>OY288240.1:61279057-64009057 GCA_958450325.1 Agrostemma githago
AGTCCGAAGAGCAAAGCACACAACTGAAAGTTCAAGTAATCCAATCGATCGACAAAGAAAGAGACCTGGAAAAGAGGCGGAGGACCATCGGGTAAAGTTTCACCCGATGAGTCACCACCGGGCGAATTTTCGCCCGACGACATTTTTCCACCTCCCCGAAGATCTTCGTGAACACTCACCACCGGACGAAATTTTCGCCCACCGGACGAATTTTCGCCCACCGGTAATGGAGCGCCAAAATCGCAAACTGGAAAAAGTTTCACCGGGTGAAGTTTCACCCGGCGATGTTAGCTCGTGGATGTCAATTAATCGCAGGGTGAAGTTTTGTCATATGAAGATCCATAGGGTGAAGGTCTAATTAAAGGAAGAAGAATTGGATTGAGACTTAAGATTGTGTGACCCATTAAGGATTAGTATATATATTAACCCTAGGTTTTCATTTTAGTTTTGTGCCTTAAGTGTGCCTCCTTAGGTTAGGGTAGATTTAGTAGATCTCCATTGTATTAGTAGTAGTTCCTTTAGAAAAACTCCATTTTAGATCTACAAAGTTTCCTTAGTTTTAGATTAATTGCATCTTCCATTAACAATCAAGTTATCATCTTTTGAAGATTTGGATTTTATTTTGAAGATTTAAGGGTTTTGCAAGGGTTTGGTGACAATATCCTTGTATTATTTCTTGAAGCTTCATATTTATGTTAATCTTCATCTTCTTCCGGCCTTTGAGTTTTCCTCCATTGTTGGTAGTTTCTTTCTTCTCCCTTTCTCCATTAATTAGTTTTGTTTTTTTTTATTTCTTGTTAATCCATTGTTTGTCTTGCCATCTTCATGTTTGTGTTGTTTAAATCTCATTGTTAGTAATTCCTTGTTTTCTCTCTCCTTTGTTTATTTCCATCATTTTTATCTCTAGCATTTGTCTCCTTTGTTTTGCCTTGTTGTTTATTCTCTTCCTTATTATAGTTTTGCTAGTGTAGTTTCCTTTATTGTTTTAGATTAATTATTTTTCCTTTAGTTCAAGCATGTTTAGTTTTTCTCTTAGCCTCTTTATTACTTGTCTTGTTATGTTTAGCATGGATAGTGAGTAGATTTTAGTTAGGGGGGTAGGGGAGGAGGAATTCTAGATTCGGGTTTTATTTTGTGAGACTATTGCATTTGAGGGTGATTTGTCTAGATTGGGATTGTTGTGTCTTGATTGACTTAGCCTGATCAACTAGGTTGACCTGACTCACTCGAATCAATATGAGGAAACTCGGGGTTTGGGTAATTTTGTCTTGAGACTTTGGTTTATTCGTCGCGAAAGCGGGTTTAGGCTAGGTTGGTAGGGGAACCGAAAGGTGGTACCTCCCTTATTCATCTTGTGATAATTCTTGCGATGTTTGCACCCTTATCTTAATTTCCGACTCCCCGACTCTCTCTAACACCTTTATCATTATTGTTTCTCGTTTTAGTCATCTATTTTGCTTGCCTTAGTTGTTATTTCATTTAATTAGCTTAGTCTACCCTTTTGCAGCTCCCCTTTCTTAGATCCCAATCACTCTTAGACTTAGACTCGACCTACTACCCGCGACCGTCCTACCCTCAAATAAACCCCAAAAACCCAAAAAAAAACCAATCCTACCACCCTAAATCCCTCTTAATCACCCAATTTCTTCACTAAAATCTAATCTAATCCCATATTCTTCATCCCTACCGAATTCCTAAAATCCCCCTTGGAATTCTTTTTGAGAAATCATTCCAATTTTGACAACCCCAAACCCTAACCTCCATCACCATAATCACCCAATTCAATCATCAACTATGAAGAGAATCAAGCATACAGCAAGGAAAAGGTTATCATATATGCTCAATCGTCATTCGGGTTCGACGTTCTCTTCACGTTCCGACGAGCCGACCGAAGTCCGGGACGAATCTGCCCCAATGCCCGTTCAAACATAAGGCCCCGTCTCGCACGAACAACCTGTTCCGCTTGAGGTACGTTACCCTTCAACTCGTCGTAATTATCGTCGCTCTGAGTCTAATGTCTGTTTTGCCAAGAAATCTCACTTGGAAAAGTTTTTAAAAAATTGGGTCTGTCGTCTCGAGCCAACTCGTTGGGCGGCTTGGGATGTTCTTGAGCGTATGGGTATTGAACCGCAGGTCCGGGCGATGTGCTAAAACCTTGGTTTGATTAAATTTTACACCTCTACAGAGGAAACTTTTCAAAAGTTGACGTGTGAGTTTTTCGCAACTTTTCAGCTGAGTAGTGATGACAACACCACCGTCACTTTCCAGTTGCGAGAAACTCTAAACGTCCTAACCTTGAAGGATTTTGGTGCATTGCTCGGTTTACCGACTTCTGTCCTTGGAAGACCTAGGGCGGGGCAAACTAGAGATGAAAAATTTGCTCGCGATCGATTTTGGTTTAAAATTGCCCGCCAAAGGACTTTCAAGGGGGGAAAGATGTGTTCGTTCTCCATTCGGAACCCCATCCTCAAATATTTGGCACGTATCATAGCCAATTCCTTTCTGTCAAGCTATGATACGCACCATAATTGTGGTGCTACAGCTGTGCAACTGTTAGAGGATGCAGTTCTGAATAGAGGCCCGTCGATCGACATGTCCGAGGCCTTAGCTACGCATTTCGCCCAGGTTGCGAAGGGCAACCGCAAGAACATTTCTTGTGGTGGTGTTGTAACGATGATAGCTAGAGCCTTGAACGTCGATTTTAGTGACATGACGCCAGTAGACGGAGTGGGGATATATTTAGACGAGGTTTATTGCCCTTTTCTTGTTTGGCCCCAAGGGGGGAATTATAACAGTTTGTTTCTGTATAAGATTACTGAGTTTCGAGCTATTTCAATGCCTAACCCCGAATGGGTGAGGCTCGATATTGAGGAGAATTTCGGCATGCCGAAAAGGTCAGGGGAGTACATTCGGGATCACTCCCGTGGTAAGTTTCGTCAAGTTAATTACCCTGTTGGACCTTTAGATTATGGTGATGACGACGTAGAGGTAGTAGATATGTCGGAGGAGAAACCGGAGGTTGAAACCTCCCGGGATGAGGGTCAGAGAGCGTTACCATCATCATCCCGTGGGCCCTCTTCCTCCCACCAGACCGAACCCCAGACCTCCCAGTTTTTCACCCCCGAGTTCTCCGACTTCACACCACACAGACACTCCACTTTCACCCAGTCTACCCCCGGTTTTCAGGAGGACGTTAACATGAATCCTCCAAGACACTCTTCGTTCTTCGGATCGAAGGAGTTTTATAACCAATGGGGGGAAGTTTATGATCGTACACGTCAGACTTGGGAGAACTCTACCACTTCACTCAACTTGGCCCAAAGCGCCTATAACATAGCTCGGGATGCGCGCGATACTGCGCATAACTCCTACACCTACTCCCGAGACGATTTTGAGTGGGCCCGCGATGGCTATAATAAGGCCGGGGACGCTGTTAGGGATGCCCAAGCAGCGAGGTTAGCGGCAGAGGAGAACCAGAGGATGTTGCAACAGCAGCAACAGTACTTTGATCGATTATTTGGTATACCTCCGCCCGGGTCTTACCACCCACCACCTCGTCCCCCGGGTCCTATGTTTGTAGTCGAGTGTTGTTAGTGTTAGTGTGGGGGGGGTGTTAGTTTTTATTTCTCCTGTTTTCAGTAATTTTTGTCAGTCTCTGTTGCGCCAGTTTTGGCATTCGATGATTATGATTGTTGGTTATTTGTTGTGATAATTTTTGTTGGTTTGGTGAGTTGTCAGCCCCTCCGTGACCCTACTTGGGTCGTTACACACGTGAGGTTTTATGGCAGGTACCTTAGAGAAGAAGGACATGATTGTTTGCTCTCGGTCTTAGGTGAATTGATCGCACCAAGACCATTTGAAAAATCCAAAATTTTCTTTTTCTTTTGATTTTTCCGATTAGCACGGAATCGGGGCGAGGTGACGTGATTACACCTACGCCCTTTTCTCCCCTTATCGATTTTTTCTCTTTTTTCCTTTTTCATTTTCATTTTCTTCTTTTATTTTCACTTCATTTTATTTTCTTATTTTATTTTATTTCATTTTCCTTATTTTATTTTGTTTTATCATTATTTTTCGATTTTTCTTCTTTGCTAGGGTCTAGGTATAATACCTGTGGTTTATAATAAGTCAAACTATAAGTCAAGTTTAAGTCAAACAAAGTCAAGACGACTAAGTTAGGTTAAGTCCAAATAGAAAACATGAACAATGAGACTTAACCCGTAAAGTATAAACCCTTCTCTTATATTGAGTTCACATCGGCTCATACTAACCCCGTCTTTATAATAATTGGGCCCGTACACACCCTCCTATATTATACACAATTAAACCCTAATATACCTCCTTCATAACTCTCAACCACGATCATTCCCATATCCCTGACCGCCTGTTGCTCTCACGGAAAGAAGAAGGAAGAAGTAAACCGAGTCGGGGCATCAATCAAAATAAAGAAGTTATAGGTATCTTGCGTCGTCTTTTCTATCTGAGCGTCATATTTGTTGTCAGATTGGTTATCGTGTTGTGTTGTATGTTACTGTCGTGGAGGTGGTCTCGAGTGAGGTTGCGATAGTCGGGTTTTACCATGTAGTGTGTCGTTATCATTGTGTATTGTTGTAGTCATGACCTTGATCACGTAGTAGTATATCGTCGGCGGCGCTATATTACGGTATTGTCACTGTTGTAATATGATTGTAGTATGGATGTGTCATTAGTTGCGGTATAATGTTCATTGCCGGGTAAAGTAGTCGGGTCAACTATTTCGTAGTGCGGCCTTGGGTGTCGTAGTGGCTGTCGTTTTTGTTGGTCATCTGTCGTGCCACCACAGGTGTGAGGTGTTTGGTTGTGTCGGTTTATATGTATGGGATGGTGTATGTCGTATATATCAGGTATTGTGAGGGTGGACGATAAGTTGGTCATGGATTGTGGAGGTGATGGTATGGTGTATGTCGTATATTGTTTATCATGAATTGTTATTGTTAGTATTATTATTATTTAATTAACAATATGTTAGTTGCTCATGAATTGTTTTAAGTAATAAGGAGTATTTAATTAAGAAAATGGTGTCAGACAATTGTTAATGGAGTCCGTATCAATTTTGTGTCATAGGATGGACGATAAGTGGATTTGAGTATGTATATACATTATTAGTACTCCGTATATATTATGACCAAGTTGGGTCGAGTCTCATATATAATTAAATACGTTAGGACCGATATTAATGTTAAGTATATCATATTTTACTAGGATCGGACTTCGTAGAATTTCCGTGGTGATCTGTACTACCGACCCGGTGGTGACCTGCCAATTTGGTAAGGTTTTCCTTACTTAGAATACGTTAATATTATTATGCATGTATGAGTTACAAGTACGATGTGATATCGTGCTGATGAGAATAATGTTGAATAGCGATGGGAGAATGATTGATGAATATTTATATATTGGAGTTGGTGAGGCTAGCTTTAGACCTAGCCGGGACCCTTGATCACGGTCCCCTCCCTGATTTCTCCTCACGGGTTGTTGAACCTGCGGGGGGTGTGCACACTCGGAATGAAAGGGCCTGCCAGAAGAGTTTGAGATGAGAATACTGATATGGTACCGTGATGGTACTGAATGTTGAAATGAGATTATTGATTTGGTACCGTGATGGTACTGAATGTTGAGATGAGATTGTTGATTGGTACCAATGATGGTACTGAGACTGGATGTTTTATATTACCTACATGTATTATAATGTTAGCATGTTCTAACCGTTTTCTCTGTCTATATTGTCACCCCATTTTATTGGGGGCCTGTGATGATCCAATTGATATTTTCTGATCAATTGGGGAGCAGTCTATAATGCAGGCTATGTATATCGTGATGTGTTTGGATGTTGGGATGCTTGTACGGGATTGGGGCGAACGCGATAATGATCCTGGTCGTAGCACGGGTTAATGCGTATGTAACACCCCGTGCTTTGACCATTTTAGTTATTTATAATAACGATTAATATTAATAAATCAAGTCTCGACAAACTATTTTATATAGTAATATTCAATTCTTGTGCCTTTCGAACCCTTCTAATTCACTTCAGTGTTTGCAAAACTGAAATTTCTATCGTTATCGCAATTCTGCGCGATTTCGTAAAACGGTTCCTATTTTCTCATACGGACTCCGATTGAGGCGTTTCAAAAGCCTAACTTTATTAATTTTCCAAGCTCTACATAATGGTGATATTCAAAATTTCAATTTATGAGTTCATCATAAAAATATTGTACTGGACAGCTCCTTTGCAACGAAAATCGTCACCCGATGAATCGTTTCTCGACATTCGATTTCCGTACTTCTTTCCTAACCTTTGTGGAACCAAATTAACTCAAAAATATCATTCTTATACACACCATACCGTCACCTTGAGGTCCAAGAGTCAAAAAATGCTTTTCTAATCAAAAACACCAAAAAGGGTAATGTACTTCCAAAAGCATGATTAGCCATTTTGAGCAATTGTCAATTGTTTGTCTATCCTTTGTTCCCTTCATCAAATGGACGACTATTACTCCATATAAACAGCCTTAGGACTCCATTTAGCTTACTTATTCATCCATCTCTTACCCTCCTTCAACTCCCTTCAAAAAACCAAAGAAAACAACACAAGTTTTCACAAGTTCTTAAGGTGTTTCAACCACCATTTTTTTGAAGAGCTCTAATTCCTTTTTCTCTTATCTTATACTACTTATTTTCAGGTTTATTTAATAGTATAACTACTAACTTAGTTTATTTTTTTGTGTCATTCTAACTAATTTATGAAGAGGAGCGAGAGAAAAGGAGCATCGATCTTCGTTTTCTTATATGTTGTAGAATCGATTATTTATGCTTAAGGTAACCTAACTTTTCTTCGCCCTCAAATCTCGTAGTATAGTGTTTAGACTCTAACTAACATGTAACATCATGTTTAGGACTAAATCATTAGATCACCAAGTTTAAAGCTAACTATTTGTTGATTTATCACTTAACAATACACGCTGTAAAATGGATTCTGTGATGTATGATGTATGTTCACGATTTTTCTGTGTAAATTATATTTCGAATTAGCCTTATATTCCTTCATGAAAGTTGTAGATCTGAATGTCTAGAACATGTTAAAAATATGAAAAGTAACTTTTTATAAAAATATATATTTAGTAATGATTTATTTCGTAAACTGGTACTGAATGATTTTATGTACTGTCTGAGAAAATGATATGTTTCGTGATGTTAAACGTTTTATTTGGACTTGTAAAAATTATGTTACGTTCCTGATGATGCCTAAGATGTGTATGTCAAATTTCATATAAATCCATCATATATATTTTCATTTATAAAATTTGTACTAAAATGGGTCAGATATGGAAAGAATATTTTATTTAAGGACTTTTATAAAGTATTTTAATCTAAATTTCGGGGTATAAGTTATGTACAAGTACAGTTATCCAAAATAAAATTATGGTTCACTTTAATGATGTTTAAGTATTTTAAACGATTTAAAAGAAAGTATTGAAAACCGTATTGTTTTCTATTTTAAATTGTTAAAAATAATAAACCTTATTATTTTTGAAAAATGACTTTATATCTGGAAACCTAACTTATAAAAGTATGTTGAGTATGAAAATCGAAACTTAAAAATTACATTTGAAAAATGACTCATTTAGTATCCTTAATAATATTATCGATTTCGTTATTACTTAAAGTTACTTTTGTAAAACTTTATGTTTTGAGAAATATGATACCTAATAAGGTTAAAAATGATTTTTATAATTAGTATTGATTTATTTGATGTTTGAAATATTTTAATAAGTATAAATAGGCTTTAAGAGATAAGTATACTTGTACAAATACGAAACCGTATAAAAATACTAAATACGTACACTTGAACAATAAATGTACTAAATACTTGTGCCCAAAAAGTATAGAGTACTAAAAGACGAATAACCAAAAAAATACTAAGTTAAACAATGCTTAAAGATGCAAAACAACACTTCAACTTTATAATGAGCACTTAAGGACTAATTAGTGATTAAGTCAAAACCAAGGGTTGACTAGTCCATCTTGGTCAAACTTTGGCTTTTTAAGTCAACATAGACCAAGTCAAGATAAAGGAACCCATCTTAAATAATGTACTTAGAAATAAGTGAATCTTTAATCAAATCTCAACTAATGAACACTTCAATAATATATCTCAAATAAAATGTTCCAAATCTCTTACATCAGTATACTAAAACTATCAGTTAAGATAAACTTTACGACGATTGATAATGTTTGTTAATCTTAAAATCGACATACTTAAATTCCATAGGAACAACCGTACTTCTAGTCGGTGTGTTACCTAAGCCGGTGATCAGACACGTTTTCATGAACGTTGTTATCAACACCAATCATGGTGAAAATGAACATGTGCCCTGGCAGTACCCTCTGAGTCGTTTTCACCATTCCATGTTGTAACGACTTGTTCCAAGTCAATACACAGGCCACAGACCGGTCATCCTTATGGAACCCGGTATTGTTTCATCCCTCTGGTTATCAGACATGTGCCCCACGATGACCACTGAGCTCGATATTCCAGAGACTCTGTCTTTATAAGACACCCAAATTCAGCCTACGTTTCATGTTGGGCGCTATCTTGGTAAAGTTTAGAAGACGATGCGATAGAAGACAGCTTCGAAAGTAGACTACGACACTCGGAGTCACTGCTCATGGGAGGCCATGATGCATCCTGCCGGTGCGAGAAAATGCTAAGAAGTAAATGGGCAGCCAGCTCTTTATGAGTTTGTCGGTAGAGTAGTAGTCGTCCAGTTGCCATTGAGGTGCTCGGTTGTGTAAAGGTTCTCTTTCCCGAGACCAAGAGTATGGATTGGGTGTGTGCGCATACATAGACAAGGGCACTGATCAGCTCTCACTCTCTATATCGGATATCTTTGGGGGCGGAATACCTTCCGACCTTTGCCCTAGCAGTGTATGGGACATGTTCGGTTTAGCGGGGCCTCTGAGTCCATGCACTTGCAGTCCTTCTTCTCCGTATGTCAGTCGACTAAACTGAGTCAATTTAGGTGTTCGATCCTATTGAGCACTAGGGGTGAGATGTAAACCTCCTAGTATCGATATGATTGGCGGGATTGATGTGCCCATCCGCACTTATGGTGAGATGCAAGCCTTAAGTGTGCATGAGACATTAGTAGTCACGTCCCGTGCATTATGTGAAAGGAAACCATTGTTTTTAAAAGTAAATGACTACAGTTTTCTAAATCACATTATGTTTCATTACTGTTCTATACTCTTATGACTAATGATGTGATTGAAATGCTTGATAATGGGAAGTGATGTTTTGTTATATGTCTTGCCTGAACATTGACTATGATTGATATTATATTTCATATGATTTGTATTATGTATGTCTTACTCTATTTTCACATGACACTTCTATGAATCCATGATCCATGCTTTACTGTATTCTATTCACATGATACTCATATGATGTATGTATTACTTTATTTTATATAACCTACGTGTCTTATATATGTAAATTGATTCGCATGTTAAATGAAATCACTTCATGTGTATCTCACATTGTATACATGTCGATTTGTAATGTGACATGCCTGCTTATCTGTTAATTAGATGACCTAAACGTTATACTACATTGATTATTCGGGGCCGTGTTAGAAGGACGGTTAGGTTACTCCCACTAAGTGGGACATGTATATTTAAATATGCATTCAGGTTGACGAACCCTCAAGACTGGACATGGGGGCATGCTTGAGTGCAAGAGATACAGTGTGGCAGATGAGAGTGTCAAACTATAAATCTTGTAACACAAATTTTGTCGGACTATTGTATTTAGAAATTTGTAATTCGGGTTTTAGTTGTTGTATTTTAACAAACGGTTCATTTATCGGTAAAAGACTCACTTGAGTCGACGATTTTTAATTTTTACCCCTTTTTACGACTTAATTATTTTCCGCCTTGTTAATTAATGTCATTGGAAGAACCGGGTTGTTACAGTTGGTATCAGAGCGACCTTGAGACCGTGTGTAACTATGTGCGATGCATAATTACATTACCTATCGAGGGAACGCGCCTGGAGCTCATGACACGTGTCTAGAGTGTCTAAAGTGTCTAAAACATGTAGAAAGTTTAAGATCACTAAATGAGAGATTCACTAGCATAACCCTAGGAGTAAATAATATACTTGGGTAGAATGTCTAGATGGGTAGAACTACTAAGGATTACCGTACCGTCCGATTTAGGTTTTGGCCCCTCGCTTGTTTTCATATTCTATCTGCATAGTTGAATGTAGAGTGATTGCCTTAACTCTTAGCCTTCTGGCTAATTTTAATTTAATTGTGATCGACGCGACAACTAAGATAAAGGACTTGAAGCCATCAACATCTCAAGTCTGGTAGAACACCATTGCAAGCACAAATGGACGCATCATCCAAATCAACTATAGTAGCCAAATCAAGTTGGACCATGTTGATGTATCAAGTGAAGTTATGCAGACGAGATGTAACGTACAAAAAGATCAAGTGCAGACGTACGTAAGATAGTAGTCCTCGAGTCCTATTTAGGTGTCGACTTAGACTTGACCGAGACTCTACTTACCTATATAACTTGTACATCGGAGATCATTTGTTAGCCTGAATTGTAGTCATGGAAATGAACCCTTGTTGCCCATATTCGTTTCACAGTAACACCTTACATCACATCTAATTCATTTTCTAGCTTATCCTTATTTTCTACCTTTGCCCCACTTTCTTCATCTAACCAAGCAGCGATTTGAGTTCAATTCTGAACTATCTTCAATCCTTCCGTCGAAATTTTTAAACATTACATACAAAGCTTTCCTTCATGTCTAACATCCATACCTTCATAAATCGATGAACACCTTTTACTCTTTCATTATTACTATTTTTTTTGTTAAATTGTTCACCAATCAGATCCAACATTTGAACCTATATCAGGATGCATAGACAAAAGTCATTTAAGGCGTAACCCTTGATCTATCCTTGAACAAACTTCTAATCTCTTCTAAAGAAATTTTAACCTCTACTGTTTCCTTCTCCTTTATTTCTAAACTCTTTTCAATCCCTTCGTGAACTAGCTCTTCGGTCTGACTACTCATCCTAAGTCAGACAAGAAGTCTTTCGCTTATTTCACCTTCGTATTTTATTGCTCAGCTAAACTTAGTCTTAAATATTCCTATCTGATGGAACCTTTCATATTTACCGTTCTATCTTATTTCCTTCTCATTTCTTCAGCTTGCTTCTTATTCTTTTAGACTGCTATCAAACTGCATGTATGCTAACATCATACATATTCATCCTCTTTTATCTCTACCTTGTTACTATTTCCTCTTTCCATGTTTGTCATAACCGTTGACTATGGAGATAAACTTCAATACTCTTAGTTATTATTCTTATCAACCCAATTCAAAATTCTTAAATATTTATTCTGTCAACCCATTGTCTAAGTATATTTCTACGTCTTGAATGAACCATGGTTACAACTTATCAGAGTGCAGAGTGCAGTGGAAGCGCGGTTAACCCTTAAACCACTAAGAATGGACATAGTTATACCAAGGATTCTCACCAGTATAATGTACTTGAAGTATCCAATATCCTTCCAAACCAACCACACTAGGATCACCCAATGTTTACCCTTTTAGTCAACCTATAATTGTTGGACATAGGAACTTATTAATTTTTAAAATGACAAGAGGTTGGAAAAAGATGAGAACCAACTAATGTGTTTGAGTGTTGATCTTGGATTCAATGATTTTGAGAATTCTTAATTTTAACCAACGATTGAGAGGTTTAGAAATCGTAACTTGAGGATACTAAAGAATAACAGAAGATTGGAAGATTTAAGGTTGTAGGCTAAGGAAAGATAAAAAAAAGAATGACATTTATGGAAATCTAATTCACATACATAGTGACTACTTGATGAGAAATTATGTCATACAAATTTTTGTGGAATTTAGAACCTTCGTATTTTCAATATTTTTGCGGATTATGTTAGCCAACAGACGAGTTTTGTAGATGAGTAACTATTACTAATAACAAGAGAGTATTGACCTTTATGAAAAGATATCGGGGAAAGGAACTAGTAAAGAGTACTAAAGGATAGAATTTAACAATGCATGTGGTAGTTATTTTGAGGACTAAGATAATTTTATGAAAATTTTGAAGAATGAAACTTGTAATCCAATGATAAGATGCATAGTTCCGACTGAACGGATTTATGGAACTCTTTGGTACATCATGAATAGCTTTAGAATTGGTAAATCGAGGTCAATAGCCAATGATTGTATAGAGAACCTGATTATCTGAGGACTTGTAACTTGAGTCGGGTAGACTTCCAGTTAATTTGTTAATTATAATTTTTTTTATTCGAGGATATAGATGAAACTTCATAAAAATTATTGGGATTGTTTAAATCGAAATTAGATGTAAGGTTGTGTAACCTTTAGAGAAAAATCCTTGATGAATAGAAACACCTATGGATCCTACCTTACTGGTTATCAGGGAGTTAACTGGAAGAATTAAGTTAATCAGTATAATTGAGCAAATAAAGGACATTATTATATACTATTGGAGATGTATACCTATGTGAGATATACTCAAATGAACTACTTGAGGAATAATATGCCGAGAGTTTAAGGAACCAAACTTCTAAATATAAAGGTTAGAGAAACAACTGGAGGAACAAAAAAAAGACATTTTTGAGGATTAACTAGAAAGGAATGTAGAATGATGAAATTACGAAGAATAGACACATGAGTGACCCAATCTAACGTGGTTCTTGATTGATGGTGTGTTGTTTCCATTATCAGTTAAATCACTCCATATTAATTTTCATTTGGAATACTTTCCAGCTACTCCTTATACGAAGCCTTTCATGGATCAGTGATGTTCCCATTATGATCCTATATGTTCCTATTTTGATTATTATCTAGAGTCGTAGTAACACTTCTTAGCCCGACTTCGTACCACAACAGAACCTATACAAATCTTCAACCCTGACGTTTTGGTCTTCAATTCTGCTTTGCCTATTATCTGAAACCTCATATGTTATTTGAAAACTCACTAACACTTCTATTCTTCTCATTGAGGAGTACATCAATAACGTACCTATCTCGATCCTTACCTTGCTCATCTCCTTGAAAAACAAACTTTGCTAGAAGTTGTCTTATATGAACTCAAATTATCTTCTCTTTCCATCTATTAGACGAGAAACTCTTTGGTCGGTTGGAACAATGTTCTATTGGGTGTCACTTCCCGTACCTCTTTTATGTGACGAACCCAAGGACAATATTTGGTTTCACTTACCATTTCTATTCATATACGTTCTTTTGTGAAACCTAATCCCACTTCTTTTATCAACTGTACCTTCATACTTTCATTGAACCTTTCTTATGCATCTCCGATCGAGTTAACCCAACCAACTAAAATATTGTTATTAACCATTGACCTGACGATTTAGTACTTATAATACGAGTAGATGTAACGTTGGAACTGTTGGGAGCAAGAGAACGACTTAACCAAGATCTAATGGAAGAAAGACTCTTAATATGATGAACCTATTCAAAGTTGATCCAGAAGAAAATCACCAAGAAGCATAGACTTCAGAAACCTGATCAGGGACGATATCATCAAAGAAGAACTATTAGATCAATGTGTGAACCTTGGACTGAAGCGTTGCTAACCTAGTTTTTGTTTTTGTTTTGCTTGACCACTTGCCGACCTTAGAATACTCTTAGGACTTGGAACCTTAAGTCAAGTTATCAGTGTGTGTCTTACGTGTAATCCTCTTTAAGCGATAACCTATCGTGAGACATAGCCTATAATTTTCCAGACAAAATCTTAACTATCTTGTTATAACAAAGTTAGAACACCTTTGAGGTCGAGAGATATTCGAGATGTCATTACCTTATATTTGTGGAATTAGGTGTTCGAAAGAAGTATGAAAACGATCAATGATCAAATTATTTGAGGATTTTCTTTATTGACTTCAAAAGCTTTTTCGGAGAGTAGATTGTGAACAAGCCTTAGCAGATCTCTAGAAGTTTCAGGATTGACTGATCTGATTTATAACCTATAATTTTGGGAATCCCTAGGAAAACTATATATATTTTGGTGACTTATTTATATTTTGGATGATGGATGATAATATTACAACCCCAAAATATTGTAATGATGACGGACACTTCAAAACCCACAGACTCTCAATTTGAAATTTTGGAATAACCTTCTAATCGACGAATCAAGAAACAAGGGAACAATTGAAAATTTTAGAAACGTAAGAGAAATCAATACAAGAGTTTTGGATAAACCTCAAGAGCTTATCACCGAAAGAACCACGCAACCCTAGGAGATCAACTTTTCGATTATAAATATTGAGAGTGCCATGAGAACCATGAATGTTGATACGATTGATAATGGAGGATATACGAGTGAAAGTCTAGTTAAACCTAAAGATCAAAACTATTAAATGTTTTGAAATTTTATGGAAATTAGGACAACCTTTATTTTAATGGATTTATACCTTAAGCCAAACCAGCATTTCTCAAAAATAAAATAAAAATGTTATATCGTTTTTAAGGCATTTAGATATTTTCTGGTTTTGGAGTTAGAGCCGATAGTGAACCAAATCTCGAAATGACCCGAGATTGTTCTACTTTTGAGAACTTGAGAATACCCAATGGATATATAAGAACCACCAAAAAAAAATATTTAAAGGAAAACCTTAGCCTAACCTTAGGAAATATATATCGTACCAACCTAGTAGTTATGAATTTCGAGGACGAAATTTTCTTAAGGGGGGTAGTCTGTAACACCCCGTGCTTTGACCATTTTAGTTATTTATAATAACGATTAATATTAATAAATCAAGTCTCGACAAACTATTTTATATAGTAATATTCAATTCTTGTGCCTTTGGAACCCTTCTAATTCACTTCAGTGTTTGCAAAACTGAAATTTCTATCGTTATCGCAATTCTGCGCGATTTCGTAAAACGGTTCCTATTTTCTCATACGGACTCCGATTGAGGCGTTTCAAAAGCCTAACTTTATTAATTTTCCAAGCTCTACATAATGGCGATATTCAAAATTTCAATTTATGAGTTCATCATAAAAATATTGTACTGGACAGCTCCTTTGCAACGAAAATCGTCACCCGATGAATCGTTTCTCGACATTCGATTTCCGTACTTCTTTCCTAACCTTTGTGGAACCAAATTAACTCAAAAATATCATTCTTATACACCCCATACCGTCACCTTGAGGTCCAAGAGTCAAAAAATGCTTTTCTAATCAAAAACACCAAAAAGGGTAATGTACTTCCAAAAGCATGATTAGCCATTTTGAGCAATTGTCAATTGTTTGTCTATCCTTTGTTCCCTTCATCAAATGGACGACTATTACTCCATATAAACAGCCTTAGGACTCCATTTAGCTTACTTATTCATCCATCTCTTACCCTCCTTCAACTCCCTTCAAAAAACCAAAGAAAACAACACAAGTTTTCACAAGTTCTTAAGGTGTTTCAACCACCATTTTTTTGAAGAGCTCTAATTCCTTTTTCTCTTATCTTATACTACTTATTTTCAGGTTTATTTAATAGTATAACTACTAACTTAGTTTATTTTTTTGTGTCATTCTAACTAATTTATGAAGAGGAGCGAGAGAAAAGGAGCATCGATCTTCGTTTTCTTATATGTTGTAGAATCGATTATTTATGCTTAAGGTAACCTAACTTTTCTTCGCCCTCAAATCTCGTAGTATAGTGTTTAGACTCTAACTAACATGTAACATCATGTTTAGGACTAAATCATTAGATCACCAAGTTTAAAGCTAACTATTTGTTGATTTATCACTTAACAATACACGCTGTAAAATGGATTCTGTGATGTATGATGTATGTTCACGATTTTTCTGTGTAAATTATATTTCGAATTAGCCTTATATTCCTTCATGAAAGTTGTAGATCTGAATGTCTAGAACATGTTAAAATATGAAAAGTAAGTTCTTATAAAAATATATATTTAGTAATGATTTATTTCGTAAACTGGTACTGAATGATTTTATGTACTGTCTGAGAAAATGATATGTTTCGTGATGTTAAACGTTTTATTTGGACTTGTAAAAATTATGTTACGTTCCTGATGATGCCTAAGATGTGTATGTCAAATTTCATATAAATCCATCATATATATTTTCATATATAAAATTTGTACTAAAATGGGTCAGATCTGGAAAGAATATTTTATTTAAGGACTTTTATAAAGTATTTTAATCTAAATTTCGGGGTATAAGTTATGTACAAGTACAGTTATCCAAAATAAAATTATGGTTCACTTTAATGATGTTTAAGTATTTTAAACGATTTAAAAGAAAGTATTGAAAACCGTATTGTTTTCTATTTTAAATTGTTAAAAATAATAAACCTTATTATTTTTGAAAAATGACTTTATATCTGGAAACCTAACTTATAAAAGTATGTTGAGTATGAAAATCGAAACTTAAAAATTACATTTGAAAAATGACTCATTTAGTATCCTTAATAATATTATCGATTTCGTTATTACTTAAAGTTACTTTTGTAAAACTTTATGTTTTGAGAAATATGATACCTAATAAGGTTAAAAATGATTTTTATAATTAGTATTGATTTATTTGATGTTTGAAATATTTTAATAAGTATAAATAGGCTTTAAGAGATAAGTATACTTGTACAAATACGAAACCGTATAAAAATACTAAATACGTACACTTGAACAATAAATGTACTAAATACTTGTGCCCAAAAAGTATAGAGTACTAAAAGACGAATAACCAAAAAAATACTAAGTTAAACAATGCTTAAAGATGCAAAACAACACTTCAACTTTATAATGAGCACTTAAGGACTAATTAGTGATTAAGTCAAAACCAAGGGTTGACTAGTCCATCTTGGTCAAACTTTGGCTTTTTAAGTCAACATAGACCAAGTCAAGATAAAGGAACCCATCTTAAATAATGTACTTAGAAATAAGTGAATCTTTAATCAAATCTCAACTAATGAACACTTCAATAATATATCTCAAATAAAATGTTCCAAATCTCTTACATCAGTATACTAAAACTATCAGTTAAGATAAACTTTACGACGATTGATAATGTTTGTTAATCTTAAAATCGACATACTTAAATTCCATAGGAACAACCGTACTTCTAGTCGGTGTGTTACCTAAGCCGGTGATCAGACACGTTTTCATGAACGTTGTTATCAACACCAATCATGGTGAAAATGAACATGTGCCCTGGCAGTACCCTCTGAGTCGTTTTCACCATTCCATGTTGTAACGACTTGTTCCAAGTCAATACACAGGCCACAGACCGGTCATCCTTATGGAACCCGGTATTGTTTCATCCCTCTGGTTATCAGACATGTGCCCCACGATGACCGCTGAGCTCGATATTCCAGAGACTCTGTCTTTATAAGACACCCAAATTCAGCCTACGTTTCATGTTGGGCGCTATCTTGGTAAAGTTTAGAAGACGATGCGATAGAAGACAGCTTCGAAAGTAGACTACGACACTCGGAGTCACTGCTCATGGGAGGCCATGATGCATCCTGCCGGTGCGAGAAAATGCTAAGAAGTAAATGGGCAGCCAGCTCTTTATGAGTTTGTCGGTAGAGTAGTAGTCGTCCAGTTGCCATTGAGGTGCTCGGTTGTGTAAAGGTTCTCTTTCCCGAGACCAAGAGTATGGATTGGGTGTGTGCGCATACATAGACAAGGGCACTGATCAGCTCTCACTCTCTATATCGGATATCTTTGGGGGCGGAATACCTTCCGACCTTTGCCCTAGCAGTGTATGGGACATGTTCGGTTTAGCGGGGCCTCTGAGTCCATGCACTTGCAGTCCTTCTTCTCCGTATGTCAGTCGACTAAACTGAGTCAATTTAGGTGTTCGATCCTATTGAGCACTAGGGGTGAGATGTAAACCTCCTAGTATCGATATGATTGGCGGGATTGATGTGCCCATCCGCACTTATGGTGAGATGCAAGCCTTAAGTGTGCATGAGACATTAGTAGTCACGTCCCGTGCATTATGTGAAAGGAAACCATTGTTTTTAAAAGTAAATGACTACAGTTTTCTAAATCACATTATGTTTCATTACTGTTCTATACTCTTATGACTAATGATGTGATTGAAATGCTTGATAATGGGAAGTGATGTTTTGTTATATGTCTTGCCTGAACATTGACTATGATTGATATTATATTTCATATGATTTGTATTATGTATGTCTTACTCTATTTTCACATGACACTTCTATGAATCCATGATCCATGCTTTACTGTATTCTATTCACATGATACTCATATGATGTATGTATTACTTTATTTTATATAACCTACGTGTCTTATATATGTAAATTGATTCGCATGTTAAATGAAATCACTTCATGTGTATCTCACATTGTATACATGTCGATTTGTAATGTGACATGCCTGCTTATCTGTTAATTAGATGACCTAAACGTTATACTACATTGATTATTCGGGGCCGTGTTAGAAGGACGGTTAGGTTACTCCCACTAAGTGGGACATGTATATTTAAATATGCATTCAGGTTGACGAACCCTCAAGACTGGACATGGGGGCATGCTTGAGTGCAAGAGATACAGTGTGGCAGATGAGAGTGTCAAACTATAAATCTTGTAACACAAATTTTGTCGGACTATTGTATTTAGAAATTTGTAATTCGGGTTTTAGTTGTTGTATTTTAACAAACGGTTCATTTATCGGTAAAAGACTCACTTGAGTCGACGATTTTTAATTTTTACCCCTTTTTACGACTTAATTATTTTCCGCCTTGTTAATTAATGTCATTGGAAGAACCGGGTTGTTACAGCGTAGGCATTCCTGTTTATATAGATTGTATAGCTTCCGCTGTGTAACTAGAGTTGTAATAGTTAATGAGTTGTAATGTTTAAATCTAATTGTCGGTTTGGCTTTCCATGTTGTATTGTAATGAGCTACTACCTCGGAAAACCGAGATGGTAACACCTTTATTTATCCGGGAATGTCTTGATAAGGCTCTTGGATAAATGGGGGTGTTACACTAGGTGACGTGATTACAGCTAGGCCCGCCACTTCTTTTTCTTTGCTTTTCATTTTTCTTTATTTTTATCCCTTCTATTTTCTTTTTCTCCATTTTCATTTCCTTTCTTTTTATTCTCTTCATTTTGAAAAACACAAAAAAAATCGAAAAACCATAAAAATTCAAAAAGATTTTCCGTTCTTTTCTCTTTTTCTTCTTTTTTCGATTCTTCCTCTACTCGTGCATTGAGGACAATGCACAGTTTTAGTGTGGGGGAGGGATCCACTATCCTTTTCTTCCTTTTCTTTTTCATTTTTTCCTTTAAAAACCCCAAAAAAAAATCTTTTTCTCTTCATTTTAGTTTTTTTTGTCACTTGTATTGCTTTGCATTCTCCTTCTTGTAGGTACACCACCGACCATTTAGCATATGGACTTGAGGTAGTGAAATCGAAGACAATTTGGTAATATCCTTTACCCTTGTTCTTTCCCTTTTCTCTTATGCTTGGGAGTATGGGCTTGTATGTTATTTGGAGGTTCACTTGGTGAACATTTTAGAATTGGTGGTTCTGGATTGTGTTGACTTAATGGAGTTTGGAGTGTTTGGCTATACTTGTGTATTTGTTTTGTTTTCTTGTGTTTTGTTCTTTTTGTGTTCTTTTTTCATTTTTGTATAGTTTGTCTAGGTAAAGTTTTTGAAAACTCGATTTTGAGTTTAGGCCGAGTGTTTATTACTCCCTTGTTACAAAGTGGTATCAGAGCGATCGATCTTGGAGCCTAAATAAATGAACCTAAGAAAATAAAATGAACCCCGGTGATGGACCATCAGGAGCCCCTCTAAAACTCGGTTGAGGAGACGTCCTTATACCAACCACGGCCCTCTTGGTCTTGACCCGGTAACCGCGTGTGAGAAATGAGATGAGGTATAAATTAGGAAGGGATACGTTGTGATGCAATGAATGTTTTGTGATGACTGCCTATGATAACTTGTTGCATTGTTTGACATATGAGTTGTAGTGATCGAACTGTATAAGCTGAGATGTGACTAGTACGTACTTACGTTATTACCATGTTATAGTAACTAGTACTAGGCCATATGAGGAATATGTTACAGCATGTAAGGTTGAGGTAAAAGTCAATCACCCTGGGTGAGAGTAAGTTCATAGTCAAAGTTGGTAGTAACAATAGATACAACGTCGAGGTGTTTATACGTAGTAGTGTCGTAAGCGATAAACGAGTTTTAATTAGTGGATTTGGTGGTAATCTGTGTCTGTCTTGTTGAAATAATGTAATGGAGTCGTTCACATTATTGGAAAGGGATTGTTCTCTGGTAATGGTACATGTGTTGTAATGTGTTTAGAGGGTTGATAATTTATGTGGTTTAGTGTGTCGTAATGGGAATGTTATTCAAAAGTACTTGAATACTTGTGTTCCGTTTTAGTGTTATGTGCTTCCTTGTCGATATAATTTATTAGCTGCCTTCACGTTACTTAATGAGAATGAATAGTTAGAAATATAATGGTTCGTAATGTGTCCATGAAGGGTGTCATATTGCGAATAAAGTACGAGTTAATGAGCCTAATAGTTGAACAATGTAAGAATACTTGAGACCCATTTCGAGTTAATGTGATTTACTTGCTTTATATCGATCTGAATGGTGTCATTATTATTGGTCCTCATCATTCTCTTGTAATGGCGTAAATGAACTTGTCTATCAATTTGTTATTGAAAATGTATGTGGTATCTGAAATTATGTCGATCTGTTATATTTTAGGGAGGAACAATGTATATATAAATGTGTCATTTCTATTTCACCCTAATTAATACAATGTGATTTATAAGATAAAGTGTGCAATCGAAATCTGTGTACTACTTGAATTTGAGTGCAGCGTGCTATTAAAAGGATACATCTATGGTGTCGTGTTTGTTAATGTGAATTTTGTCAAAGACACTTAGATAATTGTGTTTCGTTATGAGTTTATATGCTTTCCTGTCATTATGATAGGTTCTGAGTCGTACCTTGTTATTAATTTCTATTCTGGATGGTTAACTGAGCATTTAAAAAAAACCGTGTTGAGTTGATGACATACACATTTACAACACTTTATCTAACCTGAATAATGTGTTTACTAAGTTCTGTTTTGAAGGCCTAAACAAACATCATGTTAACCGTGTCGAGATAATGTCAGAATAGCTTAAAACACCTTTGTTAACAGGAATAATGTGTTACTAAATTGTTTCACCTGTTTACCATGTCCCTTTCACAAAAGTTTGAAAAGAGACTCACATTTATTTTAAGTCTAGTTCTTCACTGTAAAATTTCGGTATTTAAACCCAAGTACTTCAACCTATTTGCTAGAGGTCATGTTTCAGTTACACACCTTACTTAGAGATTAAATTATCATTGGAAATTTGTACCGAAATCACTTTGAAGAGTTTGGATAATGTGGCACTTGGTTTGCTCGAAAATATGATTTGAAATAACTCGTTTTATCAATCGATTTTTTTTCAAAGTAAAAATTTGTCAGTTCAGGAAAATGATTCTGCAAATCACTGTTATGTTTGGAATTTGAAAATGGTTATAACTGGAAAGTTGCACAGGACTTTCTTGAGAGTCTAAGATCACTAGTTTCACATTGTTTTGAGTTATAATGACTTAATTATGATTTTTTTCTATCCTGACGACAATGTTCTGAAAATGTGTCCAAGTCCATTGAATGGTCATTGTTTCGTCTTGTTCAAGTGAATGCACTAATTTGAAAATGTCTACCTTATCGTATGATGCAATTGAGTTAGACTTATACGTTAATGATGATTTCAGAGTAAATTCGGGTTATGAGAGGTCATACTTGTTCATGTTGCATAATTGCATGCCTTAACGTGAATCTTATGGATCAAATGTGTTATTGTCTGTCATGGTCTTGAGTCGCTTATGTGATAAAGAACATCGACGCACGTATCCAATAAGTGAAATCGTTCCAAAGAGAAGTCAAGAAGGTCGAGTCATCAAACAACGAACCGAGTAATTAACTCATATACAGTTAAACATGACATCAATTTCATATTTTGGTCGTAATAATGTAAAATAATTTGGACATGTTGGTGAACAAGTCAAGTGTTGGTGTTAATTAATCATGTACATACATCTTTGATAAGTTTCCTGTTTCTACTTATTGGTCGATGAGTAACGTATGCCTAGAGGACAAAATGTTTATAATGTCTACGGGTGGATTGTTGGTCCAAAGCCGTATGTAGTGTCTACATTTAAAACTTATGCAAACATAATTCATGAACTATCTGGTCGGTTGTTGCAATTACGAGGAATAAGTGTCACGTGCTAATCGTCTCAAGGTCTGAAGTTGTTAACGTGGTATTCTACGAGTGTTCAATTGTGTTGTTATCTTGTCGTGATGATTATATTGCTTGTTATGCGCTCTCTTAGTATATATATGTGTATGCATGTGAGTTCGAACATGTTAAAGATACAACTGTTTCAATGAGTTATCGTAATATAGATTCGGAATACATGTCTTAATGATAAAGTCCAGTAGTGATATACAATGAGGGATGTCAAGAGAATACGGAGTTGTTGAAATCACTTTTTAGAATGTCGCAATAATAACTGTTAACGAGTCTAATGGTATAAATTAAGAAATAATATAACACGGTGGAAAGAAAGTCATGATATTAAGATGCATTAAAGAAGAATGATAGGTACATAGATGGTACGAGGGTCTGGAATAGTGAATAGTAAGGGGTTTAAGGTATATACGTGAATTCGTTGCGTCATCACATATGTTTCAATGTCAGTGGGGCGGGTTGTAGTTCAAAGTAGTAACATCACGATCACGAGTCCATGAAATATAGTGAATGTCACTGGGTACTAGGTCTCGAGGGTGGACAAACCATTTGTGTGTAAACTAGTTGTTTTAATTGCATGATAGTCATGGTGTCGATACATGTAAGAGTGTCTCAGAGTGACGGTTCACACCACTACGTAAGTTACAGGTATATCAGCTATGGCATGCCGACATGTGAATTGAGTTAATACATGAATAATGAGAACAAACACAATGGTACTAATTATAAGTGGCTCGTTTTCTTACATTATGTTAAGTATGATATATAAGAATGAGTACACAAGTAATATACTGGTACTTATTATGTTGAATCATGAGAACACAAAGATCTAAGTATTGACGCATGATGTGGTTAGCAACAAGAGAATGTTTTTGGTGAAATGTGGATGAATGCAGGGATACAATCCTTCGCGATCAGTTATGGGTGAGTAAGTTGAGAAATCTAGATGAAACATGAATGATTTGCTGTGTTAGACTTGATGTCAAAAGAGTTAGAGGTCGTGAAATGACCAAGAAATTTTATGCGTGTGAGAAATGCATTGGAGAATCGCTGTGATGGAACATGTGAATTGATTATGAATATTACCGACCCTTGGTATGGGCATTTTATTACCTTCCCTTGATATGTGAATATTACGCTGTGACTTGTTGTTATTGTTGTCATGTTATGTTGTGTTTCATATGTGAGTTGGTCATAATTAAGTTGGTCGGACAAAGTAGGGTAGTTAGTCATTCTGTGGCGCAGGTGAACTTCGGGACGAAGTTCCTTGCAAGGAGGGTAGATTGTAATACTCGTCGTGTATTATGAGTATTTATGATATTCCTATTTTACTTGTTTGGTTGTTAATTGGAAGGGTGATTCTTTAGAGATTCGTTGAAGTGTTGAGGTTGTGTCGTGGAGCGAACTTCGGGACGAAGTTCCTTATAAGGAGGGTAGATTATAATACCTGTGGTTTATAATAAGTCAAACTATAAGTCAAGTTTAAGTCAAACAAAGTCAAGACGACTAAGTTAGGTTAAGTCCAAATAGAAAACATGAACAATGAGACTTAACCCGTAAAGTATAAACCCTTCTCTTATATTGAGTTCACATCGGCTCATACTAACCCCGTCTTTATAATAATTGGGCCCGTACACACCCTCCTATATTATACACAATTAAACCCTAATATACCTCCTTCATAACTCTCAACCACGATCATTCCCATATCCCTGACCGCCTGTTGCTCTCACGGAAAGAAGAAGGAAGAAGTAAACCGAGTCGGGGCATCAATCAAAATAAAGAAGTTATAGGTATCTTGCGTCGTCTTTTCTATCTGAGCGTCATATTTGTTGTCAGATTGGTTATCGTGTTGTGTTGTATGTTACTGTCGTGGAGGTGGTCTCGAGTGAGGTTGCGATAGTCGGGTTTTACCATGTAGTGTGTCGTTATCATTGTGTATTGTTGTAGTCATGCCCTTGATCACGTAGTAGTATATCGTCGGCGGCGCTATA
The DNA here is from genome assembly GCA_958450325.1 of Agrostemma githago. Taxonomy (NCBI): domain Eukaryota; kingdom Viridiplantae; phylum Streptophyta; class Magnoliopsida; order Caryophyllales; family Caryophyllaceae; genus Agrostemma; species Agrostemma githago. The sequence goes on from OY288240.1 coordinate 61,303,508, forward strand.
TTACGGTATTGTCACTGTTGTAATATGATTGTAGTATGGATGTGTCATTAGTTGCGGTATAATGTTCATTGCCGGGTAAAGTAGTCGGGTCAACTATTTCGTAGTGCGGCCTTGGGTGTCGTAGTGGCTGTCGTTTTTGTTGGTCATCTGTCGTGCCACCACGGGTGTGAGGTGTTTGGTTGTGTCGGTTTATATGTATGGGATGGTGTATGTCGTATATATCAGGTATTGTGAGGGTGGACGATAAGTTGGTCATGGATTGTGAAGGTGATGGTATGGTGTATGTCGTATATTGTTTATCATGAATTGTTATTGTTAGTATTATTATTATTCAATTAACAATATGTTAGTTGCTCATGAATTGTTTTAAGTAATAAGGAGTATTTAATTAAGAACATGGTGTCAGACAATTGTTAATGGAGTCCGTATCAATTTTGTGTCATAGGATGGACGATAAGTGGATTTGAGTATGTATATACATTATTAGTACTCCGTATATATTATGACCAAGTTGGGTCGAGTCTCATATATAATTAAATACGTTAGGACCGATATTAATGTTAAGTATATCATATTTTACTAGGATCGGACTTCGTAGAATTTCCGTGGTGATCTGTACTACCGACCCGGTGGTGACCTGCCAATTTGGTAAGGTTTTCCTTACTTAGAATACGTTAATATTATTATGCATGTATGAGTTACAAGTACGATGTGATATCGTGCTGATGAGAATAATGTTGAATAGCGATGGGAGAATGATTGATGAATATTTATATATTGGAGTTGGTGAGGCTAGCTTTAGACCTAGCCGGGACCCTTGATCACGGTCCCCTCCCTGATTTCTCCTCATGGGTTGTTGAACCTGCGGGGGGTGTGCACACTCGGAATGAAAGGGCCTGCCAGAAGAGTTTGAGATGAGAATACTGATATGGTACCGTGATGGTACTGAATGTTGAATTGAGATTATTGATTTGGTACCGTGATGGTACTGAATGTTGAGATGAGATTGTTGATTGGTACCAATGATGGTACTGAGACTGGATGTTTTATATTACCTACATGTATTATAATGTTAGCATGTTCTAACCGTTTTCTCTGTCTATATTGTCACCCTATTTTATTGGGGGCCTGTGATGATCCAATTGATATTTTCTGATCAATTGGGGAGCAGTCTATAATGCAGGCTATGTATATCGTGATGTGTTTGGATGTTGGGATGCTTGTACGGGATTGGGGCGAACGCGATAATGATCCTGGTCGTAGCACGGGTTAATGCGTAGGCATTCCTGTTTATATAGATTGTATAGCTTCCGCTGTGTAACTAGAGTTGTAATAGTTAATGAGTTGTAATGTTTAAATCTAATTGTCGGTTTGGCTTTCCATGTTGTATTGTAATGAGCTACTACCTCGGAAAACCGAGATGGTAACACCTTTATTTATCCGGGAATGTCTTGATAAGGCTCTTGGATAAATGGGGGTGTTACACTAGGTGACGTGATTACAGCTAGGCCCGCCACTTCTTTTTCTTTGCTTTTCATTTTTCTTTATTTTTATCCCTTCTATTTTCTTTTTCTCCATTTTCATTTCCTTTCTTTTTATTCTCTTCATTTTGAAAAACACAAAAAAAAATCGAAAAACCATAAAAATTCAAAAAGATTTTCCGTTCTTTTCTCTTTTTCTTCTTTTTTCGATTCTTCCTCTACTCGTGCATTGAGGACAATGCACAGTTTTAGTGTGGGGGAGGGATCCACTATCCTTTTCTTCCTTTTCTTTTTCATTTTTTCCTTTAAAAACCCCAAAAAAAAATCTTTTTCTCTTCATTTTAGTTTTTTTTGTCACTTGTATTGCTTTGCATTCTCCTTCTTGTAGGTACACCACCGACCATTTAGCATATGGACTTGAGGTAGTGAAATCGAAGACAATTTGGTAATATCCTTTACCCTTGTTCTTTCCCTTTTCTCTTATGCTTGGGAGTATGGGCTTGTATGTTATTTGGAGGTTCACTTGGTGAACATTTTAGAATTGGTGGTTCTGGATTGTGTTGACTTAATGGAGTTTGGAGTGTTTGGCTATACTTGTGTATTTGTTTTGTTTTCTTGTGTTTTGTTCTTTTTGTGTTCTTTTTTCATTTTTGTATAGTTTGTCTAGGTAAAGTTTTTGAAAACTCGATTTTGAGTTTAGGCCGAGTGTTTATTACTCCCTTGTTAATAGGGATGGCAGTGGGTCCAAGACCCGACCCAGACCCGGCGGGTCGGACCCGAATGGGTCGGGTCTGGATCTCATTTTTCAGACCTGAACGGGTTTGGGTCAGGTCTGGGTCTCACTTTTAAAAACCGGGTCTGGGTCTGGGTCTGAGTTACTAGACCCGGACCCGACCCGTAGACCCGAAACTTTATTATTAAAAAAAAACTTCAAAACTCTACCAACAGACCCTCACTACTACACTCAAATTCCACCCTCATTTTCCCGCACAAGCACCAAACCCTTCTAAATGCTTCTTTTCAGTTTTTTTATCATCATTTGATTTCCGTCTTTTTTTCGTTATTATTTTGAATTTGTGGTTTATTTGATTTAAATCTTGATTTATGATAATTTTATGAGATTGAGTCAATTTTTGAGGTAGATTTGTGATAATTTTGTGCGATTTTATCAGTTTGTGAGATGGGTTTACGTTATTTAAATCTCTTGTTTAAGCTAAATTTATGAAAATTTGGTAGGAATAAGAAATCAATGACAAAATAACTTAAATTAGTAGACCCGGACCCGAACCGGACCCGTCGGGTCGGGTCTGGGTCTGAAAATTTTGGACCCGTTCGGGTCTGGGTCCAGGGTAAATTTGGCGGGTCCAGGTCTAGGTCTTAGTGGACCCGACCCATTGCCATCTCTACTTGTTAGTAACCCTTTTTTATTTTTGGACATATTTCTAGTAGAATGACTTTGAACCAATTTTTGCATTGAATTTTTACCATGAGTCCGTATTTTCTACTAGGAATCTACATCGGAATTTGCATTTGACCACCTTGACCATCCATGGAGTGATAAGGCCTTGGTTACCGTTTCTCGTTCTCTTAGGTGACCTTACTTGAGAAGTCATTTTTAGTCCAAATTTCCATCTTTCTGTGGGTTCGGAGGGGGTGCACACCCAACTAGCCTATTTTCCTACCATTCACCCATTTCCACAAATAAGTTTGCAAGAATATGCTTTACCTTGATCTCAAATATATCATCTAGCCAATTATGGGTTACTCAAAAGCAAAGGGAAAGATGAGGAAAAATGAAAGAAAAAGGGCATATGAAAAAAAAAGCCCTCAACCGAAAAAAACGGGGAAGGAAAGAAAACCGAAAAGAAATTCAAAATCTCAAAAATCGTTCCCAAGCCCCAAATAATCCCTTGGTTGACTATTTGCCGTGAAATGCCTACTAGAGGACCGTGTCCCGAGGAAGGAAAATAGCGGTAATTAGTCGATCCTTACCATTTTGCAAACACCTGTCATTTTTTGGTCTAATTGACTTTCTCGAGTTTAGGATGACCCTCTAGGCTTTGCTTAGGAGGCGGGATAACACTTACCTACAGTGCTTACTAACTCCATGGTTCCCACATTTCCACTCCATTTATCATCCCATTGTAGGCATCTTTAGTGGAATTAGAAGGACCTTGGTAAATTTTCAATGTTTTTATTGTTTGATTGTCATCCTATTAGAATCTTGTCCATGTCAATTTGGGTGACTAACATGGTAGTGTTCTCGCTTGTCTTAAGCTTAGAATCGGTACTTTTCCCGCCGTTTCGATGAGGGATTCGGTGATTTATTTTCTCTTTGGTTGCGACTATCTTCTTGTGTGTCTTCCTTGTTTTATGTGTTTGTGTGTGTGTTAGTCGCAACCCCAATTTTGAGCAAGACCCGACTTGCCTTGCATGGAGGTACTTTACCTGGCCTCATGGGTATCTCGATGTGAGTTGAAGGAACGGAGCGGGCCCGTTAATTGCCTCGTATCGGCTTAGCATAGTCTAGCTTAGTAGTAGGAGCTAATTTCTTTTTGGGTCTTTGCTCGGAGACGAGCAACGATTTAGTGTGGGAGAATTGTTGTGTGTCAAATTTGGACCGTTTTTCCTCCCATTTAAGCCCGTTTTTCCTCCGTTTTGCGAGAATAGAGTGCGATTATCGTCGTATTTTGAGTAATTCTCGTATTAGTGTCTCTCTTTTGCATTTTACGTGTTTTTGGTAGTTTTCTATCTATTTTGATAGGATTTTCGACCAAAAACGTGTTCGAGCTTTATGAGCATGAAAGAGATAGATACAGTTCGAAGAGCAAAGCACACGACTGAAAGTTCAAGTAATCCAATCGATCGACAAAGAAAGAGACCGGAAAAGAGGCGAAGGACCATCGGGTAAAGTTTCACCCAATGAGTCACCACCGAGCGAAGTTTCGCCCGACGACATTTTTTTCACCTCCCCGAAGATCTTCGTAAACACTCACCACCGGGCTAAATGACCAGGCGAAATTTTCGCCCACCGGGTGAAACTTCACCCGACGGTAATGGAGCGCCAAAATCGCAAACTGGAAAAAGTTTCACCCGACGGTGTTAGCTCGTGGATGCCAATTAATCGCAGGGTGAAGTATTGTCATATGAAGATCCATAGGGTGAAGGTCTAATTAAAAGAAGAAGAATTGGATTTGAGCCTTAAGATTGTGTGACCCATTAAGGATTAGTATATATATTAACCCTAGGTTTTCATTTTAGTTTTGTGCCTTAAGTGTGCGTCCTTAGGTTAGGGTAGTTTTAGTAGATCTCTATTGTATTAGTAGTAGTTCCTTTAGAAAAACTCCATTTTAGATCTAAAAAGTTTCCTTAGTTTTAGATTAATTTCATCTTCCATTAACAATCAAGTTATCATCTTTTGAAGATTTGGGTTTTATTTTGAAGATTTAAGGGTTTTGCAAAGGTTTGGTGACAAGATCCTTGTATTATTTCTTGAAGCTTCATATTTATGTTAATCTTCATCTTCTTCCGGCCTTTGAGTTTTCCTCCATTGTTGGTAGTTTCTTTCTTCTCCCTTTCTCCATTAATTAGTATTGTTTTTTTTATTTCTTGTTAATCCATTGTTTGTCTTGCCATCTTCATGTTTGTGTTGTTTAAATCTCATTGTTAGTAATTCCTTGTTTTCTCTCTCCTTTGTTTATTTCCATCATTTTTATCTCTAGCATTTGTCTCCTTTGTTTTGCCTTGTTGTTTATTCTCTTCCTTATTATAGTTTTGCTAGTGTAGTTTCCTTTGTTGTTTTAGATTAATTATTTTTCCTTTAGTTCAAGCATGTTTAGTTTTTCTCTTAGCCTCTTTATTACTTGTCTTTTTATGTTTAGCATGGATAGTGAGTAGATTTTAGTTAGGGGGCCAGGGAGGAGGAATTCTAGATTCGGGTTTTATTTTGTGAGACTATTGCATTTGAGGGTGATTATTTGTCTAGATTGGGATTGTTGTGTCTTGATTGACTTAGCATGATCAACTAGGTTGACCTGACTCACTCGAATCAATATGGGAAAACTCGGGGTTTGGGTAATTCCATCTTGAGACTTTGGTTTATTCGTCGCGAAAGCGGGTTTAGGCTAGGTTGGTAGGAAAACCGAAAGGTGGTACCTCCCTTATTCATCTTGTGATAATTCTTGCGATGTTTGCACCCTTATCTTAATTTCCGACTCCCCGACTCTCTCTAACGCCTTTATCATTATTGTTTCTCGTTTTAGTCATCTATTTTGCTTGCCTTAGTTGTTATTTCATTTAATTAGCTTAGTCAACCGTTTTGCAACCCCCCTTTCTTAGATCCCAACCACTCTTAGACTTAGACTCGACCGACTACCCGCGACCGTCCCTGAGGATGGATCCCGACTTGCCGCTACTGCGTAGTAGTTAGTTGGAGTTTATAAATTTTGTTTGATCGTGTTAGATAGGCGACAATCTGACGCGCATCAGTTTGACATTAGTAGTAAAAAAAGGTACGTGGAAGAAGAAAATTGGATTTTAAATATTGTAAAAAAACGACCACGCATACACATAACAAGAAGATAAAACTATCGATTGCATTTTTATGTCGATCGAACTACACTTTAATCGACCGACTACTACAAGCAACTTCGGCCTAACAAAATACATAAATCAAACTTAAGTTTCTCACAAGTAACTACATCCAACGCATGAATCAAACTTAAGTTTCTTCGAATTCATCCTTCTAGGATGACTTCTCCCAATTCTTTTGTTAGACTTTTTAGGCGGGGGGATGTTGGGAGTAGATACGCATGAGGACTTCCCTTTCGCCTCGGCGTGAGTCCGACTCTTCCATGGTGTGACCACGGGCGGCGGTATTACCTGCACAATGTCATCATCCAAATCCTCCACCTCCACCCTTACAATGGATGGGCCAACGTTTAGGCATGCAATCATTTCTACCCCGTCATCCACCTTCTTCCAATATAGCTTATCGAGCTCGAACTTGCCCCAATTAATCATGTTATATTCTTCCTCAAAAATGTCAACAAGGAAGTCATTGCCATTATAGACACCCGCATCTTGCCTGCTAGTGTCTATAGCAGTTTCCAACAAAATACCCGATGATGATCAGATGTAGACATGCTTTAATGCGCTCGAATTTTCGAGTCAAGTATGTTCGATAACGAATTCCGTCCAAAATCCGTTATAATCCTTCGAAAAGTTGTACTGGAGGTGGTGCCCTTCGAGGCACGCTGCCCCAGGCACTTAAGAGTATAATGTGATCGCGACAATTTATTATCGAGTATATTCGACTTCATTTTCAAAATATTACTCTGAAGGTGCGATTTTGACTCCGTAGTCAAATGTCACACCTAAAGACTCATTGACAATTGAATTAGCATGAAACTCGTTGATGTCGAAGCGATCGTCACACGGTCCATAAGGATGGATAATGACGTCGTGACGCGGAGGGAATTGATATTCATTCTAGTTCGATTAATTTCGATTTCACATATTCTACTCTAAAGTGCTAGATACTAGTTCCGTAATCGAGCATCACGCACAACGAGTCATCAAAGATCGAGTGAGTATAAATTATGTAATATTTATGTTTCGTTCGATTATCTCTCGATTTGAATCATTAAATTACGAAAAGGCTCATTTTAAAACGAGCCATCACTCGTTACAAATGGCACACAATCGAGTGCCTAAGGGCCACTCGATCGAGTGACCCCCTCAAAAATGGGAAGGAGGTCTTCACGAAGGGCACTCGATCGAGTCCACCCAATGACTCGATCAAGTGACGCCTATAGGTCTCCAACGTGAGCCTAAAAGTGACATAAAGTCCCACTAATATATTTTTATGACTTTAAGTCGTCACGTGTTAATTCAATCACGTGTTTCCTTTTTCAAAAACCCATACATTATATCCGTTATTTTCTAGTTACTTTTACGACTTGGAGCAACGTCTCGTAAGACTAGTCCTATATTGACGACTCTTTAGTCGTATCCAATATAGGACGGGTCGGGACATTCTCATTTCGCTATGATAAGTCGGGACAAGACTCTGAGGCCCGGGATCAAGCTAGTACTACATTTCGGTCTCGTATGCTAAACGCGTATTAAAGTCTCTGTCCTCCGATTAATACAATGCAATGTGTAAGCGATCGTATTTTGTCCAACTTTTCAATTTATGGTTTCAATTGCATTTTCTATTTACGAGTCCATATATAGATTACATTTACCGTTACTAACACATTTATCATTCCGTTTTCTTCAAGTATTGTACTTCCGGGTTGTATTTCCGCCCGTGTAACTTGTAATTTATTTTCGAGTTTGTTTATTTTTTATGTTTGCCATTTATCGCTTTCTAAATGAACATCGTACGCTAAATAAAATTTCGACATAATTTTAGATGCATTAAATGACGTAGCTTAACACGTATGTCACATGCGTAGCTAAAATGTTGTTTGCATATCATTTAACCGTCTTACTAACGCGCGTACACGAAAATCGAACGATATCCTAGTAGAGGGCGCTAAGAGCGAGCGGGATTGGATGTCCTTCGTGGGCTTCCCAACACGTACCCTCACCCCTTACTCAGAACCTTTTGTTTCCGGATGTTCGAAACCGTTGGCAAACGAGAGTCATTCGATATACGATATTCGGTAACCCGATATCGATATCCCTATGTAAAGGGATAAACCCCCATAAGCTCTAGTACTAAAGCGGACCGTGCTTTGTGCACGATACGCCTAAGCATAGAGTGGATTCGAACAGGTCCAAACTCCCACGAAGTTTGGTGGCGACTCCTATTTCGATTTAAATTTTGACCCGAGAACAATCTTACCACGATATTCATTCGCCTACCTAAACCCGCGCGTGGCCCCTTCGGGGTGGACTTTGCCATGTCCACAGCCATAATAACGGGGGAAGCATGTGTTAGAGCATTTTGCACACTCGTAGGACCGACTTCCTTTATCATTTCTCTCATGAACAATCGTGTACATACAAACGATGTCCCTAACATGTAATTTCCTCTCTTCCGACATTTTTTTGATGATGAATTAGCTTGTAACTACTAGATTATCTTAGACCTTAGTGTTTAGCAAGATGAAGTAGTATGGATGATATATTTTGGAGGGAAAAGAGACTATTTATAATACAATATTTCCTTCCAAAAACCACAACTACCAAAGATTTTCCCTCAAAAAAATAGTGTGGTAATCAATCCTTTCATATTCCGACCTACTTACATGATTTGATTTCCATATTAATTATCTAGTAGTTTAGTGTTTGCTCAGTTGGTTGGCTTTGGGTTAGTGGTAAGGGCTCCGGTATTGTAATCTGATGTTACAGATTCGAATCCCTTTAATGTGAATTTGTTTTTGTTTTTGTTTTTGTGAGTGAAGGGGTATTTTTATGTGAAGTAAGGAGAGGATGGGTAAGAGGGAGTAATGTTTGCTCATATAAATGAGTAAGGAGAGGATGGGTAAAAGGGGTTAAACAATGTGAGGGGTAAAACGGGAATATTACTTAAAATATGGACGACATTAAGGAAAATAACAAACGATGAGAAGTGAAAGTGTAAAATAGGGAGAGAAAATCAACCCAAAAACTCCGAATTCTTTTTTTTTGTTGATGCTCTTATCTAATGTAGTACTATATTATAGTGTTTCCAACTCGAAACAAACAAAAAAAACTCAATATTAAATGTGTCAAAAGTTTATATCGGATATTTCTCATACAATCAATTGTGAGACCGTCCCTTATTTAAAAGATCTCCAGTTTGAAAAATATTGTAGTACTAAGTACAATAAACTTTAATTAACCATACTAAATAAGTGGTGATGAGAACGATACTAAGAACTCCCTTTACTCCGACCGAAAGGGTGGAGGTTCAATTCTCATCACCGACATAGAAAACTGAATTAGTGGTGATTTATTTATTTAGGAATAAATACATTGTATTATTATAGGAACAAAATATCATGAGTGATGAGTCTTTCAAACAAGGAAACATTAAATGCATGATCTCTTGATACATTGCTAACATACCCAAAGAAGTGAAATCTCACTTGATTTCATTCCAAAATCTGAAAAAATAAAATATGTCTTGTTTCGAAATCTCACGTTTCTTAGAAAAGAACAAGCGGTTGCAGAAATGAATCATGAAGTCGTCGTCGTATATAAGTTTTTTTCGCTCTCTTTCAAACCCATTTTCTTCACCACTTTCCCTCTTTCCCCTCCCTCAACTCAACTCATCCCACTTTCTTCTCCCTGTTTATATATAATAACAGCATCAACCAAAAATGGCAGAAAATTCCCAAAAGAAAAGCAACATTGTCTCCAACCAACCACACCCCGATTCTGCATCGCATTCTCGCACTATTTCCACCGTTCCTAAACATCAAGACATAAGCTTCATGCCTAAGTTTTTGATCAAGAATCTCTACAGGAAGAAACAGCATCACAGGCAACCCTCCATTGTTTTCCCTGGAGGGATTAATCTCGATGCCATTGAAAATATCCCCGGTTCTACTCGCGAACATGAGACGCGTGGAAAGAAGCCGCACAAAGGCAATCAATTGTTGTCAAAAAATGTCGGGACAATCATGTCAGTTCTGTTCAGAAAAAAGAACCAGCCGCGTGATCAGGATTACAGGTTGGCTAAGCAGAGTTCAGCAAATGGCAAATGTATGCCAACGTCGCTTTTGACTTTGTTTAACGACAAGAAGCGTGGTTTAAAGACAGTGAAGGGGAAAGCAGAGGAAGAGAACGGTTGCAGTGGAAGAATTCCTGAAGGGAGAAGTTTAAGTAATTCAAGAACTCAGCATCTGAAATCAGGGTTGAAAATCAAAGGACTTGCCAAGATTAAGAGCAGAGAAAAGGATGAGAAACGATACGAGCTTTGCAAGAAGAAGATCTTGATGGGTGAAAAATGTCGGCCTCTCAATGGTACCCTTCGGTATGACAAGAATGGTGTTCTTCTCGTGCCTAAAAATCTGACTTGATCTTGCACATTTGTATCTTATTCAGCAAATTTGTTAGGTTCACTGTATTATTAACATGAATATTTGCGATAACTGTATGAACTCAATGAATGATTATCGCATATTGCAATTCAATTTTGTGAAAGACTACATCTACCATTCTGCCCAAGTACATTTAATCATATTGGCGATTACATTTGTGTCATGGTTACTTGTGTCCTCACAATTTTTTTTCAAAATAATACTCATAAATAAACTAATTATCATGTGCCGTAAGGAATGACGGGTTTATGAAATAGTAAATCCATGGAAAAAAAATTACCCTCAAACCTGTAAATTGGGATAAACCCACCTAAAAACGACCATCAATCCAAGCCTTCCAGAGCCCCATACTAATAATTAGTTTTCATTCTAACCCAAAACAATAACTAATTTATTTTTGAGCATTATTTGAAAAAAAAAAATCTCCTCTCGCACAAAAACTTGTAAAGCTGTGAAACATATAATAGCAAGAAATCCAAAATTACATGTATTGCTATCGTGTAGAACAAAACCAATTTCAGGATAAACAAATTCTGCAAAATTTGAACAGAAGGATACATTATTAAATACCTCATTGTAACAGCAACAAAGAACAGACGTGGGAAATAGTAGTACTAAACATCTCAATGCATAAATGGCCACCTTGTTTTGGACTATTGAAAGATGATATTCAACAGAAACTCAAGTCCATGTGAATAACCAATCTATCATATACTCTCAAAGGTTTTAAGCCAAGTTTTGCACGCAACATATTTGCTTCAGCAATTTCGGGATAAGGTGGTCTGTCCCGTTCTCCATCTTCTCTTTTGCCATGTTCTTCTTGGACTCCACAAGGCTCAAGCGCACCTCTATTTCCATCTCCAACCAATATGGGGATTGGAGTTTGGGCATGCCCCCTTTGGTGTTCCCCTCCACACTCCTACTTCGGCTTTTTGAGAAGCTCTGCTTTTGCCAATCATGACTCCCTCCCCTGTAATGGCAATAGTACCTATTGTCTCTTACGCAATGGGGATCTCTGTCTCTATCTGAGAGGTCCCAGTCTCTATCTCCACCTCATCCACAATCAGTATCACAGATTCACAGTCTCTGTCACTGATGAGAAAATTGAGAGGATATCAATTATCAACAACAGAATCTCCCCAACAATATGAAATAGAGAGAAAAGAGAAGAAAATACAGTTGCAAGATATGCACATATTTTGACAACAATTTTAAGTTGGCCGAATCTATAAACAGGATGAAGACAATGTCAATATTGACAGAGGGGGTAATAGGCGATAGTTAAAAGACTAAGACCAATATTCGTAATTCATTCATTTGCCATACAAAATTATACTCGAAAGAGCAACAATTAATTTGACATAAATTAAGAAGAAAGAGGGGACAATATATTGAAATGGAAGAAGAATTAGTTTAAGCAGTACATATGTATGACCCATTATACTTTTCTACTGCACACTGCCAATGCAGAGAAACCTGGTTGGATCATATATTTCACTTTTGGAAGCTGTTCTGGATCTCTCCGTGGCAAAAATACCATGAAGGACTTTTATCTATCGATCTATCTATCTATCTATTTCTTCGTGTGCATGTGTGTGACTAATGTGTGTCGTACAAAATAAAATGGTGAACAGCTTCCGAGCCAAGACAAACAGAGATAGGTGCATATAAAACATATACTCCTACTTCATAGTTTCAAACTACGATAAATTAATTTTCCAGCCCAACTTTTCCACAAGACTGCGTAGAGTAATGCAAAATGATGACAAAACTAGGAGCTGAAGTTTGGACAACTGGTGGTAGACTGGCATGTAACCATTTCAACTAAAACCACAAAAAGAAAAAGAAAAAGAAAAATCTGAGAAACAAGAATGACTCATCGTTTTCTTAAACAGAAGTACTTATCGAACAATGAATCGGAAGTAAGAGTTACCTGGATACTGGACACCAGGAACAGTTGCATTTTCTTAATGCTTAGATAAAAAGAGACATAAATAAAGAGATGAAATTGGGATTCAATGAAGAGTGGGTGTTTGGTTTGAGAAAGAGAGAGGCAACAAGAACATTCAAAGCCATAATCCCAATAGTTTGAAGAAGGGAGAGGAAAAGAAAACAAAACCCTCAAAATCAACACGGCCGAGAGAATCAACCAACCCATTCAAATCCACAGCCAAAGCAACCTCAAAAGATCAGAAAGATCAGTTCAACATAGCCAAGATGCCTATGACACCCAGTACAGAAAATTCAAACGAGTTAGGGTAAAAATACAATCAAGCTAAGCAAGGAAAGGAAGAAAAAATAGCAAAAGAGAAAGTAACAAATAACTCATGCCCATCTTGTGTGTTCATCCGCAAGCTTACAATAGTCACTGTATAGAACCCCCACAGGTCTTAGGTACGTTCACCAAAACAACAGTCTGAAAATAAGAGCTATTCATCAATTTATTCAACTCAAAGAAGATGGAAAATTTGTGATATTCCAATTGAATAACATCTCCTGAATCTTGCTTCAGCAGGATTATTATACAAACAAAAACTTATAGAAATACTACATATCCATCAAACGCAACAATCAGCGATAAGAATTCGACAAAAAAAATAATCTATTTTTACTTGAAATAAGAGGCGATTCAACACTAATGAAAGAATACATACTTACAATCTTCATTTTTGACGACACAAAGATGTGAGACTGAAGGAAGATTATGTTCATCCCCAAATTTAAAGAAAAAAACCTCACCCTAATTTTTGGGATGAGCGACCGCTGTTTAACTGTTTTGTTGTGCATTTGGAGTACTCCGGAGTGTATATTTGCGAGCACTGTGCTTAGTTGTCGTAGGAAAATAGGATTATACCACTAATTGTAGTTATAATCATTGAGTTTTTGTAATATATATTTGCTGAGATAATACAAATTTCTAAGCTTGAGTTGTAAGTTTTTTGAGCTTAACCATTATGTTCAACAATTTTACGCTAAAACTGGTAAAGTTTACAATAAAATTCAAAAATTTTGTGATAAGTGATAACACTCAAAATCATAAGAATAAGTTGTGCATAGAGCTACGTAGAACGGGTTGTATAATCTACTAATTGGTTATCGTGGGATGTGGATGCATAAGCCGCGTTAGTCCCTTTAATAAACCTTGTTTGACAAACTACTTCGCATTCAGTGACTTCTAAATTTACTGCAGCATACAAATCGATATCCCTAAAAGAAATTGAAAATGGTAGAATCGAAAATAATGCTAACATGAAATGAACATTATTGATCGACCCGTATGGATTGACTAAACCCTACCTGTGTTGATCCATTTGCCTGTGTGATAGCTCCCACGTCCTACTCATGGCATGTGGCTATGGGTAAGGTTGTTCAAAATTCATTGGATTAGATCCGACGATCATCCATTCTGATATCTTGTACTCCCTCCATTTTCTTGAGTTAGTCTCGTTGGGGTTTAGCACGGAGATTAAGAAAAGTTGAAAAAGTAAGAGGATATTGACGATATGATGCATGTGATGAAAGAGAAATAGAGATAAAAATATTTCTTTAAAAAGAAACGAGGCTAACCCAAAAAAATACCCATAAAGGAATATGGGGCTTATTCAAGAAGGAGGGAGTATGTTTTTATACATCTGGTCTCGGATTCGGCCTTGAAAAATAATTTCAGTTTAAATCATTTAGTTATTTTAGTTATGTCGAGAGATTGTTAGATTAACCAAATTAAGCCCCTTACACGAATGACCATTGAACTTGAAAAGTGATTAGTGCATAGACCCCCCGTATAATGTGCTTCAAGCCTTCAACTATTAGGGGTTGCCATCTGGTAGGATTCGAACTCGTGATCTTTGGTCATGTATCATGTGCTTCAAGCCTTCAACTATTGGGGGCTGCCATCTGGTAGGATTCGAACTCGTGATCTTTGGTCATGCCGACTTCGATACTAGGTTAGATGAACCAATAATATTCAGATTTTGGTTACGTGATTCCACCAACTTAGACCACATTTTTCCTATTATATATACGGAGTATTGTTTTATCTTTTGTTAAATCCGGGTTGCCACAATATATATATGTCTGTAGACACCCACATTTTACTGCCAGGTGTCTATAGCATTTTCCGACAAACACCCGATGATGATCGGACGCAAACATGCTTTAACATACTCGAAAATGGGCTCAAAATCATGGATATTTGGCTTGGGCTTTTTACGGAGTACAAATTTCACAAAACCGGCCTCAAATTCAGGCCCAGTGGGTCGTTTCGAGTCAAATAAGACTAATTTGGGTCGAATCCGACACCAGGGCAAAACCGTCTTTTTACGACCGAGTCGAAACCCGGTCGGAGATACTTTTTTCGAGACACACGGACCAGCCGTGATACATCACGAGTCCGGCCTGAACTCGAATACTACAAAAATCAGCCAAGACAAATATTAAACAATTCCGTTTAAGGTAGAATTTGATCTCAAGTAGGAATTCTATCCAAAAACCGAATCAAACACTCGACCGAGCGTAGGACACTCGGCCGAGCAACCCTCTTCCAGCCGGATTCCACGGCTTCCTCTCCAAGGAACGGAATCCTCGCTCGTCTCAACCTCTTACATTCCCTATCCTAATCGGTATTTCTTGTCGTACAAGCAAGACTATCTCTTCTCCTATAAATAGGACCTTCCCATCACACATTCAAGACACCAAAATATACACAATTACATCATCCAACATTCAACCAATTATTCACAACACATTCAATCCCCGACACACTTGAATCAGGTAATCATACACCTTGAGACTCTTACACTTAGCATCGAAAACCGATAGTACACAACCCGAGATCGCGCCAGACGAAGCCGGCCACCTCGCCCGACACCCTTCACGTCCCATACCACCATCAACTCACTGACATTAACTCGATGCTCCCGTGCCCTAGCCACATTCCGACGAGCCCCGTTCCGAGTAAACAAAGCATGTAGGTTGAGGGTGTAAAATCAAACCCAATTTCTCTCTTCTCTCTTCCTTTCTCTCGTCTTTTCCGCGTCTTTTTCTTCTCGTCCCAACGTCGTCGTCGGTCTTTTTTTTTTATGGGTCATTCGTCGCATTTTATTTATTTCTAATATCGATACTACAAAAACTATTTTCATATAACGAATATTCTTAAAAATACGATACCGATTCTCTAGTCGAATATTGTATTAAAAGAATTACATTAATCTCATCGATGCTACAAAATCGTTACATCTTCTTTTTACAAAATACGACGATTTTAACGCGGAGAGAACTAAAATTCTTTTCTTTTCGTTCAAATTTTTCTTTCAAAACAATTTTATAAAACTTTTTCTAAAAGTCATTCCGAATATTCGATATCGATTTCATAATCGATATCGAATACGACGAATATCAAAAGTATAAATCGAGTATGAATTAATTCATATTTGTACGCGGTTTATAGAAATTAACAATTTTCGAGAATAAACGAGCCGAGACAGCAGCCCACGCGAGTCGCGCCCCTCCCAGGCGACTCGCGCGGGAGCCTTGAAACCGCGGCCCCTTTTCTTCGTCTTCTCTACTTTTTTTAAACATCGTTTTTCTAATTCTACAAAACGGTTTTTCAAAACCTTTTCTTTTCATCTTTTCCAAAATTATTCCGAATATTTGATATCGGTTTCATAATCGAATATCGAATATAACGAATATCGAAAATATTGAATCGAATACAAATTATGCGATATTTGTACGCGATTTAATAAAATCATTGATTTTCAAAAAATCGACTTCAAAACAGGCCGGGGCGCGAGTCGCACGGCCGGCTGAAACGCGGCGCGATTTTTTTTTACTTTTTATTATTCTTTCGAACATCGTTTTTTAGACAAAACAACGTTTTTTTTCAGATTTCGACAAATATTTTTCGACCTCGGTCAACACGTGTTAATCCATCTTGTGCCATAAACTTTTTCAAAATCATGCATATTATCATATTTATTTTTATTATTCAATCGTTACTAACACGTTTGTTCATCTTTTTAGCAACTTCTTCTTTTTATCTTTTGTTTTATTAGACTAAAACGAACCTCGCATGCTAAAATACAACTTTGACGTTAATTTTAGTTGCATTAAATCGACTTAGCAACCCATTCAATTCTCGCATGTTTAGGGAAAACAATGTTTGCATATCATTTCAATCGTTCAACTAACACGCGTATTAAAACATCAAACGATATCCTAGTAGAGGCCGCTAATGTGCGGGCAGGGTTGGGTGTCCTTCGTGGGCTTCCCAACACGTACCCTCACCCCTTACTCAGAACCTCGGTTTCCGGATGTCCGAAACCATTGGCAACGAGAGTCATTCAATACACGATATCCGATAACGTCGGTATCGGTATCAAATGCAAAGGGACGAACCCGGCGATAAACTCTGACATCGGAAATGGGCCGTATTTTGTACACGGCCCACTATGACATAGAGTGGGTTCGAACGGGCCTGAACTCCCACAAAGTTCGGTGGCAACTCCAACTTCGATTTAAATTTCAATTCGCTCCATTCTCATATGGAGATTCATTCGCCTCCCCAAACCCGCGCGTGGCCGCGTCGGGGTGGACCTGTGTCATGTCCACAATTTGGCGAATCCGCTGGGGACTAACTGATGCGTGACTTACCATCGGCATCCTCAGGGTGAGACTCGAATAGAAATCGTTTGACTAGTACAATACGCGTTTTAGTTTTACGGTTCATGCATAACCCCATATTTTCCCGGGCCGGTACTGGTGACCGACGTCTCACTATACCATTGATGTAGTCCAAATTGGATATGTCAAAAAGTGTTCATTGCAGATCCGTATGGGTTTTACGGCATGTTCTAAGCTCAATTCGACTTAGGAAGTTCGCCCCGATTCTCGGATAGGCTATGTACACTGGTATAGACCCTTATAGACAGACCGAGACTTAGCTTAAGAGCATACACGGCGTCATTATACTGTTTCCATGACTACGTGCTACTTGCCACGTCTTCTTTTTTAAAAAAAACGTCATTTTCAAAATTTGCATCTTTTTCAAAATATCCAATTTCAAAACCCCGGACATATACCGAATTTAGGACTTATGATTTTACTCAAAATAGCCCTTTTTCTAGCCGGTATTATGCCCAATTTAAGACTCGAAAATATATTTTCGAACTTTCAAAACCTTCGCCCGGTCCGCCTTTCCGTTTCCTTTCTCGAAAAAAAGAGGGGGCCGGTTCTGCCCGAATTTTTTTCGGGCTTTTCAAAAAAATCATATTTCGAAACTTCCTCTTCTTAGGACTTCCCGTATTTAGCAGTGTCGGGTCGTGTCATAAGTTGTCGAAGTCTTAAGCGTCGAAGCTCCGTCGATCTTACATCACGAGTTTCCTCCCTATCCCAGTCCGCCTTATTTTACTAAGGCAAGGCCCACCTACGTAGGACATACTCCTACAAAGGTTGGCCCATTTACACAGTCGAGTCCAAAGTTTGGGAATGTCTCACGTGAACCTTCCTTCGAACAGGGCCCATCCCACATAGCTGGATCCTAAGGGAGGCCCACCTTTTCACAAGTCGCCCGTCTAGGTGTCTTTTCCGAGTCATTACCGTCTTAGTCTTCTTCTTTTTCCCTTGCTCGGGATGTACTTTTTTTAGGATTCGGGTTAAGTTGCTGATTACGTGGTGTTCTTACAGACAGGCCACCCTTCACCCGAACCATGACGAAAGAAGCCATTGATGAGTTGACAGCTTCGTCGGCACAAATCCAAAACCAATTGAGACAAATGAGGGAAGACCAGATTGCCATCGTCACTCGGGTAAGTGCCGTGGAACAAGGAACCCCCAACGTTTCGATCGATGATGACAGACCTTTGGCCGCACTGGCCGGCGCAGTCCGAAAGTTGCAAGAACAGGTCCACTCGACCACCAGAAACACCATCCTCACGGAAAATGCCCGTACCTATTCGCCCTTGACCGATGAACTGCCCGCTAACCTTAACTTAACGGGCTTACCAATGTTTGACGGGACTGATGACCCGGTACTCCATATCCGGGCCTTCAAGGATTTTATGGCTGTTAAGGGGGTCAAATCGACCATGTTCAAGCATCTCTTTGCCTCCTCTCTGGAAAAGCACCCGAAAGCCTGGTACTACAGGCTTGATCCCAAGAAATACAAAACCTGGGACGATGTCGCAATGGAATTCGCGCGAAACTACGCGGATAACGCCGAGATCCAGACTACCATGCGTACTCTGGAGGTTATGGCCCAAGAGCCTAAGGAAGGTTTCACCAAATACCTTCAAAGGTGGAGGGCTGAAAGTGTAAAGCTGGTGGACAAGCCCAGCGAAAAGGTGCTAGTGGAGGCCTTTATCAAAAACCTCCTCCCCTCTTACCGGATCCATCTCTGGTACGCTATCATACCCGATTTTGCCACTTTGACCGAGATGGGTACAAGAATCGAAGACGATCTAAGGTTAGAGAGCCTTACTAAGGCCTCTGCCAAGGGGTATTAAGGAGCCAGTTCATTCTCCGGCAAGCCCGCAACTACAACTGCGGCCCGAAGCATATTTGACGAGGTTAACTCATTAGACACCTCGACCAAAAAGAATACTCCAAATCGGGTATTCACTGATATAAGAACAACCCATGCTAATGCCTTACAAAGGCTGTCTTCAAAAGGCCTAATCCAACCGATAGGCCTAATCCCAGAAGTTCCCGTCGAAAAGCGATCCAAGAACTACAATATTCAAGCCTATTGCCACTATCACCAGGGCAACGGGCACGACACTGAGAAATGCTGGAAGTTGAAGCATCTCATTCAGGATTTGATCGAAAGTGGGAAGATACCACTACCCAGTGATAAGCCGAGTAACAAAAATAATCCCCTTGCCACTCACGCCATTTTTACTGGAAAAGTAGTCGACTGCTCCCATCTCATTTCTCCTTTCATTCCCCAAATCAACGGGATATGGAATGATGATGAAGACGACGTTTACCTGGCTAAGGGGGAAGCTGTCCCCGTTACCGTCGAAGAAATCCGGAAGGCTAAAGCCAGAGCCCTGGCCGGCACACACGTCATCACGACCGGTCTTTCTATCCCGGAAACCGTCACTGAACCTTCCAGGACAGGACTTACTCCCGAGGAACCAAACGCTGACACGGCTCTAGTCAGACAACTAAAGAGGATCCGAACTGATCTTACTATATGGCAGCTTTTGGTTAGTTCTCAGGAGCATCGGGCAGCACTTACTAGGGCTCTTGATGAAATCAAGGTTGACTCATCGGTTACCCCCACCGAAATGGTAGCCACTATTTTGCCTCACCTCAAAGGCAAGTCCAAAGGAGAAGGCCCACTTATCACTTTCTCCGAGTCCGACCTTCCACCATTTGGGGCCACCCATAACTTGGCCCTATATATCATGGTGATTTGCCGGAATAAATATCTCCCGATGACCCTAATTGATGATGGGTCCGCAGTAAACGTCCTTCCCTTGAGGACAGCTAAGGCCCTCGGCATTACCGAGGCTGACTACCTTCCAACTGCACAAACTATCCAGGCTTTTGATGGGAGCCCAAAATCAGTTGCTGGGGCCGTTAAGCTAACGATCATAACAGGCCCGATCGAGAAGGAGTTGGAATTTCAGGTGATCGATGTCACCTCGTCTTTCAATCTGCTGCTTGGAAGGCCCTGGATACACGCGGTCAAAGCCGTGTCTTCCACCCTTCACAGGAAGGTCAAATTACCTTTACAAGATGGGATCGTTACTCTAGAAGCTACCCCCATAACCGTGTCAAGCTGCAACACGGCAGGCTCAACCGACCCGCGAGGTTTCAACTTTGTGGGAATGATCGAGGAAGAATATCTTTTCCGGCCCTATTTCACCACTAGCATCTACACGATGCTACAAAATTTGGGTTACCTGCCCGGAGCTACCTCGAGACCTGACCTCCCAGCCGGCAAGATCATCGAGGTCTTAACCAATGAAGAGTCAAGATTCGGCTTGGGGTATGCTATAACCCCGGAAAGTTCAGGCCGGTATTTAGAAGGCCATCAACATCTTCAAGGGTACCTACTTGAGCCCTTACAGTCCAAGACTGACTGATTACTTCGTCACTCCAGTGTTCGGAGTTGTTCAAGTGGGCCTCTATCAGCCCACCATCTCATATCCCGAGACCAAATTGGCTCGGGAATGCAATTTCATCCCGGATGACATCTTTGCCCTTATCCAGGCCGAATCGAAGGAGGGCGCAAATAATACTGAGCCCGTCCTGGGACTCCTATTCGGGGAAGACAAGGTCGTCCCGACCCCTAAACAGGAGTTAGTCAACTTGATTCTCCGCAGCAGCAGGTTCGATCCAACCAAGCTGATCTCCGAAGTGGGTGTTGACACTGGGAAGAGAGCTTGGAGGAAGACAACTAAGTGGACCGACAGTCAGGGTCGAGTCTACAAGCTAACTACTGGTGAAGGAGATATGCAAGACGCTGAGTCCGAGTCCGAGTCTGAGTCAGAGTCAGAGTCGGAGTCTGAGTCCAAGTCTAGAGGGTCCAGTACTAGGATCGAGTCTGTAACCCCTCTCCCTTCTTTAGTCACACCATCGGGAGTCTCAGAGTCTATCCCGAGGGCTCCCCCTATCCCGCCACTGACCAACGATCAGATGGCAGCTCTCTTTGAGCTCTTCTCAAAATTCACTATCAATAATAACGATAACCGTTCTGCTTACGACTTGTCTTATTTTCAAAATATTTTCAAAAATTTTACTTGCAATGACATTGAGAAACCCGACGAACAGGTACCGCTACCTCCGCATCTAATCGAGCAACTCGAACAGAGGGAGTCCCGAGATCCGATAGTCGAAGAGACCGACTCCATCAACGTAGGAACCCCTTTAGAACCTCAGATGCTTAAGCTAGGTCTATCTTTAGATCCCGAGGAGAAACAACAATTCACGGATCTCCTCCAAGAATTCAAAGACGTCTTCGCATGGTCCTACAAGAACATGCCGGGAATAGACCGGGAGATAGCTGAACACCGAATACCCATCAAAGACGGGTACAAGCCGGTAAAACAGAAACTCCGAAGAATGAGGCCCGAATGGTCTCTCAAAGTCAAAGAAGAAGTCGATAAACAATTCAAAGCGAGCTTTATCCAAGTGGCTGAATATCCAGACTGGGTTGCAAACATCATGCCGGTACCCAAGAAAGATGATAAAGTACGAGCATGTGTAGACTTCCGGGACCTTAACAAGGCCAGCCCAAAAGACGATTTTCCGTTACCACACATCGATATACTGATGGATAACACGGCCGACCATGCCCTTTTATCATTCATGGACGGGTATGCCAAATACAATCAGATCAAAATGGCGGAGGAAGACATGAGTAAGACCACCTTCATTACACCTTGGGGTACTTACTGCTATACCGTGATGCCATTTGGGCTCATCAACGCCGGGGCAACTTATCAACGGACCGCCACCACTTTATTGCATGACATGATGCATAAGGAAGTAGAGGTCTACGTGGACGACATGATCGTCAAATCCAAGGACCGAAGCGGGCACATTGCGGCCCTAAGAAAGTTCTTTACCCGATTACGCAAGTACAACATGAGGCTGAACCCTCAAAAATGCATCTTCGGGGTAACATCGGGCAAGCTACTGGGCCACATTGTCAGCCAGCGTGGCATCGAAGTTGACCCAGCAAAGATCAAGGCCATTACCGAGATGCAACCACCCAAAACCGAAAAAAAGATAAGGGGGTTTCTCGGGAAATTCCAATATATCAGCCGGTTTATTTCAAAGCTAACCATGGTATGTGAGCCCATTTTCAAGAAACTGAAGATAGGAGAACGGATACTATGGGACGATAAATGTCAAATGGCTTTCGATAAAATCAAGGAGATTCTATCCTCTCCACTGGTATTAATGCCACCTCAACCGGGCCTGCCCCTGTCATTATACCTGACAACGCCCGAGATAGCCATGGGAGCTATGCTTGCCCAAACGGTCGATTCAGAAGAACGGGCTATTTATTACATCAGTAAAAAGTTCTTGGAATACGAATGCAAGTATACGATGCTCGAAAAAACGTGCTTAGCTTTAGTTTGGGCCACTAAAAAGCTCCGACACTATATGCTCAGTCATAAGGTACATGTGCTATCCAAAATGGATCCAATCAAGTACTTGTTCGAGAAGCCCATCCTCAATGGTAGGATATCTAGGTGGACTTTAATGCTAGCTGAGTTCGACCCCAAGTTCGTACCATTGAAAGTCATCAAAGGTCGGGTAGTAGCCGAATTCCTCGCTGATAGCCCGATATCCGAGGAGGGACACACCGATACTTGGGCCTTCCCGGATGAAGATATATTCCATACTGACAGAGAAACTTGAGATTTATACTTTGATGGGGCATCTAACTTCCGAGGATTTGGGGTCAGCATTTTGCTAATCTCGCCACAAGGGGAACACACCCCGTTATCCATCAAGCTAGATTTTGACGTAACTAACAACGCAGCCGAGTATGAAGCGTGCATTCATGGACTGCAAGCCGCCGCTGATTTAAGAGTAACAAAATTCCGGGTCCACGGTGACTCTTCCTTAGTCATAAACCAAGCTTTACAAAAATGGAAGACTCGGAACGCAAATCTCGTAGCTTACCAAGCACGAGTAAGGATTCTCGAAAAACAGTTCCAAAAGGTGGAATACATCTATCTACCTCGGGAAGAAAACCAGTTTGCAGGTGCTCTTTCAAAATTAGCATCTTTACTGAATATCCCAGCGCATCTAACCAGCATGCCTATCTGCGTCGAAAGACGATCCGAGCCGGCGTATATCCACGCTATTCAAGATATCGAAATAACTGATCCAGAACCTTGGTATCAGGCTATTCTGACCTACTTAACATTGGGTGAATATCCTCCGGGAGCTGAAAACCGGGCCAAGAAAGCCCTACGAAGATGGACAACCCAGTTCATCCGTACGGATGATGACAGTTATATAAGAAGACAGCACAGGGGGCTTTACTCCTATGCATTGACAAAATGCGAGCCTAAAAAGTCATGGCTGAGGTTCATGATGGTGAAAATGGCCCGCATATGAATGCCCATATGCTAGCCCGGAAAATCACGAGACTCGGCTATTATTGGAATAGCATGGAAACTGACTGTCAGTTATATGTCAAACACTGCCATAACTGTCAGATTTTCGTCAATGTACAGCATATGCCTTCATCCCTATTATATACTATGACATCACCATGGCCATTCTCAACATGGAAAATTGATATATTTGGGAAAGTAAACCCTTCCGGGACTGGAGGTCACTGCTTCATTTTAGTGGCTATCGACTATTTCACTAAATGGGTCGAAGCCGAGTCATACCGGATCTTAAATGCCAAACTGTAGACACCCACATTTTGACCGTCAGGTGTCTATAGTAGTTCCCGCCAAACACCCGATGATGATTGGACGTAAACGTGCTTTGATGGACTCGGATATGGGCTTGTAATCATGGACATTTGGTTTAGACTTTTTAAGGAGTACAAATTTCATAAAACCGACCTCCAAATCCAGGCCCAGTGGGTCGTTTCGAGTCAAATAAGACTAATTTGGGTCGATTTCGACACCATGGGTAAAACCGTCTTTTAGCAACCGAGTCAAAACCCGGTCAAAGATTTTCCCGAGACACGTGAGTCAGCCGTGACACCTCACACGGCTGATTCTTACCCAAACTCTACAAAAAAATCAGCTTCACAAAATAATAAACAATTCCGTTTAAAGTAGAATTCGATCTCAAGTAGGAATCCTATTCGAAGACCGATTCAAACACTCGACCGAGTGCAAATACTCGGCCAAGCAGCATACAACCAGCCGAGGTACCTTTCTTCTTTGCCAAGAAAGCAAAATTCTCATGCTTCTCAAACTCCTACGTTTCCTATCCTAAGCGGTATTCAAACTCCTCTAAGCCAAGGTCGGGAATTCCTATAAATAGGACCTCCCATCCAACACTTTTAAGACATCACAACAATAAACCCCGAAAAAACAGCCTCATAACAAGTCTCGAAGCCCCGAGAAACTGTCCCCACCGTCCGGCCAAACCCGACGTCCAAACCACCCACCTAAACCGACACCCTAAACTCATCCTCATCATCTCGATGCTCCTAAGTTTAAGCCACTTTCCGACGAGCCTTATCCCGAGAAAACAAAGCACGTAGGTTGAGGGTGTTTCAAATCCCGTTTTTCTCCCTTTCACAATTTTTTGTCACAATTTTTTTTTCACGATTTTTTGTCACAATTTTTTTGTCACAATTTTTTGTCACAATTTTTTGTCACAATTTTTTGTGTCACGATTTTTTGTCACAATTTTTTTTTTGTCACAATTTTTCTGTCACAATTTGTTTTTACGATTTTTTTTAATGTCACAAATTTTTTTGTCACAATTTTTCGTCCAATTTCTGTTCTTTTTCCAAAACAATTTTCAAAACCTTTTTTTTACTTTTTCCAAAATCATTCTAACTATTTGATAGCGATTTCATAATCGAATATCGTATACGACGAATATCGAAAATATGAATCGGGTATAAATTAATCCATATTTGTACGCGATTTATAAAAATTAACGATTTTCGACAAAGCAAAAAAAACCGAACAAACCGCCACGCGAGTCGCGCGCGACTCGCGCGGTGGCCTGATTGGCCGGGTCCCCTTTTTTTCGTTTTCTCGCTTTTCTATTTTTTTATTCTCTTCGAGTCTTACATAAAAAGCGACTTTCGCGACATATTTCGATAAATACCTTTTTTTTTGACCTCGGTCAACGCGTGCTAATCCATAACGTGACATAAATCTTTTCAAAAATCATGCATATTATTCATTTACATCTTTATTCGATTTATTCAACCGTTACTAACTCGTTTGCTCCTTCTTTGTAGCGATTTATTTTTATCGTTTGTTTTATTAGACTAAAACGAACTTCACATGCTAAAATAACTTTGACGTTATTAGTTTAATATGCATTAAACGACTTAGCAACCCATTTATTTATTTTTCCTCACATGTCTTAGGAAAATAATCTCTGCATATCATTCAATCGTCGAACTAACGCGTGTACACAAAACCGAACGATATCTTAGTAAAGGCCGCTAAGTGCGGGCGGGGTTGGGTGTTCTCAATGAACTTCCCAACACGTACCCTCACCCCTTACTCAGAACCGTGGTTTCCGGATGTCCGAAACCATTGGCAACGAGAGTCATTCAATATACGATTAACCGCTCCAGTCGGCATCGGTATCGAAATGCTAAGGGACGAACCCGATAAACTCTGACATCGGAAATGGGCCATGTTTTAAATATGGCCCACTACGACATAGAGTGGGTTCGAATGGTTCCGAATAACCATAAAATTCGGTGGCGACTCCTACTTCGATTTAAAATTCTATTCGATCCATCTCATATGGAAATTCAATCGCCTCCCCAAAACCCGCGCTTCGCCGCGTAGGGGTGGACCTATGTCATGTCCACAATTTGGCGACTCCGCTGGGGATTAACTGATGCGTCACTTACCATCGGCATCCTCAGGGTGAGACTCGAAAAGAAATCGTTCGGTTAGTAATGTACACGTTTTAGTTCAATGATTCATGCATAACCCCGTTATATCCCGGGCCGGTTACTTGTGACCGACGTCCCACTATACCACGGTGCATTCCCACTTGGGTGCACTAAAGACTTCGATGGCGGAACTCGCATGGGTTTTACGGCAGATTCTAAGACCAACTCGGCTTAGGAGGTCCGTCCTGATTTGCGAGAAAGCGATCGTTGTTGGTATAGACCCTATTCGACCGACCGAGACTTAGACTAAGAGCATACATGGCGTCATTATACTGTTTCCGTGACTACATGCTACTTAATCTTCTTTTGGTCTTTTTCAAAAACCGTCATTTTCAAAAAAACTTACATCCTTTCAAACCCATCTACTTTTTCAAAACCCGGAAAGCTACCAAATTTAGGACTTATGATTTTGACTCAAAATAGTCTATTTTTAGCCGGTATGCTGTCCAAACCTTTTAAAAAAAAAAAAGCTCGAAATCTCGGCCCGATACCCTTTTTCCCGGTTTTCAAAAAAAATCGGGCCTTCCAATCCGACCTTGCTCGGTTTTCAAATCCAAATTCCCTTTTCAAAACTTTCTTCTTCTTAGGACTTCCCGTATTTAGCAGTGTCGGGTCTTGTCATAAGTTGTTAGAATCTATAGCGTCGAAACTCCGTCGATCTTACATCACGAGTTTCTACCCCATCCCAAGTCCGCCTTATTTGTCAAGGCATGGTCCACCTACGTAGGACAAACTCCTACAAAGGGAAGCCCATTTACACAATCGAGTCCAAAGTCTGGGGATTTCACACACGGATCTTTCTTCGAACGGGACTAGGCCCACTTTGCCAAAACCCAGGGAGAGTCCACCATCCACGAGTCACCCGTCTAGGAGTCGGTCTTCAGTCCCACTTGGGGGCTACCCTTTAGCGGGGCGATCAACCGCGTTTGCTCTAAGGATCAGGTCTTACACGTGTTGGCTCACGTATCCCACTTTCGAGTCACTTAGGTGTCACACCATCTGAGTCCTATCAGATTCTTTAGCCTCACTCGGGGGCTATCCCCCAACCGAGCAGTCAACCACGGTCATCCTAAGGACACCCCACTTTCATCATACACTGGCGTCCTTATGATGCCTTCTTCGAGTCGTACCTATGCTACGAATACTCGAGTCACCTAGGGTTAGGTCACCACGGTTGGTCCGAGCACGTGATACGGTCAAACACGGTCGCCTCCATTTTCGGATTGACCCTTATGCAGCTCGAGTCCAATTCGCAGTCGTTACCTCGTATAGATCAACGTTCGAGTATCCCGGTCCAAGAGTCTTTGTCGACCCGTCACCCCGGGCCGTGTCTAGTTTGACTCCCTCACTTGCACTTGCGCAAAGCCGAGTTTAGGCGAGTCGTGATACCCGTCATTCTCTCCAATCAAAGATCTTACCAAAAAAAACAACCAACCGAGCATCCGAGTCCGGATTTGATTCGAGTCTAAGTCTGAGTTCGAGTCTAGGATACCCTACATCCTCATTTCCAAGTCAGAGTCAGAGTCAATTGTATTCTGTCCTCTTTTTTCAAAATTCAATAAAATCAGCTTTTCTATTTCTCATACATACTTTTCTTATGTGTTTCCGAGAACATGATGAACACCATCATACACTGTGAGCACACGCACGTGACTATTATAGGCACAACTATAATGACTGCAGGAAACCGAGCCCGTGTTTTCCTTTTACCTATTCCATGTCTGGTATAGAAAGCCACGTAACTACCCGTAGCAGGAGCATATCGAATCCTATGACAAATCTGGGTAGTCTTCTAGTTTGGGTTCAAGACGGGAGGCAAGCCCACTTCCCACAATAAACACCCTTCCGATAAGACTAACCAAACCCTACCTTAGGTGTTAGTCTGACCGACAAAAAAAAAACTGGACAAAAAGTCAAAAGTCCAAGAGAAAAAAAAGCAAAAGGCCAAAACAAAAAAGCTGGCCATGATCAAAAAAGAATTATCAACATCTCTCGACCAGACACGGTCAACTCAAATGAAGAATCCCATGACCGGGGCTAAGAGGTCAACCCAAAGAATTCAAAAACCCATGACCGTGAAACGGTCAATTCAAAAATTATCAATACCCATACCATCCAATAGGGGAGAGACAGTCAAGCTGGTCAGCTAACACCACATCTAGCCTTCCCACATTACAACCCTCAAGACCTTCTCGAGAGCTAGGCTAGAGACAGCCCAGAATTTTGAGGATTCAAGCTCCATAGGATACACTCTAACCTTTAGGGCCAGACATGGAAACCAGATCCCGCATTATCAACCTGCCCGATCAAAGTTCGAGCCATTCTACTCGACTTCCCCTTTACATAACAAAATTCACAATCACCATACAAAGACCCGAGAGCAAAACTCGTCAAATCCCCCCGAGAGCAAAACTCATCAAATCCCCCGAGAGCAAAACTCGTCAGATCCCCCCGAGAGCAAAACTCGTCAAAATCCCCGAGAGCAAAACTCATTAAAATCCCGGAGAGCAAAACTCACCAAATCCCCGAGAACAGAACTCGTTAAAATCCCCGAGAGCAAAACTCGTTAAAATCCCATCCCAATTCTTCTCATTCAAACCAGTTACCAGCCCCAAACACGGGAACTCAACTTGTAGTCGGCATAGAACATGCCCAAATAAGTTCACACCACCTCTGGGGGCTACCCCGGAGAAGGCTCACAGTCACAGGATCAACATCCTAACTATTCTAGCCCTTTGATCAAGACATCACTGGGAATGCACCTAGCCTACACCATCGCTGTGGCTAGTTACACACAAAGCCCTAGTAAACTAGGCACCATTATATATTTTTCAATCCACTGAACTACGGCTTGGTTTGATTTCACTACACGTGAATACGTAGGCAGCCTTTCGACAAAGGCACAACCACCCACATTGACACACATTCAAAAAGCGCCATCATTCCGGTCACGACACCATCATGTTCTCAACAGCTAGCTTTGTCGTCCTGGGGGCTTCTCCTAGGCAGAAGTTCTTCATCCACTCACATAATCCAAATACTTTCAAAATCTAGCCACCTTTCTATAGTGTGTCCTAGTACTCGGCTCAGTCAAAGACGAGAATCTGTCAGGACTCGAGACAATACCCACTTTGGAAATGTACCCAAAAATCAAAGATTCGAAAAGAACACCAGTCTACAGCATTGCTACTACTGGGTCCTGTCATTACAGAGTACATATCTTTCCCATTCCGAGGATTCGACCATGTTGTCACTCGCCTAGGCTACGGAATAGCGCAGCTTAAGAGTCTTGTCATATTAGGTGGCCCATCCCCTACCGAGTCACGGTCCAACCCTTAGAGAGTCCAGTCGTGTCTGTCAACTCGTCCTCTCGCGTCCAGAGTCGAGTCTGTCGGTATATCTCTCTCTCTCTCTTCAAATTCTCATTTTTTGCAAAACTTAGCCATTTGGGAAAATCCTTTTCCTAGTCACCACGGGAATAGGAATTTTTATCACACTTCATCTAGGCATACAGGCCTAACCAGAGAATTCCAGGAATCCGTGTCAGAATCCGATTAGGAATCAAAGTCATCCCAAGCATCCTTATTTCCAAACTTCCAAAAAAAAATCATTTTCTTTCCAAAAAATCATCATTTCTTCCCCAGCATGAGTCAGTGTTTCACCTAAATGTTACATACAAATTATGTCAGCATACAGGTACACCCATGACTCCCAGAAATTCTAAGTTCCCCAGTGGAAAAGCTCAAGCAACTTCTTTCAGGATATATCTGCAAACAGATATGCCCATAGCTTCCAAGGCAAGCTCCCGCGCAATTCTAAGACAAGATATATCTGCAAACAGGTATACCCATAGCTTCCTAGGCAAGCTCCCGCGACGTTATCAGCATCAACCCAGGTATGATTTCTATTCTATGGCTGGCGAGCCCTTCACGCAGGTCTAATGGACCCTAAACGACCCGATCGGAAGTCTGCCAGGTTTTAATCCTTGATTGACCTGGTAGCTACTCTGACTTTTGCCTTGTCCAAGCCTCAGTCAGAGTGGGGGCTCTGTAGACACCCACATTTTGACCGTCAGGTGTCTATAGTAGTTCCCGCCAAACACCCGATGATGATTGGACGTAAACGTGCTTTGATGGACTCGGATATGGGCTTGTAATCATGGACATTTGGTTTAGACTTTTTAAGGAGTACAAATTTCATAAAATCGACCTCAAAATCCAGGCCCAGTGGGTCGTTTCGAGTCAAATAAGACTAATTTGGGTCGATTCCGACACCAGGGGTAAAACCGTCTTTTAGCGACCGAGTCAAAACCCGGTCAAAGATTTTCCCGAGACACGTGAGTCAGCCGTGACACCTCACACGGCTGATTCTTACCCAAACTCTAAAAAAAATCAGCTTCACAAAATAATAAACAATTCCGTTTAAAGTAGAATTCGATCTCAAGTAGGAATCCTATTCGAAGACCGATTCAAACACTCGACCGAGTGCAAATACTCGGCCAAGCAGCATACAACCAGCCGAGGTACCTTTCTTCTTTGCCAAGAAAGCGGAATTCTCATGCTTCTCAAACTCCTACGTTTTCTATCCTAAGCGGTATTCAAACTCCTCTAAGCCAAGGTCGGGAATTCCTATAAATAGGACCTCCCATCCAACACTTTTAAGACATCACAACAATAAACCCCGAAAAAACAGCCTCATAACAAGCCTCGAAGCCCCGAGAAACTGTCCCCACCGTCCGGCCAAACCCGACGTCCAAACCACCCACCTAAACCGACACCCTAAACTCATCCTCATCATCTCGACGCTCCTAAGTTTAAGCCACTTTCCGACGAGCCTTATCACGAGAAAACAAAGCATGTAGGTTGAGGGTGTTTCAAATCCCGTTTTTCTCCCTTTCACAATTTTTTGTCACAATTTTTTTGTCACGATTTTTTGTCACAATTTTTTTGTCACAATTTTTTTGTCACGATTTTTTGTCACAATATTTTGTGTCACGATTTTTTGGCACAATTTTTTGTCACGATTTTTTTTTGTCACAATTTTTTTTTACGATTTTTTTTTTCTGTCACAAATTTTTTTTGTCGCAATTTTTCGTCCAATTTCTGTTCTTTTTCCAAAACAATTTTCAAAACCTTTTTTTTTTACTTTTTCCAAAATCATTCTAACTATTTGATAGCGATTTCATAATCGAATATCGAATACGACGAATATCGAAAATATGAATCGGGTATAAATTAATCCATATTTGTACGCGATTTATAAAAATTAACGATTTTCGACAAAGCAAAAAAAAAACCGAACAGACCGCCACGCGAGTCGCGCGCGACTCGCGCGGTGGCCTGATTGGCCGGGTCCTCTTTTTTTCGTTTCCTCGCTTTTCTATTTTTTTATTCTCTTCGAGTCTTACATAAAAAGCGACTTTCGCGACATATTTCGATAAATACCTTTTTTTTTTTACCTCGTCAACGCGTGCTAATCCATAACGTGACATAAATCTTTTCAAAAATCATGCATATTATTCATTTACATCTTTATTCGATTTATTCAACCGTTACTAACTCGTTTGCTCCTTCTTTGTAGCGATTTATTTTTATCGTTTGTTTTATTAGACTAAAACGAACTTCACATGCTAAAATAACTTTGACGTTATTAGTTTAATATGCATTAAACGACTTAGCAACCCATTTATTTATTTTTCCTCACATGTCTTAGGAAAATAATCTCTGCATATCATTCAATCGTCGAACTAACGCGTGTACACAAAACCGAACGATATCTTAGTAAAGGCCGCTAAGTGCGGGCGGGGTTGGGTGTTCTCAATGAACTTCCAAACACGTACCCTCACCCCTTACTCAGAACCGTGGTTTCCGGATGTCCGAAACCATTGGCAACGAGAGTCATTCAATATACGATTAACCGCACCAGTCGACATCGGTATCGAAATGCTAAGGGACGAACCCGATAAACTCTGACATCGGAAATGGGCCATGTTTTAAATATGGCCCACTACGACATAGAGTGAGTTCGAATGGTTCCGAATAACCATAAAATTCGGTGGCGACTCCTACTTCGATTTAAAATTCTATTCGATCCATCTCGTATGGAAATTCAATCGCCTCCCCAAAACCCGCGCTTCGCCGCATCGGGGTGGACCTATGTCATGTCCACACAAACATGTGGGTAAGTTCATCCAAAACAAAATTATATGTCGATACGGGATTCCACACGAGTTCATCAGTGATCACGGGACCCACTTTCAAGCTGAAACTGCCACTTTGTTGGAAAAATACAAGATTCAAAGGCATACATCTTCGCCTTACCGTCCCCAAACGAATGGAGCGGTAGAGGCAGCTAATAAAACAATTGTCACCATACTTAAAAAGATGGCTGAGAATTATCGGGATTGGCCCGACAAGATACCTTTCGCCTTATGGGGATATCGAACATCAATTCGCACCGCAACTGGAGCAACTCCATATTATCTGACATATGGAATGGAGGCGGTCCAACCAGTCGTGCTAGAAGTACCATCCCTCAAGATTCTATTCGAAAGCCAGGTGCCTGAAGCAGATTGAGTCCAATTTCAATATGACTCCCTAGTTCTCTTGGACGAACGGCGATCTCGAGCCCTGAATAATATTCAGATATATCAAAAAAGGATACAACGGGCTTTTAACAAAAGGGTTAGGCCCAGAAATATCAAAGAGGGCAATCTAGTCCTAAAATCCGTGCGAGCTTTACTACCAGTTGACCCAAGGGGAAAATTCAAACCCAGTTGGGCTGGGCCATACTTAGTAAAGAAAATCCTTTCAGGAGGAGCAGTAATGCTAACAGACTTGGACGAGAATGAGTTCGTCAACCCAACCAACTTGGACCAGTTGAAGCGTTACTACCCTTAAACCCTACCTCAATGTCATTTGCAAAAAAATTTATAAAAATTTGTCTTTTTATAAGTTTTCAAAATTTTAAGCAAGTCATTAAGTTAGGATTACTTATCCTACCGTCGCACATCCCGAATTAATAATCTTGATGTATTTCGAAAATTGCAAAAAGTTTTTGAACTACGGAAGGTTTGATTCCATTAATTATGGATACGTAGGCAACCCCTCAAAAAGGGTACAACCGCTGCAATAACGAAAAGACGGGAACAGTATTCACTAATATGTCTTTTATTATAAAAACCGATAAATTCGGAAATTTCAAAAATACACCACGCCAAAAAGAAACAAACAAAAAAACAAACAACAAAAACAAAAAATCACACCACAAAAATAGTAGTAATACTTAAATAATAAATTTAGGAGACTACTCGTACATTTTTCCTTTCCCCTTATCTTTCGGGTCACGCGGAGCCCGAGGCCGACGGGGCGGGGGCAAACGTTCCCTAATCACAAGGGGAATTTCCTTTGCTCGAACCCGTTTCTTCAACAACGGGTCTTCTGCCATTGTCACTAGCCCAAGCCGAGCTCGTACGGGCTCGGGAAGTCTGTCTCGAGGACCAAGTCGGTCCTTGACCGCCAATCTTGGGCCAAGTCTCCTTTCTAAGTCCGTCTGGGGGATCACTTTCCCCCGTGCACCCTTAGTACTGGACCCTTCAGTCTGAGTCCTAGATTTCCCCTTCTGACTTGCCGGAGTAGCACCTTCGTCAAAGAAGCTTCTATTATCTTTAGCTTGTTCTCGACGCAACAGGTCGAAAGCCTTGATGGTGGGAATTGTCGTGGATCCCCACCGCCAAATAAATAACCGGCTAGACCTAACGGTAGTTAGGGTAAGTCGGGATCGTATCCACGAAGACGGTGTTGCAAGGTTTAGACTATGTCCGCCTAAAACGAGACTATGCTACCAAACAAACACAAAGAAATACTAATTGACGAATTATGATGAGAGGAGAAGAAGGAATTGGACTAACAATGAACTAGACTATAACAAGGCTAAATGAAATAACTAAACACAAACTAAACAATGAACTAAAGAAATGATGACTAACTAATAAGTTGAATCAAATAAGAAGAAGAAGTGGGTTAGGTCGGGTTCATAAGTGTAGATGGGTAATTGGGGTTGCCAAGGGTGTAGGTGTCTTCTAATTGCTAGAATCGGTCCGGGCTCTCGCTACTTAGGCCGATGTCGAGGTAGGTCCGGGCTCTCGCTACTTAGACCGATGTCGAGATGGGTCCGGGCTCTCGCTACTTAGACCCTAGTCCGCGCTCTCGCGACTACGACAATTCTCAACAAGACCACATACTAGACAAACAATGAGTAGAGGAAGACTAGCATGAGAAGCATGGTCACTACAACTCAAACAAGCATTTCAACAACACATAGTGTGCCAAATATGTGACTAACAACAAAGATTCACCCTTTACCCCTAATCAAACCCTAATCACCCATATTCTACCCTTAATCCCCCTACTAACCCACAAGGAGACTACTCACACATATTCAAACTAACTACAACAATGAAAAGAGAAAACAACATCATAAACATCAAAACATTCATTATAAACAATCAAGAACAATAAACAATAATCAATGATTAAAACTTGATGATAAAATAAAGATTAAGAGAAGAGAAATTATACCCACTACAATAGGATGAAAAAGAGGAGAACTTGAATTAATAAGAAACCCAAATAAAACGCCAAGGTTGTCAATCTTGGATGAGTCTTCAAGAATCTTCTTAATTACAAGACTAATTAACTAAGATTAACTAAAGATTAAAGGAAGATTAAACTAATGAGAGGAGAACTAAATCTAGGGTTTATATCTTGTAGAGAGGCTTAAGAGAGTCTAGGTTAAGGTAAGATGCATAAACAATACAAGAGGGAAGTATTTATAAGGTTACAAGAATGAGGGAGGATGAAAAGAGGTCACGCGGGTTCAGCATCATGATCCCGACCGGGACGGGATTGGTCCCGACCGAGACGGTCTGATCCCGACCGGGACGGGTCGGTCCCGACCGGGAGGGGTCCAAAACAGGAGCCATGCTAAATGTGCACCTCATCCAGGACGAGATGAGTTCCTTCCCGTCGGGGATGAGTCTTGTAGGCCTCCAATATGATCTTTAAGGTTCCCCCTTGCTTCACATGGACTTCTCATCGATTCTCGGGACTCGGGATTGGGTCTCGGAGGCTCGGGATTGGGTCCCAAGGTCTCGGGGTCGAATCCAAGGCATCGAGTGATCGTTCCTCCGCTTCGTTGGCTCCGAAAAATGTATGTATTGAGTCGGAATCGCTCCAACTCTTCACGAATGGTCTCGGGAACCTGAAACGAGTTAGAGGAAGCATAAGTAGCCCATGAACTGCTCCCAAGGAGCGATTCCGCAAGGAAATGGGACCAAAACACAGCAAATTAGGCACTACAAACTACACTTATCAACTCCCCCACACTTAACCCTTACTCGCCCTCGAGTAAGCACAAACTAACTACTAAACTAGCCGAGCGGGTATTAGCGCACCCTACGCCCTTTCAACTCACGCGAGTACACTTAGAGGGAAAAGTGCACTCCGCAAGGCAAGTGGGGTCTTGCGACAAAACTGTGGATGCAACCGGACACAAAACACATAAATAAACAAACACACAATCAAACACACAAAAGGTTGCACCCAAAGAGAAACAAATACCGCTTCCCTCTAAAAAGCGGTGAAAGAAGCACCGGTTTAGGACTCAAGGCAAGTGACAACGTTCCCAAGCTAGCAATACAAACCAAAATGGACAAAACCCTAATAGTATGACGACAAAGCAATAAAAACGTTGGTAAATTACCTCGGTTCCTCCTAACCTTCTAAGAACGTACTACGGGACGATCGGCGGGATGGAAAAAGGATGAACCACGGTGTTAGTCGACACTGTAGGTAAGTGAGACCCCGCCCCCTTTAGCGATGAGCCAAGAGGGTCGTCCCATGCCCAAAACCGCCTAACTAGTCCAAGTAAAAAGGTGGAAATATTTGCAAAGTGAGGGAAGACCGACCTTTGCCGCTATCATCCTTCCTAGGGACTCGGTCCTTTGGTAGGCTCTTCACGGCAAAAGTCGGAAAAAGGCTTATTTTTGTGGGGTTAAAATCTTTTTGTGAGACGATTTTCTTTTGGCATTTTCTATTTTCTTTTGCATTTTTGCTTTGTTTTGCCATGCCATATCTTTTTCTTCTTTTCTATTTTCTCTTTGGCTTTTTGTGCCTTTTCTTTTTCTTCATTTCTTTCTTTCTTTCATTTTCTTTACTTTGCCCTTTTGGCTTAATTTGATTGATAGGCATTTCTTGGCAAATAAGAAAGAGAGACTTCAACAAATTGCAAATTATTGTGTGGATATGTGTAGGAGGTAGGGTAATGGGAGAGTCGGGAGCGCGCTTTCCCTTCAAACCCACAAAAAGTGGAGAACTTGGACTAATCAAACAATCCTAAACATGGTCACCTAAGGGACGGGACTCGGCAACCAAGGCCTTTTCACACCGTGGGTGGTCAAAATGGTCAAAATGCAAATCCCGTAGTAAATCCCTAGTAAGCTAAGTGGACTCAAGGTAAGAACCCAACGAAATCATTGATTTAGGGTCATTCTACTAGGCTAAAGTCCAAGACTCGATTTATACCACTAGGAAGGGAAAGTAAACACTCGCACACCAGCCTTTAAACCGGGTTTTCGAAAACCCTTTTAAACACAAGACACAAATACACACACAAAACAAAGACACGACCAAAACGAAAGAAAAAGAGACAAAAGATAACAAAACAAACCAAGGAGAAACAAACATATAAACAAAACAAACACCACCCCGAACATCCAAACAAGCCACCAAATCAAACAAACCTTACAAAGCTCCTCCCGAGCACACAACATCACAATCTCCTCCAAACTCCACAAGAGATAAAGAAAAAAAAGGGATAAAGATGTTACCGGAAGTCTTGAAAGCTCTCCAAAGCTATTGGTGATTCAAGTAACCTATAAGAAAAAAGGGAGGCAAAACACACAACAAAACAAATATACGACACAAAAGAAAAACACACAAAAGAAAATCTTTTTGATTTTTATGAAAAATTTTCAAATTTTTAGGATTTTTTAAAGTTTTTTCTAAAAAATACGAAAATAAAACTAACTACGATAGAATATCGCTTCCATGCACTACGATCGAGCATGAGGACATTGCTCGGCTTAAGTGTGGGGGCTCTTTTGTGATCCACGACAACTCACTGATAAGTGTAGTTTGTAGTGCCTATTTCGTAGTGTTTTGGTCCCATTTTCCTTGTGGAATCGCTCCTTGGGAGCGATTTATGGGCTACGTATGCTTCCTCTAGTTTGTTTCAGGTTCCCGAGACCATTCGTGAAGAGTTGGAGCGATTCCGACTCAATACATACACTTTTCGGAGCCAACGAAGTGAAGGAACGATCACTCGATGCCTTGGATTCGACCCCGAGACCTTGGGACCAATCCCGAGCCTCTGAGACCCGATCCCGAGTCCCGAGAATCGATGAGAAGTCCATGTGAAGCAAGGAGGGACCAAAAGGATCATATTGGAGGCCTACAAGACTCATCCCCGACGGGTATGACCTCAACCCGTCCGGGATGAAGTGCACAAAAGAGGACCTGCTGTTTTGAGGCCTTCCCGACCGGGAAGGGGTCCGTCCCGACCGGGACCACCTCATCCCGACCGGGACCAACTCATCCCGGACGGGATGGCCCAGTTACAGCCCGTGATTGCTTGTTTCATCTCCCTTTGCATTGTAACCCTATAAATACCCCTCCTCTTGTATTCCTATGTTATGTTCTTCACTTCCCACTAAACCCTAGATTATTTTAGCATAGATTAGTGTAGATTAGTCGGTAATTAGTCTTTATTCATAGATTAATTCTTGTAATTTGGGAATTCTTCAAGATCTCCACCAAGCTTGACAAACTTGGATGTTTGTTTTGGGTTTTTCTCATTTATGCAAGTTTCCTTCTTCCTTTCATCTTGTTAGTAGGTATAATCTTCTTTTCCTTTCTCTTAATCTTGTTCTTTCATTAAAGTTTGAATCTTTGTTGTGTGGATTGCTCATAGTTCATAGTTCTTGTTAGTTTCATTATGCTAGTTTGGTTGTTTGAATTGATTTCTCTTCTTAGTGTTAGTTTTAGTATAGATATGTTTGAGTAGACTCTTGCTAGGGTTAGTAAGGTGATTAGGGTGTTAATTGGATGATTAAAGGATTGTTGGAGATGTTGGTGGAAGATTTGGGTTTCCTCTTGGTTTGATGCATGGTACATGTTTGTTGAAATGCTTGAATGACTTGTATGCATATGCTTGTTTTTCTTGCCTTTTCTCTTGTGGGTGATAGTTTGTTTGTGGGTTTGGTTCCCTCACTAAGTTTCGAGAGCCCGGTGAGGATGACCCCTAGGTCGGTCTAAGTTGCGAGAGCCCGGATGCGGCCTAGGCCCCGATATCACGCTAGTAACCCCGTTTGTCGTTTGTGTCGCCAAGGTGGGTTTTAGGTGGAACCTCTAGGTGAGTCTAAGTTGCGAGAGCCCAGACTATACCTAGATTACCCTACTACCTCCTTCACTCTAGCTCTTTCTCGACCATTCCGTTACCCCTTTGACCCCAACCTAACCCTAGCCCGTTTCCTTTGATTGTTTTCTTGCTTTAGACCTAGCTTAGTCCTAGTCTCCCCCTCCTTAGATTAGCTCGTCTCGAACCTAGTCCTAGACCGTAGCATACCTTAGCCCGACCTCCCGTCCCTGTGGATTCGACCCGACTTGCCCTAGGTACCCACTAGGTTAGTTGGTTTTTATTTGATCGGCGGGGATCCACGGCAAATCCCTCCCATCAAATTGCCGCCGTTGCCGGGCTATTTTATTTTCTTTTGTGCTCCCATTTTCCTAACCCCGGCTCTTTTGTGATCCACGACAACGGCGCCAAATTGATGGTGGGAATTGTCGTGGATCCCCACCGCCAAATAAATAACCGGCTAGACCTAACGATAGTTAGGGTAAGTCGGGATCGTATCCACGGAGACGTGTTGCAAGGTTTAGACTATGTCCGCCTAAAACGAGACTATGCTACCAAACAAACACAAAGAAATACTAATTGACGAATTATGATGAGAGGAGAAGAAGGAATTGGACTAACAATGAACTAGACTATAACAAGGCTAAATGAAATAACTAAACACAAACTAAACAATGAACTAAAGAAATGATGACTAACTAATAAGTTGAATCAAATAAGAAGAAGAAGTGGGTTAGGTCGGGTTCATAAGTGTAGATGGGTAATTGGGGTTGCCAAGGGTGTAGGTGTCTCCTAATTGCTAGAATCGGTCCGGGCTCTCGCTACTTAGGCCGATGTCGAGGTAGGTCCGGGCTCTCGCTACTTAGACCGATGTCGAGATGGGTCCGGGCTCTCGCTACTTAGACCCTAGTCCGCGCTCTCGCGACTATGACAATTCTCAACAAGACCACATAATAGACAAACAATGAGTAGAGGAAGACTAGCATGAGAAGCATGGTCACTACAACTCAAACAAGCATTTCAACAAACACATAGTGTGCCAAATATGTGACTAACAACAAAGATTCACCCTTTACCCCTAATCAAACCCTAATCACCCATATTCTACCCTTAATCCCCCTACTAACCCACAAGGAGACTACTCACACATATTCAAACTAACTACAACAATGAAAAGAGAAAACAACATCATAAACATCAAAACATTCATTATAAACAATCAAGAACAATAAACAATAATCAATGATTAAAACTTGATGATAAAATAAAGATTAAGAGAAGAGAAATTATACCCACTACA
Source organism: Agrostemma githago (assembly GCA_958450325.1). Classification (NCBI taxonomy): domain Eukaryota; kingdom Viridiplantae; phylum Streptophyta; class Magnoliopsida; order Caryophyllales; family Caryophyllaceae; genus Agrostemma; species Agrostemma githago. The sequence continues at coordinate 61,343,390 of OY288240.1, forward strand.
ATAGGATGAAAAAGAGGATAACTTGAATTAATAAGAAACCCAAATAAAACGCCAAGATTGTCAATCTTGGATGAGTCTTCAAGAATCTTCTTAATTACAAGACTAATTAACTAAGATTAACTAAAGATTAAAGGAAGATTAAACTAATGAGAGGAGAACTAAATCTAGGGTTTATATCTTGTAGAGAGGCTTAAGAGAGTCTAGGTTAAGGTAAGATGCATAAACAATACAAGAGGGAAGTATTTATAAGGTTACAAGAATGAGGGAGGATGAAAAGAGGTCACGCGGGTTCAGCATCATGGTCCCGATCGGGACGGGATTGGTCCCGACCGGGACGGTCTGATCCCGACCGGGACGGGTCGGTCCCGATCGGGAGGGGTCCAAAACAGGAGCCATGCTAAATGTGCACCTCATCCCGGACGGGATGAGTTCCTTCCCGTCGGGGATGAGTCTTGTAGGCCTCCAATATGATCTTTAAGGTTCCCCCTTGCTTCACATGGACTTCTCATCGATTCTCGGGACTCGGGATCGGGTCTCGGAGGCTCGGGATTGGGTCCCAAGGTCTCGGGGTCGAATCCAAGGCATCGAGTGATCGTTCCTCCGCTTCGTTGGCTCCGAAAAGTGTATGTATTGAGTCGGAATCGCTCCAACTCTTCACGAATGGTCTCGAGAACCTGAAACGAGCTAGAGGAAGCATAAGTAGCCCATGAACCGCTCCCAAGGAGCGATTCCGCAAGGAAATGGGACCAAAACACAGAAAATTAGGCACTACAAACTACACTTATCAAGCCTCATCAGTCTTCAGGGCAGCCCGGGCTTTAACAGAGTCAGCCTTTGTCCATTTGACATAAGAAAGGGTTACCCAGATCGAGTGAGGAGCCTTGGGAACGGACCAAGTAGCTCGGGTGTACCACCTTTGCATCCAAGTATCACACATTATGTCCGTCAATTGAGTAGATTCACTCACGACCGCCTCGATTTTCGGAATTCTTTGGACCCGACCATATTGCCTAAGTATGCGATCGGGAAAGAGGTGAATTGTTTGTCTAAAAGATAGGATCACCTGATATCGAGCCCTATCTCGAGACTCTAAGCCGGTCCGAACGTAAATGGGCCACCATGGAACGGTCCACCGGATCAATGGGCCTTCATGGAAAGACAGCACTTCGTCCCAGTATTTTTGAGTATTGAGGCGAGAAAAGTCAACGGTCAGTCTCCTTGTCATCACCTGATTGGGGCGGTATCCACTTACGTCAAGGGGAGGGTCAATGATCGATAGCCTCTCGAATAGCCAAAGCTGAAAAATCGAAATCGCGAATTGTCAAAAAACCCCTCAAAAAAAAAATTCGGGAAAAATCGGAAAAAACCGAGAGAATCGGAAAAATCGAAGAAAACCGCAGAAATCGAGAAAAACCGGGAAAACCGGAAAATTGCGAAAGTCAAAAAATCAAAAAATCGGCATACCTGTAAAAGACGGGTACTCCCAGTCAACCGGGTTGACGGATCCCTTTTACGATTATCCAAACCCTGGATAATCTCTCCTGTAATCAGCCAAGCCGGGCTGTGCTCCGCTTCCATCAGGTCAGCCACAGTGAAGAGTCGGACATGACCCATGCAAGATAATAAATCCATGTGACCTTCGAAGGCGTAAACATGGAGCATACAAAAAGTAAAGACCCTACGGCTATGGACCGGCCTGACCCGGACGTCATCAGGATTCATAAATTTTTCAGCCAAATCAATCAAGGAAACGGTATCTCCTTCCAGCATACGGGATACCTCCATATGAGAAAGTCCTAAAAATTCCCGTAGCTTTCTCCTCGGGTCATGAACCAAAAATGGGATAGCAGGACGAAGTATGGGATTCCATCCTCCTACAACAGCAATTTCCTCAGGGATAGGACAGATTTCGCCTCGAGGAAAGCCAAAAACATGATAAGTGTCGTCCCAGTAAGACAGGCAAGCATCCAAAAAGTGACGGTCTACTTGTATCAGTCGCTAAATGATGCCACGTCGCACTATTTAGCGACTGAAATCAGTCGCTAACTGAAGTTTTAGCGGCTGATATCAGTCGCTAAATCAGTCGCTAATTGCGCCATTAGCGACTGATATCAGTCGCTAATATGAGGCCTTAGCTACCGATTTCAGTCGCTAAATTTAGCGACTGATTTCAGTCGCGCGCGTTTTTAGCGACTGAAATCAGTCGCTAAAAGCGACTAACTGTAGCCACTGTCGCTTAGCGACTGCTGACGGTCGCACGTCTGTTTTTTGCGACAGATGTCAGTAGCTAAGATCAGTCGCCAATGACTTTAACTCTTGTAGTGGGTGACACCATTCTGGTTCAGAATGACTTTATCTGCGTCTCTAAAGTATCGGGATCACTCTTGTAGCATTCCAATTAATCGGTCGATTCCCATAATTAGATTTCTAAAAGAAAAAATAAGTTTCTCCGGGCTTGTTTTTCTTTAAGGAAGAGAAGGAATTATGGGAATTATGAAGAATTATGAGGCAATGAGAGTGTATTTATAGCACAAAACTGGATTCTCCTCCTCACCTAAGGATTCCTAATCCCAGAGGATTTAGCATACATGCCCTATCCTAGGATCTAGCTAAGTCATCCCGAGCATTCCTATTTCTTTTCAGAGTCAAAAATTCTCTAATTTTTAAGACTCTTTCAAATCCAAAACTCAAAACCTTTCTCAAAATTTTTATTCCCCAGCACGAGTCATATTTGTTCGCCTACATGTTGCATGCAAAATTTTATGTAACTTATACAGGTACAATTCAGGACCGCGCAATTCACATAACTCCCCAGCGGCATTTAACGGGATGGGCCCATATATAGGCGCGCCCAAGACTTATATTACAAGTCCAATTACCCACGGAGTTATTATCATCAGCTCAGGTACATTTCTAGTCTGTGGCCGGCGGGCCCTTCACGCAGAGTCTAATGGACTTTAAACGACCCGATCGGAAGTCTGCCAGGTCTTAATCTTTGATTGGCCTGGTAGCTACTCTGACTTTCGCTCTGTCCAAGCCTCAGTCAGAGTGGGGGCTCTGTAGACACCCACATTTTACTGCCAGGTGTCTATAGCAGTTTCCGACAAACACCCGATGATGATCGGACGCAAACATGCTTTAACATACTCGAAAATGGGCTCAAAATCATGGATATTTGGCTTGGGCTTTTTACGGAGTACAAATTTCACAAAACCAACCTCAAATTCAGGCCCAGTGGGTCGTTTCGAGTCAAATAAGACTAATTTGGGTCGAATCCGACACCAGGGGCAAAACCGTCTTTTTACGACCGAGTCGAAACACGGTCGGAGATACTTTTTTCGAGACACACGGACCAGCCGTGATACCTCAAGAGTCCAGCCTGGACTCGAATACTACAAAAATCAGCCACGACAAATATTAAACAATTCCGTTTAAGGTAGAATTTGATCTCAAGTAGGAATTCTATCCGAAAACCGAATCAAACACTCGACCGAGCGTAGGACACTCGGCCGAGCAGCCCTCTTCCAGCCGGATTCCACGGCTTCCTCTCCAAGGAACGGAATCCTCGCTCGTCTCAACCTCTTACATTCCCTATCCTAATCGGTATTTCTTGTCGTACAAGCAAGACTACTTCTTCTCCTATAAATAGGACCTTCCCATCACACATTCAAGACACCAAAATATACACAATTACATCATCCAACATTCAACCAATTATTCACAACACATTCAATCCCTGACACACTTGAATCAGGTAATCATACACCTTGAGACTCTTACACTTAGCATCGAAAACCGATAGTACACAACCCGAGATCGTGCCAGACGAAGCCGGCCACCTCGCCCGACACCCTTCACGTCCCATACCACCATCAACTCACCGACATTAACTCGATGCTCCCGTGCCCTAGCCACATTCCGACGAGCCCCGTTCCGAGTAAACAAAGCATGTAGGTTGAGGGTGTAAAATCAAACCCGATTTCTCTCTTCTCTCTTCCTTTCTCTCGTCTTTTCCGCGTCTTTTTCTTCTCGTCCTAGCGTCGTCGTCGGTCTATTTTTTTTATGGGTCATTCGTCGCATTTTATTTATTTCTAATATCGATACTACAAAAACTATTTTCATATAACGAATATTCTTAAAAATACGATACCGATTCTCTAGTCGAATATTGTATTAAAAGAATTACATTAATCTCATCGATGCTACAAAATCGTTACATCTTCTTTTTACAAAATACGACGATTTTAACGCGGAGAGAACTAACATTCTTTTCTTTTCGTTCAAATTTTTCTTTCAAAACAATTTTATAAAACTTTTACTAAAACTCATTCCGAATATTCGATATCGATTTCATAATCGATATCGAATACGACGAATATCAAAAGTATAAATCGAGTATGAATTAATTCATATTTGTACGCGGTTTATCGAAATTAACAATTTTCGAGAATAAACGAGCCGAGACAGCAGTCCACGCGAGTCGCGCCCCTCCCAGGCGACTCGCGCGGGAGCCTGGAAACCGCGGCCCCTTTTCTTCGTCTTCTCTACTTTTTTTAAACATCGTTTTTCTAATTCTACAAAACGGTTTTTCAAAACCTTTTCTTTTCATCTTTTCCAAAATTATTCCGAATATTTGATATCGATTTCATAATCGAATATCGAATATAACGAATATCGAAAATATTGAATTGAATACAAATTATGCGATATTTGTATGCGATTTAATAAAATCATCGATTTTCAAAAAATCGACTTCAAAACAGGCCGGGGCGCGAGTCGCACGGCCGGCTGAAACGCGGCGCGATTTTTTTTTTACTTTTTATTATTCTTTCGAACATCGTTTTTTAGACAAAACAACGTTTTTTTTCAGATTTCGACAAATACTTTTCGACCTCGGTCAACACGTGTTAATCCATCACGTGCCATAAACTTTTTCAAAATCATGCATATTATCATATTTATTTTTATTATTCAATCGTTACTAACACGTTTGTTCATCTTTTTAGCAACTTCTTCTTTTTATCTTTTGTTTTATTAGACTAAAAAGAACCTCGCATGCTAAAATACAACTTTGACGTTAAATTTAGTTGCATTAAATCGACTTAGCAACCCATTCAATTCTCGCATGTTTAGGGAAAAAAATGTTTGCATATCATTTCAATCGTTCAACTAACACGCGTATTAAAACGTCAAACGATATCCTAGTAGAGGCCACTAATGTGCGGGCGGGGTTTGGTGTCCTTCGTGGGCTTCCCAACACGTACCCTCACCCCTTACTCAGAACCTCGGTTTCCGGATGTCCGAAACCATTGGCAACGAGAGTCATTCAATACACGATATCCGGTAACGTCGGTATCGGTATCAAATGCAAAGGGACGAACCCGATAAATTCTGACATCGGAAATGGACCGTATTTTGTACACAGCCCACTACGACATAGAGTGGGTTCGAACGGGCCCGAACTCCCACAAAGTTCGGTGGCGACTCCAACTTCGATTTAAATTTCAATTCGATCCATTCTCATATGGAGATTCATTCGCCTCCCCAAACCCGCGCGTGGCCGCGTCGGGGTGGACCTATGTCATGTCCACAATGTCGAACCCTTCCTTTCAAATTGTCGAAAACAAAAACAAAATCTTACTAATGTAAGTTTTCGAATTGCTGTAAATTGTTAGATTTAATCTGTCCCAAGACTAAAACTTCATACTAAATTAATTGGTAATAAATTGTAATTAGCTGTAGCGGAAGCGTACCTGATAATACTGATAGATTAACTTATGTCGGTCTTCTGGATTAAGTCTTCTAACATACACACTCGCCTTTTGAGTTTCTTCATACCGATGAGATATATGTGAGATTAGGTCAAAAGGTGTGCTGTCAGGTACCATAACCCACTATATATAGGGAGGGGTGGTTAAACCCTGATACCTATATCAGTCGCCTTTAGTGAATAAGCCCATCATATATCCCATAAAACCCTAATGGGTCTCTACACTATTATAATATCCGACCCATACTTTATAAGACGTAAATAAGTCTGTGTTATTTGTATTAAGACAGATCACGTATTTGGGCTCAACTTAATGATAGCTAATAAAAATAAGTCCAAATAACGTTGTCCACATGTATTGTATTAGACCATAATTCTTACATAAATCTCTAAACTAACTCTTGTATTTCCTACATTTATAATCTTCTTGTGGAAGTACCACATGGTCCTCCATATCATAAACTATTCAGTATCAGAAATGGAAGACGTATGTTGCAAATATTGATGCACGAATGAACTTTATCCTCACTATATCTGAAATGCATTGCCAAATAAATTGTCTGTCCATCAGCCAACAAAGAATACGACACAATCCATAGGTATATAACAAAGGTACTATATATACCTGTGAAAAATTACACTGTACAAATGAACGGGCAAATAAATTAAGATAGATTCAGTGGAATACTTCATTAGATGTGTAAAACTCTCCTTCATGGAACATAGGTCTTAAATCTTCTTCCCTCATGAATTCCAAAGGAAATTGAACAACATGCCCCTTCACAGATCTCAACATCTCTGATGGGTCTATTGCCTTAGGCACACCGTCTTCATAGAACGTGACTACCCGAGGTGCTACTCCGAGATCAATGGTTGTATATCCAACATTCTCCCTTAATTCTGACATCTTTTGTCTAAATGCCTGCCTGTATTGATTGACAAAAATGAATAAAAAATAATGGAAATTTTTGAAGAAATTCTTCGGGAAGTAAATGAGTTTAAAGGAGTTTAAAGGGAAAGTGACGTTACTTGGAGTGTATGTGATCGTTGGGGGCACACGCAAAGACGACTTGGTAGATGATGGAGTTCGCCTAAAAGGTGAACATTAGAGAGGCCTTGTCAGAAGACAGTTCCAAAGGATACCGTAGCAAAATATTAACGTAGTTAAGTACTTCGTAGCCAACTATTGAATCGTGATAGTTCAGCAGTGAGTCTAGTATACAGGAATTTAAATGAATAACCAACTATTGTATATGGATTGATAAGAGAATCACACTAATGAAATCAAGTAGTTTCACAACTGGTCTGCCTATTGTCCAGTTCCATTGTTTTGGTTCAAAAATCCATCTGCCATATATGATGCTATCAAAATTCAAGAAATGATAAGATTTCACCCACCTCGGCCGTCTGCAGCCAGAGATTTTTGTATATTTTGTCAGCCACGGGGTCTTGGATCTGATTAATCTGCGAGAGTGAAATCCACTTGTAATTTAATAAAAACTGCATTCACATAATGTGCAGAGGAGTCGATGAAATTGCCAACCTCTTCAACAGAAAGGCCAAGATGTTCAGCCCACAATGAAACCCGGAGACTCCTGCTAAATTTCCCTGCCATCCATGGCTGTCCATTCATTGTCGATTCTACAAAGTCTTTATCTTCAATGACTACTCCGATCTATAAAAAAGGATGATAAACATGAGTCCTCCTCTTTAATGCTAGCCCACCAGATATGTATATAGGTGTGACCTTAGAAATGGAGATTCAGATTACTGAGAAGCATAAACAAATGATTGAAATAAATGCATGAAAGACTTTCGAACGTCACTACTGCCATTTCCCATTGTCAAAAGTTCATTTCTCCAGTGCTATTACATGTCTTGGGCTATCCGTTTTTTAGTAACAAGCACATTAGAAAAGTGATACTCAGTCATGAAACTTCTGATTCTTCATAGGTAGGCTTCTACATCAGTTTACTCTTAATTGTTTTATCTCTAGGGATACTTGTGGTGCCGAGTCGGTCACAACGTAGAAAGTCTATACTCAAAACAACAGTCTACTTTACAGAGTGGCAAACCTTTCAAAAAAAACAATGATGACAAGTAATCCATTGGAAAAATAGTAAAGGACAGAAGATGAGAAGAAGTACCTCAGAGTCTCTTGATCCAAGTAAGCTCCTGTCGTTGATATTGGATGATCCAACCAAAGTGATTCGGTCATCAATTATCATCAGCTTGCTATGCACATACACCTGCAAGAAAATGGAGATCCAAACTTTTTATACAAAGTTCTGAATGGACACAAGATAGCCCAAACTTACTTTATCTTTCTTTCTTTCTTTCTTTCTTAGACAACACGAAACCTGATGTTACGCACCAGTACGCAATACTTAAATAAAAAAATTGTGGTTATTGACCCTGAACAAAATCCATGATAGAGTAGTTTCTTTGCATTGAATTATTAAAAGAACTCACATATTGAAGGGCAACAAGCTTAATATTTACCTGACTGGTGACTAGAGGTCCACCTTCAGAAAGCGTACCATATGTTCTAAGACCATAGAAGGAAATGTAATCAGATGTACTTGAACCAAGTTCAGCCCTCAATTTGTGGAAGAGAGAGTTTTCTCCTCTGCAAATGGTTCTGTACTGCCAATGCATTAAGGCTCTAACTGTCGCAGCACCAGCATCATCCATTCCACCCTGGTATTGAATTTTGACAGAATGAAATCCAAGATGAGAATGAGCCACTGTAGTTGGCGATCTGAAGACAATCTAAAAACAAAACAAAATGATACCTGAAATCCGGGCAGCAAAGGTATGACGATAATAACTCTGAAGCATTTCTGTGCTTTGTGGGCTTGGAGGATACGATTGCATAGCGCCTCCATTACTCGATTGTGTATGGTGATGTCTCCTTCAAGGCCTGATATGAAAAATTGATTCTGGATGGCAAGCAAGGATTCATCAAGTAGTTTCCACTATGATTAGTGACAAATTCAAACTTACAAATTCATTGTAGAGCTCACACAAGGATAAAAATTAAAAACTTAAACAAATAGGTGTATGCATTAACATTTGACACAAAATTACAAATGTATAATGTTGCAATTCATATGGATTTTTTCTAGCTCAAATTATGGGAAATATGTCATGAACTTATGATCAAAATTCATTTATATAATCATTCAAGAAAATCTTACAACCCTCTGCCCCTGCAATGTCACCCAATAAAAGTGTTAACGAACCAACTCAACCAAAACCTTAAGGCGGTGGTTGAGGCCCGTTTATATTCTATTACGCCCCCTCACTCGAATGCCCTTTGGGCTTGAAGAGTGGTTATTGCGCACCGGCTCCCCCGTACCGTGTGCTGAGATTCCACTTAAGAGTTCGAGATATTGGGGGCTACCAGGGTTCGAACTTGTGACCTCTGTCTCTCATACCATAATGGAAGGAATTTTCCCTATATTCTATTAAAAAGATCAGCCGAAAGAGGATGCCTATTACAGAAGATAACGTAGAGGTCCAAAAGACAACCATTAGATAGCTTGTGAAGTCACTGAGTGGTGATACCGTTGCCACTGGATTGAGACTGTCAACATCGTAACATTCGTTTTAGTAAACTTTACCTTCAAATAAACTTTTACGTCCGAAACGATAAATGTGCATAATCACACATGCATCGAACAAAGAAGCATGGTGGTGAAGTACTGAGTTCATTTGATAAAAAAAATAATTGGACAGTTATGTGAAGCTAGTGCTACTATACAGTAGACTCATGTAGGAGCCTCCTTTCCCAACCAGAGTCAATAAATTTCCCAACTCAAGCATTGCAGAGAAAACTATAGCAAGTAACAAGTTACAGTCAATGCAGCCACCTTAAGCAACTGCTTTAAGAAAACACACTCACCATTCAAAAGGTTGATTAATTTACCTCAATGTAGATAAAGTGTTCTGCGTGTTCTATAAGCGAACAGTAAGCTTTGTGAATACTATCTTCGTCTTGAGTTGTTCCAGCAGACCACTGGCTGACGCTCCTGATAATCTGGGCATCATTGATTTTGAAATGCAGTTAACGTGATGGAAACGTGGATCTAACCAGCAAATGATCTAATAACACCTACTGGGCAATAACTTTATAGCCGGAGTTTATGTGGAAAAGGCTATGAAGGCTGGAAAAAAGGAACATATCTCCTACTAGGTCATTTTAGCTGAATAGTTTTTTTTTTTTTGTTTTTTTTTTTGCCAACAGTCCGAAATCCAATCTTAATACTGACGCAAGAGCTCGCAAGCTAAGCCATGAGCGTCAGTGTTAAGATGTCGAGGTATAAATCTTAAAGCTAAACAGTGGAAGAAAGCAGATTCCTTGTGGAAAACAGAAATTAAATCTTTAACACTATGATGACATTCCTCCACATTTGTCAGCTGGAGCAGCAGTTGTTGGCAATCCGATTGCAAGATAATGTGAAGCATTCCCTTTCGCCTATTTTAGCTGAATAGTTGTATGTTATTTTTGATTCATAAAGCGAACTGGAAACATGCATGTTAAAAGTATCAATGATACTAGCGAAAGAGATTTATCGGTAGGCTCTGTCTGTTAATGTTTAGGGTTTGAGTTTCTATGGCAATGATACATCATTCAAGTGTCAATATAATGCCTAAATAAATAAACAGTTTGAAGGTGAGTACACTATGCCTAGCTGACTTATAAAACAAAATACAAATGATGATAAAAAAATTAAAATGGGCAAACACGACAATATTCAGTTGGTGTTCCGAAGTCAGAAATAAACCCCTGCAGAGGTTTTTTTTTTTCAACTACGAACTTTTATAAGTGGCACCTCTACCATCAAAAATCGGTAAAGACAAATTTGACAATGCATACTCGGTAGTCGGTACTTCCGTAGTTAAGACGTTTGGTTATATATTTCCATCAGAGGTTTTGCAAGTACTACCTCCATTTGAAAATTTGAATAGTTTGCTTATATATTTCAAAGTATGGGAGGAATGTTTTTTTAAGTGTAAGCATTTTATTAATTGAGGGCCAGCAAATTATTATCTCATCGAGAGAGTGCCAAGAAGAAAATATACCTGGCAGTGACACGATGTACGAGGACCAATTGATGAAGGTTCACTGGAGAAATCAACCAGATTACCTCGCTCCTGCGTTTCCCACCATTCAATTGCAATGTGTGTGCACTCATTTTCAACTTCCTTAGAGCTAATGAGATCTAAATATCCATCCACTGGTGTGCCTTGAGCTATGGCTTCAACTTCAGGGTAACAGATTCCTACTTTCTTTGGCCAATCATTTTTCTCTTGAATTGTGCCATCACACTTAGACACATGTAAAGAATCTGAATCTTGAGGCAAAAGCAATGGTACATTTAGTTCAGGGGACTGGGACGAACACGAATCCTGTCTGTCTAAGTTTGCTTCCTTTTTCATCGGGATATCCACATCTGCACTTCTCATGTAATGAGGAAGCACCATATGGTGACGAGGAATGAGTAAAGGTATTGCTCGTTGATGTGGAGCTTTACTTCTCTGTCGTATGGAAATAATTGATCACAACAGCTAAGCCTTACCAAAATAAATAAATTATTACAATGCAAAGTATAAACTATGTGGAAGATGAACCTTGGCCTACAATGCAAAGTATTCCATCGTTGAACAAAGTGCCGAGCAACATCACGACAAGGCGGTCCCCAGAGAGCACAATGCACATCATGCCATGGCATACGAGGATATTTAGAACGGTCTAATTCGTCCTTCATCATGTCTTCCCAAGAGTTAGGTTCAGATTCCCTACCACATAGTGATAAGAATGTTCGCAAAATAATTAAGCCTAGCTCTAACTGGAAGTGAGAAAACAAAAGAAAACAAGCTTTTTTACGAGTAATTATTTAATATCATCATCGGAGAAGCCATTGCTGAAAAATGGAAACAAAAGTAAGTACCTTGGGTTGTAATAGTCTTTTCCTGGCCATATGTGGCTAGGAAGATCACCTACTTTGTGATCTACTGTGTCATAACGTCCAAAGCACAAATCAAGGCCTCCAATAAAACATATCTGGTTGTCAACAACGACAATTTTTTCATGGTGTGACCTGCACAGAAACAGTCTCAGGAAGAGAACCTGCATAAGTTTTTGTGTGTAACTAGTACCTTTTTCTAGACATGTCCATTAGAACTTCTACCTTGTTTTTTAAATTTCTTTCAAAATCCTTTTTTATCTAACATTCTCTTCAGTATCAAAATACTCCTTTCAAAATTCAGGTTTGGCCATGCAGACATTTTCTGGCCCGTATCAATCATGAATGACCTTTATTTTTATCTGAGAAATAACTGTGCCTGATTGAAATCAAACGGAAACACACAAGTTTGCATTAGATTAACTTTTACCAGTAGTAAATTCGAGCAGCCAGATGATCCGGATACCGCAACACCCTCACATTCTCATGAATATTTTGGAGTCTCCTCTTGCTGTAAAGACTATTAATTTTCAAAGCTATAGATACTTCTTTGTAAAGAAGTATATAAATCTGCACAACGAAGAGGGTACACGTCAAAAACAAATCATGCTGAAAAATTCTCAAACTTACAATCAAGTTTGATTGAGAGTTCCAAATCAGATGAAGCATCCATGTACGATGACTCATTGAGTGCCAAAGTCAAACAAAAGAATTTTAAGTCACCAGTCAGATATGATACAAGAACATTGACGTCTGCAGAGATTATTTAACAGGCTGATGGTGTTGTGTGTATAAAACTGAACCATGCATGAAGATTGCTCAGAATGCAAATGCTACCAAGATTGATTGGGAGCAGTACATATTGCAATGGATAGAAAATTCCTTTCATATCTCACTGATAATTTTTTTAACTAACATTTAATAACAGCATATTTAAGATCAAAAAGAAAACCAAAAACAAGTACGGAGTAAAATACACATGCACCTGAACTCCTTCCTTTGCCTTTGCTTCAAGTAAGGTATCTAGTCTAGAATTCTCGTGATTGTGAAAAGGGCGCCTCAGGTACAGCTCTGGGCAAAGCCACCAACCAGTAATGTACACCTGCACAAAATGTAGAGATGGTAATTATATCTGAGTATTAGAATGCACTTGATCCGTAGTCCTCTACTCTACAATTCCACCTAAAGAAAAGTATTTAACCTTAGAAACGAACCTCTGACTTAGCATTCTCTATCGCTGTAGCAATAGCATCAAAGCCTGATTCCCCATCTACAAACCATTGGGCTTCACTTCCGTCATCATTTTTCCTTACGGGAGCAAAGGAACCAAAGCGATGAGGATGACACCACCCTTCAGCTGGCTTTTGAACAACATCATTGATCGCCACAATCCATTCTTTGACTTTGTTAATGCTAGAAGTTCTCAGTTGTAGGATGCGGTTCTCACACAAGATCTTATGCCAATTCCAACAGAGACAATTTGCAGAGTCCATCAGTTATGAATAAATCTCAAGCATCACTGAACACTTGCTGGTGGCATTAGACATTCTTGTCCGGCCTCTAAGATGAACATAATATATTTCTAAAATGTTATAGTAAAGAACTAGCTCATCTTTTCTGAAAATAAAAAACATTGCTGATAAAATCACTTTGTTGAAGGTGCTGCTTGCATGGGACAAATCCCACCTCTAAAGCAAGAAATAACATCAAGGTCGTAGAATCGCACAAAGTTCATAAAACAAGAAAGTGCAATCAATCATGACGCTCATGTGCAAAACATACCTGAAAGGCGTAGCGAAGAGGCTTGCGGCTTTTTATCTCATGAGCCACATATACCTTTTCTTTGTCCTTTTCAGTTGGGGATGGTAATACATCAAAAATAAATATGTCTAGAAGTTTCATATCAAGAGGATCTTCTAAGAAGGCTAAGAACCCTGGTTTTAGAACAGCCCATACCTACATGATTAAAAGACTGGAGTTTACTTTATCTATACAAATAGCCATGAAAAACAGATATACAAATATCACATCTGAACAACCTTTTGCCATTTGCAACAACCAAACAACTGGCAGGGAAGACATTGTCTATCAGAAGCTTTATTTGGCATCCTAGAAAGATTTTTCACCAATACATAATCCTCTTTCAACTTTGGGCCATACTCTTGTAGAAATGACAACTTCGAGACCTCCAAAAACTTGCAGACCTACAATTCACACGCCACGTTACATGTTGAACAATAGCATATAAACGCCATGATTGATACCAAAGACAAAACTATAAGCTAGAGAACAGAAGAAGCTAGAGAAAGTGGATTACAAAGCAAGTGTAGGAAACAGGGGCATAACCTCCAAGAGTTCCTTTCAGTTATATACTACTAAAGTACTATAAGCAAAAAATCTAACGTATCTATGAGCGCATAAAATAGGAAAGAGCTAAATGTTTACTTTCAAGTCACAGACAACAAGTCAGACATGTGATATGTCAAACCTTCAGCTATGCTGCTCAGACCTGGAAGAACCACTAACCATATAACAAAAGGTTAAGCAGAGAAAATAAAAGAGAAATATATCTAAATTTTTATGGTCAAGTCATACATATTAACTGCTGTCATACAAAAACCAAACTACTCAGGAGGAAACTGATTCTACACCAAAAAAGTTAAGCAGTGAAAATAGTTATCTGAGGCATCAAAACTGAAACGTGTTATAAATTTGTATGACAAAATAAACTGTAATTCAGGGCTAATATGATGGAGTATATTGCAATTTCAAAGAAGAATTACTGCATCAAAAGCAGCAGTGCTATTTATACAACTTACCTGTCGAGAATTTACAATCTCCAAGTTCCCTAGAAAAAGATTCAAATATTCCTGCATTGAAACCTTTGCTTTATCAGCAACTGACTGCTGCCTTCCCAGTGATGGCCGAATGATGGAAAAAGCAGCACTTGAAGGAATATGTCTGCGTGAAAGGATAGGCAAATAAAAAGAAGGGTTAAATGAGTTCCAAGTTTCTGGGAGTGCAAAAACAGAATACAGTCCCAGGAGACAGTCACCTATGCCGCGATCCTCCGTCCTGGTGCAGATGGACATTATCATCATCAAAGTCATCTTCGTCATGCACACCCGCTGCATTATCTAACATTCCCAGGTTATGGAGCCATTCCTTCATCTGTAAGGGACACAAACAATAAATAACAGCCTTGGCAGACAAAATATGTATCAAAAACAAATCAGAATGATGGCAATTAATTAACACATTAACTTGTGCAACTAATGTTAGGCTCATGGCACAGGAAGAAAATTTACAAGTCATAATAATTACTCCGTATAGGCATACATATTATTTGAACGCCAAATATTCATGCGAAGCTTACATGTTCTTGTTTCTCGTGAAATTCCTCAATAATTGCACGTTTCTTCAACGAGAGGTGTAAGAAAAGAACTTGTCGAGCTTTCTTCTGCAACTGCCACTTGAACTATGTGCCACGAAACAAAATGTTAGCGGAAACCAGTGATCGAGTTCATGATGAGAAGAAGAAGAATAAGCAGGAATGCAGTCTCCCAAGTCCCAACATTATGAAGAGCTTCCATTTAAGGCTATACAGAACAGGAAATTCTACTTGAGGTGTATCTGATGCAAGAATTTTTATGTTATCAATAGAATTATTTTTATCTATCTTAAAGTCATCCTCATCCATTTCAACATTTGAAAGAACAAAATCTTTACAGACACCAAAAGCTTTATTTATAGCCAATACTTTGAACAATTGAACCTGGTTGCCCTGTACGGCAGTACTAATATATCCTCTGTACTACGTAGTAGCACGCATACATGATGTACATCGTGATACACATACGAATATACGATATAAGAGAGAATCAATTGTCCCGATCTACTGCTGGCCGGTAATTCCGTTAACCGGGATTTAAAATCATGGGAATAGGCTAAGGCAAATATATTTGACAGAATGCTCATATGAGTCATGCATGACAAGTTGACATCAGCATGTGCATATGGAGTTCTTTACATGACAATTCACATTTGACAAAGCTAACTGCCAAAAGAGTGATGGAGGAAGTTGCTGGGTAACTTTTTTGTCATTACTTTCTTGAAGAAGATAAAAACCATGTTGGTAAAAAAAACAAAAGTCAAATACCCAAAAATTAGTTCTCCTGAACATTTAAGGTTAGGTAAACTCTTATTTGTGGTGAACCTATCTTGTGAATTGTGATACGTCAAATATTTCACTCAAATGGGTAGACAATAAAGACAAGCATTTGCTACTGCATTTTGATTTGTTGATTTTATCTTATCACGCCTTATATTTAACTCGTCACGGATTTGCGAGAAATATATCCTCTCACAAAAAAAAATACTGTTAAGGATATTGCTATGCTGCAAAATGTAAAATGTCAAAGACCTCAATATGTAGAATATAAATATGATAATTGAGTCCCATCAACTTAAGGTTTTAGTTAAGAGGTCCTATGTAACATGATATAAGAGCCAATGTGACTAGAGGTTATGAGTTCAAAACCTTGCAACTCCCAATATCTTTGAACCGTGGAAACTCAGTGCATGGTCATGCACGGAGTCCGTGCTCTAACCATCTTTCAAGTCCATTAAAACAAACGCTATTTACTTAGGCCAAATTAAAAAATAAATTACGAGTATTATATAAGATGATCTCACGTGTAAGTATAAGAGTGACGATAAGAGTGCGAGATGAGACTAATATGTACGAGTAAGCAGTCAGTTAACAGTGAAAAGAAATTAGCAAGAATTTTCAAATTTTACGTAACTCAAGAGTAAAATTGAAGAAAGCAGAAAGAAAGAAAGAAAGAAAGAAAGGAAGAGTTAGATGGAGACTACCTGCTTGTATTGGACATCAATGGTGTAGGAAAGAAGGATGGGAGTGACGTCAGTAACTACATCTGGCTTAGAAACAGCAACAATGGTGGCAGTGGGAAGCTCCTCGAATATCGGAGAATTCAACGACGTCGTACTGTCGCAACCTCTTCGGAACGACGACGTCGTTGTCGTGGCTGACGGCAATAATGACTTGTGGTGGTAGTTGTAGTTGTTGTACCTATTGCTTTCGCCAAGTAATTTCTCCGTGGTTGACGCCATATCATATACTGTATGTCCAATAATGAATTGCAGACTAATGGCAATGATTAAGCTTAAGATAGATTGATTGAAGAGTAAAAATGGCTGAATAATTAATACGGAGTAACAGAGAGCAATCAGTTTAATGGAGGGAGGAGAGGGAGTTGGAGGTGCGGTGTGCACAAAAATGAGAATTGAAGAGGTACAAGTGTACAAGTAAGTTTGTGATTTATGAGTGGAAATGGATCTATCTGCCAAGTGTGTTTTTTATTCGGATTTTTTCAGTAGACTTGTTCCCGAATATGCTTTCAAACCTTACGTGCTCCTCTGCTTTTTCTGATACGGAGTACTTTCAAATCTACTTTCCCTCTCATTGAGTTTATGTTTGGATTGACAATTGGGAAAGAAGCCGAGGAGAACTCATTGTTTTGGTGCTATTTAAAATAGTTTTTTCATTTTGTTTTTTCTTTGAAATTATTTGTCTTATGGTTCCATGTCATCGGTTCTTTTTTTCCAATAAATTTTCAGGACTATACCGCTGTGGACATGACATAGGTCCACCCCGACGCGGCCACGCGCGGGTTTGGGGAGGCGAATGAATCTCCATATGAGAATGGATCGAATCGAAATTTAAATCGAAGTGGAGTCGTCACCGAACTTTGTGGGAGTTCGGGCCCGTTCGAACCCACTCTATGTCGTAGTGGGCCGTGTACAAAATACGGCCCATTTCCGATGTCAGAGTTTATTGGGTTCGTCCCTTAGCATTTGATACCGATACCGACATTATCGGATATCGTGTATTGAATGACTCTCGTGCGCCAACGGTTTCGGGCATCCAGAAACCGAGGTTCTGAGTAAGGGTGAGGGTACGTGTTGGGAAGCCCACAAAGGACACCCAACCCCGCCTGCACTTAGCGGCCTCTACTAAGATCTCGAATGACTTTCTAATACACGCGTTAGTTGAACGGGAAAATGATATGCAAAGATTATTTTCCCTAAGCATGTGAATGAAATTGAAAGGGTTTCTATGTCAATTTAATGCAATTAATTCTACGTCGAAGTTGAATTTTAGCATGTGGATTCATTTTAGTACGATAAAATAAACAACCAAAATTGACAAAAGAAACAACAAACGGTTAGTAACGGTATAACGATATTAACGGTTTGTGCTGCAAATAAATTGTGTAGAATGATGCAAATGTGTTAATGCATGATTTTGAAAAGATGTTTCACGTGATTGATTTGACACGTGTTGACCTAAGTCACAGAAAACGGTTAACAAGACTCGAATGCTACTGTAGGACTCATGGTTCAACGTGATAAAGGGCCACTCGACCGAGTCATTGTGGGACTCGACCGAGTGGACCTCTGAAAAAGGTTATGTCCGGATTTCACGACCCTACTCGACCGAGTTATTGACCAACTCGACCGAGTTCGTCGCCACTCGACCGAGTCACTGTGAGACTCGACCGAGTGGGGGTCGTAGAGACATTCTGTTTCGGTTTTTGTGACGTCACTCGATCGAGTGGCACCTGTACGAATCAATGTTCGTTTGCAATTTTGTATCGGTTTCGAAATTGCTTTTGATTTTGATGACTTGATGAATTGGGCATAAATATTATGGAATTTATACTCGATTCTAAATTTGAATACTCGTCGTATCCCATATTCTATTATTGAATCGATATGGAATACTAGAGTGAAAATAAAAGAAAATTGCTTTGAGTCGTTTTAAATTAACTACCGCGATATGAATAGATTTTCTCCGCGTTAAATAATGTCGTGATTCTAGCGAATCGTATGACTATTATTTTAGCATCAATGAAAAAAATCGCATTAGTTAATTAAATTGACTAGATCGTTAGATTCGACATCCAATTATGGAATTGGTATCGACTCTAACGGATCGACACTTTGCTTGAATTGAAAGACGTGATTCCCTCGGCTTTTCCGACATCGAAATAAATCCCTAGAGATCGTGATGTCGGATCCGCGTCAACGGGTTTCGACCCTTATTAAAATAGAATGCTTATTTTGGAAAATCGATTTTAGAATTGATGAGAATTGCGATAACGATGATAATGACGCGAGCGAAAAATAAACGAAATTTGTTTAAGTTGACCCGTTTCAATAATCAAGTGCTAGGGTATCGGAATAAGCGACCGACAACGCTGTGTGCAATACACTTGTATATTCGGGTTTCCTTATTCCGACATCCTTCGCACTCGACACAAATCCGCGAGTATTTTAATGTCTTTTAATACTAGCGATATTAATGATGAACTCATTTCGTATATATATTTAACCCCAATTTTTCCTTTATTTTGGTTCGTTTTATGTGTCCTAGGAGTCATTATTCTAGATTTTTATTCTTCTTTGTTATGCCGGGTATTTTGTTTACGTTTTGTAGGAAACAAGACAAATGAAGGCGATTGTGCTATATTTGGGCAATGACGAGAGTCGAGCCATGAAATCTACAAGAAAGAAGTGATAAAAGTTAGAAGATACTAAGTGAATACTTGAGGAAGGACGTGAAGTGAAGAAACAATAAGAAACGACAAAGAAATAAAGTGGGAGGCTCAAACAAATGCAAATCGAGAAGAAAGAACGATCGTGAAAACAAGGGTCAACTTCAAACGTAAATATCTTGCGTTATACAACTCCGATTGAGCTGATTTTTGTGGAGTTGGAAAGCTCTTTCTCTTATCTTTCCAATGGTATATTACAAGTCCAAATCCAATAAATAACGAAGAAACAGAAAGCATTTCAAATTCGTCGCGCAGTGCAGAGGAACCCGAACCGCTCGGGACGAACCCAAACCGCTCGGGACGGACCCAAACCGGTCGGGACAGGCCCTAACCGACCGGTTTGAGGCTGTTTCTCGGGATTTTTATTCTTGGACTCCTTCACTTACCATAACTCCTATTTTACGGGATATTCTTTCCTAATTAGTTTTAGGAAAGTATGAGGAATGACACTCCTTATCATTATTAGTATATATACCGTCCTAAGGGTTAGATTTATGGACACTTTCTCATTCAGTAGTTTAGTTTAGACTTTTTATTAGCATTAGAATTCTTCTAGTTTGTAGCTATACTTTTAGATCGTTAATCTTTCAGTTCTACGTAATTGGTATTTTTCTCTTTTATCTTATTTTCATATTGTTCTTTATTATGCTTAATTCTTTTATTGCTTTATCGTTTATTACGAGTAGCTAATTTATTCTTCTAGGATCGAAGGGGATCTATGTTAATTGAATTGGGGATGTTAGTTTAATTATTTATTCGATTGATCATTCATATGTTATTGCCTTACTACTTGTCTTGTATTATTGTTTGATTAGTTTGAGATGTTGAACTAGTTAAATGTTTAGGAACCCGAACCTAAGATCGAAAGCCTGACAAGGGTAGACTTACAAGTAAGTGGGTAGGATAATCTGGTAAGTTGCGAGAGCCCGTTAGAATCTATCCTAAGGTTGACATAAGATCCGAGAGGCCGTGTCTTTGCCCTAAATAACTTTGATTGATTGATTGAATGATTAATTAACTTTACCCAATTTAATTGCATAGTGAACCGTAAGACCCTAGATCTCTTTTAATATTGTTAGAACTCTTAATTTACATTACTGCAATAGTTTAGAAAACAAACACAAACAAATCGGAATTTAAATAGTTTAGAATCAATTATAGATAATTTGCAATATTCATCCATCTCTCTGTGGTTCGACCCTTACTTGCTACTAGCTATTTGTTAGTTGTTAGTTAGGTTTATTTTGATATAGGTGATACGACTTTAGCCTTATCAATTTTGGCGCCGTTGCCGGGGAGACGGTTTTGTATTATTGCTTATTATTTGTTTTGGGTTCTAGATTATTTTGTATATATATTTTTTATTTCGTATATATATATATATATATATATGTATATATATATATATATTTTTTTTTTATTTTTTTATTTTTTTTATTTGTCTAATCATTATGACTATCTTCTACTTTCCTCAATTTAATCATGAGTCATTGCATATTTATTGGAATAGACTTGAGTCTTTTATTTATCAAAGTGGCTATCATGTTGATATATGGGAAATATGTCATATGATTTATGATGGTGTGGATGATGATAGACGGGCTAATATAGAGGCAAATTGTGAAGGAATGTTTAATTATATGCCTTATGAGGAGCGATGGGAACTCCTTAAATATTTAGCCCGAAACAGTGCTGAGTCAGAGATGAGGTGTAATAATGAAATGGCGGAAATCAAGGCTTTGATGCTACAATTCACGCAACTTCTACAAAATCAAGAAACTCTAAAAGGTCAGTTGCTAGCTCTTACCCAATTAGCCGAAGAAAAGCAACAAAGTCAATCGGGTTCGCCTATGGAAGTAGCAAATAACCTTCAGGTAAGTGTACCATTTCCTATGAACATAATTGATGATGAAGAAGATGATGATGTGTATAATGTTCAATCTATCCAAGTTCCTCAATTCCCCATGAATGATAATATAATGCATTATGTCGATTTCCATGAATTTGATCCTTGTGAACCCACTTTAATCCAACCTTCTCCCGACTTTGTGAATGTCAATGACACTGAGTTGGAATGTGTGTTTTTTGAGGAAAATGCGTGTTTGAATGTTCTAAATATTGCTCTTTCAATTGAGGACAACATTAAAGATTTTGATTTGTATGATTTTGAGGGAGTGTCATTTGATTTCAATTATATGATTTTGGAGAAGGAATTGAATAAAAGAGAGGATCTTGAGCTTGAGAAGAAAAATCAAAGGGAGGAGGAGAATACACTTTTTGATGATTCCTTAAGTGGGAAAAATATGGATAGATGGGATATCTAGGATGATTTATTTGAGAAACCCATTTTAGAGAAATTTGAGTTTTTCCCTTATATTGAGGATGAATCCCTTTTACCCATTGATTGTCTTGATCCGATTTCTCTTGACCCTTTGTTTGAACTTATGATTTGTGAGGAGGATTGTGATAATTCTTTGAAGCAGATTTGTTTGAGTTTAGACTTGTCGGATTTAGACAACCTTTCTAAAGAAAGTGAGGTAAGTAAGATTGATGCTTTGACTGGTCTTGAGAGTTCTAACTATTCTCTTGTACAATTTATACTCGATGATAAGCCTTGGAGGAAATTTGAGAAATTTGGTGTGTATGTCGTCTTGCCTTACGAGCCGCCTATTAGCAGTCTTAATCTTCTTATATACTATGACCAGCTTGTTCAGGATTGGCCCAGCTCGTTTGATAGACTAAGACGATCTTTAACATTTATTTTATATGATGTCTTTACTATGTATTGGTGCTACTTATGCTTCTGTTTAGCACATGCGCAGACATTTGATCTACTCCTGTAATCCCCTAGAAATTCTAACGCAATACAGTGGCGGAAACACTGTAGAGTGGGATTAAAACACACTGACAAACTATATCTTATTAAAAAAAATGGTAAGTCAATACAAATGCCTCTTTTTACAAAAGGGCTAAAAGAAAATTCTCCAAACATGTTAATACAAAACCATAAATCGTGAATGAAGAAAGAGTAGGATCCACGCTACTCGCTAGCTCACACCCAAAACCCAGCAGCAAATA
Organism: Agrostemma githago; assembly: GCA_958450325.1. NCBI lineage: Eukaryota > Viridiplantae > Streptophyta > Magnoliopsida > Caryophyllales > Caryophyllaceae > Agrostemma > Agrostemma githago. The sequence goes on from OY288240.1 coordinate 61,365,850, forward strand.
CCTGTCATGTTATAAACATAACAGCCACGTCAGTGGGGAGTAACTCGGACGTTCTCCCAGCCAAAATTATATCATATGGAAAAATAATAGTAATACTATATCAAAATATTTAAAATGGAAAACATTAAATGATATAATAAAAATAAGCTTTCGGAGAAAACTTAAAATATTGGAACAATAAAATCAGAACAAGTTTTCAGAAGAAAACTTCAAACATTTGCCAAACAAAATGTATCGATAATAATAAAAATATTCAAAAAGGCGTTATGGATAGGATTAGTGTAGACGGCCAGACTTTCACTAGGAGAATACTAAAACTAGCTTCGAGAACTTAGTTCAAACAAATCAAACTTCGGTCTCTAACTAGGCTACTCAACCATAATATAGCGGCGACTTATAAATGCGTGGCCCTAGTTTAAGACAATGAACACCCCTCCTGGGATTACCTGTCACCCAGTTCAACTTATGACGGCGACTTACTGCGAGGCCTAAGCTTAAGGTCAAAATGTACACAACTCCCGGGATACCTGTCACCCGGTTCAACAACCAATGTATCAATTCCTGATACACTAGCCTTATAGTTGATGGCAAAACCGTAAACCCTAGAATATATTACTCTAACCTCACACTTGTCCTTATTCCATAACTCCAAAACAAGCCATTATCGATATTAAAAGTAAATATAATCAATATAAATGATATGAATAAAAGGAATAAACATTTTATATAAAAAGGAAAACTTGCTATAAATAGAAACTTACTAATTTTAGAAACTTACTTAAAATAGAAATAGTTATATAGAAAATACGTAAATGATTAGAGTAAGTGAAATGTATAGAAATAGCATTTCTAACGAAATTAACATTTTATTATTATCGTCGTTATCGTAACTTTAATATATTTCTAAATTCGTTACTCAAAATATAATTAAAATATAATAAGTCAATATATAGTATTTTATAAATAACTAGGAAATCGAGTTAAAACTATAAATATTAGAAAAGAGCTGTTTTACGAAAAACGATATCAAAATTAATTGAGTCAACGAGTTTTATAAATGAAATGAGATTTACAAAGATTTCAAATTATTTTTAACAAATAGCTTTTATTAATAAATCATATGGATTTTAATAAAAATAGTCAATCGGAAACAAATAGGAAATTATTAGTGAAAATAGTCTCGACTAAAATATATTTAAAACAAAATCGACTATTTTCTCATTTATTAGAATAAATCGTAAAACGAAAATTAATTTATTAACAAGTATACAAATTTCGATTAAAATATAAAAATACGATTTTTAAGTGAAAATTATAAATTAACGAAATATGACGAAATATGAAATCGACATTATTTAGTTACTAGTGTCACGATAATCAACAAAATATTATAACGATCGTAAATAGTTAAATTACTAACGATTTATAAAACGATATCGAAAACTGTAAAATATAATAAGACATACGATTAACATTATTAGCAAAATAATGAATAGCTAAAAATTAGAAAATCGAAGTTAAAATATTTACTACATACTACTACTCAAACATACGATATAAAATCGAGCAACGTCCTAAAGTTACCTTAAGACGACGGCAAACCGATCACATGCTTATCCTTGACGGGTCTTCACGAATCCCTACGAAATACAAATATACGGTATAAAGTACCATATAAAACGAGAAGGGTGAAAGTGGGTGAATAGGTAATCGAATTACCCAGAAAAGTGGGAGAGGAACGGGAAGATTATTGTGAGAACGGAGTAAGAAAATCGAGGAAACAAGGAGGAACACGGAGGAAGCAAAAACAGTAGGCAGCAGCCACGACAACAAAAACAACCACGAACCCAAAACTCGACAAAACGAGCAGCAACATAAAGAAGAAGAAACGGACAGTAGTCACTACACTAACAGTAGCAGCACGAACGAAATCAGAGGACGAGAAGGAGAACATACGAACACGCATCAACACGACAACAAATGCAGCAGCAACGTTAATAGCATTAGCAGCAGCGTTGAAACCGGACAACAATAACAAGAAACAATTGCGAAAAGCAGTAGCAGCGAAAGACAGAACCAAGAGGTAGAAGAAAAAGAAAAGACGGAAAGACTAGGAAGAAGGAGAAGGAGAAAGTAAGACAGACTGCCGCAGCACAAACGAGCAGCAAATCGAATCGATAAGGGTCGATCAATAGTAACTACGCATCACAAAAAAAAGGGAAGAAGAAAAGATGCGAACAGCACCCACAAATCAGCAGCAACACGAGTAAAAACAAAGACCCGAAAACCGAAACCAAGAATGAGAGAAGACAGGGGAGAGAAAAAGAGGAACACGCAGCGGCAGCAAAACAGTAACAAAAATGAAAAGAGGACAGCAACATCGAAGATGATCGATAACAACAGCAACAACGCAATTACAGAAACAACAAAGCAACCCAGCAGAAAACAAGAGCAGGGGATCGAGCGATTACGGATACAAGGAACGACAAAGCCCAAAACGGGAAATCGAAGAGGGAAGGACGTACCAGAAACCATCCGACAACGACACCAATAACACGCACTCTGGCATGTAGTAAGGAGAACAGGGAGAATGGCAAAACAGAGGCCGGAAAACAGGGGAAAAACAGGGGCGACGGGAAAGTTGATCGGAGCGTGAAATGAAGAAGGCAGAAAGAAGGTGATGGGTGATGAGGCCGATGAAGCAGGAGGAGGTGAGCGGTTTTAGAGAATGAACGAAGTTGAGGAGGAGTGCAGGTATGAATAATAAAAAAAGAAAGGGGAGGTGAATGAATGAGGCGGTGGATAGATATTAAATGGCAGAGGGAGTGAACGTAACATAAGTGTGTTAACAAAAGGAAGGTGAAATGAATAAGTGGAGAAAGAAATAGGAAAAAGGGGCTGAATCAGCTCGGGTTAGTACGAATTAGACGAAATCGGCGCGATAAGCTGAATGACCCACGAATCGAGTTAAAAACGAGTTAACAAAATTAATAAATAATCAGACCGACTAAAAAAAATGAGTAAATAAAGTACTCGAGACGAAAATGAAGTTTATTGAATAATTAGACGAAGGAAATAGTATTTCCCGATAAATAATAAATTTTCGACAAAGTGAATTAAATTGATTTCTCGAGGAAATGAAATAAATATTATGACGAAACTTAAAATAAATGAGCCTCGAGCCGAAATAGAAAATTCGAGCTTAAATATGAATAATAAAAAGAATTTAGAATTTAAGTCGCCGAAATAGACTTTCGATATGAATTAAATTAAATGTATAAAATAAATCGAAATGAAAATAAAACTACGTTTTAAATATAAGAAAAGTTTCTGAGAGAAATAGAATTTTATGGGTTTGAAACGATTAAACGATAAATTTGTTTTATAATAATTTTTGATTATTACGAGTTAAATCGTAAAAATAAAAATACAAACAAAAATTTAAACTAATTTAATTTATAAAATCAGGGGTGTTACAATCTTCCCCACTAAAAAGAAGATTCGTCCTCGAAACAAACAAAAACGTAATAATAGAATAGAAAACAAGGTCATATCATTTGAACAAAAGGAGATTGCTTAACTCGCATCACAATCTCGGTTTAAAAATTTTCATAGCTTCAAACGTGATATGAAATCGAAATCGAAGACAAAATTTATTTCAAGAAGAGTTTGGCTCAATTCCCAAAGTTTAAAATCATTAAACACAATAAAATCGCGAGTTTAAAAAAATTATTTTATAAAATAATGACGATAAATAATATTTGTAAACAACTCGAGGGTGAAAGGTACCCAAATATTTTCAATGCAACAGTATAACGTTTTGATTAAGAAATTCGTCAATATTTTGTTTTAAAACCAAACAAAAATTTGAGAAATCAAATTTTGTAGTTTGTAAATCAAAATCGAACCACTCATCAAACATTTTTAATAACAGATTTAAAGTTTATCGACGATAAAATAAAAATTTAGACATATGAAGTTTTTCGAAAATATTAAATCATTTTACCTAATAATCTTATAAAAATCAAAAATATTTGCAATTATGAAAATTTTCATAAAATCTCGATCACGCGAAAATCAAAATTAAAATTCTAAACAATTTCGAAATACTTTAAAATAAATTATCAAGACATTTTGACACAGGATTAAATATAGGTTATCAACCAAAAATAAAACAAAAACGTAGTACAAAGTTTTGAAATTTATAACTCAAAATGTTAAAATTTCACAATAGCCCAAAATTTTAAATTAGTCAAAACTTTTCATAACAAAGGTTCGGGAAAATGGTAAACGGATAAATAGAGTCAGGGTCAACGACAAATCGAAACAGAAATTTTCAAACCCGATAAAGAAGTCAAAGGGATTGGTCATAGAAGAAGTAGCAGGAGTTAAGAAAAGTTAAGGGAAGGAAGAAAATTGAGAGTCAAAAAGAGCTCTCGAGGAGTAGAGAATAAATTAACCATCTCGAGATTCCCGGTACGACTCCCACAACATGGTTCCTAATTTCCATCAAAACGTTAATGTAACACCCCGTTATTTTTTCGAGTCAATTATAAGGCGTTACTGGTCTATTTTATTTAAATCGGGTTATTAAGTCGGGAAAAGTATTTTCGTTGTCTTTATAAAATTAAAGTATTTTTGGGTCGTCTTATAATAACCAGTTTTGATTTTCTTAAAATGGAACGTTATTTTATAAACCGACTTTGTATCGGGTTGAAAATTTGGGTCAAATACAAAAAAAAAAAAAGACTAAACCTATTTAAAAACCCCACTGTAACTCACATTCATCCTACAATCTCACAATATACCCTGTTGACTTAATTCCTCCTCTCTGCCGCACAAGTCCCGTTTTCCCCCGATTTTCGATTTCCGATCAATTATTCGGAGCTGTAATTTGGTCGTGATCCTTGTCTCGCCACCGGTATTTTTCCGTTTCGACTCAGCACACTACCCTTCTCCTCCCTCTTTTGCCTTATCTCAATTGTAAGTTTCTACCTCCTTAATTTTAATCTCTCCCATATTTGGTGTTAATTCAGTTTCAGTTCTGTTCAATTTTAGAACCAAATTTTAAAATATTATGAGGATTATTGAATAGGATCTTGTAGATTTCATGGGTACGTATTATTAATGTTGAATTCCGGGTTCGGTGTCTCGTTTAAGAGTGGATTAGGGCGTTGGTCCTGTGTGATTGTGAGGAAGAAACGGTTGGGTAATTGGATAATATGAGTGTGGGTGATTAGCTTGGAGTATTGGATTTGTGTGGGTGGGATTTGTGGTGCCGTTAACAAGTGGATTAGGGAGGCAGGAAGGAGCAATTGAATTCCTAATTTTGATGGTTTGGATTTATTATTTTATAGTACTCTAATTTAATATCTTACGTATAAGGGCAATTGCGGGTGAGGTTTAATTTGGAATGATACTAAACAACAGATATAGGTTGAGAGAATCTTTCTTATTATTAGAGTGAGGGTGTGAGACAGTAAGTATATAGATACATTGGATCAATTATTGAATCATATATATTATTTGTAGCTTGTGGGTTCGAGGAGAAAGAATTCTTGGAGTAATTCTAGCTGAGTTGTGACCGTCTTGAGAGGTAAGGACGTTTTACCCTTTTCACTTTTAAGTAAAGAGCATGTTCGGATTAAAATATATTTTTATAACGGTTTCGTAAATTATTTTGTCGATCGTAAATATTTTTATAATACTCGAAATGTTTGAATATTGAACCTTGTGACACTACTTACATATTGGTACTATTTTGGAAATTTTGAGTAACTTATAATAGACTCTGGGAGTTTTGTTGGTCTAGACGGTTTTAAGGTGCGTCTAAGACGTTCCTGGGACTTTGTCCCGAAACTATTTTTGAGTGAGGATTGTCCGGCCCTCACTCGCTAGGGAGTTAGACTTTCTCCTTTGGCAGTTTCATCCTACTGACTGTCCAAATGTGAGAGGTGCGCACTATTATGAGTCTAGCTAAGCACAGGTGGTTACCTCTAGACCGTGCAAGGGTAGGACCTAGACCGTGCAAGGGTAGGACCTTGACACAAAGGTTGCGAAAAATATATATTTTGGTTGGTTTGATTTTAACTATGATTTTTATGGTATTCTGTTATTTAAACGATGGTTTTAATTCTGATTTCAGTTTATTATTATTATTGTTATTATTATTATTATTATTATTATTATTATTTCACGATTTATTAAATTATTATATTTTTTTTACTCAGCTTTGCTGACGTCCTTTTGTTTTGGGTCGTTCCCCCGCTGGAACCTGTACCTATTTGTGTTTTGGGTACAGCTGATAGGTACACGTGATTGCTGCATGGGTGCATTCTGGTATCGGGTTGTGCTGAGCGAGGAATGGCTTTTTATTATTTACCAAATTATTTAAATTATTATTGGATTTATTGGTTACTATTGTTTTAAACCGTTTTGGATTTTGTAAGACTTAAAGACTTCCGCTGCAACGTTTCTATTTTTATTAGCTATCAAATTTCTATTTTTATTCATTTATTATTTATCCTTGCACTTGGCTCGGTAAGCTAAGTGTGGAGTAACAGTCTTGAGTTTTCGGTTTTTAGTATTATTTTGGTTGCGAAAATTTAGGGCTGTTACAGTTGGTATCAGAGCAATAGGTTTTCCAAAATGTCTTTCAAAATTTGAAATAGTTTTAAAAAAAAAATTGTTTATTTCTGTCTTTCAAAAAAAAAAAAAAACAGAGTGTTGGGTGGTTTGGGTGCATTGCATACGCATGATTTATATATTCATACTTGTATATACATGATAATATTTAATGCTATTACCTTTACCCTTACCTGTGAATGTTACTTAGGTTATAAATTGTGATATTATTTGTGATAGAATGCTCTTATGCTTGCACTTAATAGAACTTTGTTTATATCTATAGTAACCATGCCTCCACGAAGGGAAAATGAAAACAACAATATTGATATGGCTGCTATGGTGACGCAACTTATAGCTCAAAACACAGTTCTTGTCGAAGCCGTGCAACAAATGACTACGGTTGCGCGGAATATGAATGAGAGGGTTGAGAATGAAAACGATCCTACACCTACTGTTGTTGGGATGTCTGAAGCGGTACAGAAGAAGAGGCCGCCGTCTTTTACTGGGAAAGGGGATCCTACTGAGCTAGATAACTGGATTAGGGAGATAGAGAAAATATTCTTGGTTGTTGGGTGCCCACATGAATTCCAGGCTAGGATCGCTGTCTTTTATTTGAAGGAGGAAGCAGATATCTGGTGGCAGACTGTGAAAGATGATTTTATGAAACCTAAGAGGGTAAGAAATGCTAATGGTACCGTTATACTTCAGGATAAAGACTGGGATGATCTTAAAGATTTACTTGAGGAAGAATTTTTCCCCGACCATGTGAAGAACCAGAAACTGGCTGAATTTGGGGATCTAAAGCAGACAGATGAGATGAGTGTGAAGGATTTTTATAACAAATTCATTGAACTTAGCAGATTCGCTACGGAGTTGGTGCCGACTGAGCGAATTAAAGCGGCAAGGTTTGAGGATAAGTTAAATTGGAAGATTAAGGGTAGGTTTGCTGGGGAGACCTTCACTTCATTGAGGGATATTTATGCTAGAGCTGTGAACATTGAGAGGAGTAATCAGAAAATGGAGGCTGAGTTGGGATCTAGTGTGACCAGAAAGAGGGAGTATCAGGGGAGTCAATCTGACACCGCAGCTAAGAGAGGAAATTTCCATAATAACAACCACCCTCAGAATAAGTCTCGATCTTTTGGCGGGAATGTGAAAGAAGAAGGGAATAACTGGAATGGTAAGAGTCAGGGGACAGGCCAAGGCTTTACCAGACACTATTACTGCAAGATATGCAAGGGAGATCACCCAGGAGTTGACTGTCAGGGGAATAGGGTGACATGCCACTGGTGTGGAAAATTGGGACACCGTGAGTTTGAGTGTACTAATAAGAAGGCGGGAAGACCCCGTAGTGCACCATTCGCTAGTGTGAGTGTGAATCAGGGTAACCGATTTCAGGGTCAGGGAAGAACACAGAGTTATGGTGGGTCTGCATCTAATAACACCTATAAGAACCCGGCTCCGACTTAGGGCAACACTACTGCAGCTAGTAAGCCCGCAGGACAAGTGAATGGGGCACAGAGTACTAAGAAGCCCACTGGGAAGCTCTATGTCATGAATAGAGAAGAGGCGGAAAATACAGACATCGTTTCGGGTAACTTTCTTGTGAACTCTATTTCGGCTCATGTTCTGTTTGATTCTGGTGCATCTCACTCTTTTATTTCAACTAAGTTTGTGGATAAAATGAATGTTGAATCTAGTGAAATTGTGGATTATGATTTTGCCATGCCATCTGGGGACTTAGTGAACTGTAAAAGAATTTTTAAGGATGTGTCTGTGTTTATTGGTGATCATGATTTTAAGGCAAACCTGATAGAATTTCCGTTACCTCACTTTGATGTGATCTTGGGGATGGATTGGCTCGGGTCTCACCGGGCTAATATTGATTGTGCACAGAGTAAAGTTTCCTTGAGGGGGCCTAAAAATGTGAGGGTATCCTATAGGGGTCATGTAAAGGGTCCTAGAGTGAAACTTATTTCTGCTATGAAAGTGAAAAAGCATTTATCTAGGGGAGCTGAGTTGATTTTGTGTCATGTAAAAGATTTGAGGGTGGAATATCCTGACTTGAGTGAAGTTCCAGTAGTGAGTGAGTTTGTTGATGTGTTTCCTGAGGAAATACCGGGAATGCCTCCTGCTAGAGAAGTTGAGTTTAAAATCGACCTAGTGCCAGGAACAGGTCCAATTGCTAAATCACCATACCGAATGGCACCGTTAGAAATGCAAGAGCTTAAGAAACAATTAGATGAATTGATGGAGAAAGGGTATATTAGGCCTAGTGTGTCGCCTTGGGGTGCCCCTGTTTTATTTGTGAAGAAGAAGGATGGAACTTTGAGGTTGTGTATTGATTATCGGGAATTGAACCAAGTTACTATCAAGAATAGGTATCCTTTACCTAGGATTGATGATTTATTTGACCAGTTGAAGGGAGCTTCTGTTTTCTCTAAAATAGACTTGCGATCTGGGTACCATCAATTGAAGATAGCACCTGAGGATGTCCCTAAGACTGCATTTTCCACTAGATATGGCCATTATGAGTTTACTGTGATGCCTTTTGGGTTGACTAATGCACCTGCTGTGTTTATGGACTTGATGAACCGAACTTTTAGGACTTACCTGGATAAATTTGTTGTGGTGTTCATTGATGACATACTGATTTATTCGAGGAGTGAGGATGAGCATGAGGAACATTTACGCATTGTTCTGGGTATTTTGAGAGAAAAACAGTTGTATGCCAAATTTTCGAAATGTGAGTTCTGGTTGGATCAAGTAGCTTTTCTGGGGCATATTATATCTAAGGATGGGGTATCGGTAGATCCTGCTAAGATTAAAGCTGTTAAGGAGTGGCCTAGACCGAAATCTGTGACTGAAATTCGTAGCTTTTTGGGTTTAGCTGGTTACTATAGGAGATTTGTGAAGGATTTTTCTAAAATAGCTAGACCAATGATCACACTGATGAGGAAAGCAACAAAATTTCATTGGGATGAGGGATGTGAGGAGTCGTTTCAGATTTTGAAGGAGAAGTTGACCACTGCTCCGGTGTTAGCTTTACCGGATGGGAATGAAGCTTATGAAGTCTATACTGATGCATCTAAGAATGGGTTAGGTTGTGTTCTTATGCAGAATAGGAGAGTGATTGCCTATGCCTCTAGGCAGTTGAAACCTTATGAAGAAAATTATCCCACTCATGATTTAGAATTAGCAGCCGTAGTCTTTGCCTTGAAGATTTGGAGACATTATTTATTTGGTGTACCCTTTAAGGTTTTCTCTGATCACAAAAGCTTAAAATATATATTCACTCAAAAGGAGCTTAACATGAGACAGAGGAGGTGGTTAGAGTTGATTAAGGACTACGAGGTCGAGATCCAGTATCATGAAGGAAAGGCTAATGTGGTGGCCGATGCCTTAAGTAGGAAATCTCTCCATACGGTACAGTTAGTGATGAACCGTGATAAGTTGAGGGAAGAGTTTGTGAACTTTGCGATCCAAATGGCGAAGCCAGGAACCCCATCTAATGTGTTATCTGTTGAGAGCGATTTGATAGGGGAGATTAGAGATTTGCAGGTCGGTGATAAGTATTTGCAGGATAAGTTAGTGAATGAGCCTACTTTGTTCAGACGCGATGAGAGTGGATTGATTAAGGTTCATGATAGGGTTTGTGTTCCTAACAACTGGGAGATAAAGGAAAGAATCATGACTGAAGCACATGCAACACCGTATTCTGTTCACCCCGGAGGTGATAAAATGTATGCAGACTTGAAGTTAGCATTTTGGTGGTCCGGTATGAAGAAACATATTGCAGATTTTGTGTCTCGATGCTTGATATGTCAGAAGGTTAAGAGTGAACACAGGAGACCCCAAGGGAAGTTACAACCTTTAGAAGTTCCCGAGTGGAAGTGGAGTTCAATCTCCATGGATTTTGTAGCTGGTTTGCCAAGGTCACAGAAAGGTAATAATATGATTTGGGTGATAATTGATAGGCTGACTAAGTGTGCACATTTTATTCCGATGAAAGATACCTGGAAGAAGAAGCAGCTTGCTGATGCTTATGTACATCATGTGGTAAGACTTCATGGAGTTCCTAAGGATATTGTGTCAGATAGGGATGCCAGATTTGTTTCAATATTTTGGGAGAAACTTCAGACAGCTTTGGGAACCAAACTTAATATGAGCACAGCATTTCACCCAGCTACCGATGGTCAGACTGAAAGAACAAATCAAATACTTGAGGACATGTTACGAGCTTGTATCTTACAATTTCAGGGAGGCTGGGAGGATAAGTTAGATCTGATTGAGTTCTCTTATAATAACAGTTATCAGGCTACGATTCAGATGGCACCGTTTGAGGCATTGTACGGACGCAAGTGTAGGAGTCCGATATGTTGGGGTGATATTAGTGAGCATGTGATTCTAGGGCCTGAGATGATCACTGAAATGGTTGAGAGTGTCAGGATTATACAGGACAGGATGAAGGCAGCTCAAGACCGTCAGAAGAGCTATGCTGATAAGACTCGTAGGCACGTGGAATTTGAGGTTGGTGACAAAGTTCTTTTGCGTGTCTCGCCTACTAAAGGAGTAATGCGGTTCGGTAAGAAGGGCAAATTGAGCCCGAAGTTTATTGGTCCGTATGAAATTTTGGAGCGTATTGGTGAGGTGGCTTATCGACTTGATTTACCAGCTGATCTAGAACGAGTGCATAATGTATTCCATGTTTCCCAGCTAAGGAAATACATTAGTGATCCGTCACATGTGTTAGACCCGGAGACTATTGAGCTTGATGAGACTATGACCTACGAGGAGACTCCTGTTCAGATTTTAGATAGTAAGGTGCGTAAAACCCGTAGAACTGAGACAAGAATGGTCAAAGTTTTGTGGAATAATAACAATGTGGAGGAGGCTACTTGGGAAGTTGAGTCAGCCATGAAGGAAAAATACCCTCATCTTTTCGCCTAAGGTAAATTTTCGTGCTTCGTGGACGAAGCTTTATTTTAAGGGGGATAGAAAATATGCATGACTACTTTATTTACTACTTTATTTTTGTGTTGGATTTACCTTGTCGTGTGGTTTCATGTTATTATTGCTTATTGGTTTCAAATGTGAATCTATTGGTTATTGTTGGTTATTGCTTGATATTGGTTTTTCGTTAATTCTTGAAATACTCGTTAAATTTCAAAACCTTGAAAATATTTAATTATTATTTACCCGGCATGCTCTTAGCTTTCTAAGTGACACATTTTGAGGATTTTGAGAACTTTGTGGGTTAGAACTCTAGTATTATTTTGTGGAATTTGTTCTAACCTTGTGAAATTAGGGGTGGTGAAGCAGTTTGGATTTGAGGAATTAGGTGCTTTGGATTTTTGGGATATGGAGACGTGAGTGATCTTAAAGGTTACACGTTGTGTTGGCGGATTTTGGATGTACATAGAGTAAATGGTTTATTTTGGATATATATATATATATGAGGAACTTTGGCGAATTTGGATATATGGAGTGAATAATCATTTTTGGGATACATATGAGGAGTGTGAGACTTTGTTTTGAGGACGAGTTTAAACTTCGAGGACGAAGTTTTGTTTTAAGGAGGGAAGTCTGTAACACCCCGTTATTTTTTCGAGTCAATTATAAGGCGTTACTGGTCTATTTGATTTAAATCGGGTTATTAAGTCGGGAAAAGTATTTTCGTTGTCTTTATAAAATTAAAGTATTTTTGGGTCGTCTTATAATAACCAGTTTTGATTTTCTTAAAATGGAACGTTATTTTATAAACCGACTTTGTATCGGGTTGAAAATTTGGGTCAAATACAAAAAAAAAAGAAGACTAAACCTATTTAAAAACCCCACTGTAACTCACATTCATCCTACAATCTCACAATATACCCTGTTGACTTAATTCCTCCTCTCTGCCGCACAAGTCCCGTTTTCCCCCGATTTTCAATTTCCGATCAATTATTCGGAGCTGTAATTTGGTCGTGATCCTTGTCTCGCCACCGGTATTTTTCCGTTTCGACTCAGCACACTACCCTTCTCCTCCCTCTTTTGCCTTATCTCAATTGTAAGTTTCTACCTCCTTAATTTTAATCTCTCCCATATTTGGTGTTAATTCAGTTTCAGTTCTGTTCAATTTTAGAACCAAATTTTAAAATATTATGAGGATTATTGAATAGGATCTTGTAGATTTCATGGGTACGTATTATTAATGTTGAATTCCGGGTTCGGTGTCTCGTTTAAGAGTGGATTAGGGCGTTGGTCCTGTGTGATTGTGAGGAAGAAACGGTTGGGTAATTGGATAATATGAGTGTGGGTGATTAGCTTGGAGTATTGGATTTGTGTGGGTGGGATTTGTGGTGCCGTTAACAAGTGGATTAGGGAGGCAGGAAGGAGCAATTGAATTCCTAATTTTGATGGTTTGGATTTATTATTTTATAGTACTCTAATTTAATATCTTACGTATAAGGGCAATTGCGGGTGAGGTTTAATTTGGAATGATACTAAACAACAGATATAGGTTGAGAGAATCTTTCTTATTATTAGAGTGAGGGTGTGAGACAGTAAGTATATAGATACATTGGATCAATTATTGAATCATATATATTATTTGTAGCTTGTGGGTTCGAGGAGAAAGAATTCTTGGAGTAATTCTAGCTGAGTTGTGACCGTCTTGAGAGGTAAGGACGTTTTACCCTTTTCACTTTTAAGTAAAGAGCATGTTCGGATTAAAATATATTTTTATAACGGTTTCGTAAATTATTTTGTCGATCGTAAATATTTTTATAATACTCGAAATGTTTGAATATTGAACCTTGTGACACTACTTACATATTGGTACTATTTTGGAAATTTTGAGTAACTTATAACAGACTCTGGGAGTTCTGTTGGTCTAGACGGTTTTAAGGTGCGTCTAAGACGTTCCTGGGACTTTGTCCCGAAACTATTTTTGAGTGAGGATTGTCCGGCCCTCACTCGCTAGGGAGTTAGACTTTCTCCTTTGGCAGTTTCATCCTACTGACTGTCCAAATGTGAGAGGTGCGCACTATTATGAGTCTAGCTAAGCACAGGTGGTTACCTCTAGACCGTGCAAGGGTAGGACCTTGACACAAAGGTTGCGAAAAATATATATTTTGGTTGGTTTGATTTTAACTATGATTTTTATGGTATTCTGTTATTTAAACGATGGTTTTAATTCTGATTTCAGTTTATTATTATTATTGTTATTATTATTATTATTATTATTTCACGATTTATTAAATTATTATATTTTTTTTTACTCAGCTTTGCTGACGTCCTTTTGTTTTGGGTCGTTCCCCCGCTGGAACCTGTACCTATTTGTGTTTTGGGTACAGCTGATAGGTACACGTGATTGCTGCATGGGTGCATTCTGGTATCGGGTTGTGCTGAGCGAGGAATGGCTTTTTATTATTTACCAAATTATTTAAATTATTATTGGATTTATTGGTTACTATTGTTTTAAACCGTTTTGGATTTTGTAAGACTTAAAGACTTCCGCTGCAACGTTTCTATTTTTATTAGCTATCAAATTTCTATTTTTATTCATTTATTATTTATCCTTGCACTTGGCTCGGTAAGCTAAGTGTGGAGTAACAGTCTTGAGTTTTCGGTTTTTAGTATTATTTTGGTTGCGAAAATTTAGGGCTGTTACAGTTAAGTCCAAAATTAGGCTTTTGGTGGTACTACTCAGTAGGGGTGTTCACCGGTCCAAACCCGGACCGGACCGGACCGGTTTGACCCGCGGACCGGAAACCCAAAAAACCCAAACCCGCGGACCGGACCGGTTAACAAAGAAATCCGGACCGGACCGGACCGGGCCCTCTTAAGACCGGACCGGACCGGACCGGACCGTAAAAATACACTAAATTTGATATTTTTTTAAAGTGTGGACCGGACCGGACCGGACCGGGGACCGGTTACCAACTTTTTTGGGACCCGGAGACCGGACCGGTACGTGCCCCGGTCTGGACCGACCCGGACCTTACGGTCCGGTCCGGTCCGGTTTGCCGGTCCGGGTCAATTTTTGAACACCCCTACTACTCAGTCACAATCTCCAAAATGTCTTATGTGATTATCCAATCATTCAAACGACACGATACTATTCCACAATTGTATTACAATTTAATCTCATCCATTAAAATTCCAACGGTCATCATAACACACCCAAACTCGCAGTCGATAAGGTTCCTAAATCCAAAGCTCATAAGGTTTGAACTCGAAGTATACTCCAAATTTTTTTTCAAGTAAGGAACACTAGACAAGGTCCACCAATTTAACAAAGCTCGGGTACGAAATCCTCAAAAATGTTCGTCAACATATTTAATATGCCACAAGTACAAAACTTGGAAAAGTACAACGAATCCTCAAACACACTCAAACCTATAGGTAATGGCGCGAACACTCACATCTTTAAAACACGTCTTTCGACTAAGGTTTCTGAGAATTCCACCAAAGTTCATATCGTATCAGCTAAATCACAAAAATATTAACTCAACGAAGCCACAATCTCGTTGGTCTAAGGGTTCTGAACTATAATTCCATCAAGATGATTGACATCAAAGTATTCCTCAAAACAACACCACAAACCGTGATTTTGTAAGATAGTTTTCTTCTTCAAGGGTAACAACAATTTATCCAAGTCAGACCACTCAACTCCAAAGTTCATAGGTTACAACCTTAAACGACGATCAACGATCTAATTCTTTAGAAATACGGGTAATCTATGTCAACCCAAATTTCTACCGACGTTAATGAAAACCTTTAATGGTACCACAACCAAAGATTCCAAATATTCACGATGTATCCATCAAATAAGCATCAGGTAAGAATCCCAAAGTAATATTATTAGTTACACTTAATTCGGTTCTAGGTTGGGTACTAGGCATCCATCAAATATGACATAATCTTACCATTCCCAAAAATATGTTCAACTAAGTACTCCAAAATAATAAAAGTAACCTATAACCCAAGGTTCAGTGTCTAAAGTATGATCCTAATTCCATAAATCAAATATTTGCCATTCAAAACAATCCTCAAGAATTTCTCACTTACTTATAAGATAGGGTGGCAAACCAAGTAACAAGGGTTTAGTAAACATCAACATCAATAACATTTCACGGGGTTCACTGAGACGGAAATCGATCTAACCAAGAATCTCAAGGGGAAAGATGGTAAAGTAGGAGAATTAATCGAAGATTTATCTCTAGAATGAAGACGAGAAATAATACGAGAACAATTGGAAAAGGCAGAAGCAGGAAGAAAAGAGTCAATGATTCTAGACAATAAAGACCTAAAACGAGAAGGGAAAGTTTGGACCTCTAAGGTTCACGAGGGAACCAAAAGGATTACTTCATCTTCTTGCAGAGGAACGAGAACGCAAGTCTTGGGTCACTCAATCTGGATCTACTGCAACATCATGGAACAGGAATCTGCTCTTGATAATCTAACCTGTAGCTTGAGCAAACTAAACCGGAGCTGAAAAGCCACAATCGACATTTTTCTTGGAGCGCTAAGTTGTCCACTCGAGTCAGCAGACGTTGAGGGTTCTGAGCAGGTCTCATTCCGAACTGGAGCAGCATCCTATCAACATCTTGTCCACTCATCTTCTTCCAGACAAAAGCACATATATTCAATGTTAATCATTGAATTACAAGAACATATAAGCCTAACAGTTAAGTCCTTATTTAGGTTTCTACCCATCTCTCACTAATATTTTATTATCGTTCAAATCATTTACGAGCATTTTTCCTAGAATCAGGTGTAAGCGTCGGGAGCAACAATGCTCTGATACCAACTGTAATCCCCTAGAAATTCTAACGCAATACAGTGGCGAAAACACTGTAGAGTGGGATTAAAACACACTGACAAACTATATCTTATTAAAAGAAATGGTAAGTCAATACAAAGGCCTCTTTTTACAAAAGGGCTAAAAGAAAATTCTCCAAACATGTTAATACAAAACCATAAATCGTGAATGAAGAAAGAGTAGGATCCACGCTACTCGCTAGCTCACACCCAAAACCCAGCAGCAAATACCTGTCATGTTATAAACATAACAGCCACGTCAGTGGGGAGTAACTCGGACGTTCTCCCAGCCAAAATTATATCATATGGAAAAATAATAGTAATACTATATCAAAATATTTAAAATGGAAAACATTAAATGATATAATAAAAATAAGCTTTCGGAGAAAACTTAAAATATTGGAACAATAAAATCAGAACAAGTTTTCAGAAGAAAACTTCAAACATTTGCCAACCAAAATGTATCGATAATAATAAAAATATTCAAAAAGGCGTTATGGATAGGATTAGTGTAGACGGCCAGACTTTCACTAGGAGAATACTAAAACTAGCTTCGAGAACTTAGTTCAAACAAATCAAACTTCGGTCTCTAACTAGGCTACTCAACCATAATAGAGCGGCGACTTATAAATGCGTGGCCCTAGTTTAAGACAATGGACACCCCTCCTGGGATTACCTGTCACCCAGTTCAACTTATGACGGCGACTTACTGCGAGGCCTAAGCTTAAGGTCAAAATGTACACAACTTCCGGGATACCTGTCACCCGGTTCAACAACCAATGTATCAATTCCTGATACACTAGCCTTATAGCTGATGGCAAAACCGTAAACCCTAGAATATATTACTCTAACCTCACACTTGTCCTTATTCCATAACTCCAAAACAAGCCATTATCGATATTAAAAGTAAATATAATCAATATAAATGATATGAATAAAAGGAATAAACATTTTATATAAAAAGGAAAACTTGCTATAAATAGAAACTTACTAATTTTAGAAACTTACTTAAAATAGAAATAGTTATATAGAAAATACGTAAATGATTAGAGTAAGTGAAATGTATAGAAATAGCATTTCTAACGAAATTAACATTTTATTATTATCGTCGTTATCGTAACTTTAATATATTTCTAAATTCGTTACTCAAAATATAATTAAAATATAATAAGTCAATATATAGTATTTTATAAATAACTAGGAAATCGAGTTAAAACTATAAATATTAGAAAAGAGCTGTTTTACGAAAAACGATATCAAAATTAATTGAGTCAACGAGTTTTATAAATGAAATGAGATTTACAAAGATTTCAAATTATTTTTAACAAATAGCTTTTATTAATAAATCATATGGATTTTAATAAAAATAGTCAATCGGAAACAAATAGGAAATTATTAGTGAAAATAGTCTCGACTAAAATATATTTAAAACAAAATCGACTATTTTCTCATTTATTAGAATAAATCGTAAAACGAAAATTAATTTATTAACAAGTATACAAATTTCGATTAAAATATAAAAATACGATTTTTAAGTGAAAATTATAAATTAACGAAATATGACGAAATATGAAATCGACATTATTTAGTTACTAGTGTCACGATAACCAACAAAATATTATAACGATCGTAAATAGTTAAATTACTAACGATTTATAAAACGATATCGAAAACTGTAAAATATAATAAGACATACGATTAACATTATTAGCAAAATAATGAATAGCTAAAAATTAGAAAATCGAAGTTAAAATATTTACTACATACTACTACTCAAACATACGATATAAAATCGAGTAACGTCCTAAAGTTACCTTAAGACGACGACAAACCGATCACATGCTTATCCTTGACGGGTCTTCACGAATCCCTACGAAATACAAATATACGGTATAAAGTACCATATAAAACGAGAAGGGTGAAAGTGGGTGAATAGGTAATCGAATTACCCAGAAAAGTGGGAGAGGAACGGGAAGATTATTGTGAGAACGGAGTAAGAAAATCGAGGAAACAAGGAGGAACACGGAGGAAGCAAAAACAGTAGGCAGCAGCCACGACAACAAAAACAACCACGAACCCGAAACTCGACAAAACGAGCAGCAACATAAAGAAGAAGAAACGGATAGTAGTCACTACACTAACAGTAGCAGCACGAACGAAATCAGAGGACGAGAAGGAGAACATACGAACACGCATCAACACGACAACAAATGCAGCAGCAACGTTAATAGCATTAGCAGCAGCGTTGAAACCGGACAACAATAACAAGAAACAATTGCGAACAGCAGTAGCAGCGAAAGACAGAACCAAGAGGTAGAAGAAAAAGAAAAGACGGAAAGACTAGGAAGAAGGAGAAGGAGAAAGTAAGACAGACTGCCGCAGCACAAACGAGCAGCAAATCGAATCGATAAGGGTCGATCAATAGTAACTACGCATCACAAAAAAAAGGGAAGAAGAAAAGATGCGATCAGCACCCACAAATCAGCAGCAACACGAGTAAAAACAAAGACCCGAAAACCGAAACCAAGAATGAGAGAAGACAGGGGAGAGAAAAAGAGGAACACGCAGCGGCAGCAAAACAGTAACAAAAACGAAAAGAGGACAGCAACATCGAAGATGATCGATAACAACAGCAACAACGCAATTACAGAAACAACAAAGCAACCCAGCAGAAAACAAGAGCAGGGGATCGAGCGATTACGGATACAAGGAACGACAAAGCCCAAAACGGGAAATCGAAGAGGGAAGGACGTACCAGAAACCATCCGACAACGACACCAATAACACGCACTCTGGCATGTAGTAAGGAGAACAGGGAGAATGGCAAAACAGAGGCCGGAAAACAGGGAAAAAACAGGGGCGACGGGAAAGTTGATCGGAGCGTGAAATGAAGAAGGCAGAAAGAAGGTGATGGGTGATGAGGCCGATGAAGCAGGAGGAGGTGAGCGGTTTTAGAGAATGAACGAAGTTGAGGAGGAGTGCAGGTATGAATAATAAAAAAAGAAAGGGGAGGTGAATGAATGAGGCGGTGGATAGATATTAAATGGCAGAGGGAGTGAACGTAACATAAGTGTGTTAACAAAAGGAAGGTGAAATGAATAAGTGGAGAAAGAAATAGGAAAAAGGGGCTGAATCAGCTCGGGTTAGTACGAATTAGACGAAATCGGCACGATAAGCTGAATGACCCACGAATCGAGTTAAAAATGAGTTAACAAAATTAATAAATAATCAGACCGACTAAAAAAAATGAGTAAATAAAGTACTCGAGACGAAAATGAAGTTTATTGAATAATTAGACGAAGGAAATAGTATTTCCCGATAAATAATAAATTTTCGACAAAGTGAATTTGTAGACACCCGCATTTTGCCTGCTAGTGTCTATAGCAGTTCCCGACAAAACACCCGATGATGATCGGACGTAAACGTGATTTAATATGCTCGAATACGGACTCGGAATCAATAGTATCCGACGTGGGCATTTAGCGGAGTGCAAATCTCTCAAAACCGACCTCAAATCCAGGCCCAGTGGGTCGTTCCGAGTCAAATGAGACTAATTTGGGCCAAAACCGACACCAAAAATAAATCCCGTCTTTTGGCGACCGGGTCAAAACCCGGTCAAAGACGAACCCGTCACAAAAACCAGCCTAAGTGCATCTTCTAGAAGCTGACGCCAAGTCTAAATTCAAATAAAATCAATCCAAACAACAATATCAATTCCTTCCTAAAATAGCTCGATTTGCTTGATCCACTCGATCGAGTGGATTGACCCACTCGGTCGAGTGGAGCGTCAAAAACCGGACCAGATTCATTTCTGAAGGCACTCGACCGAGTGCAATAGGGCACTCGATCGAGTGACCCTAGGTCGTGGGGTTTCTCCTATAAATACCCCCTTAACCCCATTCATTTCAAAAAAAAAGCTTTTCCCATGCATTCTTAGTCTACACTTTTTACCCTAATCCTACCGTACTACACTACACATTACCACCTTTCAATCTTCCACATTCATACACATTCATTTATACACAATCAACACATACACATTCAAAACTCGAGATCAAAACTCACCAAAGACCCGAGAGCATCCTCTCCCTAACCAAACACACCCCAACTCACCCTACATATCTCGACACTCCCGCGCACACGCCACTACTACGAGTTCGTTTCCGAGGCCATTAAGCATGTAGGTTGAGGGTGTAATTCAATCCCGACATCTCCTTCTCTTTTTCGATTATATATGTATATGTAATATTATTATTATTATTATTATTATTATTATTATTATTATTATTATTATTATTATTATTATTATTATTATTATTATTATTATTATTATTATTATTATTATTATTATTATTATTATTATTATTATTATTATTATTATTATTATTATTATTATTATTATTATTATTATTATTATTATTATTATTATTATTATTATTATTATTATTATTATTATTATTATTATTATTATTATTATTATTATTATTATTATTATTATTATTATTATTATTATTATTATTATTATTATTATTATTATTATTATTATTATTATTATTATTATTATTATTATTATTATTATTATTATTATTATTATTATTATTATTATTATTATTATTATTATTATTATTATTATTATTATTATTATTATTATTATTATTATTATTATTATTATTATTATTATTATTATTATTATTATTATTATTATTATTATTATTATTATTATTATTATTATTATTATTATTATTATTATTATTATTATTATTATTATTATTATTATTATTATTATTATTATTATTATTATTATTATTATTATTATTATTATTATTATTATTATTATTATTATTATTATTATTATTATTATTATTATTATTATTATTATTATTATTATTATTATTATTATTATTATTATTATTATTATTATTATTATTATTATTATTATTATTATTATTATTATTATTATTATTATTATTATTATTATTATTATTATTATTATTATTATTATTATTATTATTATTATTATTATTATTATTATTATTATTATTATTATTATTATTATTATTATTATTATTATTATTATTATTATTATTATTATTATTATTATTATTATTATTATTATTATTATTATTATTATTATTATTATTATTATTATTATTATTATTATTATTATTATTATTATTATTATTATTATTATTATTATTATTATTATTATTATTATTATTATTATTATTATTATTATTATTATTATTATTATTATTATTATTATTATTATTATTATTATTATTATTATTATTATTATTATTATTATTATTATTATTATTATTATTATTATTATTATTATTATTATTATTATTATTATTATTATTATTATTATTATTATTATTATTATTATTATTATTATTATTATTATTATTATTATTATTATTATTATTATTATTATTATTATTATTATTATTATTATTATTATTATTATTATTATTATTATTATTATTATTATTATTATTATTATTATTATTATTATTATTATTATTATTATTATTATTATTATTATTATTATTATTATTATTATTATTATTATTATTATTATTATTATTATTATTATTATTATTATTATTATTATTATTATTATTATTATTATTATTATTATTATTATTATTATTATTATTATTATTATTATTATTATTATTATTATTATTATTATTATTATTATTATTATTATTATTATTATTATTATTATTATTATTATTATTATTATTATTATTATTATTATTATTATTATTATTATTATTATTATTATTATTATTATTATTATTATTATTATTATTATTATTATTATTATTATTATTATTATTATTATTATTATTATTATTATTATTATTATTATTATTATTATTATTATTATTATTATTATTATTATTATTATTATTATTATTATTATTATTATTATTATTATTATTATTATTATTATTATTATTATTATTATTATTATTATTATTATTATTATTATTATTATTATTATTATTATTATTATTATTATTATTATTATTATTATTATTATTATTATTATTATTATTATTATTATTATTATTATTATTATTATTATTATTATTATTATTATTATTATTATTATTATTATTATTATTATTATTATTATTATTATTATTATTATTATTATTATTACTGCTACTAACCACTAACACTAACCTTTAATTTTGTGCATACTAACATTTTATTTATGTATTCTAACACTAACTTTCATTTTTGTATACTAACACTTTAATTCCGTATTCTAACATCTAACATTATTATACCGTGTATATATACATACTAGTATTTAAATCTCGGTTTCGGATGCGTTTGACTATAATTGTCGCCTAAAGTCCGTCTAATCCCTTTACGAGCAACGACGGAGGTGGAGCCCTTTCGAGGAGCCCCGCCCCAATGTACTCAAGGGCGTGACGTGATCGTGACTAATCGTAGTTGAACGTATTCAATCCCATTTTAATTAGTGCGGAACCCGTTGACACGAAAACCGACATCACATAACCCGAAAGGGTTAGTTTCGATGTCGTGACGTAGAGGGAGGCATTCCGTTGCTAATTCAAATTTTCTAACGTAAACGTTTTCATAAAATCCCGACAACGGTATTATAATCGTACATATACACGATTATAGCACCGGAGGTCGAGTTAAATTCAAATCATGCGATATTTGTATTTAACTCGACCGACCGTCGTTTTCAACCCCAAAGAATGAACGAGTTGATACTCGTACAGGGGCTACTCGACCGAGTACATAGGCCACTCGATCGAGTAGCGTCCATAACACTGGACAGAGCCCTTTTCGAGGGGTTACTCAACCGAGTGCATAGGCCACTCGATCGAGTAGCGTCCATATCACTGGGCAGAAACTTTTTTGAGGACACACTCGACCGAGTCAGACTATGACTCGACCGAGTGGGTCCTGTAACCCAGAAAACCGAGGGCCTGGACACACACTTTCAAGCCTCGTCCTTTTATCGACATTAGTCATCACGTGTAAAGACTATCACGTGACTATCCTATTTTCAAAACTCATGCATATCATGACACTTAAAACGATTTTGATCGACGGTCTCACACCATTAATTTTTGTATCGACGACTCTTTAGTCGTATCCGACACATAATTAATTTAGACTCCATTTCTCGAGGTGATAAGTCGGGACAAGGCATCGAGGTTCGAAATCGGGTTAGCACGACACCTAGGTCTCGAACCTCCGTCCTTTGATTAATATGCAATATAATGCGTAATTAATTAAAGTTCGTCCGTCTAACTAATTCACGATCTCGCGTGCAGTTATTGTATACGGGTCTTTGTCGAGTCGGGTATTTATTTATCGCTCTTCTTATTCAATTCAATTATTCTATTTTATTGCTCGTTGTATTGTGAATTCCGGGTTGTATTCCGCCCGTGTAATTTGTAATTTATTTACGAGTTTTATGTTCTTGATGTTTGCCATTTATTGCCTTAAATGAACATCACATGCTAAATCACTTTGACGTGAATCAAGATGTATTAAATGACGTAGTTAACCAATAACTCGCATGCTTAGCCCGAAAACGCTGTTTGCATATCATTTAGTCATTTTACTAGCGCGCGCACACGAACACGAACGATGTCTTAGTAGAGGCCGCCATGTGCGGGCGGGGTTGGGTGTCCTTAGTGGGCTTCCCAACACGTACCCTCACCCCTTACTCAGAACCTTTGGTTTCCGGATGCCCGAAACCCTTGGCGCACGAGAGTCATTCTATACACGAAAGCCGGTTTATACGGAATCGGTATTGCAATGCAAAGGGACGAGCCCCATGAACTCTGAAATCGAAGTGGGCTTACTTTGTGTATAGCCCATGACGACATAGAGTGGGCTCGTATGGTTCCGAATAACCACAAAATTCGGTGGCGACTCCATTTTGACTTAAATTTCGAACCCGAGAGCAATCTCACCACGAGATTCATTCGCCTACCCAAACCCGCGCGTGGCCGCGTCGGGGTGGACCTACGTCATGTCCACAATTTGGCGACTCCACTGGGGACACCTGATGTACTACATGTCATCGGGGTTCCTAGGGTGAGACTCGAAGAGAAATCGTTCGAATATTAGTGTGCGCGCATTAGTTTAATGGTTCATGCATCACCCAAATTTTGCCCGGGCCGGTTACTTGTGACCGACGTCCCACTATACCACGGTGCATTCCTACATGGGTGCGCTAAAGACTTCGATGGCGGAACTCACCGGGGTTTTACGGCAGGTCCTAGTTCCAAATCGGCTAGGGAGTCCGTCCCGTTTCGTGAGAATGCTATCGTTGTTGGTATAGACCCTATTTTGACCGACCGAGACTTAGCGTAAAGCATACATAAGCGTCGTTATAATGCTTGTTTGACTACGTGCTACTTGGTTTCCGTGTCATTTTTCAAAAAACCGTCATTTCAAAAAAATGCATCTTTCCAAAAAATACCAAAATCTGAAAAACCCGAAATACTGTCCGTTTCGGGACCCATCTTTCAAAAATATCCAATTTCAAAAACTCGGAATGCTGCCGAAATTTAGACTGACGATTTGACTCAAAATAGCCTATTTTCTAGCCGGCATGCTGTCCATTTCAAAATTCGAATTTCCGATCCACCATTCGATTTTCGAATTTTCAAATTCCATTTCGATTTTCAAATTTCAAAATTCCATTTCGATTTTTTTTCAGATCCTCGAGATGTGATTCTCGATTTTCAAATCTCCGAGATGCCGTTTTCGATTTTCAAATCTTCGGGATCTTATTTTCGATTTTCAAATTTTCGGAAATTTATTTTCGATATTCAAATTTTCAAAATTCCAAATATTCAACTTATCAAAAAAAAACTCGGCCCTGTCGGCATGCTGCCAATTTCAAAAGACGGGATCGCCTCCTCAATTTTCAAAACGCGAATTTACTCGCAACCATTCTAACCTTTCAAAATGCCCGATCCTATTGGCCCACTACCAATTTCGGGACCGTTCTCTCAATTTTCAAAATTCAATCATTTTTCAAAAACCTTCCTTATTATAGGACCTACCGTAATTCGTGTGTCGGGTCTTTTCGTAATACGTCGAAGGTCTTTAGCGTCGAAACTCCGTCGATCCTACATCACGGGTTTCTTCCCCATCCTAGTCCGCCTTATCCTAAAGGCATAACCAACCAACACAAGTCATACACTTGTAAGTGGAAGGTTCGTAAACACTCGAGTCCTAACTAGAAAGTCACACGCGATCTTTCCCTCCGACAGGACGGTCCCCACGACCTTTCCTGGGGGAATTTTGCCCGTCTTTCAATCCGTTATACCCTAATCACAGGGTCTATCCTTATTGAAGTCTAGTCAAGGGTCTCTAGCGTCGAAACTTTGCCGATCTTACATCGCGAGTTTCTTCCCTTACCCCGTCTGCCTTTCCTCGAGGCCGAGTCAACCTTTTACAAGGCATAACCCTATAACAAAAGGTTTGTGGTCCTTACATCTAAGGGTCACTCGTCCGACACTCGAGTCTTAGCAAAATCTTCAATCCCACTCGGGGGCTACCCTTCAGCAGAGCGATTAATCACGGTTGCTCTAAGGGTCATGTCCTACACGTGGTGTCTCACGTGTGTCACTTTCGAGTCATTCAGATGTCGCACCATCTGAGTCCTATTAGAGTCTTCAGTCTCACTTGGGGGCTGTCCTCCACCCGAGCATGCGACCACAGTCACCTTAAGGGGTACCTTACGTTCATCATACATCGGCGTCCTTATGATGTCTTCTTTGAGTCGTACCTATGCTACGAACACCCGAGTCTCCTAAAGGTTTAGGTCGCCACGGTTGGACACCCGAGTCTCCTAAAGGTTTAGGTCGCCACGGTTGGACCAAACACGTGACGCGGTCAAACACGGTCGCCCCATTTTCGGACTTACCCTCGTGCAGCTTGAATCTCATCGTCGAGTCCAAGCCAGGGTTGTTACCTCGTCTAGGTCAACGTTCGAGTATCCCGGTCCAAGAGTCTTTGTCGACCCGTCACCCCGGGCCATGTCTAGTTTGACTCCCTCTCTTGGATTCGCGCAAAGTCGAGTTTAGGCGAGTCGTGGCACCTGTCGTTTCCTCCAATCAAGGACCTTACCAAAAAGAAACGACCAACCAAGTATCCAAAAGTCCGAATTCGATTCGAGTCTAAGTCTGAGTCCGAGTCTAGGATATCCTACATCCTCTTTTCAAAGTCAGAGTCAGAGTCAACTGTATTCTGTCCTCTTTTCAAAATTCAATAAAATCAGCTTTTCTATCTCTCATATATGCTTTCTTATGTGTTTCCGAGAACATGATGAGCACCATCATACACTGTGAGCACATGCACGTGACTATTATAGACACATCTATAATGACTGCAGGAACTGAGACCCATGTTTTCCCTTACCTGTTCCATGTCCGGCATAGACAGCCACATAACTACCCCTAGTAGGAGCAGTATCGAATCCTATGACAAATCTAGGTAGTCTCCTAGTTTGGGTTCAAGACGGAAGGCAAGCCCATTTCCCACAATAAACACCTCTCCAATAAGACTGATCAATCCCTACCTTAGGCGTTAGTCTGACCAGAAGCAAAAAAGAAGCATCGTGACTCTATAGGCTTGATGCCAAAAATACCCAACTCGGGACGATGCTCCCACTAAGCCTGCTCAGAATTATGATGACAATAGCGAGATCCAAATCACCATGCTTACCGTAGAGTACTCCACCGCGAGTTGCACTCACCAACTAGGCTTACACCTTACAAGGGTTTAGCTCCACAAGCCTAATCCAACCGATGGTCCCACCCTCATATCCACCCACAACATCAAAGGGAGGGATAGCCGTGAAAAAAAAAACTGGACAAAAAACAGAAGTCCAAAGAAAAAAAGCAAAAGGCCGAAACAAAAGAGCTGGCCATGATCAAAAAAGAACTATCAACATTCCCCGACCAGATACGGTCATCTCCTCGACCAGATACGATCAATCCCTTGACCGGGACACAGTCAACTCAAGTGAAGGATCCCACGACCGGGGCTAAGAGGTCAACCCAAAAAAAAAAATTCAAATACCCATGACCGTGGTCAACGTTCAACTCAAGTGAAAATCTCTTGACCGGGGTACGGTCAATTCAAAAATTATCAATGCCCATACCATCGAATAGGGAAGAGACAATCAAGCTGGTCAGCTAACACCACACTTAGCCTTCCCACATTGCAACCCTCAAGACCTTTTCGAGACCTAGGCTAAGAGACAGCCCAGAATTTTGAGGATTCTAGCTCCATAGGATACACCCTAACCATTAGGGCCAGACATGGAAATCAGATCCCGCATTATCGAACCTACCCCGATTGAAGTTCGAGTCATTCTTACTCGACTTCCCCCTTTCCTACCACATTACAGTACCTTACCCTCGAAGCCTTAGCTCCACAAAATCGAGCTCCAGATTTCGAAGCATTAAAGCCACTTGCAACCTAGCTCCACATTTCCAAAAACATCCAAACCAGTTACCAGCCCCAAACACGGAACTCAACCTGCGGTCGGCATAGAACATGCCCAAATAGTTCACACCACCTCTGGGGGCTACCTCGGAGAACGCTCACAGTCACGGGATCAACATCCTAACTATTCTAGCCCTTTGATCAAGACATCATCGGGAATTCACCTAGCCTACACCATCGCTATGGCTAGTTACACACAAAGCCCTAATAAACTAGGCACCATAATATATCTTCCAATCCACTGAACTACGGCTTGGTTTGATTTCACTACACGTGAATACGTAGGCAGCCTTTCAACAAGGGCACAACCACTCACATTGACACACGTTCAAGAAGCACCATCATTCCGGTCACGACACTGTCATGTTCTCAACAGTTAGCTTTGTCGTCCTGGGGGCTTCTCTTAGACAGAAGTTCTCCATCCACCCACATAATCCAAATACTTTCAAAAATCTAGCCACCTTTCTATAGTGTGTCCTAGTACTCGGCTCAGTCAAAGACGAGAATCCGTCAGGGACTCGAAGCAACACCCATTTTGGGACTATACCCCAAAACCAAAGATCCAAAAAAGCACCAGACTATAACATTGCTACTACTGAGTCCGGCAAAAACAGTCTCGTTACAGACTACTGCAGCCACCCTATAGCACATCCTTCCCATTTCGATGTTCGACTGTGTTGCCACTCGCCTAGGCTATGGAATAGCGCAGCTTAAGAGTCTTGTCATCTTAGGTGGCCCACCCCCCTACCGAGTCACAATCCAACCCCTCGAGAGTCCAAGTCGTGTCTGTCAACTCGTCGTCCTGTCACGTCCAGAGTCGAGTCTGTCGGTACCTCCCTCCTCAAATTTTCACTTCAAAGTTTGCAAAACTTAGCCATTTGATAAAATCCTTTTCGACAAGGTCAAATTTCGGTCTATTTAAGCTGCAAATTTCTTTTCTACCCCTTTCAATTTTGAAAACCTATCTCCTAGCACGTGAGGTGCTTTCAGGATTTCGATTTCAAAACTAAGCAAAAATCATTTTCCCAGCGCAAACTAGTCTATAGATGCTAACTGCATTTCCTATGTGCTATCTTGCTATATACTATGCCTGCTATTTCTGCCTATGTATCTAACATTTCAGGTGCCAGCTAGTGCTTCCCAACGGAACATCAAAGGCGGTGTTTCTCCCGAAATGCTACATGCAAGTTGTCATGTGTCAGCATACGGGTACACCCAAGACTTCAGAAGCAAGTCCCCGCGCAGCTACTTTACTCCCCAACATGAGTCAGTGTTTTGCCTATATGTTACATACAAGTTGTTATGTGTCAGCATACAGGTACACTCCAGACTTCAGAAGCAAGTCCCCGCGAAACTATTTAAATTCCCCAACGGAGTCAACTTTTCCCCGGTATGCTACATCCAAGACGTGATGTGTCGGCATACGGGTACACCTACTCCCCGAAAGGCAGGTTAGGTACAACTCAAGGCTTCAAAAGCAAGCCCGTACAGCTCACATATTTCCCCAGCGGAACGCCCGAGGCGGCATTTTCCCCGAAATGGTACTGGATGGGCCCACATATAGGCACGACTAGGACTTATGCAACAAGTCTGACTCCCCGCGGAGCTATCATCATCAGGACAGGTATGACCCTCTGCTTATGGCTGGCGAGCCCTTCACGCAAGTCTACTGGACTATAAACGACCCGACCGGAAGGCTGCCAGGTCGTAATCCTCGATTGGCCTGGTAGCTACTCTGACTTTCGCCTTGTCCAAGCCTCAGTCAGAGTGGGGGCTCTGTAGACACCCGCATTTTGCCTGCTAGTGTCTATAGCAGTTCCCGACAAAACACCCGATGATGATCGGACGTAAACGTGATTTAATATGCTCGAATACGGACTCGGAATCAATAGTATCCGACGTGGGCATTTAGCGGAGTGCAAATCTCTCAAAACCGACCTCAAATCCAGGCCCAGTGGGTCGTTCCGAGTCAAATGAGACTAATTTGGGCCAAAACCGACACCAAAAATAAATCCCGTCTTTTGGCGACCGGGTCAAAACCCGGTCAAAGACGAACCCGTCACAAAAACCAGCCTAAGTGCATCTTCTAGAAGCTGGCGCCAAGTCTAAATTCAAATAAAATCAATCCAAACAACAATATCAATTCCTTCCTAAAATAGCTCGATTTGCTTGATCCACTCGATCGAGTGGATTGACCCACTCGGTCGAGTGGAGCGTCAAAAACCGGACCAGATTCATTTCTGAAGGCACTCGACCGAGTGCACTAGGGCACTCGATCGAGTGACCCTAGGTCGTGGGGTTTCTCCTATAAATACCCCCTTAACCCCATTCATTTCAAAAAAAAAGCTTTTCCCATGCATTCTTAGTCTACACTTTCTACCCTAATCCTACCGTACTACACTACACATTACCACCTTTCAATCTTCCACATTCATACACATTCATTTATACACAATTAACACATACACATTCAAAACTCGAGATCAAAACTCACCAAAGACCCGAGAGCATCCTCTCCCTAACCAAACACACCCTAACTCACCCTACATATCTCGACACTCCCGCGCACACGCCGCTACTACGAGTTCGTTTCCGAGGCCATTAAGCATGTAGGTTGAGGGTGTAATTCAATCCCGACATCTCCTTCTCTTTTTCGATTATATATGTATATGTAATATTATTATTATTATTATTATTATTATTATTATTATTATTATTATTATTATTATTATTATTATTATTATTATTATTATTATTATTATTATTATTATTATTATTATTATTATTATTATTATTATTATTATTATTATTATTATTATTATTATTATTATTATTATTATTATTATTATTATTATTATTATTATTATTATTATTATTATTATTATTATTATTATTATTATTATTATTATTATTATTATTATTATTATTATTATTATTATTATTATTATTATTATTATTATTATTATTATTATTATTATTATTATTATTATTATTATTATTATTATTATTATTATTATTATTATTATTATTATTATTATTATTATTATTATTATTATTATTATTATTATTATTATTATTATTATTATTATTATTATTATTATTATTATTATTATTATTATTATTATTATTATTATTATTATTATTATTATTATTATTATTATTATTATTATTATTATTATTATTATTATTATTATTATTATTATTATTATTATTATTATTATTATTATTATTATTATTATTATTATTATTATTATTATTATTATTATTATTATTATTATTATTATTATTATTATTATTATTATTATTATTATTATTATTATTATTATTATTATTATTATTATTATTATTATTATTATTATTATTATTATTATTATTATTATTATTATTATTATTATTATTATTATTATTATTATTATTATTATTATTATTATTATTATTATTATTATTATTATTATTATTATTATTATTATTATTATTATTATTATTATTATTATTATTATTATTATTATTATTATTATTATTATTATTATTATTATTATTATTATTATTATTATTATTATTATTATTATTATTATTATTATTATTATTATTATTATTATTATTATTATTATTATTATTATTATTATTATTATTATTATTATTATTATTATTATTATTATTATTATTATTATTATTATTATTATTATTATTATTATTATTATTATTATTATTATTATTATTATTATTATTATTATTATTATTATTATTATTATTATTATTATTATTATTATTATTATTATTATTATTATTATTATTATTATTATTATTATTATTATTATTATTATTATTATTATTATTATTATTATTATTATTATTATTATTATTATTATTATTATTATTATTATTATTATTATTATTATTATTATTATTATTATTATTATTATTATTATTATTATTATTATTATTATTATTATTATTATTATTATTATTATTATTATTATTATTATTATTATTATTATTATTATTATTACTACTGCTACTAACCACTAACACTAACCTTTAATTTTGTGCATACTAACATTTTATTTATGTATTCTAACACTAACTTTCATTTTTGTATACTAACACTTTAATTCCGTATTCTAACATCTAACATTATTATACCGTGTATATATACATACTAGTATTTAAATCTCGGTTTCGGATGCGTTTGACTATAATTGTCGCCTAAAGTCCGTCTAATCCCTTTACGAGCAACGACGGAGGTGGAGCCCTTTCGAGGAGCCCCGCCCCAATGTACTCAAGGGCGTGACGTGATCGTGACTAATCGTAGTTGAACGTATTCAATCCCATTTTAATTAGTGCGGAACCCGTTGACACGAAAACCGACATCACATAACCCGAAAGGGTTAGTTTCGATGTCGTGACGTAGAGGGAGGCATTCCGTTGCTAATTCAAATTTTCTAACGTAAACGTTTTCATAAAATCCCGACAACGGTATTATAATCGTACATATACACGATTATAGCACCGGAGGTCGAGTTAAATTCAAATCATGCGATATTTGTATTTAACTCGACCGACCGTCGTTTTCAACCCCAAAGAATGAACGAGTTGATACTCGTACAGGGGCTACTCGACCGAGTACATAGGCCACTCGATCGAGTAGCGTCCATAACACTGGACAGAGCCCTTTTCGAGGGGTTACTCGACCGAGTGCATAGGCCACTCGATCGAGTAGCGTCCATATCACTGGGCAGAAACTTTTTTGAGGACACACTCGACCGAGTCAGACTATGACTCGACCGAGTGGGTCCTGTAACCCAGAAAACCGAGGGCCTGGACACACACTTTCAAGCCTCGTCCTTTTATCGACATTAGTCATCACGTGTAAAGACTATCACGTGACTATCCTATTTTCAAAACTCATGCATATCATGACACTTAAAACGACTTTGATCGACGGTCTCACACCATTAATTTTTGTATCGACGACTCTTTAGTCGTATCCGACACATAATTAATTTAGACTCCATTTCTCGAGGTGATAAGTCGGGACAAGGCATCGAGGTTCGAAATCGGGTTAGCACGACACCTAGGTCTCGAACCTCCGTCCTTTGATTAATATGCAATATAATGCGTAATTAATTAAAGTTCGTCCGTCTAACTAATTCACGATCTCGCGTGCAGTTATTGTATACGGGTCTTTGTCGAGTCGGGTATTTATTTATCGCTCTTCTTATTCAATTCAATTATTCTATTTTATTGCTCGTTGTATTGTGAATTCCGGGTTGTATTCCGCCCGTGTAATTTGTAATTTATTTACGAGTTTTATGTTCTTGATGTTTGCCATTTATTGCCTTAAATGAACATCACATGCTAAATCACTTTGACGTGAATCAAGATGTATTAAATGACGTAGTTAACCAATAACTCGCATGCTTAGCCCGAAAACGCTGTTTGCATATCATTTAGTCATTTTACTAGCGCGCGCACACGAACACGAACGATGTCTTAGTAGAGGCCGCCATGTGCGGGCGGGGTTGGGTGTCCTTAGTGGGCTTCCCAACACGTACCCTCACCCCTTACTCAGAACCTTTGGTTTCCGGATGCCCGAAACCCTTGGCGCACGAGAGTCATTCTATACACGAAAGCCGGTTTATACGGAATCGGTATTGCAATGCAAAGGGACGAGCCCCATGAACTCTGAAATCGAAGTGGGCTTACTTTGTGTATAGCCCATGACGACATAGAGTGGGCTCGTATGGTTCCGAATAACCACAAAATTCGGTGGCGACTCCATTTTGACTTAAATTTCGAACCCGAGAGCAATCTCACCACGAGATTCATTCGCCTACCCAAACCCGCGCGTGGCCGCGTCGGGGTGGACCTACGTCATGTCCACAGAATTAAATTGATTTCTCGAGGAAATGAAATAAATATTATGACGAAACTTAAAATAAATGAGCCTCGAGCCGAAATAGAAAATTCGAGCTTAAATATGAATAATAAAAAGAATTTAGAATTTAAGTCGCCGAAATAGACTTTCGATATGAATTAAATTAAATGTATAAAATAAATCGAAATGAAAATAAAACTACGTTTTAAATATAAGAAAAGTTTCTGAGACAAATAGAATTTTATGGGTTTGAAACGATTAAACGATAAATTCGTTTTATAATAATTTTTGATTATTACGAGTTAAATCGTAAAAATAAAAATACAAACAAAAATTTAAACTAATTTAATTTATAAAATCAGGGGTGTTACAACTCCTGCGAGCCTTGAACTGCTATGATTTTGATACTGATGGTTATGAGTCTAACCCCCATGTTTGTTGCTGGTTTGGGGGAAATTATTTGCAGCATAAATATATTGTCGGTACCTTTCCCTTTTCTCTCTTATTTTATTTTTTTTTTCATTTTTTTTGTGTCTTCCTTTACCCGTTATATTTTTGTTCTATCTTATTTATTTTGCTTCACAATGAGGACATTGTGTAATTTGGTTTGGGGGGATATTTTGTGTTTTGTGTATTTTTCTTTTCGGTGTGTTTTAATTTTCAAAAAAAAAACTTTTTTATTTTATTTTTTGTTTATTTTTATTTTTTTGATTTATTGTGTGTTTTAGTATAGAGTCGTGTCGGCGATGATGACATTGCATTTGTCGCATACTTTTTCCTAGTTCTTTGCTCTTTCTTGTGAATGACACTTATTTCCCATTATTTGAGTTTAGTATTTCTTTGATCTTGTCGCCGATTATGTTTTAAATGCCAAATGAGTAAATTGCCTTGTTGTCGAGTAAACTACTTATATTGTGAGACTTAGAGCCTTAAATTGATGACATTCATGATCAGTTTCTTATAGGTTGAGAGTAGCACTCCTGATGAGACATGTAACATCAAATTGCATAAGCATGACATTCGTCTCTTAAATACCTGTATGCATTCGGTTTGTGATTGTGACACATGTAGAAGAGGCAATCCCCTTTCTTTTATCTAATTCCCATGAACTCCCCATAGCCATAATTTGACCTGTTTTGACCCGTTTATTAACTACATGCCATATTTGCCTACCCTAGTCAAGCTAGTTTGGTTAATTAGACGGAATTGTTTTTTTTCGGGTGAAATTTGGTACTATGTCATGTTGATTGGAGAAGGAAAAAAATGATGAATGATTGAAAAAAAAAATCAATGAAAGAAAAGAAAAAGAAAGGAGATAGTTGAAAAAAAAAGAAAAAAAAGTGAAAAAAGAAAAGGAATATATTTTTCCTATGAGAAAAGAATTGATCTCTCTGTTTTCGTAGTTGTTAGTGCGAAGCCGGTTATTAAATGTTGAAAATAAAGTGCTTGGTACTACTTGTAATTCCCTTGATTGAAGTTTGGTAAGGATGAAATGATTCTAATATTGGCTACGATTGTACTAGCTTGGCTTTTACCTCCACATATCCAAATCCTTTTGCCCGTTCTTACCCGATTAGGCTCACTTTTTGCCATATGTAAGTCCTCGGCATGTGTTTGGTCCAATTGAATATGTATGTACGGTTGGTAGAGATTGGTATCATGTTAGATTGCATACATGTTCTTATAAGTCGCAGTTAGGTGAGTGTTTTGTCTTTCCGATTCTACATAAACTCACCATATTGCCCTTATTGAGTGCTGAATGTAAACCGTGAGGAATCTCGACATAAGAAGGTTATGCAAGATTAAAAGTTTGGCATTTGAATATTGATTGGAGCTTGATCTTTCGAATTCTCTACTCTTCATCTTTGCTATAGAATTCATTTCTTTAGCCTAGGTGTCATTCGCTTGTTAGAGTATTGGATGTTGGGATTCGTGTTGATAATTAGTTCTGAGCCATTGTTTTAAGTCTTGTCCATACTCTTTGATGATTGCTTTGCTTAGGGACAAGCAAAGGTTTGGTTTGGGGGGATTTGATGAACTCATTTCGTATATATATTTAACCCCAACTTTTTCTATATTTTGGTTCGTTTTATGTGTCCTAGGAGTCATTATTCTAGATTTTTATTCTTCTTTGTTATGCCGGGTATTTTGTTTACGTTTTGTAGGAAACAAGACAAATGAAGGCGATTGTGCTATATTTGGGCAATGACGAGAGTCGAGCCGTGAAATCTACAAGAAAGAAGTGATAAAAGTTAGAAGATACTAAGTGAATACTTGAGGAAGGACGTGAAGTGAAGAAACAATAAGAAACGACAAAGAAATAAAGTGGGAGGCTCAAACAAATGCAAATCGAGAAGAAAGAACGATCGCGAAAACAAGGGTCAACTTCAAACGTAAATATCTTGCGTTCTACAACTTCGATTGAGCTGATTTTTGTGGCGTTGGAAATTTTTTTCTCTTATCTTTCCAACGGTATATTACAAGTCCAAATCCGATAAATAACGAAGAAACAGCAAGCATTTCAAATTCATCGCGCAGTGTAGAGGAACCCAAACCGCTCGGGACGAACCCAAACCGCTCGGGACGGACCCAAACCGGTCGGGACAGGCCTGAACCGACCGGTTTGAGGCTGTTTCTCAGGATTTTTATTCTTGGACTCCTTCACTTACCATAACTCCTATTTTACGAGATATTCTTTCCTAATTAGTTTTAGGAAAGTATGAGGAATGACACTTCTTATCATTATTAGTATATATACCGTCCTAAGGGTTAGATTTATGGACACTTTCTCATTCAGTAGTTTAGTTTAGAATTTTTATTAGCATTAGAATTCTTCTAGTTTGTAGCTATACTTTTAGATCGTTAATCTTTCAGTTCTACGTAATTGGTATTTTTCTCTATTATCTTATTTTCATATTGTTCTTTATTATGCTTAATTCTTTTATTGCTTTATCGTTTATTATGAGTAGCTAATTTATTCTTCTAGGGTCGAAGGGGATCTATGTTAATTGAATTGGGGATGTTAGTTTAATTATTTATTCGATTGATCATTCATATGTTATTGCCTTACTACTTGTCTTGTATTATTGTTTGATTAGTTTGAGATGTTGAACTAGTTGAATGTTTAGGAACCCGAACCTAAGATCGAAAGCTTGGCAAGGGTAGACTTACAAGTAAGTGGGTAGGATAATCTGGTAAGTTGCGAGAGCCCGTCAGAATCTATCCTAAGGTTGACATAAGATCCGAGAGGCCGTGTCTTTGCCCTAAATAACTTTGATTGATTGATTGAATGATTAATTAACTTTACCCAATTTAATTGCATAGTGAACCGTAAGACCCTAGATCTCTTTTAATATTGTTAGAACCCTTAATTTACATTACTGCAATAGTTTAGAAAACAAACACAAACAAATCGGAATTTAAATAGTTTAGAATCAATTCTAGATAATTTGCAATATTCATCCATCTCTCTGTGGTTCGACTCTTACTTGCTACTAGCTATTTGTTAGTTGTTAGTTAGGTTTATTTTGATATAGGTGATACGACTTTAGCCTTATCAATTAACGATATTATGATGCGATAATTAAATAAAAGAAGCAAAAAAGAAGAGAATGAGTGACGAGAGGAAGAGAAGAAGGGAAGAAAGGGTTTTGCACCCTCAACCTACATGTTCTTGTCTCGGATAGTACTCGTAGTCGCGGCTTTAACACGGGAGTTCCGAGGTTTATGGATGTAATACCTCGTATGTTACGTTAGCTCGGGTCTCTTTTATGGGTAGTAGTATTTGTTATTGTATTACTCGTATTTCCTATATAATTTGGGTCTCGTTATGGGTAGTAATGTACAGAGTAATTGGTTAACTCATTTAGTTTAACCCATCTTGTTAAATCACTTCTAACACCCGTATAATATATATCTCATTTCTCGACTTAATTTGTTTAACCTATTCCTAATAGGATATCTATACGTGTTGCATATAACCTAATTTCTTTATACCCGCCTTTGGTATATAACCAAGTATTCTGTCTTATGTAATGGTTGAATACTTATCCTGAGCCCAACTTATAAAGTCGAGCCCAACTTAAAGGATAATAATAATTAAACCATTAGAAAGTCATATATGATGAATTGGGCACAAGATTAGCCGCACTTGTCACTCGGTTGCCTCCATCTTGCATCATCCCCCTTATATACCATTATTCCATTAGCAGCCATTCCACCTACATATGCATACCATCATACACGAGCAATCCAATCAGCCGCAATCCCCACGGATAATCCATTCACGGGGTACGGGGTACGGGGTAATCGAGTCGGGCCATCGATCACATCGTACACGCATCTATAGATACGTTTACTGTGTCTTTCTGTTTTGGCATCGTTAGTGGAGTTTTAAGGTCGAAATAGTGTTGGTCGGGACTGTGTGGTCGGGGATGTGCGTGCGTTGTGTCGTCGTCGTTCCGTAGTCGTTGCGGTCACTTCGTAGTTGTGGTTATGCTTCTTTTAATGGATTCCATACAAACCTATTATTATTATTATTATTATTATTACTAATTATTATGGTTGTTGTCCTGTGCTATAGTACGAAGAAGCATATGCTTACTATTATTATTATTATTATTATTATTATTATTATTATTATTATTAATTATTGCTGTTGTACTGCTTGGTATTGTGTGGTATCGTGACCAGTCGAGTCACATCACGTCTGGTCGTTGTTCGGGTCGACCAAGGCACGACTTAATTTCATTATATAGCGGGTCGATCAAATTTTATAATTTGATTAGGTCGGGTCGGTCTTATTTAATAATCTAATTGTATTTGGATCGATATTAATTTAAGCATATAATATTTTATTAGGACCGAACTTGGTAGAAACTCCATGGTGATAATACTACCGATGCGGTGGAACTTGCTGATTAGGTAAGGTTTTCCTTACTTAGAACACGTTATTATTATGATGCATGTATGATTTACGAGTACGATGTGATATCGTGTTAATGAGAATGATGTGGAATAATGACGGGGAATGATTGATGAAGTATTGATATATTGGAGTTGGTGAGGCTAGCTTTAGACCTAGCCGGGGCCTCTGATCACGGTCCCCTCCCTGATTTCTCCTCGCGGGTTGTTGAACCTGTGGGGGGTGTGCACACTCGGAATGAAAGGGCCTGCCAGAAGAGTTGAGATGAGAATATTGATATGGTACCGTGATGGTACTGAATGTTGAGATGAGATTATTGATTGGTACCGAGAATGTGGAGATGATATTATTGATCGGTACCGATGATGGTACTGAGACGGCTGGGACTGTATGTTTTATATTATGTACCTGTGTTATGATGTTAGCATGTTCTAACCGTTTTCTCTGTCTAATTCCTGTGATGATCCAATCGATATTTCCGATCAATTGGGGAACAGTCTATAATACAGGTTATGTATATCGTGATGTATTTGGATGCTGGGATGCATGTACGGGATTGGGGTGAGCGCGATAATGGTTCTGATCGTAGCACGGGTTAATGCGTAGGCATACCTGTTTATATAGATTGTATAGATTCCGCTGTGTAA
Organism: Agrostemma githago; assembly: GCA_958450325.1. NCBI lineage: Eukaryota > Viridiplantae > Streptophyta > Magnoliopsida > Caryophyllales > Caryophyllaceae > Agrostemma > Agrostemma githago. Next base: position 61,405,268 of record OY288240.1, read on the forward strand.
CTAGTTGTAATAGTTAATGGGTAGTATGATTAATCAGATGGTCGGTTTGACATTTCTTGTTGTATTGTAATGAGCTACTACCTCGGGAAACCGAGATGGTAACACTTTTATTTATTCGGAAATGTCTTGATAAGGCTTCTGGGTAAATGGGGGTGTTACAATGGAGGTTGAGTTGTGGTGGTTAGGGTGTTTGGTTCCTAAAGCTAGGTTTAGAGTTTCGGTTCCTAGGCTAGGGCTAGGGTTTGCTTGGTGTAGAGTGGGCTTTGGATTAAGGTAGAATTAGGGTAGAATTAGGTCAAAAAAAAGTTGTTGAATGTGTGTTGCATGGGGTTGCTTATATAGGCAAAAGCAAGGCACCCGGTTAGGGTTACTCGACCGAGTAATCAGCTGACTCGGTCGAGTGGCCCAGTGCGTTAGCCGTCGGGCTTGAAATAGGCCCACTCGATCGAGTGGATGGGGCACTCGATCGAGTGGCCCAGCTGGGTCGCGCGGGTCCATTGTTTTGGACCGTGACTTGGGATTTTTGATGGGTTTGTGTTTGAGTTGGACTTTTGATGTTGTGAGTGGCTGTTTTGTGTGTCTCGGAACGACTTTGACCAGGGTTGACCCAATCGTTAAAGGTCGGTTTTATTTCCGGTGTCGGTTTTGACCCAAATTAGTCTTGTTTGCCTCGGAATGATCCACTAGGCCTGGATTCGAGGTTGATTTTGTGAGATTTGTACTCCATAAGTGCTTAAGCTAACGACTAATGGATTTGAGCCCATATCTGAGCGCGTAGAAACACGTTAGCGTCCGATCATCATCAGGTGTTTTTTGGAAACTACCATAGACACCTGGCAGTCAAAATGCGGGTGTCTACAGAGCCCCCACTCTGACTGAGGTTTGGACAAGGCGAAATTCAGAGTAGCCACCAGGCCAATCGAGGATTGAAACCTGGCGGACTTCCGGCCGGGTCGTTTATAGTCCATTAGACTCGCGTGAAGGGCTCGCCAGCCATAAGCTAGAAGTCATACCTGAGCTGATGACGATAACTCTGTGGGGGAATTGGACTTGTCGCATAAGTCCTGGGTGCGCCTGTATGTAGGCCCATCCCGTGAAATGCCGCCGTTGGCTTCCGCTGGGGAGATATCGTGGGTTGCATGTCCCTGTTTGAGTCGTACCTGTATAAGCCACATAAAATGCATGCAACACGTAGGTAGTAAAATGACTCGCGCTGGGGAAAATGATTTTTTGAAATTTTTGAAAGTTTTGAAAATTTTGAAAATTGTTTGAAATTTTGACTTCTAAAGAAATTAGGAAAGTTCGGGATGAATATCTCCGTGCTAGTATCGAGACTAGGCTTGTGGCTTGATTCCAATTAGGATTAGGAAATCATTGTGATATGGAAAGATGGCTATAGAATTAGTACTATAAATACCCCTTTAATGCCCTTGATTTTCTCACAATTCCATTACAATTCCCTCCCTTCTTAAAAAGAAAACCTTTCCAATCCTTTCAAGAGACTAGCCATGGGAATTGATAGATTAATTGTGATGCTGCAAGAGTGGTCCCGGCGCTTCAGGGACACAGATAGGGTAGCTCTCAACCAGACGGGTATAACTCAGCTATACCCGTTCCGTCAGATGGTGGTTGATCGTTATTTCTTGGATGCATGCTTGACTTACTTGGACGACGTATATCATGTCTTTGCCTTTCCTCGGGGCGAAGTCTGCCCTTTACCTGAGGAGATTGCAGCTATAGGAGGATGGAATCCGATACTCTGTCCCGCTGTCCCGTACTCGATCTATGACCCAAGGAGGAAGCTTCGAGAATTTCTAGGGCTCTCTCACAACGAGGTATCCCGTATGATGGAGGGTGATAATATTTCTCTGATCGACTTGGCTGAGAAATTTATGAATCCTCTTGATGTTCGGGTCAGACCGGCTTACAGCCGTAGGGCTTTTTCTTTCTGCATGCTCCATGTTTATGCTTTCGAGGGTCACATGGATTTGCAATCCTGCATGGGAAACACCCGTCTTTTGACCGTAGTAGACTTGATGGAGACTGAACACAGCCCGACTTGGCTGATCACGGGCGAGATTATCCAAGGATTGGACAACCGTAAGAGGGACTCATCAATTCGTCTTACCGGGAGCACCCGATTGCTGCAAGTATGTCGGATTTTTATTATTTTTCCAATTTCTTGACTTTTCTATTTTTTGTTTTTTTTTTCGCGGATGGCCTGCTGCAGTGGGCACTTGATCGAGTCACCCTGGCACTCGATCGAGTGCCCTCGATAAAACCCTCCTGATCTGTCTTCGGAGGTGCCACTCGATCGAGTCACCCTGGCACTCGATCGAGTGCCCTCGTAAAAGCCCCCTGTTTGTGTTCAGGGGTACCACTCGATCGAGTGTCCCAGGCACTCGACCGAGTGGCCTTAGGCGGACGCCTATTTTGCCTTAAAAACTCATGTTTTTGTTTCCTTTTGCAGATTTGGCTATATGAGAGGTTATCAGTGTTAGATCCTCCCCTTGATGCAAGCAACTATCGTCATAACCAGGTGATGACGAGGAGGCGGGCCATTGACTTTTCTCGTCCGATTACCCAGAAATATTGGGACGAGGTATTGTCGTTCCATGGTGGTCCGCTAATTCGATGGGTAGTTCCGTGGTGGCCCATCTATCTTTGGACCGGCTTGGACCCGAGGAACAGAGCCCGTTATCAGGTGATATTATCTTTCAGGCAAACAGTTCATCTTTATCAGGATCGCATACTGAGGCAGTACGGATGGACCCAACGAATCCCTGAAGTCGAAGCAGTTGTGAGTGACCCTACCCAACTGACTGATGTGATGTGCGATACATGGATGCAAAGATGGTACACCCGGCACACCTGGCCCATTACCAAATCTCGCCACTCGATCTGGGTTTCAGACTCCTATACGAAGTGGACCAAAGCAGGCGATGCTAAACCCCGAGCTGCTCTAAAGGTTGATGAAGTTTTCGACCTGCTGCGAAGGGAGCATGCTAAAGACAAAAGAGGCTTTTTTGACGAAGGAGACACTCCTGCTACCCTAGTCCGTCTTATGTCAGGACAAAAGAAGAAGACCAAGACTCAAGCTGGAGGGTCTGGTGCTAAAGGTGCTTGGGGGAAGGTGAGCCCCCAGACTGACTTGGAAAGGAGACTGGGCCCAAGACTACCCGTGCAGGACCGACTTGGCCCACGGAATAGATTACCTGAGCACGTGCGGGCTCGCATTGGACCGAAGACTGTGGTAGAAGACCCGTCGTCGAAGAAATGGGCTCGTGCTAAGGAGGTTCCACTTGTGATTCGGGAAAGCTCGCCACCACCTCGAAGACCACAGGCTCCACGCGACCCGAAGGACAAGGGGAAGGGGAAAATGCCCGGATATTAGTCTCCATTATTATTATTTGAATATTATTATTATTTTTTTGGGTGTGATTTTTTTTGTGTATGCCGTTTTGGCGTTTTTTTGTATTTCCCGAGTTTATCGATTTAATAAAGACGTATTAAAGAATACCGTTCCCGTCTTTTCTTTATTGCAATGGTTGTACTCTTTTGAGGGGTTGCCTACGTATCCACGATTAGCGGAATCAAACCAAACGTAGTTCAAAATTGGTTTGATTGATTTTTGCAAATTTCAAAATACATCAAGATTATTAATTCGAGATGTGTGACAGTAGAATCATTAATTCTAACTTATTGACTTGTCTATAATTTTTGAAAATTTATAAAAAAAAGATAAATTTTTATAATTTTTTTGCAAATGACATTGAGATGGGTTTTATGGGTAGTAGCGCTTTAGCTGGTCCAAGTTGGTTGGGTTGACAAATTCATTCCCGTCCAAGTCTGTCAGCATCACCGCTCCTCCTGATAAGACCTTCTTGACTAAGTATGGCCCAGTCCAATTGGGTTTGAATTTACCACTTGGGTCAACCGGTAGTAAGGCACGAACCGATTTTAGGACCAGATCCCCTTCTTTGATGTTTCTGGGCCTAACCTTTTGTTGAAAGCCAGCTGGATCCTTTTTTGATATATTTGGATATTGTTGAGGGCCTGTGATCGCCGTTCGTCCAAAAGGACTAGCGAATCGTATCGGGCTTGGACCCAATCTGCCTCAGGTACTTGGCTTTCAAGTAAAATCCTGAGGGATGGTACTTCTAGCTCGACCGGTTGGACCGCTTCCATTCCGTATGTCAAGTAATACGGGGTTGCTCCGGTTGCGGTGCGGATCGAGGTTCGATATCCCCATAGGGCAAAGGGTATTTTGTCGGGCCAGTCCCGGTAATTCTCAGCCATCTTTTTAAGTATGGTGACAATTATTTTATTGGCCGCTTCTACCGCTCCATTTGTTTGAGGTCGGTAAGGCGAAGATGTATGCCTTTGAATTTTATATTTTGCCAGCAATGCGGTAGTTTCAGCTTGAAAGTGGGTCCCGTGATCGCTAATAAATTCGTGAGGGATCCCATACCGGCATATGATCTTGTTCTGGATAAACTTGGCCACGTGCTTGGCGTTCAAGACACGGTATGACTCGGCTTCGACCCATTTGGTGAAGTAGTCGATGGCCACCAAAATGAAGCAATGACCTCCCGTCCCGGAAGGATGCACCTTTCCAATTATGTCTATACCCCATGTCGAAAATGGCCATGGTGATGTCATGGTATATAACAGGGAAGATGGCATATGCTGCACATTAGCAAAGATCTGACAATTATGGCAGTGCTTGACATATAATTTACAATCTGTTTCCGTGGTGTTCCAATAATACCCGAGCCTCATGATTTTTCGGGCTAGCATATGGGCGTTCATATGCGGACCGTTTTCACCATCGTGTACTTCGGCCATAACCTTTTCGGCCTGTATTTTCTCAATACACAAGAAAAGAGCCCCCTGTGCCGTCTTTTTGTACAATTGCCCGTCATTCGTGCGAACGAATTGGGTTGCCAATCTTCGCAAGGCTTTCTTGGCCCGGTTTTCGGTTCCCGGGGGATACTCTCCCGTTGCCAAGTAGGTTAAGACTGACTGATACCATGGTTCCGGATCGGTTATCTCGATGTCCTGGATGGCATGGATATAGGCCGGCTCGGACCGCCTTTTGACACAGATTGGCATGCTGGTCATGTGCTCCGGGATATTTAGCAGGGACGCTAATTTGGAAAGTGCGTCTGCAAATTGATTTTCTTCCCGGGGCAGGTAAATGTATTCCACCTTTTGGAATTATTTCTCCAGAACCCTTACCCGTGCTTGGTAAGCCACGAGATTGGCATTCCGAGTTTTCCATTTTTGGAGCGCTTGATTGATGACCAATGACGAGTCACCGTGGACCCGGAGGTTTTTTACCCCTAAATCAGCGGCGGCTTGCAACCCGTGAATGCATGCTTCGTATTCGGCTGCGTTATTGGTCACGTCAAAGTCCAATTTGATGGATAAGGGAGTGTATTCCCCTCGTGGTGAGATTAGCAGAATCCCGACCCCGAATCCTCGAAAGTTGGATGCTCCATCAAAGTACAAATCCCATGTTTTGGTGTCAGTATGGAATATGTCTTCATCAGGAAAGGCCCAAGTGTCGGTGTGGTCCTCTTCAGATATCGAGCTATCGGCGAGGAACTCGGCTACTACCCGGCCCTTGATGGCTTTTAATGGTACAAACTTGAGGTCAAACTCAGCTAACATTAAAGTCCATCTGGACATCCTGCCATTGAGAATGGGCTTCTCGAACAGGTACTTGATAGGATCCATTTTGGATAATACATGTACCTCGTGACTGAGCATGTAATGTCAGAGCTTTTTAGTGGCCCAAACCAGAGCCAGGCACGTCTTTTTGAGCATTGTGTACTTGCATTCGTATTTGAGGAACTTTTTACTGATGTAGTAAATAGCTCGTTCTTCTGAATCAACTGTCTGGGCTAGCATAGCCCCCATGGCTGTCTCGGTCGTTGTTAAGTATAACGACAAAGGCAGGTCGGGTTGAGGTGGCATTAATACCGGCGGAGCAGCCAGAATCTCCTTGAATTTATCGAAAGCCGTTTGACATTTATCGTCCCACAGTACCCATTCTCCTATCTTCAGTTTTTTGAAAATGGGCTCGCATACCATGGTTAACTTTGAAATGAACCGACTGATGTACTGGACTTTCCCGAGAAACCCCCTTATTTCTTTTTCGATCTTGGGTGGTTGCATCTCGGTGATGGCTTTGATTTTAGCTGGGTCGACCTCGATGCCGCGTTGGCTAACGATATGGCCCAGTAATTTGCCCGATGTTACCCCGAAACTGCACTTTTGAGGGTTTAGCCTCATGTTGTATTTGCGCAGTCGGGTAAAGAATTTTCTTAGGGCCGCAATGTGCCCGCTTCGATCTTTGGACTTAACGATCATATCATCCACATAGGCCTCCACTTCTTTGTGCATCATGTCATGTAATAAAGTAGTGGCGGTCCGTTGATAAGTGGCCCCGACATTGATAAGCCCAAATGGCATGACGGTGTAGCAGTAAGTACCCCAAGGTGTAGTGAAGGTGGTCTTATTCATATCATCTTCTGCCATTTTGATTTGATTGTATCCGGCATACCCATCCATGAATGATAGAAGGGCATGATCGGCCGTGTTATCCACCAATATGTCGATGTGTGGTAACGGAAAATTGTCTTTTGGGCTGGCCTTGTTGAGGTCTCGGAAATCCACACATACCCGCACCTTCCCGTCCTTCTTGGGTACCGGCACGATGTTTGCGACCCAGTCTGGATATTCAGACACTTGTATAAAGCCCGCTTTGAATTGTTTGTCGACTTCTTCTTTGACTTTGAGAGACCATTCGGGCTTCATCCTTCGGAGTTTTTGCTTTATCGGTTTGCACCCATCTTTGATGGGTATTCGGTGCTCCGCTATTTCCCGATCTATACCCAGCATGTCCTTGTAGGACCATGCGAAAACGTCTTTGAATTCCTGGAGGAGGTCTGTGAATTGTCTTCTCTCCTCTGGATCTAAGGATAGGTCCAACTTAAGCATCTGGGGCTCTAAAGTGGTTCCCACATTGATGGATTCGGTTTCTTCGATTACCGGATCTCGGGACTCCCTTTGTTCGAGCTGCTCGATCAGATGTGGAGGTAGAGGTACCTGTTCGTCGGGTTTCTCAATGTCATTGCATATAAATTTTTTGAAATTGAGAGATTTTTGGAAATAAGACAAGTCGTAAGCAGAACGGTTTTCGTTACTATTATTAATAGTAAATTTTGTGAAAAGCTCGAAAAGAGCCGCCATCCGATCGTTGGTCGGTGGCGGGATAAGGAGAGGTCTTGGGACAGGCCCCGAGACCTCAGTGGATAAGGGAAGTGGGGTTACAGACTCGACTCTAGCACCAGACCCTCTAGACTCGGACTCAGACTCTGACTCCGACTCTGACTCAGACTCGGTATCCGGCATGTCTCCCTCGCCGGTGGTTAGCTTGTAGGTCCGTCCTTGGCCATCAGTCCACTTGATGGTCTTCCTCCAGGCCCTTCTTCCTGTATCTGCACCAACTTCGATGATCAGCTTTGTTGGGTCGAACCGATCGCTGCGGAGGATCAGGTTGACCAAGTCGTCTTTTGGAGCAGGGACCGCTTTGTCTTCTCCAAATAAGAGCCCCAGCACGGGCTCGGCGTTGTTTTCCCCTTCCTTGGACTCGGTTTGAACGAGGGCAAATATATCATCGGGGATGAAATTGCATTCCCGAGCCGTTTTGGTCTCGGGATATGTGATTGTGGGTTGGTAGAGGCCCACTTGAATGGCTCCGAAGACTGGAGTGACGAAGAAATCGGTTAACTTCGGGCTATAAGGGCTTATGTAAGTACCCTTGAGAATGTTGGTGGCCTTGTGGATCCCGGCCCGGACTACGTTTTCCGGGGTTATAGCATACCTCAATCCGAATTGGGACTCGCCGTCGTTTAGGACCTCGATAATCTTCCCAGTTGGAAGATATGGCCTTGAGGTAGCCCCCGGTAAGTATCCCAAGTTCTGTAGCATCGTGTCGATGCTAGTGGTGAAGTAAGGCCTAAGGAGATACTCTTCTTCGATCATGCCCACAAAATCAAATCCTCGTGGGTCGGCTCGGCCCGTAGCATTGCAGCTCGTTATGGTAATTGGAGTAGCCTCTGGTGTGATGATGCCGTCCCGAAGTGGTATCTTGATTTTTCGGTGGAGAGTGGAGGATACGGCCTTGACTGCGTGGATCCAAGGCCTTCCTAATAGTAAGTTAAAGGACGAGGTGACATCAATCACCTGGAACTCCAACTCTTTCTCGATTGGGCCCGTTATTATTGTCAACTTAACGGCCCCAGCCACCGGTTTTGGGCTTCCGTCGAAAGCTTGGATAGTCTGTGCTGTCGGGAGGTAGTCGGCATCGGTGATGCCGAGAGCTTTAGCGGTCCTTAGAGGTAGGACATTCACAGCGGACCCATCGTTAATAAGGGTCATTGGGAGGTACTTCCCTCGGCAAATGACCGTAATGTATAGGGCCAGATTATGATTGGGCCCGAACGCTGGCAGATCTGACTCGGAGAAGGTGATGAGTGGGCCTTCTTCCTTGGACTTGCCTTTGAGATAAGGCATAATAGTGGCTACCATTTCAGAAGGGGTAACCTGTGAGTCGACCTTGATTTCATCGAGAGCCTTAGTCAGTGCTTCTCGATGTGCTTGTGAGCTAATCAGTAGCTGCCATATGGTTAGATCAGCTCGAACCCTCTTCATTTGTTGAACCAAAGCGGTGTCGTTGCTTGGTTCTTCAAGGGTAGGTTCCGTCCTGGCGGGTTTAGTGACAGATGTAGAAATAGAACGCCCAGCTGTTGCAAGGTGGTTGGTGGCTAAGGCTTTGGACCTAGCCTTTCGGACCTCTTCAAGGGTGATGGGGACAGCTTCCCCTTTGGTTAAGTATACGTCATCCTCGTCATCGAACCATATCCCGTTAATTCGTGGGATATAGGGGGAGATGAGGTGAGAACAGTCAATTACCTCTCCCGTGAATATAGCATGGGCGCTGAACGGGTTTTCTTTGTTGCTCGGCTTGTCTCCGGGCAATGGAATCTTCCCGCTCTCGATCAGGTCCTGGATTAGATGCTTCAGTTTCCATCACTTTTCAGTATCATGGCCATTACCACGATGATATTGGCAGTAGGCCTGGGCGTTATAAATTTTGGGCTTCTTTTCTACTGGAAGCTCGGGCATTGGGCCTATTGGTTGAATCAGACCCTTCGAAGATAGCCTTTGTAAGGCATAAGTATAGGTAGTCCCTATATCTGTGAATACCCGATTTGGTGTATTCTTTTTGGATGAGGTGTCAAGCAGGTTTACCTCATCAAAGATGCTGCGAGTCGCAGCTGCTGGCGTGGGCTTGCTCGTAGATGAACTTGCCCCTTGATAGCCTTTGGTAGAGGCCTTAGTCAGGCTCTCTAACCTTAGGTCGTCCTCTATTCTTGTGCCTATTTCAGTGAGGGCGGCGAAGTTAGGGATGATAGCATACCGGAGATGGACCCGGTAGGATGGGAGGAGGTTCTTGACAAAAGCCTCCACTAGGACCTTCTCACTGGGCTTGTCGACCAGCTTCACACTCTCGGCCCGCCATCTTTGCAAATATTTTGTGAACCCTTCTTTGGGCTCTTGGGCCATCACCTCCAGAGTACGCATTGTAGTCTGGATTTCAGTATTGTCGGCTTAATTCCGAGCAAATTCGGTCGCCACATCATCCCAAGTCTTATATTTCTTGGGGTCAAGCCTATAGAACCATGCCTTAGGGTACTTCTCGAGAGAGGAAGGGAATAAGTGCTTGAACATGGCGGATTTTACCCCCTTGACCGCCATAAAGTCTTTGAAAGCCCGGATGTGATGGACCGGGTCTTCAGTACCCTCAAACATCGAAATTCTCGTAAGGTTGAGGTTAGCAGGCAGCTCGTCATTCAAGGGTGAATAGGAACGAGCATTTTCGGTGTGGATCGAGTTGTTCGTCGACAGGTGAACTTGTTCTTCGAGCCTGCGAACAACGCTGATAAGTTCAGCTATGGGCCCAGTGGTCTCTGACCCGTCAATAGGGGCCGTCTTTTCTACGGCGCTCAAACGGGTGTCTAACGTTGCTTGGCTAGCCTGGATGGAGGTCAGTTGAGTCTCGATCTTCTCTAGGGCCTCCTTCAATGCGTCCATTTTGCGTTGATATCTGGTTTCGGGTGGCATGTCTGTAAGAACACCGCGTAATCAGAAACTAGCCCGAATCCCGGAATAGAAGGTACATCACGAACAAGACTAAAAGGGAAATGACTCGAGAAAAGACACTTAGACGGGTGACTTGTGAAGTGTGGGCCTTCCTTAGGATTCGACGAGTGGGCCTAGTCCTGTTCGAAGGAAGGTTCCCGTGAGACATCCCCAGACTTTTGACTCGATTGTGTTGACGGGCCCTCCTTTGTAGGGTTTGTCCTACGTAGGTGGGCCTTGCCTTAGTCTAATAAGGCGGACTGGAATAGGGAAGAAACTTGCGATGTAGGATCGGCGGAGTTTCGACGCTAAAGACCTTGACAACTTACGACATGACCCGACACTGCTAAATACGGGAAGTCCTAAGAAGAGGAAAGTTTTGAAAATGGATTGTTTTTGGAAAGTCCGAGAGAACTCGGGGAAAGGCCCGATTTTTCGAGAAAATCGGAAAGTGTATCGGGCCTCGGTTTTTGAAAGTTCAAAAACGTTTTCGAGTTTTGAATTGGGCAGCATACCGTCTAGAAAATAGGCTATTTTGTGAAAAATCATGAGTCCTAAATTCGGCATGCGACCCGGGTTTTGAAAAATTGAAAATCTTGAAAAAGATGCTTTTTTTTTGAAAAGTTGACGGTTTTTGCAAACGACACGGAAACCAAATAGCACGTAGTCACACAAGCATTATAACGAAGCCATGTATGCTCTAAACTAAGTCTCGGTCGGTCTAAGAGGGTCTATACCAATGTACATAGTCTAGACGTTGATCGGGACGGACTCTCTAAGTCGAATTGAGCTTAGAACATGCCGCGAAAATCGACTATGGACACCTTTTGACATATCCATATTGGAGTACATCAATGGTATAGTGGGACGTCGGTCACCAGTACCGGCCCGGGAAAATATGGGTTATGCATGAACCGTAAAACTAAAACGCGTATTGTGCTAGTCAAACAATTTCTATTCGAGTCTCACCCTGAGGATGCCGATGGTAAGTCACGCATCAGTTAATCCCCAGCGGAGTCGCCAAATTGTGGACATGACCTAGGTCCACCCCGACGCGGCCACACGCGGGTTTGGGGAAGCGAATGAATCTCCATATGAGAATGGATCGAATCGAAATTTAAATCGAAGTGGAGTCGCCACCGAACTTTGTGGGAGTTCGGGCCCATTTGAACCCACTCTATGTCGTAGTGGGCCGTGTACAAAATACGGCCCATTTCCAATGTCAGAGTTTATTGGGTTCGTCCCTTAGCATTTGATACCGATACCGACATTATCGGATATCGTGTATTGAAAGACTCTCGTGCGCCAATGGTTTCGGGCATCCGGAAACCGAGGTTCTGAGTAAGGGGTGAGGGTACGTGTTGGGAAGCCCACAAAGGACACCCAACCCCGCCCGCACTTAGCGGCCTCTACTAAGATATCGAATGACTTTCTAATACGCGCGTTAGTTGAACGGGAAAATGATATGCAAAGATTATTTTCCCTAAGCATGTGAATGAAATTGTGTGGACATGACATAGGTCCACCCCGACGCGGCCACGCGCGGGTTTGGGTAGGCGAATGAATCTCCATATGAAACGGATCGAATTGAAATTTAGGTCGAAGTGGAGTCGCCACCGAATTTTGTGGTTATTCGGAACCATTCGAGCCCACTCTATGTCGTAGTGGTCCGTATACAAAATACGGCCCATTTCCGATGTCAGAGTTTATTGGGCTCGTCCCTTTGCATTTGATACCAATACCAACATTATCGGATATTGTGTATTGAATGACTCTCGTGCGCCAACGGTTTCGGGCATCCGGAAACCGAGGTTCTGAGTAAGGGGTGAGGGTACGTGTTGGGAAGCCCACAAAGGACACCCAACCCCGCCCGCACATTAGCGGCCTCTACTAAGAATTCGAGTGACTTACAATACGCGCGCTAGTTAAACGGGAAAATGATATGCAAAGATTATTTTCCCTAAACATGTGAATGGAATTGAAAAGGGTTTCTAAGTCGATTTAATGCAATTAATTCTACGTCAAAGTGGAATTTTAGCATGTGGGTTCATTTTAGTAAAATAAAATAAACGACAAAAATCGACAAAGGAAACAATCAAACCGTTAGTAACGATGTAACGAGTAATAGATTGAATAAAGATATAAATGTGATGAATGCATGATTTTGGAAAGAATAGTAGGTCACGTGATGGATTAACACGTGTTGACCAAGGTCAAGGGAAAAAAAAAATATATCGAGATCTAAAAAAAAATGTTTTGTCTAAAAAAATGATGTTCGAAGAATAATAATAAAAAAGAGGGAAATTGTTTTCTTCGGAAAATTGATGATTTTATTAAATCGCGTACAAATATTGCGTAATTTGCACTCGACTTAATATTTTCGATATTCGTCGTATTCAATATTCGATTATGAAATCGATATTAAATACCTGGAATAATTTATACTCGATTTTAATTTTGATGTTCGTCATATCCCATATCCGATTATGGAATCGATATGGAATACTAGAGTGAAAAAATAAAGAAAATAATATAAGTCGTTTTAAATTAACTAGCACGATATAAATTTTCTCCGCGTTTATTAATGTCGTAATTAATCCAATTGAATTAGAGGACATCTATATTCGCATCAACGAAAATCGTGTTAATTAATTTATTTGACTAAATCATTAGATTCGACATCCAATTATGGAATTGGTATCGAATCTAATAGATCGATACTTTAATTAAAAAAAAACTCGACTTGATTCCCTCCGCATCCCGACATCATAATTAATTCTTGCGAATTGTTTGATGTCGGATCCGCATCAACGGGTTTCGACCCTTATTAAATATAATGCTTGTTTTTGAAAAATAATGTAAATATACGACTAATGATAATGATGCAAACAAAATAAAAAAGTATTGTTTAAGTTAACTAATCTCAATAATCAAATAATCGGGGTATTGGAACAAGCGACCGTCAACGCTGTGTGCAGTACACTTGTATATTCGTGTTTCCTTATTCCGATACCCCTCTTATTCGACACAAATCGATAAGTATTTTAATGTTTTGTATTAGTATTATCGATATTATGATGCAATAAAGAAAAAAAAATAAAGAAATAAAAAAGGTAAGAAAAAGCGAAGAAGATGACGAGAGGAAGAGAAGAAGGAGAGAACGGGGTTTTGACACCCTCAACCTACATGTTCTTGTCTCGGATCGATCTCGTAACCGTGGCTTTAACACAAGAGTCTCCGAGGTTTTATGGAGGTTAAGTTATGGTGGCTCGGGATTGATTCCTAAAACTAGGTTTAGGGTTTTTTTTGCTAGTGTGGAATTGCTAGGGTTTGATTAGGGTTTGTAATAGATGTTGTATGTGTGTGTAGGGTTGCTCTAGGGTTTTTTTCAATGTGTGAAAGTGTGTTGCATGGGGGTGTTTATATAGGCATGGTCATGCACTTTGGTGTCTAGGGTTTTGCCTTGACGGACTTGACCTGATGGCCCGTCTGAAGATAGACTGTTGGTTTTGCTTCTTGAGTTGGACTTTTGATGTTGTGAATGGTTGTTTTGTATGTCTCGGAAACGACCTTGACCAGGGTTGACCCAATCGCAAAAAGTCGGTTTTAATTCCGGTGTCGGTTTTGGCCCAAATTAGTCTTGTTTGGCTCGGAACGGTCCGCTGGGCCTGGATTCGAGGTTGATTTTGTGAGATTTGTACTCTGTAAGTGTGTTAGCCAGCGATTAATGGATTTGAGCCCGTATCCGAGCGCATAGAAGCACGTTAGCGTCCGATCATCATCGGGTGTTTTTTGGAAACTGCCATAGACACCTGGCAGTCAAAATGCAGGTGTCTACAAATTGAAAGGGTTTCTATGTCAATTTAATACAATTAATTCTACGTCGAAGTTGAATTTTAGCATGTGGGTTCATTTTAGTACGATAAAATAAATAACCAAAATTGACAAAAGAAACAACAAACGGTTAGTAACGGTATAACGATATTAACGGTTTGTGCAAATAATGAATTGTGTAGAATGATGCAAATGTGTTAATGCATGATTTTGAAAAGATGTTTCACGTGATTGATTTGACACGTGTTGACCTAAGTCACAGAAAACGGTTAACAAGACTCGAATGCTACTGTAGGACTCACGGTTCAACGTGATAAAGGGCCACTCGACCGAGTCATTGTGGGACTCGACCGAGTGGACCTCTGAAAAAGGTTCTGTCCAGATTTCCCGACCCTACTCGACCGAGTTATTGACCAACTCGACCGAGTACGTTGCCACTCGACCGAGTCACTGTGAGACTCGACCGAGTCACTGTGAGACTCGACCGAGTGGGGGTCGTAGAGACATTCTGTTTTGGTTTTTGTGATGTCACTCGATCGAGTGGCATAGGCACTCGGTCGAGTGGCACCTGTACGAATCAATGTTCGTTTGCAATTTTGTATCGGTTTCAAAATTGCTTTTGATTTTGATGACTTGATGAATTGGGCATAAATATTATGGAATTTATACTCGATTCTAAATTTGAATACTCGTCGTATCCCATATTCGATTATTGAATCGATATGGAATACTAGAGTGAAAATAAAAGAAAATTGCTTTGAGTCGTTTTAAATTAACTACCGCGATATGAATAGATTTTCTCCGCGTTAAATAATGTCGTGATTCTAGCGAATCGTATGACTATTATTTTAGCATCAACGAAAAAAATCGCGTTAGTTAATTAAATTGACTAGATTGTTAGATTCGACATCCAATTATGGAATTGGTATCGACTTTAACGGATCGACACTTTGCTTGAATTGAAAGACGTGATTCCCTCGGCTTTTCCGACATCGAAATAAATCCCTAGGGATCGTGATGTCGGATCCGCGTCAACGGGTTTCGACCTTTATTAAAATAGAATGCTTATTTTGGAAAATCGATTTTAGAATTGATGAGAATTGCGATAACGATGATAATGACGCGAGCGAAAAATAAACGAAATTTGTTTAAGTTGACCCGTTTCAATAATCAAGTGCTAGGGTATCGGAATAAGCGACCGGCAACGCTGTGTGCAGTATGCTTGTATATTCGGGTTTCCTTATTCCGACATCCTTCGCACTCGACACAAATCCGCGAGTATTTTAATGTCTTTTAATACTAGCGATATTAACGATATTATGATGCGATAATTAAATAAAAGAAGCAAAAAAGAAGAGAAGGAGTGACGAGAGGAAGAGAAGAAGGGAAGAAAGGGTTTAGCACCCTCAACCTACTTGTTCTTGTCTCGGATAGTACTCGTAGTCGCGGCTTTAACACGGGAGTTCCGAGGTTTATGGAGGTTGAGTTGTGGTGGTTAGGGTGTTTGGTTCCTAAAGCTAGGTTTAGGGTTTCGGTTCCTAGGCTAGGGCTAGGGTTTGCTTGGTGTAGAGTGGGGTTTGGATTAAGGTAGAATTAGGGTAGAATTAGGTCAAAACAAAGTTGTTGAATGTGTGTTGCACGGGGTTGCTTATATAGGCAAAAGCAAGGCACCCGGTTAGGGTTACTCGACTGATTAATCAGCTGACTCGGTCGAGTGGCCCAGTGCGTCAGCCGTCGGGCTTGAAATAGGCCCACTCGATCGAGTGGATGGGGCACTCGATCGAGTGGCCCAGATTGGTCGCGCGATTCCATTGTTTTGGATCGTGACTTGGGTTTTTTTATGGGTTTGTGTTTGACTTGGACTTTTGATGTTGTGAGTGGCTGTTTTGTGTGTCTCGGAACGACTTTGACCAGGGTTGACCCAATCGTTAAAGGTCGGTTTTATTTCCGGTGTCGGTTTTGACCCAAATTAGTCTTGTTTGCCTCGGAATGATCCACTGGGCCTGGATTCGAGGTTGATTTTGTGAGATTTGTACTCCATAAGTGCTTAAGCCAACGACTAATGGATTTGAGCCCATATCCGAGCGCATATAAACACGTTAGCGTCCGATCATCATCGGGTGTTTTTTGGAAACTACCATAGACACCTGACAATCTAAATGCGGGTGTCTACAACCGCTGTCCCCCACAACGGTATAGACCTGCATCCAAATCCTCCAAAGATTAGTAGCCACTAACTTTGGGGAATGATCTTTTTTAGAAAAATTCCAAGACTAAAAATGCTCCCCCCACAGCTAGGGATGACAACAGATCATGAATTCGAACCAGAGCCGCAAGATCCGACCTGTATGGGTCGGATGTGAATTCTAAGATTTCAGACCCATTATATATGGAGCAGATCGGATCCGGATCCACTATCTTCAAACGAATCTGGATCTGGTTAAGCATATCCGAACCCGATTCGCATATCTATTTTTTTTTAAAAAAGGAAAAAAGATAAAGACGCTTATTGTTCCGTTGGCCCGTGGTGTACTCAAAGTCCTAAAACAAATCCACTCTCATACTAAAACCTCTAACCTAGCCGTTTTATCTCTTCATCATCCATTCATCCTCATCCTTCACTCCCATAGTCTCGTCACTCTCATAGTCTCACTCTCATTAATCATACTCTCATCAAGCATCAATCACACTATCACTAGGTACTTCACTACTCACTAAATCCATAACAACTAGCAGTTGCACGCCTGTCGCACTCGCCTTGACTTATCACTTGAATTTGTTTAATTAGGGTTTCCTAATTAATATTTGTTTGGGTATGGTTTCCTAATTAATATCTAAGTAGTTGGGCCTACGGTTCCTTATTGGGCTTCAAATCTGTTTAGAGTTTTTTTTAGGGTTTGAGAATACTATATAAACTCTCAAAACCTAGCGCTAATCGGTGCCGGTTGGATGGTAGGATGCTCGTCAAAGTCTTTGTTAACCCTAGCGCTGTTGGGACTAATGATGATCAAGCTTCGTTCTTTTCTTATACCATTTCATATACGGATATCGTGGATGCATCAAACCTTGATAAACACTGGTCTCTTGCACCACATTTGTAACACCCCGTGTTTTCATAATTTTATAAACATATATAAACTCTTTTAACTCTATCCCCATTATCCATTAATCCATCCATCACTTGTATGCTTGGAATTAATATTTCAGGTTCCCACCCTTCACACTTTTATTAAACTCTTATGTTCGGATGGACTAATAAACTAAGGCAATATGTTTTCTTATTTTACGTCAGGTTAAAGACGTATTTGGCTCTTGATCAAAACATAAATATTTTAGATTTATTTCTTAGCTTTCCAACGCCACCTTAATCGTCTTAATCAGAGTTCTGTAGAGAAAGTTATGCTCGAAATACGACAGACTGTCACCGTAATCCGCGGACCGCAATTCCGTCGTCCTCATCTATTTCACTCACACTTCACTTATTGTCACATGCAAGTGGTGCAACTTGCACTTCCTTGGAGACCAAGGCCTACTAGTGTAGGCATGCATGCTAAACATCCTACAACCTAAACCTACACTTAGCCTTAATCATTTCACCAACACTTGTCCATAAATTCATGTGCTTCACTCTTTACTCTCCATTCTTCCTCCATATTGTCGTAAACATCATCTCAATTTCTCACAACTTTCCTCTTCACCTTTTCAACTCACATCATCCCCATTTCTCACAATTTTCTTTTCCATATCCTTTTCTCACATCATTCCTAATTACTACTCCTAATTACTACTCCCTCCGGTTATTATTTTTCGCCCCACTTCATGAATATATGTGAGGAGTATTTTAATGGAGTGGGGCGAAAAATAGTAACCAGAGGGAGTAGTAAGTATAGATTATTTATTCATTAGTTTTAGGGTTATTTAATAGCAATAATACTGACTATTGAGCGTATTCCAATAATAATACCAATTACAGTTAATCCCAGAATAATACATCGAATTGGAGTATTCCAATGATAATGGTACAGTTGCATATGTTACCTGCAACAGCATGTAACCTTCCTGAAAAATGACATGCTACTTCAATCTATTCAATCCACACCCACCCTCCTTCTTTACCCTATTTTTTCATCTCCCTCTTACTTAAATCTTTGTCTTCAATGGCAACTCTGCATTTTTTTTTTTAAAAAATGTCTTGATTTCCATTACCCTCCTCTCCTCATTAAATCTAATAATGGGTTTTCCATCAAGACATAAACATAAACTTCATTAATTAAAAAAACATACGGAGCATTATCCAATGTGATAATCAATCAAACCATCAAAATTAATTATCGCCCCATCTCTGATTCTCTGTCTCCTTCAACTCCCAGGTACTCTCTTTTCGATTTTAAGCATTGCTAATTTGTTTTTATTTTGTACAAATTTGGAGTTTTGGTTTCAATTAGTTTTTTTTTCTGGGTTCGTATTTATTCGATTACCGTTTCGATTATGATTTCTGGGTCCAATTCGAGAATTGATTCGCTTCTAATTTCCAATTTTAGCACAATTCACTTGGTCAATCAAATACTATTTTATCTTTCTGCAAATTTCGACAATTTGGGGTTTTGTTTTGATTAGGTTTATTTTCTGGGTTTATATTTATTCGATTAGTGTTTCGATTATGGTTTCTAGGTCCAATTCGGGATTTTATGTTTTAATAAACCTTCCACTAAGTTTTGTGAAATCTCTTTTGTCATTCACAATTGTTGTACCAGATTTCTTTCTCTTACCAAGATTCATCCTCAAGGAGGAGTGAGAAGTAAATGGAGAGTGAAGTAAATGGTAATGGTGATAGTAGGAATTAAATAGGGCGCTTAAGGGGAGGTGGACCGGTTATTCAGGTAACCGGTCCACTGTACCATTATCATTAGAATACTTCAATTCACTGTATTATTCTGGGATTAACTGTAATTGGTATTATTATTGGAATACGTCCAATAGTCAGTATTATTCCTATTAAATAACCCTTAGTTTTATTCATTTCTAGTTAAATTGTGTATTGTTTTCTTGATAAATTTTATTAATTTAAACTAGGTGGACAAGAGACCTTGGTGGAAGGAAACCACTTGGGTTAATATCATTCATATCCTACTTATTAGTAATACTAATTTCTCTCAAGGTAACTAGGTTACTCCTTTTCTTGATTTATGAAATTCTAACATTTTTATGAATTTATAATAAGATTGAGGATATATATGAAATTTAATTTTTTTTTGATAATATATGAACTTCATGGTATAAATTATGTATATATTTTTGTGATGAATATATGAATATATGATTGGTTTTATTGCTCATCATTTAATCATGCTTGTAATTTATTTATCATGCAATAAATATATAAATTATATGAATGATTAAAATAATTATGTTCTTAATTATATTCCTACTCTTTTTTATGTTGATGATGTTGCATGTAGATTTTTAAGTTTTTAGATTTGATTTCGGATCATTATTTGATTTTTTCATGGTATCACATTTTTTTTATGAATACTCATTCATGCATTCATAAATATCCACAATATGTAAATAATTATGGTTTTTTTTTGTTATAATATGACTTTTTAGTATGTAATAAAATTTTGCATGGTGATTTTATAATTTATATAATTATTTTTTTGGATTTAAATGGATAATTAGGCAATATAGCCATCAAGTTATAATAAATATGAGATAAATTCATATGATATTTTATATGGATATATTCTGATTTTCTTTGTTAAAATTAATTTATAAGTGTCATAAAATGTTTTTATTTATTTATTTATTTAATTAATTATTCTTGAAATTTTATAAAAAAAGCTGTTATTATAAATTGTAAGTATAAAAACTTGTTAAATAATTAATATGACATTATTTTAATTGAACTTAAAATTTAATTTTATATTAAATAAATTTTCATGGACGGTATGTAATTTTAATTTAATCATTTATAATGTGTAGTTAAGCATATTCATGATTGTATAATAATTAAAAGATAAGTTTTCGTCACCCTAAATAACACTGTTTGTTTACAATTAAGTAAAAATTAATTCTAAAAAGGGATAAAATAGTATTTGTGTTGCAATGGTTAGATACAATGCCCCTTTAACTCATGGATGACCAAGGTTCGATCCCTGCTGCCCGCATCTTTTTGTACTTCTTTATATTTTCTCTTACATCTTATTTTAAAATTTAATTTTATAGTTACTATTTAATGATTTATTATACTTTTTGTACTTCTTCATATTTTCTCTTACATCTTGTTTTAAAATTTAATTCTAATTACTATTTAATGATTTATTATACTATGTGAATAAATTACATGTTATGATGTAAAACATAAACATGCTTATTTTAAGAACTGGATCGATTATTTTTACAAATATCAATTATTTAATGCTTTTCAACTTCTATTATGTATCATAAATAATAGTTTGATCATTTATTTAATAAATGGATTTATATTCATGTGTAAGAGAAATTTAAAATATTGTAATTAATTGTTGTGCATGTCATATGATCTAATACTATTTACTTAATCATATGGTTAACATAAAATTTATTTAGTCTTCATGATCGAATAATAAACTTTTGATAAATGATTGTTTTAAGCGATATTGATTTTTATGGTGAAAATTTATCTTATACTCTAGCAATTTTATTATCCTTGCTTTGTATTGATGCTATTAAAATTGATTGCTCGGTTATGAGCGTTTGACATGTTAACATGGGGTTATCCATGGTGCCCAGATATTATCTTTTGGACCTTGTTCCATTTTATATATGGTATGGCTAGACTATAAGATATCGAGTAGATTTCAGGTTATTAGTCTACTCGAGAAGAGCAATACCAAACTGGGTAGGTTTCAGGTTATTGGCCTACCTAGTACTCTGGCATGGTTTCAGGTTATTGGCCTGCTAAGGGTTAACCGTTCCTTATGAAATACTCTTATGAGTCTATGGATATGTCGTTTGGGGGTCAAGGGTCTGCACTTTTACGCCTTGAATGGTTAAGGGTCCGCAATTTTACGTCTTAACTAGACATTTTGTTCCTCGAAAGTTTGGCCAGTCTTAGACATGGGTTCAGGGTTATGTGTCCCACCATAGGGTTATTTTGGTGTCAGGTTGTTGGCATTAAAGTTTAGGATTTCAGGTTATTGGCCCTAGACGGTGCTCGTTCTTAGCTCGTGTTATTCTATATATTTTGGTTCGAGTTCTGGAAGGGCATATCAGCTATGCATTATATTTATTTATTTATTTGTTTGTTTATTTATTTATTTATGACTTGATATTATTTACGTTGTTATGTATTCCTTGCTACTAATATTTTATCACATGTTATGATGAACTTTATATGTTAACATGTTTTCAAATGGAGTATATGTTATCTGTTATTATATTCTCGTAATTATGATTAGATTTTCATCAGTCACGACTGGGAGGACTCCTAGTTACTCCCCACAGACGGTGGAATTTTATTTTCAGGTTAATGTGCTACTTGGTCGTGAATGAGGTTGACTTGAGAGAGAATGAATATTGAATAATATGTTTAAAAATTGAACCTTGTAGTTTTATTTTGATCGGGTTTCAATTCCGAGAGTAGTTGTATGCGTTAAGACATATTAATCATCTATGTTGGTAACACTCGGATTTAGTTAACCATGGTGTTTCCGCCACCATGTATATTATTAATATAAGATGCTATAATTATCTATCTTATCCCTTTTGTTTAAATCCGGGGAGTTACAACATTATTCATCCTGTGATCTCATTCTTGAACATGGACTATGTGGTGAAGGCGAAAGTCATCAATCCAACCCCTTCCGGTCTGTGATATAAAACTCAATGTTCGTATCCTTTCTTTTTAGAATAGGTTGATTCCATCCAAATTGCCTTAAACAACATTGAGGTATATGCCATTCAACTGCCTCAAAATGGTGCATTGGAGCTATGACATACCACTCTTGCTTATTCTCAATGCACGTCGGAAACAACTGCGGTAGTATATCCTCTTTAAGAGTTTATGAATCCTAAGTATCTAAGAGAGGGAGGCAGTGAATTAGGTATATTTTAAAATTTTAACTCAAACTTTATTAATTAAAGAGAGTTAGACAAAGTGGACAACTAAATAAATAAAGAAGTAAATACTAGTAAATGCAACTGTCAGTTAGACTGTGGCAAATTTGCCTTGGCGAGGGATTAAGCCACGGAGCAAATGTCACAGTATAGTAGACTGTTGTCAGACTGTCTCTATTTCTCTTAACCAAAGGTAATGTTACAAGAGAAATATTATAGTATATCGACTGTTGCAATTACTTTGAAAAACACAACTAAAACTAATATTGATCCACGAACAAATAAGAGCGAAGCTAAACGACATGTGTCCTACTTTGAATGCGGCGGAAGTAAAGAGAAAAGGTTGAACACATTACGTTTCTGAATTGGTTCGGCCAACACTCTAAAGGCCTACATCCAATGCTTTTCTTATTAATAATTGTTAAGTAATCTACTCCGAAAACTTAAACCCTTACAATAAGATACCAATAACCTACTCCGGTTATGACTCTCGAGTTTGGAAGACTACCCCGTCTCCTAAGTCTCCAATGACCTACTTCGGTCACAACTCTAAATAACTTAAAATAAGTTACAAGATTACAATCTAACCAAGTTAAATAAGAGCACTCGTGACACAATGTAACAGTTCGTTCGACTGTGACTTTTGAAGACTTTGAAAATATTTTGCAAACAGTTTTGTTAACTTTGAAACTTTAAATGTCAATTTGCAAAGAGAAATTTTTAGCTGAAAAGTCTTAAGTGTTAAGTGTGGTGAGCATCTTCTTCTATAGAGGAGCAAAACAAGATTGAAGCTTCTTTAGATGTCAACACTTTTAGGGATAAGCAAAAGGGTTGGTGTTATCATGAAGACATGAAGAAGGCAATCTTGAGGGGGTGAAACAAGGAAAGCAAGTTAAGAGTTTTCCAAATATAAGAGGAGGATGAGGCTCACGGTTGAAACCAAGGAAAACAAGACAAACACCAATTTTGAGGTAAACCTTTTTAGGAGAGAGGGAGCGCTCTCTTTTAGTGTTTGGTAAAAAGTTTTACAACCTTTTTGGGATTATTTGGGAAAACATTTTTTATCAAATAAAAACTATTGCTTGCTCACCACTATGAACTTAAAAGTCAGATTTGAAAAGATTTAAGGGATAAAAGCTTGGTTTGAAATCTTTTTCTTTTGGAAGGGTGTCGAACAGAAGTAACAATGAACCGAACTGTTGCAAACAGTTGGGTTGGCTAGTTACTTGAACTAACTACAAGGTATCAAAATACTCTTACCTTTACATCGTGACACTCATTGACATTCTTGATTCTTTGGGCTTCTCATCTTGATCTTCAAACGATCAATCTCAACACTCATCAACTATTTCGATTAAGCACAACCTGAAAAGTTGAACTAAGAAAACACATATTAAATAGGCTAAGTCATCATCAACAAACCCAACAAATTCCCCCTTTGATGATGACAAGCCTAATAAAAAATACTCCCTCCGAGTTCCTATTATTGTCCCACTTTCCGTTTTGGGCTGAGTTTGATTTTTGTCCCACTTTCCTTTTTAGGCCATTAATATGTGGTTCACAATTACTCTTCCATTTCTCTCTCTTTCTACTTCTTTTTTTCAACCACTCATTTCCCCCTCCTTATTTTTCACCCCAAAAGCTTTTGGGACAATAATAGGAACTCGGAGGGAGTAAGTATTTTGAAGTTCCCCCTCAACAAGTTAGTCGATCACAATTATCATTTAATTAGATTTCACATAAGAAAGGGAGATTACGCATAAAAAGGTCAACAATACCTAAACCGATTAACTAACATATTTACTTAGACACAAATAGTAAGAAATGATTAAAAAGAACGACTAAATACGCATGCTTTACCTTTTCCCCCTCTTGGCATCATCAAAGAATCAAAAATGCAAACCCCAGACACAGTAATATCATAACAAAATAAGCATATGATTATTAAGAACAAGGTTAAAAGAGGTTCAAGGGACAACAGTCACCAGGACTGTTGCAAATAGTGTCAAAGATATAGACCAAAGAGTTTAAAAAACAAAGGCGAAGGGGAAAAGGGGGGGGGGGGTAGTGAAAACAGTAGGTGATTCATAATAGAAGGAAGAGAGAAGGGGGTTAAGGGATTCAATCATCATCATCAACAAAGTCCTCTTCATCTGCCTCTCCCGTTTTGACTTGGAGAAATTTACGGACATGGAGATCCGCTTACATTTCTGTAACCAATTCCCTTAGCGGATTGAGTTCCCGCTCTATCCAAACCTGAACTTCCTTAGCCAACCAATCTTTTAACCCGGAAATACCCTTATCCACGATCTCAGCAACCTCATCCCGAGTAACTCCAACATTGATCTTTTCCCCTTACCTAAGGCAAGACGCAAGGGTACCAACTTATCTTTTGAAACCGTAAGCAACATTTTTGATAGATTCTCGGAGGACATGTAGTCAAACATATTCACCGCACCAATAGAAGACAAGATAAGAATCCCCTTAGCCCATAGTATAGCCGAAAGCCACATACAATAGGGGATGGAAATAATGGTGCGGTTATTAATATCGGTTGCGTTTTGGGCGAGACAAATCATGAGAACCTGGGGGAAATTAATTTGCTTGTTTTTAACAAGATGAAAGAAGAAGTATTGTTGAGAAATCGATACTTTCCCCCTATCATTCTGTTTTGAGATTTTTGGTAGCATGGTTCTTCCCATTAAATGAAAGAGAATTTTGTGGGAAAGTCGGAGTTTATTAGCTTCAATTGTGCCAAGTGCACTTTCTTTGGGGTTAAGGGTATTTTAGATTTGTTCAGGGGTAGCATAAGGGAGAGTGACCCTGTAACAGCCCTAAATTTTCGCGATCAAAATAAATATCCAAACAAGGAAAATTCAAAGCTGTTACTTCGCACTTAGCTCAGAAAGCTAAGTGCAAGACAAATAAAATAATATAAATCAACCGAAAAAGAAGTTTAATAGAAATAATTGAAATGAAGTAGAATTTCAGTAATTAATTTAATGAAAACGTTGCAGCGGAAGACTTAAATTTTAAAAAATCCAAAACAGTTTAAAACAATTGCCAACTGATAATCCGATAAAATGGCTCCGAGCCAAGTTGAGTAATTAAAATCCTTCCCCGCTCAGCAAAACCCGAAACTAGAATGCACCCATGCAGCATATCAAATGTACCTATCAACTTTACCTAAAATCACGAATAGGTACAGGTTCCAGTGGGGGAATGAACCAAAACAAAAGGACGTCAGCAAGGCTGAGTAAAATATATTATAATGAAAACGTAACACAATAATTATAATTTGTAGTAAACTGAAACCAAAGTTAAAAGTCATCGTTTTGATACCAGAACACAATACTTTTAAAACAGTATTTAAAATCAAAACCAACCAAAATATATTTTTCACCGCCTATGTGCCAAGGTCTTACCCTTGCACGGTCTAGAGGTATCACCTGTGCTTAGTTCGACTTATATAGTGCGCACCTCTCGCATTTGGACAGTCAGTAGGATGAGGCTGCCAAAGGAGAAAGTCTAACTACCTAGCAAGTAGGGGCCGGTTACCCCACTCAAATATAACTCGGGCCAAGAGTTCAGTTTCGGGACGAAGTCCTAGGAACATCGTAAACGCACCTTAAACCAACTAGACCAACAGAGCTCCCATAGTCTGTTATAATCTCCAAATTTTTTACCAAAACAATGCCAATGTATGACTCCTGTCACAAGTTCAATATCCAAATATTACGAGTATCATAAAAATTCAACATTGACAAAATAATTTACAAACCACTTTAAAAGTATAATTTAAACCGAACATGCTCTTTACTTAAATGTGAAAAGAGTAAAACGTCCTTACCTCTCAAGACGATCAATCCAAGCTAATATCAATTCAAAAATTCTTTCTCATCGAACCCGCGAGCTAAAAATAATATAAACGATTCAATAACTTAACCCTCCAACTAATTAATATTAACACGGTGCGAACTCATTATATCGACTCACTAGCTACTAATTAACTGACTCGCTAATAACACTCAAATATCGATACTCAGACTCAAATCAACTTAATAATAACAATAATCTCTGTTCATCAAATAACTCTCAAGTCTCAACCTGTTAACATCTCACGTACTCACTAATCATGTGCCCAACAAAGTGTTCCATTATTCAAAGTTCTCGTACACTACACCCTTAATTTTATATATACTTACCAACATCATTAGTAATTACCAAATCCACTTCTTCATCTATCAATTACTCCTTCCCTACGTGAAATCCCAAATCCCTTCACTACAACTCGACAACTAAGGACAATAGAATCACTCCCAATATAATACCTATAAATTTTGAACCTAACTCATAAGACTTACTCATAAACTCAGTTTATATATAATTAAAATATGTTTAATAAAATTGGAACTTACAATTTATATATTATGCAAGGAAGGGACAACGATCGGATAGTAGGAAATACGGAATAGAAAACAGATGGATAAGAGTGTATTAGTGACTACTGCGACAGAGTACTAGTGAGAAAAGAAAAGTAGGGATTTTGAAGGTGGAGGGAATTTTTGATGGTGGAGGAGACTGGGACACGGTGAGGTGTATTGGTAGATTTTATTAGGGTTTTTTTTTTTGCTTTGTGTTTGAGTCGAACTCGAAGTCTTTTCATAAGTGACGCTTCACTTTTAAAATAGACAAAAATCGATTTACTTTAAGAAGACCCAAAAATACTTTAGTTAAAAA
The DNA here is from genome assembly GCA_958450325.1 of Agrostemma githago. Classification (NCBI taxonomy): domain Eukaryota; kingdom Viridiplantae; phylum Streptophyta; class Magnoliopsida; order Caryophyllales; family Caryophyllaceae; genus Agrostemma; species Agrostemma githago. The sequence goes on from OY288240.1 coordinate 61,432,154, forward strand.
CTTTTCAAACTTAAAACCCGATTTAAATAAAATAGAAAATAACGTCCTATAAATGTTTCGAAAAATAATGGGGTGTTACAGACCCATGAGGATGAAGGCAGTATGTCAAACCCAGTATTCGGAACACCCAAAATTTTGGCTATATGGTCAACAGCAAGGGTGAGGGATTTTCCGTTCACCTTGACAGTAATTTTTTGGGTAGCAGTGAGTTTCATCGTGGCAAAGAACTGAAGTACTTCCGAAATAAACATAGGTTCCTTCATTTGAACCAAATCAACCCACCCCGAGTCTTTAAAATCGGCCTAAAGAATGAGAAAGCGGGAGAGAAATCATATCATTCGGGCAGGAAAACCCTCGAAATGCGAATTGTGTAGTGGTCAAGGAGGAACATGCAATTATGAAAAGTGGTCGATGGTAGATTCAGTGTCGTGAGTTGCTTGATTACGGATTTCTTGTCCCATTTTTTCGTTAACTTGACCGGATCATCTGGTAGGAGATAATTTACTACCGATTTACCCTTCCCTTTTTTCGATGTGGAGGGGGCCTTTTTGGATGTGGTGCTCTCAAACACAACATCTTCAACAGGAGCTTCCAACCCAGATTTGTGAGAGACAGTCGGTTGACCCTTAGGAACGGGTTTAGTTGACAGTTTTTTCGAAGTCAAGAATGCTGTCCACCACATCTTTTATGATACCGGAAGGGGATACGAACCGATCTTTCGACGCTGTATCGAGAACGACAGTCGGAGAAGCAAGGGTATTCCTAGTGCTTTTCCTTCGATTTTTCTTCGGTGATTTGTCAGTAGCAGACACTGTGATAGGAGTTGGGTTAGGCGAGACGGGAGCCTTGGATTTGGACCCCTTGAAAGGAGCGGTATTTCGAGTTCTATTTGATTTTCCTTTGCTTTTTAGGGTCGATATGGGAGCATTGTCTCGTGAACCCATCGATTTTTCTTTCGGTGAAGTAGGGAGAGAAACTATAACATCCATGAGGGAGAGATCTATGGTTACTAGTGGAGATACATGGAGGGGAGTATTGAGGAAAGTTCTAACCATTTTTTTATGTTTTTGATTTTTTGAGAGTTAAAGGGAAGTAAAGAAAATGAAACAGTGAAGAGGGAGGGAGAAGAAAACTAAAGTAGACAAAGTAACGTTTTTTTTCACCCGAAAACCATCCCAAAAATTCAAAATATAGAGAGAGAATTAATGAGAAACATGATGATTATGATGACTTGGGGAAGGAGGAACTTAAATGAGGAGGAGAGAGGGGATGTTGAAAAGGGATATGATGTGAGGGGGTAGGCATGTATTGGGAAGAGGGAGGAGTAGGATAGCTTTTTAGGAGTAAAAAGTAGGTGGAGGTAGGGATTTATTTAGGGGGTAATGTGTAGTGTTGGATAATGAAGGAAGGATGGGAAGTGGTTAAAAAAGACGGAAAAACTCACATGGTCAGTAGCAAAATAACACTAATACACACAAGAACACACACATTAACAACACACCTGCAAATCACATACTTAAGGATATATGATACAACTAGAATAAGGGAATGCGACTCTTCTAACCAATCATGCGAGGAAGCAAGTAAGCACACGAAATTAAGTCGAACAATTAATCAAACCAAGTTCAAGTTGAAACTTTTCGAATTGGTCTCTTGCTAACGGTTTAGTAAATATATCGACTATTTGGTCTTCGGTATTGCAAAAAAGAAGCTTAATACGACGCTTTTTTACATGATCTCTAAGAAAATGATGTCGGATATCTATGTGTTTAGTTTTTGAATGTTGAATCAGATTTTTGGACATATTAATCGCACTAGTGTTATCACACATAATGGGAATGGTGTCGAAAAACATACCTGTAGACACCCAGATTTGGACATGGTGACTGCAGGAGTGCTCGACAAACACCCAATGACGATCGGACTGCAACGCGACGCGAGATTACGATGCTTTAGATAGTTTTTCTATAGAACGGATCAAATAAATCACTCGAAAAATTAATTTAACATCAAGACAGCCTTAGTCGTGTCATTACGGTCTCGTCGACACTAATTAGAGTCAATTCAACCAACGGGGCCCCGAATCGACCCCGAAATATGCAAAGCCAAACCCGAGTTAACACGTTGGGCCGAGCAAACCTCGGAACGCGCACCCGAAGCCCACCCGGCGCTCGACGAGCTAGGGTTACGGGAATGATTAATCCCCAAGTCTCCGTTTTGGAAAGTTTGGAAATCGGATCTTCAAAATTCCAGGCGCCTCACACCAGGCGTCCTAGTCTTCAGGCGCATGACCCTAGGTGTCTGAATTCTGGTGCGAAGGAACTCAGGCGTTCTAATGGTCAATTTGAATTGCGCGAGCAACTATAAATACTCCCCTCATTTAGTTCATTCGACACACAATAATTCATTCTCTTCTCCCTCTTACTCTTTACGAGCTTCCCTCTCTAACTTAGGTCGCACTCCGACACTAAGTACGATCCACTCGATCGTTTAGCTAATCGACGTTGCTCCTCACTCTCAAGCACTCCACTCGACCCCGAAGAGCCAGCGTTCGACTAGACAATCCCGGGTCTAGCAGCGCAGCTCTGCCAGATTAACCGCAGAACTAGCCATAGTAACGAAACTCTGCTGAAATCATCATAGAACGAACTAGGAGGATCCACCTCGAAGTCGAGCCGTCACTAGGTTGTCATCTAAACAAAACTTTACATTTCTGTACTTTTATTATGCACTTCGATAATGTCAAACGTGGACACTAGGTCCACGACACGTCTTAAAACATACGTAACGTCCTCAACTTCAACCATAAACACTAAAACACCCTAACTAAACCCGAGTAGTTCCGAGATCCGTTCTCAACTATCTGCGCATCGTGTCTTGTTTAGTGTACACTCCGAGGGTGCAAATTCTCACTATGTGTGTAATACCCCGTATTTTTCAAATAGTATTAAAATTTAAAACATTTATTTAAATCAAGATTAACGTTTGAAAAATTATTTTCATAAATAAAATATTTTATTTTCGTTAATATAAAAAAATTATTCCATATTTAAAACATGGGAATTTATTTATCGAATTATTAATTTTTTTATCTTTCATTAAATAAAGTTTAAAAACTCGAAAATATATTTTTAATAATGACCCGTCGTTTTGACATTTTCTCGTCTCGTAAAAATTTAATAATTTATCAAATTTTTAAAATAATACTTTCTTATAAACTTTTGTCCCATAATACTATTCACCGTCTATTTTACTTACCGTCTCACAAATATCCTTTTTAAAAATAAATTTCACGGTTTTCATTATTTTAATTCCGTAGTCTTATATTTCAACTTTTTAAGAAAGAAAGAAAGACGTTTGTACGAAATGCGGACCGAGACTCGATCTCTTATTTGCCTCCCACGTAAGACACAATACATGCTCAACATGCAGACCGCATACTCCCACGTATCTTTACTACTTATTACTACTTCATTACACCTCTTGCACCTATACCTAAGCCTATCTTCCACCACACTCTACTCTTACACCTACATAAATATCTATCCTACATTCCTACTTCATCCTACCACTATATATACTCATAAATTCGTAATACGTACACTACATACTAAAACTAACCTACACATACTAACGTATTACTACTCCGTATATTACTACTCCCTACGTAATACTATTACATACTCTCCATACTCCCTCCGTTCCAACGAATTGTATACATTTGTTTTTTTAACACTATTTGTAAGTGATGAGAATCTTCAATATAACTTCTAATATATAAGATAAAAGATAGTCATGTGGAATCTTGTTTAAATCGTCTAATAAAATACATTATGAATATCAAATTTTTATAATTTTTAGTAACACGTAACTAAAGATATAGACAAAAGAAAACGAGTATCGACATACATGCATAAAGCAAACGTATACAATTCGTTGGAACGGAGGGGGTATTATATTTACGTACTACTACTTCTACTACTCTACTACTACTCCCTACTTCTATACATAATACGTACTACTATATACTCCGTATATCATACTACTACTCACTCACTATTACTACTATTACTAATCCAAGTATGTACTAGTTGTACTACTACTCCTCCTATATAGGAGTACTAATCTACATACTTACTAATATTACGTACATATTTACTATATTACGTACTATTTCTACTTACTATATACTTCGTACTATATACTATATTTTTTCTCTCGTCCTTCTATATAATTGGAGCATCGGGGATGAGGAGCTACCCGATATTTGGCGGAATCACTTTTCTAGAATCGTATTTGGGTCAAATCATTTTGACTTTTAATTCTTAATAACGTTAATAAATATCCGTAATAACTTATTAAGGTAACCAAACTTTTCTTCTAACAACATTTCTTATATATAAGTATATTGTGTTACTATTTAATAAATTGCTTATTTAAATATTTAGGCTTGTTTGTATGACTAAATTACTTATGTATATAAAAAAATGTTACGTGATATTTTATTTGTGTTATATATTTATTTACGACTATATTCAATTTGACTAAACTATCACTTGTTTAATTTATTTATTTATCACCTTTACATTTCTGTTTATATGAAAAATGAGAAAATGAATAAAAGAACTTAAAATGATAAAATTTACTTATATCATTTTCATTGTATTTTATATGTATGTTTAATTCTATTTGTTATGTATGTTTATTCTATTCTCTATATTTTGTATGTATTTTATATAATTGTAATTTCGGTCATATTTAACTTTCTTTAGTATTTTTCCATTCGTTTATATATTATAATATAGAGTAAATTAGTAACTTGCAAAATGTTTTATTTAAAAAAAAAACTCACTTATTATTTTTATATAGGTAAAGATTTATAAATTTCATTTTCCATAATAAATGGATTTGTTTTATTCCAAAATTTTTATACGATATATATAAATATTTAAAAAATGATTTTACGTCAAATTTTATAAATCGACTAAGTATTATTTAAACTATATTTTTCAGAAATTATAAGTTTTAAAATAATATTTTATTATACCTTAATTTTATTTTTATAAAACTTCATTTAAAAGATTTACTATTTTAAAATAAGTTATACGATATTTGGGATATAATGTTTTGGGTGACACTTGAGGATTAAAGTGTAACGTTATCACACTAAAAGTAAGTATTTGAGGATTTGACTGTTTCAAATGAGTCCGACCAATTATTGAAGGTCACCAAATAATGTCCTACTTGTTCACGGGCGACTTTTATATAAAGTTTACGATGAGAGTCTGGGACGAATAGCTTGTGTTGGATCCTACCATGCGTGGTGTTTCGACTGCACTTGTAATGAAAAGCAGACTCAGAGGCTGCGGTCCGAGAATCGACCTAGTGTTTAAGGTAGTCGTTCTACGGCAGTGAGAGCTGCGGTTCAAGAGTCTGCGTAGGGTATGTGGCGCACATATAGACAAGTACTTGATCAGTATTATCACCTAGGTAGCGGGGGCAGAACAGGATTCTGAAAACTGTGGGTTCCCTCTTGGTGATGCAGAGATCAGCTTTCATTTCAGCCCAGAGCCCCATTTGAATAAACGTATAATATAATAGAAGTTCGGGCCCAACTGAGCCTTATGGCTGAGATGTAAACTCATAAGATCGGTTCGGTCTACGAGTCGGTAACACGATTACTTCTATTGGTGAGATGCAAGCCAATAGGATGTAGCGGTGATATTAGGAGCCACGACTCGTGTGTTTATTCTCTGTTTACGTGAAAAATGATTTTTAAAATCAAATGGCTGTCAATGTCCCATCTTTTAAACTTTATCGTTTTCATCACCTCACATGTTGATAATTGAATTACAGGAAACTATCTGTTACATGATATCCTTTAATATTTTTGTAAGCATATTATTTGTTATTCACATGATTGTCTTATGTGTTCGAGGTGATGTTAGATGAACGGCCTGGTTGCTGTCCCGCTCAGCGTCCACTGTATTATTTTTTTTGCAGGTCTAAGTGTAGACACCCACATTTGGACATTAGGTGTCTATAGTAGTTTCCAAAGAACACCCGATGATGATCGGACGCAAACGTGTTTCTACGTGCTCGGATATGGGCTCAAAACCTTTGATTGCTGGCTTAGGCCCTTTACGAGATACAAATCTCACAAAACTGACCTCAAATTCAGGCCCAGTGGGTCGTTTGCAATCAAACAAGACTAATTTGTGTCAAAACCGACACCGGAAATAAAATCGACTTTTAGCGATTGGGTCAAACCCCGGTCAAAGCCGTTCCGAGACACAAAAAACAGCCATTCAAATGTCATAAGTCAAACCCAAATATAAAACCCACAAAATATCCAACCCGAGGTCCAAACAACCCGGACCTCTCGTACCAGCTGACCAACTCGATCGAGTGCTCAGCCCACTCGATCGAGTGGGCCCTCATTCAAGCCCGACTGCGTTGCTTTGGGGCACTCTACCGAGTCAGAGGCATACTCGGTCGAGTAACCCTAGACGGGGGTGCATAGCTTGGCCTATATATACACCCTCATGCACACACATCAACATAAGTTTTACACATCTTCACACCTCAAGAAATCCTCATTCAACCCTAAACAAACCCTAATCAACCTTAATCCTATACACTCAAACTCTAACCCTATTACCTAGGAGACAAACCCTAAACAACCATAACTTAATCTACGTAAACCTCGAACTCCCGTGCCTAGACCACAATCAAGCGAGTCCTATCCGAGACAAGAACATGTAGGTTGGGGTGCAAAAATCCCGTTCTTTCCCCCTTCTCTTCTTTCTCGCGTCGTCCATCTCGTCGTCTTCATCTTTTTATTTTATTTTATTGTCATAATCGCATATTTCATCGATGTCAAAACTATTTTCAAATCAAACATCTTTTTTCTAATTAAGGTCGAAACCCATTGACGCGGATCCGACATCATATAATCCCTAGGGATTTATTACGATGTCGGGAAGCCGAGGGAATCAAATCGAGTCCTTTTTATTTAAAGTAATCGCAAAGCGTTGATCTATTAGATTCGGTACCAACTCAATAGTTGGATGTCGAATCTAAACGATTTAGTCAAACAACTTAACTAACACGATCTTCGTTGATGATAAAATAGTTGTCACCTTATTCGATAGAATACGACACTATAAACGCGGAGAAGATCCATATCGTTTTAGTTAATTTAAATGACTTATATTATTTTCTTCAAGTTATCGCTCTAATATTCCATATCGATTCAATAATCGAATATGGGTATGACGAGTATCGAAGTCAAGAATCGAGTATAAATCCCACAATATTTACGCCCGATTCAACAAACTCATCGAATTATCAAAATCAAAAGGCAATTTCGAAATCAATAACAAATTGCAAAGCGAACCCTGGTTCATACAGGGGGCACTCGACCGAGTGCCTAGCCCACTCGGTCGAGTGGCACCCCAAAAACGAGACATAATGCTATTGTGACAACCACTCGATCGAGTCTCGCAATGACTCGGTCGAGTGGCCGGGCACTCGGTCGAGTTCCTTCATAACTCGATCGAGTGACGTCACGAAACCCGGACAGAAGCCTCTTCAGAGGTCCACTCGGTCGAGTCCCTCAATGACCCGGTCGAGTGGCCCCTTTATCACGTCAAACCGTGAGTCCTACAATATCGTTCGAGTCTCGTTAACGTTTTTTTATGACCTAGGTCAACACGTGTCTGATCTATCACGTGAAACATTACTTTTCAAAACCATGCATCATCTTATTTACATCATTCCATATTATTTAATATTATTCGCAAACCGTTATTATCGTTATACCGTTACTAACATGTTGGTTTCCATCTTTGTCAATTTTATTGTTTATTTTATTGTACTAAAATAAACTTCGCAGGCTAAATTTAACTTTGACGTTAGAATTAGTTGCATTAAATCGACACAGAAACCCATTCAATTTTCGCATGTTTAGGGAATACAACGTTTGCATATCATTTCATCGTTTAACTAACACGCGTATTAGAAAGTCACTCGATATCTTAGTAGAGGCCGCCAATGCGCGGGTGGGGTTGGGTGTTCTTTTTGAAATTTCCAACACGTACCCTCACCCCTTACTCAGAACCTCGGTTTCCGGATGTCCGAAACCGTTGGCGCACGAGAGTCATTCAATACACGGTATCCGATAATGTCGGTATCGGTATCAAATGGAAAGGGACGAGCCCAATAAACTCTGACATCAGAAATGGGCCGTATTTTGTACACGGCCTACTACGACATAGAGTGGGTTCGAACGGGCCCGAACTCCCACAAAGTTCGGTGGCGACTCCAATTTGATTTAAATTTCAATTCGATCCATTCTCATATGGAGATTCATTCGCCTCCCCAAACCCGCGCGTGGCCGCGTCGGGGTGGACCTATGTCATGTCCACAATTTAGCGACTCCGCTGGGGATTAACTGATGCGTGACTTACCATCGGCATCCTCAGGGTGAGACTTGAATAGAAATCGTTTGACTAGTACAATACGCGTTTTAGTTATACGGTTCATGCATAAACTTATATTTTCCCGGGCCGATACTCGCGACCGACGTACCACTATACCGTGATGTACTCCAATATGGAAATGTCAAAGATGTCCATAGTCGATTCGAATGGGTTTCGCGGCATGTTCTAAGCTCAACTCGACTTAGAGAGTCCGCCCCGATTAACGTTTAGACTACGTGCACTGGTATAAACCCTTTATAGACCGACCGAGACTTAGTATAGAGCATACATGGCGTCGTTATAATGCTTGCATGACTATATGCTACTTGGTCTCCGTGTCGTTTTCAAAAACCATCATTTTTCAAAAATTGCATCCTCTTCAAACTATCCAATTTAAAACCCGGGACGTATACCGAATTTAGGACTTATGATTTTACTCAAAATAGCCTATTTCTAGCCGGTATTATGCCCATTTCAAAACTCGAAAATATTTTCAAACTTTCAAAATCGTGGCCCGATATGTTTTCCAATTTTTCTCGAAAAATCGGGCCCCCCTCCACCGAATTTCTTTCAGATTTAAAAAAAATATAAATCCTTTTCAAAACCTTCCTCTTCTTAGGACTTCCCGTATTTAGCATGTGTCGGGTCGTGTCATAAGTCGTCGAAGGTCTTTAGCGTCGAAACTCCGTCGATCCTACATCACGAGTTTCCTCCCTATCCCAGTCCGCCGTATTCGACTAAGGCAAGGCTAACCAACATAGGGCATACCCCTACTAAGGAAAGCCCACTTACACACTCGAGTCTAAATTAGAAAGTCCCACGCGAACCTTCCCTCTAGCAGAACGGTCCTCACGACCTTTCCTAAGGGAATTTCGCCCGTCTGTCTTTCCTCAAAGCCGAGTCAACCTTTTACAAGGCATAGCTCTATAACAAAAGGTTCGTGGTCCTTACGTCTAAGGGTCACTCGTCCAACACTCGAGTATTCACAAAATCTTTAATCCCACTCGGGGGCTACCCTTCAGCAGGGCAATCAATCACGGTTGCTCTAAGGGTCATGTCTTACACGTGTCTCACGTACCCCACTTTCGAGTCACTTAAGATGCCACACCATCTGAGTCCTTAATCTCACTTGGGGGCTATTCTCCGACGGAGTGATTAATCACAGTCACTCCGAGAATCGTACCCTACACATTTGTCTTAGGAGAGTCTAACCTAAGTTAAACTGGAGTCGTCTCTCTGTGGACGTGACATAGGTCCACCCCGATGCGGCCACGCGCGGGTTTTGGTAGGCGAATGAATCTCCATATGAAACGGATCGAATTGAAATTTAGGTCTATGTGGAGTCGCCACCGAATTTTGTGGTTATTCGGAACCGTTCGAGCCCACTCTATGTCGTAGTGGTCCGTATACAAAATACGGCCCATTTCCGATGTCAGAGTTTATTGGGCTCGTCCCTTTGCATTTGATACCAGTACCGACATTATCGGATATTGTGTATTGAAGGACTCTCGTGCGCCAACGGTTTCGGGCATCCGGAAACCGAGGTTCTGAGTAAGGGGTGAGGATACGTGTTGGGAAGCCCACAAAGGACACCCAACCCCGCCCGCATGCACATTAGCGGCCTCTACTAAGAATTCGAATGACATACAATACGCGGTTAGTAGAACGGGAAAATGATATGCAAAGAGTATTTTCCCTAAGCATGTGAGTTGGACTGAAAAGGGTTTCTAAGTCAATTTAATGCAATTAATTCTACGTCAAAGTGGAATTTTAGCATGTGGGTTCATTTAGTACAATAAAAGAACAAGAATTAAATTGACAAAAGAAACAAACAAACGCGTTAGTAATGATGCGATGACATAACGAATAATAACGGTTTGCGCAAATATAGAATTGAATTGAATGATGTACAAGATGATGCATGGTTTGAAAAGATAGTATACACGTGATTAGTTATGCACGTGTTGATTCAAGTCGTGAAATACTATCGGGTTTTGAAAATAGAATAATGTACGATTTACTGTGTTAATCGTTATGAGGTTACTCGATCGAGTGGTCGACAGACTCGATCGAGTAGACCCTGAAAAGAGGTTTCTGTTCCGCGTTTTAGACCATACTCGGCCGAGTTATTGACCAACTCGGTCGAGCACATGGCCACTCGATCGAGTCACTGTGAGACTCGATCGAGTGGAGGTCGTGAAAAACATTCTGGTTCAATTTTTGGGACGCCACTCGACCGAGTGGGCTAGGCACTCGGTCGAGTGCCCTGTGTGCGAATTGTAATTCGTTTGCAAATTTAATTGTTGATTTTGAAATTGCTTTTGATTTTTGATATTTCAACGATTTTACCAAATCGGGCATAAATATTGCACAATTTACGTTCGACTTGGTTTTTTATAAATCGCGAATTTTGTTGAACCGAATATAAATATTGTTGAATTTATACTCGATTCTAATTTTGAATACTCGTTGTACCCCACATTCGATTATTTGAATCGATATGGAATATTAGAGTAAAAAAAAAAAGGATAAATTGATTCTAGTCGCCTTAAATTAATTATCGTGATATGAACAAATCGCGTTAATTAATTCATATGACTTAATTGTTAGACTCGATATCCAATTATGGAATTGGTATCGAATCTAAAATCGACGCTTACTTGAATAAAAAAGGACTTGATCCCCTCGACTTCTCCGACATCGAAATAAATCCCTAGGGATTGTGATGTCGGATCCGTGTCAATGGGTTTCAACCCTTATTGAAATACGATGTTTGTTCTTTGAGAAATCGATGTGACATGCGAATAATAACAATGACACAAACGATATGAGAATTATTGTTGAAGTTAACCTATCTCAACAATCAAGTAATCGGGATATCGGAACAAGCGACCGTCAACGCTGTGTGCAGTACACTTGTATATTCATGTTTCCTTATTCCGATATCACTCATACTCGACACAAAATGATAGGTCTTTTAATGTTTTGATATTAGTACTATCGATATTAATGATGCGATAATAACGATAAAATAGATAAAAAACGTGACCCGTATGAAGACGACATGACGCGAGAAAGAGAAAGAAAACAGAAGAAACGGGGTTTTGACACCCTCAATCTACATGTTCTTGTCTCGGATTAGAACTCGTAACCGTGGCTTTAACACTAGAGTTTTCGAGGTGGATGAAGGTTAAGTTATGGCGGCTCGGGTTTGTTGAGTCCTAAAACTAGTTTAGGGTTTGCTAGTGTGTTGCTTAAGGTTTGCCTAGGGTGTATTAGGGTTGAAGAGGAGTTGAGTTAGGGTTGAATTTTGAGGTGTAAAGATGTGTGTAAAAAAGTGTCTTGAAGTGTGTGCAAAGGGTTGCTTATATAGGAAAAGCTAGGGCTCCGGTTTAGGGTTACTCGACCGAGTAGGCAGCTGACTTGGTCGAGTGGCCTTGTGCGCCAGCCGTCGGGCTTGAATAAGGGCCCACTCGACCGAGTGGGTGGGGCACTCGATCGAGTGGCCCAGCTGGGTCGCGCGGGTCAGTCTCTTGGACCTTGACCATGGATATTTGATGGGTTTGTGTTTGAATTGGACTTTTGATGTTTAAGGGTTTGTTTTGCATGTCCCGTAAACGACTTTGACCGGGGTTGACCCAATCGCAAAAAGTCGATTTTATTTCCGGTGTCGGTTTCGGCCCAAATTAGCCTCATTTGATTGGAAACGGCCCGCTGGGCCTGGATTTGAGGTTGATTTTGTGAGATTTGTACTTTGTAAGTGTGTTAGCCAACGATTAATGGATTTGAGCCCGTATCCGAGCGCATAGAAGCATGTTAGCGTCCGATCATCATCGGGTGTTTTTTGGAAACTGCCATAGACACCTGGCAGTCAAATGCGGGTGTCTACAGAGCCCCCACTCTGACTGAGGCTTGGACAAGGCGAAAGTCAGAGTAGCCACCAGGCCAATCGAGGATTGAAACCTGGCGGACTTCCGGCCGGGTCGTTTATAGTCCATTAGACTTGCGTGAAGGGCTCGCCAGCCATAGGCTAGAAGTCATACCTGGGCTGAGGGTAATACTCCGTGGGGCATTTGGACTTGTCGCGTAAGTCCTGGGTGCGCCTGTGTGTTGGCACATCCCGTGAAATGCCGTCGTTGGCTTCCGCTGGGGAGATATCGTGGGTTGCATGTCCCTGTTTGAGTCGTACCTGTATAAGTCACATAAAATGCATGCAACACGTAGATAGTAAAATGACTTGCGCTGAGGAAAATGATTTTGAAAATTTGAATTTTTGAAATCTTGAAAATTTGAGATTTTTGAATTTTGGAAGCTTTGAGATTTCCGACTCCTAACAAGGATTAAGAAAGTTCGGGATGGAGATTTCCGTGCTAGTATCGAGACTAGGCTTGTGGTTTGATTCCAATTAAGAATAGGAAATTTTCCTAAATAGTTTGCAAGGCTAATGCTATATATAGCCCCTTCTTGCTCTTGATTTTCTTCATAAGTCCCATCACAAAAGAAAGTCTCTTTATTTCTCATAAGGCAAAAAGAAAGTCTCTTCATCTTCTTAAGAAGTTTAGCCATGGGAATCGATAGATTGACCATTATGCTGCAGGAGTGGTCCCGTCGCTTTAGGGACACGGATAGGGTGGCTTTAAATCAGACGGGGATAACCCAATTGTACCCGTTCCGTCAGATGGTGGTTGACCGCTATTTTCTGGACGCTTGCTTGGCTTATTGGGATGACATATATCATGTCTTTACTTTCCCTCGGGGCGAAGTCTGCCCTCTACCTGAGGAGATTGCCGCTATAGGGGGATGGAATCCGATACTCCGTCCCGCCGTCCCGTACTCGATCTATGACCCGAGGAGGAAGCTGAGAGAGTTTTTGGGGCTTTCTCATAATGAGGTGTCCCGTATGATGGAGGGTGATAATATTTCTCTAATCGACTTGGCTGAGAAATTTATGAATCCCCTTGATGTTCGGGTTAGACCGGCCTATGGTCGTAGGGCTTTCTCTTTTTGCATGCTCCATGTATATGCTTTCAAGGGTCACATGGATTTGCTATCTTGCATGGGAAGCACCCGTCTTTTGACCGTAGTAGACTTGATGGAGACTGAACACAGGCCGGCTTGGCTGATCACGGGCGAGATTATCCAAGGATTGGACAATCGTAAGAGGGACTCAACAATTCGTCTTATCGGGAGCACCCGTTTGTTGCAAGTATGTTACTTGGCCTTTCTTCAATTTTTCGATTTTTGATTTTTTTTTGCGGAATTTTTTTTTTACTGCGGGGGGTACTCGATCGAGTCACCCAGGCACTCGGTCGAGTACCCTCGATGAAACCCTCCTGATCTGTCTTCGGAGGTGCCACTCGATCGAGTAACCCTGGCACTCGATCGAGTGTCCTCGTAAAAAGCCCCATGTTTGCGTTCAGGGGTACCACTCGATCGAGTATCTCAAGCACTCGACCGAGTGGCCTTAGGCGAACGCTTATTTTGCCTTGGAAACTCATGCTTTTGCTTCTTTTGCAGATTTGGCTATATGAGAGGCTATCAGTGATAGATCCTCCTCTTGATGCGGGCAATTACCGTCATAACCAGGTGATGACGAGGAGGCGGGCCATTGACTTTTCTCGTCAGATTACGCAAAAGTATTGGGACAAGGTTTTGTCTTTCCATGGTGGTCCGCTAATTCGATGGGTCGTTCCGTGGTGGCCCATCTACCTTTGAAGTGGCTTGGACCCGAGGGACAGAGCCCGCTATCAGGTGATCCTATCTTTCAGGCGGACGGTTCATCTCTACCCAGATCGCATACTAAGGCAGTATGGATGGACCCAGCGAATCCCTGAAGTTGAAGCAGTTGTGAGTGACCCTACCCAACTGACTGATGTAATGTGTGATACCTGGATGCAAAGATGGTACACACGGCATACTTGGCCCGTTGTCAAATCTCGCCACTCAATCTGGGTTTCAGATTCTTACATGAAGTGGACCAAATCCGTTGATGCCAAAGCCCGAGCTGCTTTGAAAGTCGATGAAGCCTTCGACCTGCTGAGAAGAGAGCAAGCCAAAGACAATAGGGGGTTCTTTGATGAAGGAGACACTCCGGCTACCCTAGTTCGTCTAATGTCAGGCCACAAAAAGAAGACCAAGACTCAAGCTGAAGGGTCTAGTGCTAAAGGTGCTTGGGGGAAAGTGAGCCCCCAGACTGACTTAGGAAGGAGACTGGGCCCAAGACTACCCGTGTAGGACCGACTTGGCCCACGGGATAGATTACCCGAGCATTTGCGGGCTCGCATTGGACCGAAGACCGTGATAGAAGACCCGTCGCCGAAGAAACGAGCTCGTGCTAAAGAGGTTCCACTTGTGATTCGGGAACGCTCGCCACCACCCTGAAGACCTCAGGCTCCACGCGACCCGAAGGACAAGGGGAAGGGGAAAATGCCCGGATATTAGTCTTCTTATTTTATTATTTGAATATTATTATTATTATTGTGGTGTGATTTTTTTTTGTGTGTATGCCGTGTTTGGCGTTTTTTTTTTGTAACCCCGAGTTTATCGAGATATTAATAAAAGACATATTTTTGAACAGCCGTTCCCGCCTTTCGTTCATTGCAGTGGTTGTACCCTTTTGAGGGGTTGCCTACGTATCCACAAATAGCGGAATCAAACCAAACGTAGTTCAAACTTGATTTGATTGATTTTTGCAATTTTCGAAATACATCAAGATTATTAATTCGAGATGTGCGACAGTAGAATAATTAATTCTAGCTTATTGACTTGTCTATAATTTTTAAAAAATTTATAGAAAGACGAATTTTTATAAATTTTGGCAAATGACATTGAGATGGAGTTTAGGGGTAATAGCGTTTCAGCTGGTCCAAGTTGGTTGGGTTTACAAATTCGTTCCCGTCCAAGTCTGTCAACATCACCGCTCCTCCTGATAGGACCTTCTTGACTAAGTATGGCCCAGCCCATTTGGGTTTGATTTTACCCCTCGGGTCAACCGGTAGTAAGGCACGAACCGATTTTAGAACCAGATCCCCTTCTTTGATGTTTCGGGGCCTAACCCTTTTGTTGAAAGCCCGTTGGATTCTCTTTTGATATATTTGGATATTGTTGAGGGCCCGTGATCGCCGTTCGTCTAAAAGGACCAGCGAATCGTATCGGGCTTGGACCCAATCAGCTTCAGGCACTTGGCTTTCAAGTAAAATCCTGAGGGATGGCACTTCTAGCTCGACTGGTTGGACTGCTTCCATTCCGTATGTCAAGTAATACGGGGTTGCCCTGGTCGCGGTGCGGATTGAGGTTCGATATCCCCACAGGGCAAAAGGTATTTTGTCGGGCCAGTCCCGGTAATTCTCAGCCATCTTTTTTAAGTATGGTGACGATTGTTTTATTGGCCGCTTCTACCGCTCCATTTGTTTGAAGTCGGTAAGGCGAAGATGTATGCCTCTGAATTTTGTATTTTGCCAGCAATGCGGCAGTTTCGGCTTGAAAGTGGGTCCCGTGATCGCTGATGAACTCGTGAGGGATCCCATACCGGCATATTATTTTATTTTGGAGAAATTTGGCCACGTGCTTGGCGTTCAAGACACGGTATGACTCGACTTCGACCCATTTGGTGAAGTAGTCGATGGCCACTAAAATGAAGCAATGACCTCCCGTCCCGGAAGGATGCACCTTTCCAATTATGTCTATACTCCATGTCGAAAATGGCCATGGTGATGTCATGGAATATAAGAGGGAAGATGGCATATGTTGTACATTGGCAAAGATCTGACAGTTATGGCAGTGTTTGACATACACCTGACAGTCTGTTTCCATGGTGTTCCAATAATACCCAAGCCTCATGATTTTGCGAGCTAGCATATGGGCGTTCATATGCGGGCCGTTTTCACCATCATGGACCTCGGCCATGACCCTTTCGGCCTGTATTTTGTCAGTGCATAGGAGTAGAGCCCCTTGTGCCGTTTTTTTGTACAATTGCCCGTCTTCAGTTCGAACAAATTGGGTAGCTAATCTTCGTAGGGCCTTTTTGGCCCGATTTTCAGCTTCCGGGGGGTACTCTCCCGTTGTCAGGTAGGTTAGGACAGCTTGATACCAAGGTTCCGGGTCAGTTATCTCGATATCCTGAATGGCGTGGATGTAGGCTGGCTCGGAGCGTCTTTCGACACAGATTGGCATGCTGGTCAGGTGATCCGGAATGTTCAGTAAAGATGCTAATTTGGAAAGTGCATCTGCGAACTGATTCTCTTCCCGGGGCAGATAAATGTATTCTACTTTTTGAAATTGTTTCTCTAGAACCCTTACCCGTGCTTGGTAAGCCACGAGATTGGCGTTCCGAGTTTTCCATTTTTGGAGTGCTTGATTGATGACCAATGATGAATCACCGTGGACCCGGAGGTTTGTTACCCCTAAATCAGCGGCGTCTTGCAACCCGTGAATGCATGCTTCGTATTCGGCTGCGTTGTTGGTCACGTCAAAGTCCAACTTGATGGATAAGGGAGTGTGTTCCCCTCGGGGTGAAATTAACAGGATTCTGACCCCAAATCCTCGGAAGTTGGATGCCCCATCGAAATATAGATCCCACACCTCCGTATCGGTATGGAATATGTCTTCGTCAGGAAAGGCCCATGTATCGGTGTGGCCTTCTTCGGATATTGGGCTGTCAGCGAGGAACTCGGCAACTACCCGGCCTTTGATGGCTTTTAATGGTACAAATATGAGGTCGAACTCGGATAACATTAAAGTCCATCTTGACATCCTGCCGTTGAGGATGGGCTTCTCGAATAAGTACTTGATAGGATCCATTTTAGCTTTTTGAAGATGGGTTCGCATACCATGGTTAGTTTCGAAATGAACCGGCTGATGTATTGGACTTTTCCGAGAAACCCCCTTATTTCCTATTCGGTCTTGGGTGGTTTCATCTCGGTGATGGCTTTGATTTTAGCTGGGTCGACCTCGATGCCGCGTTGGCTAACGATATGGCCCAGTAATTTGCCTGACGTTACCCCAAAACTGCATTTTTGTGGGTTCAGTCTCATGTTGTATTTACGTAGCCGGGTGAAGAACTTTCTTAGGGCTGAAATGTGCCCGCTTCGGTCCTTGGATTTGACGATCATGTCGTCCACATAGACCTCCACTTCCTTATGCATCATGTCGTGGAGCAAAGTAGTGGCGGTCCGTTGATAAGTGGCCCCGGCGTTGATAAGCCCAAATGGCATGACGGTGTAACAGTAAGTACCCCAAGGTGTAATGAAGGTGGTCTTACCCATGTCCTCTTCTGCCATTTTAATCTGATTGTACCCGGCATACCCGTCCATGAACGATAGAAGGGCATGATCGGCCGTGTTATCCACCTAGTATGTCGATGTGTGGTAACGGAAAATCGTCTTTTGGGCTTGCCTTGTTAAGATCCCGGAAGTCCACGCAAACCCGCACCTTGCCGTCCTTCTTGGGTACCGGTACGATGTTTGCAACCCAGTCTGGATATTCAGACACTTGTATAAAGCCTGCTTTAAATTGTTTATCGACCTCTTCCTTGACTTTAAGAGACCACTCGGGCTTCATTCTTCTGAGTTTTTGCTTTACCGGCTTGCACCCATCTTTGATGGGTATTCGGTGTTCGGCTATCTCCCGGTCTATACCCGGCATGTCCTTGTAGGACCATGCAAAGACATCTTTGAATTCCTGGAGGAGGTCTGCGAATTGTTTTCTCTCCTCTGGATCTAAAGATATGCCCAACTTAAGCATCTGGGGCTCTAAAGTGGTTCTCACATTGATGGACTCGGTTTCTTCGATTATCGGATCTCGGGATTCCCTTTGCTCGAGCTGCTCGACCAGATGTTGAGGTAGGGGTACCTGTTCGTCGGGTTTCTCAATGTCATTGCATATAAAATTTTTGAAATTGAGAAAATTTTGGAAATAAGACAAGTCGTAAGCAGAACGGTGTTCGTTATTATTATTGATGGTAAATTTTGAAAATAGCTCGAATAGAGCGGCCATCTGGTCATTGGTCAGTGGCGGGATAGGGAGAGGTCTTGGGACAGGCCCCGAGACCTCAGTGGATAAGGGAAGAGGGGTTACAGACTCGACTTTAGCACCAGACCCTTTAGACTCGGACTCAGACTCCGACTCTGACTCTGACTTAGACTCGGTATCCGGCATGTCTCCCTCGCCGGTGGTCAGCTTGTAGACCCGTCCTTGACCGTCGGTCCATTTTATGGTCTTCCTCCAAGCCCTCGTCTCGGTGTTGGTACCGACCTCGGTGATTAGCTTGGTTGGGTCAAACCGATCGCTGCGAAGGATCAGGTTGACCAAGTCGTCCTTCGGAGCGGGGACGGCCTTGTCTTCCCCGAATAAGAGCCCCAACACGGGCTCGGAGTTGTTTTCGCCTTCCTTCGATTCGGCCTGAACGATGGTGAATATATCATCAGGGATGAAATTGCATTCCCGAGCCTTTTTGGTCTCGGGATATGTGACGGTGGGTCGGTAGAGGCCCACTTGGATAGCTCCGAAGACTGGAGTGACGAAGTAATCCGTTAACTTCGGGCTATAAGGGCTTATGTAAGTACCCTTGAAAATGTCGATGGCCTTGTGAATACCCGCCTGAACCACGTTTTCCGGGGTTATAGCATACCCTAATCCGAAATGTGATTCGCCATCATTTAGGACCTCGATAATCTTCCCAGCTGGAAGGTATGGCCTTGAGGTTATTCCGGGTAGGTAACCCAGATTTTGTAGCATCGTGTCGATGCTAGTAGTGAAGTAGGGCCTAAAGAGATATTCTTCTTCGATCATGCCCACGAAATCAAATCCTTGTGGGTCGGCCCGGCCCGTAGCGTTGCAGCTTGCTACGGTAATTGGGGTCGCCTCCAGCGTGATGATACCGTCTTTGAGGGGCATCTTGACTTTTCGATGGAGGGTAGATGACACGGCCTTGACTGCGTGGATCCAAGGCCTTCCTAGTAAGAGATTGAATGATGAGGTGACATCTATCACCTGAAATTCCAATTCCTTTTCGATTGGGCCCGTTATGATTTTCAGTTTTACGGCCCCGGCGACAGGTTTTGGGCTTCCGTCGAAAGCCTGGATAGTTTGCGCCGTCGGAAGGTAATCGGCATCGGTGATGCCGAGTGCTTTTGCGGTCCTTAGAGGAAGGACATTCACGGCTGATCCATCGTCGACAAGGGTCATCGGGAGATATTTACCTTTGCAGATGACCGTGATGTATAGGGCCAGATTGTGATTGGGCCCAAACGGTGGTAGGTCAGCTTCGGAGAAGGTTATGAGCGGGCCTTTTTCTTTGGATTTGCCCTTAAGGTAGGGCATAATGGTGGCTACCATTTCAGCAGAGGTAGCTTCTGAATCAACCCTGATTTCATCGAGAGCCTTAGTCAATGCTTCCCGATGAGCTTGCGAGCTAACCAATAGTTGCCATATGGTTAGATCGGCTCGGACCCTCTTCATTTGTTGGACCAGAGCCGTGTCAGCGCTCGGTTCTTCGGGGTAGGCTCCGTCCTGGCAGTTTCAGTGACGGATATAGGAATGGAACGCCCAGCCGCGGCGAGGTGATTGGTGGCTAAGGCTTTGGACTTAGCCTTTCGGACTTCTTCAAGGGTGATGGGGACAGCTTCCCCTTTGGTTAAGTATACATCATCCTCGTCGTCGAACCATATCCCGTTGATTTGTGGGATATAGGGAGAGATAAGGTGAGATCAGTCAATTACCTCACCGGTGAAGATGGCATGGGCGCTGAACGGGTTTTCTTTGTTGCTCGGCTTGTCTCCGGGCAACGGGATTTTCCCGCTCTCGATAAGATCTTGGATCAGGTGTTATAACCTCCAACACTTTTCAGTATCATGCCCGTTACCCCGGTGATACTGATAGTAGGCTTGGGCGTTGTAAGTTTTGGGCCTCTTTTCTACTGGAGGTTCTGCAGTTGGGCCTATCGGCTGGATCAGGCCCTTTGAAAATAGCCTTTGTAAGGCATAAGTATAGGTAGTCCCTATATCTGTGAATACCCGATTTGGTGTATTCTTCTTAGATGAGGTGTCCAACAGGTTTACCTCGTCAAAGATGCTGCGAGTTGCAACTGCAGGTGTGGGCTTGATCGTAGATGAACTTGCCCCTTGATAGCCTTTGGTAGAGGCCTTAGTCAGGCTCCCTAGTCTCAAGTCATCCTCGATTCTCGTGCCCATTTCAGTAAGGACAACGAAGTTTGAGATGATAGCATACCGGAGATGGACCCGGTAGGATGGGAGTAGATTTTTGACGAAGGCTTCCACTAGGGCCTTCTCGCCGGGCTTGTCGACCAGCTTCACACTCTCGGCCCTCCATCTCTGCAAGTATTTTGTGAACCCTTCTTTGGGCTCTTGAGCCATGACCTCCAGAGTACGCATTGTAGTCTGGATTTCAGTGTTATCGGCGTAGTTCCGAGCAAATTCGGTCGCCACATCATCCCAAGTCTTGTATTTCTTGGGATCGAGTCTGTAGAACCAGGCCCTGGGATGCTTCTCCAAGGAGGAAGGGAATAGGTGCTTGAACATGGCGGACTTTACCCCTTTGACTGCCATGAAGTCTTTGAAGGCCCGAATATGATGGACCGGATCTTCGGTACCCTCAAACATAGGAATTCCCGTCAAGTTGAGGTTGGTCGGTAGCTCGTTACTCAAAGGTGAAAAGATGCGAGCATTTTCGGAGTGGATTGAGTTGCTTGTTGATAAGTGAACTTGCTCCTCGAGCCTGCGAACAACACTGACCAATTCGGCTATGGGCCCAGTGGAATCAGCTCCTTCAACTGGGACCGTCTTCTCTACAGTGCTCAGGCGAGTGTCCAAAGTTTCTTGGTTAGCGAGGATGGAGGTCAGTTGAGTCTCGATTTTGGTTAGGGCATTTTTCAATTCTTCCATCTTGCGTTGATGTCGGGTTGTGGCTAGCCTGTCTGTAAGAACACCGCGTAATCAGAGACTAGCCCAGAAATCCCGGAATAAAAAGTACATCCCGAACGAGACTAAAAGGGAAATGACTCGAGGAAGACACCTAGACGGGTGACTTGTGAAGTGTGGGCCTTCCTTAGGATTCGGTAAGTGGGCCTAGTCCTGTTCGAAGGAAGGTTCACGTGGGACATCCCCAGACTTTTGACTCGATTGTGTTGACGGGCCCTCCTTCGTAAGAGTATGTCCTACTTAGGTGGGCCTTGCCTTAGTCTAATAAGGCGGACTGGGATAGGGAAGAAGCTCGTGATGTAAGATCGACAGAGCTTCGACGCTAGAGAAACTTGACAACTTAAGACATGACTCGACACTGCTAAATATGGGAAGTTCTAAGAGGAGGGAAGTTTTGAAAATTGATTGATTTTTGAAAAAGGACCGAGTGGACTCGGTGAATGGCCCAAATTTCCGAAAAAGAGGACGAAAAGTCATTGGGCCATAAGTTTTGAAAGTTCGAGTTTTGATTTGGGCAGCATAACGGCTAGAAAATAGGCTATTTTGAGTAAAATCATAAGTCCTAGATTCGGTATGTCCCGGGTTTTGAAAATTGAATATCTTGAAAAGGAGGATGTAATTTTTTTTGAAAAGTTGTTATTTTTGAAAACGACTCGGAAACCAGGTAGCACGTAGTCATACAAGCATTATAACGACGTCATGTATGCTCTACATTAAGTCTCGGTCGGTTTAAGAGGGTCTATACCAGTGTACATAGTCTAGACGTTGATCGGGACGGACTCTCTAAGTCGAATTGAGCTTAGAACATGACGCGAAACCCACTCGAATCGATTATGGACACCTTTTGACATATCCATGTTGGAGTACATCAATGGTATAGTGGGACGTCGGTCGCGAGTACCGGCCCGGGAAAATATGGGTTATGCATGAACCGTAAAACTAAAACGCGTATTGTACTTTTCAAACGATTTCTATTCGAGTCTCACCCTGAGGATGCCGATGGTAAGTCACGCATCAGTTAATCCCCAGCGGAGTCGCCAAATTGTGGACATGACATAGGTCCACCCCGACGCGGCCACGCGCGGGTTTGGGTAGGCGAATGAATCTCCATATGAAACAGATCGAATTGAAATTTAGGTCTATGTGGAGTCGCCACCGAATTTTGTGGTTATTCGGAACCGTTCGAGCCCACTCTATGTCTTAGTGGTCCGTATACAAAATACGGCCCATTTTCGATGTCAGAGTTTATTGGGCTCGTCCCTTTGCATTTGATACCAATACCGACATTATCGGATATTGTGTATTGAATGACTCTCGTGCGCCAACGGTTTCGGGCAACCGGAAACCGAGGTTCTGAGTAAGGGGTGAGGGTACGTGTTGGGAAGCCCACAAAGGACACCCAACCCCGCCCGCACATTAGCGGCCTCTACTAAGAATTCGAATGACTTACAATACGCGCGTTAGTAGAACGGGAAAATGATATGCAAAGAGTATTTTCCCTAAGCATGTGAGTTGAATTGAAAAGGGTTTCTAAGTCAATTTAATGCAATTAATTCTACGTCAAAGTGGAATTTTAGCATGTGGGTTCATTTAGTACAATAAAAGAACAAGAATTAAATTGACAAAAGAAACAAACAAACGCGTTAGTAACGATGCGATGACATAACGAATAATAACGGTTTGCGCAAATATAGAATTGAATTGAATGATGTACAAGATGATGCATGGTTTGAAAAGATAGTATACACGTGATTAGTTATGCACGTGTTGACCCAAGTCGTGAAATACTATCGGGTTTTGAAAATAGAATAATGTACGATTTACTGTGTTAATCGTTATGAGGTTACTCGATCGAGTGGTCGACAGACTCGATCGAGTAGACCCTGAAAAGAGGTTTCTGTTCCGCGTTTTAGACCATACTCGACCGAGAATAACTCGGTCGAGCACATGGCCACTCGATCGAGTCACTGTGAGACTCGATCGAGTGGAGGTCGTGAAAAACATTCTGGTTCGATTTTTGGGACGCCACTCGACCGAGTGGGCTAGGCACTCGGTCGAGTGCCCTCTGTGCGAATTGTAATTCGTTTGCAAATTTAATTGTTGATTTTGAAATTGCTTTTGATTTTTGATATTTCAACGATTTTACCAACTCGGGCATAAATATTGCACAATTTACGTTCGACTTGGTTTTTTATAAATCGCGACTTTTGTTGAACCGAATATAAATATTGTTGAATTTATACTCGATTCTAATTTTGAATACTCGTTGTACCCCACATTCGATTATTTGAATCGATATGGAATATTAGAGTAAAAAAAATAAAAAAATAAAAAATAAAAAGGATAAATTGATTCTAGTCGCCTTAAATTAATTATCGTGATATGAACAAATCGCGTTAATTAATTCATGTGACTTAATTGTTAGACTCGATATCCAATTATGGAATTGGTATCGAATCTAAAATCGATGCTTACTTGAATAAAAAAGGACTTGATTCCCTCGACTTCTCCGACATCGAAATAAATCCCTAGGGATTGTGATGTCGGATACGTGTCAATGGGTTTCGACCCTTATTGAAATACGATGTTTGTTCTTTGAGAAATCGATGTGACATGCGAATAATAACAATGACACAAACGATATGAGAATTATTGTTGAAGTTAACCTATCTCAATAATCAAGTAATCGGGATATCGGAACAAGCGACCGTCAACGCTGTGTGCAGTACACTTGTATATTCGTGTTTCCTTATTCCGATATTACTCATACTCGACACAAATTGATAGGTCTTTTAATGTTTTGATATTAGTACTATCGATATTAATGATGCGATAATAACGATAAAATAGATAAAAAAACGCGACCCGTATGAAGACGACATGACGCGAGAAAGAGAAAGAAAAGAGAAGAAACGGGGTTTTGACACCCTCAACCTACATGTTCTTGTCTCGGATTAGAACTCGTAACCGTGGCTTTAACACTAGAGTCTTCGAGGTGGATGAAGGTTAAGTTATGGCGGCTCGGGTTTGTTGAGTCCTAAAACTAGTTTAGGGTTTGCTAGGGTGTTGCTTAAGGTTTGCCTAGGGTGTATTAGGGTTGAAGAGGAGTTGAGTTAGGGTTGAATTTTGAGGTGTAAAGATGTGTGTAAAAAAGTGTCTTGAAGTGTGTGCAAAGGGTTGCTTATATAGGAAAAGCTAGGGCTCCGGTTTAGGGTTACTCGACCGAGTAGGCAGCTGACTCGGTCGAGTGGCCTTGTGCGCCAGCCGTCGGGCTTGAATAAGGGCCCACTCGACCGAGTGGGTGGGGCACTCGATCGAGTGGCCCAGCTGGGTCGCGCGGGTCAGTCTCTTGGACCTTGACCATGGATATTTGATGGGTTTATGTTTGAATTGGACTTTTGATGTTTGAGGGTTTGTTTTGCATGTCCCGGAAACGACTTTGACCGGGGTTGACCCAATCGCAAATAGTCGGTTTTATTTCCGGTGTCGGTTTCGGACCAAATTAGCCTCATTTGATTGGAAACGGCCCGCTGGGCTTGGATTTGAGGTTGATTTTGTGAGATTTGTACTTTGTAAGTGTGTTAGCCAGCGATTAATGGATTTGAGCCCGTATCCGAGCGCATAGAAGCATGTTAGCGTCCGATCATCATCGGGTGTTTTTTGGAAACTGCCATAGACACCTGGCAGTCAAATGCGGGTGTCTACACTCTCCTCCCGCGCTATTTCCTATGCCTTGGCGTATTTGAGTTCCGAAGCAACTTTTCTGATTACGCGGTATTCTTACAGACAAGCCACTCGTAACTAGAAGCCTACGCAAGATGCAAGAAACCTTGGACGAACTGAAAGCCTCACTGGCTAAGATGAAGGCCCAATTGACTGCCATCTAGACCGACCAAACGACCCTTGTCACCCGTTTGAGTGCCGTGGAGAAAGGGTCTCCTAATGCTGGATCTGAAACTACTGGGTCTTTTGCTGAATTGGTCAGCGCAGTCCGCAAACTGGAAGAACAGGTCCACTTACCAACTAACAACACTATCCATACGGAAAATGCTCGTGCCTATTTACCCCTGAATGATGAACTGCCCGACGACCTCAACCTTACGAGCTTGCCAATGTTTGACGGGACCGAAGACCCGGTGCTTCACATCCGGGCCTTCAAGGAGTTCATGGCCGTTAAGGGCGTAAAATCGACCATGTTTAAGCACCTGTTTGCCTCTTCCCTCAAGAAGCATCCGAAAGCCTGGTACTACATGCTAGACCCCAAGAAATACCCGAGTTGGGATGACGTGGCAACGGAGTTCGCTCGGAACTACGCTGATAATATCGAGATCCAGACTACGATGCGTACTCTGAAGGTTATGGCCGGCCCAAGAGCCCAAAGAAGGTTTCACCAAGTACCTTCAAAGGTGGAGGTCCGAAAGTGTGAAGTTGGTAGACAAGCCCAACGAGAAGACACTAGTGGAGGCGTTTATCAACAACCTCCTACCTTCCTACCACGTCCATCTTAGGTATGCCGGCATTTCAAAGTTTGCGGTTCTTACCGAAATGGGCATCAGGATTGAAGACGATCTTCCACATAATGAAGATCTGGGTGAAGCTTCTACTAAAGGCTATACTGGACATCAACTCGAGTCCTTAGAAGCCGACGACTAATGACAACATCATCCGAGAGTCCGGATTAGATTTAAGTCCGAGTCTGAGTCCGAGTCTAGGATGTGCTATTCCTTCCAAAGTCAAAGTCTGAGTCAGAGTCAGTTGTATTCTGTCCTCTTTTTCAAAATTCAATAAAATCAGCTTTCAATATTTTTTCTCATATATACTTTCTTTATGTGTTTCCGAGAACATGATGAACACCATTGTACACTGTGAGCACATGCACGTGACTATAGGCACATCTATAATGACTGCAGGAAATTGAGACCCGTGTTTTCCTTTACCTGTTCCATGTCTGACATAGAAAGCCATAAAACTACCCTTAGCAGGAGCGGTATCGAATCCTTTACCTGTTTTCAAGTCTAAAAACAACGTTTAACATCAAGAACCATATTATTTGCCCAGACAGTACATAAAGGCATACAACACCATTTTACGAAATAAATAATTAATATATATATATATATATATATATATATATATATATATAATCATAAAAAAAATACTTTTAATATTTTTATTATATAATACACATTCAGATATACAACTTTCATGAAGAAACCTAAGGCTAATTCGAAACGTATTTTACACAGAATAATCGTAAACATACATCATATATCATAAAATCCATTTTACAACATGTATTGTTAAATGATAAATCAACAAATAGTTAACTTTAAACTTTGTGATCTAATTATTTAGTCCTAAACATGATGTTATATGTTAGTTAGAGTCTAAACACTATACTACAAGATTTGAGGGCTAAGTTAGGTTACCTATTAGCAATTCTCCGGATCAATTATAACATCAAATATACTAAGATCGAAGCCTCCTTCCTCTTGCTCCTCTTCATGAATAAGTTAGAAGGACAAAAAAAAAAGTAATTTAGTAATTGTACTAGGAATAAGACTTAAAAATAAAGAGTATAAGGTAAAGAAAAGAAAGAGTATGTGCTCTTGAGATATGGTGGTGTAAACACCTTTGAACTTAGGAAAACTTGTATGGTTTTCTTTGGTTTTTAGATGGATCTTTGAAGGAGTGTTTTAAGTTAGTGAATGCATGAGCAAATGAAGAGAACAAGGCTGGTTATAAGCACTCAAGTCGTGCCTTTGATGGGAGGGCAAAGGGTGGACAAAAATTTGACAATTACTCAAAGTAGCTAATCATACTTTAAGAAGTACATTACTAGAAATGATGTTTTTGATTAGTTAGGCATATTTTGAGGCATGGACTTAAAAGTGACGGTTTGGCATGCATTAGGATGATATTTATGAGTTTATTTTGTCACAAAATAGTTAAGAGAGAAGTATGAAAATCGAAAGTCGAGAAACGATTCGTCGGGTGACGATTTTCGATGCAAAAGAGCTGTCCAGTACAATATTTTTATGATTCACTTAGAAATTGTAATTTTGAATTTGATCATTATTTAGGTCTTGGAAAAATAATTAAGTTAGGCTTTTGAAACATCTCAATCGGAGTTCGTATGAGAAAATAGAAATTGTTTTAACAAAATCGCACAGAAATGCAATAACGATAGAAATTTGAGTTTTGCAAACAGTAAAGTGAAATAGAAAGGTTCCAAAGGTACAAGAATTGAGTATTACTATTTAAAATAGTTTGTCGAGACTCTATTTGTTTATATTAATCGTTATTAGAAATAACTAAAATGGTAAAAAACACGGGGTGTTACAACCACAACCAAAGACGGACATCCTGCACCGCCGTGTTGTGCACTCGACCCTCTAAAACCGCCACCTCTCGAAGTGGTCGGTGATGTATGAACTAACTAAAGCATGGGGCGTACTATAAACCGAGGGCCCTAAACTGTCCCCGATCCAACCCCTAACCTCTTCACTATCTAACCAAGGGCCCTCCGGAGCCCACCAAATCGACTCGAGACCCTAAGGCAGCCACCTGATAACCCCGAAATCCTATAATGTTGTGCCGACCTCGCCAAACGAAATGTGGAATGTCGAGGTCGT
Source organism: Agrostemma githago (assembly GCA_958450325.1). Lineage (NCBI taxonomy): Eukaryota > Viridiplantae > Streptophyta > Magnoliopsida > Caryophyllales > Caryophyllaceae > Agrostemma > Agrostemma githago. The sequence goes on from OY288240.1 coordinate 61,460,207, forward strand.
GTCATGAAAGCGATCTATCATCGCCCTAACCACCATCAGGTTGCACTTAGTCTTGCAACCTATCAACCGGACCCGGTGTCCAACTAATGGGCCTAGAGCCCTCCTCATAACCGCCTTCTTAGCCTTGGGGCTAAGCTTCTGAGCGTAGATCTCTAAACATGTGGTGAAGCCCGAGAAGGTCCTCATCGAACCTGGGGGATGCAAACCGTGACAATACAAGTATAAATAAACAAAACAAGAAAAAAATTGAATTCAAAACATGACCCAATGACAAACATTGAGGTACTTACCTTGCCATTTACGGTACAACTGGGCACGTGCAAGTCTGGACGGAGCAATAATTGTCGACCATCCCAATCCTAAGCCCAAACGGGATCCTCGTAAACAGTCTCCTCTTCCTCGGCCACAAGTCTAGCAACATTCTTCCTCCAAGCCACTGTCACGGGCAAGGTACGCCTCGTGACCCGATCAAAACTAGCCTTGTCTACGGCGGCCCCATGCTCAAGCGAGGCGAAGGATCTCTCTGTCGCTTCTTGCGGGCCACCCGGGGAGTTAGCGAACTCAAACCATTTGCCTCGCCACTACTACCAACTGTAGAAACTCCCTCGAGACGTCCTGTACCATCTCCAGCTGCAAATCAAAGCAAAAAGTGCAACTCACGTCAAGTCAGGACAACCCAAACAGGTCAAAATAAGCTCAAAAATTCGGAAAGAGATATAAAAATTCCGAAAGACCCACTAGCACCCATTTTCGACCCCGGTCAAAATAAAAGTGGTTTCGGGAAAATCTGACATCATTCCGGTATCATTTGGTTCGTCTTAAGTGTCCCAAACTCGTACGGAATGACCTAGAGTGCATTTCGTCTCACGAAAATCGACATGTGATCTACCCATAACACCATAAGCAAAATCTAGCAAGATTACAAGGGAAAAGTACTGATAAGTGTATTTTTTAAGGCTTATTTCATGTGTTTGGTCCCGCTTTCTCTTGTGGAATTGCTCTTTAGAGCGGTTTCAAGGCTACTTACGCTTATTCTAGCTTGTTTTAGGTTCCTAAGGCCTATCTTGGAGAAATGGAACAATTCTGACTCGTTTTCGATGCATATGGAGCCAATGAAGAGAAGCGACGATGATTCGGTGACTCAGACTCGATCCCGAGTCCCATGGAGCTCACTTGATGATATCCTGAGCACCAAGCATCGATAAGAATCCTAGGAAGAGGAAATAAGGACCTATCACGGCCGGGAAGGACCCATCTCGACCGGGATGAGAAGACGAGAAGAAACAGGTTGCTGGAGGACCATCCCGGCCGGGACCACCACCATTCCGAACGGGACAACCCCTTCCCGACCGGGATCAGCTCCTTCCCGGTCGGGAACGACCCAGATCACCCGTCGCTTCATTCTTTCGCCTCCCTTACTTATGGAACCCTATATATTCCCCCCTCTTGTATTATTTTGAGCACTCTACCTTAGATCCACGAAACCCTAGACATACTTTAGGTTAGATTAGCTTAGATTAGTGCAGATTAGATTAATCCTTCCTTAATCTCTCCTTAATCTTAGTTTAATCTTTGTATCATCTTTGGATTATTGAAGACTTGTAGTGGATTATTCAATCTTGACAACATTCAGTATCCCTTGGGTTGATTTTATTCAAAGTTCTCTCCTTTCATTTTTCCTTGTTTAGTTGGTATAATCTTTCTTCTCTCTTTTATCTTAATCTTTCATAGTTAGTAAAGTTTTCATCTTCATCTATTGTTTGTTGTTCATCCTTGTTTAATCTTCATAATGAATGTTTTTGTTCTTATGTTGATTTCTCTTGTATATGTTAGTTTTAGTTTAGATATGTGTGAGTAGTCCTCTTGCTAGGGTTAGTAGGGGGATGGGTGCTTTCAAGGGTGATTAAGGGTTTGTTTAGATTGTTGGTGGAAGTTTTGGTTGCTTCTTAGTTGTATGCATAAATCATGTTTGATGAAATGCTTGAATGACTTGTAGTTGCAAATACATGCGTTCTTGCCTTCCTTCTTGTATTCTTGTATGTTGCTAGGATGGGTTCTTGTGCGAGATCGAGGAACCTCTAGGACGGTTTTGGAGCGAGAGCCCGGATTATGCCTAGATAGCTTGACTACCCCTTCATTCTTGCTTTCTCTTGATCATCTCATCACCCTTCAACCCGACCTAATCCTAGTTCTTTCCATATTGAATTCTTCATCGTCTTAGCTGTTAATCCTCTAGTTTTTGTTTGGACTTAGCTTTAGTTGTTATACCTAGTTTATTCATAGTCATAGTTTTATCCCTCCTTCTTTGTTTTAGTTGTTTAGCTTTGTTGACATAGTTTAGTCCTTAGGTGAACTCTAGTCTAAACCCTTTTTCCATCTCCGTGGATCGACCCGACTTGCACTAGCTACCTAGCTTAGGATTAGTTGGTTTTATTTGGTGTCGGGATTCACGACAAATCCCTGCCATCCCGTTGCCGGGGACGGTGCATGTTTAGACTTTGTTTGCCAATTTACTTGACTTTGTCTTTGTTTTTGTGTTCTTCTTTGTGTTCCTTTGCTTCTTGGGCACTAGACTTCTCACGTTTGCACCTAGTCTACAGTTTATGCCTAGAGGTGGTGACCATCCTCTTCTTTACAACTCAGAGCCGGAAAGGTTTTTTCAAAGCCTTCGTCAACGGACGGTTGCAAGATTGAGAGGTTCCCAACCGGGTACAAACCAAGATTTCGAGCAAAACTTGGGGATTGATCTAAACTCCCCACCTATAGAGGCCCCCATAAATTCCTGCTCTCCCTCTATGAATCAAGACTATGCCATGACGTCTCCTAACTACTATCAAGATTCATGGGGTAATCAAGAAACCTGTGGGTACGAGTTTAAAGGACATGGAAACGGCTTCCAACAAGTGAATGCTTATCAATCCTACGATCATGGTTGTTATTACTCAAGTTATCATTGTGAACCCACCATGTTTCATCATGTTTCTGCACATGGAAGCCAATCTCCCCAAAACCCACCATATTACCCTTCACCTCAACCACATTATGCGCCCCAAAACCCACAATACTACCAATCATCTCAACCTCATTACCAATCATATGATGGCCCACCCCTGGGGCATCATCAAGGTTTTCAAGGAGCACTCCAAAACCCCAATGACCACCAAATGCCCAACTTGGAGTTATATCAATCGATTCTTCAAATGCAAAAGAGTCAACAAGAAATGGCCATCCAAATGCAAAAGGAACAATATGAAATCATGGCCCATATTCAAAGGGAAAACGAGGCTTGTGAAGCTAGATTAAATGCTATAGCGGCTAAAACCTTAATGCTTTTAACTCGAACTTCATAACTTGATGAAGGATGTTCATTTGGGGAAGAGGAACAACCCGATAATGAATCCGCTAATTAAATCCATTTGAGAAGCGAGACTTGCTATGAAGAACCTCAATTGTCTACCCAAGATGAGATGAATGAGGAAATGATCATTGATGAAGGCATTGCTAGTGAAGAATTGGATGAGGTTAGTGGGAATTTGAAGAGTTTTATTGATGAGAACATAATTGGGTCTCATCTTGTCTTTCGTCAAGAAGAAAATGAAGTTGCCAATGACCTTGTTGAAACCGGACACAACGGACTCGAGGTTAATGTGGGTGATGAAAACACCGATAAAATAGAGGAAATTCAAGAGTCTACCCCCTCCATTCTTGTGGAACCTTCAATCCCCTTCACTTGTCCTTCTTTTGACCTTCATGCCGCTTCTAATGAGCCTATTGTGGAGGATATAGGACTTTGGGATGAGTTGAGTGAGGTGATAGGAGTTGTAAAGTCATGGGATATGAACGATGAAATCAAGTCGCCCATATGTGAAAATCCAATAAAATATTGTGAGCCCCTTGTGTGTAATTTGGATCTTGGTTTAGAAGAGGTTGAAACCGCTTGTATGAGTTTTAAATCTCTTCTTATTGATGATGTGGGGAAGAACGATGTTTTAGGATTTGGAGATATTGGGCCGGAACTTGTTGATGACTTGGGAATGATTGATGAAAAGAAGAGGGTTAAACTCCCTTTTGACTCTTGTGCTAAATATTTGAAGATTTCTTGGGGTTGGAGACGGTGCTTAGGGAAGAAGAGGTCAATAAAGCTTGTTGGTTGGAAAGACCCCGGAGACCACATGAAACATGACAATGGATCTTTGGATGACTACTTCTCGCTTCCGACTTGGAAGCTTTGGAGGATAGCTCGGCTCGGGTACTCAATGAGCCCCCATAATGATGTGGCTCGTACCTTTGACTTGCTCCTCCGAGTCCTTGATGGCTATGGGATCGTAGATGATGATAACTGTCATGTTGTATATATCTCTTTCCTCTTCTTTTGAGCTTTTCTGTTTGTATTTGTGTGATTTGTTTGTTTCTAGGTTTTGTTTGTTTTGTAGAGTTCTTGTGATTTGGAATTTTCTTGAGTGATGTGAGGGAGGGAGTTTTGATGGAAATTTTTGAGCTTACTTGATAGGTTTGAAGTGAAGATGAAGAATTAGAAAGGGTTATGGGTGATAGAAGCTTCAAGGCTTGGTGGAAGAAGTCGGTTTTTGAGCTTTTGACAAGCTTTTGGGGACGGGATTTTGAATCCCAAAGTATTATTTGCCTTTTGGGTGGAGCTATTAAGTAATGAAGAGCTCAGGAAGCCATTCCGCCCGGGTGAGCATCATCACGCCCGGGACGAGTTGCGCTGCAAAAGACTACCCTCTGACTACCCATCCCGACCAGGATCAAGGTCTTCCCGACCGGGAAGGACTCCTCTCGACCGTGATAAGTGTCATCACAACTAGGAAGGGTCCTGCAACCCCCTTTTCGCCTTCTTTCCTTCATTTAAGTCCTACCCCACCACTTTACACCCCACCCAACCTCCCTACTCACCTTTGCCTCTATCATTTCATCCCTACGCTTCAATTATACACCTTCATCTCCTCTTCTCATCACTATACACCGAGTTTCCCCTTAAATCTCAACCTCATTACACCATTACAAGCCTGGTACTTCAACCATGCCACCACATTTAGGAAGAAGAGGAATAACGATGATGAAGACAAGCAAGGTGCATGCCGATAACGATCATCGAGACGATGGAGATGATTGAGTTGCTAACCGTTTGGTAGGCGACTCTCCTTTCTTTTTCGTCTTTTATTGCTAGTCTCTCTTTGTATGTTCCCCTTCTTTTTATCCTTTTGGTGTCATGCTGGCCCTCAGGGCCTTTGTGGTCTTTGCTTCCGATTCTCGATGACGTGATTACATCAAGAATAATTTGAATATCCAAATTGACAAGTTCTTTTCACTTTTATTTTTTTAATTTCCTTTTGGTAGAATTTAGTCGGATTCGGGCGGAATCAGGGCTAGGTGACTTGATTACACCTAGCCCTCCCCTCCCATTTCTTTTTTTTTTTTTTTTTTTTATTTCTTCCCCCATCCATATCTTTTCTCATCTCGGCCCTTGGTGACTTGATTACACCTAGGCCCGACACATTCTACCCTTTCTTCACTTTGATTTTTAATTCTTAGCTTTATTTCCACTTTTTCTTTTCTTTTTAGGGTCTCCACACACTACCGATCGAGTATGAGGACATTGCTCGATTTAAGTGTGGAGGAGCGATATCCTAGTTTAGTTTAGTTTTATAGTTTAGTTTTATTTTCGTAGTTTTTTCGAATTTTTTTTAAAATTCCTAAAAATTTGAAAAAATTACATAAAAACCAAAAAGATCTTCTTTTTTGTCATTTTGTTTTGTGTCTTTGTGTTGTATATTTGTTGTGTTATGTGTGTTTTGCCTCCTCATTTCCTTGTTGGTTGCTTGATCGCCGTGAGTTTCGGAAAGCTCTTGACATCAGGTAATATCCTTCTATCTCTTTCTCCTTTTTACATTTTGGTGTTTGGAGGAGAATTTGTGATGGTGTGTGCTCGGGTGGAGCTTTTTGGAGATTTTGGTAGATGCGGTTAGTTTCTTGGAAAGTTTGGGGTGGTGTTTGTTTATTTTTTGTGTGTGTTTGTTCTATTTTGTTTTGTTTTGTTTGTCTCATTTTCTTTCGTCTTTGTTTTGTCTTGTATAGTTTGTGAGTCTAGTGTAGAATTTTTTTACGAAAACCCGGTTTTGAGACTAGTGCGCAAGTGTTTACTTTCCCTTTTTAGTGACACGAATCGATCCTTGGACATTAGTCTAGTAGAATAACTTTAAATCAATAATTTCGTTGGTTCTTTACCTTGTGTCCACCTAGTCTACTAAGGATTTATTGCGGGATTTGCATTTTGACCACCCACGGAGTGAAAAGGCCTTCGTTGCCGAGTCCCGTCCTCTTAGGTGACCACGTTCGAAATCGTTTGATTAGTCCAAGTTTCCCCCTTTATGTGGGTTTGAAGGGAAAGCGCGCCCGACATACCCATTTCCCTACCTTCTACACATATCTCACAAATAAGTTGCATTTTATTGAGGTTTCTATACTTGGTTGTAATGATTGCATACAATACAAAATTTAGCCAAAAGGGCAAACCAAGGCAAAAAGAAAGAAAAAGAAAGAAAGAAAGAAAAGGCACAACAAATCAAAAATAAAATACAAAAGAAGAAAAAAAATGGCAAAAATGCAAATCAAAAGCAAAGTATGAAAGAAGAAAAATGCCAAGAAAATCATTTCACAAAAAAATCTTACCCCTCAAAAATAAGCTTTTTACCGATTGTTATCGTGAAGAGCCTACTAAAGGACCGAGTCCCTAGGAAGGATGATAGTGGTAATGGTCGGTATATCCTCACTTTGCAACCATATCCACCTTTTTACTTGGACTAGTTAGGCTTATTTTGAGCATGGGACGACCCTCTTGGCTTATCGATAAAGGAGGCGGGGTTTCACTTTACCTACAATGTCGACTAACTCCGTGGTTCATCCTTTTTCCATCCCGCCTATCGTCCCGTAGTACGTTCTTAGAAGATTAGGAGGACCTAGGTAAGTTACCAACGTTTTTGTTGCTTTGTCGTCATACTATTAGGATTTTGTCCATTTTGGTTTGTATTACTAGCTTGGGAATGTTGTCACTTGCCTTGACTCCTTAACCACTGTTTCTTTCACCGCTTTGTTGAGGGAAGCAGTATTTGTTTCTTTTTGGATGCAACCGATTGTTTGTTTGTTTGTTTGTGTTTTCGTGTTCGGTTGTATCCACAGTTTTGTCGCAAGACCTCACTTGCCTTTCGGAGAGAAATTTTCCTCTAAGTGTTCTCGCGTGAGTTGAAAGGGCGTAGGGTGCGCTAATACCCGCGCACTCGTCTAGTATTTTAGTTTTTATTAGTTTAGTAGTTAGTTCGTCCTTACTCGAGGGCGAGTAAGGGTTAAGTGCGGGGGAGTTGATAAGTGTGTTTTGTAGTGCTTATTTCTTGTGTTTGGTCCCGCTTTCTCTTGTGGAATCGCTCTTTAGAGCGGTTTCGAGGCTACTTACGCTTATTCTAGATTTTTTTAGGTTCCTAAGGCCTATCTTGGAGAAATGGAACGATTTTGACTCATTTTCGATGCATATGGAGCCAATGAAGAGAAGAGACGATGATTTGGTGACTTAGACTCGATCCCGAGTGCCATGGAGCCCACTTGATGATATCTCGAGCACCGAGCATCGATAAGAAGCCTAGGAAGAGCAAAGAAGGACCCATCACGGTCGAGAAGGACCCATCTCGACCGGGATGAGAAGACGAGAAGAAACAGGCTTCTGGAGGGCCATCCCGGCCGGGACCACCACTATCCCGACCGGGACCACCACTATCCCGACCGGGACCACTTCTTCCCGACTTGGATCACCTCCTTCCCGGCCGGGAAGGACCCAGATTACCCGTCAATTCATTCTTTCGCCTTCCTTACTTATGGAACCCTATATATACCCTCTCTTGTATTGTTTTAAGCACTCTACTTCAGATCCACGGAACCCTAGACATACTTTAGGTTAGATTAGCTTAGATTAATGTAGATTAGCTTAATCCTTCCTTAATCTTAGTTTAATCTTTGTATCATCTTTGGATTATTGAAGACTTGTAGTGGATTATTCAGTCTTGACAACATTGAGTATCCCTTGGGTTGATTTTATTCAAAGTTCTCTCCTTTCATTCTTCCTTGTTTAGTTGGTATAATCTTTCTTCTCTCTTTTCTCTTAATCTTTCATAGTTAGTAAAGTTTTCATCTTCATCTATTGTTTGTTGTTCATCCTTGTTTAATCTTCATGATGAATGTTTTTGTTCTTATGTTGATTTCTCTTGTTTATGTTAGTTTTAGTTTATATATGTGTGAGTAGTCCTCTTGCTAGGGTTAGTAGGGGGATTGAGTGCTTTCAAGGGTGATTAAGTGTTTGTTTAGATTGTTGGTGGAAGTTTTTGTTGCTTCTTAGTTGTATGCATAGATCTTGTTTGACGAAATACTTGAATGACTTGTAGTTGCAAATACATGTTTTCTTGCCTTCCTTCTTGTATCCTTGTATGTTGCTAGGATGGGTTCTTGCGCGAGAGCGAGGAACCTCTAGGACGGTTTTGGAGCGAGAACCCGGATTATGCCTAGATAGCTTGACTACCCCTTCATTCTTGCTTCCTCTTGATCATCTCATCACCCTTGAACCCGACCTAATCCTAGTTCTTTTCATATTGAATTCTTCATCGTCTTAGTCATTAATCCTCTAGTTTGTGTTTGGATTTAGCTTTAGTTGTTATACCTAGTTTATTCATAGTCATAGTTTTATCGCCCCCTTCTTTGTTTTAGTTGTTTAGCTTTGTTGACATAGTCTAGTCCTTAGGTGAACTCTAGACTAAACCCTTTGTCCGTCTCCGTGAACTTTAGTTGTTATACCTAGTTTATTCATAGTCATAGTTTTATCGCCCCCTTCTTTGTTTTAGTTGTTTAGCTTTGTTGACATAGTCTAGTCCTTAGGTGAACTCTAGACTAAACCCTTTTTCCGTCTCCGTGGATCGACACGACTTGCCCTAGCTACCTAGCTTAGGATTAGTTGGTTTTATTTGGTGTCGGAATTCACGACAAATCCCTGCCATCAAGTACGGGAATAAACGGGAAATCAACCATAAATCCTAGCATCTCGACTTTCACCCATGGGAGGTCATTAAAGTACCTCTAAGTTTTCATCTCAAGCAAATAACTATACTATCAAACTATATCCTACCCTAATTCAACAAAGGGACCAAGAATGAGCATCGAAACATAGCAAAACCAAAACACCCAAATCGATTTCCAGGGTTTAGTAAAATCGACCCACAACCGCACCAATTAAGCATAAAATCGGCAATAGGTGAGTAAGGAACACTTACCTAGAGTCGACATAATCAAGTATGATGGAAATTGAGTCGGAAATCGGTTTATCGAATCGATAGTATGGGTTTGGGGCGAAGAAGGTCGCGCGTCTGATTTATGGGACGAATGAGCCTTTCCCCTTTTCAATCGCGAAACTTAAGCAAAACTGGAAAACAAAACTTGGGCCGCCTCAGTGCGGGCGCCCGAATATTGGGGCGCTGCAACCCGGGCAACTCAATTCTAAGCCGCAGTAAGTGGGGTGTCCTTCCCCTCAACATAAACAAAATCTGATTGACCCAAATGCAATTCTCAATACCCTCAAGACGTACATTCAAAATAAACAGTAACGAGGCAATTTACTCCTCCTCAGCAGATCAAGCAAGTCTTAGTACCTTCCCCTAACAGAATGACTAAAATTAATCTACCCCTCCCCAGCGGAATAAGCAGAACATATGAAATCCCCAGCTAGTACGACAGTTCGTACTAAAACCTATGACAACCGAATATACTATCCCAACAGAGCATCTCACAAGCCAGCACAACCCGTTATGCAAACCCGTGAAATCCCCAGTGGTACCCATCAACTCAAAATGTCAAAATTCAAGTACAAATCAACTACCCTAGCAAATCCACAATCTAAAGCAACCAACTCGCATCCCCAGCAGGAAACCGTAAGCCCGCAGAACAAATGCAAACGCAAGAATCAATACAAACGCCATCACGCACTCAACAAGAGTTTATAGAACGACCCCAAAAAGAATCAAAAGCAAAAGTTATCATCGAATCTAAAACAATCACTCATCAATACTGCAAAAGTCCAGGGACAAAGATCCGCCCCAAAGAATAGCCTAGGGATGGTCGGAAACCATCCAAAGAAAGCAAAAGTCCGGGGATAGTCGGGAACTATCCCAAAGAAAGCAAAAGTCAAGGGGCAAAGATCCATCCCAAATAATAGTCCAGGGATGGTCGGAAACCATCCCAAAGAAACAAAATTCCAGGGATAGTCGAAAACTATCCCAAAGAAAGCAAAAGTCCAGGAATAGTCGGAAACTATCCCAAAGAAAGCAAAAGTCCAGGGACAAAGATCTGTCCCAAAGAATAGTCCTGGGATAGTCGAAAACTATCCCAAAGAAAGTAATAGTGAAGCAAATGTCCAGGGATAGTCGGAAACTATCCCATAGAAAGCAAAAGTCCAGGGACAAAGATTCGTCCCAAAAAATAATCCAGGGTTATTCGGAAACTATACCAAAGAAGCAAAAGTCTAGGGATAGTCGGAAACTATCTCAAAGAAATCAAAAGTCCAGGGATAGTCGAAAACTATCCCAAAAAAAGCCAAAGACCAGGAACAGAGATTCGTTCCAAAGAATAGGCAAGAGATAGTCGGAAACTAACTCAAAGAAAGACCAGGAATAGACAGGATTCTGTTCCAAAGAATTGAAACCCAAGACCAACGCAGGCACCCAAGATTGATAAATTCAAAATAAACGCAACCACCCTAGAGGGATAAATCTAAATTAATGCAACCACCCACAAAGGATTAAATCAAAACCAAGTCACCCGTAAAAGACTCAAGCAATAGGTCCATATTAAAGACAGAAACACTAATTAATTATAACAAAATCAAAGTAACACAAGCGAACATCAGACCAGAGCTTTAGCAAACAACCGAAGGCGAGGAGGTCAGGTATGATTTCTAAGCCTTGGCTGGCGAGCCCTAGTACGTAGTTTAACGAACTTAAAACGACCCGAACGGACAGCTACCAGGTCGTAATCCTCGATTGACCTGGGCGGCTATACTTTGACTTCACCTTGTCCAAGCCTCAATCAAAGTGGGGGCTTCTGTAGACACCCAAATTCAGACCTGGTGGCTGCAGGAGTGCCCAACGATCACCCGATGATGATCGGGCTGCAACACGACACAATTTTACGATGTTTTTAGATGGTTTTTCTATAGAACGAATCAAATAATTAATCAGAAAAATTAATTCAACATCACGACAGTCTTAATCATGTCATTACGGTCGTGTTAATACTAATTACAGTCAATTCGGACACCGGGGCTCCGAATCGATCCCGTAACACGCAATGTCAAACCCGAGTCAGTGCGTCAGGCCAAGCGAGCCTCGAGACACATGCATAAGGCCCACCGGCGCACGCGTGCTAGGTCAAGAGTGAACACTTAAATCCCAAGAAACACAAGATTATGTATAATCTCCGCTTTCGAAACTTTTCAAATCGAATCTTCAATATTTCGACCGCCTCCCTCCAGGCGCTTTAAAATTGCACCACCTAAACTCAGGCGCCCCAATCCTTGGTCTCACGCCACCAGGCGCCTGAGATCTCGATTTGAACTACGAGAAAAACTATAAATACCTCTCTTCTCCGCTGATTTCTACACACAATTCAAAAATTCATCTCCTCCTCCTCTCTACGAGCTCCTTGCTCCTCTTTAGCGTCGCACTCCGACATTAGGAATGATCCACTCAATCGTTTTCTCTCCGATTCGCGAATAAATGCTACTCTTCGTAGTTACTCGAGTTATTGGCTCGATACGAACGCAAAAGGGCACCCGTGTTAGACTAGCCACCTCGAACCACCGTAGCCAAACTCTGTCAGAATTGCCGCGGGAAAGCTATGAAGATCCGCCAATAGAAGTCATATCGTCACAAGGTCGTCATCTAAACACAACTTTACATTCCATACTTGTAACACCCCTGATTTTATAAATTAAATAAAACTGAAATTATGTTCGCGTTTTTATTCTTACGATTTAACTCGTAATTGTTAAAATTATTATAAAACGAATTTATCGTTTAATCGTTTCAAACTACTAAAATTCTATTTGTCTCAAAAACTCATCTTATATTTAAAACATATTTTTATTACTGTTGCGATTTATTTTATACATTTGATTTAATTTAATTCTTATCGAAAGTCTATCTCGGCGATTTAAATTCTAAATTCTTTTTTTTAAGCTCGAATTTCTATTTTCGGCTCGAAGTTCATTTATTTTAAGTTTCGTCAAAACTTCTATTTTCTTTCCTCGAGAAATCAATTATTTAATTCACTTTATCGAAAATTTATTATTTATCGGGAAACATTATTTCATCGTCTAATTATTTATTTTTATAAGCTTCATTTTCGTCTCGAATACTTTATTTACTCATTTTATTTGACGGCACCATTATTTATTAATTTTTTTAACTTGTTTTAATTCGATTTGTGGGTCAGTCAACTTATCGTTACAGAATTCGTCTCCTACCCGATTCATTTAATTAATCTGTATACTATGTATACTTATTGTCTCGGAATCCGTATATTTTTTTGGTGATTTAAATTCAACCCCACTTATTAATTACGTACATCCCACTTGTTGAACGTATACAGCATCCCTTTGCCTTTCTTCTCCTCTCCATCGCTTCACTCCCTCTTCATTCATCCCCTTTAACTCCTCTAAACCATCACGTTCATCATCTTCATTTCACCTCCACGCACCAAACTTCATCAGCCTCCCCCGAATCTTTCCTCTTCTCTTCTTATGGTGCTGACGTCCTTTTTTTTTACCATCGCGCATCCCGGTTTCGACCCCTCTGTTTTCCTCTGCTGCTACTCGACCTATTGTTGCTTGTTTCCGTGGGTTATTTTCGGTTTTGCTGTTGCGTTTATCAGTCATCCTTTACCCGAATTCGTGAAAGTAATTACTCTTCTTCACTTCTTCGTCTCCTTCCGATTTCATCCATTTTTCTGCAGTTGCTGCTTCGTTTTTTTTTTGCTGTTGCATTTGGTTGATGCTCCTGCGTGTGTGTCTTCATCTGTTCTTCTTCCTCTTCATTCTCGTTCTTTTCCTTTTCTTCTTTTCTTCTGTTCTGTTCTACCGTTGCTGCTGATGTTGTCGTTTGTAGTTGTTTCCGCTATTTGTTGTTCCTGTTGTTTTGTTTTGTGTTGCTGCTGCTGCTGCTCGCTGATGTGGTTGATGGTGTCGTTGTTGTTGTGCTTCTATTGCTGCTGTTTCTTCTTCTTCTCCTTCTTCTTGTTGCTTGTCCTTGTTGTTGCTACTGCTCTTCGTCCTTGACAGGGGTAAGTCGTATCCCTAATCAAAGATACCTTAAGATCCACTAATTAATGTAGATAGTGAAGTAGGGGTCGAACCACAAGGAGACGAGACTCAAATACTTGTTCTAAGGTCTAGGCTTAAGACTACAGGTCACTGTTTTTTTTTCTTGTTTGTTTAATAGGCTGACAACTTATTGCTATAAGATAAATCAACAATAAAGAAGTTTAGGGTCTCAGGTTCACAATGAATATTAGTTGGGCCAGTGAGTCAACTAACTGGTCAATAATCGAACTGGCTAAGGTGTAGGTCCGGTCGGTACTTCTACAAACTTTTGAACTGAACTTAACCTGCGGTCGCTAGAATTAAGCTAGTCTACCTAAAATATCGTGATCTAATTTGTCCTTTACCAGGTCGGCGAAAAGTTCTAATTGTGATACTAATTAATTAATCCTGGCCAGTAATCAATCTATCAGAATTAGAAGAATATTCAGGCGACAGTTCATACGATTAGGAACAGGTCAATTAACTATAACACAATTAATATACATTGATCCCCTTAAACCCTAGATAAAATTTAGCTGCTCATATTAATTGTAATTAAACTAACAAAAGACGAATGGCAAATACACATGGTGAATACGAATCGAATTAAACTACAAGAAACAATAATAATCCTACGCTAGAAAACAATAGACGAAAACTGAAATTAAAATTACTACGAAAAAAAAAAGATGAATTAAGACGAGAATTAAACTAGAAAACTGAAATTGAAAATAAAAATAAAATTAAGAGTATTGATCCCGACTAATTCAAGATCTGAAAAGGCAAGAACGGAGTTCAATGTATATCGCGAAGAAAAGCGGAAAGCTACGTAAACTTCAATGCTAAGAAAAAAAATCAAAAGTAACGTAAAGAGTATGATGTGAAAAGTAAAAAAGTGTCTGACAATCTCCTCCTCCAATTGATTTAAAAGAAATTAGTTGGACTTAAAATGGGCCCAAAATTCTAAATGAGTTAAAATTATTTGCGCACCCCGGGTAAGACGCACTCGGTCGAGTTCACGCAGTGCCACTCGATCGAGTGGATCTGTAATTGCTCCAACTCGAGTTCATCTTGGGCTCAAAGAAGGAATTGGTCCAATATTCCAATGCAGTCCAGTTGGGCTTGAACATGAGGCACTCGATCGAGTGCTATGGCACCACTCGATCGAGTGGGCCTGCTAAAAGTCGTAGTGTAATCCCTTAAAAATTCTAACGCAATACAGTGACAGAAACACTGTAGATTTGGGATTAAAACACACTGAAGTTCTATATTTTAATAAAAGAATGGTCAGTCAATACAGAGGCCACTTTTACAAAAAGGCTAAAATAAATATTCTCCAAACATGGTTACAAAAATCCATAAATACATAAATGAATAAAGAGTATGATCCACGCTACTCGCTAGCTCACACCCAAAACCCAGCACCAAATACATGTCATGTTATAAACATAACAGCCACGTCAGTGGAGAGTAACTCGAACGTTCTTCCAGCCATATTATATCATATGGAAAATAATGATATTATTATATCAAAATAATTAAATTGGAAAACATTAAAAATGATATAATAAAATAAGTTCTCGGAGGAAACTTAAAACATTTACCAACCTGCAAATCAAAATGTATCGATAATAACAAAAATATTCAAAATGACGTTATGGATATGATTAGTGATGAAGGCGAGACTTTCACTAGGAGAATACTAAAACTAGCTTCGAGAACTTAGTTCAAACAAATCAAACTTCGGTCTCTAACTAGACTACTCAACCATAATAGGAAGGCGACTTATAAATGCGTGGCCCTAGTTTAAGATAATATGCACACCCCTCCCAAGCACCATAAATACTCAGTTCAACCCGACGGCGTCTTACACTACGAGACACGAGTTTAAGGTCAAAATGTACACACACTCCCGAACACCATATATGCTCGGTTCAACAACCAATATGCCTCATAAAGACACACCAGCCTTATAGTTGATGGCAAAAACGTAAACCCCAGAATATATATTACTTTAAACCTCACACTTGTCCTTATTCCATAACTTCAAAACAGCCATTATCGATATACACAAGAGATATAATCATTATAAATAATATGAAGATAAAAGGAATAAGCATTTTATATTAAAAGGGGAAACTTTCTATAATTAGAAACTTACTAAGTTTAGAAACTTACTAATTTTAGAAACTTACTTAAAATAGAAATATTTTTATAGAAAATTCGTAAGTTATTAAAAATAAGTGAAATGTATAAAAAAATAACATTTCTAACGAAATTAACCTTTTATTATTATCGTCGCTATCGTAACCTTAATATGTTTCTAAATTCGTTACTCAAAGTATGAATAAGTTATAATAAGTCAACACATAGTATTTTATAATTAATTAGGAAATCGATTTAAAACTATAAATTTTAGAAAAGAGACGTTTTATGAAAAACGATATAAAAATTTATTTGATTCAACAAATTCTATAAATAAAATGAATTTTACAAAGGTTTCAAATCATTTTTAGCAAATAGTTTTAAATAATACGAATTTTACTAGAAATAGTCAATTTTAAACAAATAAGAAATTATTATTGAAAATAGTTTCGACTAAAAAATATATTTAAAACAAAATCGATCATTTTCTCATTTATTAGTATAAATCGTAAATCGAATTTAATTTATTAAACAAGTATAAAATTTTGATTGTAATATAAAAATACGATTTTGAGTTTAAAATTATAAATTAACAAAATTTGAGGAAAATATAAAATTGATATTATTTAGTTACTAGTGTCACGATAACCAACGAAATATTATAACGATCGTAAATAATTAAATCAATAACGATTTATAAAACGATATCATAATCTTGTGAAAATATTTATAAGGCATACGATTTAAAAATAAAATAATTAGCAAATAATAAATAGCTAAAAAATTAGAAAATCGAAGTTAAAATATTTAATACATACTACTGCTCAAACATACGATATAAGATCGAGTAAAGTCCTAAAGTTATCTTAAGTCGACAACCGAAACGAACTCGTACTCGTCCTTCTTAATCAACCCAAGCTTCAAATCAGTAGAAAAGTCGTCCTTAAGCTCCAAGTTGTAGAACCGCTAGTCTCCGCATGCTTCACCACGAAAAGCGAGTTGACAAAACAAAAGAATGAGACGACAAGGTTATTCGACACAGGACGGAAAGGGAATTGATGCGTCAAATAGAAACTCAAAGGCCGAATTTAATAGAGTTGAATACGACCACATAATGACCCAAAATAGCTCGCAACCAAAGCACCAAACGAATGAATACTACTACAATGACGCACAACCAGACAAGAAAACAGAGTGAGAAGAATGAGCAGTAGATGAATATAGATTAATATGGAAGAACGAGCACCGTACCGACCTGAACAAGAACAACAGCAAGAGGAACGACATAGGAAGAACAAAACCAAAGGAGGATGAGAAGAAGAAGAAGAAACGAAGATGGACAACAGCCACAACAATAGCAGTAGCAGCAAACAAATGGATATGAACCGTGATTATACGGCAAACAGCAACGGAGAAGGATCATGGAAATAAATAGAGATAACGAATAGTCCAAAATTGGACAGAAAATGACAATAGCCACACGGTACTAGTGGACAACAGTAAAACAAAACCGTAAACGACAAACTCGACATCAAAACCGAGTGAAACAGGGCATGAGATGAGACACAACAACGACATAGAACCGCAGCACAAGACTCACAACATCAACGAGCAACAATAATGGTGCCATCAAGAGAATCGACCTAATACAAGGCAACAAATGCAGCAGACAGCAACAGTAATCGTAATAGAACAGCAGCAGAGATAATAATGATACACAGACAACCTCAACAACGATGCACCGCAACAGTACACGGGACGACGGAAAAAAAATCAGCAACAGCGAGCAGCAACAAATCAAGAACGAAAAAGGAAGAAGAAGGAGAAGACAAAGGCGAAACAAACAGCAGTAGCAGCGCAAAATAGAGGACAACAATCGTAGCATCAAAACAACAACAACAACCGCTGCAAACAGTATTAATCAGATGTGACACGAGAGACGAAATAGCAGCGGCAATAAAGAGGAAGATGAACGAAGAAAGAAGGAGGGCAGGAAGAAGGTAGGAATTACCTTACAAAGTCAGGGGACAGAGAACAACAACAACAACAAAACGTAACAGCACCAGTAGCAGCGGATTGCTGAGGAAAACAGAGGGGGGGGCGAGAAAGAAGAAGAAATTGGAGGATGAATGCGAGGTGGCTGCATCGAGATCACCAATAATGGGTTTTTAAAAGAAAGGAAGAGGTGGATACGGAGGAATAGGTTGGCAGAAAATAAACGAAGTGAATAAGAGGAAGGAATGAAAAAGTGACTTGAATGTGGAAAAAGAAAATATGAAGCGGTGGGGATGGTATGAAGGGTAGAGGGAGAGAACCAAGGCAACGTAAAAAGGAGGATGAATGTAAGATAAAAACAAGTGGGAAAACGGTGGAGGGAGACAAAAGAAAAGGGGATGAAACAGCTCACAAATAGACCTGGCAAAGTAAACCCGGACTCGAAAAACGATCGAAAATAAATGAATTGAAACCGATCGAACACCCGATAGGATTAACCTGGAATAATACCCAAAACCCGATTCAATCCGAATCGAATCGAAATTGTACCGAATTTAATATAACCGAATGATACCCGAACCCGAATATAACCGAACCAATAATAACCGAATCGATTGACCCGATTAATAAACACTTATTTTTTCATAAAAACACCCAAATTTAGAATTTTCTTTCTTGATTCTTTATTTATTAATAGTTTTATAAACTATTACCTACCATTTGAAGGTATAAAAAACTCAAAATCAAATTATTTATTTTTTTTATTCAAGAAATTTATGACCCGAGACTCACCTGACCTGCTATTGACCCAACCCGAACCGTACCCGACTCAAAATAACATAAACCGATAAAAGTGACTAACCGAAATGAACCCGATCGAAATCGAACTGAAACTGAAAGTTATGCTAACCCGATTATAATCGAATCGATTTAACCCGATCCGAAATCGAATCGAATGACCCGTTTGCCAGGTCTACTCACAAATAGGGGTGTTCACCGTTCCGGAACCGGACCGGACACGGTTGGACCGAAGACCGATCGAAGGGGTTCATCAGAACCGGAAACCGGACCGGATGGGTGTCAGACCGGACCGGTCTGAACCCGGACCGGACCGGTCGACCCGACTAACGCGTAAATGGTTGTAACTTGTACGTTTGTAACTTGTAAGAATTTGGTTAAGATGCAACGTGCCAACGTATAATGTTTACACATGAATACGTAATCAAAATTGAGAAGTAAATAGCAAAGTCCTAGATAAAAATAAAGTACGAAACTAATAATGTATGCTTAAAATTTAATAATGACGAATTGACGAGACTAATAAAATTTAATAATGCCACAAGAAGTCAAGATATTTTGAGAATTAGTAATTCTGTATATTAGTGAATTAGTAATTTTGTTATTTTTGTATAGTATTTTCAATTATTTAAGTATGTTTAGCTGTTTAGGAATTTAGAAGTTAGAATTTATTTAGGAATTAGGTTGATTATATTTTGAGAATATAACAATTTACTAAGTCAAACTTTGGGATTTTGGAAATTTTTGAAAATCAAATTTACTGACTTGATTACTTGAATAATTGATGAGTTGCGCTTGCGTTCAAACACTTCAAAGTT
Organism: Agrostemma githago; assembly: GCA_958450325.1. NCBI lineage: Eukaryota > Viridiplantae > Streptophyta > Magnoliopsida > Caryophyllales > Caryophyllaceae > Agrostemma > Agrostemma githago. Next base: position 61,479,368 of record OY288240.1, read on the forward strand.
AGGAAATTGGATTAGCGGTTATTGAATTTCGGTCTTCCGGTCTGGACCGGGTTTTTCCGGGTTTTAGCCCGGACCGGACCGGAAACCGGATTTGCAGAGAAAGAGCACCCGGGGACCGGACCGGTTAGGGGTAGGTCCGGTTCGGTCTGGACCGACCGGTCCGGTTCGGTCCGGTTGGTCGGTCTGGACCGGTTTTTGAACAGCCCTACTCACAAATAAAGAGAGTAGAAAAGGAAAAATACGGATTGGTTAAATGAATCAGGTAGAAGACGAATTCCGTAACGATAGGTTGACTAATCCACTAATCGAATTAAAATCGAGTTAATAAAATTAATAAATAATCGGGCCGACAAATAAAATGAATAAAGCAAATATTCAAGACGAAATTATTAGAAATAAATAATTAGACGATGAAATAGTATCTCCCGAAAATTAATAAATTTTCGATGAAGTAAATTAAATTTATTTCTCAAGGGAAGGTATTAAATATTTTGACGAAATTTAAAATAAATAAGTTTTGAGCCGAAAATAGAATTTCGAGCTTAAATATAATTAAATAAAAGAATTTAGAATTTAAATCGCTGGAATAGGCTTTCGATAAGAGTTAAATTAAATGTGTAAAATAAACCAAAACAGAAATAAAAATATTTAAATATAAGAAGGATTTCCGAGACAAATAGAATTTTAGGAGTTTGAAACGATTAAACGATAAATTCGTTTTATAATAATTTTAAGAATTACGAGTTAAATCGTAAAGGAAAAAATATGAACAAAATTTTAATTTAATTTAATTTAATTTATAAAATCAGGGGTGTTACACGTAGCAAGAGTTCTTCTTTGCTTCTCGGCTTTTCGTTTTCTTGCTCTACCTCCGTTCTCGTCTCGGCTATCTGGCCTATTACTCCTAAATATGCTCGAAATTGCACCTAACCTGCGAAATAGCGCGAGAATCGGCAGGATCGACTTTCCAATCAAAATCAACATTAAATATATAAATTGGGAAGAAGAAAAGCTTAAATATGGATGTCGGGGGACAATAAAATACGATATAAAATATGTTGATCAAACTCCCCGAAACCAAACCTTTGCTTGTCCTCAAGCAAACAACTAATATATACATACGAGGACAAGTGATGTGAAACACGACTAAGAGTTGAATCATAGTTATTCTCCTAATCAGGGCCGTCTTAAACATTTAGGAGGCCCTGAACGAAACTATGATTTTGGGCCCTTATATTATGCATGTCTACATAATTTTTCAAAAATACTTATTTGTGATGAGTATATTTGTCACAAATATCGTTTTGTGATGAGTTAAATATCACCCGCAAGGGTAGACAACTCATTTAGTACAACGATCTCCTCGATTTAAAGTAAACAATGAAATAATAAAATCATGGACATCATTAAAATTCGTCACCACAAAATGTCATTGTATGTTATGTAACTAGAACTTAAACCTATTTAAAATATAAAACTATTAAAAATGAAAGAAGAAAGAATCCGTTGAGAATAAATTTATGTATATCAATGAAAAAGAAGAAAGAAAATGTTGCGAATAAATTTATGTAAAAGAAAATGTTGCGAATAAATTTATGTATATTAATGATTTTACAAAAAATATACAAAGTGTACAGATGGGGGATTGAACCCACAATCACATGAACAAGACCATCACACTCTAACCATTGAACCAGGATGATGCAACTGCTTAACAAAACCAATTCAAAGTAATATATAGACTAAACTAATTTTTATAAATCGAGGCCCTCACAAAAATGAGGCCCAGTTCAGCAGCCCACCTTGCCCTCCCTCAAAGACGGGCCTGCTCCTAAAGTCGACTAAAATCGACGAGAAAACATGTAATCCTCAAGAATGCAACGAGACTAATAATCAAGCCATAATCAAACAATTGTCTGCCAAATTTTCAATCTTGCAAGACCAATAATGTCGGACTTCCTTACGGTTGTCGCTCGACACTCATAAGTACAGATAAGTATATATGTGAAGATAAGGAAGAATAAAGACACTCGCTCGACTTATGAAATATGCATGCAATCGAATATGAAATCATTCTCCCCAATCAAATACGTGTTCCACCAATCAGGACCATAGTACATGCCAAGGCCTTACAAATGGTGGCTGATATGTGAGGGAATAAAATGGATTGTGCTTAAAGCACGTATGAAAATGTGGGGCTAGGACCAGTAGTCGCAGCTACACAATAAAAACTATCCATCCAAAAACCTCATGTATGAATTCCGTCAATTAACTAGAAGTAAAACTCAACAGAGTAAAAGAGGGAATTTTGTCATCCTCCTAATTATAATGCAATTCTAGTTGTATCATCTCGACCGTTCCTTGAAAATTACAAGAAGCGTATGTGAATTTTTATTTTTGTTTCTTGGAATTTTTCTTCTTTTTCTAATTCCATTTTCTTTTTCTTTCTTTCTTGTTCATGCTTCTATATTTTTTCATTTTTGGATAAGGAGAAGGTGATGTAAAGTCGCACAACAATGACATTCTACACTAGAATCCAAAAGATGTAAAAATCCCAAATTATGATCTATTAGTGAAGTATTTTCAATTATGTTCACTGCGACTGTCCTGGTAAGGTAGGCTATTTTGGGTTGTAGCTAATTGATATATATATATATATATATGTATATATATATATGTATATATATATATATATATATATATATATATATACATATATATATATGATAAAAACAGGCTTACAACAGCTGAAATGGGCTAAACAAAGGAAAATGACCTAAATTTACAGGGTAATAAAAATGGGTCGTTTTGGCTATGTGAAGCCCATCAAAAACAGAATTGCCTTTCCTCATGTACCTCCTCCTCAAACCAAACACGTATTCAATATCAAGAGACGGACGTCATATTTATGCAATTTTATGTTACACATTCCATAAGGAGAAACCACTCAATTCCTGATTATAAATGAGACCAGTTGTGGATGTTACTGGCCTAGGAAGCTCTAAATCCTCAAAATTTTTGTGGTTTGCCGACAAAATGGTCAAATTTACTCATTTAGCAATCAACAGTTTAATAGGCAATCATATCAAATCATCTCATCTCAAGTATTACATGCATTCAGGTACGAAGTCAGCTGTCAATTAGGAGAAATCATGTAAAACGCAATATCATCATCACCGTTTTGCATGTTTCACATCAGACACAAGACAAACCAAACACACAAAAGTATAATCTTTTTGGATTTTTCTGATTTTTCATTTTTTTTTTGGATTTTTAGAATTTTAGAAAGTAATAAAATCACACGACGGAAAATGAAAACACAAAAACTCTCCCCCAAACATAAATGTCACAGTGTCCTCAATGTGACTCTACAACATATAAGACATGAAATTCCATAGCTAATCCTAAGGACAACTCAACCTAAGGGGAAGAAAAAAATCTAAGAAAGCAACAAAAACAAAAATAAAAAGGAAAGAAAGTACCGTATATACAGTGGTAGCTCCCCCAAACCGGCTAATCAGCCATCTCATCGTCTCCACCGGTGCCAAATGGACCGACTCCAGTATCGCCCTGGCCTGAGCCGCTAGGATCACCCTGATGACCTAGCTATCTCAGATCTCTCACCCACTGTGCTCCTAGGCCGCCGTAGGTGTGCCCGTAATCAGGACCCCAAGCAGCTGGATCGACCCCATAGTCGTGGAATATACCACTAGTGTCACCTGGACCTCTCCAGTAGGACGGGTGCTGAGGAGCCGAGATGCCTTGAGTAAGCATGAACTTGTGGATCTCGCGGTTGACGGTGCTCTAATTAATCCATTCGTGTATTCGACGCTGGTGCTCATAAACTGGGTCATACATAAACGGGTACGGGTGCGGGAACTCGGCACCAGGAGTGTTGACCAGGAAGGTTGGGGTGGGTGTAGGTGTGTGCCTAGGGGGCTCGGTCTCATCGGGTTCAGTCTCTACGTGAACCCTACGTCGAGGGGGTTGAACGCCCTCGTTGAAAATGAAGAGCTCCTTAGGAATGAGGTAGCTCGGTGGGTTTGGTGGATTCTCACCCTCGGTAGTGGTTTTTAGTGCAAGTAGTGGTGGTAGGATTGTCCCTTCGGCAACCAGGAGTTTCATCCAAACCTGTCCTTGACACGCCACTTAAAGTTTGGGGGGTCGCCCCGAATCCACTTCAAAGTGGAAGTGAGATAGCCACATCCTAGCAAAGGGACGTGCTCGGTGAGACTCTCATATTTTTTCGTTGTCCCAAAGCCCCTAATATAGCACTTTGCTAGCACGGTGACAATGGCTCCACAGCCGAGCAGTCCAGATCCACTGATCTGCCGCTCGATACCAAAACAAATCATCCCTGGGCCACTGAATGCCTTCAGGGGTTGCCGAAATGTGTTGAGGTGGTGTCCTAAAATCAACACCTCCAATGAGTGAAGTTTACTTATGTCGGAGCATGGAAAGACTAAATGACTCAGAATCCGCATGAAGAGGCAGATGGTGGGGTGTGGGATTGCGTTAAGTGGCATTGCCGTGTGTAGACATCCGCATTTTGCCTGCTAGTGTCTATAGTAGCTTCCGACAAAACACCCGATGATGATCGGACGCAAATGTGCTTTAACGCGCTCAAATATGGGCTCGAAATCATTAGTATTTGGCTTGGGCTTTTTACGGATTATAAATCTCACAAAACCAACCTCAAATTAAGGCCCAGTGGGTCGTTTCCATTCAAATAAGACTAATTTAGGTAAAAACCGACACTGAAAATAAAACCGTTTTTTGGCGATCGGGTCAAAACCCGATCAAAGGCAAACTCGACACAAAAATATCAGCTGCGTTGCCTCTAGAAGAGAACTCAAGCTACTAAACCTCTTCAATTAGAGATAAACTTTATCCCTAAACCCTATCCTTCGGTTTAACCACTCGATCGAGTGGATTGAGGCCCACTCGATCGAGTGAGCTCACAAAACAGCCGACCCAGCCTCAGACCGGGCACTCGATCGAGTGAACCTACACCACTCGATCGAGTGACCCTAAACCAGGTATTTTCTTATAAATACTCCATCCCTTCAACACAATTACACACACAACTTTCACAACCTACAACTTTTTCCATCCATCTCATTCACAACCTTTGCAACCCTTCTTCTACCTTAAACCACCATAACTCTCCTATATCATCTCGATGCTCCCATGCCTAAGCCACAACTAGACGAGCCCTATTCCGAGAAGACAAAGCATGTAGGTTGAGGGTGCAAAATTCAATCCCTATTTCTCCTTTTCTCTCTTCTCTTCTCTCCGTCTATTCCGTCTCCTTCTTCGTTTTTTCGTCGTTTTTTTTTATTTCGTTTCTAATATCGTTATTAATATTACTACTATCAAATTAACATTAAAACATCGCGCATACATCAATTTATAAAACGATCTCGAATCGAATACGTTTAAAGACGGACTTCGTATAAGACCCTTCTAATCCCTTTACGAGTTGTAACATTGGTGGTGCCCTCTCAAGGAGCACCGCCCTCTACACTCAAGGGCGTGATGGGATCGCGAATATTCCTTGTTAAACATATTCGATTCCCCTTTTTTAAAAGGTTAGAACGAAACCTGTTGATGGAAATCGAACATCACATAATCCGCAAGGGTTAATAACGATGTCGTGACGCGCAGGAAATCGACTTTCGCTCCAATCAAATAAATAAAAATGTTATTCTAAAGATGTGATACAGACTCCGTAGTCGAATATCATGTCTAGAAGAATTAATCGATAAACCGTACTAGCGCGAACCCGTTGATGCCAAATTAATTGTCATGTGGTCCGAAAGGATTGATTACGATATTATGACGCGGAGGGAATCGATACTCGTTCTAGTCCGACCAAATTCGATTTTTTGCAAATCTCACTCTAAATGTTAGATATTGGTTCCGTAACCAAATATCGAATATGACAAGCACCGAAAGTTGAGTCGAGTAAAAATTAAACTATATTTTCACGCGACTTAGTTAATTATCGGTTTAATTCTAAAAGCAATCCCGAAATTGATGTCTTTTCGAAAACGGACAGCAGTCTGTACAGGGGGCACTCGATCGAGTGGCACCCCGAAAAATAGGTAGGAAGGTTTTAGGTAGGGCACTCGATCGAGTCTCCCCATGACTCGGTCGCCCGGAACCGTGAGCCCTCTACATACAATAAGCCTTATCAAAATCTTTTTTTTTACGACTTTTAGTCATCACATGTAAAGACTATCACGTGCCTAGATTTTCAAAAACCGTGCATCGCATCATCCATCATAATCCATTATTGTCATCGTTGTTATTTCAATTATTTTGATCATCGCGTTTGTTGTATTGTAATTCCGGGTTGTATTCCGCCCGTGTATTTGTAATCTACTTTCGCGCCTTTATTTTTCGTTGTGTGTTTTACTGTAATAAAATGAACCTCGCATGCTAAAATAACTTTGATGTTAGTTTAGATGCATTAAACAACGTAGTTGAACATAACTCACATGTTTAGTCTAAAACGTTGTTTGCATAACATTCAACCGAATTACTAGCACGCGTATTTCAAAATCGAACGGTATCTTAGTAAGGTCGTTAAAGTGTGGGCGGGGTTGGGTGTCCTTTGTGGGCTTCCCAACACGTACCTTCACCCCTTACTCAGAACCTCAGTTTTCGGATGTCCGAAACTGTTGGCGCACGAGAGTCATACGATATACGATACCCGAAAACTCGGCATCGGTATCGTAATGCAAACGGACGAACCCCACAAGCTCTAGTATCGAAGTGAGTCGTACTTTTTGCACGGTCCACCAAATAAAGAGTGGGTTCAAATGGGCCCGAACTCCCACAAAGTTCGGTGGCAACTCCGTCTTCGGTTTAAATTTCAAACCCGAGAACCATCTTACCACAAGATTCATTCGCCTCCCCAAACCTGCGCGTGGCCGCGTCGGGGTGGACCTATGTCATGTCGACACCGTGACAGTTGCAATGCGACCCAAAAATAACTCAAAATAAGGAGGGGCTTTTATTCCCTCGGGTATGTCGTACAGGTCGTTATCCTGGTCGCAGGTAAGCATTAAACATTCAGACAGGGTACTAAGGGGGATACATCGCTGATCATTATTCAAACGGAAGGATATCGTGTTATCTTGTCTATCGTACTCAAATGAACTAAGGAATTCTAAAGTGAGTATTTGGTAAGATAACTCACGGAATGTCCAAAGTCCACCAAATCCGGTCATGGACAAGAGCTGCAGCAATTGCTTATTCAACCCTAGCTCTATCGCGAACTGCGATGAGCAACACCGTGTGGCCGTCATCGTCCTTGTTATCAAGGCAAGTAAACGAGCTTGCTGAGCCTCGTTCCTGCAGACAATCTCCTCATAGCCTGGTACAGGCTGAACAGCTAGGACAACCGGGACAACCGTGCCTTGTTCGACGTTCCTATTCCTAGGTCGAGTATTTCGGGGTGGATTCCTTCTTCCTGCGATGACTATAGCATAATAACAAAACAGAATTACACAAAAATCCCACAAAAAACACAAAATCTCGGCTAAAATTAACATACGAAAATCGAATTTTGAGCACAAAGGGGTGAAATTAACATAAAATCAAGCATGCAATGGGATTAATATGGAACTAGGTATGAAATGAAACTATAAAATGAAGAAAAGAAGCAAGAAATTGAAAAAAACATGAAGTATACCTCAAAAGTGACGGTTTGCACGAAATTGAGAGAGGGAGGACGAAATTTTCACAAAACAACAAGGAACACAAGTAAATACTACTAATTGCAAATTAGAAGCAAAAATCGTGAAATTTGGTGGAGAATTGATGGATTAGAAGTGATTTGGGTGATTTGGGGGTTAGGGTTCTTAAGAAATATGAGGGGAGAGGGAGTATAGAATAGTATGACTGAAATAATAAAGGAATCAAAGCTAGGAAACAAAAGGAAAAAGGCGACTCGGAACCCGGTTCAGGGGCACTCGATCGAGTGCTGATATGGGTTAAGTCGCCTCACCCAATCAAGATAAACCTAATGCTACTAACAAGAAGATAGCGGCAAGCAAGGTATCGAATCCACAGGGAAACAGTCAATTTTTGTCAATTAGCTATGACGATTCTAAAATGCTCTAACCGGTTGATTGATGGAAAATATATAAAAGACTACTAAAATACGGTAATAAATAATCGAATCTAACAATAAGAAGAAAACTAAGGTCACGGGTTCACAATAGATGCTCAACAATTATGCGACAATAATAATAAACACATAAACATGCTAGTCAGCTATAACACGTTCTCTCGAATCGTGTCAACCTAGGAAGGATCTAACGGGCTCTCGCAACTTATTAGACTCCCTACCAAATCGCGCGTGATCTAATCCTAATTCGGCTTTCGCACAGGAACTAGAATTTCCGAAACAGATTAAAATGTTGTGGCCTTTAACAAATTAATCGACAAACAAAACACGCGAAAGTGGTACTAGCATAATTATAAATTTAGTATCAAAGCGACATAATCTTATAATAACCCATCGATCCCCCTCGACCCTAGCGAGAAAATTAGCTACGCATGATGATTACGAAACAACAAATTGCATACATATAATTCATGATAAAAAGTGAATCAAATAAATCTAATGATAAACGAACGGAAATCTAACGAACTAAACGGAACAACGAATTTCAAATAAAGAGAATTACGACGAATTAAGTAATTTACGATGAAGATTGAAACGTAAAACTGAAAATTGCATAAAACAAAATTACCGAAATCGAGTACGAGTTGAAACCGAGTGCTAGAATGCTAAGAGTCACGAGTTTTCTAATGAAAAAAATCTAAGTATGAAAAGTGATGATAAAAATAATACAACTCCTCTTAGCTATACAAAAATAGGCGGAAATGGCCTGAGTGTGCACGCCGGCCGGCTGGCAGGCCGCCTGCCACATGCAGGGGCCGAGGCACAATAAAAAATCAAGCTAAAAATACCCTTGTGTCATGCCGGCCGGCTAGCAGGCGGCCTGTCAAGGCAGGTTGGCGCGCCCAACACCAATAGAAGAAGTACTGGGCCGCTTTTCATGGCCCAATGAATCGACGCTTCTCATTTCTTCTTCGCCTAAACGTTCTAAAGCACGGGTTTTGTCTTGGGATCGTTCTTCTAGCCAGATATGAGTGTAAATGCACATAAAGACCTGAAATCGTGTAGAATCTACAAAAACACTCACTCAAAGCAAAATGTTAGAAGAAACGGCTCTAAGGAGCGCGTTTCGACCGGAAAAGACAACGAAATCGAGGGAATATCGCTATACAAACACGACACATCAAACTCCCCCGAACCGAACCCTTGCTTGTCCTCAAGCAAGACCCGTAAGAAAATAACTAATATAATACCGAAACAGCTCAAAGCAAATAATAGGCAACCAAATACTCATGTCCGTCATAGCAAACATCTAACCAAGTCTAAGAAACGAATTCCAAGACGGGAAATAGGAAAAATAATTCACCAACAAATATACAACGAACTTCACCAAGCATAATATGTAGAAACCACATTTTCAACCGAAACCCTTGCATAGGCTACTCACGGAGTCACTCATCGCTCAATTAGGAAGGGTGTGTATATGTGAATATATATATATATATATATGTATATATATATGTATATATATATATATATATATATATGTATATATATATATGTATATATATATATATATATATATATATATGTATATATATATATGAAAACGCTCAACTACTCCAACTCATGGAAATATGCCCGCAATCTAGTATGGTGTCGGCCTCTAAATTTTTACAAAACACGCTAAGATCACCTAGGGAGGCAAGGATGGTGATAACAAGATAGAAGGTGGAAATCGATATGGTCATGTGAGGTTAAAGACAAGCTAGTGAACAAACTAGTGCGATAATGCTTAACTCAAAAATTCTTCCACTTCCATAAACCAAACAAAACAAGTCACCAATCAACGAGAACGAGTCCGGGGTAAAAAAAATAGAGGGCGCTCAAATTTCATCAAGTAAACAGGAAATAAAAGTAACGAGAATAACGTATTTTTGTTGTTTTTCGATTCTTTTTGATTTTTTTTTTGATTTTTTCTTCCTTTTTTTTTTCTGATTTTTTTCTCAATTTTTTTTTGATTTGATTTTTTTTTTTTCATTTTTTTTTTCAAAGCTTGATGAAATTAGAGGCAAATGTACAATGACTCAAATTGACCTGGACAAGATCTACATACTCCCTTTAAACAGATTCAACCACATCCAAACATCCATAAGAAATCTCCATATTTACACAATAACGAGCATAGAACGCACTAGGTGACTGATGGTGGGAATTGTCGTGGATCCCCACCGCCAAATAATAACCGGCTAACCTAACGGTAGTTAGGGTAAGTCGGGTCATGTCCACGGAGACGGTGTCGCAAGGTTTAGACTAGGTCGGCCTAAAACGAGACTATGCTACCAAACAAACACAAAGATATACTAATTGACGAATTATGATGAGAGGAGAAGAAGGAATTGGACTAGCAATGAACTAGACTATAACAAGGCTAAATGAAATACTAAACACAAACTAAACAATGAACTAAAGAAATGATGACTAGCTAATAAGATGAAATCAAATATGGAACGAAGTGGGTTAGGTCGGGTTCAAAAGTGTAGTAGGGTGACTTGGGTGGTCAAGGGTGTAGGTGTCTCCTAATTGCTAGAATCGGTCCGGGCTCTCGCAACTTAGACCGATGTCGAGGTAGGTCCGGGCTCTCGCAACTTAGACCCTAGTCCGCACTCTCGTGACTACGACTATCCTCAATATGACCACATACAAGACAAACAATGAGTAGAGGAAGACTAGCATTAGAAGCATGGCCACTACAACTCAAACAAGCATTTCAACAAACACATGGTGTGCCAAGTATGTGACTAACAACAAAGATTCACCCTTTACCCCTAATCAAACCCTAATCACCCATATTCTATCCTTAATCCCCCTACTAACCCACAAGAAAACTACTCACTCATAATCAATGATAAACTAACAACAATAAGAGGAAACAACATCACAACCCTAACATCCATTATCAAGAACAATATGAACAATAACAATAAACACTAAGTAAAGATTCAAACTTGAATAAATAACAATAAACAAGAGAAAGGAATATTATACCAACAATAGGATGATGAAAAGATGATAACTTGCATAAAAGAGAAACCCAAATCAACTCCAAGTTTGTCAAGCTTGGATGAATCTTCATGTATCTTCTCAATACAAGAACTAATTACAACTAGATTAAACTAGGATTAACTAAGGATTAACTAAAGATTAAGAGAGATTAATTAAGGTTTACAAATCTTAAGAGAGGCCTATAAACAATCCAGGGTAAGGTAGTGTAAGGTAAGGTCCATAAACAATACAAGAGGGAAGTATTTATAGGGGTACAAGAATGAAGGAGAAAGGAAAAAGGACTTCCGGCTACAGCACGCCGGTCCGGACCGGGAAGGACCGGTCCCGACCGGGAAGGGAGTGGTCCCGACCGGAAAGGTCTGGTCCCGACCGGGACGGACCCAAAACAGGAGACCCCTCAAATGTGCACTTCATCCCGGACGGGATGAGGTCATACCCGTCGGGGATGAGTCTTGTAGGCCTCCAATATGATCTTTAAGGTTCCCCATTGCTTCACATGGACTTCTCATCGATTCTCGGGACTCGGGATCGGGTCTCGGAGGCTCGGGATTGGGTCCCAAGGTCTCGGGGTCGAATCCAAGGCATCGAGTGATCGTTCCTTCACTTCGTTGGCTCCGAAAAGTGTATATATTGAGTCAGAATCGCTCCAACTCTTCACGAATGGTCTCGGGAACCTGAAACAAGCTAGAGGAAGCATAAGTAGCCCATGAACCGCTCCCAAGGAGCGATTCCGCAAGGAAAACGGGACCAAAACACAGCAAAATAGGCACTACAAACTACACTTATCAACTCCCCCACACTTAACCCTTACTCGCCCTCGAGTAAGCACAAACTAACTACTAAACTAGCCGAGTGAGTATTAGCGTACCCTACGCCCTTTCAACTCACGCGAGTGCACTTAGAATAAAAGTGCACTCCGCAAGGCAAGTGGGGTCTTGCGACAAAACCGTGGGTGCAACCGGACACAAAACACATAAACAAACAAGCACACAAACAAACAAACAAACAAGCACACACACCCAAAAGAAAACAAATACCGCTTCCCTCAAACAAGCGGTGAAAGAAGCACCGGTTTAGGACTCAAGGCAAGTGACAACGTTCCCAAGATAGCAATACAAACCAAAATGGACTAAACCCTAATAGTATGACGACAAAGCAACAAAAACGTTGGTAACTTACCTCGGTTCCTCCTAACCTTTTAAGAACGTACCACGGGACGATCGGCGGGATGGAAAAAGGATGAACCACGGTGTTAGTCGACACTGTAGGTAAGTGAGACCCCGCCTCCTTTAGCAATGAGCCAAGAGGGTCGTCCCATGTCCTAAACCGCCTAACTAGTCCAAGTAAAAAGGTGGAAATATGCAAAATGAGGGAAGACCGAGCACTACCGCTATCATCCTTCCTAGGGACTCGGTCCTTTGGTAGGCTCTTCACGGTAATGATCGGAAAAAGACTTATTTTGAGATGTGGGGATTATTTTTGTGAGACGGTTTTCTTTTGGCATTTTCTTCTTCTTTTGCATTTTTGCTTTGTTTTGCCATGCCATTTCTTTTTCTTCTTTTCTATTTTCTTTTTGGCTTTTGTGCCTTTTCTTTTTCTTCTTTCTTTTCTTTCTTTCATTTTCTTTCTTTTTTCTTTTCTTTGCCCTTTTGGCTTGATTTGACATTTTGGCATTTCTTATTGCAACAAGAAAGATGACTTCAACAATTTGCAATTTTATTGTGTGGATATGTGTAGGAGGTAGGTGAATAGGTAAGTTGGGACGGGCCCTTCCCTTCAAACCCACAAAAAGGTGGAGAACTTGGACTAATCAAACAAATCCGAACATGGTCACCTAGGGGACGGGACTCGGCAACCAAGGCCTTTTCACACCGTGGGTGGTCAAAATGGTCAAAATGCAAATCCCGTAGTAAATCCCTAGTAAGCTAGGTGGACTCAAGGTAAAGGACCAACGAAATCATTGATTTAGGGTCATTCTACTAGACTAAAGTCCAAGACTCGATTTATACCACTAGGAAGGGAAAGTAAACACTCGCACACTAGCCTCTAAACCGGGTTTTCGAAAACCTTTTTAAACACACAAGACACACTAACACAACACAAAACAAAGACGCGACGAAAACGAAAGAAAAAGAGACAAAAGGCCACAAAACAAAATAAAACAAACAAACAACACAAACACCACCCCAAGCTTCCAAACAAGCCACCAAATCAACCAAACTTTACAAAGCTCCTCCCGAGCGCACAACATCATAATCTCCTCCAAACTCTACATGAGATAAAGAAAAAAAAGGGATAAAGATGTTACCGGAAGTCTTGAAAGCTCTCCAAAGCTATCGGTGATTCAAGTAACCTATAAGGAAAAAGGGAGGCAAAACACGCACAACACAACAAATACACGATACAACGACCCAAAAGGAAAACACACAAAAGAAAATCTTTTTGATTTTTATGAAAAATTTTCAAATTTTTAGGGTTTTTAAAGATTTTTCAAAAAACTATGAAAATAAAACTAACTACGATAGAATATCGCTCCCCCACACTTAAGCCGAGCAATGTCCTCATGCTCGATCGTAGTGCATGGGAGCACAAAAGAAAAGAAACTACGAAAATAAAGCGAAAAAACAAAAAGTGGAGAAAAGGGTAGAATGTGTCCGGCCGGGCTGTAGTCAAGTCACCGTGGGCCGAGACAAGAAAAGATATGGAAAAGGGGAGAAATAAAAAGAAAGAAATAAAAGGAAATGGGAGGGGAGGACTGGGTGTGATCAAGTCACCTAGCCCGGATTCCGCCCAAATCTGACTAAATCCTACAAAAGGGGCGAAAATCTTGAAAATTTGGATTTTGAAATGACTCTCGATGTAGTCACGTCATCGAGAGTCGGGAGCAACAACTACCAAGGCCCCGAGGGCCACCATGACACATAAGTGTATAAGGGGAAGGGAATAAACAAATGAAGACAAGCTAAAAAAACGGAAAAGAGAGGATAGTTGCCGTACCATACGGTTGGCAACTCACTCGCTCCATCGTCTCATAAATCAACATCGGCATGTAGCTAGTCGTCGTGTTATTCCTTCCCAATCGCGATATGGTTCCATGGTTGGGGTACAAAGGTAAAATGGGGTGGGTTTTGATGTGAAAGTCGGTTTAAAGTGAAGAGAAAGTGAGGTGAAAATGTGTATATGGGGTGTAGGGGTCATATAAGGAGAGTAAGGACATGTAGGGAAGTTGGGAGGGGGTATAAAGTGGTTGGGTGGGCTCAAACGACGAAGAAAAGGCCAAAGGAGGACAAGGGGTCCATCCCGGTCGGGGTGGGTGGTCCCGGTCGGGATGACCGGCTCGTCCCGGTCGGGAAGACTTCGTCCTGGTCGGGATGACCTGTCAGTAGACCCATCTTTTGTGCACCTCATCCCGGACGGGATGACATCCTTCCCGGTCGGGATGGGCCTTCCATCCCGGACGGGATGACCTATTCTAGGCGGGAAGAGTCTCCTAACCCTCTATAGCTCCCAAAAGCTCGTTCCAAGCTTCAAAAACCGACTTCCCTTCACACGATCCAATCTCAAACAATGACCACTCCTCCCTAGGAATCACTTCCACTTCACACCTATCACAACAAACTCAAATAACACATCAAATTCCCTCCCTCACATCGCTCATCAATCAATCCAAGTAATCAAGAAGTTCACAAAACAAACAAACTACAAGGGAAAGAGATATATACAAAGAGACGGTTCTTGTGGAACTCCGTCAAACCAAGGTGGTGCATTTTTCAATCTTTTTCAACAACAAGAACTAGTTCCATCTCCATCAAGGGCACGAAGGAACAAGTCGAAGGCCCTAGCAAAGTCTTCAATCAAGCTCGAGATATAACCGACCACATACCAAGGCTCTTCATGGCCTTGCCTTGACGTTCCCGGGGCATTCCGATCTTCCAAGTTCAACGACTTGAACTTGTACTTTTGGTCTTTGGGGATATACCCAAACGTCCACTGGTCTTCATGTGGCCCCAAGGGAGGCTCATCCTTCTCCTTGCTTTTCAACTTGTCATCAAGCCCATGATATCGGCACTCATCTTCCTCCAAATCGGAGTCATCATCCTCAAGTACATAAGAGTTCTTCTTCAAGCTTTGTCCCGACTCAACCCCTAGATCAATGTTTTTCGTGGCTTGGATCATTTTGCAAGACTCATCATTTGTAGGCGAAGTGTTACCTTGGAGGTCAAACACTAGCTTCTCTTCGCCTAGTTCGAAGATGATCCTACCATTCTTCACATCGATCATAGCACCGGCGGTGTGTAGAAATGGGCGCCCAAGAATAATGGGAGTGAAAGCATTTTCCGGCATGTTGAGCACAATGAAGTCAACCGGAATGAAGAACTTCCCAATTCGTACCGGCACATCCTCAAGCATCCCCAATGGTCGGTTGAATGAACTATCGGCCATTTGGAGTGTAACGGATGTACGCTTAAGCTCCTTCATCCCAAGTCGGCAACAAATAGAATAGGGGATGATGCTCATACTCGCACCCAAGTCACATAATGCCCTCTCGATCTTGTAGTTTCCTATGGTGCAAGGGATCGAGAAACTACCCGGATCCTTCAACTTTGGAAGCGTGGAACCTTGAATAAACTCGCTCACCACCCTTGTGAACGTAATAGTCTCTTCCTTGTCGATAGATCTCTTCCTAGCCAAGATTTCTTTCATAAATTTTCCATATGCCGGGATTTGGGTAAGTAGCTCGGTGAATGGGACACTAACATCCAATTTCTTCACAATGTTAAGGAATTTTTCATATTGAGAATCTACCTTGGTCTTCATTTGCCTTATTGGGAAAGGCAACTTGATTTGGATCTTGTTTTGCTCAATAGGGGAAGACTATTCAAATGACACTTTCCTTTTACCCTTGTCTTTTGCTTGAAGTGGGGGAAGCTTGTCTTCTTGGGGTCTCTCGATCTCCCATAAGACTTGCTCCTCCATTGGATTATCAAAGCTTTATTCTTCTTGATTTGGAGACACAACTTCCTTCATTGCTTCTTGCTCACTAGGAAACACGGGAGGATTATAAGTGGCACCACTCCTTAAGGTGATGGCATTGACATGCTCAAAATTCGGAGTTACCCCTTGAGGAGGTAATTGCCCTCTTTGTCTTGAAGAACTTCCCGATGCAAGTTGTGATACTTGATTCTCAATCATCTTCATGTGAGTTTTCATTTCCTTGTTATCCATTAGAATTTGAGCAATGATTCCTTGTTGAGACATTTGTGTCTCCAATTGACTCTTTTGCATTTCTTGAGTATTCCTTTGCATATCCATCATTTGCTTTTGTATGTCGAAATCCCGTGGTGGGGATGATGGATTATGCGGAGTATCGGTGAGGGCTAATGGAGTACCATAGTCATGAATAGGAGACCGGCTCCTAGGCTTGCTTTGTTGTTGATTGCCTTGAGTTGCTTGTTGTTGTTGATGGTTCCCTTGGAACCCATGAGAATTGCCTTGATTAAGGCCTTGGTTATTGCCATGGTTGTGGTTTTGTTGCTTTTGAAAGTTTTGGTTTCCTTGGAAACCGCCTTGATTGAAGTTCCCTTGGTTACTTGGCTTGAAGTTGTTGAAAGGCCTTGAGTTGCCTTGGTAACCTTGGTTGCCTTGATTGTTGTCCCTTAAGGGAGGTGGAACATAGGGACGATGTTGTTGTTGGTGTTGAAAGGCTTGTTGTTGAGGGACTTGATTGGAAGCTTGGTATTGATTAGAGTAGGAGGCACCTTGCTTGAACCCTTGAAAGGCGTTCACTTGTTCAATACTTCCTCTACAATTCATAGGATCATGACCAACGATTCCACAAGTATCACACATCCCATAATAAGGCAAAGGAGGTGCAAATCCCAAAGCATTCACTTCTTGAATTGAGTGTTGATTGGAGGAACCAATGCTTTAAACTTGAGTGAGGTGACCTTGGAGCTTCTTGTCAATGGTCTCCATATGGGTCTTCAATTGAGCTCCAAGGTCAATGCTTAATTGAGTTATAGCATCGACCTCGTGTCTACCTCCACAATTTGCCTTCCTAGGCCTTGAGTATTGTGAATTATGCACCGCCATCTCTTTGATTCTCACCCAAGTTTGGTCGTCATCGACCTCGGTAAACCTACCATTGGAGCCCATATTAAGTATAGCTTTGGAGTCCTCATAAAGGCCATTCCAAAATTGTTGTACCAAGAACCATTGTGAGAGTCCATGATGAGGGCACGACCTAACCAAAGACTTAAACCGCTCCCAAGCTTCATATAGGCTCTCTTCATCCCTTTGTTGGAAACCGGTGATGGAGGCCCTAAGCAAGTTAGTCTTCTCCGGAGGGTAGAACTTTTGGTAGAATGCCAATGCAAGTTTCTTCCAAGTGTCGATGCCCATGGTTGCCCGATCAAGACTCTTAATCCATTGCTTCGCTTTTCCAATAAGAGAAAACGGGAAGAGTACCCAACGAATTTGATCTTGAGTAACCCCGGTTTGAGATATAGCGTCACAATAATCGGAGAAGGTCTCCATGTGTTGGTGCGGGTCTTCGGTGGGCAAACCACTAAATTGATTCCTTTCCACAAGTTGGATGAAGTGAGTCTTGGCCATAAAATTTCGGGCATAAGCGGCCGGTAGAGCATTGGGTCCCGGCAAGATATCTTCCGTAAATGTAGAGTGGGATGAAAACTTCGGCATTATTGGATGTAAGGGAGACGGTGGTGAAGACGGAGTAGAAGTAGATGTAGAGGGGGAACTAGGACTAGAATATCCAAAGGGATTGGTGAAACTCCCTTCGGCCGTCTCTCGAGATGCTTCCTCAAAATCGCTTCCTTGAGCTTGCTCTTGATGAGTATTGCTTGCACTTGGTTGAGAGATCCTAACCCGGTTAATCATCCGTTGGCGAAAGGCTCGAAAAAGTCTTTCCGGCTCTGGATTAAAGAGAAAGAATTCGCCTCCCTGCCTAGGCATACACTACGCACTAGAACAAACGTGAGAACACCTAGTGCTTTATGGGCACTAGGTAACGACAATAAACAAGCACAATCGAGAGACAAAGAGAAAAGGAAGAAATAAAACTAAGGAAACAAGAAAAATCTAGGGAATATGCACAAGAGATGATAGAAGAGCACAAAGAAGGGTAACTAAGTCTAGCTATAAGCAAACTAAGTCTAAACAATGCACCGTCCCCGGCAACAGCGCCAAATTGATGGTGGGAATTGTCGTGGATCCCCACCGCCAAATAATAACCGGCTAACCTAACGGTAGTTAGGGTAAGTCGGGTCGTGTCCACGGAGACGGTGTCGCAAGGTTTAGACTAGGTCGGCCTAAAACGAGACTATGCTACCAAACAAACACAAAGATATACTAATTGACGAATTATGATGAGAGGAGAAGAAGGAATTGGACTAGCAATGAACTAGACTATAACAAGGCTAAATGAAATACTAAACACAAACTAAACAATGAACTAAAGAAATGATGACTAGCTAATAAGATGAAATCAAATATGGAACGAAGTGGGTTAGGTCGGGTTCAAAAGTGTAGTAGGGTGACTTGGGTGGTCAAGGGTGTAGGTGTCTCCTAATTGCTAGAATCGGTCCGGGCTCTCGCAACTTAGACCGATGTCGAGGTAGGTCCAGGCTCTCGCAACTTAGACCCTAGTCCGCACTCTCGTGACTACGACTATCCTCAACACTATCCTCAACATGACCACATACAAGACAAACAATGAGTAGAGGAAGACTAGCATGAGAAGCATGGCCACTACAACTCAAACAAGCATTTCAACAAACACATGGTGTGCCAAGTATGTGACTAACAACAAAGATTCACCCTTTACCCCTAATCAAACCCTAATCACCCATATTCTATCCTTAATCCCCCTACTAACCCACAAGAAAACTACTCACTCATAATCAATGATAAACTAACAACAATAAGAGGAAACAACATCACAACCCTAACATCCATTATCAAGAACAATATGAACAATAACAATAAACACTAAGTAAAGATTCAAACTTGAATAAATAACAATAAACAAGAGAAAGGAATATTATACCAACAATAGGATGATGAAAAGATGATAACTTGCATAAAAGAGAAACCCAAATCAACTCCAAGTTTGTCAAGCTTGGATGAATCCTCAAGTATCTTCTCAATACAAGAACTAATTAAAACTAGATTAAACTAGGATTAACTAAGGATTAACTAAAGATTAAGAGAGATTAATTAGGGTTTACAAATCTTAAGAGAGGCCTAAAAACAATCTAGGGTAAGGTAGTGTAAGGTAAGGTCCATAAACAATACAAGAGGGAAGTATTTATAGGGGTACAAGAATGAAGGAGGGAGGAAAAAGGACTTCCGGCTACAGCACGCCGGTCCCGACCGGGAAGGGAGTGGTCCCGACCGGGAAGGTCTGGTCCCGACCGGGACGGACCCAAAACAGGAGACCCTTCAAATGTGCACTTCATCCCGGACGGGATGGGGTCATACCCGTCGGGGATGAGTCTTGTAGGCCTCCAATATGATCTTTAAGGTTCCCCCTTGCTTCACATGGACTTCTCATCGATTCTCGGGACTCGGGATCGGGTCTCGGAGGCTCGGGATTGGGTCCCAAGGTCTCGGGGTCGAATCCAAGGCATCGAGTGATCGTTCCTCCACTTCGTTGGCTCCGAAAAGTGTATGTATTGAGTCGGAATCGCTCCAACTCTTCACGAATGGTCTCGGGAACCTGAAACGAGCTAGAGGAAGCATAAGTAGCCCATGAACCGCTCCCAAGGAGCGATTCCGCAAGGAAAACGGGACCAAAACACAGCAAAATAGGCACTACAAACTACACTTATCAGTGACCTACTTCGTCAAGCTTGACTAGGTAGGCAAATTAGATTTTGTAGTTCATTTTGTGAATTCTTTAACATTTTAGCCAAGGAGAAAATGGATAGAAATAGATGAAAATGAAAATGTCCCAAAAATGATCACTCGGCAAGTTAGTCAAAATGAAGGGGCAAACACCATACTTATGCGTATTGACATAGCATATTCCACGAGGAGACCTACACACACAACCTAAGTGGTAGCCAGGTATGAATGTACTGGCTACAGGAGGCTCTAAATCTCACCAATTTTGTAGCAAAAGCCTAGTGCAAGGTCGGTCTAAATGGGAACCACAAATTATAGCTCAGTTGCTTGCAAACTTATCGATTAATTATTATTCCACATAACAAAGGTCAAATGAATGGCAATTAAGAATGAGTAGGTAGCCTAAAGAGTGCAAGTTATCATCATTGCTGCATAATCGGTATCATAGACAAACACTAAGACTCAAGGAAATAAAACTAGAAATACTAAAAACTCCCCCACGCTAGACTCGACATTGTCCTCAATGTCCATATCATACAGACTCAAAATTGGTGGGGGGACACAAATAAAACCAGAGGATATAGAAAAGACATACCAAATATACACACGGAGAGGTAGCGGAATCAGCAATACGTTACTGATCATCATCATCATCACCGAAATCATAATCCTCCATATCATCATCTACAGCAGTCCCGGAGCCAGATGCACCACCCGTATACCAACCACCTCCCTGATAATCACCAGCGGCTCCAAAAGCAGGGCCCATCGGGGCACAGAAATAGTCAGTGTGAAGATGGAAGCCGCCATGAATCGAAGGGTCAGTATAATCACCCACGGGCCACGAAAAGTACGAGGGGTAAGGGCCCTGTGGTGGCACAGCCGCATGCCTAGCATAGTCATCATATACGGGATACATCCCGAGGCACTGATCAGCATATAGCCTGTCTAGACGAGCGTGAGTAGCTGCGGTGACGGCACGAGTCTCCGTGCGAAAAGTATCAAAGTCAGAACTGGACGAACCGGCACTCAACTCCATGCGCTCCATCCATGCAATCAGATCGGGATGGAGGGGAGCATACTGGGGTGGTGGAGGGGGCTGCTCAAAAGTAGTGGTGGTGGTGGGCTCAGAAGCAGGCTGAGATGGACCGGGCTCAGAGGCAGGCTGGGAGGTACTAGGCTCGCTCGTGAGACGTCGAGTATAGGTAACAGCATGCGACGAAATAAGAGAGCTAGGGGCAACAACGGGTAAGAAATAATTAGGCTGATCAGCCTCAAGTGACAAAACCGACCCGGCTTGCAAAATGATAGTCGCCTGCTCATGAATAAGCCAAGCCCAACGATTCTGATGCCTAGAAGAAATCCAGTTAAGAGAAGCCAAATATTGGAGGCGAAGGGTAATCTCACCCGGGACCAGATCATGATCCGCTTCGCGAAAAGCGGTCAACCGGAGAGCCAAATGCGTGACTAACCCACCTATATAAATTGGAACATCGGCAACGGCCGTAGCTATTCTCCTAAACTGGAGGACAAGGTGATAGACAATATTAATATGCCACACCTTCGGCTTACGCCGCAAATATGAGCCCAAAATAGTCACCTCCTTGGTGCGCACATTATGTGGCTCCTTCTTAGCAAATATTGTCCATCCCATAAACCTCTGCCAAACCTTTATGACCGGATTATGAATATTATTTGAATTCATATGCCCCGCGGTAGTGTACGGGGTATCAGCAATACATTCCCAAAAATCACCCACCCTAAAGTTAGCATGCTCGGGTGGTGAACGGTCCTCATAATCCTTTAAATTAAAGCACTCCCCAAACTGCTTCAGGCTCAGCTTAAAACTAGTATTCAGGAGACGGAACTCAACAGAAATCTCACCAAACCGTCTATTCTTATTTACCCCAAATGAACTCAGAAATTCCAACGTAAGCTGAGTAAACGTATTATGACGCATAGTAAAGAATGTATCCATACCAACACCTTTACACAAAAGTTCCAAAGCAGAATCTAAGTCTAAAGTGCTCATAGCATCCTGATCGATAAAACGAGTAGGAACAGTAGACCGCTTTCTCAAGTTCTGAAACCGTACCTTTTGGTCAAGCGTGGTAAAAATTACGCCCGGAAAAACTGGATCGGAATCAATGTCGGGTTGAGCATGGTCGTTTCTGGTGTGCTTGTTCCGAGGAGGCATGGCAATTCAGCTGAAAGTAGAAAACTTGGAGGAAATATGGGGAAATTTTGAGGAGAGAGAGTGAAGAAAAGGAGGAGATGAAGCTGGGAAAATTGGGGAAATTGGGGTTTGGGGGATGAGAGAGAAGAGAGAAGTTAGAGAGGGTTGAAAGAAGGAAGGAAATGACGAGAAAATGGGTTTGGGGGTCTGATGTGCGCCCCAGCCGGTCTGGACCGGCGGCCGGCCGGATTTCACTTTTCATTATTTTTGATTTTTTTAAATCGAAAAGTCCTCTCACAGCCAGCCGGTATGGACCGGGGGCCGGTTGGCCGGCTGGTTCCCCGTCAACGGCGCCAAATTTGATATGGGTTAAGTCGCCTCACCCAATCAAGATAAAGCTAATGCTACTAACAAGAAGATAGCGGCAAGCAAGGTATCGAATCCACAGGGAAACAGTCAATTTTCGTCAATTAGCTATGGCGATTCTAAAATGCTCTAACCGGTTGATTGATGGAAAATATATAGAAGACTACTAAAATACGGTAATAAATAATCGAATCTAACAATAAGAAGAAAACTAAGGTCACGGGTTCACAATAGATGCTCAACAATTATGCGACAATAATAATAAACACATAAACATGCTAGTCGGCTATAACACGTTCTCTCGAATCGTGTCAACCTAGGAAGGATCTAACGGGCTCTCGCAACTTATTAGACTCCCTACCAAATCGCGCGTGATCTAATCCTAATTCGGCTTTTGCACAGGAACTAGAATTTCCGAAACAGATTAAAATGTTGTGGCCTTTAACAAATTAATCGACAAACAAAACACGCGAAAGTGGTACTAGCATAATTATAAATTTAGTATCAAAGCGACATAATCGTATAATAACCCATCGATCCTCCTCGACCCTAGCGATAAAATTAGCTACGCATGATGATTACGAAACAACAAATTGCATACATATAATTCATGATAAAAAGTGAATCAAATAAATCTAATGATAAACGAACGGAAATCTAATGAACTAAACGGAAAAATGAATTTCAAATAAAGAGAATTACGACGAATTAAGTAATTTACGATGAAGATTGAAACGTAAAACTGAAAATTGCATAAAATGAAATTACCGAAATCGAGTACGAGTTGAAACCGAGTGCTAGAATGCTAAGAGTCACGAGTTTTCTAATGAAAAAAATCAAAGTATGAAAAGTGATGATAAAAATAATACAACTCCTCTTAGTTATACAAAAATAGGCGGAAATGGCCTGGGTGTGCACGCCGGCCAGCTGGCAGGCCGCCTGCCACATGCAGGGGCCGAGGCACACTGAAAAATCAAGCTAAAAATACCCTTGTGTCTTGCCGGCCGGCCAGCAGGCGGCCTGTCAAGGCAGGCTGGCGTGCACAACATCAATAGAAGAAGTACTGGGCCGCTTTTCACGGCCCAATGAATCGACGCTTCTCATTTCTTCTTCGCCTAAAAGTTCAAAGCACGGATTTTGTCTCGGGATCGTTCTTCTAACCAGATATGAGTGTAAATGCACATAAAGACCTGAAATTGTGTAGAATCTACAAAAACACTCACTCAAAGCAAAATGTTAGAAGAAACGGCTAAGGAGCACGTTCCGACCGGAAAAGACAACGGAATCGAGGGAATATCGCTATATAACCACGACACATCAAGTGCCTATAGGGTACTGGATCAAGTGACCCTATGAAAAATAGGCCGGCATCTGTTCGTCAGGGCACTCGACCGCGTGCTCAGGCAACTCGATCGAGTGACCGCTGTAGCTGTTAATTCATGTCTTTTTTCCTCAATTGCTTCCTAAATTCCTGAAATTAAATCAATTAAACCGTAAAATTCCCTCATCCTCACTCGATAACTAATATTAACTCCCAAAATTAAAGGTACCAAGTTAACTAAAAATATAAAAAAGCGGAAAGGGAAATTACAAATATTTACAAGTGGTGCCAGGTTGCCTCCCGGTTAGCGCTGGTTTTTACTGTCCCGCTCGACCGGCTTACCTCATTTGGTTTAGGTGGAATCGAAGATGTCGTTGAGGTCCATGGCCTCTACGACACCGACATATGCACCCTCATGATAAAGCTTGAGGCGTTGACCGTTCACCTTGAATATTTTGCCTTTGTCGGTTGACAGTGTACACTACAAAAATCAAGTCGGAACTGCGTCGGACAAATCCGACGCAAATGGTCCAAATTCGACGCAAATTGTAGATTGCGTCGGACTAGCCGACGCAACAGTCCGCCATTATAATTCGACGCAAATTTATTTTTTTTGCGTCGGCTAATCCAACGCAAATCTTACGCATGAGCTTTGCGTCGGATTAGCCGACGCAACACTTGGTCTGTCAACGCGCCCAGTCAACACGTATTGCGTCGGATTAGCCGACGCAACACTTCATTTTCCGTCGATGTTGCGTCGGGTAATCCGACGCAATACGTGTTGGCTGGGACATCTGCGTCGGATTAGCTGACGCAAAGTCGACAGAAAATTAAGCGTTGCGTCGGCTAATCCGACGCAAGTTTATGTATAAAATAATAGGATTTGTTGTTTTTAGCTCCTCATATGTGCCAAAATAAACCCACCTGCAATTACATGCGACTCCTACAACAAACCCCAACGGAAGCATATCTGCCAAAAAATCACCCAAAACTCCAATCAAAGCTTCCATACATATCTTCTTCACAGAACTCCACAAAACTCAACAAATCTAAACCAAGATACTGATATATAGAAAATGAAAATATAATACAAAGAACGTGTGTTGGGTTCATATTTCTATCTACAAGTTAGTGACAATTCCGACGACAATTCCAACAAATCTATCTAGGAGTTAGAAATGTATACGTAAATATATACTCTCCTGGTTGTAGCCCCCAGTGACATCGTGGAAGATCTTCAGGGTATTCGGTGACTGATCAGAAGCTCGTGCCTCCTCCACCGCTTTCTCAAAGTTCTCCTAAAATAGCAACAGGAAACAGTGTTAGAACTTTCAGAACAGTATATACTTTCACATCATAATTTTTGGGAGTAGTATTTTATTGAAAAACCTTACTACTACTCACAACGATCTCCGGTCCTCGGGGGTCTATCCACTTCTCATCCTTCCCCTTCTTCGTCTTCTCTAAATGCTGCACCGGGGTTGCGGTTGGGCCCTTCATAAAACAGTGTTAGAACTACGAGAAACATGTTTACGCAAAGTTAAAATATAGAGTCAATTAATTTTGGGTAATCTAGGAATTTAGTAGTATTAGTAGTATTAGTAGTAGATTAGTAGTATTAGTAGTGGTAGTGGATTAGTTTAGGGTAGATTAGTAGTATTAGTAAGAATTTAGTAGTATTAGTAGTCGTGAAGTATCAATAGTAATATTAGTACTGATGGGGGTCGGTAGCCTGCTGCGGGTCGCCCGCCATTTGAGCCCCAGGATAGCCCGACCCAGGAACAGAGGAGGGCCTGCCCTGCAGACCACCGAACAAAGATCACTGAACCCTCCAAGGCACTCACATGCCCGGCAGGGCCATGTCGCCAGCCAAACAGGGCAGTCAAGCCCCCCTGCCTGCTGGCCCCCAAGGTGTTATCACCCCCAGCAGAGGCAGGGGAAACCAGGGGCCCCCTGTCATTTGCCTAAGGGAAAGGAGAATTAGTGGGTGAGGTGAATCCACTTGTCACCCTCTCATTCACTCATTTTCTCTCTCTCCTCTTCCATTCTCTCTCTCTTGTCTCCCATTTCTCACATTGAGGGGGTTGGATTTTCTCTCTCTAGACTCTCACTCTAAAAAACGCCACCTAGCTCCTCACGAACTAGGTTCCTTAAGGCTATTCACGGACTGACTTAGGCATCGGAGAGGGTTCCCTCGGACACCTTCGAGGCCCTGTGCGTTCACTGTGCAGGGAGCAGGCCATCTTCGGCGGGAAGGTCCGACCACCGGAGTGTGAGAAAGGAGAGGCAAAAGGAAGTCAAACGAGTACCATCCGAGCAATATCATAATCATAAGATCCGAATCCGAAGTCGGGTCTATTGTTTCCATACCAAAACAATTTGGCATCGTCTGTGGGGAATGAAATTCGGTTGTGCCCACGAATCATCCACAAAAATCAACCACAATCAAAACAAAATGCCTGAAATCGTAGAGGCCAATTCTGGGGCGGGTTCGACGTTTCCACCGGTGATCCCCCTATACGGTATGCCTACACCTGGGATAACGCCTGCTGTAACAATCCCAGGGGTATGGCGAGCAAGCCTTCATGAAGCGCCCAATGGAGGAAATGCAGTCGCAGATGGGCAGGTCAGCTATCAGAGGCCTACCCTGAATCTCACTCCTACCCAGATCGCACAGACCGCCGTCTTTTTCTCGGCCATGCTCAACCAGGAGTTCACCCATGAGGACCTGATGGGCAGGATTGCAACGACCCCCAGGCAGCTCCACTTTGAAGGGGTGGATGAAGCTGGGGGCACGAACGAACCGCCGTCAGGAACATCCAGAGAAAGACGAGAAAAATGGCTCAAGGGTATGTGCAGGCCCAGAAGCGCCTCACCGAAACCCAAAAACAGCCTGCTCAGCAACAACCCTTTTCCATACATACCACTGAGTCTACCTCAGCTATGGAAAAGAGGGGTTTATCCCAGGAACTCCGGGATAGGTTGAAGCACAGGGAATCGGCGACAACCCGCCTGGGAGAAAAGTAGGGAGATGTCTTATCCAGGCTGACCCCTGCCGAATCGCAACGAGCTCCAGGGTTATCTCACAGCCTGCAATCGAGGCTCAACCACGGGTAGCCATTGGAGTCAAAACACCGTCAGGGTGATAACCTGGAGCCACCCCAGAAAAAACGGTCCAGGCACCACTCCCCTGACAGGGATGATGAAGCTATGAGTAGGCGGCCACCCAGGCACCGCTGCCCCAGTGCTGGAAAACCGACCCCTGAAAGATGGGATGAATACGGTTACCACTTTGGGGGAAGCAGGTCAAGAAGGGTACGCCGACCCACCAAAACACCCCTTTACCCTGACGTGCAGGAATATCCCATTCCAAAAATCAAGATGCCCTCCATCAAGTTTCATGGAACTACCGACCCGGAAGATCATCTGGCGGCGTACGAAAGCCACATGGGGATGTACGATGTTGATGACGCGGTTTGGTGCAAGGTATTCCCCACTACCCTTGTAGGGCTGGCACAAGGGTGGTTCAGGAATCTATCGCAGGGATCTATCAGCTACTTCGTAGAACTAGCCGAGGCTTTCTTGGACCAGTATGTAGGGAACAAGAGGCACCGGCTAACTCGCTTTGATCTAATGACCCTCAGGCAGAAGAAGGGTGAGACTGTCAGGAAATACCTGAAGAGATTCGACCTATCCAACCAGCAGGTCAAAGAAATTGACGACTCAACTGCAGCATATGCATTAACCATCTCACTGCTTCCAGGGGAGATGAAGAACCAAATGATCAGAGCCCAGCCGGAGACCCTGGCCAAAGCCCGAAAATTTGCCGAGGGCTTCATGCTGCAGGAGGAATTCCATAGCCTGCCGGATACCCCCACAGGACCTTCCAGGCCGCAAGGGGGACCGCAGGGTGGACACAGCAGAGGCGAGGCTGGCAGACAGAAAAACGAAGAGGGAGACACTCCAAGGAAGGAGCGTGTAGCCTATCAGCCCAGATTTGATAGCTACATAGCTCTAAACAAATCCAGGGCAGAAATCTTTGAACTGGAAATAGAGACGGCTAAGTGGAACCGCCCGAGTAAGCCACGCAGCCCAAAGGGAGACCCCAAAAAGTTTTGTACATTCCACAATTGTGTGGGGCACACTACTGAGGAATGCAGGCACCTGAAAGATGAGATTGAGAAACTCATCAGGAATGGGTGGTTGAGCAATTACGCTGCAATAAACAAAAGTCAGAAGGAAGTAGTGGACAAACCAGAGGGATCAGTGCAGAATCGCATGGTAATCCATGTGGTGTCAGGGGATGCGGAAGGCCAGACAAGCAAAAGAGGCCAAAAAAGACAGATCCGCGAACTCAAAAACCAGATATGCTACGCTAAGAGGGCAGGGAGCCCAAGGGGCCTGACCCTGAGCATCACCCCCCAGGATGCAGAGCGGGTCATCTACCCTCACAGCGATCCTCTGGTATTGTCCCTTGTTATCAGTAACCATATAGTAAGAAGGTGCATGGTAGACACTGGCGCCTACACAAACTTACTATACAAGGACGCCTTCGAGAAAATGAATCTGGAAAAAAGGCACCTCAAGCCTGTCCCTGGATCGCTGTACGGGTTCAGCGGAGCAGGCGTGCTTCCAATGGGAATCATTGACCTACCCGTGACATTTGGGGAAGGCACTGCAGCTAGAAACATCAGGGCGTCATTTGTCGTTGTGGACGCCAAGTCAGCATACAACGCCCTGATAGGCCGAGCCACCTTAGATGAAATTGAAGCTGCCATATCGATCAGGGCCTTGACCATAGCCTACGTCACAGACTTTGGCATGGAAGGAAAAGTACATGGCGACCAAGAATCTGCCAGGCAATGCTACTCGGTAGCCCTGCATGCCCATGAAACAGAACGAAAAGGAAAGAGAAAACCAGACAGTTCTCCCAGCAGGGAAGGCGAGATTCCAGCTGGCCAGCAGGCAGCAGGCCATTTCGAACCTGGGGGAGAGAGCATGCTGGTAGACCTGGAACCAGGAAGGCAAGTCCTCATAGGAGCTGACCTGGTAGACACCTACCGAGAAGAGCTAATCAAAGTCCCAAGGGACAATAGGGATGTGTTCGCCTACTCGGCCGATGAGATGCCAGGGGTAGACCCAGCGCATATCGATCACAAGCTGAACGTAAGCCCGGGGGAACACCCTGTAAAACAGAAAAAAAGGAACATGTCCGCCAAAAAAGATCAGGCTATAAAAGAAGAGATCGAAACACTCTTAAAGGCAGACTTCATAGAAGCTTGTAACTACCCTGAATGGCTGGCGAATGTTGTGATGGTGAAAAAGTCCTCAGGCGCATGGAGGATGTGCGTGGACTTCACCAATCTCAACAAAGCCTGCCCAAAAGACTGTTATCCGCTCTCGAGGATTGACCAGCTGGTAGATGCCACCAGTGGATACACCACACTAAGTTTCTTGGATGCCTTTTCAGGCTATCACCAAGTCTACCTCTGGCAGCCAGACAGGGTAAAATGTGCCTTCATCACCAGCGCCGGGACATTCATGTACAAAATGATATCGTTCGGACTCAAGAACGCAGGCGCTACTTACTAGAAATTGGTCGACAAGGTTTTTGAGAAGCAGAAGGGTAGAAACTTGGAGGCCTATGTCGACGACGCTATTGTAAAAAGCAAAGGGGATACAGAGCACCTGAAAGACCTGCAGGAGACTTTCTCTTCCCTGCGCGCATATCAGATGAAACTAAACCCGAAGAAATGTACCTTCGGTGTCCGCTCTGGAAAGTTTCTGGGTTTTTTTAGTAAGCGCCAGGGGCATAAAGGCAAACCCCGAGAAAATTCAGGCAGTATTAGACCTCCCAGAACCAAGGACCATAAAAGATATCCAGCACCTGACTGGCAGGATGGCCGCCCTGGCGCGGTTCATTGCCAGGTCGGCCGATAAATCAACACCCTTCTTCAAAGTGTTGAAGGGAAACAAGCAGTTCAAATGGGAGGATGAACAAAAAGAAGCCTTCAAACAGCTAAAAGAACATTTAAAGAAGCTGCCCACCCTGGCAAGGCCAGTGGCAGGGGAGAAGCTTTTCCTCTATATCGCCGTGACGAACACAACAGTCAGCGCGGTGATCCTAAGGGAGGAAGCAGGCTCCCAGCAGCCAATATACTTTGTGAGCCATGCCCTGGGGGCTGCTGAAAAGAATTATCCGCCGGTCAAGAAGACAGCCTATGCGGTCATCATTGCTGTTAGGAAACTCAGGCCCTATTTTGACGCCCACCCTGTCGTGGTGCTAACCGACCAACCCCTTGAAAAGGTGTTGGAATAATTTGAAAAATCCGGGAGGTTGTTGAAATGGGCCATAGAACTGAGTGGACTGGGAATATCATACCAGCCCAGGACCGCCATCAAGGCACAGGCCTTGGCGGATTTCCTGGCTGAATGTTCCCATTCAGAAGAAGATGATCCGCCTGCCGGAGAATGGGTGGTGTACACAGATGGATCATCTACAGCCAACAGTGCAGGGGCGGGGATTGTGCTGACTAGTCCTGAAGGAGTGGACTTTGAGCATGCGCTCAGGTTCACCTTCCCTGCATCGAACAATGAGGCCGAATATGAGGCCGTCCTTGCAGGCATCAGTCTGGCCAAAGCCGCAGGAGCAGAACGAGTTATACTAGCAACAGACTCCGAGTTCATCGCTAACCAGATTAACGGAGAGTATGAGGCTAGAGATCAGACCATGGCTGCTTACCTAGAAAAGGTAAAGCAAGAATTATCAGAGTTAAAATCTTACGACATCAGGCAAATCCCTCGGTCGCAGAATAACCGGGCAGACGCCCTATCGAAGCTGGCCAGTTCTAGTCTGCAAGACATAAGAAGGTCAGTCTGGGTAGACGTAGTTCAAGAAAAATCTACCACCCCTTCCCAGCCGGTCAATGTAGTTGAGGAGTCAGAGCCTGAAGAATGGATGACCCCAATCATCCAATTCAAAAAATACGGAACCCTTCCGTCTGACCCTGCTCAAAGAAGAAAAATGCCGGCAAAAGCTGCATGGTTCATATTGGTCAATGAAGAGCTGTACAAGATGTCGTTCTCCTCACCACTACTCAGATGCCTGGGATCAAGACAGGCTGCAGAGGTACTAGACGATATCCACTCAGGAATCTGCGGCCACCATATAGGAGGGAGGTCATTAGCCCACAAGGCACTGAAGGCAGGCTACTATTGGCCAACCCTGCTAGCCGATGCAAGAGACTTAACACGAAGATGCAGGAAATGTCAGTTATTCGCCCCTTCAATTCACGCTCCAGCCCAAGAGCTCAGGCCAATCTTATCTCCCATTCCCTTCGCTTAGTGGGGGATGGACATATTGGGCCCTTTCACTGCAGCCACGGGAGGGCGGAAGTTTTTGATAGTGGGGATTGACTACTTTACAAAATGGATCGAAGCAGAAGCAGTCCCAAACATTACCGATTTTGTGGTCAGGAAAGTAATCTGGAGGAATATCATAACCAGATTTGGCGTGCCAAACATGCTGGTATTTGATCATGGAAGGCAATTTGATAACGACCCCTTGAGAATTTGGCTGGAAGGTTATGGTATAGCAGTTGCCTACTCTGCCGTCTGCCATCCACAAACTAATGGGCAGGCAGAGGCTGCCAACAAACAGATCTTGAATGGGCTAAAAAAGATGGTGGATGACCTCAAGGGCAGGTGGGTAGATGAGTTGCCAAGCATTCTATGGTCAATCAGGACCTCCCGGAAAGAATCTACGGGTCAAACCCCTTTTGGCCTGGTCTATGGGGCGGAGGCCCTGCTACCCATTGAAGCGCAGATACCCACCCTGCGATCGAAGGAATATGACAGGGCGGATAATGAGGCAGCAATGGCTGAGGCCTTAGACCTAGTCAGCGAAGTCAGGCAGGAAGCCAACGTTAACATAGCCGCCTACCAACAACGGATAAGGAAGGCGTACAACAAAAAAGTAAACGAAAGAAGTTTCCAAGTGGGGGATCTGGTTTTGAGAAAAACACAGGTTGTAGGGAGGTCAAGAGAGCATGGAAAACTGAGCGCCAACTGGGGAGGTAACCCGAATTATGGGGCCAGGTACCTAAAGAATTGCTAATCTTGAAGGACAAGAATTGGCCGCCCACTGGAATGCGTACACCTTAAAGAAATATTATGTCTAGCATTAGAAAAGCTAAAGTAGTTATCTTCTCATAAAAATTGGCGGAGGACGGTCAAAATAGAATGTCGACGGCTCCGACCACAATTACTGTAAAAGTTTTTGAAGAAATGAAAAAAATCTCAAGTCTATACTCGTTGTCTATTCAAACTGGCGTTTTCACACACAAACGAGTAGGGGGCAATAGGGGGAGGCCCCCCTGTTGCTAAAACCAAGGGAAATAGACCCCCCCAACAAAGTCCCCCTGCCTACCTCTGGACAGGCAGGGGGCAGGCCCCCTGGACTTCGACCAGAAGCCAGAGTCAGGCTGGACCCCACGTGCCGAATGAACAAGGACTGGGGGCAGCCCCCCAACTTTGTATAAAAAAGGCAAAGTCCCCCTGCCTACCTCTGGGCAGGCAGGGGGCAGGCCCCCTGGACTTCGAACAGAAGCCAGGGACAGGCCAAGCCTCACACGACAAATGAACAAGAACTAGGGGCAGCCTCCCAACCTTGTATAAAAAAACGCAGTCCCCCCTGCCTACCTCTGGGCAAGCAGGGGGTAGGCCATCTGGACTTCGACCAGAAGCCAGGGTCAGGCCATACCTTAGAAGGAAAAACATCAAACAGGAACAAAAAGCAAAGAAAATATATTCATAGAAAATGAAGAAAGTTCAAACAGAAAAGAACAATGAGAATTCAGGAACAAGAGTTAAAAATATTACATAGGCAGCCGGCCACATCAGGCCTGGCGCGCAAAAAAGATTATGTCAGTGAGGAAACAAGGGCGCAGCAGGGTAGGGACAAGAGCCCACGGAGGACGACTGCCCTTCATGTTAGGCGGGGGCACCTTGTCCAGGATCAGTAGCCTCCTCAGGCGATCTGTTAGCTCGGGCTTCATTCTTAGCAGCATATAAATCCTAGAAAGCATCTTCATCAAAGTTTGGGAGCATTTCTCTGATGACTTCCCTAACGAACTGCAAAGATGAGGAAGCTCCAGCCTCAAAATTCGTCGCCACCGCAGCCTGAGCTTCTTGAAGGATGGCATCTTTTTCCTTCTGCCACTCCTCGCTTTTTGTCTTCAAGTCACCCTGCGCCCTCTGAAGATCTGAGTCAGCCTTTGACAAGCGCTCCTCAAGATCAACCACCCTTCTCCTTGTATGTTCCAGTTCGGTGACCGCTTTCTTGGCCCCCTCCAGCTCATTCATCGCCTGCTTCAACCTCGCCTCCAGGCCAGTTACCTCCCTCATGGCCTGGTCACCCCGAGCCTGCCAATGCGTAACCTAGGCTTGGGCATCCCCTAGATCGCCCTCACACTTCGCCAGTTGATCCTTCAAATTGGCAATAAGGGTAACATCCCTCTCAACCAGTGACAGGCGATCAGAGAGGGGGAGTTCAGGGGTTACAACCAGCTCTTCGTCGCTCAAGCGACTGAGGGCCGCCAGTTCAGCTGAAGCCTGGAAAACCCTGGAAGTACGCTGAATGTACTGAATCACCTGGGTAGTGGTAGAGGTCACAGTCTTAGTCAGGTGATCAGCCAAACAGCACCAGAGTCAGAAAGCAGGGCAGAAACATCAAGGCTATCGCCAGTAGTGTAATGAAATTCAGTGTTTTCCTCTGAAAAGAGGGTGCTGAGGACATCATGAGCGGGACGCTTGGGGTCAGGCATGTCAGCGTCAGCCTCCAGGTCCACCATTGGCGTGACATTCGTAGTTTCCCTATCTTTTCTCTTCCTGGTCTCCAGAGGGGTACTCTCCCCAGTCTCCTCGGAATCAGTCGGCTTTGACCCCATAGGAGGGTGAGTCCCTGTAGAAGAGCCTCCCTGCTTGCTGGCAGGAGAAGGGGTGGCCTCTGAGGCAGCTTCCTTCTCTACATCTTGGGGACTAGAAGGAACCGTCGGCCTTGCAGGCGTTCTCCTAGGAGGAAGGGGGAGTCTCGCCCGATTTGCAGCTATGTTCTTCACGTACTTCATCAAGTTTTTTCCACCTTTCTTGTAGCTGGAAGGAAGGGAGGGACGCTTTGTAACAATAGTAAAGTCTTCGTCTAGTCCGAGGTCCCTTGCCTCTTTCCTTGACCAAAGACAAGTAGCAAGCTCTGCAGGGCAAAGGAAAAATTGGTCAGAAAAAGACAGGAAAATAAAGCAGGACAGAGTCTATGATATCCCTGTACTACCTCCTTCAAGGCCAGGATTCAAACCCACGTGGGTCATGTATTCGTCCGTGGCTATGAGCTCCGCATGAGGGAGCCAGAAATCAGGGCCAAACACGCCTGATTTGTCCATAGAGGCAGCAAACTTCTTAACCAGGTCCTGCTCCTTATCAGTCAGTTTCACCTCCAGAGCCTTCCCTCCAACGCCAGGGTGATACTCTTGGCGGGTTTCTAATCGAGTATGTACATGGTTCCTGAAATGTCGAAGAATCTTCCACCCCGTGGCGCTGTGCACATACAGGAAATTATTTTTCCAGTCCTTCAGGCTGTTTAGAACTGGCCAGACTAAAGAATGTTTCTTCTGTCTAAGGATGGAAAAGTATCCAGGGGAACCTTCAGCCCCAGAAGACACCATCGCCAGGCCGGCCATAAATCTCAGAGCATCAATCAAAGGTCCCTCGCCATGAAATAAGCAGGTCCATGTATAGGCTATTAGTGATCTGACTGCCGCGACGGTCAGCTGAGCAATGGCCACGTTCATCCGCCTGAAAGTCTCCTCCAAAATAGGGTGTAGGAGGAAACGCAGGCCAAACTCCAAACATTTGTGGTAGACAGCTATGCGGCCATCAGAAGGGCAGCACACGGTGTCTTTCTCTCTAGGGACAACAATTTTATACACCTCCCCAAAATTGTAAAATCGCTCAATAGCCCCGGCGGAATTGTTCTCCAAGATCAAGTCCCGGTTCTTAGACTCCGGGTAGGTTTTCAGGGGGATCTTGTATTTGGCCTTGTCTAAGTAATAAATCCTCCCCGTTTCCCGGGGGACGAGTGGGCCGGCGATTCTGGAAGGGTCAATTTCCATCGCCTCGTCGTCGGAATCAACGACGTCAAAAGGAGCAGGTTCAGGAGTATTAGTATCTCCACTCCTCTCCGAGTGGTCTTCTTCGATCATCCTAACACCAAGCCCCCCAGAAGAGGAGGCAAGGTCAGCTTATCCTCTTCCCTACCCTTCGCCCTCTCTGTCGACGAGCCGGTAAACGTAAGGATACGAGCGCGGTGACTGGGCATAATGATTTAAGAAGAAGAAAAAGCGAGGAAATGAAAAAGACGAGGACTTAGGATAGGATTCTAACCTAAAAACGACGGCTGCTGGTTGAAGGTCCGAGAAATAAAGCTCCTCAGTCTAGAACGTTTTCGGTGGTGAAAGTGTATGAAGAAGGGTTTAGGTTTTTCAAAAAAGTGTAAAAGAGGGAAATGGGGGGGAGTAGGAGTGCTTTTATAGGCAAGGGTAAGTGAAGAGTCCCCCATCCTAAAAAACTTCCCAAGAAAGTGCCCCCACGTGTCACGCTTTCAGAAAACCCAACCACCCATCATTTCCCAAGAAACCTCGAAAAGGCAACAAAGACAGAAGCAATCTTGACATGACGTCATCCATTCACCCATTCAAAAAAAACGCACATGAAAAAGTCAAAAGGCCCACCTTATTTCCATTAAGTTCAAAGGACCTAAAAGGTCCAAAATTATAAAGTGGGAAAATAAAAAGTTACAAAAAGAGTCTGATATCCTGGCTCAAGCAACCTGAAAAGCAGGCCTAATCATCATCGAAACCTGGGGGTAATCCCCAGGGCTGTCGTGGTCATTGAAAGCGGACCCCCAGTCTCAGTCATCAAAATCCTTAAAAGGATCATCAGGGCCCTCATCTTCACCCTTACCAGAAGAGTAGCCCTGGCCTTCACTATCTTCAGAGTCATGGCTGCTTGTGTCCCAATCATGGCAAAAAGAGACGGCCCTGGCACCATCAGAAAAACCACGGTCCACCCTCCTCACCAAAGGAGAGGAAGGGCCTGACTCAGGAGAAGAAGTCAGTTTAGGGCCATTGGGATCAAATTGCTCTGGATGCAACCAAGGGAAGCACCTATGGCATCCCCTGTCATAGCAGCCCCCCGCCTGGGAGCAGTATCCAGATGGAGGATCAGCAGAAGAGAGAGACCTCTCAGGGCGTTTGCCTGCATTGGAGAGGGTCTTCCTCCTAGCAGCCCGTTGAGGATGGGAGCTTTTTCGTCTACTGCAGCGATGAATTTGGTGAGCCCGCTTAAAATACTTCAACCGTCGACGCCCTCTGAAAAAGAGGACCTCAACGTAAACTCCGCAACGAAAGACTGTTTTCTTGATCCAAGACATTTGCTCTTTTTGAAAAAGAATAGAAGAGAGGTTGAAGATGAGGTGTGGAAGTGATGAAGAGGATCAGAACTTATATAAGAACAAAAGCAAACCATTAATGGTGCTCCAACCACCTCTGTAAGAAGGAGAGCCAATCATCAAATTGGCACGCTATCCAAAAATCCACTTTACAAGAGAAGTAATTATGAGTAAAAGACATTCCAACTCTTTGCATGCCCAATACGGTTGAGTTTTCTCCCTCGGGAACATGCTACGCATTAAATGCTAAGTTGTTCAAAAGAATCAACCTCCCATCCCAATCAAGAGATCGCCTGCCAAAGGGAAGCCCTGCTTCCCCTCAGCTGGCGAGGGCCAATTGATGGGGGTCGGTAGCCTACTGCGGGTTGCCCGCCATTTGAGCCCCAAGATGGCCCGACCCAGGAACAGAGGAGGGCCTGCCCTGCAGACCACCAAACAAAGATCACTGAACCCTCCAAGGCACTCACCTGCCCGGCAGGGCCATGCCGCCAGCCAAACAGGGCAGTCAAGCCCCCCTGCCTGCTGGCCCCCAAGGTGTTCTCACCCCCAGCAGAGGCAGGGGAAACCAGGGGCCCCTCCGTCATTTGCCCATGGTAAAGGAGAATGAGTGGGTGAGGTGAATCCACTTGTCACCCTCTCATTCACTCATTTTCTCTCTCTCCTCTTCACTTCTCTCTCTCTCTTGTCTCCCATTTCCCACATTGAGGGGGTTGGATTTTCTCTCTTTAGACTCTCGCTCTAAAAAATGCCACCTAGCTCCTCACGAACTAGGTTCCTTAAGGCTATTCACGGACTGACTTAGGCATCAGAGAGGGTTCCCTCGGACACCTCCGAGGCCCTGTGCGTTCACTGTGCAGGGAGCAGGCCATCTTCGCCGGGAAGGTCCGACCACCAGAGTGTGAGAAAGGAGAGGCAAAAGGAAGTCAAACGAGTACCATCCGAGCAATATCATAATCATAAGATCCAAATCCGAAGTCGGGTCTATTGTTTCCATACCGGAACAAGTACTATACTACTATTACTACTAATCTAGTACTAATACTAGTAATCTACTACTAATACTATTAATCTACTACTAATATAATAATAGTACTACTAATACTACTACTACTTACACTACTAACACTAATCTACTACTAATAGTAATTTTCTACTTCTACTAGAACTACTAATCTTCTACTTCTCTTACCACTACTAATACTCCATTATAGTAAACCAAATATATATCAACTACTATAATACTTCAAATATTATCCTCATTTTTCCACTAATACTACAAATATCCACTAGTACTCCAAATATTTCACCAAATACTCCACTACTACTCTAAATATCCATTAATACTCCATTAATACTCCTAATACTCCACCAAATAATCCACTACTACTCCAAATACTTCACTAATAAACCAAACTCCAATTAATACTCCACAACTAACTTAATTAAACATAATTAACCAACAATACACAATCCTAACAACATCAATCTAACACAATTCTAAAAATGAACCTACAAAATCCAACAATTAACCAAAAACTAACCAACAATTAACAATTCTAATAATCCAACATAATTAACCTAAGAAAATCCAACATAATTAACAACCTAATTTTAACAATTCTAACTCAAATCCAACACAATAATCCTCAAATCTAACCTAACTAATAAAACTCAATCTATATTAACAGCACAAACCTAGGGTGAAGGGAATAACAAAATAAAAAAGAAGGACGAAAATCATACCTCAGATTTGTGGGAAGGTCGCCGGTGGAATGCGGGTGGGTCGCCGGAAAAGGGAGTGGGAGGGAACCTAGGGTTTCGGTATCGGGTTTTGGAGTTGGGTTAGGGTCGGCCGGCCGGAAGTGGGTTGCCGGTGAGGTGGGGCTTGGGGTCACCGGTTGCCGGTTGCCGGCTGTTGGTTGGGATTTGGGGTGTCGCTGCGTCGTCGTCGAAATTGCCTTAGGGTTTTGTGTTTGGGGGGTGTTCCCTGTGCGTCTGAAATGGGGAAGTTCGCGTCCTTTTTTTTTAAGTTAAAAAAAGTTTGCGTCGAATTAGCCGACGCAAATCCAGACGCAGATTTCAAGTTTGCGTCGGCTAATCCGACGCAACCCTTCTTGATCCGTTGGCCAGCTGGGTTATTTGACGCATTGACTAGAATCTGACGCAAAATCCGGGGTTTGGGTCGGGTTTGCGTCGGTTAATCCGACGCAAATCTTTGACACAGTGGCGCCAACAAAGAAAATGTTGGCGCCTGTTACTTTGAGGCGGATTGCGTCGGCTAATCCGACACAATTATTTAGCGTCGGATTAGCCGACGCAAAACGACGCAACTTTAATACTTGCGTCGGATTAATAATCCGACGCAATCTTTCCGCCGCAATTTTTACTGTTTTTCGTAGTAACCAACCCGAATTTGTTCACTTCTGTCACCGTGAACGGTCCAGACCATCGGGATGTAAGTTTCCTGGGAAAGAGTCGAAGTCGGGAATTAAATAAGAGTACCTTTTCACCGACATTGAACTCTCGGGGGATATGCGCTTGTCATGCCATCTTTTGGTCCGCTCCTTATAAATTCTTGCATTATCGTAGGCGTGGAGACGGAATTCATCGAGTTCGTTTAACTGCATGAGGCGCTTCTCTCCGCCTAGCTTTGGATCAAGATTGAGCTCCTTTAAGGCCCACATAACCTTAAACTCGAGCTCTACCTGACAGGCTTTGCCATAAACGAGCGTATACGGGGATGTCCTGATAGAAGTCTTGAATGCGGTCCGGTAAGCCAAAAGAGAATCATCGAGCTTCGAACTCCAATCTTTTCTCGAAGTATGGACAACCTTCTCGAGAATAGTTTTGATCTCACGGTTTAAGATCTCGACTTGCCCACTAGTTTGTGGGTGTTAGGCTAGCCCGATGCGGTGGTGAACACCGTATTTCTTCAATAGCTTAGTGAGGTGGCGTTCATGAAAGTGCGAACTGCCATCACTAATAATAGCCCGTCGGACCCCAAAACGAGGAAATATGGTCTTCTTAAATAGACGGATCACCACATTGGCATCATTAGTAGGTGAAGCGATTGCTTCCACCCAGTTCAAAACATAATCGACGGCAACTAAAATATACTGATTCCCATAAGAAGAAGGGAACGGTCCTTGATAATCTATACACCAAATGTCAAATAATTCTACTTCAAGAATTCCGGTTTGAGGCATTTCGTGTCGTCGAGAAATATTTCCAGTTCGTTGTCATGCATCGCAAGAACGGATAAAAGTGGTTGCATCTTTGAGAACAGTGGGCCAATAAAAGCCCGACTGCATTACCTTCGCAAATGTCTTCGAAGGACCGTGATGACCACCATAAGGGGAGTGATAAGGGTGTTTTGTAGTGCTTATTTCTTGTGTTTGGTCTCGGTTTCTCTTGTGGAATCGCTCTTTAGAGCGGTTTCGAGGCTACGCACGCTTCTTCTAGCTTGTTTTAGGTTTCTAAGGTCTATCTTGGAGAAATGAATCGATTCCGACTCGTTTCCGATGCATATGGAGCCAATGAAGAGAAGCGACGATGATTCGGTGACTTCATAGTTGGTATAATTCTTCCTTGTTTAGTTGGTATAATCTTTCTTCTCTCTTTTCTCT
Organism: Agrostemma githago; assembly: GCA_958450325.1. Classification (NCBI taxonomy): domain Eukaryota; kingdom Viridiplantae; phylum Streptophyta; class Magnoliopsida; order Caryophyllales; family Caryophyllaceae; genus Agrostemma; species Agrostemma githago. The sequence goes on from OY288240.1 coordinate 61,519,430, forward strand.
TAATCTTTCATAGTTAGTAAAGTTTTCATCATCATCTATTGTTTGTTGTTCATCTTTGTTGTTCTTCATTTTGAATGTTTTTGTTCTTATGTTGATTTCTCTTGTTTATGTTAGTTTTAGTCTAGATATGTGTGAGTAGTCCTCTTACTAGGATTAGTAGAGGGATTGGGTGTCTTCATGGGTGATTAAGGGTTTGTCTAAGATGTTGGTGGAAGTTTTGGTTGCTTCTTAGTTGTAGGCATAGATCATGTTTGATGAAATGCTTGAATGACTTGTAGTTTTAAATGCATGTTTTCTTGCCTTCTTCTTGTGACCTTGTATGTTGCTAGGATGGGTTCTTGCGCGAGAGCGGGGAACCTCTAGGTCGGTTTTGGAGCGAGAGCCCGGATTATGCGTAGATAGATTGACTACCCCTTCACCTTTGCTCTCCTTTGATCATCTCATCACCCTTGAACCCGACCTAATCCTAGTTCTTTCCTTATTGAATTCTTCACCATCTTAGCCATTAATCCTCTAGTTGTTGTTTAGATTTAGCTTTAGTTGTTATACATAGTTTATTCATAGTCATAGTTTTATCCTCCCTTCATTGTTTTAGTTGTTTAGCTTTGTTGACTTAGTCTAGTCCTTAGGTGAACCTTTGTCAAAACCCTTTTTCCATCTCCGTGGATCGACCCGACTTACCCTAGCTACTTGTTAGGAATAGTTGGTTTTATTTGGTGTCGGGATCCACGACAAATCCCTACCATCAATTTGGCGCCGTTGCCGGGGACGGTGCATGTTTAGACTTTGTTTGCCTATTTACTTGACTTTGTCTTTGTTTTTGTGTTCTTCTTTGTGTTCATTTGCTTCTTGTGTATGTGGAGTTTATTTCCTTCTTGTCTAGTGCCCAAAAAACACTAGACTTCTCACGTTTGCTCCTAGTCTACAGTTTATGCCTAGAGGTGGTGACCATCCTCTTCCTTACAACTCAGAGCCGGAAAGGTTTTTCGAAGCCTTCGTCTACGGACGGTTGCAAGATTGAGAGGTTCCCAACCGGGTACAAGCTAAGATTTCGAGCAATACTTGAAGATTGATCTAGACTCCCCACCTATAGAGGCCACTATGAATTCCTCCTCTCTATCAATGAATCAAAGCTATGCCATGACGTCTCCTAACTACTATCAAGCTTCATGGGGTAATCAAGAAACCCGTGGGTACGAGTTTCAAGGACATGGAAACGGCTTCCAACAAGTGAATGCTTATCAATCCTATGATCATGGTGGTTATTACTCAAATTATCATCATGAACCCACCATGTTTCATCATGTTTCTTCACATGGAAGCCAATCTCCCCAAAACCCACCATATTACCCTTCACCTCAACCACATTATGAGCCCCAAAACCCACAATACTACCAATCATCTCAACCTCATTACCAACCATATGATGCCCCACCCCTTGGGAATCATCAAGGTTTTCAAGGAGCATTCCAAAACCCCAATGACCACCAAATGCTCAACTTGGAGTTATATCAATCGATTCTTCAAATGCAAAAGAGTCAACAAGAAATGGCCATCCAAATGCGAAAGGAACATTATGCATTCATGGCCCAATATCAAAGGGAAAGAGAGGCATGTAAGGCTAGATTAAATGCTATAGCGGCTCAAACCTTAATGTTTTTAACTCGAACTTCACAACTTGATGAAGGATGTTCATTTGGGGAAGGGCAACAACCCAATGATGAAGCCGCTAATGAATTACCTTTGAGAAGCGAGACTTGCTATGATGAACCTCGATTGTCTACCCAATATGAGACGAATGAGGAAATAACCCTTGATGAAGGCATTTTTGGTGTCGAATTGAATGAGGTTAGTGGGAATTTGAAGAGTTTCATTGATGAAAACATTGATAAAATAGAGGAAATTCAAGAGTCTATCCCCTCCATACTTGTTGAACCTTCAATCCCCTTCGCTTGCCCTCCTCTTGACCTTCATGGCGCTTCTAATGAGCCTACCGTTGAGGATATGGAGCTTTGGGATGAGTTGAATGAGGTGGTAGGAGTTGTGAAGTCATGGGGTGGAAATGATGAACTCAATTTACCCTTGTGCAAAAATGTGGAAAAGCATCATGAGCCTCTTGCAAGAAAGCAAAGCTTTGGTTTAGAAGAGATTGCGCCGGTAGAAGTTTCAATTCTTTCCTTCAAGATGATATGAGGACAAGTGATGCTTTGAGACTTGAAGATGGGAACCCACAACTTGAGGAAGATATGAAGGTGTGCAATAGGGAAATGAGGTCGAAACCGCTTTTTGTGCCTCATGTTAAATATTTGAAGCTTCCTTGTGGTTGGAGATGGTGCTTAGGGAAGAAGAGGTCATTAAATCTTTTAGGTTGGAAAGACCCCGGAGATCATATGAAACATGACAATGGGTCTTTAGGTGACTACTTCTCGCTTCCGACTTAGAGGCTTTAGAGGATAGCTTGGTTCGGGTACTCAATGAGTCCTCATTATGATGTGGCTCGAGCATTTGACTTGCTCCTCCGAGCCCTTGAGGCCTTTGGATAAGAATGAAGAGTCCACCATCCTCGGTTTGACGGAGTTCCTCAAGAACCGTCATGTTGTATAATCCCCTTTCCTCTTGTTTTGAGCTTTTGTGTTTGTATTTGTGTGATTTGTTTGTTTCTAGGCTTTGTATGTTTTGTGGAATTCTTGTAACTTGGGATTTTCTTGAGTGATGTGAGGGAGGGATCTTTAATGGAAGTTTTTAAGCTTGATTGATAGGTGTGAAGTGAAAATGAAGAACTAGAAAGGGATATGGATGATAGAAGCTTTAAAGCTTAGTAGAGGAAGTCGGTTTTCGAGCTTTTGACAAGCTTTTGGGGACGGGATTTTAGATCCCGATGTATTATTTGCCGTTTGGATGTGCTATTGGGGAATGAAGAGTTGGAGAGGCCATCACGCCCGGGATGAGCATCATCACGCCCGGAACGAGTTGCACTTCAAAAGACTGCCTTCTGACTAGCCATTCCGACCGGGACCGACATCATCCCGACTGGAAAGAGCATAATCCCGCCCGGTATTATGCATAATCCCGCCCGGTATTATGCATGATCCCGACCGTGATGGTCCATCACGACCGGGAAGGGCTACAACACCCTCATTCGATTTCCTTTCTTCAGTTAAGCCCCACCCAACCACTTTATACCCCATCCCAACCTCCCTACTCATCCTTGCCACTATCATTTCACCCTTGCACCTCAACTATATACCTTCATCTCATCTCCTCATCACCATTACACCGAGTTTTCCCTTAAATCCCAACCTCATTGCACCATTACAAGCCCGATGCTTCAACCATGTGACTACATTTAGGAAGAAGAGGAATAACGATGATGAAGACAAGCAAGGTGCCGATAACGATCATTGAGATGATCGGGATTATTGAGTTGCTAACCGTTTGGTAGGCGACTCTCCTTTCTTTTCCGTCTTTTATTGCTAGTCTCACTTTGTATGTTCCCCTTCCCTTTATCCTTTTTGTGTCATGGTGGCCCTCGGGGCCTTTGGTAGTCATTGCTCCCGATTCTCGATGACGTGATTACATCGAGAATCATTTGAAAAATCCAAATTAACAAGTCTTTTCACTTTTTCCTTATTTTTATTTCCTTTTTTGGTCGAATTTAGTCGGAATCGGGCGGAATCAGGGCTAGGTGACATGATTAAACCTAGCCCTCCCCTCCCATTTCCTTTTATTTTCTTCTTTTTATTTCTTCCCCCATCCATATCTTTTCTAGTCTTGGCCCTTGGTAACTTGATTACACCTAGGCCCGACAGATTCTACACTTTCTTCACTTTGATTTTTAGCTTTATTTTCCCTTTTCTCTTCTTTTTAGTGTCTCCACACACTACCGATCGAGCATGAGGACATTGCTCGATTTAAGTGTGGGGGAGCGATATCTTTGTCTAGTTTAGCTTTATTTTCATAGTTTTTTTTCGAAAAGTCTTCAAAATTCCTAAAAATTTGAAAACATTTCATAAAAAACCAAAAAGATTTTCTTTTGTGTCTTTTTCTTTCGAGTCTTTGTGTCGTATATTTGTTGTGTTGTGTGTGTTTTGCCTCCCCACTTCCTTGTAGGTTTAATTTCTTGAACGCCGTGAATCTCGGAAAGCTCTTGAAATCCGGTAATGTCCTTTCATTTCTTTCTCCTTTTTCCTTTTTGTGGAGTTTGGAGGATGTTTTGTGATGGTGTATGCTCGGGTGGATCTTTTTGGAGTTTGTGGATTGATGTGGTGGCTTGTTTGAAAGTTTCGGGGTGGTGTTTGTTTATTTCGTTGTGCGTTTGTTTTATTTTGTTTTGTTTTGTTTGGTTTGTCTCCTTTTCTTTCGTTTTGTTTTGTTTTGTCTTGTATAGTTTTTGAGTCTAGTGTAGAAAAGGTTTTCGAAAACCCGGTTTTGAGGCTAGTGCGCAAGTGTTTACTTTCCCTTTCTAGTGATATAAATCGAGTCTTGGACTTTAGTCTAGTAGAATGACTTTAAATCAATAGTTTCGTTGGTTTCCTACCTTGAGTCCACCTAGTCTACTAGGGATTTACTGCGGGATTTGCATTTTGACCACTTTGTCCACCCACGGAGTGAAAAGGCCTTGGTTGCCGAGTCCCGTCTCTTAGGCGAACATGTTCGAAATTGTTTGATTAGTCCAAGTTTTCCACCTTTTTGTGGGTTTGAAGGGAAGGCGCCTCCGACTTACCCATTTCCCTACCTTCCACACATTTCCACAAATAAGTTGCAATTTCGTTGAGGTTTCCATACTTGGTTGTGATTGAATGCCTACAATAAAAGATTTATTCAAATAGCAAACCAAGTCAAAAAGAGAAAGAAAAGAAAAAAGAAAGAAAGAAAAGAAAGAAAAGAAAGAAGAAAAAGAAAAGGCACAACAAATCAAAAACAAAATACAAAAGAAGAGAAAGAAATGGCATAGCAATTCAAAAGCAAAATACAAAAGCAAAATGCCAAAGAAAATCATTTCACAAAAAAATTCTCATCCCCTCAAAAATAAGCCTTTTACCGACTGTTATCGTGAAGAGCCTACCAAAAAACCGAGTCCCTAGGAAGGATGATAGTGGTAATGGTCGGTCTTTCCTCACTTTGCATCCATATCCACCTTTTTACTTGGACTAGTTAGGCTATTTTTGAGCATGGGACGACTCTCTTGGCTCATCGCTAAAGGGGGCGGGGTTTCACTTTACCTACAGTGTCGACTAACTCCGTGGTTCATCCTTTTTCCATCCCGCCTATCGTCCCGTAGTACGTTCTTAGAAGGTTAGGAGGACCTAGGTAAGTTACCAACGTTTTTGTTGTTTTGTTGTCATACTATTAGGATTTTGTCCATTTCGGTTTGTATCACTAGCTTGGTAACGTTGTCACTTGCCTTGAGTTCTTAAGTGGTGCTTCTTTCACCTCTTTGTTGGGGGAAGCGGTATTTGTTTCTTTTTGGATGCAACCGATTGTTTGTTTGTTTGTTTGTTTGTTTGTGTGTTTTCGTGTTCGGTTGCATCCACAGTTTTGTCGCAAGACCTCACTTGCCTTGCGGAGAGCACTTTTCCTCAAAGTGTTATTGCGTGAGTAGAAAGGGCGTAGGGTGCGCTAATACCCGCTCGGCTAGTATTTTAGTTTTTATTAGTTTATTAGTTAGTTCGTGCTTACTCGAGGGCGAGTAAGGGTTAAGTGTGGGGGAGTTGATAAGTGTGTTTTGTAGTGCTTATTTCTTGTGTTTGGTCCCGCTTTCTCTCGTGGAATCGCTCTTTAGAGCGGTTTTGAGGCTACTTACGCATCTTTTAGCTTGTTTTAGGTTCCTAAGGCCTATCTTGGAGAAATGAAACGATTCCGACTCGTTTCCGATGCATATGGAGCCAATGAAGAGAAGCGACGATGATTCGGTGACTTCGACTCGATCCCAAGTCCCATGGAGCCCACTTAATGATATCCCGAGCACAGATCATCGATAAGAAGCCTAGAAAGAACAAATAAGGACCCATCATGGCCGGGAAGGACCCATCTCGGCCGAGATGAGAAGACGAGAAAGACGGCTTCCTGTGGGGCCATCCTGACCGGGACCGACTTCATCCCGACCGGGAAGAGGATAATCACGCCCGGTATTATGCATAATCTCGCCCGGTATTATGCATGATCCCAACCGTGATGGTCCATCACGACCGGGAAGGCCCCAGCTCCTACGAAACTACATTTTCTTGCCTCCCTTATTCATGCAACCCTATATATACCCCCCTCTAGTATTCTCTAAGCACACTACAACATCCACTAAACCCTGGACTACTTTAGGTTAGATTAGATTAGATTAGTGTAGATTAGCTTAATCTCTCCTTAATCACTCCTTAATTTAGTGTTAATCCTAGTTTCATCTTTAGATTCTTGAAGACTTGTAGTGGATTATTCAATCTTGACAACATTGAGTATCCCTTGGGTTGATTTTATTCAAAGTTCTCTCCTTTCATTCTTCCTTGCTTAGTTGGTACAATCTTTCTTCTATCTTTTCTCTTAATCTTTCATACTTAGTAAAGTTTTCATCTTCATCTATTGTTTGTTGTTCATCTTTGTTGTTCTTCATTATGAATGTTTTTGTTCTTATGTTGATTTCTCTTGTTTATGTTAGTTTTACTCTAGATATGTGTGAGTAGTCCTCTTGCTAGGATTAGTAGGGGTATTGGGTGTCTTCATGAGTGATTAAGGGTTTGTTTAAGATGTTGGTGGAAGTTTTGGTTGCTTCTTACTTGTATGAATAGATCATATTTGATGAAATGCTTAAATGACTTGTAGTTGCAAATGCACGTTTTCTTGCCTTCTTCTTGTGACCTTGTATGTCGCAAGGATGGGTTCTTGCGCGAGAGCGGGGAACCTCTAGGTCGGTTTTGGAGCGAGAGCCCGGATTATGCCTAGATATCTTGACTACCCCTTCACCTTTGCTCGCCTTTGATCATCTTATCACCCTTGAACCCGACCTAATTCTGGTTCTTTCCTTATTGAATTCTTCACCATCTTAGCCGTTAATCCTCTAGTTGTTGTTTGGATTTAGCTTTAGTTTTTATACTTAGTTTACTCATAGTCATAGTTTTATCTCCCCTTTATTATTTTAGTTGTTTAGCTTTGTTGACTTAGTCTAGTCCTTAGGTGAACCTTTGTCTAAACCCTTTTTCCGTCTCCGTGGATCAACCCGAATTACTCTAGCTACTTGTTAGGAATAGTTGGTTTTATTTAGTGTCGGGATCCACGACAAATCCCTACCATCAGGGAGGAGTGACATCTAGTGAGGATAGAATGTACCTCACTCTCGGGAATACACCTCCTAAATAGGCCATCTGCACCTTCTCGGAAAAGATACGGGTCGTCCCATAAATATCGTTTCACATCATGTAAGAATCGCTTCTTCTGCTGATATTGGAGGTCGGGAGGCAGAGTACATCCCACTAGAAAGTTAGCATAATCAGCGAACCATGGAGTATCTACGGTAATAGCGAGCAAATGATCATCCGGGAACGAATCATCAATTGGGGCAAGATCCCCACCATCATATCTTAGCCGGGATAGGTGATCGGCTGCGACATTCTCGGCCCCGGACTTATCACGGATCTCCAAATTGAATTCCTCCAATAATAGGATCCATCTAATAAGCCTCGGTTTGGCCTCCTTCTTTTCCAGAAGGTACTTCAAAGCTGCGTGATCTGTGTATACTATCGCTTTCAAGCCTACGAGATAAGCTCGAAACTTGTCTATAGCATAGATAATGGCCAATAACTCCTTCTCCGTGGTAGCATAATTAATTTGCGCCATATCTAACGTCCGACTAGCATAGTAGATCGCATGTAAAGCTTTATCTTTCCTTTGCCCAAGCACAGCTCCTACAGCGTAATCGCTAGCATCGCACATAACCTCGAAAGGTAAATCCCAATCGGGAGATCGGATAATCGGTGCAAAAATAAGAGCTTGCTTAATCCTGTCAAAAGCTCGAGCACGTTCGTCAGTAAATACGAACGGGGCATCTTTGAGAAGCAGCTGAGTCAGAGGTTTGGCAATCTTGGAGAAATCTTGGATGAAACGGCGGTAAAACCCCGCGTGACCAAGAAAACTCCTCACACCCTTAACATTAACGGGGTGTGGTAATTGCTCAATTACTTCGACTTTCGCTTTATCCGCTTGGCTGCCGTGTTCGGACACTAAATGACCCAAAACGACTCTCTCAGTCACCATGAAGTGACATTTTTCCCAGTTTAAGACCAAATTTGTCCCCTCACAACGGTGCAAGATCCGTGAAAGATTAAGTAAACATGCATTATAATCAGTGCCATATACACTGAATTCATCCATGAAGACTTCCATGACAGACTCGATAAGGCCTGAAAATATGGACATCATACAACGTTGAAAAGTGGCGGGGGCATTAAAAAGGCCAAAAGGCATTCTTCGATATGCGAAGATGCCGTAGGGACAGGTGAATGTTGTTTTCTCCTGGTCGTCAGGGTGAATTAGGATTTGAAAGAATCCCGAATAGTCGTCTAAGTAGCAAAAGTACTTATGGAAAGCGAGACGCTCTAGCATCTGGTCAATGAAGGGAAGTGGGAAATGGTCTTTCCTTGTAGCTGTGTTTAGCGTACGGTAGTCAATGCACATTCTCCATCCAGTCACTAATCGAGTAGAAATAAGCTCATTCTTCTTGTTCATGATAAACGTGGTCTCTCCCTTCTTAGGGACAACTTGGATTGGACTAACCCATTTAGAGTTGGAAATGGGATAGACAATGCCAGCATCAAGAAGTTTCATAACCTTTTTTCTGACCACATCTTGCATATTCGGGTTCAACCTATGTTGTCCCTAGATAGACGGTCTATGGTCTCCCTCTAGATGGATACAGTGCATGCAAAATTCGGGACTAATGCCCCGTAAGTCATTAATATTGTACCCAATAGCCTTCTTATGTCATCGTAGGATATCTAATAACTCCGAAAGTTGGCTATCCGTGAGTGCAGCGTTGACAATTACGGGGTTTAGACCCTTATCATCTAGAAATGCATACTTCAAATTAGAGGGGAGGGGTTTTCGTTCAGGTTTACTTACCTCGACCTCCTTTTTAGGGATGCCGTGACTGTATACCTTCTCGATAGTGCTCTCCTTCCCGTTTAGCATGCATTCCAGCTCATCCACCTCCGCGTTCCATGTCCCTTTCTCGGCGGTAGCATCGTCGGATGTCAACAGTTTCTCCAAATGGTCCCTACCAAGATAGTCGTCAATATAGTTTTCTATTTCTAAATCAATGACGTCTATACTATAACAGGACTCTTCTATCATGGGCTTCTTAAGAGCTTGATCGAGACTGAAAGTCACGGTGTCATCTCCTACGGAGAGTGTAAGCTTTCTATTTTTGACATCGATGATTGCCCCTGCCGTGTGTAGGAAAGGGTGACCAAGGATGATGGGAATTATGGCATCCCCAGCCATGTCTAAGACTACAAAATAAACGGGAATGAAAAATTTCCCTACTCGGACCGGGACATCCTCTAAGACACCAAGAGGATATTTGACCGATCTATCAGCCATCTGCAAAGTCATATTAGTACATTTTAAAACACCCATATTCAATTTTTGACAGATAGAATACGACATGACACTGACACTAACTCCTAGATCACACAGGGCCTTATCAATAGCTAATGTCCCTATAATACAAGGGATAGAAAAACTCCCTGGATCCTTGAGCTTGGGCAGAGTACGACTCTATAGTAGTGCGCTGCATTCCTCTGTGAAGGCAACTGTCTCAGTTTCACTAAAAGATTGCTTACGAGTTAGTATTTTTTTCATAAATCTTGCGTAAGCAGGAACTTGAGTGATCAAATCACTGAAAGGAACACTTACCTGCAGATTCTTGACGACTTCCATAAACTTACCGAACTGTTGATCGAGCTTTGTCTAACGTTGTCGGTGGGGAAATGGAAGTATGATCGGAATCGCAGGTTCCTTGACTTGAGACGGGGATGCTTGAGAGGACTTAGCATCTTTAGACGAAGACGGGAGAGGAACGACTGCTGAATTAGGCATTACAGGCTCCACTCGATCGAGTCCAGGCTGACTCGGTCGAGTGCCACCATACTCGATCGAGTCACCTAGAGGCACTCAATAGAGTGGTATAGCTGAAAAGTTGTTGGTCTATTTTGGAGGGTCTACTCGATCGAGTGGGGCTGATTCACTCGATCGAGTGACCTGCAACTCGATCGAGTCTTGCCTTACTCGGTCGAGTGCACTACGTGATGGCTCGCTGATGGTTTTTAGGGGGTCTACTCAATCGAGTGGTGCAGTGTTACTCGATCGAGTAGCCTCAATTTGTGGCCTACTCAATGCTTCTTCGGCGAGCTCCATTTTCGGACTGTCGTAGTGGGTCCCACTTCTCAATGTTATCGCATTGGCTTGCTTGTGTGATTGTTCGCCTTGAGCGGGTAGAGTACCCGGTGGCCTAGCTTGCTTTTGGGCAGCAAGTTGGGCAACTTGGGTGTCTAAAATCTTGTTATGGGCAAGTATTTGATTGATTTGTGTTTCTTGCTTTTGGTGAGCTTGAATACCTTGCATCAATAGTGCTTTGATCTCCGTGTATTCGTTATTGGTTGGAGCTTGAGCTTGGGCTTAGTTTTATGAGATCGGTTGGAATTGTTGTTGGTTCCCCCACCCTCGTTGGTTACCCCAAGGTTGGTTCCCCCACTGTTGATTTCCCCACTGTTGGTTACCCCATTGTTGTTGGCCTCCTTGGAATTGTTGTCGGTTATTGTTTAGGAAGGGTCAGTTATAGGGTGCTACATATGGGACGGTTTTGTTACCACCGAGTGATGGTGGGTTAAGCACCTTCTGGCTCGCATAAGACAACAATGACTTATCATAGCCCGGTTGGTTCATGTATGGGAGGTGTGGTCTCATGGATTGAAAAGCATTCGTCGTTTCTAAACTTGCACATACACTAGTAGAAAAAAGGTCAATTGCGGCTCCAAATAATTACTCATATGATGCGTTTTTTATGATGCCTCGTATGGCGTGGCAGCAGATAGGATATTGAGGGGCAGCGTCTGAAAAACGCCGCAAATAAGTATCTTTTTGTGCGGCGTTTTTAGGAAAGACGCCTCATATAGACCTCTTATTTGCGGCGTTATTTTATAAAAGACGCCTCAAATAGTCTTTTAAAAAAATGAAAAAAAAAATTACTGCTGTGGAAATGAATCAAAGATAAATTTAAAAATAATGAATTTTAATATTTAATCTTCCGTGGTATGCAAATTAATAAATTTACACAACCAAATGTCATACATCATCAATTCCAATCGACAACCACAACATTTATACAACTCCAAAAAGTAATATAGATATGTTTCTAAATACTTGTACACTAAATTAAATTCTCAAAATTTAAAGTTAGCTAGTGTTATTAAAGCATAACGTCGACTTGTAAAATATGAAGCTCATTTCTTCCGCAATTCGTTCATCTCATCTTCATCGTAGTTGTAGGGTTCCTCTTTGGGTGAGCTCAAAACCTAGAAAATGAGTAACTCACTTGGCCTCTAGACTTCAGACATCAACCGAACTGTTGGCTCATCTATTCTTTTTTAAGTTTTTCTCCACAGAATATTCAATCAAAAGACAAAGCAGGAAGATAGAGTAATATTGTATACCGCTCAAACATGGGTCTGTCGGAAGTGAGAAAAGAAGTGACACCCCTTGTTCCTCCAAGAGCGAAGAATAACATTCCTAACTTTGGGTGATGGTCCTTCGTTTCTGCTTTCTCTTCATACTAACATGATCGCGTTAGTAAAAGAAAAGCAAGCGGCTATACTAATTCATTACACTACTAAAGATGTCGTTGTTTACGTACCACGTCGTCATATAACTTGACGCGGAAGCCAAGATAAGTATCATAGCCACTCATAGCAAATAGCACCACTGCCTAAATCCAACAAATGACCTTGTCAATATTTGCTCTTAATATAAACCACTGAATTGATGAGTTACCATGTTGCCGGGATGACCCCAATGGATAAGCTCTCCAAAAAGTGCTGGTCTACTTAAAGAACACACGACAACCTATGTTAATCAGACTTCCATATTCCCTTGTCTTCCCATGTTAGACTGACACTCAGCACTCGAACGTGATCAGAACACTCGGACATCGCATTTTAGACCAAATAGATGAACTTTAGCGCAAATCAATAATAAAAAAATTCCTTGAAAAAGCAGAAAATACAGAAGAGCGCGTAACTGATATGCTTCTTACAGGCGGAGAGAAATGGTTATTAATCTTTAATTGTGAGGTTGACAGCTGCATACAATCAATGAGTTAAGTTAATTGGCATCATCAATCTTCAAAGACAATGAAAATTAGCAGTAAGAATCAACCATCAGCAGCTAGTGGTGCTAAAAAGTTGTCCGGCCTGGCAAATCGGACCGACCCAAATTTAAACTTGCAAACCAAAGGGAACATGATAAAATAGATGTTACCTTTAATGATAACGGAACAGGGCAGATTGTATCTGCCATGATGTGTGATATCTTCCTGATATGAGGATCAGTCGTCCTCCCAGAAGAACTTCAAGTGTGGCATATCAGTCCAGGCTACTTGCTTCCTGAATTTGGGATATGGCAGCACTCGCTGCAAACATACAACCACATGCACAGGCACAAAAACGAAACACAAGTGTCCAAAAACTAGACTTGAAAATAACTGCTAACTATCAGGCCCATCCATGCGATGAATAGACCAATGTGTCATCACTCCAATCCTCAAAGAACGACTGAAAATGGCAAGGGTAAAAGAACAGGGGACTGGGGTGTCTATTTTCAATCAATACTAATAATGATAACGTATTTGAGTAATAATCTTATTTTATAATCTTATTTTTGTTCAAAGCAGGAGAGATAAGAACATAAGGTGGGAGGAATTAAGATCACATAGATTCCTTCTATAGAACGGAGTGATTAATTAAAATTAAAAAGGGTATAGAACCGACAAATGATAGAGAGAACGAAAGAAAGGTGGAGTAATAAAAATGGTTCATTTTTTACACGACTGTCCATATATCATACTCCATATACTGAAAAAAAAAAGATTTTTCATTTCACTGAGACAAAAAAGAGAAGATATAATAACAAAGGATAATGAGATGCACTTCTCTTTAAAGAAGAGGGTCCTGAGATGCTTTAGCCGACATTAGAATATTTTTTATTTCGATACTTCACTAGATTCAACATAGCTCACAACAAAAGAATGAGAAAATGAGAGAAAGAACTATCACCCTCAAAAATCATCAACAATCCAAATACACAACATAAATTGAAATCAACATGGACGTGAAATATACAATTAAACCGGTTAAGGTCACACATGATATCAACATCTTCCTGGAGGATAAAAAAAGATTAATTACTAAAATATTGGAATGAATACCAAATCAATGGACATTACAATAAACAAATAAAAGTCACATTCTTTGCAACACAAATAGTTCTTTGCACCACCAAAACATGAAACATTGAAACACTAGCCAGCAACCTATAATGAAATAATAGCCATAAAATATGTATCCGGGTAAGGCTTTTAGTTATATTGTGATTTATGATTGAATCAACACTGAATATAATGAAATGCTACATAATAAGAACCAACAATAAGAGAACAAACAGATCTAATTTTCCTGTACCGTTTGAAGATAGGTGTGTACATGCTCAACAGATAAGATACGAATTATGGACAAGAGCTACAAGCCTCAATTTTATAATAAAACATCAGTTAAGAAATCAATGTCAATTCCCAAGAGCATAGTAAAAATGTAGTTCCTACTACTTTACTCACATACTCTAAGAGAACAAAAAAATCAACTACTGCTCAATTGCTCATTAGAAAAAACAAAATAAAAGATGATAGTTGATTTCAGCTTAAAACTTTAACTAATTGTTATAAACCATTTCTTTTACTTATTTTTCCTTCTAAACAATCAAGAGTATATGAAGCTGCCACAGTTACACAAAAAAATACAGAACAATTAATTAAACCAAATAAAGGTGACATTTAATTCATAAGCAACTGAAGTTACCTAGTTTTCATTTATGGACACTGCATATAGGTAACAAACCAATATCTAGAGATATCAGCCAGGGCACCGTGAAATGAAGAACCGATGTTGTTGATATGAAATATAAACGAGGACCTGAAAGAATCACACGAAAGAGTATTTTTCGATCAACTAAGAAAAATCAATCAAAAAAATCCGTGAAATCCAAATTCGAACACAATGATCTTCCTACAAAATCAAAACAATCGAGAAATCAAACCCTGTGATTTCAAACCCTAGAGATAATCAATCAAATAAAATTAAAATAATCAAACAAAAAAGCCGACCTAAATAAAATATTCATACACAAACCCCTTAATCTAATCTAATCAAATCTAATCAATCATCAAATCGAACATTAAAAACACAGACAAATCGATTGAAGTTGAGATTTACCGCAACAGATCTCGGCTAAAACAACAATCAACGAGGGAGATCGACATCGGGGGATGCGAATCAAAGGTTGACGGCGGTGATTTGGGGAAGTGTAAGCGAGATGGAGGTGAGAGTGAACGTATTCTGAGGTTTGAGAGTTGTATTAGGGTAGAGAAATGAAAGTTGGAGCGAGATTCTTTCTTTTCTTATTAACAAAATACTGAGGTGTCGTCTAATTAAAAATAGATGCCACAAATTTTAATTTTTTAAATGGTACCGCATCTTATCTTACTAAGAAAAACGTATGTCCTCAATTCTTATTTTTTTAAAGTGATAAAATTTGCTGCTATTTGACTAAAACGCAGCAAAAGAGGAGCAACAATTGACCTTTTTTCTACTAGTGACACTCTTGTGCATAATGACCGGTATTCCCACAATTCTCACAAAAAACCTCGGACATTGCATTCACTTGGTACATACCTCCTTGTTGTTGTTGCTGGGTTCTACCAATCTCCATAGAGTCAATCCGTTTAGTTAAAGCGGCTAAGTGGCTGACTATGGCATTTGATGACTCGGAGTCACCACTATTAGGTCGGGTGTTGCCCCGTGGATTTCCCCAACGTGAGTGATGAGTTGCCATATCTTCAATTAGCTTCCAAGCTTTATCATCATCAATGTTGTTTTGAAACCTGCCATTAGCTGCAGAATCAGCGTAGCTCGGCAATTTTCATATAAACCATTATAGAATTGATTGCACAAAAACCATACCTCGAAACCGTGATGTGGGCACTCCTTGACTAGGTTTTTAAACCTTACCCACGCCTCGTAGATGTTCTCGTGAGCTGTCTGTCGGAAGCTAGTAATCTGACTCCTCAACATATTAGTCTTCTGCGGCGTGTAGTAATGCTTGTAAAAAGCTAAGGCTAGGGAGTTCCAGTCTGTTATTCCCTCAGCTATGTGGTCTAGATCCGTGATCCAGTCTCTCGCGGTATTGCGTGGGGAGAACATGAATAGCATCTCCATTACTTCTTCTTGTGTTACTCCCGCGGGGAGTGGAATAGTAGAGCAGTAGTCGGTGAAGAGCTTCATGTGCTTCGCCGGGTCTTCATCGGGACCTCCACCAAATTGATTTCGGTCCACCAATGTGATAAAGGCGGGGCGAATTTCAAATGTACCTGTGGTGGCCGTGGGCCTATTTAATGGTTTCGGTAGGGAACTTTGCTCTCGACTCAGAATGACTAGCAAGTTTGGGAGGCATCTTGACTGGCGGTATCTTGGGGGCAGTAGTGGAATTATCCTCTTCAAAAGACAGCGATTCGGATATGTGGTTGTCGTCCCAATTTTCCACTGATTCTGATCTTTCTGTCTCAAAAATCTCCTTGTAGAATTTCCTACCTGCGGAGAGTTCTCTCTGGTTCAGGATCATATGGTGGTATGTAGCCTGAGCTTCGAGAGGACCTGGGCATACGAGGAAACTACAGAAAAGATGTGAGAAATGGTATCAAGGAACTGAAGTTCCTCGAGACAAGCAATCAAAAGGCTAATACACAAAACAAGTAAATAAATAACACCGTCTTCCCGGCAACGGTGCCAAAATTTGACAGGAGTAAGTCGTATCCCTAATCAAAGATACCCTAATGTCCACTAACTAATGTAGATAGTGAAGTAGAGGTCGAACCACAAGGAGACGAGACTCAAATACTTGTTCTAAGGTCTAGGCTTAAGACTACAGGTCACTGTTTTTTTTCTTATTTGTTTAATAGGCTGACAAGTGACAACTAATTGCTATAAGATAAATCAATAGTAAAGAAGTCTAAGGTCTTAGGTTCACAATGAATATCAGTCGGGTCAGTGAGTCAACTAACAGGTCAATAATCGAACTGTCTAAGGTGTAGGTCCGGTCGGTACTTCTACAAACTTTAGAACTGAACTTAACCTGCGGTCGCTAGAATTAAGCTAGTCTACCTAAAATATTGTGACCTAATTAGTCCTTAACCCGGTCGGCGAAATGTCCTAATTGTGATACTAATTAATTAATCATGGCCAGTAATCAATCAATCAAAATTAGAACAATATTCAGGCGACAGTTCATACGATTAGAAACAGGTCAATTGACTATAACCCAATTAATATACACCGATCCTCTTAAACCCTAGATAAAATTTAGCTACTCATATTAATTGTAATTAAACTAACAAAAGAAGAATTGCAAATAAACATGGTGAATACGAATCGAATTAAACTACAAGAAACAATAATAATCCTACGCTAGATAACAATAGACAAAAACTGAAATTAAAATTACTACGAAAAAAACAGATGAATTAAGACGAGAATTAAACTAGAAAACTGAAATTGAAAATGAATTAAAATTAAGAGTATTGATACCGACTAATTCAAGATTTGAAAAAGGAAAAACGGAGTTCAATGTATATCGCGAAGGAAAGCGGAAAGCTACGTAAACTTCAATGCTAAGAAAAAAAAATCAAAAGTAACGTAAAGAGTATGATGTGAAAAGTAAAAAAGTGTCTGACAATCTCCTCCTCCAATTGATTTAAAAGATTTAAATCAGTTGGACTTAAAACGGGCCCAAAATTCTATATGAGTTAAAATTAATAGCACAGCCCGGGTAAGATGCAGTGCCACTCGATCGAGTGGATCTGCAATTGCTCCAACTCGAGTTCATCTTGGGCTCAAAGAAGGAATTGGCCCAATATTCCAATGTAGTCCAGTTGGGCTTGAACATGAGGCACTCGATCGATTGTTATGGCACCACTCGATCGAGTGGACCTGCTAGAACTCGTAGCAAGAGTTCTTCTTTGTTTCTCGGCTTGTTTATCGTAAAATTGCAGATAAGCGAGAAGAATTCAGGGTGGGACGACTTTATCTTCATACCACCTGGTAAAAGCCAATCGTAGCATCTTCAGGAGGCGGTGAAGGCATGATCAAAGTCGTTGATAAAAAAGGAAATATTGCAGAATGCTGGACTTTGAGCTGCTGAAGACGAACTGTTTCAGCTTTTTCCTTCAACTACTTGTTCTAAGTTTCGAAGCATAGACAACATAGTTGACATCCTATATTAATAGGGAAGTCCAATACATGCATCATTGTAACAAAAAACAGTACAGTTGGGCCGACAAGAAAAGGAGACGACAATGGTTCCTGAGGAATTTTGAAGAGATTGATGCACAAGATATGTATGATTTACGAAATTCGGGATAATTTTGTTGTTGTATCATGATTCAATTACACAAGACAAGTCAATACGAAATCAAAAACCAAAGTAATTAACATCTTAACAATCATTCAATAAACTAAAACTTCAATCACAAAGAATTCAAAACCAAAACTCTTACTCCTATCCTAAATCTTAATCACTTGTTTTGCTAACTAAAATCCCCCATAGTGGTCGAATAGAAACAGATAAACAAATGACAGAGGCCGAGTAATGAGAGTGACCTAATAATATGAAGTTCTATCAATTAGGGTGAAATTACTGAAACAATAGCATTTAAACTAGCAAACTAAAAATGGTTTCACATATTGAGACAAATCATGGGTTAAACAATGAAATCTTTGATGAAAATTAAGCTGCAAAATTTTATAAAAAGAAAAAAAAAAAGAATATTGAAAGTACCGTACTTTCAATAAGGGTAAGAAATTAGGCAATCCATTGCAATATGTAGTCCTACCCGAAAGCGGAGGCCAGATTACGATTCCCTAAACACCATAACTAAAAGAGAAGGAATAATAAGGAGTTTAAGAAGAAAAGGGATGGGAGAAGATAGTTAATTTATGTTGAAAATAGTCGATGAAGAAACGGAGGGAGAACGTGCGCTTTGTACTTTTAGACTTTGGAGTTTTGTTTTGGTTTTGCTACTTTGCCTTTTTAATTTTGTTATTTACTTAGTCGGTTGTAAAACGGTCTTACAAAAAATATTGCACTATTACATATAATAGAATACACTATCTACTAGTCTACTACGAAGTAAAATATGACCGTCATTTACATGAGATGTGTCTTATAATAAAACTATTGTGACCGTCTCATAGGAGAATTTTTGTTTTACTTAACGCAATTATTTGCCTTAATTTTTTTGAAAATAAGACTTCTCGTTTATAATAATATACTCCATAGTAATTTCTGTCACTTTGACAGCTTAATCTTTTATGCAAATACGGAGTAATAGTTGAAAGTAGTATATTTAATTATCGTACAAAAACGTATTTTACATACCGTGAAGCCATCGTTGAATAGTGTTACTAATAATGTCAGGCGTTCTCTCAAGATATCGAAACATTTAAATATGCATGATACAATTCATACTACTCCCTCCGTCCCTAAAAGATTGTCCTATTTCTCTATTATATGTGAGGAGAATTTTAATGAAACGTGACAATCTTAGTGGGACGGAGGTAGTATTACTTATCTTATTATTCTTATACAGATTATTCAATACATAAAGTATGATTATTTCCAGAATACAGGGTAATATATTATTTAAAGTACATTTCAGTTAATTAGTTGTTCCATATAGATGATAGAGTATAGAGTTGACCTAATTATTTTCAAAATTTCACTCATCTGACCCGTAAAAGACCTAAAATTGTACCAGATAGACCCGATAGGGCTAATTGACCTGATATAACCGCGATCTATTAGATAATCGATCTGAACTTGAACTGGCATATTATGATTGTTATTAACCTGAGTAAACCACTTGTAAGTGACTTGGCTCGAACCCAACTCGAGTCGTCTAAGTATGATGACCCATTAAAACCCGAAGCTGAGATAACCTAGCCCGTCTTAACAAGACCCATATATAACGGAGCTATCTGACCCAAGTGATAGCTCTATACGGTAGATGTGACACACAACTTTAATGGAATAGAAGATTTGTACTGATTCCAACTAACATTATTGCCACACCCAGTACAGATCTTCTATTCCATTCAGTGTCACATAATGGGACAAAATATTTGTACTGATTCCAACTAACATCACCGCACCCAACATTGGTCTTCTGTCCCATTATGTGTCACATATTATTTTAGTTGGAATAGGGTATTAGGAGAGATAATTGAAGTGGTACATGGTTCAAATTGAAAGTGTTCGTTAAGTATCCTACTCTATAATGAACACTAGTACAGATCCCGCACATTAATAATGCACGGTAAATTTAGAATTTTATATTTGGTGATTACAATATCTATTGGCAACTTATTAGCTTTTCACATTCTAAGTTTTACATTTTGATTTGAGTAATTAATTTAAAATTCCAAAGATAATCAACATAATTGAGTAACCTCATTTATGTAATATTCTAATGAACATATTTTTTTTACAAAGCTAATAATACTCCTTAATTTTTTTAAAAAATTTTACATGACTATTCAATTAAAAGTTTGTTTTATAATTACAAAACCAAGTAACCAACGGACACGAATCAAAGTAAATCCGCTTATGTATTCAGATCAGTTATAATTTTTTTAACACATTAAAAGATAACATAATTCTTCAAATAATATTAGATAGTATATAAATTGGCTTCAGTTCTAATTTAAAATATTTTTGGCAATACGATAAATAAAAATTGGCTTCAATTCTAATTTAACAACCAATTAAATGAAGAAAAGTTAGCATCGGTTTAAATTAACAACTACTGCCACGATTACACAAAATTGGCATCGTTTAGATTTACAATCGATGCAAAAAAATTAAAATAGCATCGGTTTCAATTTAAGAACTGACACCAATATATTACACAAAATTAGCATCGGCTCGAATGAATAACTGACACAAAATAAAATAAAATAAAATGGCATCGGTTCCAAAAAACAACTGATGCCAGGATTTCTCTAGATAAAGTATAAAAATATTGGCATCGATTCTATTGTAACAACCGATGTCAATGACGAAAAATGGCATCGGGTCTATATAAACACCCGATGCCAGAAAAGAATAACATCAGTTCTGAAATCACAACTGATGCCAATAAGCATTTAATTTAACCTTGGCATCGGTACAAACAAGAATCGATGCCATTGTACCATGTCATTCGCTTAAATTCTACTAGTGAAGAATGACTAATATCCGTATTATCACGTTAAAACTGATTTGCTAATACGTATAATATCCAGTACTCTCTACTCTCCTACGTGCATCTTTTCGTGGCCAGCTTGTCACGTGAAATCGCATGCAAAGAATTTAAAAGCAATTACTTTGATGAGGAAAACTTACTTGTCCTTAAACAACCGACGTAGCAGAAACATAATATTAAAACAACGAATGTTATTATACTTCCA
This sequence comes from Agrostemma githago, assembly GCA_958450325.1. Lineage (NCBI taxonomy): Eukaryota > Viridiplantae > Streptophyta > Magnoliopsida > Caryophyllales > Caryophyllaceae > Agrostemma > Agrostemma githago. The sequence continues at coordinate 61,540,237 of OY288240.1, forward strand.
CCACAATTAAAAAACGAAATTATCAGCCCACCGATTGATTAGTAGAGGTTGCTACGTGCGGGCGGGATTGGGTGTTGATGTCTATCGGACGATGGTTTCCCAATACGTACCATCACCCGTTACTCAGAATCTACGGTTTCCGGATGGCCGAAACCATTAGCAATGAGAGTCATTCTAGACATGGAAAGCTTAAGGGTACAAGTCTTTATCTTTAGGTCCTCATGACACTCAGCTTTGAGCCGACTAAGGATTAAAGTTGACTTTAACGGTTTCTGAGTTCCCAAAATTACTCGGTGGCGACCCCACAAATCGGTAACGAATTTGGTCCGCTAAAAAGGTCGTCAGACCAAACATATCGGCCTTTAAATATTTACAACCACGTCTTGATCGATTCCAAAGGAAACACGGATGTCCCCGCATCCGTCTAGCAAAATTCAAATCGTCAACCAAATCGAGGTCCGACACATCGCCCCGAACGCGAGATCGGATTGGATCTGAGACGCGAACTAGTGTGCCGACGATGGACCGTGCAGGTGGCCACCACGATCGGGTCCCACGCGGGCGAGCGGTATGGGCGAGCGTCCCTAAGGGTGTAATGCATTACTTAGGGAAAGATGAGAGTAATGTATTACCTTCATATGGGGGTAATTGTTACTCCCTCGCCTTCCATTTACACTATAAAACATCATCATTATCACTACTAGAAAATAGGAAACAGCGACCGCTATCGGCGACTGTCTTTTGTCGCTAAAAAAGATGGGCGACCGATATCAGTCACTACTAGGCGGTCGACCTTCGTGGTCCCGTAAATAGGAAGCGGGTAATGATGTTGGTCGCTAAAAAAGACGCGCGATCGACTAGGGACTGCAGTCAGTCGCTATACACATTACTTAGCGACCGATATCGGTCGCTAAAGTTAAAATATTACGACCGATATTGGTCGTCCTGCCGTTTGACCTGAACCTCGTTGACCTGTTTGAGGTTCCTGGTGCGTCCGTCTTAGAGACCATTATCGGTCGTCCACTGCCACATATTGCGACCGAAATCGGTCGCCACAGAAGGTGTCATTAGCCGATTAAATTTGTTTCATTTCTAGCCAAAATCTGCACCAAAAAAACCACACAACAGTGACAATACGTGAGAACACATTCCAAACACCACGGATATCGTTCACATAACGCCAAATTCACACTTCCTAAATTGTCTACCAAGATAACAAAATGTCATAAACAAACTAAATTCAGAATCATGTTACAAACTTCCAAAATAAACATTCAGAAACTGTTAGATAAAAATAACAGGGTGATACAGTAAACAGGATGTTTACAGAGTACTGTAACTTTTGGTGCATGGATAAATGTAGAGTCGCAAGGTGATAAGTGTGGTTTGTAGTGCCTATTTTGTAGTGTTATGGTCCCATTTTCCTTGTAGAATCGCTCCTTGGGAGCGGTTTAGGGGCCTCTTATGCTTCCTTTAGTTCGTTTCAGGTTCCCGAGACCGATTTGGAAGAGTTGGAGCGATTCTGACTCTATACATACACTTTTGGAGCCAACGGAGTAAAGGAACGATGATTCGATGCCTTGGAATCGACCCCGAGACCTTGGGACCCAATCCCGAGCCTCCGAGACCCGATCCCGAGTCTCGAGAATCGATGGGAAGCCCATGAGAAGCAAGGAGGGACCAAAAAGTTCATATTGGAGGCCTACAAGACCCATCCCGATTGGGAAGGCCTCAAACCCGATTGGGATGAAGTGCACGATTAGGGACGCCACTGTGGAGCTTTCCCGATCGGGTTGGCATATTCCCGATCGGGAAAGTGGAAGTTTCCCGATCGGGATTTCCCTTCCCGATCGGGATCGTGCTGCTGCTGCCCGCATTTCCTTTCTTTCTTCTCCCTTCCCTTTGTAACCCTATATATACTCTTCCCTTGTTTTGTAAAGCTTATGCACTACACTAGACACTAAACCCTAGACTACTTTAGGTTAGATTAGATTAGATTAGTGTAGATTAGTCGGTAATTAGTAGTTAATCTTAGTTTAATCTTGTATTATTGGATCTCTTGAAGAATCCCTCCAAGATTGACAACCTTGGTGGATGAATTTGGGTTATCTTCTATGCAAGTGTTCTCCTTTTCATTCCCTTGTTAGTATGGTATAATCTTCTCTTCCTTTTTACTCTTTATCTTGTTTATTCATCCAAGTTTTAACCTTTGTTCATCTTATTGTTCTTAGTTCATCTTTTTCACTAGTTTTATTATGGATGTTTTGATTCTTGTGTTGTTTCCTCTTGTTCTTGTTAGAATTAGTTTGATGATGTTAGAGTAGTATTCTTGCTAGGGTTAGTAAGGTGATTAGGGTGTTAATTGGATGATTAAGGGTTTGTTGGAGGAATTGGTGGAAGATTTGAGTTTCCTCTTGGTTGATGCATATTACATGTTTGTTGGAATGCTTGAATGACTAAGTAGGTTAGAATGCTTGTTTTTCTTGCCTTCCTTTGTCATGTGTGTCGCCGAAATGGGTTCCATGTGGTACCTCTAGGTGAGTCTAAGTTAGATTACCTAGATTACCCCACTACCTCCTTCACTCTAACTCCTCCTTGACCATTCCGTTACCCCTTTGACCCCGACCTAATCCTAGCCCGTTTTCCTTGTTTGTTTCTCCGGTACTTTAGTCTTAGTCTAGCCTTCTCTCCCTCTTATCATTCTCTAGCTTAGCTCGTTGACTTAGTCTAGTATTTGGGCCGACCTAGTCTAGGCTATACGTTACCGTCCCCGTGGATTCGACCCGACTTGCCCTAGCTACCCTAGTTAGGTTAGTTGGTTAATTATTTGGTGGCGGGATCCACGACAAATCCCTACCGTCAATTTGGCGCTGTCGCCGGGTATAGGTGCTGGTTTAGACTTTGTTTGCCTAATTACTTGACTTTGTCTTTGTGTTTGTGTTTTTCTTTTTCTTTTTGTTACCTTGCTTCTTGTGTGTGTGTGGTTTATTTCTCTCTTGTCTTGTGCCCAAAAAGCACTAGACTTCTCACGTTTGTTCCTAGTCTACAGTTTGTGCTTAGAGGTGGTGACTATGTTCTTCTTGCGACTTAGAGCCGCTTAAACGGACGGTTGCTAGGGTAAGAGGTTTCCAACCGGGTATGGACTACGATTTTCGAGCAAGCATGGGGTTTGATCTAAACTCCACATACATGGAAGCCGATATGAGCTACTCCTCTCCTTCCATGAACCAAAGCTATGACATGATGTCCCCCTACCATAATCAAGCTTCTTGGGGTGATCAAGACTCTAGTGGGTATGAACTTCAAGATTATGAAAATGGCTACCAACAAGTGAACGATTACTAATCCTACGATCATGGTGACTATTACTCGAGTTATCAATGTGAACCCACCATGTTCAATCAAGATTCACCTTATGGAAGCCAATACCCCCAAAACCCACCATATTACCCTTCACCCCAACCACAATATGAACCCCATGACCCACAATACTACCAATCACCTCAACCTCACTACCAACAATATGATGCCCCACCCCTTGGGCATCATCAAGACACCATGTTTAATCAAGATTATCAAGATTATCATCAAGATTATCAAGATTATCAAGGAGCTTTAAAAGACCCCAATGATCACCAATTACCCGACACGGAGGTGTTTCATTCTATGCTTCAAATGCAAAGGAGCATCCAAGAAATGGCCATTCAATTGCAAAAAGAACAAGATGAATTAATGGCCCAAATTCGAAGGGGAAACGAGGCGAGGAATGCTCAATTAAATGCACTATCGGTTCAAACCGTAATGTATTTATCCCGAACATCGCAATTAGATGAAGGGTGCCCACTTGAGAAAGAGGAGCAACCTAATCACGAAGCCGCTAACGTTGTTCCCTTTGATAGAGAGATTTGCTTTGAAGAACCTCAATCGTCTACCCAAAAAGAGACGAATGAGGAGATGACCCTCGGTGAAGACAACATTGGTGAGGAATTGGAGGAGGATGGTGAGTTGGATGGTTTGGTAGAATTTGTGAGGATGTTGGGTGAGATTGAAAGCCCCGAGTTGCCCTTGTGCGAGAATGCGGATAAGCATCAAGAGCCCCTAGTTAGTGAACCAAGCAATGACTTGGAAGAGATTGAAACCGCCGGTAGAAGTTTCAATTCTCCTCTCCAAGATGATGTGGGGCCGAGTGATGAAGATGAGGAGCCACAACTTGAGGAAAGTGTGGGGGTGTGCAACAAGGAAATGGGACCAAAGCCGTTTTTTGTGCCTTGTTTCTTGGAGATGAAGCTTGCTTGTGATTGGAGGCGATGCCTAGGGAGTAAGAGGTCGGTTAAGCTCGTAGGATGGATAGACCCCGGAGATGACATGAATGATGACGTTGGGTCTTGGGATTCCTACTTCTTGCCTCCTCCTTGGAGGCCATGGAGGTTAGCTAGGCTCGAGCGCTTCTTGGGCCTTCATTATGATGTCGGTAGCGCGTTCGACTTGCTACTCCATGCCCTTGAGGGCTACGGTTGAAGAAGAGTCCACCATCCTAGGTTTGACGGAGTTCCTAAAGAACCGTCATGTTGTATATTCTCCTCTCCTCTTTAGAGTACTTGTGTTTGTATTTGTGTGATTTTTCTCTTGATTTTTGTTAGTTTTGTGATATTCTTGTAATTGTTTTGGTATTTTGATGAGCAATGTGAGGGAGTGAATTTGATGTGTATTTTGAGTTTATTGTGATAGGTAAAGTGAAGATGACTCCTTGAAAGGAGTGGTTAGTGATAGAGCTTGGATCGTGAGCAAGGGAGCCGGTTTTTGGGGTCATGGGAGTCATGAAGACCCTTCCCGACCGGGAAGGGTGTGTCGTCCCGACCGGGATGGGGCCGTCCCGATCGGGATGAGGGTGCCAAAAATCGAGTTCACTGGAGTGTCATCCCAATCGGGAAGGAGGCTTCCCGACCGGGAAGGGTTTATCAACCCGATCGGGATCATCCATCCCGACCGGGATGGTCCCCTACTCCTTTTTGGTGCCTTTTCTTCGACATTCAAGCCCACCCAACCATTGAATACCCCCACCCAACCTCCCTACCTTCCTTTCTCGTATCATACCACCCATGTACCTCATTTACATACCTAAAACTCATTTCCTCCTCACTTTAGACCGATATTCACATCAAATCCCGCCCCCTCGCACCATTACTACCTTAGCCATGCGGTTTCCTCAAGCTTGAAGAAGGATGACAATGACGACAACAAGCAAGTGCCTATATTGATCATTGAGACGATGGAGCGAGTGAGTTGCTAACCGGTCGGTATGGCAACTATCCTCTCTTTTCCGTTTTTTTTTTGTTTGTCTTCATTCGTTTATTCCCTTCCCCTTAGTCAAGGTGGCCTTCGAGGCCTTGGTTTTGGTTTCTCCCGATTCTCGATGATGTGACTACATCGAGAGTCATTTTCAAAATCCAAATTTTACAAGTTTTTCACTCTTTCTTTTTGAGGATTTAGTCGGATTTAGGCGGAATCCGGGCTAGGTGACTTGATTACACCTAGCCCTCCCCTCCCATTTCCTTTTATTTCCTTCCCCTTTCCATACCTTTTCTTGTCTCGGCCCATGGTGACTTGACTACACCCCGGCCGGACGCCTTCTACCCTTTTCTCCACTTTTCTTTTTGATTTTTAGCTTTATTTTCGTAGTTTCTTTTCTTTTTCTTTTGTCTCTCCGCACACTACGATCGAGCATGAGGACATGGCTCGGTTTAAGTGTGGGGGAGCGATATTCTATCGTAGTTAGTTTTATTTTTGTAGTTTTTTGAAAAATCTTTAAAAACCCTAAAAATTTGAAAAAATTTCATAAAAATCAAAAAGATTTTCTTTTGTGTCTTTTCCTTTTTGTGTCGCTATGTCGTATTTTTGTTTTGTTGTGCGTGTGTTTGCCCCCTTTTTCCTTATAGGTTGCTTAAACCACCGATGGCTTCGGAAAGCTTTCAAGATGTCCGGTAACATCTTCTATCCCTTTTTCCTTCTTTGTCTCTTGCGGAATTTGGAGGAGAATGTGATGTGGTATGCTCGGGAGGAGCTTTGTAAAGTTCGGTTGATTTGGTGGCTTGTTTGGAAGCTAGGGGTGGTGTTTGTGTTATGTATGTGTTCGTTTTGTGTTGTTCTTGTTTTGTTGCTTTTGTTTCTTTTTCTTTCGTTTTCGTTGAGTCTTTGTTTTGTGTTTTGTTGTGTGTCTTGTGTGTAAATGGTTTTCGAAAACCCAGTTTAGAGGCTAGTATGTGAGTGCTTACTTTCCCTTCCTAGTAGTGTAAATCGAGTCTTGGACTTTAATCTAGTAGAATGACCCTAAATCAATGATTTCGTTGGTCCTTTACCTTGAGTCCACCTAGCTTACTAGGGATTTACTACGGGATTTTCACTTTTGACCATTATGACCACCCACGGTGTGAAAAGGCCTTGGTTACCGAGTCCCGTCCCTTAAGTGACCGTTTCTAAGATCGTTTGATTAGTCCAAGTTCTCCACCTTTTTGTGGGTTTGAAAGGGGATGCGCAACCCCGACATACCCATTACCTACCTCCCACACATTTCCACACAATAAAATTGCAATTTGTTGAGTTCTCTCTTTCTTGTTACACAATGAAATGCCAAAAAGCCAAATCAAGCCAAAGGGCAAAGAAAAGAAAAAGAAAGAAAATGAATGAAAGAAAAGAATGAAGAAAAAGAAAAGGCACAAAAGCCAAAAAGAAAATAGAAAAAAAGAAAAAGAATGGCATGGCAAAACAAGGCAAAAATGCAAAAGAAAAGAGAAAATGCCAAAAGAAAACCCGATTCACAAAAATAACCCCTACCTCTCAAAATAAGCCTTTTTCCGACTTTTGCCGTGAAGAGCCTACCAAAGGACCGAGTCCCTAGGAAGGATGATAGCGGCATTAGTCGGTCTTCCCTCATTTTGCAATTATTTCCACCTTTTTACTTGGACTAGTTAGGCGGTTTCGGACATGGGACGACCCTCTTGGCTCTTTGCTAAAGGGGGCGGGGTCTCACTTACCTACAGTGTCTACTAACACCGTGGTTCATCACTTTCCATCTCCGCCGATCGTCCCGTAGTATGTTCTTAGAAGGTTAGGAGGAACCGAGGTAAGTTACCAACGTTCTTGTTGCTTTGTCGTCATACTATTAGGGTTTAGTCCACCTCGGTTTGTATTGCTAGCTTGGGAACGTTGTCACTTACCTCTAATCCTAAACCGGTGCTTCTCTCACCGCTTTTAGAGGGAAGCGGTGTTTGTTTTTCTTTGGGTGCAACCGATTATGTGTTCGTTTGTGTGTTTATTTGTTTATGTGTTTTGTGTCCGGTTGCATCCACAGTTTTGTCGCAAGACCCCACTTGCCTTGCGGAGTGCACTTTTCATCTAAGTGCACTCGCGTGAGTTGAAAGGGCGTAGGGTGCGCTAATACCCATTCGGCTAGTATAGTAGTTAGTATGTGCTTACTCGAGGGCGAGTAAGGGTTAAGTGTGGGGGAGTTGATAAGTGTGGTTTGTAGTGCCTATTTTGTAGTGTTATGGTCCCATTTTCCTTGTAGAATCGCTCCTTGGGAGCGGTTTAGGGGCTTCTTATGCTTCCTTTAGTTCGTTTCAGGTTCCCGAGACCGATTTGGAAGAGTTGGAGCGATTCCGACTCTATACACACACATTTTGGAGCCAACGGAGTAAAGGAACGATGATTCGATGCCTTGAAATCGACCCCGAGACCTTGGGACCCAATCCTGAGCCTCCGAGACCCGATCCCGAGTCCCGAGAATCGATGGGAAACCCATGAGAAGCAAGGAGGGACCAAAAAGTTCATATTGGAGGCCTACAAGACCCATCCCGATCGGGAAGGCCTCAAACCCGATCGGGATGAAGTGCACGATTAGGGACGCCACTGTGGAGCTTTCCCGATCGGGTTGGCATATTCCCAATCGGGAAAGTGGAAGTTTCCCGATCGGGATTTCCCTTCCCGATCGGGATCGTGCTGCTGCTGCCCGCATTTCCTTTCTTTCTTCTCCCTTCCCTTTGTAACCCTATATATACTCTTCCCTTGTTTTGTAAAGCTTATGCACTACACTAGACACTAAACCCTAGACTACTTTAGGTTAGATTAGATTAGATTAGTGTAGATTAGTCGGTAATTAGTAGTTAATCTTAGTTTAATCTTGTATTATTGGATCTCTTGAAGAATCCCTCCAAGATTGACAACCTTGGTGGATGAATTTGGGTTATCTTCTATGCAAGTGTTCTCCTTTTCATTCCCTTGTTAGTATGGTATAATCTTCTCTTCCTTTTTACTCTTTATCTTGTTTATTCATCCAAGTTTTAACCTTTGTTCATCTTATTGTTCTTAGTTCATCTTTTTCACTAGTTTTATTATGGATGTTTTGATTCTTGTGTTGTTTCCTCTTGTTCTTGTTAGAATTAGTTTGATGATGTTAGAGTAGTATTCTTGCTAGGGTTAGTAAGGTGATTAGGGTGTTAATTGGATGATTAAGGGTTTGTTGGAGGAATTGGTGGAAGATTTGAGTTTCCTCTTGGTTGATGCATATTACATGTTTGTTGGAATGCTTGAATGACTAAGTAGGTTAGAATGCTTATTTTTCTTGCCTTCCTTTTTCATGTGTGTCGCCGAAATGGGTTCCATGTGGAACCTCTAGGTGAGTCTAAGTTAGATTACCTAGATTACCCCACTACCTCCTTCACTCTAACTCCTCCTTGACCATTCCGTTACCCCTTTGACCCCGACCTAATCCTAGCCCGTTTTCCTTGTTTGTTTCTCCGGTACTTTAGTCTTAGTCAAGCCTTCTCTCCCTCTTATCATTCTCTAGCTTAGCTCATTGACTTAGTCTAGTATTTGGGCCGACCTAGTCTAGGCTATACGTTACCGTCCCCGTGGATTCGACCCGACTTGCCCTAGCTACCCTAGTTAGGTTAGTTGGTTAATTATTTGGTGGCGGGATCCACGACAAATCCCTCCCGTCACAAGGACTGCTCTCCTTAGAAAGTATTTCGTCTCTTACTAGCCTAGCGTACCACGAAATCGATCCGAGGATAAAACTACACCGACCTTTGTATCTTAGGCAAGAAAACAAAGAAACTTTACTGTTAGATTTTTATGAATTTGTAGAATTGTTGTTTTTCACATATGTTTTCCATCACAGTACATCTTTATTTATAGAGAGTATGTTCCTCTAACAATTATGTCAAGAGACATGAATCATATTGTTCCAATTTGGAAGAGGTAGATACCTATTCACATCAATTGGAAATCTAGAGAATGGTCTGTCAATGAACGTAATCTGAATAGTTGAAATTATGGCGCTCGATACTTATTGTCCAGTCGCTTGATTTTGCTTATGCAATTCTTGCTGACTTCTTTTGCTTATGCAATTCTTCCAAATTCCTATTGATCTGCCCAATTCTTATGGTTCTGCATATGCTCATAGTGGAGGGCCCAAACAATTTGATTGACTAGCCCAACTCCTCTTTACTATTTGACCCAATATATTATTGATAGACTTCCTTTCTCTCCATTCATCCCGTAAACTCGATATTTTTTATATATAAGAACGTGTACTCCACACTCCCGATTCATATTATAACTTTACGAGTTTTCGTATAATTCTACTATAATATCCAATTATACTTAAACGGCCGATGACACTTAAATCACCAACATTCCTCCCCCATTTAAGTGTAATCCTCGATTCGTTTTAAAGCCTACTAATCCCCAATTTTGTGCATAAATGAAAATGTCACGAAGATTGAATTCCCACATAGTAAAATGCACGTTCCGTATATTCTAGTAAAAAGGGTGTCTCAAGGATTGAACCCTTAAACATGTTGAATACTTGAAGGCAAAATACGCACAAAATCACTTTTAACAAATAAAGTAATATGTTGAATAAACACTTTTAACATGTTGAATAGTGATACTTATTACAGGCCTAGTATCCTAATCCTCTCATGAGCGTATAAAAACTTGAGTCCAAAAAGCTTTTGAAGTCGGCCTTACTTCACGTCTCACATAGGTGAATTCTTTTATCATGCACCTGCAAGTACATTTTTTCAAAGAATTCATTAAGAAGATATCACTTCATCCTTAACCCACAACAGGTCTAAGTACATACCTTTCGGGATATAACTTTAATGTACTTCAATTCAAGTAAAGAGCCTTCCACATTGAATTCTGCCTCTAATAGAGTGTTAGAGGGGAATTGGGTATCTCAATAGTTAGGATTTAATGGACTTTAGGCCCATCCCTATAACTGCTTTTTCCACTAAATGCTTTGGCAAGCCTTTAGTTAAATGATCTGCAAGATTTCATTCAGATCTTACAAAGTCTACCGAAATAATTCCATGAAAAATTAATTCTCGCACAGCACTATGTCTCACTCCGAGATGTCTGGATTTTCCATTATATATTTGACTATAAGCTTTAGCCAAAGTTGCCGCATTATAACAATGGATTGATATTGGAGATATCGGTTTAGGCCATAATGCAATTTCATACACTAAATTTTTAAGCCATTCGGCCTCTTTTCCGGCGGCTGCCAATGCTACAAATTCCAACTCCATAGTGGATGTCGTGATGCATGTTTGCTTCTTAGAAGCCCATGATATTGCGCCTCCCCCAAGCAAAAAGACGCATCCACCAGTTGAAGAATGATCTTCAACATTTGCAATCCAACTTGCATTCAAGTAACCTTCGTTCTAGTACAAAAGGATTTCCTCTGTAAGTCAATGCAAAATCTTTCGTGTTCTTAAGATATCTTAATACACGCATAACCGAACTCCAATGATGACTACTTGGATTTCTTGTATATCTACTCAATTTTCCAACTGCAAACGCAATGTCCGGTCGAGTACTAGCCATAGCATACATTAAGCATCGTATGACTTGAGAATATTTTAATTGTGACAATGGTAATCCTGTAATCCCCTAGAAAATCTAACGCGATATAGTGACGGAAACACTGTAGAGTTGGGATTAAAACACACTGTAACTATGTCTTAGTAAAATTAAAATGGTAAAGTCAAACAATAGGCCTTAACTAAAATGGCCAAAATTTAAAACAATCCACAAAATGGGTTTAAACAATCCATAAGACATAATAATTAAAATAAATAAGCAGGATCCGTAACTGCTCGCTAGCCCACCCGAAGAGAAACACATATACCTGCCATGTTAAAAACATAACAGCCACAATCAGTAGGGAGCAACGTCAACGTTCTCCCAGCCGTATAACATGATTTTAAAACTGTAATTACTACTATAGAAAAATAGTAAAAATGGAAAACAGGAAAAACAGCATATTAAAAATAAGCTTTCAGCGTAAACCAAAGTAATAAAATGGATTTCCGAAGAAACATAAAAATATTTGCCAACCTGCAACCAATTTATATCGATAATAAAGAAAATGACGTTAGGGATAGGGTTAGTGTAGAATCTAGACTTTCACTAGGAGAATACTAAAATCTAGCTTTGAGAACTTAGTTCAAACAAATCAAACTTCGGTCTCTAACTAGGCTACTCAACCATAATAGGACGGCGACTTATAAATGCGTGGCCCTAGTTTAAGATGATATGTACACCCCTCCCAAGCACCATAAATACTCAGTTCAACCCGACGGCGTCATACACTGCGAGGCACGAGCTTAAGAAAATATACACACTCCCGAACACCATATATGCTCGGTTCAACAACCAGTGTGCCCCATAAAGACACACCAGCCTTATAGTTGATGGCAAAAATGTAAACCCCAGAATATATTACTCTAAACCCACACTTGTCCTTATTCCATAACTCTAAAACCAAGCCATTATCGATATTTAAAAAGATATAATCATTATAAACAATATGGAGATAAAAGGAGTAATCATAATATTCTAAAAGAGGGAACTTTCTATTTTAGGAAACTTCTAATTTTAGAAACCTTCTATAAAATAGCATCATATCAAAATATCAAAAATATTAGTTCACACTAACACAACATTTTTAGTAAACGATATAGATTTATAAAACTAATACTTTCGACCTTAACGATATTAATTGTTAAAGTGAGAACATTTGACTTTATAAAATTATTGAAATATCATACAAGTGTTTATAAAATAATTAAAAATGTCTTAAACATTTTAATACTACTAATTAGGGTGTTTTCAAAATTTATAAAACTAAAATTCCCTAATTATTATTAGTTTCGACAATACGAACATAAATAAGATTTTACGGCAAATGTCGAATTAAATCTTTTAACGTCTTTTATTTAATGTAAACTGTTCCGGTCACGGAAACAATGGACCCGACTTCGGATTCGGATCTTATAATTATGGTGTCACTCGGATAATAATCGTCCGACTTTTCTCGACCTCTCCTTTCCCACACTCCGATGGTCGAACCTTCCCGGCGAAGACGGCCTGCTACCTGCACAATGAACGCACAGGGCCTCGGAGGTGTCCGAGGGAACCCTCTCTGATGCCTAAGTCAGTCCGTGGAATGCCTTGAGAAACCTTACTCGTGAGGAGTAAGGTGGCGGTTTTAGAGTGAGAGTCTAGAGAGAGAAAATTCAACCATTTGTATGTGGGAGGAGGGGAAGTATTTATACCTTCCCCCAAGAGAGAGAAAAGAGAAGGGGAGAGAAAGGGAGAATGAGCGGATGGGAAAGCGACACGTGGATTCACCTTACCCACTCATTCTTCTTTACCTTAGGCGAAATGACGGAGGGGTCCCTGGTTTCCCCTGACCCTGCCTGGGGTGAGAGTGCCCCGGAGGCAAGCGGGCAGGGGGCTTGATTGCCCTGTTCAACAGGTAGCATGGCCCTACCGTGCAGCTGAGCGATTAGGGTCATCCACTTGGAGGTTCTTTCGGTGATCTTGCTTGGCAGCATGCAAGGCAGGCCTTCCTCTGTTCTTGGGTCGGGCCATCCTGGGGCCCAATTGATAGGCGACCCGCAGCAGGTTACTGACCCCATCAATTTATATAATATTTTCTAGTAGTAAATATTTTTATTTACGAAAATTTAGCCATTAATGGTTTTATTACGAAGCTTCGCGAATAATTATTTTCTTACGCGAGGTTTACTCTAGTTGCTTTAAAATGCCTTTAACTATTTTACGATTATACTTTTTATCAACTTATAAATCATTTGAGACCTTTTCCTTATATTTTGGACCGACAAAGCTTCTTGTCATAAGTTAACTACTCCCTCTGATTACCTGTGTTCTTCCCTATTTCCTTTTTGGGCTGAGTTTGATTTTCTTCCCTCTTTCCATTTAAGGAAAGTTTTATCATCTTCATTAATTAATATAATATTCCTCTCTCCTACTTTTCCACCACACTTTTTCTCATTTAATTAATATAATATTCCTCTCTCCTACTTTTTCATTCTACTTTTTCTCATTTAATTAATATAATATTTCTCTCTCTTACTTTTTCATTTCACCCTCCATATTCTATTAATATAATTACTCCCTCCTTATTTTCTTCCCCAAAAAGAAAGGGGAAGAACACAGGTAATCGGAGGGAGTACATTTTATTAATACGTTTCATTTTATCACATTAAACCGTAAACATAGGATCCTTTTCTTTTCATTGATTTGAGGCTTTACTACTCAAGCTCTTCCTACTCCTCTTCTTATCCCTTTGGCCAGCCATATTTGTCTAGATGCACTTAGGATTCTTCAACTATTTTACTATCATTTATGCTCTTTAAGTGTAGTGACCCCCTTCTCCTCCTTTACTCTACATTCATTTTGTGCATTAACAAAAAAAATTACTACAACATCTTCTTCATCAACCCTTGGCCGTGGCACTCACCCATCTTCTCTTGGCTGATTCTTGATTAATTCGAGTCTCGATCGTCACATTTTTAGCATCGAATTAATCCTCTTTCCGATCCTTTCGTTAAGGTAATAATCGATGTTGTTTTCGATCGTTATTCACCTTGATTTTCTTAGTTTTTTTAATGGTATTTTTCTACCATGAATTTCGTGTGCTGTAGATTTTGTGGACGATCCCGAGGTTGACGAGTATTTTATTAACTCTGATTTGGATTAGAGGTAACGTCGATGTTACTCGGTATTTCGTGATTTTAATTGTGTAATTGCATGTATATTTTTATATTTCATTTTTGACAATATATGTATGTCATATAATCTGGAAAATTTTTAAATGTTGAAAATTTGCATGGTTCGGTATTTTTATCGCTTTTATGAGATTAACGATTAAATTGTTGTATTAGTTTGTAAAATCGTAATATTCGGCCTAAACTTGTAATATATGATTAAATTCTGTAAAAATGAAGTTTTTGATAATTCTTAATAATTTAGTATTTTTATAATATTTTAGTTATCGATTATTGAATTGTTACCGTTAACGAACAAAAACAATTAAAAGCCAATTTTTAATTCTAGTACTTATAAATTTTTATTTTAATCTGATTTTTGACGTGGTGAAACTTTCTGATGAAATAAAAGTTTCTGAATTTTTTCATAATTTTTCGGAATTGTTAAGTGGATTAATTAATTAGTCACTTTAAACCATCGTTTATCGTTAAAACCGCGTTTGTCATTTAAATTCTCGATTTCTGGTCCTATGATTAAATCTGGAAAAATATGAATCAGATGATTTCATAATAAAATGTAATTTTATAATTTTTAGTGCTTTAATAAAATGTTAAGAACGATAGGTTTTATTAATGGAATCGTTAATTGTGAAAACGGGTTTAAAAGACGGTTTTATTGGAATTTATTAAATCTGGAATTTTTAGGAATCTGGAAAAAATAATAGTTTCTGGAAAATAATAATTTTTAAGTTTAATAATAATTTTTGGATATTAATACGTAAATCGTTTGGTAATTACTATTTTTATTAATCGTTATTGTCGAGATTGGACGATTAACGAGAAAACTCTTTAAAAACCGAGTCTAAGTATTCTGGAAAATTTTCTTTTCTGGACAGAATGTCCATAAATATATTTTAGCTAATTTACGTAATTTTTTTACTATTTATTAAAGTCTTCAATTAATAAGTATTGATTTTCGGACAAATTACGATTTATCGTTAAAATGTTTCGTCTTACCTAAAAGAATTATTTTATTTTTCCAGCAATTTTGAAAAGATTTAAATCTGAAACTTTAAGAGCTAAATCATCCCTTAAAATACTCCAAATATGACCAATGGTTTATGATGGGGGTCGGTAACCCGCCGCAGGTCGCCTGTCAATTGGGCCCCAGAATGGCCCGACCCAAGAACAGAGGAGGGCCTGCCTTGCAGGCCGCCAAGCAAGATCACTGAAAGAACCTCCAAGTGGATGACCCTGATGGCTCAGATGCCCGCCAAGGCCATGCTACCTGCCGAACAGGGCAATCAAGCCCCCTGCCCGCTTGCATTCGGGGCACTCTCGCCCCAGGCAGGGTCAGGGGAAACCAGGGACCCCTCCGTCATTTCGCCTAAGGTAAAGGAGAATGAGTGGGCAAGGTGAATCCACGTGTCGCTTTCCCATCCACTCATTCTCCCTCTCTCTCCCCTTCTCTTTTCTCTCTCTTGGGGGAAGGTATAAATACTTCCCCTCCTCCCACATACAAATGGTTTGATTTTCTCTCTCTTGACTCTTACTCTAAAATCGCCACCTTACTCCTCACGAGTAAGGTTTCTCAAGGCATTCCACGGACTAACTTAGGCATCGAAGAGGGTTCCCTCGGACACCTCCGAGGCCCTGTGCGTTCATTGTGCAGGGAGCAGGCCGTCTTCGCCGGGAAGGTTCGACCATCGGAGTGTGGGAAAGGAGAGGTCGAGAAAAGTCGGACGATTACTATCCGAGTGACACCATAATTATAAGATCCGAATCCGAAGTCGGGTCCATTATTTCCGTGACTGGAACAATTTGGTGCCGTCTGTGGGGAAGAAGTCGGTTGTGCTCACGAGTTACCCACAAAAAATCAACCACAATCAAACAACATGCCTGAAATCATCGAAGCTAGTTCTGAGGCGGGTCCGATGGTACCACCGGTGGCTCCCTGTACGGCATGCCCCTGTCGGAGATAACACTCGCCGCCACGATCCCCGGGGTTGGGCGGGCTAGTCTCCAGGGGGCACCTGGCAGAGAGATCGCAGTTACGGCTGGGCAGGTGGGACAGAGGCCCAGTCTGAACCTCACCCCTGCCCAAGTCGCGCAGACTGCGGCCTTCTTTTCAGCAATGCTTAATCAAGAGTTCACCCCAGAAAACCTGGCTGGCAAGTTCGTGACCACCCCCAGACAACTTCACTTTGAAAGTGGGGAAGGAGCCAAGGGCACGAAGCGGACTGCTGCCAGGAATGTCCAAAGAAAAGCAAGAAAGACCGCTCAGGGGTATGAGCAGGTGCAGAAACGCATTACTACAGGTAATCAAAAACAACCTGCTCAGCAACAAGCATTTTCCATACACACCACTGAGTCCACGTCAGCCATCGAGAAAAGGGGGATGTCCAAAGATCTTCAGGATCGAATGAGACACAGAGAACCTGCGTCAAAACGCCTGGGAGAAAAACAGAGCGGGGTCTTCTCCAGGTTGACACCGGCTGCAGAGTCGCATCCAGCCCCAGGGCTGTCTCAGAGTCTGCAATCCCGACTCAATCGAGGGCGACCACTTGAGTCGAGACATCGTCAAGATGACAACCTTGACCCACCCCAGAAAAAACGATCCATGCACCACTCCTCTGAAAGGGAGGACGAAGCTATGAGTAGGCGGCCACCCAGGCACCGATCCCCCAGCGCTGGAAAACCGACCCTTGGAAAATGGGATGACCACGGTTACCACTCTGGTGCGAGCAGGTCATGAATGGTAGGCCGGCCCACCAAAACCCCACTCCACCCTGACGTGCAGGAGTATCCCATCCCAAAGATCAAAACGCCATCCGTCAAGTTTGACGGAACCACTGATCCAGAGGACCACCTGGCAGCCTATGAGAGCCATATGGAGATGTATGGTGCTGATGATGCCGTTTGGTCCAAGGTTTTTCCCACTACTCTCGTAGGATTGGCCCAGGGATGGTTCAGGGACCTACCGCAAGGGTCGATTAGTTATTTCATAGAGTTGGCCGAGGTCTTCTTGGAACAATACGCCGGAAACAAGAGGCGCAGGCTAACCAGATTTGATCTAATGACCCTGAGGCAGAGGAAGGGTGAGACGGTCAGGGATTACTTGAAGTGGTTCGACCTGTCTTACTAGCAGGTCAAAGAAATTGACGACTCAACTGCAGCATACGCGTTAACCATCTCACTGCTTCCAGGGGAGATGAAGAACCAAATGATTAGGGCCCAACCGGAGACCCTGGCCAAAGCTCGAAAGATTGCCGAAGGCTTCATGCTGCAGGAGGAATTCCATAACCTGCCGGATACCCCCGCAGGACCTTCCAGGCCGCAGGGGGGACCGCAGTGTGGACGCAGCAGGGGTGAAGCAGGCAGACAGAAGAGCGAGGAGGGCGACACTCCAAGAAAAGACCGCGTAGCTTATCAGCCCAGGTTTGTTGGCTACACAGCTCTCAACAAGTGCAGAGCAGAAATCTTCGAGCTGGAAAAAGAAACGGCTAAGTGGAACCGCCCTAGCAAGCCGCGCAGTCCAAAGGGAGACCCAAAAAAGTTCTGCACATTCCATAACTGTGTTGGGCATACCACTGAGGAATGCATACACCTAAAAGATGAAATTGAGAAGCTCATCAGGAACGGGTGGCTGAGTAACTATGCTGCGAGAAACAAGAGTCAGAAGGAAACGGTGGACAAACCTGAGGGATCAGCGCAAAATCGCCTGATTATCCATGTAGTGTCAGGAGACGCGGAGGGCCAGACGAGTAATAGAGGTCAAAAAAGGAAAATCCGCGAACTCCGAAACCAGATATGCTACGCTGAGAGGGCCGGGAGTCCAAAGGGTCTGACCCTAAGCATCACCCCCCAGGATGCAGGGCGGGTAATCTACCCTCACAGCGACCCCCTGGTATTATCCCTCGTCATCAGTAATCATATTCTGAGGAGGTGTATGGTAGACACTGGCGCCTACACAAATTTGTTGTATAAAGACGCATTCGAGAAGATGAATCTCGAGAAGAGGCACCTCAAGCCGGCCCCTGGATCGCTGTACGGGTTCAGCGGAGCAGGCGTACTTCCAATGGGAATCATTGATCTACCAGTAACGTTTGGAGAAGGCACCTCAGCCAGAAACACCAGGGCATCGTTTGTCGTTGTGGACGCCAAGTCAGCAAACAATGCCCTGATAGGCAGAGCTACCCTGGATGAGATTGACGCTGCCATATCAGTCAGAGCCCTAACCATAGCCTACGTTACGGACTTCGGCATGGAGGGAAAGGTGCATGGCGACCAGGAGTCAGCCAGGCAGTGATACTCTGTTGCCCTGCGAACCCATGAAACGAAGGAAAAGGGCAAGAGGAAAGCAGACAGCTCTCCCAGCAGGGAAGGGGAGATTCCAGCTGGCCAGCAGGTCGCAGACCACCTCGAACCTTGGGGAGAAAGCATGCTAGTAGACCTGGAACCAGAAAGGCAAGTCCTCATTGGGGCTGACCTGAAAGATCCCTACAGGGAAGAATTAATCAAAGTCCTGAGAGACAACAGGGACGTGTTTGCCTACTCGGCAGATGAGATGCCAGGGGTAGATCCGGCGCACATAGTTCACAAGCTGAACGTAAACCCGGAGGCACACCTGTAAAACAGAAGAAGAGAAACATGTCCGCCGAAAAAGATCAGGCCATCAAGGAAGAAATTGAAAAACTCTTGAAAGCTGATTTTATAGAGGCTTGCGACTACCCAGAATGGCTGGCGAATGTGGTGATGGTGAAAAAGTCCTCAGGCGCCTGGAGAATGTGCGTGGACTTCACCAATCTCAACAAAGCCTGCCCGAAGGACTGCTATCCCCAGCCAAGGATCGATCAGCTGGTAGACGCCACCAGCGGGTACACCACACTTCGTTTCTTGGATGCCTTTTCAGGCTATCATTAAGTGTACCTCTGACAGCCTGACAGGGTAAAGTGCGCCTTCATCACCAGCTCTGGTACGTATATGTACAAGATGATGCCATTCGGCCTGAAGAACGCAGGCGCCACTTACCAGCGATTGGTCGACAAGGTTTTTGAAAAACAGAAGGGTAGAAATTTGGAGGCCTATGTAGACGACACAATTGTAAAAAGCAAAGGGGACGAAGAACACCTGAGGGATTTTCAGGAGACCTTCTCCTCCCTGTGCACGTACCAAGTGAAACTCAACCCCAAGAAATGTACCTTCTGAGTTTGCTCCGGCAAGTTCCTGGGTTTTTTGGTCAACGCCAGGGGGATCGACGCTAACCCTGAGAAAGTTCAGGCCGTCCTAGACCTCCCAGAGCCAAAGACAATAAGAGACATCCAGCGCCTGACAGGCAGAATGGCTGCCCTGGCACGGTTCATTGCCAGGTCGGCCGATAAATCAACACCTTTCTTGATCGAAGTGTTGAAGGGAAACAAGCAGTTCAAATGGGAAGATGAACAGAAAGAAGTCTTCGAACAACTGAAGGAGCATTTGAAGAAGCTGCCCACCCTGGCAAGACCAGTGGCCGGGGAAAAGCTCTTCCTCTATATCGCCGTAACAAACACAACAGTTAGCGCGATGATTCTAAGGGAGGAAGCAGGCTCCCAGCAGCCGATATATTTTGTGAGCCATGCCCTGGGGGCAGCAGAGAAGAACTACCCGTTGGTTGAGAAAGCAGCCTATGCAGTCATTATCGCAGCCTGAAAGCTCAGGCCCTACTTCGATGCCCACCCTGTCGTGGTACTAACTGACCAGCCCCTGGAAAAAGTCCTGGAAAAATTTGAAAAATCTGGAAGACTATTAAAGTGGGCCATAGAGCTGAGCGGGTTAGCAATAACATACCAGTCCAGGAGCGTCATCAAGGCACAGACCTTGGCTGATGTCCTAGCTGAGTGTTCCCACTCAGAAGAAGATGATCCACCTGCCGAAGAATGGGTGGTATACACGGATGGATCCTCTACAGCCAACGGTGCGGGGGCAAGGATTGTATTGACTAGCCCTGAGGGAGTGGACTTCGAGCATGCGCTCAGGTTCACCTTTCCTGCGTCAAATAACGAGGCAGAATACGAAGCCGTATTGGCAGGCATTAATCTAGCCAAAGCCGCAGGGGCCGAGAGACTCGTCCTAGCAACAGACTCCCAACTCATTGCCAACCATATTAATGGAGAGTACGAAGCCAGGGACCAAGCCATGGCCACCTACCTGGAAAGAGTGAAGCAGAAGTTGTCAGGGTTGAAGTCCTATGAAGTCAGGCAAATCCCCCGATCCCAGAACAACCGGTCAGATGCCCTATCTATGCTGGCCAGTTCTAGCCTGCAGGACATAAGAAGGTCAGTTTGGGTAGACGTGGTCCAAGAAAAATCCACCACCCCCAGCCAGCCAGTCAGTGTCACTGAAGAGGCAGGGCCAGAAGATTGGATGACCCCAATCATCCAGTTCAAGAAATACGGAACCCTTTCGTCTGACCCTATACAAAAAAGAAGAATGATAGCAAAAGTCGCGTGGTTTATATTAGTCGGCGAAGAGTTGTACAAAAAATCGTTCTCCTCACCCCTGCTCAAATGTATGTCTGGGGGTAGAGTAGGCCGCGGAGGTGCTGGATGACATCCATTCAGGAATCTGCAGCCATCACATAGGAGGGAGATCGCTGGCACACAAAGCCATAAGGGCAGGCTACTACTGGCTGACCCTACACGCGGATGCCAAAAGCGTGACCCAGAAATGCCGAAAATGTCAACTCTTCGTCCCCTCAATACATGCCCCTGCCCAAGACTTGAGACCAATCCCGTCCCCCATCCCTTTCGCTCAATGGGGGATGGATATTCTGGGTCCATTCACCACTGCGAAAGGGGGCTGGAAGTTTCTAATAGTAGGAATTGATTATTTTACCAAGTGGATCGAGGCTGAAGTCGTCCCTAAGATAACAGAGCTAACAGTTCGAAAAGTAATCTGGAGAAACATCATGACAAGATATGGCCTGCCGAAAATGCTGGTTTTTGACCATGGAAGGCAGTTTGACAATGACCCTCTAAGAGCCTGGTTGGAGAGCCATGGCATAGCCGTCGCCTACTCAGTCGTTTGCCATCCCCAAACCAATGGGCAGACTGAGGCAGCGAACAAACAAATACTGAATGGGTTGAAGAAGATGGTAGATGAACTCAAGGGAAGATGGGCTGACGAACTGCCAAGTGTGCTATGGTCAATTAGGACCACCAGGAAAGAGTCCACAGGGCAGACCCCTTTTGGCCTAGTCTACGGGGCCGAAGCCCTGCTACCTATTGAAGCACGAATTCGCACCCTGCGATCCCAACAGTATGAAAGGGCAAACAACGAAGCAGCAATGACCGAGGCTCTCGATCTAGTAGGAGAGATAAGACAAGAAGCTTGCATCAATATTGCCGGCTACCAACAGCGAATGAGAAAATCATACAACAAAAAGGTGAATTCAAGGAATTTCCAAGTAGGGGACCTGGTCCTGCAGAAAACACAGGCTGTGGGAAAGTCAAGGGAGCATGGAAAGTTAAGTGCCAATTGGGAAGGCCCATATGAATTGACCCGGATTATGGGACCAGGTACCTACAGAATTGCCAACCCTGAAGGCCAGGAGCTGGTCGCCCACTGGAATGCCGATACTCTAAAGAAATACTATGTCTAGCCCTAAGAGAATGGAAGGTCTTATTCTCTTTTCAAAAATTGGCGGAGGACAGTCAGAAAAAATGTAGACGACTCCGACCATGGATGTCTTAAGAAATGAAAAAAGTTTCCTGAATTTATACTCGTTGTCTGTTCAAACTTGCATTTCACACACAAACGAGCAGGGGGCAATAGGGGGAGGCCCCCCTGTTACCAAAACCAGGAAAAATGGACCCCCCCCCAACAAAAATCTAAGTCCCTCTGCCTACCTCTAGGCAGGCGGGGGCAGGCCCCCTGGACTTCGACCAGAAGCCAGGGCCAGGCCGGGCCCCACGTGCCGAACGAACAAGGACTGGGGGCATCCCCCAGCCTTGTATAAAAAAACGCAAAGTCCCCCTGCCTACCTCTGGGCAGGCAGGGGGCAGGCCCCCTGGACTTCGACCAGAAGCCAGGGCCAGGCCGGGCCCCACATGCCGAACGAACAAGAACTGGGGGCATCCCCCAACCTTGTATAAAAAACACAAAGTCCCCCTGCCTACCTCTGGGCAGGCAGGGGGCAGGCCCCTTGGACTTCGACCAGAAGCCAGGGCCAGGCCGGGCCCCACGTGCCGAATGAACAAGGACTGGGGGCATTCCCCAACCTTGTATAAAAAACGCAAAGTCCCCCTGCCTACCTCTGGGCAGGCAGGGAGCAGGCCCCCTGGAGTTCGACCAAAAGCCAGGGCCAGGCCGGGTCCCATGTGCCGAACGAACAAGGATTGGGGGCATTCCCCAACCTTGTATAAAAAACGCATAGTCCCCCTGCCTACCTCTGGGCAGGCAGAGAGCAACCCCTCCTAGACTTCGACCAGAAGCCAGGGTCAGGCCTGACCCTGAAAGAAAAAACAGTAAAGTAGAACAAAGAAAATGTATTCATAGCAAATGGAAGAGTTTGACAGAAAGGAGCAATAAAAATCCAGGTACAAAAAAGTTAAAATATTACATTGAGCAGGCAGCCGGCCGCATCAGGGCCTGGCGCACAAAAAAGATTAAGGTATTAGCGAGGAAGCAAAGGCGCAGCAGGGTAGGGGCAAGAGCCCTCAGAGGACGACTGCCCCGCGTGTTAGGCAGGGGGGCATCTTGATCAGGGTCAGTAGCCTTCTCCGGCGACCTGTTAGCCCGAGCCTCATTTTTGGCAGCGTAGAGCTCCTGAAAAGCATCTTCGTTAAAATCTGGAAGCATCTCCCTTACAACTTCCATGACAAACTTTAGAGAGGAAGAAGCTCCGGCATTAAAATGGTCTAACAGTGCAGTGTTGGCCTCCTGAACAATCTCCTCCTTCTCCTTCTGCCATTCTTCGCATCGTGCCTTCAAGTCACCCTGGGCCCTCTGAAGGTCTTAATCAGCTTTAGACAGGCGCTCCTCCAGCTCAACCACCCTTCTCTTAGTGTGCTTTAGCTCGGCGACCGCCTTCTTAGCCTGCTCCAGCTCAACAGCTGCCTACCTGGCCTCCTTCAGCTTCGCCTCCAAGTTGGTTGCTTCCCTCACAGCTCTTTCGCCTTGAGTCCTCCAGCGGGCTGCTTGACCCTTGGCTTCCTCCAACTTACCTTCCTGCTTCGCCAGGTTGTCCCTCAGGCTGGCAATAAGGACAACGTCCCTCTCAATCACCGCCAAACGATCAGAGAGGGGGAGCCAAGGAGTAACGACTAACTCTTCGTCTCTCAAACGGCTGAGGGCCGCCAGCTCGGCAGAAGTCTGAAACATCCTGGAGGTACGCTGAATGTACTGAATCACCTGAGTGGTGGGAAAAAGTCACAGACTTAGTAAGATGGTCCGCCAATACAGCGCTGGAGTCGGAGAGCAGGGCGGAAACATCAAGACTTTCGCCGGCGGTATAGTGAAACTCAGCATTTTCTTCCGAAAAGAGGGTGCCGGGAACATCATGGGCAGGACTCTTGGGATAAGGCGTACTGGCGTCAGCCTCTAGATCCACCACTGGCGTGACATCCGAAGTTTCCTGGTGTTTTCTTTTCCTGCCCACCAGGGGAACGCTCTCTCCAGTTTCCTCAGAGCCAGCTGGCTTTGACCCCAGGGGAGGAAGGGTCCCAGCAGGGGAGGATGTGGCCTCTGAGGCAGCCTCCCTCTCCACGCCCCGGGAAGCAGGAACGGCAGCCGCAGACTTTGCAGGGGTCAGCTTGGGGAGAGGAGGAAACCTCGCTCTATTGATGGACAAGCTCTTCACATACTTCATCAAATTTTGCTTCTTGAACTCAGAAGGAAGGTGAGGATGGCTGACAAAAGCTGAGAAATCCCTGTTCAGGCCGAGCTTCTTTCACTCGTTCCTCGACCAGAGACAAGTGGCAAGGTCTGCAGAAAAGTCAAAAGAAATAGCTGAGTAAACATGCGATAAAATAAAGCAAAGAAAATTCGACTGCTGGCAGAATCCCCGAACTACCTGCACTAAGTCCAGGGTTCAGGTCCACCCGGGTCAGGCACTTATCGGTTGCTATAAGCTCGGCATGGGGGAGCCAGATATCAGGGCCGTACGAGCCTTTCCTGTTCTTGGAAGAGGCAAATCGCGCGACCAAGTCTTTCTCCCTCTGATTCAACTTGATCTCAAGAGCCCTCCCCCCAACCCCAGGGTGGTACTCTTGCTGGGTTTCCATCCGGGTGTGGATATGATTCCTGAAATGCCTAGGAATCCGCCATCCCGTGGCACTATGGACGTACAGAAAGTTGTCCTTCCAATCTTTCAAGCCGTTCACGACCGGCCAAATCGGGGAGTTTTTCTTCTGGCGTAGGAGGGAAAAATACCCTGGAGAGCCACCCCCTTCATTGGAGGCCACCATCTGAAGGCCGGCCATATATCTCAGGGCATCTATAGATGGTTCCTCGCCCCAGAACAAGCAGGTCCAAGTAAAGGCAATCAATGACCTGACAGCGAGGGCCGTTAGCTGCGCAATAGCCACATTCATGCGCCGGAAGACTTCCTCCAGGAATGGATGAAGGGGAAATCGCAGGCCAAAGTCGAGGCATTTGTGGTACACATCTATTCAGCCAGCAGGGGGAGCGCACACTGTATCCTTCTCCCCCAGAACAACGACAGTGTACCCCACCCCAAAGTTATAAAATTTTGCTATAGCCTCCTCAGCATTTTTCTCCAGAATCAGATCTCGGTTCCTGGAGGCCGGATATGTTCTCAAGGGGATCTTGTACTTGGCTTTATCCAGGTAATAAACCCTCCCCAGCTCCCGGCGAATGAGTGGGCCAGCGATTGAGGAGGCGTCAATTTCCAACGCCTCGTCATCGAAATCAACAACGTCAAGGGGAGCAGGCTCAGGAGAATTGCCACCCCCACTATCCTCAGAACGGCCTTCCTCGGCCGACCTGACATCCAGTCCCTCAGAGAAGGAGGCAAGGTCGTCACTAACCCTATTTCTGCTCCCCGACCTCTCAGTCGAGGGACCGGTAAATGGGAGAACCCTAGCACAGCGGCCGGTCATGATGTTCAAGGGAATGGGGAAAGTAAAGAAAAAGAAAGATGAGGAGGACAAAGGTTAAGACTCTAACCTAGTTAAGCAGCCGCCGAGTGAAGATGCCGAAAAGTTCCTCAGTCAAACAAAGCACCTAACAAAGAAGAGAATTCGAAAGAGGAGGTATAGGAAGTTCGAATGTGTGAAAGGGGAAATAAGGGGAGGGTTGGTATTTTTACAGATGAAGGAAGATGAAAAGCCGCCCAATCGAAGGATTTCCCAAGAAAAGCCCCCACGTGTCACATATTCAAAACTTAACCACCCCCCACCCAAGGAGCCTCGAAAAGGCAACAAAGACAGAGGCGAATCATTGCATGGTAAAAAAAAGGAGAGAGAAGAAAGAAAACAACAAACACACATGAAAAAGCCCGCCTGATTTTCCATTAATTGAAAAAGGACCAAAAACGGCCAAGGTTACAAACCAAGTGGGCAAGAAAAGTAAATTACAAAAGGAGCCTGGTATCCCGGCTCAGTCAACCAGCCTGCATACGCAGGGCAGGCCTAATCATCATCAAAACCCGGGGAATAATTCCCGGGGCTGTCATGACCACCTACGTCGGACCCCCAATCCCAGTCATCAGAGTCCTTGAATGGATCATCAGGGCCTTCTTTCTCATCCCTGCTAGAGGAGTAGCCCTGACCTTCGCTATCTTCTGAGTCGTGACTGCTCACGTCCCAGTCCCTGCCATAGGGAACCGCCCTGGCGCCTTCAGGGTAGCCCTGGCCTTCTCTCCTCACCAAGGGCGAGGAAGGACCTGACTCAGGAGAAGAGCCTAATTTAGGGCAATCAGGATCAAATTGTTCAGGGTGAAGCCAAGGAAAACATCTAGGGCATCCCCTATAAAAGCAGCCTCCCGCCTAGAAGCAGCGCCTAGGGGGAGGCCCAGCAGGGGATGGGGACCTTTTGGGGCGCTTGCTGGCCCTAGATAGGATTCTCCTCCAGGCAACCCCTTAAGGACGGGAGCGGTTCTGCCTAGTGCGACGAAGAATCTGATGAGCTGACTTAGAATACCTTAACCGTCGGCGCCCTCTGAAACAGAAGGTATCCACGTAAACTCCACAGCGAAACACCGTTTTCCTAATCGAAGACATTTTTTTGAAAAAGAGTAGAAGAAGAGTGAGGACGGATTGTGAAAATGGTGGAGGAAATCAAAATTTATACAAAGGCAAAAGCAAGGCATTAAATGACATCTCAACCATTTTTACAAGGAGTAGCCAACCCACAACCATGCGCGGAACCCGAAGAATTGCTTTACAAGAAAAGCAATCATAAGAAAGAGCATTCCAACCCTTTGCATGCCTGAGGTAGTTGAAACTTCTTTCTCGTGAATGCGCGACGCATTAAATGCTAAGAGGAAGCTCAAAAAGTCAACCTCCCGCCATCCCAACCAGGAGGTCGTCTGCCGAAGGGAAGCCCTGCTCCCCCTCAGCCGGCGAGGGCCAATTGATGGGGGTCGGTAACCTACTGCGGGGCGCCTGTCAATTGGGCCCCAGGATGACCCAACCCAAGAACAGAGGAGGGCCTGCCTTGCAGGCTGCCAAGAAAGATCACTGAAAGAACCTCCAAGTGGATGACCCTGATCGCTCAGCTGCCCGGCAGGGCCATGCTACCTGCCGAACAGGGCAATCAAGCCCCCTGCTCGCTTGCCTCCGGGGCACTCTCGCCCCAGGCAGGGTCAGGGAAAACCAGGGACCCCTCCGTCATTTCGCCTAAGATAAAGGAGAATGAGTGGGCAAGGTGAATCCACGTGTCGCTTTCCCATCCACTCATTCTCCCTCTCTCTCCCCTTCTCTTTTCTCTCTCTTGGGGGAAGGTATAAATACTTCCCCTCCTCCCACATACAAATGGTTGGATTTTCTCTCTCTAGACTCTTACTCTAAAACCGCCACCTTACTCCTCACGAGTAAGGTTTCTTAAGGCATTCCACGGACTAACTTAGGCATCGGAGAGGGTTCCCTCGGACACCTCCGAGGCCCTATGCGTTCATTGTGCAGGGAGCAGACCGTCTTCGCCGGGAAGGTTCGACCATCGGAGTGTGGGAAAGGAGAGGTCGAGAAAAGTCGGACGATTAATATCCGAGTGACACCATAATTATAAGATCCAAATCCGAAGTCGGGTCCATTGTTTCCGTGACCGGAACATAAATGTATTTAAACATTTTTAGGAAAAAGAGTAACTTAAATCCGAGTTTTAAAACGTCAATTCAAAGAGAAATAGAATTCCTCGCGGAAAATTAATTAGCTTACGAAAAAAATCAAATAAATAGATGTAAAAGAATTAAAATCTTTTAAAATAAAAATAAATATCATTAAACTCAAAATTGAAGATAATCTTGAAAGATTGATGAAACATAAGCCAAAATTTAATAGAGTTATAACGATATCATAACGGAAAGAATAAAAATGTTAGGAAAATAGATGGTGTTACAATCCTCCCCACTAAAAGAAAGTTTCGTCCTCGAAACTGAGAATAAGCAGAAAGAGAATCAAGATTACCCCACTCGAATAGATGGGGATACAAATTTGTATAAGAATTTTGCTGTAAAAGAAAATTTTTACAACTTTTAAAGTGATACGAAATCAAATGCAAATATTTATTCCAAGAAGAATTGGGCTAAGCTACCTGGAAATTGAAAAAATTTTTAATCAGTGAAATCATAAAGTGAAGTTATTTGATAAAATAACGACGCTAAATAGCATTTGTAATGAGCTTGAAGGAAATAGGGTAACCAAAACATTTTCAAAACAAAAGTAAAACAATTTGATTGAGAAATTCGATAATATTCCTTTTTCTGATGAAAAAAAAATTAGTTTGGAGAAATCAAATTTAGTAGTTTGTAGAATTCGAACCAGTCGTCAAACATTTTCAATAACAAATTCAAAAGTTGTAACACCCCCAATTTTAATAAATTTAAATTAAATTAAAATTATGTTCGTATTTTTATTTTTACGATTTAACTCGTAATTCTTAAAATTATTATAAAACAAATTTATTGTTTAATCGTTTCAAACTACTAAAATTCTAATTGACTCAGAAACTCTTATATTTAAAACATATTTCTATTTCTGTTTCGATTCATTTTATACATTTAATCAATTTCTTATCAAGAGTCTATTTCGTCGATTTAAATTTTGAACTTTTACTTATTTATTTACTTTTAAGCTCCAATTTCTATTTTCGGCTCAAAGTACATTTATTTTAAGTTTCGTCAAAATATTTATTACATTTCCTCGAGAAATCAATTTAATTCACTTTATCGAAAATTTATTATTTATCGGGAAATATATTTCGTCTAACTATTTATTTCTATCAACTTCGTTTTTGTCTCGAATACTTTAATTACTCATTTTAATTGACGGCTCGATTGTTTACTAATTTTATTAACTCGTTTTAATTCGATTCGTGGGTCAGTCAACTTATCGTTACGGAATCCGTCTCCTACCCGATTTCATCTCGGAATCCGTATGCTTTTTGGAATTTTTGTATTCATCCAACTTGTATTCAAGTTCATTTCACTTCCCACCTTTTTATTTCCCACGTAATGAACGTACTCCTCCCTTTTCCTTCATTCTGTGATCCACCGCTTCATTTCCCCTTTTTCTTTTTATGTTTGTTGTCCACCGTACCCACTTCTTCATTCATCCATTATCTGGCGCTCAACTCACCAGTTCTTTCATTTTTTTTCCTTCTTCTTCACCACCGTCGTTTTGTTCCTTTATCCTCTTCGTCTTTCTGTATCTTCTATGTGTTCCCTGTCATCTCCCTCTTCTCTCCTTTGTTCATCCATCATAACCTCGACCCTCTGTTTTCCTCTGTTCTGTATCGCTGCCGCTGTATTCGTCTATCACCGTTGCCTATCCTCGTGAAGGTAATTCGTTTTTCCATCTTCTTTCTCCGTCCTCTTTGTGTACTGCTGCTATTGTTTTGGTAGTGCGGTTTTTACTATCGTTTTGTGCGTTGTTGATGCTGACACATATGTCGGGTTGAAGTTTGTTTCTCTTATTTCTTCGTTCTGTTCGGCTGCTGTTTTTCCTCTTCTTCTTCTTCCTCCTCTTTTCGTTTTTGGCTGTTGTTCGGTCTTTCTTAGACTTCTTCTCCTTTCTTTCTTCTTTCTTCTTCTTTGATTTGCTTGTTTTGTTGTCCGGGTTCTAGCCTACTGTTGTTGATGTTGTTTTTGTTGTTTTGCTGCTGTTTTCGTACAGTAATGCTGCTGTCCGTTTTGTTGTCGTTATTGCTGTCCGTAGTGCTGCTGCTTTCTTCTCTTTATCTTATTCTTCATCATTTTGGTTGCTGTTTGTTGTTTCGGTTTAATTACGTTGTTGTTGCTGCCTGTTTCTTCTTCTTCTCATTCTGCTCGTTCACCTCCTTCTCCTTAATCTTCTTCTCTTGTATTATTCTTTCGTTCTCGATTTTTGCATCCCGACTCCACTGTTATAGTTTTATTCTTGTTGTTACTGTTGGTACGTTTGTGCTGCTGCTCTCCTTCTTCATTTCTCATCCATTTTTCCTTTTTCTCCGAATTGTGTCCCTCGGGTTCGGTTGTCATTTCTCATCATGTTTCGTTGTTGTTGATGATATGTGTTGTTTATATCATTTGGCTGATGCACACTTTATCCCTCCTATTTTGTTCCTTTTGTTCCCTGATTTCTTCTTCCCTAATTTCGGAACATCATGTTTCCCTATTCTTCTTTCCTCTGTTTGATTCTGATTCGTACGTTCCCGTCTCTTCGTATTTTCAATCTGATTCAGCCTTGAAGCCTTACTGAAGAACAGATGTCTGGCGGCCTTCAGATTCGAAGACTTGAGCTACGGATTTTAAGACAGGCTAGTTCATGATCGGGTTGGTATCGACTGGAGGTAACTTTAGGACGTTACTCGATTTTATATCGTATGTTTGAGTAGTAATATGTAGTAAATATTTTTAATTTCGGTTTTCTAATTTTAGCTATTTATTAATTGCTAAAAATATTATTTTTTTAAAATTTTGTACCATATAAATATTTTTATAACTTTCAATATCGTTTTATAAATCGTTATAATATTTTGTCGGTTATCGTGATACTAGTAACTAAATAATATCGATTTCATATTTTCGCCATGTTCCGTTAAATTCTAATTTTTAACTCAAAATCGTATTTTTATATTATAATCAAGATTTGTATACTCGTTCAATAAATTAATTTTCGTCTTACGATTTATACTAATAAATGATAAAATAGTCGATTCAGTTTTAAATACATTTTAGTCGAGACTATTTTCACTAATAATTTTATATTTGTTTACGATTGACTATTTTTTTATTAAAATTTGTATTATTTATAAATCAAAGCTATTCCTTAAAAATAATTTGAAACCTTTATAAAATTCATTTCATTTATAAAATTCGTTGACTCAATTAATTTTGATATCGTTTTTCTTAAAACATCTATTTTCTAAAATTTGTAGTTTTAACTCGATTTCCTAATTATTTATCAAATACTATATATTGACTTATTATATTTTATTTATATTTTGAATAACGAATTTAGAAATATAATAAAGTTACGATAACAACGATAATAGTAAATGTTAATTTCGTTAGAGATGCTATCTTTATACATTTCACTTATTTTAATAACATGCGAGTTTTCTATAACAATATTTCTATTTTAAGTAAGTTTCTAAAATTAGTAAGTTTCCATTTATGGAAAGTTTCCCCTTTTAATATAAAATGTTTATTCCTTTTATCCTCATATTATTTATATTGATTATATCTTTCGTATATCGATAAATGGTTTGTTTTGGAGTTATGGATTAAGGACAAGTGTGAGGTTAGAGTAATATAATCTGAGGTTTACGGTTTTGCCATCAACTATAAGGCTAGTGTATCAAGAATCGGTATATTAGTTGTTGAACCGGGTGACAGGTATCCAGGAGTTGTGTACATTTTGACCTTAAGCTTAGGTCTCGCAGTAAGTCGTCGTCATAAGTTGAACTGGGTGACAGGTAATCCCAGGAGGGGTGTGCATTGTCTTAAACTAGGGCCACGCATTTATAAGTCGCCGCTCTATTATGGTTGAGTAGCCTAGTTAGAGACCGAAGTTTGATTTGTTTGAACTAAGTTCTCGAAGCTAGTTTTAGTATTCTCCTAGTGAAAGTCTAGCCGTCTACACTAATTCTATCCATAACGCTATTTGAATATTTTTATTATTATCGATACATTTTGGTTTGCAGGTTGGCAAATATTTGAAGTTTTCTTCTGAAAACTTGTTCTGATTTTATTATTCCAATATTTTAAGTTTTCTCCCTAAGCTTGTTTTTATTATATCATTTAATGTTTTCCATTTTAATTATTTTGATATAATAATACTTTTATTTTTCTTTATGATATAATTTGGTTGGGAGAACGTCCAAGTTACTTCACACTGACGTGGCTGTTATGTTTATAACATGACAGGTATTTGCTGCTGGGTTTTGGGTGTGAGCTAGCGAGTAGCGTGGATCCTACTCTTCTTCATTCATGTTTATTTATGGATTTGTATAAACATGTTTGGAGATTTTAATTTTAGCCCTTTTGTAAAAAGAGGACTTTGTATTGACTTACCTTTTCTTTTAATAAGATATAGTTTGTCAGTGTGTTTTAATCTCACTCTACAGTGTTTCTGCCACTGTATTGCGTTAGAATTTCTAGGGGATTACAGTTGGTATCAGAGCAGTGTTGCTCCCGACGCTTACACCTGATTTTAGGGAAAATACTAGTAAATGATTTGAATATTGATAAAATATTAGTGAGAGATGGGTAGAAACAAAGTAAGGACTTAACTGTTATGTTTATGAGTTCTTGTAACTCAATGATTAGCATTGAATATTTGTTGCTTTTGTTTGGAAGAATATGAATGAACAAGATGTTGACGAGATGCTGCTCCTGATCGGGACAAGACCTGCTTAGAACTCTCAATGCTTGTTGATTCGGGTGAACAACTTGGTGCTCCAAGAAAGATGCAAATGGTGACTTTTCAGCTCCAGTTCAATTTGCTCAAGCTACAGGTTAGATGATCAAGAGTAGATTCTTGTTCCATGATGTTGCAGTCGATCCAGATGGAGCGACCCAAGAATTGTGTGTTCGTTCCTCTACAAGAAGATGAAGTAATCCATTTACTTTCTTTGTGAACCTTAGAGGTCCGAAGATTCTCCTCTCCTTTTAAATCTTACTTATTTAGGATCGTTGATTCTTTTCTTCCTGCCTCTACTTCTTCTAATACTTCTCTTATAAATTCTCGTCTTCATTCTGGTTATAAATTTTCGATTAAATCTCCTATTTTACCCTTTTTTTCTCTTGAGATTCTTGGTTTGACCAATTTCCGTCTCAGTGAACTTCATGAAAGGATATAGATGTTTGAGGTTTAGTAGACCCTTGTTACCTGGTTTGAGGATTGTGAGTCTACCCTATTTTCTAAGCAAGTAAGAAATTTTTGAGGATTGATTTGAATGGTATTAGTTGATTAATGAAATTAGGATGATACTTTAGACACTGAACTTTGGGTTATAGATTATTTTGGACTATTTAGAGTTGAATATATTTTGGAGTAGTAAGAGTATATCATATTTGATGGATACCTAGTACCTAACCTAGAACCGAACTAAGTGTAACTGATGATACTACTTTGGGATTCCTACCTGATGCTTATTTGATGGATGCATCGTGAATATTTGGGATCATAGAGTATTGTTTAAAGTGTTAACCTGAGTGTTGTGGTACCCTTAAATATTTTCAGTAAAGTCGTTGAAAATTTTGGTTGACATAGATTACCCGTGTTTATTAAGGATTAGATCGATGATCGTTGTTTAAGGTTGTAACCTATGAACTTTGGGGTTGAGTGATCTAACTTGGATGAATTGTTGTTAAACTTGAAGAAGAGAAACTTATTGCACAATTAGAGGTTGGATTTATCGTGTTGTTTTAAGGAATACTTAATGCGAATCATCTTGATGGATTTATATTTCAGAACCCTTAGACCAACGAGATTGTGGCTTCGTTAAGTTAAAAAAAAAACAAATTATTTAAGTGGTTTCACTTTTACGATATGAAATTTGGTGGAATTCTCAGAAACCTTAGTCGAATGGCGTGTTTGAAGATGTGAGTGTATGCGTCATTACCTATTGGTTTGAGCGTGTTTGAGGATTTGTTGTACTTTTCCAACTTCTGTACTTGTGGAATTATAAATATGTTGATGATTATTTTTGAGGATTTTGTGCTCGAACAATGTTAAATTGGTGGATCTTGTTTAGTGTTCCTTACTCAAGAAATTTGGAGTATACTTCGAGTTCAAACCTTATGAGCTTTGTGTTTGGCAGCTTGTTCGATTCCGAGTTTAGATGTGTTTTAATAACCGTTGGAATTTTAATTAATGGATTAAATTTTAAATTATTTAGGGACTCTTACCGCGCTGATTTTGTATTAGAGATTGTGGTGGTTGATAACCTTGGAGGTTGTAGATATATTCGGTATTATTTTGATGGATTTAGGAACCTGTGTTTCGTGGAGTCGTACCGCGAATCTGGAGATGGTTAACTTCTTCTGTATTTCCTTGAGAGCTCCGTTTGACTCTCAATTTCGTTCCTTCCCTTAGCTTTTCTTGAATATTTCTACTTCTTCGTCGGCCTTTCCCTTCGACTTCTTTATCGGGTTTGAAAACTTTTGTTTCGTTTGTCGTTGACTTTGACTCTATTTATCCGTTTATCTTTTCCCCGAACTTATGTTATGAAAAGTTCAACTAATTTTTAAAAAAAAATCATGAAATTTTACATCTTGAGGTATAAATTTCAAAACTTTGCATTTTATTTTTGTTTTATTTTTGGTCCCGTTTCAAAATGCCTTAATAATTTATTATAAAGTATTTCGAAATGGTTTAAAATTTTGATATTGATTTTCAAGTAATCGAGATTTTATGAAAACTTTCAAAATTGCTAATATTTTGATTTCTACGAGATTATTAGGTAAAACGGTTCAAAATTTTCGAAAAACTTCGTATGTCAAAGTTTTTGTTTTATTGTCGATAGACTTTAAATCGATAATCGAAAATGTATGTCGACTGATTCGATTCTTATTTACTAACTACAACTTGATTTCTCAAATTTTTGTTTGGTCTTAAAACTAGGCATTGTCGAATTTCTTAATTAAACATTTTACTGTTGTTTTGAAAATACTTGGGACTCTTTCCCCTCGAGTTCGTTTACAAATATTATTTATCGTCATTATTTTATCGAATAATTTTTTTTAACTTACAATTTTGTTAATTTAAATGATTTTAAACTTTGGGTAGCTGAGTCCAACTCATTTTGAAACAACTTTTGTCTTTGATTTCGATTCCATATCCCGTTTGAAGTTGTAATTTTTCTTTTAAACCGAGTATGTGATGCGAGTTAAGCATTCTCTTTTTCTTCAAATGATATAACCTTGTTTTTCATTTTATTATTATATTATTGATAGTTTCGAGGACGAAACTTCTTTTTAGTGGGGAGGATTGTAACACCCCCAATTTTAATAAATTTAAATTAAATTAAAATTATGTTCGTATTTTTATTTTTACGATTTAACTTGTAATTCTTAAAATTATTATAAAACGAATTTATTGTTTAATCGTTTCAAACTACTAAAATTCTAATTGACTCGGAAACTCTTATATTTAAAACATATTTTTATTTCTGTTTCGATTCATTTTATACATTTAATCTAATTCTTATCAAGAGTCTATTTCCTCGATTTAAATTTTGAACTTTTACTTATTTATTTACTTTTAAGCTCCAATTTCTATTTTCGTCTCGAAGTACATTTATTTTAAGTTTCGTCAAAATATTTATTACATTTCCTCGAGAAATCAATTTAATTCACTTTATCGAAAATTTATTATTTATCGGGAATATATTTCGTCTAACTATTTATTTCTATCAACTTCGTTTTTGTCTCGAATACTTTAATTACTCATTTTAATTGACGGCTCGATTATTTACTAATTTTATTTACTCGTTTTAATTCGATTCGTGGGTCAGTCAACTTATCGTTACGGAATCCGTCTCCTACCCGATTTCATCTCGGAATCCGAACGCTTTTCGGAATTTTTGTATTCATCCCACTTGTACTCAAGTTCATTTCACTTTCCCACGTAATGAACGTACTCCTCCCCTTTCCATCATTCTGTGATCCACCGCTTCATTTCCCCTTTTTCTTTTTCTGTTTGTTGTCCACCGTACCCACTTCTTCATTCATCCTTAATCTGGCGCTCAACTCACCAGTTCTTTCATTTTTTTTCCTTCTTCTTCACCACCGTCGTTTTGTTCCTTCATCCTCTTCGTCCTTCTGTATCTTCTATGTGTTCCCTGTCATCTCCCTCTTCTCTCCTTTGTTCATCCATCATAACCTCGACCCTCAGTTTTCCTCTGTTCCGTATCGCTGCCGCTGCGTTCGTCTATCACCGTTGCCTATCCTCGTGAAGGTAATTCGTTTTTCCATCTTCTTTCTCCGTCCTCTTTGTGTACTGTTGCTATTGTTTTGGTAGTGCGGTTTTTACTATTGTTTTGTGCGTTGTTGATGCTGACACATATGTCGTGTTGAAGTTTGTTTCTCTTATTTCTTCGTTCTGTTCGGCTGCTGTTTTTACTCTTCTTCTTCCTCCTCTTTTCGTTTTTGGCTGCTGTTCGGTCTTTCTTAGACTTCTTCTCCTTCCTATCTTCTTTCTTCTTCTCCTTTATTCTTCTTTGATTTGCTTGTTTTGCTGTCCGGGTTCTAGCCTGCTGCTGTTGATGTTGTTTTTGTTGTTTTGCTGCTGTTTTCGTACAGTAATGCTGCTGTCCGTTTTGTCGCTGTTATTGTTATCCGTAGTGCTGCTGCTTTCTTCTCTTTATCTTATTCTTCATCATTCTGGTTGCTGTTTGTTGTTTCGGTTTAATTACGTTGTTGCTGCTGCCTGATTCTTCTTCTTCTCATTCTTCTCGTTCACCTCCTTCTCCTTAATCTTCTTCTCTTGTATTATTCTTTCGTTCTCGGTTTTTGCATCCCGACTCCACTGTTATTGTTTTATTCTTGTTGTTACTGTTGCTAAGTTTGTGTTGCTGCTCTCCTTCATTTCTCATCCATTTTTCCTATCTCCGAATTGTGTCCCTCGGGTTCGGTTGTCATTTCTCATCATGTTTCGTTGTAGTTGATGATATGTGTTGTTTATATCATTTGGCTGGTGCACACTTTATCCCTCCTATTTCGTTCCTTTTGTTCCTTGATTTCTTCTTCCCTAATTTCGGAACATCATGTTTCCCTATTCTTCTTTCCTCTGTTTAATTCTGATTCGTACGTTCCCGTCTCTTCGTATTTTCAATCTGATTCAGCCTTGAAGCCTTACTGAAGAACAGATGTCTGGCGGCCTTTAGATTCGAAGACTTGAGCTACGGATTTTAAGACAGGCTAGTTCTTGATTGGGTTGGTATCGACTGGAGGTAACTTTAGGACGTTACTCGATTTTATATCGTATGTTTGAGTAGTAGTATGTAGTAAATATTTTTAATTTCGGTTTTCTTATTTTAGCTATTTATTAATTGCTAAAAATATTATTTTTTAAAATTTTTGTACCATATAAATATTTTTATAACTTTCGATATCGTTTTATAAATCGTTATAATATTTTGTTGGTTATCGTGACACTAGTAACTAAATAATATCGATTTCATATTTTCGTCATGTTCCATTAATTTCTAATTTTTCACTCAGAATCGTATTTTTATATTATAATTGAGATTTGTATACTCGTTCAATAAATTAATTTTCGTTTTACGATTTATACTAATAGATGAGAAAATAGTCGATTCAGTTTTAAATACATTTTAGTCGAGAATATTTTCACTAATAATTTCCTATTTGTTTCCGATTGACTATTTTTTTATTAAAATTTGTATTATTTATAAATCAAAGCTATTTCTTAAAAATAATTTGAAACGTTTATAAAATTCATTTCATTTATAAAATTCTTTGACTCAATTAATTTTGATATCGTTTTTCTTAAAACATCTATTTTTTAAAATTTATAGTTTTAACTTGATTTCCTAATTATTTATCAAATACTATGTATTGACTTATTATATTTTATTTATATTTTGAGTAACGAATTTAGAAATATAATAAAGTTACGATAACGACGATAATAGTAAAATGTTAATTTCGTTCGAGATGCTATCTTTATACATTTCACTTATTTTAATAACTTGCGAGTTTTCTATAACAATATTTCTATTTTAACTAAGTTTCTAAAATTAGTAAGTTTCCATTTATGGAAAGTTTCCCCTTTTAATATAAAATGTTTATTCCTTTTATCCTCATATTATTTATATTGATTATATCTTTTGTATATCGATAAATGGCTTGTTTTGGAGTTATGGATTAAGGACAAGTGTGAGGTTAGAGTAATATAATCTGGGGTTTACGGTTTTGCCATCAACTATAAGGCTAGTGTATCAGGAACCGGTGTATTAGTTGTTGAGCCGGGTGACAGGTATCCCGGGAGTTGTGTACATTTTGACCTTAAGCTTAGGCCTCGTAGTAAGTCGCCGTTATAAGTTGAACTGGGTGACAGGTAATCCCAGGAGGGGTGTGCATTGTCTTAAACTAGGACCACGCATTTATAAGTCGCCGCTCTATTATGGTTGAGTAGCCTAGTTAGAGACCGAAGTATGATTTGTTTGAACTAAGTTCTCGAAACTAGTTTTAGTATTCTCATAGTGAAAGTCTAGCCGTCTACAGTAATTCTATCCATAACGCTATTTGAATATTTTTATTATTATCGATACATTTTGGTTTGTAGATTGGCAAATATTTGAAGTTTTCTTCTGAAAACTTGTTCTGATTTTATCGTTCCAATATTTTAATTTTCTCCGAAAGCTTGTTTTTATTATATCATTTAATGTTTTCCATTTTAATTATTTTGATATAATAATACTATTATTTTTCCTTATGATATAATTTGGCTGGGAGAACGTCCGAGTTACTCTCCACTGACGTGGCTGTTATGTTTATAACATGACAGGTATTTGCTGCTGGGTTTTGGGTGTGAGCTAGCGAGTAGCGTGGATCCTACTCTTCTTCATTCATGTTTATTTATGGATTTGTATAAACCTGTTTGGAGATTTTAATTTTAGCCCTTTTGTAAAAAGAGGCTTTTGTATTGACTTACCTTTTCTTTTATTAAGATATAGTTTGTCAGTGTGTTTTAATACCACTCTACAGTGTTTCCGCCACTGTATTGCGTTGGAATCTCTATGGGATTACAAAAGTCCACCAGCAATAAAACGAAAACCAATTTTCAAAACGTTAAAATTTCGAAAATCTTATCAAAGTACTTATGAAGGTTTTCAAAAAATCAAATTTGAACATACAAAATAATTTCGACAATGTTAAAAGGTTTTACATAATAATCATAGAGAAATTGATGTATTTGGAAATATGAAATTCTTCATAAAATTACGATCGCTTGAAAATCAATAATTGAAACAATTTCGAAATAATTTAAGATAAATTATTAAAGCATCTTGAAACAGATCTAAATATAAATATCAACCAAAGATAAAACAAAAGTGAAGTATAAAGTTCTTAAATTATAATTAAAAAATTATTAAATTTCACGATATCCGAAAAGTTTACGTTAGTCAACTTTTTACCATACGGGCAAATTCACAATTAGAAATTATAACTCAAAATGTTAAAATATTACGGTAGGCCATTTTTTTAAAAACAAGTCAAACTTTTTATAAAAATAGGAAGTTTGAAAAATGGTTAACGGGTAAATAGAACAAGAAAATATCGGAAAAATATTCTGCTATTCAAATTTCGGAAAAATAAAAATATCAGGTTGGATACATATTCTGCTAT
Source organism: Agrostemma githago (assembly GCA_958450325.1). NCBI lineage: Eukaryota > Viridiplantae > Streptophyta > Magnoliopsida > Caryophyllales > Caryophyllaceae > Agrostemma > Agrostemma githago. The sequence continues at coordinate 61,579,336 of OY288240.1, forward strand.
TCAAATTTTGGAAAAATAAAAATATTCTACTATTCAAATGAAAATAAAATTGCTATTCAAATTCCTGAATTATGATCAATTATTGAGATCAAATCCAGGGACTGATTCTTACATGGATGCAGCCTGCAGGGAATTTTCTTTTCGGAATATTGATTATGTTTGGATTGGATTATATACGGTCCATAAGGAGAACAATACTATGTGATAGTTATGCTTTTGTCTCACCCTCAAATGTCTCTCCGTTTCCATCCATTTTTGTCAGAAATCGATTATTAGGTTATTTTTGCGTGATTTTATCGTAGGAGTAAGGTTGGGTACTTGGTCGTTCGCCTTATTTTTTTCGTTGGTGTAATGTTGTCGTTTGAGATCAGATACTATAAAAAGCATGCCTAAACAAGTACTGCCATTTTCGTTTGCTGGCTATTTCAGGTATCTAACTGTAGTGCTGGAAATTTGTCTTCTTATAACAGAATTGGCTCTTTTGGGGATGATGTGGTCATTGTAGCGTAAGTTTGTTGTTACTGTATTGTCTGTTTAATAGATGATATATCAAACGGGGTTTGAATTGTATAACCAGATGATGATGTCATTGTAATGTATACGGTAACTCTGCAGAGCATGCCGTACTCTACTTTGGAAGGCAAAACGAGGCGATTTCAAAGATACATATGCTGTTTATCTTCTTTCAACTGTTTTGAGGGTATAGACAATTGTATAGTACATCAGACTATCACAGAACTGTATTGAACTATGTTGTTATTATCGTGTATAGTACATCTTGTATAGTTGGTATGAGAGTTGAAAATGAACTAAATTTAAATATCGTGTACTTTTCTGTGTAAAACTGTTGCAAGCAGTGTTAGAGAAAACAAATTTGAACCCGGCTGAAGTTGGGGACATTGTTGTGGGAACTGTTCTTCCTCACGGATCTCCTGGAGCCATTGAGTGTAGAATGGCTGCATTTTATGCTGGAATTTCTGGTATATCTCCGTCCTTTCGCTTAACATTTGGTGACTGGATTCTATGAACAGTGTATACAAAATATGTTGCTTTAGCTGTATCCAGTATATAGTGCGTAACATGTGCAATTTGATTTGGTTTTCTGAAGGTGAAATGATCCTGTTTTTTTTATTGACAAAGAATATTCCAGTACGAACTGTGAATTTGTAGTGTTCTTCAGGCCTCCAGGCAGTTGCTGATGTACTTGCAGCCATCAAAGCTGGGTTCTATGACATTGGTGAGCACAATCACTTCGTCGGAGTCTAAAAATGTTACAGTCAATTCTCTTGTGTCAATGAATGATGTAGACAGGATTGGAGTCGATGACAACAGATCTCAAGAGTTTGAAAACATCTGAGAATCCTAGAGTAAGATTTATATCTCCTGATTGAGTTCTACTAAACGTTGACAGTTTGGCTTATAGCCATGTTGATTTAACTCTGTAATATTTGTGTGCTGGTGGTAGGCAAAAGAATTTGTTAAAGCTCAAGATTGCCCTCTTCCTATGGGTATCACTTGGGAAAATGTTGCAAGTCGATTTGGTATTACAAGGGAAGAGCAAGACCAGACAGCAGTAAGTCCTTCAGTTACATCTTACATGTGAGTTAAGTACAATTTTAAGTTGTAGGGCGCTGACATTGATTCCTTTGGAATGGCGTATTAGGTGGAATCTCACAGAAAAGTTGTTGCTGCAACATCTGGTGGTAAATTTCGAGATGAAAACGGCTTATTATTATTATTACTACCGTGTACTTTTTTTTAATATATACGATGGTATATTATTGTTCGCACGTTTATTTATGATATAAATTATCTCGCAATTGAATAATAAAAGTTTCGATAGTGTGCTTATGTGAATGAAATTAATCATTGTAAGAGACAGGTTCCTTTGCAAATCGCTCTTTTAATACAACTCAAAGAGACCACTTATTTTTAATGCTGGTCTCCTAACCCTCCTCAAAGAGACCATTTTCTTTGTAAAACTGGTCTCTTAGACAACTCAAAGAGACCAGTTATAACTAACCTCCGGTCTTTTGAGTATAGAGCAAAGAGACCATTTCTAGGCAATGTTAAGTCTCTTAACTTCACCAATGAGACCACATTATTCAATCGGTTTCTTAGACTTAAGACACCGTGAGATGGAGACCGGTTGTTAACCGGTTTCTTATTCCATTTTTAACCGGTCTCTTTGACACTTTTTGTAGTAGTGCTAGTGCTCAATAGGATTGAACAAGAGCTATGATTTGATTTAGAACTCTAATCGCGAAGTGGAACAGACTGCTGAATGCTGATGATGTAGACGACAACTCGCAGAAGCCTACCCACACCACCTCGAGGCCCATTGACAACACCCAGAAGCAGGGAAAAGAATCACGTACACAACCGTGAATAAAAGTGCCAAGATATCAGAAAGAGAGTAGAGCTGATCAGGCTCTTGTCAAATACATGCGCACGTACCCTCTAACACAACTCTCGGACTCCCGCAGGCCCTCAGTAATAGCCGGTGACTACTACTCTAACGACAATCCATCCACACGCAGCTTCAGGATGTGTTGTCCGTACTCACATAGCAAAAACTCTCTCAGCAATCTCCCATCACATCGATCTCTAAACCTCGACATAATATTGCCCAACACGTAACAATACTACTATATAGATTGTTTATATGAGATATATAAGGATGCTGGACACTTAGACTCCCGTAGGATCGTTGGTTCAGACAACTAGAATGATCGCATACCGTCCCGAAGGTACAGTTGCTACATATGTGTCACTTGGTATCGAACAATCAGGCTCCCGTAGGACCTTAGTTCAGATAACCGGAAGGATGCATACTGTCCCGTAGGTACAGAAGCCCCAAGAAATGGAACACTAGGAAGGTCCACTACGGATTCATGTAGGACACTGACTGACCCGAAGGTACAACAGTTCCTTAAGCTAATTTAGGAAAGGTTTACTAAACGATCATCATAATTATGTTAAGTGTATTTTACTTGATTTAATATCTTAAGTATATTTGATGTAGAGATTTGGAACGTTTTATTTGATGTATATTATTTGAAGCGTTCATTAGTTGAGATTTGATTAAAGATTCAATTATTTCTATGTACATTATTTAAGATGAGTTCTTTTATCTTGACTTGGTCTATGTTGACTTAAAAAGCCAAAGTTTGACCAAGATGGACTAGTCAACCCTTAGTTTTGACTTAGTCACTAATTAGTCCTTAAGTGCTTATTATAAAGTTAAGTGTTGTTTTGCACATTTAAGCATTGTTTAACTTAGTACTTTTGGGTTATTTGTCTTTTAGTACACTATACTTTTTGGGCACAAGTATTTAGTACATTTATTGTTCAAGTGTACGTATTTAGTATTTTTATACGGTTTCGTATTTGTACAAGTATACTTATCTTTTAAAACCTATTTATACATAGTAAAATATTTCAAAAATGAAATAAATTTGTAATAATCATAAAAATCATTTTTATACTTATTATGTATCGTATTTCTCAAAACTTAGAGTTTTACAAAAATAATTTTAAGTAATAACGAAATCGGTAATATTATTAAGGATACTAAATGAATCATTTTTCAAATATTATTTTTAGCTTTCGATTTTCATACTCAACATACTTTTATCAGTTAGGTTTCCAAATTTAAATTCATTTTTCAAAAATAATAAGTTTTATTATTTTTAACAAATTAAAAACGAAAACAGTACGGTTTTCAATACTTTTTTTTAATCGTTTAAAATACTTAAACATCATAAAAGTGAACCAAATTTTTATTTTGGATACCTATACTTATACATAACTTATCCCCAGAAATTTAGATTATAATACTTTACAAATGCTCTTAAATAAAATCTTCTTTCCAGATCTGACCCATTTTAGTACAAATTTTATAAATGACAATATATATGATGGATTTATATGAAATTTGACGTATACATAATAGACCTCATTAGAAACATAAGATAAGTTTTCCAAGTCCAAAAAAAACGTTTAACATCAGAAAACATATTCTTTTTTCAAACAGTACCTAAAATCATACAGTACCAATTTATAAAATAAATCATTATTAAATATATATTTTCATAAAAACTTACTTTCCATATTTTTCTCATATTCTAGACATTCAGATATACAAATTTAATGAAGAAACATAAGGCTAATTCGAAACATATTTTACAAATAAAAATCCTGAACATACACCATACATCACATAATCCATTTTACAGCATGTATTGTTCAGTGATAATCAACAAATAGTTAACTTTAATCTTCGTGATCTAATGATTTAGTCATAAACATGATGTTATATGTTAATTAGAGTCTAAAAACTATACTACAAGATTTGAGGGCAAAGAAAAGTTAGGTTACCTTGAACAAAAATAATCGGTTCTACAACATATAAGAAAACGAAGATCGATGCTCCTTTTCTCTTGCTCCTCTTCATAAATTTGTTAGAATGACACCAAAACAAACTAAGTTAGTAGTTATAATATTAAATAACTTTCAAAATAAGTAGTATAAGATAAGGGAAAGAAGGGATTAATTCTCTTCAAAATGGTGGTGTAAAGGCTTAAGAACTTAGGAAAACTTGTATTATTTTCTTTGGTTTTTAGTTGGATCTTTAAAGGAGTGTTTAAGTGAGTGAATGGATGAGTAAATGAAGAGAATATGGCTGGTTATAAGCATCCAAGTCGTGGCTTTGATGAGGGAGCAAAGGGTGGACAAGAATTTGACAATTACTCAAAGTAGCTAATCATACTTTAAGAAGTACATTACTAGAAATGGTTTTTTGATTAGTCATGCATATTTTGAGTCTAGGACTTCAAAGTGACGGTTTGGCATGCCTTAGGGTGATATTTTTGAGTTTATTTGGTCACACAATGGTTAGGAAAGAAGTACGGAAATCAAATGTCGAGAAACGATTCGTCGGGTGACAATTTTCGTAATAAAGGAGCTGTCCAGTACAATATTTTTATGATTAACTTATAAATTGTAATTTTGAATATCACCATTGTGGTTATCTTGGAAAATTAATAACGTTAGGCTTTTGAAACGCCTCAATCGGGGTCCGTATGAGAAAATAGGAACCGTTTTACGAAATCGCGCAGAATTGCGATAACGGTAGAAATTTCAGTTTTGCAAACAATGAAGTGAAATAGAAAGATTTCAAAGGCACAAGAATTAAATATATTACTACATAAAATAGTTTGTCGGGACTCGATTTATTAATATTATTCGTTATTATAAATAACTAAAATGGTCAAAAACACGGGGTGTTACAGACTACCTCCCTTAAGAAAATTTCGTCCTCAAAATTCACAACTACTAGGTTGGTACGGTATATATTTCCTAAGGTTAGGCTAAGGTTTTCCTTTAATTTTTTTTGGTGGTTCTTATATATCCATTGGATATTCTCAAGTTCTCAAAAGTAGAACAATCTCGGGTCATTTCGAGATTTGGTTCACTATCGGCTCTAAGTCCAAAACCAGATAATATCTAAATGCCTTAAAAACGATATAACATTTTTATTTTTTTGAGAAATGCTGGTTTGGCTTAAGGTATAAATCCATTAAAATAAAGGTTATCCTAATTTCCATAAAATTTCAAAACGTTTAATAGTTTTGATCTTTAGGTTTAAGTAGACTATCACTCGTATATCTTCCATTATCAATCGTATCAAAATTCATGGTTCTCGCGGCACTCTCAATATTTATCATCGAAAGGTTGATCTCCTAGGGTTGCGTGGTTCTTTCAGTGATAAGCTCTTGGGGTTAATCCAAAACTCTTGTATTGATTTCTTTTATGTTTCTAAACTTTTCAATTGTTTCCTTGTTTGTTGATTCCTCGATTAGTAGGTTATTCCAAAACTTCAAATTGACAGTCTGTGGGTTTTGAAGTGTCCGTCATCATTACAATATTTTGGGGTTGTAATATTATCATCCATCATCCAAAATAGAAATAAGTCACCAAAATATATATAGTTTTCCTAGGGATTCCAAAATTATAGGTTATAAATCAGCTCAACCAATCCTGAAACTTCTAGAGATTTGCTAAGGCTTGTTAACAATCTATTCCCCAAAATAGCTTTTGAAGTCAATAAAGGAAATCCTCAAATAATTTGACCAATGATCGTTCTCATACTTCTTTCGAACACAATATTCCACAGATACAAGGTAATGACATCTCGAACATCTCTCGACCTCAAAGGCCTTCTAACTTTATTATAACAGGGTGGTTAAGATTTTGGATGGAAAACAAAGGGCTAAGTCTTACGATAGGTTACCGCTCAAAATAGATAATTATGCGTAAGACATACACTGATAACTTGACTTAATAAGGTTCCAAGTCCTAAAAGTATTCTAAGGTCGGCAAGTGGTCAGGCAAAATGAAAACAAAAACTAGGTTAGCACGTTGATCTCGTGGGTCTTCTTTGATGATGTAGTCCTTCATCAGGTTTCTAAACTCTATGCTTCTTGGTGATTTCCTTCTGGATCAACTTTGAATAGGTTCATCATATTAAGAGTTTTTCTTCTATACGATCCTGGTGAAGTCGTTCTCTAGCTCCCAGTAGTTCCAACATTACATCTACTCGTATAAGTACTAAATCGTCAGACAAAAGGTTAATAACAATATCCTAGTTGGTTGGGTTAACTCGATTGGAGATGCATAGAAAAGTTCAATGAAAATATGTAGGTGCAGTTGATCAAAGAAGTGGGATTAGATTTCAAAAAAGAACGTATATGAAAAGAAGTGGTAAGTTAAACCAAAAATTATCATTTGGTTCGTTGCATAAAAGAGGTAAGGGAAGTGACACCCAATAGAACATTGTTCCAACTGACCAAAGAGTCTCTCGCCCAATAGAAGGAACGAGAAGATAATTTGAGTTTATATAAGACAACTTCTAGCAAAGTTTGTTTTTCAAAGGAATAAGCAAGGTAAGGATCGAGATAGATACGTTATTGATGTACTCCTCAATGAGAAGAAAAGAAGTATTAGTGAGTTTTCAAATAACATATGAGGTTTCAGATAATAGGCAAAGCAGAATTCAAGACCAAAAGGCCAGGGTTGAAGATTTGCATAGGTTCTGTTGTGGTAAGAAGTTGGGCTAAGAAGTGTTACCACGAATCTAGATAATAATTAGAATAAGAACATATAGGATCATAATGGTAACATCACTGATCCATGAAAGGCTTCGTTTAAGGAGCAGCTGGAAAGTATTCCATACAAAAATTGATATGGAGTGATTTAACTGATTATGGAAACAACACATCATCAATCAAGAACCATGTTAGATTGGGTCACTCATGTCTCTGTTCTTAGTAACTTCGTCATTCTACATTCCTTTCTAGTTAATCCTCAAAATGTTTTTTTTGTTTCTCCAGTTGTTTCTCCAACCTTTATATTTTGAGGTTTGGTTCCTTAAACTCTCGGCATATTATTCCTCAAGTGTTTCATATGAGTGCATCTTGCGTAGGTATACATCTCCAATAGGATAAGAATGTCTTTTATTTGCTCAATTATACTGATTAACTTAATTCTTTCAGTCAACTCCCTGATAATCGGTAAGGTAGGATCCATCGGTGTTTCCATTCATCAAGGATTTTTCTCTAAAGGTTACACAACCTTACATCTAATTTGGATTTAAATAATCCCAATAAGTTTTATGAGGTTTCATCTATATCCTCGAATTTAAAAATTATAATTAACAATTCATTGGATGTCTACGCAACTCAAGTTACAAGTCCTCAGATAATCAAGGTTATCTTTTTAATCATTGGCTATTGACGTCGATTTATCAATTCTAAAGCTATTCATAATTTAACTAAGAGTTCCATAAATTTATTCATTCAGAACTATGTATCTTATCATTAGTATACCAATTTCATTCTTCAAAATTTTCATACAATTCTCTTAGTCCTCAAAATAACTACTACAAGCATTGTTACATTCTATCCCTTAGTCCACCAAACTCGTCTGTTGGCTAACATAATCCGCAAAAACAATGGAAATGCAAGGGTTCTAAATTCCACAAAAATCTGTATGACTTAATTTCTCATCAAGTAGTCACTATGTATGTGAATTAGATTTCCGTAAAGTTATTCTTTCTTATCTTTCCTTAGCTTACAATTTTAAATCTTTCAATCTTTCGTTATTCATTACTATCCTCAAGTTACAATCTCTAAATCTCTCAATCGTTGGTTAAAATTAATAATCCTCAAGATCATTGAATCCAAGATCAACACTCAAAAACATTAGTTGGTTCTCATCTTTTTACAACTTCTTGTCATTCCAAAAATCAATAGGTTTCTATGTCCAATAATTCTAGGTTGACTAAAAAAGTAAAGATTGGGTGACCCTATTGTGGTTGGTTTGAAAGAGTATTGGATACTTTAAGTACGTTACACTACTGAGAATCATGGGCATAACTATGTCTTTGTGAGTGGGCTAAGGGTGCACCGTGCTTCTACTGCGCACTATGATAAATAGTAACCATGGTTCGTTGAAGATGTAGGAATTTATTTAAGAAATTAATTGAAAGATTAAATATTCAAGAGTGGAAAACTAGTAGGTTGATAAGATTAATAAATAAGAGTATTGAAGTTTATCTCCATAGTCAAAGGTTAGGACAAGCTTGGAAAAAGGGGATGGTACAAAAGTAAGGATAAAAGATGATGAGTATGTATGAGGTTAGGATACATGTCGTTTAATAGCAGTCTAAAAGAATAGGAAGCAAGCTGAAGAAATGAGAAGGAAATAAGATAGAACGGTAAATATGAAAGGTTCCATCAGATAGGAATATTTCAGACTAAGTTTAGCTGAGCCATAATATATGAAGGTGAAATAACCGAAAGACTCCTTGTCTGACTCAGTATGAATAGTCAGACCTAAGAGCTAGTTCACGAAGGGATCGAAATGAGTTTAAAAACAAAAGAGAAGGAATCAGTTGAGGTTAAAACTTCTTTAGAAAAGATTAGAAGTTTGTTCATGGATAGTTGAAGGGTTAGGTTCAAATGTAGGATCTGATTGATGATCAATTTAACCCAAAAAAATGAAAGAGTAAAAGGTGTTCATTGATTTATGAAGGTATGGATGTTAGACATGAAGGAAAGCTTTGTATGTGATATTTAAGAATTTCGACGGAAGGATTGAAGATAGATCGGAATTGAACTCAGATTGTTGCTTAGATAGATGAAGAAAGTGAGGCAAAGGTAGAAAATAAGGATAAGCTAGAAAAATGAATGAGATGTCGTGTAAGGTGTTACTGTGAAATGAATATGGGCAAGAAGGGTTCCTTTCCATGACTACAATTTAGGCTAACAAATTATCTCCGATATACGAGTTATATAGGTAAGTAGAGTCTCGGTCAAGTGTAAGTCGACACCTAAATAGGACGAGGACTACTATCTTACGTCTGCACTTGATTTTCTCGTATGTTATATCCTGTCTGCATAATTTCACTCAATTCTTCAACATGATCCAACTTGATTTTGCAACTATAGTTGATTTGGAAGATGCGTCCATTTGTGCTTGCAATAGTGTTCTACCAGTCTTGAGCTCTCGATGGTTGCAAGTGCTTTATCTTGGTCATCGCGTTGATCACAAGTAAATTAAAACTAGCCAATTGGCTAAGGTTAGATAATCACTGTACATACAACTATTCAGATAGCATACGAAAACAAGGGAGGGGCCAAAACCTAAATCGGACGGTCCGGGTAATCCTTAGTAGTTCTACGCATTTATATAATCTACCCAATCATATTATTTGATCCTAGTGATATGCTATTGAATCTCTCATTTATTGATCTATAAATGTTCTACATGTTGTACACACTTTAGACACTCTAGACACGTGTCATGAGCTCCAGGCGCGTTCCCTTGATAGGTGATGTAAATATGCATCGCACATAGTTACACACGGTCTCAAGGTCGCTCTGATACCAACTGTAACAACCCGGTTCTTCCAATGATATTAAGCTGACTTGGTTTGAGTTTCGGGACCGACTCGGGGTCCCGGCGTCAGAATTAACTCTAATTAGTGTCTATGCGACCGTAACGACACGACTAAAGCTGCCATCATGTTAGTTTTAATTTTTCCGAGTAATTATTTGATCCGTTCTATAGAAAAACTACCTAAAACATCGCGAACCCGCGTCGCGTTGCAGTCCTATTGTCATCGGGTGTTTGTTGGGCACTTCTGCAGCCACCAGGTCCAAATCTGGGTGTCTACAGAAGCCCCCACTTTGACTGAGGCTTGGACAAGGCGAAAGTCAAAGTATAGCCGCTCAGGTCAATCGAAGATTACGACCTGGTGGCTATCTGGTCGGGTCGTTTTAAGTCCATTGGACTGCGTGTTGAGGCTCGCTAACCAAGGCTTAAGAATCATACTTGACGTCTTTGCTTGCGGTTTCTTGCTTGGGCCCGGGCCACTGCTTGTCATCATGTTCTTTAGTTCTTCATGCTTTAGCGCTTTGCCCTTTTAAGTTCGTTTAATTTTAAATGTTTTCGTGTTGTAGGTAACCCGTTAAGCGTAGGTGTAAAGAATGCTCATATGTGTTGGCTTACATTTGAACAAATATTTTTGGGATGCTTATGAACCCTTGATAAAACGTTCGAGGGCGTCAGTCTCCACTCAAGCGGTCGTCTTCGGGATGCCTCTGACCCCTAGGACAAAGTAAAACAGAATGAGATAAACTACTCGAGGGCGTCAGTCTCCACTCGAGCAGCTGTCTTTCGGGATGCCTCTAACCCCTAGGACAAAACAAAATGAGATAAACTACTCGAGGGCGTCAGTCTCCACTCGAGGAGTTGTCTTTCGGGATGCCTCTGACCCCTAGGACAAAACAAAATGAGGTAAAATACTCGAGGGCGTCAGTATCCACTCGAGTAGCTGTCTTTCGGGATGCCTCTGACCCCTAGAACAAAACAAAATGATATAAACTACTCGAGGGCGTCAGTCTCCACTCGAGTAGCTATCTTTCGGGATGCCTCTGACCCCTAGGACAAAACAAAATGATATAAACTACTCAAGGGCGTCAGTCTCCACTCGAGTAGCTGTCTTACGGGATGTCTCTGACCCCTAGGACAAGACAAAATGATATAAACTCCTCGAGGGCGTCAGTCTCCACTCGAGTAGATGTCTTTCAAGATGCCTCTGACCCCTAGGACAAAACAAAATGAGGTAAAACTATTTGAGGGCGCCGGTCTCCACTCGAACAGCTGTCTTTCGGGATGCCTCTGGCCCCTAGGACAAAACAAAATGAGGTAAACTACTCGAGGGCGTAAGTCTCCACTCGAGTAGCTGTCTTTCGGGATGCCTCTGACCCCTAGGACAAAATAAACCATTCGAGGGCGTCGGTCTCCTCTCGAATGAAAAATGTTTTTGAGGTATCAGACTCCTTCGAGAGCGTAAGTATCCACTCGAAAAATTGCTGTCGAGGGCGTTGGTATCCATTCGAAAAATTGTTGTGGAGGTTTCAGACTCCTTCGAGGGCGTTAGTATCCACTCGAAAAATTGCTGTCGAGGGCGTTGGTATCCACTCGACAAATTGTTGTGGAGGTTTCAAACTCCTTCGAGGGCGTTGGTATCCACTCGAAAACTTGCTGTTGAGGGCGTTGGTATCCACTCGACAAATTGCTGTAGAGGTTTCAAACTCCGTCGCCTCTCAGATAACTAAGACCCTTTGAGCGAGAAATTGTTGTTTGTTTATCTGTTTTAGTTAAGTGTTTTTTGTTTTGGTGAGTTTGTCTTATTTTGTTCGGGTTTGTTCTTGCTTTGTTTTAATTCATTATGCATTTGAGATTTGTTCAGAGTTTGTTTAAATTAATTTGGTTTAGATTGTTTTGTTACGCGTTCGGGTGCAGCGTTCGAGTTAAGTGCGGTTCTTATGCTTGTCGTATTATCGTGCGTGTTTTGTCAATGTCGATTAGTAATTGTTCCACTATTGTTGTTTTGCTTGTCTTAAAAGGTTCTTGTTTTAATTGTGTCGAACTTTGAGTCTCGTTTGTTTTCCTTTAGTCTGTACTGGGCCCCTCAGACGCGCACCCATCAGCGCCCTAATACTCAGGCGCCTAGCCCAGCGCATTAAGACTCGGGCGCGTCACTTGGGGCGGTCGGAATTCTGTGGATCGGGTCTGTTTAAGTAATCGAAAATTGGGAGTGATGGTTCATTTGATCTAAAACTCGAGCGCGTCACCCCCTTCACCTTCAAATCAATTTCTCGACTTTTCTTGCCAAATTCGTCTCGATTTTCCGTCGTACGCGACAATGTCGACTCCGGGTAAGCATTCTTTACTTGTTTGTTGTCGATTTTGGTTTGATTTGATTGATTATGAGCTTGTTTTGTTGAAAACTGATAAATGTGTTTTGTAGTGCTTATTTGTTGTGTTTGGTCCCGGTTTCTCTTGTGGAAACTCTCTTTGGAGCGGTTTTCAAGGCTACTTACGCTTCTTCTAGCTTATTTTAGGTTCCTAAGACCAATATTGGAGAAATGAAACGATTCCGACTCGTTTCCGACACTTTTGGAGCCATCGAAGAGAAGCGACGATCACTCGGTGGCTTAGACTCGATCCCGAGGCCCTTAGAATCGATCCCAAGCACCGAGAATCGGTGAGAAGCCTATGAAGAGCAAATAGGGACCTTTAGGATCATATTGGAGGCCTACAAGACCCTTCCCGGGCGGGAAGAGTATCCTTCCCGGTCGGGAAGGAGTGCAAGAAAGGAGTGTCTTCTGATGGGTCGTCCCGACCGGGAAGAGCATAACACCGCCCGGTGTTATGCATGATCCCGGTCGGGATCAAATCCTTCCCGGTCGGGACCACCACCTTCCCGGCCGGAAATGAGCAGCTGTAGCCGTGACTCTTTCTTTTCTTCTCCTTCACTCTTGTAACCTTATAAATACCCCCCCCCCCTCTTGTATCGTTACACTATCTTATGCTTATGTTAGACATTACCCACTAAACCCTAGACTACTTTAGGTTAGATTAGCTTAGATTAGTGTGGATTAGTCCTTAATTAGTCCTTAATCTAGTTACCTAATCTTGTATTAAAGGATCTCTTGAAGAATCCATCCAATCTTGACAACATTGGTGGAGGTTTTGGGTGTTCTTTATATAGAAGTTCTCATCTTTTCATCCTTTGTAGTTTGGTATAATCCTTCTCTACTCTTTTCTTTTAATCTTTATTGTTATTCAAGTTTTCATCTTTGTTTATGTTTGTTGTTCGTACTTATTCTTCATTATGAATGTTTCTTTTGTTCTTGTGATTGTTTCTATTGTTTGTGCTTGTTTTAGTATAGATATGTGTGAGTATTCATCCCCCGGGGTTAGTAGGGGGATTGGGTGTGATTAGGGATGATTAGGGTGAGATGGGTGGTATTAGTTGTTGTTTTTGTCGATTACCAATTGCCTTGCACTCTACATGCTCGATGAAATGCTTGTGAGACTAGAGACGATCAATCCTTGTTTTTCTTGCCTCTTCTCTTGTATGTGTTTGTTTGGTTGGTTGGTTTGGTTTCCTCAGTAGTAGCGAGAGCGTGTTGAGGATGACCCCTAGGCCATTTAATTAGCGAGAGCCCGATCGGAACCTAGGCTACGAAAGCACGCTAGTGACCCCGTTTTTCCTCTTTTTATCTCCTTGACATCCATGAACCCGACCTAGCCCTAGTTTTCCTTCTTGTTGATTTATTTGCTCCCATTAGTCATTAGTTGCTTGTTTTGTCTTCCTTTTTCGTGTTTTAGACCTAGGATAGTCTATAGCCATCACCCTAGTTTAGCTTGTCTCGGACCTAGTCTAGGACTCTAGCCCCCATTAGTCTAAACCCATTTTCCGTCCCTGAGGATATCGCCCCGACTTGCCCTAGCTACCAAACCTAGGTTAGTTGGTTTACTTTGATCGGCGGGATCCACGGCAAATCCCACCCGTAAAAAACCCTAGAAAATCGATTTGGGTGTTTTTGATTTACTAAGTTTCGATGCTTGTGCTTAGTCCCATTGTTAAATTAGGGTCAATTAGAGCTTGTTAGGGTAGTTATAAGTTCGATAGGGGTTTTCGAGGTACGACAATGGCTCCCTATGGAAATGTGTTTGGAATGCTAGGGTTAAGGATCGTTTTCCCGATTATTCCCATATTTATTTTGTGCAATCTTGTTCAAATAGTGGTTGTGAGGATGTGAGGATGTGTTTGGAATGCTCCCTTGTCGATTTTTATGGGCTAGGATGGCCTTTAGGACTCTCCGTGAGGTTTTGTGTGTCTTACGACGGACCAAAAGGTGTCGTAATGATGCCGGATTTTCCTGAAACCACTTTCATTGTGACCGGGAACGAAAATGGGTTCTAGCGGCCTTTTCGGAATTTTGATATCCTTATCCGAAATTTTGACCCTATTTTGACCTGTTTGAGCTGCTTTAGCCTGACCTGAGGCAAGAATTTTCTTTTTTTGTTTGATTTTGTAGTTAGAGGTAACACCGAGCGTCCCGAGGGAGCTTCTAGTGGTGAGACTGTCGGAATGAGTTCACAGACTCCCCGAGGGATTTGCAGGAGAGGACGGAGTATCACGTCTCAACATCGCGACCCCGAGGCCATTAATAAGGCCGATTTTGATAGAGTGAGGAAGCGCAGGCTTCCGGAGACGGTTTCCATGAGGGCTCATGTTGCGGTTCTTGTACCGGAGGATGAGGAGATTGGTTACGAGGATCCCGAGTGGGCTCGGGACTGGGATGCTCATCAGCTGTTATTCCATCTTGACCTTCACATTTCTCACCGCATCGTGCGGGGTCTGGTGAGTGTCCTATTTGTGCTGATTAGTTATGTCTGAGATTTTTGGCTCTGGCTAGGTTAGGTTGGTTTTGTTTACACTTGTGTTGTTTTGGTTTACAGCCCCCAGATCCGATGAGGACTTTCTCGGGCTTTACTACGTGTCTCGAGATTTACTCTCAGAAGTTGACCCCCACGGTAAAGGGGATTATCGTGAGGACCGCTCTAGGTCCCGTGGTTGAGCAGTGGGTTAGGTTGGTGGGTTTCCAAGACTAAGTGCAACCTTATGGTGATTAGAGCGATGATAGATCGCTTCCACGATACTACCTCGACCTTCCACATGGCTTTTGGGGAGGTCCGGATGACCCTAGAGGATTTTGGGATAACTATCGGTTTGCCCTGGGGCCGGATAGGATTAGGTAGGCCGCCGAAGGCCCTAGGCCAGATAGTGATGAGGTGCGGGGCCTCATCGGGGATTGTTTGGAGCGTGAGGCATTTAGTGCGCCTCATGCTCTGGTGAGCTCGTACATCACCGATCACTTCGAGCGGGTGGCGATGTTAGAGGGTCGAGAACCCAACACGCCGGAGCAGGATGCCCGGTTGTGGTTGTGGTACTTCCTAGGGTCGACCCACTTCTCGGATAAAGGTGAGAGGTTTAGCACTAGGATTTTGCCTCTCCTAGCTGACTTGGCTCAGCTAGGACGTTATGATTGGGTGACCGCGGCTTTCGCGGAGATGACTCGCTGCCTGCAAGTCATGGTGAGGCCGTTGGTGATAGAGTCGGCCTCAGCTGTGCCCATTGTGGGTCCGGGCCTTATACTGGAGGTTAGTTACTATTCTAACTCTTGTATCTCGAGTTCTACTTAGTCTTGGCTTAGTGTTGCTAAATGTATTTTGGGATTTCGCAAGCCTGGATCTATTCCTATTTTCCCTGCCTTACACCTAAGACGGTGCGAGTTCACCCGAAGAGATTCCCGGCGGGGATCGAGTGGAGGTTGGCTCAGCCTAAGAGTACAACCAGCCACTACCCGTCGGAGAACGCGCTGGTCAACCAGCTAAGCCTCAGGGATGTAAGTTTTCTTTTTATGTCTTACTTAGCTCAGTAGCCCCCAAGATTTAGGATTTATTGAGGTGTTGGTTTTATTTGTGTAGTTTGTGGCCCGCCCTTGGACCGATTATGAGGGCGTGCCGGAGTATGTGGCCACAGAGCTGAGGCCTCGAAGTTACAGGAGGATGCTCCTTTCTGCGTTGTTTCGCCCAGTTTGGTATCTGGGCGAGCGATTGGTGCGTCAGTGCCTATATGACGATTTCAGGGTGCCGGTTGATCCTCCCCGGACCATGTTCAGACCACCGACTACTATAGAGGTCCTCGAGGATAGGGACGGAGAGGGAGGAGATGCGCTCTTGGTGCCTAGTGCCTCATATCTATCTCACGTCACCCGACGGCTAGCTTGGTACCGCCTCGTGGTAATGCTCTAATTTTGGTTCTAAGGTTTGTTTTCCGGTTTGAATATCCATAGGGTCTAGCACGTCCATATTTAGGGTCATGTCGGGTTTTGGGAATATCCTTACCGAGTGGGCAAGTTCCTTTAAGAAATGTGACCCCGAGGTTTGTTCAAATGATGGTTTGTCAACGGTTGTCGCACTAAGTCGAGTCAAGATACAGGATGACTTCTTATTGGCATGTTCTAAGTTTTGGGACTCGAAAAGCCATGTTTTTGCTTTTCCCGGGGGTAAAATTTGTCCTTTGCCCGAAGAGATAGATGCTATAGGTGGGTGGAGTTCGGTTCGACCTTGTGTGCCTTGTGGGGATGATGCTTACGTGGAGCGGTTCTACCACTTTTTGGACCTTTCTTCATTAGAGGAGGCTAAAGGTTACCTTGGTAGAGTTGGCATTAACTTAGAGTTGCTTTCTAGGACATTCTCACAGGTTGGTTCTCATCATGTTTCGGCCTTAGCGTGTAGGCATGCTTTTAACATTGCAATGGCTTGTTATTATCTTTTTGACGATGCGATGGCATGTGAAGGTTGGGGTAACCCTCGAGTGTTGGATGTGGTGATGTGAATGGAACATGGACGATCTCCCTCTTTGCTTATTTTGGGTGAGCTTATTCTAGGTCTTAATGCTCGTGCTCGACTCCACAATACATCTTTTCGAGGTTCTAGGATCATTTTACAGGTGTTTTTTGTTGCTATGTTTTTTTTGTAGCTTGGTTTTCTTTGTTTTGTTTTTGTGGTTACTTTGGCTTGGAGGTGTGATGTTTTGCCGTGTTTTGTATAGGTTTTGTTACAGGAGCAGCTTGGTTTGGTCGACCCTCCCCAATGCATCAAAGGTTATAACTACAGGGGTTTCACGGGCCGGAAGACGGTGCAGGTGTGGAGCAAAGGTCACAAGGAAAAGGATTGGCTTTCCTATTTGGCTAAAGGGGATGTGGTCATTCGGTGGTCCATCCCATGGTGAAATATTAATGGGCATGTCGGGTTTCCATTTTCGTCTTCGACCGGGGCTTTGTTAATACTATCCATGAGGGATCAGGTTTATATTTATCCGGGCATGTTGTCGAATCAAATGGGTGTTAAACCTTCCATTCCCAAAGGGTGCTAAAGTTACCCCTAGTTCTGACCCATGGACAGGGGATTTGCTCAGGGAATTTAGGGCGTCTTGGGAGCAGAGGTTCTTGCGTCCCGTCGTTCGACCGACCGACAATGCTTCCGTCCGGCGGGGGGTTTGTGAACGCCCATCAGGACAGAGTAACTTAAAAGCTAGGAAGACAGCACCGCTAAGAGGTGAGGAAGTGACTCGAAGGACTGTCACTAAGTGCCTGACGAAAGACAGTATTACCGATCCTAGTTCCGGCAGATCATCTAAGCGGGCCAAGACTAACGAGACCCATATTGAAAATGTGGAAGGGGAAGGAAAGTGGGATTGGCTGAGCTCGCCTTTGGCTAGGGCGGTAGAAGCTTGTATTCAGAAGATCGAGGATGAGAAGCACAAGCGAGTTCACCCAAATGACAAGGGGAAGAAAAGGTTGGACCGGTAGAGCTCAGCCAATTTGTATTATGTATTATTAGTTGATATTATGTGGCGTATTAGTACTAGTTTTTGTGGAGTTTTGACACGTTGTTGATTTCTGGGATATCCGGGTTACAGATGCTTGACCTAAATGCCTCGACAAAGGCTCGATTTAACCAAAGTTTGTTATTAATGAGAAGCACATTGTTATTATTATTTTTTTTTGTGGTGGCTCGCAAATCGATTCTTCATTTTGCCCGGGGCGCCCTTTCGGGTTTTCACTCTGTCCTCGGCTCACCCTTTTTGTTTTTTTTTGTTTTTTTTTGCTTCTGGTTTTTTTCTTGACGGCTCGCAACTCGTTTCTTCATTTTGCACGGGTCGCCCTTTTGGGTTTTCACCCCGTCCTCGGCTCGTCATTTTTTTTTGACGATGGATCGCAACTCGTTTCTTCGTTTTTCCCGGGGCGCCCTTTCGGGTTTTCACCCCGTCCTCGGCTCATCGTTTGTGCTTCGTCATTTTACATCACTCATTGGTCGGGTCATGGGAAGAGTCCCGACTTGTACATGAATCGAGTAATCAAATTTTTTTTGTTTGGTTGTTTGGTTGTACCCGGAGAAGGGTTGCCTACGTATCCTCTTTTAGACGAAATCAAACCATGATCGTAGTTCTTTCTAAAAATGTGAGTGATTTTGCTTTAGACTCGTTTATGCCATTCATCGATGCGAACTTGGATTTTTTTTTTGTGTTGTTTTTTTTTTGCTTGGCTTCCCCCTAAGTCGGAGGTCGGGATGCGGTTGTCAGGGTGTCTACGGGTAGTATCGTTTGAGCTGATCCATGTTGGTTGGGGTTGAGAACTCCTGACCGTCTAGGTCGGTGAGGATCACGGCGCCCCTCTTGAGTATTCTCTTAACGAGGTAGGGGCCCACCTAATTCGGTTTGAATTTCCCTCTAGGATCGACGAGAAGAAGTGCTCTAATGGATTTGATTACTAAATCTCCCTCGTGTATGTTTCGGGATTTCACTCGTTGGATTCGTTGCTGGTAAGCTTGTACGTTGGATAAGGCATGTATCCTACGCTCGTCTAGGAGTACTAGCTCGTCATATCATTTTTGGTTCCATTCTTCTTCGGGAATGCCGCTTTCGGCTAATATCCTTAGTGACGGTATTTCTAGCTCTACGGGTTGGACGACTTCAGAACCGTAGGTTAGGTAATATGGTGTGGCTCCGGTAGAAGTTCTATAGGATGTTCGGTATCCCCATAAGGCGAAGGGGATTTTGTTTGGCCAATCCCGGTAGTTGTCTATCATTTTCTTAAGGATTGTGGTTATGGTTTTGTTGGCTACTTCTACGGCCCCGTTTGTTTGCGGTCTATAGGGTGAGGATTTGTGTCTTTGGATTTTGTATTTGTCTAAAGGTTTTTGGGTGTCGGCCCTGAAGTGAGCCCCCTGGTCACTGATGATTTCGTGAGGTATGCCGTAGCGGCAGATGATGTTGTTTTGTAAGAATTTGACTACTTGTTTTGAGGTTAGTACGGTGTAAGAGGCAGTTTCTACCCATTTGGTGAAATAATCGACGGCCACTAATATAAAGCAGTGTCCGCCTGTCCCGGATGGGTGTACTTTTCCTATGATGTCTATTCTCCAAGTAGAGAAATGTCAGGGTGTGGCTATAGTGTGTAGAGGATAAGGAGGTAGGTGTTGGATGTTGGCAAATATTTGGCAATTGTGGCAGTGGCGAACGTGACGTTGACAGTCTGCCTCTAAGGTAATCCAGTAATAGCTCAGTCTCATTATTTTTCGGGCTAGTAAGTGTGCACTCATGTGGGGCCCGCACTCTCCGAATCTCCGTCATGTACCTCTTCCATGACTCTCTCGGATTGGTTTTTGTTTATGCACCTAAGGAGGACTCCTTGTGGGGTTCGTTTGTATAGTAGTCCTTGATTCAGGACGTAGTGGGTGGCTTGTATTCGTAGGGCACTTTTGTTCTTGGTGTTAGTGTTGGGCGGATATGACATGTGGGTTTTGAAGTTTAAGATTGCTTTTTACCAAGGTTCTTCGGGGGTATCGTCGGTTTCGAGGTTATGGATGTGGGCTGGTTGTTCGCTTCTCTCTACACAGATAGGCATAGAGAAAAGGTGATCAGGCATGTTTATTAGTGAGGCTAGTTTGGATAACGCATCGACGAATTGGTTTTCTCCGCGGGGTATATGTATGAAGTCGATTTCGGTGAATTCCCTGGACATTGTTTCCACTTTGGTTTGGTATGGGGTTAGGCTTTCGCTATAAACTTTCCAGGTACCCGTGGCTTGGTTGACTACTAAGGATGAATCTCTGTGTACTCTAAGGTTTTTGACTTCTAGAGATATGGTTGCTTTTAGACCTATTGGGCAGGCTTTGTACTTGGCTATGTTGGGGAAGTCTAGTCGGATGGAGGTTTGTTTGTTGCAAGCTTATTGTTGTTTGGTTAAGGGGGGTCAGTGGTGGGTTGAACCTAAGGTTGTTATTCCCGATCTCTTTTTTAGGGTGAAGTTAGGTGGGCTGTTTTTGGTAGCCCTTGCGTTTTAGTCAGTTGTCATCGATAATTGGCATAAAATCGAGCCTTTTTAAGCGTTAAAGTAAATTGTTGAAAGAAGTTAAGCGATTGTTGAGGCATGTTTGTAAAAGAAGAGTTGTTTTATTAATAGATAGTAAAACGGGTTGGATGCCCATGATTTGTTTTTGGGGGAGGTGGAGGAGATGTTCCCTCGCACCTTCCCAGACTCAATAGAAAAAATGTTATTATTAATATTAGTAAGTCTAGGCCCTAAGATGAACTAGACTCTGACTCGGACCGGCCATGTCTCTAAGCGTCGAGGCTTCCTCCAGGGAATAACACCTTGATGGTGCCACTCGTCTTTACTATCACAGACGCGGTTGTTTTGCCACCAGCCCCACCATCAACGGGTTGTGGCGTCTGCGTCTTCACCAGAGGGAAAGTTCCGGCATCCACCAGGTCCTGAATGTCGTTTTGAGGCGATCACAGTCTTCCGTATCGTGTCCTCTACCCTTATGATACAAGCAATAGGCACTGGGATCCCAATCCGTGCCCCGGGCCTCACGGGGTGGATCTGGGATAGGGACGAGCTGGTATAACTGCCAGTCCTTGTTGGCAATTCTGAGGGCCTCGACATAGGTCATGCCCAAGTCGGTAAGACTCCTAAAAAGGCGTCCCCCAAGGGCTGGGACAAACCTAGCTGACCCTAGTCTCATCTTGCCCTTAGGGATGAAAGGCTTCTCTTCCACTTCCTCCCGAGGGAGGTCCCACGTCCCATTGGCTGTGCCCTCAAGCTTGCTGAGCTGGAGCAAGATGTTGTCATGGGCGGCGGTTATTTGGGCCATGTTATTCTGAAGTTCCTTAACAAGCCCTAGCATTATGTTGAGTGGTTCGGTGTTGTCGTTGGAGGACATTTCTAGATCTGCAAAAAAGGACTGAAGTGAGGCCGAATCCACCAGACGATTTAGGGACTTGAAGGATGCTCGCGACTGAGCGACACGGGAATGAGACCCTTGGCTCGCGTGTATGTGCGGTCACTGGTTTAGGGACTCAGGTGCTTTGGACTCTTGGTGTATTCGGCGAAACGTCTATCGAATCTTAGGTCTCTGCAACGAGACGACTTGACACAAACCTCGGAGGTGAGGTTTAAAGAGGACTTCTCGAAATGAGACGACCCAAAATATAAGACCTCAAGTAGAGGCGATCCTAGTAACGAACACTGACAGTTAAACACACGGTTGTACGACGTAAGAAGTTGATCGCGATCCCGGCTTAGGATCAAAGAATTTTGATATATGTTTCTTTCGAAAATGACCCAGTCTTTGCAAAAAAGAATTTTTTTGGAAAGGATGATTTGTAGAAATAGTGTAACGATGGCGGGAAGACATCATTTGTGACGTGAAAGTGTGTTGCTATATGTGTGCATCAGGAATTCGGCGATGACAAAAATGTAAATGTGCTTTTTGAAAGGAGCACGGTTCTTTAGGGGAACCGGTTTTGGGAATGATTACGTGATTCTGTCATCGAAACTACTATTAATTAGTCGGTTCGATACTTGTGGTGTACGTGTGCTCGTGGTAGAGCGTGAAGTCTAATGACGGTGTTGGTGTGAGCAAATCCTTAGTGAGGGATTTAGGTGGTGAATAGTGTTTTTTTTTTAAAACTTTTGTTCATTTTTTAAGAACTTTTAAAACTAGTGACCCGCGTTCGTCGATTGCGTTAGCTAGCATTTAAAAGTGTTTTGAAAGTGTAACCATTTTTTGAGTTCCTTGACTTCATTAATTGAAGTTTTGGTTGCGTTAACGGTATGTGTGTAAAAGCATTTTTTTTTGAAAATAAAAATGTAACCGTTTGATGTGCCTTGATCCCATTGATCGGGAGTCTCGGCGGTATTATTCGTTGTTGACGGGTTTTACTTTGGCCAAGGTGACGGCACTAAAAATATTTATTCTTTTTTGAAGTGGTGAGTGTAAATTTGCCATGATAACGGCATCTAAAAAAATGTTTTTCCCTTTTTAGAAATCATGACTTGACCGGAGTATCGGTGTTTAAGAAAAGGTCATTTTGAAAAGAGGAGGTATTTCTTTTCGAAAACGGAATTGGGTGCGGTTGAATGTGTTGGCGTGGTTGAATCCAGATTTTTAGTGTTTTATTTGGGTTGTTTGCAAACACGCTACACATAACTAGGAATGCATACACTCATTCAGGATGCAGACACGAGTAGGTTAGGGTAGGCTACCGCCCACGAATAGTCTTTACTTAGGCATTGACAAATCATCTAGGGAGACAACTGTCATACCGTCCATTCGGAACCATCCGCTTATTAATCCCGCGGGGTACGCGTTAGACGGCCGGAGCGTCAATCGAGAATCTCTCCGCGTGTCCCTAAATATCTTACCGCGAAGAGGTCGATTGGTCCTGATATCGGTTAGGGTGGGCATTTTAGGGCCAAACCTGTAGTGACCACAACTAGGAACTAGGAAATGAGCTTCACCGACCTCGTTCAAGTTACACCACCACTGGAGACTTGTTTCCAAATTCCTAGCGGAGTCGTCAAACTGTGGACATCCGTCCGCACCGCCCGGCGTCCCGCGCGCGCCCGCGCTGGACCGACCCGGTTTTTCAACGTGTGGCGGCGGCCACCCACGTGGCCCCCTCCCGGTCGGGGGCCGGTCCGATCTCGTGTACGGGGTGATGTTTTGGACCTCGATTCGGATGACGATCTGGATTTGTACTAGAAGGGTGTGGGCACCCGTGTTTCCGTTTGGAATCGATCGAGTCGTGGTTGTAAATGTTTAAAGGCCGATTCATTTGGTAAGGAGACCTTTTTAGTGAACTGAATTTGTTGTCGATTTGTGGAGTCGCCACCGAGTCAATTATGGGGACTCGGAAACCGTTCAAGTCAACTTTGATCCCTAGCCGGCTCAAAGTTGAGGGGCATGGGACCTGAAGATAAAGACTTGTACCCTTAAGCACTCCATGCCTGGAATGACTCTCATTGCCAATGGTTTCGGACATCCTGAAACCGTCGATTCTGAGTAAGGGGTGAGGGTACGTATTGGGAAGCCAACATCCGATAGATGTCAACATCCAATCCCGCCCGCACTATAGCGGCCTCTACTAATCAATCGGTGGGCTGATAACCTAGTTCTTTTGTTGTGGCGGAAATACTGTAACATCCGTTGTTTTCACCCTATACCTTTTGGTACGGCGGTTGTTTTAAGGACAAGTAAGTTTTGTCGTCAAAGTAGTTGTGTTTACATTATTTGCATGCGATTACACGTGACAGGCAGGCCATGAAAAGATGCACGTAGGAGAGTAGAGAGTACTAATATTATAGGTATTAGCAAGTTAGTTTTAACACGATAATACGAATATTAGTCGTTCTCGTGATATACCTTACCTGATATTCTGCTTAAGATGCGTCGGTTCGGTATTAATAGAGATGCGTTGAACATAGTAAGGCGAGCACCCGGACTAATACAGAACCCGACCATCACTTTGTTCAGTTTTAGTTATTTTACGTTTTGAATTCCGTGTTAGGTGATTTAGCATGCGATTATAAGGTCATAAAAGCAATAAATCATACGAAAAACTGTAAATATGAATGTAAGTAAATCACATTGTGAGGAGTTGCACCCTCGGAGTATACACTAAATGAGACACGATGCATAGATAGCTGAGAACGGATCTCAGAATTACTCGGGTCTATTTAGTGTATTTTAGTGCTTGTGGTTGAAGTTGGGAACGTTACGTATTTTAGTAGACGTTTGTGGACCTAGTGTCCACATCTAGTGTTGTCATAGTGCATAATAAAAGAAAGTACAAATATGGAAAGTTTGTTTAGATGACAACCTAGTGACGATTCGACTTCAAGGCGGATCCTCCTAGTGATTTTGGCAGAGCTCCGTTACCGTTTGACCCTTCCGGCGGCTATTTCGGCAGAGCTTCGTTACTATGGACTGGTTCTACGACTAATTCGGCAGAGCTTCGCTACTAGACTTGAGCTGGTCGAACACAGGCACCTCGATATCGAGTGGAGTGCTCAAAGGTGTGGAGTAGCGTCGATGTCGTTTTTATCGGAACTACGATCGAGTGGATCGTTTGCCTCGGGTGTCGGAGTGCGAGCCCTTAGCAAGAAAGTGGAGGGGAGAAGGGAGAGTTGAGATGTGTCGAATGAATGAGGCGAAGGGGGGTATTTATAGGTGTTTTCGGCCCTCGTCGCACATATGGACGCCTGAGTTGGGGCGCACCAAGACTCAGGCGCCTGGGCTTAGGCGCGGGGAGACTAAGACGCGTGAGGTGGGGCGGTTGGAATTTTGAAGATACGATTTTGATACTTTCCAAAACCGAGAGGAAGGAGGATAATATGATACTTGGGGATTAAGGTTTTCGTGTGTTACCCTAGCACCAAGAACATTAGTGGGCCTCTAGTGTGCATCCCGAGGTTCGCTTGGCGCGGTGCTGACTTAGTTTAAGTTTTGGGACCGACTCGGGGTCCCGGCGTCAGAATTGACTCTAGTTAGTGTCTATGCGACCGTAACGACACGACTAAGGCTGCCATCATGTTAGTTTTAATTTTTCCAAGTAATTATTCTTTCCGTTCTATAGAAAAACTACCTAAAACATCGCGAACCCGCG
Source organism: Agrostemma githago (assembly GCA_958450325.1). NCBI lineage: Eukaryota > Viridiplantae > Streptophyta > Magnoliopsida > Caryophyllales > Caryophyllaceae > Agrostemma > Agrostemma githago. Next base: position 61,604,285 of record OY288240.1, read on the forward strand.
TCGCGTTGCAGTCCTATTGTCATCGGGTGTTTGTTGGGCACTTCTCCAGCCACCAGGTCCAAATCTGGGTGTCTACAGATGCTCTAAGCTGAAAATTCTGTTTCAAGGAAACATCATATGCCTCCACCCCTTCTTCCCACAAGTATTTCAATTCCTATATCGCTGGTTGTAAGTAAATATCCAAATGATTTTTGGGATTTTTTGAGCCGGGAACAATAAGAGAAAGAAAGATGAACGGTGGTTTCAGACACAATCGTGGGGTTAAGTTGTATGGCGTGACCATCACGGGCCAGCAGGAGTACGACTTAATGAACTGACCGAAAAGGGAAAACTCATCGGTATACAACCCAAGTCGCACATTGCGGGGTTCCGTAGCAAAATTAGGGTAAATTCTATCAAAGCGCTTCCACTCCTCGCCGTCACTAGGATGAGACATATTTCCCTGTACACGAGTTTCTTCTTTATGCCACCTCATTTGTTCGGCAATGGTTTTGGTTGCATATAATTTTTGAAGTTTATGGGTGATGGGAAAGTAAGCAAGTCGACTAAGTGGTATAGGTTTCTTATCCCTCGCAACACTCTTTCCCTTTTTACCCCTCAAAATAATATTTTCATCAATACTTTTGTATCTGCCCTTACCACATTTCTCAAGTAAAGCATCGTTCTTCCAAAAGAGCATGCATCCATCGGGAGAAGCATCAATGTTTTGATGCGGAAGTTGAAGACCTTTTACTATTTTTGGTAGTGTAAAATGTTTTGGTCTTGATGTTATCTTTTGGGATGACCTTCTCAAGTAAGGTAACAAAATCATCTATACACCCAAAGGATAGGTTATACTCACATTTAATGGTCACTATCATAGATGCGAGTTCTAACAATGTCATAACGCACCCTCCATATAACGGATTTTTCGAAGCATTTAACATATCAAAAAGTGCTTTTACTCGTGGGTTTGACTCTTGTGGGTTTGCTTGGTCATCATCATTAGTATACATGCCCTTGTCATTAAACACATTACACTCCACTACATCAACTATCATTCCTCTCAATCCACCGTTATTTTGTTGGACCTCGGATTTCTCAATAGAAGACGTCTCACCATGACAAATACAACGATAATAATTTGGCAAAAACCCCATTTGAGATAATATGTTCCTTAATCACATGATCTCCAAAAACTTAAGGTTCTTACATTTAACATAAGGACATCTAACTCTACCATCCAATGCATACTCGGGTTGTTGTTTAGCATACTCCAAAAAATTATCAATACCCTTTAAAAATTGTGTAGTGGGACGTCTTCTCTTATCAAATCTTTCTTCATACATCCATTTTTGTTCAAATCTCTTCATTTTTTATCTAAAAAAAATTATACAACCAAATACACATTATTTTCACTAAATTAATTTACTAATATATACTACTCATATATTTAGTAAAAATTCACAATTCACCTAAATTTAGTACTATTTATATCTAATCGGGCTAATTACATAATTCATATTTCTACTTTCAATTTCCTAAAACATTTACAAAAAAAAGATTATTTACCAGGAATAATCTCAACTTTGGGTGGTCTTCTATAAATAAACCGAATTTTATTTAGTCTGGGAATAAACTCAAGTATTCGACATATCTTACACTAATAGAACTGGGTAACCGGCTACCTGCTAAACTCTTCCACTTTTTTACACCATTTTCATTTTCAAAACTTTTTTTGTATCATACCGTACTAGTGCAAAACCCGTGCACGTGCACGGTTATTTACTTTGTGACGATAAAAGAAATTCTTGATAGTACGACATAATCAGAGTGTTATATTATTAAGATAATGTTTATTGTGTTGAATCAATCTCATACGATAATAATAAGCATGATGTTTTTTCGTTCTCTCCTTATGGATGACATCTTTGGGGTGACTATTCCTGTGTAACAGCTAGTAGTAAATTCTCTGAGTTTTGTCCCTCTTTCACATCAAAAATAAAATAAGTATGATATTTTTCACCGTCATCTAATATGAAACGTTTGATTGCGAAATATTTGTTGAAATATTTTAAAAAAATCTTAGACTTATTTTATGACAAAGTTAATTTAAATGAAAATTAGACATTTACTTTAGAAATTTAGAGCATAATTATCTTAGATAGAAAATAAGTAATTTGTTTTTCGGTATAAATGTTGAGCTATTGAGATGAAGTGATAAAGATTAAATTAGGAGAAAGTAAAAGAAAGGAAATGAGACCATGATTATATGGTTAGACCTGATAAAAATTGATGCGACCCGACACTAGAACTGAAAATCCAAGTTTGACCCGTGATTCTAATTTAATCGCCTAACCGATAAACTGACACGAATTGTTTATTATGCTTTAAATTGTTGGAAATAACAATTCCAAAAATGATATGACTCCAAAATAATCTGGTCCAACCTGAAATTGACCCAATTCTTACTGATACAAATATAACTCGAGGCGACTGGTTGATCCAGACATAAAAATAACACTATTTAATATATTTAATAAAAAAAAAGAAATATAACAAACTTATAGTAGTAATTGCTAAATATAATAAGTTGACATATTGGGAGATTCTCTTTGGAGGTAAAGTTGAAAAGACCAAATTGTTCCTTGGTTTTTAGTATTATTTAGTACTATTTATAATTAATCGGGCTAATTACATAATTCATATTTCTACTTTCAATTTCCTAAAACATTTACAAAAAAAAGATTATTTACCAGGAATAATCTCAACTTTGTGTGGTCTTCTATAAATAAACCGAACTTTATTTAGTCTGGGAATAAACTCAAGTATTCGATATATCTTACACTAATAGAACTGGGTAACCGGCTACCTGCTAAATTCTTCCACTTTTTACACCATTTTCATTTTCAAAACTTTTTTTGTATCATACCGTATCGATAGGGAATAAACCACAGCTCTTTGAAAAATTAACCTAAACTTTACCAAATAGTCAGGGCCGTCCAATGATATCATGAGGCCCTGTTCAAAAATTTCGTTTGAGGCCCGTTCAAAATTTTCGTTTGAGGCCCCATATTACATGAACTAGAAATCAAGCTAATATCATTTTTAATGAATCTCAAAGATAGACAATAAAATTAATGTGTTTATAAAAAAAATACTCATATTTAATATCAAAAATTCATTCTTCATCGTTAGGCCAAAAAAAATCCAGACGACTCTTCAATTATTTATATTATTAATCAACGAACCAAAACTTAATCAAATAATTATTTAGAATTATCTTAAATCAACAAGAACAACCAACTGAAAACGTAAGAATCAATCAAAAAAATCACTTTTTTCATGAAATGCAAGATGACCACGAACAATTGATTTAATTAAGGACTTGTTAATGAAATTATAGGTTGAAGATGATTAAAGAAAAGGTAGACGAATGTTGAGATTGCATTTGATAAAACTGTATAAATTTATGATAAGTATCAAATCTTTATTTTATATGATAGGTAATTTATTTTGGAAAAGATTAATTAAAGACGGAAGGTTATCAATTATAAACTAATTTAGGGAATTGGTGGAGGAATTAATATTACTCGGGTATTAAGTATTTTTTCTTGCTCCTATCTATTGCAGTCTCCATGGTTAACTACTGAACTTTTTTCCCTAATATACTTAGGGGCCGTTTGGTTTGAGGTATTCAGGAAAGGGAAAGGGAATCAAAGTTCGTGATTCCCTTTGTTTGTGTTTGTTTAGCCAAATCAATCATTCCCTTTCCCCCTCCCTTTCCTCCAAACTCCTCTAACTTCTTACCCTCACCCCCCCAAGGTAATGGGATACCCTTTCCCCACTCATCAACCTAGCCATCACCATCACCAACAACCGTCACCATCACCAACAACCGCCACCATCACTACCATCACCACCACCACCAACCTCCACCATCACCACCACCACCACTACGACCACCACGACCAAGGCCCACCTACCACCATTACGAACACCACCACACTATCGGGTCAGGTCAAATATGAGTCGAAGTTGGGTCAAAATAATTTTTGATGCCTTAATTTATCAATTAAAAAGAAAACGCATTTTTTAAAATTTATCGTATTGTAGTAATTATTATGTAAAATTATTTTACATATAAGTATAAATAATATGATGACACACCGCTAATGTTGAGGTTTGAGGGAAGGTTGGGTGAAATTCATTTTCTTTCATTGAAACCAAACAACACTCTAAATTTGGGGTAATCCCATTCCTTTCCCTCTGTTTCCCTTTGTTGATTTCATTCCCTTTCCCTTTGATGAACCAAACGCCCCCTTAATAACAATGGTTTTTGGGCCCTCTACTTCTTGGGCCCCGGTGCGTCGAACTGAATCGAACCACCCTTGGGCCGGCCCTGCAAATAGTTCTCATCAGGTCCTTCTCTTTTTCGACTAATTATTGATTTTTCATTTTTTTCCCCAAATTGATTTTTCTGCGATTTGTTTGCTCCTGGATTTGTTTGTTTAAAAATGCACTCGTATATTTTGTTTCCAGAAAATATCATTCGACATTTTAGATTTTTAGACCCCAAAAACTTTGTAAAAAAATTGTTGGGTTTTAACCCATAAAGCCTTTATCGAGTACAATGAAAGGAAGAATAAAGAGTTTGCTTATAAAAGAAGATGAGACTCATAGTAACCTAATGTATCAGGTCATTTCAGACCTAATTCCCTTAACGTAAGATATGTCCAATACTTAAGGTTTATTCTCAAATTAAATGAAGTTCGGTTTATTATAAGAATTTCACCCAAAGTTGAGATTATTCTTATTAAATAATCCAAAAAAAACCCAATTCATTCATCTTTCAAACCCTAAACCCTAACTTTATACTAACAATCTAACTATTAAAAATTGGGCAAACCAATGGGCAATTAACGTGGTAACTGTATTACATATTCCAACAACTACAAAACTATAATAAAAAAAAAAAAAACACTACAAACATCTAACTAAATAGCTAACTTATTAAAATCAATAAATACAAAAATTAAGGAATTATTGTAGTTAAACTAATTATAAACTGAAAACATACCTTAATCAACAAAAGAAGAAAGAAAATAGGGAGGAAATGAAGAGGAAAAGAGCGTGCGAGAGTAGAAGGAGTAGAGAGATTTTAGAAAGATATAAGTTCAATATGAGAAATGTGGAAGAGAAGGGGTGCTCAGTTTGGTTTTAAAAAATTCAGAAGCTTAGCGACCGACAGGTGGTCGCTCGCTTTTTTTCTGGCGGTCACTACGCATGGTTTTGTTTTTATTTTTTTTAAAAGCCTAGCGACCGACAGGCGATCGTCCGCTTTTTTCTGTTGGTCTCTACGCCTGGTTTTTTTAAATTCTCACTCGGTCTTTTCGCCTTGTAGTGTATCCACCAGCTTCCTCCATTTTCTTCACATTTTGACCCCCATTACCTTTTAATAATCTACTCGATCTCATCCCAAGTAAGCCCTAAGACTTTTACGATACTACCAATAATCTTAAAACTTTTCTCAAGACTTCGCAACATTATTTGTAAGACTTACATGAGTCTTGAGACAAGACTCTTTCAAGGCTCACCTTAAGACTACCAATAATCTTATCATAACCTTTGAAAAATATACAAACAAAGTTTTTGTTGTCCTAAAATTTGAGTACCCCTAAATGGTCGAAAATTTTCTTTTCTTTTCTTTTAAGGTTGCGTTTGGGTACTTAGAATTGATTTAAATATCATGAATTCAATTATTATATTTGAATTTCTAAATTTTAATTCCAAATCCAAATCCAAAATTGTGTTTAGGTACCCTTGGATTTGGATTTGAAATTCGGGCGGATGGAGTCGAGTCAAGGTCGCCAACTTTTTTTAAAAAACTTTTTATTAGAAAATGTATATTTTCAAATAAGGGGAAATAATACATATTCTAACAAAATTATGCGGAAAAACAGAAAAAATATAAGTGACGGATTTGAAATTACTACTCATATATTGAGAACTGGAGAGAGCCAAATTTGAACTATGTTGGATTTTGTCAAAATTTCAAATTTGAATCTCAAGATTATCAAACACTTGAAATATTTCAAATCTGAAATTCAAATCCAAATTCAAGTTACCAAACATGTCATCAAAATATTTTATCTCCTTCATTGAGTGGTAGTATACAATTAAACCACAATAAACCCTAAAGTAGGTGTGTTATTGAGTACCATAAAGTAGTCCCTTTGGTGAGCTGGGACACGGTGACCTTACCAAAAACAGAAGGAGGACTTGGCATAAAGAAAGCTGAGCTCATGAACATTGCATCAGTTGGCAAGTGGTCAGTTGGATCTATGGGAAAGTTGATAGGCTTTGGATGAGATGGATAAATCATGTCTATCTCAGAGGTGCAGACTAGAATAGTTATGTCCCTCCAAACTCTGCTACTTGGACTTGAAAAAACATATGCAAGGTCAAGGAGAAGATGAAACATGGCTATTTTGGGAGTTCTTGGAATGGGGAACCTGAAGGATATTCCATAAAAAAGGGGTATGAGTGGTTTGGGTCTAAGTAACCCGGACAGGCCTGGCATAATACAATCTGGCAATGGTGGAATGTTCCTAAATTTGCTTTTGTTACATGGTTTTTTTTTCCAGCATAGAAAAACAAGGATATCAGTTTTTGCGGGCTCCCGTGGCTAATCCATGGGCGTCCTTATTTAAAATTCTAGGGATGTATTGAACAGAAAGACAGTGGAAGTTTTTAGTGAGTTCGATGAAGTCTCCAAGTATTCCTCGTAGGTTGTTTTTAGGAAGAGAGTCTGCTGCTAAAGCTTCACTTTTGTTACATGGTTGGTTATGCACAATGACCTGAATTTGAGAGATAAATTGTATGCCATTGGATATAGTCAAGAGCAGAATTGTTGCATCTGTGAAAGTGAGTCTGAAACTGTGGACCATCTGTTCTTCATATGCGCTTATAGCAAACAGGTAATGCTAGAGGCGGAAAGGTGGTGTGGATTTAAAATCTAAGTTGATGATACTGAATATCCTAGGAAGAAAAGCTTGAAATACAAAGCCCATGCTATCATTTGGACACCCTGTCACTACTTTATCTAGCAGTTGAAAAACAATGCAAGGAGAAACTTGTGCTGGATGACACCAAAAACGATTGCAGGAGTGATCAAGGTTCAAGGGAAAAAACGGATAATAGCTAAGATGGAGAACAAGAGGACCAAATCTAATGAAGAATGGCTAAAGAGATGGGGTCTGCTCTGATTCTAATAGAAATGTCATGTAGTTCATTTTGTCTTACTATTTCTGGCAATAGCGGAGCTTTGAATAGCTCCCTTTGTAAAGTTGTTATTGTTTTGATATATACTACTCTCTCCGTTCCAATCATTTCCATGCATTTGGATATTATGCACTATTCATAGATGAGAAGAATTATTGACATAACTTTTAATATATACGATAAAATATAGTCATGTGAGATCTTGTTTAAATTGTCTAATCGAATACATCATGAATATCAAATTTTTATAATTTTTAGAAATACGTAGCTAAAGATATAGACAAAAGAAAACGTGCATTGGCAAGTGTGAAAAAGCAAACGTATGGAATTGATTGGAACGGAGGGAAGTAATTCACATTTTACCAAAAAAAAAAAAAAGTAGGCGTGTCACACGTGACATACTAAGGTTAGGAGACTCCAAAATCTTTTTCTATTTTTTGGAAATAATTAGATGAAAAATATCAATAGTTAGATTATAGAATTATATGTGTTTGGAATATATTTTATTTATTACTCCCTCCAAGTCTTAGGAAATATTCTATTTGCTTTCGCACAAATATTAAGAAGTGAAAATGAGTGTGAGTGAGTGGTGGGTAGTGTGACAAAAATAGAAATGGGACAATTCCGTGAATATGACAAAAATGGAAATAGACAATTTGTAAGACTTGGAGGGTGTAATATTCTAATAAATCAAATCTTAACTAGTTTAACAGATTTACCCATATCAATAAGTAATACTATGTAATTCCATGAAACCTTTATATAATACTCTCTTTGAGTTCTTATTTTTGTCCCAAATATTTTTGGGGTGGAAATGAGGAGAGAGTGTATTATATTAATAAAAGTGACGGTGGATTGAAAAAAAGTAAGAGAGATGAATATTCAATTCTTTATGTGGGAGTCGTTTTTGTGAAGAGAAATGGTGGGCCTAGGTAAAGAATTGAATGAATAGAATGAAGTATTAATTAAATATGAAAGATAAATATTATATTAACTAATGAGGAGTAATTGGTGTAATATAATAAAAATAGTGACGGTAAGATAGTTTTTTTTTTGTTCAACGAAGAGCGCACTTAGTCGCATTACAATATATGAGCGGGAGGGAGATTCGAACCTAAGACTTACTGTCCCAGAGCACCTAATCTTAATCATTGGGCCAAGACATCTGTGGTAGTAAGGGTAAGACGGTAAGGTTATGTGAAAAAGTTTTTCCATAAATGGAAAGTGGGATAAAAATCAAATTCAGCTCAAAAATAAAAGTGAGACAAAAATAGGAACTCGGAGAGAGTAATATTTTCTAATTACGTTTTAAGCACTTCTAGAAATAGATAGAAAGATATGATTGAGCATTTTCGAAAGAGAAAGTTTTGTTGCATTGTCGTTATAATAACAATATGACAATATTGTTAGTATAACGATTCTTTGTTTATTAATCGTTAACAAAACTACACTAGACTATCTAGTCTTCTCTTCTCTTCAATCTTCTCTTGAGTCTTCTTTCTACTCTTTAGATTTCATCTTTTGTTCAACACTCGATATTCCTTTGAGAAGGCTCTTGACATCAGTCTTTTGATGGTAGCTACATACTCCGTACTTAGTAAACGATCACACATATATGCATATTCATAGGTATAATAACTTGGTATCATCAAAACATTCATTATTTAGAAATATTCTAAATCGGACTAGGTCTAACATTATTTAAGATACGACCCAAGTAATAATATGAGGATACCGGATATGGTGAAGCTCGAGTGTAACCGCGCCCTATAAACTAGTTGGTATAAATGGTCATGTAATTATTGTTAATGAATACACAACCATTAGTTTCATCTTATTCTCACACTTAACTCATCAATAGTGCAACTAATGCAAGGAAATTAAAACATGAAGTTATAATAGGTTGACATTGTTGTGCACATTTAGTTTCGCCACCAAGCTAACACTATCTTAGCTTCCCAGCAAATACATTTAATGCATTTTCGTCTACTTGGAGCAACATTGTTCACCAAATATACACAAGTTTCACAAGGAGCAAGTAAAATAGAAGAATTTTATATAAAGTTCTTTTATTGTCATACTCCGTATCATATTTTACAAATTTCAATATTTAAATTTTTTTTGGTCCTAATAGAGAACTTTGTGTACTCCATTCGAGTCTGACTTACTGTAGACACCCGCATTTTGACTGCCAGGTGTCTATGGCAGTTTCCCAAAAAACACCCGATGATGATCGGACGCTAACATGCTTCTATACGCTCGGATACGGGCTCAAATCCATTAATCGTTGGCTAACACACTTACGGAGTACAAATATCACAAAATCAACCTCAAATCCAGGCCCAGCGGGCCGCTTCTAATCAAATAAGGCTAATTTGGGCCGAAACCGACACCGGAATTAAAACCGACTTTTCACGATTGGGTCAATCCTGGTCAAAGTCGTTTCCGAGACACACAAAACAACCCCTCAAACATCAAAAGCCCAATTCAAATTCAATCTCATCAAATATCCATGGTCAAGGTCCAAGCGAGTGACCCGCGCGACCCAGCTGGGCCACTCGATCGAGTGTCTCACCCACTCGATCGAGTAGGCCCTTATTCAAGCCCGACGGCTGACGCACAAGCCTACTCGACCGAGTCAGCTGCCTACTCGGTCGAGTAACCCTAAACCGGAACCCTAGCTTTTCCTATATAAGCAACCCTCATGCACCCCTCTTCAACACCTTTTTTACAATTCTCGAAACCCTAGAGCAACCATACACACATACCACATACTTTCACAAACCCTAGCAACACCATAGCAAACCCTAAACTAGCTTTAGGATTCATCAAACCCGAGCCACCATAACTTAGCCTCCATACACCTCGAAGACTCCCGTGTTATAGCCACGTTTACGAGCCTTATTCCGAGACAAGAACATGTAGGTTGAGGGTGTCAAAACCCCGCTTCTTTTCCTCTTCTTCCTCCTTCTCGCGTCATGTCGTTTTCTTACGGGTCGCGTTTGATTTATTTTTTTTATCGTTATTATCACATCACTACTATCGATAATATAATACTAGTATCAAAACATTAAAATACCTATCAATTTGTGTCGAGTATGAGTGATATTGGAATAAGGAAATCCGAATATACAAGTGTACTGCACACGAGTTGACGGTCGCTTGTTCCGATATCCCGATTACTCGATTATTGAGATAGGTCAACTTCAACAATAATTTTCATATCGTTTGTATCATTATTGTTATTCGCGTTTCGCATCGATTTTCAAAAAACCAACATCGTATTTCAATAAGGGTCAAAACCCGTTGACACGGACCCGACATCACAATCCCTAGGGATTTATTCCGATGTCGGAGAAGTCGAGGGAATCAAGTTTTTTTATGTATTCAATTAAAGCATCGATTTTGGATTCGATACCAATTTCATAATTGGATATCGAGTCTAATAATCAAGTCATACGAATTAATTAACGCGATTTATTGATATCACGATAATTAATTTGAAGCGACTAAAATTAATTTATCTATTCTCTATTTCACTCTAATATTCCATGTCGATTCAAATAATCGAGTGTGGAATATAACGAGTATTCAAAGTTAGAGTCGAGTATAAATTCAACAATATTTATACTCGGTTCAACAAAATTTGCGATTTACATAAGAAACCACGTCGAGCGTAAATTGTGCAATATTTACGTCCGATTCGGCAAAATCGTCAAACTCCCAAAAATCAAAAGCAATTTCAAAATCAACATCAAAATTACAAACGAATTACCATTCGTACAGGGGGCACTCGACCGAGTGCCTAACCCACCCGGTCGAGTGGCACCCCAAAATCGAACCAGAAAGTCTGTCACGACACCCACTCGGTCGAGTCTCACAGTGACTCGGTCGAGTGGCCGTGTACTCGACCGAGTTGGCCAATAACTCGGCCGGGTACGGTCTGTACCACGAAACAGAAACATCTTTTCAGAGCCTACTCGATCGAGTCTATCAACTACTCGATCGAGTGGCCTCATAACGACTACAAACGCGAGTCGTACATTATTCTATTTTTTTCAAACTCGATAGTATTTTACGACTCAGGTCAACGCGTGCATAATTAATCACGTGTATACTATCTTTTCAAGCCATGCATCCTCACATTTGCATCCTTCAATTCAATTCATTATTTGCACAAACCGTTAATATCGATTTACCGTTACTAACCGTTTGCTCGTTTCTTTTGTCAAATTAATTCTTGTTCGTTTATTGTACTAAATGAACCCGCATGCTAAATTCCACTTTGACGTAGAATTAATTGCATTAAATTGACTTAGAAACCCTTTTCAATTTTAATTCACATGTTTTAGGGAAAATACTCTTTGCATATCATTTTCCCGTTTAACTAGCGCGCGTATTGTAAGTCATTCGAATTCTTAGTAGAGGCCGCTAATGTGCGGGCGGGGTTGGGTGTCCTTTGTGGGCTTCCCAACACGTACCCTCACCCCTTACTCAGAACCTCGGTTTCCGGATGCCCGAAACCGTTGGCGCACGAGAGTCATTCAATACACAATATCCGATAACGTCGGTATTGGTATCAAATGCAAAGGGACGAGCCCGATAAACTCTGACATCGGAAATGGGCCGTATTTTGTATACGGACCACTACGACATAGAGTTGGCTCGAATGGTTCCGAATAACCACAAAATTCGGTGGCGACTCCACATAGACCTAAATTTCAATTCGATCCGTTTCATATGGAGATTCATTCGCCTACCCAAACCCGCGCGTGGCCGCGTCGGGGTGGACCTATGTCATGTCCACAATTTGGCGACTCCGCTGGGGATTAACTGATGCGTGACTTACCATCGGCATCCTCAGGGTGAGACTCGAATAGAAATCGTTTGACAAATACTATACGCGTGTTAGTTCTACGGTTCATGCATAACCCATATTTTCCCGGGCCGGTACTGGTGACCGACGTCCCACTATACCATTGATGTATTCCAATATGGATATGTCAAAAGGTGTCCATAGTCGATTCGAGTGGGTTTCGCGGCATGTTCTAAGCTCAACTCGACTTAGAGAGTCCGTCCCGATCAACATCTAGACTATGTACACTGGTATAGACCCTTTCAGACCGACCGAGACTTAGTGTAGAGCATACATGGCGTCGTTATAATGCTTGTGTGACTACGTGCTACACGGTTTCCGAGTCATTTTCAAAAATATCAACATTTCAAAAATTACATCCTCCTTTTCAAGATATTCGATTTTCAAAACCCGGGACATACCGAATTTAGGACTTATGATTTTACTCAAAATAGCCTATTTTCTAGCCGGTATGCTGCCCAAATCAAAACTCGAACTTTCAAAACTCGTGGCCCAATGACTTTTCGTCCTCTTTTTCGGAAATTTGGGCCATTCACCGAGTCCACTCGGTCCCTTTTTCAAAAATCAATCAATTTTCAAAACTTTCCCCCTCTTAGAACTTCCCGTATTTAGCAGTGTCGGGTCGAGTCTCAAGTTGTCAAGGTCTTTAGCGTCGAAACTCCGTCGATCTTACATCACGAGTTTCTTCCCTATCCCAGTCCGCCTTATTAGACTAAGGCAAGGCCCACCTAAGTAGGACATACTCTTACGAAGGAGGGCCCGTCAACACGATCGAGTCAAAAGTCTGGGGATGTCTCGCGTGAACCTTCCTTCGAACAAGACTAGGCCCACTTGCCGAATCCTAAGGGAAGCCCACACTTCACGAGTCACCCGTCTAGGTGTCTTTCTCGAGTCATTTCCCTTTTTAGTCTCGTTTGGGATATACTTTCTATTCCGGGATTTCTGGGCTAGTTTCTGATTACATGGTGTTCTTACAGACAGGCCAGCCACAACCCGACATCAACGCAAGATGGAAGAATTGAAAATTTCCTTAGCCAAAATCGAGACTCAACTGACATCCATCCTTGCTAACCAAGCAACTTTGGACACCCGTCTGAGCACTGTGGAGAAGACGGTCCCAGTTGAAGGAGGCGATTCCGCTGGGCCCATAGCCGAATTGGTCAGTGTTGTTCGCAGGCTCGAGGAGCAAGTTCACTTATCAACAAGCAACTCGATCCACTCCGAAAATGCTCGCATTTACTCACCTTTGAATGACGAGCTACCAGCCAACCTCAACCTAACGGGAATTCCTATGTTTGAGGGTACCGAAGACCCGGTCCATCATATCCGGGCCTTCAAAGACTTCATGGCAGTCAAAGGGGTAAAGTCCACCATGTTCAAGCACTTATTCCCTTCCTCCTTGGAGAAGCATCCCAGGGCCTGGTTCTACAGGCTCGACCCCAAGAAATACAAGACTTGGGATGATGTGGCGACCGAATTTGCTCGGAACTACGCCGATAACACTGAAATCCAGACTACAATGCGTACTCTGGAGGTAATGGCCCAAGAGCCCAAAGAAGGGTTCACAAAATATCTGCAAAGGTGGAGGGCTGAGAGTGTGAAGCTGGTCGACAAGCCCGGCGAGAAGGCCCTAGTGGAAGCCTTCGTCAAAAATCTACTCCCATCCTACCGGGTCCACCTCCGGTATGCTATCATCCCAAACTTTGCTGTCCTTACTGAAATGGGCACGAGAATCGAGGATGACCTGAGACTAGAGAGCCTGACTAAGGCCTCTACCAAAGGATATCAAGGGGCGAGTTCATCTACAATCAAGCCCACACCCGCAGCTGCAACTCGCAGCATCTTCGACGAGGTAAACCTGCTCGACGCCTCATCTAAAAAGAATACACCAAATCGGGTATTCACAGATATAGGGACTACCTATACTTATGCCTTACAGAGGCTATCCTCAAAGGGCCTAATCCAACCGATAGGCCCAACTGCAGAACCTCCAGTGGAAAAAAGGCCCAAAACTTACAATGCCCAAGCCTACTGTCAGTATCACCGGGGCAACGGACATGATACTGAAAAATGTTGGAGGTTAAAACATCTAATCCAGGACCTTATCGAAAGCGGGAAAATCCCGTTGCCCGGAGACAAGCCGAGCAACAAAGAAAACCCATTCAGCACTCATGCTATCTTCACCGGTGAGATAATTGACTGTTCTCACCTCATCTCTCCCTATATCCCACAAGTCAACGGGATATGGTTCGACGACGAGGATGATGTGTACTTAACCAAAGGGGAAGCTGTCCCCATCACCCTCGAAGAGGTCCGACAGGCTAAGTCCAAGGCCTTAGCCACCAATCATCTCGCCGCAGCTGGGCGTTCCATTCCTATATCCGTCACTGAACCTGCCAGGACGGAGCCTGCCCTCGAAGAACCAAGCCCAGACACGGCTCTGGTCCAACAAATGAAAAGGGTCCGAGCCGATCTAACCATATGGCAACTATTGGTTAGCTCACAAGCTCATCGGGAAGCACTGACTAAGGCTCTCGATGAAATCAAGGTTGATTCAGAGGCTACCCCTGCTGAAATGGTAGCCACCATCATGCCCTACCTTAAGGGCAAATCCAAAGAAGAAGGCCCACTCATAACCTTCTCTGAAGCTGATTTGCCACCATTTGGGCCCAATCACAATCTGGCCCTGTACATCACGGTCATCTGCAAGGGTAAATATCTCCCGATGACCCTTATCGATGATGGATCAGCCGTGAATGTCCTTCCCCTAAGGACCGCAAAAGCACTCGGCATCACCGATGCCGATTACCTTCCAACGGCGCAGACTATCCAGGCTTTCGACGAAAGCCCAAAACCTGTCGCCGGGGCCGTGAAATTGAAGATCATAGCGGGCCCAATCGAAAAGGAATTGGAATTTCAGGTGATAGATGTCACCTCATCATTCAATCTCTTGCTGGGAAGGCCTTGGATCCACGCAGTTAAGGCCGTGTCATCTACCCTCCACCGAAAAGTCAAGATGCCCCTCAAAGACGGTATCATCACGTTGGAGGCGACCCCAATTACCGTAGCAAGCTGCAACGCCACAGGCCGGGCCGACCCACGAGGATTTGATTTCGTGGGCATGATCGAAGAAGAATATCTCTTTAGGCCCTACTTCACAACTAGCATCGACACGATGCTACAAAATCTGGGTTACTTACCCGGAATAACCTCAAGACCATATCTTCCAGCTGGGAAGATCATTGAAGTTCTAAACGATGGCGAGTCACATTTCGGATTGGGGTATGCTATAACCCCGGAAAACGTGGTTCGGGCCGGTATTCACAAGGCCGTCGACATTATCAAGGGTACTTACATAAGCCCTTATAGCCTGAAGTTAACGGATTACTTCGTTACTCCGGTCTTCGGAGCCATCCAAGTGGGCCTCTACCAACCCACCGTCACATATCCCGAGACCAAAAAGGCTCGGGAATGCAATTTCATCCCTGATGATATATTCACCATCGTCCAGGCCGAATCAAAGGAAAGCGAAAGCAACTCCGAGCCCGTGCTGGGGCTCTTATTCGGAGAGGACAAAGTCGTCCCCGCTCCAAAGAGCGACTTGGTCAACCTGATCCTCCGCAGCGATCGGTTCGACCCAACCAAGCTAATCACTGAGGTCGGCGCCAACACCGAAACGAGGGCTTGGAGGAAGACCATAAAGTGGACCGACGGTCAAGGACGGGTCTACAAGCTGACCACTGGCGAGGGAGACATGCCGGATACCGAGTCTGAGTCAGAGTCAGAGTCGGAGTCTGAGTCCGAGTCTAGAGGGTCTGGTGCTAAAGTCGAGTCTGTAACCCCTCTTCCCTTATCCACTGAGGTCTCGGGGCCTGTCCCAAGACCTCTCCCTATCCCGCCACTGACCAATGATTAGATGGCAGCTCTATTCGAGCTATTTTCAAAATTTACCATCAATAATAATAACGAACACCGTTCTGCTTACGACTTGTCTCATTTCCAAAATTTTCTCAATTTCAAAAGTTTTATATGCAATGACATTGAGAAACCCGACGAACAGGTACCCCTACCTCAACATCTGGTCGAGCAGCTCGAGCAAAGGGAATCCCGAGATCCGGTAATCGAAGAAACCGAGTCCATCAATGTGGGAACCGCTTTAGAGCCCCAGATGCTTAAGTTAGGCCTATCTTTAGATCCAGAGGAGAGAAAACAATTCACGGACCTCCTCCAAGAATTCAAAGATGTCTTTGCATGGTCCTACAAGGACATGTCGGGTATAGACCGGGAGATAGCCGAACACCGAATACCCATCAAAGATGGGTGCAAGCCGGTAAAGCAAAAACTCAGAAGAATGAAGCCCGAGTGGTCTCTTAAAGTCAAGGAAGAGGTCGATAAGCAATTTAAAGCAGGCTTTATACAAGTGTCTGAATATTCAGACTGGGTTGCAAACATTGTGCCGGTACCCAAGAAGGACGGCAAGGTGCGGGTTTGCGTGGACTTCCGGGATCTTAACAAGGCAAGCCCAAAAGGCGATTTTCCGTTGCCACACATCGACATACTGGTGGATAACACGGCCGATCATGCCCTTCTATCGTTCATGGACGGGTATGCCGGGTACAATCAGATTAAAATGGCAGAAGAGGACATGGGTAAGACCACCTTCATTACACCTTGGGGTACTTACTGTTACACCGTCATGCCATTTGGGCTTATCAACGCCGGGGCCACTTATCAACGGACTGCCACTACTTTGCTCCACGACATGATGCATAAGGAAGTGGAGGTCTATGTGGATGACATGATCGTCAAATCTAAGGACCGAAGCGGGCACATTTCAGCCCTAAGAAAGTTCTTCACCCGGCTACGTAAATACAACATGAGACTGAACCCGCAAAAATGCAGTTTTGGGGTAACGTCGGGCAAATTACTAGGCCATATCGTTAGCCAACGCGGCATCGAGGTCGACCCAGCTAAAATCAAGGCCATCACCGAGATGCAACCACCCAAAACCGAAAAGGAAATAAGGGGGTTTCTCGGAAAAGTCCAATACATAAGCCGGTTCATTTCGAAACTAACCATGGTATGCGAACCCATCTTCAAAAAGCTAAAAATCGGAGAACGGGTGCTATGGGACGGCAAATGTCAAGCGGCTTTTGACAAAATCAAGGAGATGCTGTCTGCTCCGCCGGTACTAATGCCACCTCAACACGGCCTGCCTTTGTCGTTATACCTAACGACGACGGAGACGGCCATGGGGGCTATGCTGGCCCAGACAGTCGATTCAGAAGAACGGGCTATTTACTACATCAGTAAAAAGTTCCTCGAATATGAGTGCAAATATACAATGCTCGAAAAGACGTGCCTAGCATTGGTTTGGGCCACTAAGAAGCTCCGACATTACATGCTCAGTCACGAGGTACATGTGTTATCCAAAATGGATCCTATCAAGTACTTATTTGAGAAGCCCATCCTCAACGGCAGGATGTCAAGATGGACTTTAATGTTATCCGAGTTCGACCTCAAATTTGTACCATTAAAAGCCATCAAAGGCCGGGTAGTTGCCGAGTTCCTCGCTGACGGCCCAATATCCGAAGAAGGCCACACCGATACATGGGCCTTTCCTGATGAGGACATATTCCATACCGATACGGAAGTGTGGGATTTATATTTCGATGGGGCATCCAACTTCCGAGGATTTGGGATCGGAATCCTGTTAATTTCACCCCGAGGGGAACACACTCCCTTATCCATCAAGTTGGACTTCGACGTGACCAACAACGCAGCCGAATACGAAGCATGCATTCACGGGTTGCAAGCCGCCGCTGATTTAGGGGTAACAAACCTCCGAGTCCACGGTGATTCATCATTAGTCATCAATCAAGCACTCCAAAAATGGAAAACTCGGAACGCCAATCTCGTGGCTTACCAAGCACGCGTAAGGGTTCTAGAGAAACAATTTCAAAAGGTAGAATACATTTATCTGCCCCGGGAAGAGAATCAGTTCGCAGATGCACTTTCCAAATTAGCATCTTTACTGAACATCCCGGATCACCTTACCAGCATGCCAATCTGTGTCGAAAGACGGTCCGAGCCAGCCTACATCCACGCCATTCAGGATATCGAGATAACTGACCCGGAGCCTTGGTATCAAGCTGTCCTAACCTACCTGACAACGGGAAAGTACCCCCCGGAGACTGAAAATTGGGCCAAAAAGGCCCTACGAAGATTAGCAACCC
Source organism: Agrostemma githago (assembly GCA_958450325.1). Lineage (NCBI taxonomy): Eukaryota > Viridiplantae > Streptophyta > Magnoliopsida > Caryophyllales > Caryophyllaceae > Agrostemma > Agrostemma githago. The sequence goes on from OY288240.1 coordinate 61,622,660, forward strand.
AATTTGTTCGGACTGGTGACGGGCAATTGTACAAAAAGACGGCACATGGGGCTCTACTCCTATGCATCGACAAAATACAGGCTGAAAAGGTCATGGCCGAGGTCCATGATGGTGAAAACGGCCCGCATATGAACGCCCATATGCTAGCCCGAAAAATCATGAGGCTCGGGTACTATTGGAACACCATGGAAACAGACTGTCAGTTGTATGTCAAACACTGCCATAACTGTCAGATCTTTGCCAATGTACAGCATATGCCGTCTTCCATATTATATACCATGACGTCACCATGGCCATTTTCGACATGGGGAATTGACATAATTGGAAAGGTGCATCCTTCCGGGACGGGAGGTCATTGCTTCATCTTGGTGGCCATCGACTACTTCACCAAATGGGTCGAAGCCGAGTCATACCGTGTCTTGAACGCCAAGCACGTGGCCAAATTTATCCAAAATAAAATAATATGCCGATATGGGATCCCTCACGAGTTCATCAGCGATCACGGAACCCACTTTCAAGCTGAAACTGCCGCATTACTGGCAAAATACAAAATTCAAAGGCATACATCTTCGCCTTACCGACCTCAAACAAATGGAGCTGTAGAAGCGGCCAATAAAACAATTGTCACCATACTTAAAAAGATGGCTGAAAATTACCGGGACTGGCCCGACAAAATACCTTTTGCCCTATGGGGATATCGAACCTCAATCTGCACCGCAACCGGGGCAACCCCGTATTACTTGACATACGGAATGGAAGCGGTCCAACCCGTCGAGCTAGAGGTGCCATCCCTTAGGATCCTACTTGAAAGCCAAGTACCTGAGGCAGATTGGGTCCAAGCCCGATACGATTCGCTAGTCCTTTTGGACGAACGGCGATCCCGGGCTCTCAACAACATTCAAATATATCAAAAAAGGATCCAACGGGCTTTCAACAAACGGGTTAGGCCCAGGAACATCAAGGAAGGGGATCTAGTCCTAAAATCGGTTCGTGCCTTACTGCCGGTTGACCCAAGGGGTAAATTCAAACCCAACTGGGCTGGGCCATACTTAGTCAAGAAGGTCCTATCAGGAGGAGCGGTGATGCTGACAGACTTGGACGGGAACGAATTCGTCAACCCAACCAACTTGGACCAGTTGAAGCGCTATTACCCATAAACCCCCATCTCAATGTCATTTGCAAAAATTTATAAAAATTTGTCTTTTTATAAATTTTCAAAAATTATAGACAAGTCAATAAGGTAGAATTAATTATTCCACTGTCACACATCTTGAATTAATAATCCTGATGTATTTCAAAAAATTGCAAAAAAAGTCAATCAAATCAAATTTTGAACTACGTTAGGTTTGATTCCGCCATTTGCGGATATGTAGGCAACCCCTCAAAAGGGTACAACCACTGCAATAAACAAAAGACGGGAACGGTGTTCAATAATATATCTTTTATTAATATCTCGACAAACTCGGGGTTACACCAAAAAAAAAAAAAAAAAAAAAAAAAAAAACGCCAAAACGGCATTCACAAAAAAAAAAATCACACCACAAAAATAATAATAATATTCAAATAATAAAATAAGGAGACTAGTATCCGGGCATCCTCCCCTCCCCTTGTCCTTCGGGTCGCGTGGAGCCTGAGGTCTTCGGGGTGGTGACGAGCGTTCCCGAATCACAAGTGGAACCTCCTTAGCCCGAACCCGTTTCTTTGACGACGGGTCTTCAATCACGGTCTTCGGCCCAAGTCGGGCCCGCACATGCTCAGGCAGTCTATCCCGTGGGCCAAGTCGGTCCTACACGGGTAACCTTGGGCCCAATCTCCTTTCCAAGTCCATCTGGGGGCTCACTTTCCCCCAAGCACCTTTAGCACTAGACCCTTCAGCTTGAGTCTTAGTCTTCTTCTTATGACCAGACATTAGACGAACTAGGGTAGCTGGAGTGTCTCCTTCATCAAAGAATCCCCTGTTGTCTTTGGCTTGCTCCCTTCTCAGCAAGTCGAAGGCTTCACCGACTTTCAAAGCGGCTCGGGCCTTAGCATCCCCTGCTTTGGTCCACTTCGTATAAGAATCTGAAACCCAGATTGAGTGGCGAGATTTGACAACGGGCCAAGTATGCCGTGTGTACCATCTTTGCATCCAGGTATCACACATTACATCAGTCAACTGGGTAGGGTCACTCACAACTGCTTCAACTTCAGGGATTCGCTGGGTCCATCCATACTGCCTTAGTATGCGATCTGGATAGAGATGAACCGTCTGCTTGAAAGAAAGGATCACCTGATAGCGGGCTCTGTCCCTCGGGTCCAAGCCACTCCAAAGGTAGATGGGCCACCATGGAACTACCCATCGAATTAACGGGCCGCCATGAAAAGACAAAACCTCGTCCCAGTACTTCTGCGTAATCTGACGAGAAAAGTCAATGGCCCGCCTCCTCGTCATCACCTGGTTATGACGATAGTTGCCCGCATCAAGTGGAGGATCTATCACTGATAGCCTCTCATATAGCCAAATCTGCAAAAGGAAACAAAAGCATGAGATTCCAAGGCAAAATAGGCGCTCGCCTAAGGCCACTCGGTCGAGTGCTCGGGACACTCGGTCGAGTGGTACCCCTGAACGTAAACAGGAGGCTCTTTATGAGGGCACTCGATCGAGTGCCAGGGTGACTCGATCGAGTGGCACCTCCGAAGACAGATCAGGAGAACCCCATCGAGGGTACTCGACCGAGTGCCTGGGTGACTCGATCGAGTACCCCCTGCAGTAAGAAATCTTCGCAAGAAAAAATCAAAAAAAAAAAATTGAATAAAAAGTCAAGTGACATACTTGCAACAAACGGGTGCTCCCGGTAAAACGAATGGATGAGTCCCTTTTGCGATCGTCCAATCCTTGGATAATCTCGCCCGTGATCAACCAAGCCGGGCTGTGCTCAGTCTCCATCAGATCCACTACGGTCAGAAGACGGGTACTCCCCATACAGGACAACAAGTCCATATGACCCTCGAAAGCGTATACATGGAGCATGCAAAAGGAGAAAGCTCTACGGCTGTAAGCCGGTCTAACCCGAACATCGAGAGAGTTCATAAATTTCTCAGCCAAGTCGATCAGAGAAATTTTATCACCATCCAACATACGGGATACCTCGTTGTGAGAAAGCCCTAGAAATTCTCTCAACTTCCTCCTCGGGTCATAGATCGAATACGGGATGGCGGGACGGAGTATCGGATTCCATCCTCCAATAGCTGCAATCTCCTCAGGCAAAGGGCAGACTTCGCCCCGAGGGAAAGCAAAGACATGATATATGTCATCCCAATAGGCCAAGCAAGCATCCAGAAAATAGCGGTCAACCACCATCTGACGGAACGGGTACAATTGGGTTATCCCCGTCTGATTCAAAACCACCCTATCTGCATCCCTAAAGCGACGGGACCACTCCTGCAACATCACACTCAACCTATCGATCCCCATGGCTAAAACTTCTTAAAGAAGATGAAGAGACTTCCTCAAGAGAATTAGAGAGACTTTCTCTTAGGAAGGGTTTGTTTTGTGACTTGTGAGGAAAATCAAGGGCAAGGAGGGGCTATATATAGCATTAGCCTTGCAAACTATTTAGGAAAATTTCCTAATCTCAATAAGAATCAAACCACAATCCTAGTATCAATACTAGCATGGAAATCTCCATCCCGAACTTTCCTAATCTTTGTTAGGAGTCAAAAATCTCAAAGTTTCCAAAATTCAAAGATCTCAAGATTTCAAATTTCAAAATTTCAAAGATTCAAAATTCCAAAATCACGCGTTCCCCAGCGCGAGTCATTTTACTACCTACGTGTTGCATGCATTTTATGTGACTTATACAGGTACGACTCAAACAGGGACGTGCAACCCACGATATCTCCCCTGCGGAAGTCGACGACGGCATTTCAAGGGATGAGTCTATATACAGGCGCACCCAGGACTTACGCGACAAGTCCAATTCCCCAGCGGAAGCCAACGACGGCATTTCAAGGGATGAGTCTACATACAGGCGCACCCAGGACTTACGCGACAAGTCCAACTCCCCACGGAGTTATCGCCAGGTATGACTTCTAGCTTGCGGCTGGCGAGCCCTTCACGCAAGTCTAATGGACTATAAACGACCCGGCCGGAAGTCCGCCAGGTTTCAATCCTCGATTGGCCTGGTGAATACTCTGACTTTCGCCCTGTCCAAGCCTCAGTCAGAGTGGGGGCTCTGTAGACACCCGCATTTTGACTGCCAGGTGTCTATGGCAGTTTCCCAAAAAACACCCGATGATGATCGGACGCTAACATGCTTCTATACGCTCGGATACGGGCTCAAATCCATTAATCGTTGGCTAACACACTTACGGAGTACAAATATCACAAAATCAACCTCAAATCCAGGCCCAGCGGGCCGCTTCCAATCAAATAAGGCTAATTTGGGCCGAAACCGACACCGGAATTAAAACCGACTTTTCACGATTGGGTCAATCCTGGTCAAAGTCGTTTCCGAGACACACAAAACAACCCCTCAAACATCAAAAGCCCAATTCAAATTCAATCTCATCAAATATCCATGGTCAAGGTCCAAGCGAGTGACCCGCGCGACCCAGCTGGGCCACTCGATCGAGTGTCTCACCCACTCGATCGAGTAGGCCCTTATTCAAGCCCGACGGCTGACGCACAAGCCTACTCGATCGAGTCAGCTGCCTACTCGGTCGAGTAACCCTAAACCGGAACCCTAGCTTTTCCTATATAAGCAACCCTCATGCACCCCTCTTCAACACCTTTTTTACAATTCTCGAAACCCTAGAGCAACCATACACACATACCACATACTTTCACAAACCCTAGCAACACCCTAGCAAACCCTAAACTAGCTTTAGGATTCATCAAACCCGAGCCACCATAACTTAGCCTCCATACACCTCGAAGACTCCCGTGTTATAGCCACGTTTACGAGCCTTATTCCGAGACAAGAACATGTAGGTTGAGGGTGTCAAAACCCCGCTTCTTTTCCTCTTCTTCCTCCTTCTCGCGTCATGTCGTTTTCTTACGGGTCGCGTTTGATTTATTTTTTTATCGTTATTATCACATCACTACTATCGATAATATAATACTAGTATCAAAACATTAAAATACCTATCAATTTGTGTCGAGTATGAGTGATATTGGAATAAGGAAATCCGAATATATAAGTGTACTGCACACGAGTTGACGGTCGCTTGTTCCGATATCCCGATTACTCGATTATTGAGATAGGTCAACTTCAACAATAATTTTCATATCGTTTGTATCATTATTGTTATTCACGTTTCGCATCGATTTTCAAAAAACCAACATCGTATTTCAATAAGGGTCAAAACCCGTTGACACGGACCCGACATCACAATCCCTAGGGATTTATTCCGATGTCGGAGAAGTCGAGGGAATCAAGTTTTTTTATGTATTCAATTAAAGCGTCGATTTTGGATTCGATACCAATTTCATAATTGGATATCGAGTCTAATAATCAAGTCATACGAATTAATTAACGCGATTTATTGATATCACGATAATTAATTTGAAGCGACTAAAATTAATTTATCTATTCTCTATTTCACTCTAATATTCCATGTCGATTCAAATAATCGAGTGTGGAATATAACGAGTATTCAAAGTTAGAGTCGAGTATAAATTCAACAATATTTATACTCGGTTCAACAAAATTTGCGATTTACATAAGAAACCACGTCGAGCGTAAATTGTGCAATATTTACGTCCGATTCGGCAAAATCGTCAAACTCCCAAAAATCAAAAGCAATTTCAAAATCAACATCAAAATTACAAACGAATTACCATTCGTACAGGGGGCACTCGACCGAGTGCCTAACCCACCCGGTCGAGTGGCACCCCAAAATCGAACCAGAAAGTCTGTCACGACACCCACTCGGTCGAGTCTCACAGTGACTCGGTCGAGTGGCCGTGTACTCGACCGAGTTGGCCAATAACTCGGCCGGGTACGGTCTGTACCACGAAACAGAAACATCTTTTCAGAGCCTACTCGATCGAGTCTATCAACTACTCGATCGAGTGGCCTCATAACGACTACAAACGCGAGTCGTACATTATTCTATTTTTTTCAAACTCGATAGTATTTTACGACTCAGGTCAACGCGTGCATAATTAATCACGTGTATACTATCTTTTCAAGCCATGCATCCTCACATTTGCATCCTTCAATTCAATTCATTATTTGCACAAACCGTTAATATCGATTTACCGTTACTAACCGTTTGCTCGTTTCTTTTGTCAAATTAATTCTTGTTCGTTTATTGTACTAAATGAACCCGCATGCTAAATTCCACTTTGACGTAGAATTAATTGCATTAAATTGACTTAGAAACCTTTTCAATTTTAATTCACATGTTTTAGGGAAAATACTCTTTGTATATCATTTTCCCGTTTAACTAGCGCGCGTATTGTAAGTCATTCGAATTCTTAGTAGAGGCCGCTAATGTGCGGGCGGGGTTGGGTGTCCTTTGTGGGCTTCCCAACACGTACCCTCACCCCTTACTCAGAACCTCGGTTTCCGGATGCCCGAAACCGTTGGCGCACGAGAGTCATTCAATACACAATATCCGATAACGTCGGTATTGGTATCAAATGCAAAGGGATGAGCCCGATAAACTCTGACATCGGAAATGGGCCGTATTTTGTATACGGACCACTACGACATAGAGTGGGCTCGAATGGTTCCGAATAACCACAAAATTCGGTGGCGACTCCACATAGACCTAAATTTCAATTCGATCCGTTTCATATGGAGATTCATTCGCCTACCCAAACCCGCGCGTGGCCGCGTCGGGGTGGACCTATGTCATGTCCACACTTACGTTCCCTCTTTTCCTTTTGGGTTTTGTCATTCTTTCTTCTCTATTTTCTTTTTAAGCCATATGAATATGACATGAATATATGACTCATATTCATCAATTCATTTCTCTCTTCCTCCTTCATTTTTTAGCCACACATTCTAATACCCTTATTTCTCCCGAAATTCCTATGGGAACATAAGTTAGACTCGGGGAGTATAAAGTTCTTAAATGGAACCTATTTTTCATCATCTTATTTTTTATTAATTAATTATCATGAAATAGAAAATTTTAATTGGTTATTGACACATTCCAACGCGAATTTAATTGCTCTCAACTTCCAAGATTTTACAAACTGGGTTCTTATTTTAGAACTCGGTTTTTTTAAGTTTAAGAACAAACTATATTATGCAATGGAAGAACTTTTAAAAATAGGTTCTTGGTGACAAACCCAATATATAAAAAAACTAGGGGTGAGCAAAAAAATCCGATACGATTTTATTATCCGTATACGATACGGTATACGGTTGATATTATACGGATTTCTGTATATCCGATACGAATATCCGTATATCCAATACGGTTTTTCATAAAACCGTAGCGGATACGTATTAGCAAAATTGAAAATCGGATATGCGGTTTCCGATTGGGTTTTCAAAAATACAAAATTTTATTTTAAAAAATTAACAAACTATAATACTAAAACTAAATGACTTAATGGATTAAAAACAAAAAAAGTCCAACACTCTCACTCTTTCATTCCGCCACAACGCCACTCTCAGTCTCTCACATTCAGTCTCTCACTACTTCATATTTCAGGTCGTCGTTTCACGTTTCATGCTCATTAAGGTTGATTCTTTGTTTGATTGTTCACTACTTCGTTTGTCTGTCAATTGTTGTTGTTTTGGGTCTGATTTGTGTGGAAAAGACTTGACCTTCAAGCTTGTTGTTTGAAGAAAGAAGGTTGTTTGACTATGACTCTATTATCGGAGAATTATTAGCAGTATTCGAATATTCGGGATAATTATGATAATTAAATTATTTTTAGATATTTTCTTGTTTATTTACGTATTATTTTTGTATAACAATGAACGCAACGTTCGTTACAACCTTAAAATCAAAAATCGGATTATGTGCACTTAAAGAAAAATTGAAATTAAAATAAACCTCAAAACCGGATACCGGATATCAGGTTTCCGTATATCCGGAAAAACCGGATATCCGGAAACCGGATATCCGGTTTAATTCGGATCGGAACAGGATAGTAAAATTTCTGAATTTTAAAACCGGATATCCGATCCGGTTTCGCAAACCGGATCGGATATCCGATTTTGCTCACCCCTAAAAAAAGCTACTCCATACTATTGTACTTGCTCTAATTGAACGAAAAATCTTTCAAAAATTAAAATGAATAAATAGTACTACTATAAAATGAATTTGATGGATTATTGATTACGTTATTAATTACCCTAGTACATATTTTTTCTAATATTAACCCATTCACTGTTTCACTCTGCAGCTAGCATTGTGGATTTGGGTAAGATGGAAGAGGATTGAGCTGAATCACCCGTCGTAATGTCGTATGTATGTATACGTACGACGGTACGGGGTACCATGCATGCCCATGCCGTTAACTATTTAGTTCATCATCGTGCATGATTTTAATTAATATAATAAAAAAGATGACCAGTTAGTCTCTCCCTTGTAACAGATATAGCTTTTACTTTGTTATAACAGATCAAATACTACTCATTTACGTAGAAACGACAACACAATATTTATAATATTTTATCTTTTTTTTAATAAATGGATGACCCATTATAAGAAAGTGACAGATAATTTGGTCAGAAACAAAAATTTATGGTTAGGTACTATGTTATGGACCTATCACCTAAATCACCTATGCATGGGGGCTTCATGTGAGCTTTGCTCTCGATCAGTTCATCATTTATTGTGCTTTTACACGCGCGCTTCTCGAGCTACTTCAAAAAGGCTCGATCATCATTTCATCGATACCAGCTCTCTCATTAACCCACTTTTAACCACCTCATTAACGTCCCCATGTTCCCACCTCCCCCTACACATGCATTTTCCTTAACTCATTTACTCACTCCAACTTTACTTCAGACCGTACATAAATATATACGGAGATCAGTAAAATCAATATTTTCAGTTCCAATCAATTCCATACATTTGATTATTGTGTATTATTTATAAGTGAGAGAAATCATCGATATAACTTTTAATATATATATATATATATATATATATATATACAAACAATAAAATATAGTTGATTACGTGAGATTTTATTTAAATTGTCTAATTGCCGTGGCTGCATGTAAAGCAAATGTATGAAATTGATTGGAAGATAGTGAGTAATAGAACCAGAGCATTCCTATATATTATACATACTCAATTTCCCAACTCAGATATAATAATATAATTGTTAGAGAGAAAATAAAATTGTGAAAAATTTAAACTGAAATGGGGGAAATAGAGCACAGAATGGTTGAAGTAAACGGGATAAAAATACACATAGCAGAAAAGGGGGAAGGCCCAGCAATACTACTCCTACATGGATTCCCGGAGTTGTGGTACACATGGAGACACCAGATCAGGGGGTTGGCATCGGAGGGATACCATGCAATTGCACCCGATCTCAGGGGATACGGCGACTCCGACTCCCCTCCTATGGCTTCAGCTTACACCTGCTTTCATCTCGTGGGTGACATTGTCGCCCTTCTTGACTTCCTCCAACTCGACCGGGTTTACTTGGTGGCCCATGACATGGGTGCCATGCTCGCCTGGTACTTGTGCATGTTTCGCCCTGATCGTGTTAAGGCCTTTGTTTCTCTTTCTGTACCTTTTAGGCCCAGGAATCCCAAGTTCAGGCCCCTGCGAATGCTCAGGGCTGTCCTCGGCGATGATTACTATATGTGCAGATTTCAGGTTCATTATTCCCTCTCTTTTCCATCATTTTACACTATAAAATTGACAACTTTCTTGTGTTTTAATTTATTTCATATTTAAAAATGTAATCTCTTCGTCTAAATCGTTTGCTTACTTTTGATGATGAGTGTAGTTTTAGATAATGAAAGGCGGTGGCCGCGGTGCCAGTAGTGTTTATATGTATCCCACATAAGGGAAGGAAAACCATCCTACAAGCAATTGAAATTTTCTACTCATATCAGTTGTTGATATAAAATGGAACTCATTTACCTTAATTCCACATGTGTGGGACAATGTCCCGACATACGAATAGGAAGAAATATAAAAAAAACGAAATTCAAGGGAATTATTATATTGTTAATGACGATTGATTGATAGATTAATTTCTTATTCATTATTTACTATACCAAAAATCAAAGAATAAAGTAGTCATTTCAACCTTCCCGCTGATTTCAATCCCTTCATTACCTAAATTGGGCTTGAAATTTTTTTTTTTCGAGATTCATTATTACAAGTCCAATTGTTTATATGTGTAATATCAACTCATACAATAATCCCTTATTTAACTATCAAATAGAGCAATTCAATTAATTGAAAAATATTAATCATATTTAATATCATAACGCAATTAAATTCAATAATTAGTACTATTGTTTTTATTTAAAAAATTGTATTTTTAATATTAATCATGTTACTTCCTCCATTTTTTTTATATTTTCCCATATTAATATAATACGGAGTATTATATTAAAAATTGGGGGAAATATAAATATAATACTTCGTATAAAATTATTATTTTTTACTTTACAATATTAATGTTAATACAGAGTCATTTTTTTAGTTATTATTTTAAATATGATATATATAGTACTCCCTCCATTCAAATCCAAGTGTCTCATTTGTTTTTGCACATTTGCCGAGACGCGTTTTACATCAGCGATATCTTTCATTTTACATTAACAAAAATTATAAAAATTTGATATTCTCACTTGTGCTCATGAAGACGAATCAAACAAAATCTCACATGACTATATTCTCACTTATAGATTGTCGAGAATATCGAAGATTTCTCTCAAGTGTAAATAGTGTCAAAAAGTGAAATGAGACACTTGGATTTGAATGGAGGGAGTAATATTTTAATAACAATGATGACACGTTATCAATCCAACGGGTTGACCCGTTCTACGGATTTTGATCCTAAATTAATTGATCATTTCGGATTTGAGCCAAATTGGTCTTGGGTCAAAATTGTAGAGTCTTACTCTTGAACTTACAAATTGAAATGGGTCAACTTTACGAGTCAAGTCGAAATTTGAGAGGTCTATTTCCAAATTTAAATGTCCGCTATCTAATACCATAATCATTTATATTTAGAACAAATTAATTTCAAAAAATACCCTACTAAACGTTAAATATACAAAGTTTTGTGTAATCTTTTTTAATATAGGTAGGATAATTAATTAAAACATCCAATATTATTTCTTACTTGTATTCTGACTATAATATGTCATATATACGAAATACTCCGTATAAATTAGGCGCAATCCGATCTATTTATCATGTTTACTTTTTATAAAATAATAATTTTATGAATGACATATAAATGAAAGATAAAAGCATGAACAACATATCTATTTATTAATAAGACTAATTTTATACTCCGTAGTCATTTCAACCTAATAGAATGTTACTACGTACTTTATACCGAAAGATAGGGTAGTGACTAATTTTATACAGGTAGTGACTAATTTTTTACCCATACAAAAAATAAAGTAGTGACAGAATAATTTTTTATTATGGATAAAAAAAGTAAAGGTTAAAAAATTTGCCAAAAACGAAAACATAAACTGTAAGTTGAAACACTAAAGAAAGAAAATGTAAATTATTGACTTAATCGAAAGGAATAATTTTGTAAATAACTAAACTATTTATATAAACAAAAACTAATGAAAAAATCGTGCGTAGACACGAGTTTTGTACTAGTCTTGTAGTATTTAGATGTTCGTTGGAGTTAGTGCTCCAAAATTTGTGGTATTAAATGTTACTCCCTCCGGTTCTCTGGAATTGCAACATTTGTTTTATGCACAAGGAATAAGGTTGTGAGTGTGGGTGGTGAGTCTCACTAATAAAGTAAAACTTCTCCACTAACAAAAACATACCCAATATAGAAATGTGGCAATTCTAGTGAAACTACCCTAAAAAGAATATGTTGCAATTCCGAAGAACCGGAGGGAGTAATAATTTGGATTAGTGAATTAGTGGCTCAAACTGGCATGGTTTCATTTAGTTATACTCCCTTCAATTTTAAATGATTGTCCCATTTATACAATATATGTGAATAATATTATATTTAAATGGGGCCAATCATTCAAAAACGGAGGAGTAACTCATACGGAGTAGTTTAAGTTGTGGGTAGTTACCACTTTATTAGTGGCTAAGTTTAAGCATTAATTAGACTCTTAAGTCTATATAAAGGTGTTGATATTTTATATTATTTGAATAAGTTAGTATGAACTTCTCCATATTTTCCCGATTAATAATAATCACTGATTATTAATCCGCTTACAAATTCTACATTGTTTAAGCTTTACTTATTTTTTGTGTATTTAGTTATTCTCTTGTAAGACCGTCTTACGGTAACTTATCGTGAGACATACTAATAGGTTTTGTTTTGTTTGGTCGGGTATAACCATCAATTCATTATCCGTTTTTGTTACTACGTGCAGTATTATTTATCATTTATTATACGAATTTGATTTTTATCATCTATATAACAGTATAACTGTATCATCTAATACAAATTATTTTGGCCATGTCATTTTGTACTGAAGTGAAATGAGTTAAAGTGGAATGAGTTGAACTGAACTGAATTGAGCTGAGCTAAACTGAACGAAAGTAGTCTGAAATTTAACAACAACAACAACAACAACAACAACGGTTTATTATTGTAACAAGTTTACTTGTTACAAAAAAATATTAATTATTATTGTAACAACAAATAATAATAATAATAATAATAATAACAACAAATAATAATGTTAATTATTGTATCAAAAATATTAATTATTATTATCATATTAATTTTAATTTTCATAAAAATATCATTAATACAAATATTTTATAATAATAATAATATTTATAACAATAACAATAGCAATAGCAATAGTAATAATAATAATTATTAATAATATTATAATAATACTAATATTAATATTAATAATCAATATTAATATTTAATAGTAATAATATTAATAACAATAACAATAACAAGAATATTAATGTCATTAATATTAAGATTTAATAATAATAATAATAATTAATATTATTAATAGTAGTAGTAACTTATTTGACTGAACTGAACTAAAATGAACGAAACTAAACAGAACTGAATGAACGAGTCTGAGGATGAGTCTTTGAAATCCAGACTCAACTTCAGACTCATCTGAGTCTCAGACCGTTTCAACCACTTTAACCAGGTGTGAGTCTCAGACTCAAAGAATCTGAACCTCAGACTTTTGTTCAGACTCAACTTCAGACTCCCTTTAAACTTAAATCTGTCTGAGACTCGTACTCGTACCAACCACATTTATAAGTCTCAGACTTAATAAATTCATGGTCAGAGCCCTTTAAACATAGCCTCGTAAAGTGCTTTTGGTTTTCATTCATTATATGGTCAACGATCTCTGAGTGGATAGTAAGGCATTAAAAGACTCCACATGATGACATAAACAAAAATATATGGGACATAGCTTTCACAAATTTCATCCCTACCTGCCTCCCATCCCCCTTTATCCTCAATCTAGTGGACCTCCTTGATTGAAAATTGCATGGTATTGATTATCTACTTTGCTTTCATTAATGAAATTTTATGTGTTGTTGGTTGGTCACATGGTAAAAAATAATGCAACATTCAACGTATTTTCCAAACTTGTCACCCGGCTCTGCCACGGCCACTTTAATTTTAAATAAAGTCGTCCATGTTCGGCCCATCCCGTCTGGATCAAGCTTCATTTTTTATGCGTATGTATACATACATACGACGAACTAATATTTCAAGAGAACTAGTATGGGTAAATAATGCAGGAGGAAGGTGATATTGAAGCGGAAATAGCAAAATATGGGGCTAAACATGTTCTGAAGAAGATACTGACAAGTCGCGACCCAAGCGCACCAATGCTGCCCAAGGGAAAGGCATTTGAGGAATCATCATCCCCTGAATCTGATTCTGCTAATAATAATAATAATAATAATAATAATAATAATGCTACCTTATTACCTTCCTGGCTATCAGAAGATGATCTCAACTACTATGCTACCAAATATGATCACAAGGGTTTCACCGGTGCATTGAATCACTACCGCAATTTAGACCGGTACCTAATCTATCATATCATACAATTGATTGACTACATACATACATACATACTTTAATTTGATGAGGAGTTTGTAAATTGTAATGCAGGAATTGGGAGCTGACAGCAGCATGGACAGGGGTGAAGGTGAAAGTACCATCCATGCTAATAGTAGGGAGTTTGGACATGGTATACAACATGGTCGGGGTGAAGGACTATGTTCATAAAGGCGGATTCAAGGAAGACGTGCCCTTTCTTCAGAATGTAGTAGTCATGGACGGCGTGGGTCATTTTATCAACCAAGAGAGAGCCGAAGACGTCAACCACTACATACTTGACTTCTTTTCCAAGAACTAGCTAGCTTATTAGCTTCTTCATTCTTATTCCTAGCTAGCTTAATTCGTTTCCTGAGTGATGTTCGTTCAAATTTGAAATGTTTGTGGAATTTCATAATTATAGTTATCATCTCGACAATTTACTAAGGTATTTGTATTAGAGTTATGATAGTTATTTGTAAAATCAATGAGTTTTAAACATCCTACATTAAAATCCTACATCACGCACAAAGCTAGAATAAACTTGTCGACTATGTTGATATATGCAAGTTGGGTACGATCAAAGCTAAAATAAAAGCTCACGTTATCCCACATCGGAGTATACATGAAACATGATATATATGTTAGAGTAAATCACTAATAATCCCTTTTATGATCCGTATTTTAGAGATTACTCTCAAAAAGATTTTTGCCAAATATTACCCCCTTAAAGTTTTCCAAAAATTAGAATTTACCCCCCGACCCCCTTCTCTCCTCTTTCCGGCGACTTATGCTTATTTTCTTTCAGATTTGCCTCTCCCCTTAGTAACACACTCTCTCTTCACTTTACCTCCCTGAAGCACACATCCCCTCCCAAAACCTCCAAACTCCCCCAAATTCCCCCAAATCAAGAACCCTAACCCTAATTGACCAAATTGACGAGAAATCGAAGACGACGAATCATTCGCAATCAATCGACCCAATTCATTCGTAAGGTAATTTCTCTTCTTTCCTCTTGCTATTTTTAATTCTGGTTTCTATTTTGCACATTCAAATTGAAATTTCTGGGTTTAAGCTCGCAATTAGGGTTTACGGTTCGAAATTCAATTGAACAATATTGTTTATTGTTTGGGAGCACTTGTGTTTATCTCCTGATTCAATTGAACACTATTTCAGTTGTGTTTATTTTGCACATTCAGAATTGAACACTAATGTCCGGTTGTGACATGGAAGAAATGTTAATTTAATTACTTTTGTTTATATTCTGATTAGGATGGAGTTCAATCTGCGTACGTTCTTTGGTGGTGAGTTTGCTCTAGTTAATGGTAGAATTGAATATGTTGGGGGTGGTATGCATCTGGAATGTGGGTTAAATACTCGAACTGTGGATGTCCAATACTTTAGAAATCTAGGAGAGCGTTTAATGGGAAGGAGAGACTTCAAAATTTAATATAATAGAGCCGATCCTAGACCTGCTCAAATCATGGGGAAGGCAATTGTTGACAGTCCACATGATGTGGACTGTCTATTGAAGACAATGACAAAGGAGAGGTCAATTACGGTGTTTATGCCAGTACGCAGAAAGTTGAATTACGTGTCTCCTCCAAGGACCAAATGTCCTAATGTGGACCTAGTGGAACAAAGACAA
This sequence comes from Agrostemma githago, assembly GCA_958450325.1. Classification (NCBI taxonomy): domain Eukaryota; kingdom Viridiplantae; phylum Streptophyta; class Magnoliopsida; order Caryophyllales; family Caryophyllaceae; genus Agrostemma; species Agrostemma githago. Next base: position 61,638,481 of record OY288240.1, read on the forward strand.
CACATGCCAAGGGACCACTTCCCCATAAGGGAATCTTCCACATTGAAAGCACCCTCAACAAAACCACCCACTCACAATAAACAACTCCCTTCACCTTCACCCTTGAGAAGAAGCCCTAGAATAAGTAAGGAAACCTCTTCCACCTCCAGTCACCCGTCCATTCCCACTACAGAGCAATCACTTTGCTCACCTGAAGCAGCCAAAAATATCCCCATTTAATTGGTGTCAATAAGCCGTTCACTAGTAGAAAACTATCCCTTGGAACCGGTTGTAAACTACCCTTTGGAACCTTTTTTCATAGGTTCTTGTTCGGGCCAAAAATTTGCACCTTCGGAGTACCACGTGGCAAAATATGAGTGGACGGTCAAAAGGTCAGAAGTCAAAAGTCAACAACGTAAGGGTCCACGGTTCACGGATGAAAAGTCAAAGTCGAAGATTAAAAGATGGAAGTCAAAATAATCGAAAGTCGTCAAGCCAAGCAAACCCGGAATAATAAACAGCAATAGGCCAAACGAAGCATGGAGTGAATAAAACAATGGGCCACTTAATCAAGCAGGCCCAAGAAACAAAGGGAAAAACTTAGCCCAGATGAAGAGGGAAAGGCAGCAGCTGCTGCTCCTACAATTCAGGAAACCCTCCTGAAGACCATGAGATAAATGAGGAGAAGAATATAACTGCTGAGGAGGATGCAACGGCTAAGGGATGATTAAATACCAAAATCTTAAGCAATAAAAGAGATGATTAAATACCAAGATCCGAAGCAATAAAATAGAGGTTAAATGCCAAGATTCGAAGCAATAAAATGGAGGTTAAATGCCAAGATTCCCAACCAATGAGGGAGATAACGGCCATTAAGAGAGAATTAAAGGAGGAAGATTCTGAGGAGAAAAGGCAACGGATAAGAGCACTATAAAAGGGACAAAGCAGACAGAGAAAGGGATCATCCGAGAGCACTCAACAAAAGCAAGCATCATAAGAAATATACACCATAAGCCATAAGTCGTGATAAAATTCTCGGTATTAGTATTCCTATTTTACTCTTCTCCATTGATAGTAGAAACTTTGGTGGGATTCCGACTCCCCCCGCGGTTTTTCCCACATTGGGTTTTCCGCGTCACCAAACTTTGTGTGTCGTTATTTTCTTTCGTTGTTCCTCGTTCTCTAGTTTTATCTCGATTTCACCGACCCGTAGTTATAGGACGATTGCTTTAACCCGCAACTTAAATCGTAGACCCGGTATATTTTTTACCAAAACAATTTGGCGCCCACCGTGGGGCCAAGTGATCATTTCCTATAAACCAAACCCTACCGTGAAGCAAACTCGTGTCACCATGACCGGATCCGGCCAAAGTTCGTCCAGCAGTCAAGGAGCATCAACTCAGCCAAGTGGAGGAAGGTTGTCCCCAGGATCAGCAGAGCTGGTTTTCACACCCCTCACCTTGGGTATTCCCACCAGCCAAGCGGTGAAACCCACGTTGCCGGTGTCTAGGCCCCCTCCGACGCCTAAAACCTCTGGGGTCACCAGCTCCTCCAAGGCCAGGAAGGAAAGCATACCAACCAGAACCTTGACTCCAGGAGGATTCGTAGAAGAAGCTTCCAGTGGAGCGGGGTCACCAGACTTGATGCAGAGTATGCTCCAGGGAATCAATGCTCTGCGCCAAGCAGTAGAAACCCTGCAGAAGGACAACCAAGATATCAAGGATCGAATCTCAGCAGCAGACAAGACCCCAGTTGCATCGCTCCAGGTGTCACCAGAGATGCTGCCTCTGATGCCTAGGGGAGAACCCAGCACCCGTAGGGAATCAGCAGCTGGCAGGAAGACCACCAGAGAGGTCCCTTCAGAGTTGGTCACCAGACTGGAGCTAGGATTGGCTCCACCAAGCCCGGTTATTGAACCCCAAGGGTTGGGTTACTTGACCTATGGCCCCACACCCGGCAGATCTCCTACCGCAGGTAACTTTCTCTCCAACATCGAAAGTCGAGAGACTAACTCACTACCTTCTGCAGGCACCCCTGTCCACCAGACGCCAGGATGGCAATTTGTAACTCCACCAGAGATGACCACCTTATCCAACAACCAACCCTCTGGAGGAATGTGGACAACGCCTGCCCTCAACCAGCAGGCGTCAGAGTGGCAGCCCAGATCCGTGACAGCAGCAGCACCTTTACCTCCTCCTCCTAGTAGTCAACACCCTGGAGGACCTTATGCAGGGAGTACTCCTTTCAACTTTTCTCCTCCTGTCTCTAACCCTTTTGCAGGAACAATCAGCACAGCAGATCAGCAACGCCAAGAACTGAAGGAATTGAGGGACCTGATCAACAAGATTCCTGGAATGCCACGCCCCCTGGAGAGAGCAGCTAGGGACAGCTACGCAGATTCACCCTTCATCGACGATCTAGCCTGTGTTGCTGTACCCAAGGGCTTTATGCCACCAGCCATGACGCTTTATGATGGCACTGCAGACCCCCTAGATCACATCAACCAATACAAACAGAAGATGATGGTGGTGACCGCTACGGGGCCCCTGAAGGAAGCCTGCATGTGCAAAGGGTTTGGCTCCACTCTGTCAGGAGCAGCCCTCCATTGGTTCGTCGGTCTGCCTAACCGAAGCATCACCTCCTTCGCTGACCTGGTCAATGCCTTCAACCAGCAGCAGAAAACCAGAGAAGCAGGCCAGTGATTTGTATCGGGTAGTGCAGAAGTTCGAAGAATCTACACGTGACTTCCTCAACAGATTCAACAAGGAGAAAGTCACCATCCCCAGATGTGATGTGCCCACCGCCATAGAAGCCTTCCGCCAAGGGCTCCACCAGGATTCAGACCTCTATAAAGACCTCACAAAGTACCCATGTGCCACATTCGAGGATGTGCAGACCAAGGCGATGGCAGCCATCAGGCTAGAAGAAGATTTAGGCCCCAGAAGGGCTGCGTATGGTCATGTCACCAGAAAGGCGCCAGCAGAAAAGAGGGGTGAAAGATCAAAGCCCTATGACAAGAACGTGAGCAAAATTTCTGAGGAGAAAGACTGGAAGGACAATCCAGGATTGCCACCTAAAGTAAGTGAGTATGGGTTCTCTACCAACCTTGATGGGGTGCTCAAGGCTCTGAGGGAGTTAGGGCGCAGAGTCAGGTGGCCCAGGAGACAGGAGTACACCAATGACCGAAGAGACGCCAGCAAGAGGTGCGAATTCCACGACGACATTGGACACCATAACGATGAGTGCGTCCAGCTCAGAAGGGAGGTTAAGTTCCAGTATGATCAGGGGAATCTGGATCACCTTATGTCCAGAAACTCTAGCAGAATAAATGCAGCAGATCAGGTATTGCCTTCTCCACCTCCAATATGTACCAGAATTGTCAATGTGATAACAGGAGGATCGGAATTATGCGGGCTGACCTACTTAGCAGCCAAGAGACATGCTTCTCAGACCAGAGGGGACAGACCAAAGGACTCCTGCAGAATCAGTTGCAAGGATCTTCCAGCTGTCACCTTTGACGAAACTGATGCAGAAGCTACTCCAGAGAGGCACCATGACGCATTAATAATTACTCTCTCCATAGGGAATTGTACCGTGAAGAAGATTCTGGTGGACACTGGAAGTTCAGTCAACCTCATCATGCTGGAAACTCTCCAGAACATGGGGTTTAGCGAGAAGGATCTAATGAGGAAGGCGGTTCCCTTGGTAGGTTTTAGTGGTGAGACCAAGCATTCTCTGGGAGAGATCACCATTCCTACCTACGCCGGAGGAGTAAACAAGCAAGTACGGTACCTAGTCATTGATGGACCCTCCACCTACAACGTGATTCTAGGAAGGCCTTGGATTCATGAGATGAAGGCAATCACCTCCACCTACCACCAGTGCCTGAAGTTCCCAACACCATGGGGAGTGCAGAAGATCAACGGAGACCAAGGAGAGGCCAAAGATTGCTACAGGGTAGCCCTTAAGAAGACGGCGAGCCCCCCAGCATAGCAATTACAGAGCCTTCATCTGCCTCTGCAGGAGTACGTAGAGCCACCTCAGGCGGAGTTGGATGAAGTCAACTTGGACAAGCAACATCCAGAGCGAAAAGTGTTAATCGGATCAGAATGCACATGTAATATCCGCCAAAACCTCATTGAATTATTAAAAACTAACATGGATTGTTTTGCTTGGTCGCATGATGATATGGTAGGTATAGATCCGAGCATTATCACCCACAGGCTAAGCGTGGACCCAAGCTACAAACCAGTCCAGTAGAAGAGAAGGAAGTTTGCTCCAAAGAGAAATCAGGTCATAAATCAGGAGGTGGACAGTTTGCTGGCTGCTGGAAAAATCATGGAGGTGAAGTACCCAGAGTGGTTGTCTAATATGGTGGTGGTTCCAAACAAGAATGGCAAGTGGAGGGTGTGCGTCGATTTCACCGACTTGAACAAAGCATGCCCGAAAGATCCATTCCCCCTACCACATATAGATGCCATGGTAGATGCTACAGCAGGCCACGAGATGCTAACCTTTCTTGATGCATGGAGTGGGTACAACCAGATCAAGATGCATCCAACAGACCAGGAGAAGACAGCCTTCAGGTCTGAGAGAGGTATATATTGTTACAATGTAATGCCTTTTGGTCTGAAGAATGCAGGTTCCACCTACCAGAGACTAGTCAACAAGATGTTCAGGAGACAGATTGGGGACACTATGGAGGTATATATTGACGACATGGTCGTCAAGTCAAAGCAAGCTTCGCAACATACAACACACTTGGAGGATACCTTCAACACCTTGAGGGAATACAAGATGAAGTTAAATCCTTCAAAGTGCACATTTGGAGTGACATGTGGGAAGTTTCTGGGGTACATGGTGACCCAGAGGGGAATTGAAGCTAGCACAGAGCAGATCAAGGCCATCCTCCAGCTGGAATCCCCACAGAAGCCAAGAGACGTGCAAAGGCTGACTGGAAGAATTGCTGCTCTGAGCAGATTTATCTCCAGGTCTTCAGATAGATGTCGACTGTTCTATGATATCCTGAAGAAGGCCCAAAGGTTTGATTGGACAGCAGAGCACGAGAAGGCGTTCAGCGACCTGAAGCACTACCTCAGCACTCCACCTCTGCTGTCAAAACCAGAACCTGGAGAACCACTCTTCCTGTATTTATCAGTAACCGAGGTAGCAGTCAGCGCGGTATTAGTACGTGAGCACGAAGGAGCACAATGCCCAGTATATTATGTTAGTAAGTCTCTGCTTCCTGCAGAGACCAGGTACACATCCCTTGAAAAACTCGTACTTGCACTTGTTACGGCATCTTATAAACTTCGACCTTTTTTTGAATCACATGCTATTTCCGTAATAACAAATTATCCACTAAAAACTATTATGAGAAAACCTGAGTTATCAGGGAGAATGGCCAAGTGGTGTATACACTTGAGCGGCTTCGACCTGAAATTTGTCCCCAGAACAGCGATAAAATCCCAGGCGTTAGCAGACTTCGTATCCGACTTCACCCCAGCACTGCAGACACAGGCAGAGAAAGACATCCTCCTCCTTGAGGAGGACAAAGGCAAACAGGTGTGGAAGCTAAATGTAGATGGCGCCTCCAACATGCGAGGATCTGGAGCAGGATTAGTTCTGAAGTCTCCTCAGGGGGATCTCATAGTCCAAGCAGTACAGTGCGAGTTCCGAACAACAAACAACGAGGCAGAATATGAAGCTCTAATCTTGGGTCTCCAGCTAGCTCTAGACCTCAAAATCAAGCGCCTAGAGGCTTACAGCGATTCCCAGCTAATAGTCAATCACATGAATGGTTCGTATGCAGCTAAGGACTCCAAGATGGTGTCTTACCTTGAAGTGGCAAAGGAGCTCTCCCTCAGGTTCGTAGCCTTCTCAATCGACCAAGTCCCTAGGGACCAGAACGTGGAAGCAGACGCCCTAGCCACCCTGGGGGCAACCTTCAAACCAGGCGTAGTTTCCACCATACCCATTGTCCATGTACTGGAGCCAGCAGTTTGGACAGGCACACAGGAACACCAGATGCTGAGGCAGGAGGACAATTCACCAGACCAGGGATTGCAGTGGCGGCAGGAGGCAGGAGTCTGCAGCACCTCAGCAGAACAAGAAAGAATCCCAAACTGGAGAAAACCCTACCAAGAATGGTTGCAAAACGATATCCTGCCAGCAGACAAGAAGGAAGCCCGGAGTTTTAGAATGAAAGCGTCCAGGTACACCCTCATTGATGGTGTCATGTTCAAAAGATCAGCTGTTGGACCATACTTGAGGTGCCTAAGTCAGCAGGAGGCAGAGGTGGTTATGCATGACCTCCACAGTGGTGAGTGTGGAAATCATGCAGGGGGCAAGAGTCTATCCAACAAAGCACTCCGCCAAGGTTACTATTGGCCGACAATGCGCAAGGACGCGAGGGAATATGTTAAGAAATGTGACGCCTGCCAGAGACATGCACCGGTCAATCACCAGCCAGCAGAGCCGTTGCACCCAGTAATATCTCCTTGGCCCTTCATGAAATGGGGGATGGATATTGTTGGCAAGCTACCGAGAGCCCCAGGAAACAAGGTTTTTATGTTGGCCATGACTGACTACTTCTCCAAGTGGATAGAAGCAGAAGCATTCCCTCAGGTGACTGAGAAGCAGGTTATATCCTTCATAAAACGTAACATTATCTGCAGGTTTGGCATTCCTTCAGAGATCATCTGCGACAACGGATCCCAGTTTATTGGCAACAAGATGGAGGCCTACTGCGCCAGGTGGAACATCACACTAAGCAAGTCTACCCCCAGAAACCCTCAGTCTAATGGTCAGGCGGAGTCTAGCAACAAAATTGTGATAGACAACCTGAAGAGAAGGCTGGAGGAGGCAGGGGGCAGATGGGCAGAAGAACTCCCCTTGGTGCTGTGGTCTGACAGAACTACACCCAAGGTGGCTACAGGACAAACACCTTTCAGTTTGGTCTTTGGAGCTGAGGCGGTCATCCCTTCAGAGGTGAGAGTGCCTACTCATAGATACGGATGCATAACCGAAGACAGGAACCAGGTAGAGATGGCAAGCAGCTTGGATACTATAGATGAGCTCAGAACCGATGCTCAAATAAGGATGGCCTCCTACAGACAAACAGTCGCCAGAAGTTACAACAAGAATGTCAGAGTCAGAATCCTGCAGGAAGGAGACCTAGTCCTCAGAAAAGTCTTCCAGAACACCAGGAACCAACGAGCAGGAAAGTTCGCTTACAATTGGGAAGGACCCTATCAAATAGAGAAAGTAGTTGGGAACGGAGCCTACCGACTTATGACCATGGAGGGGAAGATCATCCAAAAGCCATGGAACATCGTACACCTAAAGAAATACTTCTTCTGAATGGGCCACATCCGCCAGCAATCTGGGCCACTGCCGCCAGAAACATGGGCTACAGCCGCCAGAAACGTGGCATCTATTCTGCTAGGTGCACCTCCACCAGAACCCAGGTTTAATCTTTTCAAACCTCGCAAACACGTATTTAAATTTTCCTATCATTCTTCTGTTTTCTTTTCTTTCTTTTAGCAAAATTCAAATTTTTTCCCGCATATTTAAATCAGATAAAATTTTGATTTCCTTTTTACGTGTGTCGTCAAAATTCAAATTTCTTTGGCATTAAGGTTTGATTTTCTTATTGCGTACATTTTCGAAATTTGATTTTCTCTCTCCATATATTTTCGAAATTCGATTTTTTGCTTCCACATATGTTTTCAAATATTTTGTTCCCTATCTTTGCCAAATTTTTGTCAGTTTTCTCAAATTGAGTGCTGGTGACTAATCTGGTGGAGTGTACAATTTCTACAGAGGGCGTGCGTCTGTGACTAAGTGCCTACAACCGGGACATTACAGTCTCCTGCGCCACTTAGCACCCACGCAAAGCGTGGCACCTCCGACTGAGTGGGCGAACTAAACCCTAGGCCACCACTATATCAAAGGTCGACCATACAAACATAAGGCATGCATACAACAGAAGGTAGTTAGACAAAACTACAACAAACGATTACAATCAAATGCAAACAACCACGATCAAAAGCACACGATTACGATCTTCTATTAAGGCACGAAGAGCCACAAAATACTAACACACTTCGGTCCCCTGAGCAAAGGCGAAGTCATTACAGAATTTTTTGCAAACAGTAACAAATCGGAAGTTCATGCCATGCAGGACTCACAAGCCGAAAACAAAGGAGGAATGACATCACTCCAGCAGAACTTGGTCCACAGCCTGGACATTCTCCTCTGGTGGAGGCGGAACTGTAGCAGATTCTCCTGCAGAAACCTGGGTCTCTGATGAACAGCAACAGAATCTCCCCCAGGGTCATCAACGACATCCTGCTGGTCCACGCTCTCTTGCCCATCAGCCTCCTGATCAGCAATGAGAAATCAACGGACTCCATCAGATCCTCCGCCTCCACATCAGAAAGAGCATCCAGGTCAGGCGCCACAGGAAATTCCTCATCCAGTCACTTCTTCTCTACAACCAGATTCCTCCACCAACAATCTGCGAACCAAGTCCAACTCCTTCGGAGAACCTTCTTCTAGCACAGACCTGGGACCAGGAAGTAGCATATGATCCAGGAAAGTCATATCCTCTACAGACTTACCAAAGCCTTCAGGAAATTTGAGTGCCACTTCAGCAGAAACCTCATCAACGGATCTGGGGGCAGAATAAGAAGTAGACTTAGAAAGGTCTGCCACCAGAGGTCCACTCTCTGCAGGAATAATTTCTAAGAGAGGGGACAGATCACGCCTTCTCCTAGAACCAGCAAGGCCAGCTGAAGCAGAGCCAACTGCCTACAACTGGGGCAAGCGGAAATTCCTGCCTAAGATGAGCTTAGTCGGAAATTTGGGGGCATTTGTTCGGGCCAAAAATTTGCACCTTCGGAGTACCACGTGGCAAAATACGAGTGGACGGTCAAAAGGTCAGAAGTCAAAAGTCAACAACGTAAGGGTCCACGGTTCACAGATGAAAAGTCAAAGTCAAAGATTAAAAGATGGAAGTCAAAATAATCGAAAGTCGTCAAGCCAAGCAAACCCGGAATAATAAACAGCAATAGGCCAAACGAAGCATGGAGTGAATAAAACAATGGGCCACTTAATCAAGCAGGCCCAAGAAACAAAGGGAAAAACTTAGCCCAGATGAAGAGGGAAAGGCAGCAGCTGCTGCTCCTACAATTCAAGAAACCCTCCTGAAGACCAGGAGATAAATGAGGAGAAAAATATAACTGCTGAGGAGGATGCAACGGCTAAGGGATGATTAAATACCAAAATCTTAAGCAATAAAAGAGATGATTAAATACCAAGATCCGAAGCAATAAAATAGAGGTTAAATGCCAAGATTCGAAGCAATAAAATGGAGGTTAAATGCCAAGATTCCCAACCAATGAGGGAGATAACGGCCATTAAGAGAGAATTAAAGGAGGAAGATTCTGAGGAGGAAAGGCAACGGATAAGAGCACTATAAAAGGGACAAAGCAGACAGAGAAAGGGATCATCCGAGAGCACTCAACAAAAGCAAACATCATAAGAAATATACACCATAAGCCATTGATAAAATTCTTTGTATTAGTATTCCTATTTTACTCTTCTCCATTGATAGTAGAAACTTTGGTGGGATTCCGACTCCCCCCGCGGTTTTTCCCACATTGGGTTTTCTGCGTCACCAAACTTTGTGTGTCGTTATTTTCTTTCGTTGTTCCTTATTCTCTAGTTTTATCTCGATTTCACCGACCCGTAGTTATAGGACGATTGCTTTGACCCGCAACTTAAATCGTAGACCCGGTATATTTTTTATCAAAACAGTTCTACTGCCACAGATTCCTTTGGTCCGAAGCTTTGGAACCGGTTGTAGGACGGTTCCAAAGATAACCTTCGAAACCGGTTGTTGGTGGAACCGGTTCCAAAGGTTATACCATTGGAACCTGTTATAATTACAACCGGTTCCAAAGGTATTCCATTGGAACCTGTTATAATTATAACCGGTTCCAAAGGGTATCCTATTGGAACCTACTGTAATTACCAACCGGTTCCAATGGGTATACCATTGAAACCTGTTGTGTTTCACAACCGGTTCCAAAAGGTGTAAAAAATTAAAAAAAAAATCAAATCCACGACAATATATAAAAGATAATCACATGTTTAATAAAAATGAAAAAAATAAATTATTTTTATTAATATTAAACTGAAAATTGCAATGTATATGGTCATCGTACACATCGTAAACACATCAGTTAATCGGCCATTCACACATCCTAAATACTCCAATCTTCTTTATCTTTGTAGTTCCTTCCTTGGAATAAGGAAGCTCTCCCGTCCTACACCTCAGAAGTCTGCGATCAGCTTGGAGAAGTCTGGGATCACTTTGCCTCCTCCCATATATAGAGATTCTATACCCTGCCATATGTAAGAACAAATCATTATTATTTCCGAAACAATACGACACTATGCAATGAGCCCATGGCTAGGTAGGTGCAATCAAGTATTAATCAAATCATACATCTCACCTATTTTATAAGAGGGGTTTTTCTTTCCTACAACTCGCCTTATATTAAAAAAATTATGTTTCAACTAAATCCTTCATTTTACGAGAACAATAAAACTAATTTGCTTGTCAAAAAATTTGACTTCTTAGGCATTCAAACCTGATACTTGCTTGCTTCGAGAACACACAACTTCTTTTGTTACTTCACCAGAAAAATGCACATTTTAAGATAGAACGATAACCATCATATTATTATATAGTAACAAATAAAAGTGTTAATTTGTCCACAAAAAAATGAGTTTATGACATTGAAAATATGAATAACCTAATCCATGAGGTGAAAAAAGGGGGAAAAACAAGAAAGAAATGGATGAATATAGCACAAACCTTGGATAATACTGATTACCAAAATCGCACAAGCCTTGGATTATTCCTGAAGCTTGATCAGCTACATCTTTGATCTGTATAATTGATACAGAAATTATGCATTGCATTACATTTTAGAGTGTAGGAATGTGCACTAACTTGAGAATATTTAGGAAAATAAATAAGTTACCTTAACGGAGCTTGCAAAGAGCAATTCGGCTCTAGTTGTAAATTGAATGAACCACAGAAGGCGAGCATCAGAATCACGCACGCTGTTCCCAGGACATTTGATTCAACAAAAACCCGTTAATTTAATCATAGTATGCTTCATAGACTACAGGGTAAATTCTATGTTAATCACAAGATAAATTCTGAGGAAAATGGTAATCTGACAGAAACCTAGGTTTTTCAGGACTATGATCAAATGTTTGTGGACTCAGATTTTCTCATCTCATCAATCAATCAAAGGTAGTAAAAGTAAGATGAACATTTCCCATCTGGGTAAATTAGCACATACCTGCAGGACATAGTAGCTTCATGGACAACACGATCAATTTCAACTGTAGTGATGCCTGGACGGATATTTCGTGTAGCGGCATCCAAAACCTTCCTTCCAACTTAGAAACAACAATCTTCAAAGCAAGACTTAAGAAAGCAAATGAAAAAATAACATACAACCTTCATAACAAACTCAACAGTGAAAGGAGAATGAGAGAGATGAAGGTGAAGGACTCAAGTCAAGCATGCAACAGAAATGTTCAAAGACTGTTTATTTATTGGAAAAAAATTTAATAGCATGAATTCATCCACATATGAGTAAAATGGCCTTATGAAAACCATTCTAAAGTTTGAGCCTCTTCACCTAATCCTTAGATAGTCTAATACAGAGAGTAAAACAAATGGAGAAGTATCCTTGTGTATTCACTCCTGAGAAAATCATAGGCACTTTGCACAATGTTTTTGCAATACAAGCCCATGTATGAATGAATTCATGTGCAGTTCACAATAAATAACCAGAATTGCAATTTTTTTGTAAGTCACTTGGGATTTCAATATTCTAAGTGTTACTAGTACTACTGACCTAAAACTCTTCGCAAATTTTGACATAAATCCCTATTAATCAACATTTCTCCATATTTGTTATACAAACTCTCTAGCTTTGCAATCGGGAAGCAAGGATTATATGGTATTGAATCACACTCTATTGGCAAAAGAAAATATTGAACAAAGTGGAATTACACAGAAGTTGTTCCCACAATCAGCATTACACAACACTCTGCTCAGTTTTCACAGTATTCCATCTTCTTTACTCCTTTACATTGTAGACCTCTTTAATATACACAAACAAATGTTGGTTTTGCAGCACAAAATATAGGTCTATGAAGCAGGAACCTTCACCTTGCTCTCATCAACTCAAAATGTCTTATAAACTAACCTAATGTCCATCACCTTCACACATACAAAAATGAAATAATAATGACCTATAATGTCTAATAATGTCTGATATATGTATACGGTCTTGCTTCCACATGACCTATAATGAGAATTCTTTGTGAAATCGACATTGCTCAGAAACCACCAAACATATTCTAGGTTTCTCGCCCCTCAGAAGGGGGAGTCACAGAAATCTAAGCCTAGTAAAAACCCTAACACACAAGCATAATCAAATTAAACATTTCGACCACTCATAAATCATGATATCGTCGATATAATTAATAACCAACACGCGATAATGATTTCCCCTTTCCCCAAATTAAATCAAAATCAAGCGAATCTTGCATGAATTGATGCATCAATCGCAGACAAGATCTGCCACCAAAAATTAATCAGAAATCGAGAAAAAAAACATCAATATACACACTGCAGGAGTAAATTAAAAACAATGAGATAAAATTAGGGTTATTTAACAAGAATAATACCAACTTTGGGTGGTATTCCATCAATAAAACCAACTTTAATTAATACGGGAATAAAACCAAGTATGAGACATATTATACGAGAATGAAATTGCCTCTTAAATGACCGGATGAAGTCGGTTTTTGTGGGTCCCATACTATTAATATACACTCATCTTCATCTTCTTCATTCCTCTAAATCAAATTCTCTCTCCTAAACCTACGTTTTAACTTAGGGTTGGATCAACCTACGTTTTCAATCAAACCAATTAAAAAAGAACATTAATTGGACACTTAAACCCTCAAACTAAACCAATAAGAAAACCCTTAGTTTACCCAGAAGAACCAAAAAGCTAAGTTAAACCCAGAAAAATCGATTTGGAGGAAATGAAAGAAAACTCACCGTTGACATTGTCAAACCACAAGATTGAGGAATGAACTTGAAAATACCCCTAAAAATTGATTTTCGACAAAGTTAATGATAATCAATTATAAACACGGACATAGAAAAGTCGGAGAAAGATAAACAAACAAAAATTTTGTAAAAAATTACCTTCGACGAAGTGAATGATGAAGTGGTGAAGTGATGATGAAGTGATGAAGATGAAGTGATTAGTTTGAAGTTTGGGAATTAAAGAAGTTAAAAGTGATCGAATTGGTTAGTCAGTAAATCTTGTATTAGTGGTAATATTAACGGGTGTAGGCGGTAGCAGGGAAGCGTATTTCATTCTCGTATAATATGTCTCATAGTTGGTTTTATTCCCGTATTAATGAAAGTTGGTTTTATTGATGGAATACCACCTAAAGTTGGTATTATTCCTGTTAAATAACCCATAAAATTAAAAGCAAACCTTAAAGAATTGACAAAAAGGCGAAGAGATAAGAGATATTGTGTTCCTTAAGCGTCCGTCAACAGCGTGGAGAGAGGAGCGGGGTGTGCGAGAATCAACTGCTGCGCATTTATCGTCTTTGTTTTCTTCATGGCGTCTTCGTGTTCTTCGTGACTGGGTTTTCTCCTCTTCAAGTCGTGGCTGAGTTCTTAGAGTTTTGTAATTTCTTTTTTAGAGATTTTTGAGATTAGGGTTTTGTAATTTCTGATTGGGAAGGTTTCTTTCTTTCTTTTTGTTTTTCTGATAAATGATTTGTAGGTTCCCGATTTCTGGAATTTCTCAATCTTTGGAACCTCCTGTAGTGGAAACAGGTTTCATTGATGGGGTCTTTGGAACCGGTTTAACATAAAACAGGTGCAAAACCATCTTAATAAGCCCAAAATATTTTACCCATTACCTTTGGCACCTCTTGTTAGTTAGCAACCGGTTTCATTGGTATAGGATTTTTTTGGTCATCTAAGGCACCTCTTATTTTTACAACCGGTTCCTTTCAACAGGTTCCAATGACATTAATTCTACTAGTGGTTGGAGCATTTAATTGGGATAAATGAAGGCAGAAGAGTGCAGAAATTACCATTCAAAAGGAAATTAGTGTTTGTGGAATCTAGTGAATCTGAGGCTGTGGCCTTAGATAAGGCTGACCAAGGCATAGATCTAGGTGGTGGGGACTGTTTGAATGAACAACATGACATGAGAAATGTTGGTGATGATGATGGAGATATTTTGTTGAGCACCTTCATAAAAAGAGGTAAAAGAAACAGAAAGAAGGGGGTGGCTGAGGATGAAGTTGAAAAAATCTTAGCAGAAACTTTGAGAAGCTTGAGAAGTGGTGACGATGAAGTAAGTGATGAAGATTTTGTTCCAAGTGAGGAAGACTTAGGTGGAGTAAATGTTGGTGATACTGAGGATGATGATTCTGTGCCTGTGAAGGGTAAGAAGGGTAAGAGAGGTAAGGGTAGTACAGGTGAGGGTAGTGAAAGTAAAGTGAGTAAAAATAAGGATAGTAAAAGTAAGGGGAGTAGAAGTAAGGGGAAGAAAAGGAAGGGGAAAGAAGTCGTTGAGGATGATGATGAGTTCACTGATTCTGAAATCAATAGTGCTGATGATTCAGATCATGGTTTGAATGAATTTGAGTTGTGTGTGAATCTTGATGACCAGTTGTTAGAAGAAAGTCCAGAAGCAGAGGCCAAAAACTATGGGGAGGAGGCATTTGGTGATACCTCCAAGCAGAACAAGGAAATAGACATATTTGTTCTCGACAACTTGAATGTATTTGCTGGTAAGGACACTTTGTGTGACGATGATGAGCTACACAGTTTGGCTGGCATTGATGATGATGAGGGATGCATTTACCCTACATTCAACTCCAAAATTGACTTCGGTAAACCAATTCAGTTGAAGGTTAGTTTGAAATTCCGTAGTGTAGATATTTTTAGGAAAACATTAAGAAATCACGGCATTTTCAACTGCTATGATTTCTACTACACTCACAACGAAAGGGAGAGGGTGACTAATAAGTGTAGGAACATGTGCAATTGTGAGTGGAACAACAAGAAGTCTAAGCTTGGTAAGTGTTCCTGTGGTGTAAAGAACCCTTGTCTTTTTCACATTCATGCTAGAAAACTACCTGACTCTAGCACATTCCAAATTAAATCTTTACAATTGAAACACAACCGTGTCATGAGTAGCTATAATAGGAAGGTGTCTGTTGAGTACTTAGCCGAGAAATACATTGAGTTTTTGAAAGAAAACATTGATTGAAATTTTAGATCTTTTCAACGGCATGTGGTTAAGGACTTGGGTGTTTTTAGATCTGAGGTGTCCGTTTAGATCTTTTCAAAGGCATGTGGTCAAGTGTTGGTATGCAAGGTGTAGAGCAAAATTGATAATATATGGGAATGCAAATGATCAGTATGCTAGGGTTTGGGATTATGCAGCTGCAAGTAGGAATTACAACGCAGGATCATCATCCTTTGTTGTTTGCGATGGTATTAACAGACCCCCATCATCATCCTTTGTTGTTTGGACGAAATTCATTATCGAACATACTTGACTTGAAAATTCGATCGTCGTCACAAACTTAGATCCTCCGCGTTTCGATGTCATAATTTGGCTTTAAAAGCCTACGACTATCGATTTAGCGTCATAGGATGTTGCTCGGATCGATTTGAAAATAGTTTTATTATATAAAAGTACGCGATATTATATACATATATAAACAATGATAAATAAAGTGTTAGATTGTTAGGTGCGATAATTAAATGTTAGTAGTTAGTAACGGAAATGAAATGTTAGTAGAATGATAATGTAAATGTTAGTAGTTAGTAATTAGTATAAAAAAATGAAAAGAATTAGAGATTAGAAAAATGGGATTTGATACACCCTCAACCTACATGTTAATAAACTTGGAAATAAGGCTCGTAGAGTGTCGTCGAAGGCACGAGAACGGTTCGAGAATGTAGGGTGAGTTAGGGTGTGTAGTTAGGGAGAGAATGCTCTCGGTCTTTGACGAGTTTTGATATCGGGATTGATTGTGTGTGTGTATGAGTGCAAAGAACTCAAGGGTGGTGAAAATGTGTGAAAGGTGATTGAAAGGCTCCCGGTTTTTTTGGCTAAAGGTTTCAAGAATGTGAATTGTGTCCCTTGAAACGTTGGAGGTAAGGGTGTATTTATAGAGTTTTACAAAATGTTTCGGCTCAAGATTCGGACCCCTGAAATGAGGCGGTTCAAGACTCGGGCGCCCCGGATGAGGCGGCTCAGTTCTGGGGTGCCTGGTTGCCGGCAGTTGAACTTGCGCATATAAAAAATTGCTCAAAATACGGATTGATATTGGTGTTATTCGAGCCACAATTTGTTTCCATTTGACATTGATTGATTTTGTACTTGGACGCATTTATGGCTTGCTTTGGTTTTCGGGTTTCGACTTTGATCGGTTCGGCTCGGTCGCAAAAGACGGTTTTGCCCCTGGTGGCGGTTTTGGCTGAAATTAGCTTTATTTTATTGGAAACGACCCACTGAGTCTGATTTTGAGGTCGGTTTTGAGAGATTCACACTTCGCTAAATGCCCATGATGAATAATATGGATTCCGAGACCGTATTCGAGCGTATTAAAGCATGTTTACGTCCGATCATCATCAGATGTTTTGTTGGAAACTACTATAGACACAAGCAGTCAAAATGCGGGTGTCTACATAGCCCCCACTCTGACCGAGGCTTGGACAAGGCAAAAGTCAGAGTAGCCACCAGGCCAATCAAGGATTACGACCTGGTAGCCTTCCGGTCGGGTCGTTTGTAGTCCATTAGACTCGCGTAAAAGGGATCGCCAGCCATAAGGTAGAAATCTTACCTGTCTTGATGATGATGGCTCCGTGGGGAGTTTCCTTCGAAGTCTCGGGTGTACCTTTATGCAAACACATCATATCTTGGATGTAGCATTTCAGAAGAATTATCAACATATTTTATATCGTATTTTATTGTCCCCCGACAACTGTTTTTGAGCTTTTCTTTTTCCTTATTTATATATTTAATGTCGATTTCTATTAGAAAGTCGATACTGTCGATTCTCGTACTACTTTGCAGGTTAGGTACAATCTCGAGTAATAACCCGGATAGCCGAGACGAGGACGGAAGACTAGGAGGAAAACGAAAAGCCGAGAAGCAAGTAATTGCTCAATCACGAGCTCAGCAGCACCCACTCGATCAAGTGGTGCTAAGCGCTCGATCGAGTGCATCATATTCGAGCCCAACTAGACTGCATCAGAGTTTTGGGCCTATTCCCCCTTTCAGCCCAAAGACAAACTCAACTTGGAGCTCAGCATGCACTCGATCGAGTGCGTCACACCCTGGCCGCGAAGTAGATTTTAATTCGTTTAGAATTTTGGGCCTGTTTTGGAAGTCCAAATGATTTGTGTTTAAATCAGTTTTCTTAGGATTGTCAGACAGACCTTTTTTTACTTCATTACATCTTTTATCACATACATTACGTTACTTTTCTTAGGATTGAAGTCACGCTCTTTCCCCGTTTTTCTTCGCGAGATAGATCGAATTCTGTTCTTCCCTTTTGATCTCGAATTGTTTGGTATCGATTACTTTTAATTTTAATTTTAATTTCAATTTAGTTTTCTAGTTTTAATTTTTGTCTTAATTCGTTCTTAATTTTCGTAGTTATTTTGATTACAGTTTTCGTTTATTATTTATTAGTATAGAATTATTATTGTTCGTATAGTTTAATTCAATTCACATTCATCATGTTTATTTGCAACTCATATTTCGTGAGTTTAATTACAATCATCACGAGTAGCTAAATTTTATCTAGGGTTTAAGGGGATCAATGCGTGTTAATTGGGTTATAGTAAACTGACCTGTTTTTAATCGTATGAACTGTTGCCTGAATATTGTTTTAATTCTGATTCATTGATTACTGGCCAGGATTAATTAATTAGTATCACAATTAGGACTTTTCACCGACCGGGTTAAGGACTAATTAGGTCACGATGTTTTGGGTAGACTAGCTTAATTCTAGCGACCGCAGGTTAAGTTTAGTTCTAAAGTCTATAGTAGTACCAACCGGACCTACACCTTAGACAGTTCGATTATTGACCTGTTAGTTGACTCCCTGACCCGATTGATTTTCATTGTGAACCTGAGACCCTAGACTCTTTTATTATTGATTTACCTTATAGCAGTTAGTTGTCAGTCCACTTAAACAACAGAAAAACAGTGACTTGTAGTCTTAAGTCTAGACCTTAGAACGAGTATTTGAGTCCCGTCTCCTGGTGGTTCGACCCCTACTTCACTATCTGCATTAGTTAGTGGACCTTAGGGTATCTTTGATTAGGGACACGACTACCCCTGTCAAAATTTGGCGCCGTTGCCGGGGATCGAACCCGGGTCACCCGTATGACAGGGGGAAATACTTACCACTATACTACAACGACAGTATCGACTTTCTAATAGAAATCGACATTAAATATATAAATAAGGAAGAAGAAAAGCTCAAAAATGGTTGTCGGGGGACAATAAAATACGATATAAAATATGTTGATCAAACTCCCCCAAACAAAACCTTTGCTTGTCCTCAAGCGAACAACTAATATACAAATGAGGACAAGTGATGTGAAACACGACTCAAAGCTGAATTACAATTGTTCTCCTAAAATCGACTAAAACCGACGAGAAAACAAGTAATGCTCAAGAATGCAATGAGATCAATAATCATGCCATAATTAAACAATTGCTTGCCAAATTTTCAATCTTGCAAGACCAATAATGTCGGACTTCCTTACGGTTGTCACTCGACACTCATAAGCGCGGGTAAGTATATATGTGAAGATAAGAAAGAAATAGGACACTCACTCGACTTATGAAATATGCATGCAATCGAATATGAAATCAATCTCCCCAATCAAATACGTGTTCCACTAATCAGGACAATAGTACATGCCAAGGACTTACAAAGGGTGTCTTAAATGTGAGGGAATAAAATGAATTGTGCTTAAAACACGTATGTGAGTGTGGGGCTAAGACCAGTAGTCGCAGCTACACAATAAAAACTATCCATCCAAAAACCTCATCTATGAATTCTGGCCACTAACTAGAAGTAAAACTCAAAAGAGCATAAGAGATAATTTTGTCATCCTCCTAATTATAATTCAATTCTAGTTACAACATCTCGACCGTTCCCCGAAATATTATAAGAAGCATATATGTATTTCTTTTCTTTTTCTTGGAATTTTTCTTGTTTTTTCTAATTCCATTTTTTCTTTTTCTTTCTTTCTTTCTTTTTCATGCTTCTATATTTTTTCAATTCAGACAAGGGGAAGCCGAATATAAAGTCGCACAACAATGATATTCTACACTAGGATCCAAAAGATTTAAAAATCCCAAAATATGATCTAATAGTGAAGTAATTCCAATTATGTTCACTGCGACTGTCCTGGTAAGGTAGGCTATTCTGGGTTGTAGCTGATTGATATATATATATATATATATATATATATATATATATATATATATATATATATATATATATATATATATATATATATATATATATATATATATATATATATATATATATATAAAAAAAAAATAAAAACAGGCTTACAACAGCTGAAATAGGCTGAACATAGGGAAACTGACCTAAATCTACAGGGTAGTAAAAATGGGTCGTTTTGGCTATGTGGAGCTCATCAAAAACAGAAATGCCTTTCCTCATGTACCTCGTCCTCAAACCAAACACGTATTCAATATCAAGAGACAGGCGGCATGTTACTAATTATCAAGAGACAGGCGGCATGTTACCAAACACTTTCCATAAGGAGAAACCACTCAATTCCTAATTATAAATGAGACCAGTTATGGATGTTACTGGCCTAAGAAGCTCTAGATCCTCAGAATTTATGTGGTTTGCCGACAAAATGGTCAAATTTACTCATTTGGCAATCAACAGTTTAATAGGCAATCATATCAAAATCATCTCATCTCAGGAATTACATGCATTTAGGTACGGAGTCAGCTGTCAATTAGGAGAAATCATGTAAAACGCAATGTCATCATCGCCGTTTTGCATGTTTCACATCAGACACAAGACAGACACAAGACACAGAAAAATAAAATATTTTTGAATTTTTCTGATTTTTCAATTTTTTTTGGATTTTAGAATTTTTGAAAGCAATAAAAGCACACAATAAAAAATGAAAGCACAAAAAAACACAGAAACTCTCCCCCAAACCTAAATGTCACAGTGTACTCATTGTGACTCTACAACATATAAGACAGACAAATCCACAGCCAATCCTAAGTACAACTCGAACTAAGGGGAAGAAAAACCTAGGGAAGCAATAAAAACAG
Organism: Agrostemma githago; assembly: GCA_958450325.1. Lineage (NCBI taxonomy): Eukaryota > Viridiplantae > Streptophyta > Magnoliopsida > Caryophyllales > Caryophyllaceae > Agrostemma > Agrostemma githago. Next base: position 61,658,964 of record OY288240.1, read on the forward strand.
AAATAAAAAGGAAAGAAAGTACCGTATATACAATGGTAGCTCCCCCAAACCGGCTAATCAGCCATCTCATCATCTCCACCGGTCCCAGATGGACCGGCTCCAGTATCGCCCTGGCCTGAGCCACTAGTACCACCCTGATGACCTGACTGTCTCAAGTCTCTCAACCACTGTGCTCCTAGGCCACCGTAGGTGTGCCCGTAGTCCAGACCCCATGTAGCTGGATCAACCCCGTAGTCGTGGAATATACCACTAGTGTCTCCCAGACCTCTTCAGTAGGACGGGTGCTGAGGCGCCGAGATTCCTTGAGTAAGCATGAACTCGTGGATCTCGCGGTTGACGATGCTCTGATTAATCCCCTCGTGTACCCGTCGCTGGTGCTCATAAACTGTATCATACATAAACGGATACGGGTGCGGAAACTCGGCACCCGGAGTCTGGAACGGGAAGGTTGGAGTGGGTGTAGGTGTGGCCCTAGGTGGCTCGGTCTCGTCGGGTTCAGTCTCAATGCGAACCCTACGTCGAGGGGGTTGAACGCCCTCGTAAAAAATGAAGAGCTCCTCAGGCATGAGGTAGTTCGGTGGGTCGGGTGTGTTCTCACCCTCGGGAGTGGGTTGTAATGCAAGTAGTGGGGGTAGGGTAGTTCCTTCGGCGACCGGGAGGTTCATCCAAACCTTGTCCCTGACGCGCCACTGAAAGTTCGGGGGGATTGCCCCGAATCCACTTCAAAGTGGAAGTGAGGTAGCCACGTCCTAGCAAAGAGACGTGCTCAGTGAGACTCTCAAATAGAGCTGTTTCCCCAAAACCCATAATATAGCGCTTTGCTAGCATGGTGACAATGGCTCCACAACCGAGCGGTCCAGATTCACTGATCTGCCGCTCGATTCCGACACAGATCATACCCGGTGCACTAAACGCCTTCAGGGATCGCCTAAAGGGGTTTAGGTAGTGTCCTAAAATCAACACCTCCAATGAGTGAAGTTTACTCATATCGGAGCGTGGAAAAACCAAATGACTCAGAATCCGCAAGAAGAGGCGGATAGTAGGGTGTGGGATGGCGTTGAGTGCCATCGCAGTGACACTGACACTTCGATTCAAAAATAACTTAAAATAATGGGGGGCTTTCGAACTATCGGGTATGTCTAGGATGTCTTCATCCTGGTCAAAGGTACGCCTAAGACACTCGGACAGGGTGCTAAGGGCAATGGGCTGCTCAACATTGTTTAAGCGAAAGGATATCCTGCTATCTTGTCTATCGTACTCAAATGAGCTAAGTAATTCTAAAGTGAGTACTCGGTAAGATAACTCACGTAGTGTCCATAGTCCACCGAATCCGGTCATGGACAAGAGGTGCAGTAATTGCTCGTTCAACCCAAGCTCGATCGCGAACTGTGACGAGCAACACCGGGTGGCCTCCATCGTCCTTGGTATCAAGGCAACTAAACGAGTTCGCTGAGCCTCGTCCCTGCAAACAATTTCCTCATAGCCTGGTACAGGCTGAACAGCCGGGACAACCGGGTGCCTTGCGTTCCTGTTCCTATTGTTGTTTCGGGGTGGATTTCGTCTTCCTGTCGTGACTATAGCATAATAACAAAGCAGAATCATACAAGAATCCCACAAAAAATACAAAATCTCGGCCAAAATAAGACACCATACACAAAATTGATTTTAGAGCATAAAATGGTGAAATTAACACAAAATCAAGCATGCAATAGGATTAGTGTATAACTAAAGATGAACTTAAACCATAAAATCAAGAAAAGAAGCAAGAAAATCAAAATCACGAAATATACCTCAAGTAGCTCAAAAATTTCGAAACTAGGGGAAGAGGGGTGAAAAATTTCAGAAATCAACACCAAGAAACACAAATAAACACACCCAATTGCAATTTAGAAGCAAAAATTGTGAAATTTGGTGAAGGATTGATGAAATAGAAGTGATTTGAGTGATTTGGGTGTTAGGGTTCTTAAGACTTGTGAGGGAAGAGGGGGGTTTTAATTCCACAACTGATTTGAAATAAAAGAATAAGGAACAATTAAAAGAGGACGAAAAACTGATACTGAACCCGGTTCAGGGGCACTCGACCGAGTGCCTATAGGGTACTCGATCGAGTAACCCCATGAAGAATGGGCAGACTACTATCTGTCAGGGCATTCGATCGAGTGCTTGGGCCACTCGATCGAGTGACCGCTGTAGATGCTACTTCTCGATAATTCCTCTTTAATTATTTCAAAATTTCTGAAATTAATTCAAATAATTCGTAAAATTCCCTCGTCCTCACTTGATAAATAATACTAACTCAATAAAATTAGGCGGACTCGAGAGTGTCGTTGAGGTCCATGGCCTCTATAACACCGACGTGTGCACCCTCGTGACACTGACCGTTCACCTTGAATATTTTGCCTTTGTCGGTAGTGAGTGTAACCGACCCAAATTTGTTTACTTCAGTTACCGTGAACGGTCCAGACCATCGGTATTTAAGTTTCCCGGGAAAGAGTCGAAGTCAGGAATTAAATAAAAGTACCTTATCACCGACATTGAACTCTCGGGGGATAATACGCTTGTCATGCCATCTTTTGGTCCGCTCCTTATAAATTCTTGCATTATCATAAGAATGGAGACAAAATTCATCTAATTCGTTCAATTGCATGAGGCGCTTCTCTCCGGCTAGCTTCGGGTCAAGATTGAGCTTCTTTAAGGCCCACATCGCCTTAAAATCGAGCTCCACCGGTAAATGGCAAGCTTTGCCATAAACGAGCCTATACGGGGATGTCCCGATAGGAGTCTTGAATGCGGTACGGTAGGCCCAAAGGGAATCATCGAGCTTCGAACTCCAATCTTTCCTCGAGGTATGGACAACCTTCTCGAGAATAGACTTGATCTCTCGGTTCGAGATCTCGACTTGTCCATTAGTTTGTGGATGATAAGCTAGCCCGGTACGGTGGTGAACATCGTATTTCTTCAATAGCTTAGTAAGTTGGCGTTCATGAAAATGTGAACCGCCATCACTAATAATAGCTCGTGGGACCCCAAAATGAGGAAATATTGTCTTCTTAAAGAGCCGGATCACCACGTTGGCATCATTAGTAGGTGAAGCGATGACTTACTTCTACCCACTTCGAAACATAATCGACAGCAACTAAGATATACCGATTATCATAAGAAGAAGGAAACGGTCCTTGATAATCGATACCCCAAACATCAAATAATTCTACTTCAAGAATCCCGGTTTAAGGCATTTCGTGTAGTCGAGAAATATTTCCCGTTCCTTGGCATGCGTCGCAAGAAAGGATAAAAGTGGTGGCATCTTTGAGAATAGTGGGCCAATAAAAGCCCGATAGCATTACCTTCGCGAATGTCTTCGAAGAACCGTGATGTCCACCATAAGGAGAGGAGTGGCATCTAGTGAGGATAGAATGTACCTCACTCTCGGGAATACACCTCCTAAATAAGCCATCTGCACCTTCTCGGAAAAGGTATGGGTCGTCCCAGAAATAACGCTTCACGTCATGTAGGAATCGCTTCTTCTGCTGATACTGAAGGTCAGGAGGTAGAGTACCTCTAACTAAGAAGTTAACATAATCAGCGAACCATGGAGTATCCATGGTAATAGCGAGCAAACGATCATCTGAGAACGAATCGTCAATTGGGGCGAGATCCCCACCGTCATATCTTAGCCGGGATAGGTGGTCAGCTACGACATTCTCGGCCCCGGACTTATCACGGATCTCCAAATCGAACTCCTGCAGTGATAAGATCCATCTAATAAGCCTCAGTTTGGCCTCCTTCTTCGCTAGAAAGTACTTCAAAGCTGCATGGTCTGTATACACTATCACCTTCGAGCCGATGAGATAGGCTCAAAACTTGTCTAGAGCGTAGATAATGGCCAATAACTCCTTCTCCGTAGTAGCATAATTAATCTGCGCCATATCTAACGTCCGACTAGCATAATAGATCGCATGTAGAGCCTTGTCTTTTCTTTGCCCGAGCACAGTTCCCACAGCGTAATCGCTAGCATCGCACTTAACCTCGAAAGGCAAATCCCAATCGGGTGATCGGATAATCGGTGCGGAAACAAGAGCTTTCTTAATCCTGTCAAAGGCTTGAGCACACTCATCAGTAAATGCGAACAGGGCATCTTTGAGGAGCAGTTGAGTCAGAGGTTTGGCAATCTTGGAGTAATCTTGGATGAAACGGCGGTAAAAACCCGCGTGACCAAGAAAACTCCGCACACCCTTAACATTAACGGGGTATGGTAATTGCTCAATCACCTCGACATTCACTTTATCCACTTGGATGCCACGTTCGGACACTAAATGACCCAAAACGACTCCCTCGGTCACCATGAAGTGACACTTTTCCCAGTTTAAGACCAAATTGGTCTCCTCACAACGTTGCAGGACCCGTGAAAGATTAAGTAAACACGCATTGAAATCAGTGCCATATACACTGAAGTCATCCATGAAGACTTCCATGACAGACTCGATAAGGTTCGAAAATATGGACATCATACAACGTTGAAAAGTGGCCGAGGCATTAAAAAGGCCAAATGGCATCCTTCGGTATGCGAAGGTGCCGTAGGGACAGGTGAATGTTGTTTTCTCCTGGTCGTCTGGGTGAATTGGGATTTGGAAAAATTCCGAGTAGCCATCTAAGTAGCAAAAGTACTTATGGCATGCAAGACGCTCTAGCATCTTGTCAATGAAGGGGAGTGGGAAATGGTCTTTCCTAGTAGCTACGTTCAGCTTACGGTAGTCAATACAAATTATCCATCCAGTCACTAATCGAGTAGAAATAAGCTCATTCTTCTCGTTCGTGATAACCGTGGTCCCTCCCTTCTTAGTAACCACTTGGACAGGACTAACCTATTTAGAGTCGGAAATGGGATAAACAATGCCAGCATCGAGGAGTTTCATAACCTCTTTTTTGACCACATCCTGCATGTTCGGGTTCAACCTACGTTGTCCCTGAATAGATGGTCTATGGTCTCCCTCTAAATGAATGCGATGCATGCAAAACTCGGGACTAATACCACGTAAGTCATCAATGCTGTACCCAATAGCTTTCTTATGTCGTCGTAAGATAACTAACAACTCCGAAAGTTGGCTATCTGTGAGTGCAACGTTGACAATTACGGGGTTTAGACCCTTATCATCTAGGAATGAATATTTCAGATTAGAGGGGAGGGGTTTTAGTTCAGGTTTACTTACCTCGACCTCCTTTTTAGGGGTGCCAAGACTGTATACCTTCTCGATAGTGCTCTCCTTCCCGTTTAGCATGCGTTCTAGCTCATCCACTTCCGCGCTCCATGATCTCTTCTCGGCATCAGCATCGCCGGATGTCAGCAATTTCTCCAAAGGGTCCCTGCCAAGGTAATCGTCAATATATCATTCTATTTCCAAAACAATGACATCTATACTATAGCATGACTCTTCTATCGTGGGCTTCTTGAGAGCGTGATCGAGACTAAAAGTCATGGTATCATCTTCTACCGAGAGTGTGAGCTTCCCATTTTTGACATCGATGATCGCCCCTGCCGTGTGTAAGAAAGGGCGACCAAGGATGGTAGGAATTATGGCCTCTTCAGCCATGTCTAAGACTACAAAGTCTATGGGAATAAAGAATTTCCCTACTTGGACCGGAACATCCTCTAAGACACCTAGAGGATATTTGACCGATCTGTCGGCCACCTGCAGAGTCATATTAGTACATTTCGAAACACCCATATTCAATTTGTGACAAATAGAATACGGCATAACACTAACGCTAGCTCCCAAATCACACAAGGCCTTATCAATAACTAATGTCCCTATAGTAAAAGGAATGGAAAAACTCCCTGGATCCTTGAGCTTGGGCGGGGTACGACTCTGTAATAGCGCGCTGCATTCCTCTGTGAAAGCAACTGTCTCAGTTTCACTAAAATAACGCTTACGAGTTAGTATTTCTTTCATAAATTTCGCGTAAGCAGGAACTTGAGTGATCAAATCAGTAAAAGGGACACTTACCTGCAGATTCTTGACGACTTCCATAAACTTACCGAACTGTTGATCAAGCTTTGTCTTACGCTGTCGGTGGGGAAATGGAAGCATGATCGGAATCGCAGGCTCCTTGACTTGAGACAAGGATGCTTTAGAAGAACTAGCATCCTTGGACGAAGACTGGGAACGAAAAACAGCAGAATTAGGCGTTACGGTCTCCACTCGATCGAGTCCAAGCTGACTCGGTCGAGTGACATTATACTCGGTCGAGTCACCTGGAGGCACTCGATCGAGTGGTATCGTGGAGGGGCTTCTGGTCGATTTTGGAGGGTCTACTCGATCGAGTTGGCTGACACCACTCGGTCGAGTAACCTCCAACTCGATCGAGTCAGGCGTGACTCGGTCGAGTGGACTACGTAAAAGCTTTCTGCCAGTTTTTAGGGGGTCTACTCGATCGAGTGAGGTGGTGTTACTCGATCGAGTGGCCTCAATCCGTGGCCTACCAAATACTTCTTCGGCGAGCTCTTGTTTCTCCAACTCGGTCTCGTCAACCACAACATACTCCTCGGGCATTTTTGGACAGTCATAATGAGTTCCGCTTCTCAATGTTATCGCGTTGGCTTGCTCGTGCGATTGTTTGCCTTGAGGAGGTGGAGTACCCGTTGGCCTAGCTTGCTTTTGGGAGGCGAGTTGTGCTATTTGGGTATCTAGGATCTTGTTATGGGCAAGTATCTGGTTAATTTGAGTCTCTTGCTTATTGTGAGCTTGGATTCCTTGCATCAATAAAGCCTTGATCTCTGCATACTCGGTGTTGGTTGGAGATTGAGCTTGGGTTTGGTTTTGTGGGATAGGTTGGAATTATTGTTGGTTCCCCCACCCTTGTTGGTTACCCCAAGGTTGGTTATTACCCCACTGTTAGTTACCCCAATTTTGGTTACCCCAAGGTTGTTGTTGCCCTCCTTGAAATTGTTGTCGGTTATTGCTATGGTTTTGGGAGGGTCGGTTATGGGGTGCTACATATGGGACGGTTTTGTTACCACCGGGTTGTGGTGGGTTAAGCACGTTCTGGCTCCTATACGACAACAAGGACTTGTCATAGCCCGGTTGGTTCATGTATGGGAGGTTCGGTCTCATGGATTGGAATGCATTCACCGTTTCTAAACTACACTCTTGTGCATAATGACCCATATTCACACAATTCTCACAAACTACCTCGGACATTGCATTAACTTGGTACATACCGCCTTTTTGTTGTTGGTTTTGGGTTCTAGCAAGCTCCATGGTATCAATCCGCTTAGTTAAAGGGGCTAGGTGACTAGCTATGGCATTTGATGACTAGGAGTCACCACTATTACCTCAAGTGTTACCTTGTGGATTTCCCCAACGTGAGTGATGAGTTGCCATATCTTCAATTAGTTTTCATTCTTTATCATCATCAACGTTGTTTTGAAACCTGCCATTAGCTGTAGAATCGAGCGTAGCTCGGCAATCGTCATATAAACCATTATAAAATTGATTGCACAAAAACCATACCTCGAATCCATGATGTGGGCACTCCTTGACTAACTTCTTAAACCTTACCCACGCCTCCTAGATATTCTCGTGAGATGTCTGTCGAAAGTTGGTAATCTGACTCCTCAACATGTTGGTCTTCTGTGGCGTGTAGTAATGCTTGTAAAAAGCTAAGGCCAGAGAGTTCCAATCTGTGATTCCCTCAGAAACGTGGTCTAGATCCGTGATCCAGTCTCTTGCGTTATCGCGTAAGGAGAACATGAATAGCATCTCCATCACCTCTTCTTGTGTTACTCCCGCGGGGAGTGGAATAGTAGAGCAATAGTCGGTGAAGAGCTTCATGTGCTTCGCCGAGTCTTCATCAGGACCTCCACCGAATTGATTTCGCTCCACCAATGTAATAAAGGCGGGGCGAAACTCAAATGTACCCGTAGTGGCCGTGGGCCTCTTCAATGGTTTCGGTAGGGCACTTTGCTCCGGCTCGGAGTGGCTAGCAAGTTTGGGAGGCATCTTGACTAGCGGTGTCTCGGGGGTAGTAGTGGGATTATCCTCTTCAAAGGATTGTGATTCGGATATGTGCTCGTCGTCCGAATGTTCCACTAATTCTGATTTTTCTGTCTCAGCAATCTCCTTGTAAAATTTCCTAGACCTGCGGAGAGTTCTCTCTGGTTCAGGATCGTATGGTGGTACGTAGCCTGAAATTCGAGAGGACCTGGGCATACGAGGAAACTACAGAAAATATGTGAGAAACGGTCTCAAGGAACTGAAGTCCCTCGAGACAAGGTAATCAAAAGACTAAAACACAAAACAAGTAAATAAATAACACCGTCTCCCCGACAACAGCGCCAAAATTTGACAGGGGTAGTCGTATCCCTGTCAGAAAAATACCGCCTTGGGTTTTCCGATGGGGAGTAATGGAGCTGCGTGGAGACTTGCTTCTGAAGTCCTGGGTGTACCTGTATTCAGACACATCTCATCTTGGATGTAGCATTCCAGGAGAAACACCGCCTTTGATGTTCCGTTGGGAGGCATAGGCTGGTACCTAAAATGTTAGATACATAGGCAGAAATAATGGATATAGCAAGATAGCATACAGGAAATGCAGTTAAGCGTCCACAGGCTGGCTTGCGCAGGGAAAAATGATTTTTGCTTTATTTTGAAATCAAAGTCCTGAGAGCAGCTCACATGCTAGGAGATAGGTTTTCAAAATTGAAAGGGTTAGAAAAGAGATTTGCAATTTAAATAGACCGACATTTGATCTTGTCGAAAATATTTTCTCAAATGGCTAAGTTGTAATCCCTTATACTAATGCAATACAGTGGTCGAAACACTAAAGATTTGAGATTAAAACAAACTAATTTTCTATATTTTACAAAAAGAACGGTAAGTCAATACAAAGGCCACTTTTTACAATAGGGCTAAAATAAAAATTCTCCAAATGGGATTAAGAATCCATAAATAAATATAACTCAAGCGGAGTAGGATCCACGCCACTCGCTAGCTCACACCAAACCCCGGAACAAATAATACCTGCCATTTTATAAACATAACAACCACAATTCAGTGGGGAGCAACTCATGCAGTTCTTCCAGCCATATTACATAATATTAAAGCGTAATTACTATTATATCAAAATAGTTGAAAATGGAAAACATTTAAAATGATACGTGAAAATACTTCAAAATGATTGTCAACCTGCAAATCAATGTCAATCAATAATAGTAACGGCGTTATGGAAATCAATCAGTGTGACAGAATAGACTTTCACTAAGATCATACTAAACTAGGTTCGAGAATTCAGTCAAAACAAATTATACTTCAGTCTCTAACTAGGCAACTCAAACTATAACAGGATTGCGTGCAGCGAGGTCCTGGCTTAAGTAATGTACACCCCTCCTGGACACCAACCATAATCCAGTTTGTTGTGTGCTAAATTTAGACCGTTTTCCCCCTCATTTAGACTCGTTTTCCCCTCATTTTGCGAGTTTAGAGTGCGATTATCGCCATATTTTGAGTACTTCTCGCATTAGCGTCCCTCTTGTGCGTTTTACGTATTTTTGGTAGTTTTTTTTATCAATTTTGATAGGATTCGGCATCGAAATCACGATCGAGCTTCCACGAGCACAAGAGAAGGGAATATCCTCCAAAGAGCAAAGCACACAACTTAAAGTTTAAAGCCATCCAATCAATCGACGAAGAATGAGACAAGGAAAGAGGCCAGAGAATATGACCGGGTGAAATTTCACCCGACGGTAAAGTGCCTCCCCGAAGATTTTCCGAGCTTTCCCACCGGGCGAAAATGACCGGGCGAAATTTTTGCCCACCGAGTGAAATTTTGCCCGATGGAGAAAAGTGCCAAAAACCGCAAAATGAGAAGAAAATCTCACCGGGCGAAATTTCACCCGGTGGGATTAATTCTCCGAACCGCAGGGCGAAGTTTCACCCCATGAAGATGCAAAGGGTGATTGTCTCACTGATGAAGCAAAAGTTGGATTTGGGCTTTAGGTTAAGAGATCCATTAAGGCATTACTATATATATGTTACCCTAGTTTGTTGCCCAAAGCATCCACAATTATCTCCATCCACCATTAGTGTAGTTACACATCCCTTAGTAGAGTAATCTAGTAGTATTCTTAGTAATTCTCCATAATTCTAGTAGTTTACATAGTAATTTAGTAGTAGATCTATTTAGTTTCCATCAACAATTCTCTAGATTTCAAATTTGTAGAAGATTATTTCAAGTTTTATTTGAAGATTTGTGGGTATATTGAATAATTAGTGACAAGTTCTTCATCTTCTCCATCAAAGATTCAATCTTTATTTATGTAATCTTCTTATTTGTTGTAGATCTTCATAGTTGGTACATTTCTTTCCACTCTCTAATCTCTAGTTTAGATTTATTATAGTTTTCTCATTATTGTCTTGTTTAGATCATCTTAGTATTGTTAGTTTCTCTAGAATTTATTCATGTTGTTCTAGATTATTCTCTAGATTATTTTGTTAGATAGTATCTCTTCCATAGTTTAGTGGGTAATTGTTAGATCGTAGTTTTCTCATTATTTTGTTGTTACGCAAGAAGTTGATCGCAAAAATCCAAAAAAGAAATTCTAGAGATAGAAAGAGAAAGTTTCTCTAAAAACCTAGGAGATTACTAGCAACCTTTCCAATGACGAAATCCAAGAAAGCTTCACCTGGAAATCAATCTGCAATAATCAAAAATTTGAGAGAGAAAATTCAATCACAAAAACAGGATTTCACAATAAATGATGTTGAGCTGGAGGAGCTGAAGGAATTTGATTTAGAGAGTGAGATGGAGACTATTGACGAGGAAGTTGAGGAAGATGATGATGAGGGGATGGGTGAACAGGGATGGGAGCAGATTCGATCTACAAAGAAATCGGCCAAGTTGACACTGCAACTTACAGAAGAGGATGTAAGCTCAGAGATACAATATTGGTCTACAGCCATTTACGGATATGTGTTGGGAGCAAATCCCCCTTGGTCTGTTATTAATGGGTTTATTCTTCGTACTTGGAAAAAGTTTGGGATTGAGAAGGTGTCTACCGTACCAAATGGTGTATTTGTAGTACGATTTACAAATATGGAAGATAAGATGAAGGCTCTTGAAACGGGATACTTGATGTTTGATAGTAAACCTGTATTTCTGAAGGAGTGGCAGCCAGACAGTGAATTGATTAAACAAGAATGTAAATCTGTGCCAATATGGGTTAAGTTGCAGGGTCTTGAGCTGAAGTTTTGGGGGGAAGCTAGCCTTGCTAAAATTTCAGGCTTGATTGGGAAATATATAAAGTGTGATGAGATCACTACTCATAAAACATTTCTCAACTTTGCTAAGATATTGGTTGAAGTTTAGTTTAATCAAGAGTTTCCCAAGGAAAACGGCTGATAGTTCTTCAGGGAATTCGCGTGTGCTTGAGATTCCGGGCCTGAACTACGCTGACTCTGAAGAGGAGGAGGTTTCGGCTAAGGGCTCGGAATTCGTCCTCGAAACTAACCCTAATTCCGGTGACAATGGTTGGTGGAAACAACGAAATGGGAAAAAGATTGTGGACCTTGAGGAAGATGAGGAATTGATGCGATTTTGAGGAAGAAGTCGAATATTGGAGTAACGCGGTCTATTGTTTCATCATGGGCGCTAACCCTCCATGGGAAGTGATTGAAGGCTACGTGAAAAGGATATGGAAGGAACATGCTATTGACAAAATTTCTTTCCTTCCCAATGGAATTTTCATATTTCGGTTCAAGGAAAAAGAAGCAAAGGTAAAAGTCCTGAATCATGGCTTGTTTATGTTTGATAATAAGCCTTTAATTGTAAAAGAATGGACAGCGGATACTAAACTAGACAAAGAGGATGTGCAAGAAGTACCAATTTGGATACAATTGCACGAGCTCCCATTAAAATTCTGGGGGCGTTGCTTGCCTTGTATAGCCTCGCTAGTGGGTCCATATCTTAAATCGGACCTAGCTACGGAGGAACGCACTAGGTTGGGTTATGCTAGGGTGATGGTGTTGGCAAAAATTGGACAGAAATTCAAAAACTCGATAAAGTTCTTGGATGAGCATGAGAATATGGTGGAAATTCATGTTAAATATGAGTGGAAACCAATTCGGTGCACAAAATGTAAGAACTATGGTCATGAGGGGACAGATTGTAAAAGGGAGGAATTAAAAAAAGGCTAGAACGGAGGCTAAACAAAGGAAATTAGAAGGAGGAGCGATATCTACTGTAGGGCTACGACCGAAGGTGAATGCTCCTGGTATGACTAAACCTCCTCCTAGGCAGATGCAGGCTGGTACCTTGGTGAAGCCCCGTGTGGTGGCTGGCCAGTCCTCGAGGCTGCACACTGAGGTGGATCCGGGGGTTACGTTTGTTGAGATGCTGACGGGCTCGCCTAAAAAAGGTACGATTGCGCAAAAGGAAGGGGTCGGGTTAGAGTTGGTTGTACATAGAAGTTCATAATATCGGGTGTTGGAATGTGCGCGACATGTGTAACTTAAATAAGCAGCGCACCATTAGTGAGTTCATTAGGAAACAACAAGTAGATATCTTTGGTCTGCTTGAAACTAAAATAAAGAATAAAGCTTATGCTAAAGTTCATCAGAACATTTTTTATGAGTGGAGTATTACTACAAACAATCATTGTCACGAGGGTGGACGGGTTTGGCTCTTATGGAAGCATTCTAGAGTCAACCTGTCGATTTTGGAGTATAGTGAGCAAAGTATCCATGTCATGGTGACTACGAATTCGGGGAAGAAGTACTTTCTTACACTCGTGTATGCTTTTTATTCTGCCTCGGATAGAGTGGAGCTGTGGAGGAGACTTGAATCGTATACTTTGAAAGGGCCTTGGATGATCATGGGCGACTTTAACTGTGTTACAGAAGCTCGAGAACGTCTAGGGGGAGTGTCCTGTGACGAGGACATGAAGCAGTTCCGGGACTGTATAACGAATTGCGAAGTAAGTGACCTAAAGGCTTGTGGGTCTTGGTTCACCTGGAATAATAAGCATAAGGTTGTAGAAACTAGAGTGTTTAGTCAGATTGATCGATGTTTGGTCAATGATGAGTTCTTGAGGCTTTTTTCGGAGGCCTTTGCTAATTTCTTACCGGAGGGCACTTTCGATCACTGCCCATGTTTGGTGCAATTGGTGAACCCATCGGCAAGGAAGAACCGATCTTTTAAATATATGAACATCTGGAGTAGAGCTCCGGAGTTTAAAGCTTGTGTGTCGAGGGTGTGGGGTGAGACTGTGGCAGGTACAGCGATGTACCGGGTTGCAGTGAGGCTGAAGAATTTAAAAAAGCCGCTGAAGGAGTTGAACTCTAATTGCTTTGCTGATGTTGAGAGTAAATGTGCGCAGGCTGAGCTGCGCCTGGACGAGCTGCAGACCAGAATCCGTACTGACAGATCAGAGATGAACCTGCTGGAAAAGTCTGCTGCGAATGACGAGGTGCGGCTGCTGCAGGCTGCAAGGGCCGAATTCTGGTCCCAAAAATCAAAACAAAAGTGGGTAAGGGAGGGAGATGTTAATTCGGCGTACTTTCATGGTTTGTTGAGAGCTCGGAGAGCTCACAATGCCGTGGTGAAAATTGTTGATATCAAGGGCAATGAGTGTTCGAATAAGAAGGATATTGAGGAAGCTTTTCTTCGTTACTATATGACTTTGTTAGGCGAATCTTGCCCGGTTGAGCCTATCAATGTCGGAGTGGTCCAGAAAGGGAGTGTCTGTTCTGAGACTCACAAAGAATGGTTAGAAGCAGCTGTGACCGCGGAGGAGGTGAAGCGAGCCATTTTTAGCATTCCTCGAGATAAAGCCCCGGGGCCGGATGGCTTCTCGAGTCATTTTTTTATTGATTCGTGGGACTTTATTGGGGGTGATGTGGTGAACGCAGTTCAAGACTTCTTTATTTCAGGTAAACTGCTGAAACAGATAAATTGTGCTAATATCACGTTAATTCCTAAGGTGAATAGGCCACAGAATGTGAAAGAGTTCCGTCCGATAGCTTGCTGCAATGTCTTATATAAATGTATTGCTAAAATTATTTGTATGAGACTTGCTCGAGTGTTGCCTGATTTAATTTCTCCGACTCAAGGAGGTTTTATTGAGGGTAGGAGTATAGTGGAGAATGTGTTAATTTGCCAGGATTTGGTCAAACTGTATAAGAGGAGTCATATATCTCCCCGATGCCTGTTTAAAGTAGATATGCGTAAGGCATATGATAGTGTGGAATGGTGCTTTGTAGATCAAATGCTGCGTGCGTTGGATTTCCCGAACCATTTTCGAGGGCTGATAATGGAGTGTGTCAAATCGGTCTCGTATTCACTATGTGTGAATGAAGATAATTTTGGGTTCTTCCAGGGGAAAAGAGGATTGAGACAGGGAGATCCAATGTCTCCATTGTTATTTACAATATGCATGGAGTATTTCTCTCGAATTTTGATCCATGGCAAGGTGGATAAGAAGTTCAAGTACCACCCGAAATGTGGCCCGATGAAGCTTACACATCTACTCTTTGCTGATGACTTACTCCTTTTTTGCAAAGGGAAGACGGACTCGATGGAATTCTTGTGGAGGGCATTTGCCACTTTCAGCCGTGCATCAGGGTTGTGCATTAGTGTGGGAAAATTCCATGCTTATTTTGCAGGTGTCGATGAGGATAGGAAGGATGCTATTTTGCAGTTCTCTGGCTGTGTGGAAGGTACGATGCCTTTTCGTTATCTTGGACTACCCATCCAAAGTACTCGATTAGGTAAGAACGATTGTGAGAAATTGTTAGCACGAATTATTTCGAGGATATCTAGTATTGGAGCCCGTAAGTTATCATATGCTGGAAGGCTGACTTTGGTGCAGGCTGTTTTATCGCAGCTGCATAATTATTGGGCTATGGTGTTTATTATTCCTAAATATGTCATGGCTCGAATTAGTTCGATTTGTCGCAATTTTCTCTAGGATGGTGGTGTTGAAGGAACGACTCGGGCTTTGGTGAGTTGGGAGAAAATTTGCTATTCTAAGGATGAAGGCGGGCTTGGTATTAGAGATTTATCTGTTTGGAATGAGGCAGCTGTGGCTAAACTTGCTGCGTGGGTTTTTGATCAGCCTGATCGGTTGTGGGTTAGATGGGTCGATAGCATCTACTTGAAAGGGGTCTCTTGGGGTGACTATCATCCAAATACTGATGTTACTTGGGCGTGGAGGAAGATTTGTCAGGCAAAGGAGAAGATTAAACATTTGTATGATAATGGAATTTGGCATGGGTCGATGACCAACTATTCGATATCCTTGGGATACACGGAGTACGGTGTCATAAGCCGAAAGTTCCGTGGGCCCGGCTGGTGTGGAGCGAATGGAGCATCCCTAAACACAGTTTCATTTCTTGGCTGGTTTTTAGGGGAGCTCTAAACACGCGGAAAAAATTAGTGAGGTTTGGAGTTGCTGATTCGGACCTTTGCTATTTTTGTGAGTCGCAGGAGGAGAGCTTAGAGCACCTTTTCTTTGGGTGTCACTGGAGTTCTCGTGTTTTGGAACTATTGGGGGATTGGGTAAAGAGGAGATTTCCGTGTAATGGAGGAATGACATGGGCAACGCGTTTGAGAGGCTCGAAGTTGCAATGCAATGTACTGCGGATGATGATTAACTCTTCAGTCTACCACATTTGGAGACAAAGGAATGTGTGCAGAATTGACGGATTAGTACAGCAACCGCAGTATGTAGTCAAATTGATTAAGATGGATGTGGGGAACAGAATAATGTGTAAGATTAGATACCCGATTCGTTCGAAAGATGCTAGATGGCTACATAAGTTGATGTAGCCTACACTTGTACATTGATCACAATTCATATATATATATATATATACTTACCTTTTACCAAAAAAACAAACAAAGAGTTTCCCAAGGAATTATGGTTTCTAGATGAAAATGGGAAGGAACAAAGGGTTGCAGTTTTGTATGATTGGCTCCCGGTTGAATGCAAGAAATGCGGAGGGATAGGTCATGTTGAAGCAATATGTAGGAAAGACAAACAAACTCTACAGAAAAAGAAGAGTGACCCTGAACCGCATAAAGAATGGAGCCCTAAGGCTGTAGTGAAGGTGACAAGTTCTAAAGTTGTCATGATTGATAACAATGGGATGATTATGCCTATTGTTGCAGCTAGGATTCTGGAATCACCACAGAAAGTGACAAGAAGGCACAGAACAGATGGGGAAGGAGTTAAGACCTTTTATTCTGATGGGTTAAATTTTCTGGAGGCGTTAATGTCTAAAGGGAAAGAAACTGGAGGAGGGAAGGGATCTCAAATATTAGAGAATTGATAAAATGGGATTTTAGAACATAAGGGGACTGAATACCCTTACTAAGCAATAGGACATTAAATGGTTCCTTAGTAAAAATAAGGTGGGGTTGTTTAGTCTCTTAGAAACTAGAGTAAGGAGTAATAATTGGAATAAAGTCAGGAATAACATTTGTAGTGATTGGGCTATTACTACTAATAATTCACAGCGTAAAGGAGGGAGAATATGGCTATTATGGAATTCGCAACAATATACTATTAATGTTATAGATGCTACGGCACAGACAGTGTTTGTAGTAGTACAAGATAAGGTAAGGAGGATGAAGTTTTTTCTGACTGTTGTTTACGGGTTTAATAAACCACCAGAGAGAAACTGTTTATGGGGTATTATTAAGAAATATAAGGTGATAGTGGATGGTGCTTGGATGGTGTGGGGAGACTTCAATAATATTCTTCGTCCTGGGGAATGTATTGGAGCGCCTACTACCTGGGCAGAAATTAAAAGGTTTCAAAACTGTGTGGCAGATTGTGAACTTACTGAACTGAAGACTTCTGGGGCATTCTTTACCTGGAATAACAAGCATGAGGAAGGAGATAGGAGTTTTAGTAGAATTGATAGAGTTCTATATAATGAAGACTGTTTGGAGATGTTTCCTGATATGAGTGGATGCTTTCTTCCTGAATGTCTCTACGATCATTGTCCTTGTCAAATCCGAATGGAAGCCAGTTGTCACATTGCCAAAGCAAGTTTCAAGTACTATAATATGTGGTCACTGGATGAGAATTTTTTGCTGATAATTCGTGATATATGGGATGGAAGAGTGGAAGGTAATCCTATGTTTAGATTAGTTCACAAACTTACAAAGCTAAAGGGGCCTTTGAAGAAGCTAAATAGAGATAGATATTCTGAAGTTGAAAAGAACTATCAAGTGGAGTCTGTTAAACTGGAGGAAATTCAAAGGAGGATGCAGTTGGATCCTTGTAACAGGCTGATTCAGGCAGAAGAGAAGAGCTGTGCTAAAGAGGTTATAAGATTGGGGAAGGCTTCTACTTCTTTCCTTAGACAAAAATCTAAAGCAAGATGGGTTGAGGAGGGTGATGACAACACTTCCTTTTTCCATTCTTGTATTGAAAAGCGGAGAGCCTCTAATAAGGTGTTGAGTATCAAGGATGAGAAGGGTATGACATTCCAGGAGTCGAGTAACATTAATAAAGTGTTTGAAGAGTTTTACATGAAGCTTCTGGGTACAAATGCTGCTGTTAACAGGGTTTACAAACCGGTTGTTAGAAAAGGAAAGGTTCTCAATCAGGCTTAAAGGGAAATGCTTACACATCCTGTTACGGCTAAGGAGATTAAAGAGAGCATGTTTGCGATTTCTGGAGAAAAAAGTCCAGGTCCAAATGGATACACTAGTCAATACTTCAAGGATGCGTGAGAAGTAGTAGGCACTAGTGTTATAAGTGCAGTACAGAATTTCTTCAGAAGTGGGAGAATGTTAAAGCAGTTGAATCATACTCTTCTTACCTTAATACCAAAAGTGGCGATTCTTGGTAATGTGACACAATTCCGACCTATAGCATGTTGCAATACAGTTTATAAATGTATAACTAAAATTCTGTGTAAAAGGTTTAGTTCTCCCAGATATAATTAGCCAGAATCAGAGTGGATTTGTCCATAGGAGAGAGATAGTAGAGAATATTTTAATATGTCAAGACCTTGTTCGATTATATGGAAGGAAATCTTGTTCTCCAAGGTGCTTGATGAAGATTGATCTAAGGAAAGCGTATGATTCAATTGAATGGCTATTCCGAGAAGACATGTTGGATGTATTGAAGTTTCCTCCGCAATTCACCAAATTAATAATGGAGTGTGTGACTACTACTAGTTACTCATTGGTGCTGAATGGGACGACTTTTGGTTAATTTGAAGGAAAGAGAGGCTTAAGACAAGGGGATCCCCTTTCTCCTCTCTTGTTTGTTATTTGTATGTAATATCTGTCTAGAATATTGAAGGTAGTTCAGGGTTTTGAAGGATTCAAGTATCATTCAATGTGTAAGTCCATGAAGCTCTCACACTTGTGTTTTGCTGATGATTTGCTCCTATTTTCTTATGGGGATAAGGAGTCGGTGAAGGTACTAATGAGGGCGTTTCTTACTTTTTCTAAGGCTTCGGGTCTTCGCATGAATAAGGAGAAGTCGGAAGTCTATATGAATGGAGTAAGAGACATTGGAGGGGTGATGAGTGTCAGAAGTATGTTAAGAGGGAAATTACCCTTTCGATACTTGGGGATACCGATCACATATAAGAAATTGGGGGTGTTGGATTGTGCAATGTTGGTTGAAAAAATTGTGGACAGAATACGAGCATTAGGAGCAAAGCATATTTCATACGGGGGTAGGCTGACTATGGTACGTGCTGGGTTTCAGAACATTCATGCCTACTGGTCCAGGATTTTTATTCTGCCAAAGGCTGTGGTGAAGAAAGTGGAGGAGGTCTGTAGGAATTTCTTGTGGAAGGGGCACTATAATTACGTTACTGTGCCACTCATTGGCTGGGATCAGGTCTGCTCCGAGAGAAAGTCAGGTGGACTGGGGTTGAGGGATGTAGGGGATTGGAATTTGGCTTCGGTGGCTAAGTATATTTGGTGGTTGGCAGCTAAAAAGGACCATTTATGGATGAAATGGGTTAATATGAATTTTTTAAAGGGTACCGACTGGACCCAAATTCGTGTTAATACTACTGCAACATGGTCTTGGAGGAGGAATATTAAGGTTAAGGAGAAGTTTATAGGGGGCTATATTCAAGATTGGTGGCAGTATATTGGGAATGAATACTCAGTGAAGCAGGGGTATGACTGGGTTCGGCCTAGAAGAGCAGAGGTGCAATGGGATTCACTGGTATGGCATAATCTAAACCAGTCGAAACATGCATTTATCGCTTGGATAGTTATGCATAATAGATTGCAGACGAATGACAGAATGCATAAATGGGGAGTGCAAACTCCGGATGAATGCTGGATTTGTGGTAGGGACAAGGAGAACCAAAAGCATTTATTCTTTCGTTGTGAATATAGCTGCAGATGCCTGGTGATGGTGGCTAAATGGCTCCAAGTAGGGCTGAGCAAATTATCCGACTATCCGAATCCGATCCGCTATCCGATCCAAAAAACCGGATATTCGATTCGAAAAATGATTTCGGATCAGATATCCGATCCGAAAATTTCGGATATCGGATCGGATTCGGATATCCAAAATAATTTTGTCGGATATCCGATCCGTTCCGAACAATGAATTATTTTTGTAATTTTTATATTGGGTTAGTGTATTCTAATGTAAGTAGGTTATAATTTAATTCATTTTACATTAAGCCTTGGTAACATGTTTGTATTGCCTTAAAATATAGAATAGTATACTCCGTATAATACTAGATTAATTAAGATTAGAATTTTTCGAGTTGAATTGAACTTCATTTAGAATTTTATTTGACCAAAAATCTTAACCAAATCGGATATCGGATATTTCGGATATCCGGTCCGAAATTTTCGGATATAAAAATCGGATATCCGAAGTGATTTGGATCGGATATCAGATATTCGGATCGGATATCGACCCTCTTAGACTCCATGTTCCGAATCCCGACTTCAACCTAACGCCTTTCCCTAAATTGGTTATCTCTAGCTATTTTTATCGTTATTTCTTTAGTATAGACTCGACCTTAGAAACCCCCTCCTCTAGACATCAAACGCATCGCCTTTAACTCGTTACTACTACGTTCCGTTCCCTGTGGACCGACCTCGACTTACCACGATTACTCTAGTAGTTTTTGTGTTATTCCGAGTCTATAAATATTGTTTGACCCCCCGTCCTTTGCTAAACGACCGATCCGATTGGGGTGCCTGTCACAGTTCAACCCGACAGCGACTTACACGATGCGATATCTAAGTTTAAGGTCAAAATATACACACTCCTGAACACAAACCATGCTCAGTTCAACGACCAATGTGTCTCAACATAGACACACCAACTTTATAGTTGATGGCAAAACGTATACCCTAGACTGTATTACTCTACTCGTACACTTGTCCTTATTCCATAAATGCAAAATAAAGCCGTTGTCGAAATTCGATAGGATTATCAAAACGTTCTTAAAAGGAAACTTTTTAATTTGGGAAACTTTATTCAAATATTAACTTTCCAAAATACGTATTATTATTATCAGAAATCTTTCAACATTTGAGTTATATAAAATAGTTAATATTAGGCCTCGAGACATAAACATTATACTATTGTTATAAATATATTTAACGATTAAAATCAACAAAAGTTAAAATCATAATTATTTCTGAAAAGGTTGAAATATAAGTAATTAAAAGTAATAAATTACAAATTTACAGATTTTTCCGAACAACACTGTCTTACTGTAAAATTTATAATTAAATCATCAAAAATAAAAACAATGTAAAATTTGTGGGGTTGAAAACTTTAAAATCTTAGCTAAAACTTTTATTTCTGGAGTAAATATAAATTTCAAACGTAACAAAGGTTTTAATTTGTACTTTCACAAACTGACAGAATTCGATACCCGATTGTATCTCCTTGATGAAATACGTTTAAAAGTTGATTTTGAAGAAAAACCAATTGAAAACATTAACTAGACTCTTCAAAGTTTAGGTACATAAATTACCCTAATTAAATTCAAAGTTTATCAAAGGTTTTAAATTAGTTTTACAACAACTGACAAATTCACGGACTGTTTCGACACCTGTTCGTAAACAATTTATTGTGACCAAACTGCTTGGAATTATTTTACGAAATTAAACAGAGGTAAACTAGACTTAAAATAAGGAGGAGTCTCCTTTCAAAGTTTTCGGAAATAAAATAATTAAACAGGATTAGTAAATCATACAAAAAAGTTAAGAGACTCCGAAACATGATGTAACTTCGTTAAAGCAATAAAAACTTTCACTTTGCTACTTTATATTAAAATCACGAAAATGCAGAAATAAAGTCTTATTTGTATGTTTTAATCTCGGCCTTACAATACTTTTAGAAGATCCGATGTGAAATAAATTGAGAAGATTAAAAGCGATAGAAACATGAAATCGATTTAAGCATATTATCGTAATATAATTAAAACATGTCTATTCGTATAAAGATTCGATTTTAAAACGATACTAAAAGCAACTACAACATATATATATCATGCAATATACCGAGTCATGCCATCATGTGTTACCTTAAGCGAGATCCGGGTTAATAAAATAATTATGTTCTTCGGAAGTAGCTCAAAAGCCTACGAAGTAATTGATAAGTGTGTTTTGTAGTGCTATTTTACTTGTGTTTGGTCCCGGATTCTCTTGTGGGATTGCTCTTTGGAGCGGTTTCTAGGCTACTTACGCTTCTTCTAGTTTGTATTAGGTTCCTAAGACCAATCACGGAGAATTGGAACGATTCCGACTCGTTTCCGACACATTTGGAGCCAACGAAGAGAAGCAACGATCACTCGGTAGCTTGGACTCGATCCCGAGCCCCTGGGACCTATTCCGGAGCCCTCTAGACTCGATCCCGAGCACCGGGAATCGATGAGAAGCCTATGAAAAGCAAGTAGGGACCTTTGAGATCATATTGGACGCCTACAAGACCCATCCCGGTCGGGATGAAGAGCAAACAAAGCGGAGCTACTGACAGCTGATCCCGGTCGGGACCATGAGCCATCCCGGTCGGGACCATCTCGTCCCGGTCGGGATCATCACCCTTCCCGACAGGGAAGAGCAATAACACCGCCTGGTGTTATGCATAACACCGTCCGGTGTTATGCATGATTCCGATCAGGACCAGAGCCTTCCCGGTCGGGACCAACCACCCCGGTCAGGACCATGGAGCCATCCCGATCGGGACCATCCATCCCGGTCGGGACCATCCATCCCGGTCGGGATGAGCCCTGTACAGCACCGTGAATCTTCTTTTCAATTCCTTTGCTCTTGTAATCTTATATATACCCTCCCTTTGTATTGTTTAAGGACCTTACACTACCATACACTATCTTAGGAAACCCTAGACATTATTTAGCCTAGATTAGCTTAGAGTAGTGTAGATTAGTCCTTAGTTAATCGTTAATCTTAGTTTAATCCTTGTATTAAGGGAATTCTTCAAGATTCAACCAAGATTGACAACCTTGGGAGATTGATTTGGGTTTTTCTCATTAATGCAAGTTCTTATCTTTTCATCCTCTTGTTAGTAGGTACAATCTTTTTATTCTCTTTACTCTAAATCCTTGTTTAATCTTTCAAGTTTTAATCTTTGATTATTGTTCTTGTTCTTGTTAGTTTCATTATGAATGTTTTGTTGTTTGTGTTGATTTCTCTTGTTATGGTTAGGATTAGTTTCACTATGTGTGAGTAGACTTATTCTGGGGTTTGTAGGGGGATTAAGTGTTGATTATGGGTAATTATGGTTTGATTGTGGGTAAAGGTGAATTCTTTGTTACTAGTGACATGTTATGCATACCATGTGTTTGATGAATTGCTTATTAGAGTCGTAGTTGCAAATACTTCTCTTGCTTGTCTTCCTCTTCTCATTGTGTGATTGATTTGTGATTGAATCCTTGTGTATTGGGTAGCATCTTGCATGAGTATTCAGGTTTTTGTCTTTGACGCGAGAGCGCGGACCGACCTTAGTGACTAGGTGAAACCTACACCCTCGATTACCCAACTATCCTACTACACTTATGAACCCGACCTAACCCTACTCTTTCCTTATTTGTTTTCTTCTTCCTCCTAGTCATTGTTTCCTTTAGCCTTAGTTTATTCTTAGTCATAGTTTTCTCCCCTTTAATAGTTTTAGCTTAGCTTAGCTCGTTGACCTAGTTAAGTCCTTAGGTGATACCTAGTATAAACCCTCCTTACCGTCCCCGTGGACTCGACCCGACTTACCCTATCTACGTGTTAGGATTAGTTGGTTATTATTTGATCGGTGGGATCCACGGCAAATCCCTCGCATCAATTTGGCGTCGTTGCCTGGGACGGTGTTTGTTTAGACTTCGTTTTCCTATCTACTTGGCTTTGTCTTTGTTTTTGTAGTTTTTTGTTTTATTTTGCTTCTTGTGGGTGTGTAGTTTATTTCCTTCTTGTCTAGTTCCCAAAAAGCACTAGACTTCTCACGTTTGCTCCTAGTCTACAGTTTTTGTCTAGAGGTGGTGACCATCCTCTTCCTTATGACTCAGAGCCGCATAAACGGACGGTTGCTAGATTGAGAGGTTTCCAACCGGGTACAAGCCTAGTTTTCGAGAAAAACGCGAGGATTGATCTAAACCTCCCACCCATAGAAGCCAACATGAGCTACCCCTCTCCCTCTATGAATCAAGAACATGACATGACGTCCCCCTACTACTATCAAGCTTCATCGGGTAAGCAAGACACCCGTGGGTATGAGCTTCAAGGATATGGAAACGGCTTCCATCAAGTGAGTGCTTATCAACCTTGTGATCGTGGTGGTTACTACTCAAATTACCATCATGAACCCACCACACCTCATCCTATTTCTCCTTATGGAAGCCAATTTCCCCAAAACCCACCTTATTACCAATCACCTCAACTTCACTATCAACAATATGATGCCCCACCCCTTGGGCATCATCAAGATTTTCAAGGAGCTTTACAAGACCCCAATGACCAAATGCCCAACTTGGAGTTATTTCGATCGATTCTTCAATTGCAAAAGAGCCAACAAGAAATGGCCATCCAAATGCAAAAGGTACAAGATGAATTCATGGCCCAATATCTAAGCAAAAATGAGGCGATGGATGCTCGATTAAATGCGTTATCGGTTAAAACCGTAATGTTTTTAACCCGAACGTCACAACTCGACAAAGGGTGCTCACTTGAGCAAAGGGAGCAACCCAATCATGAAGCCGCCGATGAAGTCCCTTTTGGAAGCGAGACTTGCTATGAAGAACCGCAATTGTCTACGCAAGAAGAGACGAATGAGGAAATGACACTTGATGAAGGCATTGTTGGTGAAGAATTGGAGGAGGTTAGTGAGTTGAATGAGGTGGTACAAGTTGTGAAGTCGTTGGGTGAAAATGATGAGCCCAAGTTGCCCTTGTGCGAAAATGTGGAAGAACATCAAGAGCCTCTTGCAAGTGAGCGAAGCAATGGTTTGGAAGAGATTGAAACCGCCGGTAGAAGTTTCAACTCTCTCCTCCAAGATGATGCGAGGCCAAATGATGTTTGAAGACTCAAAGATGGGGAACCACAACTTGAGGAAGATATGAGGATCTGCAATAAGAAAGCGGGGTCAAAACCGCTTTTTATGCCTCATGTTAAGTATATGAAGCTTGCTTGTTTTTGGAGGCGATGCTTAGGGAGGAAGAGGTCGATAAAGCTTGTTGGATGGAAAGACCCCGGAGACCACATGAGACATGACAATCGGTCTTTAGGTGACTACTTCTTGCTTCCGACTTGGAGGCTTTGGAGGATAGCTTGGCTCGGGCACTCTTTGAGCCTTCATTACGATGTGGCTCATGCATTTGAGTTGCTTCTACGAGCCCTTGAGGGCTATGGTTGAAGAATGAGAGTCCACCATCTTAGGTTTGACGGAGTTCCTTAAGAACCGTCATGTTGTATATTCTCTTTCTCCTCTTATTTTGAGTTCTTGTGATTGTAATTGTGTTATTTGTGTATTTGTTTCTAGGATTTTTGTGTGTTTGTGGAATTCTTGTAATTTGGTATTTGGATGAGCGATGTGAGAGAGGGATTTTGATGATGTTTTGAGCTTATTTGATAGGTGTGAAGTGAAGATGAAGTTTAGAGAGGAGTGGTTGTTGATAGAGCTTGGATCTTGAGCAAGGAAGTCTGGTTTTTGAGCTTTTCTTAAGCTTTTGGGGACGGAATTCTAAATCCCGATGTATTAGTTGACTTGTGGGTGGAGCTTTCAAGAGGATTGAAGGACTAGAAGAGTCATCCCGGCCGGGAAGGGTTTCATCCCGACCGGGATGATGTGTGCACAAAAGTTGGAGCTACTGCCTGTCCATCCCGACCGGGATCATGGTCATCCCGACCGGGAAGGAACCATCCCGACCGAGATGAGGTCTGTCACGACCGAGATGGTCCCCTGCAGCCCCATTCGACTTTGTTCCTTCATTTAAACCCCACCCCACCGCTTTGTACCCCCTCCCAACCTCCCTACTCACCCTTGCCTCTTTCATCTTATCCTTGCACTTCATATTCACACCTTTACCATCACTATACACCGAGTTTAACCTCAAATCCCACCCTCATTACACCAATGCAAGCCCGGTACTTGAGACTACATTGAGGAAGAGGAGGAATATCGATGAGGACAAGCAATGTGCCATTAATGATCATTGAGACGATGGAGTTAGTGAGTTGCTAACTTTGGTAAGGCGACTCTCATTTTTTTTCCGTCTTTTATTTGCTTAGTTTTCCCTTATTCCCCCTTCCTTTTACCTTTTGGTATCGTGGTGCCCCTCGGGGCCCGTGTGGTAATTGCTCCCGATTCTCGATGACGTGATTACATCGAGAGTCATTTCAAAATCCAAATTTACAAGTATTTCACTTTTTCTTTATCTTTTCTTTTTCTTTTGGTAGAATTTATTCGGATTCTGGCGGAATCCGGGCTAGGTGACTTGATTACACCTAGCCCTCCCCTCCCATTTACTTTTATTTTCTTCTTTTTATTTCTTCCCCCATCCATATCTTTTCTTGTCTCGGCCCTTGGTGACTTGACTACACCCCGGCCGGACGCATTCGACCCTTTCTTCACTTTCATTTTTTGTTTTTTTTTAGCTTTTTCCCTTTTTCCCTTTCTTTTTTAGTGTCTTCCACACACTACCGATCGAGCATGAGGACATTGCTCGGTTTAAGTGTGGGGGAGCGATATCTTAGGCTAGTTTAGTTTTATTTTCGTAGTTTTTTTCGGAAAAAATCTTACAAACCCCTAAAAATTTGAAAATTTTCATAAAAAACCAAAAAGATTTTCCTTTGTGTCTTTTCCTTTTGTGTCGTTGTGTCGTATTTTTGTTGTATTGTGTGTGTTTTGCTTCCCTATCTCCTTGTAGGTTCCTTGATCGCCGTGGGTTTCGAAAGGCTCAAGACATCCGGTAATACCCCTTCAATTCTTTCTCCTTTTTCCCATTTTTGTGGAGTTTGGAGGAGATTTGTGATGGTGTGCTCGGGTGGAGCTTTGTGAAGTTTGTGGTTGAGGTGGTGACTTCTTTGGAAGTTTCGGGGTGATTTTTGTTTTCTTTGTGTGCTTGTTCTCTTTTCTCTTGTTTTGTTTTGTTTTGTTGTGTTTGTCTCTTTTCCTTTCGTTGTTGTTGTCTTTGCTTTGTCTTGTTTAGTTTGTGTCTAATGTGTAAAAAGGTTTTCGAAAACCCGGTTTTGAGGCTAGTGTGCAAGTGTTTACTATCCCTTTCTATCGATATGAGTCGAGTCTTGGACTTTAGTCTAGTACAATGACTTTAAATCAATGATTTCGTTGGTTTCTTACCTTGAGTCCACCTAGTATACTAGGGATTTACTACGGGATTTGCATTTTGACCATTATGACCACCCACGGAGTGAAAAGACCTTGGTTGCCGAGTTCCGTCCCTTAGGTGACCATGTTCGGAATTGTGTGATTAGTCCAAGTTTTTCCACTTTTTTATGGGTTTGAAGGGAAAGCGCGCTCCCGACTCACCCATTTTCCCTACCTCCTACACATTCTGTAATCCCCTAGAAATTCTAACGCGATACAGTGGCGGAAACACTGTAGAGTCGGGATTATAACACGCTGTAACTATGTTTTTAAAAAAAATAAATGGTGAAGTCAAACATTAGGCCCTAAATAAAATGGCCAAAAGTAAATAAATCCACAAAGGGGTTTAACAATCCACAAAACATAATTATTAAAATTAATCGAGCGAGGATCATGTCTGCCCGCTAGCCCACACCCGGAAACACGCATACCTGTCATGTTAAAAACATAACAGCCACAATCAGTGAGGAGCGACGTCAACGTTCTCCCAGCCGTATAACAGGATTTTAAAACAGTAATTACTAATATAGGAAAAATAGTAAAGATGGAAAACAGTAAAATAGTATATTAAAATAAGCCATTAAAATGGGTTTCCGAAGAAACATAAAAAATGTTTGCCAACCTGCAAACCAATTTATATCGATAACAATAAAAATATTCAAAATGACGTTATGGATAGGATTAATGCAGAATCTAGAATTTCACTAGGAGAATACTAAAAACTAGCTTCGAGAACTTAGTTCAAACAAATCAAACTTCGGTCTCTAATTAGGCTACTCAACCATAATAGAGCAACGACATATAAATGCGTGGCCCTAGTTTAAGATAATGCACATCCCTCCTGGGATTACCTGTCACCCAGTTCAACTTATGACGGCGACTTACTGCGAGGCCTAAGCTTAAGGTCAAAATGTACAAAACTCCCGGGATACCTGTCACCCGGTTCAACAACCAATGTACAGATTCCTGATACACTAGCCTTATAGTTGATGACAAAAACGTAAATCCCAGAATATATTACTCCAAACCCACACTTTTCCTTATTCCATAACTCCAAAACAATCCACTATCGATATTTAAAAGATGTATTCATATAAACAATAAGAGAACAAAATGAAAAGGAATCACTTTCTGAAAGAGGAAACTTTCTATTTTAAGAAACTTCTATTTTTAGAAATTTACTAAAAATAGCCTCATATCAAAATAGCAAAAATATTAGTTTATACCAATAAATATTTTTAGTAAACAATGTAGATTTATAAAACTAGTACTTTCGGCCTTAACGATATTAATTCTTAAAACGAGAACATTGGAGTTAATGAAATTATTGAAACGTCATACAAGCGTTTATAAAATGATTTAGAAATGTTTTAAACATTTTAAATACTACTAATTAGGGTGTTTCCAAAATTTATAAAACTAAAATTCCCTAATTATTATTAGTTTCGACAATACGATTATAAATAGGAATTTACGGCAAATATCAAATTAAATATTTGAACGTCTTTATTTAATTAAACCAACAAATATATTTAGAGTATGTTAATGGATGATTTAACTCTTAAAGTTTCAGATTTAAATACTTTCAAAATTGCTGGAAAAATAATTCGTTTAGGTAAGACGAAGCATTTTAACGATAAATCACAATTTGTCCGAAAATCAATACTTATAAATTAAAGACTTTAATAAATAATACAAACATTACGTAAAATGGTTAAAATATATTTATGGACATTCTGTCCAGAAAAGAAATTTTTCCAGAATCCTAAAACTCGGTTTTAATGCGTTTTCTCGTTAATCGTCTAATCTCGACAATAACGATTAATAAAAATAGTAATTACAAAACGATTTATGTATTAATGTCTAAAAATTAATATTAAACTTAAAAATCATCATTTTCCAGAATATACTAATTTTCCAGATTTTCCAAAGTTCCAGATTTACCAAATTCCGTCAAAACCGTCTTTAAAACCCGTTTTCACAATTAACGATTCCATTAATAAAACTTATCGTTCCAACGTTTATTAAGGCACTAAAAATCATAAAATTACATTTTAATGTGAAATCATCAGAATCAGAATTTTTTCAAGATTTAATCATAGGACCAGAAATCGAGAATTTAAACGACAAATACGGTTTTAACGATAAACGATGATTTAAAGTGATTAATTAATTAATCCTCTTAACAATTCCGGAAAATTATGAACAAAATTCAGGAAATTTTATTACATCAGAAAGTTTCACCACATAAAAAATCAGATTAAAATAAAATGTTTAGGTACTAGAATTAAAAATCGGGTTTTAATCATTTTTGTCCGATAACGATAATAATTCAATAATCAATATCAAAAATATCAGAAAATACCAAATTATTAAAAATCATCAAAAATCTCATTTTTACAGAATAGAATCATAGATTACAAGTTTAGATTGAATATTACGATTTTACAAATTAATATGACGATTTAATCGTTAATCTCGTAAAAGCGATAAAATTACCGAAACATGCAAATTTCCAAATTTTAAAATTTTTCCAGATTATATGTGTGGACATGACATAGGTCCACCCCGACGCGGCCACGCGCGGGTTTGGGGAGGCGAATGAATCTCCATGAGATGGTCAAATGGAAATTTAAATCGAAGTCGGAGTCGCCACCGAATTTTATGGTTATTCGGAACCGTTCGAGCCCACTCTATGTCGTAGTGGGCCGTGTACAAATACGGCCCATTTCCGATGTCAGAGTTTATTGGGCTCGTCCCTTTTGCATATCGATATAGATGCCGACTGAAGCGGTTAATCGTATATTGAATGACTCTCGTTGCCAATGGTTTCGGACATCCGGAAACCACGGTTCTGAGTAAGGGGTGAGGGTACGTGTTGGGAAGCTCACTAAGAACACCCAACCCCGCCCGCACATTAGCGGCCTCTACTAGGATATCGAATGACGTTTTAAGGCGCGCGTTAGTTGAACGATGAATGATATGCAAACATTATTTTCCTAAACATGTGAGGAATTGAATGGGTTACTAAGTGGTTTAATGCATGCAAAATTAATTGATGTCAAAGTCAAATTTAACATGTGAGATTCGTTTTAGTATAATAAAACAAATGAAATAAAAAAGATGAATTTGCTACAAAAGATGAACAAACAAGTTAGTATTGATTTGTAAATAATAATAGCCAGAAATAAATATGCGAAATCGAGAAAATAAATATTAATCGAAATCTAAAAAAAAATATTGTTAAAAAGAAGCGGTTTTGTATATAAAATGATGTTCGAAAAATAAAAAAAAAGAACGAAAAGGGGCGTCGGGACAGCCGGCCGCGGGGCTCGCCCGGGATGTCGGCGGGTCGCGCGTCGGGCTGGTTTTGGACGCGGTTTTCTGAAAATTCGATTTATTAAATCACGTACGAATATTGCATGATTCGTACTCGAATTAATATTTTCGATATTCGCTATATTCGATAATTGACTACGAAATCAATGTCAAATATTTAGAATAGTTTTAGTGAAGATGTAAATTTTAGAAATCATCTCGTAGAATAAATAATAAAACGACCGAAAAATTAAAAAACGGTCCGGATTGCGAGCCGTCTGGTTTTTGTATTTTGTTCGAAATTGCTAAATTGATAAATCGCGTACAAAATATGAATTAATTTGTACTCGATTTATGTTTTCGATATTCGTCGTATCCGATATTCGATTATGAAATCGATATCGGATATTTAGAATGAATAAAAAAAGTTTTGTAAAATAGTTTGTTTTGAACGAGAAAAGAAAAGAATTTTTAACGAGGAAATGATGTAACGATTTTTAGTATCGTCGAAGTCTTAATATAATTCTTTTCGATACGATATTCGATTATAGAAAAAATCGATATCGTATGTTTAAGAATATTCGTTATGAAAATAGTTTTTCGTTAATAACGATATTAGGAAAATAAAAAAATCGACTCTAGACCCGTAAAAAAACGAAACGGACGAAGAGGAGAAAAGGAGAGAAAGGAAGAAATCGGGTTTGGTTACACCCTCAACCTACATGCTTTTGTTGACTCGGATCGGGACTCGTCGGAATGTGGCTAGGCACGGGAGCGTCGAGGCAACGTCGGTTGGGTTAGGGTGGTACGGTTAAGACGGGTGAAGGTTTCGGGTATTGGGGCCGGTTTTCCTTCGGGTTTTGAATGTAATATCGGTTTCTCGATGCTAAGGAATTATGTGTGTCGGGATGATAGAAAGTTACTGCTGAAAAATCGTGTGTGTGTGTGTAAATTGTATTTTTTTCGGTCCTTGAAAGTGTTGGACGGGAGGTCCTATTTATAGGGAGTTTCCGACCTTGGTTTAGGAGAGTTTGAATACCGCTTAGGATAGGAAACGAGAGAATCTGAGGGAAATAAGAATTCCGCTTTCTTGTGGAGGAAGAAAGGCATCTCGGCTGTTTTGCTCTTGTTTTGGGCTGTTTCGGCCGAGTGTTTTACACTCGGTCGGGTGCTCGAATCGGTTTTTGAATAGGATTCCTGTTTGAGCTAGAATTACCGCTAGAGTAAGAAGCTGAGGAGAACGAGAATTCCGTTTTCTTGTGAGGGAAGAAAAGAGGAAAACCGGCTGACTTGTGTACTACTCGGCCGAGTGTTTGCACTCGGTTGAGTGTCTGAGTCGGTTCTCGGATAGGATTCCTACTCGGGATCGAATTCTACCTTAAACGGAATTGTTTATTATTTTTTGTATGGCTGATTTTGTAGAGTTGGAGTCCGAATAGGACGTGTGAGATGTCACGGGTCAGCCTACGAGTTTCGGGAAATATCTTTGACCGGGTTTTGACTCGGTCGCTAAAAGACGGTTTTACCCCCGGTGTCGGATTCGACCCAAATTAGTGTTATTTGACTCGAAACGACCCACTGGGCCTGATTTTGAGGTTGGTTTTGTGAGATCTGTACTCCTTAAAATGCCTAGGCCAAATGTCCATCATTACGAGCCCATATCCGAGTACGTTAAAGCACGTTAGCGTCCGATCATCATCGGGTTTTTGTCGGAAACTACTATAGACACCTGGCGGTCAAAATGTGGGTGTCTACAGAGCCCCCACTCTGACTGAGGCTTGGACAGGGCGAAAGTCAGAGTAGTCACCAGGTCAATCAAGGATTAAAACCTGGCAGCTTCCGGTCGGGTCGTTTAAGGTCCATTAGACCTGCGTGGAGGGCCCGCCGGCCATGGGCTAGAAATGTACCTGAACTGATGATGATAACTCCGTGGGGAGTTGAACTTGTCGCATGAGACTTAAAATGGGCCTGTATGTGGGCTCATCTTGTTAAATGCCGTTGGGGAGTTATGCAAATCGCATGGTCCTGCTCGAGTCGTCCTGTACATATTTATGCAAAGCTGCAAAATTTTGCATGTAA
The DNA here is from genome assembly GCA_958450325.1 of Agrostemma githago. Taxonomy (NCBI): domain Eukaryota; kingdom Viridiplantae; phylum Streptophyta; class Magnoliopsida; order Caryophyllales; family Caryophyllaceae; genus Agrostemma; species Agrostemma githago. Next base: position 61,691,197 of record OY288240.1, read on the forward strand.
CATTTGTAGGAAAAATGACTCGTGCTGGGGAATAAAAATTTTGAGAAAAGGTTTGAATTTTTTGAGTTTGCAAAAGTCTTTGAAAAATTAAAGAATTTTTGTTTTGACTTTGAAAAGGAGTAGGAATGCTCGGGATGACTTAGCTAAGCCTTAAGACAATGGCTTGTATGCTAGATGCTCTAGGATTAGGAATCCTAAGGTGAGGAGGAGAACTTATTTCCATGCTATAAATACCCCTTCTTGCTTCATAAATTTTCATAATTCTCCCAATTCCTTAATTAAAGAAAAGAATAAGCCCTGAAAAAAAATATTCTTCCTTTTAGCAAATCAAATATGGGAATCGACCGATTAGTCGGAATGTTGCACGAGTGGTCCAAATATTTTAGGGATGCCGATAGGGCTATCCTAAATAAGAACGGCGTTACCCAATTGTCCGTGATCCGTCAGATGCAAGTAGACTGCCACTTCTTGGATGCTTGCCTATCCTATTGGGATGATACCCATCATGTATTTAGTTTTCCTCGAGGAGAGATTTGCCCTATTCCTGAGGAAATTGCTGCTGCGGGAGGATGGAATCCTATACTTCGCCCTGCTATTCCTTTTTCAGTTTCTGACCCAAGGAGGAAGTTAAGGGAATTTTTAGGGCTTTCCCATATGGAGGTATCCCGTATGCTAGAAGGAGATACCGTTTCCCTGATCGATTTAGCTGAAAAATTCATGAACCCAGATGATGTCCGGGTCAGACCGGTTCATAGCCGTAGGGCCTTCACCTTTTGTATGCTCCATGTTTATGCTTTCGAAGGGCATATGGATTTATTATCTTGCATGGGTCACGTCAGACTTTTCACTGTGGCTGACCTGATGGAGACGGAGCACAACCCGGCTTGGCTGATTACAGGAGAGATTATCCAGGGTTTGGATAATCGTAAGAGGGATCCGTCAGTCAGGCTGACTGGGAGTACTCGGCTTCTGCAGGTATGCCGTTTTTGAATTTCCGGCTTTTCCCAATTTTCCGGTTTTGCGCGGTTTTTCCCGACTTTCCCGGTTCTTGCGGTCTTCTCGGTTTTCACGCCTTTTCACGTTTTTTTTTTCACGTGATTTTGACGATTTTTGCGATTTTGATTTTCTCGGATTTTTCAGCTGTGGCTATTCGAGAGGTTATCGATCTTGGATCCTCCCTTAGATGTGAGCCGATATCAACCCAGGCAAGTTATGTCGAGGAGACGAGCTATTGCCTTTTCTCGCTTCAATACCCAACAATATTGGGATGAGGTGCTATCTTTCCATGGAGGCCTGTTGATCCGTTGGGCCGTGCCATGGTGGCCAATTTACCTTGGGACTGGTCTAGAATCTCGGGATAGGGCTAGATATCAAGTAATCCTATCTTTTAGGCAAACAATTCACCTCTTTCCCGATCGCATACTTAGGCAATATGGTCGGGCGCAAAGAATCCCAGAAATCGAGGCCGTTGTGAGTGAATCTACTCAGCTGAAGGATGTGATGTGTGACACCTGGATGCAAAGGTGGTATACACGAGCTACTTGGCCTGTTCTCAAGAACTCCCATTCGATCTGGGTAACCGATTCTTATGTAAGATGGACCCGAGCTGATTCAGCTAAAACTCGAGCTACCTTGAAAATTGACGAGACCTATGACCTGCTACGCCGGGAGCATGCTAAGGACAATAGGAGCTTCTTTACTGAGGGAGCTACCTCGACAGATCAGAAAAGAAGATCTAGGACTCAGACTGAAGGGTCCAGTGCTAAGGGTGCAAGGGGGAGAGTGAGCCCCCAGACGGATTTGGAAAGGAGACTAGGGCCAAGACTGGCTGCTAAGGACCGACTTGGTCCTCGAGACAGGCTTCCCGAGCCGGTCAGGGCTCGGCTTGGACCGGTGCAAAGGGTGGAAAACCTAAAATCGAAGAAACGGGTGCGAGTAAAGGAAGTTCCCCTTGTGATTAGGGAACGTTCGCCCCCGCCCCGTCGGCCTCGGGCTCCACGTGACCCGAAAGATAAGGGAAAGGGCAAAATGTACGAGTAGTCTCCTAAATTTATTATTTAAGTATTACTACTATTTTTGTGGTGTGGTTTTGTTTTTTTTTTTGTGATGTATTTTTGAAATAATAAAAAGACATATTAGTGAATACCGTTCCCGTCTTTTCGTTATTGCAATGGTTGTACCCTTTTGAGGGGTTGCCTACGTATCCAAAATTAATGGAATCAAACCTTCCGTAGTTCAGAAGTATTTTTGCAATTTTTGAATACATCAAGATTATTAATTCAAGATGTGCAACGGTAGGATAAATAATCCTAACTTATTGACTTGCTTAAAATTTTGAAAATTCATAAAAAAGACATTTTTTTTGTAAACTTTGCAAATGACATTGAGATAGGGTTTATGGGTAGTAACGCTTCAGCTGGTCCAAGTTTGTTGGATTGACGAACTCGTTCCCGTCCAAGTCCGTTAGCATTACTACTCCTCCTGAAAGAATCTTCTTCACTAAATATGGCCCAGCCCAATTGGGTTTGAATTTTCCCCTTGGGTCAACTGGTAGTAAAGCTCGAACATATTTTAGGACTAGATCGCCCTCTTTGATGTTCCTGGGCCTAACCCTTTTGTTAAAAGCCCGTCGGATCCTTTTCTGATATATCTGAATATTATTTAGAGCCCGGGACCGTCGTTCGTCTAAGAGGATTAGTGAGTCATATCGGGCTTGGACCCAGTCCGCCTCAGGTACCTGGCTTTCGAGCAGAATCCTAAGAGAGGGTACTTCTAGCTCGACCGGCTGGACTGCTTCCATTCCATATGTCAGATAGTATGGAGTTGCTCCGGTTGCAGTTCGAATCGATGTCCGATATCCCCATAAGGCAAAGGGTATCTTGTCGGGCCAATCCCGGTAATTCTCAGCCATTTTTTTTAAGAATGGTGACAATTGTTTTATTGGCTGCCTCCACCGCTCCATTTGTTTGAGGTCGGTAAGGTGACGATGTATGCCTTTGGATCTTGTATTTTTCCAGCAAAGTAGCAGTTTCAGCTTGAAAATGGGTCCCGTGATCGCTGATGAACTCGTGTGGAATCCCATATCGGCATATAATTTTGTTTTGGATGAACTTAGCCACATGTTTGGCATTCAAGATCCGGTATGACTCGGCTTCGACCCATTTAGTGAAATAGTCGATAGCCACTAGGATGAAACAGTGACCTCCTGTCCCGGAAGGATTCACTTTCCCGATTATATCAATTCCCCATGTCGAGAATGGCCATGGTGATGTCATTGTATATAGTAGGGATGAAGGCATATGCTGTACATTGGCGAAAATCTGACAGTTATGGCAGTGTTTGACATACAACTGACAGTCAGTTTCCATGCTATTCCAATAGTAACCGAGTCTTGCGATTTTCCGGGCCAACATATGGGCGTTCATGTGTGGTCCGTTTTCGCCATCGTGCACCTCGGCCATAACTCTTTCGGCTTGAGTTTTGTCAATGCATAGGAGTAAAGCCCCCCTGTGCTGTCTTCTTATATAGTTGTCCATCGTCTGTGCGGATGAACTGGGTTGCCCATCTTCGTAGAGCTTTCTTGGCCCGGTTTTCAGCTCCCGGAGAATATTCCCCTGACGTCAGGTAGGTTAGAATAGCCTGGTACCAAGGTTCTGGATCAGTTATTTCAATATCTGAGATAGCGTGGATGTATGCCGACTCAGACCGTCTTTCGACACAAATGGGCATGCTGGTTAGATGCGCTGGGATATTCAGTAAAGATGCTAATTTTGAGAGAGCATCTGCAAACTGGTTTTCTTCCCGGGGCAGATAAATGTACTCCACTTTTTGGAATTGTTTCTCGAGAACCCTTACTCGTGCTTGGTAAGCCACGAGATTTGCGTTCCGAGTCTTCCATTTTTGTAGGGTTTGATTTATGACTAGTGATGAGTCACCGTGGACCCGGAGGTTTGTTACTCCTAAATCGGCGGCGGCTTGCAGTCCGTGAATGCATGCTTCGTACTCGGCTACGTTATTAGTCACGTCAAAATCTAGTTTGATGGATAATGGGGTGTGTTCCCCTTGTGGTAAGATTAGCAAGATCCCGATACCAAATCCTCGAAAGTTGGACGCTCCATCAAAGTACAAATCCCACGTATCGGTATCGGTATGGAATATGTCTTCATCTGGGAAGGCCCAAGTATCGGTGTGTTCTTCCTCAGATACCGGACTGTCGGCGAGGAACTCTGCTACTACCCGGCCCTTGATGGCTCTTAAAGGCACGAACTTGAGGTCGAACTCAGCTAGCATTAAAGTCCACCTGGATATACGACCGTTAAGGATGGGCTTCTCGAATAGATATTTGATTGGACCCATTTTGGATAGCACATGTACCTCGTGACTAAGCATGTAGTGTCGGAGCTTTTTAGTGGCCCACACTAAAGCTAGACACGTCTTCTCGAGCATGGTGTATTTGCATTCGTATTCCAAGAACTTCTTACTGATGTAGTAAATGGCCCGTTCTTCAGAATCGACTGTCTGGGCTAACATAGCGCCCATGGCTGTCTCGTTCGTTGTCAAGTATAGTGATAGAGGCAAACCATGCTGAGGTGGCATTAGCACCGGTGGAGAGGATAGAATTTCCTTGATCTTATCGAAAGCCATTTGACATTTGTCGTCCCATAGTGTTCGTTCTCCTATCTTCAGTTTCTTGAAAATGGGTTCACATACCATGGTTAGCCTTGAAATGAACCGGCTTATATATTGGACTTTCCCGAGAAACCCCCTTATCTTCTTTTCGGTTTTAGGCGGTTGCATCTCGGTGATGGCCTTGATCTTTGCTGGGTCAACTTCGATGCCCCGTTGGCTGACATTGTGGCCCAGTAGCTTGCCCGATGTTACCCCGAAACTGCATTTTTAAGGGTTTAACCTCATGTTGTACTTGCGTAGTCGGGTAAAGAACTTTCTTAAGGCTGCAATGTGCCCGTTTCGGTCTTTGGATTTGACAATCATATCGTCGACGTAGACCTCTACTTCCTTATACATCATGTCATGCAATAAAGTAGTAGCGGTCCGTTGATAAGTGGCACCGGCGTTAATAAGCCCAAATGGCATCACAGTATAGCAGTAAGTCCCCGAAGGTGTGATGAAGGTGGTCTTACCCATGTCTTCTTCCGCCATTTTGATCTGATTGTATCCGGCATACCCGTCCATAAATGATAGAAGGGCATGATCAGCCGTGTTATCCACCAGTATGTCGATATGTGGCAACGGGAAATCGTCTTTTGGGTTGGCCTTATTAAGGTCCCGGAAATCTACACATACTCGGACTTTGCCATCCTTTTTGGGTACTGGTACTATGTTTGCAACCCAGTCTGGATATTCAGACACTTGAATAAAGCCCGCTTTGAATTGTTTATCGACTTCTTCTTTGACTTTGAGAGACCATTCGGGCCTCATTCTTCGGAGCTTCTGTTTTACCGGCTTGTACCCGCCTTTGATGGGTATTCGGTGTTCGGCTATCTCCCGGTCTATTCCCGGCATGTCCTTGTAGGACCATGCAAAGACATCTTTGAATTCCTGGAGGAGATCCGTGAATTGTTGTTTCTCCTCGGGATCTAAAGATAGGCCCAACCTAAGCATCTGAGGCTCTAAAGGGGTTCCTACGTTGATGGAATCGGTTTCTTCGATTACCGGATTTCGGGACTCCCTTTGTTCAAGTTGCTCGACTAGATGCGGAGGCAATGGTACCTGTTCGTCGGGTTTCTCAATGTCATTGCAAGTAAGATTTTTGAAAACATTTTGAAAATAAGCCAAGTCGTAAGCAGAACGGTTATCGTTATTATTGATAGTAAATTTTGAAAAGAGCTCGAAGAGAGCTGCCATCTGATCGTTGGTCAGAGGCGGGATAGGGAGAGCCCTCGGGACAGACTCCGGGGCTTCCGATGGTGAGGCTAAAGAAGGGAGAGGGGTTACAGACTCGATCCTAGTATTGGACCCTCTAGACTTTGACTCAGACTCCGACTCTGACTCTGACTCGGACTCAGATTCAGATTCGACATCATGCATATCTCCTTCGCCAGTAGTTAACTTGTAGACTCGACCCTGACTGTCGGTCCACTTAGTTGTCTTCCTCCAAGCTCTCTTCCCAGTGTTGGCACCAACTTCCGAGATTAGCTTGGTTGGATCAAACCTGCTGCTGCGAAGGATCAGGCTGACTAGCTCCTGCTTAGGGGTCGGGATGACCTTGTCTTCCCCAAAGAGTAGTCCTAGAATGGGCTCAGTGTTGCTTGTGCCCTCCTTTGATTCGGCCTGGATAAGGGCGAATAAGTCATCCGGGATGAAATTGCATTCCCGAGCCAGTTTGGTCCCGGGATATGAGATGGTGGGCCGATAGAGGCCCGTTTGAACAGTTTCAAATACCGGAGTGACGAACGTGACCGCCTTGGTTCGGTTCGTGTAGCCGGACGCCATAGTATAGCCTAGACCGAGGTGAGATTGCCCGTTGTTCAAGGTTTCGATGATCTTTCCCAGTGGGAGATATGGCCTTGACGTGACTCCCGGTAGGCAACCCAGGTTCTGTAGCATCGTATAGATGCTAACGGTGAAGTATGGCTGGAAAAGGTACTCTTCTCCGATCATTCCTACAAAGTTGAATCCTCGTGGGTCGGCTGAGCCTGTGGTGTTGCAGCTCGACACAGTTATGGGAGTGGCTTCGAGAGTGATGATCCCGTCCTGTAAAGGTAGTTTGACCTTTCTATGAAGAGTGGAAGACACAGCTTTGACCGCGTGAATCCATGGTCTCCCAAGTAGCAGATTGAAAGATGAAGTAACATCGATCACTTGGAATTCTAACTCCTTCTCGATCGGGCCCGTTATAATGGTTAGTTTGACGGCCCCAGCAACTGATTTTGGGCTCCCATCAAAAGCCTGGATAGTCTTTGCAGTCGGAAGGTAGTCAGCCTCGGTAATGCCGAGGGCCTTGGCTGTCCTTAAAGGAAGGACGTTAACTGCGGACCCGTCATCAATTAGGGTCATCGGGAGATATTTGTTTCGACAAATCACCGTGATGTACAGGGCCAAGTTATGAGTGGTCCCGAATGGTGAAAGGTCGGACTCGGAGAAGGTGATAAGTGGGCCTTTTCCTTTGGACTTGTCGTTGAGGTATGGCAAGATCGTGGCTACCATCTCAGTGGGGGTAACCGATGAATCGACCTTGATTTCATCAAGGGCCCTAGTAAGTGCCGCTCGATGCTCCTGTGAACTAACCAAAAGCTGCCATATAGTAATATCGGTTCGGACCCTCTTCAATTGTCGGACTAGGGCCGTGTCGGCGTTTGGCTCTTCGGGAGTGAGTTCCGTCCTGGAAGGTTCAGTGACGGTTTCCGGGGTGGTTGTGATGGTGTGTGTACCGGCCAGAGCTTTGGCTTTAGCCCTCCGGACTTCCTTGATAGTGACAGGGACAGCCTCCCCTTTAGCCAGGTAAACATCGTCCTCGTCGTCGTTCCATATCCCGTTGATTTGGGAAATGAAAGGGGAAATGAGATGAGTGCAGTCAACTACCTCTCCAGTAAAAATGGCATGAGTAGCAAGAGGATTGTTTTTGTTGCTTGGCTTGTCACTAGGTAGCGGTATCTTCCCATTTTCGATCAGATCTTGGATAAGATGCTTCAATTTCCAGCATTTCTCCGTGTCATGCCCATTGCCTTGGTGATAGTGGCAATAGGCCTGAATGTTGTAGCTTTTGGACCGCTTTTCTACGGGAACTTCCGGAGTTGGGCCTATCGGTTGGATTAGGCCTTTCGAAGATAGCCTTTGTAAGGCATTAGCAAAGGTTGTCCCAATGTCTGTGAATACCCGATTCGGAGTATTCTTTTTGGTTGAGGTGTCAAGTGAGTTTACCTCGTCGAAGATGCTTCGGGCCGCGGTTGTGGTTGCGGGCTTGCTGGAGGATGAACTGGATCCTTGATACCCTTTGGTAGAGGCCTTAGTGAGGTTCTCTAGCCTTAGATCGTCTTCGATTCTGGTACCCATTTCGGTTAAAGTGGCGAAGTCGGGTATGATGGCGTACCTGAGATGGACTCGGTAAGCAGGGAGGAGGTTTTTGACAAAGGCCTCCACTAGAACTTTTTCGCTGGGCTTGTCGACCAGCTTAACACTTTCGGTCCGCCACCTTTGGAGGTATTTGGTGAAACCCTCCTTAGGCTCTTGGGCCATGACTTCCAGAGTACGCATGGTAGTCTGGATTTCAGCATTATCCGCGTAGTTCCGCGCGAATTCCATTGCAACATCGTCCCAAGTTTTGAATTTCTTGGGGTCAAGCCTGTAGTACCAGGCTTTTGGGTGTTTCTCCAGAGAGGAAGCAAAGAGATGCTTGAACATGGTCGATTTGACCCCTTTGACAGCCATAAAGTCCTTAAAAGCCCGAATATGAAGTACCGGGTCCTCAGTCCCATCGAACATTGGCAAGACCGTTAAGTTCAGGTTAGCGGGCAGTTCATCAGTTAAGGGCGAATAGGTACGGGCATTTTCCGTGAGAATGGTGTTTCTGGTGGTCGAGTGGACCTGTTCCTGCAATTTTTGGACAGCGCCGGCCAGTGCGGCCAGAGGTCCGTCATCTTCGATCGAGGCATTAGGGGTTCCCTGTTCTACGGCACTAACCTGAGTGACAATGGCGATCTGGTCCTCCCGCATTTTCCTCAATTGGTCCTGGATTTGGGTCAACGTGGTGGTCAACTCATCTATGGCTTTTTGCGTCATGGTTCGAGTGAAGGGTGGCCTGTCTGTAAGAGTACCACGTAATTAGCAACTTAACCCGAATCCTAAGGAAAGTACATCCCGAGCAAGGGAAAAAAGGAAGAAGACTAAAAAGACGGTAAATGACTCGGAAAAGACACCTAGACGGGTGACTTGTGAAGAGGTGGGCCTTTCTCAGGATCCAACGCTGTGGGTTGGGCCCTGTCCGAAGGAAGGTTCACGTGAGACATTCCCAGACTTTTAGACTCGATTGTGTAAATCGGCCAACCTTTGTAGGAGTATGTCCTACGTAGGTGGGCCTTGCCTTAGTAAGGTAAGGCAGACTAGGATGGGGGGAAACCCGCGATGTAGGATCGACGGAGTTTCGACGCTAGAGACTTCAACGACTTATGACACGACCCGACACTGCTAAATACGGGAAGTCCTAAGAAGAGGAAGTTTTGAAATGTGATTTTTTGAAATCCCCGAAATGAATCGGGTGGAGAAATTCGGCCCTTTTTCGAAAAAAGAAAAAGGAGTGGGCCGAATGACGGGTTTTGAAAGTTTCGAAAGTATTTTCGAGTTTTGAATTGGGCATAATACCGGCTAGAAAAAGGCTATTTTGAGTAAAATCATAAGTCCTAAGTTCGGTATATGACCCGGGTTTTGAAAATTGGATATTTTGAAAAAGAAGATGCAAATTTTGAAAAATGACGGTTTTGAAAAAAGATGTGGATCAAGTAGCACGTAGTCATGGAAACAGTATAACGACGCCATGTATGCTCTTAATCTAAGTCTCGGTCAGTCTGTAAGGGTCTATACCAGTGTACACAGCCTATCAAGAATCGGGGCGGACTCCCTAACTCGAGTTGAGATTAGGACATGCCGTAAAACCCATATGAATCGGCTAATGGACACCTTTGACATAACCAGTTTGGACTATATCAATGGTATAGTGGGACGTCGGTCACGAGTACCGGCCCGGGAAAATGGGGTTTATGCATGAACCGTAAAACTAAAACGCGCATTGTACTAGTCAAACGATTTATATTCGAGTCTCACCCTGAGGACACCGAAGGTTATTAACTCATCGGAAAATCCCCAGCGGAGTCGCCAAATTGTGGACATGACATAGGTCCACCCCGACGCGGCCACGCGCGGGTTTGGGGAGGCGAATGAATCTCCATGAGATGGTCAAATGGAAATTTAAATCGAAGTCGGAGTCGCCACCGAATTTTATGGTTATTCGGAACCGTTCGAGCCCACTCTATGTCGTAGTGGGCTGTGTACAAATACGGCCCATTTCCGATGTCATAGTTTATTGGGCTCGTCCCTTTTGCATATCGATATAGATGCCGACTGAAGCGGTTAATCGTATATTGAATGACTCTCGTTGCCAATGGTTTCGGACATCCGGAAACCACGGTTCTGAGTAAGGGGTGAGGGTACGTGTTGGGAAGCTCACTAAGAACACCCAACCCCGCCCGCACATTAGCGGCCTCTACTAGGATATCGAATGACGTTTTAATGCGCGCGTTAGTTGAACGATGAATGATATGCAAACATTGTTTTCCTAAACATGTGAGGAATTGAATGGGTTGCTAAGTGGTTTAATGCATGCAAAATTAATTGATGTCAAAGTCAAATTTAACATGTGAGATTCGTTTTAGTATAATAAAACAAATGAAATAAAAAAGATGAATTTGCTACAAAAGATGAACAAACTAGTTAGTATTGATTTGTAAATAATAATAGCAAGAAATAAATATGCGAAATCGAGAAAATAAATATTAATCGAAATCTAAAAAAAAATATTGTTAAAAAGAAGCGGTTTTGTATAAAAAACGATGTTCGAAAAATAAAAAAAAAGAACGAAAAGGGGCGTCGGGACAGCCGGCCGCGCTGCTCGCCCGAGATGCCGGCGGGTCGCGCGTCGGGCTGGTTTTGGACGCGGTTTTCTGAAAATTCGATTTATTAAATCACGTACGAATATTGCATGATTCGTACTCGAATTAATATTTTCGATATTCGCTATATTCGATAATTGACTACGAAATCAATGTCAAATATTTAGAATAGTTTTAGAAAAGATGTAAATTTTAGAAATCATCTCGTAGAATAAATAATAAAACGACCGAAAAATTAAAAAACGGTCCGGATTGCGAGCCGTCCGGTTTTTGTATTTTGTTCGAAATTGCTAAATTGATAAATCGCGTACAAAATATGAATTAATTTGTACTCGATTTATGTTTTCGATATTCGTCGTATCCGATATTCGATTATGAAATCGATATCGGATATTTAGAATGAATAAAAAAAGTTTTGTAAAATAGTTTGTTTTGAACGAGAAAAGAAAAGAATTTTTAACGAGGAAAAGATGTAACGATTTTTAGTATCGTCGAAGTCTTAATATAATTCTTTTCGATACGATATTCGATTATAGAAAAAATCGATATCGTATATTTAAGAATATTCGTTATGAAAATAGTTTTTCGTTAATAACGATATTAGGAAAATAAAAAAATCGACTCTAGACCCGTAAAAAAACGAAACGGACGAAGATGAGAATAGGAGAGAAAGGAAGAAATCGGGTTTGGTTACACCCTCAACTTACATGCTTTTGTTGACTCGGATCGGGACTCGTCGGAATGTGGCTAGGCACGGGAACGTCGAGGCAACGTCGGTTGGGTTAGGGTGGTACGGTTAAGACGGGTGAAGGTTTCGGGTATTGGGGCCGGTTTTCCTTCGGGTTTTGAATGTAATATCGGTTTCTCGATGCTAAGGAATTATGTGTGTCGGGATGATAGAAAGTTACTGCTGAAAAATCGTGTGTGTGTGTGTAAATTGTATTTTTTTCGGTCCTTGAAAGTGTTGGACGGGAGGTCCTATTTATAGGGAGTTTCCGACCTTGGTTTAGGAGAGTTTGAATACCGCTTAGGATAGGAAACGAGGGAATCTGAGGGAAATAAGAATTCCGCTTTCTTGTGGAGGAAGAAAGGCATCTCGGCTGTTTTGCTCTTGTTTTGGGCTGTTTCGGCCGAGTGTTTTACACTCGGTCGGGTGCTCGAATCGGTTTTTGAATAGGATTCCTGTTTGAGCTAGAATTACCGCTTGAGTAAGAAGCTGAGGAGAACGAGAATTCCGTTTTCTTGTGAGGGAAGAAAAGAGGAAAACCGGCTGACTTGTGTACTACTCGGCCTAGTGTTTGCACTCGGTTGAGTATCTGAGTCGGTTCTCGGATAGGATTCCTACTTGGGATCGAATTCTACCTTAAACGGAATTGTTTATTATTTTTTGTATGGCTGATTTTGTAGAGTTGGAGTCCGAATAGGACGTGTGAGATGTCACGGTCAGCCTACGAGTTTCGGGAAATATCTTTGACCGGGTTTTGACTCGGTCGCTAAAAGACGGTTTTACCCCCGGTGTCGGATTCGACCCAAATTAGTGTTATTTGACTCGAAACGACCCACTGGGCCCGATTTTGAGGTTGGTTTTGTGAGATCTGTACTCCTTAAAATGCCTAGGCCAAATGTCCATCATTACGAGCCCATATCCGAGTACGTTAAAGCACGTTAGCGTCCGATCATCATCGGGTGTTTGTCGGAAACTACTATAGACACCTGGCGGTCAAAATGTGGGTGTCTACAATATGACATACATATATTGTCAAAAATAAAATTATAATTATATACATGCAATTACACAAACAAAATCATGCAATACCGAGTAACATCGACGTTACCTTCGGGGTCGTCCAAGGATCCTTCAATACACGACATACATGGTACAAAAATACCATGAGAAAACTTAAAAGAATCAAGGTAAATAACGATCAGAAATAACATCGATTATTATCTTAACGAAGGGAAAAGATAGACGATTAATTCGGTGATGAAAATGAGACGATCAAGACTCGATTTGAGACAAAGTTTGGCTGGAAAATATGGCTGAAACTCACAGCCAATATGGAGGAAATGAAGAGTATTTTTGTTTAATGTGGTTGAATGAAAATGAATGAAAGAAAATGATGAGATGAGAGAATAAATGTGGACTTTTAAAAATGATAAAAAAATATGTTAAATCCATCCAAAACCATCAGCCAAAATGAATAAGGAGAAAGTGTGAAGAGTCTTGCAATAAATCCAAAAATAAATGTAGGAAAATAAAATATCTATGGCCTTAATCAAGTTATAAAACCAAGTGTTAAAAAAAATGTGAAAGTGTGTGACCAAGGGTGTCACGGTCCAAAAATGATTAAAAAGTGTTTCTTTTAATTGTAGGTTATTTAAAAATAAGAATCGTAAAATAGTTAAAGGCATTTCAAGGTAATTCGAGTAAACCTCGCGTAAGAAAATAATTATTCGCGAAACTTCGTAATAAAATCATTAACGACTAAATTTTTGTAAATAAAAATATTTACTAGTTGAAAATGTTATATAAACGTATTCAAACATTTTTAGAAAAGGAATAACTTAAATCCGAGTTTAAAAACGTCAATTCGAAGAGAAATAGAATTCCTTACGGAAAATTAATTCGTTTACGAAGAAAATCAATTAAATAGATTTGAAAGAATTAAAATATTTAAAATTAAAAATAAAAATCGTTAAACTCAACAATCAAAATAGAGCTTAGTAAAAAGATGAAATTTTGAGGCCGAAAAGTGACAGAGTTAAGACGGAGCCCTAACGGAAAGAATAAAATGCTAGGAAAAATAGCGGGTGTTACAATCCTCCCCACTAAAAGAAAGTTTCGTCCTCGAAACTAAGAATAAGAAGAATGGAATCAAGATTACTCCACTCGAAAAGATGAGGATAAAAATTTCTCATAAAAAGTTGGCTTTAAAAGAAAATTTTACACTTTCAAAGTGAAACGAAAACGAATGCAAATATTCATTCCAAGAGAAGTTAGGCTAAGCTACCCGGAGTTTAATTTTTTTTTTAAATAGCGAAATCGTAAAGTAAAGTTATTTGATAAAATAACGACTTCAAATAACGTTTGTAAACAAACTCGAAGTTAATAGGATAACCAAAATATTTTTCAAAAAAAATGTAAAATAATATGATTAAGAAGTTCGATTGTATTTCTTTCTCTGATGAAACAAAATTTAGTTTGGTGAAATCAAATTCTGTAGTTAGTAAAAATCGAACCAGTCGTCAAACATTTTCAATAACAGATTCAAAAGTCTACCAAAAACAAAAACTAATTTCAAAACGTCAAAATTTCGAAAATGTTATCAAAGTAATTATGAAAGTTTTCAAAAATGTTATCAAACTTGAACATACAAAATAACTTTGACAATGCTAAAATGTTTTACATAATAATCCTGTAGAAATTGTAGTATTTGGAAATATGAAAGTCTTTATAAAATTTCTATTGCTTGAAAATAAAAAATTGAAATAATTTCGTAATAATTTAAAATAAATTATTAAAGCATTTTGAAACAGATCTACATATAAATATCAACCAAAGATAAAACAAAAGTGGAGTATAAAGTTCTTATATTATAATTCGAAAATATTTTTCACGATATCCGAAAAGTTTAAGTTAGTCAAACTTTTTACACAATGGGATTTTCACAACTAGAAATTATAACTCAAAATGTTAAAATTTTATGATAATCCATTTTTTTTAAACTAGTCACACTTTTTATAAAATAGGAAGTTCGAAAAAAAATGGTTAACAGATAAATAGAACAAGGATAAACAATAAATTAAAATAAGAGTTTTCAAAATCGATAAAGGTCAAAGGGATTGGAAGCAGTTATGGTAACAGAGTTCAAGAGAAGCAGAAAGAAGGACGAAGTTGAGAGTCAAACAGACCTCTCGAGGATTATAGAAGAAATTAACCATCTCGAGATTCCTAGCACGACTCTCACAAACACGGGTTCCTAAATGGCCCATCGAATAACGTTAAGTCCAATATCGGTACAGGGTGGTCCTACTCAATCTACAACCTCCAAAATTATCAACTGCCATAGCCTCCAAATTTAAGTCTTACGTGACTATCCAATCGTTCAAGCGACACGATACTAATCCACAAATGCTTTAGAATCAAATCCATAATTAAGATTCCAACGGTTAACAAAACATACCCAAACCCTTGATCAATAAGGGTCCTAATTTCAAGACTCGTAAGGTCTGAACTCGAGGTATGCTCCAAATTTCTCGAGTAAGGATCACTAAACAAGGTCCACCAATATAACAATGCTCGGGCACTGAATCCTCAAATTACCAACATGTTTATAATGCCACAAGTAAAGAAGTTAGGGAAAGTATAACAAATCCTCAACCACACTCAAACGTATTGGTAATGGCGCAAACACTCACCTCTACAAACACGTCATTGGGCTAAAGTTTCAAAAAAAATCCACCAAATTTCATATTGTATCAGCGAAACCACCAAAATATTTATTAACTCAACGAAGCCACAATCTCGTTGGTCTAAGGCTATAACAGTCCCACTAATATGATCCGTATTATAGTATTCCTCAAAACAGCACAATAAAACCAAACTGTGATTGTGCAAGATAGTTCTCTTCTCTAGGGACAACAACAATTTATCCAAGTTAGATCACTCAACTCCAAAGTTCATAGGTTACAACCTTAAACGACGATCAACGATCTAATCCTTAAGAAATACGGGTAATCTATGTCAACCAAAATTTCTAATGACATTAATGAAAACCTTCAATGGTACCACAACACCCAGGCTAACACCTTAAACAATACTCTATGATCCCAAATATTCGCGATGCATCCATTAAATAAGCATTAGGTAAGAATCCAAAGTAATATTATCAGTTACACTTAGTTCGGTTCTAGGGTAGGTATTAGGTATCCATCAAATATGATATACTCTGACTACTCCAAAAATATATTCAACTCTAAGTACTCAAAAATAATCAAAGTAACCTATAACCCAAGGTTCAGTGTCTAAAGTATCATCCAAATTCCATCAATCAACAGTTTGTTATTCGAATCAATCCTCAAGAGTTTCTTACTCGCTTAGAAGATAGGGTATACTCACAATCCTCAAACCAGGTAACAAGGGTTTACTAAACCTCAACCTCTATAACTTTCCACGAGGTTCACTGAGACGGAATTCGGTCAAATCAAAGAATCTCAAGAGGAAAGATGGTAAAGTAGGAGAATTAATCAAAGAGTTATCTCAAGAATGAAGACGAGAATTTATAAGAAGGGTTGGAAGAAGTAGAGGCAAGGAAAAAAGAATCAATGGTTCCGGATGATTAAGATCTAAAACGAGAAGGGAATCTTCGGACCTCTACGATTCCACAAAGGAATTCGCGGGATATCTTCTTCATCTCGTAGGGACACGAGCACACTAGTCTTGTGTTGCTTCATCTAGATCCAAAGTGAAGTGAAGTCGCATCTATGTCTACTACACGATCATGGAACTTGAATCTACTCTTGATCATATGGCCTGTAGCTTAAGTAAACTGAACCGGAGCTGAAAAGTCACCATCGGCATCTTTCTTGGAGCACCTTGTTGTCCACTCGGGTCAGCAGGCGTTGAGAGTGCTAAGTAGGTCTTGTCCCGATCTGGAGCAGCATCATGTCAGCATCTTGTCCATTCATCATTTTCTTCGATATATAAAACAAATATTCAATGCTAATTATTGAGATTCAATTCAGGAACAGGAAAGCTAAATAAATAAGTCCTTACTTGTTTCTACCCATCTCTAATAATATTTTTATTTACTGTTTAAATAATTTACTGGTATTTTTCCTATTTTCAGGTGTAAGCGTTGGGAGCAGTGATGCTCTGATACCAACTGTAATCCCCTAGAAATTCTAACGCGATACAGAGGCGGAAACACTGTAGAGTCGGGATTATAACACGCTGTAAATATGTTTTTAAAAGAAATAAATGGTGAAGTCAAACATTAGGCCCTAAATAAAATGGCCAAAAGTAAATAAATCCACAAAGGGGTTTAACAATCCACAAAACATAATTATTAAAATTAATCGAGCGAGGATCATGTCTGCCCGCTAGCCCACACCCGGAAACACGCATACCTGTCACGTTAAAAACATAATAGCCACAATCAGTGAGGAGCGACGTCAACGTTCTCCCAGCCGTATAACAGGATTTTAAAACAGTAATTACTAATATAGGAAAAATAGTAAAGATGGAAAACAGTAAAACAGCATATTAAAATAAGCCATTAAAATGGGTTTCCGAAGAAACATAAAAAATGTTTGCCAACCTGCAAACCAATTTATATCGATAACAATAAAAATATTCAAAATGGCGTTATGGATAAGATTAATGCAGAATCTAGACTTTCACTAGGAGAATACTAAAAAGTAGCTTCGAGAACTTAGTTCAAACAAATCAAACTTCGGTCTCTAACTAGGCTACTCAACCATAATAGAGCGGCGACTTATAAATGCGTGGCCCTAGTTTAAGATAATGCACACCCCTCTTGGGATTACCTGTCACCCAGTTCAACTTATGACGGCGACTTACTGCGAGGCCTAAGCTTAAGGTCAAAATGTACAAAACTCCCGGGATACCTGTCACCTTGTTCAACAACCAATGTACAGATTCCTGATACACTAGCCTTATAGTTGATGGCAAAAACGTAAATCCCAGAATATATTACTCTAAACCCACACTTTTACTTATTCCATAACTCCAAAACAATCCACTATCGATATTTAAAAGATGTATTCATATAAACAATAAGAGAACAAAATGAAAAGGAATCACTTTCCAAAAGAGGAAACTTTCTATTTTAAGAAACTTCTATTTTTAGAAACTTACTAAAAATAGCGTCATATCAAAATAGCAAAAATATTAGTTTATACCAATAAACATTTTTAGTAAACAATGTAGATTTATAAAACTAGTACTTTCGGCCATAACGATATTAATTCTTAAAACGAGAACATTGGAGTTAATGAAATTATTGAAACGTCATACAAGCGTTTATAAAATGATTTAGAAATGTTTTAAACATTTTAAATACTACTAATTAGGGTGTTTCCAAAATTTATAAAACTAAAATTCCCTAATTATTATTAGTTTCGACAATACGATTATAAATAGGAATTTACGGCAAATATCAAATTAAATATTTGAACGTCTTTATTTAATTAAACCAACAAATATATTTAGAGTATGTTAAAGGATGATTTAACTCTTAAAGTTTCAGATTTAAATACTTTCAAAATTGCTGGAAAAATAATTCGTTTAGGTAAGACGAAGCATTTTAACGATAAATCACAATTTGTCCGAAAATCAATACTTATAAATTAAAGACTTTATAAATAGTACAAACATTACGTAAAATGGTTAAAATATATTTATGGAAATTCTGTCCAGAAAAGAAATTTTTCCAGAATCCTAAAACTCGGTTTTTAATGCGTTTTCTCGTTAATCGTCTAATCTCGACAATAACGATTAATAAAAATAGTAATTACAAAACGATTTAAGTATTAATGTCTAAAAATTAATATTAAACTTAAAAATCATCATTTTCCAGAATATACTAATTTTCCAGATTTTCCAAAGTTCCAGATTTACCAAATCCCGTCAAAACCGTCTTTAAAACCCGTTTTCACAATTAACGATTCCATTAATAAAACTTATCGTTCCGACATTTATTAAGGCACTAAAAATCATAAAATTAAATTTTAATATGAAATCATCAGAATCAGAATTTTTTCAAGATTTAATCTAGGACCAGAAATCGAGAATTTAAACGACAAACACGGTTTTAACGATAAACGATGATTTAAAGTGATTAATTAATTAATCCTCTTAACAATTCCGAAAAATTATGAACAAAATTTAGGAAATTTTATTACATCAGAAAGTTTCACCACGTAAAAAATCAGATTAAAATAAAATGTTTAGGTACTAGAACTAAAAATCGGGTTTTAATCATTTTTGTCCGATAACGGTAATAATTCAATAATCGATATCAAAAATATCAGAAAAATACCAAATTATTAAAAATCATCAAAAATCTCATTTTTATAGAATAGAATCATAGATTACAAGTTTAGACCGAATATTACGATTTTACAAATTAATATGACGATTTAATCGTTAATCTCGTAAAAGCGATAAAAATTACCGAAACATGCAAATTTCCAAATTTAAACAATTTTCCAGATTATATGACATACATATATTGTCAAAAATAAAATTATAATTATATACATGCAATTACACAAACAAAATCATGCAATATCGAGTAACATCGACGTTACCTCAAACCCAAATCCGAGTCTACGATAAATTCATCGGCTTCGGGGTCGTCTAAGGATCCTTCAATACACGACATACGTGGTACAAAAATACCATGAGAAAACTTAAAAGAATCAAGGTAAATAACGATCAGAAATAACATCGATTATTATCTTAACGAAGGGAAAAGATAGACGATTAATTCGGTGATGAAAATGAGACGATCAAGACTCGATTTGAAACAAAGTTTGGCTAGAAAATATGGCTGAAACTCACAGCCAATATGGAGGAAATGAAGAGTATTTTTGTTTAATGTGGTTGAATGAAAATGAATGAAAGAAAATGATGAGATGAGAGAATAAATGTGGACTTTTAAAAATGATAAAAAAATATGTTAAATCCATCCAAAACCATCAGCCAAAATGAATAAGGAGGAAGTGTGAAGAGTCTTGCAATAAATCCAAAAATAAATGTAGGAAAATAAAATATCTATGGCCTTAATCAAGTTATAAAACCAAGTGTTAAAAAAATGTGAAATTGTGTGACCAAGGGTGTCACGGTCCAAAAATGATTAAAAAGTGTTTCTTTTAATTGTAGGTTATTTAAAAATAAGAATCGTAAAATTGTTAAAGGCATTTCAAGGTAATTCGAGTAAACCTCGCGTAAGAAAATAATTATTCGCGAAACTTCGTAATAAAATCATTAACGACTAAATTTTTGTAAATAAAAATATTTACTAGTTGAAAATGTTATATAAACGTATTCAAACATTTTTAGAAAAGGAATAACTTAAATCCGAGTTTAAAAACGTCAATTCGAAGAGAAATAGAATTCCTTACGGAAAATTAATTCGTTTACGAAGAAAATCAATTAAATAGATTTGAAAGAATTAAAATATTTAAAATTAAAAATAAAAATCGTTAAACTCAACAATCAAAATAGAGCTTAGTAAAAAGATGAAATTTGAGGCCGAAAAGTGACAGAGTTAAGACGGAGGCCTAACGGAAAGAATAAAATGCTAGGAAAAATAGCGGGTGTTACAATCCTCCCCACTAAAAGAAAGTTTCGTCCTCGAAACTAAGAATAAGAAGAATGGAATCAAGATTACTCCACTCGAAAAGATGAGGATAAAAATTTCTCATAAAAAGTTGGCTTTAAAAGAAAATTTTACACTTTCAAAGTGAAACGAAAACGAATGCAAATATTTATTCCAAGAGAAGTTAGGCTAAGCTACCCGGAGTTTAATTTTTTTTAAATAGCGAAATCGTAAAGTAAAGTTATTTGATAAAATAACGACTTCAAATAACGTGACAGAGTCAAATCATTAAACTCAACAATAAAAATAGAGCTTAGTAAAAAGATGAAATTTGAGGCCGAAAAGTGACAGAGTTAAGATGGAGCCCTAACGGAAAGAATAAAAATGCTAGGAAAAATAGCGGGTGTTACACATTCTCCACAAATAAGTTGCAATTTGTTGAGCTCTTACTTGGTTGCAAGAAATGCTTACAAAACAAAATTTGGCCAAAAGGGCAAACCAATAAAGAAAGGAAAAGAAAGAAAGAAAAATAAAGAAAAAAAAGAGAAAGAAAGAAAAGAAAGAAGAAAAAGAAAAGGCACAACAAAAGAAAAACAGAATACAAAAGAAGAAGAAGAAGTGGCATAGCAACTCAAAAACCAAATGCAAAAGAAAAGAATGCCAAAGAAAATCATCTCACAAAAAGAACTCTCACCCTCAAAAATAAGCCTTTTTCCTACTATTACCGTGAAGAGCCTACCAAAGGACCGAGTCCCTAGGAAGGATGATAGCGGTAAATAGTCGGACTTCCCTCACTTTGCAACCTTATCCACCTTTTTACTTGGACTAGTTGGGCGATTTTGGACATGGGACGACCCTCTTGGCTCATCGCTAAAGGGGGCGAGGCTTCACTTACCTACAGTGTCGACTAACTCCGTGGTTCATCCTTTTTCCATCCCGCCTATCGTCCCGTGGTACGCTCTTAGAAGGTTAGGAGGAACCTAGGTAAGTTACCAACGTTTTTATTGCTTTGTTGTCATACTATTAGGGTTTTGTCCATTTCGATTTGTGTCATTAGCTTAGGAACATTGTCACTTGCCTTCTGTCCCTAACCGGTGCTTCTTTCACCGCTTTGTAGAGGGAAGCGGTATTTGTTTCTTCTTGGATGCAACCGTTTAGTGTTTGGTTGTTTGTGTATTTGTGTGTTTGTGTGTTTTCGTGTTCGGTTGTATCCACAATTTTGTCGCAAGACCTCACTTACCTTGCGGAGAGCACTTTTTCTCTAAGTGTTCTCGCATGAGTTGAAAGGGCGTAGGGTGCGCTAATACCCGCTCGGCTAGTATTTTAGTTCTTATTAGTTTAATAGTTAGTTCGTGGTTACTCGAGGGCGAGTAAGGGTTAAGTGTGGGGGAGTTGATACGTGTGTTTTGTAGTGCTTATTTGATGTGTTTGGTCCCGGTTTATCTTGTGGAATCGCTCTTTGGAGCGGTATCTTGGCTAATTACGCTTCTTCTAGTTCATTTTAGGTTCCTAGGACCAATCTTGGAGAGGTGGAACGATTTCGACTCGTTTCAGACACATTTGGAGCCAACAAAGAGAAGCGACGATCACTCGGTGGCTTAGACTCGATCCCGAGCACCGAGAATCGATGAGAAGCCTAACAAGAGCAAGGAGGGACCTATGGGATCATATTTGAAGCCTACAAGACCCATTCCGGTCGGGAAGGACCCCATCTCGACCGGGATGAAGAGCGAAGCAAAGACGGACCACTAACTGCCCATCCCGGCCGGGATCAAGGACTTCCCAGTCGGGACCACCTCATCCCGGTCGGGACCACCACCTTCCCGGCCGGGAAGAGCCCAGAAATGGGCTGTTTCGCTTTCCTTCAATCCTTTGCTCGTGAAACCCTATATATACCCCCCCCTCTTGTATTGTTTAAGGACTTATGCTTTATTTTACATTACCCACTAAACCCTAGACTACTTTAGGTTAGATTAGCTTAGATTAGTGTAGATTAGTCCTTTATTACTCCTTAATCTAGTAGATTACTCTTGTAATAGTGGATTTCTTGAAGATTCTACCAATCTTGACAACATTGGTTGATGTTTGGGTTTTCTTCTATGCAAGTGTTCATCTTTTCTTCTCTTGTTTAGTTGGTACAATCTTTCTTCCCTCTTTTCTCTTAATCTTTCTTTGTTATTCAAGTTTTAATCTTTGTTAATAGTTCATTGTTATTGCTAGTCTCATCTTCTTAATGAATGTTATGGATATGTTGATGTTTCCTCTTGTTTTGGTTAGTGTTAGTTTAGATATGATTGAGTAGAATCTTGTGGGGTTAGTAGGGGGATTAAGTGTTGATTATGGGTGATTTGGGTTGATTGTGGGTAAGGGTTGAATCTTTGTCACTAGTCACTCATTGTGCATACCATGTGTTTGATGAAAGGCTTGTTAGAGTAGTAGTTGCAAATGCTCCTCTTGCTTGTTTCATTCTTCTCATTGTTTGGTTGATTTGTGGTTGAATCCTCTTGTTTAGAGTAGCATCTGACATGGGTATTCGGGTTTGTCTTTGACACGAGAGCGTGGACCGACCTTAGTTACTAGGTGAAACCTACACCCTCGATTACCCAACTATCCTATTACACTTATGAACCCGACCTAACCCTACTCTTTCCTTATTTGTTTTCTCCTTCCTCCTAGTCATTGTTTCCTTTAGCCTTAGTTTATTCTTAGTCATAGTTTTCTCCCCTTTCATAGTTTTAGCTTAGCTTATCTCGTTGACCTAGTCAAGTCCTTAGGTGAAACCTAGTCTAAACCCTCCTTACCGTCCCCGTGGACTCGACCCGACTTACCCTATCTACGTGTTAGGATTAGTTGGTTATTATTTGATCGGTGGGATCCACGGCAAATCCCTCGCATCAAAAACCAAATGCAAAAGAAAAGAATGCCAAAGAAAATCATCTCACAAAAAGAACTCTCACCCTAAAAAATAAGCCTTTTTCCTACTATTACAGTGAAGACCCTACCAAAGGACCGAGTCCCTAGGAAGGATGATAGCGGTAAATAGTCGGACTTCCCTCACTTTGGAACCTTATCCACCTTTTTACTTGGACTAGTTGGGCGATTTTGGACATGGGACGACCCTCTTGGCTTATCGCTGAAGGGGGCGGGGCTTCACTTACCTACAGTGTCGACTAACTCCGTGGTTCATCCTTTTTCCATCCCGCCTATCGTCCCGTGGTACGTTCTTAGAAGGTTAGGAGGAACCTAGGTAGGCTACCAACGTTTTTATTGCTTTGTCGTCATACTATTAGGGTTTGGCCCATTTCGGTTTGTGTTATTAGTTTGGGAACGTTGTCACTTGCCTTGAGTCCCTAACTGGTGTCTCTTTCACCGCTTTGTTGAGGGAAGCGGTATTTGTTTTGTCTTGGATGCAACCGATTATCTGTTTGTTTGTGTGTTTGTTGTTTATGTGTTTTCGTGTTCGGTTGTATCCACAGTTTTGTCGCAAGACCTCACTTGCCTTGCGGAGAGCACTTGTCCTCTAAGTGTTCTCGTGTGAGTTGAAAGGGCGTGGGGTGCACTAATACCCGCTCGGCTAGTATTTTAGTTTTTATTAGTTTAGTAGTTAGTTCGTGCTTACTCGAGGGCGAGTAAGGGTTAAGTGTGGGGGAGTTGATAAGTGTGTTTTGTAGTGATATTTTACTTGTGTTTGGTCCTTGTTTCTCTTGTGAGATCGCTCATTGTAGCGGTTTCTAGGCTACTTACGCTTCTTCTAGTTTGTATTAGGTTCCTAAGACCAATCATGGAGAATTGGAACGATTCCGACTCGTTTCCGACACATTTGGAGCCAACGAAGAGAAGCAACGATCACTCGGTAGCTTGGACTCGATCCCGAGCACCGGGAATCGATGAGAAGCCTATGAAGAGCAAGTGGGGACCTTTGAGATCATATTGGAGGCCTACAAGACCTATCCCGGTCGGGATGAGTGGCCATCCCGGTCGGTATGAAGAGCAAACAAAGCGGAGCTACTGACAGCTGATCCCGGTCGGGACCATGAGCCATCCCGGTCGGGACCATCTCGTCCCCGTCGGGATCATCACCCTTCCCGACCGGGAAGAGCAATAACACCGCATGGTGTTGTGCACAACACCGCCCGATGTTATGCATGATTCCGATCGGGACCAGAGCCATCCCGGTCGGGACCAACCATCCCGGTCGGGACCACGGAGCCATCCCGGTCGGGACCATCCATCCCGGTCGGGATGAGCCCAGTACAGCACCGTGACTCTTCTTTTCAATTCCTTTGTTCTTGTAATCTTATATATACCCTCCCTTTGTATTTTTTAAGGACCTTACACTACCATAAACAATCTTAGGAAACCCTAGACATTCTTTAGCCTAGATTAGCTTATATTAGTGTAGATTAGTCCTTAGTTAATCGTTAATCTTAGTTTAATCCTTGTATTAAGGGAATTCTTCAAGATTCAACCAAGATTGACAATCTTGGGAGATTGATTTGGGTTTTTCTCATTAATGCAAGTTCTTATCTTTTCATCCCCTTGTTAGTAGGTACAATCTTTTTATTCTCTTTACTCTAAATCCTTGTTTAATCTTTCAAGTTTTAATCTTTGATTATTGTTCTTATTCTTGTTAGTTTCATTATGAATGTTTTGTTGTTTGTGTTGATTTCTTTTGTTATGGTTAGGATTAGTATCACTATGTGTGAGTAGACTTATTGTGGGGTTTGTAGGGGGATTAAGTGTTGATTATGGGTAATTAGGGTTTGATTGTAGGTAAATGATAAGTGTAGTTTGTAGTGCCTAATTTGTTGTGTATTGGTCCCATTTTCCTTGTGGAATCGCTCCTTGGGAGCAGTTTATGGGCTACTTATGCTTCCTCTAGTTCGTTTCAGGTTCCCGAGACCATTCATGAAGAATTGGAACGATTCCGACTCGTTTCATACACTTTTTGGAGCCAACAAAGTGAAGGAACGATCACTCGATGCCTTGGATTCGATCCCGAGACCTTGGGACCCGATCCCGAGCCCCTAGGACTCGATCCCGAGCCCCGAGAATCGATGAGAAACCCATGAGAAGCAAGGAGGGACCTTAAAGATCATATTGGAGTCCTACAAGACCCATCCCCGTCGGGAAGGACCTCATCCCGTCCGGGATGAGGTGCACAAATGCGAAGGGTCCTGTTTTGGGTGCGTCTCGGTCGGGACCAGCCCGTCCCGGTCGGGATGGTGGGTCTGCTGCGCGTGACTCCTTTTTCTTCCTCCTTCATTCTTGTAACCTTATAAATACTTCCCTCTTGTATTGTTTAAAGAACTTACATTACCCTAGACTATCTTAAGCCTCTCTACATTGTTTAAACCCTAGATTTAGTTCTCCTCTCATTAGCTTAATCTTCCTTTAAAACTTTTGTTAATCTTAGATTAGTCTAGCAATTAGTCTTGTATTAAGGAGTTTCTTATTAATTCAAGTTCTCATCTTTTTCATCCTCTTGTAGTTGGTATAATCTCTTCTCTTATTCTTTGTTTATTCATCAAGTTTGAATCTTTACATATTGTTCATTGTTCTTGTTTGTTCATTATGGATGTCTTGATTATTATGTCTATTTCTCTTGTTACTCTTAGTTTTGATTTCATTATGAGTGAGTATATTCCTAGAGAGGTTAGTAAGGGGATTAAGTGTGGATTATGGGTGATTAGGGTTTGATTGTGGGTAAAGGTGATTCCTTTGTTGCTAGTCACTTGTTGAGCACACTATGTGTTTGTTGTATTGCTTGTGTGGGTAGTAGTGGCCAATGCTTCTCATACTTGTTCTCTTCTTCTCATTCTGTATTCGATTTGTGGTTGAATGTTTGTGTTTTGAGTAGCATCTTGCATGAATATTCGGGTCTAGTCTTAGACACGAGAGTGCAGACTTTGGCTTTGGCGCGAGAGCGCAAACCGACCCTAGTAACTAAGTGGCACCTACACCCTTAATTACCCAATCATCCTACTATGCTTATGAACCCGACCTAACCCTACTCCTTCCCATATTTGAATTCTCTATCTCTTTAGTCGATCATTTTCTCGAGTTTATTTGTTTAGTTAATCTTAGTGGTATCTATTAGTTCATATTATTTCTGGTTCATTGTTAGTCCATTTCCATACCTCTCAATCATCATAGTTTGTCAATTATCATCTTCTTTGTGTTTGTTTGTGTGACTTAGCCTTGTTTCTAGGTAGACTTAGTCTAGACACCCATAACCGTATCCGTGGACACGACTCGACTTACCCTAGCTACCGTTAGGATTAGTTGGACATTATTTGATTGGTGGGGATCCACGGCAAATCCTCCCATCACTTTGGCGCCGTTGCCGGGGACGGTGCATGTTTAGACTTAGTTTGCTTATTAGCTTGACTTAGTTACCCTTCTTGTGCTCTTCTTCTATCTCTTGTGCATATTGTGTAGGTTTTTTCTTAGTTTCTTTAGCTTCTTTTTCTCTTTGTCTTGGGTAGTGTTCGTTTATTGTCTTTGCCGAGTGCCCATAAAGCACTAGGTGTTCTCACGTTTGCTCTAGTGTGTAGTGTATGCCTAGGAGGGGAGGCGATTTCTTTCTCTTCAATCCAGAGCCGGAAAGACTCTTTAGAGCCTTTCGCCAACGGACAATTGACCGGGTTAGAACCTCTCAACCAAGTGCTAGCAATACCACCGAAGAACAAGCCCAAGGATCCGACTTTATCGAGCAACCTCAAGGCAATATCGAAGGAATATTCATAAATCCCTTTGGTACTTCTTCTAATCATTCCTCTCAACCAAGTTCTCCTTCAACATCTACATCAACACCATCTACACCGTCCTCTCCCGCATATCCAATAATGCCTAAGTTCTCTTCACACTCAACGTTTACGGAAGATGTCTTGCCCGGTTCAACAGCTTTACCGGAGGCATATACCGGCAATTTTGTGGCTAAGACTCAATTCATCCAATTGGTTGAGCGAAGCCAATTTAGCGGGTTACCAACCGAAGATCCTCATCAACACATGGAAACCTTTTCGGATTATTGCTTTCTCTTTGATCGGTAAAGCATAGCAATGGTTCAAAGGGTTAGACAAGGCGACTCTTTGTATTGATACTTGGAAGAAGCTAGCAATGGCTTTTTACCAACAATTCTATCCCCCGGAGAAGACAAATCTATTGAGAGCTTCTATCACGGGATTCCAACAACGTGATGAAGAAAGCCTCTACGAAGCGTGGGAAAGATTCAAAGCCTTGATCCGCTCTTGCCCTCACCATGGTCTATCACAATGGTTCCTTGATCAACAATTTTGGAACGGATTATATGAAGACTCAAGGGCCATTCTCAACATGGGATCGAATGGAAGGTTTACCGAGGTGGATGATGACCAAACTTGGTCAAGAATCGAGGAGATGGCGGTACACAACTCTCAATACTCAAGGCCTAGGAAGGCAAATCGAGGAGGAAGGCACGAGATCGATGCCATTACACAACTAAGCATTGATCTTGGAGCTCAACTAAAAACCCATATGGAATCTATTGACAAGAAGCTCCAAAGCCATCTTGATCAAGGTCAGAGTGCAAGTGCCTTCCACCAACATTCCATTCAACAAGTTAATGCTTTGTGAGTTGTACCTCCTACATCTTATTATGGGATATGCGATACTTGCGGGATAGTGGGACATGAGCCTTTACATTGTCGTGGTAGTATTGAGCAAGTGAACGCCTTTCAAGCGTTCAAGCAAGGTGCCCCCTATCCCCATATGTTTCAAGCTTCCCAACAAGTTCCCCAACAACTATCTCTACAACACCGTCCATATGTGCCACCTCCCTTAAGGGACAACAATCAAAGCTACCAAGGTTATATAGGCAACCCAAGGCCATTCAACAATTTCAAGCAACATAACCAAGGTACCTTCAACAACAATCAAGGGTTCCAACAAGGAAACTTCAATCAAGGTGGTTTCCAAGGGAACCAACACTCCCAAGGACACCATAACTATAACCAAGGTAACAATCAAGGCCTTAATCAAGGTAAATCTCATGGTTTCCAAGGGAACCATCATCAACAACAAGGATCTCATGGTACTAAACATGAAAGCAAGCAAAGGAGTCGATCTCCTATTCATGACTATGGCATTCCTCTAGCCATCACAAACACTCCTCATAACCAACAATCTCCCCCTCGGGATTTCGACATGCAAAAGTCAATGTTGGACATGGAAAGAAGTCAATTGGAGACACAAAGAACCCAACAAGAAATCATTGCTCAACTTCAAAGGGATAACTTGGCAAGAGATGCTCATATGAAGATGCTCGAAACCCAAATAGCTCAACTTGCTTCGGGTAGCTCTTCAAGACAAAAGGGGCAACTACCTCCTCAAGGTGAAACGGCAAAATTTGAGCATGTGAATGCTATTACCTTGAGGAGCGGTTCATCTTATAACTCCCCCTTATCCCCTAATGAGCACGTACCAATGAAAGAAGTTGTGTCTCCAATTCAAGAAGATTCAAACTTGGGAAATCCTATAGAGGAGCAAGTCTTGTGGGAGATTGAGAAACCCCAAGAAGACAAGCTTCCCCCACTTCAAGGGAAGGAAAAGGGTAAAGGGAAAGTGTCATTTGAGAAGTCCACCCCTATTGAGCAAAACAAGGTTCATATTGAGTTGCCTTTCCCAACAAGGCAAATGAAGACCAAGGTGGATGTCCAATATGACAAGTTCCTTAATATTGTGAAGAAATTGGATGTGAGTGTCCCATTTACCGAGCTACTTACCCAAATCCCGGCATATGGAAGATTTATGAAATAAATCTTGGCTAGGAAGAGATCCGTAGACAAGGAAGAGACCATAGCGTTCACAAGAGTGGTGAACGAGCTTATTCAAGGTTCTACGCTTCCCAAGTTGAAGGATCCGGGTAGTTTCTCGATCCCGTGCATCATAGGCAACTTCAAGATTGAGAGAGCATTACGTGATTTGGGTGCGAGTGTAAGCATCATTCCCTATTCCATTTGTTAGCGACTTGGGATGAAGGAGCTCAAGAGTACTTCCATTACACTCCAAATGGCCGATAGTTCCCTCAACCGACCTTTGGGGATGTTGGAAGATGTGCCAATAAGAATCGGGAAGTTCTTCATTCCGGTCGACTTCCTTGTGCTTGACATGCCGGAAGATGCTATCACTCCCATTATCCTTGGGCGCCCATTTCTACATACCGCCGGTGCTACGATTGATGTGAAGAACGGTAGGATCACATTTGAGTTAGGCGAAGAAAAACTCGTGTTTGACCTCCAAGGCAACACCTCGCCTACTAATGATGAGTCTTGTAATATGATCCACGCCGTGAAAGACATCGGACTAGGGGATGGGCCGAGTAAAAGCTTGATGAACGAATTCTATGGAATTGAGGATGATGATTCTGAGTTTGGGGCGGATGAATGCCCGCATCATGATTTTGAAGAAAAGTGCCATGACAAGAAGAAAGATGAGCCTCCCTTGGGGCCACAAGAAGATAGATGGACGTTTGGATATATACCGAAGGATCGCAAGTACAAGTTCAAGCCCTTGAACTTAGTAGATCGGGATGCCCCGGGAACGTCGAGGTTAGGATGTGATGATCCTTGGAATGGAGGTTGGTATTCTACTAGCTTGATCAAAGATTTCTCGAGAGCCTTCGATTTGTTTCCTCGTGCCCTTGATGGAGATGGAGTTGGCCAAGTGTTGTTAAAGAAATGAATGAAGAATGCACCACCTTTGGTTTGACGGAGTTCCAAAAGAACCGTCCTATTGTATATGTCTCTTTCTTGTAATACTTTTAGGTTTTGTGAAATTCTTGTGATTTGGTATTTTGATGAGCGATGTGAGGGAGGGATTTTGATGATTGTGTTTTGAGCCCATTTGATAGGTATGAAGTGAAGATGAATCCTAGAGAGGAGGGGTTATTGTTAGAGCTTGGATTGTGCGAAAGAGAGTCGGTTTTTGAAGCTTGGGACAAGCTTTTGGAGTTATTGAGGGTTAGAAGACTCTTCCCGGCCGAGAAGAGTGCATCCCGACCGGGAAGGATGACCCATCCCGACCGGGAAGGAGTCATCCCGATCGGGATGAGGGTGCCAAAAGTTGGGTCTTTTGGAGTGTCATCCCGCCCGGGACGGGCGTGTCATCCCGACCGGGATGGTCCCCTGCTCCTCCTTTTGCCTCTTCTTTGTCATGTGAGCCCACCCTACCACTTTATACCCCCTCCCAACCTCCCTATCTATCCTTGCCCTTATCATATGACCCCTACACTTCATATACACACATTCACCTCATTTTCTCTACACTTTACACCGACTTTCACATCAAATACCACCTCCTTATACCTTTGTACTTCAACCATGCGGCCTAATCAAGAATTAAGAGGAATAACGACGACGAAGACTAGCTATGTGCCGTTATCGAACTTTGAGACGATGGAGTGAGTGAGTTGCTAACCGATCGGTACGGCAGCTATCCTTTCTTTTCCGTATTTTATAGCTTGTCTTCCTTTGTTTTTTCCCTTCCCCTTATACACTTTTGTGTCATGGTGGCCCTCGGGGCCTTGGTAATTGTTGCTCCCGACTCTCGATGATGTGACTACATCGAGAGTCATTTCAAAATCCAAATTTACAAGATTTTCACCCTTTTTGTAGGATTTAGTCGGATTTGGGCGGAATCCGGGCTAGGTGACTTGATTACACCTAGTCCTCCCCTCCCATTTTTTTTTTTTTTTTTTTTAATTATTTCTTCCCCCTTCCATATCTTTTCTCGTCTCGGCCCATGGTGACTTGACTACACCCCGGCCGGACACATTCTACCCTTTTCTTCGCTTCATTTTTGTTTCTTAGCTTTATATATCGTAATTTGTTTTCTTTTCTTTTTGTCTCCGTACACTACGGTCGAGCATGAGGACATTGCTCGGTTTAAGTGTGGGGGGGCGATATTCTAGTATAGTTTAGTTTTATTTTCGTAGTTTTTTCGAAGAATCTTTCAAAACCATAAAAATTTGAAATTTTTTCACAAAAATCAAAAAGATTTTCTTTTGTGTGTTTTCCTCTTGTGTCGTTGTGTCGTACTTTTGTTGTGTTGTGCGTATTGCCCCCTTTTTTCTTGTAGGTCGCTTATTCACCGTCAACTTTGGAGGGCTTTCAAGACATCCGGTAACATCTTTTATCCATTTTTCTTCTTTGTCCCTTGTGGAGTTTGGAGGATATTTGTGATGTTGTGTGCTCGGGTGGAGCTTTGTAGAGTTTGTGGTTGATTTGGTGACTTACTTGGAAATAAGGGGTGGTGTTTGTTTATCTTTTTATGTTTGTTTTGTTTCATTTTGTTTTGTTGTCTTTGTCTCATTTTCTCTCGTTTTTGTCATGTCTTCGTGTGTAAAAAGGTTTTCGAAAACCCGGTTTTGAGGCTAATGTGCAAGTGTTTACTTTCCTTTTCTAGTAGTACGAATCGAGTCTTGGACTTTAGTCTAGTAGAATGACCCTAAATCAATATTTTCGTTGGTCCTTTACCTTGAGTCCACCTAATCTACTAGGGATTTACTACGGGATTTGCATTTTGACCATTATAACCACCCATGGTGTGAAAAGTCCTTGGTTGCCGAGTCCCGTCTCTTAGGTGACCATGTTTGAAATTGTTTGACTAGTCCAAGTTTTCCACCTTTTTGTGGGTTTGAAGGGAAGGACGCTCCCCGACTCACCCATTCCCCTACCTCCTACACATATCCACAAAATAAAGTTGGAAATTGTTGAAATCTCATTCTTGGTTGCAAAAGAAATGTCTATAACTCAAATCCAGCCAAAAGGGCAAACAAAGAAGAAGAAGGAAAATGAAAGAAAGAAAAGAATGAAGAAAAAGAAAAGGCGCAAAAAGCCAAAAAGAAAATACAAAAGATGAAAAAGAAATGGCATAGCAATACAAAAAGCAAAGATGCAAAAGAAAGAAATTGCCAAAGAAAACCGTCTCACAAAAAGATTCTCACCCTCAAAATAAGCCTTTTTCCGACTATTACCGTGAAGAGCCTACCAAAGGACCGAGTCCCTAGGAAGGATGATAGTGGTAATGGTCGGTCTTCCCTCATTTTGCAAACTTACCCACCTTTTTACTTGGACTAGTTGGGCGATTTTGAGCATAGGACGACCCTCTTGGCTCATCGCTAAAGGGGGCGAGGTCTCACTAACCTACAGGGTCGACTAACACCGTGGTTCATCCCTTTTCCATCCCACCGATCGTCCCGTAGTACGTTCTTAGAAGGTTAGGAGGAACCTAGGTAAGTTACCAACATTTTTATTGCTTTGTTGTCATACTATTAGAGTTTTGTCCATATTGATTTGTGTTATTAGCTTGGGAACGTTGTCACTTGCCTTGAGTCCTAAACCGGTGCTTCTTTCACCGCTTTTTAGAGGGAAGCGGTATTTGTTTCTTCTTGGGTGCAACCGATTGCTTGTTTGTTTGTATGTTTGTTTATTTGTGTGTTTTTGTGTCCGGTTGCATCCACAGTTTTGTTGCAAGACCTTGATTGCCTTGCGGAGTGCACTTTTCCTCTAAGTGTACTCGCGTGAGTTGAAAGGGCGTAGGGTGCGCTAATACCCGCTCGGCTAGTTTAGTAGTTAGTTTGTGCTTCCTCGAGGGCGAGTAAGGGTTAAGTGAGGGGGAGTTGATAAGTGTAGTTTGTAGTGCCTAATTTATTGTGTATTGGTCCCATTTTCCTTGTGGAATCGCTCCTTGGGAGCGATTTATGGGCTACTTATGCTTCCTCTAGTTCGTTTCAGGTTCCCGAGATCATTCATGAAGAATTGGAACGATTCTGACTCGTTTAATACACTTTTTGGAGCCAACAAAGTGAAGGAACGATCACTCGATGCCTTGGATTCGATCCCGAGACCTTGGGACCCGATCCCGAGCCCCGAGAATCGATGAGAAACCCATGAGAAGCAAGGAGGGACCTTAAAGATTATATTGGAGGCCTACAAGACCCATCCCCGTCGGGAAGGACCTCATCCCGTCCGGAATGAGGTGCACAAATGCGAAGGGTCCTGTTTTGGGTCCGTCCCGGTCGGGACCGATTCGTCCTGGTTGGGATGGAGGGTCTGCTGCGCGTGACTCCTTTTTCTTCCTCCTTCATTATTGTAACCTTCTAAATACTTCCCTCTTGTATTGTTTAAAGAACTTACATTACCCTAGACTATCTTAAGCCTCTCTACATTGTTTAAACCCTAGATTTAGTTCTCCTCTCATTAGCTTAATCTTCCTTTAAAACTTTTGTTAATCTTAGATTAGTCTAGCAATTAGTCTTGTATTAAGGAGATTCTTGAAGACTCTTCCAAGCTTGACAACCTTGGAGATTTATTTGGGTTTCTTATTAATTCAAGTTCTCATCTTTTTCATCCTCTTGTAGTTGGTATAATCTCTTCTCTTATTCTTTGTTTATTCATCAAGTTTGAATCTTTACATATTGTTCATTGTTCTTGTTTGTTCATTATGGATGTCTTGATTATTATGTCTATTTCTCTTGTTAGTCTTAGTTTTGATTTCATTATGAGTGAGTAGATTCCTTGTGGGGTTAGTAAGGGTATTAAGTGTGGATTATGGGTGATTAGGGTTTGATTGTGGGTAAAGGTGATTCCTTTGTTGCTAGTCACTTATTGAGCATACTATGTGTTTGTTGTATTGCTTGTGTGGGTAGTAGTGGCCAATGCTTCTCATACTTGTTCTCTTCTTCTCATTGTGTATTCGATTTGTGGTTGAATGTTTGTGTTTTGAGTAGCATCTTGTATGAATATTTGGGTCTAGTCTTAGACACGAGAGTGCGGACTTTGGCTTTGGCGCGAGAGTGCAAACCGACCCTAGTAACTAAGTGGCACCTACACCCTTAATTACCTAATCATCCTACTATGCTTATGAACCCGACCTAACCCTACTCCTTCCCATATTTGAATTCTCTATCTCTTTAGTCGATCATTTTCTCGAGTTTATTTGTTTAGTTAATCTTAGTTGTTTCTATTAGTTCATATTATTTCTAGTTCATTGTTAGTCCATTTCCATACCTCTCAATCATCATAGTTGGTCAATTATCGTCTTCTTTGTGTTTGTTTGTGTGACTTAGCCTTGTTTCTAGGTAGACTTAGTCTAGACACCCATAACCGTCTCCGTGGACACGACCCGACTTACCCTAGCTACCGTTAGGATTAGTTGGACATTATTTGATCGGTGGGGATCCACGGCAATTCCTCCCATCAGTAAAGGTGAATTCTTTGTTACTAGTCACATGTTATGCATACCATGTGTTTGATGAATTGCTTGTTAGAGTAGTAATTGCAAATACTTCTCTTGCTTGTCTTCCTCTTCTCATTGTGTTATTGATTTGTGATTGAATCCTTGTGTATTGGGTAGCATCTTGCATGAGTATTCGGGTTTTGTCTTTGACACGAGAGTTCGGACATTGGCTTTGATGCGAGAGCGCGGACCAACCTTAGTAACTAGGTGAACCTTGCTCCACCGATCTCCCCACTATCCTACTACACTTATGAACCCGACCTAACCCTACTCTTTCCTTGTTTCATTTCTTTAGTTCGATAGATTCGTTTACCCTTAGTTGTTACCTCTAGCTTAGTCATAGTCATAGTTTCTTCCCATCCTTATCGTTCTAATTTAGCTTAGCCTTGAGACCTAGTCAAGTCTTTAGGTGAACTTGGTTTAAACCCTCTTTACTGTCCCCGTGGACTCGACCCGACTTGCCCTATCTACGTGTTAGGAATAGTTGGTTTTTATTTGTTGGTAGGGATCCACGGCAAATCCCTCACATCAATAATATTAGAACCATATTATAAGTAAATGGAATGAGGTATCGAGACGGAGAAAACGAGTAATCAAATTACCCTCGAGATTAGAATGAATAAGAAACGAATGATGAACGGAATAGGGTGGAAAAAGGGGGTCCGATTGTGCAACGAACTACGACAACAACAAAACAGCAACAACATGCAGCAACAGTACCGGACATCAACCAAGTCAGCAGGAAAACAATAACAGAATAATGATTCAGCAACGACGATCCATAACCAGCCATTCCGATCAGCAACAGTAGTACCGTAACCAACAGTAGCGGATGTAGTAGCAGCAGAAACAACAAGAGAAGAAGAATCAGCAAGGAAGAAGGAAATATGGAAAGAAGAAAAGAAGATTAAGAAGAAGGTGCAGAACCGAGACAAGGCAGCAACGTCGGTGACGATAGACAACAGAGCAGCAGCAGGACAGCAACAGCAGGAACACGCAGCAGTCACAGGAAGTAACAATCCGTAGGAACGAGAAAAACGAGAGAGCAAGGCACGATTGTGACCCGAGAAACAACGAGACAAAGATGGAATGACTGACTGAATGATGAAGAACGTAAAGTTGATCTGAAAGGGAATTTTAACGTAAAACTTGGAGAAAAGGAAGGTAGTAGGAGTAAATAACGTAACAACATCGACCACTAGAGGTAGAAGCGGTTGAGTAGAATTGGGATAAATAAAAACATATGCTTAAATAAAATAAAATATTCTAGTGACGAGGTAACAGACTCAATTCGGGTTAGGAAATGATTTACGGTTCGCTTGAAAATCGTTATTAAAAATAAATAATTGGTTTACGAATAACTCGGTTTAAAAATCATGTTAAGAAAGAATTATGCCCAAATTGTGAAATAAGTCGTAAAATATTATTTTTGGTCTGAAAATAAATATTTGGGTCAAATCCGAAATACTTAGTTGACTCCGAAATCAAATGGGTTAATCTCGAGTTTAGAATAATTACATTGTTTACAAAGAAATAGATATTCTCAACGAATAAATATAATAAATAGTTTTTCAACGAAAATGAATTGAACTGATTTCTAGAAAACAAAATAATGATTTTTTCAACGAAAGTTTAATAAAATGATTTCTCGAGGAAATAATAAATGTTTTAAGGAGTTTCGAGTTGGAAATAGAAATTCGAGCTAAAATAAAAATTTTAGGAATTCAAGATGAATTAAAAGTAATTCCGAGAAGATTAAAAATGAATTACGAGTTAAATCGCAAACGAAATAAAAATATGAATACAATTTTAATTTATAAAAATTAGGGGTGTTACAACCTTCCCCACTAAAAAACTTTCGTACCCGAAACCTACAAAAACACGAAAATAGAAGAGAAAGCAAAGTTATTTCACTTGAACAAAATGAGAAAGCTTAACTTGCATCACAATCTCGGTTTAAAAGAAATTTTACAACTTCAAACGTGATGTGAAAACAAATGCCAAGATTCTCAAGATTATAGGGGTTACGCCACCCGAAGTGTAGAATTTTTCATAATACTAAAAAGTGAAGTTACTTGATAAAATAATGACGTTAAATAACATTTTTAAAACGAATTCGATGGAAAGAGGGTACCCAAAATATTTTCAAAATGACGCTAAATCAATTGATTAAGAAATTCGTCAAATCGATTTAAGACAAAACGAAATCAAATTTTGAGAAATCAAACTTAGCGTTTGGAAATCTCGAACCAGTCATCAGATGCTTCCAGTAACAGATCCAAAAGTCCACCAAAAAAAATAAATGGAAAGCCCGAATTTATGAAATTATTTTCAAAAGTTAAATTTACTCAGACAATCCAATTGTTGCAGAAAAAAGTATTTATACTTAACGAAAATATTCATAAAGCTCTTATCATCCGAAAATTAAAGATTTGAAATAATTTTGAATTATTTTCAAACAGGTTTTTAAGACATTTTAAAAATAACTAAATTTAAACTTCAACGAAAACGTCAAAGCAAAACGAAGTTTGTAAAGCTTAAAATTGTAACATAAAAATGATAACTCAAAAGTTTAAATTAGTCAAATATTTTCCAAAACGGGGAGTTTGGTTAAAAAAACTTAAGGATTAAATCGAAACCAAAATTTCAAACTCGATAAAGGGTAGAAGGGATACCAACAACAGTTGGAGGAGTAGAATTCGAGAGAAGCGGCGGTGAGGACGAAATCGAGAAATAAACAGAACTCTCAAAGATTATAAAGGAGTTTAAGATTCTCGAGACTTCTTGTACGACTCCCACAACTATGGGTTATATTTCCACCAAATAATACTAAGTCCATTAATATCACAAAGCTAGGTTGTCTTACACAACCTATACCCTCCAAAATTATCAAATACCACAATTCCCAATACGAAGTCTCACATACTTATTCAATCATTCAATCAATAGGGTAAAAATCCTCAAATGACTCAGAACCAAATCATGCTACCGAAATTCCATAAACCACAACACGATCAAACCAATCAACCAATAAGGCTCTAAAACTATTCAAGATTCACCAGATTATTCTCGAGGTACATTCCATGGTACTCGAGTAAGGAACACTAAACAAAATCCACCAATTTAACAAAGCTCGGGTACTAAGTCCTCAAAAATGATTATACCAACATGTTTAACATCACCATCTCACAAAAGGTATGAAAGTAAGCCAAACCTAGGCACACTTGACCTCAAATGTAATGACAGACACTCACATTTTCAAGCACATCATCTAAATAAGATCTCTCAGAAATCCATCAATTCTAATCGCAATGGTGCAACCACAATATGTTTAATCACCCAACGAAGCCACAATCTCGTTGGTGCACAGGTATAAAAAATTCCATTAGGATGATTGGCACTAAAGTATTCCTCAAAATGTCACAATAAGTTCAAACTGTGATTCTGCAAGATATTTTTCTTTCTCAAGGTTAACAAAAATTCATACAAGTTTAGATCACTCAACTCCAAAGCTCGTAGGTTAAAACCTTCTCAGACTCAATGATCTAATCCATAAGAACCAAGCTTTAATCTATGTCAACCAAAATTACTGAAAATCTTAACGAGAACCTGAAATGGAACCATAACACTCGGGTTAGAACTCTAAATGATGACCTATAACCTCAAAATTCAACGACTATCCATTAAGTCAACCTTAGGTGGGATTCCCAAAGTAATATTACCAGTTACACTTAGTTCGGTTCTAAGTTCAGTTTTAAGTTAGGTACTAGATATCCACCAAAATAAAATATAATCTTACCATCCAAAAACTTATTCTCTCTAATTACTTTATATAATCAAATAAATTATAATCCAAGCGTAGCACTTAAGGTACAATCTTAATTCCATCAATCAATCAATACTATTGAATTCAATCCTCAAAAAGTTCTTACTTGCTTAGAAAATAGGGTACAACTTATAACTCTCGAACCACGTAACAAGTGGTTTACTAAACCTCAAACATCTTTAACTATTGCGGGGTTCACTAAAACAGGAGTCTAACCAGAGAATCTCAAGAGGATAGAGGGTAAAATGAGAGAATAAAACAAGGATTCGCCATGAGAATGAAGATGACCATTTATATGAGGAGGATTGGAAGAAGAAAAGAGAAACTGACTGTGAGAACAGTGGCAGCCCATGGCCAACAGGAATAACAACACGTGACAGTAGAGAGCCGAACAACATCATGTCGTAGCAGTACAACAACACAATAACATCTGTAAGAAGAAGAAGAATAAGAGTAGAAGTAAAAGAAGAAGAAAAAGAATGAAAGAAAAGGAAGAAGAAAAAGAAACTGGGAGAAAAGAACAAGAATCCTAGACTACCAAGGTCTTGAACCAGAGAAGAGTCTTTGGGCCTCCTGAGTTCAGAAGGAAACTTGCTGGATAACTCATCTTCTTGTAGAGAAACGAGCACAATAGTCTTGGGTCGCTCCTTTTGGATCCAAACCGAAATCACATCTGAGTCTGTTGTACCATAATGGAACTCGAAACTACTCTTCAGATTTGGCCTGTAGTCTGAGCAAACTGAATCTGGGTTGGAAAATCACCTTTGCATCTTCCTTGTAGCACCAAGTCGTCCACTCAAGTCATCAGATCTTAGAAGTGCTAAGTAGGTCATGTCCCAAAATGGAGGAGCATCATGTAAACATCTTGTCCACTCATATTCTTCTTGGGCATATAAAATAAACATTCAATGCTATTCATTAAGTTACAAAACATGTAACCTAACACTTAAGTCATTACTTTAGGTTTCTACCCTTCTCTCACTAATATTTTATTAATGTTCAAATCGTTTACGGTAAAATACTTCAAAATGATTGTCAACCTGCAAATCAATGTCAATCAATAATAGTAACGGCGTTCTGGAAATCAATCAGTGTGACGGAATAGACGTTCACTAAGATCATTCTAAACTAGGTTCGAGAATTCAGTTAAAACAAATTAGACTTCAGTCTCTAACTAGGCAACTCAAACTATAACAGGACTGCGTGCAGCGAAGTCCTGGCTTAAGGGATGTACACCCCTCCTGGACACCAACCGTTATCCAGTTCAACCCGACAACGACTTACACGATGCGATATCTAAGTTTAAGGTCAAAATATACACACTCCTGAACACAAACCATGCTCAGTTCAACGACCAATGTGTCTCAACATAGACACACCAACTTTATAGTTGATGGCAAAACGTATACCCTAGACTGTATTACTCTACTCGTACACTTGTCCTTATTCCATAATTCTAAAATAAAGTCGTTGTCGAAATTCGATAGTATTATCAAAACGTTCTTAAAAAGAAACTTTTTAATTTGAGAAACTTTCTTCAAATATTAACTTTCCAAAATAGGTATTATTATAATTAGAAATCGTTCAACATTTGAGTTATATAAAATAGTTAATATTAGGTCTCGAGACATAAACATTATACTTATGTTATAAATATATATTTAACGATTAAAATTCAACGAAAGTCAAAATCATAATTATTTCTCATAAGGTTGAAATATAAGTAACTAAAAGTATTAAATTACAAATTTACAGATTTTCCGGAACAACATTGTCTTACTATAAAATTCGTAATTAAATCATCAAGACTCAAAACAACGTAAGATTTTTAGGGTTGAGAACTTTAAAATCTTAGCTAAAACTTTTATTTCTGGAGTAAATCCAAATTTCAAACGTAACAAAGGTTTTAATTTGTACTTTCACAAATTGACAGAATTCGACAGTCGATTGTATCTTCTTGATGAAATACGTTTAAAAATTGATTTTGAAGAAAAAACAATTCGAAGCATTAAGTAGACTCTTCAAAGTTTGGGTACATAAATTACCCAAATTAAACGCAAAGTTTATCAAAGGTTTTAAATTAGTTTTACAACAACTGACAAATTCATGGACTGTTTCAACACCTGTTCGTAAACAATTTATTGTGACCAAAATACGTGGAATTACTTTACAAAATTAAACAAGGTAAATTAGACTTAAAATAAGTAGTAGTCTCTTTTCAAAGTTTTCGGAAATAAATTAATTAAACAGGATTAATAAATCATACAAAAACATTTAGAGACTCCGAAACATGCTGTAACTTCGTTATAGCAATAAAAACTTTCACTTTGCTACTTTATATTAAAATCACGAAAATGCAGAAATAAAGTCTTATTTGTATATTTTAGTCTCGGCCTTATAATAGTTTTAGAAGATCCGATGTGAAATAAATTGAGAAGATTAAAAGCGATAGAAACATGAAATCAATTTAAGCATATCATCGTAATATAATTAAAACATGTCTATTCATATAAATATTCGATTTTAAAATGATACTACAAGCAACTACAACATATATATCATGCAATACCGAGTCATGCCATCATGTGTTACCTTAATCGAGATCCGGGTTAATAAAATAATTGTGTTCTTTGGAAGTAGCACGAAAGCCTACGAAATAATATTAGAACCATATTATAAGTAAATGGAAAGAGGTATCGAGATGGAGAAAGCGAGTAATCAAATTACCCTCGAGATTAGAATGAATAAGAAACGAATGATGAACGGAATAGGGTGGAAAAAGGGGGTCCGATTGTGCAACGAACTAGGATAACAACAAAACAGTAACAACACGCAGCAACAGTACCGGACATCAACCAAGACAGCAGGAAAACAGTAACAGAACAATGATTCGGCATCGACGACCCACAACCAGCCATCTCGATCAGCAACAGTAGTACCGTAACCAACAGTAGCGGATGTAGCAGCAGCAGAAACAATAACAGAAGAAGAATCAGCAAGGAAGAAGAAAAGAAGAAAAGAAGAAAAGAAGAAAAGAAGAAGGTGCAGAACCGAGACAAGGCAGCAACGTCGGTGACGAAAGATAACATAGCAGCAGCAGGACAACAACAGTCACAGAAAGTAGCAATCCGCAAGAACGAGAAAATTAGGAGAGTAGGGCACGATTGTGACCCGAGAAACAACAAGACAAAGATGGAATGACAGGCTGAATGATGAAGAACGTAAAGTTGATCTGAAAGGGGGTTTTAACGTAAAACTTAGAGAAAAGGAAGGTAGTAGGAGTAAATAACGTAACAACATCGACCACTAGAGGTAGAAGCGGTTGAGTAGAATTGGGATAAATAAAAACATATGCTTAAATTAAATAAAATATTCTAGTGACGAGGTAACGAACTCGATTCGGGTTAGGAAATGATTTACGGTTCGCTTGAAAATCGTTATTAAAAATAAATAATTGGTTTACGAATAACTCGGTTTAAAAATCATGTTAGGAAAGAATTATGCCCAAATTGTGAAATAAGTCATAAAATAATATTTTTGGTCTGAAAATAAATATTTGGGTCAAATCCGAAATACTTAGTTGACTCCGAAATCAAATGGGTCAATCTCGAGTTTATAATTACATTGTTAACAAAGAAATAGATATTCTCAACGAATAAATATAATTTTTTTTTCCACGAAAATGAATTGAACTGATTTCTCGAAAACAAAATAATGATTTTTTTCAACAAAAGTTTAATAAAATCATTTCTCGAGGAAATAATAAATGTTTTCACGAGTTTCGAGTTGGAAATAGAAATTCGAGCTAAAATAAAGATTTTAGGAATTCAAGATGAATTAAAAGTAATTCCGAGAAGAATTAAAATGGATTACGAGTTAAATCGCAAACGAAATAAAAATATGAATACAAATTTAATTTATAAAAAGTAGGGGTGTTACATAAGTTTTGCAAATTTGGGAGTAAGAATCTGAAAAGAGAGGCATACCGACAGACTCGACCCTGGACATGACAGGACAAGTTGACAGACACATCTTGGACTCTCGAAGGGTTGGACCGTGACTCGGTTGGGGTGGCCACCTAAGATGACAAAACTCTTAAGTTGCGCTATTCCGTAGATCGAACATCAAAAATGGGACAAATGTGTTATAGGGGAATTGCAGTGGCCTGTATTGAGACCGTTACTGCATGACAGGACATAGCAGTAGCAATGCTCTTGTCTAGTGATAATTTTAATTTTTGTTTTTGGGGTACATTCCCAAAGTGGGTGTTGCTTCGAGTTCCAGACGGATTCTTGCCTTCGACTGAGCTGAGTACTAGGACACACTATAGAAAGGTGGCTAGATTTTGAAAGTCTTTTGGATTTTGTGTGTGGATGGATAATTTCTGCCTAAGAGAAGCCTCTATGACGACAAAGCGATCTGTTGAGAACATGACAGTGTCGTGATAGGAATGATAATGATTTTTGAATGTATGTCAATGTGGGTGGTTGTACTCTTGTTGAAAGGCTGACTACGTGTTCACGTGTATTGAAATCAAACCAAGCCATTGTTCAGGGGATTGAAAGATATGTTATGGTGCCTAATTTATTAGGGTTTTGTGTCTAGCCATATTTACTGTGTAGGCTAGGTGCATTCCCAATGATGTCTTGATTAAAGGGCTGGAGTAGTTAGGATGTTGATCCTGTGACTATGAGCGTTCTCCGGGGTAGCCCTCAGAGGTGCTGTGAACTATTTCAGCATGTTCTATGCCGATCGCAGGTGAGTTCCCGTGTTTGGGACTGGTAACTGGTTTGGTTGTTTTTGGAAATGTGGAGCTAGGTCTTAAGTGGCTTTGATGATTTGAAATTTGGAGCTTGATTTTGCGGAGCTAAGGGTTCGAGGGTAAGATATTGTAATATGGTAGGAAAGGGGAAGTCAAGTAAAAATGATTCGAACTTCGATTAGGGTAGGTTTAATAATGCGGGATCTGATTTCCATGTCCGGTCCTAATGGTTAGGGGTTATCCTATGGAGCTTGAATCCTCAAAATTCTAGCTTAGGTCTCGAGAAGATCTTAAGGGTTGTAATGTGGGAAGACTAGATGGGGCGTTAGATGACTAACCTAATTGTCACCTTTCCATTGGACGTGGATAATTTTTGAATTTATCGTACCCCGGTCAAGGGACGTTCACTTGAGTTGACCGCTAACCACGACCATGGGTTTTTGAATTTTTTGGTTGACCTTTTAGCCCCGGTCATGGGATTGTTTTTTTTGGTTGACCTCTTAGCCCCGGCCGTGGGATCTTCATTTGTGTTGACCGTTTAACCTCGATCATGGGTGCCTTTTTTTTTTTGATGATGGCCTGCTATTCTGCCTTGGCCTTTCGCTTTTTCCTTGGACCTTTGATTTTTTTGTCCTTTTTTTACGACTATCCTCCCCTATGGTGTTGGCAATAAGTACGGGTATTCCCGGATCTGTGGCGTCCATTTATGGGTGGATCTGGGGTTGGACCTATCGGTTGGATTAGGCCGTTGGAGCTAATCCTTTGTAATGTGTAAGCATATATAGTTGTTGTTTATGTGAGTAAAAACTCGCGGTTGAGTACTCTACGGTAAACATGATGGTTTGGATCTCGGGATTGTCAGCATAATTTCGAGCAAGCTTGGTGGAAACATCGCCCCGAGTTGGGTATTTCTTTGCATCTAGTCTATAGAGCCATGATGCTTCTTTTT
Source organism: Agrostemma githago (assembly GCA_958450325.1). Classification (NCBI taxonomy): domain Eukaryota; kingdom Viridiplantae; phylum Streptophyta; class Magnoliopsida; order Caryophyllales; family Caryophyllaceae; genus Agrostemma; species Agrostemma githago. Next base: position 61,734,983 of record OY288240.1, read on the forward strand.
TCTTTTGGTCAGACTAACGCCTAAGGTAAGGACTGGTCAGTGTTATTAGAGGGGTGTTTATTGTGGGAAGTTGGCTTGCCTTCCATCTTGAACCCGAACTAGGAGATTACCTAGATTTGTCATAGGATTCGATACCGCTCTTGCTAAGGGTAGTTATGTGGCTTTCTGTGGACATGACATAGGTCCACCCCGACGCGGCCACGCGCGGGTTTGGGGAGGCGAATGAATCTCCATATGAGATGGTCAAATTGAAATTTAAATTCGAAGTAGGAGTCGCCACCGAACTTTGTGGGAGTTCTGGCCCGTTCGAACCCACTCTATGTCGTAGTGGGCCGTGTACAAAATACGGCCCATTTCCGATGTCAGAGTTTATTGGGTTCGTCCCTTAGCATTTGATACCGATACCGACATTATCGGATATCGTGTATTGAATGACTCTCGTTGCCAATGGATTCGGACATCCGGAAACCATGGTTCTGAGTAAGGGGTGAGGGTACGTGTTAGGAAGTTCACTAAGAACACCCAACCCCGCCCGCACTTAGCGGCCTTTACTAAGATTTTTCGTTTTTGGTGTACACGTGTTAGTTCGATAGTGGAATGATATGCAAACATTATTTTCCCTAAGCATGTGAGGAAAATTAAATGGGTTGCTAAGTCGTTTAATGCATCTTAAACTAATAATGTCAAAGTTATTTTAGCATGTGAAGTTCGTTTTAGTCTAATAAAACAAAAGAAATAAAATAAACTGCTACAAACAAGAGAAAACGAGTTAGTAACGATTGAATAAATCGAATAAAGATGCAAATACGATAATATGTATGATTCGAAAAAGGTTTTATGACTCGTGAAAAATACTTTGTCGAAATCTGAAAATATACAGTGAAACCCGCTGTTTTGTATGAGAAAACGATGCTCGAAAAATAATAAAAAGAACGAAAACTGTGCAGCTTATTCCCAAGGGTCGCGCGACTTGCCTGGGACGCCGGCGGGTCGCGTGATAGGCTGCCTCGGGACCGGTTTTTGAAAAATCGATAGTTTTATTAAACCGCGTACGAATATTGCATAATTCGTACTCGACATAATTTAGCGATATTCGTTATATTCGATATTCGATTATGAAATCGATATCGGATATTCGAAATAGTCTTTTTAGAAAAAAAAAACTAGTTTTGTAAATCGTAAAAGCGATGTTTTTTAAAAAAGCCGAGAAAAAAAAAGCTCGATTTCCCAGGCACTCGCGCGAGTCGCCTAAGATGGCGCGCGACTCGCGCGGGAGTCTGTCCCGGATTTTTTATTTTTCGAAAATCGTCGGTTTTTATAAATCGCGTACAAATATGGATTAACTTATACTCGGTTTATATTTTCGATATCCGTCGTATTCGATATTCGATTATGAAATCGGTATTAAACATTCGGAATGATTTTAGAAAAAGTGAAAAAAGTGTTTTGAAAAAGAAAAGAAATTGGACGAAAAGAAGAAAAAATGTTAATTCTCTCCGCGTTAAAATCGTCGTATTTTGTTTAAAAAGATGTAACGATTTTTTGGCATCAACGAGATTTGATTTAGTCCTTGTTTAATACGATATTTGATTAGAGAATCGATATCGTATTTTAAGAACGTTTATATATGAAAATAGTTTTTATAGTATCGCTATTAGAAATATGTAAAACGACCCATATTAAAACGAGGACCTACGACGCAAAAAAGGAAAAAAAGAGACGACGAGAAAGGAGAAGAGAAAGAGGAAAAATCGTGTTTGATTTACACCCTCAACCTACATGCTTTGTTTTCTCGGAATAGAGCTCGTCGGGAAGTGGTTTAGGCACCGGAGCGTCGAGATGATGGGGATGAATTTGGGTGTCGGTTTGGTCGCGTGAGAGGGGGTTGGTTTTGGTCGTGCAAGGTGACGTGAGAGGGTCGGTTTTGGTCTTGATATGTGTGTGTTTGGATGATACGATCGGTCTTTCGATGCTATAAATAATTTGAGGATGAAAGGATGAATTGATTGGTAGCCGTGTTGACAGATTGTTGAATGTTCTCCTTGATGTGTGACCGGAGGGTCCTATTTATAGGCGAGGTGGTTTTGGAGAGGCACCTTGCTTGGACAACAAGAAATACCGGTTTAGATAGGAAACGTAAGAGTTCGAAAGGGAACGAGAGTCTCTTTTCTCGGTGAGGAAGCCGAGTATCTCGGCTGTTTTGGCTGTTTTTGGCCGAGTGTTTGACACTCGGTCGGTAATTTGATTTAGTCTTCGGATAGAATCCCGCTTGAGATCGAATTCTATCCCCGAATGGATTTGTTTAGTATTTTCGAGGCTGATTTTTGTTGTATTTGAGTCCAAACCGGACGAGTAGTGTCACGGATGGTCCGTGTGTCTCGGGAAAAAAAATTTCTTTGGCCGGGTTTGACTCGGTCGCTAAAAGACGGTTTTGCCCCTGGTGCCGGATTCGACCCAAATTAGTCTTATTTGACTCGAAACGACCTACTGGGCCTGGATTTGAGATTGCTTTTATAAGATTTGTACTCCGTATTAAGCCTAAACCAAATGTCCATGATTACGAGCCCATACCTGAGTCCATCAAAGCACCTTTGCGTCCAATCATCATCGGGTGTTTGGCGGGAACTATTATAGACACCTGGCGGTCAAAATGTGGGTGTCTACAGAGCCCCCACTCTGACTGAGGCTTGGACAAGGCAAAAGTCAAAGTAACTACCATGCTAATCAAGGATTAAAACCTGGCAGACTTCCGATCGGGTCGTTTACAGTCCATTAGACCTGCGTGAAGGGCTCGCCAGCCATAAGCTAGAAATCGTACCTGGGTTGATGTTAATAATGTCGCGGGAGCTTGCCTTGGAAGCTATGGGTGTATCTGTTTACAGATACATCCTGTCTTAGAATTGCGCGGGAGCTTGCCTTGGAAGCTATGGGTATATCTGTTTATAGATACATTCTGTCTTGGAATTGCGCGGGAGCTTGCCTTGGAAGCTATGGGTGTATCTGTTTACAAATACATCCTGAAAGAAGTTGCTTGAGTTTCTTCACTGAGGAATTTTGAGATTTCTTCAGGAGTCTTGGGTGTACCTGTATGCTTGTACATAACAATTTGCATGTAATATTTAGGCGAAACACCAACTCACGCTGGGGAAGAAATGATTTTTGATTGATTTTTGAAAAGAACATGTTGAAAATCTTTTTGAAAATTTTGGAAATAGGAATGCTTGGGATGACTTGATTCCTGATCAGATTCTGACACGGATTCTTAAAATCCCTGGTTAGGCCTGTATGCCTAGATGAAGTAGGGAGCATGATAAAAATTCCTATTCCTGTGGACAAGGAAAGGGATTTTTCTCTATTATAAATAGAGGGTTCTTGCTCTTTATTTTCATATTCTAACCCAAATCTTTTCCTTCTATCTTAAAATCCCTTAGACTTTTAAGACAAAACAAAAAAACTATTCTTGCAGTGGGTATTGATCATCTGACCGCGATGCTTCATGCATGGGCTCAAGATTTTCGAGACGAAGATAAAGTTCAGCTAACTCAAATGGGAATCGTTGCTTTATTCCCACTTCAGCGACTTAGGGTAGATTCGCACTTTCTCGATGCTTGCTTATCCTTTTTGGATACCACCCACCATGTTTTCGTATTTCCTCGAGGAGAAATATGCTCCCTTCCTGAAGAAATTGCAGCTATAGGAGGTTGGTGCCCTAATGCTCGTCCTGCTATTCCTCCATTTTATCTTGACCCAAGTAGGAGATTAAGGGATTTCCTAGGCCTGTCGCATGCTGAGACGGCCCGTATGGTAAAGGGAGATTCAGTTTCCCTATTTGACCTAGCTGACAAATTCATGAATCCCGTTGGCGCAAGAATTACTTCTACCCATAGGCATAGGGCTTTTGCCTTTTGTATGTTGCATCAATATGCCTTTGAAGGTCGGATGGATGCTGACTCGTGTTTGGGTGAAATCAGGCTGATTAGCATAGTTGACCAGATGGAGACAGGTCACAGCCCGGCTTGGCTGATAACCGGGGAGATTATTATGGGCCTTGATGATAGAAGACTTGACCCGGATCGACAATTGACAGGAAGCATCCGCCTTTTGCAGGTATTTAACCGTTTTTCCTTCTTTTTCGAAAGATTGCCCGAATTTTCCGAAAGTTTTTTTTTCGAAATTTCCAATTTTTCGAAAAATTTTGATTTTTCGAAAATTTTTCCGAAAATTTTTTTTATTAATTTTTTCGAAATTTTTATTTTTTGAATTTTTCCGGTTTTTATTTTTGAATTTTTCCCGAAAAATTCGATTTTTTCGATTTTTTGATTTTTCGAAAGTTTTTGACTTTTCAAAAATTTTTGCAGATCTGGTTGTCCGAGCGTCTGTCAATCATAGAGCCCCCGGTGAACATATCTAGATATCGCAGCTGTCAGATTGGTTCCAGGTCCCGACGAATAAGCTCGAGTCATCATATAAATCGGAAATATTGGGATGAAGAGCTAACATTCCATGGCGGGCCTTTGATTAGATGAAATGTCATCTGGTGGTTCCTTTCAAGACTGACGGGATTAGCTAAGAGGGATAAAGACCGTTATCTGGTGATCTTGTGTTTGGATTGGACCGTGCATATCTACCCGGATCGTATTCTGAGACAGTTCGGTTCGTTTCAGCAGATCCCCGAGACTGAAGCAATCATTAGCGTTTCGCTCCAATTGACGGACGCTATGTGTGACACGTGGCTACAACGCTGGTTTACCCGTGTCATATGGACTATACCTCGCCCTTGCCAAACCGCTTGGTTTCTGAGTCATACCGAAAATGGACTTCTGAAGAATCCAAGGAGACCCGTAAAGCTTTGAAGACTGACGAGGCTTTTGACTTGGCCCGTCGAGAATCGGTAAAAGACAATAGGTGGTTCTTTGATAAAGAGGAAATTCCAACTACCTTCGTCGAGCCGGAGTCGGGTTCTAAGTAAAAAACTAAGACTCGAGCTAAAGAGACCGGTGCTAGTGACTTGGAGAGGAGGCTCGAGCCGAAACTAGCGGTCCGAGATAGGCTAGGTCCGTGTGACCGGTTACCCGAGAGGGTGAGGGCCCGCCTAGGACCGAGTGAGGTGACCGGGGAATCGAGTTTGAAGAAACGTGCCCGGGTCAAGGAGGTTCCCTTGGTGATTCGGGAGCGTTCACCTCCACGTCGACATCGGTGGATGGAAAAGGAAGCTAAGGACAAAGGAAAGGGAAAAATGCCCTAGTTTTTATTATTTAAGTATTAGTATTATTTATTGTGTGCTTTTTTTGATTTTTTTGTAACTTTCCGAGTTTATCGGATTTTTTGAAATTAATAAAAGGAAATTTATTAAAAACCGTTCCTGTTTTCTTGTCTCGATTGCAGTGGTTGTGCCCTTTTGAGGAGCTGCCTACGTATCCACAATAAATGGAATCAAACCAAACGTAGTTCAGACTTAATTTGCAATTTCGAAATACATCAAGACTATTGGTTCAAGATGCTTGTAACAGTAGAATAAGTAATTCTAGCTTTTGACTTGTCTTTAAAAGTTTGAAAAAGATGTTTTTAATAAACTTTTGCAAATGACATTGAGAGAGATGGGTTAGGGGTAGTAACGCTTCAGCTGGTCCAGGTTAGTTGGGTTGATAAACTCATTTCTGTCCAGATCCGTTAGCATTACTACTCCGCCTGATAGAATCTTCTTTACCAAATATGGCCCAGCCCACTTAGGTTTGAACTATCCCCTTGGGTCTACTGGTAATAAAGCTCGAACAGATTTGAGAACCAAATCTCCTTCTTTGATGTTTCTGGGCCTCACCCTTTTGTTGAAAGCCCGTTGAATCCTCTTCTGATAGATTTGTATATTATTGAGGGCACGAGATCGTCGTTCGTCTAAAAGGACTAGCGAGTCATATCGCGCTCGAACCCAATCAACTTCGGGTACTTGACTCTCGAGTAGGATTCTGAGTGACGACACTTCTAACTCGAGAGGTTGGACCCCTTACATCCCGTATGTAAGGTAATACGGTGTTGCCTCGGTCGCAGTACGAATCGAGGTCCGGTATCCCCAAAGTGCAAATGGTATTTTGTCGGGTCAATCCCGGTAATTATCAGCCATCTTTTTGAGTATGGTGACAATTGTTTTATTAGCCGCTTCTACCGCTCCATTGGTTTGGGGTCGATAGGGTGAAGATGTATGCCTTTGAATTTTGTACTTGGTGAGCAAGGCTGCTGTTTCAGCTTGAAAATGGGTCCCGTGGGCACTGATGAATTCATGAGGGATCCCATACCGGCATATTATCCTATTTTGAATAAACTTGGCGACATGCTTGGCATTGAGAATACGATAAGACTCAGTTTCGACCCATTTGGTGAAATAGTCGATAGCCACCAAAATAAAGCAGTGTCCTTCGGTTCCCGAAGGGTTTATCTTCCCAATTATGTCGATTCCCCATGTTGAAAATGGCAGGGTGACGTCATGGTGTACAGTAGGGATGGTGGCATATGCTGCACATTGGCAAAAATTTGACAATTATGGCAATGTCTAACATATAGCTGGCAGTCAGTTTCCATGCTATTCCAGTAGTAACCGAGCCTCATGATTTTCCGGACAAGCATTTGGGCGTTCATGTGCGGACCACACTCGCCGTCATGCACCTCGGCCATACCTTTTCGGCGTTGCCTTTATCGATACATCGAAGGAGAGCCCCCTGTGCTGTCTTTTTGTAAAGTTGTTCATCGTCGGTGCGGATAAACTGGGTTGCCAGTCTTCGCAAGGCCTTTCTGGCTCGGTTGTCGGCTCCGAGTGGATACTCCCCATTTGTCAAGTATGCCTGAATAGCCTTATACCACGGCTCGGGATCAGGTATCTCAATATCTTCGATGTCGTGGATATATGCCGGCTCGGATCGTCTTTCGACACAGATTGGCATACTGGTCACATGATCGGGAATATTTAGTAAGGATGCCAGTTTTGAAAGTGCATCTGCGAATTGATTTTCTTCCCGAGGTAGGTATATATATTCTACCTTCTGGAATTGCTTCTCGAGATCCCTTACTCGTGCCTGGTAGGCCACGAGATTAGCATTTCGAGTCTTCCATTTTTGGAGTGCTTGATTAATGACCAGGGATGAATCACCGTGTACTCGGAGGTTTGTGACCCCTAAGTCGGTGGCGGCTTGTAGCCCGTGGATACACGCTTCATACTCAGCGGCATTATTGGTGACGTCAAAGTCTAATTTGATGGACACGGGAGTATGTTCCCCTCTTGGCGAGATTAGGAGAATCCCGACTCCAAATCCTCGGAAATTGGATGCCCCGTCAAAGTATAAGTCCCATGTTTCGGCGTCGGTATGGAAAATGTCTTCATCCGGGAAGGACCAAGTGTCGGTGTGTCCTTCTTCGGTTATGGGACTGTCAGCGAGGAATTCGGCTACTATTCGTCCTTTGATGGCTTTCAATGGTACGAACCTTAGATCGAACTCTGCCAACATTAGGGTCCATCTCGATATCTGACAGGCTAAAGTCGTATGCCTCAAATTACAATTTATACTCACTTAAATCTAAATACTAAAAACGTAGTAAAGTAGAAATAAGGGTCGAACCCAAAGGAATCAGATTAATCTAATTATGCTAACTAAAGTGTAGAAATCGACCTCTAACGTAATTAAAAACCGTAGTAAATAAGGGGGTTTTGTATGATTAATTGTCTAACAAACTAAAATAAATAACACAATAACTTGAGGTATTAAATGATGAGAAAGAACTTAGACCCAAGCACAAATCCACACTCAATAGCGATTCATCATTGTAAGATGGTTTCAATTAATAACCTTGACTACTCTATTGTGAATATGTAATTCCAATTCTCTTAAGAATAGTTAACTAAAACGAATCCCGTTCTTAATTAACCCTAACCGTAAAACAACCTAAACAATCCAGTTCTAGGTTCAATTAGACGGAAGCAATATAGATCTGAGAATTCAATAGAGAATAAATAGCACGTACAATCCAGTCGCACCTTAGATATTTATGTGAATCGCTTCTAAGTACTAATATCAACGTATCCCGTTCAATATTAATTCCTAGTTGTTACTAATGTAAAGTTAATCAGTAAATCCTACTCAATTAACAATACTAACGATAGAATGAAGAAATCAAGTACTAGTTGCGCATCTAGCAATCAATAACAACATTCATAGATTTAATAACAAAGCAATTCACAATAATCAAGATTAATAATTAAAACATTCAAACTCACAAACGATTATCAAGTGCTTCAAAGGCTTAAATCTAAGTAAAGGAAATTAGTTACACATACTTGAAATCGGAAAATTAGGGTTTTTCAAAGTTCTCCCTTTTCTTCCTCCAATGTTACGTTAAACTCAATGTATGATGACGAATAATAATCTAAAACTAAGGCTAAACTTAACCTAATAAAAGTTTCCTAATAATAAAATAATAATAAAAGCAAACTAGTAAGAAAATAAAAAAGTTTCCTAATTGAAAACCAAGTCTAAAACGTAGCAAAATAAAACAAAATAAGCCGGAACACATGGTACGTTATAGGCCACCGCGCGAGTCGTTTGTCTGTGGCGCGACTCGCGTGAGCGCGCGGCTCGCGTGGATTCTGGGCGACTCACCTGGCCAACGGTAGCTGCTTCTCGCGATCCTTCGATTCCGTCGTTCCGGGTCTTCAAGTGATCTTTCTTCTTCTTCATGTTTTAGTCGTTCTTGGCCCAAATCGACGGTCCAATGGTTAGCATCCTCAAAATAGCCTATATTACATTTATACCAAATCGACACAAATGCAATACAAGACAACCGATTTAGCTCACAAAATAAACCAAAACCGCCGTAGTAACTACGACTAAATACGGCCCATCAATATCCTACCGTTGAGGATGGGCTTTTCGAAGAGGTATTTGATCGGGTCCATTCTGGATACTTGTATCTCGTAACTGAGCATGTAATGTCGGAGCTTCTTGGTGGCCCAGACCAAAGCTAAGCACGTTTTTTTGAGCATGGTGTACTTACACTCGTACTCCAAAAATTTCTTGCTGATGTAGTATATAGCCCGTTCTTCGGAGTTGACCGTTTGAGCTAGCATAGCCCCCATGGCTGTCTCTGTCGTGGTTAGGTATAGTGACAAAGGCAAACCGTGCTGACGTGCCATCAGAACCGGTGGCGAAGACAAAATTTCTTTGATTCTATCAAAGGCTTCTTGACACTTGTCGTCCCATAGTAACCATTCCCCTATTTTCAGCTTCTTGAAGATCGGTTCACACACCATGGTTAGCTTTGAAATGAACCTGCTAATGTATTGGACTTTTCCGAGAAACCCTCTTATCTCCTTTTCGGTTTTAGGGGGCTGCATTTCGGTGATGGCCTTGATTTTGGCTGGATCGACTTTGATACCACGTTGGCTAACGATATGACCCAGTAATTTGCCAGATGTTACCCCGAAACTGCATTTCTGAGGGTTTAGCCTCATGTTGTATTTGCGTAATCGGGTGAAGAATTTTCTCAGGGCGGTGATGTGACCGTCCCTTTCTGTAGATTTGACGATCATGTCGTCCACGTAAACTTCCACTTCTTTATGCATCAAGTCGTGTAATAAAGTTGTGGCGGTTGTTGATAGGTGGCCCCGGCATTGATGAGACCAAATGGCATAACAGTATAGCAATAAGTACCCCAAGGTGTAATGAAGGTGGTCTTGTCCATATCTTCTTCTGCCATTTTTATCTGGTTATACCCCGCATACCCTCCATAAATGATAGAAGGGTATGATCAGCTGTGTTATCCACCAGTATATCGATGTGTGGTAACGGGAAATCGTCTTTCGGGCTTGCCTTGTTTAGATCTCAAAAGTCTACACAGACACGCACCTTACCATTCTTTTTAGGGACTGGTACGATGTTTGCAACCCAATCTGGATACTCGGAGACTCGTATGAACCCAGCCTTGAATTGTTTGTCGACTTCCTCCTTGACTTTGAGGGACCATTCGGGCCTCATGCGTCGGAGTTTTTGTTTAACCGGCTTGAACCCTTCCTTGATCGGTATATGGTGCTCGGCTATTTCGCGATCAATCCCCGGCATGTCCTTGTAGGACCATGTGAAGACGTCTTTAAATTCTTGAAGGAGATTTACGAATTGTTGTTTCTCCTCGGGATCTAAGGATAACCCTATCTTAAGCATCTGAGGTTCTAAGGTTGTTCCCACGTTAATGGATTCGGTTTCTTTGATTACCGGATTGCGGGATTCCCTTTGTTCTAGCTGCTCGATCAGATATGGAGGCAAGGATACCTGTTCGCCGGGTTTCTCAATGTCATTGCACATAACATTTTTGGATTTAAGAAAATTTTGAAAATGAGGCAAGTTGTAAGCAGAACGGTTGTTATTATTGATCATGAATTGAGAAAATAGCTCGAAAAGAGCTACCATCTGATCACTAGTCAGTGGCGGGATAGGTAGGATGCCCGGGACAGACCCCGAGGCACCAGGAGTAGCTAAAGGGAGAGGGGGAGTTACAGGACTGACCCTAGTACCGGACTCACTAGACTCAATCTTAGACTCTGACTCGGACTCCGACTCGGACTCATACTCAGATTCTGGCATTTCTCCTTCCCCTGTGATCAGCTTGTAAGTCCTCCCTTGGCTGTCAGTCCATTTGACAGTTTTCCTCCAGGCTCTATTTCCGGTCCCGGATCCGACCTCCGAGATTAGCTTAGATGGATCAAAGGTGCGGCTTCGGAGAATGAGGCTAACTAGTTCTTCCTTCGGTGTTGGGGACGTGAATTTTTCTCCAAAAAGTAGCCCTAGCGCGGGCTCTGCATTCTTAGCATCTTCGGACTGGATGAGAGCGAAGATGTCATCTGGTATGTAGTTGCAATCCTGAGCCAAGTGGGTCCCAGGCCGCGTGGTGAAGGGCCGGTATAGGCCCGTTTGGACTGGTCCAAATACTTGAGTAACAAAAGTGACAGTGTTAGTCCTTGCTTGGCCCATATTCTCTGGGGTTATGGTATAACCCAGACCAGTTTGAGTCCTCCCGTTATCTAGGACTTCGAGTATTTTCCCTGCGGGGAGATCGGGCCTTGATGTAGCCCCCGGCAGATAGCCCAGATTTTGCAACATCCGGTCAATGTTAACCGTGAAGTAGGGTCGGAAAAGATGCTATTCTTCAATGGTCCCTACGAAGTCGAACCCCCAGAGGTCGGTGCGGCTCGAGGTGTTGCAGTTAGCCACAGTCATAGGCGTGGCTTCTAGAGTGATGACGGTGTCGTGCAAAGGTAGCTTCATATTCCGATGCAGGGTGGAGGATACAGCCCTGGTCGCGTGGATCCAAGGTCTTCCTAAAAGAAGGTTAAAGGAAGAAGTCACATCGATCACTTGAAATTCCAGCTCCTTCTCTATCGGGCCTGTTATGATAGTAAGTTTTGTGGCTCCGGCTACTGACTTTGGACTTCCGTCGAAAGCCTGAATGGTTTGAGCTGTGGGAATGTAGTCGGCCTCGGTAATGCCGAGGGCTTTGGCGGTCCTCAAGGGGAGGACATTGACTGCAGACCCGTCGTCGATTAGGGTCATGGGTAGGTACTTTCCACGGCAACTGACCGTGATGTAAAGGGCCATGTTGTGGGCTGGCCCAAATGGTGGTAGATCAGCATTGGAGAAGGTAATAAGTGGGCCTTCTTCTTTGGCTTTCCCTTTTAGGTGGGGCAGAACCGTGGCTACCATTTCAGCTGGAGTAGTCATAGAGTCGATTTTGACCTGATCGAGGGCCTTAGTGAGTGCCTCTCGATGTTCCTGGGAGCTAACTAGGAGTTGCCATATAGAGAGGTCAACTCGAGTCTTGCTCAGCTATTTTACAAGGGCCTTTTCAGTAGTTGGCTCTTCCGGGGCGACCTCCACTCTAAGCGGCTCGGCGATGATGAGGGCTTGACTATTGGCTAAGACCTTGGACTTAACCTTCTGAATCTCCTCGGGCGTGATGGGGATAACTTCCCCCTTGGTGAGATAGACGTCGTCTTCGTCGTCGCACCAAATCCCGTTTATTTGTGGGACAAACGGGGAAATGAGATGTGAACAGTCCATGACTTTCCCGGAGAAGATAGCGTGAGTGGCCAACGGGTTATCCTTGTTGTTGGGTTTGCGCCCGGGCAAAGGGATCTTACCACTTTCGATGAGATTCTGGATAAGGTGCTTTAGCTTCCAGCATTTCTCGGTATCGTGTCCCTTGCCACGATGGTACTGACAGTAGGCCTGGATGTCGTAGGCTTTGGAGCGACGCTCGACCGGGAGCTCAGGTGTTGGGCCTATCGGGGTGATCAGGCCTTTTGATGATAGCCTCTGCAGGGCATTTTCATAGGTGGTGCCTATCACTACAAGAAAAACTGTTCCGGGCATCCACCTGGTTGGCGTCGTTGGCATATGGACGCCGACATGGCGTCGGAAAAATCATACGGATGTCCACAGTCGGATGCCAAAATTGGAGTCCGATTGCATTTGGGAAGGAAGAAATCCAGGCCGACGGGCGTCCACAGGCGGACCCCATTTGGGGTAATTGGCGTCCACTGGCGGACGCCATTTGGGGTAAAACGGGCGTCCACTAGTGGTGACCGACAGTGGACGCCCGCCGAGCTCGTATTGGCGACAAATAGTCGCGCACCCCCCTCTCCCCCATCACTCTCTTAAAAAAAAAACTACTCTCTAACTCTCTTCCTCTCCTCGCTGCGCCATTCCTCTATTCCTCTCCTCAACTTTTTCCTAATCTTTGGTATGTTTCTTACTTACTTAGTTGTTATTCATTATATTTAGTTCTTGTTTTCTATTGTTATCGTTATTTATTGATAATTTGCTAGTAAATATTGTTTAGGTCTAAATTTAGATTAAGTTGATTAGTTTAGGCCAAATTCGATTAGGTTGATTAGTTTAGCCCAAAATCGATTAGGTTGATTAGTTTTGCCCATCACAATTTTGATTAGGGTTTGATCAATTTGGTTGAATTGAGCTACAATGACCTCTAGGGCATTCCGTGAGTTTTTGTGTCACTTAGGACGGACCAAAAGGTGTCGTAATAATGCTGGATTTTCCCGAAACCACTTCTATCTTGATCGGGGTTGTAATTAGGTGTTAGCGGTGCTTTCGGAGTTTTGATATCTGTATCCGAAAATTTGACCTTATTTGACCTGTTTTAGCTGTTTTTGTCGGACCTAGGCTATGAATTTTTGTGTTTCGTTTGGTTATTTTGGGATTAAATTGATAAATGAGTTAGGGTTTTCGTAAATTGCGATGAAATTGTGATTACATTTGTGATTAAAATCGGTGACTGATTTTTGTAAGCTCAATTCTAGAGTAATAAGACATTTGGGTTTACTTCGACGTATTGGGGATTAAATTGAGGAAACTTAGTTAGAAAAATTAAGTTTAAGTTAAATGGTGATTAAATTTTCGTTTAGTATGTTATAAATGAAGTTAGGAAAATTAAACTTTAATTTATTATATATATTTTTTGAACATAGAAAATGAAGAGAATTGAACGGAAATGGATGTATGAGGGAAGACTTGATAAGAAGATATGTCCCACCGTCGAATTTCTGAGGGGTGTTGAATCATTTGTCGAGGTATGATCGACGGAGGAAATCTGTGATGTATGATCGACGGAGTTTCGACTCTATAGACTCTTACAACCTATGACAAGACCCGACACTGCTAAATACGGGAAGTCCTAAGAAGAAGAGGGCTTTGAAAAGAGAATTTGGATTTGAAAACCGAGCAAAGTCGGATAGGATGGTCAGATATTTTTTTTTGAAAATCGAAAAAAAGGTTATCGGGCCGAGATTTCGGATTTTTGAAAAAGGGTTGGACAACATACCGGCTAAAAATAGGCTATTTTGAGTCAAAATCATAAGTCCTAAATTCGGTAGCTTTCAAGGTTTTGAAAAAGTGGATAGGATTTGAAAAGATGCAAATTTTGAAATGACGGTTTTTGAAAAAGACCAAAGAAGATCAAGTAGCATGTAGTGTAACACCCCGTATTTAACATCCTTTTAGAAATACTTTCTACCTTACGTTATATTTTGTCGTATTTTAGAAACTACCAGACCCCCTTCCGTGGGATGGACAGAAATTTCATATTTGATTTCTACAACTTTTCTCATTTTATCATAACCAAAAGATAGTTTCAACCCAAACGTATTATTTATAATAAATTTTACTATTATTTATAATAAATTTTCAGCTCAACTTAAAGACAACTTAAGTCGATCATAACTCTCTCATTAATTCACATATTTGCACACTCCAATTCTTGTTTTGAAAATAAGGGTAAGTACTGCAACTCTGCATGAAAAAGTCAAAGACAAATTCAGACAATTACGTACTGAACGTCCAACATATACCAACTCGACATTTTATGAGATATTTGTATCAAAATCATTTAATAAATATTTTCTATGTATTCAAATATAATTTTAAGTTCATAACCAAAAGATAGTTTCAACCCAAACGTTATTATATTTATTTTGTTAATATGTACTTCGAATCCTATCAAATACATTCATAAAGAAACGTGTTTAAAATACGTCATATATTATTATGTGTTAATATTATGTTGTTAACCCTCATGTCTTCATCTTAATTTATTTAAATCATTCTTGACTCAAACTCATTTGACTACGTCCCATCTTTCGTATCTAAAAATTTTTATCGTTGGCTAAACGTTAGGATATGTGTATAATAATACTCGTAATTTGATCTAACTATTATGAGTAAACTATGAAATTTAATTACTCCGCCAATAAATTATTTTGAACTATTTCAAGAATGTCGTGTTTTAAAAATGAGCGTAAACAAAGACCGGTTTAATTTTAAAACGGACTCAATTACAAGTCCTAAAATTTTTATAATTAATCGTACCTACTTTTTCTCCCTCTCTCCTCTTTTTTTTCACCCTTTCACGTCACCCTCTCTCTCTCCCATCATAACCCACTTTCCTCCCTCCTTCCTCATTCAATTAATCACCATTCTCCTCTTTCCTCCCTCTTTACTGATTTCATTCAACCCTCTCCACTTTTCACCACCATAGTAAACCCACTATCTTTCACTACTATAATAAAACAATACACAATAATAATAATAATAATAATAATAATATTTCAACCAAATCAGAGAAATGAAGAGGTGTTTATCATAATGAAGGAACTAAGTCAAGCTTGATTTTCTAAGATTAACCTATCTTTTTCTGTAAAAAGGTATATTTCTTTATATTTTTATGTAATAATATTCTTATGAGTAATAATAATAATAATAATAATAATAATAATAATAAAACCAAAATTTATATAAGTAAAATCTTGCATGTCTCTTTTAAAACTTATAATCCATCATTTTTATTTTATTTTTCAGTTTATTTTAAAACTTTTGAAAATTTAACCATTTTTCCATCTTGCATGTGCTTAAAACTTACAGATCTAATACATTTGACCTATATAGTTGTTATCTTATTTTTAAACTTTTAAGTTTACACTAACTTTTGGCATTGCATGTCTTTAAAAATGATAGATCTAATATATTTCACTCATAAGTCCCTTATTTTTATTTTTATCATTATATTTTTATTTATTTATTTATTTCTGAGATTTTGGCGAAATTAATGAAAGTATTTATTCTATGGGTCATGTTGGCAAAAAAAGAAGAAGAAGAAACAGAGGAGGCTGAAGAAGACGTTGGGACCGAGATCGAAGAAGCTTAGTTGCATTCCTCATTTTTTTTAAGACCAAAAATCGAATCAAGAGTGGGTAAATTATATTAACTGATGAAAAATTCATTTTTACAGAATGAATTTTTCATATAACTGTTTGCATGTTAATTTTAGTCGTAGTTTTATGTTAATATGGGGTTGCATGTAAGACTACTCTTAAATTATGGGAAACATTAGTATTATAACTCATAGTATAAATAAAACTTTGGTCTAAACTCATAAATAATGAAAATTAATTAGTTAAAGTGGCAGTTTGAGTTGAAATGGAGATAATAATAAAATTTAGGGTCTAATAAAATTTTAGAGTAATCGTATAGTTAAGAACAAAAATAATCACTTTGGGTATGATAATATAAAATCCGGCATAAGGAACTTTTCCAAAATTATTTCGTGGACCAATTACGTGCTAAATGATTTCTTGCTTTTATTTGTTATCCTTAAAATAATGTTGTAAATTTAAATTTGTATTTTATTTTTATTGTTATTGTTTTATCTAAAGACTTCGAATATCGATGTAATTTAATAGATTAGGGCGATAGTTGACCTACGATACCCAAAATAATGTAATATTAAAAGACCTAGCTTATTTTTTTGTGAGTAGGTTAGAATTTTAGGATCCTGGCAATCGGTTAGGCCTGACTCACGTTATCGCTAGATCCACGTATTCCTTATAAGTCAGTGATTTATCGTATTTTAGCTATTTAAAAAGATATAACATTTTGAGACATGATTTGAGTTTTTACCAAGTTTAAAATAAAACAAAATTACATATTGACTTTTTAAAAACTTCGTCAAAAGCGTCAAGTTTGTTTAACTTTATCAGCTTTTCAAAAGTCGGGACATATTTATCAAATAATTGTTGTTTTACATACAAATAAAAGTCTTTATCAATTCTTTGAGATTTTATGGTCAATCTTGGAATCTTTCCCTTAATTTATCACATACTTTTGTTAACAAAGGTTTTTAGAGACAACTTTTATAAATAGTTACTCATATTTCAGTTACAATATTTTGGAGTCAAAAGTTGTACTATAATTATACATTTTGGAATTATAAGTTATACTAGTTAAAAGAATTAAGTATGATTTCTAATCAATTGACTCCTCAGGGGACTGAAAACCATCCCTTAGTAAATTGATTAAAAACTTGGCTAAACTCCGTTAAATGATCATGATAATCATTTAATTTATTAACCAAGTTCGTTAGCCAAATCCCGGCCTACAAATAGGGACAACCCCGTAAGGAGACTTTTATTTGACTACGTGCTATTTGGCTATTGTTACTTCGTATCTAATTATAAGAGAAGGAATTTCTATCGAATTCGAGTTGGATAACACATAATGTTTTCAAAATATATTTCAAAATATTGTATATTTTATTGGGCATTTTTAGGACTTAATTCGAAATCTCTTTGAGCGGGAAAGCAGGTTGTCTCTATTGTGTACGAGATAACTTAGAAGAATAGCGCTTTGCTTAACCGTATAAAACCGTTCGTAGCGTACGAAGGGTCTTTGGCTGTACTGACATTGACTCGAGAGTAGGCGAGAGAGTGGCCATACTTTAGGTGGGGACCTGATCAGTCCCGTACGTGTTAGGTGGATCGCACCCGGGTTTCCGTCAGTCGACGATTGGAGCGTGGCTGCGGGGATAACCAGCCGGGTGGTGAGTAGTCCATGGTGCGGGTAACAACCCCACGTACCGGCATTCGACCCTGGAGATGAGAGGACGAATTTTGTTTTAAACGTGTTTAGGTCACCACGGTAAACAGGGGTAATAATGTAAGCCCCCTGGTATCGGTGTGATTGGCGGTATATTATTATTGTACAAGTATCAAATACGAAACTTATTCGGTAATTGTACAATGATTGGCCGGTATACCGTGATAAAACTTTTCCAAAAATAATACGGCACTTAAAAGATTTCTTGCGATTTTCAAAGTTATGTGTTATCGGTTGTGCATTTATGTACTGTTATTTGATCTATGTTTGATTTAATATTTTATTCATATTAAATTTTGATAATTTACCCACCTGACGATTTGTTTTTCTATGAAATTCTTTTAAAAATATTTTAATCGTCAGATTAAGGGAGACTGACCACTCCTCAGACGGGCAAGGTTGGAGATAGCTCAAGATGGGGCACCAATGTATTTCTATTCTTCATGAAATTGTTATAATTAAATGTAATATTTGAGTACTTTCATAATTATTATGAAGTAATCTAGTGAGTTGAGAATAGTAATGACTCGGATATGTATCATGTCTTCCGCTGTTTCCTATTATAGACTTATTTATAAAGTCTGGAAAATCCGGGTTGTTACATGTAGTCACGGAAACAGTATAATGACACCATGTATGCTCTTAGTCTAAGTCTCGGTCGGTCGAATAGGGTCTATACCAACGACGATTGCTTTCTCGCAAATCAGGACGGACTTCCTAAGCCGAGTTGGTCTTAGAACCTGCCGTAAAACCCATGCGAGTTCCCCCATCGACGTCTTTAGTGCACCCATTTAGGAATGCACCGTGGTATAGTGGGACGTCGGTCACAAGTAACCGGCCCGGGAAAGAATTGGGTTATGCATGAACCATTGAACTAAAACGTGTACATTACTAATCGAACGATTTCTTTTCGAGTCTCACCCTGAGGATGTCGATGGTAAGTGACACATCAGTTAATCCCCAGCGGAGTCGCCAAATTGTGGACATGACATAGGTCCACCCCGACGCGGCCACGCGCGGGTTTGGGGAGGCGAATTGAATCTCCATATGAGATGGTCAAATTGAAGTAGGAGTCGCCACCGAACTTTGTGGGAGTTCGGGCCCGTTCGAACCCACTCTATGTCGTAGTGGGCCGTGTACAAAATACGGCCCATTTCCGATGTCAGAGTTTATTGGGTTCGTCCCTTAGCATTTGATACCGATACCGACATTATCGGATATCGTGTATTGAATGACTCTCGTTGCCAATCGATTCGGACATCCGGAAACCATGGTTCTGAGTAAGGGGTGAGGGTACGTGTTGGGAAGTTCACTAAGAACACCCAACCCCGCCCGCACTTAGCGGCCTTTACTAAGATATCGTTCATTTTTGGTTTACACGTGTTAGTTCGATAGTGGAATGATATGCAAACATTATTTTCCCTAAGCATGTGAGGAAAATTAAATGGGTTGCTAAGTCGTTTCATGCATCTTAAACTAATAACGTCAAAGTTATTTTAGCATGTGAAGTTCGTTTTAGTCTAATAAAACAAAAGAAATAAAATAAACTGCTACAAACACGAGAAAACGAGTTAGTAACGATTGAATAAATCGAATAAAGATGCAAATACGATAATATGTATAATTCGAAAAAGGTTTTATGACTCGTGAAAAATACTTTGTCGAAATCTGAAAATATACCGAGAAAACCGCTGTTTTATATGAGAAAACGATGCTCGAAAAATAATAAAAAGAACGAAAACTGTTCCGCTTATTCCCGAGGGTCGCGTGACTCGCCTGGGACGCCGGCGGGTCGCGTGATAGGCTGCCTCGGGACCGGTTATTGAAAAATCGATAGTTTTATTAAACCGCGTACGAATATTGCATAATTCGTACTCGACTTAATTAAGCGATATTCACTATATTCGACATTCGATTATGAAATCGATATCGGATATTCAGAATAGTCTTTTTAGAAAAAAAACTAATTTTGTAAATCGTAAAAGCGATGTTTTTTAAAAAACCGAGAAAAAAAAGCTCGATTTCCCAGGCACTCGCGCGAGTCGCCTAAGAGGGTGCGCGACTCGCGCGGGAGTCTGTTCCGGATTTTTTATTTTTTGAAAATCGTTGGTTTTTATAAATCGCGTACAAATATGGATTAACTTATACTCGGTTTATATTTTCGATATCCGTTGTATTCGATATTTGATTATGAAATCGGTATCAAACATTCGGAATGATTTTAGAAAAAGTGAAAAAAGTGTTTTGAAAATTGTTTTGAAAAAGAAAAGAAATTGGACGAAAAGAAGAAAAAATGTTAATTCTCTCCGCGTTAAAATCGTCGTATTTTGTTTAAAAAGATGTAACGATTTTTTGGCATCAACGAGATTTGATTTAGTCCTTGTTTAATACGATATTTGATTAGAGAATCGATATCGTATTTTAAGAACGTTTATATATGAAAATAGTTTTTATAGTATCGCTATTAGAAATATGTAAAACGACCCATATTAAAACGAGGACCGACGACGCAAAAAAAGGAAAAAAAGAGACGACGAGAAAGGAGAAGAGAAATAGGAAGAATCGGGTTTGATTTACACCCTCAACCTACATGCTTTGTTTTCTCGGAATAGAGCTCGTCGGGAAGTAGTTTAGGCACCGGAGCGTCGAGATGATGGGGATGAATTTGGGTGTCGGTTTGGTCGCGTGAGAGGGGGCGGTTTTGGTCGTGTAAGGTGACGTGAGAGGGTCGGTTTTGGTCTTGATATGTGTGTGTTTGGATGATACTATCGGTCTTTCGATGCTATAAATAATTTGAGGATGAAAGGATGAATTGATTGGTAGCCGTGTTGATAGATTGTTGAATGTTCTCCCTGATGTGTGACCGGAGGGTCCTATTTATAGGCGAGGTGGTTTAGGAGAGGTACCTTGCTTGGACAACAAGAAATACCGGTTTAGATAGGAAACGTAAGAGTTCGAAAGGGAACGAGAGTCTCGTTTCTCGGTGAGGAAGCCGAGTATCTCGGCTGTTTTGGCTGTTTTTGGCCGAGTGCTTGACACTCGGTCGGTAATTTGAATTAGTCTTCGGATAGAATCCCGTTTGAGATCGAATTCTATCCCCGAATGGATTTGTTTAGTATTTTCGAGGCTGATTTTTGTAGTATTTTAGTCCAAACCGGACGTGTAGTGTCACGGCTGGTCCGTCTGTCTCGGGAAAAAAAAAAATCTTTGACCGGGTTTGACTCGGTCGCTAAAAGACGGTTTTGCCCCTGGTGCCGGATTCGACCCAAATTAGTCTTATTTGACTCGAAACGACCTACTCTGCCTGGATTTGAGGTTGGTTTTATAAGATTTGTACTCCGTAATAAGCCTAAACCAAATGTCCATGATTACGAGCCCATATCTGAGTCCATCAAAGCACGTTTGCGTCCAATCATCATCGGGTGTTTGGCGGGAACTATTATAGACACCTGGCGGTCAAAATGTGGGTGTCTACACTTTCTATACCAGACATGGAACATGTAAAGGAAAACATGGGTCTCAGTTCCCTGCAGTCATTATAGATGTGCCTATAATAGTCACGTGCACGTGCTCACAGAGTATGATGGTGCTCATCATGTTCTCGGAAACACATAAGGAAAACATATATGAGAAATAGAAAGCTGGTTTTATTGGATTGCGAAAAGAGGACAGAATACCGCTGACTCTGACTTCAAAAATGAAAGAAATAGAACATCCTAGACTTTGACTCAAACTCAAATTCAAATCAAATCTGGACTCTCGGATGTCTTAGTTGATTATCCTGGACGATCTTGCTGATGTCGTCAGTAGTGTTCGTCTTTTAAGGACTCAAATTGATGTCCAGTATAGCCTTCAGTAAAAGCTTTACCCGGATCGTCATTATGTCGAAGATCATCTTCAATCCTAGTGCCCATTTCGGTAAGCACATCGAAGTTTGAAATGCCGACATACCTAAGATGGACGTGGTAGGAGGTTAGGAGGTTGTTGATGAATGCCTCTACTGGTGTCTTCTCGCTAGGCTTGTCTACCAGCTTAACACTCTCAGCCCGCCAACGTTGAAGGTATTTGGTAAAACCCTTTGTTGGATCATGGGCCATGACTTCTAAAGTCCGCATGGTAGTCTGAAGTTCAGTATTATCAGAATAGTTTTGAGCGAACTCGGTAGCCACATCTTCCCAAGTTGGGAATCTTTTTGTGTTTAGCCTATAGAACCAAACTTTTGGGTATTTCCCGAGGGACGCGCCGAACAAATTGATGAACATGTCGGCTTTGACCCCCTTGATTGCCATACACGCCTTGAAGGCTCGGAGGTGTAGTAATGGATCCTCCGTCCCTTCGAATATGGGTAACTCCTCTTCAAATATGGGTAACCTCTCTAAGTTGTGATCCTGTAACACCCGCTATTTTCCTAGCACTTTTATCCTTTCTGCTATGACTTCGTCATAACTCTATCACGTTTCGACCTTATGTTTCATCATTTTTTCCAAGCTTTATTTTCATTTTCGAGTCTAATGATATTTATTTTATTTTGAAAGATTTTAATTCTTTTAATTCTATTTATTTTATTTTTTCGTAAATTAATTATTTTTCCGCGAGGAATTCTACTTCTCTACGAATTAACGTTTTTAAGCTCGGGTTTAAGCTATTGCCTTTCCTACAAATGTGTAACTATATTTATATAATATTTTCAACTAACAAATATTTTTATTTACGAAAATCTAGTCATTTATGATTTTATTACGAAGCGTCGTAAATAATATTCCAACGCGAGGTTTACTTGAAATGCTTTGAAATACCTTTAACGATTTTACGATTCTTCTTTTTATCAACCTACAATTATTTTTGGACTCTTTTAGACTCAATTGGACCGTGACCCTTGTCACACACCACCATTACACTTTCTTTTATAAACATTTCATTTTATAATTTGAATTAAGAATTAAGATATTTTCTTCTCTTCCATTAAATTTGATAACTCATGCATGCACAGAATTTTCACTTCCTTATTAATCCATTTTGGTCATGTGTTTTGTGTTACATCCACCTTGTTTTTATCAATTTTTATGAGTCATATTCATGCATAAACTCTTCATTGTTTTCATTCATTCAATAACTAAATAATATTCAAGGCAAAAACTCTCTTTTCCTCTTCATTCACTCATGAAAACCATCATTTTCAGCATTCATATCTGCTCACTAAACCATGTCATACAATCCTTTTTCCGTCTCTTATTTTTCTCTTATCGATCCTCTTTCTGATCCTTCCGTTAAGGTAATAACTGATGTTGTTTTTGATCGTTATTTACCTTGAGTTTCTTAGTTTTCTCATGGTATTTTTCTACCATTTTTGTCGAGTGTTGTAGAATTTTTGGACGATCCCGAAGCCGATGAATTTATAATCGACTTGGATTTGGATTAGAGGTAACGTCGATGTTACTCGGTATTGCATGATTTTATTTGTGTAATTGCATGTATATAATTATAATTTTATTTTTGACAATATATGTATGTCTCATATTCTGGAATTTTTTTAAAATTAGTAAATTTTCATGTTTCGTTAATTTTATCGCATTTACGAGATTAATGATTAAATTGTCATATTAATTTGTAGAATCGTAATATTCAGCCTAAACATGTAATATATGAATAAACTCTTTAAAAATGATGGTTTTGATGATTTTTGATATATTGGTATTTTCTGATATTTTAGGTATCGATTATTGAATTAATACCGTTTACGGACAAAAATGATTAAAAGCCAATTTTTATTTCTAGTACTTAAATATTTTATTTTAATCTGAAATTTGGCATGGATAATATTTCTGATGAAAAGAACTTTTTGAATTGTTTTTATAATTTTTCAAAATTGTTAAGTGGGTGAATTAATTAATCACTTTAAATAATTGTTTATCATTAAAACCGTGTTTGTCACTTTAATTTCTGATTTCTGGTTTTTCTTTTAAATCTGGAAAAAATCTGTTCCTGATGTTTCTTGAGGAAAAATGTATTTTTATGATTTTGGTGCTTTAATAAAATGTTAGGAACGACAAGTTTTATTAAGTGAATCGTTAAATGTGGAAACGGGTTTTAAAGGACGGTTTTAATGGAATTTGTGAAACCTGGAATTTTGGAAATTTGGAAAAATTGGTTAGTTTATGGAAAATGATGATTTTTAAGTTTAATATTAATTTTTGGATATTAACACTTAAATCGTTTTGTAATTACTATTTTTATTAATCGTTATTGTCGAGATTCGACGATTAGCAAGAAAACCCTTTAAAAACCGAGTTTAAGGATTCTAAAAAAAAAAATTTGTGGACAGAATGTCCAAAAATGTATTTTAGCTATTTTATGTAATTTTTGTGCTATTTATCGAAGTCCTTAATTAATAGTACTGATTTTTGGACAAAATTACGATTTATCGTTAAAATGCTCCGTTCCACCGAAATGAACCATTTTTCCAGCAATTTTGAAAATGTTGAAATCTGAAACTTGAAGAATTAAATCACCCCTTAAATTTGTTTAATTGTTTAATGAAATAAAAGACGTTAAATGATTTATTGTGATATTTCCCTTAAAATCCTGTTTATACTTGTTTTGTCGAAACTATTAATAACTATGAAATTTTAGTTTTATAAATTTGGGAAACACCCTAATTAATAGTATTAAAATGTTTAAGACATTTGTAATCATTTTATAAACACTTGTCTGATATTTTAATAATTTTATAAACCCAATTATTCTCGTTTTAGAAATTAATATCGTTAAGGCCGAAAGTATTAGTTTTATGAATCTATATCGTTTACCAAAAATGTTTTATTAGTATGAACTAATATTTTTGATAATTTGATATAATGCTATTTTTTAAAGTTTCTAAATATAGAAGTTCCCTAAAATAGAAAGTTTCTCTTTTAGAATATAATGATTACTTCTTTTGTCCTCTTATTATTATAATGATTATATCTTTTGAATATCGATAATGGCTTTGTTTTGGAGTTATGGAATAAGAACAAGTGTGCGGTTAGTAGGGGTGAGCAAAACCGGATATCCGATCCGGTTTTGTAAACCGTATCGGATATCCGGTTTTAAAAATAAAAAAAATCCCGATCCGTATCCGATCCGGTTTTTCCGGATATCCGGTTTTTTCGGATATCCGGTATCCGGTTTTATATTTTTCTTCTATTTTTCTTTTTTTTAAAACAATTTTTTTTTTCCATTTTAATTAAGAGTAATTAATTGATTTTTAAGCAACGTTACGTTTTATATAAATTGATATAATAAAATATATTAAAAAAACCTCAAAAAAATGGTATATATGTCTTACGGTACAATTATTCTAACAAAATATTACGTTTCAATACATAATATCATAAATTTACTAATATTTTTGTTTTTTACCTTTGAAAATAATTGGTGGGTTTTGAATTCTTTATTGTATAATTCATATTGGGATTATATTTTTCATATTTTTTATTGTTTTTAAAAAACCGGATCGGAAACCGGATATCCGGTTTCTATTTTCCCCGATATGTATCCACTACGGTTTTAAGGAAAACCGTATCGTATATCCGGTTATTCGTATCGGATATACGGAAATTCGTATAATTGAAAGCGTATACCGTATCGTATACGTATAATAAAACCGTATCGTATATTTTTGCTCACCCCTAGCGGTTAGAGTAATATATTCTAGGGTCTACGTTTTTGCCATCAACTATAAGGCTAGTGTATCAGGAATCGGTACATTGGTTGTTGAACCGGGTGATTGACAGGTATCCCGGGAGTTGTGTACATTTTGACTTAAGCTTAGGTCTCCCAGTTAGTCGCCGTCATAAGTTGAACAGGGTGACAGGTAATCCCAGGAGGGGTGAACATTATCTTAAACTAGGGTCACGCATTTATAAGTCGCCTTCCTATTATGGCTGAGTAGCCTAGTTAGAGATCGAAGTTTGATTTGTTTGAACAAAGTTCTCGAAGCTAGTTTTTAGTATTCTCCTAGTGAAAGTCTAGCCGTCTACACTAATCCTATCCATAACGCCATTTTGAATATTTGTATTATTATCGATATAATTTGGTTGCAGTTTGGCAAATGTTTTATGTTTTCTCCTGAAAACTCATTTTTATTATATTGTTTCGATACGTGAAGTTTTTCAGTGAAAGCTTATTTTTATGAATAATGTTTTACTGTTTTCCATTTTTTTTTTACTATTTTTCTATAATAGTAATTATAGTTTTAAAATCAGGTTATACGGCTGGGAAAACGTTGACGTTGCTCTCCACTGATTGTGGCTGTTATGTTTTTAACATGACAGATATATGTGTTTCCCTTCGGATGGGCTAGCAAGCAGTTATGGATCTTGCTTGTTTTAATAAGATCACTGTATTATGAATAGTTAAAATCCTTTTTATGGATTTTGTTTTATTTTTTATTTTGTAGTCATTTTTTTTATGGCTTATGTATTGACATACCATTTTTATTTAATCAAGACATAGCTACAGTGTGTTATAATCCCACTTCTACAGTGTTTCCGCCACTGTATTGCGACGTTGCTCTCCGATGACTTCCTAGTCGGACTCGGTATACGTTGGATCGAGATGGTCATTCTTCACTAGGAGGAGTCGGGACAAGATATCGAGGCATGGGGGTAAAGCTAGCAATACGCTTTGGTCCCGAACCTAGCCTGTCTAGACGCCTAAGGCTAGGCGGTTGAGGATCAGGCCGCCTGCCCTCAGGCGCCTGAACTCTAGGCCACCTTACCTCAGCCGTCTGTGTTCCAGGCCGCAGCCTTTCGTCCGTTCGAGCCTTTGTCCTTTAGTTAATACGTAACACAATACGTAGTTGATTAGAGTCTGTCCATTCATCCGATTTTTGGTTTCAATTACGAGTTCGTTTATATTTACGTTACCGTTTCTAACCCGACTATATTATATCTTTGCTCGTCGTAGTGCGAATTCCGGGTTGTATTCCGCCCGTGTAATTTGTAATTCATTTTTAAGTTGTTTATTTACGTTGCGTGGCATTTACCGCTTTCTAAATGAACATCACATGCTAAATTCAACTTTGACATTATTTAAGATGCATTAAACGACGTAGCTAAACACGTATATCGCATGCGTAGCTAAAAATGTTGTTTGCATATCACTTATCCGTCTTACTAACGCGCGTACACGAAAATCGAACGATATTCTAGTAGTGGCCACTAAGAGCGGGCAGGGTTAGGTGTCCTTTGTGGGCTTCCAAACACGTACCCTTACCCCTTACTTAGAATCTTTGGTTTTCGCATGCTCGAAACCGTTGGCAAACGAGAGTCATTCGATATACGATATCACTACAACAAAATCACCCTTTCGCGGCGATTATTTTGGTAATTCGTGGCTATTCTATTCGACGCGAAAGGTTTCCCCATCGATTGTGTATTCGTTGAGGTAGGCGGCGTTGCCGTAGCCTTTCGTGTCGAATAATATATTCGCTGGGTTAAGTTCTCAAAAGCGATGCGAAAGAAGATGAGGTTTAGTGGCGATTTTAGTGTCGATTATTATTGATGCGGTAAATGTTTTGATTTTCCCACTAATAAGAATTGTAGCGATTGTATTCGACACAATAAGTACAATAAAACGTCATTTAGTGGCAATTGTTGTAATTGTATTCAACACGATAAGCAAGTACTATAATGTCATTCGTTTTATAATTTTATCAATAGTATTCGACGCGATAAGTGTTACAAACAATCATAACAATTGCATTCGACACGATATGTAATACAATTGCAACGACATGGTAAATTGGTATCGATTTCATTCGATACGAAATATCATTTCTATCTCTCAAATACGATGCAAAAATAAAAAGAAAGGACAAACGAAAAAACATGATACTTATATATAACTCATAAAATCCCAAAATTATATGTATCCAACATCGACTAAATTAAACTAATAAAAATAGGTCCAAAATAAGTGCAAACAATCCTTTTAGAACCTAAAAAAATTAACTAGATCTTCAACCCCAAAGCAAAGCTTCAAACCATCTATTCCAAATTACATAGCGTAGCTGCGCCTCGAAAAAACTGCAATAACAAATATCATGTATATACCAAGTGATACAGAATTTTTAGTCATTTCCCACGTGCAAGTAAATAAATGAAATAGATTTATGTATGTATGTATGCATATACACACTCACTTGTTCATGTATGTTCCTTGGCACATATAACAAAATGTCACAAATCAGCCGCTTGAGTTGCTATAATCATCCTGTACGAACAATTGAAAAGCACACCGAATATTATATGACGTGAGTCCATTATCTAGTTCAGTTCAGTATAATATCATATTTGTAACATATTGTGTACTAAGTACAAACCAATTATATAAAAAAATGAAATAAGAACATACCGTATTAGTCTGATCGTATTTTGAATATTCTTTTGATGTTCTACCTTTAAAGAGGGCCAACAATTCATGGAATACATTCTCTAGTTGATTTTGCTTTTCCAATACCTTATTTACCTCCGCATCACTCTTTGCTTGTACCATCTTCAATTCTTCGGTATGTTTCTGTTGCATGAGGTTCATCTCATCACGAAAGTTGTTCATTAACTCATTGAAGGCGACATTGTTTTCTACAAAGTCTGACAATGGTTCTACCCCAGAATTACCCCACAGTTTGAAAGCACACAAGCCACCACCAACTCCGCGCACACGTCCACGTCGTTCTTCTTTTCCTATTACTTGATCAAATATATCTCCTTTCCAAGCTATCTTTCCATCCATTTGCTCTATTTGATTGGGTAACTCTTGTAATTTTTGTTTCATTAATTCCTAATGTATATAAAAAATGTTTGAAATAATCATTGAAATAGTGACAAAGAGAATAAAAAAAATAGAAGGATAAGCTCTATTTGTAATGGTATTGAACTCTACATTAAAAAAATGTGCAATAATTAAATAAAACTTACAACTGCTTTTGCCGACTTTTCATCAATTTTCTTCTTCTCTCTTGTTTTTCTATCCTTGTGAGTCTCAATGAAAATTTGAGCGCGGATGGGCTCAACATTATTAACCGTCTAGATAAAGAATATAAAACACTAGATTATTTACTGCACACAAAAATAATAGAAAGGAAACAATAACAGAGCACAAATATTAAACAATTTATGAAAAAGAGTATCACCCTTTTAGCTTATAGTTGAGCAAAACTTTGTCTCCCTGCGCAGTGAGGCATAGTTTGATTTTTTTGATTGATCCTATTAATTGTTGCACGTCTCTATGCATATATAGAGTTATAACTTTGTTAATTATTTATTAAAATTCTACAATAATATAACAATACTAGTCTTAATAAATATAAATATCAAACACCTTTGTCTTGTCTTGATCCCAGTAAGAAATCAACTTCAACCATTGATCCATAGGAACACGTGAAGGCTTCGCATTAACCAAGCTTGATCGATTTTGTTTGTTTGGCTCATAGTACATAGCTTTTAGTTCTCCTCTAAAATCCTTAACCACCTTTCCTAATTCTCTCTTTTCTAGTTCTATTTTTTTTTGTCTTTTGGTTCTTTTTTATGTCAATTTTTGGTTTTTATTTTGTTATTGTCAATTATTCCTAGCTTTGGAATTTAAATATAACTCCAAATTTGTGGAACCTAATTTTATTTAAACCATTTATATATACCAGTCTCTTAAAATTAAGAAACCATTTATTTATTTAAACCGGTCTCTTAAAGTCATTGGCAACACACCCGTTGAACTACTAACCGCTCTCTTATTTTAAGAGACCGATTATTATTCCTAACCGATTTCTTAAAATTATAGATTAAAACACTTGTTAAATTATATGCCCGGTTTCTTATTATAAGAAATCATTTACTTATGAACTGGTTTCTTAAAAACTCATTACGTGTATATATGAAATTCTGGCGGGTGTTTTTGTAACTAGGCCCTACCACTAAGCCTCACGTTTTCCCTACTAATCGAAAACAATTTCCAATTTCACTTATTTTGTTCCTCTTCGCTCTAAAGAGTAATACTAATAACTACTCTACCGACTTGACATACTAAATTCCTTTTGTCCTCTCTCCTCTCTCTCATTTCGATTAGTTTATATTCTAATTCTTAAGGTATGATTTCATCATTTTTGTTAGTTAGCGTTTGTGAATTGTTTTAATTTGATTTTTTAAAAAGTAGTTTAATGTTGTATATATAAAAGTAGTTAGAAAGGTCTTGTGTCTCCTATGTTGATCATATATAGCTTGGTAAGTCATGAGATCAATTGTAGATCATTTTTAAACATGTAATGCCTTTTTTATTTACTTGTTATTCTAGTTTTTCTCCATCAGCTAATGTACATGTATGTGTGTCTACAGGGACTACGTAGTAATGGATTACAAGACGTATTTGTAAAGGCTATCAGCTTGTTCAGCTACGTACATGCACCTGACAGGGACTAAGTACTAATGGATTAGAAGACGTGTTTGTAGAGACTAGATACTTGATAGTAATGGATTATAAGTTATTAGTCTTAGTTTTTATAAAAGAGCGTTGATTATATGTTTTCAGGTTTTATATTGGAAAATTTAATGAGAATAATCCGAACTATGGGTGACCTTCTCATATTACTCCCAACTAATGATAATCTCAAAAAAATCCAAAGTATACCATAATTGTTCCTCTTTTGCTCTCAATGACTGGCAACCTAGTAAACAGGTTAAATTTTCACTTTATCATAAAAAATACTGTAATTTTTTTTCACTTTCCCACTGTCATTTTTCAATTGCAATTTCGATCATCACTAATACGAGTAATAAAAAACAATCATCATTTTTGATCATCACCAAGCTATGCCATTCCATCAAGCATCATCAATCTTTGGCACTTTTCGTCAGCCATTACCCACCTACCCAGAATTGGACCGTCTATATTCAGCTGCAATCGGACCTTGGTAATTGGCATGGATCTGATTTTTTTTCTTTTTTCAATTCAATCATGTAATTTCCTTTGTTATTGTTGTTTGAAATCAGTTATTTGATTTTCTCTATTTGATGAGTTGAAAGCAGTTTAAATTTTTAGGGTTAAAAATTGGATTCAAGTGAGTATATTTCTCTTTTATTTTTTTTAAAAATTGACATTGTTACTGAAATTACCACTGAATCAAGTGGAGGACTTAATTTTTTTTTTTTAAATTGACATCATTAATAAAATTAACATGATCTCTATAACTTACCGACTTCCAGCAAAGAGTCACTTGCAAGTTGCTTATACTGTAATGAAATTCAAGTTTCAAGTTGGAAGTATTTCCAGAACAGAATCTGCAAGTTAGACTATACTTTGCCTTTAGATATGTAGTCAATTAGCTTGAATCGTCCAACTTTTAATGGCTTTTAGTTACTCTGTATACAAAATGTGGTATATGTTCTAAGACAATCACTTTATATTATTGGTTGAGTTACACAAATCATTCATTCAGGAATGAAAATATCACTGTCTAAAGCCGATTTACTGACTAAATGACTTTTGCATTTCGATTACTGTCTAAATGAACCATTCATTTATGAACCATCCATCCATTCATTCATTCATTCTTACTATCTAAAGCCGAAAACATCATATTTACTCAAACAACACAATCAATCCCCTAAAAACAATACATTCGATTCAATCAAATACCAAACCCTAATTCAATTATAGACTAGCAAAAAAAATCAAAAACAACACAATTAGCACAAAAGAGTGAATTAGATCGAAACAACAAAAATTGGGATTGAATTGGGATCGAAACAGTAATCGAAACAGCAGTAATTAGATCGAAACAGTAATCAAAACACTAAAACGTATCATCGATAATTGATTAAAACGTACCTCGAAACAACAATATCGTGTAATCGACAATATGATCAGTAAAACGTACCTTAATCAAAGAGAAATATCGTAAGACTTAGTTGAAGCTGATTGGAAAAAAACGTGCCTTAATCTAAATAATAGCAGTAAAACGTACCTTAATCAAACAGCAAAAGATGAAGGTGATCGGGAAAACAAAATCGGAAGTATATTCCTGCGTAAGATTTAGATGAAGGTGATTGATTGGGGAGAAAGATGAAGCGCGGTGATGGAAAAACGAGATTGATCGGCACAATATATCGAAAACGAGCGCAAGATTTAGGAAAAAAATTGAGAGTTTAGGAAATAATTGAGGATGGCGCAAATATGAAAAACGTTTAGCGCTCATCTATTTTTATTTTTCAATAATTATGATATCGTATCAAGATTTCGAAAACCGCTTTTTTTCGAACCGAAATCGATCCGGATTAAACTGGGTATGTACCCGATTTTTTTCATATTGTAAACTGAAACCGAACCGGTTTTTGTGACCCGATTTTTAAAAAATATTGTAATTTTTGTTATAAATCGGTTTCGAACCGGTTTTTGACCCGATTTCACTAATTTGCATATAATTTTTTTATTTTATTTTTCGTTTAAAAGTGAAAACCGGTACAAAACTGGGTACCCAGTTTTTGAAATTGTGAACCGAACCCGACCTGATTTTTCACTAAAAAAACGGGTTCGGGTACCCGAACCAGTTTTCAACTTCAAAAAACCCGGTTTTTCGGGTTTTTTAAAACGGATTTCGGTTCAGTTACGGTTTTTAAAACCGGTTCGGTTTATTTTGCTCACCCCTCGTAGAAGGAGTTATTAGCATCATTTACGTATACTAATTAGATTCAATTGTTATTTGATACGATAATTTGTTTATTATATTAGTCATTTTGGGTTAGTTGTGTCGATTTTTCAATCGTCACGATATAATCGCCGCGAAAGGGTGATTTTGTTGTAGTGTATTCGGTAATTCGACATCGGTATTGTAATGCAAAAGTACGAACCCCCATAAGCTCTAGTACTAAAGCGGGCCGTACTTTGTGCACGATACACCTAAGTATAGAGTGGGTTCGAACGGGTTTGAACTCCTATAAAGTTCGGTAGCGACTCCTATTTCGATTTAAATTTTGACCCAGAACAATCTTACCATGAGATTCATTCGCCTACCCAAACCCGCGTGTGGCCGCGTCAGGGTGGACCTATGCCATGTCCACACCGAGCACGTAGTCAAGATATTTTAACGAAAAGAGTAAATTGTACTACTTAGCGCATAACATCCAAAATTTATTCTAAACTATGTTAAGGGGTCGATAAGAGAAGTCAAGCTCTTGACAAGGAGCAATAGCAAGCATAAGAAATCTATCTTAAGAGATACACATCTACACCGAAACTTCTTCTCCCTCTTGGCATCATCGAAAAGGAGAAACTGAATAAGGGACCATAAGCATAGATCCCCTCCCCTAGCATAAGTCACTATAAGAAAAATAGGAGTTCATCACAGACGAAGTAAATATCACACACACAATATATAAGAAAAGGAAACTATTAAGTACGAGAAAACATAATCCGAGCAAAAGTGTGAATGGCAAAGTGTTAGTTACAACCAAATCGAATAAGAATTAAGATTAAGGTTGTTCAAAACACAAGGCACTGATGAAAGGAAGATAGTTTTAGGGTAGGGTTGATGGTGGATTGGGGCCACAGAGAAGAGTTAGGATCTGGTGACACAGGATATGCATCTCGCACGAACTAGCCATAACATGATTAGTCAAGTTCTGAAGCTCGTCGACTTTAACCATGAGGTTGTCGACCTTGCAATCAATAACATTGACCTCTCCCTCAGCATCCCAAACACTACACCCAAGGCAGGAAATTGCTCCACAAGATATGCCAATTGAGTCACCAAGTTGGAATGAACGACCACTTGTGTGGACAAGACTTGACGAATCTCAGGCACCTTAACCTTGGATAGATTCTCTAATATAACCTGATTAGCTTCAAGACCTGCTTTTTGAACCTTCAAGTTATTATTTGATAGGGAGTTGAGCCAACCTTCCTGAGTTTCGTAGAGCTCGTCAATGATGGGAGCAATTAGACTAGAACACTCTCCCACCTTAGACTTACCCTTGCCTTTGGGTTGTGATTGCCCACACTCACCCTCTTCAGCCTTCTTTCTCCTGACAACCTTCAAGGCAACTACCTCACATAGAGGAACCAACTTATCTTCAAACAAACATAGTTGCATTTGACCGAAGACACCATCCACCATTTTGTCATTCCCATCAAGCATTAGGCTATCCTTTTTAATAACCCTCTTCTTCATAAGCATGTGAGAAAGCCACATCCCATAAGAAAGTGACTTTGATTTGGTAACGGGGTTCTTTACAGCAGTCGAGATAGCACCCAGATACTTGAAAATAACATAAGCAATATCCACCTTGTAGACACCCGCATTTTGACTGCTTGTGTCTATAGCAGTCTCCAACAAAACACCCGATGATGATCGGACGTAAACATGCTTAAATACGCTCAATAGGGTCTCGGAATCCATAGTTTCCGTTGTGGGAATTTAGTGAAGTGTGAATCTCTCAAAACCGACCTCAAAATCAGACTCAGTGGGTCATTTCCAACAAAATAAAGCTAATTTAAGCCAAAACCGCCACCAGAGGCAAAACCATATTTTGCGACCGAGCCGAACCGGTCAAAGTCAAAACCCAAAAACGAAAGCAAGCCATAAATGCGTCCAAATACAAAAGCAATCAATGTCAAATGGAAACAAATCGTATCTCGAATAACACGGATATCAATCCGTATTTTGAGCAATCTCTGATACGCGCAAGTTCAACTGCCTGCAATGACCCGCCTCATCTGGGGCGCCCGAATCTTGAACCGCCTCATTTCAGGCGTCGGAATCTTGAGCCGAAGCATTTCACAAAACTCTATAAATACACCCTTACCTCCGACGTTTCAAGGGACACAATTCACATTCTCGAAACCTTTAGACAGAAAAACCGAGAGCCTTTCAATCACCTTTCACAAATTTTCACCACCCTTGAGTTCTTTGCACTCATACACACACACACACACAATCAATCCCGAGATCAAAACTTGTCAAAGATTGAGAGCATCCTCTCCCTAACTACACACCCTAACTCACCCTACATTCTCAAACCGCTCCCATGCCTTCGACGACACTCTACGAGCCCGTTTTCCAACTTTATTAACATGTAGGTTGAGGGTGTATCATATCCCGTTTTTCTAATCTCTAATTATTTTCATTTTTGTATACTAATTACTAAGTACTAACATTTATATTATCGTTCTACTAACATTTAATTTCTGTTACTAACTACTAACATTTTATTTCCGCATCTAACATTTAATTATCGCACCTAACAGTCTAACACTTTATTTATCGTTGTTTATATATGTATATAATTTAATATAATAAAACTATTTTCAAATCGATCTGAGCAACATCCTATGACGCTAAATCCATAGTCGTAGGCTTTTAAAGCCAAATTATGACATCGAAACGCGGAGGATCTAAGTTTGTGACGACGATCGAATTTTCGAGTCAAGTATGTTCGGTAATGAATTCCGTCCAAATTCCATTAAAATCCTTCGAAAAGTCGTACTAGAGGTGGCGCCCTTCAAAGCGCGCCGCCCTAGACACTTAAGGGTATAATGTGATCGCGGTAATTTATTATCGAGCATATTTGACGCCATTTTCAAAATGCTACTCTAAAAGGTGCGATATTGACTCCGTAGTCAAACGTCATGCCTAGAAGAGTTATCGACATTCGAGATAGCCCGGAAGCCGTTGACGTGGAATCGAACATCACATGATCCGTAAGGATTAAAAATGATGTCGTGACGTGGAGGGAATCGATATTCGTTCTAATTCAGTTAATGACGATTTCATAGATTCTACTCTAAAATGTTTGATACCGGTTTCATAATCGAGTATTGAACATAACAAGTTAGCGAAGAAACGAGTTAATGTAAATTATTTAATATTTACATCTAGCTTAAATATCCCTTGATTCGATTTATCAAATTAATAAAAATGGGCATTTTGAAACGAATCCTTCGCCTGCTACAGAGGGCACTCGATCGAGTGCCTAAGGCCCACTCGATCGAGTGACCCCCTCAAAAATGGGCAGGAGGCATTCACGAAGGGCACTCGATCGAGTCCCCTCTATGGCTCGATCGAGTGGTCCCTGTAGGTCACCAACGTGAATCTAAAACGTGATACAAGTCTCGTCAAGCCATTTCTACGACTTTAGGTTGGCACGTGTTAATTCAGTCACGTGTTTTCCTATTCAAAACCCATACATCATGTCATATCCTATTTCTCTACCTTACGAATTTGAGTGGTGTCTCGTGTAATTAGTCTAGTGTCGATGACTTTCTAGTCGTATCCAATACTCGATGAGTTGAGACATTTCTAATCCACCGTAATAAGTCGGGATAAGACTCAAAGGCTCGGGATCATGCTAGCACTACGCTCTGGTCCCATACACAAAAGCGTATTAAAGCCTTCGTCCTTCGATTAATATACAATGCAATGTGTACTTAATCAAAGTTCGTCCATTTATTGAATTTACGGTTTCAATTTATGTCGTCTATTTACGAGTCCGTCTATAGTCCATATTTAGCGTTACTAGTTTGATTATTATAATATCGCTTGTTGTATTATGAATTCCAGGTTGTATTTCCGCCAGTGTAATTTGTAATTTATTTACGAGTTTTATTTTCGATGTTTGCCATTTATCGCATTTAAATGAACATCGCATGCTAAACCACTTTGACATAAAACGCGATGCATTAAATGACGTAGCAACACATATCATACTCTATGTATCGTGAAATAATGTTTGCAAATAATTTTACCGAATTACTAGCGCGCGTATAAAAATACCGATCAATATCTTAGTAGAGGCCCCGATGTGCGGGCGGAGTTGGGTGTCCTTTGTGGGCTACCCAACACGTACCCTCACCCTTTACTCAGAACCTCGGTTTTTGAATGTCCGAAACCGTTAGCGCACGAGAGTCATTCGATATACGATACCCGATAACTCGGCGGCGGTATCGTAATGCAAAGGGACGAACCCCACAAGTTCTAGTATCAAAGTGGGTCATGCTTTGTGTATAGTCCGCCGCCCAAGTATAGAGTGGGTTCGAACGTGCCCGAACTCCCACAAAGTTTGGTAGCGACTCCTACTTCGATTTAAATTTCGACCCAAGAATTATCTCATACGGGAAACATATCGCCGCCCAAACCCGCGCGTGGCCGCGTCGGGGTGGACCTATGTCATGTCCACAATTTGGCGACTCTGTTGGGGATACCTGATGTACAACTTGTCATCGAGATATTCAGGGTGAAACTCGAGGAGAAATCGATTGGTTAGTATAATACGCGCGTTAGTTTTACGGTTCATGCATAACCTCAATTTTACACGGGCCGGTTACTTGTGACCGACGTCCCACAATACCGCGATGTATTCCAAATTGGTTATGTCAAGGTGTTCATGGCTAATTCGTATGGGTTTCGCAGCACGTCTTTGTACAAATTGGTAAGGGAGTCCGTCCCGATTATCGGAAAGACCATACGCACAAGTATAGACCCTATTTCGACCGACCAAGACTTAGTATAAAGCATACTTGCTGTCGTAATAATGCTTACGTGACTATGTGCTACTTGGTTTCCGTGTCGTTTTCAAAAATCATCATTTCAAAAAATGCATCTTTCTAAAATATCCAATTTTCAAAAACTCGGAATCCTGCCGAAATTTAGACTTAAGATTTGACTCAAAACAGACCTATTTTCTACCCGGCATGCTGTCAATTTCAATATTCGAATTTTCGATCCCCTTTCGATTTTCGAATTTTCAAAATTCCATTTCAATTTTCAAATCTTCGAGATGCCGTTTTCGATTTTCAAATCTTCGGGATCTCGTTTTTTATTTTCAAATTTTTGGAAATTCATTTCCGATATTCAAATTTTCGAAATTCCAAATATTCAACTTTTCAAAAACCCGATCCTGTCGGCATGTCGGCAATTTCAAAAGTCGGGACCGTCTCCCAATTTTTCAAAATGCGGATTTATTCGCAACCAATCCAACATTTCAAATGCTCGGTCCTGTCGGCATGCTGCCAATTTCAAAAATCAGGATCGTCCTCCAAGTTTTTTGGAATTCAACCTCTTTTCAAAAACCTTTCTTATTATAGGACCTACCGTAATCCGTGTGTCAGGTCTTTTCATAATTTGTCGAAGGTCTTTAGCGTTGAAACTCCGTCGATCCTACATCACGGGTTTCTTCCCCATCCAAGTCCGCCTTTTTCTAAAGGCATAACCAACCAACACGAGTCATACACTCGTAAATGGAAGGATCGTCTAAACACTTGAGCCCTAACTAGAAAGTCCCACTCGATCTTTCCCTCTAACGGGACGGTCCCCACGACCTTTACTAAGTGAATTTCGCCCATCTTTCAATCCGTTAGTCGAGTCATCCCTATTCACGAACCCTTTAACTTAAGGGTTTACCTTAATCACAGGGCCATCATTATTCAAGTCAAGTCAAGGGTCTCTAGCGTCGAAGCTCCGCCGATCTCACATCGCGAGTTTCTTCCCTTACCTCGTCTGCCTTTCCTCGAGGCCGAGTCAGCCTTTTACAAGGCATAGCCCTGTAAAAAAGTTTTTGATCCTTACGTCTAAGGGTCACTCGTCCAACACTCGAGTCTTAGCAAAACCTTCGTTCACAGTCAGGGGCTACACTTCTGCAGAGCGATCAATCACGATCACCTTAAGGGTCGTATCCTACACGTGTTGTCTCACGTACCCCATTTTTGAGTCACTTAGATGCCACACCATCTGAGTAGTATCAGAGTCTTTATTCTCACTTGGGGGGCTATTCTCCGACAGAGGGATTAATCACAATCGCTCCGAGAATCGTACCCTACGCATTGTGTCTTAGGAAAGTCAAACCAGAGTCGTCTTTCCTCCCGCGCTATTTCCTATGCCTTCGCGTGTTCGAGTTTCGAAGCAACATTTCTGATTATGTGGGTACTCTCGCAGAATATGGCACCCACAACCGGGAATAGGGGCTTGGAAAACACCGTTAATAAAATGAAGGCTTTGCTGGAGACAATGATTAGTAGGCAGGCCATGGTTGAAACCCAGGTAGAGTTCGTAAGAGCCGACCAAGAGGCCATGAATGCTCGTTTAACTGTCATTGAACGGCAAGACCTCAATTCTATATTGGTGAATACTGGGCCATTTGCCAAGTGATCAGCATGATGCTTATGCTCGAGGAACAATTCCATGCCCTTCGAGGGAACAACATCCGCGTTGAAAACTCCCCAGACTATACACCCATCAGTGAGAAACTACCAAAGGATCTGTAATCCCCTAAAATTCTAACGCAATACAGTGGCGGAAACACTGTAGAAGTGAGATTATAACACATT
The DNA here is from genome assembly GCA_958450325.1 of Agrostemma githago. Classification (NCBI taxonomy): domain Eukaryota; kingdom Viridiplantae; phylum Streptophyta; class Magnoliopsida; order Caryophyllales; family Caryophyllaceae; genus Agrostemma; species Agrostemma githago. The sequence goes on from OY288240.1 coordinate 61,773,808, forward strand.
GTAGCTATGTCTTGATTAAATAAAAATGGTATGTCAATACATAAGCCATAAAATAAAAATGACTACAAAATAAAAAATAAAATAAAATCCATAAAAAGGGTTTTAACAAATCCATAATACAGTGATCTTATTAAAACAAGCAGGATCCATAACTGCTTGCTAGCCCATCCAAAGGGAAACACATATATCTGCCATGTTAAAAACATAACAACCACAATCAGTGGAGAGCAACGTCAACGTTTTCCCAGCCGTATAACCTGATTTTAAAACTGTAATTATTATTTAGAAAAATAGTAAAAAAAATGGAAAACATTAAAACATTATTCATAAAAATAAGCTTTCACTGAAAAAACATCACGTATCGAAACAATATAATAAAAATGAGTTTTCTGGAGAAAACATAAAACATTTGCCAAACTGCAACCAAATTATATCGATAATAATAAAAATATTCAAAATGATGTTATGGATAGGATTAGTTTAGACGGCTAGACTTTCACTAGGAGAATACTAAAAACTAGCTTCGAGAACTTCGTTCAAACAAATCAAACTTCGATCTCTAACTAGGCTACTCAACCATAATAGGGCGACGACTTATAAATGCGTGACCCTAGTTTAAGATAATGTACACCCCTCCTGGGATTACCTGTCACCCAGTTCAACTTATGACGGCGACTTACTAGGAGACCTAAGCTTAAGGTCAAAATGTACACAACTCCCGGAATACCTGTCAATCACCCGGTTCAACAACCAATGTACCGATTCCTGATACACTAGCCCTATAGTTGATGGCAAAAACGTAGACCCTAGTATATATTACTCTAACCTCACGCTTGTCCTTATTCCATAACTCCAAAACAAAGCCATTATCGATATTCAAAAGATATAATCATTATAATAATAAGAGGACAAAAGGAGTAATCATTATATTCTAAAAGAGAAATTTCTATTTTAGGGAACTTCTATATTTAGAAACTTTAAAAAAATAGCATTATATCAAATTATCGAAAATATTAGTTCATACTAATAAAACATTTTTAGTAAACGATATAGATTCATAAAACTAATAATTTCAGCCTTAACGATATTAATTTCTAAAACGTGAATAATTGTGTTTATAAAATTATTAAAATATCAGACAAGTGTTTATAAAATGATTAAAAATATCTTAAACATTTTAATACTACTAATTAGGGTGTTTCCAAAATTTATAAAACTAAAATTCCTTAGTTATAAATAGTTTCGACAAAACAAGTATAAACAGGATTTTAAGGGAAATATCACAATAAATCATTTAACGTCTTTTATTTCATTAAACAATTAAACAAATTTAGAATATGATAAGGGGTGATTTAATTCTTAAAGTTTCAGATTTCAACATTTTCAAAATTGCTGGAAAAATGGTTCATTTCAGTGGAACGAAGCATTTTAACGATAAATCGTAATTTTGTCCAAAAATCAGTACTATTAATTAAGGACTTCGATAAATAGTACAAAAATTACATAAAATAGCTAAAATACATTTTTGGACATTATGTCCACAAAAAATATTTTTTCCAGAATCCTTAAACTCGGTTTTTTAAGGGTTTTCTCGCTAATCGTCGAATCTCGACAATAACGATTAATAAAAATAGTAATTACAAAACGATTTAAGTGTTAATATCCAAAAATTATTATTAAACTCAAAAATCATCATTTTCCATAAACTAACCAATTTTTCGAAATTTGAAAAATTCCAGGTTTCACAAATTCCATTAAAACCGTCTTTTAAAACCCGTTTCCACATTAAACGATTCTCTTAACAAAACTTGTCGTTCCTAACATTTTATTAAAGCACCAAAATCATAAAAATACATTTTTCCTCAAGAAACATCAGGAACATATTTTTTCCAGATTTAAAAGAAAAACCAGAAATCAGAAATTAAAATGACAAACACGGTTTTAATGATAAACGATTATTTAAAGTGATTAATTAATTCACCCACTTAACAATTCCGAAAAATTATAAAAATAATTCAGAAAGTTCTTTTCATCATAAATATTATCCATGCCAAATTTCAGATTAAAATAAAATATTTAGGTACTAGAAATAAAAATCGGCTTTTAATCGTTTTTGTCCGTAAACGGTATTAAATTCAATAATCGATACCTAAAATATCAGAAAAATACCATCGACTTGATACAAGTATCGAGGACCTTTGTATCGCAATGTCGTTATCGAGTCACGTAGACGATACGACTCTCGGATTGACATCATAGGGTTTCGTACCACTTTGATCATCGATGACCCTTTTATGCGCGACATTCGATTACAGAATCGTCCTCGGACATTTAGAGCAACATTTGAAAAATGATATCGAATACGCCCGACAAAGAATGACCGCGATAGCGCCATAACCCGAAGGGTCAGGCGCTCGCCGTAAGGCGCCTGGGGCGACGCGCCTTAAAATTGGGGCGCCACCTTCGGTGCGGCCTGTTCGGGGGTTATACAGACTTTAGGCAACGTTTAATTATCGGATGTATTCAATTCGATTTTGAAATTATTTTTGTTTTATCGTAATATACGCAGTATTTATTATGAACGAAATATAAAAGCGATGATGTTAGATGGTTAGAATAGAAAATAAAATGTTGGATGCGATAATGAAATGTTAATAGTTAGTGGTACGATAATGTAAATGTTAGTATAACGGTAAAGGTCAGTAATAATTAGTAATTAGTAATTAGTATACGAAAATAAAAGAGGAAGAGATTAGAGATTAGAGAAGACGGGGTTTGTTTACACCCTCAACGTACTTGCTAATAGCCTCGAAACAGGAACTCGCAGAGTATCATCGTAGACACGGGGAGCGATTCGGTATATGTAGGTGAGTTAAGGTTTGTATATGAGTTGATGTTGCTGATCTCAGTTTTCTGAAAGTAAGGTTTCGAGAAATAATTTTGTGACCCGTCGAATGTTGGACGTGAGGGTGTATTTATAAGGTTTTTTTTTGGTAAAAGGTAAGTATATATATATGGATTGTAATCAATGTACAATTGTAGGCTATATCGAATTATGTTACCATCTAGCGTCTTTCGCAAGAATCGGATATCTAATCTTACACATTATTTTGTTCCTCACATCCATCTTAATCATCTTGACTACATACTGCGGTTGCTGTTCTAATCCTTCAATTCTGCACACATTCCTCTGTCTTCAAATATGGTAGATTGAGGCGTTGATCATCGCCCGCAGCACATTACATTGCAACTTCGAACCTCTCATACGTGTTGCCCATGCGATTCCTTCACTACACGGAATTCGTTTCTTCACCCATTCACCCAACAACTCCATAACTCGAGAACTCCAGTGACACCCAAAGAAAAGGTGTTTCGCAAAAATGAGCCGACTAAGCAAAGAACAAGGCTGGGTTTTGCGAGAGTGTTGGTGGAATTGAAGGTGGGTCAACACCTGCCAAAAAATGTTCAGTTCATGGATAAAAAAGGAGAAATTTTGAACATTGATGTTGAGTATGACTTGAAGCCTATCATGTGTGGAAACTGCAAAAGGATGGGACATGAGAGGGGGGATTGTAGGAATACTCAGAAGCAGGTTGTACAGGAGACTGTTTGGAGAGAAAAACAGGTGCAGTTATCTGTACAGATCCAACCAAAGATCAGTACACAGGTTGAAAAAGGAAACATCAGGACTACTGCTGGGAAAGATACATTAGTTCAAGATAAATTGCAGCAGCTCACAGACGAGTTTCCAACTCCTAGGGAGGCGAAGTTACTGGAAATTAAGAATCGTGAACATTCGCATAAGGAGATAACTCGGGAGATGATAGAAGGTCCATCCTATGCCGGGAAGGCTAAGCAACAGGACTGTAGAATTGGTCAGGTAGAATTGGTAAGGAAGGGTGACTCTCTTAATTCAGTGAAGCAGTGATAGTGGGTTTTTGGAATGTAAGAGGTTTGAATAAAGTCAAGAAACAAAAAGAGGTATACAAGCTCATGCGTTCTAATAATCTTGGATTATTTAGTTTACTTGAGACCAAAATAAAGAGTAATAACCAGAATAATGTCATGTGTAATGGGTTTTGAGAGTTGAGTATTACAACCAACATTCATACCCATGAAGGAGGGCGAATTTGGGTGCTGTGGGATCCAAATCAATGTGATTTAAGAGTAGATAGATATACAGATCAAAGTATTCATGGTTTGGTTCAGGAAAATAATTCAGGAGCGAGGTATAGAGTTACTTTTGTTTATGCTCATAATGTGGCTGCTGATAGAGAGAATTTGTGGACTGAATTGAGTGATATTGCTAGATCCAGTTCGGGGCCTTGGGTAATTTGTGGAGATTTTAATTGTGTACTTGTTCCAGAAGAGAGACTTGGAGGAGGCTTTTCTACGAATGAAGCGATGCCATTTCAGGCTTGTATAGATGAGGGTAGGTTGTGGACTGCTCAGCTGTAGGAGCATTTTATACCTGGAATAATAAACAACCTCCGGAATATTGTGTTTACAGTAGACTTGATAGAGTACTTGTTAATCACGAATGAATGCATCTTTTTCCTGATCATAAAGCAAATTTTTTGCCAGAAGGTTTATTTGACCACACGCCATGCTTAATTACTGGTAATAATATGAGTCTGGAAAGGAGGAGGAGTTTTAAGTACTTTAACATGTGGAGTCTTGCGCCCCAATTTGATGAGGTGGTTAGGAAGGTTTGGGAAGAAAGGGTTGAAGGTACTTGTATGTATCAGGTAATTACTAAGATCAGGAGACTTAAAAGGCCTCTTAAGGGGCTGAATAAGCAACTTTTCTCCAATATTGAACAGCAAGCAAACCTGGTACATACTGATTTATTCGACCTGCAACGGAAACTGATCCTACATCCAAGTAATGAAGACATTTTAAGAGCGGAACGGAGCAAACAGACCCAGTTTAGATTTCTTGATGAGGCTAGAACTAGCTTCCTTAAGCAAAAGGCTAAAGCACATTGGCTACATGAAGGGGATAGTAATACAACCTTTTTCCATGGAGCGATTAAATTCCAGAGAGTCAAGAATGTTGTTGCACGGATTGAGGATCATAAGGGGAGGATTCATGATGACAATAAAGGCATTCAGGAAGCTTTTTTGCTCTATTATCAAGAGCTTCTGGATTCCAAGAGTACCACCAGACCTGTCCGGCAGCAGGTACTTGAACATGGACCAAAATGCAGTACTGAATTAACTGAATTGCTGCAGACACCAGTCACGAAAGAAGAGATTAAAGCAATTATTTTTGGAATACCGAATGACAAAGCCCCGGGTCCTGATGGCTTCTCATGCTAATTTTTTAAGGACAGTTGGCACACAGTTGGGGAGGAAATAACTGATGCTTTAATGGACTTCTTTGTTTCCGATAAATTGTTGAAACAGGTGAACACCACTGCCATAACCTTGATCCCAAAAACAGACAGACCAAAGAGAGTACTCCAATTCCGTCCAATAGCGTGCTGTAATATTGTTTATAAATGTATCTCGAAGCTGTTATGTGCAAGATTGGCATTGGTACTTCCAGAAATTGTCTCGCCAGTCCAAGGTAGGTTTGTTAAAGGACTGAGTATTGTCAAAAACATATTCATTTGCCAGGATCTAGTCAGGCTATACTCCAGACAGAACATATCGCCCAGATGTATGTTTAAAATGGACTTGCAAAAGGCATATGACTCTGTAGAATGGGACTTTCTTCATAAATGGTGAAAGGTCTGAACTTCCCTACGCATATTATTACTCTGATTATGCAGTGCGTGTCCACGGCCTCTTACTCGCTTAATCTGAATGGGGAATCTTTTGGATTTTTTCATGGGAAGAGAGGGCTGAGGCAAGGGGACCCTTTATCTCCATTATTATTTACGATTTGTATGGAATATCTTATGAGATTATTGCAGCACACCACGTCCACAATGGGATTCAAGTTCCACCCACTCTGTAAACCAATGAAGTTAGCGAGCTTGATGTTTGCTGACGATCTCCTTCTTTTTAGTAAAGGAGAGACGCACTCCATCATGATCCTACTTAAAACTTTTGCGACCTTCTCTGCGGCCTCGGGTCTTAAGCTCAGTAGAGGTTAGTCAAATGTGTATTTTAGTGGGGTAAAGGATCAAGTTAAAGAAAATATCTTTGATGTTTCAGGCTGTCAGGATGGAAACCTTCCATTTCGCTGTCTGGGTGTACCTATCAAACCATCGAGATGATCTATTCTTGACTGCTTACCGTTAGTGAACAAGGTTACGGAAAGAATAAGGAGATTAGGGGCGCGTAAACTGAACTACACTGGACGTTTAGTGCTCGTTAAATCAGTCCTTAGTACCCTGCATAATTATTGGGCAGCGATATTCATCATTCCCTCCGGCATTATTAAACAAATTGAAAAGATTTGTAGGACTTTTTTGTGGGAAGGTGGAATCGAATACAGCAGAGTACCGCTTGTGGCCTGGCAAAAGGTATGTACTCCATATACTGAAGGAGGACTCGGAATTTTATAGAGCAAACACTGGAATAAAACTGCGGTGGGCAAATTGGCATGGTGGGTTACTTCACATCCAACGAAATTGTGGGTTCAATGGGTTCAACACATATACTTAAAAGGGGCGAACTGGCAGACCTACTCTCCAACTCAGAATTCTAGCTGTGGATGGAGGAAATTATGCCAAATAAAGGAACTCATTCAACCTGTTATAGTTGCAAATAATTGGAGGATTCAGGAACCGAACTCCTATTCCATTGCTGCTTATTATGAATGGCTGCGAGATAAGGAAACGAAAGTCAATTGGCATAATTTGGTGTGGAATAAATGGACGATACCCAAGCACCGATTGATGGCATGGTTATTTCAACACAATGCCATGAATAACAAACATAAGCTTCACCAATTGAATCTTGTCAGCGACGATAGATGTTATATTTGTGACACACAAACAGAAGACAAGGATCATATGTTCTGTCAGTGTGTATATAGCAGAAAAGTGCTGGATGAAATGGAGAGATGACTTGGAATGAAGCTACGGTCGAGCTTGGACAATCAATGGAGATGTAACCTAAGAGGTACAAAGCTAAAAAGAGCGACTATTAATGGGGTACTTAATGCGGTAGTATACCACATATGGATTCAAAGGAACCGAGCTAGAATCAAGAATCAACTTCTCAAGCCCGAAGTAGTAGGAAAGAATATTAAAAACGAGCTTATTATGTATTTTAGACAAATTAGGAAAGGCAAGATGAATTCTTAAGATTTGGCTTTCATAAGTCGAATCCTCTGATTTGTAATTAATTTGTGATTAGTTATATACTTACCTTTTAACAAAAAAAAAAAGAAAAAAAAAGGTGTTCCAGGCTCTCCTCATGCGATTCACACAGATAACAAAGGTCTGACTCAGCCACTCCAAACCTCAATAATTTCTTTCGTGTGTTTAGAGCTCCCCTAAAAACAAGCCAAAAAATAAAGCTATGTTTAGGAATGCTCCATTCACTCCACACCAACCGAGCCCACAGAACTTTCGGTTTATGACACCGTAATTCCGCATACCCCTTGGAAATCGAATAACTGGTCATCGACCCATGCCAAACTCCATTATCATACAAATGCTTAATCTTCTCCTTTGCCTGACAAATCTTCCTCAATGCCCAAGTGACATCAGTATTAGGCTGATAATCACCCCACGAGACCCCTTTCAAATAAATGCTATTGACTCACCTAACCCATAAGCGATCAGGTTGATAAAAAACCCATGCAACAAGTTTAAGGTTTTGCTAAGTGCTTTAGCTCAGGATTCGGGCGCCCGAAGGGGGGCGGTTTAATACTAGGACGCCCCAGCTGAGGCGGCTCAGTTCTTGGGCGCCTAGTTGCGCGCAGTTGAAATCGCGCCTATCGAAAGTTACTCAAAATACGGATTGATATCCAGTTTATTTGAGGTAAAGCCGGATTCCGTTTTGACATTATATTTGAGAGTACTTGGACGTATTTTGGGTTTATTTCGTTTTCGGGTTTTGATTTTTACCGGGTTTTGACTAGGTCGCAAAAGACAGTTTTGCCCTCGGTGGTGGTTTTGGCTCAAATTAGCTTTATTTTGTTGGAAACGACCCACTAAGTTTGGATTTGAGGTCGGTTTTGAGAGATTTTGTACTCCGCTAAGTGCCCACGTCGGATACTATTTATTCTGAGTCCGTATTCGAGCGTATTAAAGCATGTTTACGTCCGATCATCCTCGGGTGTTTTGTTGGAGACTACTATAGACATAAGCAGTCAAAATGCGGGTGTCTACACTCGATTTGAGGGGGAACCTAGGTTACGTGCTAGAAGACTCATAATCATCAAAAAGGGGGAATTTGTAGACTCGAGATTGGTTTTGCCTAATTTAGTAATTACTATTTATAGAAATCTCGTATATTTGTTTTAATGATTACAAGTGGCACGTAATGGTTTTCTTGTCTAGTCGTATGCTAAGCATTTACAGATATGTACTTGGATTTAGAGAAGTTAAAGCTTGGATGTTAACAGAAGATCGTGTCAAGGTACTTGGACGAAGCAAAGGGAAGAATAAAGTGAAGTAGCGAATAGATGAAGCGTAGAGAAGAAGTGAAGTGGGGAGTTGGATAACGCAAATTCAACGTGTTAAGAAGACAAGGAAAAGGTGTAATAGACAAAGGACCTTTTTAATCGAACTCGCTGACTTGACGTCATGAATGGTGTAGCTTACTTAGGTGTGCTGAGGAGTCAAGATGATTTCAGTAGATGTTATAGTCTAAGTGTCAGATGTTACAGACTGAGTATCAGATGTTACAGTCTGATCTTGGATGTTACACTCTAATCTCCAGATGTTACAGTCGGCGAGATTTTGTAACATATTCCGTGTTAACGATTATTGAGTCGCTCGGAGGGTAGACTCGGATCGACAATTGACGGGCAACATCCATCTTCTGCAGGTATATATTTCGGTTTTTTTTTTGCGCATACCCAACGTAAGAGGGGTCACTTGATCGAGTCAGTCCTGACACTTGACCGAGTGCCCTCTAGCGGACTCCTTGGTTGCTTACGGAGATTTGTATACTTTGCCCTGTTAAGTATGGTTGTACGAGCGGCTGTCAGTTAGGAGCCACCCCTGAACGTGCTTGGATATCGCAACAGTCAGGTCAGCTCGAGATGATGACGTATAAGTTCGAGTAACGACATAAACCGAACTTATTGGGATAAGGAGCTCATATTCCACGGGGGTCCCTTGATTAGGTGAGCTGTCGTTTGGTGGTTCCTCTCCAGATTGTCTAGGTTGGTCAAGACGGATCAAGCCCGTTACCTCGTTATCCTGTCACTTGGTTGGACCGTTCATATTTACCCGAACTGCATTCTGAGGCAGTTCGGTTGGACTCAGTGGATCCCTGAGACTGAGGCCATCACTAGTGTCGCGCTCCAATTGACGGATGCAATGTGCGATACATGGTTACAGCGGTGGCACACTCGTGCCATCTGGACCATACCCAACCCTTGCCATTCCGCTTGGGTTTCCGAGTCGTATCAAAAGTGGATTTCCAAAGAGTCGGAGGAGGCCCGCAAGAACTTGAAGGTAAAGCCTTCGACTTAGTTCGCCGGGAGATGGGGAAGGACAACAAGGGTTTCTACGATGAAGGTGAGACTCCAGCTAATTTGGTTCGATTGGAGTCGGGTCTTAAGTCACAAACTAAGACTCGAGCTAAAGACGCCGGTGCTAAACGCGTGTGGGGGCGACTAAGCCCCCGGATTGACTTAGAGAAGAGGCTTGGGCCAAGACTGGTGGCCAAGGATGGACTGGGCCCGCGCGAAAGGTTTCTCAAACATGTAAGATCTTCACTTGGGCCAATTGAAGTGACCGAAGATCCGCACCCAAAGAAACGGGTCTAGGCCAAAGAAGTTCCCGTAGTGATTCATGAACGTTCGCCCCCACCTCGTCGTCAATGGACAACCAAACAGGCCAAGGATAAGGGTAAGGGCATGATGCCCAAAATATTTGAGTCCTTAATTTTATTATTTAAGTAGTACTACTATTTTATTTATAGTGTCGTGTGTTTCTGTGGACATGACATAGGTCCACCATGACGCGGCCACGTGCGGGTTTAGGGAGGCGAATGAATCTCGTGGTAAGATTGATCTCGGGTCGAAATTGAAATCTAATTAAGAGTCGCCACCGAATTTTGTGGGAATTCAGACTCGTTTGAACCCACTCTACATTTAGGCGCATCGTGCACCAAGCACGGCCTGCTTTCAATGGTAGATTTTAGGGGTTCGTCCCTTTGCATTACGACACCGATGCCGAGTTATCGGGAATTGTGCATCAAATGACTCTCGTGTGCCAACGGTTTCGAACATCCAGAAACCATCGTTTTGAGTAAGGGGTGAGGGTATGTGTTGGGAAGCCCACGAAGGACACCCAACCCCGCCCGCTCTTAGCAGCCTCTACTTAGATATCGTTCTTTTTTTGTGTACGCGTGCTAGTTTGACGGTTGATTGTTATACAAACAGTGGTTTTTAACTAAACATGTGAATTATGTGTAAGCTACGTCATTTTAACGCATCTAAACTAACGTCGAAGTTATTTAGCATGCGAGGTTCATTTATGAAAGCGATAAATTCAAGCAACGAAAATGAAACTTAAAACCATGCATAACGAAAAGAGTAACTTGAAACTTAAAACAATGGATTCATTCAATCACTAAATAATATTCAAGGCAAAAACTCTCGTTTCCTCTTCATTCACTCATGAAAACCATCTTTTTCAGCATTCATATCTGCTCACTAAACCATGTCATACAATCCTTGTTCCGTCTCTTATTTTTCTCTTATCGATCCTCTTTCTGATCCTTCTGTTAAGGTAATAACTGATGTTGTTTTTGATCGTTATTTACCTTGATTTTCTTAGTTTTCTCATGGTATTTTTCTACCATTTTTGCCGAGTGTTGTAGAATTTTTGGACGATCCCGAAGCCGATGAATTTATAATCGACTTGGATTTGGATTAGTGGTAACGTCGATGTTACTCGGTATTGCATGATTTTATTTGTGTAATTGCATGTATATAATTATAATTTTATTTTTGACAATATATGTATGTCTCATATTCTGGAAATTTTTTAAAATTAGTAAATTTTCATGTTTCGTTAATTTTATCGCATTTACGAGATTAATGATTAAATTGTCATATTAATTTGTAGAATCGTAATATTCAGCCTAAACATGTAATATATGAATATACTCTTCAAAAATGATGTTTTTGATGATTTTTGATATATTGGTATTTTTCTGATATTTTAGGTATCGATTATTGAATTAATACCGTTTACGGACAAAAATTATTAAAAGCCGATTTTTATTCCTAGTACTTAAATATTTTATTTTAATCTGAAATTTGGCATGGATAATATTTCTGATGAAAAGAACTTTCTGAATTTTTTTTTTAATTTTTCAGAATTGTTAGGTGGGTGAATTAATTAATCACTTTAAATAATTGTTTATCATTAAAACCGTGTTTGTCACTTTAATTTCTGATTTCTGGTTTTCTTTTAAATCTGGAAAAAATTTGTTCCTGATGTTTCTTGAGGAAAAATGTATTTTTATGATTTTGGTGCTTTAATAAAATGTTAGGAACGACAAGTTTTATTAAGAGAATCGTTAAATGTGGAAACGAGTTTTAAAAGACGGTTTTAATGGAATTTGTGAAACCTGGAATTTTGGAAATTTGGAAAAATTGGTTAGTTTCTGGAAAATGATGATTTTTAAGTTTAATAATAATTTTTGGATATTAACACTTAAATCGTTTTGTAATTACTATTTTTATTAATCGTTATTGTCGAGATTCGACGATTAGCGAGAAAACCCTTTAAAAACCGAGTTTAAGGATTATGAAAAAAATATTTTTTGTGGACAGAATGTCCAAAAATGTATTTTAGTTATTTTATGTAATTTTTGTACTATTTATCAAAGTCCTTAATTAATAGTACTGATTTTTGGACAAAATTACGATTTATCGTTAAAATGCTCCGTTCCACCGAAATGAACCATTTTTCCAGCAATTTTGAAAATGTTGAAATCTGAAACTTTAAGAATTAAATCACCCCTTATCATATTCTAAATTTGTTTAATTGTTTAATGAAATAAAAGACGTTAAATGATTTATTGTGATATTTCCCTTAAAATCCTGTTTATGCTTGTTTTGTCGAAACTATTAATAACTAGGGAATTTTAGTTTTATAAATTTTGCAAAAACCCTAATTAATAGTATTAAAATGTTTAAGACATTTTTAATCATTTTATAAACACTTGTCTGATATTTTAATAATTTAATAAACCCAATTATTCTCGTTTTAGAAATTAATATCGTTAAGGCCGAAAGTATTAGTTTTATGAATCTATATCGTTTACTAAAAATGTTTTATGAGTATGAACTAATATTTTTGATAATTTGATATAATGCTATTTTTTAAAAAGTTTCTAAATATAGAAGTTCTCTAAAATAGAAAGTTTCTCTTTTAGAATATAATGGTTACTCCTTTTGTCCTCTTATTATTATAATGATTATATCTTTTGAATATCGATAATGGCTTTGTTTTGGAGTTATGGAATAAGGACAAGTGTGAGGTTAGAGTAATATATTCTTGGGTCTACGTTTTTGCCATCAACTATAAGGCTAGTGTATCAGGAATCGGTACATTGGTTGTTGAACCGGGTGATTGACAGGTATCTCGGGAGTTATGTACATTTTGACCTTAAGCTTAGGTCTCCCAGTTAGTCGCCGTCATAAGTTGAACTGGGTGACAGGTAATCCCAGGAGAGGTGAACATTATCTTAAACTAGGGTCACGCATTTATAAGTGCCCTTCCTATTATGGCTGAGTAGCCTAGTTAGAGATCGAAGTTTGATTTGTTTGAACGAAGTTCTCGAAGCTAGTTTTTAGTATTCTCCTAGTGAAAGTCTAGCCGTCTACACTAATCCTATCCATAACGCCATTTTGAATATTTGTATTATTATCGATATAATTTGGTTGCAGTTTGGCAAATGTTTTATGTTTTCTCCGGAAAACTCATTTTTATTATATTGTTTCGATACGTGAAGTTTTTCAGTGAAAGCTTATTTTTTTGAATAATGTTTTACTGTTTTCCATTTTTTTTATTTTTTTACTATTTTTCTATAATAGTAATTATAGTTTTAAAATCAGGTTATACGGCTGGGAAAATGTTGACGTTGCTCTCCACTGATTGTGGCTGTTATGTTTTTAACATGGCAGATATATGTGTTTCCCTTCGGATGGGCTAGCAAGCAGTTATGGATCTTGCTTCTTTTAATAAGATCACTATATTATGAATTGTTAAAATCCTTTTTGTGGATTTTATTTTATTTTTTATTTTGTAGTCATTTTTATTTTATGGGTTATGTATTGACATACCATTTTTATTTAATCAAGACATAGCTACAGTGTGTTATAATCCTACTTCTACAGTGTTTCCGCCACTGTATTGCGATGTTGCTCTCCGATGACTTCCTAGTCGGACTCGGTATACGTTGGATCGAGACAGTCATTCTTCGCTAGGAGGAGTCGGGACAAGATATCGAGGCTTCGGGGTAAAGCTAGCATCACGCTTTGGTCCCGATCCTAGCCTGTCTGGACGCCTAAGGCTAGGCAGTTGAGGATCAGGCCGCCTGCCCTCAGGCGCCTGAACTCTAGGCCACCTCACCTCAGCCGTCTGTGTTGCAGGCCACAACCTTTCGTCCGTTCGAGCCTTTGTCCTTTAGTTAATACGTAACACAATACGTAGTTGATTAGAGTCTGTCCATTCATCCGGTTTTTGGTTTCAATTACGAGTTCGTTAATATTAACGTTACCGTTTCTAACCCGACTATATTATATCTTTTCTCCTCGTAGTGCGAATTCCGGGTTGTATTCCGCCCGTGTAATTTGTAATTCATTTTTAAGTTGTTTATTTATGGTGCGTGGCATTTACCGCTTTCTAAATGAACATCACATGCTAAATTCAACTTTGACATTATTTAAGATGCATTAAACGACGTAGCTAAACACGTATTTCGCATGCGTAGCTAAAAATGTTGTTTGCATATCACTTATCCGTCTTACTAACGTGCGTACACGAAAATCGAACGATATCCTAGTAGTGGCCACTAAGAGTGGGCAAGGTTAGGTGTCCTTTGTGGGCTTCCAAACACGTACCCTTACCCCTTACTTAGAATCTTTGGTTTCCGCATGCTCGAAACCGTTGGCAAACGAGAGTCATTCGATATACGATATTTGGTAATTCGACATCGGTATTGTAATGCAAAGGGACGAACCCCCATAAGCTCTAGTACTAAACCGGGCCGTACTTTGTGCACGATACACCTTTGTATAGAGTGGGTTCGAACGAGTCTGAACTCCCATAAAGTTCGGTGGCGACTCCTATTTCGATTTAAATTTTGACCCAGAACAATCTTACCATGAGATTCATTTGCCTACCCAAACCCGCGTGTGACCGCGTCAGGGTGGACCTATGCCATGTCCACACCGAGCACGTAGTCAAGATATTTTAACGAAAAGAGTAAATTGTACTACTTAGCGCATAACATCCAAAATTTATTCTAAACTATGTTAAGGGGTCGATAAGAGAAGTCAAGCTATTGACAAGGAGCAATAGCAAGCATAAGAAATCTATCTTAAGAGATACACATCTACACCGAAACTTCTTCTCCCTCTTGGCATCATCGAAAAGGAGAAACTAAATAAAGGACCATAAGCATAGATCCCCTCCCCTAGCATAAGTCACTATAAGAAAAATAGGAGTTCATCACAGACGAAGTAAATATCACACACACAATATATAAAAAAAGGAAACTATTAAGTACGAGGAAACATAATCCGAGCAAAAGTGAGAATGGCAAAGTGTTAGTTACAACCAAATCGAATAAGAATTAAGATTAAGGTTGTTCAAAACACAAGGCACTGATGAAAGGAAGATAGTTTTAGGGTAGGGTAGATGGTGGATTGGGGCCACAGAGAAGAGTTAGGATCTGGTGACACAGGATATGCATCTCGCACGAACTAGCCATAACATGATTAGTCAAGTTCTGAAGCTCGTCGACTTTAACCATGAGGTTGTCGACCTTGCAATCAATAACATTGACCTCTCCCTCAGCATCCCAAACAATACACCCAAGGCAGGAAATTGCTCCACAAGATATGCCAATTGAGTCACCAAGTTGGAATGAACGACCACTTGTGTGGACAAGACTTGACGAATCTCAGGCACCTTAACCTTGGATAGATTCTCTAATATAACCTGATTAGCTTCAAGACCCGCTTTTTGAACCTTCAAGTTATTATTTGATAGGGAGTTGAGCCAAACTTCCTGAGTTTCGTAGAGCTCGTCAATGATGGGAGCAATTAGACTAGAACACTCTCCCACCTTAGACTTACCCTTGCCTTTGGGTTGTGATTGCCCACACTCACCCTCTTCAGCCTTCTTTCTCCTGACAACCTTCAAGGCAACTACCTCACATAGAGGAACCAACTTATCTTCAAACAAACATAGTTGCATTTGACCGAAGACACCCTCCACCATTTTGTCATTCCCATCAAGCATTAGGCTATCCTTTTTAATAACCCTCTTTTTCATAAGCATGTGAGAAAGCCACATCCCATAAGAAAGTGACTTTGATTTGGTAACGGGGTTCTTTACAGCAGTCGAGATAGCACCCAGATACTTGAAAATAACATAAGCAATATCCACCTTGTAGACACCCGCATTTCGACTGCTTGTGTCTATAGCAGTCTCCAACAAAACACCCGATGATGATCAGACGTAAACATGCTTAAATACGCTCAATAGGGTCTCGGAATCCATAGTTTCCGTTGTGGGAATTTAGTGAAGTGTGAATCTCTCAAAACCGACCTCAAAATCAGACTCAGTGGGTCATTTCCAACAAAATAAAGCTAATTTCAGCCAAAACCTCCACCAGGGACAAAACCATATTTTGCGACCGAGCCGAACCGATCAAAGTCAAAACCCAAAAACGAAAGCAAGCCATAAATGCGTCCAAATACAAAAGCAATCAATGTCAAATGGAAACAAATCGTTCCTCGAATAACACGGATATCAATCCGTATTTTGAGCAATCTCTTATAATCGCAAGTTCAACTGCCTGCAATGAGCCGCCTCATCTGGGGCGCCCGAATTTTGAACCGCCTCATTTCAGGCATCCGAATCTTGAGCCGAAGCATTTCACAAAACTCTATAAATACACCCTTACCTCCGACGTTTCAAGGGACACAATTCACATTCTCGAAACCTTTAGACAGAAAAACTGAGAGCCTTTCAATCACCTTTCACAAATTTTCACCACCCTTGAGTTCTTTGCACTCATACACACACACACACACACACACACACACACACACAATCAATCCCAAGATCAAAACTTGTCACAGATCGAGAGCATCCTCTCCCTAGCTACACACCCTAACTCACCCTACATTCTCAAACCGCTTCCATGCCTTCGACGACACTCTACGAGCCCGTTTTCCAACTTTATTAACATGTAGGTTGAGGGTGCATCATATCCCGTTTTTCTAATCTTTAATTCTTTTCATTTTCGTATACTAATTACTAACTACTAACATTTATATTATCGTTCTACTAACATTTAATTTCTGTTACTAACTACTAACATTTTATTTCTGCATCTAACATTTAATTATCGCACCTAACAGTCTAACACTTTATTTATCGTTGTTTATATATGTATATAATTGAATATAATAAAACTATTTTCAAATCGATCCGAGCAACATCCTATGACGCTAAATCCACAGTCGTAGGCTTTTAAAGCCAAATTATGACATCGAAACGCGGAGGATCTAAGTTTGTGACGACGATCGAATTTTCGAGTCAAGTATGTTCGGTAATGACGCGGAGGATCTAAGTATGTTTGAATTTAGCGTTACTAGTTCGATTATTATATTATCGCTTGTTGTATTATGAATTCCAGGTTGTATTTCCGCCCGTGTAATTTGTAATTTATTTACGAGCTTTATTTTCGATGTTTGCCATTTATCGCATTTAAATGAACATCGCATGCTAAACCACTTTGACATAAAACGCGATGCATTAAATGACGTAGCAACACATATTATATTCTATGTATCGTGAAATAATGTTTGCATATCATTTTACCGAATTACTAGCGCGCGTATAAAAAAACCGATCGATATCTTAGTAGAGGCCGCTATGTGCGGGCGGAGTTGGATGTCCTTTGTGGGCTTCCCAACACGTACCCTCACCCCTTACTCAGAACCTCGGTTTTTGAATGTCCGAAACCGTTAGCGCACGAGAGTCATTCGATATACGATACCCGATAACTCGGCGGCGGTATCGTAATGCAATGGGACGAACCCCACAAGCTCTAGTATCAAAGTGGGTAATGCTTTGTGTATAGTCCGCCGCTCAAGTATAGAGTGGGTTCGAACGTGCCCGAACTCCCACAAAGTTTGGTGGCGACTCCTATTTCGATTTAAATTTCGACCCAAGAATTATCTCATACGGGAAACATATCGCCGCCCAAACCCGCGCGTGGCCGCGTCGGGGTGAACCTATGTCATGTCCACAATTTGGCGACTCTGGTGGGGATACCTGATGTACAACTTGTCATCGGGATATTCAGGGTGAAACTCGAGGAGAAATCGATTGGTTAGTATAATACGCGCGTTAGTTTTACGGTTCATGCATAACCTCAATTTTACACGGGCCGGTTACTTGTGACCAACATCCCACAATTCCGCGATGTATTCCAAATTGGTTATGTCAAGGTGTTCCTGGCTAATTCGTATGGGTTTCGCAGCACGTCTTTGTACAAATTGGTAAGGGAGTCCGTCCCGATTATCGGAAAGACCATACGCACAAGTATAGACCCTATTTCGACCGACCAAGACTTAGTATAAAGCATACTTGCTGTCGTAATAATGCTTACGTGACTATGTGCTACTTGGTTTCCGTGTCGTTTTCAAAAATCATCATTTCAAAAAATGCATCTTTCTAAAATATCCAATTTTCAAAAACTCGGAATCCTGCCGAAATTTAGACTTAAGATTTGACTCAAACCAGACCTATTTTCTACCCGGCATGCTGTCAATTTCAATATTCGAATTTTAGATCCCCTTTCGATTTTCGAATTTTCAAAATTCCATTTCGATTTTCAAATCTTCGAGAAGCCGTTTTCGATTTTCAAATCTTCGGGATCCCGTTTTTGATTTTCAAATTTTTGGAAATTCATTTCCGATATTCAAATTTTTGAAATTCCAAATATTCAACTTTTCAAAAACCCGATCCTGTCGGCATGCCGGCAATTTCAAAAGACGGGACCGTCTCCCAATTTTTCAAAATGCGAATTTATTCGCAACCAATCCAACATTTCAAATGCTCGGTCCTGTCGGCATGCTGCCAATTTCAAAAATCAGGACCGTCCTCCAAATTTTTTGGAATTCAACCTCTTTTCAAAAACCTTTCTTATTATAGGACCTACCGTAATTCGTGTGTCAGGTCTTTTCATAATTTGTCGAAGGTCTTTAGCGTCGAAACTCCGTCGATCCTACATCACGGGTTTCTTCCCCATCCAAGTCAGCTTTTTTCTAAAGGCATAACCAACCAACACGAGTCATACACTCGTAAATGGAAGGATCGTCTAAACACTTGAGCCCTAACTAGAAAGTCCCACGCGATCTTTCCCTCTAACGAGACGGTCCCCACGACCTTTCCTAAGTGAATTTCGCCCATCTTTCAATCCGTTAGTCGAGTCATCCCAATTCACGAACCCTTTAACTTAAGGGTTTACCTTAATCACAGGGCCATCATTATTCAAGTCAAGTCAAGGGTCTCTAGCGTCGAAGCTCCGCCGATCTCACATCGCGAGTTTCTTCCCTTACCTCGTCTGCCTTTCCTCGTGGCCGAGTCAACCTTTTACAAGGCATAGCCCTATAAAAAAGTTCTTGATCCTTACGTCTAAGGGTCACTCGTCCAACACTCGAGTCTAAGCAAAACCTTCGTTCACACTCAGGGGCTACCCTTCAGCAGAGCGATCAATCACGATCGCCTTAAGGGTCGTATCCTACACGTGTTGTCTCACGTACCCCACTTTTGAGTCACGTAGATGTCACACCATCTGAGTCGTATCAGAGTCTTTAGTCTCACTTGGGGGGCTATTCACCGACAGAGGGATTAATCACAATCGCCCCGAGAATCGTACCCTACGCATTGTGTCTTAGGAAAGTCAAACCAGAGTCGTCTTTTCTCCCGCGCTATTTCCTATGCCTTCGCGTGTTCGAGTTTCGAAGCAACATTTCTTATTATGTGGGTACTCTCGCAGAATATGGCACCCACAACCTGGAATAGGGGCTTGGAAAACACCGTTAATAAAATGAAGGCTTTGCTGGAGACAATGATTAGTAGGCAGGCCATGGTTGAAACCCAGGTAGAGTTCGTAAGAGCCGACCAAGAGGCCATGAATGCTCGTTTAACTGTCATTGAACGGCAAGACCTCAATTCTATATTGGTGAATACTGGGCCATTTGCCAAGTGATCAGCATGATGCTTATGCTCGAGGAACAATTCCATGCCCTCCGAGGGAACAACATCCGCGTTGAAAACACCCCAGACTATACACCCATCAGTGAGAAACTACCAAAGGATCTGTAATCCCCTAAAACTCTAACGCAATACAGTGTTGGAAACACTGTAGAAGTGAGATTATAACACACTGTAGCTATGTCTTGATTAAATAAAAATTGTATGTCAATACATAAGCCATAAAATAAAAATGACTACAAAATAAAAAATAAAATAAAATCCATAAAAAGGGTTTTAACAATCCATAATACAGTGATCTTATTAAAACAAGCAGGATCCATAACTGCTTGCTAGCCCATCCAAAGGGAAACACATATATCTGCCATGTTAAAAACATAACAACCACAATCAGTGGAGAGCAACGTCAACGTTTTCCCAGCCGTATAACCTGATTTTAAAAACTGTAATTATTATTTAGAAAAATAGTAAAAAAAATGGAAAACAGTAAAACATTATTCATAAAAATAAGCTTTCACTTAAAAAACTTCACGTATCGAGACAATATAATAAAAATGAGTTTTCCGGAGAAAACATAAAACATTTGTCAAACTGCAACCAAATTATATCGATAATAATAAAAATATTCAAAATGGCCTTATGGATAGGATTAGTTTAGACGTCTAGACTTTCACTAGGAGAATACTAAAAACTAGCTTTAAGAGCTTCGTTCAAACAAATCAAACTTCGAACTCTAACTAGGCTACTCAACCATAATAAGGCGGCGACTTATAAATGCGTGACCCTAGTTTAAGATAATGTACACCCCTCCTGGGATTACCTGTCACCCAGTTCAACTTATGACGGCGACTTACTGGGAGACCTAAGCTTAAGCTCAAAATGTACACAACTCCCGGGATACCTGTCAATCACCCGGTTCAACAACCAATGTACCGATTCCTGATACACTAGCCTTATAGTTGATGGCAAAAACGTAGACCCTAGTATATATTACTCTAACCTCACGCTTGTCCTTATTCCATAACTCCAAAACAAAGTCATTATCGATATTCAAAAGATATAATCATTATAATAATAAGAGGACAAAAGGAGTAATCATTATATTCTAAAAGAGAAACTTTCTATTTTAGGGAACTTCTATATTTAGAAACTTTAAAAAAATAGCATTATATCAAATTTTCGAAAATATTAGTTCATACTAATAAAATATTTTTAGTAAACGATATAGATTCATAAAACTAATAATTTCGGCCTTAACGATATTAATTTCTAAAACGAGAATAATTGGGTTTATAAAATTATTAAAATATCAGACAAGTGTTTATAAAATGATTAAAAATATCTTAAACATTTTAATACTACTAATTAGGGTGTTTCAAAAATTTATAAAACTAAAATTCCTTAGTTATTAATAGTTTCGACAAAACAAGTATAAACAGGATTTTAAGGGAAATATCACATTAAATCATTTAACGTCTTTTATTTCATTAAACAATTAAAAAAATTTAGAATATGATAAGGGGTGATTTAATTCTTAAAGTTTCAGATTTCAACATTTTCAGAATTGCTGGAAAAATGGTTCATTTCGGTGGAACAGAGCATTTTAACGATAAATCGTAATTTTGTCCAAAAATCAGTACTATTAATTAAGGACTTCGATAAATAGTACAAAAATTACATAAAATAGCTAAAATACATTTTTGGACATTCTGTCCACAAAAAATATTTTTTCCAGAATCCTTAAACTCGGTTTTTAAAGGGTTTTCTCGCTAATCGTCAAATCTCGACAATAACGATTAATAAAAATAGTAATTACAAAACGATTTAAGTGTTAATATCCAAAAATTATTATTAAACTTAAAAATCATCATTTTACAGAAACTAACAAATTTTTCCAAATTTCCAAAATTCTAGGTTTCACAAATTCCATTAAAACCGTCTTTTAAAACCCGTTTCCACATTTAACGATTCTCTTAACAAAACTTGTCGTTCCTAACATTTTATTAAAGCACCAAAATCATAAAAATACATTTTTCCTCAAGAAACATCAGGAACATATTTTTTCCAGATTTAAAAGAAAAACCAGAAATCAGAAATTAAAGTGACAAACGGTTTTAATGATAAACGATTATTTAAGGTGATTAATTAATTCACCCACTTAACAATTCCGAAAAATTATAAAAAACTTTCAGAAAGTTCTTTTGATCATAAATATTATCCATGCCGAATTTCAGATTAAAATAAAATATTTAAGTACTAGAAATAAAAATCGGCTTTTAATCGTTTTTGTCCGTAAACGGTATTAAATTCAATAATCGATACCTAAAATATCATAAAAATACCATCGACTTGATACAAGTATCGGGGACCTTTGTATCGCAATGTCGTTATCGAGTCACGTAGACGATACGACTCTCGGATTGACATCATAGGGTTTCGTACCACTTTGATCATCGATGACCCCTTTATGCGCGACATTCGATTACGGAATTGTCCTCGAACATTTAGAGCAACATTGAAAAATGATATCGAATATGCCCGACAAAGAATGACCGCGATAGCGCCATAACCCGAAGGGTCAGGCGCTCGCCGTAAGGCGACCTGACCCTCAGGCGCCTGGGGCGACGTGCCTTAAAATTGGGGCGCCACCTCCGTAGCGGCCTGTTCGGGGGTTATACAGACTTTAGGCAACGTTTAATTATCGGATGTATTCAATTCGATTTTGAAATTTTTTTTTTTATCGTAATATACGCGGTATTTATTATGAACGAAATATAAAAGCGATGATGTAAATGTTAGATGGTTAGAATAGAAAATAAAATGTTGGATGCGATAATGAAATGGTAATACTTAGTGGTACGATAATGTAAATGTTTGTATAACAGTAAAGGTCAGTAATAATTAGTAATTTGTAATTAGTATACGAATATAAAAGAGGAAGAGATTAGAGATTAGAGAAGACGGGGTTTGTTTACATCCTCAACCTACATGCTAATAGCCTCGAAACACGAACTCGCAGAGTATCATCGTAGACACGGGGAGCGATTCGGTATATGTAGGTGAGTTAAGGTTTGTATATGAGTTGATGTTGCTGATCTCAGTTTTCTGAAAGTAAGGTTTCGAGAAATAATTTTGTGACCCGTCGAATGTTGGACGTGAGGGTGTATTTATAAGGTTTTTTTTTGGTAAAAGGTAAGTATATATATATGGATTGTAATCAATGTACAAGTGTAGGCTACATCGAATTATGTTACCATCTAGCGTCCTTCGCAAGAATCGGATATCTAATCTTACACATTATTCTGTTCCTCACATCCATCTTAATCATCTTGACTACATACTGCGGTTGCTGTACTAATCCTTCAATTCTGCACACAGTCCTCTGTCTCCAAATATGGTAGATTGAGCGTTGATCATTGCCCGCAGCACATTACATTGCAACTTCGAACCTCTCATACGTGTTGCCCATGCCATTCCTTCACTACACGGAATTCGTTTCTTCACCCATTCACCCAACAACTCCATAACTCGAGAACTCCAGTGACACCCAAAGAAAAGGTGTTTCGCAAAAATGAGCCGATTAAGCAAAGAATAAGGCTGGGTTTTGCGAGAGTGTAGGTGGAATTGAAGGTGGGTCAACGCCTGCCAAAAAATGTTCAGTTCATGGATAAAAAAGGAGAAATTTTGAACATTGATGTGGAGTATGACTTGAAGCCTATCATGTGTGGAAACTGCAAAAGGATGGGACATGAGAGGGGGATTATAGGAATACTCAGAAGCAGGTTGTACAGAAGACTGTTTGGAGAGAAAAACAGGTGCAGTTATCTGTACAGATCCAACCAAAGATCAGTACACAGGTAGAAAAAGGAAACATCAGGACTACTGCTGAGAAAGATACATTAGTTCAAGATAAATTGCAGCAGCTCAGAGACGACTTTCCAACTCCTGAGGAGGCAAAGTTACTGAAAATTAAGAATCGTGAACAGTCGCATAAGGAGATAATTCGGGAGATGATAGGAAGTCCATCCTATGCCGGGAAGGCTAAGCAACAGGACTGTAGAATTGGTCAGGTAGAATTTGTAAGGAAGGGTGACTCTCTTAATTCAGTGAAGCAGTGATAGTGGGTTTTTGGAATGTAAGAGGTTTGAATAAAGTCAAGAAACAGAAAGAGGTATACAAGCTCATGCGTTCTAATAATCTTTGATTATTTAGTTTACTTGAGACCAAAATAAAGAGTAATAACCAGAATAATGTCATGTGTAATGGGTTTTGAGAGTTGAGTATTACAACGAACATTCATACCCATGAATGAGGGCGAATTTGGGTGCTGTGGGATCCAAATCAATGTGATTTAAGAATAGATAGATATACAGATCATAGTATTCATGGTTTGGTTCAGGAAAATAACTTAGGAGCGAGGTATAGGATTACTTTTGTTTACGCTCATAATGGGGCTGCTGATAGAGAGAATTTGTGGACTGAATTGAGTGATATTGCTAGATCCAGTTCGGGGCCTTGGGTAATTTGTAGAGATTTTAATTGTGTACTTGTTCCAGACGAGAGACTTGAAGGAGGCTTTTCTATGAAAGAAGCGATGCCATTTCAGGCTTGTATAGATGAGTGCGAGGTTGTGGACTGCTCAGCTGTAGGAGCATTTTATACCTGGATAATAAATAACCTCCAGAATATTGTGTTTACAGTAGACTTGATAGAGTACTTGTTAATCAGGAATGGATGCATCTTTTTCTAGATCATAAAGCTAATTTTTTGCCAAAAGGTTTATTTGACCACACGCCATGCTTAATTACTGGTAATAATATGAGTCTGGAAAGGAGGAGGAATTTTAAGTACTTTAACATGTGGAGTCTTGCGCCCCAATTTGATGAGGTGGTTAGGAAGGTTTGGGAAGAAAGGGTTGAAGGTACTTGTATGTATCAGGTAATTACTAAGATCAGGAGACTTAAAAGGCCTCTTAAGGGGCTGAATAAGCAACTTTTCTCCAATATTGAACAGCAAGCAAACCTGGTACAGACTGATTTATTCGACCTGCAACGGAAACTGATCCTACAGCCAGGTAATGAAGACATTTTAAGAGCGGAACGGAGCAAACAGACCGAGTTTAGATTTCTTGATGAGGCTAGAACTAGCTTCCTTAAGCAAAAGGCTAAAGCACATTGGCTACATTAAGGGGATAGTAATACAGGCTTTTTTCATGGAGCGATTAAATTCCGGAGAGTCAAGAATGTTGTTGCACAGATTGAGGATCATAAGGGGAGGATTCATGATGACAATAAAGGCATTCAGGAAGCTTTTTTGTTCTATTATCAAGAGCTTCTGGGTTCCAAGAGTACCACCAGACCTGTCCGGCAGCAGGTACTTGAACTTGGACCAAAATGCAGTACTGAATTAACTGAATTGCTGCAGACACCAGTCAACAAAGAAGAGATTAAAGCAATTATTTTTGGAATACCGAATGACAAAGCCCCGGGTCCTGATGGCTTCTCATGCTAATTTTTTAAGGACAGTTGGCACACAGTTGGGGAGGAAATAACTGATGCTTTAATGGACTTCTTTGTTTCCGATAAATTGTTGAAACAGGTGAACACCACTGCCATAACCTTGATCCCAAAAACAGACAGACCAAAGAGAGTACTCCAATTCCGTCCATTAGCGTGTTGTAATATTGTTCATAAATGTATCTCGAAGCTGTTATGTGCAAGATTGGCGTTGGTACTTCCAGAAATTGTCTCGCCAATCCAAGGTAGGTTTGTTAAAGGACAGAGTATTGTCAAAAACCTACTCATTTGCCAGGATCTAGTCAGGCTATACTCCAGACAGAACATATCACCCAGATGTATGCTTAAAATGGACTTGCAAAAGGCATATGACTCTGTAGAATGGGACTTTCTTCATCAAATGGTGAAAGGTCTGAACTTCCCTACGCATTTTACTACTCTGATTATGCAGTGCGTGTCCACGGCCTCTTACTCTCTTAATCTGAATGGGGAATCTTCTGGATTTTTTCATGGGAAGAGAGGGCTGAGGCAAGGGGACCCTTTATCTCCATTATTATTTACGATTTGTATGGAATATCTTATTAGATTATTGCAGCACACCACGTCCACAATGGGATTCAAGTTCCACCCACTCTGTAAACCAATGAAGTTAGCGAGCTTGATGTTTGCTGACGATCTCCTTCTTTTTAGTAAAGGAGAGACGCACTCCATCATGATCCTACTTAGAACTTTTGCGACCTTCTCTGCGGCCTCGGGTCTTAAGCTCAGTAGAGGTAAGTCAAATGTGTATTTTAGTGGGGTAAAGGAGCAAGTTAAACAAGATATCTTTGATGTTTCAGGCTGTCAGGATGGAAACCTTCCATTTCGCTGTCTGGGTGTACCTATCAACCCATCGAGATGATCTATTCTTGACTGCTTACCGTTAGTGAACAAGGTTACGGAAAGAATAAGGAGATTAGGGGCGCGTAAACTGAACTACACTGGACGTTTAGTGCTCGTTAAATCAGTCCTTAGTACCCTGCATAATTATTGGGCAGCGATATTCATCATTCCCTCCGGCATTATTAAACAAATTGAAAAGATTTGTAGGACTTTTTTGTGGGAAGGTGGAATCGAATACAGCAGAGTACCGCTTGTGGCCTGGCAAAAGGTATGTACTCCATATACTGAAGGAGGACTCTGAATTTTATAGAGCAAACAGTGGAATAAAACTGCGGTGGGCAAATTGGCATGGTGGGTTACTTCACATCCAACGAAATTGTGGGTTCAATGGGTTCAACACATATACTTAAAAGGGGCGAGTTGGCAGACCTATTCTCCAACTCAGAATTCTAGCTGTGGATGGAGGAAATTATGCCAAATAAAGGAACTCATTCAACCTGTTATAATTGCAAATAATTGGAGGATTCAGGAACCGAACTCCTATTCCATTGTTGCTTGTTATGAATGGCTGCGAGATAAGGAAACGAAAGTCAATTGGCATAATTTGGTGTGGAATAAATGGACGATACCCAAGCACCGATTTATGGCATGGTTATTTCAACACAATGCCATGAATAACAAACATAAGCTTCACCAATTGAATCTTGTCAGCGATGATAGATGTTGTATTTGTGACACACAAACAGAAGACAAGGATCATCTGTTCTATCGGTGTGTATATAGCAGAAAAGTGCTGGATGAAATGGAGAGATGGCTTGGAATGAAGCTACGGTCGAGCCTGGACAATCAATGGAGATGTAACCTAAGAGGTACAAAGCTAAAAAGAGCGACTATTAATGGGGTACTTAATGCGGTAGTATACCACATATGCATTCAAAGGAACCGAGCTAGAATCAAGAATCAACTTCTCAAGCCCGAAGTAGTAGGAAAGAATATTAAAAACGAGCTTATTATGTATTTTAGACAAATTAGGAAAGGCAAGATGAATTCTAAAGATTTGGCTTTCATAAGTCGAATCTTCTGATTTGTAATTAATTTGTGATTAGTTATATACTTACCTTTTAACACAAAAAAGAAAAAAAAAAGAAAAAAAAGGTGTTCCAGGCTCTCCTCATGCGATTCACACAGATAACAAAGGTCTGACTCAGCCACTCCAAACCTCAATAATTTCTTTCGTGTGTTTAGAGCTCCCCTAAAAACAAGCCAAAAAATAAAGCTATGTTTAGGAATGCTCCATTCACTCCACACCAACCGAGCCCACTGATAAGTGTGGTTTGTAGTGCCTATTTTGTAGTGTTTTGGTCCCATTTTCCTTGTAGAATCGCTCCTTGGGAGCGGTTTAGGGGCTTCTTATGCTTGCTTTAGTTCGTTTCAGGTTCCCGAGACCGATTTGGAAGAGTTGGAGCGATTCCGACTCGATACATACACATTTTGGAGCCAACGAGATAAAGGAACGATGACTCGATGCTTTGGAATCGACCCCGAGACCTTGGGACCCAATCCCGAGCCTCCGAGACCCGATCCCGAGTCCCGAGAATCGATGAGAAGTCCATGTGAAGCAAGGAGGAACCTTAAAGATCATATTGGAGGCCTACAAGACTCATCCCCGACGGGTATGACCTCAACCCGTCTGGGATGAGGTGCACAAAAGAGAAGGCTCCTGTTTTGGGTCCCTCCCGACCGGGAGCATGTCTTCCCGACCGGGACCACCTCCTCCCGGCCGGGAAGGTCTGCTGCTACCCCGCGCTTCATTCTTCTCTTCTCCCTTCCATTTGTAACCCTATAAATACCCCCCCTCTTGTATTAAGACACCATCTTAGCTTATGTTCTTGACTTCCCACAAAACCCTAGACTATTTTAGGTTAGATTAGTTTAGATTAGTGTAGATTAGTCGGTAATTAGTAGTTAATCTTAGTTAAGTACTTGTATTAAGGGGATTCTTCCAGATCTTCACCAAGCTTGACAACCTTGGATGTTTGTTTTGGGTTTTCTTCATTAATGCAAGATTTCATCTTTCCTCTTTACTAGTTGGTATAATCTTCTTCTTCTTTTACTCTTAATCCTTTATTGTTTATCAAGTTTGAATCTTTGTTATTGTTAGTTCATAGTTCTTGTTAGTTTCACTCATATATGTTTTGATGTTTGGGTTGATTTCTCTTGTTCTTGTTAGTTGTAGTTTGATTATGTTAGAGTAGTGTTCTTGCTAGGGTTAGTAAGGTGATTAGGGTGTTAATTGGATGATTAAGGGTTTGTTGGAGATGTTGGTGGAAGATTTGAGGTTTCTTCTTGAGTGATGCATATTACATGTTTGATGGAATGCTTGAATGACTAAGTAGGTTGGAATGCTTGTTTTTCTTGCTTTCCTTTGTCGTGTGTGTCGTCGGATGGGTTCCATGAGGAACCTCTAGGTCGTGTGTCCTAGATTACCCTACTACCGCTTTCACTCTAACTCCTCCTTGGCCATTCCGTTACCCCTTTGACCCCGACCTAATCCTAGCCCGTTTTTCCTTGTTGTTCTTCTTAGTCATAGTCTAGTCTTCTCTCCCTCTTATCATTCTCTAGCTTAGCTCGTTGACTTAGTCAAGTATTTGGGCCGACCTAGTCTAGACGCCTCTACCGTCCCCGTGGATTCGACCCGACTTACCCTAGCTACCCAGTTAGGACTAGCCGGTTATTATTTGACGGTTGGGATCCACGACAAATCCCTCCCCATCAAATTGGCGCCGCTGCCGGGGACAGTGCTAGTTTAGACTTTGTTTACCTAATTACTTGGCTTTGTCTTGTGTTTGTGTTTTCTTTTTTTTCTTTTTGGCTACCTTGCTTCTTGTGTGTGTGTGGTTTATTTCTCTCTTGTCTAGTGCCCAAAAAGCACTAGACTTCTCACGTTTGTTCCTAGTCTACAGTTTATGCTTAGAGGTGGTGACTATCTTCTTCTTGCGATTAAGAGCCGCTTTAACGGACGGTTGCTAGGATGAGTGGTTTCCAACCAGGTATGGACTACGATTTTTGAGCAAGCATGGGGTTTGATCTAAACTCCACACACTCGGGAGCCGATATGAACTACTCCTCTTCTTCCATGAACCAAGGGTATGACATGACGTCCCCCTACCATAATCAAGCTTCTTGGGGTGATCAAGACTCTAGTGGGTATGAACCTCAAGGTTATGAAAATGGCTACCAACAAGTGAACGATTACCAATCCTACGATCATGGTGACTATTACTCGAGTTATCAATGTGAACCCACCATGTTCAATCAAGATTCACCTTATGGAAGCCAATACCACCAAGACCCACCATATTACCCTCCACCCCAACCACAATATGAACCCCATGACCCACAATACTACCAACCACCCCAACCTTGCTACCAACAATATGATGCCCCACCCCTTGGGCATCATCAAGACACCATGTTTAATCAAGATTATCAAGATTATCATGGAGATTATCAAGACCCCAATGATCATCAATTGCCCGACATGGAGGAGTTTCAATCACTTCTTCAAATGCAAAGGAGCCTTCAAGAAACGGCCATTCAATTGGGAAAACAACAAGATGAATTATGGGCCCAAATTCGGAGGGAAAACGAGGCGAGGGATGCTCGATTAAATGCAATAGCGGTTCAAACCGTAATGTATTTATCCCAAACATCGCAACTAGATGAAGGGTGCCCACTTGAGAAAGAGGAGCAACCTAACCATGAAGCCGCCAACGTTGTTCCCTTTGATAGAGAGATTTGCATTGAAGAACCTCAATCTTCTACCCAAAAAGAGACGAATGAGGAGATGACTCTTGGTGAAAGCAACATTGGTGAGGAATTGGAGGAGGATAGTGAGTTGGATGGTTTGGTGGAGTTTGTGGAGTTGTTGGGTGAAGTTGTTAGCCTCGAGTTGCCCTTGTGCGATAATGTGGATAAGCATCAAGAGCCCCTTACTAGTACACCAAGCGATGACTTGGAGTAGATTGAAACCGTCGGTAGAAGTTTCGATCCTATTCTCCAAGATAATATGGGGCCTAGTGATGAAGATGGGGAACCACAACTTGAGGAAAGTGTAAGGGTGTGCAACGAGGAAGCAAGGCCAAAACCATTTTTTGTGCCTTGTTGCTTGGAGATGAAGCTTGCTAATGATTGGAGGCGATGCCTAGGGAGGAAGAGGCCGGTGAAGCTCATAGGATGGATAGACCCCGGATGTGACACGAATGATGATTTTGGGTCTTGGAAATCCTACTTCTTGCCTCCACCTTGGAGGCCGTGGAGGTTAGCTAGGCTCGAGCGCTTCTTGGGCCTACATTATGATGTCGGTAGCGCGTTCGACTTGCTCCTCCATGCCCTTGAGGGCTACGGTTGAAGAAGAGTCCACCATCCTAGGTTTGACGGAGTTCCTAAAGAACCGTCATGTTGTATATTCCCCTCCTCTCCTCTTTAGAATACTTGTGCTTATATTTGTGTGTTTTATTTTCCCTTGATTTTGTTTGTTTTTGTGGGATTCTTGTAATTGTTTTGGTATTTTGATGAGCGATGTGAGGGAGTGAATTTGATGTGTACCTTGAGTTTATTGTGATAGGTGAAGTGAAAGTGACTCCTAGAAAGGAGTGGTTAGTGATATAGCTTGGATCGTGAGCAAGGGAGCCGGTTTTTGGGGTCATGGGAGTCATGAAGACCCTTCCCGATCGGGAAGGGTGTGTCGTCCCGACCGGGATGGGGCCGTCCCGATCGGGATGAGGGTGCCAAAAATCGAGTTCACTAGAGTGTCATCCCGATCAGGAAGGAGGCTTCCCGACCGGGACGGGTATGTCATCCCGACCGGGATGATCCCCTACTCCTTTTTGGTGCTCCTTCTTCGACATTTAAGCCCACCCAACCATTGTATACCCCCACTCAACCTCCCTACCTTCCTTGCTCATATCATACCACCCACATACTTCATTTTCATATCCTCACTTCATCTTCTATCTACTTTAGACCGGTATACACACCAATTTCCACCCCCTCACACCATTACTACCTCTACCATGCGGTTCTATCAAGCTTGAAGCGGGATAGCAACGATGAAGACAAGCAAGTGCCTATAATGATCTATGAGACGATGGAGCGAGTGAGTTGCTAACCTATTGGTACGGCAATTATCCTTTCTTTCCCGTCTTTTATAGCTTGTTTTCTTTTGTGTTTATTCCCTTCCCCTTTGTCTTGGTGGCCTTCGAGGCCTCGGTATTTGTTGCTCCCGACTCTCGATAATGTGACTACATCGAGAGTCATTTTCAAAATCCAAATTTTACAAGTTTTTCACTCTTTCCTTTTTGTCGGATTTAGTCGGATTTAGGCGGAATCCGGGCTAGGTGACTTGATTACACCTAGCCCTCCCCTCCCATTTCCTTTTATTTCCTTCTTTTTATTTTCTTCCCCCTTCCTTATCTTTTTCTTGTCTCGGCCCATGGTGACTTGACTACACCCCGGCCGGACGCTTTCTACCCTTTTCTTCACTTTTCCTTTTGATTTCTAGCTTTATTTTCGTAGTTTCTTTTATGCTCCCATGCACTACGGTCGAGCATGAGGACATGGCTCGACTTAAGTGTGGGGGAGTGGTATTCTACCGTAGTTAGCTTTATTTTTGTAGTTTTTCTAAAAATCTTTAAAATCCATAAAAATTTGAAATTTTTTCATAAAAATCAAAAAGATTTTCCTTTTGTGTGTTTTCCTTTTGTGTCATTGTGTCGTATTTTTGTTTTGTTGTGTGTTTTGCCTCCCCCTTATCTTTATAGGTTTCCTAATCGCCATTAGCTTTGGAGAGCTTTCAAGACTTCCGGTATCATCTTTATCCCTTTTTCTTCTTTACCTCTTGCGGAGTTTGGAGGAGATTGTGATGTTGTGTGCTCGGGTGGAGCTTTGTAAAGTTTGTGGATGATTTGGCGATTTGTTTGGAAGCTAGGGGTGGTGTTTGTGTTGTTCATGTGTTCGTTTTGTTTTGTTTTCGTTTTGTTGCTTTTGTTTCCTTTTTCTTTCGTTTTCGTTGAGTCTTTGTTTGGTGTTTTGTTGTGTGTCATGTGTGTAAACCGTTTTCGAAAACCCGGTTTAGAGGCTAGTGTGCGAGTGTTTACTTTCCCTTCCTAGTAGTGTAAATCGAGTCTTGGACTTTAATCTAGTAGAATGACCCTAAATCAATGATTTCGTTGGTCCTTTACCTTGAGTCCACCTAGCTTACTAGGGATTTACTACGGGATTTGCACTTTTGACCATTATGACCACCCACGGTGTGAAAAGGCCTTGGTTACCGAGTCCCGTCCCCTAGGTGACCGTGTTTGGGATTGTTTAATTAGTCCAAGTTCTCCACTTTTTGTGGGTTTGAAGGGAAATCGCGACCCCCGACTTACCCATTCCCCTACCTCCTACACATATCCACCAATAAATTGCAAAATGTTAATTCCTCTCTTTCTTGTCATACAAAGAAATGCCAAAAAGCCAGATCTTGCCAAAAAAAGGGCAAAGAAAAGAAAAAGAAAGAAAATGAAAGAAAGAAAAGAATGAAGAAAAAGAAAAGGCACAAAAGCCAAAAAGAAAATAGAAATGAAGAAAAAGAATGGCATGGCAAAACAAGGCAAAAATGCAAAAGAAAAGAGAAAATGCCAAAAGAAAACCCGATTCCCAAAAAATAACCCCTACCTCTCAAAATAAGCCTTTTTCCGACTTTTGCCGTGAAGAGCCTACCAAAGGACCGAGTCCCGAGGAAGGACGATAGCGGCATTAGTCGGTCTTCCCTCATTTTTGCAATTATTTCCACTTTTTACTTGGACTAGTTAGGCGGTTTCGGACCTGGGACGACCCTCTTGGCTCGTTGCTAAAGGGGGCGGGGTCTCACTTACCTACAGTGTCGACTAACACCGTGGATCATCACTTCCCACTCCGCCGATCGTCCCGTAGTACGTTCTTAGAAGGTTAGGAGGAACCGAGGTAAGTTACCAACGTTTTTGTTGCTTTGTCGTCATACTATTAGGGTCTAGTTCACCTTGGTTTGTACTGCTAGCTTGGGAACGTTGTCACTTGCCTTGAGTCCTAAACCGGTGCTTCTTTCACCGCTTTTAGAGGGAAGCGGTATTTTTTTTTTCTTTGGGTGCAACCGATTATGTGGTCGTTTGTGTGTTTGTTTGTTTATGTGTTTTGTGTCCGGTTGCATCCACAGTTTTGTCGCAAGACCCCACTTGCCTTGCGGGGTGCACTTTTCCTCTAAGTGCACTCGCGTGAGTTGAAAGGGCGTAGGGTGCGCTAATACCCATTCGGCTAGTATAGTAGTTAGTATGTGCTTACTCGAGGGCGAGTAAGGGTTAAGTGTGGGGGAGTTGATAAGTGTGGTTTGTAGTGCCTATTTTGTAGTGTTTTGGTCCCATTTTCCTTGTAGAATCGCTCCTTGGGAGCGGTTTAGGGGCTTCTTATGCTTGCTTTAGTTCGTTTCAGGTTCCCGAGACCGATTTGGAAGAGTTGGAGTGATTCCGACTCGATACATACACATTTTGGAGCCAACAAGATAAAGGAACGATGACTCGATGCTTTGGAATCGACCCTGAGACCTTGGGACCCAATCCCAATCCCGAGCCTCCGAGACCCGATCCCGAGTCACGAGAATCGATGAGAAGTCCATGTGAAGCAAGGAGGAACCTTAAAGATCATATTGGAGGCCTACAAGACTCATCCCCGACGGGTATGACCTCAACCCGTCCGGGATGAGGTGCACAAAAGAGAAGGCTCCTGTTTTGGGTCCCTCCCGACCGGGAGCATGTCTTCCCGACCGGGACCGACACCCTCCCGACCGGGACCACCTCCTTCCGGCCGGGAAGGTCTGCTGCTACCCCGCGCTTCATTCTTCTCTTCTCCCTTCCATTTGTAACCCTATAAATACCCCCCTCTTGTATTAAGACACCATCTTAGCTTATGTTCTTGACTTCCCACAAAACCCTAGACTATTTTAGGTTAGATTAGTTTAGATTAGTGTGGATTAGTCGGTAATTAGTAGTTAATCTTAGTTTAGTACTTGTATTAAGGGGATTCTTCAAGATCTTCACCAAGCTTGACAACCTTGGATGTTTGTTTTGAGTTTTCTTCATTAATGCAAGATTTCATCTTTCCTCTTTACTAGTTGGTATAATCTTCTTCTCCTTTCACTCTTAATCCTTTATTGTTTATCAAGTTTGAATCTTTGTTATTGTTAGTTCATAGTTCTTGTTAGTTTCACTCATATATGTTTTGATGTTTGGGTTGATTTCTCTTGTTCTTGTTAGTTGTAGTTTGATTATGTTAGAGTAGTGTTCTTGCTAGGGTTAGTAAGGTGATTAGGGTGTTAATTGGATGATTAAGGGTTTGTTGGAGATGTTGGTGGAAGATTTGAGGTTTCTTCTTGAGTGATGCATATTACATGTTTGATGGAATGCTTGAATGACTAAGTAGGTTGGAATGCTTGTTTTTCTTGCTTTCCTTTGTCGTGTCTGTCGCCGGATGGGTTCCATGAGGAACCTCTAGGTCGTGTGTCCTAGATTACCCTACTACCGCTTTCAGTCTAACTCCTCCTTGGCCATTCCGTTACCCCTTTGACCCCGACCTAATCCTAGCCCGTTTTTCCTTGTTGTTCTTCTTAGTCATAGTCTAGTCTTCTCTCCCTCTTATCATTCTCTAGCTTAGCTCGTTGACTTAGTCAAGTATTTGGGCCGACCTAGTCTAGACGCCTCTACCGTCCCCGTGGATTCGACCCGACTTACCCTAGCTACCCAGTTAGGATTAGCCGGTTATTATTTGACGGTTGGGATCCACGACAAATCCCTCCCCATCACCCACAGAACTTTCGGTTTATGACACCGTAATTCCGCATACCCCTTGGAAATCGAATAACTGGTCATCGACCCATGCCAAACTCCATTATCATACAAATGCTTAATCTTCTCCTTTGCCTGACAAATCTTCCTCTACGCCCAAGTGACATCAGTATTAGGCTGATAATCACCCCACGAGACCCCTTTCAAATAAATGCTATTGACTCACCTAACCCATAAGCGATCAGGTTGATCAAAAACCTATGCAACAAGTTTAAGGTTTTGCGAAGTGCTTTTGCTCAGGATTCGGGCGCCCGAAGGGGGGCGGTTCAATACTAGGACGCCCCAGCTGAGGCGGATCAGTTCTGAGGCGCCTAGTTGCGCGCAGTTGAAATCGCGCTTATCGGAAGTTACTCAAAATACGGATTGATATCCAGTTTATTTGAGGTAAAGCCGGATTCCATTTTGACATTATATTTGAGAGTACTTGGACGCATTTTGGGTTTATTTTGTTTTCAGGTTTCGATTTTGACCGGGTTTTGACTAGGTCGCAAAAGACGGTTTTGCCCTCGGTGGTGGTTTTTGCTCAAATTAGCTTTATTTTGTTGGAAACGACCCACTGAGTTTGGATTTGAGGTCGGTTTTGAGAGATTTTGTACTCCACTAAGTGCCTACGTCGGATACTATTTATTCTGAGTCCGTATTCGAGCGTATTAAAGCATGTTTACGTTCGATCATCGTCGGGTGTTTTGTTGGAGACTGCTATAGACATAAGCAGTCAAAATGCGGGTGTCTACACTCGGTTTGAGGGGGAACCTAGGTTACGTGCTAGAAGACTCATAATCATCAAAAAGGGGTAATTTGTAGACTCGAGATTGGTTTTACCAAATTTAGTAATTACTATTTATAGAAATCTCGTATATTTGTTTTAATGATTACAATTGGCACGTAATGGTTTTCTTGTCTAGTCGTATGCTAAGCATTTACAGATACGGACTTGGATTTAGAGAAGTTAAAGCTTGGACGTTAACAGAAGATCGTGTCAAGGTACTTGGACGAGCAAAGGGAAGAATGAAGTGAAGTAGCGAATAGATGAAGCGTAGAGAAGAAGTGAAGTGGGGAGTTGGATAACGCGAATTCAACGTGTTAAGAAGACCAGGAAAAGGTGTAATAGACAAAGGACCTTTTTAATCGAACTCGCTGACTTGACGTCATGAATTGAGTTATTAGGGTGTAGCTTACTTAGGTGTGCTGAGGAGTCAAGATGATTTCACTAGATGTTATAGTCTGAGTGTCAGATGTTACAGTCTGAGTATCAGATGTTACAGTCTGATCTTGGATGTTACACTCTAATCTCCAGATGTTACAGTCTGCGAGATTTTGTGACATATTCCGTGTTAACGATTATTGAGTCGCTCGGAGGGTAGACCCGGATCGACAATTGATGGGCAACATCCATCTCCTGCAGGTATATATTTCGCGTTTTTTTTTTGCGCATACCCGATGTAAGAGGGGTCACTTGATCGAGTCAGTCCTGACACTTGACCGAGTGCCCTCTAGCGGACTCCTTGGTTGCTTACGGAGATTTGTATACTTTGCCCTGTTAAGTTTGGCTGTACGAGCGGCTGTCAGTTAGGAGCCACCCCAAAACGTGCTTGGATATCGCAACAGTCAGGTCAGCTCGAGATGATGACGTATAAGTTCGAGTAACGACATAAACCGAACTTATTGGGATAAGGAGCTCATATTCCACGGGGGTCCCTTGATTAAGTGGGCTATCGTTTGGTGGTTCCTCTCCAGATTGTCTAGGTTGGTCAAGACGGATCAAGCCCGTTACCTCGTTATCCTGTCACTTGGTTGGACCGTTCATATTTACCCGAACTGCATTTTGAGGCAGTTCGGTTGGACTCAGTGGATCCCTGAGACTGAGGCCATCATTAGTGTCCCGCTCCAATTGACGGATGCAATGTGCGATACATGGTTACAGCGGTGGCACACTCGTGCCATCTGGACCATACCCAACCCTTGCCATTCCGCCTGGGTTTCCGAGTCGTATCAAAAGTGGATTTCCAAAGAGTCGGAGGAGGCCCGCAAGACCTTGATGGTCGATGAAGCCTTCGACTTAGTTCGCCGGGAGATGGGGAAGGACAACAAGAATTTCTACGATGAAGGTGAGACTCCAGCTAATTTGGTTCGATCGGAGTCGGGTCTTAAGTCACAAACTAAGACTCGAGCTAAAGACGCCGGTGCTAAACACGTGTGGGGGCGACTGAGCTCCCAGATTGACTTAGAGAAGAGGCTTGGGCCAAGACTGGCGGCCAAGGATCGACTGGGCCCGCACGAAAGGTTTCTCGAACATGTAAGATCTTCACTTGGGCCAATTGAAGTGACCGAAGATCCGCACCCAAAGAAACGGGTCTGGGCCAAGGAAGTTCCCGTAGTGATTCATGAACGTTCGCCTCCACCTCGTCGTCAATGGACAACCAAAGAGGCCAAGGATAAGGGTAAGGGCATGATGCCCAAAATATTTGAGTCCTTAATTTTATTATTTAAGTAGTACTACTATTTTATTTATAGTGTCGTGTGTTTCTGTGGACATGACAAAGGTCCACCACGACGCGGCCACATGCGGGTTTAGAGAGGCGAATGAATCTCGTGGTAAGATTGATCTCGGGTCAAAATTTAAATCTAATTAGGAGTCGCCACCGAATTTTGTGGGAATTCAGACCCGTTTGAACCCACTCTACATTTAGGCGCATCGTGCACCAAGCACGACCCGCTTTCAATGGTAGATTTTAGGGGTTCGTCCGTTTGCATTACGACACCGATGTCGAGTTATCGGGAATCGTGCATCAAATGACTCTCGTGTGCCAACGGTTTCGAACATCCAGAAACCATGGTTCTGAGTAAGGGGTGAGGGTATGTGTTGGGAAGCCCAAGAAGGACACCCAACCCCGCCCGCTCTTAGCAGCCTCTACTTAGATATCGTTCTTTTTTTGTGTACGCGTGCTAGTTTGACGGTTGATAGTTATACAAACAGTGGTTTTTAACTAAACATGTGAATTATGTGTAAGCTACGTCATTTTAATGCATCTAAACTAACGTCGAAGTTATTTAGCATGCGAGGTTCATTTATGAAAGCGATAAATTCAAGCAACGGAAATGAAACTTAAAGCAATGGATTACAAATACGCGGGCGGAATACAACTTGGAAATACTATACGACGAACGAAGTTATAATAAACGATATAATAACAATAAGTAAACTATATGATTAGCGATTGTACGATGCATAGTTTAAAAAAGAAGTAAAACACGTGATGGACCTGACATGTGATGACCAAAGTCGTTAAAAATGTTTATCGAGGCTTGAAATATGTAGAAGACTTGTTTTGGCGTGACAGAGGCCACTCGATCGGGTCATGGGAGGGACTCGATCGAGTACTCCTCGAAAAAAATCTCCTGCCTCTGATTTGGGGTGCCACTCGATTGAGTGGGCTACGACACTCGATCGAGTGCCCCCTGTTCGAGCAGCTGCTCAGAATTCGGTTAACGTAGTAATTCCCATTTTTAATGTTTGAATTGATAACTAGCCAAGTAGCGTAAAAATATCATATAATTTAAACTTGGCTCGGTTTACAACTGTAGACACCCGCATTTTGACTGCCAGGTGTCTATGGCAGTTTCCAAAAAACACCCGATGATGATCGGACGCTAACGTGCTTCTATGCGCTCGGATACGGGCTCAAATCCATTAATCGCTGGCTAACACACTTACAGAGTACAAATCTCACAAAATCAACCTCGAATCCAGGCCCAGCGGACCGTTCCGAGCCAAACAAGACTAATTTGGGCCAAAACCGACACCGGAATTAAAACCGACTTTTTGCGATTGGGTCAACCCTGGTCAAGGTCGTTTCCGAGACATACAAAACAACCATTCACAACATCAAAAGTCCAACTCAAGAAGCAAAACCAACAGTCCATCTTCAGACGGGCCATCAGGTCAAGTCCGTCAAGGCAAAACCCTAGACACCAAAGTGCATGACCATGCCTATATAAACACCCCCATGCAACACACTTTCACACATTGAAAAAAACCCTAGAGCAACCCTACACACACATGAAACATCTATTACAAACCCTAATCAAACTCTAGCAATTCTACACTAGCAAAAAAACCCTAAACCTAGTTTTAGGAATCAATCCCGAGCCACCATAACTTAACCTCCATAAAACCTCGAAGACTCTTGTGTTAAAACCACAGTTACGAGTTCGATCCGAGACAAGAACATGTAGGTTGAGGGTGTCAAAACCCCGTTCTCTCCTTCTTCTCTTCTTCTCGTCATCTTCTTCGCTTTTTCTTACTTTTTTATTTCTTTATTTTTTTTTTCCTTTATTGCATCATAATATCGATAATACTAATACAAAACATTAAAATACTTATCGATTTGTGTCGAATAAGAGGGGTATCGGAATAAGGAAACACGAATATACAAGTGTACTGCACACAGCGTTGACGGTCGCTTGTTCCAATACCCCGATTATTTGATTATTGAGATAAGTTAACTTAAACAATATTTTTTTTTTTTTTTTGCATCATTATCATTAGTCGTATATTTACATTATTTTTCAAAAACAAGCATTATATTTAATAAGGGTCGAAACCCGTTGATGCGGATCCGACATCAAACAATTCGCAAGAATTAATTATGATGTCGGGATGCGGAGGGAATCAAGGCGAGTTTTTTTTAAGGTGTCGATCTATTAGATTCGATACCTATTCCATAATTGGATGTCGAATCTAATGATTTAGTCAAATAAATTAATTAACACGATTTTCGTTGATGCTAATATAGATGTCCTCTAATTCAATTGAATTAATTACGACATTAATAAACGCGGAGAAAATTTATATCGTGCTAGTTAATTTAAAACGACTTATATTATTTTCTTTATTTTTTCACTCTAGTATTCCATATCGATTCCATAATCGGATATGGGATATGACGAACATCAAAATTAAAATCGATTATAAATTATTCCAAGTATTTAATATCGATTTCATAATCGAATATTGAATACGACGAATATCGAAAATATTAAGTCGAGTGCAAATTACGCAATATTTGTACGCGATTTAATAAAATCATCAATTTTCCGAAGAAAACAATTTCGCTCTTTTTTATTATTATTCTTCGAACATCATTTTTTTTAGACAAAACATTTTTTTTTAGATCTCGATATATTTTTTTTTCCCTTGACCTTGGTCAACACGTGTTAATCCATCACGTGACCTACTATTCTTTCCTAAATCATGCATTCATCACATCTATATCTTTATTCAATCTATTACTCGTTACATCGTTACTAACGGTTTGATTGTTTCCTTTGTCGATTTTTGTCGTTTATTTTATTTTACTAAAATGAACCCACATGCTAAAATTCCACTTTGACGTAGAATTAATTTCATTAAATCGACTTAGAAACCCTTTTCAATTCCATTCACATGTTTAGGGAAAATAATCTTTGCATATCATTTTCCCGTTTAACTAGCGCGCGTATTGTAAGTCACTCGAATTCTTAGTAGAGGCCGCTAATGTGCGGGCGGGGTTGGGTGTCCTTTGTGGGCTTCCTAACACGTACCCTCACCCCTTACTCAGAACCTCGGTTTCCGGATGCCCGAAACCGTTGGCGCACGAGAGTCATTCAATACACAATATCCGATAATGTCGGTATTGGTATCAAATGCAAAGGGACGAGCCCAATAAACTCTGACATCGGAAATGGGCCGTATTTTGTATACGGACCACTACGACATAGAGTGGGCTCGAATGGTTCCGAATAACCACAAAATTCGGTGGCGACTCCACTTCGACCTAAATTTCAATTCGATCCGTTTCATATGGAGATTCATTCGCCTACCCAAACCCGCGCGTGGCCGCGTCGGGGTGGACCTATGTCATGTCCACAATTTGGCGACTCCGCTGGGGATTAACTGATGTGTGACTTACCATCGGCATCCTCAGGGTGAGACTCGAATAGAAATCGTTTGACAAATACAATACGCGTGTTAGTTCTACGGTTCATGCATAACCCATATTTTCCCGGGCCGGTACTGGTGACCGACGTCCCACTATACCGTTGATGTACTCCAACATGGATATGTCAAAAGGTGTCCATAGTCGATTCGAGTGGGTTTCGCTTCATGTTCTAAGCTCAATTGGACTTAGAGAGTCCGTCCCGATCAACGTCTAGACTATGTACACTGGTATAGACCCCCTATAGACCGACCGAGAC
This sequence comes from Agrostemma githago, assembly GCA_958450325.1. Lineage (NCBI taxonomy): Eukaryota > Viridiplantae > Streptophyta > Magnoliopsida > Caryophyllales > Caryophyllaceae > Agrostemma > Agrostemma githago. The sequence goes on from OY288240.1 coordinate 61,814,976, forward strand.
TTAGTATAGAGCATACATGGCGTCGTTATAATGCTTGTGTGACTACGTGCTACTTGGTTTCCGAGTCATTTTCAAAAATATCAACTTTTCAAAAATTACATCCTCCTTTTCAAGATATTCGATTTTCAAAACCCGGGACATGCTGAATTTAGGACTTATGATTTTACTCAAAATACCCTATTTTCTAGCCGGTATGCTGCCCGAATCAAAACTCGAACTTTCAAAACTCGTGGCCCAATGACTTTTCGTCCTCTTTTTTCGGAAATTTGGGCCATTCACCGAGTCCACTCGGTCCTTTTTCAAAAATCATCAATTTTCAAAACCTTCCACTTCTAGAACTTCCCGTATTTAGCAGTGTCGGGTCGAGTCTTAAGTTGTCAAGGTCTTTAGCGTCGAAACTCCGTCGATCTTACATCACGAGTTTCTTCCCTATCCCAGTCCGCCTTATTAGACTAAGGCAAAGCCCACCTACGTAGGACATACTCCTACAAAGGAAGACCCGTCTACACACTCGAGTCTAAAAGTTTGGGGATGTCTCACGTGAACCTTCCTTCGGACAGGACTCGGCCCACACAGCCAAATCCTAAGGAAGGCCCACCTTTCGCAAGTCACCCGTCTAGGTGTCTTTTCCGAGTCAACTTTTTACAAGGCATAGCCCTATAACTAAAGGTTCACGGTCCTTACGTCTAAGGGTCACTCGTCCCACACTCGAGTCTTAACAAAATCTTCAATCCCACTCGGGGATTACCCCTTAGCAGGGCGATCAATCACGGTTGCTCTAAGGGTCATGTCTTACACGTGTCTCACATAACCCAGTTTCGAGTCACTCAGATGCCACACCATCTGAGTCCCTAGCCTCACTTGGGGGCTATTCTCCGACGGAATGACTAATCACAGTCACTCCGAGAATCGTACCCTACACATTTGTCTTAGGGGAGTCTAACCCGAGTCAAACTGAGGTCGTCCCTCCTCTTACACTATTTCCTATGCCTTGGTGAGTTTGAGTTCCGAAGCAACCTCTCTGATTACGTGGTGCTCTTACAGACAGGCCACCCGCAACCCGACATCAACGCAAGATGGAAGAATTGAAAGATGCCCTAACCAAAATCGAGACTCAACTGACCTCCATCCTTGCTAACCAAGCGACTTTGGACACTCGCCTGAGCACTGTAGAGAAGACGGTCCCAGTTGAAGGAGCTGAGTCCACTGGGCCCATAGCCGAATTGGTCAGTGTTGTTCGCAGGCTCGAGGAGCAAGTTCACTTATCAACAAGCAACTCAATCCACTCCGAAAATGCTCGCATTTATTCACCTTTGAGTAACGAGCTACCGGTCAACCTCAACTTGACGGGAATTCCTATGTTTGAGGGTACCGAAGACCCGGTCCATCATATCCGGGCCTTCAAAGACTTCATGGCAGTCAAAGGGGTAAAGTCCACCATGTTTAAGCACTTATTCCCATCCTCCCTCCAGAAGCACCCCAAAGCCTGGTACTACAGGCTCGATTCCAAGAAATACCCGACTTGGGATGATGTGGCAACAGAGTTCGCTCGGAACTACGCCGATAATATCGAGATCCAAACTACAATGCGTACTCTGGAAGTCATGGCCCAAGAGCCCAAAGAAGGGTTCACTAAATATCTTCAAAGATGGAGGGCCGAGAGTGTAAAGTTGGTAAACAAGCCCAACGAGAAGACACTAGTGGAGGCCTTCGTCAACAACCTCCTACCTTCTTACCGCGTCCATCTTAGGTATGCCGGCATTTCAAACTTTGCCGTACTTACCGAAATGGGCATTAGGATTGAAGACGATCTTCGACATAATGAAGATCTGGGTGAAGTTGATACTAAAGGCTATACTGGACATCAACTCGAGTCCTTAGAAGCCGACGACTAATGACAACATTATCCGAAAGTCCGGATCCGATTTGAGTCCGAGTCTGACTCCGAGTCTAGGATGTACTATTCCCTTCAAAGTCAAAGTCAAAGTCAAAGTCAGAGTCAATTGTATTCTGTCCTCTTTTCCAAAGTTCAATAAAATCAGCTTTCAATATTCTTTCTCATATATATTTTCCTTATGTGTTTCCGAGAACATGATGAACACCATCATACACTGTGAGCACACGCACGTGACTATTATGGGCACATCTATAATGACTGCAGGAAACCGAGCCCGTGTTTTCTTTTTTTACCTATTCCGTGTCTGGTATAGAAAAACCACATAACTACCCGTAGCAGGAGCGGTACCGAATCCTATGACAAATCTAGGTAATCTCCTAGTTTGGGTTCAAGACGGGAGGCAAGCCCATTTCCCACCATAAAATACCCCTCCAATAAGACTGACCAATCTCTACCTTAGGTGTTAGTCTGACCGGCAAAAAAAAAAAAACAAAAAAACACTGGAAAAAAAAAATCAAAAGTAAAAAAAAACACAAAAAGAAGACCATAAAAAAAAAAAGAAAACTGGACACAAAAAAAATCGAAAGTCCATGAGGAAAAAAAGCAAAAGGCCAAAAAAAAAAGTAGGTCATCATCAAAAAAAATTCAGAATATCCATGATCGTGGTCAACGGTCAATTCAAGTGAAAGCCCCACAACCAGGGTACGGTCAAAATTATCAAAACCCATGACCACGGCTAAGAGGTCAATCAAAAATCAAATACCCATGACCGTGGTCAACGGTCAACTCAAGTGAAAATCCTTTGACCGCGGTACGGTCAAATTCAAAATTATCCATGTCATCCAATAGGGGAGTAACAATCAAGCTGGTCAGCTAACACCACACTCAGCCTTCCCACATTACAACCCTCAAGACCTTCCCGAGACCCAGGCCAGAGACAGCCCGGAATTTTGAGGATTCAAGCTCCATAGGATACCCCTAACAATTAGGGCCAGACATGGAAACCAGATCCCGCATTATCAAACCAGCCCTCGAAGCCTTAGCTCCACAGAACCGAGCTCCCGATTTTGAGTCATCAAAGCCATTTACTTCCTTGCACCACATTTCCAAAAACATCAAATTCCCCGAGAGCAGAACTCGTTAAAAATCCCGAGAACAAAACTCGTTAAAATTCCCCGAGAGCAGAACTCGTTAAAAATCCCGAGAACAAAACTCGTTAAAATTCCATCCAAACCAGTTACCAACTCCAAACACGGGAACTCAACTTGCAGTCGGCATAGAACATGCCCAAATAGTTCACACCACCTCTAGGGGCTACCCCGGAGAACGCTCACAGTCACAGGATTAACATCCTAACAATTCTAGCCCTTTGATCAAGACATCATTGGGAATGCACCTAGCCTTCACCATCGCTCTGGCTAGTTACACACAAAGCCCTAATAAACTAGGCGCCATAATACATCTTCCAGTCCACTGAACTACGGCATGGTTTGATTTCACCACACGTGAATACGTAGGCAGCCTTTCAACAGAGGCACAACCACTCACATTGACACACATTCAAAAAGTGCCATCACTCCGGTCACGACACTGTCATGTTCTCAGTAGCTAGCTTTGTCGTCCTGGGGGCTTCTATTAGACAGAAGTTCTCCTTCCACTCACATAATCCAAATACTTCCAAAATCTAGCCTCCTTTCTATAGTGTGTCCTAGTACTCGGCTCAGTCGAAGACAAGAATCTGTCAGGACTCGAGGCAATACCCACTTTGGAAATGTACCCAAAAATCAGAAATCCAGAGGGGCACCAGACTAAAATAGTCTCATTACAGGCTACTGCAATCCCCCCCATAGCATATCTATCCCGTTTCGACGTGCGACCGTGTTGCCACTCGCCTAGGCTATGGGATAGCGCAACTTAAGAGTCTTGTTAGGCGGCCCACACCCCTACCGAGTCACGGTCCAACCCCTCGAGAGTCCAGTCGTGTCAGTCAACTCGTCCGGTCACGTCCAGGGTCGAGTCTGTCGGTAGGCCTCTCTCTTCAAATTCCACTTTGAAATTTGCAAATCTAGCCATTCGAAAAAAGATCCTTCTCGACAAGGTCAAATTTCGGTCTATTTAAACTGCAAATTACTTTCCTAATCTTTGTTAGGAGTAAAAAATCTCAAAGTTTCCAAAATTCAAAAATCTCAAATTTTCAAGATTTCAAAATTCAAGTTTTCAAAAAATCATTTTCCTCAGCGCGAGTCACTTTACTATCTACGTGTTGCATGCATTTTATGTGACTTATTCAGGTACGACTCAAACAGGGACGTGCAACCCACGATATCTCCCCAGCGGAAGCAAACGGTGCCATTTCACGGGATGGGCCTACATACAGGCACACCCAGGACTTATGCGACAAGTCCAATTCCCCACGGAGTTATCGGCTCAGGTATGACTTCTAGCTTACGGCTGGCGAGCCCTTCACGCGAGTCTAATGGACTATAAGCGACCCGACCGGAAGTCCGCCAGGTTTCAATCCTCGATTGGCCTGGTGGCTACTCTGACTTTCGCCTTGTCCAAGCCTCAGTCAGAGTGGGGGCTCTGTAGACACCCGCATTTTGACTGCCAGGTGTCTATGGCAGTTTCCAAAAAACACCCGATGATGATCGGACGCTAACGTGCTTCTATGCGCTCGGATACGGGCTCAAATCCATTAATCGCTGGCTAACACACTTACAGAGTACAAATCTCACAAAATCAACCTCGAATCCAGGCCCAGCGGACCGTTCCGAGCCAAACAAGACTAATTTGGACCAAAACCGACACCGGAATTAAAACCGACTTTTTGCGATTGGGTCAACCCTGGTCAAGGTCGTTTCCGAGACATACAAAACAACCATTCACAACATCAAAAGTCCAACTCAAGAAGCAAAACCAACAGTCCATCTTCAGACGGGCCATCAGGTCAAGTCCGTCAAGGCAAAACCCTAGACACCAAAGTGCATGACCATGCCTATATAAACACCCCCATGCAACACACTTTCACACATTGAAAAAAACCCTAGAGCAACCCTACACACACATGCAACATCTATTACAAACCCTAATCAAACTCTAGCAATTCTACACTAGCAAAAAAACCCTAAACCTAGTTTTAGGAATCAATCCCGAGCCACCATAACTTAACCTCCATAAAACCTCGAAGACTCTTGTGTTAAAACCACGGTTACGAGTTCGATCCGAGACAAGAACATGTAGGTTGAGGGTGTCAAAACCCCGTTCTCTCCTTCTTCTCTTCTTCTCGTCATCTTCTTCGCTTTTTCTTACTTTTTTATTTCTTTAATTTTTTTTTCCTTTATTGCATCATAATATCGATAATACTAATACAAAACATTAAAATACTTATCGATTTGTGTCGAATAAGAGGGGTATCGGAATAAGGAAACACGAATATACAAGTGTACTGCACACAGCGTTGACGGTCGCTTGTTCCAATACCCCAATTATTTGATTATTGAGATAAGTTAACTTAAACAATATCTTTTTTTTATTTTGTTTGCATCATTATCATTAGTCGTATATTTACATTATTTTTCAAAAACAAGCATTATATTTAATAAGGGTCGAAACCCGTTGATGCGGATCCGACATCAAACAATTCGCAAGAATTAATTATGATGTCGAGATGCGGAGGGAATCAAGGCGAGTTTTTTTTAAGGTGTCGATCTATTAGATTCGATACCAATTCCATAATTGGATGTCGAATCTAATGATTTAGTCAAATAAATTAATTAACACGATTTTCGTTGATGCTAATATAGATGTCCTCTAATTCAATTGAATTAATTACGACATTAATAAACGCGGAGAAAATTTATATCGTGCTAGTTAATTTAAAACGACTTATATTATTTTCTTTATTTTTTCACTCTAGTATTCCATATCGATTCCATAATCGGATATGGGATATGACGAACATCAAAATTAAAATCGAGTATAAATTATTCCAAGTATTTAATATCGATTTCATAATCGAATATTGAATACGACGAATATCGAAAATATTAAGTCGAGTGCAAATTACGCAATATTTGTACGCGATTTAATAAAATCATCAATTTTCCGAAGAAAACAATTTCGCTCTTTTTTATTATTATTCTTCGAACATCATTTTTTTTAGACAAAACATTTTTTTTTAGATCTCGATATATTTTTTTTTCCCTTGACCTTGGTCAACACGTGTTAATCCATAACGTGACCTACTATTCTTTCCAAAATCATGCATTCATCACATCTATATCTTTATTCAATCTATTACTCGTTACATCGTTACTAACGGTTTGATTGTTTCCTTTGTCGATTTTTGTCGTTTATTTTATTTTACTAAAATGAACCCACATGCTAAAATTCCACTTTCACGTAGAATTAATTGCATTAAATCGACTTAGAAACCCTTTTCAATTCCATTCACATGTTTAGGGAAAATAATCTTTGCATATCATTTTCCCGTTTAACTAGCGCGCGTATTGTAAGTCACTCGAATTCTTAGTAGAGGCCGCTAATGTGCGGGCGGGGTTGGGTGTCCTTTGTGGGCTTCCCAACACGTACCCTCACCCCTTACTCAGAACCTCGGTTTCCGGATGCCCGAAACCGTTGGCGCACGAGAGTCATTCAATACACAATATCCGATAATGTCGGTATTGGTATCAAATGCAAAGGGACGAGCCCAATAAACTCTGACATCGGAAATGGGCCGTATTTTGTATACGGACCACTACGACATAGAGTGGGCTCGAATGGTTCCGAATAACCACAAAATTCGGTGGCGACTCCACTTCGACCTAAATTTCAATTCGATCCGTTTCATATGGAGATTCATTCGCCTACCCAAAACCGCGCGTGACCGCGTCGGGGTGGACCTACTTCATGTCCACAATTTGGCGACTCCGCTGGGGACTTATGCGACAAGTCCAATTCCCCACGGAGTTATCGGCTCAGGTATGACTTCTAGCTTACGGCTGGCGAGCCCTTCACGCGAGTCTAATGGACTATAAGCGACCCGACCGGAAGTCCGCCAGGTTTCAATCCTCGATTGGCCTGGTGGCTACTCTGACTTTCGCCTTGTCCAAGCCTCAGTCAGAGTGGGGCTCTGTAGACACCCGCATTTTGACTGCCAGGTGTCTATGGCAGTTTCCAAAAAACACCCGATGATGATCGGACGCTAACGTGCTTCTATGCGCTCGGATACGGGCTCAAATCCATTAATCGCTGGCTAACACACTTACAGAGTACAAATCTCACAAAATCAACCTCGAATCCAGGCCCAGCTGACCGTTCCGAGCCAAACAAGACTAATTTGGGCCAAAACCGACACCGGAATTAAAACCGACTTTTTGCGATTGGGTCAACCCTGGTCAAGGTCGTTTCCGAGACATACAAAACAACCATTCACAACATCAAAAGTCCAACTCAAGAAGCAAAACCAACAGTCCATCTTCAGACGGGCCATCAGGTCAAGTCCGTCAAGGCAAAACCCTAGACACCAAAGTGCATGACCATGCCTATATAAACACCCCCATGCAACACACTTTCACACATTGAAAAAAAACCCTAGAGCAACCCTACACACACATGCAACATCTACTACAAACCCTAATCAAACTCTAGCAATTCTACACTAGCAAAAAAACCCTAAACCTAGTTTTAGGAATCAATCCCGAGCCACCATAACTTAACCTCCATAAAACCTCGAAGACTCTTGTGTTAAAACCACGGTTACGAGTTCGATCCGAGACAAGAACATGTAGGTTGAGGGTGTGAAAACCCCGTTCTCTCCTTCTTCTCTTCTTCTCGTCATCTTCTTCGCTTTTTCTTACTTTTTTATTTCTTTATTTTTTTTTCCTTTATTGCATCATAATATCGATAATACTAATACAAAACATTAAAATACTTATCGATTTGTGTCGAATAAGAGGGGTATCGGAATAAGGAAACACGAATATACAAGTGTACTGCACACAACGTTGACGGTCGCTTGTTCCAATACCCCGATTATTTGATTATTGAGATAAGTTAACTTAAACAATTTTTTTTTTATTTTGTTTGCATCATTATCATTAGTCGTATATTTACATTATTTTTCAAAAACAAGCATTATATTTAATAAGGGTCGAAACCCGTTGATGCGGATCCGACATCAAACAATTCGCAAGAATTAATTATGATGTCGGGATGCGGAGGGAATCAAGGCGAGTTTTTTTTAAGGTGTCGATCTATTAGATTCGATACCAATTCCATAATTGGATGTCGAATCTAATGATTTAGTCAAATAAATTAATTAACACGATTTTCGTTGATGCTAATATAGATGTCCTCTAATTCAATTGAATTAATTACGACATTAATAAACACGGAGAAAATTTATATCGTGCTAGTTAATTTAAAACGACTTATATTATTTTCTTTATTTTTTCACTCTAGTATTCCATATCGATTCCATAATCGGATATGGGATATGACGAACATCAAAATTAAAATCGAGTATAAATTATTCCAAGTATTTAATATCGATTTCATAATCGAATATTGAATACGACAAATATCGAAAATATTAAGTCGAGTGCAAATTACGCAATATTTGTACGCGATTTAATAAAATCATCAATTTTCCGAAGAAAACAATTTCGCTCTTTTTTATTATTATTCTTCGAACATCATTTTTTTTAGACAAAACATTTTTTTTTAGATCTCGATATATTTTTTTTTCCCTTGACCTTGGTCAACACGTGTTAATCCATCACGTGACCTACTATTCTTTCCAAAATCATGCATTCATCACATCTATATCTTTATTCAATCTATTACTCGTTACATCGTTACTAACGGTTTGATTGTTTCCTTTGTCGATTTTTGTCGTTTATTTTATTTTACTAAAATGAACCCACATGCTAAAATTCCACTTTGACGTAGAATTAATTGCATTAAATCGACTTAGAAACCCTTTTCAATTCCATTCACATGTTTAGGGAAAATAATCTTTGCATATCATTTTCCCGTTTAACTAGCGCGCGTATTGTAAGTCACTCGAATTCTTAGTAGAGGCCGCTAATGTGCGGGCGGGGTTGGATGTCCTTTGTGGGCTTCCCAACACGTACCCTCAGCCCTTACTCAGAACCTCGGTTTCCGGATGCCCGAAACCGTTGGCGCACGAGAGTCATTCAATACACAATATCCGATAATGTCGGTATTGGTATCAAATGCAAAGGGACGAGCCCAATAAACTCTGACATCGGAAATGGGCCGTATTTTGTATACGGACCACTACGACATAGAGTGGGCTCGAATGGTTCCGAATAACCACAAAATTCGGTGGCGACTCCACTTCGACCTAAATTTCAATTCGATCCGTTTCATATGGAGATTCATTCGCCTACCCAAACCCGCGCGTGGCCGCGTCGGGGTGGACCTATGTCATGTCCACAACAACGCTCTTAAATTGTACGATTACGAGATCGGTTATCGATTATTTTGAAAAAGCTTTACAAAATCTATTTGAATTTGGTTAGGACGAATTTGATTCCTTCCGCGTCATGACATCATATTAATCCTTTCGGATTACGTGATATTCGATTCGGCATAAACAGGTTTCGTATTAGCCTTAAGAAATAGGATCGAGTGAATTTAACGACAAATATCCGCGATCACATTACGCCCTCGAGTGTTTAGGGCGGCGATCCTCGAAAGGGTGCCACCTCTGTTACGACTCGTAAAGGGACTAAAAGAATCTTTAAACAGGATTCGCCTTTAAGTATACTCAATGCGAGATTGTTTTAATTATATTCTTATATGCGATATATTGAATTGCGACGATGAATAAACGTGCTTCGAAATATAAAAAACGTTCTTTTTAATGTTGATTCGCTTCAACAATCAAATAATCGGGGTAATAGGATAAGCGATCGGCAACATCGGGTGCGTTACCCTCATATTCGTGTTTCCTTATCCCATCATCCCTTGTATTCGACACGAATAAGAGAATATTTTATAGTGTTACGACGGATACGATTCTAACGATTCTAACGAAAAAAAAGAAACAAATAAAAAAAGGACGAAGAAAAGCGAGAAGAAGAAGAGAGGAGATAAAAGGGAGAAAACGGGATTTGATGACTGATGCGCGTCGGATTGTCGCCTATCCAACGCGGTCAAACAATATTTATAAGCTCCAACTAACTACAAAGTAGTAGTGGCAAGTCGAGGTTGATCCACAGGGACGGTCGAGGGTAGTCGGTCAAGTCAAAGTCTAGGAGTGATTGGGGTCGAGAAGGGGGGAGTTTTGGTCGAGAGGGGCTAGATTAACTAGACAAGAGAAGGATATAAGACGAGAAACAATTAGTGGGGAAGGCGTTAGGGAGAATCGGGGAGTTGGAAATCAATATAAAAGATGTAACATCGCAAGAATTTGTTCAATATGTATGCTTCATAAGAAATTAATTGAGCACAAATTCCAAGACTGATTATGAAGCCTTCCATGTACAATCTCCAAGATTGACGGTCATGAATTCCTATACATTCAGTCTCGGTTTTGTTGGTTCTTTTAATACTCTACCTTTGGTTTCTCCATCACTCACCTTATATATACATGTCACCCTCCAAGTAATTGAACACACAACAATTCTATCTATCTATCTATCTATCTATCTATCTATCTATCTATCTATCTATCTATCTATCTATCTATCTCCCTATTACCCGTCTCTCACTCTCAGATTCATTTGAAGCAACTTGGTAACGTTCCGGGCAAGGTTCAATTTGAAGTTCCGTCTACACGGAAATTGCAAAGGTTGTGTAATCCTGGTGGTCGATTGTCATGAAAAACCGTGTGTAGAGTACGGGGCAAATTCGACTTTAGGACAGTGACTTGTCACGCCACAACCGTCCTTTATCCAGATAAGCTGCTTTATTACTCCGCATTACTTTACGTGACTTATTCGTAATTACTTATCTATCATCCTATTTTGTCTCTATAAGTCGGTATACAATATACTTGCTATATTTCGGATTAGTTTGATCGTACTTATCTTCGGCACCAACTTTATACTATATTTCCAACAATCTAAAGTCGAATTTATATTTTTCTTAACTGTGTCATCTAATGTTGGAACTTACGTGATTATATGCACTTCTATATTACTTCATGCTCAGTATCTATTCAATTTATAACTGGAATGTGGTTAGAACACATATTCGGGAACGTATAGTTTTCTGCTTATTATGAGGCCGAAATTGGTGCAACTAATGCGCTCCATTACTATGAGGCAGCTTTTCAATTGTCTTCGTGTGTTTCTTGATAAATTTGTGCCACTTATTTATCACTATTTCTCACATTCATTTGTTTTTAGTATAAACCGTGATTTGGTGCAAGTAATAGAAGCGTGCTTTGATGATCCGCTGTTGTGCGCACCAACCAGCTGAATTGGCTTTTATCCTGATTTCATTTGTGTGACATGGAGCTTTTCTATATATTCAATCACTCACAATTCATAAATAGATAAATAACTTGTTTCCCAGTATAGTTTCCAACAATTATGCTATTCAGTTTCATCTATAGCTATCAAGAGATTTTTCTTTTAAATAATGCAATGACATATTAAAAGGAAAGAAACTAACCTATTTTTTTTATCTAAAAAATAACTTTAAGGACAGTTTGTGCGCGGTGATGAACACTCTTTAATGGCGGCTAATAATGGATCGCATAAAAGGAAGACTAAATCTCAGCAATCCGACCAAGTTCCCAACTCAGACATAGACGCCATGTCGACTCGGAGTTACTGCACTCTTCTATCTCTTTTCTTTCTTCTTGGCATTTCGTCGAACACCTTGTTTGCATCCCTACAAACTCACTTTATCTTCCTTGATTTTATACTTTTGAAATTGTCAATAAATTTCCTCATGATATTGTGGTCTTACCCCAGGTATTATTCTTCTATTTGTGCTTATGATTGAACGGTTCAATTTGAAGATTTGTTTTATTTTCAGTAGTGGATGAATGGTTTGTTGAAGATTTGTTTTAACTTCGGTATATGCTTAGTATTTGATTTTCTCATTTTCTCATTTTATTATTTATTATTGTTTTTTATTTTTATTTTTATTTTATTTTTAAAAAAAATTATATTTGCATTGAACAGTGACATTAGTGTGTGATGCAAGTGGAACATTACTTGGTAAAATTATGAGTTAATTATTTGCTTTCATGAGTTCAATGAATATGCTATCTAATAAATTTAAAAGTTGTTTAAAAGAGTTTTCAAATTAGAAAGGATGGAATAAATCTGTATTATACATGTTTGATATAATATGTTTTGTATGGTGTGAGAAATACTGTTAGGAAGTAGCAGCAATAAAAAGAGTCATGATTGATCAATAGTGAGATAAGAGCCATATCTAAGAGTTTAAACCCAAAGGTACGTCCAAATTATCATTATTACTATATATATATATATTCAATCCTCTCGTTACTTAAATTTTTTGTTGGTGCTAAATGTGTGAGGTATGTTATTATTAATGATATTGTATATTTGTGAGATTAATACAGAGTAGTTTATACGTAGTATATATATATGAATTTCTGTAAGTTAAATGTTTTTGAGAAGTGATTTGTTTGAGTTCAATTACTAAGCCGTTATACTTTTATATAATGGTCATTTGCATTTTGTTCATTTAATAGTCGTTAAATTCGCACATTAGACAAAAGAGTACAATTGAGATAGATATATTTGTATGACAATGAATTTAGGAGTATTTTGCACTATTATTATTATTTATAACTTTGAGTTATAATTTTTATTTTTTTAATTGGTTATGATAATTTTGTGTTAACGAGTAACCAATTGTTGTGGGGGTTGAATATGATGTTTTTTTTAAAGATGTGTGTACCTGAAGTGATGAGTTTATAATTTACTTTATTAGTCGTTTTGTTGTCTCTTTTGTATGACGTGCCAACATGTGGGGGAAGTGATAAAGTCGTTGAATAAGTACATAAATTTATGTCCAAAAAATTATGTGATGATTTATAAAACACAACTGCAGTTGATTGTGTGAGTTCATATTTGAGAAAGTCAAGTATGTGTATGAGTTATCATGAGTCTAAATTATGAGAATGATATGTCAGATGAGTTAGTTTTTAGCATGAAAATTTCATAGTACTTGTTTCATACGTAGCTTATGTCATTGTTTTTTGTATCCATGATCATGTGATATTTGGTATATATATTTAATAAGTTTGCTTTGATATTTATCATTAGCAATTTAAAGTATGATATAAGTATACGACCCTTACACAAATAGAAGTGGTATGATAAATGACTACTAAAATTTGGGTAGAGCTTGATTTTTGGCATTCATGAATGTGGCTTTTAAAGGGTTTCACAAGTGTCACATGAAATCACTAATTACAATTGTGCTAATATATCGTATGCATGTTGATCAACGTTTATGGATAATGATCAATTGTAAAGAAGTGAAGGTTGATTGTGACAAATTTATGTCTACCATTAAATTGAGAGACGTGGTGTGATCAGGATGATGAAGTTTCTTCAATTTACTTAAGCAAGTTAATTGAATGCGATTCTTTGCTTGTGTGCAACTATCTTGAATCAAGAGATGGATTCAGATGTATTTACGTTCTTATGATTGAGATTCCATGATTTGTTTAATATTTGCATGGAAATTGGGTATTGAGTTAATATAAAGTGTAGTATTAATATAGTGCCAAGATTGGGTTGCTATTGATTGCTACACCATATTTGTATATTAAAGTATAATGATATCTAAGCCTGAAATTGCTTAAATTGTCATGTGAATGAGCTGAGTGGCGAGGATGTCGTTCAGTAAATTTTCATTGTGGGGGAGATACAAACTCCATCATACTTATAAAAGGCTACATTGAGGTAGCGAATTGCCAAATGTTGAGGCTTTGTGAAATGGTGATCATCGATGTGTGCGATATCACAAAAGTATACGGTTTTTGGAGAATATGTTAAATCGAGAGGATATTGAGATCCTCTCGTCAATGGTCATTGTTTGAGTTGTGCTGGTGACAGCATCAGGAATGGGTTAGAAAAAGCCAGTTAAAGAGTGAAGTGTGATGGATACCCAACTTAGTACCGCTAAGTTCAATGCGGTCAAACGAAGTCACATGGATCTCGAAGTGTAGTGCTACGAACCATTCCTGTTAGTAAAATGTTGCTTGTCATAGCATTGATTGATTGTGTGTTGTCACACGTGTAAGGTTGAGCATATGGCTCTTAACAAGTTCATAGTCCATTCGTGGGTGGTTTGAGTGACAGTCAAACTTGATGAACTTGCCTATGTGAGTGTGGGGAGCTTTGCCCACCCCCCTATGAGGGGCCTTTGGCTTGGGACCTCTAGAGCACTCATGAAGTACCAGGAAAATGTGGGGGCACTTGGACAAGTCCAAGTAAAAGATAATGACCAATTTGCGTTCATAGAGAAATGAGCGTAGTCGCGAACACTTGCCTTGATTTGGGGTTAAGTAAGTGAGCAACGACCTCTCACCAACTTCATCTATGGTTCAAGGTGAAAGATTCCACCTAATATGACGGTTTGGGGGAAATTGTATTTACTGGGTGTTAATTCAAGTCCGAAAGACATTAACATCTTAACGCTAAACCCCCGTTGCCAACTTGCTTCTCTTCTTCTTAAATATTCTTTTGAATCATGTGGGAGATTGTTGGATATGTATGCTTCAAAAGAAATTAATTGAGCACAAATTCCAAGACTGATTATGAAGCCTTCCATATACAATCTCCAAGATTGACGGTCATGAATTCCTATACATTCAGTCTCGGTTTTGTTGGTTCTTTTAATACTCTACCTTTGGTTTCTCCATCACTCACCCTATATATACATGTCACCCTCCAAGTGATTGAACACACAACAATTCTATCTATATATCTATCTTCCTATTACCAGTCTCTCACTCTCAAATTCATTTAAAGCAACTTGGTAATATTCCGGGCAAGGTTCAATTTGCAGTTCCGTCTACACCGAAATTGCAAAGGTTGTGTAGTCCTGGGGGTCGATTGTCATGAAAAACCGTGTGTAGAGTACAAGGCAAATTCGACTTTAGGACAGTGACTTGTCACGCCACAGCCGTCTTTTATCCAGATAAGCTATTTTATTACTCCGCATTATTTGACATTGACTTATTCGTAATTACTTATCTATCATCCTATTTTGTCTCTATAAGTCGGTATACAATATTCTTGCTATATTTCGGATTAATTTGATCGTACTTATCTTTGGCACCAACTTTATACTATGTTTCCAACAGAATTATCACAAGGTGTATAAGGGAGGTGCCACCATTCGGTTTCCCTACCAACCAAGTCTAAACCCGCTTTCGCGACGAATAAACTAAAGTCTCTGGACGGAATTACCCAAACCCCGAGTTTCCCCATATTGATCCAGGTGAGTCAAGTCAACCTAGGTTATCAAGCTAAGTCAATCAAAACACAATAATTCAATCAAGACAATATCACCCTCAAATGCAATAAACTCACAAAATAAAACCTTTATCTAGGATTTCTCCTCCCTTAGCCCCCTAACTAAATTTAGTCACTACCCATAATCAAATGTTCATCATGGAGGCTAGGAGAAAGACTAAGCACGCATTAACTAGAGGAGAATTAATTAATCTAACACAAACTATGGAGAGACAAACAAAGGAGAGAGAAAAACACTAACAATGGATTAAGAAGCAACTAAAAACAAGACTAATTAATGGAGAGAGAGAGAGAGAGAGAGAGAGAGAGAGAGGAAAGAAACTACCAATTATGGAGAAAACTAAAGGAGGAAGATGAAGATTATCATAAAAATTGAATCTTGGAAGAGATAATACAAGAACTTGTCACCAATCCTTGCAAAATTCTTCAATCTTCAACATAAAAGCACAAATCTTCAACTAATTTAAGAACTTGATTGAGGAGTGTTGAGTAGAATTAATCTAAGACTAATAAGTTTTACTAGATCTATTGAGTTTTACTATGGAAGCTTACTACAAAAACAACTACTACTATGGAGATTTACTACCCTACTCATACTTCTAAAGAGGCACACTTAAGGCTCAAGTTGAAATGAAACCCTAGTTTAACTATATATACTAATCCTTAATGGGTCACACAATCTTAAGGCACATAATCCAATTCTTCTTCCTTAAGCTAGACCTTCACCCTTTGCATCTTCGTGGGGTGAAACTTCACCCTGCGGCTGACGAGTTGATCCCATCGGACGAAATTTCACAAAATACGGCAATAATCGCGCTCTAATCTCGCAAAATGAAGGAAAAACAGGTCTAAATGGGAGGAAAAACGGTCCAAATTTGGCACAAAACAATGTCACCCTCGACCTACATGCTTATTTTGGCCTCGGTATTGGACTCGTTGTAACGGCGTTTGTGCGGAAGTATCGAGGATATTAGAAAATTTATGGTGTTTGTGTTTTTAGGACCGGTTTTCTCGGGATTTCTAGAGGATTTCCTAGAGGGAATGTAGTGTATAGGATGCTTGGGATTGCTGAAAGTTGTATGTGTAAATTGTGTATGGAAAAATTGTTGTTGAATGAAGGTGCAAAGGGGGTGTATTTATAGAAAAATCAGCCTCCCTCGACCTAGGGTCACTCGATCGAGTGCCCCTGCTGGACTCGATCGAGTGGCCCAATAAACGATAACCAGCGGGTTTTTTGAAGGGCCACTCGACCGAGTGGGATGGCACTCGATCGAGTTGGTCAGCGAGACCGAGATATTTTGAGGTTTTTGACTTTGAGTTGGACTCTCGAGGCATGTAAGGCTGTTCTCTTGTCTCGGAAACGACTTTGGCCGGGGTTTGACTCGGTCGCTAAAAGACGGTTTAATTTTCGGTGTTGGTTTTGACCCGAATTAGTCTTATTTGACTAGAAACGACCCACTGGGCTTGTATTTGAGGTCGGTTTTGTGAGATTTGTACTCCGCTAAAAGCTCACGCCAAATACTACTGATTCCGAGTCCAAAATCGAGTGTATTAAAGCACGTTTACGTCCGATCATCATCGGGTGTTTTGTTGGAAACCGCTATAGACACTAGCTGGCAAAATGCGGGTGTCTATAGAGCCCCCACTCTGACTAAGGCTTGGACAAGGCGAAAGTCAGAGTAGCTACCGGGCCAATTACGATCTGGCAGCCTTCCGATCGGGTTGGTTATAGTCCGTTAGACTTGCGTGAAGGGCTCGCCAGCCATAAGCAGTGGGTCATACCTGTCCAGATCATAATAGCTCCGTGGGGAGTAAATGAGCTGCGCAGAGACTTGCTTCTTAAGTCCTGGGTGTACATGTATGCTGACACATAACAATTTGTATTAACATTTATGTGAAACACCGACTCAAGCTGGGGAAGTAAAATTTGATTCCTCGAAAATTTTGAAAATTTTGGATTTTTTTAAAAGAGGAATGTTTGGGAAGACTCGATTCCTGTATCAGATTCGGAGAAGGGCTTTGAAGCCTTGAGTCGAGCCCGCGTGGGCTAAGAAAGCATTGACAGGATTCCTATTCCTAAGGTAATTAGAGATGCTAACAAGATTTCTTTATTATAAATAGAAGGCTCCCTGCTTCAATTTTCTGCACCTCAACTCAAATTCCTTTTTCTCTTCTCAAAATCCTTTGGATTTTAAAGAAAAGTATCTGCTATGGGTATCGAACAATTGACTGCAATGCTCCAAGCATGGTCCCAGTATTTCAGGGATGAAGAAAAACTTCAGCTGACCCAGATGGGAATTGTCGCTCTTTTCCCGCTCCAACGTCTTAGGGTTGACTCACACTTCCTAGATGTCTGCCTAATGTTTTGGGATACTACCCATCATGTTTTCGCGTTTCCTCGAGGAGAAGTATGCCCTCTTCCTGGAGAAATTGTAACTGTGGGCGGTTGGTGCCCTAGTGCTCGTCCTGCTATTCCTCCGTTTTACCCTGATCCAAGGCGGAGGTTGAGAGACTTCCTTGGTCTGTCTCATGCTGAGACGGACCGTATGGTGCAGGGAGTTTTAGTTTCTTAAACCGGCCAAACTGGACCCAAACCGGGCACTCGATCGAGTGCTCCCGCGCCACTCGATCGAGTAACCCTAAACCGGGGTATTTCCCTATAAATACCCCATCACCCCAACACATTAAAAAAGACTTTTTCAAGCATTCACCACCTCAAAAACCTTCATATTTTCAACCACATTTCAGCCATCAATCACCATTATCTCGACATCTCCATATACACACACATACGACCCTAAAACCAAGAGCAAAACTCGTTAAAATCCATCTCTACAAAACCACATACACAACATAACTCCCCTACGTATCTCGACGCTCCCATGACTTTGCCACCATTTGACGAGCCCTATTCCGAGAAACAAAAGCACGTAGGTTGAGGGTGTAACATTTAATCCCGACATCCCTTTCTCCCTTCTTATTTTTATCGTTTTTTTTATATATATTTATTTATACATATACTAATTAATCGATAATAACGATACTATTTAATTACTAACATACTAACTTTTCATTTTATGTATACTAACATTTTATTTTATGTCAACTAACATCTAACATTTATTTATCGTACGCTAACCCCTAACATTTAATTATCGTCATTTACATTTTGTTATAATATTAATACGGCGTATATTTATCATAAAAAAACTATTTTCAAAACGATCCGAGCAACGTCAGTTGAGGCTAAATTAACGATCGTAGGCCTAAAAGGCCAAATTACGATGTTAAAATGCCGAGGACCTAAGTTTGCGACGACGGTCGAATTTTCGGGTCGAATATGTTTAATTACGAATTCCGCCTAAAGTCTATTTAATCCCTTTACAAGTTGTATTGGAGGTGGCGCCCTTCGAGGAGCGCCGCCCTAAACACTTAAGGGCGGAATAGATCGTGGAGATTCGTCGTTAAATATGTCCAACCCCATCTCATTCAAAATATTATTCTAAAAGAATCATCGACAAATCGGATTAGGACGAAACCCGTTGACGCCGAATTAATTGTCACACGATCCGAAAGGATTGATTACGACATTATGACGCGGAGGGAATCTATTCGTTTTAGTCCGATCAAATTCGATTTTACAAATTCGCTCTAAAAACTAGATGACGGTTCTATAACCGAACGTCGAGTATGACGAGCCATCGAAATTTACACTAATATAAATTAGACAATATTTATATTTAGTGTAATTACATGTCGATTTCAAAATCAATAAATCGGAATTGTTACTTTTTCCGAATCGAGTAGCACCTCGAACAGAGGGTACTCGATCGAGTGCCTTGGCTCACTCGATCAAGTGACACCTCAAATAACAGGCAGAAGGCCTCCACGAGGGGCACTCGATCGAGTCTCCCCCATGACTCGATCGAATGTCTTGTATCATGCCTAAACCATGAGCCTTCTAAATATCGTAAGCCTAATCAATTTCTTTTTACGACTTAGTCATCACCTGTTAATTCAATCACGTGATTCCTTATTCAAAATTCACGCATTTTATTCTATTTTATTACTTTCACGACTTTGACTAATATCTTAACCGACTAGTTTTGTGTCGACGACTCCTTAGTCGTTTCCGACGCATGACTAGTCTAGACATCAATCTTTCAATATGATAAGTCGGGACAAGGCATCGAGACCCGGGATCGAGCTAGCACCACGCTTCGGTCCCATACGTGAATACGTATTAAATTCTCCGTCCTCCGTTTAATGCACAATATAATGTGTATTTAATCGAAGTTTGTCCATCTATTCAAATTACGGTATAGCTTACATTTTGTATTTACGGATACGTTTATGGTTAATGTTTACCGTTTTCTATTTCGATTATTATTTTATCGCTCGTTGTATTGTAAATTCCGGGTTGTATTCCGCCCGTGTAATTTGTAATTTATTTACGAGTTTTCTATTTTTGATGTTTGACATTTATTGCCTTAAATGAACATCGCATGCTAAATCACTTTGACGTGAATCAAGATGCATTAAAATGACGTAGCAACCCATTCGATATTTATATCTCGTAAAACGTTGTTTGCATAACATTTTACCGGATTACTAGCACGCGTATTAGAAAGTCAAACGATGTCTTAGTAGAGGTCGTAAGTGCGGACGGGGTTGGGTGTCCTTTGTGGGCTTCCCAACACGTACCCTCACCCCTTACTCAGAACCTCGGTTTCCGGATGCCCGAAACCGTTGGCGCACGAGAGTCATTCTATACACGATAACCGATAGTGACGGTATCGGTATCGCAATGCAAAAGGACGAGCCCAATAAAATCTAGAACTGAAATGGGCCGTATTTTGTGTACGGTCCATGGCGATATAGAGTGGGCTCGAATGGGCCCGAACTCCCACAAAGTTCGGTGGCGATTCCATTTTGACTTAAATTCCAATTCGATCCATTCTCATATGGAGATGCATTCGCCTACCCAAACCCGCGCGTGGCCGCGTCGGGGTGGACCTACGTCATGTCAACAATTTGGCGACTCCGCTGGGGATTAACTGATGAGTGACTAACCATCGGCATCCTCAGGGTGAGACTCGAATAGAAATCGTTTGACTAGTACAATACGCGTTTTAGTTTTACGGTTCATGCATAACCCCATATTTTCCCGGGCCGGTACTGGTGACCGACGTCCCACTATACCACGATGTACTCCCCCTTGGATACGTCAAAGGTGTTCATAGTCGATTCGTATGGACTTTGCGGCATTTTCTAAGCTCAACTCGACTTAGGAAGTCCGTCCCGATTCTCTTCTAGACAATGAGCACTAGTATAGACCCCATTTAGACCGACCGAGACTTAGTGTAAAGCATACATGGCGTCGTTATAATGCTTACGTGACTATGTGCTACTTGGTTTCCGTGTCGTTTTCAAAAATCATCATTTCAAAAAAAATGCATCTTTCCAAAATATTCAATTTTCAAAAATCGGAATGCTGCCGAAAATTTGACTTACGATTTGACTCAAAACAAGTTTCTTTTTAGCCGGCATGCTATCAATTTCAAAATTCGAATTTATGATCCACCATTCAATTTTCGAATTTTCAAAATTCAATTTCGATTTTCAGAATTTCAAAATTCCATTTCGATTCCAAATCTTCGAGATGCCAATCTTGATTTTCAAATCTCAGAGATGCCGTTTTAGACTTTCAAATCTTCGGGTTCTTATTTTCGATTTTCGGAAATTTATTTTCGATATTCAAATTTTCAATATTAAAAAATATTCAATTTTCAAAAATCGGAATGCTGCCAAAAATTAGAAATATGACTTGACTCAAAACAAGCTTTTTTTTAGCCGGCTTGCTTCCCATTTCAATATTCGAATTCCGATCCTCATTCGATTTTTGAATTTTCAAAAAATTCCATTTCGATTTTGAATTTTCAAAATTCTATTTCGATTTTCAAATCTTCGAGATTCTATTTCAATTCTTCGAGATGCCGTTTTCGATTTTCAAATCTTCGGGATCCCGCTTCCAATTTTTCAAATTATCGGAATTTTTTTTTTCTAAATTCAAATTTCAAAATTCCAAATATTCAACTTTTCAAAAACTCGGAAAGCTACCGAATTTAGTACTTATGATTTTACTCAAAATAGCCTATTTCTAGGCGGTATGCCGCCCATTTCAAATTTCAAAAATTTTCAAACCCCCAAAATCGCGGCTTGATGTCACTTTTCCAATTTTTGAAAAGTCGGGCCATCCACCGGTTTTCTCGGATTTTTTTTTCTGAAAATTTCCTTTTCAAAACTTTCCTCTTCTTAGGACTTCCCGTATTTAGCAGTGTCGGGTCTTGTTATAAGTCGTCGAAGGTTTTTAGCGTTGAAACTCCGTCGATCCTATATCACGAGTTTCTTCCCCATCCCAGTCCGCCTTATCCTAAAGGAATAACCGACCAACACGAGTCATACACTCGTAAACGGAAGGTTCGTCTTAACACTTGAGTCCTAACTAGAAAGTCTCAAGCGATCTTTCCCTCTAGCAGGACGGTCCCCACGACCTTTCCTAAGGGAATCTCGCCCGTCTTTCCATCCGTTAGTCGAGTCCTCCCAATTCTAGCATCCTTTAACTTAAGGATCTACCCTAATCACAGGGTCATCCTTATTCAAGTCGGGTCTAGGGTCTCTAGCATAGAAACACTGCCGATTTGACATCGCAAGTTTCTTCCCCTACCCGTCTGCCTTTCCTCGAGGCCGAGTCAACCTTTTACAAGGCATAGCCCTATAACAAAAGGTTCGTGATTCTTACATCTAAGGGTCACTCGTCCGACACTCGAGTCTTAACAAAACCTTCGATTACACTTGGGGGCTACCCTTCAGCAGAGCGGTCAATCACGGTTGCTCTAAGGGTCATGTCTTACACGTGTTGTCTCACGTAACCCACTTTTGAATCACTTAGATGTCACACCATCTGAGTCCTTTTAGAGTCCTCGGTCTCACTCGGGGGCTACCCTTCAGCAGAGCGGTCAATCACGGTTGCTCTAAGGGTCATGTCTTACACGTGTTGTCACACGTACCCCACTTTTGAATCACTCAGATGTCACACCATCTGAGTCCTTTTAGAGTCCTCAGTCTCACTCGGGGGCTACCCTTCAGCAGAGTGATCAATCACGGCTGCTCTAAGGGTCATGTCCTACACGTGGTGTCTCACGTGTGTCACTTTCGAGTCGTTTGGATCCCGCACCATCTGAGTCCTATCAGAGTCTTTAGTCTCACCGGGAGCTATCCTCCACCCGGGCATTCGACCACAGTCACCTTAAGGGGTACCTTACGTTCATCATACACCGGCGTTCTTATGATGCCCTCTTCGAGTCGAACATATGCTACGAACACTCGAGTCTCCTAAAGGCTTAGGTCGCCACGGTTGGTCCAAGCACGCAACGTGGTCAAACATGGTCGCCCCATTTTCGGACTCACCCTCGTGCAACTTGAGTCTCACCATCGAGTCCAAGCCAGGGTCGTTACCTCGTCTAGGTCAACGTTTGAGTATCCCGACCCAAGAGTCTTTGTCGACCCGTCACCCTGGGCCATGTCTAGTTTGACTCCCTCTCTTGCATTTGTGCAAAATCGAGTTTAGGCGAGTTGTGGCACCTGTCGTTTTCTCCAATCAAAGACCTTACCAAAAAAAGAAACAACCAACCGAGCATCCGGAAGTCCGGATTTGATTCGAGTCTAAGTCTGAGTCCGAGTCTAGGATACCCTACATCCTCATTTCCAAATCAGAGTCAGAGTCATTTGCATTCTGTCCTCTTTTCAATAATTCAGTGGAATCAGCTTTTCTATTTCTCATATATGCTTTCCTTATGTGTTTCCGAGAACATGATGAACACCATCATACACTGTGAGCATATGCACGTGACTATTATAGGCACATCTATAATGACAGCAGGAACTGAGACCCGTGTTTTCCTTTACCTGTTCCATGTCTGGTATAGAAATCCACAAAACTACCCCTAGCAGGAGCGGTATCAAATCCTATGACAAATCTAGGTAGTCTCCTAGTTTGGGTTTAGGACGGGAGGCAAGCTCATTTCCCACAATAAACACCTCTCCAATAAGACTGACCAATCCTTACCTTAGGCATTAGTCTGACCAGAAGCAAAAAAAAGAAGCATCGTGACTCTATAGACTTGATGCCAAAAATACCTAACTCGGGACGATGCTCCCGGCAAGCCTGCTCGGAATTATGATGACAATACCGAGATCCAAACCACCATGCTTACAGTAGAGTACTCCACCAAGAGTTGCACTCACACAAATACCAACTAGGCTTACACCTTACAAAGGTTTAGGTCCACAAGCCTAATCCAACTGATAGGCCCACCCCCAAATCCACCCACAACACCATAGGAGGAGATTACCGTGAAAAAAAAAAAAGAAAGAAAAGAAATAGTTGGACAAAAAAAATCAAAAGTCCAAGGAAAAAGCAAAAGGCCAAAACAAAAGAGCTGGCCATCAAAAAAAAAAAGAACTCTAAACACCCCCCGACCAGATACGGTCAATCCCTTGACCGGGGCACGGTCAACTCAAATGAAGAATCCCATGACCAGGGCTAAGAAATCAACCAACTAAAAAATATTCCGTAGTCAACGGTCAATTAAAAATTATCAAAACCCATACCATCCAATAAGGGAGTGACAATCAAGCTGGACAGCTAACACCACATCTAGCCTTCCCACATTACAACCCTCAAGACCTTCTCGAGATCTAGGCTAAGAGACAGCCCGGAATTTTGAGGATTCAAGCTCCATAGGATACACCCTAACCATTAGGGCTAGACATGGAAATCAGATCCCGCATTATTAAACCTACCCCGATCGAAGTTCGAGTCATTTTTACTCGACTTCCTCCTTTCCTACCACATTACAATACCTTACCCTCGAAGCCTTAGCTCCACAAAATCGATCTCCAGATTTCGAATCATCAAGGCCACTTGCGACCTAGCTCCACATTTCCAAAAACATCCAAACCAGTTACCAACCCCAAACGCGGGAACTCAACCTGCGGTCGGCATAGAACATGCCCAAATAGTTCACACCACCTCTGGGGGCTACCCCGGAGAACGCTCACAGTCACAGGATCAATATCCTAACTGTTCTACCCCTTTGATCAAGACATCATTGGAAATTCACCTAGCCTACACCATCGCTATGGCTAGTTACACACAAAGCCCTAATAAACTAGGCACCATAACATTTCTTTCAATTCACTGAACTACGGCTTGGTTTGATTTCACTACACGTGAATGCGTAGGCAGCCCTTCAAACAAGGGCAAAACCACCCACATTGACACAAATATAAAAAAAGCACCATCATTCTTATCACGACACTGTCATGTTCTCAACAACTAGCTTTGTCGTCTTGGGGGCTTCTCTTAGGCAGAAGACTCCCATCCACTCACATAATCCAAATGATTTTCAAAAACTAGCCTCCTTTATATAGAGTGTCCTAGTACTAGGCTCAGTCGAAGACAAGAATTTGTCAGGGACTCGAAGCGATACCCATTTTGGGACTGTACCCGAAAACCCAAAAAAGATCCAAAAGAGCACCAGACTATAACAATGCTACTACTAAGTCCTGTCGTTACAGTCTCGTTACAGACTACTGCAGCCACCCTATAGCACATCCTTCCCATTTCGATGTTCGACCGTGTTGCCACTCGCCTAGGCTACGGAATAACGTAGCTTAAGAGTCTTGTTATCTTAGGTGGCCCACCCTCCTACCGAGTCGCGGTCCAATCCCTCGAGAGTCCAGTCGTGTCTGTCAACTCGTCGTCCTGTCACGTCCAGAGTCGAGTCTGTCGGTATGCCTCTCTCTTCAAATTTTTACTTTGAAGTTTGCAAAACTTAGCCATTTTAGAAAATCCTTTCCGACAAGGTCAAATTTCAGATTTCTTTTCTACCCCTTTCAATTTTGAAAACCTATCTCCTGGCACGTGTGCTGCTATCAGGACTTCGATTTCAAAATTAAGCAAGAATCTTTTCCCCCGCGCGAGTCAGTCTATAGATGCTAACTGCATTTTCTGTATGCTATCTTGCTACCTGCTATATTTGCTATTTCTGCCTATATATCTAACATTTCAGGTGCCAGCTTGGCTTCCCAACAGAACATCAAGTTTTTATTCCCCAGCGTGAGACGGAGTTTCATTTAAAATGGCACATGCAAATTGAGATGTGTCTGCAAACAGGCACACCCAGGGCTTCTTAGGCAAGCTCCCGCGTAATTCAAATTGGGATGTGTCTGCAAACGAGCACACCCAGGGCTTCTTAGGCAAGCTCCCACGTAGTTCCGAATTGAGATGTATCTGCAAACAGATACACCCAGGGCTTCATAAACAAGCTCTCGAGAAACACACTAAGTTCCCCAGCGGAAAACCCGAAGCGACATTTCTCCCAAAACAGCACGGGATGCACCTACATACAAGTACACTCAGGACTTCGAAGGCAAGTCCGATTCTCCACGGAGCTATCAACACCAACTCAGGTATGATTTCTATCTTATGGCTGGCGAGCCCTTTTACGCGGGTCTAATGGACTATAAACGACCCAATCGGAAGTCTGACTTTTGCCTTGTCCAAGCCTCAGTCAGAGTGGGGGCTCTGTAGACACCCACAGTTGGCCACTAGATGTCTATAGCAGTTCCCAAAAAAACACCCGATGATGATCGGACGCCAACATGCTTTAACGCGCTCGAATATGGGCTCGGAATCAGTAATGTCTGGCATGGGCTTTTAGCGGAGTACAAATCTCACAAAATTGACCTCAAATTCAGGCCCAGTGAGCCGTTCCAATAAAATGAGACAAATTTGGGTCAAAACCGTCACCGGAAACAAAACCATCTTTTAGCGACCGAATCAAAACCCGGTCAAAGTCGAATCCCGAGACGAACCAGCCTCATATTATGTCCAAATACACAAAATGAATCAAGTCACAATAACCAAATCCTTTCAAAAAAAGTTAACAAATCATGCCCTATTTACACTCCTTCCTTCCCGATCCACTCAATCGAGTGGCTCACATCCACTCGGTCGAGTAAGGCCATAAACCGGCCAAACCGGACCCAAACCAGCCACTCGATCGAGTGCTCCCGCGCCACTCGATCGAGTGACCCTAAACCGGGGTATTTCCCTATAAATACCCCATCACCCCAACACATTAAAAAAGACTTTTTCAAGCATTCACCACCTCAAAAACCCTCATATTTTCAACCACATTTCAGCCATCAATCACCATTATCTCGACATCTCCATATACACACACATACGACCCTAAAACCGAGAGCAAAACTCGTTAAAATCCATCTCTACAAAACCACATACACACCATAACTCCCCTACGTATCTCGACGCTCCCGTGACTTTGCCACCATTTGACGAGCCCTATTCCGAGAAACAAAAGCACGTAGGTTGAGGGTGTAACATTCAATCGCAACATCCCTTTCTCCCTTCTTATTTTTATCGTTTTTTATATATATTTATGTATACGTATACTAATTAATCGATAATAACGATACTATTTAATTACTAACATACTAACTTTTCATTTTATGTATACTAACATTTAATTTTATGTCAACTAACATCTAACATTTATTTATCGTATGCTAACCCCTAACATTTAATTATCGTCATTTACATTTTGTTATAATATTAATACCGCGAATATTTATCATAAAAAAACTATTTTCAAAACGATCCGAGCAACGTTCGTTGAGGCTAAATTAATGATCGTAGGCCTAAAAGGCAAAATTACAATGTTAAAATGCCGAGGACCTAAGTTTGCGACGAAGGTCGAATTTTCGGGTCGAATATGTTTAATTACGAATTCCGCCTAAAGTCTATTTAATCCCTTTACAAGTTTAATTGGAGGTGACGCCCTTCGAGGTGCGCCGCTCTAAACACTTAAGGGCGGAATAGATCGTGGAGATTCGTCGTTAAATATGTCCGACCCCATCTCATTCAAAATATTATTCTAAAAGAATCATCGACAAATCGGATTAGGACAAAACCCGTTGACGCCGAATTAATTATCACACGATCCGAAAGGATTGATTACGACATTATGATGCAGAGGGAATCGATATTCGTTCTAGTCCGATCAAAATTCGATTTTACAAATTCGCTCTAAATACTAGATGACGGTTCTAAAACCGAACGTCGAGTATGACGAGCCATCGAAATTTACACTAATATAAATTAGACAATATTTATATTTAGTGTAATTACATGTCGATTTCAAAATCAATAAATCGGAATTGTTACCTTTTCCGAATCGAGTAGCACCTCGAACAGAGGGTACTCGATCGAGTGCCTTGGCTCACTCGATCAAGTGACACCTCAAATAACAGGCAGAAGACCTCCACGAGGGGCACTCGACCGAGTCTCCCCCATGACTCGATCGAATGTCTTGTATCATGCTTAAACCGTGAGCCTTCTAAATATCGTAAGCCTAATCAATTTCTTTTTACGACTTTAAGTCATCACGTGTTAATTCAATCACGTGATTCCTTATTCAAAATTCATGCATTTTATTCTATTTTATTACTTTCACGACTTTGACTAATGTCTTATACGACTAGTTTTGGGGCGACGACTCCTTAGTCGTTTCCGACGCATGACTGGTCTAGACATCAATCTTTCAATATGATAAGTCGGGACAAGGCATCGAAACCCGGGATCGAGCTAGCACCACGCTTCGGTCCCATACGTGAATACGTATTAAAGTCTCCGTCCTCCGTTTAATGCACAATATAATGTGTATTTAATCAAAGTTCGTCCATCTATTCAAATTACGGTTTAGCTTACATTTTCCATTTACGGATCCGTTTATGGTTAATGTTTACCGTTTTCTATTTCGATTATTATTTTATCGCTCGTTGTATTGTAAATTCCGGGTTGTATTCCGACTGTGTAATTTGTAATTTATTTACGAGTTTTCTATTTTTGATGTTGGTCATTTATTGCCTTAAATGAACATCGCATGCTAAATCACTTTAACGTGAATCAAGATGCATTAAAATGACGTAGCAACCCATTCGATATTTATATCTCGTAAAACGTTGTTTGCATAACATTTTACCGGATTACTAGCACGCGTATTAGAAAGTCAAACGATGTCTTAGTAGAGGCCGCTAAGTGCGGGCGGGGTTGGGTGTCCTTTGTGGGCTTCCCAACACATACCCTCACCCCTTACTCAGAACCTCGGTTTCCGGATGCCCGAAATCGTTGGCGCACGAGAGTCATTCTATACACGATAACCGGTAGTGACGGTATCGGTATCGCAATGCAAAGGGATGAGCCCAATAAACTCTAAAACCGAAATGGGTCGTACTTTGTGTACGGTCCCAAACTCGAGAAAGCCAATTAGACCAAATGGATGGATAAGTGTTTGCAAATGGTAAGGGTTAACTAACTACCGCTATTTTCCTTCCTCGGGACTCGGTCCTCTAGTAGGCATTTCACGACAATAAGTCAACCAAGGGATTATTTGTGGTTGGGAAAGATTTTATTTGAGATTTTGATTTTATTTTCGGTTTTCTTTACCCATTATTTCGGTTTGAGGTTTTTTTTTAATTTTTTTTTTATGCCCTTCTTCTTCCTTTTTCTTTTTTTCTTGCTTTGAATAGCCCATATTTGGCTAGATGGTATATTTGAGGTTCAAGGTAAAGCATAAACTTACATACTTATTTGTGGAAATGGGTAAATGGTAGAGAAATAGGCTAGTCGGGTGTGCACCCCCTCCGAACCGATAAAAGGATGAAAATTTGGACTAAAAATGGCTTCTCAAGTAAAGTCACCTAAGAGAACGGGAAACGGTAACCAAGGCCTTATCACTCCATGGGTGGTCAAGGTGGTCAAATGCAAATCCCGATGTAGACTCCTAGTAGAAAACATGGACTTATGGTAAAAATCCAATGCAAAAATTGGTTCAAGGTCGTTCTACTAGAAGTATGTCCAAAAATCAAAAAGGGTTACTAACAAGGGAGTAATAAACACTCGGCCTAAACTCAAAATTGGGTTTTCGAAAACTTAACCTAGACAAACTATACAGAAAATAAAAAGGACAAAAAAATGATAAAAACACAAGGAAACAAAACAAAATCACAAGTATAGCCAAGCACTCCAAACTCCATCAAGTCAACACAATCCACAACTACCAATTCCAAAATGTTCACCAAGTGAACCTCCAAATAGCATATATGCCCAAACTCCCATGCATAAGAGAAGGGGATAAAACGAAGGTAGAAGATATTACCGCGCGACCTTCATTTCATTTTCGCTACCTTACGCACCCATACTAAATGGTCGGTGGTGTACCTATAAGAAGGAGAATGCAAAGCAATACAAGTGACAAAAAAATAAAAATAAAAGAGAAGAAAACTAAAATGAAGAGAAAAAGGAAAGGGAATTTTTTTGGGTTTTTAGTTTATAAAGGTAAAAAAATGAAAAAGAAAATGAAGAAAACTAAAACAGTGCATTGTCCTCAATGCGCGAATATGGAATCGAAAAAGAGGAAAAAGGGAAAAGAACGGAAAATCTTTTTGAATTTTTATGATTTTTCAAACGTTTTTGTATTTTTTCAAAAATGAAGAGAATGAAAAGAGAATCAAGTGAAAATGAAAAAAGAAAGAAGAAGAAAATAGAAAAGGAAAAATTAAAGAAAATGAAGTGGCGGGCATAGGTGTAATCACGTCACCTAGACCCTGGCCAAAAATCGAAAAATAAGAAAGAAAATGAAGTGAAAATAAAAGGAAAATGAAAAAAAAAAGGAGAAAAATCGATAAGGGAAGAAAGGGCGTAGGTGTAATTACATCACCTCGCCCGATTCCGCACAAATCAGGAATAATCAAAAGAAAAAGAGAAATTTTTGGATTTTTCAAATGGTCTTGGTGCGATCAAATCACCTAAGACCGGTAGCATACAATCAGGTCCTTCTTCTCTAAGGTACCTGAAAATAAACCTCACGTGTGTAACGACCCAAGTAGGGTCACGGAGGGGCTGGCAACTTCCCAAACCAACAAAAATATCATCATCAACAATAACCAACAACCAAAATTATCAATGCCAAAACTGGCGTTGCAGAGACTGATAAAGATTACTGAGAACAAGAGAAATTACTACCGACGACTGACAACCGACATCCTACACCCCCACTTTAACACAGACGACACTCAACTACTCACATAGGACCCGGGGGACGAGGTGGTGGGTAGTAAGACCCTGGCGGAGGTATACCGAAGAATCGATCAAAATAGTGTTGTTGCTGTTGCAACAACCTTTGGTTCTCCTCCGCCGCCAACCTCGCTGCTTCGGCATCCCTAGCAGTGTCCCTAGCCATTTTGAAGCTGTTCCGGGCATACTCAAAAGAGTCCCTAGAGTACGTGTAAGAGCTGTGCGCAGTATCGCGCGCATCCCGGGCTACATTGTAGGCGTTTTGGGCCACGTTGAGTGATGTGGTGGAATGCTCCCAAGTCTGACGTGTACGATCATAGACTTCCCCCCATTGGTTATAAAAGTCTTCAGATCCGAAGAATGAAGAGTGTCTCGGAGGACTCATGTTGACATTCTTGTGAAAACCGGGGGTAGACTGGGTGAAAGTGGAGTGTCGGTGTGGTGTGAAGTCTGAGAATTCGGGGGTGAAAAATTGTGAGGTTTGAGGTTCGGTCTGGCGGGAGGAAGAGGGTACGTGTGATGAAGAAGGTAATGTTCTACGATCCTCATCCCGAAAGGTTTCAACCTCCGGTTTCTCCTCTAACACATCTACCATCTCAATATCATCGTCACCATAGTCTAGAGGTCCCTTGGGGTAATTAATCTGATAGAACTTACCACGGGTGTGACCCCGAATGTACTCCCCGGACCTCTTCGGCATGCCGAAGTTCTCCTCAACATCTTGCCTAACCCATTCGGGGTTAGGCATCGCTATAGCTCTCAACTCAGTAATATTATACAAAAACAAACTGTTATAATCCCCTTTTTGGGGCCAAACGAGGAAAGGCCAATAAACTTCATCTAGATAAATTCCTGATCCATCTACTGGTGTCATGCTGCTAAAATCGACACCTAAAGCTCTAGCTATCATCGTTACAACACCACCACAAGAAATTCTCTTGCGGTTGCCCTTCGCAACTTGGGCAAAATGCGTAGCTAGGGCCTCAGACATGTCGATAGACGGGCCTCTATTCAAAACTGCATCCTCTAACAGTTGTACAGCTGTAGCACTACAATTATGGTGCGTATCATAGCTTGAAAAGAAGGAATTGGCTATGATACGCGCCAAGTATTAGAGGAAGGGGTTCCGAATGGAGAAAGAACGCATCTTCCCTCCTTTAAAGGTCCTTTGGCGGGTAATTTTAAACCAAAATCGTTCACGGGCAAATTTTTCATCCCGAGTCTGTCCTGCCCTAGGCCTTCCAAGGACAGAAGTAGGCAAGCAAGCAATGCACCAAAATCTCACAAATTCAGGACGTATAAAGTTTCTCACAACAGGAAGGTGACGGTGGTATTGTCATCACCGCTCAGCTCAAAAGTTGCGAAAAACTCACACGTTAGCTTTTTAAAAGTTTCCTCCTCCTCAGAGGTATAAAGATTAATCAGACAAAGGTTTCGGCACCTCGCTTGTACCTGCGTTTCAATACCCATGCGCACATGTACATCTCGAGCCGCCCAACGAGTTGGCTCGAGACGAGAGACCCAAAATTTCTTAAATTTCTCAATGTGGGCTTTTTTAGCAAAATAAACACCAGAATTAGAATCACGGGAATTACGACGTATAAAAGGGTAAAGTACCTCAAGCGGAACAGGTTGTTCACGCGGGACGGTTTCTTGTGTTTGAACGGGCATCGGGACGGATTCGTCTCGGACTTCGGCCGACTCGTCGGATCTTGAAGAGGACGTCGAACCCGAATTACGGTTGAGCATAGATGATATCTTTTTCCTTGCCATTTGCTTGACTCTCCTCATCTTTGTTGATTAAATTTGGTGATTTTGTGATGGAGGTTAGGGTTTGGGGTTGTCAAAATTGGAACGATTTTTCAAAACAAAATCAAGAAGTTGATAGGATTGTGGTATGGATGAAGAATATGTGATTGGATTAAAAATTGGTGAAGAAATGGAAGGATTAGAGGTGATTTAAGATGGTGGAATTTGGGGATTTATGGGGTTTTTGGGGTTTGTTTGAAGAGAGATAGAGAGTGGAGAATGGTGATTATGAAGAAGGGAAGGGGTTTGGCTGGGTATAGGTGACGCGAGGTGGAATTTCGCCCGGTGGTCACCATCGGGTGAAATTTCACTAGACAATCTTCGGACCAAATTTTGTCATTTGCGCGCAGCTTCACCATCGGGAAAAATTTCGCCCGGTGAGATTCTACGGGGTGAAATTTCACCCGGCGGGTTTTTCGTCAAATCCCAAGTCGCCAGTAAGTTTACCGTCGGGCAAAATTTTGCCCGGTGAGATTCCACCGGGTGAAATTTTACCCGACGGGTTTTCCGTCAATTCATTAATTCCAAAAAAACGCCATCGGGTGCAGTTTCACCCGACGGACCTTGGGCCACAATTCCACCGGGTGAAATTTCACCCGGTGAGATCCTTCACACCAAATAAGCCTTTTCCTGCGAAAATTCTCTTCGACTTGGTCCAAACCAACCTTAGCTCTTCGACAAAACCAATTTTCTCGATCCACGTTTTGGATACAAGGAGAAAAATTTTCTTAATCATTGTAGAACAACCCAAATATTCCGAGAGAAATCTTCACAATTCCTGGAGATACCATAAAAGGCAAGCTCCAAAAGAAAAATGCAAAAGCTATTGTCCACAGAAAATAAAAGGGGTTAAGAATATACAAATATTTACAAGGTGGTTATTAAGGACACCACCAAACCGAATTAAATTGTTTGAGCTTAGTCGGGGTTGCTTGAGAAGCAACCCGGAGGGTCTTGATCATTAACGTCAAATTCAATGTTACCGATCTTGAACTCTTTTCTAAACTCCGGCAAGCCCATAAGTCGTACTACCTCGGGAAGCATTGCAAATTCTTCCGGAATACCTTCTTCGGAGGTAGGAACGAGTATAAATAGGGCACCATTGTCTTCTTCGTTATCATAGTCAAGATCTTCAGTGGATGGTTCTTAATTGGATGGAAATTCCACCATTTGATTCCATTACTCCCCTTAAGAAGAATTTTCGAGAAGGAATGCGGGAATCACAAATTGAACCGTATCATTAGCAACATTGAAAGATAGTCGCCCTCACTTCACATCAATAATTACTCCACCGGTAGGTAGGAAAGGCCGTCCAAAGAGAATAGGATTCCGCTCCTCTATAGGCATGTCAAGAATAACAAAATTGGTGGGGATGTATAGATTCACCACGTTAACCATGAGGTTGCAGGCTAGTCCATAAGGTTCCTTTGTAGTTCCATCGGTCATTTGCACATTAACTGGGAAGTAGTCCAAGTCCTTGATACGGATGGTTCGGGCAATGGCTAGGGGCATTAAACTAATGTCGGTGCCAAGGTCACACAAGGCTCGGTCTATCAAGACATGGTATATGGAACAAGGTATAGAAAAGCTACCCGGATCACCTAACTTGATGGGAATTGTAACTTTTGGGGTTACTCTTGGGGAAACTGGACCTTCTTCCCTCTCGGTGGGTTTCAAAATAATGTCTCGAATGTATTCGGACGGGGTGGGCATGGAAGGATTAGTATCAATGTTTTCGATAAGGTCGGTGAAAGTTATTCTATTTAGAGCTTGGTTATTGGAGGGGACATGTGGCTTGTCACTCATGGGTGGTACTTCAATTCTAGAGATTAGATTCATATCTTATATTAGAATTTGTTCAATAACGTAGGTAAGGTCTCCTACAAGATATTTGGACGGATCACTTCTTGGTCTTTCGGTTACACCCTTGACCACTTTCTCATCGGATTCATTGATTGAGGGATGAGATGTAAGAGTTTGTGGATCAACTGGTTTCACCGGTTCCTTTTTGCTCATTACCTTAATGGCATTCATGGATGCTTGATTGGAAGAATTGGTCTGCTGTTGAAAAGATCGAGCTTGCGAGGTGGTACGTGCCTCTAAAGCTTCAAGTCTAGCTCGATTTGACGCATTTTCTTTCAATAGAAAATTGATTGTTTGTTGAATGTCATAAAGAATTTGAGAGTTACCTTGAAAATGCCTTGGAGGACCTTGATTATGTGGAGGATAGGTTCCAAAAGGAGGACCATAGTTTAGTTGAGGTGGTCCTTGAGAATAAGAATAACCCTGATTGAATTGACTTGCATGAGGAGGTCTTGGTTGATAGTAGAACCCATATGAATTAGGATAAACCCTTTGATTGGGGGCTCTTAGTGTTGCATTATCTTGAAAAGGATATGGTCCTTGAGCTGGCATAAAATAAGATCCGGTTCCAAAATTGGGATTATTCGAGTGAGATTTTTCATGGGTTCCTTGGGTGTTGGATTGACAAGCATTCTCATTTCTCATACACAAATCGGAGTCGTGGTCATATTTCCCGCAATGATCACATGGAATTTCGATGCGATACAATTTGGGTGGTGAAGTGGATGATCGTTTTGGTGAATTCACCCTTCTTGGTGGAGTTGATCCTTTTGGAGATGTTCTAGTCTTGGGTGGAGAATTGGCTCTAACGACATATACTTCAAACTGTTTGACCAACTCCTCGAATCTAGCTTCAGGATCGGCTCTCCTTTCGATTGACGACGTTGACTCAACACTTAGCTCTCCATGTTCATCATTTTTGGAATAATCATCATTCTTGGCTATCCTTTCAATTAGTTCCTTGGATTCGATTTCATTAAGCAAAAAGAAATCGCCTTTTACCGCAGCATTGACATTATCTTTGGCATTATCCAATAACGAGTGGAAGAAAATATGAAGTAGAAGCCAACTAGGAATGTCGTGGTGCGGACACCTCCTTTGCAATGTTTGAAATCGGTCTCAGGCTTCACTTATGCTTTCATTTTCTTGTTGTTGAAATGTTTGAATTTCCCGTCTGAATTTGTTGGTCTTGGATGGTGGGAAGTATTTTTCGAGGAAGGTGTTGCACAAGTGCTCCCAAGTGCGAAAAGTATTGTTAGGGAAACTTTTAATCCATCTCCTTGCTCCATCACGCAAGGTGCGAGGAAAAACAATCCGGCGTAGTTGGTACTCGGTGACACCTTCAAGCTTGACATCAATAAGACTTTCCTTGAAAAGACAAACATGTTCTATAACATCTTAATCCGGCAATCCTTGAAAAGTATGATGTCGAATTAGATTGATGATAGAAGGTTTAAGCTCAAAACTCTCCGGAATGGCTCCGATGAAGACGGGAGAAGAAATCTCTTCAATACATGGTTGAGAATGGGACACAAGTGTATCCATACTTGAATCCTTGGATGTTGTTCAAAGGTGGGGTGTTGAGGAATGAAGAAATTGGTGGAAGATCACAATATCAAGTAGTTGCTTCGGTCCACAATATTTCCAAGCGACCTGTTCTCCGAATGGGGATCAAGTAACCTACAACAAGAGTATACCTACCAAAAACTCAACAAACAATGAGCCTCCAAGCACCTAATGGCACTAGGGTAGGAGGAAGGAAAAACAATTATCCAAACACAATAAACTAAAACTAGACTAACTGTTCACCGTCCCCGACAACGACGCCATTTTGATGCGCGTCAGATTATTGCCTATCCAACGTGGTCAAACAATATTTATAAGCTCCAACTAACTACTACGTAGTAGTGGCAAGTCGAGGTCGATCCACAGGGACGGTCAAGGATAGTCGGTCAAAAGTCTTAGTCTAGGAGTTATTGGGGTCGAGAAGGGGGGAGTTTTGGTCGAGAGGAGCTAGATTAACTAGACGAGAGAGGGAGCTAAGACGAGAAACAATTAGTGGAAAGGTATTAGGGAGAGTCGGGGAGTCAGAAATCAAGATAAGGGTGTAACATCACAAGAATTATCACAAGGTGTATAAGGGAGGTTCCACCTTTCGCTAAACCCGCTTTCGCGACGAATAAACTAAAGTCTCTGGACGGAATTACCCAAACCCCGAGTTTCCCCATATTGATCCAGGTGAGTCAAGTCAACCTAGGTGATCAAGCTAAGTAAATCAAAACACAATAATTCCATCAAGACAATATCACCCTCAAATCCAATAAACTCACAAAATAAAACCTTTATCTAGGATTCCTCCTCCCTTAGCCCCCTAACTAAATTTAGTCACTACCCATAATCAAATGTTCACCATGGAGGCTAGGAGAAAGACTAAGCACGCATGAACTAGAGGAGAATTAATTAATCTAACACAAACTATGGAGAGACAAACAAAGGAGAGAGAAAAACACTAACAATGGATTAAGAAGCAACTAAAAACAAGACTAATTAATGGAGAGAAGGGGAGAAAACAAACTACCAATTATGGAGAAAACTAAAGGAGGAAGATGAAGATTATCGTAAAAATTGAAGCTTGGAAGAGAAAATAGAAGAACTTGTCCCCAATCCTTGCAAAATTCTTCAATCTTCAACTAATTTAAGAACTTGATTGAGGATTGTTGAGTAGAATTAATCTAAAACTAATAAGTTTTACTAAATTTATGGAGTTTTTACAATGAAAGCTTACTACAACTAATACTACTACTATGGAGATTTTCTACCCTAATCCTACTCCTAAAGAGGCACACTTGAGGCTCAAGTTGAAATGGAACCCTTGGTTAACTATATATACTAATCCTTAGTGGGTCACACAATCTTAAAACCCATAATCCAATTCTTCTTCCTTAAGCTAGACCTTCACCCTTTGCATCTTCATGGGGTGAAACTTCACCCTGCGGCTGACGAGTTGATCCCACCGGGTGAAATTTCACCCGGTGAGATTTCTTTCTCGATTTGCGATTTTGGCGCGTTTTCTCCATCGGGCGAAATGTTCCATACTGAGTAAAATTACTTGTCGATCGATTGGATTACTTGAACTTTTAGTCGTGTGCTTTGCTCTTCGGTTTCCCTCTCTCTCATGCTCATAGAAGCTCAGACACGTTTTTGGTCGAAAATTTTATCAAAATAGACAGAAAACTACCAAAAGCACGTAAAATGCAAAAGAGAGACCCTAATGCGAGAATTACTCAAAATAAGGTGATAATCGCACTCTGATCTCGCAAAACGGAGGAAAAACAGGTCTACATGAAATGAAAAACTGTCCATATTTGAGACACAACAACCGTCCATATCTACCCGGACCGCATTTTGAGACAGTTCGGTTCGTCTCAGCGAATTCCCGAGACTGAAGCAATTATTAGCGTTTCGCTTCAATTGACGGACGTTATGTGTGACACGTGGCTACAACGGTGGTTCACCCGTGTCATGTGGACCATACCCAAGCCTTACCAATCCGCTTGGGTTTCTGAGTCATATCGGAAGTGGACTTCCGAGGAATCAGAAGAGGCCCGTAAGGCTTTGAAGATTGACGAAGCCTTCGACTTAGTTCCCCGGAAGACGGTGAAAGACAACAGGGGTTTCTTTGACAAAGGAGAGACTCCTGCTACTCTAGTCCGATTGGAGTCGGGTCTTAAGTCACAAACTAAGACTCGAGCTAAAGAGGCCGGTGCTAGTGGCGCGCGGGGGTGGCTAAGCCCCCAGACTGACTTAGAAAAGAGGCTCGGGCCAAGACTGGCGACCAGAGATTGATTGGGCCCGCGCGACCGGTTGCTAGAACCAGTGAGGGCCCGAGTTGGGCCGATTGAAGTGATCGAGGACTCGAGTTCGAAGAAACGAGTCCGGGCCAAGGAGGTTTCCGTGGTGATTCGGGAGCGTTCGCCTCCACGTCGTCGCCAGTGGACGGCAAAAGAGGCCAAGGACATGGGGAAGGGAAAGATGACCTAAATACCGTTTCCTTAGTTTTTTTATTATTTAAATATTATTGCTATTTATTTATAGTGTCGTGTGCTTTTCTTTTTGAATTTTTTGCAATTTGTAATTTCCCGAGTTTATCGAGTTTTTTAGTACTAAATAAAGGAAGTTTATTATTTAAGACGTTCCTGTCTTTTCTTGATTGCAGTGGTTGTGTCATTTTGAGGGGCTGGCTACGTATCCACAATTAGCTGAATCAAATCAAACGTAGTTCAGATTTTTTTATAAATTTGCAATCTTGAAATACACTAAGACTATTGGTTCGAGATGTTTACAACAGTAAAATAAATAATTTTAGCTTATTGACTTGCTTTTCGAAATTCTATGTAAAAAAACGATTCTGATAAACTTTCTAATGACATTGAGAAAAAGGGTTAGGGGTAGTAACGCTTCAGCTGGTCCAGGTTGGTTGGGTTGACAAACTCGTTCCCGTCCAGATCTGTCAGCATCACAGCTCCGCCTGATAGAATCTTTTTTTACCAAATATGGCCTGGCCCAATTAGGTTTGAATTTTTCCCTCGGGTCTACTGGTAATAAGGCTCGAACGGACTTGAGAACCAAATCCCCTTCTTTAATGTTTCTGGGCCTTACCCTTTTGTTGAAGGCCCGCTGGATCCTTTTTTGATATATCTGAATATTATTGAGGGCACGAGATTGCCGTTTGTCTAACAGAACTAGCGAGTCATACCGCGCTCGGACCCAATCAGCTTCAGGCACTTGACTTTCTAATAAGATCGGAGAGACGACACCTCCAACTCGACTGGCTGGACTGCTTCCATCCAGTATGTTAGGTAATACGGCGTTGCACCGGTTGCGGTGCGGATTGACGTCCGGTATCCCCATAATGCAAAAGGCATTTTATCGGGCCAATCACGGTAATTATCAGCCATCTGTTTTAGTATGGTGCTAATCGTCTTATTAGCTGCTTCTACCGCTCCATTTGTTTAAGGACGGTAGGGCGATGATGTATGCCTTTGAATTTTATACTTGGTCAGCAAGGCCGTTATCTCGGCTTGAAAATGGGTCCTGTGGTCACTGATAATTTCATGCGGGATCCCATACCGGCATATTATCTTGTTTGGATAAACTTGGCAACATGCTTGGCATTGAGAATACGATAAGATTCGGCTTTGACCCATTTGGTGAAATAGTTGATAGCTACCAAAATGAAGCAATGTCCTCCGGTACCGGAGGGATTTATTTTCCCGATTATGTCGATACCCCACGTTGAAAATGGACAAGGTGACGTCATGGTATACAACAGGGATGATGGCATATGTTACACATTAGCAAAGATTTGACAGTTATGGCAATGTTTGACATATAACTGACAGTCGGTTTTCTTATTGTTCTAGTAGTACCCAAGCCTCATGATTTTTCAGACCAACATCTGGGCATTCATATGCGGACCGCACTCGCCGTCGTGCACTTCAGCCATGACCTTCTCGGCCATGATCTTATCAACACATAGAAGAAGGGCCCCCAGTGCCGTCTTTTGTATAGTCGTCCATCGTCCGTTTGGAGGAACTAGGTTGCCAGCCTCCGTAGGGCTTTCTTGACTCGACTGTCGATCCCGGAAGGATATTTCCCGGTCGTCAGGTATGTGAATATAGCCCGATAGCATGGCTCAGGATCAGTTATCTCTATGACTTCATTGTCGTGGATATATGTTGACTCGGACCGTCTTTTGACACAAATCGGCATACTGGTCAGGTGATCGGGAATATTCAGTAAAGATGCTAATTTGGAGAGTGCATCTACAAACTGATTTTCTTCCCGAGGCAGGTATATATACTCCACCTTTTGGAATTGCTTCTCGAGATCCCTTACTCGTGACTGGTAGGCCACGATATTAGCGTTTCGAGTTTTCCATTTTTGAAGTGCTTGATTAATGACCAAGGATGAGTCACCATGCACTCGGAGGTTCGTGACCCCCAAGTCGGCGGCGGCTTGTAGCCCATGGATACATGCTTCATACTCGGCGGCATTATTAGTAACGTAGAAGTCTAGTTTGATGGACACGGGAGTATCCTCTCCTTTTGGTGAGATTAGAAGAATCCCGACTCCGAACCCTTGGAAATTGGATGCCTCGTCGAAGTATAAATCCCATGTTTTTGTGTCGGTATGGAAAATATCTTCATTTGGGAAGGACCAAGTATCGGTGTGTCCTTCTTCAGTTACGGGACTGTCGGCGAGGAACTCGGCTACTACCCGACCCTTAATGGCTTTTAATGGTACGAACTTTTGATCAAACTCTGCGAACATTAGAGTCCATCTAGACATTCTGCCATTGAGGATGGGCTTTTCGAAGGGGTATTTGATGGGATCAATCTTGGATAATACTTGTACTTCGTAGCTAAGCATGTAATGTCGGAGCTTCTTAGTTGCCCAGACCAGAGCTAAACACGTTTTCTCGAGCATGGTGTATTTGCATTCATACTCTAAAAACTTTTTACTGATGTAATAAATAGCTCGTTCTTCGGAGTCTACTGTCTGAGCCAGCATAGCCCCTATGGCTGTCTCGGTCGTTTTTAGGTATAACGACAAAGGCAAACCGGGTTGAGGTGGCATTAAGACTGGTGGAGCAGACGTAGTTTCCTTGATTTTATCGAAGGCTGCTTGACATTTATTGTCCCACAATATTCGTTCTCCCACCTTCAGTTTTTTGAAGATCGGTTCACATACCATGGTCAGTTTTGAAATGAACCCGCTGATGTACTGAACTTTCCCGAGAAATCCTCTTATTCCTTTTTTGGTTTTAGGAGGTTGCATCTCGTTTATGGCTGTGATTTTAGCTGGGCCGACCTCGATACCACGTTGGCTAACGATATGACCCAGTAATTTGCCTGATGTTACCCTGAAACTACACTTTTAAGAGTTTAATCTCATGTTGTATTTGCGCAATCGGGTGAAGAATTTTCTCAGGGCGGTGATGTGACCGTCCCGGTTTTTTGATTTGACGATCATGTCGTCCACGTAAACTTCCACTTCTTTATGCATCATATCGTGTAATAAAGTCGTAGCGCGCGGTTCGTTGATACGTGGCCCTGACATTAATGAGACCGAAAGGCATGACGGTATAGCAGTAAGTACCCCAAGGTGTAATGAAGTTGGTCTTACTCATATCTTTTTCCGCCATCTTGATCTGATTATACCCGGCGTACCCGTCCATAAATGATAGAAGGGCATGATCGACCGTGTTATCCACCAGTATGTCGATGTGTGGTAACGAAAAATCGTCTTTCAGGCTCGCCTAGTTAAGATCCCAAAAATCTACGCAGACACGCACCTTACCGTCCATTTTAGGAACCGGCACGATGTTTGCAACCCAGTCCGGATATTCGGACACTTGTATGAAGCCGGCTTTGAACTGTTTGTCGACATCTTCTTTGACCGTAAGAGACCATTTGGGTCTCATCCGGTGGAGCTTCTCTTTAACCGGTTTGCACCTATATTTGATCGGTATGTGGTGCTCGGCTATTTCCCGATCTATCTCCGGCATGTTCTTGTAGGACCATGCGAAGACGTCTTTAAATTCTTGGAGGAGGCTCGTGAATTTTTGTTTCTCCTCGGGATCTAAGGATAACCCTATCTTAAGCAATTGAGGTTCTAAGGTTGTTCCCATATTTATGGACTCGGTTTCCTCGATTACCGGATTCCGGGAATCCCTTTGCTCTAGTTGCTCGATCAGATGTGGAGGTAGGGGTACTTGTTCGTCGGGTTTCTCAATTTTATTGCATAAAATATTTTTGAAACCAGAATTAAAAAGAGACAAGTTGTAAGTAGAATGGTTGTTATTATTGATTGAAAATTTTGTAAACAGCTCAAAAAGAGCAGCCATCTGATCATTGGTCAGTGGCGGGATAGGTAAAGCGCTCGGAACAGACCCCGAAGCACCAGTAGTAGGAGTAACTAAAGGGAGGGGGTGGTTACAAGAGTGACACTATAGCACTGGACCTCCTAGACTCGACCTCAGACTCCGACTCGGACTCAGACTCGGACTCAGGCATGTCTCCTTCTCCAGTGATCAGCTTGTAATTCCTTCATTGACTGTCAGTCCACTTGACAGTCTTCCTCCAGGCCTTGTTACCCGTCTCGGAGCCAACATCTGAGATTTGCTTAGTCGGGTCAAACCTATTGTTGCGGAGAATAAGGTTGACCAGGTCTTCTTTTGAGTCGGGGCTATGGTTTCTTCCCCGAAAATTAGCCCTAGCGCGGGCTCAGCATCGTTGGCATCATCAGACCGAATGAGGGCGAACACATCATCCGGGATGTAGTTGCAGTCCTGGGCCAAGTGGATCCCAGGGTGCACAACATTAGGTTGGTACAGACCAACCTGAACAGCCTGAAATACCAGCGTGACAAAATAGTCGGTTAGCTGTGGGCAGGTCTTTTCAATTCCTGCTCGAACAACGTTGCCCGAAGTTGTAGCATAACCGAGGCCAAAGTGAGAGTCTTCATCTTTAAGGACCTCAATAATCTTCTCATCTGGAAGATTGGGTCGGGAGGTAGCCCTCAGAAAATACCCTAGATTTTGTAGCATCGTGTCGTTGCTAGTTGTGAAGTAGGGCCTGAAAAGGTACTCCTGTTCGATCATTCCCACGAAATCGAACCCCCAAAGTTCCGAGCGGCCCGTGGCATTGCAGCTAGCCACAATCATAGGAGTTGCCTCCAAGGTGATAACACTATCGTGCAGGGGCAACTTTATTTTCCGGTGAAGGGTGGAGGATACTGTCTTGACGGCATGGATCCATGGCCTCCCTAGCAGCAGGTTGAAGGAGGAGGTGACATCGATCACATGGAATTCCAGCTCCTTTTCTATTGGGTCAGTTATGATGGTTAGTTTTATGGCGCCAGCTACCGGCTTTCGGCTACCATCAAAAGCCTGGATGGTTTGAGCAGTCGGAATATAATAGACCTCGGTAATGCCGAGGGCATTGGCGGTCCTGAAGGGGAGGACGTTGACCACGGATCCGTCATCGATCAAGGTCATCGGGAGGTACTTCCAGCAGCAAATCACCGTAATGTAGAGAGCTAGGTTGTGGGTAGCCCCGAACGATGGTATCGGCTTCAGAGAAGGTGATCAGTGGGCCTTCTTTCTCAGCTTTGGCCTTTAAGTGGGGCAGGACTGCAGCTACCAATTCAGCTAGGGTAGCCAGGGAGTCTATCTTAACTTGATTGAGGGCCTTAGTAAGTGCCTCTCGTT
Source organism: Agrostemma githago (assembly GCA_958450325.1). Taxonomy (NCBI): domain Eukaryota; kingdom Viridiplantae; phylum Streptophyta; class Magnoliopsida; order Caryophyllales; family Caryophyllaceae; genus Agrostemma; species Agrostemma githago. Next base: position 61,858,547 of record OY288240.1, read on the forward strand.
GTTCCTGTGAGCTAACCAGGAGTTGCCATATAGAGAGGTCAACTCGGGTCTTCTTCAGTTGCTTCACAAGAGCCTTTTCAGTGGTCGGCTCTTCAGGGACGACTTCCGTCCTGATTGGCTCAGTGAAGGTTATCAGGATAGTGGTGTCCCTAGAGCTAGTAGCTTGATAGGGACGACAAAGATGGTTACTGGCTAAGACTTTGGACTTAGTCTTCCGGATCTCCTCAGGAGTAATGGGGACAATATCCACTTTTGCGAGGTACACATCGTCCTCGTCGTCAAACCAGATCCCGTTTACTAGCGGGAAAAATAGAGAGATAAGATGAGAACAGTCAATCACCTCCTCGGCAAACATGGCGTGGGAGCTGAAGGGGTTGTCTTTATTACTCGGTTTGTCCCCGGGTAACAAGATCTTACCACTCTCGATCAAGTCCTGGATCAGATGCTTCAGCTTCCAACATTTCTCAGTATCATGCCAATTGCCTCGGTGGTACTGGCAATAGGCCTGGGCGTTGTAGCTTTTGGAACGTCGCTCGATCGGAACTTCAGGAGTCGGGCCAATCGGTTGGGTCAGGCCCTTTGATGATAGCCTTGTAAGGCATATGTATAGGTAGTACCTATATTAGTGAATACCCGAGGTGTGGTATTCTTCTTGGACGGGGTATCTGGTAGATTAACCGCGTCGAAAATGCTGCGGGTCGCAGTTGGGTTCTTGGCAGCAGGGGAAGAAGTAGCCCCTTGGTATGCTTTGCTAGAGGCCTTAGTAAGGCTCTCTTGCCTTAGGTCATCCTCGATCCTTATACCCATTTCAGTAAGGGTGGTGAAATTGGGTATGACAGCATATCGGAGGTGGACCCGGTAAGAGGGGAAAAGGTTCTTGATAAAGGCCTCCACTAAAGTCTTCTCACTAGGCTTATCAACCAGTTTCACACTTTCGGCCCTCCAGCGTTGAAGGTATTTGGTAAAACCTTCTTTGGGGTCCTAGGCCACAACCTCCAAGCATTGTGGTCTGGATTTCGGTTATCAGCGTAATTCCGAGAAAACTCTGTTGCCACGTCATCCCAAGTAGGGTATTTCTTCGGGTCCAGCCTGTAGTACCAGGCCTTTGGGTGCTTTTTTAGGGATGCAGCAAAGACATTCTTGAACATCGAAGAGTCCACTCCCTTGATAGCCATGAATTCTTTGAAGGCCCGTACATGTAGTAACGAGTCGATTGTTCCCTCGAACATGGGCAAACCTGTGAGGTTCAGGTTTGCGGGAAGCTTGTCATTCACCGGGGAGTAGTCTCGGGCATTCTCTCGATGGATGTTATTTTCCCCCGCTAGGTGGACCTGTTCTTCTAGTCGGCGCACCGCGCTAACTAGCTCAGTCATGGACCCAGTGGTTTCAGTATTAGTGATAGGGGTCCCTTGCTCCACAGCAGTCAAACGATTAGCTTGCTCGGTCCTTATGGTTGTCAGTTGGGCCTCGATTTCAGTCTGTTTGAAGATCATGGTTTCCGTTGAGGCTGCTAGCTTTTCAAATATTCTTCCATTTTGCGCTTGTGTCTGCTCAACGGTGGCCTGTCTATAAGAACACCGCATAATCAGAAACCGAACCCAGCTCTCGGAATCAAAATATTACATCCCAAACACGGAAAAGACTGAACGAGAAAAGAGACTCAAAGAAGACACCTAGACGAGTGACTCGTGGATGGTGTAAGTTCCTTAGGATTCAGCTATGTGGGGCGAGTCCCGTTCGAAGGAAGGTTCACGTGAGATTTTCCGTAGAATTTTGGACTCGAGTGTTTAAACGGACTTTTCTTTGTAGGGGTATGCCCTACGAGGGTTGGTCATGCCTTTTAAAATAAGGCAGACTTGGGAAAGGGAAGAAACCCGTGATATAAGATCGACAGAGTTTCGACGCTATAAACCTTCGACATACTATGCAAAGAACCGAGACACGGATAATGGTAGGTCCTTTAATAAGGAAGGTTTTTCTTGGAAACCTGATTGTTTGAAATTTTTGAATTTGAATACCGAAAACGCGAATTTTCGTAAATTTTGAAGATGGAATCTCGAAATTGAGACGGGAATTTTCGAAAACAAAAAGGTGAGATCGGAAATTCGAAAAGTTGAAATTGGTAGCATGCCGGTTAGAAAATAGGCTATTTTGAGTCAAATCATAAGTCTAAATTTCGACAGCATTCCGAATTTTGAAAAAATTGGATATTTTGAAAAGATACATTTTTCGAAATGACAGATTTTGAAAAAGATGACATGTAAGCTAAGTAACACGTAGTCATGTAAGCATTATAATGACGCTATGTATGCTTTAAAGTAAGTCTTGGTCGGTCAAAATCGGGTCTATACCAACAACGATGACTTTCTCGTAAATCAGAACGGACTTCCTAAGCCGATATGGTCTTTAAACATGCCGCGAAACCCATACGAGTTCGGCCATAGAAGTTTTTAGTGCCCCCATTTAGGGATGCACCGTGGTATAGTGGGACGTCGGTCACAAGTAACAGGCCCGGGCAAAAATGAGTTATGCATGAATCAGCGGACTAAAACGCGTACATTATTAATCGAACTATTTATTTTCGAGTCTCACTCTAGGAACCCCGATGACAAGTGGTACATCAGGTATCCCCAGCGGAGTTGCCAAATTGTGGACATGACATAGGTCCACCCTGACGCGGCCACACGCGTGTTTGGGGAGGCGAATGAATCTCGTGGTAAGATTGATCTCGGGTCGAAATTTAAATCTAATTAGGAGTCGCCAACGAATTTTGTGGGAATTCGGACCCTTTTGAACCCACTCTACATTTAGGCGCATCATGCACCAAGCACGGCCCGCTTTCATTGCTAGAATTTAGGGGTTCGTCCCTTTGCATTACGATACCGATGCCGAGTTATCGGGAATCGTGCATCAAATGACTCTCATGTGCCAACGGTTTCGGACATCCGGAAACCATGGTTCTGAGTAAGTGGGGAGGGTACGTGTTGGGAAGCCCACGAAGGACACCCAACCCCACCCGCTCTTAGCGGCTTCTACTTAGATATCGTTTGTTTTTCGTGTACGCGTGCTAGTTTGACGGTTGAATGTTATTCAAACAATGCTTTTTAATTAAACATGTGAATTTTGTGTAAGCTACATCATTTTAATGCATCTAAACTAACGACGAAGTTATTTACCATGCGAGGTTCATTTATAAAAGCGATAAATAAGCAACGGAAATAAAACTTAAAACAATAGATTACAAATACGCGGGCGGAATACAACCCAGAAATACAATACGACGAACGAAGTTACAATAAACGATATAATAACATTAAGTAAACATTATGATTAGCAATTTGTATGATGCATAGTTTAAAAAAGAAGTAAAACACGTGATGACCGAAGTTGTTAAAAAAGTTTATCGAGGCTTGAAATATGTAGAAGGCTCACGGTTTTGGCGTGACAGAGGCCACTCGATCGGGTCATGGGAGGGACTCGATCAAGTGGTCCTCGAAAAAAACCTCCTGCCTCTGATTTGGGGTGCCACTCGATCGAGTGGGCTACGACACTCGATCGAGTGCCCCTGTTCGAGCAGCGGCTCGTAATTCGGTTAACGTAGTAATTCCGATTTTTAATGTTTGAATTGATAACTAGCCGAGTAGCGTAAAAATATCATATAATTTAAACTTGACTCGGTTTACGACGTTCATAATTTGTACGATTACAAGATCGGTTATCGATTATTTTGAAAAAGCGTTATAAAAACGATTTGAATTTGGTTATGACGAAATTGATTCCTTCCGCGTCACGACATCATATTAATCCTTTCGGATTAGGTGATGTTCGATTCGGCATCAATAGGTTTCGTATTAGCCTTAAAAAATGGGATCGAGTGCATTTAACGACAAATATCCGCGATCGTATTACGCCCTTGAGTGTTTAGGGTGGCGCTCCTCGAAAGGGTGCCACCTCTGTCACAACTCGTAAAGGGATTAAAAGAATCTTTAAACGGGATTTGCGTTTAAGTATACTCGATGCGAGATTGTTTTAATTATATTGTTATATGTGATATTATTGAATTGCAACGGCGAATAAACGTGCTAAACGAAATATAAAAAAACGTTCTTTTTAATGTTGATTTGCTTCAACAATCAAATACTCGGGGTAATAGGATAAGCGACCGGCAACATCGGGTGCGTTACCCTCGTATTCGTGTTTCCTTATCCCATCATCTCTTTTATTCGACACGAATAGGCGAATATTTTATAGTGTTACGACGGATACGACTCTAATGAAAAAAAAAACAAAAAAAACAAAAAAAAAAGGACGAAGAAAAGCGAGAAGAAGAAGAGAGGAGAGAAAAGGGAGAAAACGGGATTAGATGACACCCTCAACCTACATGCTTATTTTGGCATCGATATTGGACTCATAGTAACGGCGTTTGCGCGGAAGTATCGAGGATATAGGAAAAGTTATGGTGTTTGTGTTTGTAGGACCGGTTTTCTCGGGATTTCTAGAGGATTTCCTAGAGGGAATGTAGTGTATAGGATGCTTGGGATTGCTGAAAGTTTTATGTGTAAATTGTATATGGAAAAATTGTTGTTGAATGAAGGTGCAAACGGGTGTATTTATAGAAAAATCAGCCTCCCTCGACCTAGGGTCGCTCGATCGAGTGCCCCTGCTGGACTCGATCGAGCGGCCCAATAAACGGTAACCAGCGGGATTTTTGAAGGTCCACTCGACCGAGTGGGCGGGCAGTCGATCGAGTGGGTCAGTGAGACCGAGATATTTTGAGGTTTTTTACTTTGAGTTGGACTCTCGAGACATGTATAGCTGTTCTCTTGTCTCGAAAACGACTTTGATCGGGGTTTGACTCGGTCGCTAAAAGACAGTTTTATTTACGGTGTCGGTTTTGACCCAAATTAGTCTTATTTGACTAGAAACGACCCACTAGGCCTGAATTTGAGGTCGGTTTTGTGCGATTTGTACTCCGCTAAAAGATCACGCCAAATACTATTGATTCCGAGTCAAAATATCGAGCGTATTAAAGCACGTTTATGTCCGATCATCATCGGGTGTTTTGTTGGAAACCGCTATAGACACTAGCAGGCAAAATGCGGGTGTCTACAGTTTTTTTTTTTGTTTTTGAATTTCCCGAATTTATCGGTTTTTTTGGTAATAATAAAGGAAGTTTATTAATGAAGCTGTTCCTGTCTTTTTTCTCGATTGTAATGGTTGTTCCCTTTTGAGGGGCTACCTATGTATCCACAATTATTAGAATCAAACCAGATGTAGTTCAAACCTTTTATAATTTGCAATCTCGAAATACACTAAGACTAGCTTATTGACTTGTTTTTTCGAAAAAAGAGTTTATGTTTAAAAAATAATTTTAATAAACTTTTGCAAATGACATAGAGATAGGATCATGGGTAGTAACGTTTTAGCTGGTCTAGGTTGGTAGGATTGGTAAATTTATTCCCGTCCAAGTCCGTCAGCTTCATAGGACTGCCTGATAGAACCTTTTTCACCAGATATGGCCCGGCCCAATTTGGTTTGAATTTTCCACTCGGGTCAACTGGTAATAGAGCTCGAACGGACTTGAGAACTAAGTCTTCCTCTTTAATGTTTCTAAGCCTCACCCGTTTAATAAAGACCCGTTGTATTCTCTTCTGATAAATCTGAATATTGTTGAGGGCACGAGATCGCCGTTTGTCTAATAGAACTAACGCGTCATATCGCGCTCGGACCTAATCGGTTTCAGGTACTTGACTTTCTAAAAGAATCCTGAGGGACGATACTTCCAACTCGACTAGCTGAACTGCTTCCATCCCGTATGTCAGGTAATAGGGCTTGGCACCGGTTGCGGTGCGGATCGACGTCCGGTATCCCCATTGAGCAAAAGGTATCTTATCGGGCGAGTCCCGGTAATTATCAGCCATCTTTTTTAGTATGGTGACAATTGTTTTATTGGTTGCTTCTACCACTCCATTTGTTTGGGGACGGTAAGACGAAGATGTATGCTTCTGACATTTCTATTTGGTTAGCAGGGCTGCTATTTTGGCTTTGAAATGGGTCCCGTGATCGTTGATGAACTCATGCGGGATTTCTTACCGGCATATTATCTTGTTCTAGATGAACTTATATTAGCTACATGTTTAGCATTCAAAATACGATAGGATTCGGGTTCGACTCATTTGGTGAAATAGTGGATAGCTACCAAAATGAAACAATGTCCACCTGTACCGGAAGGATTTATTTTCCCGATTATGTCGATACCCCATGTCCAGAATGGCCATGGCGACGTCATAGTGTATAACAAAGACGATGGCATGTGTTGTACGTTGGCAAAAATTTGACAGTTATGGCAATGTTTGACGTACTGTTTGCAGTCGGTTTCCATATTATTCCAATAATATCCGAGTCTCATGATTTTTCGGACTAGCATTTGGGAATTCATGTGCGGACCGCAATCACCGTCATGTACTTCAGCCATAACCTTTTCGGCTTTAATTTTGTCAACGCATAGGAGAAGAGCTCCCTGTGGCGTCCTTTTGTATAGTTGCTCGTCATTGGTACGGATAAACTGGGTAGCTAGCCTTCGCAGGGCTTTCTTGGCTCGGTTGTCGGCCCCAGAAGGATATTCTCCTGTGGACATGTATGTTAAGACAGCCTGATACCATGGTTCGTGATCAGTTATCTCAATCTCTTCGATGGCATGGATATATGCCGGCTCGGACCGTCTTTCGCCGCAAATTGGCATACTAGTCAGGTGATCGGGAATATTCAATAAAGATGCCAATTTGGAAAGTGCATCTGTGAATTGTTTTTCTTCTCGAGGCAAGTATATATACTCCACCTTTTGGAATTGTCTCTCGAGAAACCTTACTCGCGCCTGGTAGGCCACGAGGTTTGCGTTACAAGTTTTCCATTTCTGGAGTGCTTGATTAATGACCAAGGATGAGTCGTCGTGCACCCAGAGATTTGTAACCCCTAAATCGGCGGCGGCTTGTAACCCGTGGATGCATGCTTCGTACTCGGCAGCATTATTAGTAATATCGAAGTCTAGCATGATGAACAAGGGAGTATACATACTCCCCTTTTGGTGATATTAAAAGAATCCCGACTCCGAACACTTGGAAGTGGGATGCCCCATCGAAATATAAATCCCATTTTTTTATATCGGTATGGAAAACATTTTCGTCTGGGAAGGACCAAGTATCGGTGTACCCTTCTTCGGTTATGGGACTATCAGCGAGAAACTCGGCTACTACCCGACCCTTGATGGCTTTTAGTGGCACAAACTTCAGGTTGAACTCTGCCAACATTAGAGTCCACCTAGATATTCTGCCATTAAGAATGGGATTGTCGAATAGGTATTTGATCGGATCCATTTTGGATAATACCTGTACTTCGTAGCTAAGCGTGTAATGCGAAGCTTCTTGGTTGCCCAAACTAAGGCTAGACATGGCTCGCTCTTCCGGGTCGACCCTTTGCACCAGCATAGCCCCCTTGGCTGTCTCGGTCGTTGTTAGGTATAACGACAAAGGCAAACTGGGTTGAGGTGGCATTAGGACTGGCGGAGTAGACAGGATTTCCTTGATATTATCGAAAACCGCTTGACATTTATCATCCCAAAGTTTCCGTTCCCCCACTTTCAGTTTTTTGAAAATCGGTTCGCACACCATGGTCAATTTGGAGATAAACCGGCTGATATATTGAACTTTCCCGAGGAATCCCCTTATTTCTTTTTTGGTTTTACGAGGCTTCATCTCAGTGATACATTTGATTTTTGTTAGATCGACCTCGATACCCCGTTGGCTAATGATGTGACCTAGTAATTTGCCAGATGTTACCCCGAAACTGCATTTTTGAGGGTTTAGCCTCATGTTGTATTTGCGTAGTTGGGTAAAGAATTTCCTTAGGACAGTGATGTCCCCGTCCTGGTCTTTTGACTTGACGATCATGTCGTCTACGTAAACTTCTACTTCCTTATACATCATGTCGTGTAATAAGGTTTTAGCGGTCTGTTGGTACATGACCCCGACATTAATGAGACCAAACGGCATGACGGTATAGCAGTAAGTACCCCCAAGGTGTAGTGAAAGTAGTCTTACTCATATCTTCTTCCGCCATTTTAATTTGATTGTGCCCGACATACCCATCCATAAAGGATAGAAGGGCATGATCGACCGTATTATCCACTAATATGTCGATGTGTGGTGACGGAAAATCATCTTTCGGGCTCGCTTTGTTAAGATCCTGAAAGTCCACGCATACGCGCACCTTACCGTTATTTTTAAGAACCGACACAATGTTCGCGACCCAGTTCGGATATTCGGACACCTATATGAAACCGGCGTTGAACTGTTTATCGACTTCTTCTTTGACCTTAAGAGACCATTCGGGTCTCATTCTGCGGAGTTTCTGCTTAACTGGTTTACATCCGTCTTTGATTGGTATGTGGTGCTCGGTTATTTCTTGGTCTATCCCCGGCATGTCCTTATAGGACCATGCGAAGACGTCTTTGAATTCTTGGAGGAGGCTGGTGAACTGTTGTCTCTCCTCGGGATCTAAGGATAACCCTATCTTAAGCACCTGGGGCTCTAAGGTTGTTTCTACATTGATGGATTCGGTTTCTTTGATTACCGGTTTCCGGAACTCCCTTTGCTCTAATTGCTCGATCTGATGAGGAGGTAGGGGTACCTGTTCGTCGGGTTTCTCAATGTCATCGCGTAAAATATTTTTTAAACCAGAATTAAAAAGAGACAAGTCGTAAGAGCATGTACATCAGCAAGCAAGACCCAATTCTCATCCTCCACTTTTTTACCGTTTCTCTATCCTACTCAACGTCCACCTCAACTTTTCACTCACTATTAAATTTCCATCCAAAACATCTCACATTAACAAGAATTCATTGTCACCCTCTCTCCAACTTTTTTATACCCTATACTTATCTCCAACTTTTTTATACCCTACACTTATTATTCTCGTATTATTTTAATTAAGAAAAATGAAATGAACGGATGATGAACAACTACTTGCGGAGTATGGCCCACTAGTTGTTTTCTCGCTCGGTCTCGCCTGTGCAAGAATCTCAGCCCCTCTCTCCTACAATTTGGATCTCATGTGGCATATTTTATTACTTATTTACACTATTGAGCATTCTCGTCCTCGCAGCTTGTACCCAATGTACATGGTCTAAGCAAAACAGTTGTTATTATTGATTGAAAATTTGGAAAACAGCTCGAAAAGAGCAGCCATCTGATCATTGGTCGGTGGCTGGATAGGTAAGGCGCTCGGGACAGACCCCAAGGCACTAGAAAAAGTAACTAAAGGGAGAGGGGTTACAGGAGTGACTCTAGCACCGCATCCCTTAGACTCGACCTCAGACTCTGACTCCGACTCGGACTCAGACTCAGACGCAAGCATGTCCCCTTCACCGGTGACTAACTTTTAGATCCTCTCTTAAGTGTCAGTCCACTTGACAGTCTTCCCTCAAGCCCTGTTTCCTGTCCCGCAGCCAACATCCGAGTTAAGCTTGGCTGTGTCGAACCTGTTGCTACGGAGGATGAGGTTGACTGAGTCTTCCTTTGGAGTCGGGGCTATCGTGTCTTCCCCGAACAGTAGCCCCAGCGCGGGCTCGACATCGTTGGCGCCTTCCCTTGGCTCCGATTGGATGAGCGTGAACACGTCATCCGGGATATAATTTCAATCTCGGGCCAATTGGGTACTCGGATAAGCGATAGTTGGTCAGAACAGACCGACCTGGATGGCCCCAAATACCGGCGTAACAAAGTAGTCGGTCAACCATGGGCTATAAGGGCTAGGGGTGTTCAAAAATTGACCCGGACCGGCAAACCGGACCGGAACGGACCGTAAGGTCTGGGTCGGTCCAGACCGGGGCACGTACCGGTCCGGTCTCCGGGTCCCAAAAAAGTTGGTAACCGGTCCCCGGTCCGGTCCGGTCCGGTCCACACTTTAAAATATCAAATTTAGTGTATTTTTACGGTCCGGTCCGGTCTTAAGAGGGTTCGGTCCGGTCCGGTCCGGGTTTCTTTGTTAACCGGTCCGGTCCGCGGGTTTGGGTTTTTTGGGTTTCCGGTCCGCGGGTCAAACCGGTCCGGTCCGGGTTTGGACCGGTGAACACCCCTAATAAGGGCTCAAGTGGATACCCTTGATAAGATTGCAGGCATTTTTTATGTCTGCTCAGACAACGTTGCCCGGTGTTGTGGCGTAACCGAGGATGAAGTGAGAGTCTTCGTCCTTAAGGACCTCGATGATATTCCCAGCTGGAAGATAACGTCTGAAGGTAGCTCCCGGAAAGTACCCCAAATTTGGTAGCGTCATGTTGATACTAGTGGTGAAGTAGGGCCTGAAGAGGTATTACTCCTCGGTCATCCCTATGAAATCCGACCCCTAAAGGTCCGTGCGGCTCGTGGCGTTGCAGCTAGCCATGGTCATAGGGGTTGCTTCCAAGGAGATAACACTATCATGCAGGGGCAACTTAATTTTCTAGTGGAGGGTGGAGGACACCGCCTTGACAGCGTGGATCCTTGGTCTCCCTAGGAGAAGGTTGAAAGAAGAGGTGACGTCGATCACCTGGAACTCCAACTCTTTTTCCACTGGCCCGTTATGATGGTCAGTTTAATGGCCCCAGCTACCAAATTTGGGCTCCCATCAATAGCCTTGATGGTTTGAGCAGTCAGGATGTAGTCAGCCTCGGTAATGCCGAGAGATTTAGCGGTCTTTAAAGGATGGACATTCAGGGCAGACCCGTCCTCAATCACGGTCATGAGAAGGCAATTCCCGCGATAGATCATCGTAATATAAAGGGCTAAATTGTGGGAAGCCTCGAACGGTGGCAGATCGGCTTCGGAGAAGGTGATTAATGGGCCTTCTTCCTTGGCTTTGCCCTTCAAGTGGGGCAGGACCATGGCTACCATTTCAGCAGAGGTAACCATGGAGTCAATCTTGATCTGATCGAGGGACTTATTAAGCTCCTCTCAATGCTCTTGTGAACTGACTAGGAGTTGCCATATAGTGAGGTCAACTCGGGTCTTCTTCAGCTGTTTCACGAGAGTCGTGTCAGTGGTCGGCTCTTCAGGGGCAACTTCCGTCCTGACTGGCTCAGTGACGATTGCCGGGATAGGGGTGTCCCTAGAGCTAGTAGCTTGATAGGGACGACCAGAGTTGGTGAGGTGGTTACTGGCTAGGACCTTGGACTTAGCCTTTCAGACCTCTTCACTGGTAATGGGGACAATTTCCCCTTTGACGAGGTATATGTCGTCTTCATCATCGAACCAGATCCCATTCACTTGTGGTATGAAAGGAGAGATAAGGTGGGAACAGTGGATCACCTCCCCGGTAAAGATGGCATGGGAGCTGAAGAGATTGTCCTTGTTACACTCGGTTTGTCCCCGGGCAACAGAATCTTACCACTTTGTCCTAAATAAGATGCTTCAACTTCCAGCATTATTCGGTATCGTGCCCATTGCCCCGGTGGTATTGGTAATAGGCCTGAGCGTTATATCTCTTGGGTTGTCGGTTGACTGGAACTTCAGGAGTTGGGCCTATCGGTTGGATTAGGCCTTTAGAAGATAGCCTTTGTAAGGCATAAGCATAGGTAGTACTGATCGCCTCCCAATCGAATCGGTCGTTTAGCGAAGGATGGGGGATCAAACAATACTTGTAAGACTCGCAATAACACAAAAACAACTAGTGTATTCGTGGTAAGTCGAGGTCAGTCCACAGGGATAGCGGTGAGAAAATCGAGTACGAGCGATGTGTCTGGGGTCTAATCGGGGGGTTTTGAATCCAGTCTAAAATAAGATGCGATAAATAACGAAAAGATGTTAGGGGGAGTCGGGAATCGAAAATCGGGTTCTATGAGTCTCGGGATTATGGGTCGGTCACAAAGTCGATAGAGGGAGAATGCCACCTTTCGATTTCTTCACCCAACTTAACTAGATCTTGCTTACGCGGCAAAAAAGGGTAAGTCTCAAGTCAAGGTAACTCCTACCCCGAGTTTACCTATATTGATAGGAGTGAGTCAAGGTCGATCTAGCCGGCCGGTCTAAGTCAACAAAGACACAATAACCTCAAACAAGATAAATCAACAAACATGCAACCAAACCACAATTTCTTAATTCATATCACCCAAGATCTTCCTCCCTTAACCCCCTAACAAAGAAACTACTCACAATTCATGAAGGAAACTACAAAAACATTAACAATAGAGAAATTAACAATAACATGCATAATGATAAAAAACACGAGAAATTAAAGCCAAGACAATGAAGAAAATTACGATCAACAAAAGAAACTACAAGGCGATCTAAATACGATGCAAGTAAAATCAATGAAAACGGTGAAATAATGAAAGAGCAATAGTAAATCTAATCTAGAAATGAGGGAGAAGAAGAGAAATATATACCAACAATGGAGGAAAATGTCAATAAGGACGATGAAGATTGCAATAAAATAAGGAGAAGGTTGATGAAGATGACAATGGATTTGTCACTAATCCCTTGATAGTCTTCAAAAGAACTTCAATTAAAATACTAGAATTCCTTCAAAAGCTTGAATACAAATCTAAGAAGATGAAGATTGATAAAAACTACGAAGAACTACTAGCTATTTGTCTGCCCTATGTTTATTGTCATAGTATAGACATTGGTTATTTTGTACACCTTATGTCTATTGAACTGCTAAATTACAAAAAAAAAAATACGAAATAGACACGCCACTTTCACAGTAATTAAATTATATTAATAACAAAGCAATTAATTACAGCCACAAGACATGTCTAGAACTCGTAAAGTTAGGTTGCTGCTCCCAACCGTGCTGCTGAATAAACTCTTCAATCAAACCGATATCACAAGTCACAGCTGTACATCCATGAATATAATCGAGGAAAAAAATACAACATTACGTAAGATATAAAATTGGTTACTACATGCTACATATAGTCTTCTGTAATGCTGCTAGTTCACGATCTGCGAAAGAATCGTCGAAGCGATAACTTAGCCATACATACAGCTCCAAGACCTTCAACCAAATGCAGACAGGTTAGTAAAACGTTTAGGAAGCCTCTGTCACAAACAACGACAACTAACAAATTGGTTTTATTTCCAAAATGACTTGAGGTCGATTAATATGATTAGCTGTCCAAAATAGTCACAAACATCGACAACTAACAACTAAGTTTTTTTTCTAAATTGATTTGAGGTTCATTAATATGACTAGTTGTGTAAAATAGACAATACTCCGTATGAAGTAAAGGAATGAAATATACAAGGCATAAAAATGATTATGAAGTAGATATTGAAATAGTACGGAGTAGTAATTAAATGTGAATTATCAGATGAGGAGAAGACATAAACAGAGTAGTTGGTGTTGTATACAAAATCTTCCGTGAAGTATACAAAATTGAATCATGAGCATATTCTTACCTTGTGGATGGATTCCAGCTTCTGGAGAGCAGTTGGTGTTGTAGAATTGTAGCGTCACAGGTGAAAAAAATACCCTCAGGCAGACAATACCCCTTGTAAAAATCAGATTTGGTATTTTCGGCATTCTTGGGCTGTTCTTTTATCTTGTTTAATTCCTTTTCAGCCAGATGTAGTTTTGACTCTTTCACCAACACTCTCTGCAACAAGATAAAAACAGAAACTCAACCAAGCACAAAAGATCAGTTTCACGCAAAATTTTATGATAAATCTCGGAGAGATTCTTACAAAAATCAAAAACATGTAACTTCGGAAAATTTTCTCACTGAGCTGTTTTTCAGAGAAAACAGTGAAACAAGACGAGGCTTAGAGGTTTGAAACCATTAATTTTCACAAAACCTAGACGCACATCGTCTAGTTACCGCCTTTCTTTTCTCGACTTCCATTTACGTCTCCACAAGTCTCTTATGTGTTCTCTGCACCGCTTTTTTCTCCCATTCATCTATCAAATCTTTGCAACTTACTTCAAAGGCCGATAACATGTGCTGCATACATATAACAACATTCATCAAACAAATACCGACCCCCCGTAAGTGATAAAAGTACGTAAATGCTACTTAGTCGATCAAAGTGTGAGAGTAACTGTGGTTCCGAGCAATACGTACATACCTTGAGTTTGTTGGTATGAAATGTAGGATTGATTAACTTCCTATCTTGAGCCCATTTTTTGCCTTCAAGTCTTGACAACTCATTTGAAAGTTTAATCAAAAGTGGGTGTGTGATTGGCTTTTCAAATTCATAAATCTTCATCATTATTTCCCTCATCATTTCTGGCTTTACCAACAATTTTACAATTTTTTATTTTAAGACACGTACATGTGACACATTATTAGCAAATATGTTTATTAGTGTCTCAAAATAACTTTTATGTGAGACGGTCAATACCACGGCTACATTTCGAAGAGAATCTATTAAATTAGCAACACATAAAGTGAAAGAAGTAGCTAGAATATAAAGATACCATAATCCTATGTTGCTTGGTGTCGATAGCATATCGTAAAGAGGATTGAAGAGCTTTAACTTCTTTAGGTCATACCTAGAGCCAGCTACAATCCGAATTCGGACTAAAATCAGACTTATCTTGTTCATTTTAAAATGTTAATACCAATTTGACATAATTAATCGATAAATATTTGACTATTTATTTGTGTAATCGATTTAGAATCGTCTTAAATTTAAAAATCATGTAAGCCTATATTATATGTTGAGTGAGATTATTCCATTGAGTGCTAAATAAGTTGGGTCTTCTCAGTTTTATTTACATGTTTACATGACATGATTACATGCATGCACGTAGGAGTAGGATTAATATTTTGAAGGGTCAATATGTTGCTGCTTTAACATAAAGATACACCGTTTGGGCTTGAACCAGACCCACTCTGCTGCTTTCAATACCCATATCGTAATTAATATAATGGCGAAAGAAAATAAGATATTGCTCAAATTTGCCTCCATTAATCCTAAAGTTATTAGAGAGGCAAATGATGGAGTTCGTAAACTTAAGAGAATTACTCCGTATTTACAACAATGGAGTTTTCCCAACAGAGAGTCAAGAAAGAAGAGGATTTGTGATGAGACAAAGACTGGTTAGTAGATGAATATGAAAAGCTTAGATAATAATGAAAAAAGTGTTGTGAGACAAAAATAACAATTACGTGTAGTTGATGAATGAGGTACATACACAGTAATCAGAGGTAAAGTATGTAGTAGTAGGTTGAAGATAAGGGATGAAGTTGCACTCAAAAAAGAAGATACCAAATTCAGGATGATGGATGATGCTGCTGCTATGCATCCATGTCTATCCCTCACTCCTGAGATCCTTTATCAAACAAGGAAATTTTGATCTCTAACATTGCCTCATCTTCTTTAGGAAGATAAGATATAAAGAGATGCATTGCAGATGCATGTTGATTTGGATTCGGGACTAACTATTTGTACAAGCACTTATAGTATCACACTAAATACATCTCAATACAGCAGACTTAACCAAACTTAGGGTAAGGACATTATACCAGTCGCCCATATGCGACCTTGGCTATTACCCCAGCCACAGCTAAATCATGATGATTAGACCTGGCAAAGTAAACCCGAACCCGAAAAACCGACCGAAAATATCTGAATTGAAACCGATCGAACACCCGATAGGATTAACCTGGAATAATATCCGAAACCCGATTCAATCCGAATCAAACCGAATTTGTACCGAATTTAATATAACCGAATGATACCCGAACCCGAATATAACCGAACCAATAATAACCGAACTGATTGACTTGATTAATAAATACTTATTTTTTTCATAAAAACACCCAAATTAGGGATTTTTCTTCCTTGATTCTTTATATATTAATGGTTTTATAAATTGTTACCTACAATTTGAAGGTATAAGAAACACATAATCAAATTATTTATTGTTTAACTCAAGAAATTTATGACCCGATACTCACCTAACCTGCTATTGACCCAACCCGAACCGTACCCGACTCAAAATAACATAAACCGATAAAAATGGCTAACCGAAATGAACCCTATCGAAATCGAACTGAAACTGAAATTTATGCCAACCCGATTTTGATCGAATCGAGTTAACCCGATTCGAAATCGAATCGAATGACCCGTTTGCCAGGTCTAATGATGATAAATATCATAAAACTCTTCAGAACAAAGGGAATTTCAACTCAAAAAGTATTAAATATGCCAAAAAGAGAACTCACAGATAATTTCCTGTTTTTGATCACCAAATTATTGTTTCCAGTTGTCGATTCATACAAAGTTGAGGCATTACTCAAACGCTTGGATTTTTCTTGTTGCCTATTTGAGAAAAATATCGAATTCTTCGTCGCCTAAATTGCATCAGATCAGGGTTACAGTACATTAATATCGGTTTTCTATCTTCTCAGAATTATTTGACTGAATGCTGAAAAAACTAAAGAACATTAAAAAATCAACACACAATTTTTTACTCGACATTCTCGATTCTACTACAAATGTAATAATCGACAAATTTTCGAAAGGCGATAAGAAGAAATGGAAGATATATATATATAGGTTCTCATAAGGACCATACCTCTTATAAGTCCATAAGTCCTATATTTGATTTGCAATTAAGTGATGACATTAAATCAGAAAACATCTAACCTATCACTATCACCTTCTCTCTCCAAAAAAAAGCCATCACGTTTTCCCCACCGTTTCCATTAATTAACCATGCCAAATCTCAATAATGCTAAAAACCTTCCTCTTGGTCCATCATCTTCTCCATTGTTGCTTAGAATAAAATTATTTAAAGATAGTAGCAGATTCATGGCAAATATTGGTTCATCATTTTCTTCATCAAAAGAAATTACTTTAATTTTTTGGATCTTCTTGAGGGCGGTAAATCAGAGTACGATTGTTTTTAATTGAGATGAATTAAAGTTGCAAAATATAAGAACTAAAGTTACAAAAATAAATGAACTGATTCGAACTAAAGTTATAAAACATGATCGGAGTTTCAATATATGATCTGAAGTTGCAAAATATATGAACTGAAGTTACGTGATATATAAACTGAAGTTACAAAAATATATGAAATGATTGGAATTGAAATTACAGAAAATGGATTGTGGTTACAATATATGTCTGAAGTTACAAAACATATGAACTGAAGTTACAAAACATATGAACTGAAGTTACAAAAATATGGACTAAAGTTACAAAATATGTGAAGTGAAATTACAAAAATATATAAACTAGTTAGAATTGGAGTTACAATTTACGATTTGAAATTACAAAATATGTGAACTGAAGTTACAAAATATGTGAACTGAAGTTATAAATATATGGACTAGTGATGGTGGGATTTGTCGTGGATCCCACCGCCAAATAAATAACCAACTAGCACCTAACGGTAGTTAGGGTAAGTCGGGTCGTGTCCACGGAGACGGTGTTGCAAGGTTTAGACTAAATCGGCCTAAAACGAGACTAAATCACCAAACAAACACAAAGAGCTACTAATTGGTGAATTATGATGAGAGGAGAAGGAGGAATTAGACTAACAATGAACTAGACTATAACAAGGCTAAATGAAATAACTAAACACAAACTAAACAATGAACTAAAGAAATGATGACTAACTAAGAGGATGAATCAAATATGGAAAGAAGTGGGTTAGGTCGGGTTCATAAGAATAGTAGGGTGGTCGGGTTGATCGTGGGTATGGGTGTCTCCTAGTGCTAGAGTCGGTCCGGGCTCTCGCTACTTAGACCGATGTCAAGGTGAGTCCGGGCTCTCGCAACTTAGACTCTAATCGAGGTATGTCCGGGCTCTCGCAACTTAGACTATCCTCAACACTATCCTCAACATGACCACAAACAAGACAAACAATGAGTAGAGGAAGACTAGCATGAGAAGCATGGCCACTACAACTCATACAAGCATATCAACAAACACATGGTGTGCCAAATATGTGACTAACAACAAAGATTCACTCTTTACCCCCAATCAAACCCTAATCATCCATAATCTACCCTTAATCCCCCTACTAACCCACAAGAAGACTACTCACACATATTCAAACTAACTACAACAATGAATAGATAAAACAACATCATAACCCTAACATCCATTATCAAGAACAATAAGAACAATAACAATAAACACTAAGAAAAGATTCAAACTTGAGTAAATAACAATAAACAAGAGAAAGGAAAGTTATACCAACAAGAGGATGATGAAAAAGATTCAAACTTGCATTAATAGGAAACCCAAATAATCTCCAAGGTTGTCAATCTTGGATGAGTCTTCAAGCAACTTCTTAATACAAGAACTAACTATAACTATTATTAGATTAAACTAAGATTAACTATGGATAAACTAAAGGTTAAGAGAGATTAATTAGGGTTTACAAATCTTAAGAGAGGCCTAAGAGAGTCTAGGGTAAGGTAAGATACATACACAATACAAGAGGGAAGTATTTATAGGGTTCCGTAAGTGAGAGAAATAAAAGAAGGAGGCGGAACAGAGACTGGGTCGTTCCCGATCGGGAATGGGAAATCCCGATTGAGAAGAAATGATGGTCCCGATCGGGAATATGCGATCCCGATCGGGACGGCTTCACAGTGAGCGCCTCCCTTGCTCCACCTTTCCCGATCGGGATACTTCCTCTTTCCCGATCGGGAATATGCGATCCCGGTCGGGAGTGCTTGACAGTGAGCAGCTATTCTTGCACTTCATTCCCGATCGAGTTCACGAATTCCCGATCGGGATGAGTCTTGTTTAGCTCTTCCTCGACTCCTTTTCGATGCTCGGTGCTCGGGGAGTCGCCGAATCATCGTTGCTTCTCCTCTTGGGTTCCATACGTGTCGAAAACGAGTTTAATCGTTCCGTTTCTTCGAGATGACCCCTAGGAACCTGAAATAATCTAGAAGAAGCATAAGTCGTCCCTAAAACCGCCCTAAGGAGCGATTTCAGCAGAGAAAACGAGACTAAATACAAAAATAAACACTACAAAACGCACTTATCAACTCCCCCACACTTAACCCTTACTCGCCCTCGAGTAAGCACATACTAACTACTAAACTAGCCGAGTGGGTATTAGCGCACCCTACGCCCTTTCAACTCACGCTAGTGCACTTAGAGGAAAAGTGCACTCCGCAAGGCAAGTCGGGTCTTGCGACAAAACTGCGGATGCAACCGGACACAAGACACAAAAACAAACAAACACACAAACGAACACATAATCGGTTGCACCCAAAGAAAATCAAATACCGCTTCCCTCTAAAAGCGGTGAAAGAAGCACCAGTTTAGGACTCGAGGTAAGTGACAACGTTCCCAAGCTAGCAATACAAACCGAGGTGGACTAAACCCTAATAGTATGACGATAAAGCAATAAAAAACGTTGGTAACTTACCTAGGTCCTCCTAACTTTCTAAAAACGTACTACGGGACGATCGGCGGAGTGGGAAGTGATGATCCACGGTGTTAGTCGACACTGTAGGTAAGTGAGACCCCTCCCTTTTAGCGTGAGCCAAGAGGATCGTCCCGTGTCCAAAACCGCCTAACTAGTCCAAGTAAAAAGGTGGAAATGATTGCAAAATGTGGGAAGACCGACTAATGCCGCTATCATCCTTCCTAGGGACTCGGTCTTTTGGTAGGCTCTTCACGGCAAAAGTCGGAAAAAGGCTTATTTTGAGAGGTAGGGGTTATTTTTGTGAATCGGGTTTTCTTTTGGCATTTTCTCTTTTCTTTTGCATTTTTGCCTTGTTTTGCCATGCCATTCTTTTTCTTCTTTTCTATTTTCTTTTTGGCTTTTGTGCCTTTTCTTTTTCTTCATTCTTTTCTTTCTTTCATTTTCTTTCATTTTCTTTTCTTTGCCCTTTTGGCTTGATTTGGCTTTTTGGCATTTCTTTGTATGACAAGAAAGGGAGAACTCAACAAATTGCAACTTATTGTGTGGATATGTGTGGGAGGTAGGTAAATGGGTAAGTCGGGGGTCGCGATCCCTCTTCAAACCCACAAAAAGGTGGAGAACTTGGACTAATCAAACAATTCCGAACACGGTCACCTAGGGCACGGGACTCGGCAACCAAGGCCTTTTCACACCGTGGGTGGTCATAATGGTCAAAATGCAGATCCCGTAGTAAATCCATAGTAAGATAGGTGGACTCAAGGTAAAGGACCAACGAATTCATTGATTTAGGGTCATTCTACTAGATTAAAGTCCAAGACTCGATTTATACCACTAAAAAGGGAAAGTAAACACTTGCACACTAGCCTCTAAACCGGGTTTTCGAAAACGGTTTACACACATGACACACAACATAGCACAACACAAAGACTCAATGAAAACGAAAGAAAAAGAAACAAAAGCAACAAAACAAGAACAACACAAAACAAACACATAGAGAACACAAACACCACCCCTATCTTCCAAATGAGCAACCAAATCAACCTCAAGCATTACAAGGCTCCACCCGAGCACACCGCATCACAATCTCCTCCAAACTCCACAAGAGATAAAGAAGAAAAAGGGATAAAGATGTTACCGGAAGTCTTGAAATCTCTCCAAAGCTATCGGTGATTCAAGCAACCTATCAGGAAAAAGGGAGGCAACACACGCACAACACAACAAATACACGAAACAACGACAAAAAAGGAAAACACACACAAAAGGAAAATCTTTTTGATTTTTATGAAAAAAATTTCAAATTTTTAGGATTTTTAAAGATTTTTCGAAAAACTACAAAAATAAAACTAACTACGATAGAATATCGCTCCCCCACACTTAAGCCGAGCAATGTCCTCATGCTCGACCGTAGTGCATGGGAGCACAAAAGAAACTACGAAAATAAAGCTAGAAATCAAAAAGAAAAGTGGAGAAAAGGGTAGAAAGCGTCCGGCCGGGGTGTAGTCAAGTCACCATGGGCCGAGACAAGAAAAGATATGGAAGGGGGAAGAAAAATAAAAAGAAGGAAATAAAAGGAAATGGGAGGGGAGGGCTAGGTGTAATCAGGTCACCTAGCCCGGATTCCGCCTAAATTCGACTAAATCCTACAAAAAGGTGAAAATCTTGAAAAATTTGGATTTTGAAATGACTCTCGATGTAGTCACGCCATCGAGAGTCGGGAGCAACCATACTAAGGCCTCGAAGGCCACCATGACATGAAGACACAAAAGTGTACAAGGGGAAGGGGATAAACACAAAAGAAAAGAAGCTATAAAAGACGGGAAAGAAAGGATAGTTACCGTACCAATAGGTTAGCAACTCACTCGCTCCATCGTCACATAGATCAATATAGGCACTTGCTTGTCTTCATCATTGCTATCCCGCTTCAAGCTTGATAGAACCGCATGGTAGAGGTAGTAATGGTGTGAGGGGGTGGGATTTGATGTGAAAGTCGGTTTAAAGTGACGAGAAAGTGAGGTGAAATGTTTATGTAATGTGTAAGGGTCATATAATAAGGGTAAGGACATGTAGGGAGGTTGGGAGGGGGTATACAATGGTTGGGTGGACTCAAATGACGAATAAAAGGCCAAAGGAGGACATGGGGTCCATCCTGGTCGGGATGTGTGGTCCCGGACGGGATGACCTCTTCTAGGCCGAGAAGAGTCTCCTAACACTCTATAGCTCCCAAAAGCTCGTTCCAAGCTTCAAAAACCGACTTCCCTTCACACAATCCAAGCTCCAACAATTACCACTCCCTACTAGGAGACACTTCTACTTCACACCTATCACAATAAACTCAAATAACACATCAAATTCCCTCCCTCACAACGCTCATCAATCATCCAAATAATCAAGAATTTCACAAAACCAAACAAACTACAAGGGAAAGAGGTATATACAAAGAGACGGTTCTTGTGGAACTCCGTCAAACCAAGGTGGTACATTCTTCAATCTTTTTCAACAACCAAAATTAGTTCCATCTCCATCAAGGGCATGAAGGAACAAGTCGAAGGCCCTAGCAAAGTCTTCAATCAAGCTCGAGATATAACCGACCACATACCAAGGCTCTTCATGGCCTTGCCTTGACGTTCCCGGGGCATCCCGATCTTCCAAGTTCAACGACTTGAACTTGTACTTTTGGTCTTTGGGGACATACCCAAACGTCCACCGGTCCTCATGTGGCCCCAAGGGAGGCTCATCCCTTTCCTTGCTTTTCAACTTGTCATCAAGCCCATGAAATGGGCGCTCATCTTCCTCCAAATCGGAGTCATCATCCTCAAGTACATAAGAGTTCTTGTTCAAGCTTTGTCCCGACTCTCCCCCTAGATCGATGTCCTTAATGTCTTGGATCATGTTGCATGACTCATCATTAGTAGGCGAAGTGTTACCTTGAAGGTCAAACACTAACTTCTCTTCGCCTAGGTCGAAGGTGATCCTACCATTCTTCACATCGATCATAGCACCGGCGGTGTGTAGAAATGGGCGCCCAAGAATAATGGGAGTGATAGCATCTTCCCGCATATCGAGCACGATGAAGTCAACCGGAATGAAGAACTTACCGATTCTCACCGGCACATCCTCTAGCATCCCCAATGGTCGGTTGAATGAACTATCGGCCATTTGGAGCGTGATAGAAGTACTTTTAAGCTCCTTCATCCCAAGTCGCCAACAAATTGAATAAGGAATGATGCTCACACTCGCACCCAAATCACATAATGCTCTTTCGATCTTGTAGTGGCCTATGGTGCAAGGGATCGAAAATCTACCTGGATCCTTCAACTTTGGAAGCGTAGAACCTTGAATGAGCTCGCTCACCACTCTTGTGAACGCAATGGTCTCTTCCTTGTCGACGGATCTCTTCCTAGCCAATATTTCTCTCATAAATTTTCCATATGCCGGGATTTGGGTAAGTAGCTCGGTGAATGGGAGATTAACATCCAATTTCCTCACAATACTATGGAACTTGTCATATTGAGAGTCTACCTTGGTCTTCATTTGCCTTGTTGGGTAAGGCAACTTGATTTGGATCTTGTTTTGCTCAATAGGGGTGGACTCTTCAAAGGACACTTTCCTTTTACCCTTGTCTTTTGCTTGAAGTGGGGGAAGCTTGTCTTGTTGGGGTTTCTCAACCTCCCATAAGACTTGCTCCTCCATTGGATTATCAAAGCTTGAGCTCTCTTGAGTTGGAGGTGTCATTTTCCTTGTCGGTTCTTGCATTGGCTCTTGCTCACTAGGAAATTGAGGGGAGTCATAAGATGTACCTCTCCTTGTGGTGATGGCATTTACATGCTCAAATTTTGGTGTTTCACCTTGAGAAGGTAGTTTCCCTCTTTGTCTTGAAGAACTTCCCGATGCAAGTTGTGATACTTGATTCTCAATCATCTTCATGTGAGTTTTCATTTCTTTGTTATCCATTAGAATTTGAGCAATGATTCCTTGTTATGACATTTGTGCCTCCAATTGACTCTTTTGCATTTCTTGAGTATTCCTTTGCATATCCATCATTTGCTTTTGTATGTCGAAATCCCGTGGTGGGGATGATGGATTATGCGGAGTGTCGGTGAGGGCTAATAAAGTACCATAGTCATGGATAGGAGATCGACTCCTAGGCTTGCTTTCTTGACGGTTAGCTTGAGTTGCTTGTTGTTGATGGTTCCCTTGGAACCCATGAGAATTGCCTTGATTAAGGCCATTGTTGTGGTTTTGTTGTCTTTGGAAATTTTGGTTTCCTTGGAAACCGCCTTGGTTGAAGTTCCCTTGTTGGAACCCTTGATTGTTGTTGTGGAAGGTACCTTGGTTATTTTGCTTGAAGTTGTTAAAGGGCCTTGAGTTGCCTTGATAACCTTGGTTGTTGTCCCTTAAGGGAGGTGGAACATAAGGACGATGTTGTTGTTGGTGTTGAAAAGCTTGTTGTTGAGGGACTTGATTGGAAGCTTGGTATTGATTAGAGTAGGAGGCACCTTGCTTGAACGCTTGAAAAGCATTCACTTGCTCTATACTTCCTCTACAATTCATAGGGTCATGACCAACGATTCCACAAGTATCGCACATCCCATAACAAGGCAAAGGAGGTGCAAATCCCAAAGCATTAACTTCATGAATTGAGGCTTGGTTGGAGGAACCAATGCTTTGAACTTGAGTGAGGTGACCTTGGAGCTTCTTGTCAATGGTCTCCATATGGGTCTTCAATTGAGCTCCAAGGTCAATGCTTAATTGAGTAATAGCATCAACTTCGTGCCTACCTCCTCGATTTGCCTTCCTAGGCCTAGAGTATTGCGAATTATGCACCGCCATCTCTTCGATTCTCGCCCAAGTTTGGTCATCATCGACCTCTGTGAACCTACCATTGGAGCCCATGTTGAGTATAGTTCTTGAGTCCTCAGAAAGACCGTTCCAAAATTGTTGGACCAAGAACCATTGTGAAAGTCCATGGTGAGGGCACGATCTAACCAAAGACTTAAACCGCTCCCAAGCTTCATATAGGCTCTCTTCATCCCGTTGTTGGAAACCGGTGATGGAGGCCCTAAGCAAATTAGTCTTCTCCGGAGGGTAGAAAGTTTGGTAGAACGCCAATGCAAGCTTTTTCCAAGGGTCGATTCCCATGGTTGCCCTATCGAGACTCTTAGTCCATTGCTTCGCTTTTCCAATTAATGAAAATGGAAATAAAATCCATCGGATTTGATCTTGTGTAACCCCGGGTTGAGAGATAGCGTCGCAATAATCGGAGAAAGTCTCCATGTGTTGGTGCGGGTCTTCGGTGGGCAAACCACTAAATTGATTCCTTTCCACAAGTTGTATGAAGTGAGTCTTGGCCGTAAAATTTCCGGCATAAGCGGCCGGTAGAGCATTGGGTCCCGGCATGACGTCTTCCGTGAATGTAGAGTGAGAAGAAAACTTAGGCATTCTTGGATTTAAGGGAGAAGATGGTGGTGTAGACGGTGTTGATGTAGATGAAGAGGGGGAACTAGGAGAAGAATATCCAAAGGGATTGGTGAAATTCCCTTCGGCCGTCTCTTGAAATGCTTGCTCAAAATCGCTTCCTTGAGTTTGCTCTTGATGAGTATTGCTTGCACTTGGTTGAGAGATCCTAACCCGGTTAATCGTCCGTTGGCGAAAAGCTCGAAAAAGCCTCTCCGGCTCTGGATTAAAGAGAAGGAATTCGCCTCCCCGCCTAGGCATACACTACACACTAGAACAAACGTGAGAACAC
This sequence comes from Agrostemma githago, assembly GCA_958450325.1. NCBI lineage: Eukaryota > Viridiplantae > Streptophyta > Magnoliopsida > Caryophyllales > Caryophyllaceae > Agrostemma > Agrostemma githago. The sequence continues at coordinate 61,883,673 of OY288240.1, forward strand.
CTAGTGCTTTATGGGCACTAGGTAACGACAACAAACAAGCACAACTAGAGACAAAAAGAAAAGAAAGCTAAGAAAATGGGAAAAACTAGAAAATATGCACAAGAGAAGGTAGAAGGGCACGAAGAAGGGTAACTAAGTCTAGAAATAAGCAAATAAAATCTAAACAATGCACCGTCCCCGGCAACGGCGCCAAATTGATGGTGGGATTTGTCGTGGATCCCACCGCAAAATAAATAACCAACTAGCACCTAACGGTAGTTAGGGTAAGTAGGGTCGTGTCCACGGAGACGGTGTTGCAAGGTTTAGACTAAATCGGCCTAAAACTAGACTAAATCACCAAACAAACACAAAGAGCTACTAATTGGTGAATTATGATGAGAGGAGAAGGAGGAATTAGACTAACAATGAACTAGACTATAACAAGGCTAAATGAAATAACTAAACACAAACTAAACAATGAACTAAAGAAATGATGACTAACTAAGAGGATGAATCAAATATGGAAAGAAGTGCGTTAGGTCGGATTCATAAGAATAGTAGGGTGGTCGGGTTGATCGTGGGTATGGGTGTCTCCTAGTGCTAGAGTCGGTCCGGGCTCTCGCTACTTAGACCGATGTCAAGGTGAGTCCGGGCTCTCGCAACTTAGACTCTAATCGAGGTATGTCCGGGCTCTCGCAACTTAGACTATCCTCAACATGACCACAAACAAGACAAGCAATGAGTAGAGGAAGACTAGCATGAGAAGCATGGCCACTACAACTCATACAAGCATATCAACAAACACATGGTGTGCCAAATATGTGACTAACAACAAAGATTCACTCGTTACCCCCAATCAAACCCTAATCATCCATAATCTACCCTTAATCCCCCTACTAACCCATAAGAAGACTACTCACACATATTCAAACTAACTACAACAATGAATAGATAAAACAACATCATAACCCTAACATCCATTACCAAGAACAATAAGAACAATAACAATAAACACTAAGAAAAGATTCAAACTTGAGTAAATAACAATAAACAAGATAAAGGAAAGTTATACCAACAAGAGGATGATGAAAAAGATTCAAACTTGCATTAATAGGAAACCCAAATAATCTCCAAGGTTGTCAATCTTGGATGAGTCTTCAAGCAACTTCTTAATACAAGAACTAACTATAACTATAACTAGATTAAACTAAGATTAACTATGGATTAACTAAAGGTTAAGAGAGATTAATTAGGGTTTACAAATCTTAAGAGAGGCCTAAGAGAGTCTAGGGTAAGGTAAGATACATAAACAATACAAGAGGGAAGTATTTATAGGGTTCCGTAAGTGAGAGGAATAAAAGAAGGAGGCGGAACAGAGACTGGGTCGTTCCCGATCGGGAATGGGAAATCCCGATCGGGAAGAAATGATGGTCCCGATCGGGAATATGCGATCCCGATCGGGACGGCTTCACAGTGAGCGCCTCCCTTGCTCCACCTTTCCCGATCGGGAGGGCCTTATCCCGATCGGGATACTTCCTCTTTCCCGATCGGGAATATGCAATCCCGGTCGGGAGTGCTTGACAGTGAGCAGCTATTCTTGCACTACATTCCCGATCGGGTTCACGAATTCCCGATCGGGATGAGTCTTGTTTAGCTCTTCCTCGACTCCTTGTCGATGCTCGGTGCTCGGGGAGCCGCCGAATCATCGTTGCTTCTCCTCTTGGGTTCCATACGTGTCGGAAACGAGTTGAATCGTTCCGTTTCTTCGAGATGACCCCTAGGAACCTGAAATAATCTAGAAGAAGCATAAGTCGTCCCTAAAACCGACCTAAGGAGTGATTTCAGCAGAGAAAACGAGACTAAATACAAGAAATAAACACTACAAAACGCACTTATCAACTAGACTTACAATATACGATCTGAATATACATGTCACCTGAAGCTACAAAATATGTAAACTAAAGTTACAAAATATGTGAACTGAAGTTACAAATATATATATAAAAAACAACTCATTTACAAAGCTCGTCTTGTCTTCATCTCCATTTTTAATTCTTTTTCTTCGTCTTCATCTCCATTTTTAATTCTTCATCGTCATCAAAAATCTGCAATTATTAATTGAAAAAACATATACTATATTAATTGAACTATATATATACTATATTAGTTGAAAAACATTTAATTTAAAAATGAAGACGGAAACGAGTAAACGGACAATAAATCATAAACATAATGAAAAAAATATATCAATTAGCATATATGGAGTAATATTGAAAACAATTGAAAAAAACGAAATTAGTAAGCATAGAAAAAAAATTGCAGTGAGGAAAAAAAATTAGTAAACCCTAGAAATGTTACCACCAAAAATTCCCAAATAGAAAACCCAAAAATAGAACACCAGCAATGAACACCAAATTCCCAAATAGAAAACCCCAATTTAACAAGAAACTCAAAATTAAACATGAAAATCGTTTCCTCAACGCAAAAATCATCAAATTGGAATTTTGCTAAAACCACCATAAATCGTAAAGCAAAATGATGAATCGTCAAGCAAACAAGCAAACCCTAATTTCGCTAAAACCACCATAAATCGTCAAATTAAAAAACAACAAGAAGAAACGATACCTTGACCTGCGAAAAGATGAGAAATCGACCGAGAACAGGGTACTTGAACCAACAAAGAAGATCGAATGTACACTGATCAACAAAGAAGAGAACAAATTGATGGTAAAGAAGTAATGGAGTGGGAATAAAGTGAAATATAATGGAGTGGGAATAGAGCTTGGGGAATAATGAATGAATGAAGGTGGGAATAATGAGTGAACAGGGTAATGAATGAAGATGGGAATAATGAGGGAAAAAAAAGAGGAGCTTGGGGATACGTAACTTTTAATTTCAAATTAAATGTGAAGCAAGATGTCAGCCATCTATTTCGTTTTGATCCAATGGCTAATAATAAGCCTTATGGACTTATAAGAAGAGAAAAGACTTATATGATCCCTTTTCTCTCTCTCTCTCTCTCTCTCTCTATATATATATATATATATATATATATATATATATATATATATATATATATAGAAGTGGGATCAGGTGAGTCCATTTATATATTTTGAGTCCGTGAGTCCCCATATTAGCCCTTGATTCAATGTTAGATTAATGGACAAGATTTGATCTCGTAATTAAGGAAATAACTATAATATCTATCAAAATATATTTTCTTTCTCTCTCTTCCTTAATAATATATATATAGAGAGAGAGGTAGGTTCAAATAAGGGCAACAACTATTTTAAGGGCACAAGGTCAAGTGTTACAGTTACACAAAAAGTGCTTAAAGTTACACGAGATGAGTGATAAAGTTGCACTTTATCACTTGAAGTGATAAAAAAGCTGTTCCGGTCACGGAAACAATTAACCCGGCCCTGGATCCGGGTCGTGTAATCGAACTGTTGGTAAATAATTGATCGCGTGATTTTCTTGAATCTCTCCTTTGTCCCCCTCCCTTGATCGGACCTTCCCGGCGGAGTCGGCCTGCTCCCTGCACAATGAACGCACAGGGCCTCGGAGGTTGTCCGAGGAAACCCTCTCCGATGTCTAAGTCAGTCCGTGAAATGCCTTGATGAACCTAGCTCGTGAGGAACTAGGTGGCGTTTTTAGGAGTGAGAGTCTAGAGAGAGAAAATCCAACCCCCTTCATGTGGGAAATGGGAAAGTATTTATACCTTCCCATAAGAGAGAGGAAAGGAGAAAGGAAGAGAGGGAAATGGGTGGATGATTGTGCAACACGTGGACTCACCTTGTCCACTTATTTCCCTTAACCTTAGGCAAAATGACGAATGGGTCCCCGGTTCTCCCTTGGTCCTGCTTGGGTGGGAGCGCCCTGGAGGCAGGCAGGGGGCTTGGTTGCCCTGCTTGGCAGGCCGCAAGGCCATGCCAGGCAGCTAAATGATTAAGGCCACCTACTTGGAGGTTTCAGTGATGTTGCTGGGAGGTCTGCTGGGAAGGCCTTCTCCTATTCTCGGGTCGGGCACCCTGGGGCCTGACTGGCGGGCGCCCCGTGGCTGGCTACCGACCCCCATCAATTGGCCCTCGCCGGCTGAGGGGGAGCGGGGCTTCTGCTCAGCAGGCGACATCTTGTTTTGGAATGGCGGGAGGTTGACTCCTTGAACACTCTTGCATTAAATGTGTCGCGTGTTCCGGAGGGAACAAGCTTTAACTTCTCTGGGTATGCAGAGAGTTTAAACGTCTTCTTTCATGATTATCCCTCTTTGCAAAGTGGGTTTTCGAAAAGTGTGCCAGTTTGATGATTGGCTCTCCTCTTTGCAGAAGTGGTTGGAGCACCATTAATGCCCTGCTTCTGCTCTTTGTATAAATTGCATTTTCCTTCACCATTTTCACGGCCCATCTCCAACTTTCCTTTCCTTCTTTGTCTTAATCATGGTTTGGATCAAGAAATTCGTGACTCGCCGTGGAATTCGCTATGTTACTTTCATTTTTAGAGGATTTTGGAGGCTTCGGTATGCCCGAGCTGCTTATCGGGCTGTCCGTCGTAGCCGTCGTTCACGGCTTCATTCTCGTCGGAATGGCAATAATATTCCTACTAGGTTGAGCAAACGTCTCAGAAGATCCTCACCCCCCGCTGCTCCCAGGTTCAGGCGTTGCCCCCAGGGAGGGGGTTGCTTTGAACAGGGGATGCCACGAATGCTTTCCGTGGCTGCACCCTGAGCAGTTTGACCCTAACCTCTCTGATACTGACTCCTCCCTGGCGTCAGGCCCCTCCTCGCCTGTGAGGAGGACAGGTTGTCGCACCTGCGACGAATCCCAGGCCGTTCCCTTTGGCAGGGACTGGGAGAATAGCAGCCGAGACTCCGACGATAGCGAGGGTCTTGGTTGCTTGAGTGACAGGGATGGGGATGGAATCCCTGATGATCCTTTCAAAGACTCCCCAGACTGGGACTGGGGTTCGGATTTTGGGGGCCCAGGCAGTCCTGGGGACCCTTCCCCTGACTTGGATGACGATTAGGCCTGCGCAGCAGGGCGTTTGCTTGTTGGGCCGGAATTTCTAGGCCCTTGTGCATTTTCTTTTCTCGTTTGGCACTGGGTGTAATTTTCCTTTTTAAGGTTTAATGAAATGAAATTCTGGCAATTTGTTTGTGTGTTGTATTTTTAATATTTGTTTATTACTTTTTTGTTTGGATAAAGGGGGGGACGTCACAGGGTGATCAATCCTCTGACTCCCTTTGGTCCTTTCGAGGTTATCCTTGGGAAAATACACAGGGCTGACTTCTGAGGGAGTGACGCGTGGACAGTAGTCTTTGGGCGGACTCCTGAGGTTTTGGCGACTCTTTGTATGCCCTTTCTCCTATAAAAGTAGTCAGTTACCCACTCTTCCTCTTTTTCCTTCTTCAATCTTTCTTCTCTTTTTCCTGCAAAACCCTTTGGTGTTGACGACTCATGCTCTATTTTGTATCCCCATTTCTCTGGGAGATTTCTTCTTCAGGCCTTCACCGCACCGGCAGACGATCCTAGGTTAGACTTTTGTCTTCCCTTTCTTGCTTTATCTTTTCGATTTCTTGTTTTCCGCTTCCATTAGAGTTATAATGTCCAGAACTCGTGAGCGGATCCTACCTTTTACCGACCCATCAAGAAGGGAGGAAGGGGAAAAAGGTAGGGTGAATTTTGCCTCCTCCTCTAGGGAGGTCGGCTTTGAGGAAGAAAATTCGGCGGAGAGTGGAGGTGGTAACTCTCCTGACCCTCCTTCGTACGACGTTATTGATTCGGATGACGAGGCACTGGAAATCGACCCTTCTAGGACCTCTGGCCCCCTTATTCGTCGGGAAAAGGGGAAGGTTTACTATTTAGATAGAGTCAAATACCGCATTTCCTTGAGTACTTACCCCGACCCGAAAAATCGGGACTTGATTCTTGCAAAAAATGTCGCCGGTGCGATTGAGCGGTTTTACAATTTCGGGGATGGGTACACAATCGTCGTCCCCGGCGAGAAAGATACCGTATGCAACCCTCCCGACGGGTGCATAGCGGTTTACCACAAGTGCCTGGAGTTCGGCCTTCACTTTCCCCTTCATCCTTCCCTGGAAGAGATTTTCAGGCGGATGAATGTGGCCATCGCCCAGCTGACAGCCACGGCTGTCAGGTCATTGATTTCGTATGTCTGGACTTGCTTGTTCCACCGCACCGAGCCTTCCATTGATGCCCTTAGGTTTATGGTTGGCCTACAAATGGTCTCTTCTGGGAGTGTGGGCTCCCCTGGATATTGGTCCCTTTTGAGGCAGAAGGGACACTCTTTGGTGTGGCCAGCCATGGATAGTTTGAGAGACTGGAAGAACAACTTCCTTTATGTGCACAGCACCCATGGGTGGAGGATTCCCCGTCATTTCAGGAATCATGTCCACACCAGACTAGAGACCCCCGAGGAGTATCACCCTGGCGTGGGTGGAAAAGCCTTGGAGGTGAAGCTGAGCAAGAAGGACAAGGAACTGACAGACTATTTTGCCGCTCACACTGATAAATATGGGGTATATGGCCCTACATTATGGCTCCCCCATGCGGAGCTCATTGCGACTGATAAATACCTGACCCGGTTGGGCATGAACCCGGGTCTAGATGAAGGTAGTTCAGGAGTGCTGATGATTCTTTCTTTCCCTTTTTTCTTTTTAAGTGTCTTGACTGTTTGTCTGTTTGCCTTGCAGCTCTTGCTACCTTCATTTGGAGAAAAGGGGAGGTGAGGCGCCTGGGTCTGACCGAGACCCTTACTGTCGTTCAAAGTCGCCCTTCTCTTCCCCCTGATTTCAAGAAGGGTGAGAAGAACCTGATGAAGCACTTGAAGGGTTTGTCGTTCAGCTGACCAAGACTTCCTGCCCCTCCCAGAGCAACGCCTGCAAAAACGTCGGTTTCTGAGGCCACCCCTTCCCCAGTCGCGAAGGTGATTGCCTGTGAGGCTACCCCCTCACCTGTTGGTAGGCATGGGGCCTTTCCACAGGGGTTCAGATTCCCTCGGGGCCGCGGGCTGCGGGCTCCGAAGAGATTGGGGAAAGCACTCCCAAAGGGCTGATTAGAAAGAGGAGCAGGGAGGCTCCAAATGCTGACCAAGTGGTGGACCTGGAAACTGCCACGCCTGAACCCAAACGCTTCGCTCAGGGGGTTCCTGCTACCCTTTTTTCCGAGGAGAACACCGAATTCCATTACACCGCTGGCGATAGCCAAGATGTTTCCGCCTTACTTTCCGACTCTGGGGCAGTTTTAGTGGATCATCTTCTCAAGACTGTCCATTCTGCCACCAATCAAGTGACTCAGTACGTCCAGCGTACTGCCAGAATCATCCAGGCCTCTGCAGAGTTGGCGGCCCTTAACCGTCTGAGTGATGAGGAACTGTCTAACTCTGACCGCCTTTCTGCAGTCGAAAGGGACGTCGCTCTCATTGCCAGTCTGAAGGATCAGTTGGCGAAAAGGGAGATCGAGCTGGAAGAGGCCAAGAATCAGGCGATCCACTAGAAGTCTCAGAATGAGAGGGCTGTCAGGGAGGTGTCTCGCCTGGAGGAGGAGTCAAAAAGAGCTCAGCAGGCCTTCGTGGTGTTGGAGCAGGCCAGGAAAGCTTCAGCTGAGCTGGATCATGCCAAGAAAAGTGTCGTCGATCTAGGGGAGCGCCTTTCCAAGGCGAATTCAGATCTGCAGGCGGCTCTTGGCGATCTAGCGGCGAAGACCAAGGAGTGGGAGAAGGAGAGGGACGAAATAATCCAAGAGGTGGAAACGGCTGTGTCGGCGGGTTTTGTGAATGGCGCTAACTCTTGTTTAAGGGTGGTCATGGAAGCTGTCAGGGAGATGTTCCCTGGCTTTGATGAAGATGCTTTTCGGGCCCTCTACGCCGCCAAGGACGAGGCCCAGATGCGCAGGCTGTCTGAAGGGGCTACTACTTCTGGCCCGGATGCTCCCCCTGCTTAATATGGAGGGCAGTCTTCCTCAGAGAACTCTTGTTCGTCCCCCACTGCGCCTACGCTGATGCTTTAACTTCTTTATTTATTTGCGCGCCGAGCCTTTTGGTGGCCGGCTGCCGTGTTGACTGTAATAATTTTCTTTAGCAAACTCTTATCTTGTGTACCTTTGCCACTTTACACCTTTTTATGCAGATCTTTTTGTTTGTTTGTCTGCTTTCGTTCGCTTTTTCGCATGAGTTTGATGTACAGCCTGCCCCCTGCCTGCCCAGAGGTAAGCAGGGGGGTTCCTTGCGTTTTTGATACAAGGTTGGGGGGCCTGCCCGCAGTCCTTGTTGATCCGGCCTGTCCCTGGCTTTTGTTCAAAGTCCAGGGGGCCTGCCCCCTGCCTGCCCAAAGGTAAGCAGGGGAGGTTTTTTGTGTTTTTTATACAAGGTTGGGGGGCCTGCCCCCAGTCCTTGTTGATCCGACTTGTCCCTGGCTTTTGTTCAAATTCCAGGAGGCCTGCCCCCTGCCTGCCCAGAGGTAAGCAGGGAGGTTTTTGCGTTTTTTATACAAGGTTGGGGGGCCTGCCCCCAGTCCTTGTTGATCAGGCCTGTCCCTGGCTTTTGTTCAAAGTCCAGGGGGCCTGCCCCCTGCCTGCCCAGAGATAAGCAGGGGAGGTTTTTTGCGTTTTTTATACAAGGTTGGGGGGCCTGCCCCCAGTCCTTGTTGATCCGGCCTGTCCCTGGCTTTTGTTCAAAGTCCAGGAGGCCTGCCCCCTGCCTGCCCAGAGGTAAGCAGGGAGGTTTTTGCGTTTTTTATACAAGGTTGGGGGGCCTGCCCCCAGTCCTTGTTGATCCGGCCTGTCCCTGGCTTTTGTTCAAAGTCCAGGAGGCCTGCCCCTGGCTTTTGTTCAAAGTCCAGGAGGCCTGCCCCCTGCCTGCCCAGAGGTAAGCAGGGAGGTTTTTGCGTTTTTTATACAAGGTTGGGGGGCCTACCCCCAGTCGTTGTTGATCCGACCTGTCCCTGGCTTTTGTTCAAAGTCCAGGGGGCCTGCCCCCTGCCTGCCCAGAGGTAAGCAGGAAGGTTTTTGTGTTTTTTATACAAGGTTGGGGGGCCTGCCCCCAGTCCTTGTTGATCCGGCCTGTCCCTGGCTTTTATTCAAAGTCCAGGGGGCCTGCCCCCTGCCTGCTCAGAGGTAAGCAGGGAGGCTCGGATTTTTGTTGGGGGGTTCATTTTTCCTAACTTTGGCAACAGGGGGGCCTCCCCCTATTGCCCCCTGCTCGTTTGTGTGTGAAAACGCAAGTGTGAACAGGCAACGAGTATAAATCTGAAGCTTTTCTCATTTCTTTTACGAAACTTTTGACATTAGGGTGGTCGGAGCCGTCGACATTCTTTGACCGTCCTCCGCCGTTTGTTCTTAGCAAAAAATAAAAACTATCTTTAGACCTGGTTTAGACATAATATTTCTTCAGAGTGTCCGTATTCCAGTGAGCATGCAATTCTTGCCCTTCAAGGTTGGCGATTTTATATGTGCCTGGTCCCAGGATTTGAGTCACTTGGTATGGACCTTCCCAGTTGGCACTTAGCTTTCCATGTTCCCTTGATTTTCCAACCGCCTGCGTTTTTCTGAGAACCAGATCACCCATCTGGAAGTTTCTCTGGCGCACTCTGCTGTTGAAGGCTTTCCTCATTCGTTGTTGGTAGGCAACGATGTTGGTACTAGCCTCCTCCCTTATTTCATTGACCAGATCTAAGGCCTCAACCATTGCAGCTTCATTCTCAGTTCGGTCGTATTGCAGGGAGCGTAGAGATGGGATCCTTGCCTCAATAGGTAACAGAGCCTCCGCTCCATATACTAGACCGAACGGGGTTTGGCCTGTAGACTCTTTTCGGGTGGTCCAGATTGACCAGATTATGCTGGGAAGTTCGTTAGCCCACCTACCCTTGAGGTCATCTACCATTTTCTTCAGAGCATTTAAGATTTGCTTGTTGGCTGCCTCTGCCTGTCCGTTGGTTTGAGGATGACAGACGGCCGAGTAGGCAACTGCGATGTTGTGGCTTTCTAGCCAGATTCTCAGGGGATCATTGTCAAACTGCCTGCCATGATCAAACACCATCATTTTTGGTAGGCCAAATCTGGTGATAACATTTCGCCAGATAACTTTTCTGACTGCCGGCTCGGTAATGTTGGGCACTGCTTCAGCTTCTATCCATTTGGTGAAGTAGTCTATAGCCACAATTAGGAACTTTCTGCCCCCAGTGGCCACCGTGAAGGGTCCTAGTATGTCCATCCCCCATTGAGCGAAGGGGATGGGGGATAGGATTGGCTTGAGTTCCTGGGCCGGGGCATGGATTGACGGGGCAAAGAGCTGGCACTTTCTGCACTTCTGGGTCTGGCTCTTGGCATCTGCCAGCATGGTAGGCCAGTAGTAGCCTGCCCTTAGGGCTTTGTGGGCCAGCGATCTCCCTCCGATGTGATGTCCACAAATTCCTGAGTGGATATCATCCAATACTTCAGCAGCCTGGTCTGCCCGTAGGCATTTGAGCAGGGGGTAAGTAAAAGATTTCTTATAGAGTTCTTCCCCAATGATTATGAACCAGGCTGCTTTAGCCTGTACATTTCTCTTTTGCACTGTGTCCGATGGTAGGATACCATGCCTTTTGAACTGGATGAAGGGGGTCATCCAACTTTCCGGCCCTTCCTCAACGGTGCTAATTGCCTGACAGGCGCTGGTAGAATTTTCATGCAAAACATCAACCCACACCGACCTCCGTATGTCTTGTAGGCTGGAGCTGGCCAGCTTTGACAGAGCGTCGGCTCGGTTGTTCTGCGGCCGAGGTATTTGATGGATTTCATAGGATTTCAGACCTGACAACTCCTGTTTTACTTTTTCAAGGTAGGTGGCCATGGTCTGATCTCTGGCCTCATATTCTCCGTTAATTTGATTGGCAATGAGCTGAGAATCAGTAGCTAGTGTAACTCGCTCTGCCCCTGCAGCCTTAGCCAATTTTATCCCAGTGATTACAGCCTCATATTCCGCCTCATTGTTTGACGCCGGGAAAGTGAACCTGAGTGCATGCTCAAAATCCACCCCCTCGGGGCTGGTTAATACGACGCCTGCGCCTGCACCGTTGGCTGTTGAGGACCCATCAGTGTGTACGATCCACTCCTCAGCAGGGGACTCTTCTTCCCCTGAATGGGAGCATTCAGCCAGAAAATCGGCCAAGGCTTGGGCTTTGATGGCTGTTCTTGGCTGGTAGGATATCCCCAGCCCACTTAACTCAATCGCCCATTTCAGCAGTCTCCCTGATTTCTCAAACTTTTCCAACACTTTCTCCATTGGTTGGTCGGTGAGGACCACGACAGGATGTGCGTCAAAGTAGGGTCTGAGTTTTCTAGCTGCAATGATGACTGCGTAGGCGGCCTTTTCTATCAGGGGGTAATTTCTTTCGGCTGTTCCCAGGGCGTGACTCACAAAGTAAATGGGTTGCTGTGAGTTTGCTTCCTCCCTTAGGATGACAGCACTTACCGTCGTGTTCGTGACAGCGATGTACAGATATAGCTTTTCTCCGGCTACCGGTCTTGCCAGGGTAGGGAGCTTTTTCAGGTGATCCTTCAATTGTTCGAAGGCTTTCTTCTGTTCGTCTTCCCATTTGAACTGTTTGTTGCCTTTTAATATTTTGAAGAAAGGGGTGGACTTGTCTGCTGATCTGGAGATGAACCGAGCCAGGGCGGCCATTCTGCCTGTGAGCCTCTGAATGTCCCTGATGGTTTTAGGCTCCGGGAGGTCTAGGACCGCCTGAATTTTCTCAGGGTTGGCATCTATCCCCCTGGAGCTGACCAAAAAACCTAGGAACTTCCCGGATCGGACCCCGAATGTGCATTTTTTCGGGTTCAGCTTCATCTTGTATGACCGCAGGGAAGTGAAGGTCTCTTGAAGGTCTATCAGATGTTCCATGTCCCCCTTACTTTTGACAATCGCATCGTCAACATAGGCCTCTAAGTTTCTTCCCTTTTGGCTTTCGAAGACCCTGTCTACCAACCGCTGATAGGTGGCGCCTGCGTTCTTCAGCCCAAATGGCATCATCTTGTACATGTAGGTGCCATGGCTGGTTATGAAGGCGCACCTCACTCTGTCTGGCTGCCAGAGGTACACTTGGTGGTACCCTGAGAAAGCATCCAGAAAACTCAGCGTGGTGTATCCACTAGTGGCGTCTACTAGCTGATCTATTCTGGGCAGAGGGTAGCAGTCCTTAGGGCAGGCCTTGTTGAGATTGGTAAAATCTACGCACATTCTCCATGCGCCTGATGATTTTTTTACCATGACAACGTTTGCCAGCCATTTTGGGTAATCACAGACTTCGATGAAGTCTGCCTTCAGGAGTTTGTCTATTTCCTCCTTTATTGCCGCATATTTTTCCACGGACATGTTCCTCTTCTTCTGCTTTACAGGGCGAGCCTCCGGACTAATGTTCAGCTTGTGAACAATAAATGCTGGGTCGACCCCTGGCATTTCATCTGCAGAGTAGGCGAATACGTCCCTGTTTTCTCTTAGGACCGCAATTAGTTCCCTTTGATAGGACTCCTCCAGGCCGGCCCCAATAAGGACCTGCCTCCCTGGCTCCAAGTCCACTAGCATGCTCTCCCCTTCGGGTTCCAGGCGGACTGGCTCTTGCTGGGCAGTTGGAATCTCACCTTCTCTGCTAGGAGAGCACTGGGCTTTTCGCTTCCCTTTTCTTTCTGTCTCATGGGCCTGCAGGGCCACGGAATAGCAGTGTCTGGCCGACTCCTGATCCCCGTGGACCTTCCCTTCCATGCCAAAGTCTGTTACATAGGCTATGGTGAGGGCCCTAATTGATACGGCAGCTTCTATTTCATCCAGGGTGGCGCGGCCAATCAGGGCGTTGTACGCGGATTTGGCATCCACCACAACAAATGACGCCCTGATATTTCTCGCTGAGGTCCCCTCTCCGAACGTGACAGGTAGATCGATGACTCCCATGGGTAGCATGCCTGCTCCATTGAATCCATACAGAGATCTGGGGGCTGGCTTTAGGTGCCTTCTTTCAAGGTTCATCCTCTCAAAAGCATCCTTGTATAAAAGGTTTGTGTAGGCGCCAGTGTCCACCATACACCTCTTAACAATATGATTGCTGATTTCCAGGGTTAAGACCAGAGGGTCACTATGTGGGTACACGACTCTCCCCACATCTTCAGGGGTGATGCTTAGGGTAGTGCCCCTTGGGCTGTCTGCCTTTTCGGCGTAGCAAATTTGGTTCCTCAGCTCGCGGATCTGCCTTTTCTGGCTGCGCCTGCTGGTCCGCCCCTCTGCATCCCCTGAAACTACATGGATGACCATGCGATTTTGGGCTGAGCCCTCAGGTTTGTCTGCTACCTCTTTCTGGGGTTTGTTCCTTGCTGCATAGTTACTCAGCCAGCCGTTTCTTATTAGTTTTTCAATTTCGTCTTTTAAGTGGCGGCATTCCTCTGTGGTATGACCTATGCAGTCATGGAACGTGCAGAACTTTTTGGGGTCCCCTTTTGGGCTGCGAGGCTTGTTTGGACGAGACCATTTTGCTGTTTCTTTTTCCAACTCGAAGATTTCTGCTCTCGGCCTACTGAAGGCCGTGTAGCTGTCGAATCTTGGTTGGTATGTGGTACGTTCCTTTTTAGGAGTGTCTCCCTCTTCTCTCGGCTTGCCTGGCTTATTTCTGCCGCGTCCACCCTGCGGCCTTGTTTGGCCTGCAGGGGTATCCGGCAGGCTGTGGAACTCTTCCTGCAGAATGAACCCTTCAGCAATTTTCCTGGCCATGGCCAAGGTTTCTGGTTGGGCCCTGATCATCTGATTTTTCATTTCTCCTGGAAGCAGGGAGATTGTCAGGGCGTAGGCAGCGGTGGAATCATCGATCTCCCTGACCTGCTGGTAGGATAGGTCAAACCTCCTCAGGTACTCCCTTACACTTTCACCCTTTTTCTGTTTTAGGGTCATAAGATCGAAGCAAGTGAGGCGTCTCCTTTTATTCCCAGCATATTGTTCGAGGAAGATCTCGGCCAACTCTATGAAGAACTTGATTGATCCTTGGCGGAGATCCCTGAACCATCCTTGCGCAAGTCCTACCAGGGTGGTTGGGAAAACTTTGCACCAGATGGCGTCATCCACGTCATACATGCCCATGTGGGTCTCAAATGCCGCCAGGTGGTCTTCTGGGTCTGTTGTCCCATCAAACTTAATGGTGGGCATCTTAATTTTTGGAATGGGGTATTCTTGTACCTCAGGATGAAGTGGGGTTTTTGTGGGCCTGCCTACCAGTCGTGACCTGCTTTCCCCAGACTGGTTACCGTGAGTATCCCATTGTCTATGGGTCGGTTTCCTCGTACTGGGGGAGCGGTGCCTTGGAGGCGGCCTGCTTGCTGCTTCATCTTCTGTTTCAGGGGAAATTTGCCTGGGTCTCTTCCTCTGAGAGTGGCAGAGGTTCTCACCCTGGTGATACTTAGATTCAAGCGGTTGCCCCCGGTTGAGCCTAGACTGCAGGCTTTGGGATAAACCGGGGGCTGACTGCTCTTTGACCGCCGGTGTTAACCTGGAGAAAACCCCGCCTGGCTTTTCTCCCAGGCGCTTTGACATGGGCTCCCTGTGCCTCATTCTCTCCTGCAATTCCCGGGATAAGCCTCTCTGTTCTCCAGACGCGGATTCTGTTGTATGAATGGAGAATGCCTGCTGTTGAGCAGGTGGCTCTGGGTTGCCTATTGTGATACGCCTTTGCACCTGCGCGTATACTTGTGCCGTCCTTCTTGCTTTCCTCTGAGCATTCCTGGCGGCGGTTCGCTTCGTGCCCCCGGCTCCATCCCTGCTTATTGAGGGTGGCTGCCTGGGGGCCGATGCGACCCTGCCTACCAGGTCCTCAGGAGTGAACTCCTGGTTTAGCATTGCAGAGAAGAAGACGGCTGCCTGCGCAATCTGAGCCGGTGTCAGGTTCAGAGTGTGTCGTGGGTGTGTCCCCAACTCAGGTGTCACAGCAGCATTTGGCACGCCGAGGAGACTAGTTCCCCCCACCCCCAGAATCGTGGCGGGAGGAACCCTCTCTGGCTGCGGCATACCATACAGGGGGGTCAACGGTGGGACCGTCGGACCCGCCCCTGCACTGGCGACAACGATTTCTAGCATGATTAATTTGATTGTCTTAGTTTTTTGTGATTAGGAATGGTTGATTTTTGTGGGTAATTCGTGAGCACAACCGTTTTCTTCCCCACAGACGGCGCCAAATTGTTCCGGTCACGGAAACAATTAACCCGGCTCTGGATCCGGGTCGTCTAATCGAACTGTTGGTAAATAATTGATCGCGTGATTTTCTTGAATCTCTCCTTTGTCCCCCTCCCTTGATCGGACCTTCCCGGCGGAGTCGGCCTGCTCCCTGCACAATGAACGCACAGGGCCTCGGAGGTTGTCCGAGGGAACCCTCTCCGATGCCTAAGTCGGTCCGTGAAATGCCATGATGAACATAGCTCGTGAGGAACTAGGTGGCGTTTTTAGGAGTGAGAGTCTAGAGAGAGAAAATCCAACCCCCTTCATGTGGGAAATGGGAAAGTATTTATACCTTCCCATAAGAGGGAGGAAAGGAGAAAGGAAGAGAGGGAAATGGGTGGATGATTGTGCGACACGTGGACTCACCTTGTCCACTCATTTCCCTTTACCTTAGGCAAAATGACGAATGGGTCCCCGGTTCTCCCTTGGTCCTGCTTGGGTGGGAGCGCCCTGGAGGCAGGCAGGGGGCTTGGTTGCCCTGCTTGGCAGGCGGCAAGGCCATGCCAGGCAGCTAAATGATTAAGGCCACCTACTTGGAGGTTTCAGTGATGTTGCTGGGAGGTCTGCTGGGCAGGCCTTCTCCTATTCTCGGGTCGGGCACCCTGGGGCCTGACTGGCGGGCGACCCGAGGCTGGCTACCGACCCCCATCAAAAGCTAAATGTTATAGTTACATATCAATTTTAAACAAACGCAACTTTATCGTATGTCATCTGTAACTTTAATATACACTTACTGAAACATGTTGCCCTTATTTGAACATACCTATATATATATATATATATATATATATATAAGTGGGATCAGGTGAGTCCACTTATATATTTTGAGGCCGTGAGTCCCCATATTAGCCCTTGATTCAATGTTAGATTAAATGACAAGATTTGATCTCATAATTAAGGAAATAACTATAATATCTATCAAAATATATTTTCTTTCTCTCTCTTCCTTAATTATCTCAGTACAAATTCTCTCTCTCCTATCAAATTTTTAATTGCTTATTTCTCTCACACAACAAGTTTATTTAAAATTAAGTTTTTTTTCATCTTCAGCAAAAAATCATCCTTCCCTACTGCCATTGTACGTATATTACTATGTTACTGCCATAATCCATAAACTATATTACTGTAACTCATACGATGTGTTACTCTAATTCATGAACTGTGTTACTTTAACTCATAAAATCTGTTACGTTGCATAGTCTTTTGCAAAAACTGTTACTCTAACTCATACAATGTGTTACTTTAATTCATGAACTGTGTTACTTTAACTCATCAAATCTGTTACGTTGCATAGTAGTCTCTTGCAAAAACAGGAGTTCCAATTAACAAAAAGAACAATGTTTGTTTTTATTAAGATACTCCAAAACAAAAAGTGTTACAAGATTCCGACTAAATCAACTCCATTACGATTCCAATGTTTCACACTTGTTACTCATAATCTGTGTTACTGTAACTCATTAAGTATGTTACTCTAACGAATAATGTAGGCTACTCTAACAATATAATGTCCTACTTATAATTCTGCTTCTTCTTCATCCTTCTCGTCCTCTCCGTCTTCTTCTTTTTCTTCTTCTTTATCATCATCTCAGAAGCTTTGATTTAATCTCACCACTGTGCAATGGAGGAAACTCTCACCCCCATCCCTACATCATTCATGTGCTTTCACGTCTACTGAAAAACAATAACAGTGCCAATAAACGTGACGGAAAAAAACAATCAAAACTTGAAATATGGATTATAGTAACAGATAAGAAGAATTAAAGTAACAGATGAAGTGCATTGAAGTAACATTGGATTAAATTAACAGAGGATGCTTATACACCAGGTATAAAGTAACAGAGCTCAGACATTAAAGTAACAGATATTGTGAATTAAAGTAACAGATAATGTTCATCAAAATAACACCAGGTATAGGTTAGTGCGAAAAATTCATATAATGATCAGAAATGAGCGTATGACGCAGTATCTTACTGTTTGATATTGTTTCCTATTTTGAAGTCATCACGTCCAATAATTATAGGATGCAATATCTTTTTTTATATGACGTTACTCTTTGATATTGTTTCCTATTTTGGTGGCAATCACGACCCCATTATTATAGGAAACAATATCTTTTATTTTTTTATTTTCTTTTAATATGGCGGTTTCCTTTATCCTTACGACACTACAATGCACTACAATAACATATGAAAAGCACTAAAGTAACGAATGGAGTGTATTAAAGTAACAAGACATATAAAGTAACAGATGGTAGACATTAAAGTAACAGATGTTATACACTTAAGTAACGCAGTATATGAACTACAATAACTCAATATATTGTGTGTGCGCAAATTTCATACGATGAATATGCAGTTCAACGTAGAAAATTAGAAACTACTAATTAAGTATCATACAACACCAGGTATATTTCATTCACGTATTAAATCAGTATATTTCTCTGAATGGGGCGTCACTCTTTAAATTTTTTCCTACTTTGTAGGCAATCATGTTCCACTATTATAGGAAACAATATATTTTTTATTATTTTTTTAATATGGCGGTTTCATATATCCCTACTACACTCTGATGTGATAAAATAACAGATGTTAAGCACTAAAGTAACGACTTCAATGAGTTAAAGTAACAGATCATAAAATTAACAGATGACTCGCATGACCTTTTCAGTTTGATGAATATGCAGTTCAACGTAGAAAAAAAGAAACTAATAATTGAGTATCATCTTAATGACTCCCATGGCCTTTTCATATAAACTACAATTCATATACTCACCGTTTGCATGTTGTACAATTTGCATATCAGCCATTTGAATGAAAAGATGTAGCCGGAATAATCGAACGTAGAATGCAGTAGTGCGAAGAAGACGATGAATGACTGAATTTAGTCTTGTTTTGAAGTAAATGGCAGCGGCGAGAATAAAAATAATGAACCAGAGAATGAATGAGAGAACGATGAAAGCGAGAGTAAGGCGACAGACTGATGAATGAGAGAATGAATGAATGAATGAATGAGGATAATACGTTACACTGATATATTCTCCTTCCTATTTTGTGGGAAGCAGTATCTACTCTCCTTTTTGTAATTAGTGGTTGATCTCGTCCCTTCATCCATCTTCCATCCAACAGATGGGATGAGGACTTAGGGACTCAATACTTATAAGGGACTCATAAGAACCATATATATATATATATATAGATCATAGTCGACCAAAATACGAGTAGAATAACCATTCTGGTGTATTTATTTGATTTATTTAAACTAAGAAGTACAAAAGAATTTGTAAGTGGTTAACTTACCACAAGTAAGGATCTCGTCTTTTTCAACAAAATTCACATCATTGAGCCTACTTGGCATTGTAGCGTGACATCTCAGCTTCGATAATTGAGGAGTATCCACATGAAAAGACCCATCTTGAGCTGGAACTTTTAGCAACAATTAAAGTCATTAAACCCCATATAAACACAAAACAAAACATACGTACATAATTGACAGTAAACCTCAATGTAAACTTGAATTGTCGAGAAAAATATACTCCGTACTATGTATATATATAGATCATAGTCGACCAAAATACGAATCGAATAACCATTCTGGTGTATTTATTTGGTTTATTTAAACTAATGAAGTGCAAAAGAATTTGTAGGTGGTTAACTTACCACTAGTAAGGACCTCGTCTTTTTCAACAAAATTCACATCATTGAGCCTACTTTGCATTGTAGCGTGACGTCTCACCTTCGATAATTGAGGAGCATCCACTATATTAGGCCCTTCTTGAGTTGAAATTTTCAGCAACACATGACAGCCATAAAACCACATATAAACAGAAAATATAACATAATTACATAATTGAGGGAAAACCTCAATGTAAAGCTGAAATCGTCGGGAAAAAATACTTATATTGTATAAATAATAGTCAGATAACAGAACATAGATACACAAAACTTACAGCATCTGATCAATAATAATCAACCAATTAAATTAGAAGTATTAAATAAATAGCAAGTAGCAGCCAATTAGAATAACTTACCTGCTAAATTTTGAAGCTCATATTTGTGAACAGAATTTACACCATCATGCCTACTAGGCATTGTACTTTCGAAAAAAAAATTTCGATGATTGGGATGGAGGCTAGTGGATGTGGTGTTTTTTTGGGATGTCTTATCTAGGGGAGATTCATGTCGATTTACCATTGAAGATTTTATTTTTGGTGCTTCGGTTAAAGGGCTCTTCCAAATAAGAGAAGATTTTCTGGTGTTCGGTACTTGTGCGCTAGCATCAACAATACGAAGCGAATTTTCTTTAAATGCATCATGTGGTCGTGGTCTGTTCTCTTTGCAAGATATATCAGCTTTAAATGAACGATAGACATCGACACCCAATCCCGCCCGCACTATAGCGGCCTCTACTAATCAATCGGTGGGCTGATAACTTTGTTCTTTTATTGTGGCGGAAGTACTGTAACATCCATTGTTTTCACCCTATACCTTTTGCTATGTTGGTTGTTTAAGGACAAGAAAGTTTTGTCGTCGAAGTAGTTGTGTTTACATTATTTGCATGCGATTTCACGTGGCAAGCAGTCCATGGAAAGATGCACGTAGGAGAGTAGAGAGTACTACTATTATAGGTATTAGCAAGTCAGTTTTAACGTGATAATAAAGATATTAGTCATTCTTGTGATATACCTTACCTGGTATTCTGCTTAAGATGCGTCGGTTCGTTATTAATAGGGATGCGTCGAACCGTACATGGAGAGCATCGGGACTAATACGGAAACCGACCATCTCTTTGTGTAGTTTTAGTTGATTTACATTTTGAATTCCGTGTTTGGTGATTTAGCATGCGATTATAAGGTCATAAAAGCAATAAATCATGCGAGAAACTGTAAATGCGAATGTAAGTAAATCACATTGTAAGGAGTTACACCCTCGGAGTATACACTAAGCGGGACACGATGCATAGATAGTTGAGAACGGATCACGGAATTACTCGGGTCTATTTAGTGTATTTTAGTGTTTGCGGTTGAAGTTGGGACGTTACGTGTTTTAGTAAGTGTCGTGGACCTAGTGTCCACATTTAGTATTATCGGAGTGCATAATAATAAACATGAAAGAATGTAAAGTTTTGTTTAGATGACAACTTTGTGGCGACTCGATTTCAAAGGCGGATCCTCCTAGCTTGCCTGGTGATTTCGGCAGACTTCCGTTACCGTTGGCCCTTCCTGCGGCTATTCCGGCAGAGCTCCGCTACTACTGGCTGGTTCTGCGGCTAATCTGGCAGAACTCCGTTACTAGACTAAAATGGCTAGTCGAACATTGGAACCTCGGAATCGAGTGGAGTGCTCGAAGGTGAGGATTAACGTCGATGTCGCTTTATCGGAACTACGATCGAGTGGATCGTTTGCCTCGGGTGTCGGAGTGCGAGCCCTTAGCGAGAAACTCTTTACGAGTGAAGAGGGAAGAGAGAATTGAAATTGTGTGTCCAAATGAGGGGGTGGAGAGGGGTATTTATAGGTATTTTTCGGTCCTCGTCACCCGGATAGGCGCCTGAGCCCAGGCGCACCAGAACTCAGGCGCCTGGGTTTAGACGCGGGAAGACACCGGTGCGCAACGTGAGGCGCTCGGAGTTTTGGAGATACGATTTTGATACTTTCCAAAACCGAGAGGCGGGTGTATAATACGAAGCTTGGGGATTAAGTCTTCCCCGGTTTTGACCTAGCGCCGTGGTGTTTAGTGGGCCTCGGGTGTGCACCCCCGGGTTCACTTGGCGCGGTGTTGACTCGGTTCGAGTTTCGGGACCGACTTGGGGTCCCGGTGTCAGAATTGGCTCTAATTAGTGTCTGTGCAACCGTAACGACACGACTAAGGCTACCAAGACGTTAGTTTAATTTTTACGAGTAATTTATTTGATCCGTTCTATAGAAAAACTATCTAAAACATCACGAACCTGCGTCGTGTTGCAGTTCGATCGTCATCGGGTGTTTGTTGGGCACTCCTGTAGCCACCTGGTCCAAATCTGGGTGTCTACACCACGTCGGATACTATTGATTCTGAGTCCGTATTCGAGCGTATTATAGCATGTTTACATCGGATCATCATCGGGTGTTTGGTTGGAAAGTGCTATAGACACAAGCATTCAAAATACGGGTGTCTACTCTCGGTTTGAGAGGGAACCTAGGTTACGTGCTAAAAGACTCGTAACCATCAGAAAGAGGGAATTTGTAGACTCGAGATTGGTTTTGCCTAATTTAGTAATTACTATTTATAGAAATCTCGTATATTTATTTTGATGATTACAAGTGGCACGTAATGGTTTGCTTGTCTAGTCGTATGCTAAGCATTTACAGATATGGACTTGGACTTAGAGAAGTTAAAGCTTGGACATTAACAGAAGATCGTGTCAAGGTACCTGGACGAAGAAAAGGGAAGAATCAAGTGAAGTAGCGAATAGATGAAGCGTAGAGAAGAAGTGAAGTGGAGAGTTGGATAACATGAATTCAACGTGTTATGAAGACAAGGAAAAGGTGTAATAAACAAAGGACCTTTATAATCGAACCCGCTGACTCGACGTCATGAATCGAGTTATTAGGGTATAGGTTACTTAGGTGTGTTGAGGCATCAAGGTGATTTCAGCAGATGTTACAGTCTGTTACAGTCTGAGTGTCAGATGTTATAGAGTGATCTTGGATGTTACACTCTAATCTCCACATGTTACAGTTTGTGAGATTCTGTGACATATTCCGTGTTAGATGATTATTGAGTCGCTCAGAGGGTCGACCCGGATCGACAATTGACGGGCAGCATCCGTCTCCTGCAGGTATATATTTCGCTTTTTTTGCGCATACCCGACGTAAGAGGGGTCACTTGATCGAGTCAGTCCTGACACTTGACCGAGTGCCCTCTGGAGGACTCTTTTGTTGCTTACGGAGAATTGTATACTTTGCCTTGTCAGGTTTGGTTATACGAGCGACTGTCAGTTATGGAGTCACCCCTGAACGTGCTTGGATATCGCAGCAGTCCGGTCAGCTCGAGACGATGACGTACAAGTTCGAATCACGACATAAACCAAACTTATTGGGATGAGGAGCTCATATTCCACGGGGGTCTCTTGATCAGGTAGTCTGTCGTTTGGTGGTTCCTCTCCGGATTGTCTACGTTGGCCAAGACGGATCAAGCCCGTTACCTTGTTATCCTCTCACTTGGTTGGACCGTTCAAATTTACCCATACTGCATTCTGAGGCAGTTCGGTTGGACTCAGTGGATCCCTGAAACTGAGGCCATCATTAGTGCCCCGCTCGAATTGACGGACGCAATGTGCGATACATGGTTACAACGGCAGCACACCCGTGCCATCTGGACCATACCCAACCCTTGTCATTCCACCTGGATTTCTGAGCCATATCGGAAGTGGAGTTCCAAAGAGCCGGAGGAGGCCCGCAAGACCTTGAAGGTGGATGAAGCCTTCGACTTAGTTCGTCGGGAGACGGCGAAGGACAACGGGGGTTTCTACGATAAAGGAGAGACTCCTGCTACTTTGGTTTGATTGGAGTTGGGTCTTAAGTCACAAACTAAGACTCGAGTTAAGGACGCCGGTGCTAAACACGTGTGGGGGCGACTGAGCCCCCGGATTGACTTAGAGAAGAGGCTTGGGCCAAGACTGGCGCCAAGGATCGACTGGGCCCGCACGACAGGTAATAAGATGATTATTGAGTCGTGTGCCTGATTTTTATGAGATGAAAACATTTCCTAAACTGTTTTGTTCGATAAAATATCTTCTTAACAATTTGTGAAAATAATATTCTGTTGTGTTTTGGAAAATATTCTTATTGAGTTTTATTTTGGAGTCAAGATCTTTCCTAAATAAAACTATATTCTTTAAGGAAATAAAATATTTTAATATTGAGAGTTTTAGTAAAATTAATTATTTGGGGAGCAAAACTCACATTATGATAAGGAAAGTGATTCCTAGATCACACATGAGATCTTGGCTTTCTTCCAAGATTAGGAATCTTCTATTATTTACATATCTTACCATATTATTTTATGATAGATAATATCCTAAAACCAAAAGTATTTGATTGAGTCTATAACTCATAACGTACGCGTGTGGTAGGCTATATAAGCCCTACTCGGTTTTCATATTAATCACGCGTCCTTTCCATTGAGTCTTACTGATAAAAAGCAAAAATCTTTGAAGTCAAAATCATTTTTTTGCTAATTGTTTTAAGGTTTGGATTCGTCACGGAAAATGCCCTCGTACTTGATCGCTTTGTTTATTGTTCCATGTACTTGTCATTTGAAGATAAAGCTTCTACATTTGTCTTGTGAAGAAGACAACTCATATGAGAAACTTAGCTAAACCTTTTCGTATTAAGTTGGTTTAAGGGATAGAATAGCTAGGGTTGTTTTAGTGAACGACTAGAGTTAGTCGTTGAGTGTTTATTCATATTTTGAAATCCGGGTAGTGGTACTAAAATACTCCCTCCATTTCATTTGATTCTTTGCATTTATTTTTTCACACTTGCCAATGCATGTTTTATTTTGTTTATATCTTTAGTTACGATGTCTAAAAATTATAAAAACTTGATATTTATAACGTACTCGATTAGACAATTTAAACAAGATTCCAGAGATGACTATATTTTATCTTTTATATTAAAAGTTACATTGACGATTTCAAATCACTCAGCTATGAATAATGCTCAAAAAGCAAATGCAAACAATCAAATGGATGACCATAATCCCACCCGATATTATGCATAATACCGGGCGGTATTATGCATAATACCGCCCGGTATTATGCATGATCCCGACTGGGATCATCCCCTTCCCGGCCGGGAAGGACCCAGTTCAGCTCATCTTCGCTTTTCCGCCCACTACAAGAATTTAAGTCTGGGGCGACTGATCTTAGCCACCGTCATCTGTCGCTAAAAAGAGACGCGCGACAGTTGACAGTCGATAAGAAGCAGTCGCACAAGATAGTCGCATCTAGCGACTGAAATCGGTCGCTAAATCATACGCGCGACCGATTTCAGTAGCCAAAGTTAGCAACCGAAATCAGTCTCTATATCATCCCCTTAGCGACCGATTTCAGTCGCTGGGAGCATCAGATTAGCGACCGATATCAGTCACTAAGGGGTGTGACGTGGCGTTCTTCAAGCGTCCTACAGCGACTGACGTCGGTCGCTAAATGAGAAATTTAGCGACTGATATCAGTCGCTGCCTTACCTAAAATAGGCCGATTTTATTTGTTTCTTTTCTAGCCAAAATTTGCACAATAAAACAAACCAACGACCACAATACGTCCCAAACATCATTCCAAACCTTCCAAACGTTAGACAAGCTTCACACTCCAGAATTGGCAACCAAGTAAGCAAACGTCGTGAATACACTAAATTAAAAGTGTTGTTACAAACTGTTTTCAATAAACATTCACAAACTACAAACTGTTTTCAATCTACTCAGCTAACAGGGAAACTAGCTGAAGAGCCACTACCACCCCCATTGAAGGGGTCTCTAGGATCTCGGTGTCGGGGAATGGGGCCGGAGTTACAGTTCTGCTGCTGCATGTTCCTCAGGCGCTGTAGCTCTTCTAGAATTTGCATGTTAACGTCATCCTGTCACTGCATACGCAGATCCTGCATCCTCATCCTCTCATCCTCCTCCTTCATCTTCTCATCCATAGCCGCCCGTAGCGCCCTCTCTTCTCGTAGTTTCGACCTCATCTCAGCAACGACGGATGGTACATACTCCCTCGAGGTCGCATGGGCCCCCCGGGCATTGGGTGGTGTCCAGTACAGGGAATGAGCGTTCACCGTACCGTACACCGCTCCCTTGCGGTATCCTTGCGCGACTCTGAACCAAATCTCGCTCGGGTCCACACCTTCAGCCTCGGGCGCTCTAGTGGCCTCCATATACGATCTCTACAAGAAATTGGAGTCATGATTAGGTGAGTTGTAAAGGAAAAAAAGTAAAAAAGCCTTATGTTTGAAACTTACCCAAATGGCAGCGTCCTTCCTCGTAACGAATGTTCGACCGGTTTTGTCGTCCCCCTTGGTCTTCGTGTCGAGAAATAGCTGCGCAGGCGGGGGGAGTTCTCCGGTTTGCTTCTTCAACTGTTCACAGTACATGTATATTTCTCATTTATATTTAAAATGAAAACATTAAATAAGAATCGAAATAAAAATCATAGGAAAGGAAATACTAACATTCATAGTCCGCTGGTGCATCGACTGAGGCCCACCGTAGTGGGTGGCCTCCGCATCCACCTCGGGGTCCCCTCCCCGCCTCTTGTTCTTCTTCGCCTGGAGGGATCTCTTAAGGAAATTCGGGTTGGAGCGGGCTTTTTCGAACTGTTGAATGGCGTCACCTACAATTTATACACTTTTTAGATCAATAAGCGTTTTGAAGATATATACAACTTTCTATTCAAGTACGAACACAAATTGAGTAATCAAACCTTTAATGTATTTCTGTGCCCTTCCCTCGTTCACCAACTTCCACATGTTGTCTTTGTATCTTGGTTTCGCGACTTCCATGTATCTGTCTCTCGCAGCCACCTCGAGACCTTCGTTCCAATAGTGTTTCATCTGCAAGATCGTTTGTTGTTAGTGTATTAGTAATCCGTAAACAATAAAAGATAATTAATAAAACAAAAAAATTGGTGCACCTTAAAATTGGCGAACCACTTCTCCCGCTGTCACTGAGACACCTTGGTACAAATGGTGCAGCAAGTATTCAATTCTTTCATGAAGCTATCCGAGACACCAGTCACCACCGCTCTATTCCGAAACCTAGACCAAAGAGTGAAATAAGATGATGTCTCACAAAAAAAGGAAAATAATGTCTCACCATGTGTTCTCGAGGCTCATAATTAGGCGCCCGTCGTCTGTATATATCGAAGCTCTTGATCCTGTTGTGGTTGTTCAGGTTGCTGATCGTCGTTTGCCTCCTCCTCATTATCCTCCTGTTGGTCCTTGTTTTGGTGCTCCAGCCGGTTCTCCTCCTGGTCCTCCTACTGCTGCCCCATGTTTCTGCTCCCACTACCATACCGCAGTCTGCTGCCCAACGTCATATCTGCAGACATAGTAGAAAGTTAGAAATTGACATCATAATATTGAAATAATTTGCCCAAAATATATAATGCAGATTACTATATTGAAATAATATAACTTACTAAAACTATACCCTACTAGAAATCATCGTCACTGTCGTTGTTATCTTCCACTTGCCTACTCGAACCAACCACATCCTCTTCCTCATAGTCATCTTCCTGATGCTAGACTCCTAACCAAATCATCCTGAATATTCTCTGAATTACATGCTGCTTAAGCCAACTTGGAAACTGTTCCTCATGCTTATTCCAGACATCATCAGCATTTAAATGTGGATTAGCACCTTCAAATTCAGTTACAAACTACTTCTCGTATGGCTCCAAAACTTCGCAGTTTGATAACAAGTACAGGTGAGCACGATTGTACTCTTTCTCATCTAATGTCCTCCATCCGCCAGCTGATGCCGATCCCTCACCTACCTTACTTTGAAAAAAGTCTGGTATGTTGGGGTCAATCGTCTCGGGTGTTTCTAGGTTAAGATTTTTAGCTTTTGTTTTCACTTCTTTCTCGAAATACAGAGAACAGAAGTTGGTTATCTCCTCTGTTAAATAAGCATTACATATGGAGCCCTCGACCCTCGCCTTGTTACCAATTTTTTTCTTCAAATGGTTGAGAAATCTATGACAATCATCAAGCAATTTTGTTATTATCAAGTTATAGTGTCTAACGTTAGTGGGTAAGTAAATAGTTGAAAGTTCTCACCTCTCGAACGAGTACATTCATCTAAATTGTACCGGTTCTCCCACTTTAGCTTCGTAGGGCAAGTGGACCGGTAGATGCTCCATTGGGTTAAAGAAGGAGGGTGGGAAGATCATCTCAAGTTTGCATAGTATCTGAGGAATTTGATCCTCCAAACGAGTCATGTCGTCATTTGTAACTGTCGACGAACACAAATCTCGAAAAAATTGAGATATCTCAGTGATAGGATTCTAAACACCTTCCGTCAGCAGGTGCTTCAACGCCACAGGTAGTAACCGCTCCATGAACACATGGCAGTCGTGACTCTTCAAGCCTTGGAGTTTCAGGTTCTTAATGTCCACACACCGACTAAAATCGGATGCATGCCCATCAGAGAACTTCAGTTTCCCTACCCACACTAACACGGCCTTTCTCTGAGCCTTATCAAGGCTAAACAAGGCCCTAGGCTTGGACCCATCCCGCTTAATATGCAATTTTGGACGGTCACAATTTTTTTTCAAATCTTTTCGAGATCCTACGGTGTCACATGTCTTACCCTCTACATCCATGACGGTGTGAATTAGTTGCTCAAAGAAATTCTTCTCAATATGCATCACGTCCAGATTATGTCAGAGTAATAAAGTACTCCAACATGGAAGGACGAAGAAGATGCTTCTTTTAAACCAACCATTTTTTAATTTCTTAAGATCTTTGAACTCTTGATCGGTCCCGTCAACAGTAGATGGGAACTCTAAAATCACCTCCCAAATCTCATCTCCTTGGAGACGAATCGGTGCCTCATCTAGCACCACCTCACTCTTCTTGAAAGGTCTCCTATTCTTCCTATACATATGACCCTCGGGTAGAAACTGTCTATGACAGTCAAACCAACTAATTTTGCTTGAATTACTTAGGTAGAATGCTTTACTTTCACTCATGCAACAAGGACAAGCTTTTTGGCCCGCCGTAGACCAACCACTCAGCATACCATACGCAGGGAGATCGTTTATAGTCCACAAAAGCGATTCTCTAAGCTGGAAATTTTGTTTCAACGACACATCATATGTCTCCACCCCTACTTCCCACAAGTGTTTCAATTCCTCTATCACTGGTTGTAAGTAAACATCCAAGTGGTTTTTTGGATTTTTTGGGCCGAGAACAATGAGAGAAAGGAAGATGAACGATGGTTTCAGACAAAGCCATGGGGGTAAGTTGTACGGTGTGACCATGACAGGCCAGCATGAGTATGACTTACCGAACTGACCAAAAGGGGAGAACTCAGTGGTACACAACCCAAGTCTCACGTTACGTGGTTCCTCAGCAAATTCAGGATAAATCCTATCAAAGCGTTTCCACTCCTCCCCGTCACTAGGATGACACATCTTCCCCTCTACACGAGTTTCTTCTATATGCCACCTCATTTGTTCGGCAATGGTTTTGGTTGCATATAATTTTTGAAGTATAGGGGCGATTGGAAAGTAGGTAAGTCGACTAAGTGGTATAAGTTTTTTATGCCTCGCAACACTCTTTCCCTTCCTACCCCTCAAAACAATATTCCCATCTACACTTTTGTATCTACCCTTCCCACATATCTTACATTCCTAAAGCACGACATCGTCCTTCCAAAAAAACATACATCCATCGGGACAAGCATCGATCTTTTGATGCGGAATTTCAAGACCTTTAACTATTTTTTTGGTATTGTAGAATGTTTTGGTCATAATGTTGTCTTTTGGGATGAGTTTCTCAATCAACACAGCGACTCCGTCTACGCACCCAAACGGTAGGTTATACTCACATTTAAGGGTCACTACCATAGACGAGACTTCTAACAATGTCACATCACACCCTCCATATAATGGCTTCTCCGCAGCCTCTAACATATCAAAAAACGCTTTCGCTCGTGGGTTTGGCTCTTGTGGGGTTGGTTGGTCATCGTCGTTAGTGTACATGCTCTCATCATTAAACAAATTGCACTCAACCACATCAACAATCATTCCTCTCACCCCGCCCTCATTCTGATCAACCTCAGATTCCTCAACAGCAGACTTCTCACCATGACAAATCCAATAATAATAATTTGGGCAAAACCCATTTGAGATAATATGTTCCTTAATCAAAATACTATCCAAGAATCTGAGGTTCTTACATTTCACACAAGGACACCTAAATATACCCTCTAACGCGTATTCGGGATGGGTTTTAGCGAACTCAAGAAAACTACTAATATAACACCCTCTAAAAATTCCGTTGTGGGACGTCGTCTCTTATCCAATCTTTCCCTATACATCCATTTTCGTTCCTGTCTCTTCATTTTTTTATCTAAAAAAGTTGACACAATAACCACATACAAATTATTTCCTCTAAAGTAATTTACTAATATATACACTACTCACATATTTTGTAAAATTCTCAATTCACCTAAACATAGTACTATTTGCACCCAATCCGTCCATAATTACATCACTAAATCGGCGTAAATGTATTTCACTTCCAATTTCCTAACACATAAAAACAACCCAATTCATTCAACTACTTAACCAAAAACCCTAATTTTATACTAACAATCTACCTATTTCAAATTAGGGGACCTATGGGCAATTAACATGCTTACTACACTAAATAATCCGACAACTAAAAAACTATCCAACCCAATAACTAATTTATTTAAATCGATAAGAAACAAAAATTAACAAATAATTAAAACTAAATATAGATAGATAAACATACCTTAATTACTAAAGAAAAATGGGAGAAGAAGGAATGAATGAAGAGGAAAGGAGGAGGGGGTGATTTTAGAGAGAGGGGAGACGATTTTTAGAGAGATAGAGTGAAATGAGAGAAGTGATCAGGGGAGGGAGGGGGGTGTTCGTTGCTTTAAAAAAGATTCAGAACGCTTAGCGACCGAAATCGGTCGCGCGTTTAAATATTCAGTCGCTACTTAGCGACCAATTTAAGTCGCGCGTACTTTTATTTAGCGACTGAAATCGGTCGCTAGGTCACTGCTTTAGTGACCGATATCGGTCACGCGTGTATGGTTTTAGCGACTAATTTCGGTCGCTACGTATAATTACTTTTTCCAACATCCGTCTCCTCGTCCAGCGACTTTCAGTCGCGCGTGAATGGTAGCTATACAAAGTATTTCTTTTAGTGGCCCCCCTTACTTATGAAACCCTATATATACCCCCCCCCCCTCTTGTATTGTTTTAAGGACTTTTACAAAACCCTAGACTACTTTAGGTTAGCTTAGCTTAGATTAGTGTAGATTAGCTTAATCCCTCCTTAATCTTTGCTTAATTCTACTTTAATCCTAGTTAGTTCTTTTGTAATTGAAGATCTATTGAAGAATTCTTCTCTATTGACAACATTGAAGATACTTCTTGGATTGATTTTATACAAGATTCAATCTTTTGCCTTTCATTTGTGTTTGGTATAATTTCTCTTCTCTTTAATCTTCTTTACTTTAGTTTTCTCTTGTTTATGTTCTTGTTTGATAATACTGAATCTCATATCATGAACCTCCATTGTTATGCTTGTTTTGTGATGTGTGTTGTGGTTGTCATCTTGAATATGAGTAAGTAGATTCCCTTGCTAGGGTTAGTAGGGGGATTGGGTGTTGATTAATGAGTGATTAGGGTGGAAATTGGTGGTGTTTGATGTCATTTACTTGCCTCCTATCTTTGTGCACACAACATGTTTGATGAAATGCCAAGTAGACTTGTGATTGAAAAATTCATGTTTCCTTGTTTCCTCTTGTATGTCGTTGCATGTTGGTTTGTTGGATATCATCATTATTAGCGCGAGCGTAGTGTAGAGAACCTTAGACCGTCTAAGTGCGAGAGCCCAGACGTAATCTAGTCAAGTAAATAGTGTCTTCACCCTTGTTCTTCCTTGTTCACCTAAGCACCCATGAACCCGACTTAACCCTAGTCCTTTCTCTTATTCTTTAATCCTCGCTTTTTATCATTGCTTTAGTTGCTTGCTTTGCTCTTTTATTTCGTGTTATAGACTTTAGTTTAGTCATTAGTCAACCTTAGCCATCATTGTAGTTTCTCTTGAACCTAGTCTTAGACCGTAGCTCACCTTAGCCCGACTCCCCGTCCCTAAGGATTTCGACCCGACTTACCATTTGCTACCAAGCCTAGGTTAGTTGGTTTATTTTGATCGGTGGGATAGATGACAAACACCTCCCGTCAAATTGGCGCCGTTGCCGGGGACGGCGTAGTTTAGACTATTGTGTGCTTAGTTTTAGACTATGTTCTTGATTTTTGTGTTTTCTTCTCCTTGTGTATCTTCGTTCTTACTTCTTGTGTGCTAATTTCTCTCTTACTAGTGCTTCAAAAGCACTAGGCTTTTAACGTTTGCTCAAGTGTTTCTAGTTCATTCAATGTATCAAGGCAACGTTATGCATCCAAGCTACTATCAGTCATCATGGGATAATCATGGGATAAACTACCAAGACCCACAATTTTACCAACTATCTCAATCTCATCAACAATCTTATGAACCCCCTTCATTTGGTTACCATGGAAGTTGTCATGGATCATTCCAACATCCTAACAATTACCAAATACCTTCACATTACCCACTACCAAATATCTCCAACTTTGAGCTTTGTCAAATGATGATTCAAATGCAAAAGAGTCAACAAGAGATGATGATTCAAATGAAAAGGGACCAAGAGGAGTTCATTTCCCAAAAAGAGGTGCAAGGTGCTCGAATTAATGCACTCATGGCTCGTTACACGATGTTGACCACTCGGGCTCCGCAACTTGTTGAGGAAGGTTCATTTGGGCAAGAAGATCGGTTGTCTCCACAAGGCAATCAAACCTATTATGAAGCCACGAATGAAGACGGGAAGGTCAACCAAGAGATCATTATTGAGAGTTGCTTGGATGGTGAAGCTATGGGAATAATGGAGAAAGTTGAAGCTTCAAGGGTTGATCATGAAGAGGAAATTGAACATGATTCTCAAAGTAACTCTTGGGAAGCCAATGTATTGGCTATTAAATTGGATTTGTATGATTTTCTTCGTGATGAACCAGATCTTGACAATCCAAAGCTAAGTGAAGAGAAGACTCCTCTAGGCCAACTTGACAAGGTGAGTGAAAATGAAGGTAATACTTGGGAGAAAGAGATAGATGCCTTAGAACTTGCCTTGAATGGAAATTGGAGGAGCCGATTAGAGGATTTGGAGATGCTATGCTAGGCCAAACCATCGAAGAAATTGAGACCGCCATCAAAGACCTTGAATTTTCTCATGGTGAGAATTCTAGTAAGGACAACGATGAGGTCTCCCCTAGAGCCTCCAATGAAGAAAACTTGATGCCTTCACCTCCTTTATCACACTTAATTTCGAGTCCCTTGTCTTGTAAGATGGTTGATGAATTGGATCCTTGTCGGGCGGCGGAAAAGAATTTCACCCTTGACCTCGTAGAAGAAGCAACACCCTTAGGGCATGATCTCCCAAATCATAACGCCAAGCATGACTTTAGACCACTATACCCACCGGATGGTCATAAGAGTCGTTGCTATGTTGGTTTGAAAGACCCGGGAGACCACGAGAAACCCGAGCATGAAGATGATCGCTTCTTACCTCTGACTTGGAAGCCTTTGATGATAGCTTGGCTTGGCCATATAAGCCTTCATGAGGATGTTTCTAGAGCATTTGATCTGATCTACTCCTTCGAGCCCTTGAGGGCTATGAGGGCGTAGACGGTGAGAGTATCATGTTGTAAATATCTCTTTCCTCTTCTTTTGAGTTTTTGTATTTGTATTTGTGTGACTGGGTTGTTGGTTTCTAGGATTTGTAAGTTTTTGTGGAGTTCTTGTCATTTGGAGTTTTCTTTGAGTGATGTGAGGGAGGGATCTTTGATGTGGTTATTGAGTTTGGTTGATAGGTTTGAAGTAAAGATGAAGAATTAGAAAGGGTTATGGATGATAGAAGCTTTGATGCTTGGTGGAGGAAGTTTGTTTTTTGAGCTTTTGACAAGCTTTTGGTAACGGGATTATTGATCCCGAACTATTATTTGTCTTTTGGGTGGAACTATTGATGAATGAAGGTTTCAAGGCTTGGGACGGGTGCCAATCCCGAGCGTGATGAACCTGGTCACGGCCGGGACAAAGTGAGCAACAAATTAGAAGCCACTGATGGGCCATCCCGGCCGGGATCACTGTCTTCCCGACCGGGAAGGACTCCTCCCGACCGTGATGGGTGTCTTCACGACCGAGAAGGGTCCTGCTACCCTCCTTCGTTTTCCTGTCTTCATTTAAGCCCCACCCCACCACTTTATACCCCCACCCAACCTCCCTACTCACCTTTGCCACTATCATTTCACCCTTGCACTTCAATTTTACACCCTCATCTCATCTTCTCATCTTTATACACCGAGTTTTCCCTTAAATCCCAACCTCATTACACCTTTTCAAGCTCGATGCTCCAACATTGAGACTACATTTACGGAGAAGAGGAACAACGATGATGAAGACAAGCAAGGTGCCGATAACGATCATTGAGATGATGGAGATTATTGAGTTGCTAACCGTTTGGTAGACGACTCTCCTTTCTTTTCCGTCTTTTACTTCTAGTCTTTCTTTGTATGTCCCTCTTCCCTTTTATGTATTTGGTATTTTAGCGGCCCCCGTGGCCTTTGTGGTTATTGCTCCCGATTCTCGATGACGTGATTACATCGAGAATCCATTGAAAATCCAAATTGTCAAGATCTTTTCACTTTTTCTTTATTTTTATTCCCTTTTTCGTAGAATTTAGTAGGATTTTGACGGAATCAGGGCTAGGTGACTTGATTACACCTAGCCCTCCCCTCTCATTTCCTTTTATTTTCTTCTTTTTATTTCTTCCCTCATCCATATCTTTTCTCGTCTCGGCCCTTGGTGACTTGATTACACCCCGGGCCTGACACATTCTACCTTTTCTTCACTTTCAGTTTTGATTTTTACCTTTATTTTCCCTTTTTCTCTTCTTTTTAGTGTCTTCCACACACTACCGATCGAGCATGAGGACATTGCTCGGTTTAAGTGTGGGGGAGCGATATCTTAGTCTAGATTAGTTTTATTTTCGTAGTTTTTCAAAAATTCTTAAAAATTCTTAAAAATTTAAAAAAAAATTCATAAAAGCCAAAAATATTTTCTTTTGTGTCGTTTCCTTTTGTGTCGTATATTAGTTGTGTTGTGTGTGTTTTGCCTCCCCATTTTCTTGTAGGTTGCTTGATCGCCGTGAGTTTCGAAAAGCTCAAGACATTCAGTAACATCATTTTATCCCTTTCCCTCTTTGCCTCTTGTGAAGTTTGGAGGAGATTTTGTGATGATGTGTGCTCGGGTGGAGCTTTTTGGAGTTTGTGGTTGTTGTGGTTGCTTGCTTGGAAGTTTCGGGGTGGTGTTTGTTCATGCTTTTTGTGTGTGTTCGTTTTATTTTGTTTTGATTTGTTTTGTTCGTCTCGTTTTCTTTTGTCTTTGTTTTGTGATGTATAGTTCGTGTCTAGTATAGAAAATATTTTCGAAAACCCGGTTTTGAGGCTAGTGCGCAAGTGTTTACTTTCCCTTTCTAGTGATATGAATCGATTCTTGGACTTTAGTCTAGTAGAATGACTTTAAATCAATAGTTTCGTTGGTTTCTTACCTTGAGTCCACCTAGTCTACTAGGGATTTACTGCGGCATTTGCATTTTGACCACTTTGACCACCCACGGAGTGAAAAGGCCTTGGTTTCCGAGTCTTGTGTCTTAGGTGACCATGTTCGAAATTGTTCGATTAGTCCAAGTTTTCCCCCTTTTGTGGGTTTGAGGGGAAGCGCGCGCCCGACATACCCATTTCCCTACCTTCTACACACATCTCACAAATAAGTTGCATCGCCGAGGTTTCTATACTTACTTGGTTTCAAGAAATGCCTAGAAAACAAAATTTGGCCAAAAGGGCAAACCAAGAAAAAGAAAAAAAAATGAAAAAAAGAAAGAAAAAAAAAATAAAAAACACAACAAATAAAAAACAAAATACAAAAGAAGAAAAAGAAATGGCATAGCAAATCAAAACCAAAATACAAAAGAAAAATGCCAAGAAAATCATTTCACAAAAAAATCTTACCCCTCAAAAATACGCCTTTTACCGATTGTTATCGTGAAGAGCCTACCAAAGGACCGAGTCCCCAGGAAAGATGATAGCGGTAGTGGTCGGTATTTCTTCATTTTGCAATCATATCCGCCATTTAACTTGGACTAGTTAGGCTATTTTTGAGCATGGGACGACCCTCTTGGCTTATCGCTAAAGGGGGCGGGGCTTCACTTTACCTACAGTGTCGACTAACTCCGTGGTTCATCCTTTTTTCATCCCGCCTATTGTCCCGTAGTACGTTCTTAGAAGGTTAGGAGGACCTAGGTAAGTTACCAACGTTTTTATTGCTTTGTTGTCATACTATTAGGATTTTGTCCATTTTCGCGTTGTGCTATTAGCTTGGGAACGTTGTCACTTGCCTTGAGTCCTTAACCGGTGTTTCTTTCACCGCTTTGCTGAGTGAAGCGGTATTTGTTTCTTCTTGGATGCAACCGTTTTTTTGTTTTTTTGTTTGATTGTTTGTGTGTTTATGTATTTTCGTGTTCGGTTGTATCTACAGTTTTGTCGCAAGACCTCACTTGCCTTGCGGAGAGCACTTTTCCTCTAAGTGTTCTCGCGTGAGTTGAAAGCGCGTAGGGTGCGCTAATACCCACTCAGCTAGTAGTTTAATTCGTCTTAATTAGTTAGTTAGTTCGTCCTTACTCGAGGGCGAGTAAGAGTTAAGTGTGGGGGAATTGATTAGTGTGTTTTGTAGTGTTTGGTCCCGGTTTCTCTTGTGGAAACGCTCTTTAGAGCGGTTTCGAGGCTACTTAAGCTTCTTCTAGCTTGTTTTAGGTTCCTAAGCAAGGCCTATCTTGGAGAAATGGAACGATTCCGACACGTTTCCGACGCATATGGAGCCAATGAAGAGAAGCGACGACGACTCGGTACGTCGCTTAGACTCGATCCTGAGTCCCATGGAGCCCACTTGATGATATCCCGAGCATCGAGCATCGATAAGAAGCCTAGATAGGAAGAGCAAATAAGGACCCATCCCGGTCGGGACCATCATCCATCACGACCGGGATGAGAAGACGAGAAAGACAGCTTCCTGTGGGGCCATCCCGACCGGGACCGACACCATCCCGACCGAGACCGACATCTTCCCGCCCGGGAAGAGCATAATCCCGCTCGGTATTATGCATGATCCCGACCGGAATCATCCTCTTCCCGGCCGGGAAGGACCCAGTTCAGCTCGTCTTCGCTTTTCCGCCCCCCTTACTTATGAAACCCTATATATACCCCCCTCTTGTATTGTTTTAAGGATTTTTACAAAACCCTAGACTACTTTAGGTTAGATTAGCTTAGATTAGTGTAGATTAGCTTAATCCCTCCTTAATCTTTGCTTAATTCTAGTTTAATCCTAGTTAGTTCTTGTGTAATTGAAGATCTATTGAAGAATTCTTCTCTATTGACAACATTGAAGATACTTCTTAGATTGATTTTATACAAGATTCAATCTTTTGCCTTTCATTTGTGTTTGGTATAATTTCTCTTCTCATTAATCTTATTTACTTTAGTTTTCTCTTGTTTATGTTCTTGTTTGATAATACTCAATCTCATATCATGAACCTCCATTGTTATGCTTGTTTTGTGAAGTGTGTTGTGGTTGTCATCTTGAATATGAGTGAGTAGATTCCCTTGCTAGGGTTAGTAGGGGGATTGGCTGTTGATTAATGAGTGATTAGGGTGGAAATTGGTGGTGTTTGATGTCATTTACTTGCCTCCTATCTTTGTGCACACAACATGTTTGATGAAATGCCAAGTAGACTTGTGATTGAGAAATTCATGTTTCCTCTTGTATGTCGTTGCATGTGATTATTTGGTTATTGCATATTTGGTGTGCATATTTGGTTATTGCTAGACCTAAACAACACCCACAACCGACTTAGTTATTAAATATAGTGAGAAAAGGAAAACGAAAAAAACCAGTCTAATCGATCATATCCCCCCCCCCCCCCACCCCGGGTATTACTAGACCGTTACCGACTCTTTCAATATCAAATGTCTTATCATCACTGCAGGAGCTAAGACCTTTTCCATCCATAGGCAGAGAGGGAAGCTCACACCGGCCAACCGCACATAGGGCCACCAAGGCTTCAGAACGAATCAGGTTTATGACAAAAAAACTCACTAGGGATTTGACCTTGAAAAATACAAATGTTTCTAAGAACCCATATAGACCACACGACACAAAGAAACAAAGTCTCTCTATATTGAGGCTCACAATTGCTTTGAAGGTAGTCAATATAATTAATCCAGTAAATCACTCAATCCTTTATGCTAATAAAGGAGTTAGCAGAAGTATTGATTCTCATATCACATCACTTCCATACCCGGGATGCAAAGGGGCAGTCTCTAAAAAGGTGAGTGGTAGTCTCGATGATGTCAAGGCTTTTATAGATAGGGCAGTAAGAATGCCTAGAGATGGTACGTTTCATAAATTCTTCCCATGTTGGAAGAGCGTCATTAATGAGTTTCCAAAGGAGAGTTCTCCATTTTGCAGGTCCTTGAAGTTTCCAATGCTTTTTCCTGCAGAAATTTAGGACTTTTTTATGATAAGGGTGGTTGCTTGATATTGTCGTTGTACTGCTCCTCGAAGGTCACTCTATATCCACTTTTTGACGTGTAATCCTTAGATGGTGTTTTTGTCCAATAAAGGTTGTCTGGGGTTGGCCGCATAGGCAGGTGACAACACAAAATATTGTTCACCCAATCTTGGTCATAAAGATCCTCCAACATCTGCAAGTTCCATTCACCAGTATTATTCGTGAGATCTATAAAGCGGAAAGAGTCAATGTGTATTGATATCTAGGGTGAGAGATTATCCTTTACAGTTTGAGTAAATCCATTTACCCACTTCGATAATTTCATTGATTCGGATCCTACTTGGATTACCCGATACCCATGCGATGGACTGTTTTAAAGGGAGACCACATTTGACACCGTTCCATCCCCAAGAGGCCAAGACGATTAACCATGTCTAGCATTTAGGGGACGGTTCATATCAAAAGCATCGCATTATATTTTGACGATAATACCCGACTAATAAGTTGAGTTATTGATAATAGTTTGGGCGAAAAAAACTCATATCATTCCGACACATGTCCAATGAGTCAATGACTTTTCTTCTAATTTCTCAATTAGTATTATATACTCCGTATATATTTTCCTGCTCTTAGCGACTTGTAATTTCTAATTTCTTGAAATATTCTCGCTTTGTTGTTTCTAAATCATGAGTTTTGCTTATTTTCTAAGATATTGATAAAGTTTGGGCGAAAAAAAATTCATATCATTCTGACACACGTGTCTAATGACTTTTCTTCTAGTTTCTCAATTAGTACGTATAATACTCCCTCCGTCCCAATGAATTGTTTGCCTATTCCATATTGGGGCGTCTCAATGAATTGTTTGCCTTTCTATTTTAGGAATATTTTTTATATGCAATTTGATCATTCTCATGAGTTTTGCTCTACGTGTCACTCACTCATTGGTTCCCTTAACCTTGGTGCCAAAAGAAAAGGCAAACAATTCATTGGAACGGAGGGAGTAATATTTTCCTGCTTTTAACTTTCTGTAATTTTGTAATTTCTTGAAATATTATCGCATTCTTCGGTCTAAATCATGAGTGGAATAATTTACTTATTTCATAAAATATTCATTAATAGTTGGGGCTAGGAAAATTTCCTTGTCTTTCTGACAGGTATTCAATCATTTTTGTTTTAGTATTCAATCATATTTTAATGGTAATAAGTTTTGAATAGATCATCATTTAGGGAGACCGTCCCTACTAATCTTCCAAACCCCGTTATTCCGCCACTTGGTCTATTAGTTTTATTTGCTTAGCCTTTTTCATGTTGATCATCAACTTAATTACAACATTCATACGCACAACATACACCTATCAAACAGCTAACAAATATGATTGCATATTTGATATATACATAACAATGCAAATTGGACCTATTCTAGTGCCGTCCCCTACAAAGGTCTATTTACGAGATTATATTTAGTCGTCTATCCCTAAATGATACGTTTCTAAGTTATTAATATGACGTTAATCATTGATTTATTCAAGTATATTTTGTAATTATAATAACATTAATCTGACATTTACTACATTAAGTAAGGTATTCCACACGCAAAGTAATGCGTATAATAATCTAAACACTCAAACACGCATTTCTCACAAGCTAAAGCTAAATGGTTATTCTGAAGAATTCAGCAAAATATACTGGAGTACTACCGATTCCCTTTAGTTTAGTTTTGAAAATTCACGTGCATTTTCCTTTTCCTAAACTACATGCATACAATCACTCAACCTATATATACCGATTATTATACGTAAGTAGTAACAGAAGCTTGAAGTTTTTTGTAGCTTCCAAACTATAAGGAAACATACTCCATATAATTTCACCAATTCAATCAAACTGTGATTCAATTCATGGAGATGATCATTTTCATTGTTGGTGCTTTAGGTATGTATGTTACCTTATCATCAACCTTCCTTGCTCACCCACCTTTTTATTTCATCCCATCCAATTTCGCCAATATTGACTCATTTCTCTTCTTTTTAATTTCTCATATTCTTCATGTTAATTAATAAATGTAACTTTAGTATTGTGGCATATATATATATTTATTTATTTATTTTATATTTCAGGGAATATAATCTCAGCTTTCCTCTTCCTTTCTCCAGCGTAAGTTACTAGCCTCATAAATCATACTTAGAGCTAAATTGTCATTTTACAAGTATTTAACCGTTTTGGTGACGGTATCTAGCCCTAAATACCTACATTCATGTATAAATTAAGGGTTTTGTTGAAATTATTACTCCTTCTGGTTTTAATTTTCGCCCCATTGTGTTTAGCACATAAATTAAGAAAATTTGATAAATTATTGATAAAGAGATAAACGGTAATGAAATTTGGTGACTAGACACCAAAGTGAAAGGAATATAATGTTAGTTTAATCAATTCAATGACATAATGGGTAAATAATAGAGAAGTAAAAGGATAACATACTAATATATATACGACAAATAAGGAAAGTTAATAAGTGAGACAAAAAATAAAAACTTGCCAAATAAGGAATACGGGGCAAAAATTAAAAAATGGAGGAAGTATTTTGTGTGAAATCTCTTTTTAAAATTGTAAATATTTTTATATATATGATCCCTCTAAAATTTTACATATGGCAGCACTGTTAATAGTTTAACTATGAAAACAAAAATTATCAAACTTATTATCATAAAAACTTGAAATGTTGACTTATATTTACCATACTTAAATAATATAGAGTACTTGATAATTCATCCTTATTAATTAAGCTATTAACATGTGTGCATTATATTGATCATTGGACGCATGTTAGAAATACGTATAATATTCATCGTCCAAGTTTATACAATAAAATCACTGTATATTTATTGTGAGAATTATACAATAATAATGTTGGAGTGGATATATAAATGTGAACAAAAAAAGGGTTATTAATTAATACTCCGTACCAATGATTGGGTTGGGTTGGGTTGGGTGCAGAAAGACGTTCATAAGAATAGTTGGGAAAAAATCAACAGAAGAGTTTGAAAGCTTTCCATACATAGCAACCCTACTAAGCGCATGTATATGGACCTACTACGGCCTTATAAAGCCTGGTGCTATCCTTGTTTCCACCGTTAACGGCTTTGGTGCGGTTGCTCAACTTCTCTATGTCACTTTGTTCCTCACTTTTGCTCCTCCCTCCAAAAGGGTAATTACCTAACTACTTGGCTGCCTAATACGTAATACTCCTTTGTCTCGATAGAAGAGTCATTTTTTTGTCGTCTCTTTAAGACTTTAAGATAGAAGAAAGGGTGACTCTCTTAGTGAGACGGAAGGAGTACGTATCAATTATTATTATTATTATTAAGCATAGCATTGCATGCATGCAGTTTGTTGGTTGAATAATAATTATGGTTAAATATGAAATTGGTTGCTTGGTTTATCTAGAGTAAAGCAGCGATGTTGGTGGGCGTGGTGGATGTGGGATGTTTAGGAGCTATAGTATTGGGCTCCTGGTTCCTGTTGAATGATTCAGATGCAAGGATTAAGGTGATTGGCTTCATCGGCGCGGCTCTTAACATTGTCATGTATGCTTCTCCCCTCGCTGCCCTCGTAAGTACATGCATACTCTATCTTACATTACATTTATTAATTAACGAGAATGAATGAATAATATAATATTATAATGAGTACGTTTGATGATGGAGCTGATCGAGGGTGTGAATGTGAATGATATACATACATACAGGGAACAGTGGTGAGAAGCAGAAGCGTGGAGTACATGCCTTTGCCGCTATCGCTCTGTGTTTTCCTAAACGGAGGAGTTTGGACTCTCTACGCCCTTCTTGCCAAAGATCCTTTCCTTGGGGTTCGTCCCTCTCTCTCTTTTACTCCCTCTTATTTCAAGTATTCCTCCCTTTTTTTTTTGAAGGAAACTAAGGAGTAAAATCATAATAAATGGTGGAGTTAAAGTAGGAGAGATGAATAGAAAGTGGGGTATTAAACGTAAAAGGTGGGGTATAAAGTGAAAAGATGTTGAGTTTAGGCGTGGAGGAAAAGATAAAGAATTGAGGGAAAAATAAAAAATGATTATAATTATATCCAAAAAAAAGAAAGTGGGAATAAAATTAAACTAAGCTCAAAAAG
This sequence comes from Agrostemma githago, assembly GCA_958450325.1. Classification (NCBI taxonomy): domain Eukaryota; kingdom Viridiplantae; phylum Streptophyta; class Magnoliopsida; order Caryophyllales; family Caryophyllaceae; genus Agrostemma; species Agrostemma githago. Next base: position 61,925,468 of record OY288240.1, read on the forward strand.
GAAAGTGAAAGGTGCTACATTTCTTATGTACCCATAGGTGCTATATTGGATTTGAATCAGATTTCGGATCAATACATATTGATTATGATTGACTGCCTCCATTTTGTTGTTACTAGCAAATACCACTCTTTTTTGTTTTCTATCTTCCAAATAATTCCCGCGAGAGATCCGAACCCCTTTTTTTCGGATCCTTCGATAAAAAAATGAATTAGAAGGGAGTATTTTATTTTATTTACAATGATATAAATGAATGTGCAAATGACCAACACGATGAACAATTTGGAAGCTACAACTTTTATCCACAATCACCATTCAATCCCAATCACTATATATATATATATTCGTATTAGTTAGTGCGTGTTAAGTGTAGATAGGAAGTCTAAACTTGTTATTGGGAGTGACGGCTTAATGAGCATAAACTCGTCATTCAGTGGCAATTATTTTTCGTGAATTTTTTTCTTCATAGACCCGCCATTGGCGGGTTTGCTCCGCCTAAATCCGAGTCTTAATCCAAACATCTCAGAGCCCCATTTTGATAATTAGTTTTCATTTCAACCCAAAACGACAATTAATTTATTTTTGAGCATTAATTTTAAAAAAAATCGTGGATTTGAAACCCAAAATCTAAAAACAGTTGGTTCTTCCTTGTGATGGTTGTATTAGTCACAAAGTTATCACGGGTCAAACATGACCCACATACATAGCTAGATAAGACAAAATCAGAATGCATTGAAAATAACAAATGTTTTGTGTTTATCTACCATGCATGCGGGTATATTTGACCCATTGCAGATTTGTGATGAATATAATTTCCGAAACAATAATTTGCGATCTAAAAATAACTTGCGAGTGGATATGCTATATGTCAATTGTACGTGAATCAAATAGAAGTGCAAATAAATCATGATTATTAGAGACTAAAGAGGGATGCAACACAAATACAGGTGCCAAATGCAATAGGGTTTATACTTGGAGCAGTTCAATTGATGGTGTATGCTAAATACAGGACGTCAAGCAATGACGAACAGTACCAAGAGCATTTAATCGCATCATCCATCCCCTAATCTTTATTGAGTACGGAGTACATCGCATGACTTGTGATATTTTCATCATTATATTTATTTATTCAGTTTGTTATTGTTCAAAAAATTATCCGATACATTTAATGTATTCCTTGTATATTATACTTTGTATATGATGTGTTAAATTCAAAATTTTTTAAATTGAATATTCAAATGAACTAGAGTTTTTATTATGTTAATTTGTTGTTTCAATTTAGTTAGGCTAAACATGTAGATTGAACGGAAAGAATATTCTTGATATTGTATTTAGGAAAAATATTGTATTATTGTGTTTACCAAAGAAATTATATTGGGTTTAGCAAAGAAGATAAGAGTATAGCACTATAAATAGGGTATGTATTAGTCATTCAATTAACAAGAAAACATAGAGATTTATTCTTCTCATATTCAAACTTTATCATGGTATCGGAGCAAGAATAGCGATCCAGACAATTATCAAACCACAAAACAAAAATCATAAACTCGAAAGAAATTCCACCATGGCCGGTGGTAACGAGAAATCAAAGGGGGACGGTCCAAAGATCATTCCCACGAAAAACGTGTCTTTCATAGACGAAGAGATTGATAGACTTCGAAAGTTGCTCGGAGCTAGTCCCGATGGCAACAAGAAATTACACGATATGAAGTCAATTGTCAATGTTGAATGGTTGATAGTAGAGCAGGCAGTTAGTCGTGCCGGGCCGGGCTTCGTGCCTGGGTGGGCCGGCCCGGTCGTGCCTAGACCCGGGCTCGTGCCGTGCCCGGCACGGAGCTCTAGCCGACCTTGCCGCCGAGGCACGGCCCGAAACCCGGGCCCGGTCGTGCCGTGCTCGGGCCGGGTCTCGTGCTCGGTCGTGCCCGGCCCGTTGTGCTAGTTTCGTGCTCGTGCCCGTGTTTCGGTTTTCGTGCCGGTTTTCGGGTTTCGGGTCGTGCCTCAATCTATTTCATATTTTTTTCAGCAAAAACAAGACGCGTTTGTGTGCGACCCGAATATTTGTAGGTAATTATATATTATAATATTTATTGAGATTAGTAGAAGATTAGTAAGAATGGATGGTGTGAATTGAAGATGGATGAATGTGGGAATGTGGGATTGTGGGTATTTATAAGAAAGAAAAGAAAAAAAAAATTAAAAAAAAAAGGGAAAGAGACGTTGGAGGCAGGCCAGCTAGCACTCCACAAGTCCACAGCAACATGCAGCAGTACAGGTACATGCTGTACAGCACAGCACAACGCAGCAGACAGTACACACTACACAGCAGACAACACAACGCCACAGTACAAACACTTAATAGTTAATACTCTTTATTAAAAAAAATTGTAATTGTAAAAAAACACAATTACTAAAAATTACAATTACTAAAACAATTACTAAAAATAATAGTAATTATACAAACTAAAAATTATAAATAAAATCTTCGTAGGATGTAAAAGAAACTAAAAAATAATTAAAGTCGACTTGTGAAATTGTAATTGAAAAAATAATTATGTCTACGACTCTACGATTCGACACTGCCACTCGAAGGGGTATCGTCGGTGTCTACATCACTATCTCTTGGTTCCTGACCTTGTTTTCGGTCTCTTGCATCCATCCAATCTTTGAAGCAGATACACATGCGGAGGGTTTCGCAACACAAAGACGTACGTTTTTCGTCCAACACCCTTTTAGAGGCACTGAAGCAACGTTCGGACGCAACAGATGAAACTTGAATGGCGTAGAAGTCTCGTGCCATTGCTGACATCACCGGAAGACCTAGTTCATGTTCTTGCCACCATGATAGAAGATCAGTGCTTAGTTTATCGAATTCGGAAATATTGTTGAAATAATCATATCGCAGGTACATGAAATTCAGCAAGATCGGACGCCCGTGTTTCTTGAGGAGATGGCATCAGTCGAGACATTCGTGACATGGCCTTGCCCAATCCTATAGCGATCGTCGATCGGCTACTGCTAGCACCTGCACCTGATCGAGAAGTAGTGGTGGGGTTAGTTTGACCATAAATCCGCTCGTATTCACCAAATACTACACCAAAGTCGTGTCTAACCGAGGCCGCATAGGCCTCCCTGTCGAATTCTAGGTTCATTGTTTTTTTATAACTTTCAACAACGTTAATGACACCCTCAAATTTCCACCTAGGGTCTAAAATCACTGCAAATACATAGACAAGAGGAATATCGTCCCAATATTTTAACCATTTTGCCTCCATGTCGGGTAGAAACGTAGAGTAATCAGGTAGTCCTCGATATTTTTGGAAAATAGTGGCAATATTGTAAATGTTAGCAACGAAAAAAGGGGCCGTGGGCTTATATGCATGAGAAAATGCAGTGGTCGCCTCCTCAAAGGCTGACAACAAGTCGATATACATTTCTATTTTCTCCCAATCATCTTCAAGTAATTGTTGATCGGGAAAACGAGTGTTCCAAAAAGTAGTTAGCGGATCCTTGTATTCTAAACATGACTGCAGCATTGTGTACATTGAATTCCACCTCGTGTTTTTTTCTGCGGGAAATTTTCTGTATTTAATTTTATTTAATTTACAAAAGTGACGCCAATCTTAGCGCCTCAACTGACACGTATTCAAGTGCATAACTATTTTTTTAAACTTGGTGTGATAGTGTCGTAGACCCACTAAACCGTCCTTAACACAAAGGTTTAAAATGTGATAACCACATCGAACATGTAACAATTCACCATCTAAAAAAATATTTTGTAAACTGGTCTTCAACATGTTAGCACAAGAAGTCATAGACGTTGCATTATCAAAAGTAACTGTCAAAATTTTATCTCTAATTTCATACTCGCATATCGCTCTCACAATAATGTCGTGGATATTAGTAGCGGTATGCGGACTTTCTAATCTTGCAAATTCAATTATTCTTTTTTGTAAAACCCAATTCTCATCTATCCAGTGAGCTGTTAAATATAGGTAAGAGTAATCGATGCGAGAGTCCCAGCCATCGGATGTTAACGATATTTTAGATCTCATATTTTTGAAGCATTCTATAAGCTCCATTTTAGCCTCCATATATTGTTTCATTGCTTTACTTTTTACAGTTTTACGGCTCGTTTGTAGATGAGCCGGTTGGTTTGCTTTTACGTATCTGTTAAACGCTGGGTGTTCAGATAAAGCGAAAGGTTTTTCCGTTTGAATTATCATTCTAGATAATTCCTCAGTGCATGTGTTATAATCGTACTTATACTCTTCTTTTGATTCGGGTCGGGACACAAATTGGTCAAGGGATGTTTGACCGACCTCTTTGGGAACACATTTTTTAGCATGTCGTCCTAGGTGACCGGTACCATTTGCACTTTTACCACTAAAAGTACCTCCACAGTTATTACACTTAGCATGTTTTTTATCTACACTCTAAGTGAAAGATAGCCATACTCTACTTGTTCTACCAAGTGCACACAATTTAGCCATTTCTTCTTTAGTCTCCCAAACTATACCGTCATCGGACGATTCGCTCGTTCTTGTTTGTACATTTACATTTGTGAATTGTGACACGCTTTGTGCCGATGTGTCGTGTTGTGCAGACTCTGTATACGATTGTGGTCCTTCTGGACCTTGTTGTGTAAATTGTTGACCCGTTTGAGTGAGTTGTTGACCCGTTTGTGTAAATGAATACGGTGGTAAAGGTGGTCTCCCCGACATTGCCTGATATGTCGACATATCAAAATTAAATAAGTTGGGTGTCATGTGAAAAGGTTGTTGGGACCCTTGTCCCGTTTGTGCCCCGGTTAAATCGTAGCCGTAAGGGGTCGACCCGCTCGGATTGCCAAAGTTCATGAACGAAGGCATGACACCAGACCATTGATTAAATTGTGGGGTCGTAAATTGACCATGTGCCTCCGATTGTGGTGTTTGTGAACCGGAGGGTCGTTCTACGCTACCTTGATGTTGTTGTGATCGACTCCTTTTTGACGTTGACTCGGTGTTGTGTGATTCAGACATGATTTAAATATTTTAACGGATTAACAATTTAATTATCAAATTAATTAACAATTCAACTAACAAATTTAATAACAATTACCAATTTAGTATTTTAGTTCAATTGACAAGTTAATATGTAAAAAATTATTTAGAAGGTAACTTAATTATAATAAATTAATAAGTAAAGATTATAATTAACTAATTAAGTAATAAACAAAAATAATTAACAAAATTAAAGTAAAAGAGATTAAGTTAAAAAATGCAAACAAAGCTTGTAGAGATCCGGAGATGCTGTCGAATATCGAGAATCGACAGACTATAATAAAAAAAACCCGTAAACCCGATACGATCAATTCTTCAATATAGTAGTTTAGCACCAAAAAACGCAACCAAAATCTTCAATTCTTCAAATTTCAAGATTAATATATAATACTTGTTATTTTAAGATTATAATATTATTTATATATTATTTATAAGATTAGTAATAATTTTTATAATTAATAATTTTTATATATATTAGTAATAATTTTATAAGATTAGACTATTAGAATTTAGAAATGTAGACTTATAGAGTATTGAAATTTTCAAAAAATTAATAAGAATGATTATAAGATTAGAAGAAGAATAGAATGATTTGTGAAATGAAGATGGATGAAAGTGGGTAATTTATAGGAAAAGAAATGAAAAAAAAAATATAGAGGAAGTAAGGAAGATAGACATTGGGGTCTTGGGGATGGAAGTGGGCAGGTGTCCGTTGGACTTATTGGGAAGGGAAAATGGGGAGCAGTGAAGACAGCAGCAGCAGAGTAGTAGACAGCACAGCAGGCAGCAGCAGCATGTCAGTACAGCATGCGCAGGCAGGGGGCCGTTTGAGGCCGGGCCGGGCCGTGCCTCGGGCCCACCGTGCCCGGGTCGATCGTGCCTGGTCGGGCCAGCCCGCGTGCCTGTCAGCGGGCTGTCAGCGGGCCGTGTCGGATCGGGCCCGTCGTGTCCGTGCCTGGCACGGGATTTTCAGCCACTTCTTCGCCGAGGCCCGACGGGCCGTGCCCGTGCCAGGCCCGATTTTGCCCTCGTGCCGGGCCGGTCGTGCCAAATTTCGTGCCGGCTCGGGCCGGCGGCGGCGGCCCGGCCCTAACTGCCTGCTCTAGTTGATAGATAGCAAATATGCATGACCAGACTTGAAGACTTGGAGCTTCAAACCATATGACAAGAAGACGTGAAGCTTTGCGAATATGCAGGACCAGACTACGAGGATGAAGATTGGACGGGGTGAACACCGTCAAGAGGTATATTATTATTTGTCGAGCAAAGCTGGAGTGGCAAGTCAAGTTACGGTCTCGAAGGAAAGTCGACTATGGCATAAGAGGCTTGGACATCCTTCTAAGAGTATTTTTTTTCTCGCTTTAATTCTTTAGTAGGATGCAATTTGAATTGGGTATTAAAGGAAGTTTGTGATTCATGCTGCAGAGCAAAACAAACTCGTAGTTCCTTTATAATAAATACTCCGTAATAAAAGGTGTGTCGTTTTTTTTGGTCTCATTCATTGTGATATATGGGGGCCGTATCAAATAGGCAGCTTGACCCGTGCACATTATTTCTTGACCATAGTCGATGACCATAGTAGGGGGAGGTTGAATATATCTCATGAAAGGAAAAAGTGAAGTGGGTCATTTTTTAAAATGTTTTATCAAATGATCAAAACACAGTTTGAACGGAGATTTAAATGTTATCTGGAGAAATGAGAAATTATTATTCGGAAAATGGTGTCTTGTTTGCATGGGGGTTCGCGACGGTCCCCATCAGAAGTCAACACAATTTTTCAGACCATATAGTGGTTCAACCCGAAATTGACCCAACTAACCCGGTTGACCCATTTGTCAGGTTTACGTAGGGGCAGTCCCTCGTTTGTCATCTTTTAAAAATCGTAACACAAATCCGAAACATAAAACTGTAAATTATTTTAAAGGTTAAGGTAAAATTGAGGAGAGATAAAGAAAATATTTTTTTTAATTATTATAATGATAACGGTCTCATAAAATCGAAAACCAAAAACACGATAAAAGTTTTAAAAAAAAATTGTCAAAGTTGTCTTTTTTACGATTTACTTCAAAAATATTAGAAATTAAAGAGGGAAAGGCAAAGTTGTTTTTTGTCCAATCAATGTCGACATTATAAAGTAAGCGTCGACGGTAATAAGTAATTCGCTTTTAATTAGATGTGGAGAGTAAGGAAGAGGGATGGGGTAATGGAACAGAAAGAAAATTCCAAACCCTTGGGGGTGGGGTATTTTCAATCTAGAGGATGATATGGCTTAAGTCGTTTCACCAAATAAGGAATAACCTAATGCTACCAACAAGAAGATAGTGGGAAGTAAGGTATATATCGTATCCACAGGAAAGCGGTAAAAAATGTCTAATAGCTATGGTGATTCTAAGATGCTCTAAACGGTTGGTTGAAAGAAATATCTAAAAGATTACTAAACTGCGATAATGAATAATAGATTCTATCAATAAGATGAGAACTAAGGTCATGGGTTCACGATAGGTGTTCGACATATATGCGACAACAACAATAAACACATAAACATGCTAGTTGGCTATAACACGTTCTCTCGAATCGTATCAACCTAGGAATGATCTAACGGGCTTTCGTAACTTGTTAGACTTCCTACCAAATCCGCGCGCGATCTAATCCCAATTCGGCTTTCGTACAAAAACTAGAATTTCCCAATCAGATTAAAAAGTTGTGGCCTTTAACAGATTAATCACCAAATAAAACATGCGAAAATGGCACAGGCATAATTACGAGTTAATATAGAAGCAACAAAGTGTAGACACCCGCATTTTGCCTGCTATTGTCTATAGCAGTTTCCGGCAAAACACCCGATGATGATCGGACGTAAACGTGACTTAATACGCTCGAATACAGACTCGGAATCAATAGTATCCGACGTGGGAACTTAGCGGAGTACAAATCTCTCAAACCGACCTCAAATCCAGGCCTAGTGGGTCGTTTCCAATAAAATGAGACTAATTTGAGCCAAAACCGGCACCAAAAATAAAACCGTCTTTTTACGAGCCGAAACCCGCTCCAAATCAAAAACTGACATAGCAATCTTCTAGAAACAAGAGCCAAAACAACAAATTCAAAAGAGTCAAACCTCTCCCTACAAATGCTCACCCGCCTGACCCACTCGATCGAGTGACCTAGCCCACTCGATCGAGTAGGCCTTCAAAAAACCCACAGCTACCGTTCAACAGGTCCACTCGATCGAGTGCATTAGGGTCACTCGATCGAGTGACCCTTTAGCCGGGGGGTAATTTCAATAAATAATCCCCCTACCTCCTCACATTTCAGATTTTTGGTAACCTAAGAACCCCTAATTTCACACATTTTCACCATCTTTCAATCATTTGCAACCTTACACAATACACCAGCATATCCCGAGACTAAAACCTCCCAAAAATCGAGAACCGTCTCTACAACCGCACACACACCATAACTTACCCTACATCCTAGATACTCCCACGCACACGCCGCTACTAGACGAGTCCATTTCCGAGGCCAATTATGCATGTAGGTTGAGTTTGTCATCAAACCCCGTTTTCTCTTTTCTTCCCTTCTTCCTCTCGTCATTTACATACACACACACACACACACACACACACACACACTATTATTTTTAATATTATAAACCGCTAACAGTAACATTTTAATTATCGTTTCGTTTTATTTTTGTTAGTTTTATTTCGTCCTTATTATCATACCGCGTATAATTATATAATATTTAAAACAGTTTCGGATCGAACACGTAACGATTTCCGTTTCAAGTCCGTTTAATCCCTTTACAAGTCGTAATAGAGGTGGCGCCCTTTCGAGGAGCGCCGCCCTAAACACTTAAGGGCGTAACGCGATCGTGGTAACACGTAGTTTGATAAGTGTGTTTTGTAGTGCTTATTTCTTGTGTTTGGTCCCGCTTTCTCTTGTGGAATCTCTCTTTAGAGCGGTTTTGAGGCTACTTACGCTTCTTCTAGCTTGTTTTAGGTTTCTAAGGCCTATCTTGGAGAAATAGAACGATTTCGACTCGTTTCCGATGCATATGGAGCCAATGAAGAGAAGCGACGATGATTCGGTGACTTAGACTCGATCCCGAGTCCTATGGAGGCCACTTGATGATATCCCGAGCACCTAACACCGAGCATAAATAAGAAGCCTAGGAAGAGCAAATAAGGACCCATCACGACCGGGATGAAGTGACGAGAAGATGCGACCTACTGGGGGGTGGTCCCGGCCGGGATTACCACCTTCCCGATCGGGATGGACCCCTTCCCGACCGGGATCACTACCTTCCCGGCCGGGAAGGACTCAGATCACCCGCCGCTTCATTCTTTCGCCCCCTTACTTATGGAACCCTATATATACCCCCTCTTGTATTGTTTTAAGAAAATTACGAAACCCTAGACCACTTTGACCACCCACGGAATGAAAAGGCCTTGGTTTTCGAGTCCCGTCTCTTAGGTGACCATGTTCAAAATTGTTTGATTAGTCCAAGCTTTCCCCCTTTTTTGTGGGTTTGAAGGGAAAGCGCGCTCCCGACATACCCATTTCCCTACCTTCTACACATTTCCACAAATAAGTTGCAATTTGTTGAACTTCCTTACTTGGTTGCAAGAATTGCCTATAATACAAAATTTAGCCAAAAGGTCAAACCAAGTCAAAAGAAAAAGAAAAAGAAAGAAAAAAAGAAAGAAGAAAAAGAAAAGAAAGAAGAAAAAGAAAAGGCACAACAAATAAAAAAAATAGAAAAGAAGAAAAAGAAATGGCATAACAAATCAAAGCAAAATACAAAAGAAAAATGCCAAGAAAATCATTTCACAAAAAAATCTTACCCTTAAAAAATGAGCCTTTTACCGATTGTTATTGTGAAGAGCCTACCAAAGGATCGAGTCCCTAGGAAGGATGATAGCGGTAATGGTCGGTATTTCCTCACTTTGCAACCATATCCGCCTTTTTACTTCGACTAGTTAGGCTATTTTTGAGCATGGGACGACTCTCTTGGCTTGCCGCTAAAGGGGACGGAGCTTCACTTTACCCATAGTGTCGACTAACTTCGTGGTTCATCCTTTTTCCATCCCGCCTATTGTCCCGTAGTACGTTCTTAGAAGGTTAGAAGGGCCTAGGTAAGTTACCAACGTTTTTGTTGCTTTGTTGTCATACTATTAGGGTTTTGTCCATATTGGTTTGTATTACTAGCTTGGGAACATTGTCACTTGCCTTGAGTTCTTAACCGGTGTTTCTTTCACCGCTTTGTTGAGGGGAGCGGTATTTTTTTCTTCTTGGATTCAATCGATTGTTTGTTTGTTTGTTTGTTTGTGTGTTCGTGTTCGGTTGTATCCACAGTTTTGTCGCAAGACCTCTCTTGCCTTGCGGAGAGCACTTTTCCTCTAAGTGTTCTCGCGTGAGTTGAAAGGGCGTAGGGTGCGCTAATACCCGCTCGGCTAGTATTTTAGTTTTTATTAGTTTAGTAGTTAGTTTGTGCTTACTCGAGGGCGAGTAAGGGTTAAGTGTGGGGGAGTTAATAAGTGTGTTTTGTAGTGCTTATTTCTTGTGTTTGGTCATGCTTTCTCTTGTGGAATCTCTCTTTAGAGCGGTTTCGAGGCTACTTACGCTTCTTCTAGCTTGTTTTAGGTTCCTAAGGCCTATCTTGGAGAAATGGAACGATTCTGACTCGTTTCCGATGCATATGTAGCCAAAGAAGAGAAGCGACCATGATTCGGTGACTTAGACTCGATCCTGAGTCCCATGGAGCCTACTTGATGATATCCCGAGCACCAAGCATCGATAAGAAGCCTAGGAAGAGCAAATAAGGACCCATCACGGTCGGGAAGGACCCATCACGACCGGGATGAAGTGACGAGAAGATGCAACCTACTGGGGGGGTGGTCCCGGCCGGGATCACCACCTTCCCGGTCGGGAAGGACCCAGATCACCCGCCGCTTCATTTTTTTGCCTCCCTTACTTATGGAACCCTATATATACCCCCCCTCTTGTATTGTTTTATGCACATTACGAAACCCTAGACTACTTTAGCTTAGATTAGCTTAGATTAAGTGTAGATTAGCTTAATCTTTCCTTAATCACTTTTCATTAAACCTTAATCTAGTTAGTTACTCTTGTATTATTGGAATTCTTGAAGATACTGTCAAGATTGACAACCTTGGTGGATGTATTTGGGTTTTCTCTTATGCAAGTGTTCATCTTTTCAATTCATCTTTTAGTTGGTATAACCTTTCCTCTCTTTTCTCTTAATCTTTCATAGTTAGTAAAGTTTCCATCTTTATCCATTGATTGTTGTTGTTTCTAGTTTAAATTCCATTATGAATGTTTTCATTGTTTTGTTGGTTTCTGTGGTCTATGTTTTTGTATCCTTAATGATGTGTGAGTAGTTATCCCCTAGGGTTAGTAGGGGGATTGGGTGTGATTAGGGATGATTAGGGTGAGATGGGGGATGTTAGTTGTTGTTTTTGTTGTTTCCTAATGCCTTGCACTCTACATGTTTGATGAAATGCTTGTGAGACTTGAGATGATCATTCCTCGTTTTTCTTGCTTCTTCTCTTGCATGTGCTTGTTTGGTGTTGGGTTTGGTTCCTCCACTAGTAGCGAGAGCCTGGTGAGAAGGCCCCTTGGTCATTTAATTAGCGAGAGCCCAAATGTAACCTAGGCTACGAAAACATGCTAGCACCCTCGTTTTCCCCTTTTGATCTCTTTGGCATCCTTGAACTCGAAATAGCCCTAGTTTCTTCTTATTGATTTACCTCTGTAACACCCGCTATTTTTTCCTAGCGTTTTTGTCTTTACTGTTATGACTCTGTCATAACTCTGTCACATTTCGGCCTTACATTTCATCTTTTTCCAAGCTCTATTTTCATTTTTGAGTTTAATGATATTTATTTATATTTTAAAAAGATTTTAAATTCTTTTAAATCCATTTATTTGATTTTCCTCGTAAACTATTTATTTTCCGCGAGGAATTCTATTTCTCTACGAATTAACGTTTTTAAGCTCGGATTTAAGTTATTCCTTTTCCTAAAAATCTTTAAAAACATTTATATAATATTTTAGACTAAGAAATATTTTTATTTACAAAAATTTAGCCATTAATGATTTTATTACGAACTTTTCGTAAATAATTATTTTCTATCGCGAGGTTTACTCGAATTGCTTTGAAATGTCGTTAACTATTTTACGATTCTTCTTTTTATCAACTTATAAATTATTTGAGACCATTTCCTCACATTTTGGACGGACAAAGCTTCTTGTCACAATTTTACTACGTTTTTTTTATACGTTTCATTTTATCACGTTAAACCGTAAACGTAAGATTATTTTCTTCCATTTATTTCATGCTTTATTACTCAATCTTTTCACTCTCCCTCACCTTCATTATTTTGGCTGGTTTCCTCACACATTTCACATAGTTTTCATCACCTTTATTATTACTTTCATTTATGCATAAATCATCCTTCCTCTTTCATTCATTCTTTTCATAAAAAAATATTACAACATCTTTTTCCTTCTTCATTTCTGGCCGTGACACTCCTCTCCTATCCTAGGCTGACTTTTGTTTAATTCGAGCCTTGATCGCATCATTTTTATCGTCAAAATAATCCTCTTTCCGATCCCTTCGTTAAGGTAATAATCGATGTTGTTTTCGATCATTATTTACCTTGTTTTTATTAGTTTTCTCATGGTACTTTTCTGCCATGATTTTTATATATTGAAGGATTTGTGGTTGATCCCGAGGCCGACGAATATATTATTGATTCAGACTTGGAGTAGAGGTAACGTCGATGTTACTCGGTATTTCATGATTTTAATTGTGTATTTGCATGTATATATTTTTATGTTTTATTTTGGCAATATATGTATGTCATAAAATCTTGAAAATTTTTAAAAGTTGAAATTTGCATGTTTCGGTATTTTTATCGCTTTTACGAGATTAACGATTAAATCGTCATATTAATTTGTAAAACCGTAATATTCGGCCTAAACATGTAATATATGTTAATATTCTGTAAAAATGATGTTTTTGATGTTTTAATAATTTAGTATTTTTCTGATATTTTTGATATCGATTATTGAATTATTACCGTTATCGGACAAAAACGATTAAAAGCCGATTTTTAGTTCTAGTATCTAAACACTTTATTTTAACCTGATTTTTGACGTGGTGTAACTTTACGATGAAATAGAATTTTCTGAATTTGTTCATAATTTTTCGAAATTGTTAAGCGGATGAATTAATTAATCACTTTAAATCATCGTTTATCGTTAAAACTGTGTTTGTCATTTAAATTCTCGATTTCTGGTCCTATGATTAAATCTGGAAAAAAATGTGATTCTGATGATTTCATATTAAAATGTAATTTTATGATTTTTAGTGCCTTAATAAATGTTCGGAACGATAAGTTTTATTAGTGGAATCGTTAATTGTGAAAACGGGTTTTAAAGACGGTTTTGACGGGATTTATTAAATCTAGAATTTTTGGAAATCTGGAAAAATGATAGATTCTGGAAAATCATGATTTTTAGGATATTAATACTTAAATCATTTTGTAATTACTATTTTTATTAATCGTTATTGTTGAGATTGGACGATTAACGAGAAAACGCATTAAAACCGAGTTTTAGGATTCTGTAAAATTTCTTTTCTGGACAGAATGTCCGTAAATATATTTTAACTATTTTACGTAATTTTTGTACTATTTATTAAAGTCTTTAATTAATAAGTATTGATTTTTGGACAAATTATGATTTATCGTTAAAATGCTTCATCTTACCCAAAAGAATTATTTTTCCAACCATTTTGAAAGTATTTAAATCTGAAACATTGTGAGTTAAATCATCCCTTAACATACTCTTAATGTATTCTGTTCCGGTTACGGAAACGATTTACCCGGCTTGGAATTCGGGTAATGTAATTGAATTGATAACGAATAACTAATCGCTTGATTCCCTTGATCTCCCCTTCCTCTCACTCCTGGAATCGGACTTCCCCGGCGGAAAGCGGCCTGCTCCCTGCACAGTGAACGCACAGGGCCTCGGAGGTTGTCCGAGGAAACCCTCTCCGATGCCTAAGTCAGTCCGTGAAATGCCTTTACGAACCTAGCTCGTGAGGAACTAGGCGGCGTTTTAAGAGTAAGAGTCTAGAGAGAGAAAATCCAACCCCTCTCATGTGGGAAATGGGGAGGTATTTATACCTTCCCACAAGAGAGAGAAGAGAAAGAGGAATGGTTGGATGGGAAAGTGACAAGTGGCGGCTTCCCCTCCATCCATTCCCAATTACCTTAGGCAAAATGACAAGAGGGCCCCTGGGGATCCTGGCCCTGCCGGCCGGGGATTTCCTCAGGGCAGACAGTCTCCAAGTAGGGGGCTGCCAAGCTCTGGCAGGCTGCATCGGCCGGCACTCTTGGCGGCTGACGGCCTACCCCTAGCGTTTTTCATGCTTTGTTCCCGGTCCTTGCCGGGGGCTGGTCTTTCGACTCTCCGACAGGAATTGTCCCGGGGCCTGCATAGCAGGCGGTTGATTGTCAGGCGGCCCACCCCCAATCAATTGGCCCTCGTCAGTAGGAGGGAAGTGAGACTTCTCCTCTGCTGGCGACTCTTGCTTGGAGGGGGGTTGACTTCCATGTCTGTTGCGGCATTTAATGCTCCGCGCCTTCCCAATGGAACTTTGTACTGTTCCTGTCAGGAATGTAAAGAGGCAAGAATACTTCCGTAATGATTGCTCTTTTCTTCTGGGCGGATTTTGGGGAACTGTGAGGAGTTCCTGATTGGTGGCTCTCCTCCCAGGGTGGTTGGAGCGCTCATTAATGCGGAGTTCACCTTGGTATAAAATCTTCAGCTTCCTTGATCACTTGTGCTTCATTTCACTTTCAATCTCTCCATTTTCTTCACTTTAAACATGGCTTGGATCAAGAAAAGCGTAGTTCGCCGTGGAGTCAAACATGTTTCCTTTATCTTCAGAGGGTTTTGGCGACTTAGATATGCACGAGCTGCTTATTCAACTGTTCGCCGGAGCCGTTGCTCACGTCTTCGCCTTCGCCGGAGGAGAGGGAAGACCTCTATCAGGATGGGCAAACGCCCCAGGAGGTCTTCTCCCCCTGCCGCGCCTAGATTTAGGCGTTGCTCCCAGGGAGGAGGCTGCTATGATAGGGGGTGCCATGAGTGTTTTCCATGGCTGCACCCTGAACAATTCGGCCCTAACTCTGACACCGACTCCTCCCTGGAGTCGGGCCCTTCTTCGCCTGTAAAGAAAACAGGCTGTCGCACTTGCGACGAGTTCCGAGCTGTCCCTTTTGGAAGGGATTGGGAAGACAGCAGCCATGATTCTGACGACAGTGAAGGTCTCGGCTGCCTGAGCGATAGGGACGAGGACGGGGCTGCAACTGACCCCTTTCAGGATTCCCCAAGCTGGGACTGGGGTTCGGCTCTCGGGAGTCCAGGCAGTCCTGGAGATTATTCTCCAGATTTGGGGGACGACTAGGCCTGCGTGGCAGGGCTTTTAATTTCTGTCAGGCTGGAATTTTCCGAGCCTTATGTAATTTTTCTTTCATGCCTGTCTCACGATGTATCTTCCCCTTGCGGGGTTTTCAATGAAATGAATATTTTGCGTATTTGATTTTTTTTTTTTTTTTTTTTTTTTGAATGAGGTCGTTGATTGACCTTTCTTTCTGACGTTTCCGTTTACCGAGGCCCTTCTTGAAAAAGGTGAGCAGTCGGTGTTCAGCGTGCGACACGTGGAAAATCTTCGCAGATTTTGTCAGGGGTTCAACCTTTCGAACTTCTTTGGGCCCTTATATAAAAACCCCTCTCTCCCTTCATTATTTTCTTTTACTCTTCTTGATATTCTTACTCCCCCTAACACTTTTTGAATTCCCTTCATTGATCGAGCGTTTCTTTCTTGGAGGAGCAAGGATCATCTCTTGTCGCCATCTTTGATAACTTCACCGGCGTTTTTTAGGTTAGAACCCTTTTTTCCTTTTTTGAATCTTTCGCTTCTTTTCTTCCCTTCTATAGCCTAAATGTCGCGAGCCCGCCCCCTTTCCTTCGATTCTTTGCTCGGAGGGACTAGCTGCGGCGACGGTGGTCGTCGTGACGTAGCTTCTTCCTCCAGGGTTGGCCCCCGGGAGGGAGATGATTATAGGGGAGAGGGGGCTGAGTCACCCGACCCAGCTCCCTTCGATGTGATCGATTCTGACGATGAAGCCCTGGAGGTGGACCCTGCCAGGGTGGCCGGTCCTCTCATCCGCAGGGAGAGAGGGAGGACCTATTTTTTAGACAAGGAGAAGTACGTGATTCCCTTACAGACCTACCCCGAGGCCAAAAATAGGGACCTGCTCTTGGAATGCGACGCAGCTAGGGCCATCGAGCAGTTTTATAACTTTGGGGAGGGGTACACTGTGGTGATCCCTGGGGAAAAAGACACAGTATGTTGTCCCCCAGATGGGTGTGTAGCTGTCTTTCATAAGGCCCTAGAGTTTGGCCTGCGATTTCCGTTGCATCCCTTCCTGGAAGATACTTTCAGGAGGATGAACGTCGCCATCGCTCAGCTGACTGCAACAGCCATTAGGGCTTTAGTGGCCTACACTTGGACCTGCCTGTTCCATGGTGAGGGGCCCTACATCGACGCCCTTCGCTTCATGGTTGGCCTCCAAATGGTGTCTTCATCAGGGGGGGATGGCTCCCCTGGCTACTGGTCTCTGTTGAGACAGAAAAAATACGCCCTGGTATGGCCACCCCTGAGCAGTCTCAAGGATTGGAAAAACAACTTCATATATGTCCACAGTGCGTTGGGGTGGAAAATTCCCAGACACTTTAGGAATCATGTCCACACTCGCATGGAGACGCGTGAGGAGTATCATCCTCGCGTCGGGGGGAAGGCTCTGGAAGTCAGGCTGACCGAAAAGGAGAAGATTTTGATTAAAAAAATTGAGATCGTGACGGACAAACATGGGAACTTTTGCCCTGTTTTCTGGCTCCCTCACGCGGAGCTTATCACTACTGACGAGTACCTGCTTCCCATGGGCCTGATTCGTGGCCTTGAAGGTAGTTCTAGGGTTTTCTTGTTGTCGCGGTTTTCCAGGGATTTTATCTCTCCCTGCTTTTTAAATGACCGCCTCTCCTTTTCTGCAGATTCCTACTCTTGGACCTGGACCAAGAAGCAGGTCAGAAGGTTAGGCCTGAGCGAGGAATTGCACGTTCTTTCAAAGCGCCCTTCTCTTCCGCCAAACTTTAAGAAAGGAAGTAAGGCCCTGATGAAGCTTGTGAAAGACTTCGCCGCAGGTCGAAGATTGCCTCTTCCTCCCCGGCTGCCTTCGTCGAAGCCGGCGACTCCTACTCCCAGCACTCATGAGGGGGAAGCGGAGGTTACCTCAGGGGCTACTCCTTCCCCTGGCCAGAAGCAGGGTGCTTCTTCAGCTGGCCCTCGGATCTCGCAGGGAACGCAGCCTGGAGATTCGGAGGGGACCGGGGAGAGTACTCCCTTGGAAGCGAGGAGAAAAAGGGAGAGGGAGCCCCCCAGCGCTGATGTGGTGGATTTGGAGGCGGATGTCTCTACCCCGGATGCAAAACGCCCTGCTCGTGAGCCTTCGAGCATTCCCTTCCCAGAGGAGAATGTGGAGTTTCACTACACGGCTGGGGATAGCGTGGACGTTTCGGGCCTACTTTCTGACTCTGGGGCTGTCTTGGCTGACCGCCTTACAAAGATGGTAACTTCTACTTCCCACCAAGTGCTTCAATATATCCAACGCACCTCCAAGGTTATGTTGGCCTCTGCAGAACTGGCGGCTCTCAGCCGTCTGAGCGATGAGGAGCTAACAGTTACCCCTGGGGCTCCTCCTCCTGACCGCCTGGCCATGGTAGAGAGGGACGCCGCCTTGATAAGCTCCTTGAAAGACAAACTGGAGGAGGCCAAGAGGCAGGCTGATAACTGGAGGGTGCAGGGGGAGATGGCTGTGAAGGAAGTTGCCAAGCTGGGGGCCGATCTGCAGGAGAGCCGACAATCGTTGGACCGTGCTAACATATCTTTGGCTGAGATGGGGCATTTGAAGGGAAGGGTGACTGTTTTGGAGGAGCAGCTGTTACAGGCAAAGTCGGCTTTTGACCAGGCAACGTCGGCTTTTGACCAGGCCAAGGGAGAATGGGCGAAGGAGAAAGAGTCCTTGGCTGCGGAGAACGAGGAAGCAGTGGGTGCCAGCTTTGTGAGTGGCGCCAACTCTTCTCTGGAGTTGGTCATGGAAGTGATAGGGGAGATGTTCCCTTCTTTTGACGAGGACACTTTCCGGAGCCTTTATTCTGCTAAGGACGAAGCCCGGGTGACTAGGCAGCCTGAAGCAGACGCCAACGCCCGCCAGGATGCCGCATGATGCCCCTTTTCTTTTATAAAAACTTTGCATTTTCTTGTGCTGAACCGGTGTTTCATGGTTTTTCTTGTAATACTTTGCTACTCGATTTTTTCTTTGTAAAATTTTTCCACCCTCCACGGGTTGTTTGTAGGATATTTTCCTTTACTTTCTATGACGTTGCTGTTTTAAGGATCTTCTTCCCGTATGTTTGATTGCGCCTGTCATGGCCTATCTCTGGTTTTTCGCTCAAAGTCCAGGGGGCTTGCCCCCTGCCTGCCCAGAGGCAATCAAGGTAGCTTTTTGTGTTGTTTATACAAGGTTGGGGGGCTTGCCCCCAGTCCTTGTTCGTCTGGCCTATCTCTGGCTTTTGTTCAAAGTCTAGGGGGTTCGCCCCCTGCTTGCCCAGAGGTAAGCAGGGTGGTTTTTGCGTTTTTTATACAAGGTTGGGGGGCCTGCCCCCAGTCCTTGTTAGCCTGGCATGTCCCTGGCTTTTCGTTCAAAGTCCAGGGGGCCTGCCCCCTGCCTGCCCAGAGGTAAGCAGGGTGGCCTTTGCATTTTTTTATACAAGGTTGGGGGGCCTGCCCCCAGTCCTTGTTAGCCTGGCTTGTCCCTGGCTTTTCGTTCAAAGTCCAGGGGGCCTGCCCCCTACCTGCCCAGAGGTAAGCAGGGTGGCCTTTGCGTTTTTTATACAAGGTTGGGGGGCCTGCCCCCAGTCCTTGTTAGCCTGGCCTGTCCCTGGCTTTTCGTTCAAAGTCCAGGGGGCCTGCCCCCTGCCTGCCCAGAGGTAAGCAGGGTGGCCTTTGCGTTTTTTTTATACAAGGTTGGGGGGCCTGCCCCCAGTCCTTGTTAGCCTGGCTTGTCCCTGGCTTTTCGTTCAAAGTCCAGGGGGCCTGCCCCCTGCCTGCCCAGAGGCAAGCAGGGTGGCTTTTGCGTTTTTTATACTAGGTTGGGGGGCCTGCCCCCAGTCCTTGTTGGTATGGCCGGTTCCTGGCTTTTCGTTCAAAGTCCAGGGGGCCTGCCCCCTGTCTGCGCGGAGGCAAGCAGGGTGGCTTTTGGGTTTGCGTTGGGGGGTTCACTTTTCCTGATTTTGGCAACAGGGGGGCCTCCCCCTATTGCCCCCTGCTCGTTTGTTTGTGAAAGAGTGAACAGACAACGAGTATAAATCTGTATCTTCTCATTTCTTTAAAAATTCTTTTGACATTGGGGTGGTCGGAGCCGTCGACATTTTTTGATCGTCCTCCGCCTTTTTACTGTAAAAGTGAAAACTGCCTACGTTTCTGCTCAGACGTAGTATTTCTTCAGCGTATCTGCATTCCAATGAGCGCTCAGCTCCTGTCCCTCCAGATTGGATATCCTGTACGTGCCTGGACCCAAAACCTGAGTTATTTGGTATGGGCCCTCCCAATTGGCACTTAGTTTTCCATGCTCTCTTGATTTTCCAGTTGCCTGTGTTTTTCTCAGGACTAGCTCGCCCGCCTGAAAGCTCCTCCGCCGGACTTTGCTATTGAAGGCTTTCCTCATTCGCTGCTGGTAGGCAGCGATATTTGTACCGGCTTCTTCTCTTAGCTCACTTACCAGGTCCAGGGCCTCGACCATCGCAGCTTCATTCTCAGCCTGGTTGTACTGTAGGGAACGCAGAGAGGGAATCCTTGTCTCAATCGGCAATAAAGCCTCTGCTCCATACACCAAGCCAAATGGGGTCTGGCCTGTAGACTCCTTCCTGGTAGTTCGGATGGACCAGAGTATGCTGGGGAGTTCATCAGCCCACCTACCTTTGCAGTCATCCACCATTTTCTTCAGGCCATTCAGAATTTGTTTGTTGGCTGCTTCTGCCTGTCCATTGGTTTGAGGGTGACAGACTGCTGAGTAGGCGACTGAGATGTTATAGCTTTCTAGCCAGATCCTTAGTGGGTCATTATCGAACTGCCTGCCGTGGTCGAACACTAGCATCTTTGGTACACCGAACCGGGTAATGACATTTCGCCAGATTACCTTCCGGACAGCCGGTTCAGTGATGTTGGGCACTGCTTCAGCCTCCACCCATTTGGTGAAGTAGTCTATGGCGACTATCAAAAATCTTCTGCCCCCTGTGGCCACTGTGAAGGGCCCTAGAATGTCCATCCCCCATTGAGCAAAGGGGATGGGAGATAGGATTGGCCTGAGCTCCTGGGCCGGGGCATGGATTGACGGGGCAAAGAGTTGACATTTTCTGCATTTCTGGGTCAGGCTCCTGGCATCTGCCAGCATGGTAGGCCAGTAGTAGCCTGCCCTGAGGGCCTTGTGGGCTAGTGACCTCCCGCCAATGTGATGTCCACAAATCCCTGAGTGGATATCATCCAATACCTCAGTGGCCTGATCCGCCCGCAGGCATTTAAGCAGGGGATAAGTAAAAGATTTTTTTGTAGAGTTCTCCATTAATGAATATGAACCAGGCTGCTTTAGCCTGTACCTTCCTTCTTTGCAATGGATCTGGTGGTAAGACACTGTGCCTCTTGTATTGGACGAAAGGGGTCATCCAGCTTTCTGGCTCTTCTTCCATGGCATTAATTTCTTGGCCAGGATTAGTAGACCTTTCGTGTAAAACGTCAACCCATACCGACCTCCGGATGTCCTGCAGACTGGAGCTTGCCAGTTTTGACAGGGCATCTGCTCTGTTGTTCTGTGATCGGGGAATTTGTTTGATCTCGTATGATTTCAGGCTGGATAGCTCTCCTTTTACCATCTCTAGGTATGCGGCCATCGCTTGGTCTCTTGCTTCGTACTCTCCATTAATCTGGTTGGCGATGAGTTGGGAATCCGTCGCCAAGATAATTCGTTCTGCCCCTGCAGCTTTAGCTAACCTGATGCCTGCGAGTACTGCTTCGTACTCTGCTTCATTGTTTGATGCTGGGAAGACGAATCTGAGAGCATGCTCAAAGTCGGTCCCTTCTGGGCTGGTTAATACAACGCCTGCGCCTGCGCCGTTGGCCGTTGAGGACCCATCAGTGTGTACGACCCACTCCTGGGCAGGGGCTTCCTCTTCCCCTGAATGGGAGCACTCAGCCAAAAAGTCTGCCAGGGCCTGGGCTTTGATGGCTGTTCTCGGCTGGTAAGATATACCCAGCCCACTCAGCTCAATTGCCCATTTCAACAATCTTCCCGATTTTTCGAATTTTTCCAACACCTTTTCCAGGGGTTGGTCGGTGAGGACTATGACTGGATGCGCGTCAAAATAAGGTCTGAGCTTCCGGGCTGCAATTATGACCGCGTAGGCAGCTTTTTCAACCATAGGATAATTCTTCTCAGCTGCCCCCAGCGCATGACTCACAAAGTATATGGGTTGCTGGGTGCCTGCCTCTTCCCGTAGGATGACCGCGCTGACAGTTATGTTAGTTACTGCGATGTAGAGAAAAAGCTTCTCTCCTGCTACTGGTCTTGCCAGGGTAGGGAGCCTCTTAAGATGGTCCTTCAGTTGCTCGAAGGCTTCTCTCTGCTCGTTTTCCCATTTGAACTGTTTGTTTCCTTTCAGAATTTTGAAAAAAGGAGTGGCTCTGTCTGCTGATCGGGCAATAAATCGTGCCAAGGCGGCCATTCGTCCCGTCAGGCGCTGGATGTCCCTGATGGTCTTGGGCTCAGGGAGGTCTAGAACCGCCTGAATTTTTTCCGGGTTGGCATCAATACCCCGAGAACTGACCAAGAATCCTAGGAATTTTCCGGAGCGGACTCCGAACGTGCACTTTTTCGGATTCAGTTTCATTTTGTAAGTGCGCAGAGAACTGAAGGTTTCCTGCAAGTCTGTCAGGTGTTCCTTGTCTTCCCTGCTTTTTACGATGGCATCGTCAACATAAGCCTCGATGTTTCTACCTTTTTGCTTCTCAAACACTTTATCAACCAGACGCTGGTACGTAGCTCCCGCATTTTTGAGCCCGAAGGGCATCATCTTGTACATGTACGTGCCCGAACTAGTGATGAACGCACACTTCACCCTGTCCGGCTGCCATAAGTACACTTGATGGTAGCCTGAAAAGGCGTCCAAGAAGCTTAGCATGGTGTAGCCACTAGTGGCGTCTACCAATTGATCGATCCGAGGGAGCGGATAGCAGTCCTTCGGGCAGGCTTTGTTCAGGTTCGTAAAGTCGACGCACATTCTCCATGCTCCAGACGACTTTTTGACCATAACAACATTTGCCAGCCATTCTGGGTAGTCGCAGACTTCGATAAAGTCTGCTTTCAAGAGTTTGTTGATTTCTTCCTTGATTGCTGCGTCTTTTTCTGCAGACATGTTTCGTTTCTTCTGTTTTACAGGGCGAGCATCCGTGTTTACGTTCAGCTTGTGAACGATGCACGAGGGATCGACGCCTGGCATTTCGTCTGCGGAATAGGCAAACACGTCCTTGTTTTCTCTCAGAAGTTTGACCAGTTCGGCCTGGTAGGATTCCTCCAAGCCTGTTCCTACTAGGACCTGTCTTCCTGGTTCTAAGTCCACCAGCATGCTGTCGCCTCCCGGTTCCAGGCGGTCGGGAATCGGGTGCTCAACTGGGACTTCGCCTTCCCTGCAGGGGGAACTGTCAGCTTTTCTTTTTCCTTTCCTGTCCTTCTCATGCTCCCGTAGGGCCACGGAGTAGCATTGTCTAGCTGACTCCTGGTCCCCACGTATCTTTCCTTCCAGCCCGAAGTCTGTGACATAAGCAATGGTGAGAGCCCTGATGGAGATTGCGGCCTCGATTTCATCCAGCGTGGCCCTGCCAATCAGGGCATTATAGGCAGACCTTGCGTCCACAACAACAAAGGTTGCCCTGACATTTCTGGCTGCGGAACCTTCCCCGAAGGTGACGGGCAAGTCGATGACGCCCATGGGCAGCACGCCGGCCCCACTGAATCCATACAGGGATCCGGGAGCAGGCCGTAGATGCCTTTTTTCCAGGCCCATTTTTTCGAAAGCATCCTTGTACAAAAGATTTGTGTATGCACCTGTGTCTACCATACATCTTCGCACAATATGGTTGCTGATTTCTAAAGACAGCACCAGAGGATCACTATGCGGATATATCACCCGCCCTGCATCATCAGGGGTGATGCTTAGTGTCACTCCCTTTGGGCTCCCTTCTTTCTCAGCGTAGCAGATCTGGTTTCTCAGCTCGCGCATTTGCCTTTTTTGACTTCTTCGACTGAGCTGGCCCTCAGTGCCCCCTGAAATCACGTGGATTACCATCCGGTTCTGCACTGACCCCTCGGGTTTCTCAGACACTTCCTTCTGAGACTTGTTTTTAGCTGCGTAGTTGGCCAACCATCCGTTCCTGATTAGTTTCTCAATTTCATCCTTCAGGTGACGGCATTCTTCAGTGGTGTGGCCAATACAGTCGTGGAAAGTGCAGAATTTCTTTGGGTCGCCCTTTGGGCTGCGAGGTTTGCTTGGACGGTTCCATTTGGCAGTTTCTTTTTCCAGTTCGAAGATTTCCGCCCTGGACTTGTTCAGAGCGGTGTAACTATCGAATCTGGGTTGGTAGACTGGGCGCTCTCTCTTGGGAGTGTCTCCCTCCTCTTTTTGCTTACCTGGTTCACCTCTGGACCTTCCACCCTGCGGTCCCCCTTGAGGCTTTGTTTGGCCTGCTGGGTGTCCGTCAGGCCGTGGAACTCCTCCTGCAAAATGAACCCCTCAACAATCTTTCTGGCCATGGCCAAGTTTTCTGGCTGGGCCCTGATCATCTGGTTTTTCATTTCCCCTGGAAGTAGGGAGATTGTCAGGGCGTAGGCGGCGGTGGAATCGTCGATCTCCCTAACCTGCTGGTAGGATAGATCGAATCTTCTCATGTACTCTCTCACACTTTCGCCCTTCTTTTGTTTCAAGGTCATGAGATCGAAACGGGTAAGACGTCTTCTCTTATTTCCGGCATACTGCTCAAGGAAGATTTCAGCCAGCTCAATGAAGAATCTGATTGACCCCTGGCGGAGATCTCTGAACCACCCCTGCGCAAGCCCCACCAAGGTGGTAGGGAAAACTTTGCACCAGATGGCGTCATCTACATCATACATGCCCATGTGACTCTCAAAGGCTGCCAGGTGGTCTTCAGGGTCCGTCGTCCCGTCAAATTTGATGGTGGGCATTTTGATTTTTGGAATGGGGTACTCTTGTACCTCAGGGTGCAACGGGGTTTTCGTAGGCCTGCCCACCAGTCGTGACCTGCTCTCCCCAGACTGGTTACCATGAGATTCCCATTGTTTATGGGTTGGTTTCCTCGTACTGGGGGAGCGGTGCCTCGGCGGCGGCCTGCTAGCTGCTTCGTCCTCTGTTCTCGAGGAGGTCTGCCTGGGCCTCTTCCTCTGGGAGTGGCAGAGGTTTTCACCCTGATGGTACCTGGACTCGAGCGGTTGTCCTCGGTTGAGTCTGGATTGCAAGCTTTGCGATAAGCCGGGGGCTGACTGTTCCTTAGCCGCAGGTGTTAACCTGGAGAAAACTCCGCCTGGCCTCTCTCCTAGGCGTTTTGACACAGGCTCTCTGGGCCTCATGCGCTCCTGTAGTCCTTGAGATAAGCCTCCCTGCCTTCCAGACGCCGATTCTGTCGTGTGAATAGAGACCGCCTGCTGGGCAGGTGATCCTGGTTTGTCAGTGGTAACGCGCCTCTGCACATGCGTATACACTTGGGCTGTTCTTCTCGCCTTCCTCTGAGCGTTTCTGGCGGCGGTCCGCCTCGTGCCCCCGGCCTCGTCCCCGCTGCCTGGGGACGGTTGCCTAGGAGCCGATGCGACCCTGCCCACCAGGTCCTCCGGCGTGAACTCCTGATCCAGCATTGCAGAGAAGAACGCGGCTGCCTGTGCCATCTGAGCTGGGGTCAGATTAAGAGCACGTCCAGGGCGTGCCCCCAGCTCGGGTGTCACAGTAGTGTTGGGTCCACCGAAGGGATTGGTTCCCTCAACCCCAAGGATTGTGGCAGGAGGAAACTTCTCCAACAGCGGCATTCCGTACAGGGGGGTCACCGGAGGGACCGTCGGACCCGCTCCTGCACTGTCATCAACAATTTCTGGCATGATTGTGTTTAAATTTTGTGGTTACGAGTGGTTGATTTTAGTGGGTAACTCGTGGGCACAACCGTAAGCTCCCCACAGACGGCGCCAAATTGTTCCGGTTACGGAAACGATTTACCCGGCTTGGAATTCGGGTAATGTAATTGAATTGATAACGAATAACTAATCGCTTGATTCCCTTGATCTCCCCTTCCTCTCACTCCTGGAATCGGACTTCCCCGGCGGAAAGCGGCCTGCTCCCTGCACAGTGAACGCACAGGGCCTCGGAGGTTGTCCGAGGAAACCCTCTCCGATGCCTAAGTCAGTCCGTGAAATGCCTTTACGAACCTAGCTCGTGAGGAACTAGGCGGCGTTTTAAGAGTAAGAGTCTAGAGAGAGAAAATCCAACCCCTCTCATGTGGGAAATGAGGAGGTATTTATACCTTCCCACAAGAGAGAGAAGAGAAAGAGGAATGGTTGGATGGGAAAGTGACAAGTGGCGGCTTCCCCTCCATCCATTCCCAATTACCTTAGGCAAAATGACAAGAGGGCCCCTGGGGATCCTGGCCCTGCCGGCCGGGGATTTCCTCAGGGCAGACAGTCTCCAAGTAGGGGGCTGCCAAGCTCTGGCAGGCTGCATCGGCCGGCACTCTTGGCGGCTGACGGCCTACCCCTAGCGTTTTTCATGCTTTGTTCCCGGTCCTTGCCGGGGGCTGGTCTTTCGACTCTCCGACAGGAATTGTCCCGGGGCCTGCATAGCAGGCGGTTGATTGTCAGGCGGCCCACCCCCAATCATATTCAATGGTTTAATTAAATAAAAGACGTTAAAAGATTTAATTTGACATTTGCCGTAAAATCCTATTTATGTTTGTTTTGTCGAAACTATTAATAATTCGGGAATTTTAATTTTATAAATTTTGGAAACACCCTAATTAGTAGTAATAAAATGTTTAAGACATTTTTAATCATTTTATAAACACTCGTATGATGTTTCAGTAATTTCATAAACCTAAATATTCTCACTTTATCAATTAATATGGTTAAGGCCGAAAGTACTAATTTTTTAAATCTATATCGTTTACTAAAAATGTGTTATTAGTATAAACTAGTATTTTGCTATTTTGATATGATGCTATTTTTAGTATGTTTCTAAAAATAGAAGTTTCCTAAAATAGAAAGTTTCCTCTTTTGGAAAGTGATCCCTTTTCATTTTGTTCTCTTATTGTTTATGTTGAATACATCTTTTAAATATCGATAATGGATTGTTTTGGAGTTATGGAATAAGGATAAGTGTGGGTTTAGAGTAATATAGTCTGGGATGTACGTTTTGCCATCAACTATAAAGTTGGTGTGTCTATGTTGAGACACATTGGTCGTTGAACTGAGCATGGTTTGTGTTCAGGAGTGTGTATATTTTGACCTTAAACTTAGATATCGCATCGTGTAAGTCGCCGTCGGGTTGAAATGGATTACGGTTGGTGTCCACGAGGGGTGTACATTAATTAAGCCAGGATCTCGCTGCACGCAGTCCTGTTATAGTTGAGTTGCCTAGTTAGAGACCGAAGTCTGATTTGTTTTGACTAAGTTCTCGAAGCTAGTTTAGTATTGCCCTAGTGAAAGCCTAGATTCTACATTAATCCTATCCATAACGCCATTTTGACTATTTTTATTATTATCGATATAATTTTGATTTGCAGGTTGGCAAATGTTTTACGTTTTCTCCGGAAAACTCATTTTTATTATATTGTTTCGATACGTGAAGTTTTTCACTAAAAACTTATTTTTATTATAATGTTTTACTGTTTTCCGTCTTTAATATTTTTCCTATATTAGAAATTACTGTTTTAAAATCCTGTTATACGGCTGGGAGAACGTTGGCGTTGCTCCCCACTGATTGTGGCTGTTATGTTTTAACATGGCAAGTATACGTGTTCCGGGTGTGGGCTAGCGAGCAGTGTGGATCCTGCTTATTTATTTTTATAATTATGTCCTATGGATTGTTCAAACCCCTTTTGTGGATTGTTTTAAATTTTGGCCATTTTATTTAAGGCCTATTGTTTGACTTTACCATTTTAATTTTCACTAAGACATAGTTACAGTGTGTTTTAATCCCGACTCTACAGTGTTTCCGCCACTGTATCGCGTTAGATTTTCTAGGGGATTACATCTGGTATCAGAGCATCACTGCTCCCGACGCTTACACCTGAAATTAGGGAAAATACCAGTAAATTATTTAAACAGTAAATAAAAAAATATTTTTAGATATGGGTAGAAACAGATAAGGACTTAACTGTTAAGATTATCTGTTCCTGAACTCAATGATTATCATTGAATATTTGTTGCTTTTGTTGGAAGAAGACGAATGAACAAGATGTTGATAGGATGTTGCTCCAGATCGGGACAAGACCTGCTTAGCACTCTCAACGCCTGCTGACTCGAGTGGACAACTTTGTGCCCAAGAAAGAGGTCGATGGTGACTTTTCTGCTCCGGTTTAGTTTGCTCAAGCTACAGGTTAGATAATTAATAGTAGATCCCTGTTCCGTGACATTGCAGTAGTAGATCCAGATGGAGCGACCCAAGACTTGTGTGCTCGTTCCTCTACAAGAAGATGAAGTAATCCTTTTTGTTCCCTCGTGAACTCTGGAGGATTGAAGATTCTCCTCTGGTTCAAGAACTTAGTAATATAGGATCATCAATTCTTTTCTTCCTTCCTCTATTTCTTCCAATTCTTCTCTTATATATTCTCATCTTCATTCTCTTGGTGAATCCTTGTTCTATTCTTCTATTCTACCATCTTTCTCTTGAGATTCTTTGGTTAGACCGGATTCTGTCTTAGTGAACCCGTGTTATAGATGTTTGAGGTTTAGTAAACCCTTGTTACCTGATTTGAGGATTTTGAGTCTGCCCTACTTTCTAAGCAAGTAAGAAATTCTTGAGGATTAATTTGGATAGCAAAATGTTGCTTGATGGAATTAAGATGATACTTTAGGCATTGCACCTTGGGTTATAGGTTACCTTGATTATTTTGGGGTACTTAGAGTTGGATATATTTGGGAGTAGTAAGAGAGTATGTCATATTTGATGGATACCTAGTACCTAACGCAGAACCAAACTAAGGGTAACTGAAATATTACTTTGGATTCTTTACCTAATGCTTATTTAATGGATGCATCGCGAATATTTGGGATCATAGAGTATTGTTTAAGATGTTAGACTGAGTGTTGTGGTACCATTGAAGGTTTTCATTAATGTCGTTAGAAATTTTGGTTGACATAGATTGCCCGTATTTCTTAAGGATTAGATCGTTGATCGTCGTTTAAGGTTGTAACCTATGAACTTTGGGGTTGAGTGATCTAACTTGGGATAAATTGTTGTTGTCCCTAGAGAAGAGAACAATCTTGCACAATCACAGTTTGGTTTTATTGTGCTGTTTTGAGGAATATTATTATACGGATCATCTTATTGGGACTGTTATAACCTTAGACCAACGAGATTGTTAATAAATATTTCGGTGGTTTCGCTGATACAATATGTAATTTGGTGGAATTTTTAGAAACCTTAGCCCAATGACGTGTTTGAAGATGTGAGTGTTTGCGCCATTACCTATAGGTTTGAGCGTATTTGAGGATTTGTTATACTTTCCCCAACTTCTTTACTTGTGGCATTATAAACATGTTGGTAATCATTTTGAGGATTCTGTGCACAAGCATTGTTATATTGGTGGACCTTGTTTAATGTTCCTTACTCGAGAAATTTGGAGCATACCTCGAGTTCAAACCTTACGAGTTTTGAAATTAGGAGCCTTATCGATCAAGGGTTTGGATATGTTTTTGTTAACCGTTGGAATCTTAATTGTGGATTTGATTCTAAAGCATTTGTGGATTAGTATCGTGTCGCTTGAACGTTTGGATAGTCACGTAAGTCATTTTTGGAGATTGTGACCGAGTAGTACCACCTAGTGCCTAATATTGGACTTAACGTTATTTGATGGAAATTAGGGACCCGGGTTGTGGGAGTCGTACCGGGAATCTCGAGATGGTTAATTTAATTCTTCAATCCTTGAGAGTTCTATTTGACTCTCAAATTCGTCCTCCCTTAGCTTCTCTTGAATCCCGCTTCTTCTTCTTCGGCCAATCCCTTTCGACTTCTTTATCGGGTTTGAAAACTTTTGTTTCGATTTGTCGTTGACTTTGACTCTATTTATCCATTTATTATTTTCCCCGGACTTGTGTTATAAAAAGTTTGACTTGTTTAAAAAAAAAATGGATTATCGTAAAATTCTAACATTTTTGACTTATAATTTCTAATTGTGAAGTTGTCGTTTTGTAAAAAGTTTGACTAACTTCAACTTTTCGGATATCGTAAAACTTAACCTTTTTGAATTATAATTTAAGAACTTGATACTTCACTTTTGTTTTATCTTTGGTTGATAATTATATCTAGATCTGTCTCAAAATGCCTAAATAATTTATTTTAAATTATTTCGAAATTATTTCATTTTTTTTATTTTTAAGCAATCGGACTTTTATGAAGACTTTCATATTTCCAAAATATTCAATTTCTATATGATTATTACATAAAACGTTTTAACATTGTTGAAATTATTTTATGGTTTGATAACATTTTTGAAAACTTTCATTATTACTTTGATAACATTTTCAAAATTTTAATATTTTGAAACTAGATTTCGTTTTATTGTTGGTGGACTTTTGAATCTGTTATTGAAAATGTTTGACGGTTGGTTCGTTTTTTACTAACAACAAATTTGATTTCTCCAAACTAAGTTTTGTTTTGTCATAAAACGAAATATTATCGAATTATTCTTAATCAAATTGTTTTACTTTTGTTTTGAAAATGTTTGGTTACCCAATTTTCTTCGAGTTCATTTACAAATGTTATTTGACGTCGTTATTTTATCAAATAACTTTACATTACGATTCATTAATTAAAAAAAAAATTAAACTTCGGGTAGCTTAGCCCAATTCCTCTTGGAATAAATATTTGCATTCGATTTCGTATCACTTTGAAAGTTGTAAAGTTTTCTTTTAAAGTAAATTTTTTATGCGAACTTTGTATCCTCATCTTTTCAAGTGAAGTAATTTCTATTACTTTCTGCTTATTCTTAGTTTCGAGGACGAAACTTTCTTTTAGTGGGGAGGATTGTAACACCCGCTATTTTTTCCTAGTGTTTTTGTTTTTACTGTTATGACTCTGTCACAACTCTGTCACATTTCGGCCTTACATCTCATCTTTTTCCAAGCTCTATTTTCATTTTTGAGTTTAATGATATTTATTTATATTTTAAAAATATTTTAAATTCTTTTAAATCCATTTATTTGATTTTCCTCGTAAACTATTTATTTTCCGCGAGAAATTCTATTTCTCTACGAATTAACGTTTTTAAGCTCGGATTTAAGTTATTCCTTTTCCTAAAAATCTTTAAAAACATTTATATAATATTTTAGACTAAGAAATATTTTTATTTACAAAAATTTAGCCATTAATGATTTTATTACGAACTTTCGTAAATAATTATTTTCTATCGCGAGGTTTACTCGAATTGCTTTGAAATGTCGTTAACTATTTTACGATTCTTCTTTTTATCAACTTATAAATTATTTGAGACCATTTCCTCACATTTTGGACCGACAAAGCTTCTTGTCACAATTTTACTACGTATTATTTATACGTTTCATTTTATCACGTTAAACCGTAAACGTCAGACTATTTTCTTCCATTTATTTCATGCTTTATTACTCAAACTTTTCACTCTCCCTCACCTTCATTATTTTGGCTGGTTTCCTCACACATTTCACATAGTTTCATCACCCTTATTATTACTTTCATTTATGCATAAACCATCCTTCCTCTTTCATTCATTCTTTTCATAAAAAAATATTACAACATCTTTTTCCTTCTTCATTTCTGGCCGTGACACTCCTCTCCTATCCTAGGCTGACTTTTGTTTAATTCGAGCCTTGATCGCATCATTTTTATCGTCAAAATAATCCTCTTTCCGATCCCTTCGTTAAGGTGATAATCGATGTTGTTTTCGATCATTATTTACCTTGTTTTTATTAGTTTTCTCATGGTATTTTTCTGCCATGATTTTTATATATTGTAGGATTTGTGGTTGATCCCGAGGCCGACGAATATATTATTGATTCAGACTTGGAGTAGACGTAACGTCGATGTTACTCGGTATTTCATGATTTTAATTGTGTATTTGCATGTATATATTTTTATGTTTTATTTTGGCAATATATGTATGTCATAAAATCTGGAAAATTTTTAAAAGTTGAAATTTGCATGTTTCGGTATTTTTATCGCTTTTACGAGATTAACGATTAAATCGTCATATTAATTTGTAAAATCGTAATATTCGGCCTAAACATTAATATATGTTAATATTCTGTAAAAATGATGTTTTTGATGTTTTAATAATTTAGTATTTTTCTGATATTTTTGATATCGATTATTGAATTATTACCGTTATCGGACAAAAACGATTAAAAGCCGATTTTTAGTTTTAGTATCTAAACACTTTATTTTAACCTGATTTTTGACGTGGTGTAACTTTATGATGAAATATAAATTTCTGAATTTGTTCTAAATTTTCGGAATTGTTAAGTGGATGAATTAATTAATCACTTTAAATCATCACTTATCGTTAAAACCGTGTTTGTCATTTAAATTCTCGATTTCTGGTCCTATGATTAAATCTGGAAAAAAAATGTGATTCTGATGATTTCATATTAAAATGTAATTTTATGATTTTTAGTGCCTTAATAAATGTTCGGAACGATAAGTTTTATTAGTGGAATCGTTAATTGTGAAAACGGGTTTTAAAGACGGTTTTGACGAGATTTATTAAATCTAGAATTTTTGGAAATCTGGAAAAATGATAGATTCTGGAAAATCATGATTTTTAGGATATTAATACTGAAATCATTTTGTAATTACTATTTTTATTAATCGTTATTGTTGAGATTGGACGATTAACGAGAAAACCCTTTAAAACCGAGTTTTAGGATTCTGGAAAATTTTCTTTTCTGGACGGAATGTCCATAAATATATTTTAACTTTTTTACGTAATTTTTGTACTATTTATTAAAGTTTTTAATTAATAAGTATTGATTTTTGGACAAATTATTATTTATCGTTAAAATGCTTCATCTTACCCAAAAGAATTATTTTTCCAACCATTTTGAAAGTATTTAAATCTGAAACTTTGTGAGTTAAATCATCCCTTAACATACTCTTAATGTATTCAATGGTTTAATTAAATAAAAGACGTTAAAAGATTTAATTTGACATTTGCCGTAAAATCCTATTTATGTTCGTATTGTCGAAACTATTAATAATTCGGGAATTTTAATTTTATAAATTTTGGAAACACCCTAATTAGTAGTAATAAAATGTTTAAGACATTTTTAATCATTTTATAAACACTCGTATGATGTTTCAGTAATTTCATAAACCTAAATGTTCTCACTTTATCAATTAATATGGTTAAGGCCGAAAGTACTAATTTTTTAAATCTATATCGTTTACTAAAAATGTGTTATTAGTATAAAATAGTATTTTGCTATTTTGATATGATGCTATTTTTAGTATGTTTCTAAAAATAGAAGTTTCCTAAAATAGAAAGTTTCCTCTTTTGGAAAGTGATTCCTTTTCATTTTGTTCTCTTATTGTTTATGTTGAATACATCTTTTAAATATCGATAATGGATTGTTTTGGAGTTATGGAATAAGGATAAGTGTGGGTTTAGAGTAATATAGTCTGGGATGTACGTTTTGCCATCAACTATAAAGCTGGTGTGTCTATGTTGAGACACATTGGTCGTTGAACTGAGCATGGTTTGTGTTCAGGAGTGTGTATATTTTGACCTTAAACTTAGATATCGCATCGTGTAAGTCGCCGTCGGGTTGAACTGGATCACGGTTGGTGTCCAGGAGGGGTGTACATTACTTAAGCCAGGATCTCGTTGCACGCAGTCCTGTTATAGTTGAGTTGCCTAGTTAGAGACCGAAGTCTGATTTGTTTTGACTAAGTTCTCGAAGCTAGTTTAGTATTGCCCTAGTAAAAGTCTAGATTCTACATTAATCCTATCCATAACGCCATTTTGACTATTTTTATTATTATCGATATAATTTTGATTTGCAGGTTGGCAAGTGTTTTATGTTTTCTCCGGAAAACTCATTTTTATTATATTGTTTCGATACGTGAAGTTTTTCACTAAAAACTTATTTTCATTATAATGTTTTACTGTTTTCCGTCTTTACTATTTTTCCTATATTAGAAATTACTGTTTTAAAATCCTGTTATACGGCTGGGAGAACGTTGGCGTTGCTCCCCACTGATTGTGGCTGTTATGTTTTAACATGGCAGGTATACGTGTTCCGGGTGTGGGCTAGCGAGCAGTGTGGATCCTGCTTATTTATTTTTATAATTATGTCCTATGGATTGTTCAAAGCCCTTTTGTGGATTGTTTTAAATTTTGGCAATTTTATTTAAGGCCTATTGTTTGACTTTACCATTTTAATTTTCACTAAGACATAGTTACAGTGTGTTTTAATCCCGACTCTACAGTGTTTCCGCCACTGTATCGCGTTAGATTTTCTAGGGGATTACAACCTCACTCTTCATTCTCATTAGTTGCTTGTTTTGCCTTTTTATATTTCGTGTTATAGACTTTAGTTTAGTCCTTAGTCAGCCTTAGTCAATCACCCTAGTTTGTCTTGAACTTAGTCCTAGACCATAGCACCCTATAGTTTGGAACTGCTGTCCCCGAGGATCGACTCGACTTACCCTAGCTACCTAGCTTAGGTTCGTTGATATTATTTTGATCGGTCGGATAGACGACAAACTCCTCCCGTCAAATTGGCGCCGTTGCCGGGGATGGCGTAGTTTGGACTCTTGTGTACTTAGTTTTAGACTTTGTTCTAGATTTTTGTGTTTTCCTCTCCTTGTGTATCTCCATTTTTACTTCTTGTGTGCTTATTTCTCTCTTCCTAGTGCCCCAAAAGCACTAGGCTTCTAACGTTTGCTCAAGTGCTTTTAGTTCATTCAATGTATCAAGGCAACGTTATGACAATGGCGCATCCAAGCTACCATCAATCGTCATGAGAAAATCATGGGGCAAATTACCAAGGCCCACAATTTGACCAACCATATCATTCTCATCACCAATCTTATGAACCCCCTTCATATGGCTTCCATGAAAGTTGTCAAGGATCATTCCAAAATCCTAACAATTACCAAATACCTTCACATAACCCACAACCAAAAATCCCCAACTTTGAACTTTGTCAAATGATGATTCAAATGCAAAAGAGTCAACAAGAGATGATGATTTAAATGCAAAGGGACCAAGATGAGTTCGTGGCTCAACATCAAAGAGAAAAAGAGGTGCAAGTTGCTCGAATTAATGCACTCATGGCTCGTTACACGATGTTGACCACTCGGGCTCCACAACTTGTTGAGGAAGGTTCATTTGGGCAAGAAGATCGGTTGTCTCCACAAGGAAATCAACCCGATTAAGAAGCCACGAATGAAGAAGAGAGGGTCAACCAAGGGATCATTGTTGAGAGTTGCTCGGATGGTGAAGCTATGGGAATAATGGAGGAAGTTGAAGCTTCAAGGGTTGACAATGAGAAGGAAATTGAACATGATTCTCAAAGTAACTCTTGGGAAGTCATTGTATTGGCTATTAAATTGGATTTGTATGATTTTCTTCGTGGTGAACCGGATCTTGACAATCCAAAGCCAAGTGAAGAGAAGACTCCTCCAGGCCAACTTGACAAGGTGAGTGAAAAATAAGGTAATACTTGGGAGAAAGAGATAGATGCCTTAGAACTTGCCTTGAATGGGAAATTGGAGGAGCCGATTAGGAGATTTGGAGATGCTATGCTAGACCAAACTGTCGAAGAAATTGAGGCCGCCATCAAAGGACTTGAATTTTCTCATGGTGAGAATTCTAGTAAAGACAACGATGAGGTCTCCCCTAAAACCTCCAATGTAGAAAACTTGATGCCTTTAGCTCCTTTATCGCACTTAATTTCGAGTCCCTTGTCTTGTAAGATGGTTGATGAAGTGGATCCTTGTCGGGCGGCGGAAAAGAATTTCACTCTTAACCCCGTAGAAGAAGCAACACCCTTAGGGTATGATCTCCGAAATCATAACGCCAAGCATGACTTTAGACCACTATACCCACCGGATGGTCATAAGAGTCGTTGCTATGTTGGTTGGAAAGACCCGAGAGACCACGAGAAACTCGAGCACGAAGATGATCGCTTCTTACCTCCGACTTGGAAGCCTTTGATGATAGCTTGGCTTGGTCACATGAGCCTTCATGAGGATGTTGCTAGAGCATTTGATCTACTCCTTCGAGCCCTTTAGGGCTATGGGGGCGTAGACGGTGAGAGTTTCATGTTGTAAATATCTCTTTCCTCTTCTTTTGAGTTTTTGTATTTGTATTTGTATGATTGGTTGGTTTTTTTTAGGATTTGTGTGTTTTGTGGAGTTCTTGTCATTTGGAATTTGGTTGAGCGACGTGAGGGAGAGATTTTTGATGGAAATTATTGAGCTTGATTGATAGGTTTGAAGTAAAGATGAAGAATTAGAAAGGGTTATGGAAGATAGAAGCTTCGATGCTTGATGGAGGGAGTCAGTTTTTGAGCTTTTCATAAGCTTTTGCTGACGGGATTTTTATCTTGTAGTTGGTAATGTTATTTGGGTGGAAGACTTGGTAAAATCAAGGGGAATGAAGAACTAGAGAGGCCATCCCGCCCGGGATGAGCATGACCCCGACCGTGACGAGTTGTGCTTCAACAGACGGCTCTCTGAATAACCATCCCGCCCGGGATCAATTTCTTCCCGACCGGGAAGGACTCTTCCCGACCGTGATGTCCCGTCACGACCGGGATGGGCTCCTGCAGCCCCCTTTGCCCTCTTTTCTTCATTTAAGCCCCACCCCACCACTTTACACCCCCACCCAACCTCCCTACTCACCTTTGCCTCTATCATTTCATCCCTACGCTTCAATTATACACCTTCATCTCGTCTTCTCATCACTATACATCGAGTGTCCCTTAAATCCCAACCTCATTACACCATTACAAGCCTGATACTTCAATCATGCGACTATATTTAGGAAGAAGAGGAATAACGATGATGAAGACAAGCACGGTGCCGATAACGATCATTGACACGATGGAGATAATTGAGTTGCTAACCGTTTGGTAGACGACTCTCCTTTCTTTTCCGTCTATTATTGCTAGTCTTTCTTTGTATGTTCCCTTCCCTTTATCCATTTGGTTTGTGGCCCTTGGGGCTTTTGTAGTTATTGCTCCCGATTCTCGATGACATGATTACATCGAGAATCATTTGAAAAATACAAATTGACAAGTTCTGTTCACTTTTTCTTTATTTTTATTACTTTTTTTTGGTAGAATTTAGTCGGAATCGGGCGAAATCGGGGCTAGGTGACTTGATTACACCTAGCCCTCCCCTCCCATTTCCTTTTATTTTCTTCTTTTTATTTCTTCCCCCATCCATATTTTTTCTCGTCTGGGCCACTTGATTACACCCCGGCCTGACACATTCTACCCTTTCTTCACTTTCATTTTTCATTTTTGGCTTTATTTTTTCCTTTTTCTCTTCTTTTTAGTGTCTTCCACACACTACTGATAGAGCATGAGGACATTGCTCGGTTTAAGTGTGGGGGAGCGATATCTTAGTCTTGTTTAGTTTTATTTTCGTAGTTTTTTTTCGAAAATTTTAAAAATTCCTAAAATTTTGAAAAATTTCATAAAAAAACCAAAAAGATTTTCTTTTGTGTCTTTTCCTTTTGTGTCTTTGTGTCGTATATTCGTTGTGTTGTGTGTTTTTCTCCCCCGATTTCCTTGTAGGTTGTGTGATCGTCGATAAGTCTCGGAAAGCTCTCAAGACATCCGGTAATATCCTTTCATTTCTTTGTCCTTTTTCCCTTTTGTGGAGTTTGGAGGATGTTTTGTGATGACGTATGCTCGAGTGGAGCTTTTTGGAGTTTGTGGTTGATGTGGTTGCTTGTTTGGAAGTTTCGGGGCGGTGTTTGTTTATTTGTTTGTGTGTTTGTTTTGTTGTGTCTTGTTTCGTTTCATTTTCTTTCGTCTTTGTTTTGCCTTGTATAGTTCGTGAGTCTAGTGTAGAAAAGGTTTTCGAAAACCCGGTATTGAGGCTAGTGCGCAAGTGTTTACTTTCCCTTTCTAGTGATGTGAATCGATTCTTTGACTTTAGTCTAGTAGAATGACTTTAAATCAATAGTTTCGTCGGTTTCTTACCTTGAGTCCACCTAGTCTACTAGGGATTTACTACGGGATTTGCATTTTGACCACTTTGACCACCCACACAGTGAAAAGGCCTTGGTTTTCGAGTCCCGTCTCTTAGGTGACCATGTTTGAAATTGTTTTATTAGTCCAAGTTTTCCCTCTTTTTGTGAGTTTGAAGGGAAAGCGCGCTCCCGACATACCCATTTCCCTACCTTCTACACATTTCCACAAATAAGTTGCAATTTGTTGAAGTTCCTTACTTGGTTGCAAGAATTGCCTACAACACAAAATTTAGCCAAAAGGGCAAACCAAGTCAAAAGAGAAAGAAAAAGAAGGAAGACAAAGAAAAGGCACAAAAAATAAAATAAAAATAAAATAGAAAAGAAGAAAAAGAAATGGCATAGCAAATCAAAGCAAAATACAAAAGAAAAATGCCAAGAAAATCTTTTCACAAAAAAAATCTTACCCCTAAAAAATAAGCCTTTTACCGATTGTTATCGTGAAGAGCTTACCAAAGGACAAAGTCCCTAGGAAGGATGATAGCGGTAATGGTCGGTATTTCCTCACTTTGCAACCATATCCGCCTTTTTACTTGGACTAGTTAGACTATTTTTGAGCATGGGCCAACCCTCTTGGCTTGCCGCTAAAGGGGGCGGGGTTTTACTTTACCTACAGTGTCGACTAAATCCGTGGTTCATCCTTTTTCCATCCCGCCTATCGTTCCGTAGTACGTTCTTAGAAGGTTAGGAGGACCTAGGTAAGTTACCAACGTTTTTGTTGCTTTGTTGTCATACTATTAGGGTTTTATCCATATCAGTTTCTATTACTAGCTTGGGAACATTGTCACTTGCCTTGAGTCCTTAACCGGTGTTTCTTTCACCGCTTTGTTGAGGGGAGCGGTATTTGTTTCTTCTTGGATGCAACCGATTGTTTGTTTGTTTGTTTGTTTGTTTATGTGTTCGTGTTCGGTTGTATCCACAGTTTTGTCGCAAGACCTCTCTTGCCTTGTGGAGAGCACATTTCCTCTAAGTGTTCTCGCGTGAGTTGAAAGGGCGTAGGGTACGATAATACCTGCTCGGCTAGTATTTTAGTTTTTATTAGTTTAGTAGTTAGTTCGTGCTTACTCGAGGACAAGTAAGGGTTAAGTGTGGGGAAGTTGATAAGTGTGTTTTGTAGTGCTTTTTCTTGTGTTTGGTCCTTCTTTCTCTTGTGGAATCTCTCTTTAGACCGGTTTCGAGGCTACTTACGCTTCTTCTAGCTTGTTTTAGGTTCCTAAGGCCTATCTTGGAAAAATGGAACGATTCCGACTCGATTCC
The DNA here is from genome assembly GCA_958450325.1 of Agrostemma githago. NCBI lineage: Eukaryota > Viridiplantae > Streptophyta > Magnoliopsida > Caryophyllales > Caryophyllaceae > Agrostemma > Agrostemma githago. The sequence continues at coordinate 61,964,483 of OY288240.1, forward strand.
GATGCATATGGAGCCAATGAAGAGAAGCGACGCTGATTCGGTGACTTAGACTCGATTCCGAGTCCCATGGAGCTCACGTGATGATATCCCGAGCACCGAGCATCGATAAGAAGCCAAGGAAGAGCAAATAAAGACCCATGATGGTCGGGAAGGACCCATCACGACCGGGATGAAGTGACTAGAAGATGCGACCTACTGGGAGGTGGTCCCGACCGGGATGGCCCCCTTTCCGACCGGGATCACCACCTTTCCGGCCGGGAAGGACCCAGATCACCCGCCGCTTCATTCTTTTGCCTCCCTTACTTATGGAACCCTATATATACCCCCCTCTTGTATTGTTTTAAGCACATTACGAAACCCTAGACTACTTTAGGTTAGATTAGCTTAGATTAAGTGTAGATTAGCTTAATCTTTCCTTATTCACTTTTCATTAAACTGTAATCTAGTTAGTTACTCTTGTATTTTTTGGAATTCTTGAAGATTCTATCAAGATTTACAACCTTGGTGGTTGTATTTGGGTTTTCTCTTATACAAGTGTTCATCTTTTCCATTCATCTTCTAGTTGGTATAATCTTTCTTCTCTCTTTTCTCTTAATCTCTCATAGTTAGTAAAGTTTCCAACTTTATCCATTGATTGTTGTTGTTTCTAGTTTAAATTCCATTATGAATGTTTTCATTGTTTTGTTGGTTTCTTTGGTCTATGTTTTTGTATCCTTAATGATGTGTGAGTAGTTATCCCCTAGGGTTAGTAGGGGGATTGAGTGTGATTAGGGATGATTAGGGTGAGATGGGGGATGTTAGTTGTTGTTTTTGTTGTTTCCTAATGCCTTGCACTCTACATGTTTGATGAAATGCTTGTGAGACTTGAGATGATCATTCCTTGTTTTTCTTGCTTCTTCTCTTGCATGTGCTTGTTTGGTGTTGGGTTTGGTTCCTCCACTAGTAGCGAGAGCGTGGTGAGGAGGCCCCTTGGTCATTTAATTAGCGAGAGCCCGAATGTAACCTAGGCTACGAAAACATGCTAGCACCCTCGTTTTCACCTTTTGGTCTCTTTGGCATCCATGAACCCGAAATAGCCCTAGTTTCTTCTTATTGATTTAACTCACTCTTCATTATCATTAGTTGCTTGTTCTGCCTTTTTATATTTCGTGTTATAGACTTTAGTTTAGTCCTTAGTCAGCCTTAGTCAATCACCCTAGTTTGTCTTGAACTTAGTCCTAGACCATAGCACCTATAGTTTGGAACTCTCGTCCCCGAGAATCGACTCGACTTACCCTAGCTACCTAGCTTAAGTTCGTTGATATTATTTTCATCGGTAGGATGGACGAGGAACTCCTCCCGTCAAATTGGCGCCGTTGCCGGGGATGGCGTAATTTGGACTCTTGTGTGCTTAGTTTTAGACTTTGTTCTAGATTTTTGTGTTTTCCTCTCCTTGTGTATCTCCATTTTTACTTCTTGTGTGCTTATTTCTCTCTTCCTAGTGCCTCAAAAGCACTAGGCTTCTAACGTTTGCTCAAGTTCTTCTAGTTCATTCAATGTATCAAGGCAACGTTATGACAATGGCGCATCCAAGCTACCATCAATCGTCATGGGAAAATCATGGGGCAAATTACCAAGACCCACAATTTGACCAACCGTATAAATCTCATCAACAATATTATGAACCCCCTTCATATGGCTACCATGAAAGTTGTCAAGGATCATTCCAAAATCCTAACAATTACCAAATACCTTCACATAACCCACAACCAAAAATCCCCAACTTTAAGCTTTGTCAAATGATGATTCAAATGCAAAAGAGTCAACAAGAGATGATGATTTAAATGCAAAGGGACCAAGATGAGTTCATGGCTCAACATCAAAGAGAAAAAGAGGTGCAATTTGCTCGAATTAATGCACTCATGGCTCGTTACACGATGTTGACCACTCGGGCTCCACAACTTGTTGAGAAAGGTTCATTTGGGCAAGAAGATCGGTTGTCTCCACAAGGAAATAAACCCGATTAAGAAGCCACAAATGAAGAAGAGAGGGTCAACCAAGGGATCATTGTTGAGAGTTGCTTGTATGGTGAAGCTATGGGAATAATGGAGGAAGTTGAAGCTTCAAGGGTTGACAATGAGGAGGAAATTGAACATGATTCTCAAAGTAACTCTTGGGAAGCCAATGTATTGGCTATTAAATTGGATTTGTATGATTTTCTTCGTGATGAACCGGATCTTGACAATCCAAAGCCAAGTGAAGAGAAGACTCCTCTAAGCCAACTTGACAAGGTGAGTGAAAATTAAGGTAATACTTGGGAGAAAGAGATGGAGGCCTTAGAACTTGCCTTGAATGGGAAATTGGAGGAGCCGATTAGGAGATTTGGAGATGATATGTTAGACCAAACCGTCGAAAAAATTGAGGCCGCCATCAAAGGCCTTGAATTTCCTCATGGTGAGAATTCTAGTAAGGACAACGATGAGGTCTCCCCTAAAACCTCCAATGAAGAAAACTTGATGCCTTTACCTCCTTTATCGCACTTAATTTCGAGTCCCTTGTCTTGTAAGATGGTTGATGAAGTGGATCCTTGTCGGGCGGCGGAAAAGAATTTCACTCTTAACCCCGTAGAAGAAGCAACACCCTTAGGGTATGATCTCCCAAATCATAACGCCAAGCATGACTTTAGACCACTATACCCATCGAATGGTCATAAGAGTCGTTGCTATGTTGGTTGGAAAGACCCGATAGACCACGAGAAACCCGAGCATGAAGATGATCGCTTCTTACCTCCGACTTGGAAGCCTTTGATGATAGCTTGGCTCGGCCACATGAGCCTTCATGAGGATGTTGCTAGAGCATTTGATCTACTCCTTCGAGCCCTTTAGGGCTATGGGGGCGTAGACGGTGAGAGTATCATGTTGTAAATATCTCTTTCCTCTTCTTTTGAGTTTTTTGTATTTGTATTTGTATGATTGGTTGGTTTTTTTCTAGGATTTTTGTGTTTTGTGGAGTTCTTGTCATTTGGAATTTGGTTGAGAGACGTGAGGGAGGGATTTTTGATGGAAATTATTGAGCTTGATTGATAGGTTTGAAGTGAAGATGAAGAATTAGAAAGGGTTATGGAAGATAGAAGCTTCGATGCTTGGTGGAGGGAGTCAGTTTTTGAGCTTTTCATAAACGTTTGGTGACGGGATTTTTATCTTGTAGTTGGTAATGTTATTTGGGTGGAAGACATGGTAAAATCAAGGGGAATGAAGAACTAGAGAGGCCATCCCGCCCGGGATGAGCATGATCCCGACCGTGACGAGTTGTGCTTCAACAGACGGCTCTCTGAATAGCCATCCCACCCGGGATCAGTTTCTTCCCGACCGGGAAGGACTCTTCCCGACCGTGATGACTCGTCACGACCGGGATGGGCTCCTGCAGCCCCTTTGCCTTCTTTTCTTCATTTAAGCCCCACCCCACCACTTTACACCCCCACTCAACCTCCTTACTCACCTTTGCCCTATCATTTCATTCCTACGCTTCAATTATACACCTTCATCTCATCTTCTCATCACTATACATCGAGTTTCCCTTTAATCCCAACCTCATTACATCATTACAATCCCGATACTTCAATCATGCGACTACATTTAGGAAGAAGAGGAATAACGATGATGAAGACAAGAAAGGTGCCGATAACGATCATTGACACGATGGAGATAATTGAGTTGCTAACCGTTTGGTAGACGACTCTCCTTTCTTTTCCATCTTTTATTTCTAGTCTTTCTTTGTATGTTCCCTTCCCTTTATCCATTTGGTTTGTGGCCTTCGGGGCCTTTATAGTTATTGCTCCCGATTCTCGCTGATATGATTACATCGAGAATCATTTGAAAAATACAAATTGACAAGTTCTTTTCACTTTTTCTTTATTTTTATTACTTTAGGTTAGATTAGCTTAGATTAAGTGTAGATTAGCTCAATCTTTCCTTAATCACTTTTCATTAAACCTTAATCTAGTTAGTTACTCTTGTATTATTGGAACTCTTGAAGATTCTATCAAGATTGACAACCTTGGTGGATGTATTTGGGTTTTCTCTTATGCAAGTGTTCATCTTTTCCGTTCATCTTCTAGTTGGTATAATCTTTCTTCTTTCTTCTCTTTTTTCTCTTAATATTTCATAGTTAGTAAAGTTTCCATCTTTATCCATTGATTGTTGTTGTTTCTAGTTTAAATTCCATTATGAATGTTTTCATTGTTTTGTTGGTTTCTTTGGTCTATGTTTTTGTATCCTTAATGATGTGTGACTAGTTATCCCCTAGGGTTAGTAGGGGGATTGGGTGTGATTAGGGATGATTAGGGTGAGATGGGGGATGTTAGTTGTTGTTTTTGTTGTTTCCTAATGCCTTGCACTCTACATGTTTGATGAAATGCTTGTGAGACTTGAGATGATCATTCCTTGTTTTTCTCGCTTCTTCTCTTGCATGTGCTTGTTTGGTGTTGGGTTTGGTTCCTCCACTAGTAGCGAGAGCGTGGTGAGGAGGCCCCTAGGTCATTTAATTAGCGAGAGCCCGAATCTAACCTAGGCTACGAAAACATGCTAGCACCCTCGTTTTCCCCTTTTGGTCTCTTTGGCATCCATGAACCCGAAATAGTCCTAGTTTCTTCTTATTGATTTACCTCACTCTTCATTATCATTAGTTGCTTGTTTTGCCTTTTTATATTTCGTGTTATAGACTTTAGTTTAGTCCTTAGTCAGCCTTAATCAATCACCCAAGTTTGTCTTGAACCTAGTCCTAGACCATAGCACACTATAGTTTGGAACTCCCGTCCCCAATGATCGACTCGACTTACCCTAGCTACCTAGCTTAAGTTCATTGATATTATTTTGATCGGTACGATAGACGACAAACTCCTCCCGTCATAGTTAAACGTGTCTGATACCATTTTCGAGGTTAGTACGAAACCCGTTGAAGCGAAATCGAACATCATGTAATCCGTAAGGATTAGTAACGATGTCATGATGCGGAGGGAACCAATTTTCGTCCTAATCAAATTTAAAACGATTTCGTAGCGCTTATTTCCAAATTTCCGATACCGGTTTTATAATCATATAACGCACGTTATAAGTGTCGAAAACCGAGTTGAGTTTAAATTACATAATATTTGTACGCAACTCGGCTAGCTATCGATTTAAAGTTAATCAATTCGGAATTACCACTTTAGAAAATCGTGCAGCAGCTCGAACAGGGGGCACTCGATCGAGTGCCATGACTCACTTGATCGAGTGACACCCTTAAACGGAGGCAGGGGGGCTCTTAAGAAGGTCACTCGATCGAATCATTTCTACAACTCGATCGAGTGGTCTCTCTTACGCTAGAGCATGAGCCTCGTACATAATTCGAGCCTCGTCAAATCTTTTTCTGCGACTTTGGTCGTCACCTGTAAAGACAATCACGTGTTCTCCTTTTCAAAACCATGCATCGAATCATCTTCTAATCATTTAATCTATTTACGTTTTCGTTATTTTTGTGATTATGTTAATTTTGTTCATCGTATTTTGTATTGTCCGGGTTGTATTTCCGCACATGTAGCTTGTAACTTATTCCCGTTTTATTTTGCTTTTTTTTTGTTTTCCATTTATCGCTTTTATAAATGAACCTCGCATGCTAAATAACTTAGATGTTAGTTTAGATGAATTAAATAACGTAGTTGAACATAATTCACATGTTTAGCCAAAATGTCGTTTGCATAACATTTAATCGTCCCATTAACGCGCGTACATGAAAACGAACGATATCTTAGTAGAGGCCGCTAAAGAGCGGGTGGGGTTGTGTGTACTTCGTGGGCTTCCCAACACATACCCTCACTCCTTACTCAGAACCATGGTTTCCGGATGTCCAAAACCGTTGGCATAAAAGAGTCATTTGATGCACGATTCTCGATAACTCGGCGTCGGTATCGTAATGCAAAGGGACGAACCCATAACCTCTAGCACTAAAAGCGGGTCGTGCTTTGTGCACGATACGCCTAAGTGTAGAGTGGATTCGCACGGGTCCGAACTCCCATAAAGTTCGGTGGCGACTTCTAACTTCGATTTAAATTTCGACCTGAAATCAATCTTACCACGAGATTCATTCGCGTACCCAAACCCACGCGTGGCCGCGTCGGGGTAGTGGACCTATGTCATGTCCACAATTTGGCGACTCCGCTGGGGATACCTGATGTACCACTTCTCATTGGGGTTCCTAGAGTGAGACTCGAAAATAAATAGTTCGATTAATAATGTACGCGTTTTAGTTCGCTGATTCATGCACAACCCATTTTTGCCCGGGCCGGTTACTTGTGACCGACGTCCCACTATACCGCGGTGCATTCCTAAATGGGTGTGCTAAAGACATCTATGGCCAAACTAGTATGGGTTTCGCGGCATATTCTAAGACCAACTCGGCTTAGGAACTCCGTCCTGATTTACGAGAAAGCCATCAGTGTTGGTATAAACCCGATTTCGACCGACCGAGACTTAGTGTAAAGAATACATAGTGTCGTTATAATGCTTGCGTGACTATGTGCTACTTGGTTTCCGTGTCGTTTTTCAAAAACCGTCATTTCAAAAATGCATCTTTTCAAAATATTCAATTTTCAAAAACCCAGAATGTTGTCGAAATTTAGACTTACGATTTGACTATCCATTTCGACTATTTGAATTTCCGATGCCATTTTGATTTTTGAACTTTTTTTTTTTAAAAAAAGTCCGTTTCGATTTTCAAAATCTTCGAGACGCCTTATTTTGTTCGATAATCAAAATTTTTGGAAATTCACTTTAGATATTCAAAATTTCTAACTTTCAACTTTTCAAAAACCTTCCTTATTATAGGGCCTACCGTTATTTGTGTGTCGGGTCTTTTCATAGTATGTCGAGGGTTTATAGTGTCGGAACTCGTCGATCTTACATAACGAATTTCCCCCCTTTCCGGAGTCCGCCTTATTTGTCAAGGCATGACCAACCTGCGTAGGACATACCCCTATAAAGGAAAGTCCGTTTAGACACTCGAGTCAAAAGTCTGGGGAAAATCTCACGTGGTCCTTCCTTCGAACGGGATTCGGCCCACATAGCCGGATCCTAAGGAAGTCATACCACCCACAAGTCACCCGTCTAGGTGTCTTTCTTGCTCGGAATGTACTGTTTTGATTCCGAGGACTGGGTTCGGTTTCTGATTACGCGGTATTCTTACAGACAGGCCACCATCAACCAGACACAAACACAGAATGGAGCAAGCCTTGAACAGTTTGAAGGCCTCAATGGATACCATGGTCTTCAAGCAGACCGAGATCGAGACACAACTGGCAGCTATGAGAGCCAAGCAGGCAGCTGTCGCTGCACGTGTGACTGTGGTGGAGCAAGGGACTCCTAATGCCGAGGCCACTAGGCCTTTAGTTGAACTAGTTAGCGCGGTGCGCCGACTAGAGGAACAGGTTCATTTAGCTGGGAGTAACAACATCCATCGGGAGAATAGTCGTGAGTACGCTCACTAGTAGAAAAACAGGGATTTGAGGCTCCATAAAATCCTCCATTAGAGGCATTTTTTATGATGCCTCATACGGGGGGGCCGCACATTGGAAATTATGGTGCTACGTTTTTTAGAAGCCTCAAATAGTGGATTATTTGCGGCGTTTTCTAAAACTGACGCCTCAAATACTCAGAAGTTTTTGCGGTGTCTGAAGAAAAAACGCCTCTAATGACACATCTTTTGCGGCATTTTTTTGTATATGACGCCTCAAATAGAGCCAAAATTTGATGCGATAATTAAAAATTTTCGCCACAAACATCACCATATTTTACATATTTAATTGGATCGTAAGAGGCGTCTACTCCAAATAAATGTCGCAAGCAATATTTATTTTATTTAAAAAATAATATAACTTTTTTAATAATTTCAACGACACCCATTTGCATTTCAATAAACCAAATAAAATTCTTACATTATCCATCCAAATCTACATCCATACATTTACATGTCCAAAAGGTGGCATGGATACAATTCCAACCTCAATTACACCAAACAACTCATGACAAAAATGGTCCAATTAACTAGTCTATTTCAAGTATAACAACGATTCGTAAAGTACGTGGCCCACTTATCCCGTGATTCATTCATCTCATCTTCACCGTAAGTGTAGGGTTGCTCATTTTGTAAGATCCAAACCTTAAAAAAACACATAAGAACGACAAATTATTATCGATTGAACACATAAATATGACAATAAAGTCATATATTCAAGTAAAAAGATTTTATTCTAGCTTATTATATGTAGCTTATAATATCAACGAGGTTTGAACTATTTAAACAAACACCCACCTCAAAAATTTATTTACTACTACAAACAATGCTTCAATGTTACTACAAAGAATGTCTACAAATTAAACCTAATTTTACCACTACAAAGAAACCATCTTTTGTACTATATATCCCAACACATACTTAATGACATCTCCTCCGCTTCAACATACCGTATAACAATGATTAATTTGTGGACGTTGGAGGGTTACTTTTGAAGTGCCTTCAATGTAAATTACCTTGTAACAATGGCTCAACTCGGATAAACAAATAACTAGGCGATGATGAGATGATTGAGGAAAGGATCATAAAGTTAAGCAAGAACGATTAAAAGAAAACTTAGATTGATTAACTGGCCAATTGCTTACCTTTCAAAGTCACTTACAGTTGACCAACGATTAACTATATCGTACATGAACCGCATAACAAACAAACCATCGTCCACGCTTCCACTTTGTTGAGGACACCAACACGGAATAGAAAATATTCATAATTTCAAAAAATTTCGGATTGTAAGAATTAAAGTGTAAACAAAAATTGAGAAATAGTTAATTACCTTCATAGATTTCCATAATGGCTCATATCTTTTCCTCTTCATATGACCACCACTCATCTTGAACTTCTTTAAGGCCCTAAACAAGATATCATGTGGAATGTTGATTATTTTAATTACTTTTAAAACTTAGTTGAAACGAAATAAAAGTAAACACACCAAAGATACGAGTAGTTAATTATTAAATAAAGTAAGATTTGGTTAACTTCTGAATTTATATAGATAATTTATTTATTTCTTTACTGATGAGGTACTGTTTATATGTAATGAGAGTGTTTTACCTTAATGATAAGTGTGTTATGTAGTGTTTATTTCTCGTGTTTGGTCCCGATTTTTCTTGTAGAATCGCTCTTTGGAGCGGTTTACTACTTACGCTTCTTCTAGCTTGTTGTAGGTTCCTAAGGCCTAGCTTGGAGAAATGGAGCGATTTCGGCTCGTTTCCAGCGCATATGGACCAAATGAAGAGAAGCAACGATGACTTGGTGGCTTAGACTCGATCCCGAGTATCTTGGGACCCATTCCCGAGCACTGAGAGTCGATAAGAAGCTAAGAAGAGCAAGTAGGGACCTATGTGACCATATTTGAAGCCTACAAGGACCCATCCCGGTCGGGAACACATCTATCTCGACCGGGATGAAGTGCAAAGAAGAGACCGGTTGCTGTGGGTCCATCCCGGCCGGGATCATGACCTTCCCGGTCGGGACCACCTCTTTTCGGTCGGGATCACCTCCTTCCCGGCCGGGAAGGGCCCAGCTCAGCCGCTGATTCATTTTTCCGCCTCCCTTATTCTTGTAACCCTATATATACCCCCCCCCCCCCCTCTTGTATTGTTTTAAGGACTTTTTGGATTACTTTTACACTACCCACTAAACCCTAGACTACTTTAGGTTAGATTAACTTAGATTAGTGTAGATTAATCCTTAATTACTCTTTAATCTAGTTAGTTACTCTTGTATTATTGGAATTCTTGAAGATATCTATCAAGATTGACAACCTTGGTGGAATTATTTGGGTTTTCTTCTATACAAGTGTTCATCTTTTCATCTCTTCTAGTTGGTATAATCTTTTCTTCTCTCTTTTCTTTTAATCCTTCATAGTTAGTAAAGTTTGCATCTTTATTTATTGTTTGTTGTTCATCCTTATTTGTTCTTCACAATGAATGAGGTTGTTCTTGTGTTTGTTTCTCTAGTTAAAGTTAGTTTCAGTTTAGATATGTGTGAGTAGTTTTCCCCTAGGGTTAGTAAGGGGATTGGGTGTGATTAGGAATGATTAGGGTGGAAATTGGTGATGCTAGATGTTGTTTTTGTTGTTTCCTATTGCCTTGCACTCTACATGTTTGATGAAATGCTTGTGAGACTTGAGATGATCATTCCTTGTTTTTCTTGCCTCTTCTCTTGCATGTTCTTGTTTGGTTGATAGGTTTGGTTCCTCCACTATTAGCGAGAGCGTGGTGAGGAGGCCCTTAGGCCGTTTAAGTAGCGAGAGCCCGAATGTAACCTAGGCTACGAAACATGCTAGCAACCCCGTTTCCCCCTTTTGAACTCCTTGGCATCCATGAACCCGACCTAGCCCTAGTTTCCTTCTTATTGATTTACTTAGCTTCCCTTTGTCATTAGTTGCTTGTTTGCCTTCTTATTTCGTGTTATAGACTTTATTTTAGTCATTAGTCAACCTTAGCCATCCCTTGTTTTGCGTGAACCTAGTCTAGAATTGTAGCTCACCTTAGTCTAAACCCATTTTCCGTCCCTAAGGATTTCGACCCGACTTACCCTAGCTACCTAGCTTAGGTTCGTTGATTTATTTTGATCGGTGGGATCCACGACAAATCCCTCCCGTCACTTAACACCAAATATCAAAGTCAAACATGTGCAATGTAAGAGCCCCTCCTAAAAAATCCACCACACAAATGCAGACGTGCACACAAACACACGCACACACTCACTTACACCGTGTCACTAGTAAGGTACTGTTTTAACATACGGCAAAATCTTTTTGGACTAAGGCTGTAATGTTGTATTTGTTGAATCGACAAAACTGGCGCGTCCAAATGACCCAATAAAAAACCAACCCGACCATAATCCAAACTTTAAAATTCAAAGTAGAACCTAAAGCCACGAACTAATCTGATGTGATATCATGTAACCGAAAATGTCTTGAGACGATTGATTCGCAAAAAGATTTTTAAATTCATGACCAAAAAAAGGGTAAAATAAAATAGTATATAGAAAAGATTAGTGATGAAAATTATCTGTTGAGCGAGAGGAGTAGCAACCATACTGGATGTGTCAATTAAAAGAAACATAAAAATATGTCCTGCATGATCACAAACTGTTGTCAACTGACGGTTTATTTGGTGATGATTTATCGCTTTGCCGGATCAATTTGGAAAACGAAGCAATTATAGAAAATGTTGCAGGCAAAACTTTTGATAAGATGGCTCCAAAAATAGACCCCTTCTTTGTTTCCCGAGAGCGTGTTAATCACTGAGAAAACCGTTAAGCCTTAGTACAACAAGGAATGTTAAGCTGATCCTAGGAAACCCGAAGCATCGGATATTTTCAAATAGAGAAAGCATTTATCAAAAAGGCGGTGGGAAACTACCTGTAAGCAGAAATCAGAGCATCGTTGCCAATAGTAACCGCATGATAGTACTGGTGGCTTGACTGCTCAACGATAAAAGCAACTGAATTCAAATGCCATGTATATTCAGATAGCTTCCATTGTTTATGAATATGCAGTAGGCAAGGAGGATGAACAAAGAAGCTCAAACAGTTCACGGGGATATGACAGAGAGTAAGTAAATGAAATAAAAGACGATAAATTTACCCTCAAATTCCATCAGTGGAGGCGGCATAACACCCGGGATTGCTGCATCAGTGCACGCTCCGTATTTGTTAACACCCCATATCTGGTAGCTGCAACATACTAGTAAATGAACACAATGCTCTTATTTACTGTTATTTCATGCTATAAGAGCAAAGCTTTCATATGTACCGGCTATTGAAAACTAGGTTAGAGTATAGTGTTCCGTAAAATTCAGACTCGGTTACTATTAAAAACTAGTTCATTTTCCTGCTGTACAACCTGAAACACACAGAAATTCAGCAGGTTCTTGAAATAATTTTAGAAAAACAACTATAGGGCTTATAGCACATAGATAGATCTGTCATACTAATCAAAGTCAATGTGTGACATACAAACTACAAGAAAGTGCTTCCAAGAAAGAGATAAAATTATTAACAAGAGAACAGAATCGTTACGTGGTCAGTATGTCTTGTGTGCTAATGGACCAGCTATTGGAGAAGATGCTTTGTACTAGCTCTTTTGTGCTGCCCATATTCAGCTGATGAAAAAAATGTAATATGGACAGTTACCCTTCCGTTTGCCGTATGTCACGTTCACAACTCTCAAAAGAATTTGAAATGCCCGGACCCTAAATTATAAGGAGGTGAAATTTGACAGTAGCATGTTTTTATGACAAAGCCTTGTTTATACAGTACTTTTATAGATGCATTTAGGTCTTAACATGAACTGCGCGGTTCAGAGTACCTCATGGGCTTACTAATCAAGTGGTGTTCAGTTGTTCACTACAAAATGATACGGAGTATATGAATGGTTCATTCTTATTAGAGAAGTGAATGTCTTAACCTGTGTCAAAGAAGTAATCTTAACTTGATCAAACACACGATGTATACCGATTGAGAACTGATTTAATATGAAGAGTGGAGCAAGTAAATGAAGTACTCCATATGTACTACTTACAGGACTTTGATTTGAAAGTTGTTCATCCACCAAATGTAAGTGTTAAAGATAATAGTAAGTCCAATAGATAAAAATCTCAACTTTTTAACAGGTGACTACAGCATCAATACGAATTGCAATTGACCTAGTTCTAATCCTCAAATTTGATACAATGTATATTGACCCTATAGTTGAACAATTCCACCACATATAATCAATAACTAGAAATCCAAATACTTAATTTAACATAAAGATCCCACCTTTTTCATTCTTTGATGAAATTTAAGGTACTAAGATATCAAAACCTAATTGAAAGCAGATATAGAAGTTAAAAGGCTAAAAATTAATCACAACGCCAAAAAAATACTTACAGATTTTGACTTGTTCTTTGATTTATCGTAGCAAACTGGAGAAGAATAAAATGAAGAAACTTGTGTCGATGAAAAACCAAGGGAGTTTCGTATCAATATTGTTCCTAAATCTTGCAAAAGATAATGGCATGTGTCATAGTGTCACCATGCTCGATTTAACCTCTCTATTGAAAACTGGGTACATCAATTCTCAAAGACTCCTCAGCACAAACTCTGCATCAAACCCAAAACAAATCAGTAAGATCTTCATAAAACAACAAAATTAAGAATACCTAGAAGATGAAATTAGGTACTCAGTACCTGTATTTAAAAGGGTACCATCATAATCAAGAATAACTGCAGAAATTTTGGTGCTAATCAAGAATCAAGATTAACTAGTACCTATAATTCATCAATGTGAATGGGTATTATAGCATGGATGAGTTAAGTTATTGTCATTAAGAAACTTTAGTTAATTGGTTTCTCTGTACCATGCAAACATTTACATCACTCAATGTTAATATTATTCAAGGATTTTTTTTTGAAAATCCCTTCAATTAAGCACCCACAATTCCTCAATAGCAACCCAAATAATCAATTATACTTCGTAGTAAACATTTGCACCACAATACCTTAATATCAACCCAAAATCAACGGTTTAATTAACAATTTGATGCTGTGAATCATTGATATCAACTCTAACTGAGAATTTAAGTGAAGAACTCACAATTGAAGAATATTAGTAGCTAGCAGACAAGGCCGACAACCATCAAATTTGATCAGGTTCATTTTTTGTAGAACACAACATCACACAATTTATAATTCATAATTCCCACACACAATTACAAATACACAATAATCAACGAGTACTTGCAAAGAAGAAAATAGACAATAGGCAAAACTAAGTATGAACTGTGAATACAAAAACAGTGACACTTAGCAAACTTGGTATACAAAAATATTGAAGCTATACTTTATAAAAAATCTATATATCTACAAAAAAAAACTATATTTCTCAATTATACAAAAATCATATATGAGTATTACGAAATCTAGAAACAAAAACCCTTAATTAACCATAAAATCTGTTAAAAACTCAACCCTAACAAACAAGTAGTAACAAAAAGCTTTAATTAAAGGCAAAAGACGAAAGATACAATAAAATAAACAAAAACTTCAGCAAGCAATAGACCTCCGCAAGAATGGAGAGGCGAGCCTACGGAGATGGAGTGCAAGAAGCGAGAATGGTTTGAAATGGAGAGTGGATGATGGCGGGTTCTGGGTTTCGTCGAGGGAGTTCTGGGGTTGCGTTTCGTCGATGAAAAAATGGGGCTTGGTTTCGTCAGGTATGAGGGAGATTGGGATGACATTAGGGTTAAGAGTTATAGATAGGGATGACGGAGAGTGGGGCTTGTTTTATTTTTTCTTTTTTTTCATAAATTAAAGTATTTAGAGTTGAGAGGCGTCAAGTGGACGTCGCACCAAGTTCTTTTTTTTTTATCATGGAGAGGCGTCAATTGTGGATGACGCCTCTTTATATTATTTTTTCCTATTTATTTCAATTTATCCCTAAAAAAGACTCTCCCAAGAATTTTTTTTCTTAAAATAAAAATAAATTATTTGCAGCTAATCACCTAAAACGCCTCAAATGAGGAGCAGCAATTCCATCTTTTTCTACTAGTGGCTCCGGTGAACAACAAGGTACCCGCGAACCTGAATCTCACGGGTTTACCGATGTTTAAGGGAACCGAAGACCCGTTACTACATGTACGGGCCTTCAAGGAATTCATGGCTATCAAAGGGGTGGATTCTTCGATGTTCAAGAATCTCTTTGCTGCATCCCTTTAGAAGCACCCACGGGCCTGATACTATAAGCTACTAGACTCGAAAAAATATCCTACTTGGAATGATGTGGCTACGGAATTTGCTCGGAACTATGCTGATAACACCGAGATCCAAACCACGATGTGCTCTTTGGAGGTTATGGCCCAAGAGCCCAAAGAAGGTTTTACCAAATACATTCAATGCTGGAGGGCCGAATGTAACAACCCGGTTCTTCCAATGACATTAACTAACAAGGCGAAAAATAGTTAAGTCCTAAAAAGTGGTAAAAATTTAAAACCGTCGACTCAAGTGAGTCTTTCACCGAAAGATGAACCGTTTGTTAAAATACAACAACTAAAAACCGAATTACAAATTTTAAAATACAATAGTCTGACAAAATTTGTGTTACAAGATTTATAGTATGACACTCTCATCTGCTAAGCCGTATCTCTTGCACTCATGCATGCCCCCATGTCCAGTATTTAGGGTTCGTCAACCTGAATGCATATTTAAACATATATGTCCCACTTAGTGGGAGTAACCTAACCGTCCTTCTAACACGGCCCCGAATAATCAATGTAGTATAACGTTTAAGTTATCTAATTAACAGATAAGCAGGCATGTCACATTACAAATTGACATGTATACAATGTGAGATACACATGAAGTGATTTCAGTTAACATGCGAATCAATTTAGATATATAAGACATGTAGGTTATATAGAATAAAGTAATTCATACATCATATGAGTATCATGTGAATAAAATACAGTAAAGCATGGATCATGGATCATAGAAGTGTCATGTGAAAATAGAGTAAGACATACATAATACAAATCATATATATGAAACATAATATCAATCATAATCAATACTCAGGAAGGACATATAACATAACATCACTTCCCATTATCAAGCATTTCAATCCCATCGTTAGTCTTAAGAGTATAGAACAGTAATGAAGCATACTAACACATGTGATTTAGAAAACTGTAGTCATTTACTTTTAAAAACAATGGTTTTCTTTCACATAATGCACGGGACGCGACTACAAATGTCTCATGCACACTTTAGGCTTGCATCTCACCATAAGTGCAGATGAGAACATCAATCCCGCCAATCATATTGATACTAGGAGGTTTACATCTCACCCCTAGTGCTCAATAGGATCGAACACCTAAATTGACTCGGTTTAGTGGACTGACATACGGAGAAGAAGGACTGAAAGTGCATGGACTTAGAGGCCCCGCTAAACTGAACATGTCCCATACACTGCTAAGGCAAAGGTCGGAAGGTATTCCGCCCCAAAGATATCCGATATAGAGAGTGAGAGCTGATCAGTGCCCTTGTCTATGTATGCGCACACACCCAATCCATACTCCTGGTCTCGGGAAAGAAAACCTTTACACAACCGAGCACCTCAATGGCAACTGGACGACTACTACTCTACTGACAAACTTATAAAGAGCTGGCTGCCCATTTACTTCTTAGCATTTTCTCGCACCGGCAGGATGCATCATGGCCTCCCATGAGCAGTGACTCCGAGTGTCGTAGTCTACTTTCGAAGTTATCTTCTATCGCATCGCCTTCTAAACTTTACCAAGATAACGCCCAACACGAAACGTAAGTTGAATTTTGGTGTCTTATAAAGACAAAGTCTCTGAAATATCGAGCTCAGTGGTCATCGTGGGGCACATGTCTGATGACCAGAGGGATGAAACAATATCGGGTTCCATAAGGATGACCGGTCTGTGGGCTGTGTATTGACTCGGAACAAGTCATTACAACATGGAATGGTGAAGACGATTCAGAGTGTACTGCCAGGGCACATGTTCATTTTCACCGTGATTGGTGTCGATAACATAGTTCGTGAAAACGTGTCTGATCACCGGCTTAGGTAACACACCGACTAGAAGTACGGTTGTTCCTATGGAATTTAAGTATGTCGATTTTAAGATTAACAAACATTATCAATCGTCGTAAAATTTATCTTAACTGATAGTTTTAGTATACTGATGTAAGAGATTTGGAACATTTTATTTGAGATATATTATTTGAAACGTTCATTAGTTGAGATTTGATTAAAGATTCAACTATTTCTAAGTACATTATTTAAGATGGTTTCCTTTATCTTGACTTGGTCTATGTTAACTTAAAAAGCCAAAGTTTGACCAAGATGGACTAGTCAACCCTTAGTTTTGACTTGGTCACTAATTAGTCCTTAACTGCTTATTATAAAGTTTAAGTGTTGTTTTGCACATTTAAGCATTGTTTAACTTAGTACTTTTGGGTTATTTGTCTTTTAGTACACTATACTTTTTGGGCACAAGTATTTAGTACATTTATTGTTCAAGTGTACGTATTTAGTATTTTTATACGGTTTCGTACTTGTACAAGTATACTTATCTTTTAAAACCTTTTTATACTTAGTGAAATATTTCAAAAATGAAATAAATTTATAATAATCATAAAATCATTTTTAACCTTATTATGTATCATATTTCTCAAAACTTAGAGGTTTACAAAAATAATTTTAAGTAATAACGAAATCGGTAATATTATTAAGGTTACTAAATGAGTCGTTTTTCAAATGTTATTTTTAACTTTCGATTTTCGTACTCAACATTCTTTTATGAGTTAGGTTTCCAGATATAAATTCATTTTTCAAAAATAATGAGTTTTATTATTTTTAACAAATTAAAAACGAAAACAGTACGGTTTTTAATACATTCTTTTAAATCGTTTAAAACAATTAAGCATAAGAAAAGTGAACCAAAGTTTTATTTTAGATACCTATACTTGTACATAACTTATCCTCAAAAATTTAGATTAAAATACTTTATAAATGTTCTTAAATAAAATCTTCTTTCCAGATCTGACCCGTTTTAGTACATATTTTATAAATTAAAGTATATAGGATGGATTTATATGAAATTGAACGTACACATAAAAGACATCATCAAGAACATAATATAAATTTTCAAAGTCCAAAAAAAAAACGTTGAACTTTAGAAAACATATTATTTTCTCAGAGAGTACATAAAAGCATGCAGTACCATTTAACGAAATAAATCATTAGTAAATATAAAATTTCATACAAAATTACTTTTCATATTTTTCTCATACTATAAACATTCATATCTACAACTTTCATGAAGGAAACTAAGGATAATTCGAAACAT
The DNA here is from genome assembly GCA_958450325.1 of Agrostemma githago. Lineage (NCBI taxonomy): Eukaryota > Viridiplantae > Streptophyta > Magnoliopsida > Caryophyllales > Caryophyllaceae > Agrostemma > Agrostemma githago. The sequence goes on from OY288240.1 coordinate 61,982,434, forward strand.
ATTTTACACAGAAAAATCGTGAACATACATCATACATCACAGAATCCATTATACTGCATGTATTGTTAAGTGATAAATCAACAAATAGTTAACTTTAAACTTGGTGATCTAATGATTTAGTCCTAAACATGATATTATATGTTAGTTAGAGTCTAAACACTATACTACGAGATTTGAGGGCGAAGAAAAGTTAGGTTACCTTGAGCAAAAATAATCGATTCTTCAACATATAAGAAAACGAAGATCGATGCTCCTTTTCTCTTGCTCCTCTTCATAAATTAGTTAGAATGACACAAAAACAAAATAAGTTAATAGTTTTATTATTAAATAAATTTGAAAATAATTAGTATAAGATAAGAGAAAGAAGGGATTAATGCTCTTCAAAATGGTGGTGTAAAGGCTTAAGAACTTAGTATTATTTTGATGGTTTTTTTCTTTGGTTTTTAAAAAGGATTTTAAGGAGGATGTTAGGTTGATGAAAATATGAGTTTAAGGGTCATATGAGGGTGATTATAAGGGTAATTGGTCGTGCCTTTGGTGAGGGAGCAAGCAATGGACAAGGAATGACAATTGCTTCAAATGGCTAGTCATACTTTTGAAGGTACATTACCCTATTTGGTATTTTTTATTAGAAAAACATTTTTTGACCCTTGGAATTCAAGGTGACGGTATGGAGTCTATAAGGATGACATTTTGGAGTTATTTTGGTTCCACAAAGTTTAGGAAAGAAGTACAGAAATCGAATGTCGAGAAACGATCCGTCGGGTGACGATTTTCGTAGTAAAGAAGTTGTCCAGTACAATATTTTTATGATTCACTTATAAATTGTAATTTCGAATGTCACCATTGTGTATATATTAGAAAATTAATAAAGTTAGGCTTTTGAAACGCCTCAATCGGAGTCCGTATGAGAAAATGGGAACCGTTTTACGAAATCGCGCAGAATTGTGATAACGATAGAAATTTCAGTTTTGCAAACAATGAAGTGAAATAGAAAGGTTCCAAAGGTACAAGAATTGAATATTACTATTTTAAATAGTTTGTTGAGACTCTATTTATTAATATTAATCGTTATTAGAAATAACTAAAATGGTCAAAAACACGAGGTGTTACACCGAAAGTGTGAAACTGGTCGACAAGCCCAGTGAGAAAACCTTAGTGGAGGCTTTTGTCAAGAATCTCCTCCCCTCCTACCGGGTCTATCTCCGGTACGCTGTCATACCCAATTTCACCACCCTTACTAAAATGGGTATGAGAATTGAAGACGATCTGAGGCTATAAGGTATTACTAAGGCCTCTAGCAAAGGATATCAAGTGGCTTCCTCTTCCACTGCCAAGCCCCCAGTTGCAATCCGCAACATTTTTTACGCGGTCAATCTACTAGATGCCCCATCCAAAAAGAATACCCCTCCTCGGGTATTCACTGATATAGGTACCAACTATACTTATGCCTTACAAAGGCTATCCTCTAAGGGCCTAATCCAACCAATAGGCCCAACTCCCGAAGTTCCGGTCGAACGGTGCTCCAAAAGCTACAATGCCTAAGCCTATTGCCAATACCACCGAGGCAATGGGCACGATACTGAAAAATGTTGGAAGCTGAAGCATTTGATCCAGGACTTTATTGAGAGTGGTAAGATCCCGTTGCCCGGGGACAAGCCAAGTAACAAAGAGAATCCCTTCAGCTCCAATGCCATCTTTACCAGGGAGGTGATTGACTATTCCCATCTTATCTCTCCATTTATCCCGCAAGTGAACGAGATCTGGTTCGATGACGAGGACGATGTCTACCTCGTTAAAGGGGAAGCTGCCCCATTACCCCCGAGGAGATTCGAAAGACTAAATCCCGAGTCTTAGCCAGTAACCACCTTGGTTGTCCCTATCAAGCTACTAGCTCTAGGGACACCCCTATCCCGACAACCGTCACTGAGCCATCCAGGACGGAAGTTGCTCCTGAAGAGCCAACTGCTGAAACGACTCTCCTAAAGCAACTAAAGAAGGCTCGAGTTGACCTCACCATATGGCAACTCCTAGTTAGCTCACAGGAACATCGAGGGGCACATACTAAGGCTCTCGATCAAATTAAGATCGACTCTTTGGTTACCCCTACTGAAATGGTAGCCACGGTCCTGCCCCACTTGAAGGGCAAAACTAAGGAAGAAGGCCCACTGATCACTTTCTCTGAAGCCGATCTGCCACCGTTCGGGGCCTCTCATAATCTGGCCCTGTACATCACGGTGATCTGCCGAGGCAAATAGCTCTTGATGACCCTAATTGACGATGGGTCTGCTATGAATGTCCTTCCCTTGCGGACCGCCAAAGCCCTCGGCATTATTGAGGCCGATTACATTTCAACTGCTCAGACCATCCAGGCTTTGGATGGGATCCCAAAGTCGGTAGCTAGGGCCATAAAACGGACCATTATAACGGGCCCAATAGAAAAGAAGGTGGAATTCCAGGTGATTGATGTCACCTCTTCCTTCAACCTGCTCCTAGGAAGGTCATGGATCCACGCTGTCAAAGCGGTATCCTCTACCCTCCACCGAAAAATCAAGTTGCCTCTGCACGATAGTGTTATTACCATAGAGGCAACCCCTATGACTGTGGCTAGCTGCAACGCCACGGGCCGCACGGACCTTTGGGGGTTCGATTTTATGGGGATGATTGAGGAGGAGTGCCTCTTCAGGTCTTACTTTACCACTAGCATCGACACGATGCTACAAAATTTGGGGTACTTTCCGGGGGCTACATCCCAACCTTATCTTCCAGCTGGGAAGATTATCAAGGTCCTTAAGGGAAAAGACTTTTACTTCGGCCTTGGTTATGCTACAACTCCGGGCAACGTTGTCCAAGAAGGTATTGAAAAGGCTTGCAACATTATTAAGGGTATCTACTTGAGCCCTTATAGCCCATGTCGGTATTTGAGGCTGTCCAGGTTGGTCTGTACCAAGCCAATGCTGTTCTCCCTGGGACCCAATTGGCCCAGGACTGCAACTACATCCCGGATGATGTGTTCACTCTCATTCTGTCCGACGGTGCTAACAATGTTGAGCCTGCGCTGGGGCTACTTTTCGGAGAAGACACCATAGCCCCGACTCCAAAGGAAGACTTAGTCAACCTTATTCTCCATAACAATAGGTTTGACCCGACAAAGCTAATCTCGGACATTGGCTCCGAGACAGAAAATAGGACCTGGAGGAAGTCTGTCAAGTGGAGTGACAGTCGAGGAAGAATCTACAAGCTGGTCACAGGGGAAAGAGACATGCCTGAGTCTGAGTCTAAGTCCGAGTCGGAGTCTGAGTCTGAGTCTGAGGTCGAGTCTAGGAGATCCGGTGCTAGAGTTACTCCTGTAACCCCTCTGCCTTTAGCTACTCCTGTTGGTGCTTCGGGGTTTGTCCCGAGCACCTTACCTATTCCGCCACTGACCAATTATCGGATGGCTGCTCTTTTCGAGCTGTTTTCCAAATTTTCAATCAATAATAACAACCGTTCTGCTTACAACTTGTCTCTTTTTAATTCTGGTTTCAAAAATATTTAATGCAATGACATTGAGAAACCCGACGAATGGGTACCCATACCTCTACATCTGATCGAGCAGTTAGAGCAAGGGGAATCCCGGAATCCGGTAATTGAGGAAACTGAGTCCGTTAATGTGGGAACGACCTTAGAGCCCCAGATGCTTAAGATAGGGTTATCCTTAGATCCCAAGGAGAGACAACAATTCACAAGCCTCCTCCAAGAATTCAAAGATGTCGTCCCATGGTCCTACAAGGACATGCCGGGGATAGACCGGGAAATAGCCGAGCACCACATAATGATTAAAGACGGGTTCAAACCGGTTAAGCAAAAGCTACGTCGAATGAGGCCCGAATGGTCTCTCAAGGTCAAAGAGGAAGTCGATAAACAGTTCAAAGCCGGCTTCATACAAGTGTCCGAATATCCGGACTGAGTCGCAAACATCGTACCGGTTCCTAAAAAGGATGGTAAGGTGCGGGTATGCGTGGATATTTGGGATCTTAACAAGGCCAGCCCAAAAGATGATTTTCCGTTACCACACATCGACATATTGGTGGATAACACGGCCGATCATGCCCTTCTATCATTTATGGACGGGTATGACGGGTATAATCAGATCTAGATGGCGGAAGAAGATATGAGTAAGACCACCTTCACTACACCTTGGGGTACTAACTGCTATACTGTCATGTCATTCGGTCTCATTGATGTTGGGGCCACGTAGCAAGGGACCACTACAAATTTATTACACGACATGACACATAAAGAGGTAGAAGTTTACGTGGACGACATGATCGTCAAATCCAAAAACCAGGACGGTCACATCACCGCCCTAAGAAAATTCTTCACCCGATTGCGCAAATACAACATGAGGCTAAACCCTCAAAAATGCAGTTTTGGGGTAACATCTGGCAAATCACTGGGTCATATCATTAGCCAACACTACTACAAAACATCAAATAGACATGGGTCATTTTCACTAATAGACACGGGTTTTGCGACCCATGTTAAGTTGAGTGACATCTATTGTCAAATACTTAAACATAGGTCGTACGACTTATGTCTATCTAAAACATAGACATAGGTTTTTCTTATACCCCATGTCTATTTTTATATTAGACATAGGTTTTCATAATTAACCCATGTCCTTAATAACAATAGACATGGGTTTTTTATACGCCCTATGTCTACTTATAAATATAGGCATGGGTTAATTTTTACCCTATGTTTATTGTCATAGTATAGACTTGGGTTATTTGGTATGCCCTATGTCTATTGAACTGCTAAATTACAAAAAAAAAATACAAAATAAGCGCGCCACTTTCACATAAATAGTAATTAAATTTATTAATAACAAAACAATTAATTACAACCACTACTATTGAGATACTTAACTACAATATATGGCAAGCCCTTTGAAGTGCTGCAACAATAAAAAATGAAGGTACAAGATAATGGTGGTTGAAGTACATCAAGGTACAAGATCTCGGAATTTCTCAACACAAATAATAACAGGTGCTTTAACAATAATATTCACACCTTAAGCACATCATCCCAAGAACCTGTGAAAGAAGTCACATAATTTACTATCGGAAAGCGGACTAAATGGAAGCGGTATTTTCAGACTGTATTTAGCAAGAAAGTGGACATAAGTGATACGGACAGAGATATAGAGACTGATGCATCATTTGTCTCTTGTGTACCAACACATGCGACACTGGCTATGATGTCCCCTGAGGCAGGATTAGTAACATGCTTTCACAGAATAGTGAAATGAGAGGACATATCCTGAGACAACTCAGGCTGAATGGCTGATGGCATAGCAGCAGAATGCAGAATAGAGAATATAGCAGAATGGTGCCACAAAATTGTCGTAATGATAGGACCATGAGTGAATTGCATTGTTGAACACATACAGACAGATGGATTGAATTGCATTGTTGAACTGAACAAACATAAGTGTCCTACAAAACGCATGCATTTTAATACACCAAGGACAATTGAACTTATACCACTGACCACTGCTGCTGAATTAGTGCTACTGTCTACGATACTATGTTGTACTCTAAATTTTCACGCCTGCACAATTTTTTCATGTATGATACGCTGACTTGCAATCGTTGTACCGTACCAAATCTCAAACAATGTAACGCTAGACATGCACAACATACCTCCCAAAACAAACCAGAAGAAGTACCCAAAGAGGTGCAGCAATCCAACTCGACTCCTTGTAGCAAACCAAAACCTGATATAGAGAAAAATCGTAAAAACACACAGAAAGCGAACCTTAGATGATGACGTAGTCGATTAGAGAAAACTAAAAACGCCAGAGGAAAACAATGATGTGCAATTTGGGAGTGGGAAGATAAAAAAGGGTAGAGGAAGTATCAAACTCATTGGTAAGTTGGAAAGTTAACTTTTAAAAAGGCATACTTAAGACAAACCAAATCACCACTCCTACTGAAACTGAAAACACTAACTACCTGACTATTTTTCATTATCATTTTTTATGCAACCTAGAAGTGGTAATTCTGGAAATTGTAGTCTCCATGGTATACACAATGTCTAACTTTTGACCCAATGATTTATGAGAAATTATAACATGCACAATAATAATTGCTTACACTAGATATTGTACTCGAAACTCGGAAGGGCTCCAACTTACAAGTGTGGACTAAATTACATGACCAGAAACCCAAGATCACTTTCTAATTTATCTATATTATCAATGAGCATGGAAGCGATAGACAAAAGTTATATTTGTTCAATACCAAAAAAACAACTCAACCAAGATTCCCCAAAAGAAGGTTATTCCAAATACAAAAATGAAAAATAATACTTACAAAGAAAATCAATGCTAACCTGCTCAAAGTTTGGCCAACCAAGTTTAAGAGGAATCTTCATAATGTAATTGGTATTCCAGCTGAAGTTCTTGTCATTTAACCACAAATATTCTCTATTGAAAAGGAAAAAAAAAAGAATAAAGAAAGTTACATACTAAGCATATATATGACCATAATCAAATAGTATACCGCCTCTCATCCTACCTTAATTGTTCAGCCAAGTCAATTAACGTTGACTCGGCCTTAGACAGCTACCAAGGGGCAACAATGTATGGGACATGGTCTCTGTTAATACATCACAAGTACATCAAGGATTATAATGGAAAACAGAGTATGGACTTACTAAGTTCCTACATTCAACAAATGGCCAATATGTCAAGAAAAAATAGCACGGCTGTTCAAAGAAACTCGTAATAGGACCATTACTCAACACGATTGCAAGTGTGTCAGATGTGGCTACTTTGTGAAATATTTCAAGTTTCAGTCTAAATTGAAGTGTCATATCGTGTCTAAAACGTGACACGTAATTAAAGTGAAAAGGTGAAGTGTTGAAATAACATAGTTTCGAGTCAATGCCTTCCTTTGGTGAAAAAACAAAATATAAAGCACTAGCAGTACATCACAGGTGCCCCATTATCTATCCAAGTTGCCATGTGTAGAGAATAAAGATATGGACTTACTGAACTTAGTGGTACATCTCACAATTAGTATAAATACCTAGGACTTCTCTTGTTGGATTATGGTCAATTGTTCTACCACATTTCTGCTTAAAAATGAACACTCTTCTTAGCATAGAAAACCTCATTCACTACTACAAATATAACCCTGTAAAGTACCTTAACTTTGCAGGCCTTTTTCCACACCATGAATCTCTCATTACCCATATGCAAATAACCACAACCTCTCACCAGTTTTACAGGAGGGATCAATACAGGCTCTATAAACTTAAGAGCCATAAGGAGAAGGTGGTGATAGTAATGAGGGCAACAGGAACCGGAAAATCAAGGCTCTCAATTGATCTGGCAACTCATGTTCCAGCTGAAATAATAAATTCTGACATGATGTAAGTTTATAAAGGGCTGGACATAGTCACCAACAAAGTGACAGAAGAAGAATGCCGAGGCATACCGCATTATCTCCTAGGGATAGTAGATCTTGATGTTGACTACACAGCAACTGATTTGGGGAATATGAAGTGAATAATATTATTATGATTCATTGAATATCATGAGAATTTGTAAAGTTGTAATCCAAACAGTCACGGTCTAGTTCGATGTATTCACTTAAAACCATCTTATGGAAGAATTTGCGGAAAAATAATTAACAACAGGAAAAATTAAATAAGAAACTGAATAACATGATAATTAACAAGAATTTGGGGAAAAGAGGGAAGAAATTACCGGGAGAGAAGGTCTTTGCGGAAAGGTGAACCGTCAGTGACGAGAGTGTAAATAACGGTAACTGAAGTGACACATCCCATGAAAATGAAGAATGATTTTAACGCCATTGAAGTGGAATTCGCCATTGGAGAGGATTGTGAAAGACGCCATTGATGACTTCCAAGTTCTCGAGTATTTATAAGTTTGGAATATGTGCCGCGAGTGACGACATCAAGAGCAGCTTCGCAACCGGTGACCAAGCCTGCTGAACCTCGTCACTGGCAATGACGGAATCTTACAGGTAGATTAATAATCGAACAACAAAGAGTTCAATTACTGTAAAAGAAGGTAACAACTAGATCAATTGAACAAAAATTGAAGGATTTGGGGGAAAAAAAACTTACAATTGAGAGATGTTGGCAGACCAACGGTGAGGAGAGAAGGTCGGAGGAGGGACCTCTGCCTTGGGGTCCACGATCCACTACTGAACTGACTCCAACCCAACCGCATTAGTAGGCAATTGAAAAAAAAAATAGGTGAGGGTGGGTCCCCGACAGAGGAGGGAATGACGGTGAGGAGGGAATGACGGGTGGAGGGAGTTGGAGGAAGGGGCTGGGTAAGGGGCTTCAATTTTCTAGGGTTATAACATGTTGGACTTCAATATATTTTGTGAGGGAAGAGTTTAGGCTGGGGGAGTTTTGTTTTTGTCGTAGGGTTTTGACTTTTGACAAATCCTACTTCTATTTATATTCTATATACATAGGTTTTATTTTAACCCATGTATATAATTCTTAAACATGGGTTATGATTTCGACCTATGTATATTCTTCTTTAAATACAAGGGTTTTTCCAATAACCTATGTCTATTAAAAATAGATGTAGGGTATTTTTTTAACTTATGTCTTTTAGGTGATGTCTATGATCAATTTTGTAGTAGTGCAACGTGGTTTCAAGGTCGATCCAGCTAAAATCAAAGCCATTACCGAGATGCAACCTCCTAACACCGAAAAAGAAATAAGGGGATTTCTCGGGAAAGTTCAATGTATCAGCTGGTTCATTTCCAAACTGGCCATGATATGTGAACCAATTTTCAAAAAACTGAAAGTGGGGGAACGAACATTGTGGGATGACAAATATTAAGCGGCTTTTGACAAAATCAAAGAGATCCTGTCTGCTCCGCCGGTCTTAATCCCACCTTAACCCGGTTTGCCTTTGTCGTTATACCTAATGGGGCTATGTTGGCTCAGATAGCTGACTCCGAAGAACGAGCTATCTATTATATGAGCAAAAAGTTTTTAGAATATGAATGCAAATACACCATGCTCGAAAAGACGTGCTTAGCTCTAGTTTGGGCCACTAAGAAGCTCCGACATTATATGCTCAGCTACGAGGGGCAGGTATTATCCAAAATGGATCCAATCAAATACCTCTTCAAAAAGCCCATTCTCAATGGCAGAATTTTTAGGTGGACACTAATGTTGGCAAAGTTCGACCTGAAGTTTGTATCGTTAAAAGCTATTAAGGGCCGGGTAGTAGCCGAATTTCTTGTCGATAGTCCCATAATCGAGGAAGGACACATCGACACTTGGTCCTTCCCAGATGAAGATATTTTCCATACCAATACATAAACATGGGATTTATATTTCGTCGGGACATTCAATTTCCGAGGGTTCGGAGTCAGGATTCTTCTAATCTCGCCAAAAGGGGAACATACTCCCGTGTCCATCAAATTGGATTTCGACGTTACTAACAACCCCGCCGAGTACGAAGCATGCATCCATGGGCTACAAGCCGCCGCCGACTTGGGGGTCCCAGATCTCCGGGTACACAGCAACTCATCCTTGGTCATTAACCAAGCACTTCAAAAATGGAAAACTCGGAACGCCAATCTCGTGGCCTACCAGGCGCGAGTAAGGGTTCTCGAGAAACAATTCCAAAAGGTGGAGTATATATACTTGCCTCGGGAGGAAAACAAGTTTGCAGATGCACTTTCCAAATTGGCATCTTTACTGAATATTCCTGATCACCTGACCAATATGTCGATTTGTGTCGAAAGACGGTCCGAGCCGGCATATATCCACGCCATCGAAGACATTGAGATAGTTGATCCCAAGCCATGGTACCAGGCTGTCTTAACATACCTGATGACCGGGGAATATCCTCCCGGGACCGATGGTCGAGCCAAGAAAGCCTTACAAAGGCTAGCCACCCAGTTCATCCGTACTGATGACGGCAACTATAAAAAAAGACGGCACAGGGTGTTCTCCTCCTATGTGTCGATAAAATTAAAGCTGAAAAAGTTATGGCCGAAGTACACGACGGTGAATGCAGTCCACATATGAATGCCCAGATGTTAGTCCAAAAAATCATGAGGCTCAGATATTACTGGAATAATATGGAAACCGACTGCCAGCAGTACGTCAAATAACATTGCCATAACTATCAATCTTCACCAATGTGCAGCATATGTCGACATCTTTGCTATATACCATGACGTCACCCTGGCCGTTCTCGACATGGGGTATCGACATAATCGGGAAAATAAATCCCTTTGGTACAGGTGGACATTGCTTCATTTTTGTAGCTATCGACTATTTCACCAAATGGGTCGAAGCTGAACCCTATTGTATTCTCAATGCCAAACATGTAGCCAAGTTCATTCAGAATAAGATAATATGCCGGTACAAAATCACGCATGAATTTATCAGTGATCACGGGACTCATTTTCAAGCCGAAACAACAGCCCTGTTGACCAAATATAAAATTCAAAGGCATACATCCTCGTCCTACCGTCCCCAAACAAATGGGGCGGTAGTAGCAGCAAATAAAATAATTGTCACCATACTTAAAAAGATGACTGATAATTACCGGGATTGGCACGATAAAATACCTTTAGCTCTATGGGGATACCGGACGTCAATTCGCACCGCAACCGATGCTACGCCCTATTACCTGACATACGGGATGAAAGCAGTCCAGCCAGTCGAGTTGGAAGTACCGTCCCTCGGGATTCTGTTAGAGAGTCAAGTACCTGAAGCTGATTGGGTCCGAGCGCGGTATGACTCGCTAGTTCTACTAAACGAACGACGATCTCGTGTCCTCAATAATATTCAAATATATCAGAAGAGGATCCAACGGGCCTTTAATAAAATAGTAAGGCCCAGAAACATTAAGGAAGGGGATTTGGTTCTCAAGTCCGTTCGAGCTTTATTACCAGTTGACCCAAGGGGAAAATTCAAACCCAATTGGGCCGGGCCATATCTAGTAAAAAAGGTTCTATCAGGCGGAGCTGCGAAGCCGACGGATCTGGACGGGAATGAATTTGTCAATCCAACCAACCTGGACCAGCTGAAGCGTTACTACCCCTAAGCCTTTTCTCAATGTAATTAGCAAAAGTTTATCAAAATCATTTTTTTTACATAAACTTTCAAAAAATAAGTCAATAAGCTAGAATTATTTATTCTACTGTCGTAAACATCCTGAACCAATAGTCTTGGTATATTTCGAGATTGAAAATTTACAGAAACCCAAACTACGTCATGGTGATTCCGCTAATTGTGGATATGTAGGCAGCCTCTCAAAAGTGCACAACCACCGCAATCGAGGAAAAGACAGAAACAGTTTAATAATAAGCTTCCTTTATTTATTAAAAACCCGATAAACTCAGAAAATTACAAATTGCAAAAAAAAAAAAAAAAAAAAACTTCAAAAAAAAACACACAACACTATAAATAAATAATAATAATAATACTTAAATAATAAAAACTAAGGACTCGGTATTCTGGGCATCTTGCCCTTTCCCTTGTCCTTGGCCTCTTTGGCCGTCCACTGGCGACGACTCGGAGGCGAGCGCTCTCGAATCACCATGGGAACTTCTTTAGCCCGGACTCGTTTCTTCGAACTCGAGTCCTCAATCACTTCAATTGACCCAAGTCAGGCCCTCACAGGTTCATGCAACCGGTCACGCGGGCCTAATCAGTTTCTGGCCGCCAGTCTTGGCCCGAGCCTTCTCTCCAAGTCGGTCTGGGGGCTCAGCCGCCCCCGTACGCCTCTAGTAACGACGTCCCTAGTTCGAGTCTTAGTTTGTGACTTAAGACCCGACTCCAGTCGGACTAGAGTAGCAGGAGTCTCTCCTTCGTCAAAGAAACCCCTTTTGTCTTTCGTCGTCTCCCGGCAAACCAATTCGAAGGCCTCGTCGACCTTCAAGGCTTTGCGGGCCTCCTCCGACTCCTCGTAAGTCGACTTCGATATGACTCGGAAACCCAAGAGGATTGGCAAGGGTTAGGTATAGTCCACATGGCACGGGTATACCACAGTTGTAACCACGTGTCATGATGGGAGGGATTTGCCGTGGGTCCCACGGATCAATAAAAAAACCAACTAATCCTAACACGTAGATAGGGTAAGTCGGGTCGAGTCCACGGGGACGGTAAAGATGGTTTCGACTAAGTTTCACCTAAAGACTTGACTAGGTCATAAGGCTAAGCTAAGCTAGAACGATAGGAAGGGAATAAACTAAGACTATGACTAAGCTATGTATAACAACTAAGGCTAAACGCTACAATAAACGAAAGGAACAATGACTAAGATGACGAAGAAATCAAACAAGGAAAGAATAGGGTTAGGTCAGGTTCATAAGTGTAGTAAGATAGTTGGGAGATCGATGGTGCAAGGTTCACCTAGTTACTAAGGTTGGTCCGCGCTCTCGCGTCAAAGCCAATGTCCGCACTCTCGTGTCAAAGACAAAACCCGAATACTTATGCAAGATGTTACCCAATACACAAGGATTCAACCACAAATTAATCACACAATGAGAAGAGGAAGACAAGCAAGAGAAGTATTTGCAACTACTACTCTAACAAGCAATTCAACAAACACATAGTATGCATAACATGTTACTAGTAACAAAGAATCCACCTTCACCCACAATCAAACCCTAATCAACCATAATCAACACTTAATCCCCCTACTAACCCCACAAAAAGTCTACTCACACATGTTCAAACTAATACTAACACAAAGAAAGGAAAACAACACAAGCAACAAAACATTCATAATGAAACTAGTAAAAACAATGAACAAAACAATGAACAAAGATTAAAACTTGAATGATAAAACAAAGATTAAAGGAAAGGAGAAGAGAAATTATACCAAATTAGTGAGGAGGAAAGATTGAAACTTGTAATAATAAGAAAACCCAAATACATCAACCAAGGTTGTCAATCTTGGTTGGATTCTTCAAGAATTCCCTTAATACAAGGATTAAACTAAGATTAACGATTAACTAAAGACTAATCTACACTAATCTAGGCTAATCTAGGCTAAAGTAGTCTAGGGTTTAGTGGGTAATGTCTAACATAAGCTAAGATTACAAGAGGGGGGATATATATAGGGTTACAAGAGTGAAGGAGAAGAAAAGATTGACGCAGGCCTGAACTGGGCTCATCCCGACCGGGATGAGGGTCGTCTCGACCAGGACGAGTTGGTCCCGAGCGGGATGGACTTCGTCCCGACCGGGATGGCCCGTCAGAAGGTCTTCTATGTTTGCACTTGGTCCCGACCGGGATGAGGGTCGTCCCGACCGGGACGGGTTGGTCCCGACCGGGATGGACTTCGTCCCGACCGGGATGGCCCGTCAGAGACGCTGATTTGTTCGCTCTTCATCCCGACTGGGATGGCTACTCATCCCGACCGGGATGGGTCTTGTACGCCTCCAATATGATCACATAGGTCCCTATTTGCTCTTCATAGGCTTCTCAACGATTCTCGATGCTCGGGATCAAGTCTAAGGGGCTCGGGAATGGGTCTCAAGGTCTCGGGATCGAATCTAAGGCACCGAGTGATCGTTCCTTCTCTTCGTTGGCTCCAAATGTGTAGGAAACGAGTCGGAATCGTTCCAATTTTCCATGAATGGTCTTAGGAACCTAAAACGAACTAGAAGAAGCATAAGTAGCCTAGAAACCGCTCCAAAGAGCGATTTCTCAAGAGAAACCGGGACCAAACACAACAAATAGGCACTACAAACTACACTTATCAACTCTGCCACACTTAACCCTTACTCGCCCTCGAGTAAGGACAAACTAACTAAAAATTAAAGAAGCTAGACTACTAACCGAGCGGGTATTAGCGCACCCTACGCCCTTTCAACTCACGCGAGTACACTTAGAGGAAAAGTGCACTCCGCAAGGCAAGTAAGGTCTTGCGACAAAACTGTGGATGCAACCGGACACGAAAACACAAAAACAAACAAACACCCAAACAAACAAACAATCGGTTGCATCCAAGACAAAACAAATACCGCTTCCCTCAACAAAGCGGTGAAAAGACACCGGTTAAGGACTCAAGGCAAGTGACAAAGTTCCCAAGCTAATAACACAAATCGAAATGGACAAAACCCTAGTAGTATGACAACAAAGCAATAAAAACGTTGATAACTTACCTAGGTCCTCCTAACCTTCTAAGAACGTACTACGGGACGATCGGCGGGATGGAAAAAAGGATGAACCACGGAATTAGTCGACACTGTAGGTAAGTGAGACCCCGCCCCCTTTAGTGATAAACCAAGAGGGTCGTCCTATGCTCAAGAACCGCCTAACTAGTCCAAGTAAAAAGGTGGATAAGGTTGCAAAATGAGGGAAGACCGATCATTACCGCTATCATCCTTCCTAGGGACTCGGTCCTTTGGTAGGCTCTTCACGGTAACGAGCGGATAAAGGCTTATTTTTGAGTAGAGGAGAATCTTTTTGTGAGACGGTTTTCTTTGGGCATTTTTCTTTTTCATTTGGCTTTTGAGCTTTTATGCCAAATCTTTTTCTTCTTTTGTATTTTGTTTTTCATTTGTTGTACATTTTTCTTTTTCTTCTTTCTTTTCTTTCTTTTTCTTTTTTTTTGACTTGGCTTGCCTTTTGGATGATTTTATTTTGTAGGCAATTCTTGCAACCAAGTGAGAATTTCAACAATTTGCGGCTTATTTGTGGAGATGTGTAGAAGGTAGGGAAATGGGTAAGTAGGGCGCGCTTTCCCTTCAAACCCACAAAAAGGTGGAAAACTTGGACTAATCAAACAATTTTGAACATGGTCACCTAAGGAACGGGACTCGGCAACCAAGGCCTTTTCACACTGCGGGTGGTCAAAATGGTCAAAATGTAAATCCCGTAGTAAATCCCTAGTAAACTAGGTGGACTCAAGGTAAAGGACCAACGAATCTATTGATTTAGGGTCATTCTACTAGACTAAAGTCCAAGACTCGATTCACATTACTAGGAAGGGAAAGTAAACACTTGCGCACTAGTCTCAAAACCGGGTTTTCGAAAACCTTTTATTACACAAGACACAAACTACACAACACAAAACAAGACGCAACAAAAACGAAAGAAAATGAGACAAAGATGACAAAACAAAACAAACACACAAGGAGAACAAACACCACCCTGAACTTCCAAACAAGCCACCAAATCAACCTCAAACTCTACAAAGCTCCACCCGAGCACACATTATCACAAATTCTCCTCCAAACTCCACAAGAGATAAAGAGGAAAAAGGGACAAAAATATGTTACCGGGTGTCTTGAAAGCCCTCCAAGGTTAACGGTGATTAAGAGACCTACAAGGAGGAAGAGAGGCAAAACACGCACAACACAACAAAAATATGACACAAAGACACAAAAGGAAAAGACACAATGGAAAAATCTTTTTGATTTTTGTGAAATAATTTCAAATTTTTAACGATTTTTTCAAAAAAAAACTACAAAAGTAAAGGTAGACTAGACTAATATATCGCTCCCCCAAACTTAAACCGAGCAATGTCCTCATGCTCGATCGGTAGTGTGTGGAAGACACAAAAAAGAAGAGAAACTACGAAACTAAAGCTAAAAATCAAAAATAAAAGTGAAGAAAGGGTAGAATTTGTCCGACCGGGGTGTAGTCAAGTCACCAAGGGCCGAGACGAGAAAAGATATGGATGGGGAGGAAATAAAAAGAAAGTAGAAGGAAATGGGAGGGGAGGACTAGGTGTAATCAAGTCACCTAGCCCGGATTCCGCCTAAATCCGACTAATTCCTACAAAAAAGAAAGTAGAAATAGAGAAAAAGAAAGTGAAAGTTCTTGTAAATTTGGATTTCGAAATGACTCTCGATGTAGTCACGTCATCGAGAGTCGGGAGCAAAGACTACCAAGGCCCCGAGGGCTACCATGACACAAAAAATGGTAAGGGGAAGGGAACAAACAAAGGGAGACAAGCAATAAAAGACGGAAAAGAAAGGATAGTTGCCGTACCAAACGGTTAGCAACTCACTAACTCCATCGTCTCAATGATCAATAATGGCACATAGCTTGTCTTCATCATTGTTCCTCTTCTTTCTTGCTAAGGCCGCATGGTTGAAGTACTAGGCTTGCATTGGTGTAAATGAGGTGAGATTTGAGGTGAAAGTCGGTGTGTAGTGAAGAGAAGATGAGATGAAGGTGTATAAATGAAGTGTAGGGATCATATGATAGTTGCAAGGGTAGGTAAGGAGGTTGGGATGTATAAAGTGGTTGGGTGTCTCAAATGTCGAAGAAGAGGCAAAAGGAGGAGCTGGGCACCATCCCGGTCGGGATGAACTTCTTCCCGGTCAGGATCGTACTCCAGAGAAACCAATTTTCAGCACCCTCATCCCGATCGGGATGACATCCTTCCCGACCGAGACGAGTCTTCTAGCCCGTCATTTCCTTGATAGCTTCACCCACAAGGCCACCAATACATCGAGATCTAAAATCTCGTCCCCAAAAGCTTGTCAAAAGCTTCAAAAACCGACTACCAAGCCCAAGTCCAAGCTTCTATCATCAACTAATCTCCTCGAAACTTCATCTTCACTAACAACCTATCAAATACGCTCAATAAACACCATCAAACTCCCTCCCTCACATCGCTCAAGAAAATTCCAAATTACAAGAGTTCCACAAAACAAACAAAATCAAGAGAAAAACCACACAAATACAAACACAAGAACTCTAAAGAAGAGGAAAGAGGAATATACAACATGACGGTTCTTTAGGAACTCCATCAAACCGAGAATGGTGGATTCCTCCTTCTTATCCATAGCTATCAAGGGCTCGGAGGAGCAAGTCAAACACACGTGCCACATCATAATGAGGGCTCAAGCAAACGAGCCAAGCTATCCTCCATGGCCTCCAAGGTGGAGGCAAGAAGTAGTAATCCGAAGACCCATTATCATGCTTCATGTGGTCTCCCGGGTCTATCCATCCCACAAGCTTTACCGACCTCTTCCTCCCTAAGCACCGTCTCCTACCACAACCAAAGCTCAAATTTCTAGCACAAGGGTCAAAAGGGAGTTTAACCCTCTTCTTTTCATCAATCAAACCCAAGTCATCAACAAGTTCCGGCCCATTATCTCCCAATCCTAAAACATCGTTCTTCCCCACATCATCAATAAGAAGAGATTTAAAACTCATACAAGCGGTTTCAACCTCCTCTAAACCAAGATCCAAATTACACACAAGGGGTTCATTGGATTATCACATATGGGCGACTTGATTTCTTCATTCATGTCCCATGACTTCACAACACTTATCACCTCACTCAACTCATCCCAAAGTTCAACATCCTCAACAATAGGCTCACAAGAGGCGGCATGAAGCTCAAGAGGAGAGCAAGCAGAGTGGATTGAAGGTTCAACAAGTATAGAGGGGGTAGACTCTTGACTTTCCTCTATAATATCGGTGTTTTCATCAATGAGACTCTTCAAATTCCCACTATCCTCGCCCAATTCTTCACCAAAAATTCCTCCATCAAGGATTATCTCCACTTTCGCCTCTTCTAGGGTAGACGATTGAGGTTCTTCAAAGGAAATTTCGCTACCAAAAGGACCTTCATCGGCGGCTTCGTGATTAGGTTGCTCCCTTTGCTCAAGTGAGCACCCTTCATCTAGTTGCGATGTTCGGGATAAAAACATTATGGTTTTAACCGATAATGCATTTAATCGAGCATCCATCGCCTCGGTTTCCCTTTGATATTGGGCCATGAATTCATCTTGGTTCTTTTGCATTTGGATGGCCATTTCTTGTTGGCTCTTTTGCAATTGAAGAATCGATTGATATAACTCCAAGTTGGGCATTTGGTTGTCATTGGGGTTTTGGAGTGCTACTTGTAAACCTTGACGATGCCCAAGTGGTGGGGCATCATATTGTGGGTAGTGAGGTTGAGGTGATTAGTAATATGGTGGGTTTTGGGGATTTTGTCTTCCATACGGAGAAATATGATGAGGCATGGTGGGTTCATGATGGTAATTTGAGTAATAACCACCACGATCACGAGGTTGATAAGCACTCACTCGATGGAAGCCACTTCCATATCCTTGAAGCTCATACCCACGGGATTCCTGATTACCCGATGAAGCTTGGTGGTAGCTTGGAGACATCATGGCATAGTCTCGATTCATGGAGGAAGAGGAGTAGCTTGTTGCGGCTTCTATGGGTGGGGAGTTTAGATCGAACCTCATGCTATACTCGAAAATCGTGGCTCGTACCCGGTTGAGGACCTCACAATCTAGCGACCGTCCATTAAAGCGGCTCTAAGTTGTAAAGAAGGAGATGGTCACCACCTCTAGGCACAAACTGTAGACTAGGAGCAAACGTGAGAAGTCTAGTGCTTTTTGGGCACTAGACAAGAAGGAAATAAACTTCGCACACACAAGAAGCAACAGAACAAAAAGAAAAACACAAAAACAAAAGACAAAGTCAAGTAAATAGGCAAACAAAGTCTAAACTAGAACCGTCCCCGGCAACGGCGCCAAATTGATGAGAGAATAAGGTTAGGCCAGGTTCGTAAGTGTAGTAGGATAGTTGGGAGATCAATGGTGCAAGGTTCACCTAGTTACTAAGGTTGGTCCGCGCTCTCGCGTCAAAGCCAATGTCCGCACTCTCGTGTCAAAGACAAAACCCGAATACTTATGCAAGATGTTACCCAATACACAAGGATTCAACCACAAATCAATCACACAATGAGAAGAGGAAGACAAGCAAGAGAAGTATTTGCAACTACTACTCTAACAAGCAATTCAACAAACACATAGTATTCATAACATGTGACTAGTAACAAAGAATCCACCTTTACCCACAATCAAACCCTAATCATCCATAATCAACACTTAATCCCCCTACTAACCCCACAAAAAGTCTACTCACACATGTTCAAACTAATACTAACACAAAGAAAGGAAAAAAAACACAAGCAACAAAACATTCATAATGAAACTAGTAAAAACAATGAACAAAACAATGAACAAAGATTAAAACTTGAATGATAAAAACAAAGATTAAAGGAAAGGAGAAGAGAAATTATACCAAACTAGTGAGGAGGAAAGATTGAAACTTGTAATAATAAGAAAACCCAAATACATCAACCAAGGTTGTCAATCTTGGTTGGATTCTTCAAGAATTCCCTTAATACAAGGATTAAACTAAGATTAACGATTAACTAAAGACTAATCTACACTAATCTAGGCTAATCTAGGCTAAAGTAGTCTAGGGTTTAGTGGGTAATGTCTAACATAAGCTAAGATTACAAGAGGGGGGATATATATAGGGTTACAAGAGTGAAGGAGAAGAAAAGATTGACGCGGGCCTGAACTGGGCTCATCCCGACCGGGATGAGGGTCATCCCGACCGGGACGAGTTGGTCCCGACCGGGATGGACTTCATCCCGACCGGGATGGCCCGTCAGAAGGTCTTCTATGTTTGCACTTGGTCCCGATCGGGATGAGGGTCGTCCCGACTGGGACGGGTTGGTCCCGACCGGGATGGACTTCGTCCCGACCGGGATGGCCCGTCAGAGACGCTGCTTTGTTCGCTCTTCATCCCGACCGGGATGGGTCTTGTAGGCCTCCAATATGATCACATAGGTCCCTATTTGCTCTTCATAGGCTTCTCATCGATTCTCGGTGCTCGGGATCGAGTCTAAGGGGCTCGGGAATGGGTCCCAAGGTCTCGGGATCGAATCTAAGGCACCGAGTGATCGTTCCTTCTCTTCGTTGGCTCCAAATGTGTAGGAAACGAGTCGAAATCGTTCCAATTCTCAATTAATGGTCTTGGGAACCTAAAACGAACTAGAAGAAGCATAAGTAGCCCAGAAACCGCTCTAAAGAATGATTTCACAAGAGAAACCGAGACCAAACACAACAAATAGGCACTACAAACTACACTTATCATGTCACACATAGCGTCCATCAATTGGAGCGAAACGCTAATGATAGCCTTAGTCTCAGGGATTCGCTGAGACGAACCGAAGTGCCTCAGAATGCGGTCCGGATAAATATGGACAGTCCAGTCGAGTGACAGGACCACAAGGTAGCGGGCTTGGTCCCTTTTGGCCAACCCCGTCAATTTTGAGAGAAACCACCTAGAGACGGTCCACCTGATCAAGGGACCACTGTGAAATACTAGCTCCTCGTCCCAATATGCTCGGTTTATGTGATGACTCGAGCTTATCCGCCGCCTTCATCCTCGAGCTAATTTGGCTGCTACGATAATTGGGTATACTTGGTGAGCCTGGGTCGTATGCTCCCAAAGATAAATAATTAAGTCCTACTAGCTTTAACAATATAGTAGAGGTAAGTCGGGTATCGAATCCACAGGGAAGGCGATGTAACTAATGTGTAATTAATATAAATAAACGTAACAAGAATAATGGGGGATTTTGTGAGTGATTTGTCTAACAACTAAAATAATGAAAGTAAAATAACTAATAATTATGAATTTAGATGATTAAGAGGCTCGACTCAAAGAAAATCCACTAACTAGTTAAACAATTGATCATCGACTATTAACCTTTATTTAATCCTTGAGTATTCTTTTGTGAAACTGAAAGTTCCAATTGTTCCGTAGATAATATTACTTAGGTCGAAACGCGATACTAAGCAACCTAATTATTGAACAACCTAATCCACGCGTCTAGATTTAATTCAATAACAACATGAACGATATGAACAAGTCAATAGAAATAACGACCTTTAACACACGTGGTTATTGGTTCGAATTATATGTTTATTCCTCCCTTTACCCAGTTACGATGAAACACAAACAAATAATCAGGTCTAAAGGTTGCAACTTTATATATTGAATTGAACAATTACGGATTCAAACACAAAGAATTGCAATAGATTGAAGATTGAAATAATCAATTGGCCAAAAAGATTAAACAAGCAACAATCATAGAATTAGCACAAGAAATAAACAATACTCAAGTTATTAAATAAAGATTAAGAAAAAGTCTAACAACCAATTAACTAGTAGCTTCAAATCTTTGATTTGAGAAGAAAGATTAGTTACACATGTTTAGGGTTTTTCTTCTATTCTCCTCTAATGAAAGTAACGTTATTATGATATGATATATGAATGACAGTCTCCATCTAATAGTAGTCTAATAATAATAATAATAATAATAATAATAGAAAAGTCTAGTAATTTCCTAACTCTAATAATAATATAATAATAAATAATAATTAAGCTGACGCGGAACCCGAAGTAGTTCCATCTTCAACCTCGAGCTGCACTTTGAATTTTCACTCGGTTTAGTCGGGCCTGTTCTTCACAAGCTTAGTCTTGGGCCCAACTTGCACATCAACGAATTAGGAGCTCAAAAGTCGTCTTTTCTTCATTAAAGCATAATTTCCTCGATAAAACCAAATAAACGACTTATACACTCTAAATCCGCACCTTTAACCACCAAATCTAGTTCAAATCTTCGTCATATAAATGTGCAAAACACGCTAGATCAATACTCATAGGAGACTCTATGATTGATAGACACTCGGACAGCCAAATCTGATAGGACAAAAATACAAATTTTCATGAGTAAATATGGGGTTCGCTGGCAGGCACTCGATCGAGTAGCCCCTCTAAAAGCTGGCAGACGGTCTTTAATGACGTCACTCAATCGAGTGACTCGCATACGTCAGGATTTTCACGTAAAAAAACGCGGGACGTATACCTGCAAGAGATGGATGCTCTCCGTCAGTTGACGGTCTGGGTCGAGTCTTCTAGCATTGAGATCCATAATGATCTCCCCTGTTGCCAGCAAAGTCGGGCTGTGACCAGTCTCCATCTGGTCAACCACACCAATCAGCCTAATTTGACCCAAGCACGAATCCGCTTCCATCTTTCCCTCAAAGACGTATCGGTGCAGCATACAAAAGGCGAACGCCTTACGCCTATAAGTAGCGGTGATTCTCACATCCTGGGCGTTCATAAATTTATCAGCCACGTCAAAAAGAGAAACAGAATTTTCTCGTACCATCCGATCCGTCTCAGCGTGGGACAAACCAAGAAAATCCCTCAACCTCCTCCTTGGGTCAGGATAAAACGGAGGAATAACAGGACAAGCATTAGGGCACCAACCGCCTACAGCTGTAATTTCTTCAAGAAGAGAGCATACCTCTCTTCGGAGGAACGCGAAAACGTGATGGGTAGTGTCCCAAAACATTAGGCGGGCATCTAGGAAGTGTGAGTCAATCCTAAGACGTTGAAGTGGGAATAGAGCAGCAATTCCCATCTGGGTCAGTTGGACCATTTCCTCCTCCCGAAAATACTAGGACCATGCCAGAAGCATCGTAGTCAATTGCTCGATACCCATAGCAGATACTTGAGTCTTTCTTGAAAGTCTAAAAGATTTTGAGATGAGAAGAAAAGAATTTGAGTTGAGATGCAGAAAGTTGAAGCAGGGAGTCTTGTATTTATAATAGGACACCTTGATAACCTCCATAAATGTCATGTCTCCTTAGCCCACATGGGCCTGCGCGCGCAAGCCTGACCCCAGTCTTCTAGGCTTTTCAGAACCTCATACAGGAATCGAGTCATCCCGACCATTCCTAAATTTTCTAAAAATCTAAAATTTTCAAAAAGACATTTTTTTCCCCAACGTGAGTCCATGTTTCACCTAAATGTTACATACAAATTGTTATGTGTCAGCATACAGGTACACCCAAGACTTCATAAGCAAGTCTCCGCGCAGCTCGTTTACTCCCCACGGAGCTATCATAATCAGGACAGGTATGACCCTCTGCTTATGGCTGGCGAGCCCTTCACGCGAGTCTAATGGACTATAAACGACCCGACCAGAAGGCTGTCAGATCGTAATCCTCGATTGGCCTGGTAGCTACTCTGACTTTCGCCTTGTCCAAGCCTCAGTCAGAGTAGAGGCTCTGTAGACACTCGCATTTTGCTTGCTAGTGTCTATTGCAGTTTTCAACAAAACACTCGATGATGATCAGACGTAAACGAGACTTAATACGCTCGAATACGAACTCAAAATCAATAGTATCCAACATGGGAACTTAGTGGAGTACAAATCTCTCAAAATCAACCTCAAATTAAGGCCCAGTGGGTGGTTTCCAATAAAATGAGACTAATTTGAGCCAAAACCGGCACCGGAAATAAAACCGTCTTTTTATGATCCGAAATCCGGTCCAAATCTAAAACCGACCTTGCAAGCTTCTAGAAACAAGAGCCAAAACAACAAATTAAAAATTCAAAAGAGTCAAACCTCTCCCTACAAATGCTCACCCGCCTGACCCACTCGATCGAGTGACCTAGCCCACTCGATCGAGTAGGCCTTTAAAAAAACCTACAACTACCCTTCAACAGGTCCACCCGATGGAGTGCATTAGGACCACTCAATCGAGTGACCCTTTAGCCGGGGGGGGGGGGGGGGGTAATTTCTATAAATACCCCCCCCCCCACCTCCTCACATTTCAGATCTTTGGTAACCTAAGCAACCCTAAATTCACACATTTTCACCATCTTTCAATCATTTGCAACCCTACACAATACACTAGCATATCCCGAGACTAAAACCTCCCAAAATCCGAGAACCGTCTCTACAACAGCACACACACCATACCTTAACCTACATCCTCGATACTTCCGCGCACACGCCGCTACAAGACGAATCCAATTTCGAGGACAATTAAGCATGTAGGTTGAGGGTGTCATCAAACCCCGTTTTCTCTTTTCTTCCCTTTTTCCTCTCGTCATTTATATATTTATATATATATATACACACACTATAAACTATTATTTTTAATATTACTAACCGCTAACACTAACTTTTTTATTATTGTTTCGTTTTCTTTTTGTTCTTTTTTATTCCATCATTATTATCATACCGCATATAATTATATAATACTTAAAACGCTTTCGGATCGAACACGTTTAATTATGGTTTCCGTTTCAAGTCCGTTTAATCCCTTTACAAGTCGTAACACAGGTGGCGCCCTTTCGAGGACCGTCGCCCTAAACCTTTAAGGGCACAACGCGATCGCAGTAATACGTAGTTAAACGTGTCCGATACCATTTTTCAGGTTAGTACGAAACCCGTTGAAGCAAAATCGAACATCATGTAATCCGTAAGGATTAGTAACGATGTCATGACGCGGAGGGAACCAATTTTCGTCCTAATCAACTTTAAAACGATTTCATAACGCTTATTTCCAAATTTTCGATACCGATTTTATAATCATATAACGCGCGTTATGAGTGTCGAAAACCGAGTTGAGTTTAAATTACATAATATTTTTACGCAACTCCGCTAGCTATTGATTTAAAGTTAATAAATTCGGAATTACCACCTTACAAAATCGAGCAGCAGCTCAAACAAGGGCCACTCGATCAAGTGCCATGACTCACTTGATCGAGTAACACCCCAAAACAGAGGCAGGGCGCTCTTAAGAAGGTCACTCGATCGAGTCCCTTCTATGACTCTATCGAGTTGTCTCTCTTACGCTAGAGCGTGAGCCTCCTACATAATTCGAGCCTCATCAAATCTTTTTCTACGACTTTGGTCGTCACCTGTAAAGACAACCACGTGTTCTCCTTTTCAAAACCATGCATCGAATCATCCTCTAATCATCTAATCTATTTACGTTTCCGTTATTTTTGTGATTATGTTAATTTTGTTCGTCGTATTTTGTATTTGTCCGGGTTGTATTTCCGCCCGTGAAGCTTGTAACTTATTCCCGTTTTATTTTGCTTTTATTTGTTTTCCATTTATCGCTTTTATAAACAAACCTCGCATGCTAATTAACTTCGACGTTAGTTTAGATGCATTAAATGACGTAGTTGAACATAATTCACATGTTTAGCCAAAATGTCGTTTGCATAACACTTAATCGTCCCACTAACGCGCGTACACGAAAACAAACGTTATCTTAGTAGAGGCCGCTAAAGAGCGGGCGGGGGTGGGTGTCCTTCGTGGGCTTCCCAATACGTACCCTCACTCTTACTCAGAACCATGGTTTCCGGATGTCCGAAACCGTTCGCATACGAGAGTCATTTGATGCACGATTCCCGATAACTCCGCGTCAGTATCGTAATGCAAAGGGACGAACCCATAAGCTCTAGCACTAAATGTGGGCCGTGCTTTAAGCACGATACGCCTAAGTGTAGAGTGGGTTCGCACGGGTCCGAACTCCAATAAAGTTCGGTGGCGACTCCTAACTTCGATTTAAATTTCGACCCGAGATCAATCTTACCACGAGATTCATTCGCCTACCCATACCCGCGCGTGGCCACGTCGGGGTGGACCTATATCATGTCCACACAAAGTCGTGTAATAACCCATCGATCCCCTTCGACCCTAGCAAGAAAATTAGCTACTCATAATAGTTACGGAACAACAAATCGTAAATATATAATTCATGATGGAAAAAAAGGTAAATAAATCTAATGATAAGCATCGAGAATCTAGTAAACTAAACGAAACAACAAATCGTATGTAGAGAAATTGATAATGATCCCAGCAATTAACAATGAACATTCAAATATAAAACTAAGAATTGCGTAAACGAAATTACTGAAATCGAGTACGTGTTCGAGTCGAAGTACGGAATGCTAAAAGTCACGTAGTAGTTTTGTTAGAAATTCTAAGCAAAAGTGATGATCGGCCAAACAAGTCTCCCCCTTAGTTAAATACAAACTTGACGGAAATAGCTGGGTGTGCACGTCGGCCGGCCAGCAGGGGGCGGTCGGGTACAGGGGCCGAACCACAACATAAATTAAGCCTAAAATCTTCCAAAACTAAGTAATGTACACCCAGGCCGGTGCTCAGGGGCATGTCCTCAGCAAGGTGGCGGGCACATCACACTTGAAGCTTGTGTTGGGCCGCTTCTAATGGCCCAATGAATAAACTAGTCTCAAGTTCTTCTTTGCCTAAATGACTTATGGCACGGGTCTCGTTCCGGGATCGTTCTTCTAACTAGATATGAGTGTAGATGCGCATGGAAATCTGAAATTATGTAAGATCCGCAAAAACACTCGCTCAAGGCAAAGTGTTAGAAGAAACGACTCTAAAGAGCGCATTTCGACCGGAAAAGACAACGGAATCGAGGGAATAAAGCTATATAAACACGAGACATCAAAATCCCCCGAACCGAACCACTACAACAAATCCCTTGCATTCTTGACCCTTTAGGCTCAACACTTTTATAAGCATCGAGCATATTCGTAGCCCAAATTCTTTATGGGCGGGGTAAGTATGGGAATCAATACATTTTATTATTTTGATAAAAAAAAATTGAGCCTAGCTATACCGCCGAGGAGAATTTTGTTTCCCTCGCAATCAAACCCTAATAAACTTACCTTCAGCTTCATCTTCCTAAATGAAACTTCTGTCCATCTTCTTCATCCCATCGGGGCCATGTTTAACACTCTTATCTCTCAAGAAAAATGGTGATTTCAACAACGAGCCTGTAATGGCGATTTCTAATCGAACTTCTCCAGAAAGCATAGAACGACCACGATCTGAAATCCTCCATTTTCAATCTCTGCCTATTCGCCAATGCTATGAGTGAATCCAGCATATGGTAATTTTACCTTTCTCATTGTTCAATTTTAGTTTTTTTTCTCCATTCTAAACCCTAATAGTTCAATTGCATCGATTATTGGAGTTTTAGTGTTGAAATTTTGATGATTTTCTACTTTGATTCATTGTTATCACTCGTTTATGTTGGCCTTTCATACGTCAAACGTTATTACTCGATTATTTGAGATTAATTGTATGGTTGAATGCTGATATTGAGAAAAACAATTGACAAAAACACCAGTCATGATGTTAAGAGGTATTTTTGTTCACTTTTTCTCCCCTGAATGCTGAAAAATATCAGTTTCTCGATGAAAATTGTATCAGATTTTGTCAACGGTTTACTTTTTTTATTTCTATAAGTATTTCCATAGGAATGCAACAATAAGAGATCCTCCTTTGCTTCTTCTTCCTGTCCATGTTTTATTCTCTATAGAACAGGTATTATCTGTCACTTAAATAATTTGATTTTAGTTAATTTATGTTTGTGAATATTCATTATTTTAATTTGATGTCATATTAAACCAATAAAGTTATCATGTGTTTAAGGTGTCCAGGTTGAAGAATTGTGTAGTTGGAGAGTGGTATTTGATGTATAAGGTGTCTCATGACGATTTCCACAGGCTTTTGACTTACGAGTCTCAGCCTTTATTTCTTGATCCTTTTGTAGCAAAAGTCTTGTATTTTCGTAAGAGTGATTGTATGTTTTCATTTATTCTCCGCACTCATCAGGTTGAGAGCCGTGGTTTTCATGAACGATATTAAGTAAATGATAATTTACAATAGTTAATCCACCTCTTCTGTCGCTGGATTCATGGGGAAAGGCCTAATTCGTTTCTTTTCTGTCTACACAACTACATATATTACGAGAAGCATGACTCCTAGTTCGTGTTAGGCTGATACTAAATACTATAGAGTGGTAGATTCTATTTTGCATTGATGTAAGCTGAGCGCGATGCATATCAGGTTGTTGTTTTGTGCATCATTTCAGGCTGTTTTGGACAGACTTCATACCTGATGGGAATAGAGGGGTATTAGATAGTAAAGCAGTCCGCTTTGGTATTCGATTTAACCTGGCAGGTGTTAAAGGAAAGACCTCACAACATAAACCACTTACTTGCTGAAATAGAGTTGTCAGCGATTTCTAGATATGCTCTTCACATTAAACATGGAACACAACATCTGCAAAAACATCCCAGTTATAAGTACGCCCCCTACTTTTCCAATCAGACTATTAATGTTTGCTCTTACTATATAAAGTGATATCCACATATGACTCGATTAACATGGTATATAAATACATAATAAAAGGAGCAGTTGACTCTCTTGTTAAACCTATCAAGATAAACAAGCTAGAAAATAAATATGTGGCAGCATGTTTGAAGGAAGCAATCGGTATGTTCATTTCACTGAATCTCTTACAATGTTGTTCTCTGCATCGTATTTGACATTAGAAGTTCGGTAACTAACTGTTTCCCTCTATTGCGTAGAGAACCTGGCCCTACAAATGAAAGCATTCCTCGGGAGAAGTTATAAGCCACTCCTAAAAATAATGTTGCTACTAGTAATCGGTCTTGCGAGTCTAATGCTTGTGCCCCGATGCAACATGACTGTTTCAAGAAAGAAAGCGACACACATTTTTGAAAACTTGCCATGGAAACGTTTACAGTATAAAATCTTTCATATATTGGTCCTCCGTAGTACCCTCCATTGTTCCACTGGATTCCATCATCACCCCTCAACTGCAAAACCCGGTAAAAATTTGGTCAATTCTAACTAAACATTTGGTCAATTCCATAGTCGGCTGTATTTAACATTATTGCCAATTACGGAGTAATTAATAGTAATTAGCTGTTGGCGAATTGCACAAATCCACACCCTTTTCCGACTAGAATTTTGACATAGACGATTTCTCCGTACTGGAGAAAGGCTGCCTTAGTTCGTCGTCTGTCACACTTGGATCAAGCCCACCAACAAAAATCTACACCCAAAACAAAAAAACATCAATTTAGAAACCGTGTTAATGTTGCAGGTTATCCAAGAACACGAGAGAGAGCTCACAGTTGTGTTTGACGAATCTCCATCAGATTGTGAGCCTTAAGCACAGTTGCCATTTGACCCATACCCACCTAGTAAAAAGCGAATGTGTAAGTAAACATTCAATCCCAAACTCGACTTACCTGCTATATTCCAATGTCAATTGCTCTGCATCACAAATGTACTGGCAAAATGACAGTCGAAATATGATAATGCTAATGCATTGATAGACTATACTGTACTGTATTGTAGTTTAACAGACAGTTCAGTATAATTTCATCACATTTGGGTTCCTGGTGAAGCTCAAGTCTTCAGTTGAGTTACGGGGAAATTTACCTTGTTGATATCCTGGAGATTTGCGAGGAGTGGCAGCACCGATAAGCATAGGCCTAGTAGAACAATAAACACCATTCATTTCAGCCATAGCTTGAGAATTTGCTGCTATTTATCCTGTTCAAACAATCATACTTTCTTACCAATGTAGGAAGTTCTAGAACACAAAAAGGGAGACGACAAAATTGATGGATGACAAAATCGGTTCCCTTTTTGAACTTGGACATTAAATAGAATTATTTTTTTTATAGGAAGCCACATGTACCTTTTTTTTAATCTTGAGTAATAATTGTTTAGGATATTTTTAATGCTACTTTGGATTGCGAAATATATGATTGGAGATTATTCTAGGTATTCAACTTATAAACATTATTTGATTACGAAATATATGATCGAAGATTATTTTAATTATTAAGTGTTTGTTTTATGAACCTTCATTAATTTCTAAGTGGCTCTTGCTATAATTGTTAAAATAAGGCCAACTCGATCTTTGTGTATTATTGATATAAATTCAGTAAATGGAGAGCCGCGCTTATTTGAGAACATAAATCTGCAATCGTAAGGAGTTGGAAGTTGGATCGTTGGATCGAAATATAATATTAATATATTTTATGATCAGATTCTCGACGCTGTTACGATGTCAAAGTTTTGATAACTGAATTTTATATTATTATTTCTCGACTCTTTTAACCGTAGAAAGTCCCGCGCTTAGAAAAACTTTAAGCCGGGAAAAAAATAACGTGACATAGAAAAGCGTCGAGGTTGCATATTTTAGTGTACATGTGGTGATACAAAAAAGCGTCATGAGTAATATATTCAATATTTTAATGCATCGAGAATGACGACACAAAGAAGCGTCAAGAATTCCTGACGCCCAAAATCTCCACTCTTTTACGAAGCGTCGAGAATTAAATTTGCGACACTTTAAAGCGACGAGAACCTACCTTTAAAGCGTCAAGAAACTAAGGGATTTGTAGTAGTGAACCCTTGCTTGTCCTCAAGCAAGACCCGTAAGAGAACAGCTAATACAATACCGAAACAGCTCAAAGCAAAGAGTAGGCTTCCAAAATATTCGAATCCATCATGGCAAACATCTATCCAAGTCCAAGAAACGAATTCCAAGATGGGGAAATAGGAAAAATAGATCACCAAAAAGTGCACAACTTCACCAAGCATAATATGTAGAAACTACATTTTCAACCAAAACCTTGCATAGGCTACTCACGGAGTCACTCATCGCTCAATTAGGAAGGGTGAGTATATGTAAAATAAATGTGAGTACGCTCAACTACTCCGACTCACGGAAATATACCCTCAATCTAGTATGGTATCACCTCTAAATTTTTACAAAACACGCAAAGATCACACGAGAGGCAAAGATGGTAACAAGGGTAGAAGGTGAAAATCGATATGGTCATGTGAGGTTAAAGCCAAGCTAGTGAATTAACTAGTGCGATAATGCACAACTCAAAATTTATTTTCCTTCCATAAACAAAGCATACAAGTTTCCGATTAATGAGAAAGAGTCCGGGGTCAAAAGAGGGTGCTCAAATTTCATCAAGTAAAACGAAAATAAAAAGTAATGAATATAACATATTTTTGTTGTTTTTTTTTCTTTATGATTTTTTTCCCTTTTCATTTGAGCATTTTTTCTATTTTTCTTTTGCTTTTTCTGAATTTTTTTTAAAGCTTGATAAAATTAGAAGCAAATATACAATGACTCAAATTGACCCGGACAAGATCTTGACACTCCCTTGAAACAAAATCAACAACATCCAAACATCCATCAATAATCCCCATAATCACACAATAGCGAGCGTAGAACGCACTAGGTGACCTACTCCATCAAGCTTGGCTAGGTTGGCAAATTTGATTTTGTAGTTCATTTTGTGAATTCTTTAAATTAAGGTCAAGGAGAGAAGGAAAAATGGGTAGAAGTGGATGAATATGAAACTATCCCACAAATGATCACTAGGCAAGTTAGTCAAAATAAAGAGGAAAACACCATACTTATGCGTACTGACATAGCATATTCCACGAGGAGACCTACACACAACCTAAGTGGTAGCATGTAGGCATGAATGTACTGGCTATAGGAGGCTCTAATTCTCACCAATTATGTAGCTAAAGCCTAGATGCAAAGTCGGTCTAAATGGGAACCACAAATTACAACTAAGTTGGTTGAATACTTATCAATTAATTACCATTCCACATAACAAAGGTCACATGAATGCCGATTAGGAACGAGTAGGTAGCCTAAAGAGTGCAAAATATCATCATTGCTGCATAATCGGCATCGTAAACAAACACTAAGACTCAAGAAAATAAAACTAAAGAAATACTTAACTCACCC
Source organism: Agrostemma githago (assembly GCA_958450325.1). NCBI lineage: Eukaryota > Viridiplantae > Streptophyta > Magnoliopsida > Caryophyllales > Caryophyllaceae > Agrostemma > Agrostemma githago. Next base: position 62,013,741 of record OY288240.1, read on the forward strand.
ACGCTAGACTCGACATTGTCCTCAATGTTTATATCATACAGACTCAAAATTGGTGGGGGACGCAAATAAAAACCAAGAAGAGAGAGAGGACACCAGGAGAAGTAGTGGAATCAGCAATCCGCTATTGATCATCATCATCACCAAAATCATCCAGAATAGCATCATCATCATCACCACCTGCAGCCCCGGAACAGAGATGCACCACCTGTATACCAACCACCCCCTGATACTCACTGACGACTGCAAAAGCAGGTCCCTTTGGGGCACTAAAATAATCAGTGTTAAGGTGGAACCCGCCGTGAGTAGAAGGGTCAGAATAACCACCAACGGGCCATGAAAAGTACGAAGGGAAAGGGCCCTGAGGTGGCACAGCATCACGCCTAGCATAATCATCATAAATGAGATACATCACGAGGCACTGATATGCATATAAACAGTTTATACGAGCGTGAGTAGCAGCGGGGTCAGCACGAGTCTCCGTGTGAAAGGTATTGAAGTCAGAACGGGATGAACCGGCATTCAGCTGCATGCGCTCCATCCATGCAACAAGGTCGAGATGGAGGGGGTTATACTGTGGTGGTGGAGGGGGTTGCTCATAGGCACTGGCGGTCGTGGGCTCAGTGGGCTCAAAGGTTGGCTGGGACGTGCCAGGCTCAGAGGTGGTCTGGGACGTGCCGGGCTCAGAGGTGGTCTGGGACGTGCCGGGCTCGGTCGTAGTACGTCGGGTATAGGTAATAGCAGGCGACGAGGGAGGAGAACTAGGGGTAGCAACGGGCAAAAGGTAATTAGGCTGATGAGCCTCAAGTGTCAAATTTGTCCCGGCTCTCAAACTAATAGACTCCCTCTAATCAATGAGCCAAATCAAATGACCCTAACTCCTAGAAGAAATCCAATTAAGAGAAGCTAAATACCGAAGGCTAAGGGTAGATAGTCTTGCCCGAGACTAGGGTGTGATCCGCTTTGCGGAAAGGTCATCTGAAGAGCTAAGTGAGTAACTAACCCGCCTATGTAAATCGAAACATCGACAACAGAAGTAGCAATTCTTCTAATCTGATGGATAAGGTGATAGGCAATATTAATTTGCCAAACCTTCGACTTACGCCGCAAATATGAGCCTAGGATAAAGACTTCCTCAGTACGCACACTATGCGGCTCCTTCCTAGCGAAAATAGTTCAACCGATAAACCATTGCCAAACCTTAATTACCGGATGATGAATATGGTTTGAACTCATATGCCCTGAATTAGTGTACGGGGCATCAGCAATTGATGCGCATCAGACTGTCGCTTATCTTACGTGATTAAAAAAAATTTATAACTCCAACCAACTACTACGTAGTAGTGGTAAGTCGGGATCGATCCACAGGGACGAAACACATAGGAAGTCGAGTCTAGGTCTAGTCTTTTGATTGGGATATAAAAGGGGGTTTCGATTGGTCACAAACTAAACTAATGAGAACGAAAGTAGAATAATTAAGGGAAATCAAGCAAAGGAAAGGCGTTAGGGGGAGTCGGGGAATTAGAAATGGGATACATAAACAAGGAATTAAGCAAACAATACACAATCGATAAGGAGCGAGTTACCCTTTTCAGTCCCCACCTGTCACGTAGGTGACCCAGATTTTCTTACTCGACCACACTAAAACCCACTTTCACGGCGATTAAGCTAAGTCACTAAATGGAATTACCCAAACCCCAAGTTTCCCCATATTGATAAGGGTGAATACGAGTCAACGATATTGATCAGGTAAGGTCGACACGAATACAACAATTTCAAATTAGACAAATCGACCCAAGTGTATCAATCACCAAAATTCTGTAATTTATGTCACCAAAATGTCCTCCCCTAACCCCCTAACTAATAATCTACTCACTAATCATGAAGCAAACTACAAAAACAATAACAATAGAGAAAATAACAAAAACATGCATAATGATGAAAACTAGAGAAAATAAAATCAAGACAATGAATGAAATATCGATCAACAAAAGAAACTACAAGGCTATATAAAAACAACGCAAGAAAAATCAATAAAAACGATGCAATAATGAAAGAGCAATAGTAAATCTAATTTAGAGATAAGAGAGAGGAAGAGAAATATACCAACAATGTGGGAAAATAACAATGAAGAAGATGAAGATTACATAAAATAAAGAGAAGCCTTGATGAAGAAGACAATGGATTTGTCACTAATCCCTTGATGATCTCCAAACAACTTCTTGAAATAAAATAGAATTCCTTACAAAAGCTTGAATCTAAAGCTAAGAAGAAAAAGATGAAGATTGATGAAAACTATGTAGGTTCTATCTAATGGCTTTCTATCTACTCTATTGGAAAATGATCTAAAATCTAATGGAGAGTTATTGTAGTCTAATGTAGTGTGTTGTGCATCTAACTAGGTTATCTATATATACAGTAGTTGCTTAATGGATCCCTAAACCAAAGCCTAATTCTAATCTTTGCCCTTGAAATGAAACTTTGCCCAATGCGTGAGACTTTTGTCCAATGAGTCTTCATAGGGTGAAGTTTTGCCCTGCGGATTCTCTCCAATATGGCCGAAATACCGTCGGCCGAAGTTTCCCCTGGTCAAAATCTCATCCGGTTTAGTTTCGCCTGATGAACTTTTTTTCCGAAATGGAAATCTGGGGAGGAAACACTGTCGGGTGAAGTTTCGCCCGGTCGGATCTCATCGGGTGAAACTTCACCCTGTGACTTCAAAGGGCCTTAACTCTCTCATTTGATCTCCGATTGGGATGTATGATATGTCGTTGGAAAGATAAGAAGATAAGCTTTCACCTCCAACTAAAATCGTTTCGATCCAAGGTCTAGAACTCTATATATATATCCATTTGAATTTCTACCTCTCCGGTGAAGATGCCCAATGGACTATAGTTTCGCACTTTTGCTCAAGGTTTTACCTCTTGGGTTTGGATTTTGTCTTTAATCACGCTTTCGGACGATATTCCGCTCCCTTGTGCCCATGTAAGCTCGAACATGCTCTCGGACAATGGATTCCTATCAAAATAATAGGAAAACTACCCAAAAACACGTAAAATGCACAAGAGAGGTCGCTAGAGTGAGAAAGACTTAAAAAGGGCGTTAATCGCACACAAATCTCACAAAAGCGATAGGAAAATGAGCTTAGATGGGTGGAAAAACGGTCCAAATTTGACACACATCGATTCCCCCACACTTAATCGTTGCTCGTCCTCGAGCAAAGACCCAAAAAGAAACTAACTAATACTACTACTAGGCTAGACTACGCTAAGCCGACACGAGGCAATTAACGGATCCGCTCCTTCTCTTCCACTCACATTGGAATACCTATTAGGTAAGGTACTTCAATGCAAGGAAAGTCGGGTCTTGCTTAAAATTGCGGATGCAACTAAAACACAAGAACATAAAACAAAACAAAACACACACACACGAAGATAGTTGCATCCAAAGAAGAAAATAAATCCCTCATCAAAACGGCGGGCAAAGCACCGGTTCCAAGTTTGAGACAAGTGAGAACGCCACCAAGATAGCTACTCAAGTTGACGTGGACAAAATTCTAATATGATGACAACCAGACAATGAAGACAATGAAAATTCACCAAGGTCCTTCTAGTCCACTAAAATGCCTACAACGGGACGATAAATGGAGTGGATTGAAGTGATCCATGGAGTTAGTAAGCACTAGAGGTAGGTGTTATCTCATCTCCTAAGCTTAGCCTAGAGGGTCGTCCCAAACTCGAGAAAGCCAATTAGCCCAAACAAAAAGTGAACAAGTGTTTGCAAAATGGTAAGGATCGACTAATCACCGCTATCTTCCTTCCTCGGGACTCGGTCCTCTAGTAGCACTTCACGGCAACAAGTCGATCAAGGGTTTATTTGGGTTTGAGAATGTTTTTTTGAGATTTGATTTTCTTTTGGTTTTTCTTTCCCTTCCCTTTTGATTTCGTTTGAGGGCTTTTATATATATATATATATATGCCCTTCTTCATTTTTTCTCCCTTTTTTCTTTGGGTAGCCAATATTTGGCTAAATGACGCATTTGAGATTCATGGCCAAACAATGCTTTTTCGCAAACTTATTTTGTGGAAATGTATGAATGGTAGGTAAATAGGCAAGTCGGGCATGCATCCCCTCCGAAGCACAAAAATATGGAAATTTGGACTAAAAGGTGGCTTCTCAAGTAAGGTCACCTAAGAGAACGGGAAATGGTAACCAAGGCCTTATCACTCCATGGGTGATCAAAGTGGTCAAAGGCAAATCCCGATGTAGACTCCTAGTAGAAAAGACAAGCTCATGGTAAAAGTTTAATGTAATCATTAGTTCAAAGTCATCCTACTAGAACAATGTCCAAATATCAAAATGAGTTCCTAACGAGGAAGTAGTAAACACTCGACACTAACTTAAAATCGGGTTTTCGAAAACCTTTACCTAGACATACTATACAAAAATGAAAAAGGACACAAAAAAGCAAACAAACAACTAAAGCCAAGCACTCTAATCTCCATCAATAGTCAAAACAACCACAACCACCAATTCCAAAATGTTCACCAAGTGAACCTCCAAACAGCATACAGACCCATACTCCCATGTAAATAAGAGAAGGGGAAAAAACAAAGGTAGAAGATATTACCGATTAGTCTTCAATTTAGCTACCTTACGTCCATATGCCATTAGGTTGGCGGCGTACCTGTGAGAAAGAAGAGAGCAAAGTAATACGAAGGACATAAAAATGAAAAGAAAATTAGATCTTTTTCGTTTTTTTGGTTTTGTAAAAGAAAAATGAAAAGGAAAGGAAGAAAAGGATAATAGACCCCTCCCCCACACTAAAACTATATATTGTCCTCAATGGACAAGTAGGGAAAAGATCAAAAAGAGACGGAAAAAGAAAAATAAGAAAAATCTTTTTGGATTTTTATGTTTTTTCAAATGTTTTTGGGATTTTTCGAAAAAATTTTGGAAAAAGAAAATAAAAGAAAAAGAAATGAAAAAGGGTGACGGACTTAGGTTTAATCACGTCACCTAGACCCTAACCAAGTGGGTAAGAAAATGAAAAGAAAAGAAAAGAAAAGAAATTAAAAGAAAGGGTGAAAAATGGGCGTAGGTGTAATCACGTCACCTAGCCCGGATTGAGTACAAATTATAAAAATTTGAGAAAGATGAAAGAATTTGGATTTTCAAATTGGTCAATGGCGTAATCACACCGCCTAAAGACCGGGAGTAATACCAAGATAGCAACAGCCACAACAATCAATGGGACAGCTTGCAAAAAATTGTTAGAACCAATAATCAACACAATGATAACAGGATAACAGAACCGGACACAACCCAAGTACATGCAATTATAGAATCTTGAAGACTCACCTACCCAACCAACACAAATACCCACAACACCAACTCCCCTTCCTCCCGACTCAGTTTTTGTCAGTCGAAATTCACCGGGTCCTAAAGGTAGGTCCCAATTATGGTGAATGAGGATGGTGGTTCGGTGTGTGCTGGGGAGAATTAAAGCACGTCCACGGCTAATATAGACGAGGCAATGATGGGGTACATGAAAAGTTCAAGTGCAGAAATAGGTCTCGTCAAGCCAAATGGAGTTGTCTAGCGGGGTGAGGTGGTCGGTCAAGTTACCCAATTTGTTTGCTATAACCGTCACAAGACCTCCACAATCTAAGAAGGGGTGTTGGGTATTGATAATGCGTTTAAAGTGTAACGCCACAATGATGGGTAGGTCAATGGGACTCGAATTACCGACTAAAGAGTCAAGGACTAATCGCACAACGCACACATTAAGAGAGTATATATTATTGGCTGTGGACACCAAGCAATGGGAGAGAATTTTGCAAAAGTAGCGAATGGCGGGGTTAAGAATCTTGGAGGCATATGACAAATTGGCCGAGTAACCCCCTTTACAACGTGATATACGTTTCCAAAAATCTCTCCTAGACACACATGCTTGAATATTTCCCGAAGGTTCATTAAGTCTGGTACCCGATGAGGGTAGGCCTAGCGCGAGGCCAAACTCGGGAATGGTCAGTCTATAAGGTTTGCCAAATAATCGAAATTTAACTACTCTAGGTGTGGTTGGGCTGTCAAGTGCAAAAGTTCTAATTCTTTATATGTAAAGGCCGCAAGGCTAAGGAGTTCACTAGTTCTAGTTCGTGACGATAACTCCTTAATATCGCCGACAATACCCAAATTGGTCATTGTGTGTGGACAATGTCATCTAGTACTTCGAAAGATATTTTCAGAGAAGGTACGAGATAAGGAAGTGTTGAGATGAGGTAATTAGTAGGCTTAGAGGATTTAGAAGTTGAAGGCATACCTTGTTTTTTGAACGGCTAGTCTTGACCTTGTTTCCATGATGAAAGATTTGCAAGATTGTTCTGATATGACTTCGCTTCACCTCTTCAAAAACCAAAAGTATTCACCAGAGTGGAATGGAATGGAGGTATGAAGATGTTTGGGGTATAGAAGGTGGTGTGTTAATGATATGAGTGATGGGGTGAAAAGGGAAGTGAGGTGAAGGTGATATGTATAAAGGTTTTGTGGAGGGAAAGTAAAGTTTGAAAGATTGATTGAAAATATTTGGTATTTGTATTTTGGAGGAAAAGTAATGTGGGTATATATTTGGGAAAGAGGGAATTGAAATTTGTAGTGAGTGAAGGGGTAAAGGTGATCTGGCGAAGTCGTCGGGTGAAATTTCACCCGGTCCTGCACCATTGGGTGAAGTTTCACCCGACGGGTTTTCTTGTGAAAATCCAATCTGCAATTTTTTACCACCGGGTGAAGTTTCACCCGGTGAAATTCTCATCGGGCGAAGTTTCGTCCGATGGTTTCTGGACAATTTTGGCAGTCTTGGCAAATTCTGGGATTTTTTTCGTAGGGCGAAATTTCGCCCGGTCAAATTTTCATCGGGTGAAATTTCACCCAACGGAAAGTGTTCAACAAATATCCCAATGGTGTGGCAAGATTCCATCGGGTGAATATTCACCCGACGGAAAGTCTTCAAATATCTCACCGGGCGAAGTTTCGCCCGCTGGTCTTGTATACTCCATTTTTCCTCCTTTCCTATTTATGGCTCTTCAAGGATCACCTAAAGTTGCAAATAATGACACGACTCACATTACATTATCAATTTCTCCCACAGACATACTTGTGGTCTTCAAATTAGCTCCATAACTTCTTCCAAAAGCTTGATGATCATCCAAATATATGCTCCAAGATGAAATCCAAGTTATCCATCCACTCAAAGCGGGGAAAATCTCATTTATGTTCTCTGCTCAAATCACTGTGTATTCTCCAATGTTGATCTTCATTGATATTTTAAAGCATATATCTCCCCCCACACTTGAACGATTTCGTGATTCTTATCTTTCTTGTTACATTGTCAAGTGTGTTGGAGGTACCTACAAGCAAAAACACACACAAAAAACGTAAATATGTACAAAGGGCTTGGGGTGCCTCCCAAGGAGCGCGGTTTTTAGGACCGCCAAACCTACAATTAAGATCATCATCTAACTGGGATCCCACAACTGGTAACCAAGGCCACTCATCACATCAACTTTGTCATTGTAGGGCATATCCCTAAGCTTCTTATATTCATTTACTTCTATAGTAAGAGGTAGGGTAAGAGAAGAAACAAGGCTCACTATATCCTCAAATTCAACGATAAAGGTCATATCTTCTTTATTGGGAATGGAGGAGTCACTAGCAATGACATAAGAAACTTGGTTTGTCTCATCAACCAACACCTCACCCTTCCAAACATCCTTTTCTTTGTTTTAAATCACGTTTCTTCCAACAGACAAATCAAGGATCAAACGAAGTTCATTGAAAGAATTTTTCCAATCATCCTCAATCATAGATTCATAGGAAGGGCTAGTGTCAAGACACAAGGGGTCAAAGAAAATAAGAGGCTCATCCTCAATAGAAATGGTAGACATGGTGATCTCATCAAAGTATTGTTCCTCAAACAAGGGGTTATACCAAGACATCAATGGTTTTACCTCTTGATAAGTGTGTTATGTAGTGCTTATTTCTTGTGTTTGGTCCCAATTTCTCTTGTGGAATCGCTCTTTGGAGCGGTTTCTAGGCTACTTACGCTTCATCTAGCTTGTTTTAAGTTCCTAAGGCCTTTCTTGGAGAAATCGAACGATTCCGACTCGTTTCCGACGCATATGGAGCCAACGAAGAGAAGCGACGATGACACGGTGGCTTAGACTCGATCCCGAGTCCCTGGACCTAGTCCCGAGCACCGAGAGTCGATAAGAAGCCTAGGAAGAGCAAGTAGGGACCTACGTGACCATATTTGAAGCCTACAAGACCCATCCCGGTCGGGAACACATCCATCACGACCGGGATGAAGTGACGAAAAAAACGGACTCCTGGAGGGCCTTCCCGGCCAGGATGATGAGCTTCCCGACCGGGATGGGTCCCTTCCCGACCGGGAACATCCCTTCCCGGCCGGGAAGGGCCCAGTTCTGCCAGCTTTCGCTTTTTCACCCCCCCCTTCATTCGTGTGACCCTATATATACCCCCCCCCCCTCTTGTATTGTTTTAAACACCTTTCATTACCCTACATTATTCTAAACCCTAGATAGAGTATTCTTATCATTAGCTTAGTTTATCCTTAATTTTTCCTTAATCTTTTGTTAATCTTAGCTTAATCTTAGCAAGTACTCTTGTATTAAGGGATTTCTTGAAGAACCCAACCAATATTGACAACCTTGGTGGGTGTATTTGGGTTTTCTTATTATACAAGTTTCAATCTTTCCTCCTTGCTAGTTTGGTATAATCACTCTTCTCTCTTTTCCTTTAATCCTTGTTTATCATTCAAGTTTCAATCTTTATCATTTGTTTATTGTTCATCTTGGTTTATTCTTCATTATGAATGTTTTACTTATCATGTTGATTTCTCTTGTTATTGTTAGTGTTAGTTTGAACATGTGTGAGTAGATTCATTGTGGGGTTAGTAGGGGGATTAGGTGTTGTTTATGGGTGATTAGGGTTGATTGTGGATAAAGATTGAATCTTTGTTACTAGTCACTTGTCTTGCATGCCTTGTGTTTGATGAAATGCTTGTTAGAGTAGTAGTGGCCATGCTCCTCTTGGTTGTTTCTTCATTCTTATGGTATGTTGGATTGGTGATTGAATCCTCTTGTTTTGGGTAGCATCTTACTTGAATTTTCGGGTTTGTCTTTGACGCGAGAGCGCGGATTTACCTTAGCAGCTAAATGAAACCTACACCCTCGATTTCCCCACTAGCCCATTACACCTATGAACCCGACCTAACCCTACTCTTTCCTTATTTGATCTTTTCATCGTCTTAGTGATTATTCCTCTAGTTAGTTGATTGAATTTAGTTTTAGTTGTATCACCTAGTTCATGTTATACCTTGTTCATTCATAATTCTAGTTTCTTTCTTTTTCATCATCCTAGTTCGTTTATTCTTGTTCTTAGCCTAGCAATTGTGTTTGTAATCAATTCTCTCTAGTTATCGTTCTTTGTGGCCTTGTGACCTAGTCTTGTTTTTAGGTAGACCTAGTCTAGACACCTCTTTCCGCCCCCGTGGATTCGACCCGACTTACCCTATCTACCCAGTTAGGTTTAGTTGGTTTTACTTGATTGGTAGGATTGACAGTAAATCCCTTCCATCACCCATTTAATCTCAAAGTTATCACTAAAAGAGCCTTCAATTTTCTGATTCAAAGAGCTTTCAATTGTGTCATCTTCCTCAACAAATTCTTCATGATTATGGGGATTCAAAGCATAAAGAATCAATGGTAGTGAGTGGTTCATCCCAAATACAAGGTTTAGAGAAATCGATCTCAACAATGGTGTCCTCTAAAGGGTGTTCCTCAAAAATGGTGACCTCAATATTCTCCAAATAAGTGTTCTCAATCTCACTCACCAAAGAATCCATAAGGTGGGTATCTAAAGAAGCATGACTCAAAGTAGTTGAAAGAGGAGTAAGGTCAAGTTCATCTACCTTTGTTCCAAGAATGTCCTCCAAACAACTAACCTTAAGACTTTCGACATATTGTCTTTCTTCACCATGAAATCTCGCTTCAATAGCATCCGCTTTCTTGCTTGTTGTAACATTATCACCTACACACAAATCACAACCAAGCAAAACCTCCAAAGGCTCTTTAGATAAGGAGGGGGACATTGAATCTCCTCCAACAACAATGTCCAAATTAGTAGATGGCAAAGTAGATGATATGTAAGATGAAGAAGATGGCAAAGACACAATGGAGTTATGATCAAGCATACATTCATCAATATCATCACTCTTATCATCTAGCAAAGAGTTTTCCAATGGAGGGCACAAGTCTTATCAAGTTCACATGTTGAGGGAGATGGGTTATGACAAGAACCAACAACATGAATATTATCATCAAGCATACAAAACTTTGCAAACTCTTCACCATAATTAGTCACAACATGATAATCAATATCCCCGGGCAAGATCTCATCAATAAACCAAGAAGGTAAGGTATGGGTTTTGGGATTACAAAGGGCTACTAATTCGATAATGGCAAAAGTGTAATCGAAAGATTTAGAAGAAAAATCTCCATCACATAAAGAATCAAGCAAAGTCCTAGTGGAACCGTTTATACCCTTAGCGAGTGTCAAATACAAGGACCTCTCGGTAAAGTATTTGCCATCTAAATAGCGAAGATAATGTTTCAATCTAGGCAAGTAATCTCCCAAATCCTCATCTTCTCCTTGAGGAAAAACAATATGCAACTCAATTGTCTTATTGCCAACAAGACTCCTCAAACTTCGGTGAACAACACTCGTAGCACACATCTTTAAGATTACGTTACTACTACTCTCACGAAGACAAGTTTTAGTAGAACGGTTCTTATGGCAAGTAATATCTTGTTGCTGAGGGTGGACGGAAAGATTAGGAGGGGAGTAGGTGTCAAAAGATTGCATATCATTCCTTACGTTATTGACAAGAGCATTCCTTGAAGGATATCTAGGTGAAGCAAGTGCATATTGAGAATTGTTATAACGTGAAGAAGGGTGAACATCACAGCTTTCCATGTAATCAACATTGTTGTTCACATAAGAATTCAAAGGGGTTTTAGGGAGATTAGAGGGACACACATCAAAAGAATGACCAAATATACCACATGAACCACAATTAACATCATGCATAAGCAATTGGGGTGAGGGGCACAAGTGATGTTGATTAGAATCATTAGCCATACTTGAAATAAATTTCCATCTATCATGATAAGGCATACAAGTGAACATACCCCTACAATTCTTCTCAATCACATTTCTAACATCAACAAAGACTCTATTATAGATCATATGACAAAATTCCAATTTTTCCACACGAAGATTATATTGATAAATGTAATTCGCTAGTCATTCCCAAAAAATATGAAATGGCTCATTTGGAACTTGGGGAAAATAGAAAATTGTCATGATTCAAATCCGAAACTATATATTTTTGTTTTTTTTGTTTTTGAGAAAAGGGGAAAGAGAAGGGTATCACCGCAACGAGTGTCCGGAACCTTAGAGCATACAATATCCTCTTGAGCTCGGGATCGAAGAGAAACAATGATGAACCTCTCCTGTGGACAACTCAAGTAGCAAGTGAGACTCCTAGCACCAAGTGGTACTAGGGAAGAGAAAATAAAATGAAAGCAATAACCAAGCAATCAACTAAACTAAAACTCAACTAATTCGCCGTCCCCGGCAATGGCGCCATTTTGATGTGCATCAGATTTTCGCCTATCTAGCGCGATCAAACAAAATTTATAACTCCAACCAACTACTACGTAGTAGCGGTAAGTCAGGATCGATCCACAGGGACGGAACACATGGGAAGTCGAGGCTAGGTCTAGTCTTTTGATTGGAATCTGAAAGAGGATTTAGATTGGTCACGAACTAAACTAATGAGAACCAAACTAGAATAATTAAGGGAAATCAAGCAAAGGAAAGGCATTAGGGGGAGTCGGGGAATTAAAAATGGGATACATAAACAAGGAATTAAACAAACAATACACAATCGATAAGGAGCGAGTTACCCTTTTTGGTCCCCACCTGTAACGAGGGTGACCCGGATTTCCTAACTGGACCACACTAAAACCCGCTTTTGCGGCGATTAAGCTAGGTCTCTAAATGGAATTACCCAAACCCTTAGTTTCCTCATATTGATAAGGGTGAATACGAGTCAACGATATTGATCAGGTAAGGTCGACACGAATACAACAATTCCAAATTAGACAAATCGACCCAAGTGTATGAATCACCAAAATTCTGTAATTCATGACACCAAATTCTTCCTCCCCTAACCCCCTAACTAATAATCTACTCACTAATCATGAAGCGAACTACAAAAACAATAACAATAGAGAAAATAACAAAAACATGCATAATGATGAAAATAAGAGAAAATAAAACCAAGACAACGAAAGAAATTGCGATCAACAAAAAAAACTACAAGGCGAACTAAAAACAACGCAAGAAAATCAATAAAAACGATGCAATAATGAAAGAGCAATAGTAAATCTAATCTAGAGATAAGAGAGAGGAAGAGAAATATACCAACAATGGAGTAAAATAACAATGAAGAAGATGAAGATTGCATAAAAACAAAGAGAAGCCTTGATGAAGAAGACAATGGATTAGTCACTAATCCCTTGATAATCTCCAAAGAACTTGAAATAAAATAGAATTCCTTACAAAAGCTTGAATCTAAAGCTAAGAAGAAAAAGATGAAGATTGATGAAAACTATGTAGCTTCTATCTAATGGCTTTCTATCTACTCTAATGGAAAATGATCTAAAATCTAATGGCGAGTTATTGTAGTCTAATTTAGTGTGTTGTGCATCTAACTAGGTTATATATATATTTCTTAATGGATCCCTAAACCAAAACCCAATTCTAACATTTTCCCTTGAAATGAAACTTTGCCCAATGCGTGAGACTTTTGTCTAATGAGTCTTCATAGGATGAATTTTTTCCCTGCAGATTCACTCCAATATGGCCGAAATACCGTCGGGCGAAGTTTCACCTGGTCAAAATCTCATCCGGTGAAGTTTCGCCCGATGAACCTTTTTGTTCGAAATGGCAATCTGGGGAGGAAACACCGTCGGGTGAAGTTTCGCCCGGTCAGATCTCATCGGGTGAAACTTCACCCTGTGAGTTCAGAGAGCCATAACTCTCTCCTTTGATCTCCGATTGGGGCGTTTGATATGTCGTTGGAAATCTAAGAAGATAAGCTTTTACCTCCAACTAAAATCGCTTCGATCCGAGGTCTAAAACTCTAGATCCATTTAAAGTTTGACCTCTCCGGTGAAGATGCCCAATAGACTATAGTTTTGCACTTTTGCTCAAGGTTTCACCTCTTGGGTTTGGACTTCGGACTTTAATCATGCTTTGGGACGATATTCCGCTCCCTTGTGCCAATGTAAGCTCGAACATGCTCTCGGACAATGGATTCCTATCAAAATAATAGGAAAACTACCCAAAAACATGTAAAATGCTCAAGAGAGGTCGCTAGAGTGAGAAAGACTCAAAAAGAGCGATAATCGCACACAAAACTCACAAAAGCGATAGGAAAACGAGCTTAGATGGGTGGAAAAACGGTCCAAATTTGACACACATCAACAAATACACTACCATAAATCACTCATCCTAAAATTAGCATGTTCAGGTGGTGTATGGTCCTCATAGTCGTTGAGGTCAAAATATTTCCCGAACTGCTTCAAACTCAATTCAAAAGACGGAAACTAACGGAAATTGCCCCAAACCGTCTATTCTTACTCATCTCAAAAGAACTCAAAAATTCCAAGGTAATCTGAGTATATGTATTACGACGCATAGTAAACAAAGTACGTACTCATCCCAACACCCTTAAACAAAAGCTCTAAAGCAGCATCTAAGCCTAGAGTTTTCATAGCTTCACGATCAATAAAATGCGTAGGAACTAAAGACCGCTTTCTTAGATTTTGAAACCGAACCTTTTGCTCAATGGGGGAAAAAATCACACCTGGATAAACTGGGTCGGAAGGAACATCGGGTTGAGCATGGTCTAATCTGGTGCGCTTGTTCAGAGAACCCATCACGAAATAGGAAGTAGCAGTAACTTGGGGAAAGTTGGAGAAAATTTGAAGTGAGAGAGTGGAAGAAGAAAAATAGAAGGGGAAGGGAGGAAGGGGGAACGGCAAGGATGGGGCAAATGAAATGAGGAGCAGGCGGAAAAAACTGGCGAATGAGCTATGTGCGCTCAGGCCTGTAGGGTACCGGCCCCGGTTGGCCGGCTTGATGCCCCATCGTATTTTTTTAATAATAAAACCCCCTCTCATACTCACCCGGTAGAGCACCGGGCCCCAGTAGACCGGCCTGACACGCCATACGCCCTATTTTGAGATTAAGCTTGATATTCCCCTCAATTTTTGGTGTACCTCGGCCCCTAGAGTCAAAAGGGGCCCTGAGGCTAAGGCGCCCAAATCACCTCTTATAAAGCTAGAATCAATATCGTGCCTCGCCCCCTAGAGTTAATAAGCCCCCTAGGCCTAGGCTAAGGTGACCTTCTATGCACTAACAAGAGCGTAGCAAACTTTTTCTAATAATCTTCATTTCGAGTCACTTTCGACGATTCTGCGCATCTCCAAAAATATTACTACCTCCTCTCTTCCTCACTAAGACAACAAAAGGAGAAAAGAAAACAAGAATAAGGGAAATTATGTACATACCCGGGCTGCCTCCCGGTAGCGCTAGTTTAGAGTCCTGCACGACTTGGTGAACTTCAATCTTTATTGTGATGAGGGAACATAATGAAGTTGTATAACTTCAATCGCTCCAACGTGAGCACCTTGATGATATAATTTCAATCTTTGACCATTCACCTTAAAGCGTTCACCCGAATCACTCTCGACTTCAATCGAGCCAAATTTACCAACATGGGTGAGGGAGAAAGGTTCAGACCAACGAGATTTCAGTTTTCCGAGAAATAAACAACCGGAGTCGAGAATTGAACAATAGAACTTTATCCCCTATGTTGAATTCATGAGCAAGATATGCTTGTCATGCCACCGCTTGGTGAGCTCCTTGTAAACCCGAGCACTATCACAAGCACCAAGACGGAATTCTTCTAACTCATTCAGTTGCATGAGTCTTTTCTCTCCACTCAACTGCGGGTCCAAGTTAAGCTCCTTGATCGCCCACCAAGCCTTGTACTCGAGCTCGAGGGGTAAATGACATGTCTTGTTATAGACCAATCGGTAGGGTGAAGTACCAATAGGCGTTTTAAAGGCAGTTCAATAAGCCCGCAATCTGTCATCCAGCTTAGAGCTCCAATCTTTTCGAGCTTTTGACACAACCTTTTGGAGAATAGACTTAATTTCCCTATTAGACACCTCGACTTGCCCACTCGTTTGAGGGTGGTAGGCAAGTCCGGTGCGATGAGATACAACGTATTTAGCAAGCAAAGTATCAAGTCGCTTTTCATGAAAATGGCTTCCATCGTCGCTAATTATAGCCCTTGGAACACCAAAGCGGGGAAAATAGTCTTTTTAAATAGATATATTATTGTCTTAGCATCATTAGCAGGAGATGCTACGGCTTCCACCCACTTCGAGACATAATTAACCGCAACCAAAATATATCAGTTGCCCTTGGAAGACGGAAACGGGCCCTGGTAATCAATACCCCAAACATAAAAAAATTCTACCTCAAGGATCCCATTTTGAGGCATCTCATGCCTCCGAAAAATATTACCGGTCCTTTGACATGCGTCGCAAGACATAGTAAAAGCTTGGGCATTCCGAAAGAAGGTGGACCAATAAAAACCCGATTGGAAGACCTTGGCCATGGTTCGGCTCGGTCCATGATGACCACCATACGGTGATGAATGACAACTCTCTAAAATTCCTTGAAGTTTGGGACACATTGTCGGAAAAATCCATCCGCACACTCCTTAAACAAATAAGGATCATCCCCGAAAAATTGTCGAACATCATGTAGAAATTTTTTTCTTTGTTGACAAGAAAGATCAGAGGGTAATACCTTGCCAACCAAATAATTAGCATAATCCGCATACCAAGGACCTTCGTTTTCACCGGTGGTTAAAGCCATAAGAGAATCATCAGGAAAAGAGTCATCTATGGGGATGACAACTCCTTCCTTCTCAACTGTTAGTCTCGATAGATGGTCCGCAACGGCATTTCCCGCTCCCTTCTTATCCCGAATTGATAAATCAAACTCTTGGAGGAGGAGGATCCATCGAAGCAGTCGGGGCTTCGCTTCTTTTTTAGCGAAAAGGTGATGTTGCAGCGTAGAGAGGCCATGATTACGTTGTTGAAGCAACAACTGGTCAAAGCTCAACACCGTATGAAGTCCCAAGCAGATGCTCACAGGTCGGAGAGGTCGTTTCAGATTGGGGAATGGGCCTGGTTAAAATTGCAGCCTTATAGGCAAGAGAGTGTGCAGATGATGAGGAATCAGAAGCTTGCCCCAAAATTCTATGGTCCGTTCCGGGTGCTTGACAAAGTGGGGAAGGTCGCTTACAAGATTGATTTACCCGCTGGGTCAAGGACTCACAATGTATTTCACGTCTCGCAATTGAAGATGTTCAGGGGCCAGCTGCCCAGTGCAGTCCATATTCCCCATTGGATGCAGGGTTTGGATGATGATGCTGTTTTGAAACCCGAAAGGGTTATTGACAGGAGAACAGTGAAGAGACAAAATGCTGCAACAGTCCAATTTTTGATTCAGTGGGAGGGCTTTGCTGAAAGTGAGGCAACGTGGGAGTTTGCGGATGAGGTTGAGAGGAAGTATCCTGACTTCTACGCAGAATTACTGTCGACTTGAGGTCAAGTCTTTTACAAGGGGAAGAGTATGATGCAGTAGCAATAACTTGAGCATTGTACAGTTCAGTATTTTTGCATTATACGTGTCATTCAGTTACAAAGTTTGTTACACATTTTGTGTGGATATAAATACATTACTCAAATGTAATCTCAGCCACTCATTTTTACAATATACAAACCCGATTTCTATCTCTATCTCTTTCTTTCTCTCTATTCTCTGTGATAGTATTGTAGAACTCGAGCATATTCTTCGCCATTGCTGAGGATAGCTCCTGCACTACATCAAAAGGTACTTAAGAGCCACATGATCGGTAAACACGATAACTTCCAAACCAACCAAATAGGTTCTAAACTTCTCCAAAGCATACATTATAGCAAGTAATTCTTTCTCAATTGTTGCATAATTTACTTGAGCATTGTCAAGTGTTTTACTAGCATAGTATATGGCATGCAAGACCTTGTCTTTCCTTTGACCCAAAACCGCTCCCACCGCATAATCATTTGCGTCACACATTATCTCGAACGGCAAATTCCAATCAGGTGACTGAATAATCGGAGCCAAAATAAGGGCCTACTTAATCCTGTTAAAAGCTTCCACACACTCATTAGTAAAATAGGAAGGGACATCCTTTAGGAGCAATTGTGTAAGTGACTTAGCAATTTTCGAAAAGTCCTTGATAAAACGGCGATAAAATCCCGCATGATCAAGGAAACTCCTCACCCCCTTCACATTAACGGGTAAAGGTAATTGCTCAATTACTTTCACCTTCGCTTTATCCACTTGGATGCCCTTTTCGGAGACAACATGACCTAGTACTACACCTTCAGTAACCATAAAATGGCAGTTTTCCCATTTCAAGACCAAACTGGCCTCTACACATCGATTTAAGATGGTATCTAAGTTAGCTAAACAAGCTAAAAAACTCATACCATACACACTAAAGTCGTCCACAAACACTTCCATGATGGACTCGATGTAGTCGGAGAAGATGTTCATCATGCATCTTTGGAATGTGGCAGGCGTGTTACATTACCCGAATGGCATCCTGCGATATGCGAAAGTGACATAGGGACAAGTAAACGTGGTCTTTTCTTGGTCAGTGGGGTGTATCGGGATTTGGAAGAATCCTGAATATCCATCTAAATTACAGACATACTTATGAGAGGCTAACCTCTCAAGCATTTGATCGATGAAGGGTAATGAGAATTGGTTTTTAAGGGTAGCAGTGTTCAGCTTTCTATAATCTATGCACATTCTCCATCCCGTCACAATTCGTGTAGGGATTAACTCGTTCTTCTCATTCGGGGCCACAGTGGTCCCTCCCTTCTTGGGTACAACTTGCACCGGACTCACCCATTTTGAATCGGGAACCACATAAATAATTCCCGCATCCAACAGTTTCATAACTTCCTTTTTTACAACCTCTTGCATATTCGGGTTCAACTTACGTTGACCCTGGACACAAGAACGATGACCTTCCTCGAGGTTAATCCTGTACATACATAAATCGGGACTAATACCCCTCAAGTCATTATCAAGACTATACCCCAAAGCCTTTTTATTTTTCTTTAAAACAACTATCAGATCACAAAGTTGTTGCTCAGCTAAATCAGCACTTACAATCACGGGGAAACTCTCGATATCGTCTAAGAAGGCATATTTTAGGTGAGACAGAAGTGGCTTACGCTCCAGAACGGTTATGTCAATGGAAAATGAGGTGTGTACGATGTTTGTTACATCGACACCTTGCTCCTCGGTGAGCAATCTACCATCCAAAGCATCTATAGTAGCAGAGTCTACGGAAGCATCACTTGCACACGCTTCCAAACATATCAAAGCCTCTAGGGGGTCCTGTATAAGGGACGCCTCCATAGAATCATGAACTAAGACATCTACTACATCAATCATACAATAAGAATCTGTTATCATCGGATTCTTAAGTGTACTATTCAAGCAGAAAACAATGGTGTCTCCACCCACTTCCAAAGTTAATTTCCCGCTCTTGACATCAATCACTGCACCGGCGGTGTGCAAAAAATGGTCTGCCCAATATTATAGCAATTTGGGTGTCCTCGGCCATGTAAAGGACGATAAAATCAACCGGGATAAAAAAAATTCCGACTCTAACGGGAACGTCTTCTAAAACTTCCAAATGGCGTTTTATGGAACGATCCGCTATCTGCAAAGTGACACTAGTACACTTAAGAGGACCCATATCAAGTTTTTCACAGACGGAATAAGGCATGACACTTACACTAGCACTTAAATCACATAAAGCCTTATCGATCGATAAGGTGGCAATAGTGCAAGGGATCAAGAAACTACCGGGGTCCTTGAGCTTTGGTGGGGCTTTGTTCTACAAAAATGCACTACACTCTACAGTAAGAGCGACGGTTTCTACCTCACCAATGCTTCTCTTCTGAGTCAAGATATCTTTCATGAACTTGGTATAAGAAGGGACTTGCATAATGAGCTCAGTAAATGAGACCGTAACTTGCAAATTGTTCACAACCTCCATGAGCTTGCCAAATTGAGTAGTTTCTTTCCGATTCTTCAAATGACCCGGGAATGGTACTTGGATTGTTGGACTAGTCGGAGTGGGAACGGGAGGAGTAGGTTGTGGAACTTGATCATCACCTGGAGTTCCCACAATGACATTCTCCTCGACATCTTCCACTATAACCTTCTCTTTCTCGACCGGTTTATCATCTTTAGGCATCGATGGACCCTTATAGTGTGTGCCACTACGAAGAGTGATCGCATTAGCCGTATCATGTTGTTGATCGCCTTGAGAAGGGAGTTTACCTTGTTGTCGCGTTGCTTGTGACGCGACAAGGTGTCCGACTTGGTTCTCCGAATTTTTAATGGCATTATTCTTGGCTTGATCATTCTTTTACATTTGAGCCATCATAGAGTCTTGAGTCTTAGCCATCATCTGCAACATATTTCTAGGTTCGATCATCTCACTAGAACTCGAAAAGGAATTCCCTTGAGCTTGCGCGGAGGATTGGCCGAAATTCTGCTGACTAGTACCAAGATTCTGATGAGAATTCTCGAAGTTTTGATTGGAGTTGCCAAACTTTTGGTGTTGACCCGAATGAGGTCGCTGCTGATAACTTCCTTGGTTTTGGAAATTCCTTTGACTTTGAAAACTTTGTTGATTCTGATAAGTACCTTGATTTTGGAATTGCTGCTTGTGTGGGGGAACATAAGCCGGTGTAATAGGCGGATTCAAGACATTAGTGCTACGATAAGAAAACTAGGATGCATCATATCCCGTTTGATTTATATAAGGATAATGCAGGCGCATGGAATGGAATGCATTTACTTGTTCGATAGAGCCCATACAATCTTGAACTTGATGATCCGCAGCACCACAACGAACACATGAATATTCTTGCCTGGCATGCACGTGATGCATTCCTCCTCCCCATTGAGAATTCGACGCTTCAAAAGAATTGAACTGCTTAGATAAAGCAGCTAATTGAATAGCCACGGCATTAGAAGACCCACTATCACCGGAGTTGGATCGCATGTTACCACGTGGATTACCCCATTGGGAGTGGTGAGATGTCATTTCTTCAATGGTTTGCCACGGTTTATCATCGTCCACATTACATTGGAACCGCCCATTGCATGTCGAATCAAGAGTACTTCGGCAATCATCATATAGTCCATTATAAAATTGGTTGCAAAGGAACCAAACCTTAAAACCATGGTGCGGGCATTCTTTCACAAGCTTCTTGAGCCGCTCCCACGATTCATAAATATTTTCATTCGAAGTTTGACGAAAATTGGTGATTTGACTTCGGAGCATGTTCGTCTTCTGTGGCGGATAATAATGCTTGTAAAAGGCAAGGGCAAGTGAGTTCCAATCGGTTATCCCCTCGGTGACTTTATCGAGATCAGTAATCCACTCTCTAGTGGAATCCCGTAGTGAGAACATGAAGAGCATCTCAATGACTTGTTATTAAGTGACTCCGGCCGGGAGTGGAATCGTAGAACAATAATCGGTAAAAATCCTCATATGCTTGTGAGGATCCTTTTTAGGGTCACCTCCAAGTTTATTCTTTTCCACCAAAGTAATAAAGACGGGTCGGATCTCGAATGTACCTTGAGTGGCAGTTGGTCGTTTAACCAACTTAGGAAGAGTACTTTGTTCGAGCTCCGAGTGACTAGAAAGTTTCGGCATTGTTAAGGTCGGAGGTGGTATAATAAACTCGCACTAAGATTGATCTCCCTCTTCAAATGACTGATTCTCAGCTACACAATCAGTATAGATAGCTTCCAAAATTTCAAGATCGGGAGCTGGGGAAATCTCTTTCCAAAATTGTCGTCGCCTACGAAACGTTTTCTCTGGTTCAGGGTTAAACGGAGTAAGCTATGATGACCGAAAAGATCTGGGCATAAGCAAACACTACAAGAAGGAGTGAGATCAATCTCAAGGAGTTTAATTCCTTTAGACGAAAGGGAGCAAAAAGAAACAAGCTTAAAAAACAAGAAAAACCGTTTCCTCGGCAACGGCGCCAAATTTGATATGGCTTAAGTCGTCTCACCAAATCAAGAATAACCCAATGCTACTAACAAGAAGATAGTGGGAAGTAAGGTATTGTATCCACAGGGAAGCGGTCAAAAATGTCTAATAGTTATGGCGATTCTAAGATGCTATAAACGGTTGGTTGAAAGAAATATCTAAAAGATTACTAAAATGCGATAATGAATAATAGATTCTATAAATGAGATGAGAACTAAGGTCACGGGTTCACGATAGGCGTTCGACATATATGCGACAACAACAATAAACACATAAACATGTTAGTTGTCTATAACATGTTCTCTCGAATCGTATCAACCTAGGAAGGATCTAATGGGCTTTCGCAACTTATTAGACTTCCTACCAAATCCGCGCGCGATCTAATCCCAATTCGGCTTTCGCACAAGAACTAGAATTTTCCAATCGGATTAAAAAGTTGTCGCCTTTAACAGATTAATCACCAAATAAAACATGCGAAAATGGCACTAGCACAATTACGAGTTAATATTGAAGTAGCAAAGTCGTGTAATAACCCATCGATCCCCCTCGACCCTAGCGAGAAAATTAACTACTAATAATAGTTACGGAACAACAAATCGAAAATATATAATTCATGATAAAAAAAGGTAAATAAATCTAATGATAAACATCGAGAATCTAGTAACCTAAACGAAACAACAAATCGTAAGTAGAGAAATTGATAATGAACCCAGCAATTAACAATGAAGATTGAAATATAAAACTAAGAATTGCATAAACGAAATTACCGAAATCGAGTACGAGTTCCAGTCGAAGTACGGAATGCTAAAAGTCACGTAGTAGTTTTTGTAAGAAATGCTAAATAAAAGTGATGATCTGCCAAACAAGTCTCCTTCTTAGTTAAATACAAACTTGGCGGAAAAGGCTGGGTGTGCACGCCGGCCGACCGGCAGGGGGCCGGTCGGGTACAGGGGCCGAACCACAACATAAATTAAGCCTAAAATCTTCCAAAATTAAGTAATGTACACCCAAGCCGGTGCACAGGGGGCCTGTCCTCAGCAGGGTGGCACGCACATCACACTTGAAGCTTGGGTTGGGCCGCTTCTAATGGCCCAATGAATCAACTCGTCTCAAGTTCTTCTTTGCCTAAACGACTTATGGCACGGGTCTCGTTTCAGGATCGTTCTTCTAACCAGATATGAGTGTAGAGGCGCATGGAAATCAGAAATTATGTAAGATCTACAAAAACACTCACTCAAGGCAAAATGTTAGAAGAAACGGCTCTAAAGAGCGCATTCCGACCGAAAAAGACAACGAAATCGAGGGAATAAAACTATATAAAGACAACACATCATAAGGATGTGGGGTTTTACTAATAGGCCAAATAGGCAAAGGGTTTCATTAATTTGTCCAAACAAACGTATACAAAGATTTTCATTAATTTGCCCAGGTATATTTAGCCTATTTCACACTAAATGAAAATGTGTTTTTTTAAAGTTTTCTTTCTAAAAGTTATGTTTTCGATCTTTTCATTTATTTAAACTTCAAAATTTTAATTCGTTGTATTAATTTTAAAATTTCCAAGTGTACATTTTTTTGGCTTTAGATGATCGTTTTCTTAGTTTATTAAGTATTTAGTTGTTCTTTTTTTTGTTTTATTAGATGGTTGATAACCAAGATCGTAGAAATAAACTTCACGCGTCATACCGTAATAAGAAGTTTCGAGTTGTATTAAGGTCGGAAAATATTGATAGGACTAATGTAGAAAAAGGATGTTGTTGTAGAGGATGGCGTCAATGTAGAAGATGATGTTAAGGAGGAGGCGGGGATTAAGGGGGTGAGTGAGGCATGTATTGTACGGGCGAAAGATGACAAGTTTCATGCAACATACTCAGAGGGTTCCAACAGTACGATCTCGGCACGTAAGAGACCTAAGTCTTAGGGTAAGGATATGTCGTGGTATTTGCAGGCTCCAGCTAATACCAGATGTGATTCTTAGTTTTGGGGGTCATGTAGCTCATTTTCTTGGTCGTTGTGGTTTACTTGGGTCTTTCGTTGTTTTTCTACCCGACCATTCTCTATCGCAGATGATAATTTTATACGGCGGAGTTTTTTAAAGATGATAACTCTTCGATGACAAAAAAATCCGTTTTTGAGTGCAACTTCTTTGCAAAAACGATACGCATCTTCAGATCTCGCAAACAATTTTGGAGATCTAATCGGTCACTATAATGTACACCATCACCCGCGGTAAGAAGTGAAACGTAAATGACCTGCTGACGGACAACATTACGTACATCCGTAAATAAAAAAAGGAATTTTAGTGTAAAATAGGCTAAACTACTAGGTGATTTTAGTGTGAAACACACTAAACTGCCATGTAACTTTTGTGTAAAACAGACTAAACTACTAGGTGACTTTAGTGTAAAACAAACTAAACTGTCAGGTCAGTTTAGTGTAAAACAGACTAAACTCTCATGTCAATTTAATCTCTTTTACCTTAAACAGACTTTTTCCGTGAAAAAAAATCGTGCATCATACCTCTGGTTCTCAACCAACATCATTATCATCATCGTTACCACTACTAGGTTGATCATCACCCACACTACTACCATCGTCGCCGCTATCTCCACCATTGCGACCATCGTCGTCAGCCGCTACAAAACCATCATCAGAATATCTATATTGTTGTTGCTTGTTGAAGTCATTATTAAAATTTGAATGATTAATATTATTTTGATCGTCAGTGTATTGAAAAGACGATTGACAATTAAATAAATCGTTAAAAAACTCGTCCATAATAGTCGAGTTTTTTAAGACAATAAAATTTTGTGTTGAGTCCACTAAATTTTTCATCGGATATATATGTCATGTTCAATAAATGTTTCGAATTAATTACGTTATTAGTTGTTGGGTTGGTAGTAGCTTCGTTACCTACAATTTTCTATTATATCATACGCATACGGTTTTGACACATCGAATATCATTAAGATAAATCAAATCACATACGGAGTATTTTTTAATAAAATATTTATTTTTAAGAGAATACTTTGTAACTAACATTAAATATATAAAACAAAAAGGGTGTTATTTAGTAATTTTTGGGAGCGTTATTTAGAAAACACCATAGTAATGTTATATGTACAGTTACATGGGGGTAAACTCTTGTTTGTGATGATGAGAATATCTATTATAAACGTGTGACAAGTCCAATAATACTTTTTTGAATAGATAAAGATAAACCCATGTGAAGACAATAATATTCAAGGGAAGACCAGACTTCTTATTGCATGGAAGGGCAAGAGAATTTGTGTTCCAAGTTGTAGTGGTCCGTATAACGGCAACAATTGAGGGAAATGAAATGTGGAGAAGATGAGGGAAGCACGTATAGAAATAGAAATAGAAGTAGACAAAAGATATTGACCAAGTATTCCAAGTTGACAAGTAACGCGATTTCTCATTCCTCACTTTCCCTGTTAATCTTTAAAAAATGCCACCTAAACTAATTAATTAATCCCAATCCAAATCTTGGTCATCCCTCTCACATGAATGAATCAATCATTCATTCATTCATTGTTTTACTCGTATTATAAAAGACTATTTTTATAATTACTCGTATTATCCTTTCTTGGAATTGATCCATAATTAACCAACCAACCCTGTTTGTTGTTTGTTGTTGTTGTTCTTGTGTGTTTGTGGAGGAAGGAAATAAATAAAAATGATGATGACAATGGAAGGAACGATGGATGTGAATGTATTGGATGATATAATAAGAAGATTATTAGAGGGAAAAGGTGGGAAACAAGTGCAATTATCAGAAGGAGAGATCAGGCAGTTATGTGTCAACGCTCGTAATATCTTCCTTTCTCAGCCTAATCTTTTGAAGCTTCATGCCCCCATTAGGATCTGTGGTCACTACTATTCTCTTTTCTTTTTTATATTTCATTTCTTGCTTTCATTCTATCATCTCACCTCACCTCAAATGGGTTTCCATCGGGGGAGGGATTATTATTATTATGTTGTTGTTGTTGTTGTTTTTTGGGTCCAATTTCGGTTATTGAAATGTTTCTGCTGATCCTTTGAATTTGGGGAGATGATCATGTAGTTCTCTTGGAATTTGAGAATGGGTCGTCCCTGGAAATACTATCGTCTTTTGGTTATGGCTTTTGTGGCTGATTCGCCCGTGAAAATTCGTGTCTTTTGTAGACATAATTCATAATTGGATCCTTGATGATCTGCATGCTTGTTTATGTGTTACTCCTATTATAGATTCATCATGCAGGCATGCGAGTCCGGAGATACGTCCCCTAAGGCAAAGTATGCTTATACATCTGAAATATTATGGAGGAGTTCATTTGTTTAGGATGGAGACATGATTTCAAAAGAATATGAAAAGTGAAAAACAGAAATCATAGATGTTTGAGAAATAAGGCTATAAAGTTGATGAATGTTTCATACACCATCTCTTCATCTACTTTAATTTCTTCCGGCAAGGACAAGTTTCCGATGCTAAGGGTCAATATGATGTTGCCTTTTGAGTGTTGTCTTATCAAGTGTCGGATTCAGGGAGATACCTATTACATTCTCCTTTGATGTTGACTTATGAAGAGTAGAAAGCAGAGTGTTTGAGTGAGTGTGTGTGTGTGTGTGTGTGACGAAGTAGGTGAAACTTGGAGTATGAGATTGTAGAGCAATGTAGCTCATTCTTGCTGAATGATACAGTATTGTATTATAGTATAGAAAATGACTGAGTATATTCTTTCAAACTAAGCTTAATGTGAATACCCCCTTTACACAGGTGATATCCATGGTCAATACCAGGATCTTCTGGGACTTTTCGAGTATGGGGGCTATCCCCCATCTTCAAATTACCTCTTCCTCGGAGATTATGTGGACCGTGGCAAGAAAAGCTTGGAGACCATATGTCTTCTTCTAGCATATAAAATAAGATACCCGAAAAAGATTCATCTTTTGCGAGGAAACCATGAAGATGCAAAAATCAACCGTGTCTATGGATTCTATGATGAATGTAAAAGAAGATTTAACGTCCGTCTATGGAAGATTTTCACTGACTGCTTTAATTGTTTGCCCGTCGCTGCACTTATAGATGAAAAGATATTTTGTATGCACGGTGGCCTCTCTCCAGATCTTCAGAACTTGAACCAAATAGATGAAGTTCAAAGACCGACTGATATACCAGACAACGGTCTCCTTTGTGATCTTCTTTGGTCAGATCCAAATCATAATGTTGAGGGCTGGGCAGACAGTGATAGAGGTGTTTCTTGTACATTTGGGGCTGATGTGGTTGCTGACTTCTTGGAAAAGAATGATCTCGATCTTATTTGCCGTGCTCATCAAGTAAGAATTTCTGTGCAGAGAATGAATGAATTTCTTTATCTCAAAGCTTCACTTCTATACTTCTGTTCGGTTTGGTTAAATCACGTAGTACTCACAGAGCTACTGTGCCTATTACCTGCTATATGTTTTTCCCACTCGGCTACAAGTGTGAACAGGTCAGACTGGTTAGATATTCCGTATCTGACATGTAACCGAATTGAAGTATCGAAGTAATACAATTTGTAACTTGTGCTTCATGAGACGAAAACCGATAAACTCAAGAGATTATGGGGATTGGGGAATATCCAATTTGTGCTTGATAAAGTAATGCAATAAAATGGGGCGTGATCAATATTTTTTTTTTCCTCCAGGTTGTAGAAGATGGATATGAATTTTTTGCGAACCGAAGATTGGTAACGATATTTTCAGCTCCGAACTATGGCGGGGAATTTGACAACGATGGAGCCCTTTTGAGTGTTGACAAAGCCCTAGTCTGCTCTTTCCAAATAATGAAGCGGCTTGACCTTGGAAGTAGTTCCAAAGTTCAACTTAAAAAGGTACTAAATAACATCTCTACTGGCTAATACGAGTATGTTAGATCATAAAAACAGCTCTTTTACATTTGGCTATCCTGTTCCTGTAGACATCCACCTAGCATAACAACCGAGTATTGCATGAGACGGTTTCACTCTCGTTGAGAGTGTGAGATCCTCCCAAATCCTTGTATCATCTTGTGATTAAAATGCCAATGTGTCGTTATCGGAAAATTTATTGACTACAAATAATACTTTTGAACAGGTACCAAAGCCGGAGAAACCCGATGAAAATTGATTAGGTATATGAAAGATGTAATCACCTCCATGAGTTCAGAAAGTCAGTACCTGAAGGAGTCATGGCTTGAAAAAGTTAATACGTCGAAACCTGTAAATGAATACCATACTGTTTAATTCCTTTTGAGTTGCTGTAGGTCTCATTTGTTTTTACATGCATCACTTGCTTTGCATTTTGTATGCAAATCTCTTGAGTAGAGGTCGCCCTCCCTTTGGTTTCTGAATTTTTAGTGGTTTTTTTTTTGTATTGAAGCTGTCTCTAAGTTTGTTTGCAGGATTGTGACATTGGATATACATTCTGCAGTTTTATTAGTATGAATATATGATTGTGTATTTAAATCTGAAATTTTTTCGTCATTTTTGACGTCTCCACAGCTCCACTTAACCGAGTTCAAGCGGAGAACATTTATGAGTTCATTGTGATATCGTTTAAGGCTTGAAAACCATCATTACTACGTAGGCTTTAAGTTTTAACACACGAGAAACATAAAGCATAAAGCCTTGCAAGGTCTTCATGCGTAATAAGGATGTTACCATCTCGGTGAACCGAGTGACCAACATCATTGACCAACATCATTACAAGCCATATACTAGATAACCCAGAACATGATTATTCAATAATCTGTATACGATACCACCTTTACTAACGATGGTATATATGTTGTCATACATGTGACCTTTTTCTTATAGACACCAAGGCAATTTTTTGATCATGTCATATATAACTAGGCCTGACCCAATTTGTCAGCTCTATTCAGAATCACTAATTCTCAAATGAGACGGTCTCACAATAATTCAGAATTATATTATATCGTGTACCGCTGCACTCGGCCAGCAATCATCTTTTATAATTATATTCACAATTTCACTCTGTTTACAAATTCTTACGGATTCTAAAATCATCTTTAACCATGATCTCTCTTCTCATCATCAACATGATGAAGACTTCATCATCTCAAGTATCATCAAGTTCATTATGGCTCAAGTATCATCAAGAATTGATGATTGATGAATAACTTGATGAACAACCGGTGAGAAAGGGAACCTCGGTTTTGTGATAGAGAAGAGAGAAGAAAATAGTATCTCTTTCGCTCTTTTAAGATCTTCTCACTATATACCCCCTCTATCTTGTTCGATTTGCTTTTATATTCACTGTGAATATTATTTTATTTAAAGACAAACAAATGAAAGAAACGGAGAGCGTATTAATTTAGGTGAGAATAAAATAACTAAATGGAAAAATCTCAGAGATTAGAGGAAATATTTATTTTTTCTTTACACATTTAATTTTTATCAATAAATCATAAATTAATATCACTAATTTTGTTTTATTTTTCTGGCCGATAGTTTAACATACATATATTGATAGTACGGAGTATTTGAAGTTATATAAACGAAAAAATAAATTATGAAAAAAAAGTGGGATGATGAGTATGTGTTGATAATGGTTTGAAGATCAGAGCGTTGAGAAATTGTGAAATGATTGAGAGAGGGTGAGATTATTGTTGGACATAGTCCAAGAATGTTGAGGAATACCCTCCCCAAAATCTATCCTTGAACGTACTAGTTTAACCCATTATTTTTTGAGTTTTTTATGTAAGAAATTATCTTTTATTTATGTGTTTCGTGAACAACTACTTTTTATTTTATTTTTGGCATTCAACTACCTATTATTTCCAATTTTTGTTAAAAACTACCTAAATCTAATTTTCGGTGATCAGAAGTCAACTTTTCGGCGTTGACTAAACCTGAAGTTTTTTTATTTCGTGGAAACTACCTTTTATTCTAAATATTTTGTGATCGATTCCTTTTTTCAAACAAAACTTGCAAAAATTCAATCAAACATAAACATTTCAAACAAACATTGTTGTAAATTACTTCTACCAATATCTCTTGATCCCAAAACATGAAGGGTTATTTAACAACAATAATACCAACTATAGAGCGTCTTCTCAAAATAATATCAATTTTAATAAATCTGAGAATAATACGTATTATTGGAGTAGTTAAACAAGAGTAGTATAGGTGACCGGTTACCTATAGAACCCTTCCACCTTCCTTTTTCATCTTTAATTTTATTTAACGACAATAATACCAACTATAGAACGTGTTCCAAAAATAATTCCAATTTTAATAAATCAAAGAATAATACGTATTTTTGGAGTAGTTAAACCAGAATAGTATAGATGATCAGTTAGCGGTAAAACCCGTTCACCTTCCTTGTTCGCCTTTAATTTATTTCATATTACTTCACTCATTTTCACTTAGTGTACGGGGCATTAAATGTCATTCATGTCCTCCGTCTCCCTCTTCCTTCAAGTTTTCAACCTCACCAAATCTAGCTAACAATACAATCCTACAACAAAATCAACACCTTAATCTAAACGAAACATATATGAAAAAAAACTAAAGAAGAATGAAGGGTAATGGAGAGAGAGAATGAAGGAGAGAAATAAGGAGAGGTAGACCTGACAAAATTGACCCGACCCGAATAAACCAAACTGGCCCCGACCCGACACCTGAATTGAAGACTTGATTTTGAGCCGTAATCCGAATTAACCCGAGCTAACTCGAAACTGACCCGACTATTGTTATAGAAAACGAGTCGATATCTCTAAAAAAGTTGAAAACAACAAACCTGAGAATGACTCGAACCCGAAATTATCTGACCCGACCCGAAGTTGATCCACATGGTTCACCCGTTATCCGGGTGTAAGTAGGAGGATGGAGGATAAGTAACAGGTTAAATATTAATAAGGTGACCTGATATAGCAGGTTATAAAGTCACTTATACTACTCTTGTTTAACTACTCCAATAATACGTATTATTCTCAGATTTATTGAAATTGGTATTATTTTGGGAAGACGCCCTATAGTTGGTATTATTGTCGTTAAATAACCCAAACATGAATTCATCTTTAATCAACTTAACTGCAAATAAGACAACTGAAAAGGGTAGAAAATAATTTATTTATGCAACATTTGAATGTTTACATTTTTTAGTTATCTTATAAGTACTCTTTTAACATTTGTAGATACACGTAAATTTTTCTAGATAACCAATTATTTTAACAAGTGGTTGGTTGATTAAAAAGTGTTTTGATAGATCGTGATTAACAACATGAATGAATGATTAAAATGTTAATGGGTGACATTATTTTGTTTTAAAAAAAACTAAATTAAGGTTTAAATTGGAGAATGTTGGGTTTGTTGATGATGACAATGCCTATTTAACTTCTATTCTAGTTTAATCTTATAGGTTAATCGTCATTAGTGCGATAATTATCAAATGTGCTAATCCAAAAATGATGATATCAAGACAAGCCAAAGCTACCCAAGATAAAGATCAAGAACTTCAAGAGAAGAGAATAGAATCGAGTCTAAGTCCATAGTCACTAAGAATGGCAAAGTGTGTGTTTTTTGCTACAACAGTATGCAACAGTCGGACTGACTGTTACATCGTTCGACGGCTCTTAATGGTTCAAAAAGATTTTGATTTTAAAAGTTAAATCTTCAGAAAAATCTTTTCACAAATTTAAATTGACTTTGAAAAAATAAGATTTCTTTAAGAAAAAGGGATGGTTTGGTTTCTTGTAAATCAATACATAACTTCTCCAAGGTTTTTCAAAAATGGTTCTTCACTTTTGAAAGTGAACTTGAATAGATTCTACTTTCAAGTATCGCCTTTCAAGTAAACACTTCCCTTTATTTTTGGTAAGCCTTAAGCATGCTTCCCTTTCTTATTGAAAAAACTTTCTTTTTTAACATAGTCAAAGGTATTCTTTTGATCTTTGGATTTTTCAATGAGGCACATTCTTTTACCAATTTCCACATCTACTATAAAAGAAACTCATTTGCCTCATTTATTTCTCAAGACTTTCAAACGAAAAATTCATTTATTGCATTTTGTTTTCGAAGGTTTTTATCTCAAAAGCATTTTGCAAAGTATTTTCAAAAGAGAAAGTCTTCAGTAATTTCTAAGTCACAGTCGAACACACTGTCACAGAATCACACACACTCTTGTCTAACTTGATTTTCAATTGTAATCTTTGTAACCTTCTAAGTTATTAAGAGTCGTAGCTGGAGTAGGCTATTGGTCGTGACCAGAGTAGGTAATTGGTGAGTTAGAGACGGAGTAGTCTTGTAATCTCAAATCGTAACCGGAGTAGGTTGTTGGTCGTAACCGGAGTAGGTTATGTGTCGCATTTCATTGTAAGGGTCTTTTGATTTCGAAGTAGATTTCTAAAGAAAAGCAATAAGAAAAGCATTGGACGTAGGCCTTTAGAGTGTTGGCCGAACCAATTCAAAAATATCGTGTTTTTATCGTGTTCTTGATTTTTCGCTGCATCTCTCGATAAATGATAAGTGTAGTTTGTAGTGCCTATTTTGTTGTGTTTGGTTCCCGTTTCTCTTGTGGATCGCTCCTTGGGAGCGGTTTCTGGGCTACTCATGCTTCTTCTAGTTCGTTTTAGGTCCCCAAGACCATTCATGAAGAATTGGAACGATTCCGACTCGTTTCATACACTTTTTGCAGCCAACGAAGTGAAGGAACGATCACTCGATGCCTTGGATTCGATCCCGAGACCTTGGGACCCGATCCCGAGCCCCTTAGACTTGATCCCGAGCCCCGAGAATCGATGAGAAACCCATGAGAAGCAAGGAGAGACCTTAAAGATCATATTGGAGGCCTACAAGACCCATCCCCGTCGGGAAGGACCTCATCCCGTCCGGGATGAGGTGCACAAAATGCGAAGGGTCTGTTTTGGGTCCGTCCCCGACGGGACCATTTCGTCCCGGACGGGACCATTTCATCCCGGACGGGACCATTTCATCCCGGACGGGATGAGGCAGCTGTAGCCCGCATTTGCTTCTTTTCTTCTCCTTTGTTCTTGTAACCCTATAAATACCCCCCTCTTGTAATCTAAGCTTATGTTCTTCATTACCCACAAAACCCTAGACTACTTTAGCATAGATTAGCATAGATTAGAGTAGATTAGTCGTTAATTAGTCCTTAATCTAGTTAGCTAATCTTGTATTAAGGGATCTCTTGAAGAATCCATCCAATCTTGACAACATTGGTGGAGGTTTTGGGTGTTCTTAAGATGCAAGTGTTTGCCTTTTTCATTCCTTTGTAGTTTGGTATAATCCTTCTTATCTCTTTTCTCTTAATCTTTATAGTTAATCAAGTTTTCATCTTTGTATCTTGTTTGTTATTGTTTGTTGTTCATCTTGTTTGTGTATTGTCTTGTTCTTATGTTGTGGGTTTCTCTAGTTTGTGTTGATATTCCTTTAGATATGTGTGAGTAGTTATCCCCTAGGGTTAGTAGGGGGATTGGGTGTGATTTGGGATGATTAGGGTGAGATGGGTGGTACTAGATGTTGTTTTTGTTGATTACCAATTGCCTTGCACTCTACATGCTCGATGAGTTGCTTGTGAGACTCGAGACGATCAATCCTTGTTTTTCTTGCCTCTTCTCTTGTATGTGTGTGTTTGGTTGTAGGTTTGGTAACCTCATTAGTAGCGAGAGTGTGGTGAGGGTGACCCCCAGGCCGTTTAAGTAGCGAGAGCCCGATCGGAACCTAGGCTACGAAAGCACGCTAGTAACCCCGTCTTTCCCCTTTTTATGCCCTTGGCACCCATGAACCCGACCTAGCCCTAGTTTCTTCTTATCGATTTATTAGCTTCCTTTTGTCATTAGTTATTCGTTTAGCCTTGTTAGCTCGTGTTTTAGACCTTAGCTTAGTCTTTAGTCTATCCGCTAGATTAGCTTGTCTTGAACCTAGTCTTTGATCGTAGCATACCTTAGTCCGACACCCCGTCCTTGTGGATTCGACCCGACTTGCCCTAGCTACCCAGTTAGATTAGTTGGTTATTATTTGGTGGCGGGATCGACGACAAAACACTCCCATCAAATTGGCGCCGTTGCCGGGGACGGCGTAGTTTAGACTTTTGTGTGCTTAGTTTTGGACTTTGTTCTTGATTTTTGTGTTTTCTTCTCCTTGTGTATCTCCGTTCTAATTCTTGTGTGCTATTCTCCCTTCCTAGTGCCTCAAAAGCACTAGGCTACTAACGTTTGCTCAAGTGCTTCTAGTTCATCCTAGGTATCAAAGCAACGTTATGGAAATGGCACGTCCTAGCTTCCATCAATCGTCACGGGACAACTATGGGGCAAATTGCCAAGTCCCAAAATTTCACCAACCGTATCAACCTCATCAACAATCTTACGAATGCCCTCCATATGGTTACCATGAAAGTTGTCAAGGATCATTCCAACATCCTAACAACTACCAAATATCCCCACATGACCCACAACCAAAAATCCCCAACTTTGAGACTTGTCAAATGATGATTCAATTGCTAAAGGGTCAACAAGAGGCGATACCTCTAATGCAAAAGAGTCAACAAGAGATGATGGTTCAATTACAAGGGGTTAGGGAGGAGTTTAGGGCCCAAAAAGCGGTGCAAGATGCTCGAATCGATGCACTCATGGCTCGCATCACAATGTCGGCCACTCGAACTCCACAAATTGTTGGGGAAGGTTCATTTGGGCAACAAGGTCGGGTGTCTCCACAAGAAAGTCAACCCGATTATGAAGCCACGAATGAAGAAGAAAGGGTCAATCAAGAGACCATTGTTGAGTGTTGCTTGGATGGTGAAGATATGGGAAGAATGGAGGAAGTTGAAGCTTCAAGGGTCGACAATGCGGAGGGGTGTGAACATGATTCTCAAGGTAACTCTTGGGGAGCCGATGTATTGGCTATCAAATTGGATTTGTACGATTTTCTTCGTGATGAACCGGATCTTGACAATCCAAAGCCAAGTGAAGACATACCTCCTCTAGGCCATGTAGACAAGGTGAGTGAAAAGGAACGCAATACTTGGGAAAAAGAGGTAGATGCCTTATAACTCGCCTTGAATGGGAAATTGGAGGATCCTAAAGCCTCCAATGAAGAAAACTTGATGCCTTCACCTCCTTTATCGCACTCGGTTTCAAGTCCCTTGTCTTGTGAGACGGTTGATGAAGAGGATCCTTGTCGGGCGGTGGAAGAGGACTCTACACTCGACCCCGTAGAAGAAGCAACCCCCTTAGGGTGTGATCTCCCAACTCATAATGCCGAGCTTGACTCTAGACCACTATACCTACCGGATGGTCATAAGAGTCGTTGCTATCATGGTTTGGAAGACCCGAAAGATCACGAGAACCCCGAGCATAATGAAGATGATTGCTTCTTGTCTCCAACTTGGAAACTCTTGAAAGTAGCTAGGCTCGGCCATGTGAGCCTCAATGAAGATGTTGCTAGAGCATTTGACTTACTCCTTCGAGCTCTTGATGGCTATGGAGGTGTAGATGGTGAGAGTATCCTATTGTAAATATCTTTTTGAGCTTTTGTGTGTGTATATATGTTTGTTTGGATAGTTTGGTTTCTAGGATTGTTAGTGGTTTTGTGAAATTCTTGTGATTTGGTATTTTGATGAGCGATGTGAGGGAGGGATTTTGATGAATGTGTTTGAGCTTACTTGTAGGTGTGAAGTGAAGATGAATCTTAGAGAGGAGTGGTTATTGATAGAGCTTGGATTGTGAGCATGGGAGTCAGTTTTTGAAGCTTTGGTCAAGCTTTTGGGGTCATAGAGGATTTGAGGACTCTTCCCGGCCGAGAAGAGAGCATCCCGACCGGGAAGGTCGAGCATCCCGACCGGGAAGGATGTCATCCCGATCGGGATGAGTTACCAAAAATTGGGTTTTCTGGAGTGTCATCCCGACCGGGACGGGAGCTTCCCAACCGGGACGGGTGTGTCATCCCGACCGGGACCATCCATCCCGACCGGGATGATGCCCTGCTCCTTCTTTTGGCCTCTTCTTTGTCATTTGACCCCAC
This sequence comes from Agrostemma githago, assembly GCA_958450325.1. NCBI lineage: Eukaryota > Viridiplantae > Streptophyta > Magnoliopsida > Caryophyllales > Caryophyllaceae > Agrostemma > Agrostemma githago. The sequence continues at coordinate 62,049,132 of OY288240.1, forward strand.
CCAACCATTTCATATCCCCTCCCAACCTCCCGGCTCACCCTTGCCTCTATTATACCACCCTTACACTTCATTCATGAACCCTTGCACCAAGTTTCACATCAAATCCCACCTCCTTATACCTTTGTACTTCAATCATGCGGCCTTATTGAGAAGGAAGAGGAATAGCAATGACAAAGACAAGCTACGTGCCGATGTCGACCTATGAGACGATGGAGCGAGTGAGTTGCTACCGCATGGTACGACAACTATCCTTTCTTTTCCGTCTTTTATTGCTTGTCTTCTTTTGTTAGTTGCCCTTCCCCTTATCATTTGTGTCATGGTGGCCCTCGGGGCCTTGGTAATCGTTACTCCCGACTCTCGATGACGTGACTACATCGAGAGTCATTTGAAAAATCCAAATTTACAAGATTTTCACCCTTTTTGTGAGATTTAGTCGGATTTGGGCGGAATCCCGGCTAGGTGACTTGATTACACCTAGTCCTTCCCTCCCATTTCCTTTTATTCTCTTTCTTTTTATTTTTTCCCCCATCCATATCTTTTCCCGTCTCGGCCCATGGTGACTTGACTACACCCCGGCCGGAAACATTCTACCCTTTTCTCCGCTTTATTTTTGATTTTCAGCTTTATTTTCGTAGTTTCTTTTCTTTTTTTAGCGTCTCCATACACTACGGTCGAGCATGAGGACATTGCTCGGTTTAAGTGTGGGGGAGCGATATTCTATCGTAGTTAGTTTTATTTTTGTAGTTTTTTCGAAAAATCTTTAAAAACCCTAAAAATTTGAATTTTTTTCGCAAAAATCAAAAAGATTTTTACTTTGTGTCTTTTTCTTTTGTGTCTTTGTGTCGAGTTTTTGTGTTTTGTGTGTGTGTTTGTCCTTTTTCCCTATAGGTTCCTTGATCGCCTTAATCTTCGGAAAGCTCAAGACAACCGGTAACGTCATTCTATCTCTTTTCCTCTTTGTTTCTTGTGAAGTTTGGAGGAGAATTGTGATGATGTGTGCTCGGGTGGAGCTTGTTGAAATTTGTGGTGGTTGTGGTGGCTTGTTTGGAAATTCGGGGTGGTGTTTGTTATCTTTATGTTTTTGTTTTGTTTTGTTTTGTTGCCTTTGTCTCTTTTTCTTTCGTTCTTGTCTCGTCTTTGTTTTGTGATGTGTAGTTGTGTCTAGTGTGTAAAAAGGGTTTCAAAAACCCGGTTTTGAGGCTAGTGTGCAAGTGTTTACTTTCCCTTTCTAGTAGTATGAATCGAGTCTTGGACTTTAGTCTAGTAGAATGACCCTAAATCAATAGTTTCGTTGGTCCTTTACCTTGAGTCCACCTAGCTTACTAGGGATTTACTACGGGATTTGCATTTTGACAATTATGACCACCCACGGTGTGAAAAAGCCTTGGTTGCCGAGTCCCGTCCTTTAGGTGACCGTGTACGGAATTGTTTGATTAGTCCAAGTTCTCCCCTTTTTCTGGGTTTGAAGGGAAATCGCGACCCCCGACTTACCCATTTCCCTACCTCTCCTACACATATCCACAAAATAAAGTTGCAATTTGTTGAAATCTCTCTCTTTCTTAGTTGCGAAAAAGAAATGCCTACAACTCAAATCTAGCCAAAAGGGCAAAGGAAAGAAAAAGAAAGAAAAGATTGAAGAAAAAGAAAAGGCACAAAAAGCCAAAAAGAAAATACAAAAGATGAAAAAGAAATGGCATAGCAACACAAGAAGCAAAAATGCAAAAGAAAGAAAAATGCCAAAAGAAAACCGTCTCACAAAAAGATTCTCACCCTCTCAAAATAAGCCTTTTTCCGATCGTTACCGTGAAGAGCCTACCAAAGGACCGAGTCCCTAGGAAGGATGATAGCGGTAATGATCGGTCTTCCCTCATTTTGCAAACCTTATCCACCTTTTTACTTGGACTTGTTAGGCGGTTCTTAAGCATGGGACGACCCTCTTGGCTCATCGCTAAAGGGGGCGGGGTCTCACTTACCTACAGTGTCGACTAACACCGTGGTTCATCCTTTTTCCATCCCGCCGATCGTCCCGTAGTACGTTCTTAGAAGGTTAGGAGGAACCTAGGTAAGTTACCAACGTTTTTGTTGCTTTGTCGTCATACTATTAGGGTGTTGTCCATTTCGGTTTGTATTGCTAGCTTGGGAACGTTGTCACTTGCCTTGAGTCCCTAACCGGTGTCTTTTCACCGCTTTGTTGAGGGAAGCGGTATTTGTTTTGTCTTGGATGCAACCGTTTGGTGTTTGTTTGTCTTTGTGTTTGTTTGTTTGTGTGTTTTTGTGTCCGGTTGCATCCACAGTTTTGTCGCAAGACCCCACTTGCCTTGCGGAGAGCACTTGTCCTATAAGTGTTCTCGCGTGAGTTGAAAGGGCGTAGGGTGCGCTAATACCCGCTTGGCTAGTAGTATAGTTCTTTTAGTTAGTTTGTGCTTACTCGAGGGCGAGTAAGGGTTAAGGGTGGGGGAGTTGATAAGTGTAGTTTGTAGTGCCTATTTTGTTGTGTTTGGTCCCCGTTTCTCTTGTGGAATCGCTCCTTGGGAGCGGTTTCTGGGCTACTCATGCTTCTTCTAGTTCGTTTTAGGTCCCCAAGAGCATTCATGAAGAATTGGAACGATTCCGACTCGTTTCATACACTTTTTGCAGCCAACGAAGTGAAGGAACGATCACTCGATGCCTTGGATTCGATCCCGAGACCTTGGGACCCGATCCCGAGCCCCTTAGACTCGATCCCGAGCCCCGAGAATCGATGAGAAACCCATGAGAAGCAAGGAGAGACCTTAAAGATCATATTGGAGGCCTACAAGACCCATCCCCGTCGGGAAGGACCTCATCCCGTCCGGGATGAGGTGCACAAAATGCGAAGGGTCTGTTTTGGGTCCGTCCCCGACGGGACCATTTCGTCCCGGATGGGACCATTTCATCCCGGATGGGACCATTTCATCCCGGACGGGATGAGGCAGCTGTAGCCCGCATTTGCTTCTTTTCTTCTCCTTTGTTCTTGTAACCCTATAAATACCCCCCTCTTGTAATCTAAGCTTATGTTCTTCATTACCCACAAAACCCTAGACTACTTTAGCATAGATTAGCATAGATTAGAGTAGATTAGTCGTTAATTAGTCCTTAATCTAGTTAGCTAATCTTGTATTAAGGGATCTCTTGAAGAATCCATCCAATCTTGACAACATTGGTGGAGGTTTTGGGTGTTCTTAAGATGCAAGTGTTCGTCTTTTTCATTCCTTTGTAGTTTGGTATAATCCTTCTTATCTCTTATCTCTTAATCTTTATAGTTAATCAAGTTTTCATCTTTGTATCTTGTTTGTTATTGTTTGTTGTTCATCTTGTTTGTGTATTGTCTTGTTCTTATGTTGTGGGTTTCTCTAGTTTGTGTTGATATTCCTTTAGATATGTGTGAGTAGTTATCCCCTAGGGTTAGTAGGGGGATTGGGTGTGATTTGGGATGATTAGGGTGAGATGGGTGGTACTAGATGTTGTTTTTGTTGATTACCAATTGCCTTGCACTCTACATGCTCGATGAATTGGTTGTGAGACTCGAGACGATCAATCCTTGTTTTTCTTGCCTCTTCTCTTGTATGTGTGTGTTTGGTTGTAGGTTTGGTAACCTCATTAGTAACGAGAGCGTGGTGAGGGTGACCCCCAGGCCGTTTAAGTTGCGAGAGCCCGATCGGAACCTAGGCTACGAAAGCACGCTAGTAACCCCGTCTTTCCCCTTTTTATGCCTTTGGCACCCATGAACCCGACCTAGCCCTAGTTCCTTCTTATCGATTTATTAGCTTCCTTTTGTCATTAGTTATTCGTTTAGCCTTGTTAGCTCGTGTTTTAGACCTTAGCTTAGTCTTTAGTCTATCCCCTAGATTAGCTTGTCTTGAACCTAGTCTTTGACCGTAGCATACCTTAGTCCGACACCCCGTCCTTGTGGATTCGACCCGACTTGCCCTAGCTACCCAGTTAGATTAGTTGGTTATTATTTCATGGCGGGATAGACACATCAGCTTTATAGTTGATGGCAAAAACGTATACCCTAGACTGTATTACTCTACCCGTACACTTGTACTTATTCCATAACTTCAAAACAAAGTCGTTGTCGTAATTGGATAGGATAATCAAAACGTTCCAAAAAAGAAACTTTCTAATTTGGGAAACTTTCTACTTTAGGAAACATTCTATTTTAGGAAACATTCTATTTTAGGAAACTTTCTATTTTAGGAAATTTTTTATTTTAGGAAATTTTCTCGGAATAACAATATGATGAAAATAGTGTTATAGAAAAATATCGAGAATAGTAATTTACTCTAACTATAGAGTAAATATTTTTAATTTCGCAAACTACTACTTTCGGCCTTAACAATTATTATGTTCTAAATCAAGTATAAATTATTTATAAGAATTATCGAAATATTTCACAAACGTATTATTATTATTATTATTATTATTATGAATTAGGGTGTTTCGAAAATATATAAAACTAAAATTCCTAATTATTATTAGTCAATGGAATGAGCATAAAATAATGTTTTACGACAATCATATCTTTATAAAAGTAATTTACATAACCTTCTTTATTTTATTAAACATTTAAATCATTTTCGAATAAAATAAGTGGTGACTTAAGATGAAACGGTTAAATTTTCAGAATTTTCGAAGTTGCTGGAAAAATAAATAAATTGCTGTAAAATCGCATTTTAACGATAATTCACAATTTTGCTTAAAAATCGATTCTACCATTTAAAAGCTTCAAAAAATAGTGTACAAATTACGATAAATAATTAAAACTAATATTTAGACAATCTGTCCAGAAAATAATTTTTTTCTAAATCTGGAAACAGGTTTTAAAGGCTTTTACGGAAAACGCGTTAATTAAACGTTAACGATTAAAATAAAAGCTAAATACAAAACGATTTGTGCACGGATGTCCAAAAATCATAACTTATCAAGGAAATCAAAATTTTCCAGAAACTTTTCAATTTAAAAAAAAATGAAAATTCCAGAATTTAAAAAAATAGTAAAAACCGTCTTTTAATCATCGGTTTCGTTTTAAAAGGTTAAATAACGATTTATCGCTCTTTTTATTTTATTAAATCCCGAATGTCACGAAAATTATTATTTTGTTAGAAATTATCAGAAACTTTATTTCGAATCGAGAATTAAAAATAAAAATCAGAAATTAAAAGGGATATTCGGTTTAACGATAAAACGGTGTTTTAGGACTATTAATTATTACACCCCCCTATAAATTCGAAAAATTACAAAAGAATTTCAGAAAATTAAATTTCGTCAGAATGTACTTACGCAAAAATTTTCAGATTTAAATACGTAAATTAGACATATAAACATTAAAATCGGTTTTAACTCGTTTTTGAACGAAATCTGTTAAAAATTCATTAAACGACTTTAAAAATTAAAAATCTGTAAAATTTATGTTCTAACAGTAACTTTATGATTATATTAGTGTATCGGCCAAATATTACAATTTAATAACTAATATAACGATTTATTCAATAATCTCGTAAAAACGAAGGCAACAACGAAATAATTGAAAATTAACGATTCTAAAACTTTTATAAGAAAAATTGACTTACAAATAGCTAAACAAAAATATAAATTCTAAACATATAACTACGACAAAAATATCAAGCAATACTGAGATCGTCGATGTTACCTTAATCGAGATCTGAGTCAATAACGTACTCGTCCTCCTCGGGGTTGTCTCGAAAACCTATAAAAAAAATATAAAAAAGGTACAAGACCCTTATTAGTATCATAAATCGAGAACTAGGAAGGAGGAATATGGGTTTCGATGATTACCCTTGAATTAAGATGAACACGGGATGAAGAGAATGATCGAAAACGGAAAAAAAATTGAAGAACAGTGTACTGACTGTTGTTGTTATGTTACGTTCTTTTTTTTGGAGAGAAAAACAGATGAGGGAGAGTACGTATGTTGAGGTTTTTGAGAAGTTGAGGGAGTATAAACTAATAAAGAGATCAAGCAGTAGGAATAGGAGAGAATCGAGGAGTCGGTTTGACTTTCTCAACCAAACTACAAAAATATCTCAGTCCGAAGAGGGAAACGGTCGGGTCTGCTACAATCTGAGCCCGATTCGCGCTTAAAATCGGTAATGGATCACTTAAAAAAAATAAGAAGACGAAAATCATATAAGAACATGATTACGAAAAAGAAGTATTAAAATCACGTTTCAAAAATAATTATATACGAAATCGCGTAGAAAAAGATTAAATAGCGATTTCTCGAGATAATTAAAATTTTGCGAACGAGGTAATTAAAAAATGGATTTTTGAACGAAAATAAAATTATTAAAACCTTTTTACGAAGGTCGGATCTAAGATAGATAAAATAACAAGACTCGAAAGAGTCGATTAAATAGCAACAGGACGGATAACAGTATTAAAATTTTACGGGTGTTACAACCCTCCCCCCTAAAAAGAAGTTTCGTCCTCGAAACTGAAAAATAGGCAGAAAAGAAAGAATCGAGATTACCTTACTCGAAAAGATGGGGATGCTTGGCCTGCATCGCTGCTTCGGTTTCCCAAGTTTCTTCTTCGAACTTGTTACAGCGCCATAGAACTTTCACCAAGGGTACAACTTTATTCCTCAAGCGCTTCTCCCGTGGATCAGTAATCTTCACAAGTCTCTCCTCGTATGTCAGGTTCTACATCAACAATTTCTGGTTCTAGAACGTGCTCGGGGTCACTAACATACCTCCTCAGCTGAGATACGTGAAATACGTCATGAACTTTGCCCATCGAAGCAGGCAACTCAAGCTTGTAAGCCACTTCGCCTACCTTTTCGATCACGGGGTACGGTCCAATAAACTTAGGACTGAGCTTGCCTTTGATCCCGAATCGTTTCACCCCTTTCATCGGCGATACCTTAAGAAATACCAGATCACCAACTGCAAATTCAAGAGGTCGGCGGTGGACATCAGCATAGGATTTCTGACGATCCTGAGCAGCTTTCATCCTGGAACGAATTAATTCCACTGCGTCAACGGTCTCGACCAACAGATTAGGACCCAAAGTCTTCACCTCACCAGGTACGTCCCAACACAATGGGCTACGATACTTACGACCATACAGTGCTTCAAACGGGGCCATCTTGATGGAAGCATGATAACTGTTGTTGTAGGAGAATTCCACCAATGGAAGATGTCGGATCCAATTATCCTGAAAATCCAACGCACAAGCCCGTAACATGTCTTCCAAAGTCTGAATCGTCTCTCGGATTGACCATCGGTAGCGGCATGAAAAGCGGTACTCATCAACAATTGGCTTCCCAAGGCACTTTGCAACGCCTTCCAGAACTTAGAACAGAACCTCGGATCTCGGTCGGACACGATCTCGAGTGGAACACCGTGATGACGGACCACCTCGGCAATATAGACTTCTGCAAGCTTCTCCAGACTCCAAGTGTCAGGAATAGGAACAAATCGTGCACACTTGGTCAAACGATCTATTATGACCCAAATACCGTTTCTTCCATTTACGGTTCTCGGTAATGCCATCACAAAATCCATGGCTACACACTACCACTTCCACTCTGGAACAGGGAGCGCCTTTAGCATACCAGCAGGTTTCTTATGTTCAAACTTAACCTGCTGACAAGTCAAACACTTACTTACAAATTTGGCAATGTCGTCCTTCATGAATGGCCACCAGAAATGAAGCTTCAAATCCTTGTACATTTTACTACCTCCGGGATGTACAGAATATCTCGACTTATGATCTTCGGTCAAAATCTACTTCCTGACTTCCACCTCATCTGGAACGACCCAACGGTCCCTAAACTTCAAAGCTCCACTAGAATCCAAAGAGAAATCGAGAGCTTTACTCTGTTTCATCTTCTCACGGATACCGGCAACGAGAGGATCTTCCAACTGTTTCTCACGAATCTCCTGGAAAAGAGCTGGTTCAGCAACTAAGGCATTGATCCGCCCATCAGAACCTTCGATAACTACATCAATTGTCATCTTTGCGAACTCTCGGGACAGAACTTCAGAAATGCCAGAACATGGAGTTAAGGAATGTAGGATCTTTCTGCTAAGAGCATCTACAACCACATTGGCTTTACCCTCGCAGTACACCAATTCAAGATCGTAATCGTTCACCAACTCTATCCACCGTCTCTGTCTCGCATTAAGGTCTTTCTGCGTAAAGAGATATCGTAGGCTTTTGTGGTCAGTGTACACCTTGCACCTTACTCCATAGAGATAATGTCGCCAGACCTTTAGAGCATGAACTACAGCAACTAACTCAAGATCGTGGGTAGGGTAATTCATCTCATGAACTTTTAACTGTCTAGAGGCATAAGCGACTACCTTACCACCTTGCATGAGAACACAACCCAAATCATGCTTAGAAGCGTCACAATAAACTTCAAAGTTAACGCCTTCCTCAGGTAGGGTCAAAACTGGAGCAGTAGTAAGCCATCTCTTAAGCTCGGAGAAGGCATCTTCACAGGCCTGGTTCCATAGGAACTTAGACTCTTTCTTAAGCAACTGAGTCATAGGACGGGCCACCTTAGAGAAATCTTGAACGAATCTTCGATAATATCCAGCAAGACCTAAGAAACTTCGAATCTCACCAACATCTTTCGGACTTGTCCAGTTCTCGATAGCGGAAATCTTAGCCGGGTCCACCTTAATACCGTCCTTAGCAATGACATGACCCAGGAAAGCCACTTCAGAGAGCCAGAATTCAGACTTGGAGAACTTAGCATACCACTTTTGATCTTGTAGGATGCCAAGAATAATCTTAAGATGCTCGGCATGCTCAGCCTCAGATTTAGAATAGATTAGGATGTCGTCAATAAAGACAACAACACACTGGTCTAGATACTCCCGGAACGTTCGGTTCATCTGATCCATGAATACTGCAGGAGCATTGGTCAGTCCAAAAGGCATAACCTTGAACTCATAGTGTCCATACCTCGAACTGAATGCCATCTTAGGAATATCTGATTCACGGACAGGGATTTGATGATAACTCGATCTGAGATCAATCTTGGAAAATACAGAAGCGCCCTTAAGTTGATCGAAGAGATCATCGATTCTGGGCAAGGGATATTTGTTCTTGATCGTAACCTTGTTAAGGTCACGATAGTCAATACATAAGCGCATAGTACCGTGTTTCTTCTTTACAAACAGTACAAGAGCGCCCCAAGGAGATGAACTAGGACGAATGAAGTCCTTCTCAATCATATCATCCAACTATTTACGCAATTCTTGCAACTCAGCTGGAGCCATTCTATAAGGAGCCTTGGCACTAGGGCCAGTGCCTGGTACGAGCTTGATGGTGAATTCTACATCTCGTTCAGGGGGAATACCAGCTAATTCCTCGGGAAATACATCTGCATATTCACTGACTATGCGTACTTCCTCAAGTTTAGGTAAATCTGCAGTTACAGTCACCGTACATAAAAATGCTTGGCAACCTTTTCTCTGCAAACGAATAGCTTTCATAGCAGAAATGATCTTGATGCCTTTCTGGCGTCGACCACCACGATAAGTAATACGAGAACCACTAGGAGTCTTCAGAAAAATCTTCTGGTCTCGACACTGAAATCTTGCATCATAGAGGGATAACCAATCCATGCCCAAAATAATATCAAACTCTGCCAGAGGAAACTCGAGAAGAGTCGAAGGAAGGATAATACCAGCAAAAAGAATAGAAACAATTTGATATGCTTTAGAACAAGCAACGATTTCACCAGAAGGAAGAGTGATAGAAATAGGCTCGGCTTGGGAAGGAATAAGAGATAATTTAGAAGCAAAGCCGGAGGAGATAGCGGATATGGAGGCACCAGTACCAAATAATATAAAGGCACTAACACCAGAGATCGTAAACATACCCGTAACTACGTCAGGGTTAGCCTTAGCGTCGGCTCGGCTCATCAAGAATATGCGCCCCTTTCGAGCAGGTGTGGTGGCAGCATCGTTGGTTGCAGCCTTCTTCGGACATCTGGTCGAAATATGTCCCGGTTCTCCGCAGGTGAAACAGACAATGGGAGAACCGTCACAGTTCTTGCCCGGGTGGAAATCCTTCTTGCATTTAAAGCAGTCAGTGCTCTTCTTGTCTTGAAATCGGGAGTTAGAGTGGTTCTTTTTCCTTGTAAAACATATGATGTGATTCTGATGTAACAAGATAAGAAGAAAGAAAACAAAGGAATATTTTAGACCTCCAGAAGAATGGAATTTCTTCGATGAAGAAGAGGTGTTGCCAGAAGATTGGAATGATCTCTTGTAGCCAGCAGCAGTGGTCTCCATCTTCTTGACTTCCTTCAGTGAGGACTCGGTAAACAACGCGGCATTGTAGATATCTTGTACAGTCTCCAAATGTCTTGGAATATTGTGCACAATATCTGCTCTGAGCCCCTCTCTGAAATAAAAGGCTCGATTGTCCTCAGTTTGTAATAGGCCTTCAGCATAATGCGCCAGGAAACAGAATTGTTTTGAGTAATCAGCCACGGTCATGCTGGTTCCTTGGACAAGGTTGCTGAACTCCCTCATTCTTTGCTGCTTTAGCTCCTTGGGATAGAGCCTATGCTCCAACAGGATCTTGAATTGAGCCCATCCAAAACCCGGAGTCTGCAAGGTAGTTGGGCCAACTAGGGTCCACCATCGATCGGCCTAATCAGACAAGTAAAGCACGGCCAGGCCCACCTTCTGGTCCTCGGGAGCAGAATAAATCCCGAATTGCCTCTTCATCAACCGGAACCAACGATTCATGACTTCAGGGTCTACAGAGCCGTCGTAAAATTCTAACTTGCTCTTGGCCATCCCTTCAGCTGCGTGCGAGAAGCTAAAGGGTCGCTGGTTGTTTGCGTTCATGTTGGTCAATCCTTGGAGCGTTTGCGTTATCGAATTCAGGTTGTTGAGCATCGCATTATTGATATCATTCTGGTTCGTTCGGCCGTTCATCTTCAACCACAAAAGAAATACATAATCAATGTTAATCATTGAATTCAGGAACATATAAACTTAACAAGTAAGTCCTTATTTTGGTTTCTACCCATCTCTAACTAATACCTTAATTAATGTTTAAATCATTTACTGATATTTTTCCTAAAATCATGTGTGAGCGTCTGGAGCAACGATGCTCTGATACCAACTGTAATCCCCTATAAATTCTAATGCGAAACAGTGGCGGAAACACTGTCGAGTTGGGATTAACACACTGAAAACTAAACTTTATTAACAAAAGGTAAGTCAATACAACTGCCACTTTATATAAAAAGGGCAAAAATTAAAATCCTCGAAAATGTTTAACATTCAAACCAAAAAAAATGAAAATAAATTCATGGGGTAAGACCAAATGGCACTCGCTAGCCCACACAAACCCGAACATATAATACCTGTCATGTTATAAACATAACAGCCACAATTCAGTGGGGAGTAACGATGACGTTCTCCCAGACATATTACATGATATTAAAGCGTAATTACTATTATATCAAAATAATTGAAAATGGAAAACATTTAAAATGATACGGTAAAATAATTCAAAATGATTGTTAACCTGCATATCAATGTTAATCAATAATAATAACGGCGTTATGGAAATCAATCAGTGTAACGGAATAGACTTTCACTAGGATCATACTAAACTAGGTTCGAGAATTTAGTCAAAACAAATTAGACTTCAGTCTCTAACTAGGCAACTCAACTATAACAGGACTGCGTGCAGCGAGGTCCTGGCTTAAGTAATGTACACCCTCCTGGACACCAACCGTAATCCAGTTCAACCCGACGACGACTTACACGATGCAATATCTAAGTTTAAGATCAAAATATACACACTCCTGAACACAAACCATGCTCAGTTGAACGACCAATATGTCTCAACATAGACACACCAGCTTTATAGTTGATGGCAAAAACATATACCCTAAACTGTATTACTCTACCCGTACACTTGTACTTGTTCCATAACTCCAAAACAAAGTCGTTGTCGTAATTGGATAGGATTATCAAAACGTTCCAAAAAAGAAACTTTCTAATTTGGGAAACTTTCTACTTTAGGACACTTTCTATTTTAGAAAACATTCTATTTTAGGAAATTTTCTTGGAATAACAATATGATTTAAATAGTGTTATAGTAAAATATCGAGAATAATAATTTACTCTAACTATAGAGTAAATATTATTAATTTCGCAAACTACTACTTTCGGTCTTAACAATTATTATGTTCTAAATCGAGTATAAATTATTTATAAGAATTATCGAAATATTTCACAAACGTATTATTATTATTATTATTACTATTATTATTATTATTATTATTATTGTTATTGTTCCGGTATTGGAATCAATTAACCCGACGTGGAATTCGGGTTCGTATCGTTCAATGTTGCTTTGAATGTCAATCGATCAATTTTGACAGGCTCTCCTCCCTCCTACTCCTTCAGTCGGACCTTCCCGGCGGAATGGGCTGGCTCCCTTCATACAGAACGCACAGGGCCTCGGAGGTTGTCCGAGGAAACCCTCTCCGATGCCTAAGTTAGTCCGTGAATGCCTTAAGAAACCTCGCTCGAGAGGAACTAGGCGACGATTAGAGTTCTAGAGAGAGAAAATCCAACCCCTTTCTTGTGGGAAATGGAAGAGTATTTATACCTTCCCACAAGAGAGGGAAGTAGGAGGAGAATGGGTGGATAAGGAGGTGACAAGTGGCGTCTTCTCATCCACCCACTCTCAATTACCTTAGGCAAAATGACGAGAAGGCCCCTGGGGATCCTTGCTCTGCCTGCGGGGATTTCCCCAGGGGGTAGGCGGGTTTGAGTCGTGAGAGCTAGGCTCCATCAGGCTGCGTCACCCTGCTGGCCCGGCTGTCAGCTGTTTTCCTTAGTAGTTTTTCCCACTTTCATGTTCTTTGTTTTGACTGTTTGCCGGGTCGGTTTCTGGGCCTTCTGGGCAATCCTATGGGAGCCTGCCTAGTAGGCTGTTAGTGTCAGGCTGCCGACCCCAATCAATTGGCCCTCGCAAGCAGGAGGGGAGCAAGGCTTCCTTCCGGCTGGCGACTTTTACTTAGATGGAGGGAGGTTGACTTATTTCCACTTTTACTGCTGCATTTAATGCTTTGTACCTTCCCGAGGAATGAAGCTCAGTTGTGTCAGGTACGCAAAGAGTTGAAGGGTTTCTTGCAATGATTACCCTTTTTGCTCAATGGATTTTCGGGAAAGGTGAAGACTTCGTGATTGGTGGCTTTCCCTTCCAGGGTGGTTGGGATGCCAATTAATGCTGCGTTTCACTCGTATATATTCCAGCTTTTCTTGCCATTTTCGTTTAACTCATCTCCAATCCTTCCACCTCTCTTTGTTGAATTATGGTTTGGATCAAAAAATTCACTACTCGCCATGGAGTTTGTACTGTCACCTTTCTTTTCAAAGGATTTTGGAGACTCCGGTATGCTCGGGCGGCTTACCGGACCATTTGCCGCAGCCGTCGTTCACGGCCACACCCTCGTCGGAGTGGTCGGAAAGCTTCCATCAGGGCGGGCAAGCGCCCCAAGAGATCTTCGCCTCCTGCTGCTTCCAGGTTTAAGCGCTGCCCTCAGGGAGGTGGGTGCTTTGATCGGGGCTGCCACGAATGTTTCCCGTGGCTGCACCATGAACAATTTGACCCCGACTGCTGATAAGTGTAGTTTGTAGTGCCTATTTTCATAGTGTTTTGGTCCCATTTTCCTTGTATAATCGCTCCTTGGGAGCGGTTTAGGGGCTTCTTATGCTTCCTTTATTTCGTTTCAGGTTCCCGAGACCGATTTGGAAGAGTTGGAGCGATTCCGACTCTATACATACACATTTTGGAGCCAACGAGATAAAGGAACGACGACTCGATGCCTTGGAATCGACCCCGAGACCTTGGGACCCAATCCCGAGCCTCCGAGACCCGATCCCGAATCCCGAGATTCGATGAGAAGTCCATGTTAAGCAAGGAGGGACCAAAAAGATCATATTGGAGGCCTACAAGACCCATCCCGATCGGGAAGGCCTAAAACCCGATCGGGAAAAGGTGCACAAAGAAGACGGCCACTGGAAGAAGTTCCCGACCGGGTCCCAACATTCCCGATCGGGAAAGTGAAGATTCCCGATCGGGATTACCCATTCCCGATCGGGAAAGTCCCTGTTTCAGCCCGTGTTTGCTTCTTCCAATTCCTTTGCATTGTAACCCTATAAATACCCCTCCTCTTGTAATCTTATGGAAGTTAGTCACCTCTCCTTAAACCCTAGACTACTTTAGGTTAGATTAGATTAGATTAGTGTAGATTAGTCGGTAATTAGTGGTTAATCTTAGTTTAGTACTTGTATTAAGGGAATTCTTCAAGATCTTCACCAAGCTTGACAACCTTGGTGGTTTGTTTTGGGTTTTCTTCATTAATGCAAGTTTCAATCTTTCTCCTTCACTAGTATGGTATAATTCTCTTCCTTTTTACTCTTTATCTTGTTTAATTCATCCAAGTTTGCATCTTTGATTGTTGTTTTGTTCTTAGTTCATCTCTTTCAATAGTTTCATTATGGATGTTTTGATTCTTGTGTTGATTTCTCTTGTTCTTGTTAGTATTAGTTTAGATATGTTAGAGTAGTATTCTTGCTAGGGTTAGTAGGGTGATTAGGGTGTTAATTGGGTGATTAAGGGTTTGTTGGAAATGTGGGTGGAAGATTTGGGTTTCCTCTTGGTTGATGCATATGACATGTTTGATGAATTGCTTGAATGACTAAGTAAGTTAGATTGCTTGTTTTTCTTGCCTTTCCCTTGTGGGTGTTAGTTGTTATGGGTTTGGTTCCCTCATTAAGTTGCGAGAGCCCGGTGAGGGCGACCCCTAGGTTAGTCTAAGTTGCGACCGCCCGGATGCGATCTAGGCCATAACACGCTAGAACCCCGTTTGTCATGTGTGTCGCCAAAATGGGTTCCATGAGGAACCTCTAGGTCGATCTAAGTTGCGACCGCCCGGACCGACCTAGATTACCCTACTACCTCCTTCATTCTAGCTCTCCCTTGACCATTTCGTTACCCCTTTGACCCCGACCTAATCCTAGCCCGTTTTCCTTGTTATTCTTCCTAGTCATAGTCTAGCCTTCTCCCCTTCTATCATTCTCTAGCTTAGCTCGTTGACTTAGTCTCGTATTTGGGCCGACCTAGTCTAGACGCCTCTTACCGTCCCCGTGGATTCGACCCGACTTGCCCTATCTACCCAAGTTAGGAATAGCCGGTTATTATTTGGCGGTTGGGATTCCACGACAAATCCCTTCCCATCAAATTGGCGCCGTTGCCGGGGACGGTGCTAGTTTAGACTTCGTTTTCCTAGTTACTTGACTTTGTCTTTGTGTTTGTGTTTTCTTTTTCCTTTTTGTTACCTTGCTTCTTGTGTGTGTGGTTTATTTCTCTCTTGTCTAGTGCCCAAAAAGCACTAGACTTCTCACGTTTGTTCCTAGTCTACAGTTTATGCTTAGAGGTGGTGGCTATCTTCTTCTTGCGATTAAGAGCCGCTTTAACGGACGGTTGCTAGGATGAGTGGTTTCCAACCGGGTATGGACTACGATTTTCGAGCAAGCATGGGGTTTGATCTAAACTCCACACACTCGGGAGCCGATATGAGCTACTCCTCTTCTTCCATGAACCAAGGGTATGACATGACGTCCCCCTACCACTATCAAGCTTCTTGGGGTGATCAAGACTCTAGTGGGTATGAACCTCAAGGTTATGAAAATGGCTACCAACAAGTGAACGATTACCAATCCTACGATCATGGTGACTATTACTCGAGCTATGATTGCGAACCCACCATGTTCAATCAAGATTCACCTTATGGAAGCCAATACCCCCAAAACCCACAATATTACCCTCCACCCCAACCACAATATGAACCCAATGACCCACAATACTACCAATCACCCCAACCTTGCTACCAACAATATGATGCCCCACCCCTTGGGCATCATCAAGACACCATGTTTAATCAAGATTATCATCGAGATTATCAAGATTATCATGGAGCTTTACAAGACCCCAATGATCACCAATTGCCCGACATGGAGGAGTTTCAATCGCTTCTTCAAATGCAAAGGAGCCTCCAAGAAACGGCCCTTCAATTGCAAAAAGAACAAGATGAATTATGGGTCCAAATGCGAAGGGAAAACGAGGCGAGGGATGCTCGATTAAATGCATTATCGGTTCAAACCGTAATGTATTTATCCCGAACATCGCAACTAGATGAAGGGTGCCCACTTGAGAAAGAGGAGCAACCTAACCATGAAGCCGCCAACGTTGTTCCCTTTGATAGAGAGATTTGCTTTGAAGAACCTCAATCGTCTACCCAAAAAGAGACGAATGAGGAGATGACCCTTGGTGAAAGCAACATTGGTGAGGAATTGGAGGAGGATGGTGAGTCGGATGGTTTGGTGGAGTTTGTGGAGTTGTTGGGTGAGATTGTTAGCCTCGAGTTGCCCTTGTGCGACAATTTGGACAAGCATCAAGAGCCCCTTGATAGTACACCGAAAGATGACTTGGAAGAGATTGAAACCGCCGGTAGAAGTCTCGATCCTCTTCTCCAAGATGATGTGGGGCCTAGTGATGAAGATGGGGAACCACAACTTGAGGAAAGTGTGGGGGTGTGCATCGAGGAGATGAGGCCAAAACCGCTTTTTGTGCCTTGTTTCTTGGAAATGAAGCTTGCTAATGATTGGAGGCGATGCCTAGGGAGGAAGAGGTCAGTTAAGCTCGTAGGATGGATAGACCCCGGAGATGACATAAATGATGACGATGGGTCTTTGGATTCCTACTTCTTGCCTCCTCCTTGGAGGCCGTGGAGGTTAGCTAGGCTCGAGCGCTTCTTGGGCCTACATTATGATGTCGGTAGCGCGTTCGACTTGCTCCTCCATGCCCTTGAGGGCTACGGTTGAAGAAAAGTCCACCATCCTAGGTTTGACGGAGTTCCTAAAGAACCGTCATGTTGTATATTCCCCCTTTCTCCTCTTTAGAATACTTGTGCTTGTATTTGTGTGTTCTATTTTCTCTTGTTTTTGTTAGTTTTTGTGGGATTCTTGTAATTGTTTTGATATTTTGATGAGCAATGTGAGGGAGTGAATTTGATGTATACTTGAGTTTATTGTGATAGGTGAAGTGAAGATGACTTCTAGAAAGGAGTGGTTAGTGATAGAGCTTGGATCGTGAGTAAGGGAGCCGGTTTTTGGGGTCATGGGAGGCATGAAGACCCTTCCCGATCGGGAAGGGTGTGTCGTCCCGACCGGGATGGGGCCGTCCCGATCGGGATGAGGGTGCAAAAAATCGAGTTCACTGGAGTGTCATCCCGATCGGGAAGGAGGCTTCCCGACCGGGACGGGTATGTCATCCCGACCGGGACCATCCATCCCGACCGGGATGACCCCCTACTCCTTTTTGGTACCTCTTCTTCGACATTCAAGCCCACCCAACCATTGTATACCCCCACCCAACCTCCCTAACTTCCTTGCACATATCATGCCACCCATGTCCCTCATTTGCATACCTCAACCTCATTTCCTCCTCACTTTAGACCGATATTCACATCAAATCCCACCCCCTCACACCATTACTACCTAGCCATGTGGTTTTCATAAGCTTGAAGAAGGATGACAATGACGACAACAAGCAAGTACCTATATTGATTATTGAGACGATGGAGCGAGTGAGTTGCTAACCGGTCGGTAAGGCAACTATCCTCTCTTTTCCGTTTTTATTGCTTGTTTTCCCCTTGTTTATCCCCTTCCCCTTTGTCATGGTGGCCTTCGAGGCCTTGGTTTTGGTTGCTCCCGCCTCTCGATGATGTGACTACATCGAGAGTCATTTTCAAAATCCAAATTTTACAAGTTTTTCACTCTTTCTTTTTGAGGATTTAGTCGGATTTAGGCAGAATCCGGGCTAGGTGACGTGATTACACCTAGTCCTCCCCTCCCATTTCCTTTTATTTCCTTCTTTTTATTTCTTCCCCCATCCATATCTTTTTCTTGTCTCGGCCCATGGTGACTTGATTACACCCCGGCCGGACGCTTTCTACCCTTTTCTCCACTTTACCTTTTTGATTTTTAGCTTTATTTTCTTAGTTTATTTTCTTTTTCTTTTGTGCTCCATACACTACGGTCGAGCATGAGGACATGGCTCGACTTAAGTGTGGGGGAGTGGTACTCTAGCATAGTTAGTTTTATTTTTGTAGTTTTTCGAAAAAATCTTTAAAATCCATAAAAATTTGAAATTTTTTCATAAAAATCAAAAAGATTTTCCTTTTTGTGTGTTTTCCTTTTGTGTCTTTATGTCGTGTATTTGTTGTATTGTGTGTGTTTTGCCTCCTCTTTCCTTATAGGTTGCTTAAATCACCGTTAACTTTGGAAGGTTTTCAAGACTCTCGGTAACATCTTTATCCCTTTTTCTTCTTTATCTCTTGTGGAGTTTGGAGGAGATTGTGATGTTGTGTGCTCGGGTGGAGCTTTGTAAAGTGTGGATGATTTGGTGGCTTGTTTGAAGATAGGGGTGGTGTTTGTGTTTTTATTTGTGTTCGTTTTGTGTTGTTCTTGTTTTGTTGCTCTTGTTTCTTTTTCTTTTGTTTTTGTCGAGTCTTCGTTTTGTGTTTTGTTGTGTGTCTTGTGTGTAATTGATTTTCGAAAACCCGGTTTAGAGGCTAGTGTGCAAGTGTTTACTTTCCCTTTTTAGTGGTATAAATCGAGTCTTGGACTTTAGTCTAGTAGAATGACCCTAAATCAATGATTTCGTTGGTCCTTTACCTTGAGTCCACCTAGCTTACTAGGGATTTACTGCGGGATTTGCATTTTGACCATTATGACCACCCACGGTGTGAAAAGGCCTTGGTTACCGAGTCCCGTCCCCTAGGTGACCGTGTTTAGGATTGTTTAATTAGTCCAAGTTCTCCACTTTTTGTGGGTTTGAAGAGGGATCGCGACCCCCGACTCACCCATTTACCTACCTCCCACACATATCCACACAATAAGTTGCAATTTGTTGAATTCTCTCTTTCTTGTTACAAAGAAATGCCAATAAGCCAAATCTTGCCAAAAAGGGCAAAGAAAAGAAAAAGAAAAGAAAATGAAAGAAAGAAAAGAATGAAGAAAAAGAAAAGGCACAAAAGCCAAAAAGAAAATAGAAAAGAAGAAAAAGAAATGGCATGGCAAAGCAAAAGAAAAATGCAAAAGAAAAGAGAAAATGCCAAAAAAGAAAACCCGTCTCACAAAAATAACCCCTACCTCTCAAAATAAGCCTTTTTTCGACTTTTGCCGTGAAGAGCCTACCAAAGGACCGAGTCCCGAGGAAGGATGATAGCGGCATTAGTCGGTCTTCCCCCATTTTGCAATCATTTCCACTTTTTACTTGGACTAGTTAGGCGGTTTTGGACACGGGACGACCCTCTTGGCTCACGCTAAAGGGGGCGGGGTCTCACTTACCTACAGTGTCGACTAACACCGTGATTCTTCACTTCCCACTCCGCCGATCGTCCCGTAGTACGTTCTTAGAAGGTTAGGAGGAACCTAGGTAAGTTACCAACGTTTTTGTTGCTTTATCGTCATACTATTAGGGTTTAGTCCACCTCGGTTTGTATTGCTAGCTTGGGAACGTTGTCACTTACCTCGAGTCCTAAACCGGTGCTTCTTTCACCGCTTTTAGAGGGAAGTGGTATTTGTTTTTCTTTGGGTGCAACCGATTATGTGTTCGTCTGTGTGTTTATTTGTTTCTGTATTTTGTGTCCGGTTGCATCCACAGTTTTGTCGCAAGACCCGACTTGCCTTGCGGAGTTCACTTTTCCTCTAAGTGCACTCGCGTGAGTTGAAAGGGCGTAGGGTGCGCTAATACCATTCGGCTAGTATAGTAGTTAGTATGTGCTTACTCGAGGGCGAGTAAGGGTTAAGTGTGGGGGAGTTGATAAGTGTAGTTTGTAGTGCCTATTTTCATAGTGTTTTGGTCCCATTTTCCTTGTATAATCGCTCCTTGGGAGCGGTTTAGGGGCTTCTTATGCTTCCTTTAGTTCGTTTCAGGTTCCCGAGACCGATTTGGAAGAGTTGGAGCGATTCCGACTCTATACATACACATTTTGGAGCCAACGAGATAAAGGAACGACGACTCGATGCCTTGGAATCGACCCCGAGACCTTGGGACCCAATCCCGAGCCTCCGAGACCCGATCCCGAATCCCGAGATTCGATGAGAAGTCCATGTTAAGCAAGGAGGGACCAAAAAGATCATATTGGAGGCCTACAAGACCCATCCCGATCGGGAAGGCCTAAAACCCGATCGGGAAAAGGTGCACAAAGAAGACGGCCACTGGAAGAAGTTCCCGACCGGGTCCCAACATTCCCGATCGGGAAAGTGAAGATTCCCGATCGGGATTACCCATTCCCGATCGGGAAAGTCCCTGTTTCAGCCCGTGTTTGCTTCTTCCAATTCCTTTGCATTGTAACCCTATAAATACCCCTCCTCTTGTAATCTTATGGAAGTTAGTCACCTCTCCTTAAACCCTAGACTACTTTAGGTTAGATTAGATTAGATTAGTGTAGATTAGTCGGTAATTAGTGGTTAATCTTAGTTTAGTACTTGTATTAAGGGAATTCTTCAAGATCTTCACCAAGCTTGACAACCTTGGTGGTTTGTTTTGGGTTTTCTTCATTAATGCAAGTTTCAATCTTTCTCCTTCACTAGTATGGTATAATTCTCTTCCTTTTTACTCTTTATCTTGTTTAATTCATCCAAGTTTGCATCTTTGATTGTTGTTTTGTTCTTAGTTCATCTCTTTCAATAGTTTCATTATGGATGTTTTGATTCTTGTGTTGATTTCTCTTGTTCTTGTTAGTATTAGTTTAGATATGTTAGAGTAGTATTCTTGCTAGGGTTAGTAGGGTGATTAGGGTGTTAATTGGGTGATTAAGGGTTTGTTGGAAATGTGGGTGGAAGATTTGGGTTTCCTCTTGGTTGATGCATATGACATGTTTGATGAATTGCTTGAATGACTAAGTAAGTTAGATTGCTTGTTTTTCTTGCCTTTCCCTTGTGGGTGTTAGTTGTTATGGGTTTGGTTCCCTCATTAAGTTGCGAGAGCCCGGTGAGGGCGACCCCTAGGTTAGTCTAAGTTGCGACCGCCCGGATGCGATCTAGGCCATAACACGCTAGAACCCCGTTTGTCATGTGTGTCGCCAAAATGGGTTCCATGAGGAACCTCTAGGTCGATCTAAGTTGCGACCGCCCGGACCGACCTAGATTACCCTACTACCTCCTTCATTCTAGCTCTCCCTTGACCATTTCGTTACCCCTTTGACCCCGACCTAATCCTAGCCCGTTTTCCTTGTTATTCTTCCTAGTCATAGTCTAGCCTTCTCCCCTTCTATCATTCTCTAGCTTAGCTCGTTGACTTAGTCTCGTATTTGGGCCGACCTAGTCTAGACGCCTCTTACCGTCCCCGTGGATTCGACCCGACTTGCCCTATCTACCCAAGTTAGGAATAGCCGGTTATTATTTGGCGGTTGGGATTCCACGACAAATCCCTTCCCATCAACTGCTCTGATGCAGACTCTTCCCTGGGGTCAGGCCCCTCTTCTCCTGTGAAGAGAACAGGCTGTCGTACTTGCGATGAATCCCAGGCTGCTCCCTATGGCAGGGATTGGGATGACAGTAACCGGGACTCCGAAGACAGTGAGGGTCTAGGCTGTTTGAGTGACAGGGATGAGGATGGACTCCCTGACGACCCTTTCAAGGACTCCCCAGACTGGGATTGGGGATCGGACTTCGGGGGTCAAAGTAGTCCTGGAGACCATTCTCCAGATTTAGATGATGATTAGGCCTGCTTAGCAGGGCATAGGTGCGTCGAGCCGGAAATTTAGGGTCTTATGTATTTTCTTTATTTGCCTGGCATGATATGTAACCTGCCCATTTTCCATTAAGGCTAATAAAAAAATCCGAGCGACTTTGCTATTCTCCTTTCTTTTCTTTTTTTTTTGCGGGGATGACGTTGCCAGTCGACTGTTCCTCTGACACTTTTTGCCTTTTCGAGGCCCTTCTTGGGAAGGGGTGAGCAGCATGTGTTCAGCGCGTGACACGTGGGGAGGTTGTTTGGGACGTCTTGTCAGAGAGGTGGCCTTTTAGGCTTCCTGGGCTTTATATAAGCCCCTCTCCTCTTTCATTTCCTTCTTTTACACTTTTCAAAATTCGTAACTTCTCTCATACTCCCAAACCGTCTTCGTTGCTGAGAACTTTGTGAGATCAAGAAGTGTCTACTGTCACATTTTCCGGCGACGACCGACATTCTAGGTTAGAATCTTTCTTTGAATCTTCGTCCTCTTTCTCTTTCATCGGTACTTTTCTTCATACCCAGTATGTCTCGAGTCCGCGCTTTTTCTTTTGGCTCTTTGCTTGGGAGGTCTGAAGGTGGAGACGGAGGTGGACGTGATTTAGCCTACTCTTCTGGGGTTGGGCCCAGGGAAGAGGATGATCTTGACAGGGGGGAGGGTGCTGAATCACCCGAACCCGCTCCCTTTGACGTTGTTGACTCTGACAACGAGGCCCTGGAAGTAGACCCTTCCAGGATTGCGGGCCCCCTCATCCGTAGGGAGAGAGGGAAAACTTACTATTTGGATAAGAAGAAATACTTGGTTCCCTTAAAGACCTACCCCGAGGCCAAGAATAGGGACTTGATCTTAGAAACCAATGCTGCCGAGGAAATTGAAAAGTTCTATAATTTTGGGGAAGGGTACACTATCGTAGTCCCGGGGGAAAAGGACACGGTATGCTGCCCCCCGGAGGGTTGTGTGGCTGTCTATCACAAGGCTTTAGAATTCGGCCTGCGATTCCCTCTTCATCCCTTCCTGGAGGAGACCTTCAGGAGGATGAATGTTGCTATAGCTCAGCTGACTGCCTCAGCTATTAGGTCCTTGATAGCTTACACTTGGACCTGTCTTTTTCATGGCGAGGGGCCTTACATTGATGCCCTTCGCTTCATGGTTGGTCTTCAAATGGTATCCTCGTCAGGGGGGGACGGTTCCCCTGGTTATTGGTCCCTGCAGAGACAGAAGAAGTACGCTCTGGTCTGGCCTGCTTTGAACAGCCTGAAAGACTGGAAGAATAATTTCTTGTACGTACATAGCGCGTCAGGGTGGAGGATTCCTAGGCATTTTAGGAACCAAGTCCATATCTGTATGGAAACTCGCGAAGAGTACCACCCAGGCGTCGGGGGGAAGGCCCTGGAGGTAAAGCTGAGTGCCAGAGAGGAGATTTTAGTGAAGAAGTTTGAAATAGTTGCGGATAAGTCCGGTACCTTTGGCCCTGCTTTCTGGCTCCCCCATGCAGAGCTCATAGCCACAAATGAGTACTTTCTCCCATTGGGCCTAATCACTAGCCGTGAAGGTAGTTCTGGGGGGCTTTTGCTGGCGCGATTTTTCTGAGATTTTTATTCCTTTGCTTTTTAACTGACTGCCCTTTTTTCTCTTGCAGACTTCTCTTCTCTTTGTTGGACAAGGAGGCAAGTTAGAAGGTTAGGTTTGAGTGAGGATTTTGTCGTCCTTTCCAAGCGTCCCTCCCTCCCTTCAAATTTCAAGAAAGGGGAGAAAAGCTTGATGAAGCTTGTGAAGGATTTCGCTGCTGGTCGGAGGCTGCCTCTCCCTCCCCGACTGCCGTCAGGAAAGCCGGCGACCCCTTCCCCCAGTATTCATGAAGGGGAGGCTGAGGTCACCTCAGGGGCCACCCCTTCTCCTGGACAGAAGCAGGGCGCCTCTCCAGCCGGACCTCGAGCTTCCCAGGGATCGCACCCTGTGAATTCAGAAGGGACTGGGGAGAGTGCCCCCTTGGAGTCGAGAAGGAAGAGGGGTAGAGAGCCCTCAGGAGCTGATGTGGTGGATTTGGAGGCGGATGCTGCTACCCCTGAAGCAAAGCGCCCTGCACGTGAACTTCCGAGCATTCCTTTTCCAGAGGAGAACACGGAGTTCCATTATACTGCTGGTGATAGTGTAGACGTATCAGGCCTGCTTTCCGACTCTGGCGTCGTCTTGGCTGACCGCCTTACCAAGTCCGTGACTTCGACCTCTCACCAGGTGCTCCAATATATCCAGCGTACCTCTAAGGTTTGATGAAGAGTTGACCGTCACACCAGGGGCTCCCCCTCTTGACCGCCTGGCCATGGTGGAAAGGGACATAACTTTGATAAGTAATCTGAAGGACAAGCTGGCGAGGCAAGAGAGTGAGCTGGAGGAGGCAAAAAGTCAGGCTGGCCAGTGGAGGCTTCAGGGAGAGAGAGCTGTGAGGGAAACAACCAAGCTTGAAGCTGAACTGAAGGAGAGCCATTTAGCGATGGAGCAGGCTACCCTTTCTCTGGCTGAGATGGGGCACCTAAAAGGAAAAGTAACTGATTTGGAGGAGCAACTGTCCAGAGTTGACTCAGCTTTTGAGCAGGCCAAGGGAGAGTGGAAGAAAGAAAAAGAAACCCTTGCGGAGGAGACCGAGGCTGCGGTGGATGCAAGCTTCGTGAGTGGTGCCAACTCTTCCCTGGAGTTGGTGATGGAGGTGATTGGGGAAATGTTCCCTGCGTTTGATGAGGACGCTTTCTGGAGTCTCTATTCTGCTAAGAATGAGGCTCGGGCGGCCAGACCACCTGAGGCAGCTGCTGGCCCAAGCCAGGATGCTCCATGATGCTCATCCTTTCTTGTAATAGCCTTACTCTCTGTGCTGAGCCATTGTTATGGCCAGCTGTCTGTAATATCTATTCTTCCGGATCTTTGCCTTTGTTGTTTTGTAAATAACTTTCTACCCTTTATGGGTTTTGTTATGGAATGCCTTTCCTATGTTTTAGTCTGCTTCTCTTGCGTTTTTTTTATATAAGGTTGGGGGAATTGCCCCCAGCCCTTGTTAGCTGTGCGCAGGCTGGCCTGTCCCTGGCCTCTGCTTGGAGTCCAGGGGCCTACCCCCTGCCTGCCCAGAGGTAGGCAGGGAAGGCTTTTGCGTTTTTTATACAAGGTTGGGGGGAATTGCCCCCAGTCCTTGTTAGTGGTGCGTAGCCTGGCCTGTCCCTGGCCTCTGCTTGGAGTCCCGGGGGCCTGCCCCCTGCCTGCCCAGAGGTAGGCAGGGAGGGCTTTTGCGTTTTTTATACAAGGTTGGGGGAATTGCCCCCAGTCCTTGTTAGCGGTGCGTAGCCTGGCCTGTCCCTGGCCTCTGCTTGGAGTCCAGGGGACCTGCCCCCTGCCTGCCCAGAGGTAGGCAGGAAGGGCTTTTGCGTTTTTTATACAAGGTTGGGGGAATTGCCCCCAGTCCTTGTTAGCGGTGCGTAGCCTGGCCTGTCCCTGGCCTCTGCTGGGAGTCCAGGGGGCCTGCCTCCTGTCTGCCCAGAGGTAGGCAGGGAGGGCTTTTGCATTTTTGCTGGGGGGTCCATTTTCCTTGGTTTTAGCAACAGGGGGGCCTCCCCCTATTGCCCCCTGCTCGTTTGTGTGTGAGAGTGCAAGCTTAAACAGACAACGAGTATGAATTCTTGAGTGGTATAGAAATTTCGTTAAAATATAAGATTGGTCGGAGTCGTCGACATTTCTTTTTTGATCGTCCTCCGCCAGTATTTTTTTTCTATAGACGTGATTTCCTTAAGGCTTAGCTATACATAGTATCTTTTCAGGGTGTCGGCGTTCCAGTGTGTGTTCAACTCTTGGCCTGCTGGGTTGGCGATTTTGTACGTGCCTGTTCCCAAGATCTGGGTCACTTGGTATGGGCCTTCCTAGTTGGCGCTTAGTTTGCCGTGTTCCCTAGATTTTCCAACAGCCTTTCCAACTCCATCACAAACATCAACAAGACGTAGCGGCAGCAGCAACGAAAACGAACAACGGACAGCAACGAATGACAAAGACAGCGTGCCAGTAGAAGGACCAGCAAATAGCAATGGAACGATCATTAACTAACGCACAACAGCAGCACGCAAGACAAAACAAGACAAAAACGAAGAAGGAGATAAGAAGCGGCAGTACGCAGCAACAACACAACGCAGCAGCAGCAATAGGCGATGAAGAAGAAGGATCGAGGAGGAGATTACCTAACCGAACCAGACAACACCAGAACCGACATCGGAGCCGAGAGAAACAGCAGCAGTCACGGCAGTAATAAGACACAGCAGCGGCAAGCAACGCCGGAAATAGCAGCAGCAGCGACAGAAGAGAACAGAGGAAAAAACAGAGGAAGACGGATGCAGAGAACAACAGCAGCGGCAGCAGCAGCATAACAGCAACAACATCAGCAGTGGTAAACATTAGGACAGTAGTAGCGCAGCAGTATTGGTACAGAAAACAGGGAAGAGGTTCGAGGTTTAAGGAAGATAGAAAAGAAATAAGAACTGGGAGGAGGAGATGAAGGGAAACGGTGGAAAGAAAGATGAAGAGTGGCCAGGGAAAGCAAGCGGTGGAACGTACTAATAAGGGATGTGAAAGAGTGTTGGAAAGCAAAAGAAAAGGGAGGTGTATGATTTAATAATAAAGTGAGATTGAATACAATTCACCAAAAGTGTACGGAATCCGAGACAAGAATAAGTTGTATACGGATTGATTAATTGAATCGGGTAGGAACCTAATTCCGTAACGATAAGTTGACCGACCCTTGAATCGAATTAAAATGAGTTAATAAAATTAAATAAATAATCGGGCCGTCAAATAAAATGAGTAAATAAAGTACTCGAGATGAGAACGAAGTTGATAGAAATAAAAGTTTAGACGACGAAATAGTATTTCCAAATAAATAATAAATCTTCGATAAAGTGAATTAAATTGATTTCTCGAGAAAAGGTGATAAATGTTTTGACGAGACTTAAAATAAATGAACTTCGAGTCGAAAAAAAATAGAAATTCGAGATTAAACGTAAATAAATAGAAATTTAGAATTTAAATCGTCGAAATATATTTACGATAAGAATTAAATTAGATATATATATAAAATGGATCGAAACATAAATAAAAATATGTTTTAATAAGAAAAGTTTCCGAGTCAAATAAAATTTTAGGAGTTTGAAACGATTAAACGATAAATTCGTCTTATAATAATTTTAAGAATTACGAGTTAAATTGTAAAAATATAAATACGAACATAATTTTAATTTAATTTAATTTATAAAAATCAGGGGTGTTACAATCTTCCCCACTAAAAGAAGTTTCGTCCTCGAAACTTATAAAAACATAATCGAAATCGAAGACAAATTTATTGTTTTCAAGATAAGTTGGGCTCAGAACCCAAAGTTTAAAATCATTTAAATCAATAAAAACGTAAGTTAAAAATTATTCGATAAAATAATGACGATAAATAATATTTGTAAACGAACTCGAGGGGGAAGAGTACCCAAATATTTTCAAAACGACAGTAAAACGTTTTAATTAAGAATTCGACAATACTTTGTTTTAAGACCAAAGAAAAATTTGAGAAATCAAGTTTTGTAGATAGTAAATAAGGATCGAATCAGTCGTCAAACATTTCCAATAACAGATTTAAAGTCTAACGACAATAAAACAAAAATTTAGACATACAAATTTTTTCGAAAATATTAAATCGTTTACATAATAATCTTATAGAAATCAAAATATTAGCGATTATGAAAATTTTCGTAAAAATTTAAACCCGTTTGAAAATTGAAATTTGAAACAATTTTGAAATACTTTAAAATAAATTATTAAGGCATTTTGAAACATGACTAAATATTTGTTATCAACCAAAAACGAATACGAAAACGAAGTTTTGAAATTTATATCTCAAATGTTAAAATTTCACGATAGCCCAAAATTTTAAGATAGTCAAACTTTTCATAACACAGGTTCGGGAAAATGATAAACGGATAAATAGAGTCAGAGTCAAAGACAAATCGAAACAGAAATTTTCAAACCCGATAAAGAAGTCGAAGGGAAAGGCCGAAGAAGAAGTAGCAGGAGTTAAGAAAATTTAAGGGAAGGAAGAAAATTGAGAGTCAAAAAGAGCTCTCGAGGATTAGAGAATAAATTAACCATCTCGAGATTCCCGGTACGACTCCCACAACACGGTTCTTAATTTCCATCAAAACGTTAAGTCCAAAATTAGGCTTTAGGTGGTACTACTCAGTCACAATCTCCAAAATGGCTTACGTGATTATCCATTCGTTCAAACGACACGATACGAATCCACAATTGCATTACAATTTAATCTCATCCATTAAAATTCCAGCGGTCATCAAAACACACCCAAACTCGCAGTCGATAAGGTTCCTAAATCCAAAGCTCATATGGTTTGAACTCGAAGTATACTCCAAATTTTTTTTTTCAAGTAAGGAACACTAGACAAGGTCCACCAATTTAACAAGGCTCAGGTACGAAATCCTGTGGACATGACATAGGTCCACCCCGACGCGGCCACGCGCGGGTTTGGGTAGGCGAATGAATCTCCATATGAAACGGATCGAATTGAAATTTAGGTCTATGTGGAGTCGCCACCGAATTTTGTGGTTATTCGGAACCATTCGAGCCCACTCTATGTCGTAGTGGTCCGTATACAAAATACGGCCCATTTACGATGTCAGAGTTTATTGGGCTCGTCCCTTTGCATTTGATACCAATACCGACGTTATCGGATATTGTGTATTGAATGACTCTCGTGCGCCAACGGTTTCGGGCATCCGGAAACCGAGGTTCTGAGTAAGGGGTGAGGGTACGTGTTGGGAAGCCCACAAAGGACACCCAACCCCGCCCGCACATTAGCGGCCTCTACTAAGAATTCGAATGACTTACAATACGCGCGCTAGTTAAATGGGAAAATGCTTATGCAAACATTGTTTTCCTAGGCATGTGAATCGAATTGAATGGGTTTCTAAGTCAATTTAATGCAATTAATTCTACGTCAAAGTGGAATTTTAGCATGTGGGTTCATTTAGTACAATAAACGAACAAGAATTAAATTGACAAGAGAAACAAACAAATGCGTTAGTAACGATGCAATGATATAGCGAATAATAACGGTTTGTGCAAATAATGAATTGAATTGAATGGTGTACAAGATGATGCATGGTTTGAAAAGATAGTATACACGTGATTAATTATGCACGCGTTGACCTAAGTCGTAAAATACTATCGAGTTTTGAAAAGAAGGATGTACGACTCATGTTTTGGTCGTTATGGGGTCACTCGATCGAGTGGTCGATATACTCGACCGAGTAGGCCCTGAAAAGACGTTTCTGTTTCGTGGTACAGACCGTACTCGGCCGAGTTATGGACCAACTCGGTCGAGTACATGGCCACTCGACCGAGTCACTGTGAGACTCGATCGAGTGGGTGTCATGACAGACATTCTGATCCAGTTTTGAGGTGCCACTCGACCGAGTGGGCTAGGCACTCGGTCGAGTGCCCCCTGTACGAATTGTAATTCGTTTGCAAGTTGAAAATTGATTTTGAAATTGCTTTTTGATTTTTGATGACTTGACGAATTGGGCATAAATATAGCGGAATTTATACTCAATTCGGGACTTGAATACTCGTCGTATCCCACACTCGATTACCGAATCGACATGGAATACTTAGAGAGAAAAAAAATGGAAGATTAATTTAAGTCGACCTAAATTAACTACCGCGATATGGTAAATTTCCTCCGCGTTAAATAATGTCGTAATTCTATTGAATTGTATTGACAATTATTTTTGCATCAACGGAAAATCGCATTAGTTAACCTATGTGACTAGATCGTTAGATTCGACATCCAATTAAGGAATTGGTATCGAATTTAATAGATCGACACTTTGCTTAGATTAAAGGACTTGATTCCCTCGACTTCTCCGACATCAAAATAAATCCCTAAGGATTGTGATGTCGGATCCGTGTCAACGGGTTTCGACCCTTATTGAAATACGATGTTTGCTTTTTGAGAGATCGATGTAAATATGCGAATGACAATAGTGATACAAACGATAAGAAACTTATTATTGAAGTTGACCTATCTCAATAATCAAGTAGTTGGGATATCGGAACAAGCGACCGTCAACGCTGTGTGCAGTACACTTGTATGTTCGTGTTTCCTTATTCCGATATCACCTCATACTCGACGCAAATTGACAGGTATTTTAATGATTTGATACTAGTATTATTGATGGCAGGATTTGTCGTGGATCCCAACCGTCAAATAAATAACCGGCTAATCCTAACTGAGTAGATAGGGCAAGTCGGGTCGAATCCACGGGGACGGTAAGAGGCGTCTAGACTAGGTCGGCCCAAATACTAGACTAAGTCAACGAGCTAAACTATAGAATGATAGAAGGGGAGAGAGCTAGACTATGACTAGGAAGAACAACAAGAGCACAAACAAGGAAAACGGGCTAGGATTAGGTCGGGGTCAAAGGGGTAACGGAATGGTCAAGGGAGAACTAGAGTGAAGGAGGTAGTAGGGTAATCTAGGTCGGTCCGGGCGGTCGCAACTTAAACCGACCTAGAGGTTCCTCATGGAACCCATATTGGCGACACACATGACAAAAGGGGTTCTAGCATGTTATGGCCTAGATCGCATCCGGGCGGTCGCAACTTAGACTAACCTAGGGGTCGCCCTCACCGGGCTCTCGCAACTTAATGAGGGAACCGAACCCATAACAACTAGCACCCACAAGGGAAAGGCAAGAAAAACAAGCAATCTAACTTACTTAGTCAATCAAGCAATTCATCAAACATGTCATATGCATCAACCAAGAGGAAACCCAAAATCTTCCACCCACATCTCCAACAAACCCTTAATCATCCAACTAACACCCTAATCACCCTACTAACCCTAGCAAGAACACTACCCTAACATATCTAAACTAAAACTAACACTAACAAGATGAATCAACCCAAACATCAAAACATAAATAATCAAACTAGTGATAACTATGAACTAAGAACAATCTAACAATCAAAGATGCAAACTTGGATGAATTAAACAAGAAAAAGGGTAAAAGGAAGAGAAGATTATACCAAACTAGTGAAGGAAAGATTGAAACTTGCATTAATGAAGAAAACCCAATACAAACATCCAAGGTTGTCAAGCTTGGTGAAGATCTTGAAGAATTCCCTTAATACAAGTACTAAACTACGATTAACCACTAATTACCGACTAATCTACACTAATCTAACCTAATCTAACCTAAAGTAGTCTAGGGTTTAGTGAGAGGTGAAGAACATAAGCTAAAAAGTGTGTCTTAATACAAGAGGAGGGGTATTTATAGGGTTACAAATGGAAGGGAGAAGAAAGAAAAGTGACGCGCAGGAACTGGGTGGTCCCGACCGGGACGGGTCATCCCGACCGGGACGGACCCACCATCCCGACCGGGACGGGTTGGTCCCGACCGGGACGGCCCAGCAGTAGCCTCTCCAATTGTGCGCTTCATCCCCGACGGGATGAGATGCATACCCGTCGGGGATGGGTCTTGTAGGCCTCCATTATGACCCTTTTGGTTCCTCCTTGCCTCTCATGGACTTCTCATCGATTCTCGGGACTCGGGATCGGATCTCGGGACTCGGGATTGGGTCCCAAGGTCTCGGGGTGGATTCCGAAGCATCGAGTCATCGTTCCTTTATCTCGTTGGCTCCAAAATGTGTATGTATCGAGTCGGAATCGCTCCAACTCTTCCAAATCGGTCTCGGGAACCTGAAACGAACTAAAGGAAGCATAAGTAGCCCATAAATCGCTCCCAAGGAGCGATTCCACAAGGAAAATGGGACCAAAACACTACGAAATAGGCACTACAAACTACACTTATCAACTCCCCCACACTTAACCCTTACTCGCCCTCGAGTAAGCACAAACTAACTACTATACTAGCCGAATGGGTATTAGCGCACCCTACGCCCTTTCAACTCACGCGAGTGCACTTAGAGGAAAAGTGCAATCCGCAAGGCAAGTCGGGTCTTGCGACAAAACTGTGGATGCAACCGGACACAAAACACATAAGCAAACAAACACACAAACAAACACACAAAAGGTTGCACCCAAAGGAAAAGAAATACCGCTTCCCTCAAGCAAGCGGTGAAAGAAGCACCGGTTTTAGGACTCAAGGTAAGTGATAACGTTCCCAAGCTAGTGATACAAACCAAGGTGGACTAAACCCTAATAGTATGACGACAAAGCAACAAAAACGTTGGTAACTTACCTAGGTTCCTCCTAACCTTCTAAGAACGTACTACGGGACGATCGGCGGAGTGGGAAGTGATGATCCACGGTGTTAGTCGACACTGTAGGTAAGTGAGACCTCGCCCCCTTTAGCGTGAGCCAAGAGGGTCGTCCCGTGTCCAAAACCGCCTAACTAGTCCAAGTAAAAAGGTGGAAAACATGCAAAATGAGGGAAGACCGACTAATGCCGCTATCATCCTTCCTCGGGACTCGGTCCTTTGGTAGGCTCTTCACGGCAAAAGTCGGAAAAAGGCTTATTTTGAGAGGTGGGGATTATTTTTTTTGTGAATCGGATTTTCTTTTGGCATTTTCTCTTTTCTTTTGCATTTTTGCCTTGTTTTGCCATGCCATTCTTTTTCTTCTTTTCTATTTTCTTTTTGGCTTTTGTGCCCTTTCTTTTTCTTCATTCTTTTCTTTCTTTCATTTTTTTCTTTCTTTTCTTTTCTTTGCCCCTTTTGGCAAGATTTGGCTTTTTGGCATTTCTTATTATGACAAGCAAGAGAGGAATCAACAAGTTGCAAGTTTATTGTGTGGATATGTGTAGGAGGTAGGGTAATGGGAGAGTCGGGAGCGCGCTTTCCCTTCAAACCCACAAAAAGTGGAGAACTTGGACTAATCAAACGATCCCAAACACGGTCACCTAGGGGACGGGACTCGGCAACCAAGGCCTTTTCACACCGTGGGTGGTCAAAATGGTCAAAATGCAAATCCCGTAGTAAATCCATAGTAAGCTAGGTGGACTCAAGGTAAAGGACCAACGAAATCATTGATTTAGGGTCATTCTACTAGACTAAAGTCCAAGACTCGATTTATACAACTAGGGAGGGAAAGTAGACACTCGCACACTAGCCTCTAAACCGGGTTTTCGAAAACGGTTTACACACAAGACACACAACAAAACACAAAACAAAGACTCAACGAAAATAAAAGAAAAAGAAACAAAAGTAACAAAACAAGAACAACACAAAACGAACACAAATCAAAACACAAACACCACCCCTATCTTCAAACAAGTCTCCAAATCCACCACAATCTTTACAAAGCTCCTCCCGAGCACACTTCATCACAAAACTCCTCCAAACTCCGCAAGAGGTAAAGAAGAAAAAGGGATAAAGATGATACCGGAAGTCTTGAAAGCTCTCCAAAGTTAATGGCGATTAGGCAACCTATAAAGAAAAGAGGGGGGGCAAAACACACAACAAAACAAATATACGACACAATGACACAAAAGGAAAACACACAAAAGGAAAATCTTTTTGATTTTTGTGAAAATTTTTCAAATTTTTAGAGTTTTTAAAGATTTTTTTGGAAAAAACTATGAAAATAAAACTAACTATGCTAGAATATCGCTCCCCCACACTTAAGTCGAGCCATGTCCTCATGCTCGACCGTAGTGCATGGAGCACAAAAGAAAAGAAACTACGAAAATAAAGCTAAAAATCAAAAAGTGGGGAAAAGGGTAGAAGGCGTCCGGCCGGGGTGTAATCAAGTCACCATGGGCCGAGACAAGAAAAAGATATGGAAGGGGGAAGAAAATAAAAAGAAGGAAATAAAAGGAAATGGGAGGGGAGGGCTAGGTGTAATCAAGTCACCTAGCCCGGATTCCGCCTAAATCCGACTAAATCCGACAAAAAGGGGTGAAAAACTTGTAAAATTTGGATTTTGAAAATGACTCTCGATGTAGTCACATCATCGAGAATCGGGAGCAACCAAAACCAAGGCCTCGAAGGCCACCATGACAAAGGGAAAGGGGATAAACAAGGGGAAAACAAGCAATAAAACGGAAAAGAGAGGATAGTTGTCGTACCGTACGGTTAGCAACTCACTCGCTCCATCGTCTCATAAATCAATATAGGCACTTGCTTGTTGTCGTCATTGTCATCCTTCTTCAAGCTTATGAAAACCACATGGCTAAGGTAGGAATGGTGTGAGGGGGTGGGATTTGATGTGAATATCGGTCTAAAGTGAGGAGGAAATGAGGTTAAGGTATGCAAATGAGGGACATGGGTGGCATGATAAGTGCAAGGAAGGTAGGGAGGTTGGGTAGGGGTATACAATGGTTGGGTGGGCTTGAATGTCGAAGAAAAGGCACCAAAAAGGAGTAGGGGGTCTTCCCGGTCGGGATGGGTGGTCCGGTCGGGATGACATACCCGTCCCGGTCGGGAAGCTTCCTTCCCGATCGGGATAACACTTCAGTGAACTCGATTTTTGGCACCCTCATCCCGATCGGGACGGCCCCATCCCGGTCGGGACGACACACCCTTCCCGGTCGGGAAGGGTCTTCACGACTCCTATGACCCCAAAAACCGGCTCCCTTGCTCACGATCCAAGCTCTATCACTAACCACTCCTTTCTAGGAGTCACCTTCACTTCACCTATCACAATAAACTCAAAGTACACATCAAATTCTCTCCCTCACATCGCTCATCAAAATACCAAAACAATTACAAGAATATCACAAAACTAACAAAAATCAAGAGAAAATAAAACACACAAATACAAGCACAAGTATTCTAAAGAGGAGAAAGGGGGAATATACAACATGACGGTTCTTTAGGAACTCCGTCAAACCTAGGATGGTGGACACTCCTTCAACCGTGGCCCTCAAGGGCATGGAGGAGCAAGTCGAACGCGCTACCGACATCATAGTGGAGGCCCAAGAAGCGCTCGGGCCTAGCTAACCTCCACGGCCTCCAAGGTGGAGGCAAGAAGTAGGATTTCCAAGACCCAAAATCATCATTCATGTCATATCCGGGGTCTATCCATCCTATGAGCTTTACCGGCCTCTTCCTCTCTAGGCATCGCCTCCAATCATTAGCAAGCTTCATCTCCAAGAAACAAGGCACAAAAAGCGGTTTTGGCCTCATCTCCTCAATGCACACCCCCACACTTTCCTCAAGTTGTGGTTCCCCATCTTCATCACTAGGCCCCATATCATCTTGGAGAAGAGGATCGAAACTTCTACCAGCGGTTTCAATCTCCTCCAAGTCATCGCTCGGTGTACTAGTAAGGGGCTCTTGATGCTTATCCACATTATCGCACAAGGGCAACTCGAGGCTAACAACTTCACCCAACAACTTCACAAACTCTACCAAACCGTCCAACTCACTATCCTCCTCCAATTCTTCACCAATGTTGCCTTCACTAAGGGTCATCTCCTCATTCGTCTCTTTTTGGGTAGACGATTGAGGTCCTTCAAAGCAAATCTCTCTATCAAAGGGAACAACGTTGGCGGCTTCATGGTTAGGTTGCTCCTCTTTCTCAAGTGGGCACCCTTCATCTAATTGCGATGTTCGGGATAAATACATTACGGTTTGAACCGATATTGCATTTAATCGAGCATCCCTCGCCTCGTTTCCCCTTCGAATTTGGGCCATTAATTCATCTTGTTGTTTTCGCAATTGAATGGCTGTTTCTTGAAGGCTCCTTTGCATTTGAAGAAGTGATTGAAACTCCTCCATGTCGGGCAATTGGTGATCATTGGGGTCTTGATAATCTCCATGATAATCTTGATAATCTTGATGATAATCTTGATGATAATCTTGATAATCTTGATTAAACATGGTGTCTTGATGATGCCCAAGGGGTGGGGCATCATATTGTTGGTAGCAAGGTTGGGGTGGTTGGTAGTATTGTGGGTCATGGGGTTCATATTGTGGTTGGGGTGGAGGGTAATATTGTGGGTCTTGAGGGTATTGGCTTCCATAAGGTGAATCTTGATCGAACATGGTGGGTTCACATTGATAACTCGAGTAATAGTCACCATGATCGTAGGATTGGTAATCGTTCACTTGTTGGTAGCCATTTCCATACTCTTGAGGATCATACCCATCTTGATTACCCCAAGAAGCTTGATTATGGTAGGGGGACGTCATGTCATACCCTTGGTTCAAGGAAGAAGAGGGGTAGCTCATATCGGCTCCCGAGTGTGTGGAGTTTAGATCAAACCCCATGCTTGCTCGAAAATCGTAGTCCATACCCGGTTGGAAACCACTCATCCTAGCAACCGTCCGTTAAAGCGGCTCTTAATCGCAAGAAGAAGATAGTCACCACCTCTAAGCATAAACTGTTGACTAGGAACAAACGTGAGAAGTCTAGTGCTTTTTGGGCACTAGACGAGAGAGAAATAAACCACACACACACAAGAAGCAAGGTAACAAAAGGAAAAAGAAAAACACAAACACAAGACAAAGCCAAGTAACTAGGAAAACAAAGTCTAAACTAGCACCGTCCCCGGCAACGGCGCCAATTTGATGGCAGGATTTGTCGTGGATCCCAACCGTCAAATAAATAACCGGCTAATCCTAACTGAGTAGATAGGGCAAGTCGGGTCGAATCCACGGGGACGGTAAGAGGCGTCTAGACTAGGTCGGCCCAAATACTAGACTAAGTCAACGAGCTAAACTATAGAATGATAGAAGGGGAGAGAGCTAGACTATGACTAGGAAGAACAACAAGAGCACAAACAAGGAAAACGGGCTAGGATTAGGTCGGGGTCAAAGGGGTAACGGAATGGTCAAGGGAGAACTAGAGTGAAGGAGGTAGTAGGGTAATCTAGGTCGGTCCGGGCGGTCGCAACTTAAACCGACCTAGAGGTTCCTCATGGAACCCATATTGGCGACACACATGACAAAAGGGGTTCTAGCATGTTATGGCCTAGATCGCATCCGGGCGGTCGCAACTTAGACTAACCTAGGGGTCGCCCTCACCGGGCTCTCGCAACTTAATGAGGGAACCGAACCCATAACAACTAGCACCCACAAGGGAAAGGCAAGAAAAACAAGCAATCTAACTTACTTAGTCAATCAAGCAATTCATCAAACATGTCATATGCATCAACCAAGAGGAAACCCAAAATCTTCCACCCACATCTCCAACAAACCCTTAATCATCCAACTAACACCCTAATCACCCTACTAACCCTAGCAAGAACACTACCCTAACATATCTAAACTAAAACTAACACTAACAAGATGAATCAACCCAAACATCAAAACATAAATAATCAAACTAGTGATAACTATGAACTAAGAACAATCTAACAATCAAAGATGCAAACTTGGATGAATTAAACAAGAAAAAGGGTAAAAGGAAGAGAAGATTATACCAAACTAGTGAAGGAAAGATTGAAACTTGCATTAATGAAGAAAACCCAATACAAACATCCAAGGTTGTCAAGCTTGGTGAAGATCTTGAAGAATTCCCTTAATACAAGTACTAAACTACGATTAACCACTAATTACCGACTAATCTACACTAATCTAACCTAATCTAACCTAAAGTAGTCTAGGGTTTAGTGAGAGGTGAAGAACATAAGCTAAAAAGTGTGTCTTAATACAAGAGGAGGGGTATTTATAGGGTTACAAATGGAAGGGAGAAGAAAGAAAAGTGACGCGCAGGAACTGGGTGGTCCCGACCGGGACGGGTCATCCCGACCGGGACGGACCCACCATCCCGACCGGGACGGGTTGGTCCCGACCGGGACGGCCCAGCAGTAGCCTCTCCAATTGTGCGCTTCATCCCCGACGGGATGAGGTGCATACCCGTCGGGGATGGGTCTTGTAGGCCTCCATTATGACCCTTTTGGTTCCTCCTTGCCTCTCATGGACTTCTCATCGATTCTCGGGACTCGGGATCGGATCTCGGGACTCGGGATTGGGTCCCAAGGTCTCGGGGTGGATTCCGAAGCATCGAGTCATCGTTCCTTTATCTCGTTGGCTCCAAAATGTGTATGTATCGAGTCGGAATCGCTCCAACTCTTCCAAATCGGTCTCGGGAACCTGAAACGAACTAAAGGAAGCATAAGTAGCCCATAAATCGCTCCCAAGGAGCGATTCCACAAGGAAAATGGGACCAAAACACTACGAAATAGATAACTAAACACAAACCAATTATCAAACTAAAGGAATGATGACTAACTAACAAGATGTATCAAATATGGAAGGAAGAGAGTGGGTTAGGTCGGGTTCATAAATGTAGTAGGGTGACTTAGGTTGATTAAGGGTGTAGGTGCCTCCTAATTGCTAGGGTCGGTCCGGGCGATAGCAACTTAAACCGATGTCGATGACAATGCTCAACATATCCACACTCAAGCAAACAATGGGTAGAAGAAAACTAGCATGAGAAGCATGGCCACTACAACTCATACAAGCATATCAACAAACACATGGTGAGCCAAATATGTGACTAGCAATAAAGAACCATCCTTTACCCCTAATCAAACCCTAATCACCCATAATCTACCCTTAATCCCCCTACTAACCCACAAGATATCTACTCACTCATAGGCAAAGAAAAACCAACAACAATAAGAAGGGAACACAACATCACAACCCTAACATTCATCATCAAGAACAATAACAATCAATAACAACAAACACTAAATAAAGATGCAAACTTGAGTAAACAACAATAAACAAGAGTAAAGGAAGATTATACCAACACTAGGATGAAGAAAAGATGCAATCTTGTATAAATAAGAAACCCAAAATAATCCCAAGGTTGTCAAGCTTGGAAAGATCTTCAAGTGCCCTCTTAATACAAGAACTAGTTACAACTCTAATTAACTAAGATTAGCTAATGATTAAAGGAAGATTAAACTAATGAGAGGAGAGTTTAAACTAGGGTTTATATGATGTAGAGAGGCTTAAGAGAGGCTAAACTCATGTAAGATCCATAAACAATACAAGAGGTAAGTATTTATAGGGTTACAAATGGAAGGGAGAAGAGAAGAATAAAATGCGGACTACAGACAGGTGGTCCCGACCGGGACGGACCATCCCGACCGGGACGGACCCACCATCCCGACCGGGACGGGTTGGTCCCGACCGGGACGGCTCTGCAGTAGCCTCTCCAATTGTGCACTTCATCCCCGACGGGATGAGGTGCATACCCGTCGGGGATGGGTCTTGTAGGCCTCCAATATGACCCTTTTGGCTTCTCCTTGCTTCATATGAACTTCTCATCGATTCTCGGGACTCGGGATCGGGTCTCGGGACTCGGGATTGGGTCCCAAGGTCTCGGGATCGATTCCGAAGCATCGAGTCATCGTTCCTCCGCTTCGTTG
The DNA here is from genome assembly GCA_958450325.1 of Agrostemma githago. Classification (NCBI taxonomy): domain Eukaryota; kingdom Viridiplantae; phylum Streptophyta; class Magnoliopsida; order Caryophyllales; family Caryophyllaceae; genus Agrostemma; species Agrostemma githago. Next base: position 62,088,351 of record OY288240.1, read on the forward strand.
GCTCCGAAAAGTGTATGTATTGAGTCGGAATCGCTCCAACTCTTCATGAAAGGTCTCGGGAACCTGAAACGAACTAGAGGAAGCATAAGTAGCCCATAAATCGCTCCCAAGGAGCGATTCCACAAGGAAATGGGACCAAAATACTACAAAATAGGCACTACAAACTACACTTATCAACTCCCCCACACTTAACCCTTACTCATCCCGATCTACTAAGTTCAATGGCTTGAACTTGTACTTTCGATCCTTCGGTATATACCCAAACATCCATCTATCCTCATGTGGCCCCAAAGGAGGCTCATCTTCATCCTTTTTGCTCTTCAACTTGTCATTAAACCCACGACATGGGCTCTCATCCTCCTCCAAATCGGAGTCATCATCTTCAAGTACATAGGATTCCTTGTTCATGCTTTGTCTCGGTTCTTCCCCTAGATCGATGTTTTCCTTGGCTTGGATCATATTGCATGACTCGTCGTTGGTAGGCGGAGTGTTACCTTGAAGGTCAAACACTAGCTTCTCCTCGCCTAACTCGAATGTGATCCTACCGTTCTTCACATCGATCATGGCACCGGCGGTATGTAAAAATGGGCGCCCAAGAATAATGGGAGTGATCTCATCTTCCCGCATATCGAGCACGATGAAGTCAACCGGAATGAAGAACTTACCGATTCTTACCGGCACATCCTCTAGCATCCCTAATGGTCGGTTAAATGAACTATCGGCCATTTGGAGCGTGATAGAGGTACTTTTAAGCTCCTTCATCCCAAGTCGGCAACAAATGGAGTAGGGAATGATGCTCACACTCGCACCCAAATCACATAAAGCTCTTTCGATCTTGTAGTGCCCTATGGTGCAAGGGATCGAGAACCTACCCGGATCCTTCAACTTTGGAAGCGTAGAACCTTGAATGAGCTCGCTCACCACCCTTGTGAATGCGATGGTCTCTTCCTTGTCGACGGATCTCTTCCTAGCCAATATTTCTCGCATAAATTTTCCGTATGCCGGGATTTGGGTAAGTAGCTCGGTGAATGGGACACTCACATCCAACTTCTTCACAATGTTAAGGAACTTGTCATATTGAGAGTCTACCTTAGTCTTCATTTGCCTTGATGGGTAAGGCAACTTGACTTGGTATTTGTTTTGCTCACTCGGGGTAGACTCTTCAAATGACACTTTCTTTTTACCCTTATCTTTAGCTTGAGGTGGGGGAAGCTTGTCTTGTTGAGGTTTCTCAACCTCCCATAAGACTTGCTCCTCTATTGGATTATCAAGGGTTGAGCTTTCTTGAGTTGGAGGTGTCACCTTTCTTATCGGTTCTTGCATTGGCTCTTGCTCACTAGGAAATTTAGGGGGTTCATAAGATGTACCTCTCCTTGTGGTGATGGCATTTACATGCTCAAATTTCGGTGTTTCTCCTTGAGAAGGTAGTTGTCCTTTTTGTCTTGAGGAGCTCCCCGAAGCAAGTTGAGATACTTGAGTTTCAAGCATCTTCATACGGGCATCTCTTGTCGCGTTTTCCCCTTGAATATAAGCAAAGAGCTCTTGATGGTTTCTTGTTATGTCCATTTGACTCTTTTGCATATCCATCATAGACTTTTGGATATCGAATCCCCGAGGTGGAGATGATGGATTATGCGGAGTATCGGTGATGGCTAGAGGAATGCCATAGTCATGAGTAGGAGACCGGCTCCTAGGCTTGCTTTGTTGTTGATTGCCTTGATTTGCTTGTTGTTGACGGTTCCCTTGGAACCCATGAGAATTGCCTTGATTAAGGCCTTGGTTGTTGCCATGGTTGTGGTTTTGATAGCCTTGGTTGAAGTTCCCTTGTTGGAACCCTTGGTTGTTGTTGAATGAACCTTGGTTACCTTGCTTGAAGTTGTTGAAAGGCCTTGAGTTGCCTTGGTAACCTTGGTTGTTGTCCCTTAAGGGAGGTGGAATATAAGGACGATGTTGTTGTTGGTGTTGAAGAGCTTGTTGTTGAGGGACTTGATTGGAAGCTTGGTATTGATTAGAATAGGAAGTACCTTGCTTGAATGCTTGAAAGGCATTCACTTGCTCAATACTCCCTCTACAATTTATAGGGTCATGACCAACGATTCCACAATTATCGCACATCCCAACATAAGGCAAAGGAGGTGCAAATCCTAAAGCATTCACTTCATAGATCGAGGCTTGGTTGGAGGAACCGATGCTTTGGACTTGAGTGAGGTGGCCTTGAAGTTTCTTGTCAATGGATTCCATGTGTGTCTTCAATTGAGCCCCAAGGTCAATGCTTAATTGAGTTATAGCATCAACCTCGTGCCTACCTCCTCGGTTTGCCTTCCTAGGTCTAGAGTATTGCGAATTATGCACCGCCATCTCTTCGATTCTCGCCCAAGTTTGGTCATCATCGACCTCGGTGAACCTACCATTGGAGCCCATATTAAGTATAGTTCTTGAGTCCTCATAAAGACCGTTCCAAAATTGTTGGACCAAGAACCATTGTGAAAGTCCATGATGGGGGCACGATCTAACCAAAGACTTGAACCGCTCCCAAGCTTCATATAAGCTTTCCTCATCCTGTTGTTGGAAACCGGTGATGGAGGCTCTAAGCAAATTAGTCTTCTCCGGAGGGTAGAAAGTTTGGTAGAATGCCAATGCAAGTTTCTTCCAAGTGTCGATGCCCATGGTTGCCCTATCGAGACCTTTAATCCATTGCTTCGCTTTTCCAATAAGAGAAAATGGAAATAAAACCCATCGGATTTGATCTTGTGTAACCCCGGGTTGAGAGATAGCGTCGCAATAATCGGAGAAGGTCTCCATATGTTGGTGCGGGTCTTCGGAGGGCAAACCACTAAATTGGTTCCTTTCCACAAGTTGGATGAAGTGGGTCTTGGCCGTAAAATTTCCGGCATAAGCGGCCGGTAGAGCATTGGGTCCCGGCAAGACGTCTTCCGTGAATGTGGAGTGGGAGGAAAACTTCGGCATTATTGGATGTAAGGGAGAAGATGGTGTAGACGGAGTTGATGTAGATGTAGATGGGGAACTAGGACTAGAATCTCCAAAGGGATTGGTGAAATTCCCTTCGGCCGTCTCTCGATATGCTTCCTCACTATCGCTTCCTTGAGCTTGCTCTTGATGGGTATTGCTTGCACTTGGTTGAGAGATCCTAACCCGGTTAATCGTCCGTTGGCGAAAAGCTCGAAAAAGCCTCTCCGGCTCTGGATTAAAGAGAAAGGATTCGCCTCCCCGCCTAGGCATACACTACACACTAGAACAAACGTGAGAACACCTAGTGCTTTATGGGCACTAGGTAACGACAATAAGCAAGCACAACTAGAGACAAAGAGAAAAGAAAGCTAAGGAATCAAGAAAAACTAGAGAATATTCACAAGAGATTATAGAAGGGCACAAAGGAGGGTAACTAAGTCTAGAAATAAGCAAACAAAGTCTAAACAATGCACCGTCCCCGGCAACGGCGCCAAATTGATGGTAGGATTTGTCGTGGATCCCAACCGTCAAATAAATAACCGGCTAATCCTAACTGAGTAGATAGGGCAACTCGGGTCGAATCCACGGGGACGGTAAGAGGCGTCTAGACTAGGTCGGCCCAAATACTAGACTAAGTCAACGAGCTAAACTATAGAATGATAGAAGGGGAGAGAGCTAGACTATGACTAGGAAGAACAACAAGAGCACAAACAAGGAAAACGGGCTAGGATTAGGTCGGGGTCAAAGGGGTAACGGAATGGTCAAGGGAGAACTAGAGTGAAGGAGGTAGTAGGGTAATCTAGGTCGGTCCGGGCGGTCGCAACTTAAACCGACCTAGAGGTTCCTCATGGAACCCATATTGGCGACACACATGACAAAAGGGGTTCTAGCATGTTATGGCCTAGATCGCATCCGGGCGGTCGCAACTTAGACTAACCTAGGGGTCGCCCTCACCGGGCTCTCGCAACTTAATGAGGGAACCGAACCCATAACAACTAGCACCCACAAGGGAAAGGCAAGAAAAACAAGCAATCTAACTTACTTAGTCAATCAAGCAATTCATCAAACATGTCATATGCATCAACCAAGAGGAAACCCAAAATCTTCCACCCACATCTCCAACAAACCCTTAATCATCCAACTAACACCCTAATCACCCTACTAACCCTAGCAAGAACACTACCCTAACATATCTAAACTAAAACTAACACTAACAAGATGAATCAACCCAAACATCAAAACATAAATAATCAAACTAGTGATAACTATGAACTAAGAACAATCTAACAATCAAAGATGCAAACTTGGATGAATTAAACAAGAAAAAGGGTAAAAGGAAGAGAAGATTATACCAAACTAGTGAAGGAAAGATTGAAACTTGCATTAATGAAGAAAACCCAATACAAACATCCAAGGTTGTCAAGCTTGGTGAAGATCTTGAAGAATTCCCTTAATACAAGTACTAAACTACGATTAACCACTAATTACCGACTAATCTACACTAATCTAACCTAATCTAACCTAAAGTAGTCTAGGGTTTAGTGAGAGGTGAAGAACATAAGCTAAAAAGTGTGTCTTAATACAAGAGGAGGGGTATTTATAGGGTTACAAATGGAAGGGAGAAGAAAGAAAAGTGACGCGCAGGAACTGGGTGGTCCCGACCGGGACGGGTCATCCCGACCGGGACGGACCCACCATCCCGACCGGGACGGGTTGGTCCCGACCGGGACGGCCCAGCAGTAGCCTCTCCAATTGTGCGCTTCATCCCCGACGGGATGAGGTGCATACCCGTCGGGGATGGGTCTTGTAGGCCTCCATTATGACCCTTTTGGTTCCTCCTTGCCTCTCATGGACTTCTCATCGATTCTCGGGACTCGGGATCGGATCTCGGGACTCGGGATTGGGTCCCAAGGTCTCGGGGTGGATTCCGAAGCATCGAGTCATCGTTCCTTTATCTCGTTGGCTCCAAAATGTGTATGTATCGAGTCGGAATCGCTCCAACTCTTCCAAATCGGTCTCGGGAACCTGAAACGAACTAAAGGAAGCATAAGTAGCCCATAAATCGCTCCCAAGGAGCGATTCCACAAGGAAAATGGGACCAAAACACTACGAAATAGGCACTACAAACTACACTTATCAATTATACTATCGATATTAATGACGCGATAATAACGATAAAACGGAATAAATAAATAAAAAAACGACCCATATGAAGTAGACACGACGCGAGAAAAAGGAAGAGAAGGGAAGAAATGGGGTTTTGACACCCTCAACCTACATGTTCTTGTCTCGGTGCGGACTCGTAACCGTGGCTACAACACAAGAGTCTTCGAGGTTTATGGAGGTCGAGTTATGGTGGCTCGGGTTGTTGATTCCTAAACTAGGTTTAGGGTTTTTGCTAACAAATCGCTTAGGGTTTGTAAAAGACGTAATATGTGTGTATGAGGTTGCTCTAGGGTTTCGAAAATTTGTGTCCAGATTCTCCTGAAGAGGGGTGCATGAGGGTTGCTTATATAGGAAAAGCTAGGGCTTCGGTTTAGGGTTACTCGACCGAGTAGGTGGCTAACTCGGTCGAGTGGGCTTGTGCGTCAGCCGTCGGGCTTGAATAAGGGCCCACTCGATCGAGTGGGTGAGGCACTCAACCGAGTGGCCCAGCTGGGTCGCGCGGGTCACTCGCTTTTGACCGTGACCATGGATACTTGATGAGTTTGAGTTTGAATTGGGCTTTTGATATTTGAGGGGTTGTTTGGTATGTCTCGGAAACGACTTTGACCGGGATTGACCCAATCGTGACGAGTCGGTTTTAATTCCGGTGTCGGTTTCGGCCCAAATTAGCCTTGCTTGATTGGAAACGGCCCGCTGGGCCTGGATTTGAGGTTGATTTTGTGAGATTTGTACTCTGTAAGTATGTTAGCCAGCGATTAATGGATTTGAGCCCGTATCCGAGCGCATAGAAGCATGTTAGCGTTCGATCATCATCGGGTGTTTTTTGGGAAACTACCATAGACACCTGGCAGTCAAAATGCGGGTCTCTACAGAGCCCCCACTCTGACTGAGGCTTGGACAGGACGAAAGTCAGAGTATCCACCAGGCCAATCGAGGATTGCAACCTGGCGGACTTCCGGCCGGGTCGTTTATAGTCCATTAGACTTGCGTGAAGGGCTCGCCAGCCGCAAGCTAGAAGTCATACCTGAGCCGATAACTCCGTGGGGAATTGGACTTGTCTCGTAAGTCCTGGGTGCGCCTGTATGTAGACTCATCCCTTGAAATGCTGTCGTTGGCTTCCGCTGGGGAATTATCGTGGGTTGCACTTCCCTATTTGAGTCGTACCTGTATGAGTCACATAAAATGCATGCAACACGTAGGTAGTAAAATGACTCGCGCTGGGGAGAAATGGTTTTTTGAAAATTTGAATTTTTGAAATTTTGAAATTTGAAATCTTGAGATTTTTGAATGATATTTTGACTCCTAACAAAGATTAGGAAAGTTCAGGATGGAGATTTCCGCGCTAGTATTGAGACTAGGATTGTGGTTCGATTCCTATTGTGATTAGGAAATTTTACTAAATAGTTTGCAAGGCTAATGCTATATATAGCCCCTCCTTGCTCTTGATTTTCTTCATAAGTCCCATCACAAACAAACTCTTCTTAAAAGAAAGTCTCTCTAATTCTCTTAAGAAAATCTTTTCATCTTATTAAGAAGTTTAGCCACGGGAATCGATAGGTTGAGCGTGATGTTGCAGGAGTGGTCCCGTCGCTTTAGGGATGCAGATAGGGTGGCTTTGAATCAGACGGGGATAACCCAATTGTACCCGTTCCGTCAGATGGTGGTTGACCGCTATTTTCTGGACGCTTGCTTAGCTTATTGGGATGACATATATCATGTCTTTGCTTTCCCTCGGGGCGAAGTCTGCCCTTTACCTGAGGAGATTGCAGCTATAGGAGGATGGAACCCGATACTCCGTCCCGCCGTCTCGTACTCGATCTATGATCCGAGGAGGAAGTTGAGAGAATTTCTAGGGCTTTCTCACAACGAGGTGTCCCGTATGATGGATGGTGATAAAATTTCTCTGATCGACTTGGCTGAGAAATTTATGAATTCTCTCGATGTTCGGGTTAGACCGGCTTACAGCCATAGGGCTTTTTCTTTTTGCATGCTCCACGTATATGCTTTTGAGGGTCATATGGACTTGTTGTCCTGTATGGGAAGTACCCGTCTTCTGACTGTAGTGGATCTGATGGAGACTGAGCACAGCCTGACTTGGTTGATCACGGGCGAGATTATCCAAGGATTGGACGATCGCAAAAGGGACTCATCCATTCGCCTTACCGGGAGCACCCGTTTGTTGCAAGTATGTCACTTGGCTTCTTTTTCAATTTTTTCGATTTTTTGACTCTTTTTGCGACAATTTTTTTTTTACTACAGGGGGTACTCGATCGAGTCACCCAGGCACTCGGTCGAGTACCCTCGATGAAACTCTCCTGATCTGTCTTCGGAGGTGTTACTCGATCGAGTCACCCTGGCACTCGATCGAGTGCCCTCGTAAAGAGCCTTCTGTTCGCGCTCAGGGGTACCACTCGACCGAGTGTCCCAAGCACTTGACCGAGTGGCCTTAGGCGAACGCCTATTTTGCCTTGGAATCTCATCCTTTTGTTTTCTTTTGCAGATTTGGCTATATGAGAGGCTATCAGTGATACATCCCTCCCTTGATGCGGGCAACTATCGTCATAACCAGGTGATGACGAGGAGGCGAGCCATTGACTTTTCTTGTCAGATTACGCAAAAGTATTGGGACGAGGTTTTGTCTTTTCATGGCGGCCCGTTAATTCGATGGGTGGTTCCGTGGTGGCCCATCTACCTTTGGAGTGACTTGGACCCGAGGGACAGAACCCGCTATCAGGTGATCCTTTCTTTCAAGGAGACGGTTCATCTCTATCCAGATCGCATACTAAGGCAGTATGGATGGACCCAGCGAATCCCTGAAGTTGAGGCGGTTGTGAGTGACCCTACCCAGTTGACTGATGTAATGTGTGATACCTGGATGCAAAGGTGGTACACACGGCATACTTGGCCCATTGTCAAATCTCGCCATTCAATCTGGGTTTCAGATTCTTATACGAAGTGTACTAAAGCAGGAGATGCTAAAGCCCGAGCCGCTTTGAAAGTCGATGAAGCCTTCGACCTGCTGAGAAGGGAGCAGGCCAAAGACAACAGGGGGTTCTTTGATGAAGGAGACACTCCAGCCACCCTAGTTCGTCTAATGTCTGGTCACAAGAAGAAGACTAAGACTCAAGCTGAAGGGTCTAGTGCTAAAGGTGCTTGGGGAAAAGTGAGCCCCCAGATGGACCTGGAAAGGAGACTGGGCCCAAGACTACCCGTGCGGGACCGACTTGGCCCACGGGATAGACTGCCTGAGCATGTGCGGGCCCGACTTGGGCCGAAGACCGTGATTGAAGACCCGTCGCCAAAGAAACGGGCCCGGGCTAAAGAGGTTCCACTTGTGATTCGGGAACGCTCGTCACCACCTCGAAGACCTCAGGCTCCACGCGACCCGAAGGACAAGGGGAAGGGGAAGATGCCCGGTTACTAGTCTCCTTATTTTATTATTTGAATATTATTATTATTTTTGTGGTGTGATTTTTTGTGTGAATGCCGTTTTGACGTTTTTTTTTTTTTTTTTTTTTTTGTAATCCCGAGTTTATCGAGATATTAATAAAAGACATATTATTGAACACCGTTCCCGTCTTTCGTTTATTGCAGTGGTTGTACCCTTTTGAAGGGTTGCCTACGTATCCGCAAATGGCGGAATCAAACCTAACGTAGTTCAAAATTGATTTGATTGATTTTTTTTTGCAATTTTCGAAATACATCAGGATTATTAATTCAAGATGTGCGACAGTAGAATATATTAGTTCTAGCTTATTGACTTGTCTAAAATTTTAAAAATTTATAAAAAGGACAAATTTTTATAAATTATTGCAAATGACATTGAGATGGGGGTTTAGGGGTAGCAGCGCTTCAGCTGGTCCAAGTTAGTTGGGTTGACAAATTCGTTCCCGTCCAAATCTGTCAGCATCACCGCTGCTCCTGATAGGACCTTCTTGACTAAGTATGGCCCAGCCCAGTTGGGTTTGAATTTACCCCTTGGGTCAACCGGTAGTAAGGCACGAACCGATTTTAGGACCAGATCCCCTTCCTTGATGTTCCTGGGCCTAACCCGTTTGTTGAAAGCCCGTTGGATCCTTTTTTGATATATTTGAATGTTGTTGAGAGCCCGGGATCGTCGTTCGTCTAAAAGGACTAGCGAATCGTATCGGGCTTGGACCCAATCTGCCTCAGGTACTTGGCTTTCAAGCAGGATCCTAAGGGATGGTACCTCTAGCTCGACTGGTTGGACCGCTTCCATTCTGTATGTCAAGTAATACGGGGTTGCCCCGGTCGCGGTGCGGATTGAGGTTCGATATCCCCATAGGGCAAAAGATATTTTGTCGGGCCAGTCCCGGTAATTTTCAGCCATCTTTTTAAGTATGGTGACAATTGTTTTATTGGCCGCTTCTACCGCTCCATTTGTTTGAGGCCGGTAAGGCGAAGATGTATGCCTTTGAATTTTGTATTTTGCCAGCAATGCGGCAGTTTCAGCTTGAAAGTGGGTCCCGTGATCGCTGATGAACTCGTGAGGGATCCCATATCGGCATATTATTTTATTTTGGATAAATTTAGCCACGTGCTTGGCGTTCAAGACACGGTATGACTCGAATTCGACCCATTTGGTGAAGTAGTCGATGGCCACCAAGATGAAGCAATGACCTCCCGTCCCGGACGGATGCACCTTTCCAATTATGTCAATACCCCATGTCGAAAATGGCCATGGTGATGTCATGGTATATAATAGGGAAGATGGCATATGCTGCACATTGGCGAAGATCTGACAGTTATGGCAGTGTTTGACATACAACTGGCAGTCTGTTTCCATGGTGTTCCAATAGTACCCGAGCCTCATGATTTTTCGGGCTAGCATATGGGCGTTCATATGCGGGCCGTTTTCGCCATCATGAACCTCGGCCATGACCTTTTCGGCCTGTATTTTGTCGATGCATAGGAGTAGAGCTCCCTGTGCCGTCTTTTTGTACAATTGCCCGTCATCAGTTCGGACAAATTGGGTTGCTAATCTTCGTAAGGCCTTTTTGGCCCGATTTTCAGCTTCCGGGGGGTACTCTCCTGTTGTCAGGTAGGTTAGGACAGCTTGATACCAAGGCTCTGGGTCAGTTATCTCGATATCCTGAATGACGTGGATGTAGGCTGGCTCGGACCGTCTTTCGACACAGATTGGCATGCTGGTCAGGTGATCCGGGATGTTCAGTAAAGATGCTAATTTGGAAAGTGCATCTGCGAACTGATTCTCTTCCCGGGGCAGATAAATGTATTCTGCCTTTTGAAATTGTTTCTCTAGAACCCTTACCCGTGCTTGGTAAGCCACGAGATTGGCGTTCCGAGTTTTCCATTTTTGGAGTGCTTGATTGATGACTAATGATGAATCACCGTGGACCCGGAGGTTTGTTACCCCTAAATCAGCGGCGGCTTGCAACCCGTGAATGCATGCTTCGTATTCGGCTGCGTTGTTGGTCACGTCGAAGTCCAACTTGATGGATAAAGGAGTGTGCTCCCCTCGGGGTGAAATTAACAGGATTCCGACCCCAAATCCTCGGAAGTTGGATGCCCCATCGAAATATAAATCCCACACTTCCGTATCGGTATGGAATATGTCTTCATCAGGAAAGGCCCATGTATCGATGTGGCCTTCTTCGGATATTGGGCCGTCAGCGAGGAACTCGGCAACTACCCGGCCTTTGATGGCTTTTAATGGTACAAATTTGAGGTCGAACTCGGATAACATTAAAGTCCATCTCGACATCCTGCCGTTGAGGATGGGCTTCTCAAATAAGTACTTGATAGGATCCATTTTGGATAACACATGTACCTCGTGACTGAGCATGTAATGTCGGAGCTTTTTAGTGGCCCAAACCAATGCTAGGCACGTCTTTTCGAGCATTGTATATTTGCACTCATATTCGAGGAACTTTTTACTGATGTAGTAAATAGCCCGTTCTTCTGAATCGACTGTCTGGGCCAGCATAGCCCCCATGGCCGTCTCCGTCGTCGTTAGGTATAACGACAAAGGCAGACCGTGTTGAGGTGGCATTAGAACCGGCGGAGCAGACAGCATCTCCTTGATTTTGTCAAAAGCCGCTTGACATTTGCCGTCCCATAGCACCCGTTCTCCGATTTTTAGCTTTTTGAAGATGGGTTCGCATACCATGGTTAGTTTCGAAATGAACCGGCTGATGTATTGGACTTTTCCGAGAAACCCCCTTATTTCCTTTTCGGTCTTGGGTGGTTGCATCTCGGTGATGGCTTTGATTTTAGCTGGGTCGACTTCGATGCCGCGTTGGCTAACGATATGGCCCAGTAATTTGCCCGACGTTACCCCAAAACTGCATTTTTGTGGGTTCAGTCTCATGTTGTATTTACGCAGCCGAGTGAAGAACTTTCTTAGGGCTGAAATGTGCCCGCTTTGGTCCTTGGATTTGACGATCATGTCGTCCACATAGACCTCCACTTCCTTATGCATCATGTCGTGGAGCAAGGTAGTGGCGGTCCGTTGATAAGTGGCCCCGACGTTGATAAGCCCAAATGGCATGACGGTGTAACAGTAAGTACCCCAAGGTGTAATGAAGGTGGTCTTACCCATGTCCTCTTCTGCCATTTTAATCTGATTGTACCCGGCATACCCGTCCATGAACGATAGAAGGGCATGATCGGCCGTGTTATCCACCAGTATGTCGATGTGTGGTAACTGAAAATCGTCTTTTGGGCTTGCCTTGTTAAGATCCCGGAAGTCCACGCAAACCCGCACCTTGCCGTCCTTCTTGGGTACCGGCACGATGTTTGCAACCCAGTCTGGATATTCAGACACTTGTATAAAGCCTGCTTTAAATTGTTTATCGACCTCTTCCTTGACTTTAAGAGACCACTCGGGCTTCATTCTTCTGAGCTTTTGCTTTACCGGCTTGCACCCATCTTTGATGGGTATTCGGTGTTCGGCTATCTCCCGGTCTATACCCGGCATGTCCTTGTAGGACCATGCAAAGACATCTTTGAATTCATGGAGGAGGTCTGTGAATTGTTTTCTCTCCTCTGGGTCTAAAGATAGGCCTAACTTAAGCATCTGGGGCTCTAAAGCGGTTCCCACATTGATGGACTCGGTTTCTTCGATTACCGGATCTCGGGATTCTCTTTGCTCGAGCTGCTCGACCAGATGTTGTGGTAGAGGTACCTGTTCGTCGGGTTTCTCAATGTCATTGCATATAAAACTTTTGAAATTGAGAAAATTTTGGAAATAAGACAAGTCGTAAGCAGAACGGTGTTCGTTATTATTATTAATGGTAAATTTTGAAAATAGCTCGAATAGAGCTGCCATCTGATCATTGGTCAGTGGCGAGATAGGGAGAGGTCTTGGGACAGGCCCCGAGACCTCAGTGGATAAGGGAAGAGGGGTTACAGACTCGACTTTAGCACCAGACCCTCTAGACTCGGACTCAGACTCCGACTCTGACTCTGACTCAGACTCGGTATCCGGCATGTCTCCCTCGCCGGTGGTCAGCTTGTAGACCCGTCCTTGACCGTCGGTCTATTTTATGGTCTTCCTCCAAGCCCTCGTTTCGGTGTTGGCGCCGACCTCGGTGATTAGCTTGGTTGGGTCGAACCGATCGCTGCGGAGGATCAGGTTGACCAAGTCGCTCTTTGGAGCGGGGACGACTTTGTCTTCTCCGAATAAGAGCCCCAGCACGGGCTCGGAGTTGCTTTCGCTTTCCTTTGATTCGGCCTGGACGATGGTGAATATATCATCAGGGATGAAATTGCATTCCCGAGCCTTTTTGGTCTCGGGATATGTGACAGTGGGTTGGTAGAGGCCCACTTGGATGGCTCCGAAGACCGGAGTAACGAAGTAATCCGTTAACTTCAGGCTATAAGGGCTTATGTAAGTACCCTTGATAATGTCGACGGCCTTGTGAATACCGACCTGAACCACGTTTTCCGGGGTTATAGCATACCCCAATCCGAAATGTGACTCGCCATCATTTAGGACCTCGATAATCTTCCCAGCTGGATGATATGGCCTTGAGGTTATCCCGGGTAGGTAACCCAGATTTTATAGCATCGTGTCGATGCTAGTTGTGAAGTAGGGCCTAAAGAGATATTCTTCTTCGATCATGCCCACGAAATCAAATCCCCGCGGGTCGGCCCGGCCCGTAGCGTTGCAGCTTGCTACGGTAATTGGGGTCGCCTCCAGCGTGATGATACCGTCTTTGAGGGGCATCTTGATTTTTCGATGGAGGGTAGATGACACGGCCTTGACTGCGTGGATCCAAGGCCTTCCCAGCAAAAGATTGAATGATGAGGTGACATCTATCACCTGAAATTCCAATTCCTTTTCGATTGGGCCCGTTATGATCTTCAATTTCACGGCCCCGGCGACAGGTTTTGGGCTTCCGTCGAAAGCCTGGATAGTCTGCGCCGTTGGAAGGTAATCGGCATCGGTGATGCCGAGTGCTTTTGCGGTCCTTAGAGGAAGGACATTCACGGCTGATCCATCGTCGATAAGGGTCATCGGGAGATATTTACCCTTGCAGATGACCGTGATGTACAGGGCCAGATTGTGATTGGGCCCAAATGGTGGCAGATCAGCTTCAGAGAAGGTTATGAGTGGGCCTTCTTCTTTGGATTTGCCCTTAAGGTAGGGCATGATGGTGGTTACCATTTCAGCAGGGGTAGCCTCTGAATCAACCTTGATTTCATCGAGAGCCTTAGTCAGTGCTTCCCGATGAGCTTGCGAGCTAACCAATAGTTGCCATATGGTAAGATCGGCTCGGACCCTCTTCATTTGTTGGACCAGAGCCGTGTCTGGGCTTGGTTCTTCGAGGGTAGGCTCCATCCTGGCGGGTTCAGTGACGGATATAGGAATGGAACGCCCAGCTGCGGCGAGATGATTGGTGGCTAAAGCCTTGGACTTAGCCTGTCGGACCTCTTCAAGGGTGATGGGGACAGCTTCCCTTTTGGTTAAGTACACATCATCCTCGTCGTCGAACCATATCCCGTTGACTTGTGGGATATAGGGAGAGATGAGGTGAGAACAGTCAATTACCTCACCGGTGAAGATAGCATGAGCGCTGAATGGGTTTTCTTTGTTGCTCGGCTTGTCTCCGGGCAACGGGATTTTCCCGCTCTCGATAAGGTCCTGGATCAGGTGTTTTAATCTCCAACATTTTTCAGTATCATGCCCGTTACCCCGGTGATACTGACAATAGGCCTGGGCATTGTAAGTCTTGGGCCTCTTTTCCACTGGAGGTTCTGCAGTTGGGCCTATCGGTTGGATTAGGCCCTTTGAGGATAGCCTCTGTAAGGCATAAGTATAGGTAGTCCCTATATCTGTGAATACCCGATTTGGTGTATTCTTTTTAGATGAGGTGTCGAGCAGGTTTACCTGGTCGAAGATGCTGCGAGTTGCAGCTGCGGGTGTGGGCTTGATTGTGGATGAACTTGCCCCTTGATACCCTTTGGTAGAGGCCTTAGTCAGGCTCTCCAACCTCAAATCATCTTCGATCCTTGTGCCCATTTCAGTAAGGACAGCAAAGTTTGGGATAATAGCATACCGGAGATGGACCCGGTAGGATGGGAGTAGATTTTTGACGAAGGCTTCCACTAGGGCCTTCTCGCCGGGCTTGTCAACCAGCTTCACACTCTCAGCCCTCCACCTTTGCAGATATTTGGTGAACCCTTCTTTGGGCTCCTGGGCCATTACCTCCAGAGTACGCATTGTAGTCTGGATTTCAGTGTTATCGGCGTAGTTCCGAGCAAATTCGGTCGCCACGTCATCCCAAGTCTTGTATTTCTTGGGGTCGAGCCTGTAGAACCAGGCCCTGGGATGCTTCTCCAAGGAGGAAGGGAATAAGTGCTTGAACATGGTGGACTTTACCCCTTTGACTGCCATGAAGTCTTTGAAGGCCCGGATATGATGGACCGGGTCTTCGGTACCCTCAAACATAGGAATTCCCGTCAAGTTGAGGTTGGCCGGTAGCTCGTCATTCAAAGGTGAATAAATGCGTGCATTTTCGGAGTGGATCGAGTTGCTTGTTGACAAGTGGACTTGCTCCTCGAGCCTGCGAACGACACTGACCAATTCGGCTATGGGCCCAACGGAATCGCCTCCTTCAGCTGGGACCGTCTTCTCCACAGTGCTCAGACGGGTGTCCAAAGTTGCTTGGTTAGCGAGGATGGAGGTCAGTTGAGTCTCGATCTTGGTTAGGGCATTTTTCAAATCCTCCATCTTGCGTTGATGTCGGGTTGTGGCTGGCCTGTCTGTAAGAACACCGCGTAATCAGAAACTAGCCCAGAAATCCCAGAATAGAAGGTACATCCCGAACGAGACTAAAAGGGAAATGACTCGAAGAAGACGCTTAGACGGGTGACTTGTGAAGTGTGGGCCTTTCTTAGGATTCGGCAAGTGGGCCTAGTCCTGTTCGAAGGAAGGTTCACGCGAGGCATCCCCAGACTTTTGACTCGATCGTGTTGACGGGCCCTCCTTCGTAAGAGTATGTACTACTAGGTGGGCCTTGCCTTAGTCTAATAAGGCGGACTGGGATAGGGAAGAAACTCGTGATGTAAGATCGACAGAGTTTCGACGCTAGAAGAACTTGACAACCTAAGACATGACCCGACACTGCTAAATACGGGAAGTCCTAAGAGGAGGGAGGTTTTTGAAAATTGATGGTTTTTGAATAAGGACCGAGTGGACTCGGTGAATGGCCCAAATTTCCGAAAAAGAGGACGAAAAGTCATTGGGCCACGAGTTTTGAAAGTTCGAGTTTTGATTTGGGCAGCATACCGGCTAGAAAATAGGTTATTTTGAGTAAAATCATAAGTCCTAAATTCGGTATGTCCCGGGTTTTGAAAATTGAATATCTTGAAAAGGAGGATGTAATTTTTGAAAAGTTGATATTTTTAAAAATGACTCGGAAACCAAGTAGCACGTAGTCACACAAGCATTATAACGACGCTATGTATGCTCTACACTAAGTCTCGGTCGGTCTGAAAGGGTCTATACCAGTGTACATAGTCTAGACGTTGATCGGGACGGACTCTCTAAGTCGAATTGAGCTTAGAACATGCCGCGAAACCCACTCGAATCGACTATGGACACCTTTTGACATATCCATATTGGAATACATCAATGGTATAGTGGGACGTCGGTCACCAGTACCGGCCCGGGAAAATATGGGTTATGCATGAACCGTAAAACTAACACGCGCATTGTATTTGTCAAACGATTTCTATTCGAGTCTCACCCTGAGGATGCCGATGGTAAGTCACGCATCAGTTGATCCCCAGCGGAGTCGCCAAATTGTGGACATGACATAGGTCCACCCCGACGCGGCCACGCGCGGGTTTGGGTAGGCGAATGAATCTCCATAAGAAACGGATCGAATTGAAATTTAGGTCTATGTGGAGTCGCCACCGAATTTTGTAGTTATTCGTAACCATTCGAGCCCACTCTATGTCGTAGTGGTCCGTATACAAAATACGGCCCATTTCCGATGTCAGAGTTTATTGGGCTCGTCCCTTTGCATTTGATACCAATACCGACGTTATCGGATATTGTGTATTGAATGACTCTCGTGCGCCAACGGTTTCGGGCATCCGGAAACCGAGGTTCTGAGTAAGGGGTGAGGGTACGTGTTGGGAAGCCCACAAAGGACACCCAACCCCGCCCGCACATTAGCGGCCTCTACTAAGAATTCGAATGACTTACAATACGCGCGCTAGTTAAACGGGAAAATGCTTATGCAAACATTGTTTTCCTAGGCATGTGAATCGAATTGAATGGGTTTCTAAGTCAATTTAATGCAATTAATTCTACGTCAAAGTGGAATTTTAGCATGTGGGTTCATTTAGTACAATAAACGAACAAGAATTAAATTGACAAGAGAAACAAACAAATGCGTTAGTAACGATGCAATGATATAGCGAATAATAACGGTTTGTGCAAATAATGAATTGAATTGAATGGTGTACAAGATGATGCATGGTTTGAAAAGATAGTATACACGTGATTAATTATGCACGCGTTGACCTAAGTCGTAAAATACTATCGAGTTTTGAAAAGAAGGATGTACGACTCATGTTTTGGTCGTTATGGGGTCACTCGATCGAGTAGTCGATAGACTCGACCGAGTAGGCCTTGAAAAGACGTTTCTGTTTCGTGGTACAGACCGTACTCGGCCGAGTTATGGACCAACTCGGTCGAGTACATGGCCACTCGACCGAGTCACCGTGAGACTCGATCGAGTGGGTGTCATGACAGACATTCTGATCCGGTTTTGAGGTGCCACTCGACCGAGTGGGCTAGGCACTCGGTCGAGTGCCCCCTGTACGAATTTTAATTCGTTTGCAAGTTGAAAATTGATTTTGAAATTGCTTTTTGATTTTTGATGACTTGACGAATTGGGCATAAATATAGCGGAATTTATACTCAATTCGGGACTTGAATACTCGTCGTATCCCACACTCGATTACCGAATCGACATGGAATACTTAGAGTGAAAAAAAATGGAAGATTAATTTAAGTCGACCTAAATTAACTACCGCGATATGGTAAATTTCCTCCGCGTTAAATAATGTCGTAATTCTATTGAATTGTATTGACAATTATTTTTGCATCAACGGAAAATCGCATTAGTTAACCTATGTGACTAGATCGTTAGATTCGACATCCAATTATGGAATTGGTATCGAATTTAATAGATCGAAACTTTGCGTAGATTAAAGGACTTGATTCCCTCGACTTCTCCGACATCGAAATAAATCCCTAAGGATTGTGATGTCGGATCCGTGTCAACGGGTGTCGACCCTTATTGAAATACGATGTTTGCTTTTTGAGAGATCGATGTAAATATGCGAATGACAATAGTGATACAAACGATAAGAAACTTATTATTGAAGTTGACCTATCTCAATAATCAAGTAGTTGGGATATCGGAACAAGCGACCGTCAACGCTGTGTGCAGTACACTTGTATGTTCGTGTTTCCTTATTCCGATATCACCTCATACTCGACACAAATTGACAGGTATTTTAATGCTTTGATACTAGTATTATACTATCGATATTAATGACGCGATAATAACGATAAAACGGAATAAATAAATAAAAAAACGACCCATATGAAGTAGACACGACGCGAGAAAAAGGAAGAGAAGGGAAGAAATGGGGTTTTGACACCCTCAACCTACATGTTCTTGTCTCGGTGCGGACTCGTAACCGTGGCTACAACACAAGAGTCTTCGAGGTTTATGGAGGTCGAGTTATGGTGGCTCGGGTTGTTGATTCCTAAACTAGGTTTAGGGTTTTTGCTAACGAATCGCTTAGGGTTTGTAAAAGACGTAATATGTGTGTATGAGGTTGCTCTAGGTTTCGAAAATTTGTGTCCAGATTCTTCTGAAGAGGGGTGCATGAGGGTTGCTTATATAGGAAAAGCTAGGACTTCGGTTTAGGGTTACTCGACCGAGTAGGTGGCTAACTCGGTCGAGTGGGCTTGTGCGTCAGCCGTCGGGCTTGAATAAGGGCCCACTCGATCGAGTGGGTGAGGCACTCAACCGAGTGGCCCAGCTGGGTCGCGCGGGTCACTCGCTTTGGACCGTGACCATGGATACTTGATGAGTTTGAGTTTGAATTGGGCTTTTGATATTTGAGGGGTTGTTTGGTATGTCTCGGAAACGACTTTGACCGGGATTGACCCAATCGTGACGAGTCGGTTTTAATTCCGGTGTCGGTTTCGGCCCAAATTAGCCTTGCTTGATTGGAAACGGCCCGCTGGGCCTGGATTTGAGGTTGATTTTGTGAGATTTGTACTCTGTAAGTCTGTTAGCCAGCGATTAATGGATTTGAGCCCGTATCCGAGCGCATAGAAGCATGTTAGCGTCCGATCATCATCGGGTGTTTTTTTGGGAAACTACCATAGACACCTGGCAGTCAAAATGCAGGTGTCTACAAATCCTCAAAAATGTTCATCAACATATTTAATATGCCACAAGTACAAAACCTGGAAAAGTACAACGAATCCTCGAACACGCTCAAACCTATAGGTAATGGCGCGAACACTCATATCTTTAAAACACGTCTTTCGACTAAGGTTTCTGAGAAGTCCATCAAATGCCTGATTACAACAAGGCAACCACAAAATTTTAATAACTCAACGAAGCCACAATATCGTTGGTCTAAGGTTCTAAACTGAAGTTGCCAAAAAAGACGATATGTATTATAGTATTCCTCAAAATAACACAATAAGCCCAAATTATTGTTGTGCAAGATATTTCTCTTAAGAATAATTCATCCAAGTTTAGATAACTCAACTCCAAGGTTCGTAGGTTACAACCTTAAAGAACGAACAACGATCTAATCCTTAAGAAACACGGGAAGTCTATGTCCACCTAAATTTCTAACGACATTAATGAAAACCTTCAATGGTACCACAACATTCAGGCTAACACTTTAAACAATACTCTAAGATCCCAAATATTCACGATGCATCCATCAAATAAGCATTAGGTAAGAATCCCAAAGCAATATTATCAGTTACACTTAGTTCGGTTCTTGGCTATGTACTAGGTATCTATCAAATATAATATATTCTTACTACTCCAAAATATATTCAACTCTAAGTTCGTCAAAATAATCATGGTAACCTATAACCCAAGGTTCGGTGTCCAGAGTATTATCCTAATTCCATCAATCAACAAATACCATTCTACTCAATCCTCAAAAACTTCTTACTTTCTTAGAAAATAGGGTAAAATCACAATCCTCAAATAAGGTAACAAGGGTTTACTAAACCTCAAACATCTATAACTCGGGGTTCACTAAAATAGAATCTGGTCTAACCAAAGAATCTCAAGAGAAATATGGTAGAATAGAAGAATAGAACAAGGATTTACCAAGAGAATAAAGATGAGAATATAAAAGAGAAGAATTGGAAGAAACAGAAGCAGGAAGAAAAGAATCAATAATTCAAGATGATAGAGACCTAAAACGAGGAGGGAAAGTTCGGACCTCTAAGGTTCACGAGGGAACTAAAAGGATTACTTCATCTTCTTGTAGAGGAACGAGCACTCAAGTCTTGGGTCGCTCTATCTGGATCTACTCCAACATCATGGAACATGAATCTACTCTTGATCATCTAACCCGTAGCTTGAGCAAACTAAACCAGAGCTGAAAAGTCACTATCGGCATCTTTCTTGGAGCACCAAGTTGTCCACTCGAGACAACAGGCATTGAGAGTCCTAAGCAGGTCTTGTCCCGATCAGGAGTAGCATCTCGTCAGCATCTTGTTCATTCATCTTCTTCTTGATTAAAGAAACAAATATTCAATGCTAGTCATTGAGTTACAAGAACATATAATCCTAACAGTTAAGTCCTTATTTTGGTTTCTACCCATCTCTCACTAATATTCTTTTAATGTTCATATCATTTACGAGTATTTTTCCTAAAATCAGGTGTAAGCGTCGGGAGCAACAATGCTCTGATACCAACTGTAATCCCCTAGAAATTCTAACGCAATACAGTGGCGGAAACACTGTAGAGTTGGGATTATAACACACTGACAAACTATATCTTATTAAAAGAAATGGTAAGTCAATACAAAGGCCTCTTTTTACAAAAGGGCTAAAAAGAAAATTCTTCAAACGGGTTATACAAATCCATAGATTACAAAAATGAAGAAAGAGTAGGATCCACGCTACTCGCTAGCTCACACCCAAAACCCAGCAACAAATACCTGTCATGTTATAAACATAACAGTCACGTCAGTGGGGAGTAACTCGGACGTTCTCCCAGCCAAATTATATCATATGGAAAAATAATAGTATTACTATATCAAAATAATTAAAATGAGAAAACAATAAAACGATATAATAAAAATAAGTTTTCAGCGAAACTTAAAGCATTTGCAAACCTGCAAGTCAATATCAATCGATAATAATAAAAATATTCAAAATCGCGTTATGGATAGGAGTAGTGTAGACGGCTAGACTTTCACTAGGAGAATACTAAAAACTAGCTTCGAGAACTTAGTTCAAACAAATTAAACTTCGGTCTCTAACTAGGCTACTCAACCATAATAGAGCGGCGACTTATAAATGCGTGGCCCTAGTTTAAGATAATGCACACCCCTCCTGGGATTACCTGTCACCCAGTTCAACTTATGACGGCGACTTACTGCGAGGCCTAAGCTTAAGGTCAAAATGTACACAACTCCCGGGATACCTGTCACCCGGTTCAACAACCAATGTACCGATTCCTGATACACTAGCCTTATAGTTGATGGCAAAATCGTAAACCCCATTAAATTACTCTAACCTCACACTTGTCCTTATTCCATAACCCCAAAACAAGCCATTTATCGATATACAAAAGATATAATCAATATAAATAATATGAGGATAAAAGGAATAAACATTTTATACAAAAAGGAAAACTTTCTATAAATAGAAACTTACTAATTTTAGAAACTTACTTAAAATAGAAATTTTGTTATAGAAAATACGTAAGTTATTAAAATATGTGAAATGTATTAAAAATAGCATTCCTAACAAAATTAACATTTTATTATTATCGTCGTTATCGTAACTTTTATATATTTCTAAATTCATTACTCAAAATATAAACAAAATATAATAAGTCAACATAACGTATTTTATAAATAATTAAGAATTCAAGTTAAAATTATAAATTTTAGAAGAGAGAAGTTTTAAGAAAAACGATATCAAAATTGATTGAGTCAACGAGTTTTATGAATGAAATAAATTTACGAAGAATTCAAATTATTTTTTAACAGATAGTTTTTATTAGTAAATAATATGGATTTTAATAAAAATAGTCCATCGGAAACAAATAAGAAATTATTAGTGAAAATAGTCTCAACTAAAAAAAAAATATTTAAAACAAAATTGACTATTTTCTCATTTATTAGAATAAATCGTAAAACGAAAATAAATTTATTAACAAATATACAAATTTCGATTAAAATATAAAAATACAATTTTTAAGTGAAAATTATAAATTAACGAAATAAGAAGAAAATATGAAGTCGTTATTATTTAGTTACTAGTGTCACGACAACCAACAAAATATTATAACGATAGTAAATAATTAAATTTACTAACGATAAAAAAACGATATCGAAAGTCGTAAAAATATTTATAAATACGATTTAAATTTAATATAATATTTATAGCAAATAATAAATAGCTAAATTTTAGAAAACCGAAGTTAAAAGTATTTACTACATACTACTGCTCAAACATACGATATAAAATCGAGTAACGTCCTAAAGTTACCTCGATGTAAAGCCTTCAATGAACTTGCTTGTCCCACTTGTATAGTCCAAGCTCCAAAACTTCTATAGTAACGTCTTTAAGCTCCACATCATAGAATCGATAGTCATCTCGACATGATTCACCGCATCACTCGAGAAGATAAAACAAAAGAATGAGACAGAGTAACCGACACAAGACGGAAAGGGAATCGATAGTCGAATACGATAAAGGATGTGAATATTCACGAAGGTGACGAACAAAGAGGAAAATTAACGAAGAGAGCAGCAGTACACACTAGGATACAGAGTAGAGGAGAACGGGACAGAACGAGCAGGAGGTTATCGACATAGAATAGCATCAATGAACATGAAAACACTTTCGACGTAGCACAATAACAATGACAGGATGACTGCAGCACAAGCACACAACCAAGACAAAACATGTTGCAATGTATAACAATGACAAAGTCGAGGAGACAAGCGAGCAGCAATCACGTACAAGGACAGAAACAACGACAGATTGAGATGAAGAAGAAGAAAAAGGCCATGACAGCAACGTACAATAGCAGCAGGAAATGGCATAGTACGATGAACAAAACAAGATAAACTAGAAGAAGAATAAGAAAGGTAGCAGCAGAAGAAAAAATTGTCGATTGGATGAAGGAAGAAGAAAAGAAGAAGCAGATCAAACATCAACAAGACGTAGCGGCAACAGCAACGAAAACGAACAACGGACAACAACGAATGACAAAGACAGCGTGCTAGTAGAAGGACCAGCAAATAGCAATGGAACGATCATTAACTAACGCACAACAGCAGCACGCAAGACAAAACGAGACAAAAACGAAGAAGGAGATAAGAAGCGGCAGT
The DNA here is from genome assembly GCA_958450325.1 of Agrostemma githago. NCBI lineage: Eukaryota > Viridiplantae > Streptophyta > Magnoliopsida > Caryophyllales > Caryophyllaceae > Agrostemma > Agrostemma githago. Next base: position 62,111,617 of record OY288240.1, read on the forward strand.
ACGCAGCAACAACACAACGCAGCAGCAGCAATAGGCGATGAAGGAGAAGGATCGAGGAGGAGATTACCTAACCGAACCAGACAACACCGGAACCGACATCGGAGCCGAGAGAAACAGCAGCAGTCACGGCAGTAATAAGACACAGCAGCGGCAAGCAACGCCGGAAATAGCAGCAGCAGTGGCAGAAGAGAACAGAGGAAAAAACAGAGGAAGACGGATGCAGAGAACAACAGCAGCGGCAGCAGCAGCATAACAGCAACAACATCAGCAGCGGTAAACATTGGGACAGTAGTAGCGCAGCAGTATTGGTACAGAAAACAGGGAAGAGGTTCGAGGTTTAAGGAAGATAGAAAAGAAATAAGAACTGGGAGGAGGAGATGAAGGGAAACGGTGGAAAGAAAGATGAAGAGTGGCCAGGGAAAGCAAGCGGTGGAACGTACTAATAAGGGATGTGAAAGAGTGTTGGAAAGCAAAAGAAAAGGGAGGTGTATGATTTAATAATAAAGTGAGATTGAATACAATTCACCAAAAGTGTACGGAATCCGAGACAAGAATAAGTTGTATACGGATTGATTAATTGAATCGGGTAGGAACCTAATTCCGTAACGATAAGTTGACCGACCCTTGAATCGAATTAAAATGAGTTAATAAAATTAAATAAAGAATCGGGCCGTCAAATAAAATGAGTAAATAAAGTACTCGAAATGAGAACGAAGTTGATAGAAATAAAAGTTTAGACTACGAAATAGTATTTCCAAATAAATAATAAATCTTCGATAAAGTGAATTAAATTGATTTCTCGAGAAAAGGTGATAAATGTTTTGACGAGACTTAAAATAAATGAACTTCGAGTCGAAAAAAAATAGAAATTCGAGATTAAACGTAAATAAATAGAAATTTAGAATTTAAATCGTCGAAATAGATTTACGATAAGAATTAAATTAGATATATATAAAATGGATCGAAACATAAATAAAAATATGTTTTAATAAGAAAAGTTTCCGAGTCAAATAAAATTTTAGGAGTTTGAAACGATTAAACGATAAATTCGTCATATAATAATTTTAAGAATTACGAGTTAAATTGTAAAAATATAAATACGAACATAATTTTAATTTAATTTAATTTATAAAAATCAGGGGTGTTACAGGCGCACTTCACCCTGTCAGGCTGCCAGAGGTACACTTGATGGTACCCTGAGAATGCATCCATGAAACTCAACGTGGTATATCCACTAGTGGCGTCCACCAGTTGGTCTATCCTCGGCAGGGGGTAGCAATCTTTTGGGCAGGCTTTTTTAAGATTTGTGAAGTCTACGCACATTCTCCATGCGCCTGACGACTTTTTTACCATCACAACGTTTGCCAACCACTCAGGGTAATCACAGACTTCGATGAAGTCTGCCTTTAAGAGTTTATCTATTTCTTCTTTTATCGCCGCGTCTTTCTCTGCGGACATGTTTCTTTTCTTCTGCTTTACAGGGCGAGCTTCCGGGCTAACGTTCAGCTTGTGAACAATAAAAGCCGGATCGACCCCTGGCATCTCATCTGCAGAGTAAGCAAATACGTCCCTATTTTCTCTCAGGACTGCAATTAACTCCTTCTGGTAGGACTCCTCCAGGTTGGCCCCTATGAGGACCTGCCTTCCTGGTTCTAAGTCCACCAGCATGCTCTCCCCTTCAGGCTCTAAGTGGGCTGCTTTTTGTTGGACAGCCGGGATTTCACCCTCCCTGTTGGGGGAGCCTTCGGCTTTTCGTTTTCCTTTTCTTTCTGTTTCATGGGCTTGCAGGGCCACGGAATAACAGTGTCTGGCCGACTCCTGATCCCCATGGACCTTCCCTTCCATGCCAAAGTCTGTTACATAGGCTATGGTGAGGGCCCTGATTGACACAGCGGCTTCGATTTCATCTAGGGTGCCCCGCCCTATCAGGGCGTTGTATGCAGACTTGGCATCCACCACAACAAATGATGCCCTGACATTCCTGGCAGAGGCCCCCTCCTCGAATGTTACCGGCAAGTCGATAACCCCCATGGGAAGTACACCTGCCCCACTGAACCCATACAAATATCCAGGGGCTGGCTTCAAATGTCTTTTTTCTAAATTCATTTTTTCAAAGGCGTCTCTGTACAAGAGGTTTGTGTAGGCGCCAGTGTCCACCATGCACCTTTTGACAATGTGATTGCTAATTTCAAGGGTTAAGACCAAAGGGTCACTATGCGGGTATATGACTCTCCCTGCATCTTCAGAGGTGATGCTCAGGGTAGTGCCTCTTGGACTTTCTGCCCTCTCGGCGTATCAAATTTGGTTCCGTAATTCACGGATCTGCCTTTTCTGGCTTCGTCTGCTGGTTCGCCCCTCTGCATCTCCTGACACTACATGGATGATCGTGCGATTTTGGGCTGAGCCTTCAGGTTTGTCCGCCGCCTCCTTTTGGGGTTCGTTCCTTGCTGCATAGTTACTCAGCCAGCCGTTTCTTATTAGTTTCTCTATTTCGTCTTTTAAGTGTCGGCATTCTTCTGTGGTGTGTCCTATGCAATCGTGGAACGTGCAGAATTTTTTAGGATCCCCTTTTGGGCTGCGCGGCTTGTTTGGACGATTCCATTTTGCTGTTTCTTTCTCCAACTCAAAGATTTCTGCCCTTGGCCTGTTGAGGGCCGTGTAGCTGTCAAACCTTGGCTGGTAGGTAGTGCGTTCTTTCTTGGGAGTATCTCCCTCCTCTCTCTGTTTGCCTGGTTCGTTTCTGCCGCGTCCACCCTGCGGTTCCCCTTGTGGCTTTGTCTGGCCTGCAGGGGTGTCCGGCAGGCTGTGAAACTCTTCCTGCAGAATAAACCCTTCAGCTATTTTTCTGGCCTTAGCCAAAGTTTCTGGCTGGGCCCTGATCATCTGATTCTTCATTTCCCCTGGGAGTAGGGAGATTGTCAGGGCGTAGGCAGCGGTGGAATCATTAATCTCTCTGACTTGCTGGTAGGACAAGTCAAACCTCCTTAGGTACTCCCTGACGCTTCGCCCTTTTTCTGCTTCAGGGTCATGAGGTCGAACCGAGTGAGTCGCCTCCTTTTGTTCCATGCATATTGTTCAAGGAAGGCCTCGGCTAACTCTATAAAGAAGCTGATCGATCCCTGGCGAAGATCCCTGAACCACCCTTGTGCAAGCCCTACCAGGGTGGTTGGGAAGATTTTACACCAGATTGCGTCATCCACGTCATACATGCCCATGTGGCTCTCAATTGCCGCCAGATGATCTTCTGGGTCTGTGGTTCCGTCAAACTTGATGGTGGGCATTTTGATTTTCGGGATTGGGTATTCTTGTACATCAGGATGAAGAGGAGTTTTTGTGGGCCTGCCTACCATTCGTGACCTGCTTTCCCCAGACTGGTTACCGTGGATATCCCATTGTCTAGGGATCGGTTTCCTCGTACTGGGGGAGCGGTGCCTCGGTGGCCGCCTGCTCGCTGCTTCGTCCTCCGTATCAGGGGATATTTGTCTGGATCGTTTTCTCCGGGACTGGCAGAGGTTGTCATCCTGGTGGTATCTGGACTCAAGCGGCTGCCCCCGGTTAAGCCTAGATTGCAGGCTTTGGGACAACCCTGGGGCTGGCTGTCCCTTGGCTGCTGGCGTTAACCTGGAGAAGACTCCGCCCTGCTTTTCCCCCAGGCGTTTAGATGCAGGCTCCTTGTGCCTCATCCGCTCTTGCAATCCCTGGGATAGACCTCTCTGCTTTCCGGATGCGGACTCCGTGGTGTGAATGGAGAACGCCTGTTGTTGGGCAGGCGGCTCTTGGCTGCCTGCTATGATGCGCCTCTGCACCTGCGCGTATACTTGAGCTGTCCTTCTTGCTTTCATCTGGGCGTTTCTGGCGGCGGTTCGCTTCGTGCCCCCAGCTCCATCCCTGCTCATTGAGGGAGGCTGCCTGGGGGTCGTTGCAACCCTGCCTACCAGGTTCTCAGGAGTGAACTCCTGGTTTAGCATCGCAGAGAAGAAGGCAGCTGTCTGTACCATCTGAGCTGGGGTCAGGTTCAGGGTGTGCCCTGGATGTGCCCCCAACTCTGGTGTTACAGCTGCATTTGGCATCCCCAGGAGACTGGTTCCCCCCATCCCCAGGATCGTGGTGGGAGGAACTCTCTCCGGTTGCGGCATGCCGTATAGGGGGGTCACCGGTGGGACCGTCGGACCGACCCCTACACTAGTGTCAACGATTTCCGGCATGATTACTTTGATTGGTTTAGTTTTTGTAATTGGGAATGGTTGATTTTTGTGGATAATTCGTGGATACAACCAGATCTTCCCCACAGACGGCGCCAAATTGTTCCGGTATTGGAATCAATTAACCCGACGTGGAATTCGGGTTCGTATCGTTCAATGTTGCTTTGAATGTCAATCGATCAATTTTGACAGGCTCTCCTCCCTCCTACTCCTTCAGTCGGACCTTCCCGGCGGAATGGGTTGGCTCCCTGCACACAGAACGCACAGGGCCTCGGAGGTTGTCCGAGGAAACCCTCTCCGATGCCTAAGTCAGTCCGTGAATGCCTTAAGAAACCTAGCTCGAGAGGAACTAGGCGGCGATTTAAGAGTAAGAGTTCTAGAGAGAGAAAATCCAACCCCTTTCTTGTGGGAAATGGAAGAGTATTTATACCTTCCCACAAGAGAGGGAAGTAGAAGGAGAATGGATGGATAAGGAGGTGACAAGTGGCGTCTTCTCATCCACCCACTCTCAATTACCTTAGGCAAAATGACGAGAAGGCCCCTGGGGATCCCTGCTCTGCCTGCGGGGATTTCCCCAAGGGGTAGGCGGGTTTGAGTTGTGAGAGCTAGGCTCCAGCAGGCTGCGTCACCCTGCTGGCCCGGCGGTCAGCTGTTTTCCTTAGTAGTTTTTCCCACTTTCATGTTCTTTGTTTTGACTGTTTGACGGGTCGGTTTCTGGGCCTTCTAGGCAATCCTATGGGAGCCTGCCTAGTAGGCTGTTAGTGTCAGGCTGCCGACCCCAATCAATTATTATTATTATTATTATTATTATTATTATTATTATTATTATTATTATTATTATTATTATTATTATTATTATTATTATTATTATTATTATTATTATTATTATTATTATTATTATTATTATTATTATTATTATTATTATTATTATTATTATTATTATTATTATTATTATTATTATTATTATTATTATTATTATTATTATTATTATTATTATTATTATTATTATTAATTTTGTTATTATAAAACGGAACTTTCATTAAACACCAGAACAAATTACAAGAAGTTGGAGGGAAGCCGAGATACTATCTGGGCTCCCACTCCCTTAGCGATAGAAAAACTAAGACGAGTAAAAACAAAAGCAGCTGCCCGAGCTCCCGCGTTCTGAGAAATAGAGAATTTCTGAATCCGCTTGAGTAAAGCAGCGGCCTCCGCGTCGAGCTCCCCTAGAGAAGAGAAAGAGAAAGGGAGGAACCCATACCCAGTCTTGGTGCACAAATCTCCATACTTGGCGCACTTGCGCTGAGCAGCATCAGCGACTGCGCGGCCAGGTAGAAAATCAGACATCGCAGACTGGGTCAAAGGGGACGACCCCGTCAAATCGACACACACATCACGACCCCTATCCCATGAATAAAGAAGCAAATCCGCCGGGCGTAGGGGCCTGTCGTGCCCATCAATCAAACCGACATCTACCTCCTTACCGGCCGAAATACCAGATCGGAAATAGATATCCAAAAGTGTGTCACAAACCAAGTTATGTCTATGCTTAATACCAACGGTACCAGCACATGACACAGCATGATCTCCAAAAATGTCCCCCTTAAAAACTCGGGAACAAGCAGAACAGGGCTTGGGTACCGGGAACAAAGGGACACCCAACCGATAGCTAAGGACAGAGCGATAAGTCCTCCCATTCATGGTCTGTCCCAGCCCGGAGATAGGAACTGCGCGCAACCAGTCAGACGTGTGAGCAGCCTGCAGAGACTTCCACAAAGCCACCTGTCGTCGAGTCAAGGAGAAAACCGATTCTAAAGAAGCAGCAACCTTCGTGAAATATATATCTGCCAATTTTTTCATGAGTTTGGGGGCAGCGACTTCACTAGGATTACGGAAAAGGTCGGAACCGGTGGTCTCGCTAAACAGAGTCAAGGCCGCAACGAAGGTCGGCCCGGGAGTAGAGACAGCTGAAGGCCGAAGGAGCGTAGCCTGCAACTCAGAGGTCTGAAGGCGAGAAGCCAAAAAGGCATAGTGCATGACATCCCCGGCGCTATACACACCCAACCTCCCGAGATTAAAAGGCAGTGTGAAAAGACGCCACTGCCAATCCCCGAACCCGGGGCCAGACGCGGTGACAATGCGTTCCAGGGTAGACCGCAATGCCGCATCAAAGGTCTTAGCCGAGTCGAAGACCGTAGGGGGTCAGGTTCGCAGAGAGAAAGAAAGCTTAGAAATACCAGCACAAGCACGAAGTAACAGCAGCTCGCACTGTGGGTCCTCAATCCTGGCAACCGAATCCATAAGCTCAATGGTTCTCGTAACTCTCTTTGTCACAAGCTCACTGCTGAAAGTACGGCAGATACTGACGGGGCCACCAAGAACTTTGACACCACGCAGCGGTCGAGAAATATCAGGGGGGAAAACACCAGGAAGTCGACTCCTAGGATCTTCCTTAGGCCAAAAAACCTCGGTTTTTCCGACATTAAGGTGAAGGCCCAAGCGAGGACCATCCTCCATAATCAGCTCCAAAACCTTCCCCACGACCAAAGTATCCCCAACGATGGTGCCGTCGTCCAAGTACCAAGCCTGCAAGCTCGAGGGAAAAGAGTCTCGGATCTTACAAATCAAGGGATGTAAGACCAAAGCGAAAAGAAGAGGGCCCAAAGGGTCACCCTGCTGGACCCCCTGACAAGACCAAAGGCTGTGCTCCCCGTAGAAAAGCCTGGCAGGCCGAGAGTAGCAAAACTCGACCCAGCGGGAAAGAACAGGGCAACAACGACGAACCTCACGCAACATGATCTCCCGGTCGACCAAATTAAAAGCATTCTGGAAGTCGACCAAAAGCATGGAAAGGCCGACATCACTACCACGATCCTCAATAAACCGATTCAAGGCGTGCTGAATGGCCTCTCCTCCACCGGAAACCCCGACCCCAAACTGGAGGCCCTCAAAATAACCACAAAGCGACGACCCAATCAGAATAGCCCCAACCTTAGAGACAAGACGTCTCCAAACCGTACCCACAACAATAGGACGGACCCCACCACCTGGTTTAACAAGCGGGGTGAGCGGGGCACTGGCGATGTACTCACTGAGAACCTGCGGGCATCTGCCCTCGAGAAACAGGTTAACCACTCTAGTGATAGAGGTGATCAGATCATCCGAGATAGCCACCGCGGCCCCACTCAAACAATCCAGAAGATGTTGGGCACGAAAACCGTCTCGTCCACAAGAAGTGCCACGCGGAAAACTCCTGATCATATCCAACACGACGGTCGTGGACGCGATGAGCTGTGGGTGAGCGGCAGGCAAAGGCGGCAAGGAAGGGGGCGGAATAGTGAGGTGCTTGTCTTTCAAAGCCTGTAGAGTATCGGCCGAGTAAGGGGCAACGCCAGACGAAGAAAGCACCCGGACGTTGCCGTAAGTTAGCCTCACTAGAGTCAATGTCCTCCTCCAAACGAAGATAAGGACCCCCTCAGCTAAGGTCTCCTGCAGAAGCAGAGCAATACCACCAGGGGCACCCCAAGTACGAATGGCACTGGTAATACACTCCTCCTGACGCTGACGCTTCACGACAGCTCTACACTCAAGGTTACTCCTGGGGGAAAAAGTCTTAAGAACACAGAGAGGTAAAATAAGCAAGCTAACCCAGCGAGAAAGATCATCAGGGGAGTCAGCCACAGCATCAAGGGCCCCCTTGAAGATCCTAGAAAACCCAAGGCGACATCTGGGAGGGATAGATTTCACAGTGCGCACCCCTACCAACAACAAGCGATCCAGAGAAGCCACGTCAGGACAACCCAACCCAACAGGCCCCACAACAACGCCAGGAGACGAAGATGGAGCGAGCGGCCGAGGGATGCCATAAACAAATTGACCCCAAAATAATAATAATAATAATAATAATAATAATAATAATAATAATAATAATTATTATTATTATTATTATTATTATTATTATTATTATTATTATTATTATTATTATTATTATTATTATTATTATTATTATTATGAATTAGGGTGTTTCAAAAATATATAAAACTAAAATTCCCTAATTATTATTAGTCAATGGAATGAGCATAAAATAATGTTTTACGACAATCATGTCTTTATAAAAGTAATTTACTTAACCTTCTTTATTTTATTAAACATTTAAATCATTTTCGAATAACATAAGTGGTGACTTAAGATGAAACGGTTAAATTTTCAGAATGTTCGAAGTTGCTGGAAAAATAAATAAATTGCTGTAAAATTGCATTTTAACGATAATTCACGATTTTGCTTAAAAATCGATTCTACCATTTAAAAGCTTCGAAAAATAGTGTAAAAATTACGATAAATAATTAAAACTAATATTTAGACAATCTGTCCAGAAAATAAATTTTTTCAAAATCGGGAAACCGGTTTTAAAGGCATTTACAGAAAACGCGTTAATTAAACGTTAGCGATTAAAATAAAAGCTAAATACAAAACGATTTGTGCACGGATGTCCAAAAATCATAACTTATCAAGGAAATCAAAATTTTCCAGAAACTTTTCAATTTAAAAAAAAAATGAAAATTCCAGAATTTAAAAAAATAGTAAAAACCGTCTTTTAATCATCGGTTTCGTTTTAAAAGGTTAAATAACGATTTATCGCTCTTTTTATTTTATTAAATCCCGAATGTCACGAAAATAATTATTTTGTTAGAAATTTCAGAAACTTTATTTCGAATCGAGAATTAAAAATAAAAATCAGAAATTAAAAGGGATATTCGGTTTAACGATAAAACGGTGTTTTAGGACTATTAATTATTACACCCACCTATAAAATTCGAAAAATTACAAAACAATTCCAGAAAAATTAATTTCGTCATAATGTACTTACACAAAAATTTTCAGATTTAAATACGTAAATTAGACATATAAACATTAAAATCAGTTTTAACTCGTTTTTGTACGAAAGCTGTTAAAAATTCATGAAACGACTTTAAAAATTAAAAAACTGTAAAATTTATGTTCTAACAGTAACTTTATGATTATATTAGTGTATCAGCCAAATATTACAATTTAATAACTAATATAACGATTTATTCAATAATCTCGTAAAAACAAAGGCAACAACGAAATAATTGAAAATTAACGATTCTAAAACTTTTATAAGAAAAATTGACATACAAATAGCCAAACAAAAATATAAATTCTAAACATATAACTACGAAAAAAATATCAAGCAATACCGAGATCGTCGATGTTACCTTAATCGAGATCTGAGTCAATAACGTACTCGTCCTCCTCGGGGTTGTCTCGAAAACCTATAAAAAAATATAAAAAAAGGTACAAGACCCTTATTAGTATCATAAATCAAGAACTAGGAAGGAGGAATATGGGTTTCGATGATTACCCTTGAATTAAGATGAACACGGGATGAAGAGAATGATCGAAAGCGGAAAAAAAATTGAAAAACAGTGTACTGACTGTTGTTGTTATGTTACGTTCTTTTTTTTTGGAGAGAATAACAGATGAGGGAGAGTACGTATGTTGAGGTTTTTGAGAAGTTGAGGGAGTATAAACTAATAAAGAGATCAAGCAGTAGGAATAGGAGAGAATCGAGGAGTCGGTTTGACTTTCTCAACCAAACTACAAAAATATCTCAGTCCGAAGAGGGAAACGGTCGGGTATGCTACAATCTGAGCCCGATTCACGCTTAATATCGGTAATGATTCACTTAAATAAAATAAGAAGACGGAAATCGTATAAGAACGTGATTACGAAAAAGAAGTATTAAAATCATGTTTCAAAAATAATTATATACGAAATCGCGTAGAAAAAGATTAAATAGCGATTTCTCGAGATAATTAAAATTTTGCGAACGAGGTAATTAAAAAATGGATTTTTGAACGAAAATTAAATTATTAAAACCTTTTTACGAAGGTCGGATCTAAGATAGATAAAACAACAAGACTCGAAAGAGTCGATTAAATAGCAACGGGACGGATAACAGAATTAAAATTTTACGGGTGTAACATTACCGGTGAGAAGTTTGGTTGGTGGAAGCTAAAAATGGAACACTATATCAAAAGTATCGATTATCAATGTTGGAAAATTATTAAAGAGGGTCCAATTGAAATCAAAGTATCTAGTGCCAATGGAAAGTCTACTGAACTTAAAGATGAGTCTAAATATGATGAAGATGACTTTAAAATTGTTGAGAAAAAGTCTAAGGCTATGTCAATCCTCCAAAGGCGTTTTGGTGATGAGGAAGTGAGTCGTATAAGTGGATGTCCTACGGCTAACGAGATTTGGGACTCCCTCGAGCTTGCTTACGAGGGTACGTCTCAAGTAAAAAAGCATCGTATTGACCTTCTCATGCAACAATATGAGATGTTTCACATGTCAAAGGACGAGTCCATAAATAGTTTATCGAGTCGTTTTTATTGTATCATTAATGAGCTTAATAGTCTAGGAAGATATTTCGAGTCAGAAGACATCATTCGAAAAATTCTTCGTAGTCTAACTGATAAATGGCAACCAAAGGTCACGGCCATAGAGGAAGCTAAAGATTTATCTAACCAAAGGATTTGCCATGTTCACTAAGAACATTGTTGGTATGGTAAACGGCCAAGGAAATCGTAGGTTTAACAATAATTTCAATAAGAAACGATTCCCTAAGAAACGACCTACCTCAACCATAGGATGCTTTAAATGTGGTGTTAAAACTCATCAAATGAAAGAATGTCCTAAATGTAATGATATTCACTCTAAAGATGAACATGATAAAGCTAAAAGGGAATATAAAAGCAAGATCATGTCAGCTATTTGGGGAATGTCCGATTCGGAAGAAAACGACGAACCCAAGGATGAGGAGTTAGATGCAAATGTGTGTGTCACTACTAAGGTCGATCAATAACTCCAAAATTGAACATCTTAAGTATCTCATGGCTAATCCCGATGACTCATATTCCAACTCCGATAATGAGGTACAAAAACTTAAGGCTAAAGTCAGAACTTACTCCAAAGAAAAAGTTTGCAAGTTGCTTGATAGTCTTTTTGATAAGTGTCGCTCAAAGAGTTGCTTGATCTGAAATTTGTCACAGCCCAACCTACTTTTCCCGATGAGTCTCCTAATAAAGAGAATAAACGTCTCAAGGTCGCTATCGACATGACTAAAGAAGGGTTGAGGAAAATCCAAAAGAAACTTGTTAGTAATGATGCTCTCTAGTCTAGATCCGCAAGTGCTAGAATTTTCTACTTAGAGGCGTGTAATCTCAACCTTAAATGTTTAATTGAACAAAGAGACAAAAGTTTGCGTCAATTTGAAGCTAAGTGTATCACATCCGAACAATTGCTCAAACAAAAAATTAAGGAAAATGAGAGTCTCACTCACTCTATTCAAGACACTATTAATGAACTTGTTGAAGCTAGAAGAGTCCACAAAACTTGGAAAGGAAGTCAAAATATGCTAAATTTTCTTACCAATCAAGACAACCTGTGTCGTGAAAAAGAGGGGCTTGGGTTCGAATGGAATAGACGTCATGACTGTAAAATTCACAACTCCAACCCCACTAAAAGAGACTTTAGGAAAAGAAAATATGTAGCACTTCCCGAGTACATCATTTGTCATCATTGTAGTAAAACCGGTCATTTTCTCAATGCTTGTGAGAAAAGGGATCAAAGTATTGATCAAGGTATTAAAGTGACTAACAAAACATGGGAACAAAGGGAATTAATTAAGGATGCTTTAACCAAGGAACTCAAAACCATTTGGGTTCCTAAACTCTCCTCTTAATTTTCTGTGGGGCTTGGTGAGGGGACACCGTGATTGATATCTCGATAGTGGATGCTCTCGTCACATGACGGGTGATAGAAGTCAATTCCTCTCACTAGAAGCATTTGATGATGACACGGAAATTTTTGTAGACAACAAAAAAGGTGAAGTCATAGGACATGGAAAGGTTGGTAAGTCTTCATTGGTTTGTGTCGACAATGTTCAGCTTGTCAAAGGTTTGAAACATAATCTTCTAAGTATCTCTCAGTTATGTGATCGTGGTAATTTGGTTAAGTTCAGTACTAGTTTGTGTCGTATTTTGAATGCCACTACCCGTGAAGTTGTTCTTGAAGGTAGACATGTCAAAGATGTCTATTCAACCGACTTGAATACTTTAAATGGTCAAACTATCTCTTGCATGAGCGTAATGAAAAATGACCCGTGGTTATGGCATAAAAGATTTGGACATGTTAGTGCTAAAAATCTTAATACACTTAGAAGAGTAGATCTTGTTGATGGTTTCCCTAACATGAAATTTGAATTTGATAAAATGTTTGATCAATTTGCTAAATGCAAACATGTTAGAAGCTCCTTTAAATCCAATAAGATAGTCAGTACATCACGACCACTGAAACTATTGCATATTGATTTGTGTGGTCCTATGAGAGTTCGTAGTAGAGGTGGTAGTCGCTTTGTATTGGTGATTGTTGATGATTACTCTAGATTTGTATGGGCATTATTTTGAAGTTCCAAAGATGAAGCATTTGATGAATTTCTAATATGGTTAGAAATGGTTCAAAACAAACTTGATCTAAACTTGTGTCAATTAGAACCGACCATGGAACCGAATTTGAGAACTCATCTTTTGGTGCTTATTGTGATGATAATAGAGTAGATCACAACTTTTCGGCCCCTAGGACATGATGGTAAAGGATTTGTCGTGGAATCCCAACCGTCAAATAAAACCGGCTAATCCTAACTTGGGTAGATAGGGTAAGTCGGGTCGAATCCACGGGGACGGTAAGAGGCGTCTAGACTAGGTCGGCCCAAGTACTTGACTAGGTCAACGAGCTAAGCTAAGCTATGATAGAGGGAGAGAAGGCTAGGCCAAGACTAAGAAAACAAACAAGGAAAACGGGCTAGGATTAGGTCGGGGTCAAAGGGGTAACGGAATGGTCAAGGAGGGAGCTAGAGCGAAGGAGGTAGTAGGGTGATCTAGGTCGGTCCGGGCGGTCGCAACTTAGACCGACCTAGAGGTTCCTCATGGAACCCATTTTGGCAACACACATGACAAACGGGGTTCTAGCTCGCTATGGCCTAGATCAAATCCGGGCGGTCGCAACTTAGACCGACCTAGGGGTCGTCCTCACCAGGCTCTCGCAACTTAATGAGGGAACCGAACCCATAACAACTAACACCCACAAGGGAAAGACAAGAAAAACAAGCAATCTAACTTACTTAGTCATTCAAGCAATTCATCAAACATGTCATATGCATCAACCAAGAAGAAACCCAAATCTTCCACCCACATCTCTAACAAACCCTTAATCACCCAATTAACACCCTAATCACCCTACTAACCCTAGCAAGAACACTACTCTAACATAATCAAACTAATGCTAACAAGAACAAGAGAAATCAACTCAAGAATCAAAACATCCGTAATGAAACTATTGAAAAAGATGAACTAAGAACACTACAACAATCAAAGATGCAAACTTGGATGAATTAAACAAGATAAAGAGTAAAAAGGAAGAGGATTATACCATACTAGTGAAGAGGAAAGATTGAAACTTGCATTAATGAAGAAAACCCAAAACAAACATCCAAGGTTGTCAAGCTTGGTGAAGATCTTGAAGAATTCCCTTAATACAAGTACTAAACTAAGATTAACCACTAATTACCGACTAATCTACACTAATCTACACTAATCTAACCTAAAGTAGTCTAGGGTTTGAAGAACATAACATAAGATGGTGCCTTAATACAAGAGGGGGGGTATTTATAGGGTTACAAATGGAAGGGAGAAGAAAGAAAAGTGACGCGCAGGAACTGGGTGGTCCCGACCGGGACGGGTCATCCCGACCGGGACGGACCCACCATCCCGACCGGGACGGGTTGGTCCCGACCGGGACGGACCCACAGTGGCATCCTCTTATACGCACTTCATCCCCGACGGGATGAGGTGCATACCCGTCGGGGATGGGTCTTGTAGGCCTCCAACATGACCCTTTTGGTTCCTCCTTGCCTCTCATGGACTTCTCATCGATTCTCGGGACTCGGGATCGGGTCTCGGGACTCGGGATTGGGTCCCAAGGTCTCGGGGTGGATTCCAAAGCATCGAGTCATCGTTCCTTTATCTCGTTGGCTCCAAAATGTGTATGTATCGAGTCGGAATCGCTCCAACTCTTCCAAATCGGTCTCGGAAACCTGAAACGAACTAAAGGAAGCATAAGTAGCCCATAAATCGCTCCCAAGGAGCGATTCCACAAGGAAAATGGGACCAAAACACTACGAAATAGGCACTACAAACTACACTTATCAACTCCCCCACACTTAACCCTTACTCGCCCTCGAGTAAGCACTACTAAACTAGCGGAGTGGGTATTAGCGCACCCTACGCCCTTTCAACTCACGCGAGTGCACTTAGAGGAAAAGTGCACTCCGCAAGGCAAGTCGGGTCTTGCGACAAAACTGGGGATGCAACCGGACACAAGACACAAAAACAAACAAACACACAAACGAACACGCAAAAGGTTGCACCCAAAAGAAAAGAAATACCGCTTCCCTCAAACAAGCGGTGAAAGAAATACCGGTTTAGGACTCGAGGCAAGCGACAACGTTCCCAAGCTAGCAATACAAACCAAGATGGACTAAACCCTAATAGTATGACGACAAAGCAATAAAAACGTTGGTAACTTACCTCGGTTGCTCCTAACTTTCTAAGAACGTACTACGGGACGATCGGCGGGATGGAAAAAGGATGAACCACGGTGTTAGTCGACACTGTAGGTAAGTGAGACCCCGCCCCCTTTAGCAAAGAGCCAAGAGGGTCGTCCCATGTCCGAAACCGCCTAACTAGTCCAAGTAAAAAGTGGAAATATGCAAAATGAGGGAAGACCGACTAATGCCGCTATCATCCTTCCTCGGGACTCGGTCCTTTGGTAGGCTCTTCACGGCAAAAGTCGGAAAAAGGCTTATTTTTGTGAGGTTAAGATCTTTTTGTGAGACGATTTTATTTTGGCATTTTCTCTTTTCTTTTGCATTTTTGCATTGTTTTGCCATGCCATTCTTTTTCTTCTTTTCTATTTTCTTTTCGGCTTTTGTGCCTTTTCTTTTTCTTCATTCTTTTCTTTCTTTCATTTTCTTTCATTTTCTTTTCTTTGCCCTTTTTGGCAAGATTTGGCTTTTTTTTTTTTTGCATTTCTTTGTATGACAAGAAAGAGAGGAATCAACGAGTTGCAAGTTATTGTGTGAATATGTGTAGGAGGTAGGGTAATGGGAGAGTCGGGAGCGCGCTTTCCCTTCAAACCCACAAAAAGTGGAGAACTTGGACTAATCAAACGATCCCAAACACGGTCACCTAGGGGACGGGACTCGGCAACCAAGGCCTTTTCACACCGTGGGTGGTCAGAATGGTCAAAATGCAAATCCCGTAGTAAATCCCTAGTAAGCTAGGTGGACTCAAGGTAAAGGACCAACGAAATCATTGATTTAGGGTCATTCTACTAGATTAAAGTCCAAGACTCGATTTACACTACTAGGAAGGGAAAATATGCACTCACACACTAACCTCTAAACCGGGTTTTCGAAAACCATTTACACACAAGACACACAACAAAACACAAAACAAAGACTCGACAAAAACAAAAGAAAACAAGAAGCAAAAGCAACAAAACAAGAACAACACAAAACAAACACATAAAGAACACAAACACCACCCCTATCATCAAACAAGTCTCCAAATCCACCACAATATTTACAAAGCTCCTCCCGAGCACACTTCATCACAAAACTTCTCCAAACTCCGCAAGAGGTAAAGAAGAAAAAGGGATAAAGATGATACCGGAAGTCTTGAAAGCTCTCCAAAGCTAATGGCGATTAGGCAACCTATAAAGAAAAGAGGGGGGCAAAACACACAACAAAACAAATATACGACACAATGACACAAAAGGAAAACACACAAAAGGAAAATCTTTTTGATTTTTGTGAAAAATTTTCAAATTTTTAGGGTTTTTAAAGATTTTTTGGAAAAAACTACGAAAATAAAACTAACTATGCTAGAATGTCGCTCCCCCACACTTAAGTCGAGCCATGTCCTCATGCTCGACCGTAGTGCATAGAGCACAAAAGAAAAGAAAAGAAACTATGAAAATAAAGCTAAAAATCAAAAATAAAGTGGAGAAAAGGGTAGAAGGCGTCCGGCCGGGGTGTAATCAAGTCACCATGGGCCGAGACAAGAAAAAGATATGGAAGGGGGAAGAAAATAAAAAGAAGGAAATAAAAGGAAATGGGAGGGGAGGACTAGGTGTAATCACGTCACCTAGCCCGGATTCCGCCTAAATCCGACTAAATCCTCAAAAAGAAAGAGTGAAAAACTTGTAAAATTTGGATTTTGAAAATGACTCTCAATGTAGTCACATCATCGAGAGTCGGGAGCAACCAAAACCAAGGCCTCGAAGGCCACCATGACAAAGGGGAAGGGGATAAACAAGGGGAAAACAAGCAATAAAAACGGAAAAGAGAGGATAGTTGCCTTACCGACCGGTTAGCAACTCACTCGCTCCATCGTCTCAATGATCAATATAGGTACTTGCTTGTTGTCGTCATTGTCATCCTTCTTCAAGCTTATGAAAACCACATGGCTAAGGTAGTGATGGTGTGAGGGGGTGAGATTTGATGTGAATATCGGTCTAAAGTGAGGAGGAAATGAGGTTAAGGTATGCAAATGAGGGACATGGGTGGCATGACATGAGCAAGGATGGGTAGGGAGGTTGGGTGGGGGTATACAATGGTTGGGTGGGCTTAAATGTCGAAGAAGAAGCACCAAAAAGGAGTTGGGGATCATCCCGGTCGGGATGGGTGGTCCCGGTCGGGATGACATACCCATCCCGGTCGGGAAGCCTCCTTCCCGATCGGGATGACACTCCAGTGAACTCGATTTTTGGCACCCTCATCCCGATCGGGACGGCCCCATCCCGGTCGGGACGACACACCCTTCCCGGTCGGGAAGGGTCTTCATGACTCCCAAAACCCCAAAAACCGACTTCCTTACTCACAATCCAAGCTCTATCATTAACCACTCCTTACTAGGAGTCACCTTCACTTCACCTATCACAATAAACTCAAAGTACACATCAAATTCACTCCCTCACATCGCTCATCAAAATACCAAATCAATTACAAGACCCCCACAAAACTAACAAAATCAAGAGAAAAATCACACAAATACAAACACAAGTACTCTAAAGAGGAGAGGAGAATATACAACATGACGGTTCTTTAGGAACTCCGTCAAACCGAGGATGGTGGACTCTTCTTCAACCGTAGCCCTCAAGGGCATGGAGGAGCAAGTCGAACGCGCTACCGACATCATAGTGGAGGCCCAAGAAGCGCTCGAGCTTAGCCAACCTCCACGGCCTCCAAGGTGGAGGCAAGAAGTAGGAATCAAAAGACCCATCGTCATCTTTCAAGTCGTCTCCGGGGTCTATCCATCCTACGAGCTTCACCGACCTCTTCCTCCCTAGGCATCGCCTCCAATCACGAGCAAGCTTCATCTCTAAGAAACGAGGCACAAAAAGCGGTTTTGGCCTCATCTCCTCAATGCACACCCCCACACTTTCCTTAAGTTGTGGTTCCCCATCTTCATCACTCGGCCCCACATCATCTTGGAAAGGAGAATCGAAACTTCTACCGGCGGTTTCAATCTCTTCCAAGTCATCTTTCGGTGTACTAGCAAGGGGCTCTTGATGCTTATCCACGTTCTCGGACAAGGGCAACTCGAGGCTATCATTCTCACCCAAAAACTTCACAAACTCCACCAAATCATCCAACTCACCATCCTCCTCCAATTCCTCACCAATGATGCCTTCACTAAGGGTCATCTCCTCATTCGTCTCTTTTTGGGTAGACGATTGAGGTTCTTCAAAGCAAATCTCTCTATCAAAGGGAACAACGTTGGCGGCTTCATGGTTAGGTTGCTCCTCTTTCTCAAGTGGGCACCCTTCATCTAGTTGCGATGTTCGGGATAAATACATTACGGTTTGAACCGCTATTGCATTTAATCGAGCATCCATCGCCTCGTTTTCCCTTCGAATTTGGGCCATTAATTCATCTTGTTCTTTTTGCATTTGAAGCATAGAATGAAACAACTCCGTGTTTGACGAATGATGGTCCTTGAGGTCTTGTAAAGCTCCATGATAATCTTGATAATCTTGATGATAATCTTGATAATCTTGATTAAACATGGTGTCTTGATGATGCCCAAGGGGTGGGGCATCATATTGTTGGTAGCAAGGTTGGTGTGGTTGGTAGTATTGTGGGTCATGGGGTTCATATTGTGGTTGGGGTGGAGAGTAATATGGTGGGTCTTGGTGGTATTGGTTTCCATAAGGTGAATCTTGATTGAACATGGTGGGTTCACATTGATAACTCGAGTAATAGTCACCATGATCGTAGGATTGGTAATCGTTCACTTGTTGGTAGCCATTTTCATAACCTTGAGGTTCATACCCACTAGAGTCTTGATCACCCCAAGAAGCTTAATTATGGTAGGGGGACGTCATGTCATAACCTTGGTTCATGGAAGAAGAGGAGTAGCTCATCTCGGCTCCCGAGTGTGTGGAGTTTAGATCAAACCCCATGCTTGCTCGAAAATCGTAGTCCATACCCGGTTGGAAACCACTCATCCTAGCAACCGTCCGTTAAAGCGGCTCTTAATCGCAAGAAGAAGATAGTCACCACCTCTAAGCATAAACTGCAGACTAGGAACAAACGTGAGAAGTCTAGTGCTTTTTGGGCACTAGACAAGAGAGAAATAAACCACACACACACAAGAAGCAAAGTAACCAAAAAAAAGAAAAACACAAAACACAAGACAAAGCCAAGTAATTAGGTAAACAAAGTCTATACTAGCACCGTCCCCGGCAACGGCGCCAATTTGATGGGAAGGGATTTGTCGTGGAATCCCAACCGTCAAATAAAACCGGCTAATCCTAACTTGGGTAGATAGGGTAAGTCGGGTCGAATCCACGGGGACGGTAAGAGGCATCTAGACTAGGTCGGCCCAAGTACTTGACTAGGTCAACGAGCTAAGCTAAGCTATGATAGAGGGAGAGAAGGCTAGGCCAAGACTAAGAAAACAAACAAGGAAAACGGGCTAGGATTAGGTCGGGGTCAAAGGGGTAACGGAATGGTCAAGGAGGGAGCTAGAGCGAAGGAGGTAGTAGGGTGATCTAGGTCGGTCCGGGCGGTCGCAACTTAGACCGACCTAGAGGTTCCTCATGGAACCCATTTTGGCAACACACATGACAAACGGGGTTCTAGCTCGCTATGACCTAGGGGTTGTCCTCACCGGGCTCTCGTAACTTAATGAGGGAACCGAACCCATAACAACTAACACCCACAAGGGAAAGACAAGAAAAACAAGCAATCTAACTTACTTAGTCATTCAAGCAATTCATCAAACATGTCATATGCATCAACCAAGAAGAAACCCAAATCTTCCACCCACATCTCTAACAAACCCTTAATCACCCAATTAACACCCTAATCACCCTACTAACCCTAGCAAGAACACTACTCTAACATAATCAAACTAATGCTAACAAGAACAAGAGAAATCAACTCAAGAATCAAAACATCCATAATGAAACTATTGAAAAAGATGAACTAAGAACACTACAACAATCAAAGATGCAAACTTGGATGAATTAAACAAGATAAAGAGTAAAAAGGAAGAGGATTATACCATACTAGTGAAGAGGAAAGATTGAAACTTGCATTAATGAAGAAAACCCAAAACAAACATCCAAGGTTGTCAAGCTTGGTGAAGATCTTGAAGAATTCCCTTAATACAAGTACTAAACTAAGATTAACCACTAATTACCGACTAATCTACACTAATCTACACTAATCTAACCTAAAGTAGTCTAGGGTTTGAAGAACATAATATAAGATGGTGCCTTAATACAAGAGGGGGGGGGGTATTTATAGGGTTACAAATGGAAGGGAGAAGAAAGAAAAGTGACGCGCAGGAACTGGGTGGTCCCGACCGGGACAGGTCATCCCGACCGGGACGGACCCACCATCCCGACCGGGACGGGTTGGTCCCGACCGGGACGGACCCACAGCGGCATCCTCTAATACGCACTTCATCCCCGACGGGATGAGGTGCATACCCGTCGGGGATGGGTCTTGTAGGCCTCCAACATGACCCTTTTGGTTCCTCCTTGCCTCTCATGGACTTCTCATCGATTCTCGGGACTCGGGATCGGGTCTCGGGACTCGGGATTGGGTCCCAAGGTCTCGGGGTGGATTCCAAAGCATCGAGTCATCGTTCCTTTATCTCGTTGGCTCCAAAATGTGTATGTATCGAGTCGGAATCGCTCCAACTCTTCCAAATCGGTCTCGGAAACCTGAAACGAACTAAAGGAAGCATAAGTAGCCCATAAATCGCTCCCAAGGAGCGATTCCACAAGGAAAATGGGACCAAAACACTACGAAATAGGCACTACAAACTACACTTATCAGGACACCTCAACAAAATGGCGTCATAGAGCGCACGAATAGAACTCTTGAAAGCATGGCTAGAACTATGATGTTATGTAGTAAGCTACCTAGAAACTTTTGGGCCGAAGCGGTAAACACCGCTTGCTACATTCATAATAGAGTCATGGTTAGAAGTATAATAAATAAGACTCCCTATGAGTTGCTACATAGTAGAAAACTGAATATTTCCTATTTTAGATGCTTTGGAATCAAGTGTTTTGTGCATAATAATGGTAAAAATAATTTAGGAAAATTTGACCCCCGTCGTGATGAAGCCGTGTTCATAGGGTATGCCGATCATAGTAAAGCTTACAAGGTTTATAATAAAAGAACCATGATGATCAAAGAAAGTGTGCATGTCATATTTGATGAATCTAGTCTTTTTGAGCAGGTACAACATGATGATGAAGAAGATGAAGAATTCGAAATTGACCTTGCTCGAAAAGAACACACACTTGAAGATGAGCTCAACGGAGCCGCTGAGCAACAGTCTGTCAGATTGTTACCTGAAGATGAAGGCACGAGTTCAGGGGAAATTAACGATCCTCCTGAAAGTGACCTTCAGGCCGATAATGGTGAAGCAGCAACTAATGCCCAAGGACCAGAGGCGTCCTTAGAATCTGATGTGGAAGCATCGACTCCCAGCTATGAAGCAATAGTCGAAAGAACTGTTACAGTTGAGAAGGACGATACTTTCATTCCAAGGAAGTGGAAGCATCAAAGCTCACACCCCCTTTCAAATCTGACTAGTGACTTGAAATCTGGAGTAAAGACAAGGTCATCCCTCAACAATTTCTACTCTTGCAATGCTTTCGTTTCTCAAATCGAACCGCCGAATGTCACAGTCGCTCTTGAAGGATTTGTGTTCACTGTCCTACGGATTAACCCGCTTAAGTCTATGTATCCGATATGCCTTGCTAGAGGTCGATGTCGGGTTGACATGTAAATTGGTTACGTGTCTGGTAGTCTTAAGTGGGTCCATTGGGTCAGACACATCGTGTACGGGATGCGGAAATCAAGGCGTAACTCCATGGCTGGTCAAGGTGGTCAAATGCAAACCCCGAAGTAAACCTCTAGTAGAAAAGGTGGACTCAAGCTAAAGGATCAACAAGTTCATTGATGTAGAGTCATTCTACTAGATTAAGGTCCAAAATCTACAATGGGTTATCTACAATGTAATATAAACTCTTGTAATAAGTTTGTAATCGGGTTTTCGAAAAGCTTTTAATCCTAGACACACCATACAAAAGCAAAAAGAACACAAGAAAAAGAAAAGGCAAATTAAAGAAAATACAACTAAAGTCATGCACTTCATACTCCATCGACATTCAAGCACAAAATCAACCACAACACCCAAATTGCTCATCTCTTCGAGAGCCTCCCAATAGCAACAACCTAGCTCCTCTACAAGAGTAAAGAAGAAAGCGAAGAGGAAAGAAGTTACCAAGCGGGTTGCTTCCATAATCTCTTCAATTTGTGCTATAAAAGTGGTGGATATCCTGTAAGAATAAAAAACAAGACTATACAAAGGACACGAAAACATACCGAAGAAAAGAAAAGAAAGGGAAAATATTTTTGGTTTTTGGAACTTTTCAAATTTTTATGGCTTTTGGAAAGATTTTCGAAAAACAAAAGATAGTAGATCCCTCCCTCACACTAAAACTGTACATTGTTCTCAATGGACAAATTGGGGAAGATCAAAAAAGACGAAAAAGGAAAAATAGGAAAAAACTTTTTGGATTTTTATAATTTTTCAAATGTTTTTGGATTTTTCAAAATTTTTGGAGAAGGAAAATAAATGAAAAGAAGGCGATAAAAGGGTGGCGGGCCTAGGTGTAATCACGTCACCTAGACCCTAGCCAAGTGGCTAAGAAAATGAAAATGAAAATAAAATAAAAGAAGCGAAGAAATTAAAAGGGTGAAAAATGGGCATAGGTGTAGTCACATCACTTAGCCCGGATTAAGAAAAATAGAAAAAATGAAAGGAATTTGGATTTTCAAAAGTTCAATGGCGTAATCACATCGCCTAAAGACCGAGAGCGATACCAAGGCCGCTTTGGCCGCAACAATCGAACAATGGGACAACTTGCAAAGTTTTGTTAGAGATAAATCAATCACAATGATCAAAGAATAAGAGGAACAAGAAACGCAATTAACCCAGGGACATGTAACTATAGACACATAAAGACTCACCTACCTAATCGGCACACATATACACAACACGCAGACCCACCATACTACCAACACCAGGAATAGGTCTAGAACGAGTAATCGTCAGACGCAAATGAAGCGTTAGGAGACCTAGAGTAGAATCGTATACCGTCGGAGGATGGCTCGGGAGAAAACTCTTCCGGGCCTTCGCTAAGCGAGAGGACATAGTAAGATTTAATCTCACAAAGGTCATAGATCGTACGACCTTCAGGCAATGTGTAGTGCGCATACTCCCAAACTCCCCTTCCTCCCGACTCAGTCTTTGTCAGGGGGAATTCACCGGGTCCCAAGGGTAGGTCCCAATTATGGTGAACCAGGATGGTGGTTTGGTGTATGTTGGGAACGATTAAGTCTCTTCCATGGCTAATGTAGACGAGGCGTTAATGGGGTACATGAAAAATTCAAGTCGGAAAGTAGGCCTCGTCAAGACAAATGGAATTTTCTAGCGGGGTGAGGTGGTCGGTCGAATAACCCAATTTGTTCGCAATTACCATCACAAGACCTCCACAATCCAAGGAGGGGCGTTGGGTGATAATGATACGGTGGAAGTGTAACGCCACGACAATGGGTAGGTCTAGGGGGTTAGGGTTACCGACTAAAGAGTCAAGGATCAATTGCAAGACACACACATTAAGAGTATAGATATTATCAGCTGAGGGTAACAAGCAGTGGGAGAGCATCTCGCAAAAGTAGTGAATTGCGGGGTTACAGATTTCGAAGGCAAAGGATAAATTAGCCTCGTAACCCCCTTTACAGCGTGATATGCGCTTCCAAAGGTCTCTCCTAGATACACAATATGGTATGTTGCTCGAGGGTTCACTAAGTCCGGTACCCAATGAGGGTAGGCCTAGCGCGAGGCCAAACCCAGAAATAGTCAAACGATGGGGTTTGCCGAATAGTCTAAATTTTATCGCTCTAGGTGTGGTCGGGTTGTCAATGGTAAAAGTTCCTAGGAACTCACAACTAAGGTCTTTGTAGGTAAAAGCAACAAGGCTTAAGAGCTCGCTAGTTCCGGTTCTCGACGATAATTCCTTAATATTGTCTACTATTCCTAGATTGGTCATTGTGTGGGGACAAGGCTACCTAGTACTCTGAAAGATCTTTTCATAGAAGGTACGAGACAAAGAAGTATTAAGACAAGGCAAATTTTAGGCTTAGAAGGTTAAGAAGATTTGGAAGTTGAAGCCATACCTTGCTTACGAGCGGCTCGTCTTGGTCTTGTCTCCACGATAATAGATTTGCAAGAATGTTCCCAAAAACCTTAGCTTCACCTCTTAAAAAATCCAAAAAATATCACCCAAAATGAGATGGAAACGAAGTATGAATGTGGTTGTGGGGTGGAAGATGGTGTTTTGATTATGTGAGGAGTGATAAGGTGGAATGAAAGTGAGGTGAAGGTGGTATAAATAAAGGTAGTTGAGGGGGGAAGGAAAAGTTTTAAATGTTGATTGTGAATATTTGGTGTTTGTTTTTGGAGGGAAAGTTATGTGGGATATTTGGGAAGGAGGGAATTGATACTGTAGTGAGTAAATAGTGTATAGGTGATCCGGCCAAAGTCGCCGGGTGAAGTTGCACCCGGTCGAGCACCATCGGGTGAAGTTTCACCCGATGGGTTTTCTTCGTGAAATTTAATTTCTGCACAATTTTTCCGCCGGGTGAAGTTTCACCCGGTGAAATTCTCATCGGGCGAAGTTTCGTCTGATGGCTTCTGGTCAATTCTGGCGAATTTGGGATTTTTTCGTAGGGCGAAATTTCACCCGGTCATAATCTCATCGGGTGAAATTTCACCCGACGGAAAATCTTCAGCAAATTCCACGGCGTGGCAAAAATCCCATCGGGTGAAGTTTCACCCGACGGAAAACCTTCAATAATCTCACCGGACAAAGTTTCACCAGGCGGTCTTCTATGCTTTGTTTTTCCGCCTTGCCATTTTATGGCTCTTCAATAATCACCTAAAGTTTTAAATAACGACATGACTCACATTACGTAATCAATTTCTCCTACAAACATGCTTGTGGTCTTCAAATTAAGCTCCATAACTTCTCCAAAAGCTTGATCTTCGTCCAAATAAATGCTCCAAGATGAAATCCAAGTTCATTAACTCATCCCAAGCTAAACAAAACTAACAAACTTAGAGAATATGATAAATATGTACAAGGTGGTTGTTGAGGATACCACCAAACCTACATCAATTTTGGAGGGGGTTTAAGCAACGTTCCCCAACGGGATCTCACCAAGTTTCACGGTAGCAAAGGTCTCACGAACGTGACCGGCATGGTAAATCTTCAATCGTTGCCCATTAACCATAAATTTCACGGTTTCCGGGCTTGAGATCTCAATTGATCCATATGGTTGCACCTTGGTCACTTCGAATGGACCCGACCATTTCGATTTCAACTTACCGAGGAAAAGCTTACAACTAGAGTTGAAGAGTAATACCTTATCATCAACAGAGAAGTCTTTACGAAGTATTCTAGAATCATGTCATTTGCGTGTTTGCTCCTTGTAGATCTTCGAATTTTCGTAGGCTTCAAGTCTTAATTCTTCCAATTCTTGTAGTTGGAGAATGTGATTATCTCCGACAACATTCTCGTCAACATTCTTCCCATTTTGCTTTGTGTTCTAATTCCACCAGTAAATGACAAGCTTTGCCATACACAAGTCGATAAGGAGTGGTTCCAATCGGCGCTTTGTAGGCCGTCCTCAATGCCCAAAGGGCGTCATATAATTTCAATGACCAATCCTTTCGATGTGTATTTACAACTTTTTCCAAAATTCCTTTGATTTGACGGTTAGAGATCTCGGCTTGCCCATTTGATTGAGGGTGGTAGGCTAGGGACATCTTGTGAGTAATACCATATTTCCTAAGAAGGTGTTCAAAGGTATCTTTCCTTAAATGAGAGCCTCCATCACTAATTATGGCTCTTGGCATACCGAATCTCGTGAAAATTACATTCTTGAAAAGTTTAATTACTACCTTGGAATCATTGGTAGGAGAAGCTACGACCTCGATCCACTTCGAGACATAATCAACCGCGATTAGGATGTATTTGTTGCCAAAAGAGGATGTGAACAGACCCATGAAGTCAATGGCCCAAACATCGAACAATTCGATTTCTAAGATAGGTTAGAGAGGCATTTCATTCCTTCTCATTATATTGCCACATCTTTGGCAAGCATCGCATGTGAGAATGAAGGCTCTAATATCCTTAAACATAGAAGGCCACCAAAACCCGCTTTGGAGAACCTTGGCAATTGTCTTTTGGTTGGCCAAGTGTCTGCCATAAGATATCGAGTGAAGGTGCTTCACAATATTAAATCCTTCGTCGGCCGTAACACATCAGCGGTAAATTCCATCTATGCAACGGCGGAATAAATAGGGCTCATCCAAACAATAGCGTCGGGCTTCATAATGTAGTTTATTTCTCTCTTGCTTTGAATAATCGTCCGGAATATAATGAGACATTAAGAAATTGACGATATTGACATACCAAGGTGTAATAGTTTCAATGGCCATTAGGGACTCATCTTTCATAGCTTAATTGATGGGTATATCATAATCTTCATCGCTACTTCCACTAACTGTTAGTCTACTAAGGTGGTCCGCTACCAAGTTCTCCGATCCGACTTTCTCCCTAATCTCATCAAATTCTTGTAAAAGGAGAATCCATCGAAAGAGTCGGCATTTTGTCTCATTTTTGGGCATGATATAACGAATCGCCGCGTGATCGGTATGAATAATGACTTTGGAGCCGGTAACATAGGTTCGAAAATTTTCCATGGTATAGACAACGGCTAGCATTTCTTTTTCGATTGTGGTATATCTCGATTGGGCTTCATCAAGGTTCTTACTTTCATAATATATCACATTTAGCTTCTTGTGCACCCGTTGGCCTAGAACGACACCAATGGCGAAATTGGAGGCATCGCACATGATCTCAAATGGAAGATTCCAAGCGGGTGCTTTGATAATTGGAGGGGTGGTGAGAGCGGTCTTTATCCTGCAAAAGGTCTCAAGACACAAGTCATCAAACACAAAAGATGCATATTTCATAAGTAAAGAAGTTAAAGGCTTGGCAATCTTAGAAAAATCTTTAATGAACTACCTATAAAAGCCGGCGTGAGTAGAAAACTCCTCACCCCTTTGACATTTGTTGGTGGTGGCAAGTTCGCAATCACAGAGACTTTGGCCTTATCAACTTCGACTCCTCTATTAGAAACAATATGACCTAGGACAACACCTTGTTCAACCATAAAACGACATTTCTCCCAATTTAAGACAAGTTTATACTCTTCACATCGAGCTAACACTTGGTCAAGATGATTAAGGCACGAATCAAAAGATGTACCATGGACACTAAAATCATCCATAAAAACTTCCATTGATTTTTCAATAAAATTGGAGAAAATTGCCATCGTACATCTACGAAACGTTCACGGCGCATTACACAGTCCGAATGGCATCCTTTGATAAGCATAGGTGCCATAGGGACATGTGAAAGTGGTCTTCTCTTGGTCATCAGGGTGAATGGGAATTTGAAGAAATCCCGAATGGCCATCGAGGAAACAAAAATAAGAATGATGCGCTAATCGTTCAAGCATTTGATCAATAACGGGAAGGGGGAAATGGTCTTTGATGGTGGCCGTGTTTAATTTTCGAAAGTCTATACACATGCGCTAACCAGTAATAGTCCTAGTAGAAATCAACTAACCTTTTTCTCCTTTTACAACGTTATTCCTCTTTTTTTGGCACAACTTGTACGGGGCTAACCCATTTACTCCCGGTTATAGGGTATATGATGTTAGCCTCATACAATTTGAGGACTTCATTCATGACAACCTCTTTCATGGTGGAGTTCAAACGACGTTGACCCTCAACCGAAGGGCGGTGGTCATCAACAAGGATGATCCTATGCATACAAACATTTGGGCTTATGCCTTGGAGGTCGTCAATGCTATACCCGATGGACTTTTTGTGTTTTCTCAAAATAACCAAAAGTTTTTCCAATTGAGGACCATCAAGTGTGGCATTGACAATAACGGGATAATTAGTTCCTTCAAGGAAGGCATATTTGAGGGAAGAGGGGAGTGACTTAAGTTCAAGATTAAGAGGAGAGGGTACCATACTTTTACCATCGGTAGTGGTTCTACCTTTTCTTCATGCGTGATGTCTTCTTCATGAGGTGGGGAATCAAGTGATAGTTCCTCTTCTTTCTTATCATCATCTATCAAGCTATACTCAACCAAACTATCAATAACTTCAACGAAATACATTTGTTCAATCATACATTTGTTCTATCATGCTCGGT
The DNA here is from genome assembly GCA_958450325.1 of Agrostemma githago. Taxonomy (NCBI): domain Eukaryota; kingdom Viridiplantae; phylum Streptophyta; class Magnoliopsida; order Caryophyllales; family Caryophyllaceae; genus Agrostemma; species Agrostemma githago. The sequence continues at coordinate 62,139,855 of OY288240.1, forward strand.
TGGTATATGTTCTTTGTAGGGTAAGGTCCTTGATTGGAGAGAACGACAGGTGCCACGACTCGCCTAAGCTCGGTTTTGTGCAAATGCAAGAGAGGGAGTCAAACTAGACATGGCCCAAGGTGACGGGAATGATTAAGATTCCTGGTCTGGGATACCCGAATGCTGACACAGTAACGACCGTGACTTGGACTCGACCATGAGACTCGAGCTGCACGAGGGTAAGTCCAAAAATGGGGCGACTGTGTTTGACCGCGTCGCGTGCTCGGACCAACTGTGGTGACCTAACCCTAGGTGACTCGAGTGTTCGTAGCATAGGTACGACTCAAAGAAAGCATCATAAAGACGCTGGTGTAGGATGAACATAGGGTACCGCTTAGGGTGACCGTGGTCGACTGCTCGGGTGGAGGATAGCTCCCGACTGAGACTGAAGACTCTGATAGGACTCAGATGGTGTGGCATCTAAGTGACTCGAAAGTGCCACACGTGAGACAACACGTGTAGGACATGTCCCTTAGGATTGAGGTTTTGTTTAGACTTGAGTGTCGGACGAGTGACTCTTGGACGTAAGGATCACGAACCTTTTGTTATAGGGCCACGCTTTGTAAAAGGATGACTCGGCCTCGAGGAAAGGCAGACGGGGTAGGGGAAGAAAGTTGCGATGTCAAATCGGCAGAGCTTCGACGCTAGAGACCCTTGACTCGACTTGAATAAGGATGGCCCTGTGATTAGGGTAGACCCTTAAGTTAAAGGTTTCTTGAATTGGGTTGACTCGATTAACGGATTGAAAGATGGGCGAGATTCCCTTAGGAAAGGTCGTGGGGACCGTCCTGTTAGAGGGAAAGATAGCGTGGGACTTTCTAGTTAGGGCTCGAGTGTTTAGACAAACCTTCCATTTACGAGTGTATGACCCGTGTTGGTCGGTTGTGCCTTTAGGATAAGGCGGACTAGGATGGGGAAGAAACCCGTGATATAGGATCGACGGAGTTTCGACGCTATAGACCTTCGACGAATTATGAAAAGACCCGACACACGGATTACGGTAGGTCCTATAATAAGGAAGGTTTTTGAAAAGGGTTGAATTTTGAAAATTTTGCAGGACGGTTCTGACTTTTGAAATTGGCAACATGTCTACAGGACCGAACTTATTTGAAAAGTTGAATATTTGGAATTTTGAAAAACTTAATAGCGAAAATAAATTTCCAAAATTTTGAAAAATTGAAAACAGGATCCCGAAGATTTGAGAATCGAAATAGAATTTTGAAATTTTGAAAATCGAAATGGAATTTTGAAGATTTGAAAATCGAGATGGAATTTTGAAAATTCAAAAATCGAATGAGGCTCAAAAATTCGAATATTGAAATGGATAGCACGCCGGCTAGAAAATAGGCTCGTTTTGAGTCAAATCTTAAGTCTAAATTTTGGCAGATTTCCGAGTTTTTGAAAATTGAATATTTTTGAAAAGATGCATTTTTTTTTGAAATGACGGTTTTTATTAAAACGACACGGAAACCAAGTAGCACATAGTCACGTGAGAATTATAACGACACCATGTATGCTTTATACTAAGTCTCGGTCGGTCTAAATAGGGTCTATACCAGTGCGCATGGCCTTTTCGAGAATCGAGACGGACTTCCTAAGTCGAGTTGATTTTAGAACATGCCGCGAAACCCATACGAATTAGCCATGAACACCTTGACATAACCAATTTAGAACATATCACGGTATAGTGGGATGTTAGTCACCAGTTCCGGCCCGGGTAAAAATGGGGTTATGCATGAACCGTAAAACTAAAGCACGTATTGTACTAATCGAAAGATTTCTCCTCGGGTCTTACCCTGAGGATCCCGATGGTAAGTCACACATCAGTCTTCCCCAGCAGAGTTGCCAAATTGTGGACATGAAATAGGTCCACCCCGACGCGGCCACGTGCGGGTTTGCGTGGGCGAGTGAACCCCGTGGTAAGATTGATCTCGGGTCGAAATTTAAATCGAGAAAGGAGTCGCCACCAAACTTTGTGGGAGTTCGGACCCGTTCGAACTCACTCTACATTTAGGGGAATCATGCACAAAGCACGGTCCACTTTTAATGCTAGAGGTTAGGGGTTCGTCCCTTTGCATTACGATACCGACGTCGAGTTATCAGAAATCGTGCATCAAATGACTCTCGTATGCCAACGGTTTCCAACATCCAGAAACCATGGTTCTGAGTAAGGGGTGAGGGTACGTGTTGGGAAGACCACGAAGGACACCCAACCCCGCCCGCTCTTAGCGGCCTCTACTTAGATATCGTTCGTTTTTGTGTACACGCGTTAGTATGATGATAAAATGTTAAGCAAGCAAAATTTTAACTAATCATATGAATTATGCATTTGACTACGTCGTTTAATGCATTTAGTTCACGTTGAAGTGATTTAGCATGTGATGTTCATTTAAGCCAATAAATGGCAAACATCGAAAATAGAAAATTCGTAAATAAATTACAAATTACACGGATGGAATACAACCCGGAATTTACAATACAACGAGCAAAAAAATAGAATAATCGAATTAATGATGATTAGAATAAAAATGCAATGCATGATTTTGAAAAGAGTAAACACGTGATAGACTTGACACGTGACGACTGAAAGTCGTAAAAAGGATTTGACAAGGCTTGCGGTATTTAGAAGGCTCACGGTTTAGGCATGATAAAGGCCACTCGACCGAGTTATAGGAGAGACTCGATCGAGTGCTCTACGTGAGGCTCCTCTACCTGGTTTTTGGGGTGTCACTCGATCGAGTGTGTCATGGCACTCGATCGAGTGCTCCCTGTATGAACTGTTGTTCGTTTCGCAAAGGTGGCGATCTTGAATTTGATTTTAGTTTTAAATCAATAACTAGCCGAGTTAAATAAAAATATGACTAAATTTATATTCAACTCGGTTTTCGGTACTCCTAGCATGTATTTTATGATTACGAGACCGGTATCGGGAATTTTGAAAAAGGCGTTGTAATATTATTTTTAATTTGATTATGAAGAAATTAGTTCCCTCCGCGTCACGACATCGTTACTAATCCTTGAAGATTACGTGATGTTGGATTTTGCATCAACGGGTTTCGTACCAATATCGAAAATGGCATCAAACGTGTTCAACTACGTATTACCACAATCGCGTTATGCCCTTAAGTGTTTAGGGCGGCGCTCCTCGAAAGAGTGCCACCACTGTTATGACTTGTAATGGGATTAAACAGACTTGGAGCGGGAATCGCAGTCAAACACGTTCGATCCGAAAATGGTTCATATATTTATATAATTATACGCCGTACTATTGTTATAACGAAATGTAAATAAATAAAAGAAAATGTTAGTGTTTAGAGTACGTAAATAAAATGTTAGTAACAAAATTAAAATGTTAGTAACAAGGAAATAAAATATTAGTGTCGTTAATGTCGACTAATTATAATAGTACTGTAGACACCCACATTTGGCCGTTAGGTGTCTATGACAGTTTCCAAAAGAACACCCGATGATGATCGGATGTAAACGTGCTTTGACATACTCGAATATGGGCTCAAAATCATTGACAATTGGCTTGGGCTTTTTACGGAGTACAAATTGCACAAAACCAACCGCAAATTCAGGCCCTGGGTCGTTCCCAATAAAATGAGACTAATTTGGGTCAAAATCGACACCAAGTGCAAAACCGTGTTTTAGGGACCGGGTCAAACCCTGGTCAAAGACGTTTCCGAGGCGGAAAAATCTGTCACGCAGCTCTCGGAAATCTGACTTGAAGTCGAATACTACAAAAAATCAGCTACAAAAATAATAAACAATTCTGTTAGAGATAGAATTCGATCTCTAAAGAGACTTTTACCCGAGCTAGACCCACTCGATCGAGTGGATCATCCCACTCGGTCGAGTAGGCTCGCAAATCCGCACAAAACCGGGATTAAACCGGGCACTCGACCGAGTATCAGAGTCACTCGGTCGAGTGACTCCTTTTCCAGCCGGGTGGGGATTTCTTTCCCACCAAGCAACGGAATCCTCCTTCCTCTCGAATTGCATGCCTTTCCTATCCTAAACGGTATTTCTTGTCACCCAAGTTAAGTTACCTCTCCTAGCTTCAATCGAGGACCTCTACTATAAATAGACCCTCTCACAACATTAATTGAGGACACATCTAACACAGTTACACATCGAGACACATCTAACATAATTACACATCGACATACATTCATTCACATCAAGCACACATACAATCCGACATACCCGAGACTACACCAAAGTTTCGGCCACCTCTAACCCCGAAAACCGTACACTTTACACGCCTAAACCACCATAACTCACCCACATTGTCTCGACGCTCCCGTGACGAACCCACATTCCGACGAGCCTCATTCCGAGAATACAAAGCATGTAGGTTGAGGGTGTAAAATCAAACCCATTTCTCCTTTCTCTCTTTCTTCCTCTCGTCTTTTTCTTCTTTGAGGCGTTGTTCGTCCATCTTCACACGGGTCATCATCACATTTTTTTCTTTTCTCACCTTTTCTAATACCGATATTATCGCTACAATCTATTTTTATACAAAACAAATGTTCTTAAAACACGATACCGACTCTATAGTCGAATATCGTACCTAAAAGAACCAAATTTATCTCATTGATGCTAAAAAATCGTCACATAAACAAAATACGACGATTTCGACGCGGAGAGAGTTCCTATTGTTTTAGTTTGATTTTCAAAACGATTTACAAAACATCTTTTCTAAAAGGTCTCTCCGAATATTGCAAATTTAAGTCGGGTATAAATCGTATCATAATTTTACACGACTTAACGAAATTATCAATTTTCCAAAAAAAATAATTTCGAGAGCAAAAAATAAATCGGAAAGCCGTCCGTACAGGTGGCACTTGATCGAGTGCCTCGCCCACTCGATCGAGTGGCACCCCAAAAATCGGGCAGAATACTTTTTTCGAGTCCACTCGGTCGAGTGCCTTAGTGACTCGATCGAGTGGCCCTGTTTTATTAAAACCGTGAGTTTTTTTAGCATCTTTCAAGTCCCGATCAAATATTTTTATGACTTCGGTCAACACGTGTCATGTCAATCAAGTGTCATAATCTTTTCAAAACCATGCATTGTATTATATTCATATCGATTATTCAATTTGAAAACCGTTACTAACCCTTTTGTTCTTTGTCTTTGTATCTTATTATTCATTGTTCACTTTTTTATACTAAAACAAACCTCGCATGCTAAATACAACTTTGACGTTAAATTTAGATGCATTAAATCGACTTAGCAACCCATTCAAATTCTCGTATGCTTAGGCAAAACAATGTTTGCATATCATTCATCGTATTACTAACGCGCGTATTTCAAAATCAAACGATATCTTAGTAGAGGTCGCTAATGTGCGGGCGGGGTTGGGTGTTCTTTGTGAACTTCCCAACACGTACCCTCACCCCTTACTCAGAATCATGGTTTCCGGATGTCCGAATCCATTGGCACACGAGAGTCATTCAATACACGGTATCCGATAATGTCGGTATCGGTATCAAATGCTAAGGGACGAACCCTATAAACTCTGACATTCGAATGGGCCATACTTTTTACATGGCCCACTAAGATATAGAGTGGGTTCGAACGGGCCCGAACTCCCACAAAGTTCGTTGGCGACTCCACTTCGATTTAAATTTCAATTTGACCCATCTCATATGGAGATTCATTCGCCTCCCCAAACCCGCGCGTGGCCGCGTCGGGGTGGACCTATGTCATGTCCACAATTTGGCGACTCCGCTGGGGATTAACGGATGCGTGCCTTACCATCGGCATCCTCAGGGTGAGACTCGAATAGAAATCGTTTGACTAGTACAATAATACGCGTTTTAGTTTTACGGTTCATGCATAACCCCTTCTTTTCCCGGGCCGATACTGGTGACCGACGTCCCACTATACTATTGATGTAGTCCAAATTGGATATGTCAAAGGTGTTCATAGTCGATTCGTATGGGTTTCACGGCATGTTTTAAGCTCAACTCAACTTAGGAAGTCCGCCCCGATTCTCGGATAGGCTATGCACACTGGTATAGACCCTTTATATACCGACCGAGACTTAGTATAAAGCATACATGGCGTCGTTATAATTCTTGCGTGACTATATGCTACTTGGTTTCCGAGTCGTTTTCAAAAAAGGTCATTTTCAAAAAATTGCATCCTTTTCCAAAACATCTAATTTCAAAACCCGGGAAATATACCGAATTTAGGACTTATGATTTTACTCAAACCATCCTATTTTTAGTCGGTATGCTACCCATTTCAAAACTCATTTTCAAAACTTCAAAACCACGGCCTGATAACTTTTTTTTTTCGATTTATGAAAATCGGGCCGTCCGCCGGTTTTTTCGGATCTTCTAAAATTAGTTCCTTTGCAAAACTTTCCTCTTCTTAGGACTTCCCGTTTTTAGCAGTGTCGGGTCGTGTCTTGAGTCGTCAAAAGTCTTTAGCGTCGAAACTCTGCCGATCTTACATCACGGATTTCTCCACTATCCCAGTCCGCCTTATTTGACTAAGGCAAGGCCTACCTACGTAGGACATACTCCTACAAAGGATGGCCCGTCTATACACTCGAGTCTAAAAGTCTGGAGAATATCTCACGTGGACCCTCCTTCGAACAGGACTCGGCCCACACGCCTAATCCTAAGGGAGGCCCACCTTGTACAAGTTACCCGTCTAGGTGTCTTTTCCGAGTCATTCCTTTTAAGTTTTTCTTTCGCTTGGGATGTACCTTTATTCCAGGATTTGGGTTAGTTACTGATTACGTGGTACTCTTACAGACAGGCCCCCCTTCACCCGAGCCATGACGCAACAAGCCATAGATGAGTTGACAGCCGCATTGGCTAAGTTGGAGACCCAATTGACGACAACGAGGGAAGACCAGATCGCCATCCTTACCCGTGTAAGTGCCGTGGAGCAAGGAACCCCTAGTGGTAACACCGAGACTACCGGGCCGTTAGCTGAATTGGCCAGCGCGGTCCGCAAGCTGCAAGAACAGGTCCATTTGTCGACCAACAACACCATCCACACCGAGAATGCTCGGGCTTATTCACCCCTGACCGACGAGTTGCCCGCCAATCTCAACCTCACGGGCTTACCGATGTTCGATGGGACTGAAGACCCGGTACTCCATATCTGGGCCTTCAAGGAATTCATGGCAGTCAAAGGAGTGAAGTCCACCATGTTTAAGCACCTGTTTGCTTCTTCCCTCGAGAAGCATCCGAAAGCCTGGTACTACAGGCTCGATTCCAAGAAATACAAGACTTGGGACGATGTAGCAACGGAGTTCGCTCAAAATTACGTGGACAATACCGAGATCCAAACTACCATGCGTACTCTGGAGGTCATGGCCCAAGAGCCCAAGGAAGGTTTCACCAAATACCTTAAAAGGTGGAGGGTCGAGAGCGTGAAGCTGGTTGATAAGCCCAGCGAAAAGGTGCTAGTGGAGGCCTTCGTGAAGAATCTCCTCCCCTCTTACCGGGTCCATCTCCGGTATGCAGTCATACCCAACTTTGCTACCCTAACCGAAATGGGTACAAGAATTGAAGATGACCTAAGGATAGAGAACCTTACTAAGGCCTCTGCCAAAGGGTATCAAGGAGCCAGCTCGTTCTCCAGCAAGCCCGCAACCACAGTTGCAACCCGCAGCATCTTTGACGAGGTCAATTCACTAGACACCTCATCCAGAAAGAATACTCCAACTCGGGTATTCACGGATATAGGGACCACCTATACCTACGCCTTACAAAGGCTTTCTTCCAAGGGTCTGATCCAGCTGATAGGCCCAACTCTGGAAGTCCCGGTCGAGAAACGATCCAAAAGCTATAACATTCAAGCCTATTGCCAATATCACCGAGGTAATGGGCACGATACTGAAAAATGCTGGAAATTGAAGCATCTCATTCAAGATCTAATCGAAAGTGGGAAAATACCGTTGCCCAGTGACAAACCGAGCAACAAAGAGAACCCCTTCAGTGCTCACGCCATTTTTACTGAAGAAGTAATCGACTGTTCTCATCTCATTTCTCCTTTCGTCCCACAAATTGACGGGATATGGAATGATGATGAAGACGACGTTTACCTAGCTAAGGGGGAAGTTGTCCCCATCACCATCGAAGAAATCCGGAAGGCTAAAGCCAAAGCCTTGGCCAGCACTCACATCATCACGGCCGACCCTTCTACCCCGAAAACCGTCACTGAACCTGCCAGGACGGAACCTACCCTCAAAGAGCCAGACGCTGACACGGCCCTAGTCAAACAACTGAAAAGGGTGTGAACTGATCTTACCATATGGAAGCTTTTGGTTAGTTCTCAAGAACATCGGGCAACACTTACTAAGGCTCTCGATCAGATCAAGGTCGACTCGTTGATTACCCCCACTGAAATGGTATCCACTATCTTGCCCCATCTTAAGTGCAAATCCGAGGAAGAAGGCCCACTCATCACCTTCTCCGAATCCGACCGACCACCGTTCGGGGCCACCCATAACTTGGCCTTGTACATCACGGTGATTTGCCAGGGCAAATATCTCCCCATGACCCTGATTGATGACGGGTTCGTTGTGAACGTCCTTCCCTTAAGGACTGCCAAGGCTCTCGGCATTACTGAGGCCGACTACCTCCCGACGGCACAAACTATCCAAGCTTTTGACGGAAGCCCGAAGTCAGTTGCTGGGGCTGTTAAACTAACAATTATAACCGGCCCGATCGAGAAAGAGCTAGAATTCCAGGTGATTGATTTCACCTCGTCCTTCAACCTGCTACTTGGAAGGCCCTGGATCCACGCGGTCAAAGCTGTATCCTCCACCCTCCACAGGAAGGTATAGTTACCTCTACAAGACGGGGTCATCACTCTTGAAGCCACTCCCATAATCGTGGCAAGCTGCAACACCGCAGGCCAGACCGACCCACGAGGTTTCAATTTCGTGGGAATGATCGAGGAAAAATATCTCTTCAAGCCCCATTTCACTACTAGCATCGACACGATGCTACAAAACTTGGGTTACCTACCGGGGGCTACTTCGAGGCCATATCTTCCAGCTGGGAAGATCATCGAGGTCCTAGACGATGGAGAATCACGGTTCGGTTTGGGGTACACTATGACCCCGAGAAATGTGGACCAGGCAAATATAATCAAGTATGTCACCCCAGTGTTCGGGGCTGTTCAAGTGGGCCTCTACCAACCCACTATCACATATCGGGAATGCAACTATATCCCCGATGATATATTTGCCCTCGTTCAAGCTGAATCCAAAGTGGCCACTGACAGTACTGAACCCGTGCTGGGACTTTTTTTCGGGGAAGACAAGGCCACCCCCGCCCATAAAAAAGAATTGGTCAACTTAATCCTCCGCAGCAACAGGTTCGATCCAACCAAGCTGATCTCTGAAGTCGGTACTGACACCGGGAAAAGGGCATGGAGGAAGACTATCAAGTGGACCGACAGTCAGGATCGAGTCTACAAGCTGACCACCGGTGAAGGAGATATGCCGGATACCGAGTCCGAGTCCGAGTCTGAGTCTGAGTCAGAGTCGGAGTTTGAGTCCAAGTCTAGAGGGTCCAGTACTAGAATTGAGTCTGTAACCCCTCTTCCTTTAGTAGCACCCACCGGAGCCTCGGGGTCTGTCCCGAGAGCTCTCCCTATCCCGCCTCTGACCACCGATCAGATGGCCACTCTCTTTGAGCTCTTTTCAAAATTTACTATCAATAATAACGAAAACCGTTCCGCTTACGATTTCTCTTATTTTCAAAATGCTTTCAAAAATTTAATATGCAATGACATTGAGAAACCCGACGAACAGGTAATCCAGCCTCCGCACCTTATCGAGCAGCTCGAACAAAGGGAATCACGAGATCAAGTAGTTGAGGAAACCGAATCCATTAACGTGGGTACCACTTTAGAGCAGCAGATGCTTAAGTTGGGTTCATCTTTAGATCCCGAGGAGAGAAAACAATTCATGGACCTCCTCCAGGAATTCAAGGATGTCTTTGCATGGTCCTATAAGGACATGCCAGGGATAGATCGGGGGATAGCTGAACACCGTATACCCATCAAAGACGAGTGTAAGCCGGTAAAATAGAAGCTCCGAAGAATGAGGCCCGAATGGTCTTTCAAAGTCAAAGAAGAAGTCGACAAGCAATTCAAAGCGGGCTTTATACAAGTACCTGAATATCCAGACTGGTTGGCAAACATTGTGCCGGTACCCAAGAAGGACGGCAAGGTGCGGGTATGTGTAGACTTCCGGGACCTTAATAAGGCCAGCCCAAAAGACGATTTTCCGTTGCCACACATTGACATACTGGTGGATAACACGGCCGATCATGCCCTTCTATCATTTATGGACGGGTATGCCGGATACAATCAGATCAAAATGGCAGAAGAAGACATGAGTAAGACCACCTTCATTACACCTTGGGGTACTTACTGTTACACCATCATGCCATTTGGGCTCATCAATGTCGGGGCCACTTATCAAAGAACCGCCACAACTCTATTACATGACATGATGCATAAGGAAGTGGAGGTCTATGTGGACGACATGATCGTCAAGTCCAAAGACCGAGTAGGGCACGTTACGGCCCTAAGAAAGTTCTTTACCCGATTACGCAAGTACAATATGAGGCTAAACCCTCAAAAATGCAGTTTCGGGGTAACATCAGGTAAATTACTGGGCCATATCGTTAGCCAACGCGGCATCAGGTCGACCCAGCTAAAATCAAGGCCATTACCGAGATGCAGCCACCCAAAACCGAAAAAGAAATAAGGGGGTTTCTCGGGAAAGTCCAATACATTAGCCGGTTCATTTCAAATTTAACCATGGTATGTGAACCCATTTTCAAGAAACTGAAGATAGGAGAACGAACACTATGGGACGATAAATCTCAAATGGCTTTTGATAAAATCAAGGAGATTCTGTCAGTACCGCCGGTATTAATGCCACCTCAACATGGTTTACCTTTGTCGTTATACCTAAAAACGACCGAGACAGCCATGGGGGCTATGCTGGCCCAGACAGTCAATTCAGAAGAACGGGCTATTTACTACATCAGTAAAAAGTTCCTAGAATACGAGTGCAAGTATACCATGCTCGAGAAAACATGCCTAGCTTTGGTTTGGGCCACTAAAAAGCTCCGACACTATATGCTCAGTCACGAGGTACATGTTTTATCCAAAATGGATCCTATCAAGTACCTATTCGAAAAGCCCATCCTCAATGGCAGGATGTCCAGATGGACTTTAATGTTAGCAGATTTCGACCTCAAGTTCGTACCGTTAAAATCCATCAAAGGCCGGGTTCTAGCCGAATTTCTCGCTGATAATCCCGTATCTGAAGAAGGACACACCGATACTTGGGCTTTTCCAGATGAAGACATATTCCATACCGACATCGAAATGGGATTTGTATTTTGATGGGGCATAATCCAATTTCCGAGGATTTGGAGTCGGCATTCTGTTGATATCACCGAAAGGAGAGCATACACCGTTATCCATTAAATTGGACTTTGATGTGACTAACAACGTAGCCGAGTATGAAGCATGCATTCACGGGTTGCAAGCCGCCGCTGATCTAGGAGTAACAAACCTTCGGGTCCACGGTGACTCATCTCTAGTCATCAATCAAGCTCTCCAGAAATGGAAAACTCGGAACGCCAATCTCGTGGCTTACCAAGCACGAGTAAGGGCTCTCGAAAAGCAATTCCAAAAGGTAGAATATATCTATCTACCCCGAGAAGAAAATCAATTTGCAGATGCACTTTCCAAATTGGCATCCTTACTAAATATCCCGGAGCATCTAACCAGCATGCCAATCTGCGTTGAAAGACGGTCCGAGCCGGCCTATATCCACACCATCCAAGACATCGAGATAACTGATCCAGAACCTTGGTATCAGGCTGTCCTAACCTACTTGACGACGGGAGAGTATCCCCCGGGAACTGAAAACCGGGCCAAGAAAGCCTTGCGAAGATTGGCAACCCAATTTGTTCTTACAGACGACGGACAATTATACAAAAAGACGGCACAGGGGGCTCTCCTCCTATGTATCGATAAAATACAGGCAGAGAAGGTGATGTCCGAGGTACACGACGGTGAAAATGGTCCGCACTCATATGCTAGCCCGAGAAATCTTGAGACTCGGGTACTACTGGAACACCATGGAAGCTGACAGTCAGTTTTATGTCAAACATTGCCATAACTGTCAGATTTTTGCCAACGTACAACATATGCCATCTTCCCTACTATATACCATGACGTTACCACGGCCGTTCTCAACATGGGGAATTGATATTATTGGCAAGGTAAACCCGTCCGGGACGGAAGGTCACTGTTTCATCTTGGTGGCTATCGACTATTTCACTAAATGGGTCGAAGCCGAGTCATATCGGATCTTGAACGCCAAGCACGTTGCTAAATTTATCCAAAATAAGAATATATGCCGATACGGGATCCCGCACGAGTTCATCAGTGATCACGGGACCCATTTCCAAGCTGAAACCGCTACTTTGCTAGAAAAATATAAAATTCAAAGACATACATCCTCGCCTTACCGTCCCCAAACAAATGGAGCGTTAGAGGCGGCCAATAAAACGATTGTCACCATACTTAAAAAGATGGCTGAGAATTACCGGGATTGGCCCGACAAAATACCCTTTGCTCTATGGGAATACCGGACGTCAATTCGCACCGCAATCGGAGCAACTCCATACTTTTGACATATGGAATGGAGGCGGTCCAACCAGTTGAGCTAGAAGTGTCATCCCTTAGGATTTTACTTGAGAGCCAAGTGCCTGAAGCAGATTGGGTCCAAGCCCAATACGACTCACTAGTTCTTTTATACGAACGACGGTCCCCGAGCCCTCAACAATATCCAAATATATCAAAAAAGGATACAACGGGCTTTCAACAGAAGAGTTAGGCCCAGAAATATTAAAGAGAGGGATCTAGTTCTAAAATCGGTCCGTGCCTTACTACCAGTTGACCCAAGAGGAAAGTTCAAACACAATTGAGCTGGGCCATATTTAGTAAAAAAGGTCCTATCAGAAGGAGCGGTGATGCTGACAGACTTGGACGGGAATGAATTCGTCAACCCAACCAACTTGGACCAGTTGAAGCGCTACTACCCATAAACCCTATCTCAATGTCATTTGCAAAAAAGTTAGAAAGACTTGCCTTTTTATAAATTTTCAAAAATTATAAGCAAGTCAATGAGCTAGGATTACTTATCCTACTGTCGCACATCTCGAACTAATAGTCTTGATGTACTTCGAAAATGGCAAAAAATCTATGTTTGAACTACGTTTGGTTTGATTCCGCTAATTGTGGATACGTAGGCAACCCCTCAAAAGGGTACAACCACTGCAATAACGAAAAGACGGGAACGGTATTCACTAATATATCTTTTATTAAAAACCCAATAAACTCGGGAATTTCAAAAATACATCACACAATAAAAAAAACAACAAGAAGCACACCACAAAAATAATAATAATACTTAGATAATAAAACTAAGGAGACTAGCACTTAGGGCATTTTACCCTTTCCCTTATCCTTCGGGTCACGTGGAGCCCGAGGTCGACGAGGCGGGGGCGAACGTTCCCGAATCACTAAGGGGACTTCCTTTGCTCGAACCCGTTTCTTCGACTGCGGGTCTTCTGCCATTGTGACAGGTCCAAGTCGAGCCCGTACATGTTCGGGTAGCCTGTCTCGAGGACCAAGTCGGTCCTGGACCTTTAGTTTTGGGCCAAGTCTCCTTTCCAGGTCAGTCTGGGGGCTCACCTCCCCCCGTGCACTTTTAGTACTGGACCCTTCAACTTAAGTCATAGTCTTTCCTTTCTGACCTGACATCAGTCGAACAAAGGTAGCCGGGGTCTCGCCCTCATCAAAGAAACCCATGTTGTCTTTAGCCTGCTCTTGTCGGAGTAGGTCAAAAGCCTCATCAACTTTTAGGGCAGCTCAGGCTTCAGCAGATTCCGCCTTTGTCCATCTCACGTAAGAATCTGATACCCAAATCGAATGGAGAGACTTGGGAGTAGACCAGGTAGCCCGGGTGTACCATCGTTGCATCCAAGTATCACACATCACGTCCGTCAGTTGGGTAGATTCACTCACAACCGCCTCGATTTCTGGGATTCTTTGGGACCAACCGTACTGCCTAAGTATACGGTCGGGATAAAGATGAATAGTCTGTCTAAAGGATAGGATCACCTGGTACCGCGCTCTATCCCTCGATTCCAAGCCAGTTCGAACATAAATAGGCCACCAGGGCACCATCCACCGGATCAACGGGCCATTATGGAAAGACAGCACTTCGTCCCAATATTTCTGGGTATTATGGCGAGAAAAGTCAATGGTTCGTCTCCTAGTCATCACCTGGTTGGGTCGATAACGACTTAGGTCAAGAGGAGGATCTATGATCGATAGCCGCTCGAATAACCAAAGCTTAAAAGAAAACGAAAATATGAGTTATCAGGCCAAAATTGATGTCCGCCCAGAGGCACTCGATCGAGTGCTTGGAGGTCACTCGATCAAGTGGTACACCTGAAACCGGACAGAAGATTTTTTTCGAGAAGGCACTCGATCGAGTGCCAGGGTGACTCAATCGAGTGCCCACTGTATCAGAAAATCGCGGAATAAAAAAAAGAAAAAAAAAAGGAAAAAAATCAAAAAAATCGAGAAATTGAGAAATTAGAAAAGTCTGAAGCAATATACCTGCAATAAACGGGTACTCCCGGTCATATGAACCGACGAATCCTTCTTACGGTTATCCAAGCCTTGGATAATTTCCCATGTGATCAACCATGGCGGGCTATGCTCCGTCTCCATCAGATCAACCACTGTGAAAAGTCGGACATGGCCCATACAAGATAGCAAATCCATGTGACCCTTGAAGGCATAAACATGGAGCATACAAAAAGCAAAGGTCCTACGACTATGGACCGGCCTAACCCGGACATCGTGTGGGTTCATAAACTTTTCAGCCAAGTCAATCAAAGAAATGGTATCCCCCTCCGTCATATGGGATCCCTCCATGTGAGAAAGTCCTAGGAATTCCCGTAGCTTCCTCCTAGGGTCGTGGACTGAAAACGAGATAGCAAGACGAAGTATGGGATTCCTACCTCCTACGGCAGCAATTTCCTCAGGGATAGGGAAAATCTTGCCTCGGGGAAGAGCAAAAACATGACAGGTGTAGTCCCAGTATGACAAACAAGCATCAAGAAAGTGACGGTCCACTTGCATCTGGCGGATCGTAAACAATTGAGTGATACCATTCTGGTTCAGAACTACTTTGTCGGACTCTGAAGCATCAGGACCAGTCTTGCAGCATTCGGGTCAAATGGTCGATTCCCATGGCTATATTTTTCTTAAAAAGAATAAAGGATTATCGAGGTTTTCTCTTTAGAAGGGAAGGGATTGGTGAGAATTATGAAAAAAATTAAAAGCGGGAGATGGGTATTTATAGCACTAAACCTGGGTAGTCCTCATATCTTTGGGATTCCTAATCCCCGGAGGATTAGCACACAGGCCCCATCTCTTTTCTTCAGCCAGTATAGGAATAGTCCGTCCTGAGCATTCCTACTCCTTTTCAGAGTCAAAATTCTCAAATTTTCAAAAAAAATTCAAATTCAAAAGTCCAAAGTCTTTTTCAAAATTTCTATTCCCCAGCGCGAGTCATTTTGCCTAAAATGTTACATGCAAAACTTCACATGATTATATACAGGTACAACTCAAGTAGGGACATGCAACTCACTCCCCAACGGAAAGCCCTAGGCGGCATTTTCCCTGGAATAGCATGGGATGGGCCCATATATAGGCGCACCCAGGACTTGTGCGACAAGTCCGAATCCCCACGGATTATCTTCAGCTCAGGTATGGTTTCTAACCTATGGCTGGCGAGCCTTTCACGCGAGTCTAATGAACTATAAACGACCCGACCCAGAAGTCTGCCAGGTCTTAATCCTAGATTGGCCTGGTAGCTACTCTGACTTTCGTTCATCCAAGCCTCAGTCAGAGTGGGGGCTCTGTAGACACCCATATTTGGCCGTTAGGTGTCTATGACAGTTTCTAAAAGAACACCCGATGATGATCGGATGAAAATGTGCTTTGACATACTTGAATATGGGCTCAAAATCATTGGCATTTGGCTTGGGCTTTTTACGGAGTACAAATTTCACAAAACCAACCGCAAATTCAGGCCCAGTGGGTCGTTCCCAATAAAATGAGACTAATTTGGGTCAAAACCGACACCAAGTGCAAAACCGTGTTTTAGCGACCGGGTCATAACCCGGTCAAAGACGTTTCCGAGGCGGAAAAATCTGTCACGCAGCTCTCAGAAATCTGACTTGAAGTCGAATACTACAAAAAATCAGCTACAAAAATAATAAACAATTCTGTTAGAGATAGAATTCGATCTCTAAAGAGACTTTTACCCGAGCTAGACCCACTCGATCGAGTGGATCATCCCACTCGGTCGAGTAGGCTCGCAAATCCGCACAAAACCGGGATTAAACCGGGCACTCGACCGAGTATCAGAGTCACTCGGTCGAGTGACTCCTTTTCCAGCCGGGTGGGGATTTCTTTCCCACCAAGCAACGGAATCCTCCTTCCTCTCGAATTGCATGCCTTTCCTATCCTAAACGGTATTTCTTGTCACCCAAGTTAAGCTACCTCTCCTAGCTTCAATCGAGGACCTCTACTATAAATAGACCCTCTCACAACATTCATTGAAGACACATCTAACACAGTTACACATCGAGACACATCTAACATAATTACACATCGACATACATTCATTCACATCAAGCACACATACAATCCGACATACCCGAGACTACACCAAAGTTTCGGCCACCTCTAACCCCGACAACCGTACACTTTACACGCCTAAACCACCATAACTCACCCACATTGTCTCGACGCTCCCGTGACGAACCCACATTCCGACGAGCCTCATTCCGAGAATACAAAGCATGTAGGTTGAGGGTGTAAAATCAAACCCGTTTCTCCTTTCTCTCTTTCTTCCTCTCGTCTTTTTCTTCTTTGAGTCGTTGTTCGTCCATCTTCATACGGGTCATCATCACATTTTTTTTCTTTTCTCACCTTTTCTAATACCGATATTATCGCTACAATCTATTTTTATACAAAACAAATGTTCTTAAAACACGATACCGACTCTATAGTCGAATATCGTACCTAAAAGAACCAAATTTATCTCATTGATGCTAAAAAATCGTCACATAAACAAAATACGACGATTTCGACGCGGAGAGAGTTCCTATTGTTTTAGTTTGATTTTCAAAACGATTTACAAAACATCTTTTCTAAAAGGTCTCTCCGAATATTGCAAATTTAAGTCGGGTATAAATCGTATCATAATTTTACACGACTTAACGAAATTATCAATTTTCCAAAAAAAATAATTTCGAGAGCAAAAAATAAATCGGAAACCCGTCCGTACAGGTGGCACTTGATCGAGTGCCTCGCCCACTCGATCGAGTGGCACCCCAAAAATCGGGCAGAATACTTTTTTCGAGTCCACTCGGTCGAGTGCCTTAGTGACTCGATCGAGTGGCCCTGTTTTATCAAAACCGTGAGTTTTTTTTAGCATCTTTCAAGTCCCGATCAAATATTTTTATGACTTCGGTCAACACGTGTCATGTCAATCAAGTGTCATAATCTTTTCAAAACCATGCATTGTATTATATTCATGTCGATTATTCAATTTGCAAACCGTTACTAACCCTTTTGTTCTTTGTCTTTGTATCTTATTATTCATTGTTCACTTTATTATACTAAAACAAACCTCGCATGCTAAATACAACTTTGACGTTAAATTTAGATGCATTAAATCGACTTAGCAACCCATTCAAATTCTCGTATGCTTAGGCAAAACAATGTTTGCATATCATTCATCGTATTACTAACGCGCGTATTTCAAAATCAAACGATATCTTAGTAGAGGTCGCTAATGTGCGGGCGGGGTTGGGTGTTCTTTGTGAACTTCCCAACACGTACCCTCACCCCTTACTCAGAACCATGGTTTCCGGATGTCCGAATCCATTGGCACACGAGAGTCATTCAATACACGGTATCCGATAATGTCGGTATCGGTATCAAATGCTAAGGGACGAACCCTATAAACTCTGACATCCGAATGGGCCATACTTTTTACATGGCCCACTAAGATATAGAGTGGGTTCGAACGGGCCCGAACTCCCACAAAGTTCGTTGGCGACTCCACTTCGATTTAAATTTCAATTTGACCCATCTCATATGGAGATTCATTCGCCTCCCCAAACACGCGCGTGGCCGCGTCGGGGTGGACCTATGTCATGTGCACAATTTGGCGACTCCGCTGGGGATTAACGGATGCGTGCCTTACCATCGGCATCCTCAGGGTGAGACTCGAATAGAAATCGTTTGACTAGTACAATAATACGCGTTTTAGTTTTACGGTTCATGCATAACCCCTTCTTTTCCCGGGCCGATACTGGTGACCGACGTCCCACTATACTATTGATGTAGTCCAAATTGGATATGTCAAAGGTGTTCATAGTCGATTCGTATGGGTTTCACGGCATGTTTTAAGCTCAACTCAACTTAGGAAGTCCGCCCCGATTCTCGGATAGGCTATGCACACTGGTATAGACCCTTTATATACCGACCGAGACTTAGTATAAAGCATACATGGCGTCGTTATAATTCTTGCGTGACTATATGCTACTTGGTTTCCGAGTCGTTTTCAAAAAAGGTCATTTTCAAAAAATTGCATCCTTTTCCAAAACATCTAATTTCAAAACCCGGGAAATATACCGAATTTAGGACTTATGATTTTACTCAAACCAGCCTATTTTTAGTCGGTATGCTACCCATTTCAAAACTCATTTTCAAAACTTCAAAACCACGGCCTGATAACTTTTTTTTTTCGATTTTTGAAAATCGAGCCGTCCGCCGGTTTTTTCGGATCTTCTAAAATTAGTTCCTTTGCAAAACTTTCCTCTTCTTACGACTTCCCGTTTTTAGCAGTGTCGGGTCGTGTCTTGAGTCGTCAAAAGTCTTTAGCGTCGAAACTCTGCCGATCTTACATCACGGATTTCTCCACTATCCCAATCCGCCTTATTTGACTAAGGCAAGGCCTACCTACGTAGGACATACTCCTACAAAGGATGGCCCGTCTATACACTCGAGTCTAAAAGTCTGGAGAATATCTCACGTGGACCCTCCTTCGAACAGGACTCGGCCCACACGCCGAATCCTAAGGGAGGCCCACCTTGTACGAGTCACCCGTCTAGGTGTCTTTTCCGAGTCATTCCTTTTAAGTTTTTCTTTCGCTTGGGATGTACCTTTATTCCAAGATTTGGGTTAGTTACTGATTACGCGGTACTCTTACAGACAGGCCCCCCTTCAAACGAGCAATGACACAACAAGCCATAGATGAGTTGACAGCCGCATTGGCTAAGTTGGAGACCCAATTGACGACAACGAGGGAAGACCAGATCGCCAACCTTACCCGTGTAAGTGCCGTGGAGCAAGGAACCCCTAGTGGTAACACCGAGACTACCGGGCCGTTAGCTGAATTGGCCAGCGCGGTCCGCAAGCTGCAAGAACAGGTCCATTTGTCGACCAACAACACCATCCACACCGAGAATGCTCGGGCTTATTCACCCCTGACCGACGAGTTGCCCGCCAATCTCAACCTCACGGGCTTACCGATGTTCGATGGGACTGAAGATCCGGTACTCCATATCCGGGCCTTCAAGGAATTCATGGCAGTCAAAGGAGTGAAGTCCACCATGTTTAAGCACCTGTTTGCTTCTTCCCTCGAGAAGCATCCGAAAGCCTGGTACTACAGGCTCGATTCCAAGAAATACAAGACTTGGGACGATGTAGCAACGGAGTTCACTCAAAATTACGTGGACAATATCGAGATCCAGACTACCATGCGTACTCTGGAGGTCATGGCCCAAGAGCCCAAGGAAGGTTTCACCAAATACCTTCAAAGGTGGAGGGTCGAGAGCGTGAAGCTGGTTGATAAGCCCAGCGAAAAGGTGCTAGTGGAGGCCTTCGTGAAGAATCTCCTCCCCTCTTACCGGGTCCATCTCCGGTATGCAGTCATACCCAACTTTGCTACCCTAACCGAAATGGGTACAAGAATTGAAGATGACCTAAGGATAGAGAACCTTACTAAGGCCTCTGCCAAAGGGTATCAAGGAGCCAGCTCGTTCTCCAGCAAGCCCGCAACCACAGCTGCAACTCGCAGCATCTTTGACGAGGTCAATTCACTAGACACCTCATCTAGAAAGAATACTCCAACTCGGGTATTCACGGATATAGGGACCACCTATACCTACGCCTTACAAAGGCTTTCTTCCAAGGGTCTGATCCAGCTGATAGGCCCAACTCTGGAAGTCCCGGTCGAGAAACGATCCAAAAGCTATAACATTCAAGCCTATTGCCAATATCACCGAGGTAATGGGCACGATACTGAAAAATGCTGGAAATTGAAGCATCTCATTCAGGATCTAATCGAAAGTGGGAAAATACCGTTGCCCAGCGACAAACCGAGCAACAAAGAGAACCCCTTCGGTGCTCACGCCATTTTTACTGAAGAAGTAATCGACTGTTCTCATCTCATTTCTCCTTTCGTCCCACAAATTGACGGGATATGGAATGATGATGAAGACGACGTTTACCTATCTAAGGGGGAAGCTGTCCCCATCACCATCGAAGAAATCCGGAAGGCTAAAGCCAAAGCCTTGGCCAGCACTCACATCATCACGGCCGACCCTTCTACCCCGAAAACCGTCACTGAACCTGCCAGGACGGAACCTACCCTCAAAGAGCCAGACGCTGACACGGCCCTAGTCAAACAACTGAAAAGGGTGTGAACTGATCTTACCATATGGAAGCTTTTGGTTAGTTCTCAAGAACATCGGGCAGCACTTACTAAGGCTCTCGATCGGATCAAGGTCGACTCGTTGATTACCCCCACTGAAATGGTATCCACTATCTTGCCCCATCTTAAGTGCAAATCCAAGGAAGAAGGCCCACTCATCACCTTCTCCGAATCCGACCTACCACCGTTCGGGGCCACCCATAACTTGGCCTTGTACATCACGGTGATTTGCCAGGACAAATATCTCCCCATGACCCTGATTGATGACGGGTTCGTTGTGAACGTCCTTCCCTTAAGGACTGCCAAGGCTCTCGGCATTACTGAGGCCGACTACCTCCCGACGGCACAAACTATCCAAGCTTTTGACGGAAGCCCGAAGTCAGTTGCTGGGGCTGTTAAACTAACAATTATAACCGGCCCGATCGAGAAAGACCTAGAATTCCAGGTGATTGATTTCACCTCGTCCTTCAACCTGCTACTTGGAAGGCCCTGGATCCACGCGGTCAAAGCTGTATCCTCCACCCTCCACAGGAAGGTAAAGTTACCTCTACAAGACGGGGTCATCACTCTTGAAGCCACTCCCATAATCGTGGCAAGCTGCAACACCGCAGGCCAGACCGACCCACGAGGTTTCAATTTCGTGGGAATGATCGAGGAAAAATATCTCTTCAAGCCCCATTTCACTACTAGCATCGACACGATGCTACAAAACTTGGGTTACCTACCGGGGGCTACTTCGAGGCCAAATCTTCCAGCTGGGAAGATCATCGAGGTCCTAGACGATGGAGAATCACGGTTCGGTTTGGGGTACACTATGACCCCGGGAAATGTGGACCAGGCAAATATAATCAAGTATGTCACCCCAGTGTTCGGGGCTGTTCAAGTGGGCCTCTACCAACCCACTATCACATATCGGGAATGCAACTATATCTCCGATGATATATTTGCCCTCGTTCAAGCTGAATCCAAAGTGGCCACTGACAGTACTGAACCCGTGCTGGGACTTTTTTTCGGGGAAGACAAGGCCACCCCCTCCCATAAAAAAGAATTGGTCAACTTAATCCTCCGCAGCAACAGGTTCGATCCAACCAAGCTGATCTCTGAAGTCGGTACTGACACCGGGAAAAGGGCGTGGAGGAAGACTATCAAGTGGACCGACAGTCAGGATCGAGTCTACAAGCTGACCACCGGTGAAGGAGATATGCCGGATACCGAGTCCGAGTCCGAGTCTGAGTCTGAGTCAGAGTCGGAGTTTGAGTCCAAGTCTAGAGGGTCCAGTACTAGAATTGAGTCTGTAACCCCTCTTCCTTTAGTAGCACCCACCCGAGCCTCGGGGTCTGTCCCGAGAGCTCTCCCTATCCCGCCTCTGACCACCGATCAGATGGCCACTCTCTTTGAGCTCTTTTCAAAATTTACTATCAATAATAACGAAAACCGTACCGCTTACGATTTCTCTTATTTTCAAAATGCTTTCAAAAATTTAATATGCAATGACATTGAGAAACCCGACGAACAGGTAATCCAGCCTCCGCACCTTATCGAGCAGCTCGAACAAAGGGAATCACGAGATCAAGTAGTTGAGGAAACCGAATCCATTAACGTGGGTACCACTTTAGAGCAGCAGATGCTTAAGTTGGGTTTATCTTTAGATCCCGAGGAGAGAAAAGAATTCATGGACCTCCTCCAGGAATTCAAGGATGTCTTTGCATGGTCCTATAAGGACATGCCAGGGATAGATCGGGGGATAGCTGAACACCGTATACCCATCAAAGACGAGTGTAAGCTGGTAAAATAGACGCTCCGAAGAATGAGGCCCGAATGGTCTTTCAAAGTCAAAGAAGAAGTCGACAGGCAATTCAAAGCGGGCTTTATACAAGTACCTGAATATCCAGACTGGTTTGCAAACATTGTGCCGGTACCCAAGAAGGACGGCAAGGTGCGGGTATGTGTAGACTTCCGGGACCTTAATAAGGCCAGCCCAAAAGACGATTTTCCGTTGCCACACATTGACATACTGGTGGATAACACGGCCGATCATGCCCTTCTATCATTTATGGACGGGTATGCCGGATACAATCAGATCAAAATGGCAGAAAAAGACATGAGTAAGACCACCTTCATTACACCTTGGGGTACTTACTGTTACACCGTCATGCCATTTGGGCTCATCAATGTCGGGGCCACTTATCAAAGAACCGCCACAACTCTATTACATGACATGATGCATAAGGAAGTGGAGGTCTATGTGGACGACATGATCGTCAAGTCCAAAGACCGAGTAGGGCACGTTACGGCCCTAAGAAAGTTCTTTACCCGATTACGCAAGTACAATATGAGGCTAAACCCTCAAAAATGCAGTTTCGGGGTAACATCAGGTAAGTTACTGGGCCATATCGTTAGCCAACGTGGCATCGAGGTCGACCCAGCTAAAATCTAGGCCATTACCGAGATGCAGCCACCCAATACCGAAAAAGAAATAAGGGGGTTTCTCGGGAAAGTCCAATACATTAGCCGGTTCATTTCAAATTTAACCATGGTATGTGAACCCATTTTCAAGAAACTGAAGATAGGAGAACGAACACTATGGGACGATAAATCTTAAATGGCTTTTGATAAAATCAAGGAGATTATGTCAGCACCGCCGGTATTAATGCCACCTCAACATGGTTTACCTTTGTCGTTATACCTAAAAACGACCGAGACAGCCATGGGGGCTATGCTGGCCCAGACAGTCAATTCAGAAGAACGGGCTATTTACTACATCAGTAAAAAGTTCCTAGAATACGAGTGCAAGTATACCATGCTCGAGAAAACATGCCTAGCTTTGGTTTGGGCCACTAAAAAGCTCCGACACTATATGCTCAGTCACGAGGTACATGTTTTATCCAAAATGGATCCTATCAAGTACCTATTCGAAAAGCCCATCCTCAATGGCAGGATGTCCAGATGGACTTTAATGTTAGCAGATTTCGACCTCAAGTTCGTACCGTTAAAATCCATCAAAGGCCGGGTTCTAGCCGAATTTCTCGCTGATAATCCCGTATCTGAAGAAGGACACACCGATACTTGGGCTTTTCCAGATAAAGACATATTCCATACCGACATCGAAACATGGGATTTGTATTTTGATGGGGCATAATCCAATTTCCGAGGATTTGGAGTCGGCATTCTGTTGATATCACCGAAAGGAGAGCATACACCGTTATCCATTAAATTGGACTTTGATGTGACTAACAACGTAGCCGAGTATGAAGCATGCATTCACGGGTTGCAAGCCGCCGCTGATCTAGGAGTAACAAACCTTCGGGTCCACGGTGACTCATCTCTAGTCATCAATCAAGCTCTCCAGAAATGGAAAACTCGGAACGCCAATCTCGTGGCTTACCAAGCACGAGTAAGGGCTCTCGAAAAGCAATTCCAAAAGGTAGAATATATCTATCTACCCCGAGAAGAAAATCAATTTGCAGATGCACTTTCCAAATTGGCATCCTTACTAAATATCCCGGAGCATCTAACCAGCATGCCAATCTGCGTTGAAAGACGGTCCGAGCCGGCCTATATCCACACCATCCAAGACATCGAGATAACTGATCCAGAACCTTGGTATCAGGCTGTCCTAACCTACTTGACGACGGGAGAGTATCCCCCGGGAACTGAAAACCGGGCCAAGAAAGCCTTGCGAAGATTGGCAACCCAATTTGTTCGTACAGACGACGGACAATTATACAAAAAGACGGCACAGGGGGCTCTCCTCCTATGTATCGATAAAATACAGGCCGAGAAGGTGATGTCCGAGGTACACGACGGTGAAAATGGTCCGCACTCATATGCTAGCCCGAGAAATCTTGAGACTCGTGTACTACTGGAACACCATGGAAGCTGACAGTCAGTTTTATGTCAAACATTGCCATAACTGTCAGATTTTTGCCAACGTACAACATATGCCATCTTCCCTACTATATACCATGACGTTACCACGGCCGTTCTCAACATGGGGAATTGATATTATTGGCAAGGTAAACCCGTCCGGGACGGAAGGTCACTGTTTCATCTTGGTGGCTATCGACTATTTCACTAAATGGGTCGAAGCCGAGTCATATCGGATCTTGAACGCCAAGCACGTTGCTAAATTTATCCAAAATAAGAATATATGCCGATACGGGATCCCGCACGAGTTCATCAGTGATCACGGGACCCATTTCCAAGCTGAAACCGCTACTTTGCTAGAAAAATATAAAATTCAAAGACATACATCCTCGCCTTACCGTCCCCAAACAAATGGAGCGGTAGAGGCGGCCAATAAAACGATTGTCACCATACTTAAAAAGATGGCTGAGAATTACCGGGATTGGCCCGACAAAATACCCTTTGCTCTATGGGAATACCGGACGTCAATTCGCACCGCAATCGGAGCAACTCCATACTATTTGACATATGGAATGGAGGCGGTCCAACCAGTTGAGCTAGAAGTGTCATCCCTTAGGATTTTACTTGAGAGCCAAGTGCCTGAAGCAGATTGGGTCCAAGCCCAATACGACTCACTAGTTCTTTTATACGAACGACGGTCCCCGAGCCCTCAACAATATCCAAATATATCAAAAAAGGATACAACGGGCTTTCAACAGAAGAGTTAGGCCCAGAAATATTAAAGAGAGGGATCTAGTTCTAAAATCGGTCCGTGCCTTACTACCAGTTGACCCAAGAGGAAAGTTCAAACACAATTGAGCTGGGCCATATTTAGTAAAGAAGGTCCTATCAGGAGGAGCGGTGATGCTGACAGACTTGGACGGGAATGAATTCGTCAACCCAACCAACTTGGACCAGTTGAAGCGCTACTACCCATAAACCCTATCTCAATGTCATTTGCAAAAAAGTTAGAAAGACTTGCCTTTTTTTAAATTTTCAAAAATTATAAGCAAGTCAATGAGCTAGGATTACTTATCCTACTGTCGCACATCTCGAACTAATAGTCTTGATGTACTTCGAAAATGGCAAAAAATCTATGTTTGAACTACGTTTGGTTTGATTCCGCTAATTGTGGATACGTAGGCAACCCCTCAAAAGGGTACAACCACTGCAATAACGAAAAGACGGGAACGGTATTCACTAATATATCTTTTATTAAAAACCCAATAAACTCGGGAATTTCAAAAATACATCACACAATAAAAAAAACAACAAGAAGCACACCACAAAAATAATAATAATAATACTTAGATAATAAAACTAAGGAGACTAGCACTTAGGGCATTTTACCCTTTCCCTTATCCTTCGGGTCACGTGGAGCCCGAGGTCGACGAGGCGG
Source organism: Agrostemma githago (assembly GCA_958450325.1). Classification (NCBI taxonomy): domain Eukaryota; kingdom Viridiplantae; phylum Streptophyta; class Magnoliopsida; order Caryophyllales; family Caryophyllaceae; genus Agrostemma; species Agrostemma githago. The sequence goes on from OY288240.1 coordinate 62,166,084, forward strand.
GGGCGAACGTTCCCGGATCACTAAGGGGACTTCCTTTGCTCGAACCCGTTTCTTCGACTGCGGGTCTTCTGCCATTGTGACAGGTCCAAGTCGAGCCCGTACATGTTCGGGTAGCCTGTCTCGAGGACCAAGTCGGTCCTGGACCTTTAGTTTTGGGCCAAGTCTCCTTTCCAGGTCAGTCTGGGGGCTCACCTCCCCCCGTGCACTTTTAGTACTGGACCCTTCAACTTAAGTCATAGTCTTTCCTTTCTGACCTGACATCAGTCGAACAAAGGTAGCCGGGGTCTCGCCCTCATCAAAGAAACCCCTGTTGTCTTTAGCCTGCTCTTGTCGGAGTAGGTTAAAAGCCTCATCAACTTTTAGGGCAGCTCAGGCTTCAGCAGATTCCGCCTTTGTCCATCTCACGTAAGAATCTGATACCCAAATCGAATGGAGAGACTTGGGAGTAGACCAGGTAGCCCGGGTGTACCATCGTTGCATCCAAGTATCACACATCACGTCCGTCAGTTGGGTAGATTCACTCACAACCGCCTCGATTTCCGGGATTCTTTGGGACCGACCGTACTGCCTAAGTATACGGTCGGGATAAAGATGAATAGTCTGCCTAAAGGATAGGATCACCTGGTACCGCGCTCTATCCCTCGATTCCAAGCCAGTTCGAACATAAATAGGCCACCAGGGCACCATCCACCGGATCAACGGGCCATTATGGAAAGACTGCACTTCGTCCCAATATTTCTGGGTATTATGGCGAGAAAAGTCAATGGTTCGTCTCCTAGTCATCACCTGGTTGGGTCGATAACGACTTAGGTCAAGAGGAGGATCTATGATCGATAGCCGCTCGAATAACCAAAGCTTAAAAGAAAACGAAAATATGAGTTATCAGGCCAAAATTGATGTCCGCCCAGAGGCACTCGATCGAGTGCTTGGAGGTCACTCGATCGAGTGGTACACCTGAAACCGGACAGAAGGTTTTTTTCGAGAAGGCACTCGATCGAGTGCCATGGTGACTCAATCGAGTGCCCACTGTATCAGAAAATCGCGGAATAAAAAAAAGAAAAAAAAAGGAAAAAAAATCAAAAAATTCGAGAAATTGAGAAATCAGAAAAGTCTGAAGCAATATACCTGCAATAAACGGGTACTCCCGGTCATACGAACCGACGAATCCTTCTTACGGTTATCCAAGCCTTGGATAATTTCCCATGTGATCAACCATGGCGGGCTATGCTCCGTCTCCATCAGATCAACCACTGTGAAAAGTCGGACATGGCCCATACAAGATAGCAAATCCATGTGACCCTTGAAGGCATAAACATGGAGCATACAAAAAGCAAAGGTCCTACGACTATGGACCGGCCTGACCCGGACATCGTGTGGGTTCATAAACTTTTCAGCCAAGTCAATCAAAGAAATGGTATCCCCCTCCGTCATATGGGATCCCTCCATGTGAGAAAGTCCTAGGAATTCCCGTAGCTTCCTCCTAGGGTCGTGGACTGAAAACGAGATAGCAAGACGAAGTATGGGATTCCTACCTCCTACGGCAGCAATTTCCTCAGGGATATGGAAAATCTTGCCTCGGGGAAGAGCAAAAACATGACAGGTGTAGTCCCAGTATGACAAACAAGCATCAAGAAAGTGACGGTCCACTTGCATCTGGCGGATCGTAAACAATTGAGTGATACCATTCTGGTTCAGAACTACTTTGTCGGACTCTGAAGCATCAGGACCAGTCTTGCAGCATTTGGGTCAAACGGTCGATTCCCATGGCTATATTTTTCTTAAAAAGAATAAAGGATTATCGAGGTTTGCTCTTTAGAAGGGAAGGGATTGGTGAGAATTATGAAAAAAATTAAAAGCGGGAGATGGGTATTTATAGCACTAAACCTGGGTAGTCCTCATATCTTTGGGATTCCTAATCCCCGGAGGATTAGCACACAGGCCCCATCTCTTTTCTTCAGCCAGTATAGGAATAGTCCGTCCTGAGCATTCCTACTCCTTTTCAGAGTCAAAATTCTCAAATTTTCAAAAAAAATTCAAATTCAAAAGTCCAAAGTCTTTTTCAAAATTTCTATTCCCCAGCGCGAGTCATTTTGCCTAAAATGTTACATGCAAAACTTCACATGATTATATACAGGTACAACTCAAGTGGGGACATGCAACTCACTCCCCAGCGGAAAGCCCTAGGCGGCATTTTCCCTGGAATAGCATGGGATGGGCCCATATATAGGCGCACCCAGGACTTGTGCGACAAGTCCGAATCCCCACGGATTATCTTCAGCTCAGGTATGGTTTCTAACCTATGGCTGGCAAGCCTTTCACGCGAGTCTAATGGACTATAAACGACCTGACCCAGAAGTCTGCCAGGTCTTAATCTTAGATTGGCCAGGTAGCTACTCTGACTTTCGTTCATCCAAGCCTCAGTCAGAGTGGGGGCTCTGTAGACACCCATATTTGGCCGTTAGGTGTCTATGACAGTTTCCAAAAGAACACCCGATGATGATCGGATGAAAATGTGCTTTGACATACTTGAATATGGGCTCAAAATCATTGGCATTTGGCTTGGGCTTTTTACGGAGTACAAATTTCACAAAACCAACCGCAAATTCAGGCCCAGTGGGTCGTTCCCAATAAAATGAGACTAATTTGGGTCAAAACCGACACCAAGTGCAAAACCGTGTTTTAGCGACCGGGTCATAACCCGGACAAAGACGTTTCCGAGGCGGAAAAATCTGTCACGCAGCTCTCAGAAATCTGACTTGAAGTCGAATACTACAAAAAATCAGCTACAAAAATAATAAACAATTCTGTTAGAGATAGAATTCGATCTCTAAAGAGACTTTTACCCGAGCTAGACCCACTCGATCGAGTGGATCATCCCACTCGGTCGAGTAGGCTCGCAAATCCGCACAAAACCGGGATTAAACTGGGCACTCGACCGAGTATCAGAGTCACTCGGTCGAGTGACTCCTTTTCCAGCCGGGTGGGGATTTCTTTCCCACCAAGCAACGGAATCCTCCTTCCTCTCGAATTGCATGCCTTTCCTATCCTAAACGGTATTTCTTGTCACCCAAGTTAAGCTACCTCTCCTAGCTTCAATCGAGGACCTCTACTATAAATAGACCCTCTCACAACATTCATTGAAGACACATCTAACACAGTTACACATCGAGACACATCTAACATAATTACACATCGACATACATTCATTCACATCAAGCACACATACAATCCGACATACCCAAGACTACACCAAAGTTTCGGCCACCTCTAACCCCGACAACCGTACACCTTACACGCCTAAACCACCATAACTCACCCACATTATCTCGACGCTCCCGTGTCTAAGCCACATTCCGACGAGTCCCGTTCCGAGAATACAAAGCATGTAGGTTGAGGGTGTAAAGTCAAACCCGTTTTCTCCTTTCTCTCTTTCTTCTTCTCGTCTTTTTCTTCTTTGAGTCGTTGTTCGTCCGTCTTCATACGGGTCATCATCACATTTTTTTCTTTTCTCACCTTTTCTAATACCGATATTATCGCTACAATCTATTTTTATACAAAACAAATGTTCTTAAAACACGATACCGACTCTATAGTCGAATATCATACCTAAAAGAACAAAATTTATCTCGTTGATGCTAAAAAATCGTCACATAAACAAAATACGACGATTTCGACGCGGAGGGAGTTCATATTGTTTTAGTTTGATTTTCAAAATGATTTACAAAACATCTTTTCTAAAAGGTCTCTCCGAATATTCGATGTTGATCCCATAATCAATTGTTGAATACGACGAGTATTACAAATTTAAGTCGGGTATAAATCGTATCATATTTTTACACGACTTAAACAAAATTATCAATTTTCCAAAAAACAATTTCGAGAGCAAAAAATAAATCGGACAGCAGTCCGTACAGGTGGCACTCGATCGAGTGCCTAGCCCACTCGATCGAGTGGCACCCCAAAAATTGGGCAGAATACTTTTTTCGAGTCCACTCGGTCGAGTGCCTTAGTGACTCGATCGAGTGGCTCCTGTTTTATCAAAACCGTGAGTTTTTTTTTTAGCATCTTTCAAGTCCCGATCAAATATTTTTATGACTTCGGTCAACACGTGTCAAGTTAATCACGTGTCATAACCTTTTCAAAACCATGCATTGTATTATATTCATGTCGATTATTCAATTTGCAAACCGTTACTAACCCGTTTGTTCTTTGTCTTTGTATCTTATTATTCATTGTTCGGTTTATTGTACTAAAACAAACCTCGCATGCTAAATACAACTTTGACGTTAAATTTAGATGCATTAAATCGACTTAGCAACCCATTCAAATTTTCGTATGCTTAGGCAAAACAATGTTTGCATATCATTCATTGTATTACTAACGCGCGTATTTCAAAAAAAACGATATCTTAGTAGAGGCTGCTAATGTGCGAGCGGGGTTGGGTGTTCTTTGTGAACTTCCCAACACGTACCCTCATCCCTTACACAGAACCATGGTTTCCGGATGTCCGAATCCATTGGCACACGAGAGTCATTCAATACACGGTATCCGATAATGTCGGTATCGGTATCAAATGCTAAGGGACGAACCCAATAAACTCTGACATCCGAATGGGCCATACTTTGTGCATGGCCCACTAAGATATAGAGTGGGTTCGAACGGGCCCGAACTTCCACAAAGTTCGGTGGCGACTCCACTTCGATTTAAATTTCAATTCGACCCATCTCATATGGAGATTCATTCGCCTCCCCAAACCCGCGCGTGGCCGCGTCGGGGTGGACCTATGTCATGTCCACAAGTACATATATATATATATAAAAAGAAACGAAAAAGGAGAAGGAAGAAAGGGATATCGAGATTTGAATTACACCCTCAACCTACATGCTTTAGTCTCGAAATATGGCTCGTCTAGTAGCGGCAAAGGCGTAGGAGCGTTGAGATATATAGGTGAGTTATGGTGTGTTTGGTTTGTAGGTATGGGTTGGACGAGTTTTGCTCTCGGTCTTTGACGAGTTTTGATCTCGGGATTGAATTTATGTATGTATGTATGTCGGTATATGTGTTGATGCAAATGATGGCTGAAATTGTGTAGGTTTGAAGGTGATAGAAAGGTTTTTCAAAAGTTGTAAATGTGATGGGTTAAAAGTTGGTGAAAAAGTTGTCGTGAATGAATGAATATGGGGGAGTATATATAGAACTCAGTCCGGTTCAGGGTCACTCGGTCGAGTGGTGTAAGTGAACTCGATTGAGTGCCCGGTTCGGAGGCGGTCCGACCGGTTCGCAGGCATACTCGATCGAGTAGGCCTTAGCCACTCGATCGAGTGGGTCAAACCGGGTGTGAAGGGGTTGGAGATAAATGGGGAAGGTTTGGATTTGATTTGCTTTGATTGATTTGCTTTGACTTGGCTGATTTGACTTTGTATCTAGTCATGATGTGAGGTTGGTTTCGTCTCGGACTTCGACTTTGACTGGGTTTTGACTCGGTCGCTAAAAGTCGGTTTTATTTCTGGTGACGGTTTCGGCTCAAATTAGTCTTATTTTATTGGAAGCGGCCCACTGGACCTGAATTTTTGGTCGGTTCTATGAGATTTGTACTCCGTTAAAAGACCATGCCAGATACTATTGATTCCGAGCCCATATTCGAGCGCATTAAAGAACGTTTACGTCCGATCATCATCGGGTGTTTTGTCGGAGACCGCTATAGACACTAGCAGTCAAGTGGTAAAGAAGAAGAAGTGTAAAGAATACAATAGTGGTATGGGGATTATCTCTACGGGCTATTGTATTTTTGTCCACAAGTGGTAAAGAAGAAGTACTACGTATTTAAGGTCAAGGGTTCGATTTGCATATATCTTTTAGTGGTATGGGGATTATATCACATCATGTAATCATATTATATCACGTTCACAACCGTCTTAATTACCAACAATTAAATGACCACCGCCTTAATTAGATAACGTGATATAACATTTGGTATTTATAATAAAAATACAATAGCCCGTAGAGATAAGCCAACCAATAAAGATAACGTGATATGATCAAATTAAGAGGAGCCCAATAAGTAGCCCAACAAAGTAGGCGGGAAAACACATGAGTAGTGTTATTTGGTTAGTGGAAAGGGGATTCTTATTAATACGTTGTTCCGCTGCAAATATGGTATAATTGTTATCCCTCTACTTTTGACTTTTGGTTAATATATGTAACAGGTCCTTGGGTTTAAGGGTTGTAACCCTACAGCTCTGACTGATGCCGACTGATTGATAGCAATGCAAGAAGAGCTTGTTCAATTCAAGAGGAATGAGGTATAACATATTGTCCCTAGGCCCCTAATCGTACCATCATTGGTACTAGATGGGTCTTTCACAATAAGCTAGATGATTCCGGTGAAATCGTAAGAAACAAGGCTAGGCTAGTGGTGTAACACCCTCATTTACCAAGAAGCCTTATCAAGACAATTCCAAGTAAATAAAGGTGTGACCATCTCGGTATTACCCGAGGTAGTAGTCCATTACAATACAATTCCGAAACCAACCATTTAAAACTAAATAATGAATTATTAAAATCTCGTATCTACGGAACATGGTTACACAATTACAACAGCGGAAGCACAACTAAAAAGACTACAACCTATAAACGTGGTCAGTGACAGCGCAGACACATCCCATACAGTCAACCAGAATACAATCAGCACATATCATCAACCTGCACACTAGCACTACTCCCCAAAAGATCGAAAATATCAATTGGATCGTCGCAGGTCCCCAATAAAATAGGGTGACAATTTAAACAGGGAATACGATTAGAATATGCTAACATCATAACACAAGTACATAATATAAAACATTCAGTCTCAATCGTCTTGGTACCATCCTCGGTACAAATCCTCAATATCATCTCCACATTCTCAGTACCATCACGGTACCAATAAATAATCTCATCTCAACATTCAGTACCATCACGATACCAATCAATAATCTCATCTCAACTCTTCTGGCAGGCCCTTTCATTTCGAGTGTGCACACCCCCCGCAGGTTCAACAACCCGCAAGGAGAAATCAGGGAGGGGACCGTGATCAAGGGCCTCGGCTAGGTCTAAAGCTAGCCTCACCAACTCCAATATATAAATATTCATCAATCGTTCCCCCATCATTATTCAACATCATTCTCATTAGCACGATATCACATCGTACTCGTACCTCATACATGCATCATAATATTAACGTATTCTAAGTAAGAAAACCTTACCTAGTCAGCAAGTCATCACCACGTAGGTAGTAGTATTCCCGACGGAGATTGATCTACGAAGTCCGATCCTAATAAGATATTATATACTTAAATTAATATTGACCCAAACGTACCTAAATAATAAAATGAAACCCAACCCGACTTAGCTATAAGATGAGACCGACCTAACTATCACGTAAACGAACCCGGACTAAATAAACTATACAAAAATGAAACCGGCCGATGCAATAACAACCAGCCTCACCCAGGAATCCACTACCCCTACCGATGTTTCGCCCCGCTATTGCCACCGCACCCCGAAAACCACAGCGACACGACAACACGACAATAGCCATCACGACCCAACAATAGTGACAACAGTATCAAGACTATCAACACCAACAACATGACCATGGCAATATCAGCGACACGCAACACAACCTACATCGCCACTTACCACAACACACGACGTTACTCTCACCCCGACACGGCCCTAGACTGATCGTGGTCCTACTAATACGCCATCGAGTTACAACAACAACATTGAAACAGAAATAACGACATAAATATACCTAAAACGAACGGCAGACGGGGAACGGCGTGAATGGTAGTAATGGAGGACAAAAGATGTTGGTAATGAGGGGTAGTGTATGTGCGGCGTGAATGGTGCTATTAAAATGGGGTTGTGTGCGAGGAAGGTAAAAGAAATTAGGGAAAATAAGGTGAGTGCGGTTAGGGTTACAAAGTTACAAAGGGTATTATAAAACAAGTGGGTATTAATGTATTATGATTACAAAGAGGTATTCCTATTAGAAAATTGATGGGTAATCATAACTAGTAGAATATTACTGGTAGAATATATGAAAGGCAATGGTAGTATGATAATATGAGAATGGGAAATACGGGTATTACACTATATAAGAAATGGGTTAAACGACATCATATACTAGTACCCATTACAGAGATCCGTATTAAACAAATATAATACGAGTATTATAAGTGGTGCAAGGATATAATCAACAAGAAGGTATCGACTATGATGAAACATATGCACCGGTAGCTATACTTGAGGCCATAAGGCTCCTAATAGCTTTTGCAGCTCACAAAGGCATCAAACTTTTCCAAATGGATGTTAAAACCGCTTTTCTAAATGGTTATTTAGAGGAAGATGTCTTTGTGGAGCAACCTCTGGGTTTTATAGATAATGATTATCCCGAACATGTTTTTAAACTTAACAAAGCACTTTATGGTTTAAAACAAGCCCCGAGAGCTTGGTACGATCGCTTGTCAAAGTTTTTGCTTGAAAATGGTTTTCATAGAGGTTCGGTGGATAAGACATTATTTATAAAGTCACAGTCGGATGGACTGTTGGTTGTCCGGGTATATGTCGATGACATTATATTTGGAGCAACTAGTGAACTCCTTACTCTTTATTTTTTTCTAATCTAATGAAATCGGAGTTTGAGATGAGCATGATGGGTGAACTAGGATTCTTTCTTGGTCTTCAAATCAAGCAATCAAAAGAAGGAATTATGATTCATCAACAAAAGTACATCAAGGAGATGCTAACTAAGTTCGGGATGAACAATGCTAAGCCATACACTACACAGTTGGTATCATCGTCCAAATTGGACAAGGACGAAAGTGGTAAGAATATTAGTGAATCGGTGTATAGAGGTATGATAGGCTCACTTCTCTACTTAACCGCAAGTCGTCCCGATATATTATTTAGTGTTGCTTTGTGTGCCCGTTTCCAAGCAAATCCCAAAGAATCTCATTTTAAAGCCGTAAAACGCATTCTTCGGTATTTGTTTGGAACACAAGAGCTTTACTTATGGTATCCCTTGGGTTGTCCTTTTGACATTGTGGGTTATTCGAACGCAGACCATGCGGGGTGTACGGTCGATCGAAAGAGCACTTCGGGCGTTGCTACCTTCCTAAGTCTGTGTCTCATTTCATGGAGTTCGAAGAAGCAAAACACCGTTGCTCTCTCTACGGCCGAGAGTGAATATGTGGTCGTCGCTCATGGTTGTTCTCAAATATTGTGGGTACGTCAACAACTTGTCAATTTTGGTATGATTTATGACTCCATTCCTTTAATGTGTGATAATATGAGTGCCATAAACATATCTAAAAATCCGATTCAACATTCTCGAACTAAGCATATATATATACGTCACCATTTTATTAGAGATCACGTAGAAAAGGGTCACATTAAGCTAGTTTTTTGCAATACCGAAGATCAAATTGTCGATATATTTACTAAGCCACTAGCAAGAGACCGATTCGAGAAGTTTCGAATCGAAATTGGTTTGATTAATTGTTCTAATTGATTATGTGAGATTTATCGTTTTTCCTCGCATGATTGGCTAGACGAACCAATAATTCTTATTCTAGTGATTATGCATGTGACTTAGTCCTTAATCTTACTTAATGAGTTAATTGACATTCTTATGTGATGAATTTTGAAATGTGTATTGATAGGGGTCGGTTACCTACCACTGGCCGCCTGCCAGCCAGGCCCCGGGGCGACCAATCCCAGAAAGAGGAAAGGCCTGCCCAGCAGACTTTCCATTAACATCGTTGAAACCCCCAAGTGAGTGGCCTTAAGCCCTTGGCCGCCTGACCCAGCTTGGCCGCCTGCCAAGCAGGGTGAACCAGGTCTACTGCCTGCTTCCAGGACGCCCCCGTCTAAGCAGGACTAGAGGAGGACCGAGGACCCATCCGTCATTTTGCCTAAGGTAAGGGGAAATGAGTGGACCAGGTCAGTCCACGTGGCGCACAAGCATCCACTCATTTCCCTCCTCTTCTTTCTCTTTTCCTCTCTCTTGTGGGAAGGTATAAATACTTTCCCATTTCCCACATGAGAAGGGTTGGATTTTCTCTCTCTAGACTCTTACTCCTAAAAACGCCACCTAGTTCCTCACGAGCTAGGTTCGTCAAGGCACTTCACGGACTGACTTAGGCATCGGAGAGGGTTTCCTTGGACAACCTCCGAGGCCCTGTGCGTTCATTGTGCAGGGAGCAGGCCAACTCCGCCGGGAAGGTCCGACCAAGGGAGTGAGAAGAAGGAGAGGCTGAAGGAAATCAAACGATCAACTGTTCACCATTAGTCCGATCATACAGCCCGGATCCAAGGCCGGGTGAATTGTTTCCGTGACCGGAACAATTTGGCGTCGTCTGTGGGGAACTTACGGTTGTGCTCACGAGTTACCCACTAAAATCAACCACTCATAATCACAAAACTAAAACAATCATGCCAGAAATCATTGATGCCAGTGCAGGAACGGGTCCGACGGTCCCACCGGTGGCCCCCCTGTACGGTATGCCGCAGTCGGAGAGGGTTCCTCCCACCACGATCTTAGGGGTAGGGGGAACCAGTCTCCTCGGCGGATCCAACACTGCTGTGACACCTGAGTTGGGGACACACCCAGGACACGCTCTCAATCTGACCCCAGCTCAGATGGCGCAGACAGCCGCGTTCTTCTCTGCAATGCTGAACCAGGAGTTCACTCCTGAGGACTTGGTAGGCAGGGTCGCATCGGCTCCCAGGCAACCGTCCCCAATCAGCAGGGATGAGGCCGGGGGCACGAGGCGGACCGCCGCCAGAAATGCTCAGAGGAAAGCGAGAAGGACGGCTCAAGCGTATGCGCATGTGCAAAGGCGCGTTATTACTGGCAATCCAGAGCTACCTGTCCAGCAGGCGTTCTCCATCCACACAACAGAATCAACGTCTGGAGGACAGGGAGGCTGATCCCGAGGATTACAGGAGCGAATGAGGCCCAGGGAGCCCATGTCAAAACGCTTGGGAGAGAAACCAGGCGGGGTTTTCTCCAGGCTAACTGATAAGTGTGGTTTGTAGTGCCTATTTTGTAGTGTTTTGGTCCCATTTTCCTTGTAGAATCGCTCCTTGGGAGCAGTTTAGGGGCTTCTTATGCTTCCTTTAGTTCGTTTCAGGTTTCCGAGACCGATTTGGAAGAGTTGGAGCGATTCCGACTCGATACATACACATTTTGGAGCCAACGAGATAAAGGAACGATGACTCGATGCTTTGGAATCGACCCCGAGCCCTTGGGACCCAATCCCGAGCCTCCGAGACCCGATCCCGAGTCCCGAGAATCGATGAGAAGTCCATGTGAAGCAAGGAGAGACCAAAAGGATCATATTGGAGGCCTACAAGACCCATCCCCGACGGGTATGCACCTCATCCCGTCGGGGATGAAGTGCACAATTGGAGAGGCTACTGCAGAGCCGTCCCGGTCGGGACCAACCCGTCCCGGTCGGGATGGTGGGTCCGTCCCGGTCGGGATGGTCCGTCCCGGTCGGGACCAAAGAGCTGTAGTCCGCATTTTATTCTTCTCTTCTCCCTTCCATTTGTAACCCTATAAATACTTACCTCTTGTATTGTTTATGTATCTCACATTAGTTTTAGCCTCTCTTAAGCCTCTCTACATCACATAAACCCTAGATTTAGTTCCTCAAATTAGTTTGAATCTCTCTTTAATTATTAGTTAATTAGTCTTGTATTAAGAAGATACTTGAAGATTTCTCCAAGATTGACAACCTTGGGATTATTTGGGTTTCTCTTTTATGCAAGATATCATCTTTTCTTCATCCTAGTGTTGGTATAATCCTTCTTTACTCTTGTTTATTGTTATTGAATCAAGATTTAATCTTTATTTAGTGTTGATTGTTATTTCTCATCTTGTTCTTAATGATGAATGTTATGGTTATGGTGATGTTTTCTCTTGTTATTGTTGTAATTAGTTTGATCATGAGTGAGTAGTTTATTTGTGGGTTAGTAGGGGGATTAAGGGTAGATTATGGATGATTAGGGTTTGATTAGGGGTAAAGGATGGTTCTTTATTGCTAGTCACATATTTGGCTCACCATGTGTTTGTTGATATGCTTGTATGAGTTGTAGTGGCCATGCTTCTCATGCTAGTTTTCTTCTACCCATTGTTTGCTTGAGTGTGGATATGTTGAGCATTGTCATCGACATCGGTTTAAGTTGCTATCGCCCGGACCGAACCTAGCAATTAGGAGGCACCTACACTCTTAATCAACCTAAGTCACCTACTACACTTATGAACCCGACCTAACCCACTCCTTTCCTTCCATATTTGATCCATCTTGTTAGTTAGTCATCATTCCTTTAGTTTGATAATTGGTTTGTGTTTAGTTATTCTAGCTTAACCTCGTTTAGCCTAGTTGATTGTTAGTTCACTTCCTACTTCTCCTCTCATCAAATATTCATCTAGTAGTAGTTCTTTGTGTTTGTTTGGTAGCATAGTCTTGTTTTAGGCCGATTTAGTCTAAACCTTGCAATACCGTCTCCGTGGACACGACCCGACTTACCCTAGCTACCCACTAGGTCTTAGCCGGTTATTTAATTGGTGGCGGGATCCACGACAAATCCCACCATCAATTTGGCGCCGTTGCCGGGGACGGTGCATTGTTTAGACTTTGTTTGCTTATTTCTAGACTTAGTTACCCTCCTTTGTGCCCTTCTATAATCTCTTGTGAATATTCTCTAGTTTTTCTTGATTCCTTAGGTTTCTTTTCTCTTTGTCTCTAGTTGTGCTTGCTTATTGTCGTTACCTAGTGCCCATAAAGCACTAGGTGTTCTCACGTTTGTTCTAGTGTGTAGTGTATGCCTAGGCGGGGAGGCGAATCCTTTCTCTTTAATCCAGAGCCGGAGAGGCTTTTTCGAGCTTTTCGCCAACGGACGATTAACCGGGTTAGGATCTCTCAACCAAGTGCAAGCAATACCCATCAAGAGCAAGCTCAAGGAAGCGATAGTGAGGAAGCATATCGAGAGACGGCCGAAGGGAATTTCACCAATCCCTTTGGAGATTCTAGTCCTAGTTCCCCATCTACATCTACATCAACTCCGTCTACACCATCTTCTCCCTTACATCCAATAATGCCGAAGTTTTCCTCCCACTCCACATTCACGGAAGACGTCTTGCCGGGACCCAATGCTCTACCGGCCGCTTATGCCGGAAATTTTACGGCCAAGACCCACTTCATCCAACTTGTGGAAAGGAGCCAATTTAGTGGTTTGCCCTCCGAAGACCCGCACCAACATATGGAGACCTTCTCCGATTATTGCGACGCTATCTCTCAACCCGGGGTTACACAAGATCAAATCCGATGGGTTTTATTTCCATTTTCTCTTATTGGAAAAGCGAAGCAATGGATTAAAGGTCTCGATAGGGCAACCATGGGCATCGACACTTGGAAGAAACTTGCATTGGCATTCTACCAAACTTTCTACCCTCCGGAGAAGACTAATTTGCTTAGAGCCTCCATCACCGGTTTCCAACAACGGGATGAGGAGAGCTTATATGAAGCTTGGGAGCGGTTCAAGTCTTTGGTTAGATCGTGCCCCCATCATGGACTTTCACAATGGTTCTTGGTCCAACAATTTTGGAACGGTCTTTATGAGGACTCAAGAACTATACTTAATATGGGCTCCAATGGTAGATTCACCGAGGTCGATGATGACCAAACTTGGGCGAGAATCGAAGAGATGGCGGTGCATAATTCGCAATACTCTAGGCCTAGGAAGGCAAACCGAGGAGGTAGGCACGAGGTTGATGCTATAACTCAATTAAGCATTGACCTTGGGGCTCAATTGAAGACACACATGGAATCCATTGACAAGAAACTTCAAGGCCACCTCACTCAAGTCCAAAGCATCGGTTCCTCCAACCAAGCCTCGATTTATGAAGTGAAGGCTTTGGGATTTGCACCTCCTTTGCCTTATTATGGGATGTGCGATAATTGTGGAATCGTTGGTCATGACCCTATGCATTGTAGAGGGAGTATTGAGCAAGTGAATGCCTTTCAAGCATTCAAGCAAGGTACTTCCTATTCCAATCAATACCAAGCTTCCAATCAAGTCCCTCAACAACAAGCTTTTCAACACCAACAACAACATCGTCCTTATGTTCCACCTCCCTTAAGGGACAACAACCAAGGTTACCAAGGCAACTCAAGGCCTTTCAACAACTTCAAGCAAGGTAACCAAGGTTCACTCAACAACAATCAAGGGTTCCAACAAGGGAACTTCAACCAAGGCTATCAAAACCACAACCATGGCAACAATCAAGGCCTTAATCAAGGCAATTCTCATGGGTTCCAAGGGAACCGTCAACATCAAGCAACTCAAGGCAATCAACAACAAAGCAAGCCTAGGAGCCGATCTCCTACTCATGACTATGGTACTCCCTTAGCCCTCACCAATACACCGCATAATCCATCATCACCACCACGGGATTTCGACATGCAAAAACAAATGGTGGATATCTATAGGGATACTCATGAATTGCAAAAGAGGCAATTAGATGCACAAATGTCACAACAAGGAGCCATTAATCAAATTTTAATGGAAAACAAGGAAATGAAAACTCACATGAAGATGATTGAAAATCAAGTGGCACAACTTGCATCGGGAAGTTCCTCAAGACAAAGAGGGCAATTACCCCCTCAAGGTGTAACTCCGACTTTTGAGCATGTCAATGCCATCACCACAAGGAGAGGTACATCTTATGATTCCCCCCCATTCCCGAGTGAGCAAGAGCCGGTGCAAGAACCGACAAGAAAGATGACACCTCCAACTCAAGAGAGCTCAAGCTTTGACAATCCAACGGAGGAGCAAGTCTTATGGGAGGTTGAGAAACCTCAACAAGACAAGCAAACCACACTTCAAGCTAAAGATGAGGGTAAAAAGAAAGTGTCATTTGAAGAGCCCACCCCGATTGAGCCAAATAAGTATCAAGTAAAATTGCCTTTCCCATCAAGGCAAATGAAGACTAAGGTGGACACTCAATATGACAAGTTCCTTAACATAGTGAAGAAGTTGGATGTGAGTGTCCCATTCACCGAGCTACTTACCCAAATCCCGGCATATGGAAAATTTATGAGAGAAATATTGGCTAGGAAGAGATCCGTCGACAAGGAAGAGACCATCGCGTTCACAAGGGTGGTGAGCGAGCTCATTCAAGGTTCTACGCTTCCTAAGTTGAAGGATCCGGGTAGGTTCTCGATCCCTTGCACCATAGGGCATTACAAGATTGAAAGAGCTTTATGTGATTTGGGTGCGAGTGTAAGCATCATTCCTTACTCCATTTGTTGCCGACTTGGGATGAAGGAGCTCAAAAGTACCTCTATCACGCTCCAAATGGCCGATAGTTCACTCAACCGACCATTGGGGATGCTAGAGGATGTGCCGGTGAGGATCGGTAAGTTCTTCATTCCGGTTGACTTCATTGTGCTCGATATGCCGGAAGATGCCAACACTCCCATTATTCTTGGGCGCCCATTTTTACATACCGCCGGTGCCATGATCGATGTGAAGAACGGTAGGATCACATTCGAGTTAGGCGAGGAGAAGCTAGTGTTTGACCTTCAAGGTAACACTTCGCCTACTAACGATGAGTCATGCAATATGATCCAAGCCAAGCAAAACATCGATCTAGGGGGAGAACCGAGACAAAGCTTGAAGAAGTACTCGTATGTACTTGAAGATGATGACTCCGATTTGGAGGAGGATGAGAGCCCATGTCATGGGTCCAATGACAAGCTGAAAAGCAAAAAGGATGAAGATGAGCCTCCCTTGGGGCCACATGAAGATAGATGGACGTTTGGGTATATACCGAAGGATCGAAAGTACAAGTTCAAGCCATTGAACTTAGTAGATCGGGATGCCCCGGGAACGTCGAGACAAGGTCATGAAGAGCCTTGGTTTGTGGATGCTTATGTTACTAGCTTGATTGAAGACTTTGCTGGGGCCTTCGACTTGTTTCTTCGTGCCCTTGATGGAGATGGAAGAAATCTTGGTTGTTGAAAAAGAATGAAGAATATACCACCTTGGTTTGACGGAGTTCCACAAGAACCGTCCCTTTGTATATATCTCTTTCCCTTATAATTTGTTTGCTTTTGTGAAAATCTTAATTATTTGGATGATTGATGAGTGTTGTGAGGGAGGGAATTTGATGTGTTGTTTGAGTTTAGTGTGATAGGTGTGAAGTGCAAGTGATTCCTAGGGAAGAGCGGTCATTGTTGAAGCTTGGATTGTGTGAAGGGAAGTCGGTTTTTGAAGCTCGGTTCGAGCTTTTGGGTGCTATAGAGGGTTTGGAGACTCTTCCCGGCCTAGAAGAGGTCGTCCCGACCGGGATGGAAGGCCCATCCCGACCGGGAAGGGTGCCATCCCGACCGGGATGAGGTACGCAAAAGTTGGGCTCACTGGCAGTCCGTCCCGACCGGGACGAGACAGCCATCCCGACCGGGACCACCCATCCCGACCGGGATGGACCCCCTGTCCTCCGTTGGCTCTTTTCTTCGTTGTTTGAGACCACCCAACCACTTTATACCCCCTCCCAACCTCCCTACATGTCCTTACTCTCATTGTATGACCCTTGCACCTCACATCCATGTCTTCACCTCACTTTCTATTCACTTCAAACCGACTTTCGCATCCAAAACCCACCTCATTTTGCATTTGTGCCCCAACCATGGAACCGGATCGCAATTAGAGAGGAATAACGACGACTTGGACAAGCTAAGTGCCTATTTTGACTTTTGAAACGATGGAGCGAGTGAGTTGGTAACCGTATGGTACGGCAACTATCCTCTCTTTTCCGTTTTTATAGCTTGTCTTCTTTGTTTATTCCCTTTCCCTCTTATCATTTGTGTCATGGTGGCCTTCAAGGCCTTGGTGTGCTTGCTCCCGACTCTCGATGATGTGACTACATCGAGAGTCATTTCAAAATCCAAATTTTTCTAGATTTTCACCCTTTTTGTTGGATTTAGTCGGATTTAGGCGGAATCCGGGCTAGGTGACTTGATTACACCTAGCCCTCCCCTCCCATTTCCTTTTATTTCCTTCTTTTTATTTTCTTCCCCCTTCCATATCTTTTTCTTGTCTCGGCCCATGGTGACTTGATTACACCCCGGCCGGACGCCTTCTACCCTTTTCCCCACTTTTTGGTTTTTAGCTTTATTTTCGTAGTTTCTTTTCTTTTGTGCTCCATGCACTACGGTCGAGCATGAGGACATGGCTCGACTTAAGTGTGGGGGAGCGATATTCTAGCATAGTTAGTTTTATTTTCATAGTTTTTCCAAAAAAATCTTTAAAAACTCTAAAAATTTGAAAATTTTTCACAAAAATCAAAAAGATTTTCCTTTTGTGTGTTTTCCTTTTGTGTCATTGTGTCGTATATTTGTTTTGTTGTGTGTTTTGCCCCCCCTCTTTTCTTTATAGGTTGCCTAATCGCCATTAACTTTGGAGAGCTTTCAAGACTTCCGGTATCATCTTTATCCCTTTTTCTTCTTTACCTCTTGCGGAGTTTGGAGGAGTTTTGTGATGAAGTGTGCTCGGGAGGAGCTTTGTAAAGATTATGGTGGATTTGGAGACTTGTTTGAAGATAGGGGTGGTGTTTGTGTTTTGATTTGTGTTCGTTTTGTGTTGTTCTTGTTTTGTTACTTTTGTTTCTTTTTCTTTTATTTTCGTTGAGTCTTCGTTTTGTGTTATGTTGTGTGTCTTGTGTGTAAACCGTTTTCGAAAACCCGGTTTGGGGGCTAGTGTGCAAGTGTTTACTTTCCCCTTTTTAGTAGTATAGATCGAGTCTTGGACTTTAGTCTAGTAGAATGACCCTAAATCAATGATTTCGTTGGTTTCTTACCTTGAGTCCACCTAGCTTACTAGGGATTTACTACGGGATTTGCATTTTGACCATTATGACCACCCACGGTGTGAAAAGGCCTTGGTTGCCGAGTCCCGTCCCCTAGGTGACCGTGTTTGGGATCGTTTGATTAGTCCAAGTTCTCCACTTTTTGTGGGTTTGAAGGGAAAGCGCGCTCCCGACTCTCCCATTACCCTACCTCCTACACATATTCACACAATAACTTGCAACTTGTTGATTCCTCTCTTTCTTGTCATACAAAGAAATGCCAAAAAGCCAAATCTTGCCAAAAGGGGCAAAGAAAAGAAAAAGAAAGAAAATGAAAGAAAGAAAAGAATGAAGAAAAAGAAAAGGCACAAAAGCCAAAAAGAAAATAGAAAAGATGAAAAAGAATGGCATGGCAAAACAAGGCAAAAATGCAAAAGAAAAGAGAAAATGCCAAAAGAAAATCGTCTCACAAAAAGATTATATCCCCACAAAAATAAGCCTTTTTCCGACTTTTGCCGTGAAGAGCCTACCAAAGGACCGAGTCCCGAGGAAGGATGATAGCGGCATTAGTCGGTCTTCCCTCATTTTGCATATTTTCACCTTTTTACTTGGACTAGTTAGGCGGTTTCGGACACGGGACGACCCTCTTGGCTCACGCTAAAGGGGGCGGGGTCTCACTTACCTACAGTGTCGACTAACACCGTGGTTCTTCACTTCCCACTCCGCCGATCGTCCCGTAGTACGTTCTTAGAAGGTTAGGAGGAACCTAGGTAAGTTACCAACGTTTTTGTTGCTTTATCGTCATACTATTAGGGTTTAGTCCACCTTGGTTTGTATTGCTAGCTTAGGAACGTTGTCACTTACCTCGAGTCCTAAACCGGTGCTCCTTTCACCGCTTTTAGAGGGAAGCGGTATTTGTTTTTCTTTGGGTGCAACCGATTATGCGTTCGTTTGTGTGTTTGTTTGTTTTTATGCCTTGTGTCCGGTTGCATCCACAGTTTTGTTGCAAGACCCGACTTGCCTTGCGGGGTGCACTTTTCCTCTAAGTGCACTCGCGTGAGTTGAAAGGGCGTAGGGTGCGCTAATACCCATTCGGCTAGTATAGTAGTTAGTATGTGCTTACTCGAGGGCGAGTAAGGGTTAAGTGTGGGGGAGTTGATAAGTGTGGTTTGTAGTGCCTATTTTGTAGTGTTTTGGTCCCATTTTCCTTGTAGAATCGCTCCTTGGGAGCGGTTTAGGGGCTTCTTATGCTTCCTTTAGTTCGTTTCAGGTTTCCGAGACCGATTTGGAAGAGTTGGAGCGATTCCGACTCGATACATACACATTTTGGAGCCAACGAGATAAAGGAACGATGACTCGATGCTTTGGAATCGACCCCGAGCCCTTGGGACCCAATCCCGAGCCTCCGAGACCCGATCCCGAGTCCCGAGAATCGATGAGAAGTCCATGTGAAGCAAGGAGAGACCAAAAGGATCATATTGGAGGCCTACAAGACCCATCCCCGACGGGTATGCACCTCATCCCGTCGGGGATGAAGTGCACAATTGGAGAGGCTACTGCAGAGCCGTCCCGGTCGGGACCAACCCGTCCCGGTCGGGATGGTGGGTCCGTCCCGGTCGGGATGGTGGGTCCGTCCCGGTCGGGATGGTCCGTCCCGGTCGGGACCAAAGAGCTGTAGTCCGCATTTTATTCTTCTCTTCTCCCTTCCATTTGTAACCCTATAAATACTTACCTCTTGTATTGTTTATGTATCTCACATTAGTTTTAGCCTCTCTTAAGCCTCTCTACATCACATAAACCCTAGATTTAGTTCCTCAAATTAGTTTGAATCTCTCTTTAATTATTAGTTAATCTTAGTTAATTAGTCTTGTATTAAGAAGATACTTGAAGATTTCTCCAAGATTGACAACCTTGGGATTATTTGGGTTTCTCTTTTATGCAAGATATCATCTTTTCTTCATCCTAGTGTTGGTATAATCCTTCTTTACTCTTGTTTATTGTTATTGAATCAAGATTGAATCTTTATTTAGTGTTGATTGTTATTTCTCATCTTGTTCTTAATGATGAATGTTATGGTTATGGTGATGTTTTCTCTTGTTATTGTTGTAATTAGTTTGATCATGAGTGAGTAGTTTATTTGTGGGTTAGTAGGGGGATTAAGGGTAGATTATGGATGATTAGGGTTTGATTAGGGGTAAAGGATGGTTCTTTATTGCTAGTCACATATTTGGCTCACCATGTGTTTGTTGATATGCTTGTATGAGTTGTAGTGGCCATGCTTCTCATGCTAGTTTTCTTCTACCCATTGTTTGCTTGAGTGTGGATATGTTGAGCATTGTCATCGACATCGGTTTAAGTTGCTATCGCCCGGACCGAACCTAGCAATTAGGAGGCACCTACACTCTTAATCAACCTAAGTCACCTACTACACTTATGAACCCGACCTAACCCACTCCTTTCCTTCCATATTTGATCCATCTTGTTAGTTAGTCATCATTCCTTTAGTTTGATAATTGGTTTGTGTTTAGTTATTCTAGCTTAACCTCGTTTAGCCTAGTTGATTGTTAGTTCACTTCCTACTTCTCCTCTCATCAAATATTCATCTAGTAGTAGTTCTTTGTGTTTGTTTGGTAGCATAGTCTTGTTTTAGGCCGATTTAGTCTAAACCTTGCAATACCGTCTCCGTGGACACGACCCGACTTACCCTAGCTACCCACTAGGTCTTAGCCGGTTATTTAATTGGTGGCGGGATCCACGACAAATCCCACCATCACTAACTCCGGCAGCCAGAGAGCAGTCAGCCCCCAGTTTATCCCAAAGCCTGCAATCAAGGCTCAATCGAGGGCAACCGCTCGAGTCAAAGTACCACCAGGGTGAGAGCTCCTGTCACTCTCAGAGGAAGAGACCCAGACAAGTCTCCCCTGAGACAGAAGATGAAGCGGCGAGCAGGCCGCCCCCAAGGCACCGCTCCCCCAGCACGAGGAAACCAACCCATAAACAATGGGATGCTCATGGTAACCAGTCTGGGGAAAGCAGGTCACGATTGGTGGGCAGGCCCACAAAAACCCCACTTCATCCGGAGGTACAAGAGTACCCCATTCCAAAAATTAAAATGCCTACCATCAAATTTGATGGGACAACAGACCCTGAAGACCACCTGGCAGCGTTCGAGAGCCACATGGGCATGTATGACGTAGATGATGCCATCTGGTGCAAAGTTTTCCCAACCACCCTGGTAGGGCTCGCACAAGGATGGTTCAGGGACCTCCGCCAGGGGTCAGTCAGATTCTTCATAGAGTTGGCCGAGATCTTCCTCGAACAATATGTTGGGAATAAGAGAAGACGCCTCACTCGTTTCGATTCATCCGGAGGTACAAGAGTACCCCATTCCAAAAATTAAAATGCCTACCATCAAATTTGATGGGACAACAGACCCTGAAGACCACCTGGCAGCGTTCGAGAGCCACATGGGCATGTATGACGTAGATGATGCCATCTGGTGCAAAGTTTTCCCAACCACCCTGGTAGGGCTCGCACAAGGATGGTTCAGGGACCTCCGCCAGGGGTCAGTCAGATTCTTCATAGAGTTGGCCGAGATCTTCCTCGAACAATATGCTGGGAATAAGAGAAGACGCCTCACTCGTTTCGATCTTATGACCCTGAAGCAGAAAAAGGGCGAAAGTGTGAGGGAATATCTGAGAAGGTTTGATCTATCCTACCAGCAGGTCAGGGAGATCGATGATTCCACTGCCGCCTATGCCCTGACAATCTCCCTGCTTCCAGGGGAAATGAAAAACCAGATGATCAGGGCCCAGCCAGAAACCTTAGCCATGGCCAGGAAAATCGCGGAAGGGTTCATTCTGCAGGAGGAGTTCCACGGCCTGACGGATACCCCTGCAGGCCAAACAAGGCCTCAAGGGGGACCGCAGGGTGGACGGGGCAGAAGTGAGCCAGGCAAGCAAAGGGAAGAGGGAGACACTCCCAAGAAAGAGCGCTCGGTCTACCAGCCCAGGTTCGACAGTTACACTGCCCTGAACAAATCCAGGGCGGAGATCTTCGAACTGGAAAAAGAAACTGCCAAGTGGAATCGCCCGAACAAACCTCGCAGCCCGAAAGGAGACCCCAAGAAATTCTGCACTTTCCACGACTGCATAGGCCATACCACCGAGGAATGCCGTCACCTGAAGGACGAAATCGAGAAGTTAATCAGGAACGGGTGGTTAGCCAACTACGCAGCTAAGAATAAGTCTCAGAAGGAAGTATCTGAAAAACCCGAGGGGTCAGTGCAGAACCGCATGGTGATCCATGTAATTTCAGGGGGCACTGAGGGCCAGCTCAGTCGAAGAAGCCAAAAAAGACAAATGCGTGAACTAAGAAACCAGATCTGCTATGCTGAAAAAGCAGGGAGTCCAAGGGGGGTGACCTTGAGCATCACCCCTGATGATGCAGGGCGCGTAGTATACCCGCACAGTGATCCTTTGGTGCTGTCCCTTGAGATCAGCAACCACATTGTGCGGAGGTGTATGGTAGACACAGGCGCGTACACGAATCTACTGTACAAGGACGCCTTCGAAAAAATGGGCCTGGAGAAAAGGCACTTACGACCTGCTCCCGGATCACTGTACGGATTCAGTGGGGCAGGCGTGCTGCCTATGGGAGTCATAGACCTGCCTGTAACCTTTGGGGAAGGCTCTACTGCCAGGAACGTCAGGGCAACCTTTGTTGTTGTGGATGCAAGATCTGCTTACAACGCCCTAATTGGCAGAGCCACCCTGGACGAAATCGAGGCAGCCATCTCCATCAGGGCCCTCACCATAGCGTATGTCACCGATTTCGGACTAGAAGGAAAAGTGCGCGGGGACCAAGAGTCAGCCAGACAATGCTACTCTGTGGCCCTGCAAGAACACGAAAAAGAAAGAAAAGGAAAAAGAAAGGCTGACGGTTCCCCCAACAGGGAAGGTGAAATACCAGCCGAGCACTCGGCGCCTGACCACCTGGAGCCAGGGGGCGAAAGCATGTTAGTAGACTTAGAACCAGGGAGGCAGGTCCTAATAGGAGCCGACCTGGAGGAATCCTACCAGGCCGAACTGGTCAAGCTGCTAAAAGAAAACAAAGACGTATTCGCCTACTCGGCAGACGAGATGCCCGGCGTTGATCCGTCATGCATCGTTCACAAGCTGAACGTAAGCATAGACGCCCGCCCTGTAAAACAGAAGAAGCGAAATATGTCTGCAGAAAAAGACGCCGCAATCAAGGAAGAGATTGACAAACTCTTGAAAGCAGATTTTGTTGAGGTCTGTGACTACCCAGAGTGGTTGGCAAATGTAGTCATGGTTAAAAAATCGTCAGGCGCATGGAGAATGTGCGTGGATTTTACAAACCTCAACAAGGCCTGCCCGAAAGACTGCTATCCGCTCCCCAGAATCGACCAACTGGTGGACTCCACCAGTGGTTATTCCATGCTGAGCTTCCTAGATGCCTTTTCAGGGTATCATCAAGTATACTTGTGGCAGCCGGACAGGGTGAAGTGCGCGTTCATCACCAGTTCAGGCACTTACATGTACAAGATGATGCCATTCGGGCTCAAAAACGCAGGGGCTACATACCAGCGGTTAGTTGATAAAGTGTTTGAAAAACAGAAAGGCAGAAACATCGAGGCTTACGTTGATGACGCCATCGTAAAAAGCAGAGAGGACAGAGAGCACCTGATAGACCTGCAGGAGACCTTCTGCTCCCTGCGCGCCTACAAAATGAAACTCAATCCAAAAAAGTGTACATTCGGAGTCCGCTCCGGCAAATTCCTGGGGTTCTTGGTCAGCTCTCGGGGGATAGACGCCAACCCTGAAAAAATCCAGGCAGTTCTAGACCTTCCTGAGCCCAAGACCATTAGAGATATCCAGCGTCTGACGGGCCGCATGGCCGCCTTAGCGCGGTTCGTCGCCCGATCAGCAGACAAGGCCACTCCTTTCTTCAAGATACTGAAAGGAAACAAACAGTTCAAATGGGAAAACGAGCAGAAAGAGGCCTTTGAGCAGTTAAAGGACCATCTTAAGAAGCTCCCCACTCTGGCAAGACCAGTAGCAGGGGAAAAGCTTTTCCTCTACATTGCAGTGACCAATATAACTGTCAGCGCGGTCATCTTACGAGAAGAGGCAGACGCCCAGCAGCCTATATACTTTGTAAGTCATGCGCTGGGGGCAGCCGAGAAGAATTATCCGATGGTCGAAAAAGCCGCCTACGCAGTCATAATTGCTGCCAGGAAACTCAGACCTTACTTTGACGTGCATCCAGTCGTGGTCCTCACCGACCAACCGCTGGAGAAGGTGCTGGAAAAATTTGAAAAATCAGGGAGACTATTGAAGTGGGCGATTGAGCTGAGTGGGCTAGGTATATCTTACCAGCCGAGAACAGCCATCAAGGCCCAAGCTTTAGCAGATTTTCTGGCTGAGTGCTCCCATTCAGGGGAGGAAGAGACCCCCGCCGAAGAATGGATCGTGCATACTGACGGATCCTCGACAGCCAATGGCGCAGGCGCAGGCGTCGTTCTAACCAGCCCAGGAGGGGCTGACTTTGAGCATGCCCTCAGATTTGTTTTCCCAGCATCAAACAACGAAGCAGAGTACGAAGCAGTACTCGCAGGCGTCAGGCTAGCTAAAGCCGCAGGAGCAGAACGAATTGTCCTGGCGACGGACTCCCAGCTCATCGCCAACCAAATCAATGGTGAATACGAAGCAAGGGACCAAGCAATGGCCACATACCTGGAGATGGTGAAGGGAGAGCTATCCGGCCTGAAATCATACGAGGTCAAACAGATCCCCCGATCCCAGAACAACAGAGCAGACGCCCTGTCAAAACTGGCAAGCTCCAGTCTACAGGACATCCGGAGATCAGTGTGGGTCGACGTTTTACACGAGAAGTCCACTAACCCCTGTCAGGCGGTTAATATTGTGGAGAAAGAGCTAGAAAGCTGGATGACTCCCTTCATCCAGTACAAGAAGCATGGTATCTTACCATCAGACTCATTACAAAAAAAGAAGATACAGGCTAAAGCAGCCTGGTTCATACTCATTGATGAAGAGCTTTACAAGAAGTCTTTTACTTATCCCCTGCTCAAATGCCTGTGGGCGGATCAGGCCGCTGAGGTATTGGAGGATATCCACTCAGGGATTTGTGGACATCACATTGGCGGGAGATCACTGGCCCACAAGGCCCTCAGGGCAGGCTACTACTGGCCTACCATGCTGGCAGATGCCAAGAGCCTGACCCAGAAATGCAGGAAATGCCAACTCTTTGCCCCATCAATCCATGCCCCGGCCCAGGAGCTCAGGCCAATCCTATCCCCCATCCCCTTCGTTCAATGGGGGATGGACATTCTAGGACCCTTCACGGTGGCCACAGGGGGCAGAAAATTCTTGACTGTCGCCATAGACTACTTCACCAAATGGGTGGAAGCCGAAGCAGTGCCCAACATCACTGAGCCGGCGGTCAGGAAAGTGGTCTGGCGAAATATCATCACCAGGTTCGGTCTACCCAAGATGTTGGTATTTGACCACGGCAGGCAATTTGATAATGATCCGCTGAGAATCTGGCTGGAAAGCCACAACATCTCAGTCGCCTATTCAGCCGTCTGTCATCCTCAAACCAACGGAGAGGCAGAAGCAACCAACAAACAAATCCTGAACGGCCTGAAGAAAATGGTGGATGACTGCAAGGGTAGGTGGGCCGACGAACTCCCCAGTATACTCTGGTCAATCCGAACTACCAGAAAAGAGTCTACAGGCCAGACCCCGTTTGGTCTGGTATATGGAGCGGAGGCATTATTACCAATTGAGGCAAGGATCCCCTCTCTACGCTCCCTGCAGTACGACCAGGCTGAAAATGAAGCTGCAATGGTCGAAGCCTTGGACCTGGTGAATGAGTTAAGGGAAGAAGCCAGTACCAACATCGTTGCCTACCAGCAACGAATGAGGAAAGCCTTCAACACCAAAGTACGACAGAGGAATTTCCAGATAGGCGAGCTGGTTCTGAGAAAGATGCAGGCGATTGGAAAGTCAAGAGAACATGGAAAGTTGAGTGCCAACTGGGAGGGTCCATACCAAGTGACTCGAGTTCTGGGACCAGGCACATACAAAATCGCCAACCTTGAAGGGCAAGAGCTGCATGCTCACTGGAATGCAGACACTTTGAAAAAATACTACGTATGAACAAAATCCAAGGGTAGTTTTTATTTTTTGCTAAAAAAACGGCGGAGGACGGTCAAAAGAATGTCGACGGCTCCGACCACCCGAAAATGTTACTGTTTTACAAAGAAATGAAGAATATTCAGATTTATACTCGTTGCCTGTTCACACTCGCGTTCTTCACACACAAACGAGCAGGGGGCAATAGGGGGAGGCCCCCCTGTTGCCGAAATCTGGAAAAATACCCCCCCAGCAAAAAATCCGAGCGCCACCCTGCTTACCTCTGGGCAGGCAGGGGGCAGGCCCCCTGGACTTTGAACAAAAGCCAGGGACAGGCCGGATCAACAAGGACTGGGGGCAGGCCCCCCAACCTTGTATAAAAAACGCAAAAGCCACCCTGCTTACCTCTGGGCAGGCAGGGGGCAGGCCCCCTGGACTTTGAACAAAAGCCAGGGATAGGCCGGATCAACAAGGACTGGGGGCAGGCCCCCCCAACCTTGTATAAAAAACGCAAAAGCCACCCTGCCTACCTCTGGGCAGGCAGGGGGCAGGCCCCCTGGACTTTGAACGAAAGCCAGGGACAGGCCGGATCAACAAGGACTGGGGGCAGGCCCCCCAACCTTGTACAAAAAATGCAAAAGCCACCCTGCTTACCCCTGGGCAGGCAGGGGGCAGGCCCCCTGGACTTTGAACAAAAGCCAGGGACAGGCCGGATCAACAAGGACTGGGGGCAGGCCCCCCAACCTTGTATAAAAAACGATAAGGCACCCCCCTGCTTACAGGAGGACAGGGACAAGCTGCGCATCAAACCCGAGAAAAACCGAAACAGACAAAAGCAAGCAAAAGATCCACTTAAAAAGAAATAGTGTCAAAGGAACACAGGATAAGTAAGTTTTCAAGACAAATAATTATAATCAAACACGGCAGCCGGCCATCAAAGGGCTCGGCGCGCAAAGAAGTAAGGAAGATTAAAACGTTGGCACAGGCGCAGCAGGAGACGAGCAAGAGCCCTCTGAGGAAGACTGCCCTCCATGTTAAGCAGGGGGATCATCTGGGCCGGAAGTAGCAGCTCCTTCAGACAGTCTGCGCATTAAAGCTTCGTCCTTAGCAGTGTAGAGGGCTCGGAAAGCATCTTCATCAAAACCAGGGAACATCTCCCTGACAGTTTCCATAACAACCCCAAGGCAAGAGTTAGCACCATTAACGAAACCCGCCGACACAGCCGTGTCCACCTCCTGGAGTATTTCTTCCCTCTCCTTCTCCCAATCCTTGGTCTTCGCCGCCAGATCGCCAAGAGCCGCCTGCAGATCAGAATTCACCTTGGAAAGGCGCTCCCCAAGGTCGATGACGCTCTTCTTGGCGTGATCCAGCTCAGCCAAAGCTTTCCTGGCCTGCTCCAATTCCGCAAAGGCCTGCTGAGCTCTCTTTGACTCCTCCCCCAGGCGGGACACCTCCCTGATAGCTTTCTCATTTTCAGACTTCCAGTGGATCGCCTGACCTTTGGCCTCTTCCAGCTCGGTCTCCCTTTTTGCCAACTGATCCTTCAGGCTGGCAATGAGAGCAACGTCCCTCACGACTGCAGAAAGGCGGTCAGAGTTGGACAGTTCCTCATCACTCAGGCGGTTAAGGGCCGCCAGCTCTGCAGAAGCTTGCATGATCCGGGCAGTACGCTGGATGTACTGGGTCACTTGGTTTGTGGCAGATTTGACAGTTTTGAGGAGATGATCCGCTAGAACCACCCCTGAGTCGGAAAGTAGGGCGGAAACATCTTGGCTGTCTCCGGCGGTATAGTGGAATTCAGCGTTCTCCTCAGAGAAGAGGGTGGCAGGAATCCCCTGAGCAAAACGCTTAGGCTCAGGCGTGGAAGTCTCCAGGTCCACCACCTGGTCAGCATTCGGAGCCTCCCTGCTCCTCTTTCTAAGCAGCGCCCGGGGAGTGCTCTCCCCAGTCTCTTCAGAACCTCCAGCCCGCGGCCCCGGGGGAATCTGGACCCCTGCTGAAAGGCCCTCTTGCCTGCCAACAGGCGAAGGGGTAGCCTCGAAAGCGATCGCCTTCGCAACTGGAGAGGGGGTGGCCTCAGAAACCGCCGTCTTTGCAGGCGTTGCTCTAGGAGGGGGGGAGCCTTGGCCTACTGAACGAAAGACCCTTCAAATGCTTCATCAGATTTTTCTCACCTCTCTTAAAATCAGGGGGAAGAGAAGGGCGACGTTGGACAACAACGAGATTCTCGTCCAAGCCCAGGCGTCTCACCTCCCCTTTCTTCTAAATAAGGGTAGCAAGATCTGCAAGGCAAACATACAAGTTGTCAGGGCACTTTAAAAGGAAAGGAGTAAGAGGAAACCATCAACACTCCTGAACTACCTTTATCTAGACCCGGGTTCATGCCCAACCGGGTCAAGTATTTATCAGACGCAATAACCTCCGCATGGGGGAGCCAGAATGTAGGGTCGTACACCCCATACTTATCAGTGTGGCCAGCAAAAAAGGCCATCAACTCCTTGTCTTTCTCGCCCAGCTTCACCTCCAAGGCTTTTCCACCCACGCCAGGGTGATACTCCTCAAGGGTCTCAAGCCTGGTGTGGACATGATTCCTGAAATGACGGGGAATCTTCCACCCATGGGTGCTGTGTACATAGAGGAAGTTGTTCTTCCAATCTCTCAAACTGTCCATGACAGGCCACACCAAACAGTGTCCCTTCTGCCTCAAAAGGGACCAATAACCAGGGGAGCCCGCACTCCCAGAAGACACCATTTGCAAACCCACCATAAACCGCAGGGCGTCAATGGAAGGCTCAGAGTGGTGGAACAGACAAGTCCAGACATACGAAATCAAAGCCCTGACAGCCGTGGCTGTCAGCTGGGCGATGGCGACATTCATGCGCCTGAAGATCTCTTCCAAGGAATGATGGAGGGGAAAGCGAAGGCCGAACTCCAAACATTTATGGAAGACCGCTATGCACCCATCGGGAGGGTTGCATACGGTATCCCTTTCGCCGGGGATAACGACTGTGTATCCCTCCCCGAAGTTGTAAAGCCGCTCAATCACACCAACGGCGTTCTTTGCAAGGATCAGTCCCCGATTTTTCGGGTCAGGGAAGGTACTCAAAGGGATGCGGTATTTAACTCTATCTAAATAGTACACCCTACCCCTTTCCCGCCGAACAAGAGGACCAGAGGTTCTAGAAGGGTCAACTTCTAACGCCTCGTCGTCTGAGTCGATGGCGTCAAACGAGGGGGGGTCAGGAGAGTTACCACCCCCGCTGTCCGCCGAGTGCTCTTCCTCAAAATCCACCTCCCTAGAGGAGGAAGCAAAATTCGTCCCTTCCCCCCTCTTTGAGGGGTCAGTAAAGGGTAGAATCCGCTCACGTGTTCTAGACATTTTACTCTAGCGGAAGTGGAAAACAGAAAATCAAAAAGGAAAAAGCAAGAAATGGAAGGCAAAGGTCTGACCTAAGGTCGCATGTCAGTGCAGCAAAAGCCCGAAGAAGGAGTCTCCCAGAGAAAGGGGGGTATGAAGTGGGGAATGATCCTTCAAACACCCTAGGGTTTTGCAAAAAGAAAGGATAGGCAGATTTCAAGAAAAGAAAGATCGAAGAAGGGAAAAGAGGAAGAGTGTGCAACTGGTTGCT
This sequence comes from Agrostemma githago, assembly GCA_958450325.1. Lineage (NCBI taxonomy): Eukaryota > Viridiplantae > Streptophyta > Magnoliopsida > Caryophyllales > Caryophyllaceae > Agrostemma > Agrostemma githago. The sequence goes on from OY288240.1 coordinate 62,195,795, forward strand.
TTTATAGGAAGAAGGGCATGTGAAGAGTCGCCAAAATCTCAGGAGGCCACCCAAAGACCACTGCCCACGCGTCACTTCCTAAGGAGTCAACCCAGTGCGGCTTCCCAAGAATGACCTCGAAAGGACCAAAAGGTGTCAGGGGATTAATCATCCTATGACGCCCCCTCTCCACTTCAAACAAAAAGTAATAAACACATATTAAAAATACAATACACAAACACATCGCCTGAATTTCATTTCATTAAACCTTAAAAGGGAAAAGTTACATTCAGTGCCCAACAAAGAAAGAAAATATACAAGGGCCCAGGAATTCCGGCCCAACAAGCAAACGCCCTGCCAAGCTGGCCTAATCATCATCCAAGTCAGGAGAAGGGTCCCCAGGGCTGCCTGGACCCTCAAAATCCGAACCCCAGTCCCAGTCTGGGGAGTCTTGGAAAGGGTCATCGGGGATCCCATCCTCATCCCTGTCACTTAAACAGCCAAGACCTCCACTATCGTCAGAATCTTGGCTGCTATCCTCCCAGTCCCTGCCAAAGGGAACGGCCTGGGATTCATCGCAGGTGCGACAACCTGTCTTCTTCACAGGCGAGGAGGGGCCCGACGCCAAAGAGGAGTCAGTATCAGAGAGGTTGGGATCAAATTGTTCAGGGTGTAGCCACGGAAAGCACTCGTGGCATCCCCTGTCAAAGCAGCCTCCCCCCTGGGGGCAACGCCTGAATCTAGGCGCAGCAGGGGGTGAGGACCTTTTGAGACGCTTGTTCGCCCTGGTAGGAGCCTTCTTACCCTTCCGGCGAGAACGAAGCCTTGAACGGCGACTACGGCGAACAGCTCGAGCATACTGAAGCCTCCAGAACCCTCTAAAGACAAAAGTAACAGATCGAACTCCACGGCGAGTGACGGATTTTCTGATCCAAACCATGGCTAAAGACAAAGAAAGGAAGGTTGGAAATGGATTGTGAAAATAGTGAAGGGGGAAACAATTTATACAAAAAGCAGAAGCAGGGCATTAATGGCGCCCCAACCACTTCTGCAAAGAAGAGAGCCAATCATCAAACTGGCACACTGCTCGAAAATCCGCTGTGCAAAGAAGAATAATCATAACAGAAGACGTTTGAACTCCCTGCATACCCAGAGAAATTAAAGCATGTTCCCTCGGGAATACGCGACACATTTAATGCAAGAGTGTCCAAGGAGTCAACCTCCCACCGTCCCAAAGCAAGACGTCACCTGGCGAGCAGGAGCCCTACTCCCACTCAGCAGGCGAGGGCCAATTGATGGGGGTCGGTTGCCTACCACTGGCCGCCTGCCAGCCAGGCCCCGGGGCGACCAATCCCAGAAAGAGGAAAGGCCTGCCCAGCAGACTTTCCATTAACATCGTTGAAACCCCCAAGTGAGTGGCCTTAAGCCCTTGGCCGCCTGACCCAGCTTGGCCGCCTGCCAAGCAGGGTGAACCAGGTCTACTGCCTGCTTCCAGGACGCCCCCGTCTAAGCAGGACTAGAGGAGGACCGAGGACCCATCCGTCATTTTGCCTAAGGTAAGGGGTAATGAGTGGACCAGGTCAGTCCACGTGGCGCACAAGCATCCATTCATTTCCCTCCTCTTCTTTCTCTTTTCCTCTCTCTTGTGGGAAGGTATAAATACTTTCCCATTTCCCACATGAGAAGGGTTGGATTTTCTCTCTCTAGACTCTTACTCCTAAAAACGCCACCTAGTTCCTCACGAGCTAGGTTCGTCAAGGCACTTCACGGACTGACTTAGGCATCGAAGAGGGTTTCCTCGGACAACCTCCGAGGCCCTGTGCGTTCATTGTGCAGGGAGCAGGCCAACTCCGCCGGGAAGGTCCGACCAAGGGAGTGAGAAGAAGGAGAGGCTGAAGGAAATCAAACGATCAACTGTTCACCATTAGTCCGATCATACAGCCCGGATCCAACGCCGGGTGAATTGTTTCCGTGACCGGAACATGTATATTGACCATTGTGCTTTGGGAGTTGTCAAAAATAAATTAATATCTCTCATATTAACCAAATATCCACCATATAATATCTATTAAATAATATTTCCTATTATCCACAATTTCTCTTTTACCCAAACAAAAATCTTTCTCTCGCTTTTCTATGCTCATATTCACGCTACCCATCAATCACCTTTTAAATTATTTTTTTTTAACTTTCCTTCTTCCCCATAACTGACAACTTCCTGTTTACTTTTCCTCTCTTTTTCAAACTTCTTCTCTCTCCTCTTTATTTTTCTTCCTCTTTTTTATCATCATCACTATTCCTTTTTACCACTACTACCTTCCCCAAGTTTTATCTCCCTTCAATTACTTCTTCTGCTTCTCTCTTCTATTGTGATTGGGCGACGAAAAAAAATCGAAAAAAAAAACGTGAAGCCTGTCAGTTACTCCCTCTTCTCCTTTCTTTGTTAAGTCCTATCTTCTTCTTCTTCTTTTACCTTTCTTTTACCCTTCCTCTTTCATCTCTCTTCTTAACCCAAACTCCATAACCATGCCTCCAAAAAATACCAAAAACCCCAAATTCATACTACCTCCTCAAATACAAAGGGAACAAATGGAAGCCACAACAAATCTTCCTCCCTCTCAAGATTCATCTTCCCACAACACAATATCTTCATCTCATACTCAATCATTGGTTCAACCAACACCCCTAGATATGTCACCCAAAGACAAGGCTCCTATTTCTTCACTCAAAAGGAAGAAATCATCCAAAGCCCCTACTACTCCTTCGTTATCGACGAATCGTCGGAAAAGTTTTTGGGTTCCTCCTGCAAAAACCGCCCCTGCTGTATCATCTTCTCCATCTAATTTTTTAGAGGAGGTGATGGGTAACTTGAATGAAACAGAAATCGAAGCAACCCTGGAAAAGAGATCAAATGCTTCCATGGATCTTAATACTACTCCTGGGTCCATGAATTCTGTCTCCGACGAACCTGTGAGCAAGGATGTCGTTCCCTCTCCTGCACCCAAAAAGAATGGAAAAACCATTGCCTCTAAGAAATCGAAATCAGGGTCTAAGTTCTTATCTCCAACTGAAAATAGTACCATCACAGACAAGTGGACTGTGGCTACCATAACCAAGCAGCTTGAAGACTTGGCTCTTCCTTTTGATGTGTTCTCCAAGTGTCAAGAGATCCTCAAATCTGTGAAGATTACAGTAATTCGAGTCTTTGAGCATGCGTGGTATGATTCGAGTCCGCTTTTTCCTTTTTCAAAGATTCTATGTAAGCCCAAAAATGGACCTCTCTGATTAAGTACAAAGAACCCTCTTTTATGTGTGAATTGATACAGTTTTATGTTACACTCAAAGTCACTCCACCCACCTCTTACTGCTACTGTCAATGTGTGGACATGACGTAGGTCCACCCCGACGCGGCCACGCGCGGGTTTGGGTAGGCGAATGAATCTCGTGGTAAGATTGTTCTCGGGTTCGAAATTTAAGTCAAAGTTGGAGTCGCCACCGAATTTGTGGTAATTCGGAACCATTCGAGCCCACTCTATGTCGTCATGGGCTATACACAAAGTACGACCCACTTCAATTTCAGAGTGACTCTCGTGCGCCAATGGTTTCGGGCATCGGAAACCGATGTTTTGAGTAAGGGGTGAGGGTACGTGTTGGGAAGCCCACTAAGGACACCCAACCCCGCCCGCACTTAGCGACCTCTACTAAGACATCGTTCGTGTTCGTGTACGCGCGCTAGTAAAACGACTAAATGATATGCAAACAGCGTTTTCGGGCTAATCATGCGAATTATGGGTTAGCTACGTCATTAACGCATCTAACTATTGTCGAAATTATTTAGCATGCGAGATTCATTTATAAGGCGATAAACATCAAAATAAACAAAGCTCGAAAATAAATAACGTACAAAATACACGGGCGGAAATACAACCCGGCCAATACAAAAATTACAAATAATATAACAAACGGAATAAAATGATAAAAGGATAGGAACGGACCCGTGTATAAACTAGACCGTGAATTATGTAGATGGACGAACTCCGATTAAATACACATTATGTTGTGTATTAAACGAAGGACGGAGACATAGGACCTAGGCGTGATGCTAGCCCGATCCCATGCCTCGATGCCTTGTCCCGACTTATCACGTCGAAAAATCGATCAAAGTCGCAATAGTGAGGTGATATGCATGGGTTTTGAAAATTAGAATTACGTGATTGACTTTGCACGTTACGACTGAGTCGTAAAAAAAAGACGAGGCTTGAATGTTGCATTAAAGCTCTCGGATTTCTGGGCTACAGGACCCACTCGATCGAGTCAGGGCATGGACTCGATCGAGTGCGTCCTCGAAGTAGTTACTGCCCAGTTTTTAGGGTGCTACTCGATCGAGTGGCCTATGGCACTCGGTCGAGTGACACCTGTACGAGGCATAACTTGTTTTGTTTTTGTGTTTTAAAAGCCGATGATTGACCGAGTTAAATGAGAATATTGCATCATTAAAATTCAACTCGGTCTTTGGCCTCATGATCGCGTATTGTACGATTATGAGACCGTCGTCGGGATTTTGTGAAAATGTCGTTATGGGATTTGAAGAAAAAAAATGTGACCAATGACGAAATTGTAGTCCTCCGCGTCACGACATCGATATTAATCCTAATGGATTATGCGATGTCGGTTTTCGCATCAACGGATTTCGCACTAATCTTAGAAATGGAGTCCTTCACGTTCAACTATGAACGACCACGATCACGTTATGCCTTTGAGCACATTGGGGCGGCGCTCCTCGAAAGGGTGTCACCTCCGTCGTTACTCGTAAAAGGATTAAACGGACTTTGGATGGTCGTCATGGTCAAACGCGTTAAGATCCGAATTTTGATACTAATATATATATATACATCCGCGGTATAATGTTAACGATGATAAATAAATATTAGAGGTTAGTAACGAAAAGATAAAAGTTAGTATACAAGAATTAAAATGTTAGTGTTAATGTTAGTATACTAGTATAGTTATAACATAGACAATGCGAAAATGTAAATAAAAAGTGAAGTAGTAAGGATCAAAATGGGGTTTAGGACACCCTCAACATACATGCTTAGTAAAGGCCTCGGAAATGGATTCGTAATAGCGGCGTGAACGCGGGAGTATCGAAGATGTAGTCGAGTTATGGTGTGTGTGTGTGTGTGTGTATCGGTTTTACGAGGGATGTAGACTTGGTTTTTTGGCATGTGTTGTGTAGGGATGTAGGATTTTACGAGGGATGAGTTACGAGGGAGAGTGTAGAGCACAAGAGAGTAAAAATGTGGGGTTGATTGCATTTGCCAAAGCTCTAAAAAATGAGAAGGGTTGGAGGGGTATTTATAGAGTTTACCCCACGACCTAGGGTCACTCGATCGAGTGGCCCTAGTGCACTCGATCGAGTGCCCTTGAAAAGGGGCCTGTTCCGGTTTATGAGGCTCCACTCGACCGAGTGGGTCAATCCACTCGATCGAGTGGATCAAGAGAATCGAGTCAATTTAGGAAAGGGTTGACTCTTTTGATTTTTTGAATTTTGAGCTTGGGCGCCAGCTTCTAGAAGCTCTCTGGGCTGGTTTTGAGGGCGGATTCATCTTTGACCGGGTTTTGACCCGGTCGCCAAAAGACGGGTTTTATTTTTGGCGTCGGTTTTGGCCCAAATTAGTCTTATTTTGCTCGGAACGACCCACTGGGCCTGAATTTGAGGTTGGTTTTGAGAGATTTGTACTCCGCTAAATGTCCACGTCGGATATTATTGATTCCGAGCCCATATTCGAGTATACTAAGTCACGTTTGCGTCTGATCATCATCGGGTGTTTTGTGGGGAACTGCTATAGACACTAGCAGGCAAAATGCGGGTGTCTACACGATGGCAAACACCTGACCTTAACCGCCCATCAGTTAGGAAAAATCATCGGCATCCCTGACTCCGGATATTGTCTGACCCCCCTCCGAGTCTTGGGTCGCCCTGCCCGACAATGTGTCTCCTACTGATATTGTCACTTTTCTTCACCCCAAGGCAACAACCACTGACATCGTTGCCCCTGCCGAGCTTTGGCCTCCCCATAAGATTTTCTTCAACCTGCTTATTCGATCTCTCATTCCTAACAATGATAGAGGTAAAGTGTCCATCTACCAACACTACTTTCCCTATCATTTGATCCAACATAAGCCCATAAACTTGTCTGCCTTGATCCTCCACCGTCTCCATCACACTCAAACTCAAATCTCAAGTCAAGCTCACCCTAGAGTTTACCTTCCCTACTGCATGTGGTTATCCATTGTTTTTTGAGCTAAAGGGGTCCTTCTTCCAACTACGGTCGGTACCCACTGCTCGTATGATATTATGTCAAGGGGAATTATGGGTAAGATGTTGGTTGAGGTATCCAACAAGAAATTAACTAAGGTTACGGCGGGTTCTTCCTAGTGGGGTAAGCGTGATAAGCATGCCACAGTCGATCCAAATCTCTTATATCAGTATACTAAAAACTATCAATTAAGATAAATTTTACGATGATTGATAATGTTTGTTAATCTTAAAATCGACATACTTAAATTCCATAGGAACAACCGTACTTCTAGTCGGTGTGTTGCCTAAGCCGGTGATCAGACACGTTTTCACGAACGATGTTATCGACACCAATCATGGTGAAAATGAACATGTGCCCTTGCAGTACCCTCTGAGTTGTCTTCACCATTCCATGTTGTAATGACTTGTTTCGAGTCAATACACAGCCCACATACCGGTTATTCTTATGGAACCCGGTATTGCTTCATCCCTCTGGACATCAGACATGTGCCCCCACGATGACCGTTGAGCTCGATATTCCAGAGACTCTATCTTTATAAGACACCCAAATTCAGCCTACGTTTTATGTTGGGCGCTATCTTGGTAAAGTTTAGAAGGCGATGCGATAGAAGACAACTTCGAAAGTAGACTACGACACTCGGAATCACTGCTCATGGGAGGCCATGATGCATCCTGCCGATGCGAGAAAATGCTAAGAAGTAAATGGGCAGCCAGCTTTTTATGAGTTTTTCGGTAGAGTAGTAGTCGTCCAGTTGCCATTGAGGTGCTCGATTGTGTAAATGTTCTCTTTCCTGAGACCAAGAGTATGGATTGGGTGTGTGCGCATACATAGACAAGGGCACTGATCAGCTCTCACTCTCTATATCGGATATCTTTGGGGCGGACTACCTTCCGACCTTTGCCTTAGCAGTGTATGGGACATGTTCGGTTTAGCGGGGCCTCTGAGTCCATGCACTTGCAGTCCTTTTTCTCCGTATGTCAGTCGACTAAACCGAGTCAATTTAGGTGTTCGATCCTATTAAGCACTAGGGGTGAGATGTAAACCTCCTAGTATCAATATGATTGGCGGGATTGATGTCCCCTTCCGCACTTATGGTGAGATGCAAGCCTTAAGTACGCATGAGACATTACTAGTCACATCTCGTGCATTGTGTGTAAAAGAAACAATTGTTTTTAAAACTAAATGACTACAGTTTTCTAAATCATATGTTTCGGTATACCTCATTATTATTCTATATACACATGATAAATTAGTTTGAATGAACACATATGTTCAAAAGTTATATACTCGTCGTGTTTCACATGTCACCTGCTAAATGAGTTGATTCACTTGACGTATGCTCGATGATGATATATCCATTATGTTTCTCATGTTATTCACAAGATGGATGCTTTACTGTTTACTTCTCTCATATCATTCACGTGATGTATGCTTTACTGTTTTACTTCTCACATGTTACTCACATGATGTATATTTTACTGTTTTGCTTTTTACATGCTATTCACATAATGTATGCCTTGTCGTAATTCACATCGCATGCTTATTTCACATGTCATTATGTTCACATGCTAAACTGAACTCACTTTATGTGTATCTCACATTGTATACATGTCGACTCGTAATGTGACATGACTGCTTATCTGTTAATTAGATAACCTAAAGATTGTACTACATTGATTATTCGGGGTCGTGTTAGAAGGACGGTTAGGTTACTCCCACTAAGTGGGACATGTATATTTAAATATGCATTCAGGTTGACGAACCCTCGAGACTGGACATGGGAGCAAGCATGAGTGCAAGAGATACAGCTTAGCAGATGAGAGTGTCAAACTATAAATCTTATAACACAAATTTTGTCAGACTATTGTATTTAGAAATTTGTAATTCGATTTTCAGTTGTTGTATTTTAACAAACGGTTCATTTTTCGGTAAAAGACTCACTTGACTCGATGATTTTCAATTTTTACCACTTTTTACGACTTAACTATTTTCCGCCTTGTTAGTTAATGTCATTGGAAGAACCGGGTTGTTACAACCAATCTTGATAGACTAACCTTTTAAGGGGGAACTTGGGACATTAAGTTTTTTGCTTAGGCTTGTCATCATCAAAGGAGGAATTTGTTGGGTTTGTTGATGATGGCAATGCCTATTTAACTTATGTTTTAGTTTAACCTTATAGGTTAATCGTCATTAGTGCGATAAATATCAAATGTGCTAATCCAAGAATGATGATATCAAGACAAGCCAAAGCTGCCCAAGATAAAGATCAAGAACTTCAAGAGACGAGAATAGAATCGAGTCTAAGTCCATAGTCACTAAGAATGGCAAAGAATAGAATCGAGTCCAAGTCCATAGTCACTAAGAATGGCAAAGTGTGTGTTTTTCGGTACAATAGTATGCAACAGTCGGACTGACTGTTACATCGTTCGACAGCTCTTAATGGTTTAAAAAAAAATTGAACTTTAAAAGTTAAATCTTCTGAAAAATCTTTTCACAAATTTAAATTGACTTTGAAAAAATATGATTTCTTTAAGAAAAAGGGATGGTTTGGTTTCTTGTAAATCAATACATAACTTCTTCAAGGTTTTCCAAAAATGGTTCTTCACTGTTGAAAGTGAACTTGAATAGTTTCTACTTTCAAGTATCGTCTTTCAAGTAAACACCTTCCCTTTATTTTTGGTAAGCCTTAAGCATGCTTCCCTTTCTTATTGAAAAAGCTTTCTTTTTCAACATAGTAAAAGATTTCCTTTTAATCTTTAGGTTTTTCAATGAGGCACATTCTTTTACCCATTTCGACATCTACTATAAAAGAAACTCATTTGCCTCATTTATTTCTCAAGACTTTCAAACTAAAACTTTATTTATTGCATTTTGTTTTCAAATGTCTTTATCTTAAAAGTATTTTGCAAGTATTTTCAAAAGAGAAAGTATTCAGTAATTTCAAAGTCACAGTCGAACACACTGTCACAGAATCACACACACTCTTGTCTAACTTAGTTTTCAATTGTAATCTTTGTAACTTTCTAAGTTATTAAGAGTCGTAGTCGGAGTAGGCTATTGGTCATGTGTAATCCCCTAGAAAATCTAACGCGATACAGTGGAGGGAAACACTGTAGAGTCGGGATTAAAACACACTGTAACTATGTCTTAGTAAAATAGGCCTTAAATAAAATGGCCAAAATTTAAAACAATCCACAAAAGGGGTTTGAACAATCCATAGGACATAATTATTAAAATAAATAAGCAGGATCCACACTGCTCGCTACCCCACACCCGGAACACGTATACCTGCCATGTTAAAACATAACAGCCACAATCAGTGGGGAGCAACGTCAACGTTCTCCCAGCCGTATAACAGGATTTTAAAATGGTAATTATTATTATAGGAAAATAGTAAAAATGAAAAACAGCAAAACATCATATTAAAATAAGCTTTCAGCGTAAAACGAAATAATCAAATGGATTTCCGAAGAAACATAAAAATATTTGCCAACCTGCAAACCAATTTATATCGATAACAATAAAAATATTCAAAATGGCGTTATGATATGATTAATGTAGAATCTAGACTTTCACTAGGAGAATACCAAAAACTAGCTTTGAGAACTTAGTTCAAACAAATCAAACTTCGGTCTCTAACTAGGCTACTCAACCATAATAGAGCGGCGACTTATAAATGTGTGGCCCTAGTTTAAGATAATGCACACCCCTCCTGGGATTACCTGTCACCCAGTTCAACTTATGACGGCGACTTACTGCGAGGCCTAAGCTCAAGGTCAAAATGTACACAACTCCCGGGATACCTGTCACCCGTTTCAACAACTAATGTACCGATTCCTGATACACTAGTCTTATAGTTGATGGCAAAAACGTAAACCCCAGAATATATTACTCTAAACCCACACTTTTCCTTATTCCATAACTCCAAAACAATCCATTATCGATATTTAAAAGATGTATTCAATATAAACAATAAGAGAACAAAATGAAAAGAAATCACTTTCCAAAAGAGGAAACTTTCTATTTTAAGAAACTTCTATTTTTAGAAACTTACTAAAAATAGCCTCATATCAAAATAGTAAAAATATTAGTTTATACCAATAAACATTTTTAGTAAACAATGTAGATTTATAAAACTAGTACTTTCGGCCTTAACGATATTAATTCTTAAAACGAGAACATTTGAGTTAATGAAATTATTGAAACGTCATACAAGCGTTTATAAAATGATTTAGAAATGTTTTAAACATTTTAAATACTACTAATTAGGGTGTTTCCAAAATTTATAAAACTAAAATTCCCTAATTATTATTAGTTTCGACAATACGATTATAAATAGGATTTTACGGCAAATATCAAATTAAATATTTGAACGTCTTTATTTAATTAAACCAACAAATATATTTAGATTATGTTAAGGGATGATTTAACTCACAAAGTTTCTGATTCAAATACTTTCAAAATGGCTGGAAAAATAATTCTTTTGGGTAAAAAAGAAGCATTTTAACGATAAATCATAATTTGTCCAAAAATCAATACTTTTTAATTAAAGACTTTAATAAATAGTACAAAAACTACGCAACATAGCTAAAATATATTTATGGACATTCTGTCCAGAAAAGAAAATTTTCCAGAATCCTAAAACTCGGTTTTTTAAAGCGTTTTCTCGTTAATCGTCCAATCTCGACAATAACGATTAACAAAAATAGTAATTACAAAACGATTTAAGTATTAATATCCAAAAAATATTATTAAACCTAAAAATCATGATTTTCCATAATCTACCATTTTTTTAAGATTTCCAAAAATTCTAGATTTAATAAATCCCGTCAAAACCGTCTTTAAAACCCGTTTTCACAATTAACGATTCCACTAATAAAACTTATCGTTCCGAACATTTATTAAGGCACTAAAAATAATAAAATTACATTTTAATATAAAATCATCGGAATCACAATTTTTTTCAGATTTAATCATAGGACCAGAAATCGAGAATTTAAACGATAAACGATGATTTAAAGTGATTAATTAATTCATCCACTTAACAATTCCAAAAAATTACGAAAACAATCAGAAAATTCTATTTCATCAGAAAGTTTCACCACGTCAAAAATCAGATTAAAATAAAATGTTTAAGTACTAGAACTAAAAATCGGTTTTTAATCATTTTTGTCCGTAAACGGAAATAATTCAATAATCGATAACTAAAATATCATAAAAATACTAAATTATTAAAAAAATCATAAATAAAAATCATTTATACAGAAGATAAATATATATTACATGTTTAGGCCGAATATTACGATTTTACAAATTAATATGACGATTTAATCGTTAATCTTGTAAAAGCGATTAAAAAAATCGAAACATGCAAATTTTCAACTTTTAAAAATTTTCCAGATTTTATGACATACATATATCGTCAAAATAAAATTATAATTATATACATGCAATTACACAAATAAAATCATGCAATACCGAGTAACATCGACGTTACCTCAAACCCAAATCCGAGTCTACGATAAATTCATCGGCTTTGGGGTCGTCCAAGGATCCTTCAATACACGACATACATGGTACAAAAATACCATGAGAAAACTTACTTAAAATAATCAAGGTAAATAACGATCGGAAATAACATCGATTATTACCTTAACGAAGGGAAAAGATAGACGATTAATTCAGATATGAAAATGAGACGATCAAGACTCGATTTGAGACAAAGTTTGGCTGGAAAATATAGCTGAAACTCATAGCCAATATGGAGGAAATGAAGAGTATTTTTGTTTAACGTGGTTGAATGAAAATGAATGAAAGAAAATGATGAGATGAGAGAATAAATGTGGACTTTTAAAAATGATAAAAAAATATGTTAAATCCATCCAAAACCACCAGCCAAAATGAATAAGGAAGAAGTGTGAAGAGTCTTGCAATAAGTCCAAAAATAATTGTAGGAAAATAAAATATCTAAGGCCTTAATCAAATTATAAAAACAAGTGTTAAAAAAAATGTGAAAGTGTGTGACCAAGGGTGTCACGGTCCAAAAATGATTAAAAATTGTTTCTTTTAATTGTAGGTTGCTTAAAAATAAGAATCGTAAAATAGTTAAAGGCATTTCAAGGTAATTCGAGTAAACCTCGCGTAAGAAAATATTTATTCGCGAAACTTCGTAATAAAATCATTAACGACTAAATTTTTTTAAATAAAAATATTTACTAGTTGAAAATATTATATAAACGTATTCAAACATTTTTAGGAAAAGGAATAACTTAATCCGAGTTTAAAAACGTCAATTCGAAGAGAAATAGAATTCCTTGCGGAAAATTAATTCATTTACGAAGAAAATCAATTAAATAGATTTGAAAGAATTAAAATCTTTAAAATTAAAAATAAAAATCATTAAACTCAACAATAAAAATAGAGCTTAGTAAAAAAATGAAATTTGAGGCCGAAAAGTGACAGAGTTAGGACGGAATCCTAACGGAAAGAACAAAAATGCTAGGAAAAATAGCGGATGTTACATCGTGACCGGAGTAGGTCATTGGTGAGTTAGAGACAGAGTAGTCTTGTAAACTCAAATCGCAACCGGAGTAGGTTGTTGGTTTGTAACCCGCAGTTTTCAGAATCCTGTTCTGCCCCCACTACCTAGGTGGTAATACTGATCAAGTACTTGTCTATATATGCGCACATACCCTACGCAGACTCTTGAACCGCAGCTCTCACTGCAGTAGGACGACTACCTTAAACACTAGGTCGACTCTCGGACCACAGCCTCTGAGTCTGCTTCTCATTACAAGTGCAGTCGAAACACCACGCATGGTAGAATCCAACACAAGCTATTCGTCACAGACTCGCATCGTAAACTTTATATAAAAGTCGCCCGTGAACAAGTAGTATATTATTTGGTGACCTTCAATAATTGGTCGGACTCATTTGAAATAGTCAAATCCTCAAATTCTTACTTTTGGTGTGACAACGTTACACTTTAATCCTCAAGTGTCACCCAAAACATTATATCTCAAATATCGTATAACTTATTTTAAAATAATAAATCTTTAAATGAAGTTTTATATAAAAATAAAATTTAAGGTATAATAAAATATATTTATAATTTATAATTTCTGAAAAATGTAAAAGTTTCTGAAAAATATAAATTAAGTCGTACTTTATCAATTTACAAAATTTGACGTAAAATCATTTTTTTAAATATTTATAAATGTCGTGAAAAAGTTTCGGAATAGAATAAATTCATTTATTTTAGAAAATGAAATTTATAAATTTCTACTATATAAAAATAATAATTAAAGTATTATTAAAATAAAATATTTTGTAAGTTACTAATTTATTCTACAAATGTAAAAATACTAAAGAAAGACAAAAATTACAATTATATAAAATACATACAAAATATAAAGTATATAGAATAAATACACAGAGTAAATAAAATTAAATAAATAAAATGATATAAGTAAATTTTATTATTTTAAATTCTTTTATTAATTTTCTCATCTTTTCATATAAAGAGAAATGTAAAGGCGATAAAAAATTAAACAAGTAATAATTTAGTCAAGTTGAATTTAGTCATAAAAATATATAACATAAATAAAATATCACGTAACATTTTTATATACATAAGTAATTTAGTCATTCAAATAAGCCTAAATATTTAAGCAAGCAATTTATTACGTTAGTAACATAATATACTTATATATATACAAGATGTTGTTAGAAGAAAAGTTTGGTTACCTTAATAGCTATTACGGAGTATTTATTAACGTTATTAAGAATTTAAAAGTCGTCAGGTCAAATATCGTCTACGTTAGAAAAGTCGTCTTCTTCCGGAAAAATGATTCCGCCAAATACTGAGCAGTGAGCAGCTCCTCATTCCCAATGCTCCAATTATATAGAGAATGACGAAGGAGTAAATATAATATATAGTACGGAGTATATAGTATGATAAGTAGAAGTAGTAGTACGTAATATAGTACGGGAGAGTATGTAGTAATAATGTGTATAGTGCGTAGCTTGTAGTAGAATGTAAGATTGAGAAATGAAGTTTAAGTGAGTGAGGGAGCCGTAGTAGTAAGTTAGTAAGTGAGTGAGGGAGCCGGAGTAGTGAGTAGTATATATAGTGTGCAGTAGTATATGTTAGGCGTAATAGATAGTGTAGGTGTAGGATTAGTTGTAGGAACATAGTAATACGGAGTAGTAGAGTAGTATGTGTAATGTGTAGGTTAGAGTAGGGTTGATTAGGTGTAGGCTGTGACTCTGTGAGTAAGGATGAATGGGGGTGGGTAGACGTAGGATTAGTAGGAAGCGTAGGGTCGTGTAGTATTTATACCTGGGAGATAATTTGGAGATCGAGTCTTGGTCCGTTTTTCGTACAAATGTTTTTCTTTCTTTCTTTCTTAAAAAATTGAAATATAAGATTATGGAATTAAAATAATAGTTATAAGACGGTAAAATTTATTTTTTTTAAATGAAATTTGTAAGACGGTAAGGAAAATAGCCGATACATAGTTTTATGGGACAATAGTTATAAGAAATTATTATTTTAAGAATTCGATAAATTATTTCTAAATGTTTACGAGACAAGAAAATGTTAAAACGACAGGTCATTATTTAAAAATATTTTCGAGTTTTAAACTTTGTTTAATGAAAGATAAAAATTTTAATAATTCGATAAATAAATTCTCACGTTTTCAATACGGAATAATTTTTAATTTAAAGAAAAGAAAATATTTTATTCACAAAAATAATTTTTCAAACGTTAAACTTGGTTTAAGTAAATGTTTAAAATTTTAACACTATTTGAAAAATACGGGGTGTTACAATCTACCCCCTTAAACAATTTCGTCCTCGAAATTCTGGTATAACTTAGGCAATTAACAAGGTTTAAGACACTACATGAATAAAATGAAAAGTTAGAGTTTCTCTTGCATAAATGTCTCATCTCACAAGTTACTTGCTCGTATATCTGACTTATCCGCCAAAGTTTTACAAAGGTCGTACATTCTAAATTAATATGCATGGTAGGTATTATTGATCAATTGTAGATTCTAAATTCCTATATAGTGGCATTATTCAATCTCGAGTTATTCTTGAGATTTATTTGGTTTATGGTTTGTCTTATCTCCAAAACATCGTGATGTTTATATTTCTTAAAATTGAAGGGTGTTGTGTTATGGGTAATACAAGTTTCTCGTAGCATAAAAATCCAAAAGAAAATTATCCTAACTCCACATAACTTGTAGAACGTTCATAAGCTATGATACTATTGGGTTAATTCCACATAATTCTCTCTTCTCTCATAAGTTCAAATACATAGATTATACAAAAGTCCGAAGTTCTCATGATGACATTAGCATTTCTCGTCAACCAGGTTGATCTTCTAAGGTTGATCCTCAAGTATTTTTGTCGGTTATGACAGGGTTAGTCCTGAATTCTCATGTTGGCTTTCTAAATTTCTCAAAATTTCAAAATTGTTTCTCTGTTGTTTATTTTATTCTTCAAACAACGGGTTAATCTTAACTTCAGATCGAAATTTCTTGGTTCACAAGTGTCCTTTACAATTATGACACTTAGGGTTTGCAATATTGTCAACCATTATTCAATAAAATTGTCTCCCAAAAGTATATACGGTATTTCCTAGGGATTCTCCAAAATATTGTTTACAAATCATTCAATCAATCAGTTGGATTCTACAGATCCGAGAAGGTATGTTCAACATATAATTCCTCAAAATAACATTCTATGTATATAATGATAAACCTCAAAATAATTTTGATCTATGATCGTTCTCTTAGCATTCTCAAATACTTAGCTCCAAAAAAAAATATTGATCATCATAAATACCACTCGGTTTCAAAAGTATACTCTCTCTTCTCATAACATGGTGGTTAAAACCTAGGTTAGAATACCATGGTCTAAGTCTCACGATAGGCTACTACTCTGTAAGGTTAACACGTTATAAGACACGTCCAGAAACTTGACTCGATTCTTCAACGTGATTCAGTTTAAGTTAGATCCTATAATTGATTTGGATAAAACCTTCGTTGATATTCCACAATGCGGATGTCCAGGTCTTGAGCGGTTGATGACTCTGAATGTCAACGTCTTCCTTCTTAGTCATCGTATGGATCAAAAATAAATTTAAACTAGCCAATAGGCTAAAGGTTAGGCAGTCAATTTACCAGCAATTATGCAGATAGCATGTCAACAATTATACAGGTAGATATCGTATTTCCCCTTAATGACGATTCTACCCGATAAACTATTTGATAGGATCCTAATAGTTTCTAAGTGAATCTCTCATTTTAATGATCTAATATTGTATTATTATTTTAGTAAGTCTACCCAGGCGCGCTCCTCGATAGGTAAATGAAGCTCAATCCTCACTTACGGTCACAAGGCCGCTCTGATACCAACTGTAACAACCCGAATTTTTGATGACTTAATTTAATAGATAATGCGGAAAATTATCTAAGTCATTTAATTAAATTTATATCAAAGTGTAAATAAATCCGGATCAGATCCTTACAATAAACGACTATTAATTACATAATCTTGATTCACTTAGTACAGAATATAAATTATATTTTATACAAACATATTATTAAATCTCTCTCGCTCGATTCCCCAACGTCTTAGACCTGCAAAAAAATAAAACAGTGGACGCTGAGCGAGACAGCAACCAAGCCGTTCATCTAACATCACCTCATACACATAAGACAACCATCTGAATAACAAATAATATGCTTACAAAAATATTAAAGGATATCATGTAACAGATAGTTTCCTTTAATTCAATTGACCAACATGTGAGATGATGAAAACGATAGAGTTTAAAAGATGGGACCTTGGCAGCCATTTGATTTTAAATCATTTTTCTTGTAAACAGATAAAAAACACACGAGTTGTGGCTCCTAGTATCACCGCTACACCCTATTGGCTTGCATCTCACCATTAGAAGTAACCGTTTTACCAACTCGTAGACCGAACCGATCTTATGAGGTTTACATCTCACCCATAAGGCTCAAATGGGCCCGAACTTCTATTATATTATACATTTATTCAAACGGGGATCTGGCCGAAATGAAAGTCGATGATTACATTCTCTGCATCACCAAGAGAGAACCCGCAGTTTTCAGAATCATGTTCTGCCCCCACTACCTAGGTGGTAATACTGATCAAGTACTTGTCTATATATGCGCACATACCCTACGCAGACTCTTGAACCGCAGCTCTCACTGCCGTAGGACGACTACCTTAAACACTAGGTCGACTCTCGGACCGCATCCTCCGAGTCTGCTTTTCATTACAAGTGCAGTCGAAACACCACGCATGGTAGAATCCAACACAAGCTATTCGTCTCAGACTCGCATCGTAAACTTTATATAAAAGTCACCCGTGAACAAGTAGTACATTATTTGGTGACCTTCAATAATTGGTCGGACTCATTTGAAACAGTCAAATCCTCAAATTCCTATTGTTGGTGTGACAACGTTACACTTTAATCCTCAAGTGTCACCCAAAACATTATATCCCAAATATCGTATAACTTCTTTTAAAATAGTAAATCTTTAAATGAAGTTTAATATTAAAAAAAAGGGTTATTTAATGACAATAATACCAACTATAGGGCGTCTTCCAAAAATAATATCAATTTCAATAAATCTGAGAATAATACGTATTATTGGAGTAGTTAAACAAGAGTAGTATAAGTGACTTTATAACCTGCTATATCAGGTCACCTAATTAATATTTAACCTGCTACATATCTTCCATCCTTCTATTTAGACCTGGATAACGGGCGTGTTGGGTTAGCTTTGGGTCGGGCCACTTTCAGGTTATAATAATCGGGTTGACTTCGGGTCGGGTCGGATACTTTTGTGTTCGAGTCATTCTCGGGTTTGTCAACTTTTTTAGAGATATCGGCTCGTTTTCTATAAAAATAGTTGGGTCAGTTTTGAGTTAGCTCGGGTCAATTCGGATTATGGGTCAAAATCAAATCTTCAATTCGGGTGTCGGGTCGGGTTCAGTTTGGCTTATTCGGGTCGGTTCAGTTTTGCCAGGTATACTCCTCCTTAGTTCTCTCCATTACCCTTCATCCTTCTTCAGTTTTTTTCTATACGTTTCGTTTAGATTAACGTGTTGATTTTGGTGTAGGATTGTGTTGTTAGCTAGATTTGGTGAGGTTGAAGATTTGAAGGAAGAGGAAGACAGAGGACATGAATGACGTTTAATGCCCCGTACACTGAGTAAGTGAAAAGGAGTGAATTAATGTGAAATGAATTAAAGGCGAAAAAGGAACGTGAACGAGTTCTACCGCTAACTAGTCATCTATACTACTCTGGTTTAACTACTCCAAAAATACGTATTATTCTCTGATTTATTAAAATTGGAATTATTTTCGGAAGACGATCTATAGTTGCTATTATCGGCATTAAATAAAATTAAAGGTGAAAAGGGAAGGTGAAAGGGTTCTATAGGTAACCGGTCACCTATACTACTCTTGTTTAACTACTCCAATAATACGTATTATTCTCAGATTTATTAAAATTGATATTATTTTGGGAAGACGCCCTATAGTTGGTATTATTGTTGTTAAATAACCCTAAAATTTAAGGTATGATAAAATATTTTTAAAATTTATAATTTCTGAAAAATATAGGCTTATTTCATGGGAATAATACCAACTATGCGTGTTCTTCATAAATAAATACAAACTATACGTAATCTCATTTTAATACGAGCTACGCCTTCATTAATCTCGCTTTGTTATGGGTGACCGGCTACCTGTTGAACCTTTTTTTCTCAACTCTTCCTCTAACTTTTCTTTTTCTAATTTACATTTCGTGTTCATTTTCGGCCATTGATAAAAAAAATTAAATTTTCCGAAAATTCATCTTCCATTTGTTTTTCAATTAGCCTTATAGAAGCTATGAAAAAATGTTTTTATTGTAATTTTGGCTTTCACATAACTGCAACGGACCTAATAAAACCCTAGACAGTTACAACAAGTCACTATGACCGGTAATAGCAAGTCGTAATTTCATACATAGCAAACCGAGATTAATGAATGCGTAGTTCATATTAAAATGAGATTACGTATAGTTTGTATTAATTTAAGAAGCACACACATAGTTGAAATTATTCCCATGAAATAACCCAAAAATATAAATTAAGTCGTACTTAATCGATTTACAAAATTTGATGTAAAGTCATTTTTTTAAAATATTTATAAATGTCGTGTAAAATTTTCGGAATAGAATAAATTCATTTATTTAGAAAATGAAATTTATAAATTTCTACTATATAAAAATAAAAATTAAAGTATTATTAAAATAAAATATTTTGTAAGTTACTAATTTATTCTACAAATGTAAAAATACTAAAGAAATTTCATAATTACAATTATATAAAATACATACAAAATATAAGTACATAGAATAAATATACAGAGTAAATAGATTTAAATAAATAAAATGATATAAGTAAATTTTATTTTTTTAAATTCTTTTATTCATTTTCTCATCTTTTCACATAAATAGAAATGTAAAGGCGATAAAAAAATTAAACAAGTAATAATTTAGTCAAGTTGAATTTAGTCATAAAAATATGTAACATAAATAAAATATCACGTAACATTTTTATATACATAAGTAATTTAGTCATACAAATAAGGCTAAATATTTAAGTAAGCAATTTATTACGTTAGTAACGTAATATACTTATTGTTTGGGGTACAAACATGGTTCCCAGATCGAGCGGCGGTTCGGCTCTCCTCGGGATCCGGATGCGAGTCGTCGGGGGTCCTGCAAGGTGAACTCCGGCCCCAGGGGATTGCCCCCGGGGCGGAGCCTCCGACGCCCAAGTCAGTATATTGTGTATAATTATGTATAAGTCGTCTCATAGTTAAGATCAAGATAGTGGAGGGAGTAGTGATGGATTTGCCTCCCTTTCCTCTCTACCAAAATGGGGTATTTATAGAGGTGGTGAGATCGTCGAGGTGATGTCGCCCGGGTGATGTCATCCGATGACATCATCTGGGAGATGTCATCCCATGGCATCACTTCGCTAGGGTGATGTCATGAGGAGTCTACCCTGAGTCGACTAGTGGCGACTCGTGTGGCCGGTCGGCCGGTCCGGGGTCTGGCTGACACGAGGGTCCGCCAAACCCAGGGTCAGGAAGGCACAAGGGTCCGACCGACCCGGGGTCTGGCTTGCTCGGGGTCCGGCCGGCGCCTAGGTATGGCCTACTCGCCTAGGGGATCGGGCCTACACGTCTTGGGGTCGGCCTATAGGTCTATCTGGGACGGTCAGCCGGTACGAGGATCCGAGCAACGCGGGGTCCGGCCGGTACGAGGGTCCGGCCGACCCGAGGACCGGTCGAGCCGGGGTCGGGGTCTGGTGCCTAAGGACGACCTATATGCCTGGGGGTCGGGCCTAAGGACGACGGCCCATATACCTGAGGTTGGACCTACACGTCTATCTAAGTCGGCCTACATGTCTGGGGGGGTTTTATCCCCCATCAATTTGCCCTCAGCAGAGTCGGATACTAGTATCCGGGTCCGGTGACGAGTGTGGCCGACCTATGAGATGAATGGTGTACATGACCTTACTTTGAGTAGCATCAAGTGTTTAGCCTTATAAATCCGGTAGGAGCTGTTGAAGCTATTTGCCCGCCTTTGGATGATCAATAATCGAGAATTGTTTCTTCAATTTGCTCAAATAAAGAGTTTGGTCTTATGCGCAGCGGTAGCCGAAGGATACATGATGAATAACCTCTTCACAGAACCGTGGTTGCTTGAGGCGTCGTGATCTTACTCGGAAGATGGTAATACCTAGAGGGACGTATCCCATGCCCGGTAAATAATAAAAAGAAAGAAGCCAAAAAAGGGTTGTACCTTTACTTTTGACGATAGCACTCGGAGGGACGTAACCTCTGCCCGGTATATGTCGTCGCTCTCTGTGTGGAAACACGCCAGATCAAGGTCTCAAAGGCTGATGCCCCTGGGTTTGACACATGGGGTTGTTGGACGGTGTCGCCCACTTAGAGGTCGACGTCATCACCACTTGGAGGCCGCCATCTATATTTAGGACCTACAGACGGACTTGTTGAGGGCCTATGTCCCCATTCTATGGATGGGGGTCAATGACCGGCGTCGCCCACTTGGGGGCCGACGTCGTCGCCTACTTGGAGGCCGCCGTCTGTGGTTAGGACCTACAAACGGACTTGTTGAGGGCATATGTCTCCATTATATTGATGGGGGTCAATACGTCGTCGCCTACTACTTGGGGGCCGATGTCGTTGCCTACTTGGAGGCCTCCGTCTGTGGTTAGGACCTACAGACGAACTTGTTGAGAGCCTATGCCTCCATTCTATTGATAGGGGTCAACGACCGGCGTCGCCCGCTTGGAGGCTGACGCCGTCGCCTACTACATGGGGGTCGACGTCGTCGCCTACTTGGAGGCCGTCGTCTGTGGTTAGGACCTACAGATGGACTTGTTGAGGGCCCGTGCCTCCATTCTATAGATGGGGGTCAATGACCGGCGTCGCCCACTTGGGGGCCGACGTCGTCGCCTACTACTTGGGGGCCGACGTCGTCGACTACTTGGAGGCCGCCGTCTATGGTTAGGACCTACAGACGGACTTGTTGAGGGCCTATGCCCCCATTCTATGGATAGGGGTCAATGACCGTTGTCGCCCACTTGGGGGTCGACGTCGTCGCCTACAACTTGGGGGCCGACGTCGTCGCCTACTTGGAGGCCGCCGTCTATGGTTAGGACCTACAGACGGACTTGTTGAGAGCCTATGCCCCCATTCTATGGATGGGGGCCAATGACCGGCGTCGCCCACTTGGGGGCCGACGTCGTCGCCTTTCTGGACGCCGCTGTCTGTGGTTAGGACCTACAGACGGACTTGTTGAGGGCCTATGCCCACATTCTATTGATGGGGGCCAATGACCGGCGTCGCCCACTTGGGGGCCAACGTCGTCGCCTTTTTGGAGGTTGCTGTCTGTGGTTAAGACCTAAAGACGGACTTGTTGAGGGCCTATGCCCCCATTCTATGGATGGGAATCAATGAACGGCGTCGCCCACTTGGGGGCCGACGCCGTCGCCTACTACTTGGAGCCGACGTCGACGGCTCCACCTTTTTGGAGGTCGCCGTCTATGGTTAGGACCTACGGACGGACTTGTTGAGGGCTTATGCCCCCATAACTGTGGATGTGGGACCTTTGCCACGTTGCCGTCCGGGGTTGTGGCACCCAGACGGTCTTGGCTTATGCCCCCATAACTGTGGATGAGGGACCCTTGCCATGTTGTCGCATGGGGCTGTGGCACCCAGACGGTCTTTGCTTATGCCCTCATAAATGTGGATGGGGGACCTTTGCCACGTTGCTGCCTGGAGCTGTGGCACCCAGACGATCTTGACTTGTGCCCGCATAACTGTGGATAGAGGGCCTTTGCCACGTTGCCGCCTGGGGCTGTGGCACCCAGACGGTCTTAGCTTATGCCCCTATAACTGTGGACGGGGGACCTTTGCCACGTTGCCGCCTGGGGCTGTGACACCCAGACGGACACCCGGACGATCTTGGTTTATGCCCCCATAACTGTGGATGGGGGACCTTTGCCACGTCGCCGCCTGGGGCTGTGGCACCCAGACGGTCTTGGCATATGCCCCCATAACTGTGGATGGGGGGCCTTTGCCACGTTGCCGCCTGGGGCTGTGGCACCCAGACGGTCTTGGCTTATGCCCCCATAACAGTGGATGGGGGACCTTTGCCACGTTGCCGCCTGGGGATGTGGCACCCAGACGGTCTTGGCTTATGCCCCCATAACTGTGGATGGGGAACCCTAGCCATTTTTGGTGGGGTGTCCATTTCTTGTGCTAAGTCAATAGGGTCTCCCCCCCTTACTGCCCCCTGCCCATTACCTGTGAGAGTAATGAACAGGTGATGGGTAGATATCGAGCTTTTTTCGTTGCTCAAAACTGTCGGCCGCCATATTTCTTTTCCTCCGGTTACGAGGCAAGGGACAACATTTATCGAGTAGTTAAACGCGTCAGTTCAAGTGGCCGACTCAAGTAGCCGAGCGAGCTTTCTGTCGGACTGAGGATGAGGCTGATTTCGAGACAACTTTTGGCAGACCGACTTTCTTCTTCTTTTGGCGTGAATAGTGTTCTTCGGTTATGTAGACACCCACATTTGACCGCCAGGTGTCTATAGTAGTTCCCGCCAAACACCCGATGATGATCGGACGCAAACATGCTTTGATGGACTCGGATATGGGCTCGAAATCATGGACATTTGGCTTAGGCTTATTACGGAGTACAAATCTTATAAAACAGACCTCAAATTCAGACCCATTGGGCCGTTTCTACTCAAATAAGACTAATTTGGGTCAAAACCGACACCAAGGGTAAAACCATCTTTTAGCAACCGGGTCAAACCCCGGTCAAAGGCGTTTTTGAGGCGGAAAAATCTGTCACACCACTTCAAAAATCTGACTCGAAGTCAAATACTACACAAATATCAGCTCCAAAGTCAGAATCCTACTCCATCTAAACCGGGTGTTTCTTCCCCTACAAGTAACCTTTTCCTACCCAAAGACGGAATCATACCTCCACCCAACCGTTGCTTTCTTCCTTGGCAAGAAACCGCTTTCCTATCCAAACACTAGGAATCTCCTATCTGGAGTGGGGATATCCCATCCTATAAATAACCCACCCTCGCGACATCAATCATTGACACCAATCATCCAACGATTCACACATCAATTATTCATCTAAGACAACAATTCATCCATAACATCCCGACATCCAAATACTAAGCCGAAATTCTAGGCAATTTTAGGCAAACCATACACAAATATCAATCCGAAATTCTAGGCAATTTTAGGCAAAATATATACAAACCCGAGAGCAAAACTCGCCAAATCCCCTCCCTAACCATACACGCCATAACTCACCTATATACATCTTAACGCTCCCGCGCCTAGGCCGCCACTACGAGTCCGTTTTCGAGATAATCAAGCATGTAGGTTGAGGGTGTTTCAAATCCCGTTTTTCTCCCTTTCACAATTTTTTTTGTCACGATTTTTTTGTCACAATTTTTTTGTCACGATTTTTTGTCACGATTTGTTTGTCACAATTTTTTGTCACAATTTTTCGTCACAATTTTTCGTCACAATTTTTTTAGTCACAATTTTTTTTAGTCACAATTTTTCAGAAACTTTACACAATCCTTCAGCAACTTTTTCAAATCTATTCTAAATATTCGATATTGATTCTATAATCAAGCATCGAATATTACGAGTATCAATATTTAAGTCGAGTATAAATTGCACCATGTTTTTACATGACTTAATCAAATCATCGATTTCCAAAACCAAATACAATTTTTTCATCATATCATATTTACATCTTCTAACTCGTTTACTCGTTTGCTCCTTTATTATCGCGATTGTTGTATTGTATCGTTGGTTGCATTGTAATTTCGGGTGGTATGCCGCTCGTATATTGTAATCTGTTATCGTTTTTGTTGTTTGTTTTATTATACTAAAATGAACATCACATGCTAAAACAACTTTGACGTTATTAGCTTAGATGCATTTAAATGACATAGATCAAACATAATTCAATGTTTAGTCTAAAAATACTCTTTGCATATCATTCAATCGTCGAACTAACGCGCGTACATAAAAATCGAACGATATCTTAGTAAAGGCCGCTAAGTGCGGGCAGGGTTGGGTGTTCTCAGTGAACTTCCCAACACGTACCCTCACCCCTTATTCAGAACCACGGTTTCCGGATGTCCGAATCCATTGGCAACGAGAGTCATTCAATACACGATATCCGATAATGTCGGTATCGGTATCAAGTACTAAGGGACGAACCCGATAAACTCTGACATCGGAAATGGGCCATATTTTGTACATGGCCCGCTACGACATAAAGTGGGTTCGAACGGGCCCGAACTCCCACAAAGTTCGGTGGCGACTCCTACTTCGATTTAAATTTCAATTTGACCATCTCATATGGAGATTCATTCGCCTCCCCAAACCCGCGCGTGGCCGCGTCAGGGTGGACCTATGTCATGTCCACAATTTGGCGACTCCGCTGGGGATTAACTGATGTGTCACTTACCATCGGCATCCTCAGGGTGAGACTCGAAAAGAAATCGTTCGATTAGTAATGTACACGTTTTAGTTCAATGGTTCATGCATAACCCAAATTTTTCCCGGGCCGGTTACTTGTGACCGACGTCCCACTATACCACGGTGCATTCCTACATGGGTGCACTAAAGACTTCGATGGCGGAACTCGCATGAGTTTTACGGCAGGTTCTAAGACCAACTCGGCTTAGGAAGTCCCTCCTGATTTGCGAGAATGCTATCGTCGTTGGTATAGACCCTATTCGACCGACCGAGACTTAGACTAAGAGCATACATGGTGTTGTTATACTGTTTCCGTGACTACATGCTACTTGATCTTCTTTGGTCTTTTTCAAAAACCGTCATTTTCAAAAACTTGCATCTTTTCAAAACTATCTATTTTTCAAAACCCGAAAAGTTACCAAATTTAGGACTTATGATTTTGACTCAAAATAGCCTATTTTTAGCTGGTATGTTGTCCAAACTTTCCAAAAAAACTCAAATTCTCTGCCCGGTAACCTTTTTTTTCAATTTTTCAAAAAAATCGGGCCTTCCAATCCGACCTTGCTCGGTTTTCAAATCCAAATTCCCTTTTCAAAACTTTCTTCTTCTTAGGACTTTCCGTATTTAGCAGTGTCGGGTCTTGTCATAAGTTGTTAGAATCTATTGCGTCGAAACTCCGTCGATCTTACATCACAAGTTTCTACCCCATCCCAAGTCCGCCTTATTTGTCAAGGCACGGTCCACCTACGTAGGACAAATTCCTACAAAGGGAAGCCCATTTACACAATCGAGTCCAAAGTCTGGGGATTTCACACACGGATCTTTCTTCGAACGGGACTAGACCCACTTTGCCAAAACCCAGGGAGAGTCCACCATCCACGAGTCACCCGTCTAGGAGTCGGTCTTCAGTCCCACTCGGGGGCTACCCTTTAGCGGGGCGATCAACCGTGTTTGCTCTAAGGATCAGGTCTTACACGTGTTGGCTCACGTACCCCACTTTCGAGTCACTTAGATGTCGCACCATTTGAGTCCTATCAAAGTCTTTAGTCTCACTCGGGGGCTGTCCTCCACCCGAGCAGTCAACCATGGTCACCTTAAGGGGTACCCTACGTGCATCCTGCACCGGCGTCCTTATGATGCCTTCTTCGTGTCGTACCTATGCTACGAATACTCGAGTCACCTAGGGTTAGGTCACCACGGTTGGTCCGAGCACGTGATACGGTCAAACACGGTCGCCCCCATTTTTGGATTCACCTTATGCAGCTTGAGTCCAATTCGCAGTCGTTACCTCGTCTAGATCAACGTTCAAGTATCCCGGTCCAAGAGTCTTTGTCGACTCGTCACCCCGGGCCGTGTCTAGTTTGACTCCCTCTCTTGCATTTGCGCAAAGCCGAGTTTAGGCGAGTCGTGGCACCTGTCTTTCTCTCCAATCAAAGACCTTACCAAAAAAAACAACCATCCGAGCGTCCGAGTCCGGATTTGATTCGAGTCTAAGTCTGAGTTCGAGTCTAGGATACCCTACATCCTCATTTCCAAATCAAAGTCAGAGTCAAAGTCAGTTGTATTCTGTCCTCTTTTTTCAAAATTCAATAAAATTAGCTTTTCTATTTCTCATACATACTTTCCTTATGTGTTTCCGAGAACATGATGAACACCATCATACACTGTGAGCACACGCACGTGACTATTATAGGCACATCTATAATGACTGCAGGAAACCGAGCCCGTGTTTTCCTTTTACCTATTCCATGTCTGGTATAGAAAGCCACATAACTACCCGTAGCAGGAGCATATCGAATCCTATGACAAATCTGGGTAGTCTTCTAGTTTAGGTTCAAGACGGGAGGCAAGCCCACTTCCCACAATAAACACCCATCCAATAAGACTAGCCAGTCCCTACCTTAGGTGTTAGTCTAACCGACAAAAAACAACTGGACAAAAAAAATCAAAAGTCCAAGAGAAAAAAAGCAAAAGGCCAAAACAAAAAAGCTGGCCATGATCAAAAAAGAATTATCAACATCTCTCGACCAGACACGGTCAACTCAAACGAAGAATCCCATGACCGGGGCTAAAGAGGTCAACCAAAAAATATTCAAAAATCCATGACCGTAGTGAAAACGGTCAATTCAAAATTATCAATACTCATACCATCCAATAGAGGAGAAAAAATCAAGCTGGTCAGCTAGCACCACACTTAGCCTTCCCACATTACAACCCTCAAGACCTTCTCGAGACCTAGGCTAGAGACAGCCCAGAATTTTGAGGATTCAAGCTCCATAGGATACACCCTAACCATTAGGGCCAGACATGGAAACCAGATCCCGCATTATCAAACCTGCCCGATCAAAGTCCGAGTCATTTTTACTCGACTTCCCCCTTTCCTACCACATTACAATACCTTACCCTCGAAGCCTTAGCTCCACAAAATCGAGCTCCAGATTTCGAAACATCAAAGCCACTTACGACCTAGCTCCACATTTCCAAAAACATCTAAACCAGTTACCAGCCCAAAACACGGGAACTCAACTTGCAGTCGGCATAGAACATGCCCAAATAGTTCACACCACCTCTGGGGGCTATCCCGGAGAATGCTCACAGTCACAGAATCAACATCTTAACTATTCCAGCCCTTTGATCAAGTCATCATTGGGAATGCACCTAGCCTACACCATTGCTATGGCTAGTTACACACAAAGCCCTAATAAGCTAGGCATCATAATACATCTTTCAACACTGAACTACGGCTTGGTTTGATTTCACTACACGTGAATACGTAGGCAGCCTTTCGACAAAGGCACAACCATTCACATTCACACAAATTCGAAAAGCATCATCATTCCGGTCACGACACTGTCATGTTCTCAGCAGCTAGCTTTGTCATCCTAGGGGCTTCTCCTAGGCAGAAGTTCTCCATCCACTCACAAAATCCAGATAAATTCAAAGAATAAAGATCTAGCCTCCTTTCTATAGTGTGTCCTAGTACTCGGCTCAGTTGAAGACGAGAATTGGTCAGGGACTCGAAGCAATACCCACTTTGGGAATGTACCCCTAAATCAAAAGAATATCCAAAAGAACACCAGTCTACGGCATTGCTACCACAAAGCCCTGTCGTACGGAAACAGTCCCATTCCGAGGATTCGACCGTGTTGCTACTCGCCTAGGCTACGGAATAGCGCAACTTAAGAGTCTTGTCATATTAGGTGGCCCATCTCCTCTCGAGTCAAGGTCCAACCCTTAGAGAGTCCAGTCGTGTCTATCAACTCGTCTTGTCGCATCCAGAGTCGAGTCGGTCGGTATATCTCTCTCTTCAAATTCCCATTTTAAAATTCGCAAAACTTAGCCATTTGAGAAAATCCCTTTCCTAGTCACCACGGGAATAGGAATTTTTATCACACTCCATCTAGGCATACAGGCTTAACCAGAGACTTTAGGAGTCCGTGTCAGAATCGGATTAGGAATCAAGTCATCCCACGCATTCTAATTTCCAAAAAAATTCATTTTCTTTCCAAAAAATCAATCAAAAATCATTTCTTCCCCAGCATGAGTCAGTGTTTCGCGTAAATGTTACATGCAATTTGTTATGTATCAACAGACAGGTACCCCATGACTCCCTGAAGAATTCTCAAAGACTCCCCAGTGGAAGGATCATGCAACATTTCTATTAAGGAATCAGGATATATCTGTAAGCAGATACACCCAGAGCTTCCAAGGCAAGCTCCCACGCAATTCCAAGATGAGATGTGTCTGTAAACAGACACACCCAAGACTTTTTAGGAGAAGTCCCCGCGCTATTCCAAGATGGGATGTGTCTGTAAACAGACATATCCAAGACTTTTTAGGAGAAGTCCCCGCGCTATTCCAAGATGGGATGTGTCTGTAAACAGACACACCCAAGACTTTTTAGGAAAAGTCCCCGCGACATTGTTGACATCTACCCAGGTATGATTTCTATCTTATGGCTGGCGAGCCCTTCACGCAAGTCTAATGGACTCTAAACGACCCGATCGGAAGTCTGCCAGGTCTTAATCCTCGGTTGGCCTGGTAGCTACTCTGACTTCCGCCTTGTCCAAGCCTCAGTCAGAGTGGGGGCTCTGTAGACACCCACATTTAACCGCCAGGTATCTATAGTAGTTCCCGCCAAACACTCGATGATGATCGGACGCAAACATGCTTTGATGGACTCGGATATGGGCTCGAAATCATGGACATTTGGCTTAGGCTTATTACGGAGTACAAATCTTACAAAATAGACCTCAAATTCAGACCCATTGGGCCGTTTCTAGTCAAATAAGACTAATTTGGGTCAAAACCGACACCAAGGGTAAAACCGTCTTTTAACAACCGGGTCAAACCCCAGTCAAAGGCGTTTTCGAGGCGGAAAAATCTGTCACACCACTTCAAAAATCTGACTCGAAGTCAAATACTACACAAATATCAGCTCCAAAGTCAGAATCCTACTCCATCTAAACCGGGTGTTTCTTCCCCTACAAGTAACCTTTTCCTACCCAAAGACGGAATCATACCTCCACCCAACCGTTGCTTTCTTCCTTGGCAAGAAACCGCTTTCCTATCCAAACACTAGGAATCTCCTATCCGGAGTGGGGGTATCTCATCCTATAAATACCCCACTCTCGCGACATCAATCATTGACACCAATCATCCAACGATTCACACATCAATTATTCATCTAAGACAACAATTCATCCATAACATCCCGATATCCAAATACTAACCCGAAATTCCAGGCATTTTTAGGCAAACCATACACAAATACCAATCCGAAATTCTAGGCAATTTTAGGCAAAATATATACAAACCCGAGAGCAAAACTCGCCAAATCCCCTCCCTAACTATACACGTCATAACTCACCTATATATATCTTAACGCTCCCGCGCCTAGGCCGCCACTACGAGTCCGTTTTCGAGATAATCAAGCATGTAGGTTGAGGGTGTTTCAAATCCCGTTTTTCTCCCTTTCACAATTTTTTTTTGTCACGGTTTTTTTGTCACAATTTTTTTGTCACGATTTTGTTGTCACAATTTTTTGTCACAATTTTTCGTCACAATTTTTCGTCACAATTTTTTTAGTCACAATTTTCACAATTTTTCAGAAACTTTACACAATCCTTCAGCAACTTTTTCAAATCTATTCTAAATATTCGATATTGATTCTATAATCAAGCATCGAATATTACGAGTATCAATATTTAAGTCGAGTATAAATTGCACCATGTTTTTACATGACTTAATCAAATCATCGATTTCCAAAACCAAATACAATTTTTTCATCATATCATATTTACATCTTCTAACTCGTTTACTCGTTTGCTCCTTTATTATCGCGATTGTTGTATTGTATCGTTGGTTGCATTGTAATTCCGGGTGATATGCCGCTCGTATATTGTAATCTGTTATCGTTTTTGTTGTTTGTTTTATTATACTAAAATGAACATCACATGCTAAAACAACTTTGACGTTATTAGCTTAGATGCATTTAAACGACATAGATCAAACATAATTAATGTTTAGTCTAAAAATAATCTTTGCATATCATTCAATCGTCGAACTAACGCGCGTACATAAAAATCGAACGATATCTTAGTAAAGGCCGCTAAGTGCGGGCGGGGTTGGGTGTTCTCAGTGAACTTCCCAACACGTACCCTCACCCCTTACTCAGAACCATGGTTTCCGGATGTCCGAATCCATTGGCAACGAGAGTCATTCAATACACGATATCCGATAATGTCGGTATCGGTATCAAGTGCTAAGGGACGAACCCGATAAACTCTGACATCGGAAATGGGCCATATTTTGTACATGGCCCGCTACGACATAGAGTGGGTTCGAACGGGCCCGAACTCCCACAAAGTTCGGTGGCGACTCCTACTTCGATTTAAATTTCAATTTGACCATCTCATATGGAGATTCATTCGCCTCCCCAAACCCGCGCGTGGCCGCGTCCGGGTGGACCTATGTCATGTCCACAGGTTAGTTAGGACCAAGGTGTGGACGTCCGTCCGCACCGCCCGGTGCCCCAAGCGGAACCGCCCCGGTTTTTCATCGTGTGGCGATGGCCACCCACGCGGCCCCCTCCCTGTCGGGGGCCGGTCCGATCTCGCGTATGGGGCGATGTGTCGGACATCGATTCGGATGACGATCCGGACTTGTATTAGACAGGTGCGGGCACCCGTGTTTCCGTTTGGGAATCGATCGAGTCGTGGTTATAAATTTTTAAAGGCCGATTTGTTTGGTAAGGCGACCTTTTTAGTGAACTGAATTCGTTGTCGATTTGTGGAGTCGCCACCGAGTCAATTATGGGGACTCAGAAACCGTTCAAGTCAACTTTGATTACTAGCCGGCTCAAAGTTGAGGGGCACGGGACCTAAAGATAAAGACTTGTACCCTTAAGCACTCCATGCCTAGAATGACTATCATTGCCAATGGTTTCGGACATCCGGAAACCGTCGATTCTAAGTAAGGGATGAGGGTACGTATTGGGAAGCCAACATCCGATAGATGTCAACACTCAATCCCGCCCGCACTATAGCGGCCTCTACTAATCAATCGGTGGGCTGATAACCTAGCTCTTTTGTTGTGGTGAAAATACTATAACATCCGTTGTTTTCACCCTATGTCTTTTACTATGTCGGTTGTTTAAGGACAAATAAGTATTGTCGTCAAAGTACTTGTGTTTACATTCTTTGCATGCGATTTCACGTGACAAGCAGGTCATGAAATGATGCACGTAGGAGAGTAGAGAGTAGTAATATTATACGTATTAGCAAATCAGTTTTAACGTGATAATACAGATATTAGTCGTTTTCGTGGTATACCTTACCTGGTATTCTGCTTAAGATGCGTCAGTTTGGTATTAATAGAGATGCGTCGAACCTAATAAGGCGAGCACTTTCACTAATACGGAACCCGACCATCACTTTGTTCAGTTTTAGTTATTTTACGTTTTGAATTCCGTGTTAGGTGATTTAGCATGCGATTATAAGGTCATAAAAGCAATAAATCATACAAAAAACTGTAAATGCGAATGTAAGTAAATCACGTTGTGAGGGGTTGCACCCTCGGAGTATACACTAAACGGGACTCGATGCATAGATAGTTGAGAACGGATCTCGGAATTACTCGGGTCTATTTAGTGTGTTTTAGTATTTGCGATTGAAGTTGGGACGTTACGTGTTTTAGTAGATGTTTGTGGACCTAGTGTCCACATCTAGTGTTGTCGTAGTGCATAATAAAAGAAAGTGCAAATATGGAAAGTTTTGTTTAGATGACAACTTAGTGACGGCTCGGTTTCAACAGGCGGATCCTCCTAGCTTGACCAGTGACTCCGGCAGACCTCCGTTACCGTTTACCCCTTCTGCGGCTACTACGGCAGAGCTTCGTTGCTATGGACTAGTTCTGCGGCTAATCCGGCAGAGCTTCGCTACTAGACTTGATCTAGTCGATCACAGGCACCTCGGTATTGAGTGGGGTGCTCGAAGGTGAGGAGTAGCGTCGATGTCGCTTTTATCGGAACTACGATCGAGTGTATGGTTTGCCTCGGGTGTCGGAGTGCGAGCCCTTAGCGAGGGAGTAGAGGTAGAAGAGAAGATGAGAATTTTGTGTCGAATGAATGAGGCGAAGGGGGGTATTTTTAGGTGTTTTCGGCCCTCGTTGCCCATATGGACGCCTGAGCTGGGGCGCACCAAGACCCAGGCGCCTGGGCTAAGGCGCGGGGAGACTAAGACGCGTGAGGTGGGGCGGTCGGGATTTTGAAGATACGATTTTGATACTTTCCAAAATCGAGAGGGAGGAGTGTGATACTTAGCTCGCTTGGAGCCTAAGGATTCCCGCGGCATGACCTAGCGTCGTGGGTTTAGTGGGCCTCGGGTTTGTGTCCCGAGGTTCGCTTGGCACGGTGCTGACTCGGTTCGAGTTTCGGGACCGACTCGGGGTCCTGGTGTCGAAATTGACTCTAATTAGTGTCTATGTGACCGTAACGACATGACTAAGGATGCCATCATGTTAGTTTTAATTTTTCCGAGTTTGATCCGTTCTATAGAAAAACTACCTACAACATCGCGAACCCGCGTCGTGTTGCAGTCCTATCGTCATCGGGTGTTTCTTGGGCACTTTTGCAGCCACCAGGACTAAATCTGGGTGTCTACAGAAGCTCCCACTTTGACTGAGGCATGGACAAGGCGAAAATCAAAGTATAGCCGCCCAGGTCAATCGAAGATTACGACCTGGTGGCTGTCCGATCTGGTCGTTTTAAGTTCATTGGACTACGTGTTGAGGCTCGCCAGCCAAGGCTTAGAAATCATACCTGATGTCTTCGCTTGCGGTTGCTTGCTTGGGCCCGGGCCGTTGCTTGTTATCTTGTTCTTCAGTTCTTTATGCTTGAGCGCTTTGCCTTTTTAAGTTCTTTTAATTTTAAAATCTTTCGTGTTGTAGGTGACGCGTTAAGCTTAAGCGCAAGGAATGTTTGTGTGTTGGCTTCCATTTGAACAAATGTTTTTGGGATGCTTGTGAACCCTTGATAAAATGAACCTTCGAGGGCGTCAGTCTCCACTCGAGCGGTCGTCCTCGGGATTCTTGTGACCCCTTGGGCGAAATAAAGCGAAACAAAACTGTTCGAGGGCGTCAGTCTCCACCCGAATAAAAAATCCAAGATAAACTACTCGAGGGCGTCAGTCTCCACTCGAGTAGCTAAACCAAGCTAAACTACTTGAGGGCGTCAGTGTCCACTCAAGTAGCCGTCTTTCGGGATGCCTATGACCCCTAGCACAAAACAAATGATATAAAATAACCATTCGAGGGCGTCAGTCTCCACTCGAACGGCTGTCTTTCGGGATGCTTCTGACCCCTAGGACAAAATTGTTGTTGTAAACTACTCGAGGGCGTCAGTCTCCACTCGAGCAGCTGTCTTCAGGGATGCTCCGACCCCTAGAACAAAATTGCTGTTGTAAACTACTCGAGGGCGTCAGTCTCCACTCGAGAAGCTGTCTTCGGAGTGCTTTGACCCCTAGGACAAAATTGATGTTGTAAACTACTCGAGGGCATCAGTCTCCACTCGAGCAGTTGTCTTCAGGGATGCTCTGACCCCTAGGACAAAATTGTTGTTGTAAACTACTCGAGCAGTTGTCTTCGGGGATGCTCTGACCCCTAGGACAAAATTGTTGTTGATGTGCCTCCGGGATACTAACGTCCCTCGGGCGAGATTGTAGTTGTTGTGCCTCCGAGATACTAACGTCCCTCGGGCAAAATTGTTGTTTGTTTATTCGTTTTAGTTAAAAGTTTTTGTTTTGTGAGTTGGTCTTATTTTGTTTGGGTTTGCTCTTGCTTTGTTTTAGTTTGTTATGCATTTGAGATTTGTTTAGGGTTTGTTTAGATTAGTTCGGTTTATATTGCTTTGTTACGCGTTTGGGTGTAGCGTTTAGGTTAAGCGCGGTTCTGATGCTTGTTTTATTATCTAGCGCGTTTTGTCGATGTTGATTAGTAATTGTTCCATCATTGTTGTTTTGTTTGTCTTAAAAGGTGCATGTTTTGTGTATATTGGACGTTTTGCTTAAGTATTTATTGGTGTCTTAATTTTGATTTAATCTCTTACGGGTGGTTGCGTTGAGTTAGATTTATCCCTCCCGGGTGGCTGCGTTAGATTTATCCCTTTCGGGTGGCTGCGTTAGTTTTATCCCTCTCGGGTGGCTGCCTTATATTTATCCCTCTCGGGTGGCTACGTTAGATTTATCCCTCTCGGGTGGCTGCGTTAGATTTATCCCTCTTGGGTGGCTTCGTTAAATTTATCCCTCTCTGGTGGCTACGTTAGATTTATCCCTCTCGAGTGGCTGCGTTAGATTTATCCCTCTCGGGTGGCTGCGTTAGATTAATCCCTCTCGGGTGGCTACGTTAGATTTTTCCCTCTCGGAAGGGCTGCGTTATATTTAGTTTTGTTTTCTTCGGAATAGGATCCCATCCATTCCTGGACTTTTGCTTTCTTTGGGATAGTTTCTGACTATCCCTGGTCTATTGCTTTCTTTGGAAAAGTTTCTGACTAACCCTGGTCTATTGTTTTCTTCGGGAAAGTTTCTGACTATCCCTGGTCTATTGTTCTCTTCTGGAAAGGTTTCTAATTAACCCTGGTCTATTGTTTTCTTCGGGAAAGTTTCTGACTATCCCTGGTCTATTGTTCTCTTCGGAAAAGTTTCTGACTAACCCTGGTCTATGGCTTTTTTCAGGAAAGTTTCTGACTAACCCCGGGTCTATGGCTTTATTCGGAAAAGTTTCTGACTAACCCTGGTCTCTGGCTTTCTTCGGGAAAGTTTCTGACTAACCCTGGTCTATGGCTTTCTTCGGGAAAGTTTCTGACTAATCCTGGTCTATGGCTTTCTTCGGGAAAGTTTCTGACTAACCCTTGTCTATGGCTTTCTTCGGGAAAGTTTCTGACTAACCCTGGTCTATGGCTTTCTTTGGGAAAGTTTCTGACTAACCCTGGTCTATGGCTTTCTTCGGGAAAGTTTCTGACTAACCCCGGTCTTATTGATGAGTGGTTGTTTTGATTTAGTGATTTTTTGCCTTTAAATTACTAGACTTGATGTGTAAGCTCTTAATGAGTGCATAATGATGTTTGCATTAGCTCTTGGGCTTGCATTTGCTTAGTGTATTCTTCCGGGAATGTGCTAAAATAATAATCCCCTGGGATGTAAGTTGAGTGCTTGGGGACTTGCTAGGATAACAGGTTGCTTCGAGTGCTTTAGGGCTTGCTTTATGCTAACATATTGTTTTGAGTGCCTTGGGGTTGTAGATTTGTCCTTTTTTCGTTTTATCACGCGGTCAAGCGCGAGCATCCTTATTAATCGTGGCTCTCGTGTTCGTTTATTGCTGGGGGTCGATTTCGACTAGAGGAGGTTTTAAGGATTGCCTTAGGGGATTGAATTTACTCCTAATTCCCTCGATTGGCATCTAGGACGGTGTGTGCTCATCCGGTTAGGTTTTCGGCAGTGATTGAATGGAGGTTGGTTCAAGCTAAGAGCACTACTCGTTGGAGAATGTGCTGGTGAGCTAGTTGCGCCTTGCAGATGTAAGTTTCTTTCTTATAGTTTGTTTTATTTAGTAGTCCCGCAAGGTTTAGGATTATTGAAGTGTCAGTTTTGGTTTTATCGTTTGTTTTGTCCTATGGTTTAGTATTTGCTTTCATTTGGAACGGTTAGTTTTTCTTTTAGCTGGTCGATTCGGCTGATGCTGTTCAGCCCCCAGTCTTCCCCTTGACACTACTCAGGGTCGATGTGGTTAGGGTAGCCTTTTGTAGAGCTTCTTTCCCCGTGTTCCGCTGAGGAGACGGAGGCTGGGATGGAGTGGCGTGACCGGGTATACCGGGTAAGCTTCAGTTTTCGCTTTGGGTTCGGGTTCTAAGAATTAGGGTTGGCTTGTCTAACTTCCGTGGTTTCACCTTTCAGGTTTCATCAGCTTGCCATCAGCGGTTGCGGCAGGCCACCAACTGCTTCCGGGTCAACGCTTCGAGGGTCTCCCACGACACTTCGGGACCTCGATCGGTGGGTTTGCGTGACTGGGGTGGTTTTCTAAGCTGCTTGTGTGTTTTCCTAATGTTTGAGTGTAATTGTAGGATGTCCCGGATATGGTGGGGCAGCTGGAGACTCGAGTGACCGAGCTCGAGCTCGAGGCAAAGGCGGTTGAGGTGCGACGGCTCCAGCAATCTCGGGCTGACGAGATCGCTTTCCTTAAGGAGCAGCTGGCTCGGTCTCAAGGTGAGACCTCCGCGCAGGGTGAAGCTAGGCATCGGATCGAGAGGGAGGCTGAGGCTAAGGCTACGGGTCGTGCTACGGGTGCTACTGAGGATGTTGGAGAAGTTCCCAAGACGGTTACCCTAGACATGTTGTCGGGAGTGGATAGTAGCGAGTCTCCTCTTATAGACTTGGAGGATCTAGGTTTGGATGACAACATCGGTGAATTCGTGATAGCCATCAGTGCAGCTTCTAGGGGTCCTCCCTAGTCTTATGAACCCGATTTGTGTTTTGTATATTTCCTTAAGATTTTCAATATTTGAATTAATTGGATTAGTCTTTTGTTTTCGTTTGGCGAATTGTTTACCTAGATTGACAAGTAATCACTTTGCGTTCATTTATTTGCGATTCGATCTTAGTTTATGGTGTGTTAGTGTTGCATGGGAGTACGAAAACAATTCCTTTTGGATGTTTTGAAATGCGTTAGTTTGAGCCAGGAGTCGGATCAGATAGTACGTCGATTAAAATGTTTGACCTGACATGGTGCGACACGTAAAAGAAAGTCGGCATGTTTTGACCGAGTGCGTTAGGAAGAGCTAGGCTATCTTCTTTTTAAAAAAAAGTTTGATCACTTTTGTGTATTTATGTTACAGACACGATTTGACAATAACCGTTAAAGGCTACAACACGCCTTGGTGGGGTAGCTTATCCCCCTAAAAAAAGAAAATAAATAAAACATCTAAGTCTGGTGGACCCAATGGACGTAATGTATTGTCCGCGTGGACCGGTCACTCTTGTGCGGACATTTCGGCTTTTGGAAAGGGGTTTAGTGACTTTAGGAGGTCGTTCTTGACGTCCGGGGTTGTCGGGTGTGAGAAAAAGGTTAAGGATTGTGGAGATGATTCTACTATAGAATAAGGAAGCTATGCGGGCTAATGTTGCTAAGTGCCCGACCGAAGACGGCGTTACCGATCCTAGTATTCGTCAGTTCATCTAAACGGGCCGAGACCGACAAGACCCACATTGAGAATGTGAGTGAGGAGGGCACGTGGGATTGACTGGGCTCGCATTTAGCTGGGGCAATGGAAGCTTGTGTTCGGAGGGGCCGATGGTGAGAGACCCGAACAAGCACACCCGAATGGCGAGAAAAGGGGAAAGTCGGACCGGTAGAACCCAACCATTTAGTATTATGTTCTATTAATTGATATTATGTGGCGTATTGCTTGACACATTGTCATTTTCCGGGGTGGCCGGATTTCGGATGCTCGATGTGAAGGGCCTCGACAAAAGCTTGATTTAACTAATTTTTTTATTAATGAGAAGCACAGTTTTTTTAAAATTTTTTTTCCTTCCTTTTTTTGTGGTTGCTCGCAACTCGATTCTTCATTTTGCCCGGAGCATCCTATCGGGTTTTCACTTTGTCCTCGGCTCACCTTTTATTTTTATCTTTTTTTTCCTTTTTTTCTTTTTTCTTTCGACGGCTCGCAACTCGTTTCTTCATTTTGCTCGGAGCGCCCTTTCAGGTTTTCACTCCGTCCTCGGCTCGTCTCTCTCTTGTTTTTTTTTAGGACGGCTCGCAACTCGTTTCTTCTTTTTGCCCGGGGCGCCCTTTCGGGTTTTCACCCCGTCCTTGGCTCGTCGTTTGTGCTTCATCATTTTAAATCACTCCTTAATTAGAACATAAGAGGTTCCGATTTGCATGTGAATTGAGTTAGCGATTTTTTGCTATTTTTGTTGGTTGTACCCTTGGAAGGGTTGCCTACGTATCCGCGTTTAGACGAAATCAAACCATGTTCGTAGTTCATAATAGGTGTAAGTGATTTTGCTTTAAACTCGTTATGCTAAATATCAATGTGAGATGTTGAGAGTGTACTCACCCTAGTTAAAGAACTAAGGTGGAGTGGTT
The DNA here is from genome assembly GCA_958450325.1 of Agrostemma githago. NCBI lineage: Eukaryota > Viridiplantae > Streptophyta > Magnoliopsida > Caryophyllales > Caryophyllaceae > Agrostemma > Agrostemma githago. The sequence continues at coordinate 62,234,896 of OY288240.1, forward strand.
GGGTGTGACCCCTTGGAAGTGATAATTACCGAGATACCGTGTTTGGGTCAGGGTGACTGGCCTGGGATGGTTTTGGAATGTGGAGCTAGGTGGTAAGTGGTTTCGATAAATCAAAATCTGGGGTTGATTTTGTGGAGTTAAGGCTATGGGGTTACGGTTTTGTGGTGTGGTAGGAAAGGGGAAGCTGAGTAAAAATGACTCGGGCTTCGATCGGGTGGAATGTAAATTACATGGGATCTGATTTCCGTGTCTGCCCTTACGGTTGGGATTATCCTATTGAGCTTGAATCCTCAAAATTCTAGATTGTCTCCTAACAAGAGTCTCGGGAAGGTCTTAAGGGTTGTAATGTAGGGAGGCTAGTATTTGGGTGCTAGTTGACTGGTTTGTTCATTTTTTTCTTTTTCTTTTTTTTTTTGCTTTTTGTTTGGACTTTGCATTTGAAGTCGAGTTGAATGATTGGGGGTTTCATTTTGACCGTTAAGTTTGGTCTTGATCATTGAATTGGGCCGGTTTAGTTTGGCCTTGGTTTCATTTTTTCTTTGGCTCCTTTATTTCGGCCATTTCAGACTTCTTTTCCTTTTTGTCAGACTAGCACCTATGGTAGGAATTGGTCGGTCTTTATTTGAGGAATATATATTTTGGGAAATGGGTTTGCCTTCTGTCTTTGATCACAAGCTAAGAGACTATCTAGATTTGTCATAGGATTCAGGAATGCTCGTTCTAAGGGATAGTTTGTGGTTTTCTATACCAGACATGGAATAGGTAAAATAAAAGAACACGGGATCTCAGTTCTTGTAACTCCTCGTTTTTTCGAGGTATATTTGATTATTATCGATAAATGGCACGGTACCGAGTTGTAAGCAAGAAAGCGCATTATTAAACAAACGATTGTCGAGGCGTATCATAAAGGAAGAAAAGTTTATTTCTTTTTATTGATAGTAATAAGCGGGCTATGCGCCCGAGATATTGTTTTCGGGGAGGTGGAGGACAGATCCCCTCGCACCTTCTGACTCGATGTAAAAACAAAAGACATTTGTTATACTATTAGGTCTAGGCCCTAAGACGGACTAAACTCCGACTCAGACACATATTTACTCGTCTCGATGGATGCCCGTGAGTTGTCGGCATCTTCCTCGATAGTCAGGGCATTCTCCTCTATAGGGTCGCAGTGGAAACAACCGATGGTGTCGCCAGGGACAGTGTGAATGTTAAAAGAGTTTGTGGCATTGTGTGGTTTCTTGGGTGGAGGGAGAGGGATCGTCCCATTTTCGATCATGTCTTGTATGACATGTTTGAGTCGATAGCAGGATTCGGTATTGTGCCCGTTACCTCGGTGATATAGGCAATAAGCATTAGGGGTCCAATTTTCGCCTCGTTTGCCGACTGGTGGTTCCGGAGTGGGACCCTTGGGCAAGAGCAACCCTTGATCGACTAGGTGCTTAAGGGCTTTGGCGTAAGATGAATTGATTAGGGTAAACTCCCTCGGTGATCTTTCTACTTTGTTGGATGTGGTCTTATAAGGTCTCGGTGTTCTTTCTGTATCGACTTTGGTAGGCTTCGATCGGGCGGAGCGTTGGGATAATCTATCCTGGGTAGGCTCTTGGGCGTGGTAATTGCCCGGGTTGGCGTTTGTTTCGCTTTCTGGGTCTCCACTCTCAAGGAAATTGAGGAGGTTATCGATGTAACGGACGGAGAAAGTCAAACAGGTTACCGAAGTATGGATGTTGCGAACCTATTTGGTTAGAGTACTGACATCGTTGCGGATGTTTTTGATGGCGCTCAAATCTACCGACATGTTGGGGAGTGATTCTAGTGAGAAAGGATCAAAAGGTCAGAACGGATCCACCGGACCACGTAAGAGACCCGAGGCATGCTCGTGACTGAGCGACACGGGAATGAGACCCTTGACTCGTGTGCGTGCGGCCATTGGCTTAGGGACTCAGGTGCTTTAGTCTCTTGGTGTATCCAGCGAAACGCCTAACGAATTTTAGGTCTCTATAACGAGAAGATTTGACCCAAACCTCGGAGGTGAGGTTTAAAAAGGACTTCTCAAAATGAGACGACCCGAAATGTAAGAACTCGAGTAGAGGTGATCCTAGTAACTAACACAGACAGTTAAACGCACGGTTGTACGACGTATGAAGTTGATCGCGATCCCGGCTCAGGATCAAAGAATTTTGATATATGCTTCTTCCGAAAATGACCAGTTTTGCAAAAGTTTTGAAAAGGATGGTTTGTAGAAATAGTGTAATGATGGCGAGTCGACATCGTCGTGACGCGGAAGTGCGTTGCTATGTGTTTGCATCGGGAATCCGGCGATGACAAAATGTAAGTGTTTTTTTTTAAAGGAGCACAGTTCTTTAGGGGAACCGGTTTTGAAAATGATTACGTGATGCTTTTATCGAAAATACTATTAATTAGCTAGTTTGATACTTGTGGTGTACGTGATGCTCGTGGTAGAGCGTGAAGTCTAATGACAATGTTCTTAAAAGTGTGACCAAATCCTTAGTGAGGGATTTAGGTGGTGAATAGTGTTTTAGAACACTTTCGTTCCTTTTTTAGAAGAACTCTTAAAACTAGTAACCCACGTTCGTTGGTTGTGTTGATTAGCATTTAACGGTGGGAGGGTTCATTGTAAAAAAAATGTTTTGAAAGTGTGACCGTTTTTTGAGTTCCTTGACTTCAATAATTGAAGTTTTGGTCGCATTGACGGTCTGCGTGTAAAAAAAATTCTTTTTTTTTAAAATGAAATGTAACTGTTTGGTGCAAATTGATTCCATTGATCTGGAGTCTCGGCGGTATTAACGGTATTCGTTGTTGACGGGTTTTAATTTGGCCAAGGTGATGGCATTGAAAATATTTTTTTTTTTGAAGGTGTTGAGTGTAAAATTTGCCATGATGACGGCATCTAAAAATGTTTTTCTTCTTTTTTTTTAGAAAATCATGACTTGACTGAAGTATCGGTGCTCAAAAGATCGTTTCGAAAGGATGAAGTATTTTTCGAAAACGGAATTAGGTGCGGTTGAATATGTTAGCGTGGTTGAATCTAGATTTTTAGTGTTTTATTTGGGTTGTTTTCAAACACGCTACACATAACTAGGAATGCATGCACTCATGCAGGATGCAGACACGGGTAGGTTAGGGTAGGCTACCGCCCACGAATAGTCCTTACTTAGGCATTGACAAATCGTCTAGGGAGACAAGTGTTATACCGTCTGTTCGGAACTATCCGCTTATTAATCCCGCGGGTTACGCGTTAGGCGGCCGGAGCGTCAACCGAGGATCTCTCCGCGTGTCCCGAAAGATCTTACCGTGAAGAGGTCGATTGGTCCTGATATCGGTTAGGGTGGGCTTTTTAGGGCCAAAATTTGTAGTAACCAACTAGGAACTAAGAAATGAGCTTCACCGACCTCGTTCAAGTTACACCACCACTGGAAACTTGTTTCCAAATCCCCAGCGGAGTCGCCAAACTGTAGACGTCCGTCCGCACCGCCCGGCGCCCCGCGCGCGCCCGCGCGGGACCGACCCAGTTTTTCATTGTGTGGCGGCGGCCACCCATGCGGCCCCCTCCCTGTCGGGGGCCGGTCCGATCTCGCGTACGGGGCGATGTGTCGGACCTCGATTTGGATGACGATCCTGACTTGTACTAGATGGGTGACCCGTGTTTCCGTTTGGGAATCGATCGAGTCGTGTTGTAAATGTTTAAAGGCCGATTTGTTTGGTAAGGTGACCTTTTTAGTGAACTGAATTCGTTGCCGATTTGTGGAGTCGCCACCGAGTCAATTATGGGGACTCGGAAACCGTTCAAGTCAACTTTGGTCCCTTGCCGGCTCAAAGTTGAGTGGCACGGGGCCTAAAGATAAAGACTTGTACCCTTAAGCACTCCATGCCTGGAATGACTCTCATTGCCAATGGTTTCGGACATCCAGAAACCGTCGATTCTGAGTAAGGGATGAGGGTTCGTATTGGGAAGCCAACATCCGATAGATGTCAACATCCAATCCCGCCCGCACTATAGTGGCCTCTACTAATCAATCGGTGGGCTCATAACCTAGCTCTTTTGTTGTGGTGGAAATACTGTAACATCCGTTGCTTTCACCCTATGCCTTTTACTACGTCGGTTGTTTAAGGACAAGTAAGTATTGTCGTCAAAGTAGTTGTGTTTACATTCTTTGCATGCGATTTCACGTGACAAGCAGGCCATGAATAGATGCGCGTAGGAGAGTAGAGAGTACTAATATTATACGTATTAGCAAATCAGTTTTAACGTGATAATACGGATATTAGTCGTTTTCATGGTATACCTTACCTGGTATTCTGCTTAAGATGCGTCCGTTTGGTATTAATAGAGATGCGTCGAACCTAATAAGGCGAGCACTTGGACTAATACGGAACCCGACCATCACTTTGTTCAATTTTAGTTATTTTACGTTTTGAATTCCGTGTTAGGTGACTTAGCATGGGATTATAAGGTCATAAAAGCAATAAATCATACGAAAAACTGTAAATGCGAATGTAAGTAAATCACGTTGTGAGGGGTTGCACCCTCGAAGTATACACTAAACGGGACTCGATGCATAGATAATTGAGAACGGATCTCGGAATTACTTGGGTCTATTTAGTGTGTTTTAGTATTTGCGATTGAAGTTGAGATGTTACGTGTTTTAGTAGATGTTTGTGGACCTAGTGTCCACATCTAGTGTTGTCGTGGTGCATAATAAAAGAAAGTGCAAATATGAAAAGTTTTGTTTAGATGACAACCTAGTGATGACTCGGTTTCAACAGGCGGATCCTCCTAGCTTGACTAGTGACTCCGGCAGAGCTCTGTTACCGTTTACCCCTCCTACGGCTACTCCGGCAGAGCTTCGTTGCTATGGACTAGTTCTGCGGCCAATCCGGCAGAGCTTCGTTGCTATGGACTAGTTCTGCGGCCAATCCGGCAGAGTTTCGCTACTAGACTTGAGCTAATCGATCACAGGCACCTCGGTATCGAGTGGGGTGCTCGAAGGTGAGGAGTAGCGTCGATGTCGCTTTTATCGAAACTACGATCGAGTGGATGGTTTGCCTCGGGTGTCGGAGTTCGAGCCCATAGTGAGAGAGTAGAGGGAGAAGAGAAGATGAGAATTGTGTGTCGAATGAATGAGGCGAAGGGGGGTATTTATAGATGTTTTTTGCCCTCGTCGCCCATATGGACGCCTGAGCTGGGGCGCACCAAGACTAAGGCGCCTGGGTTAAAGCGCGGGGAGACTAAGACGCATGAGGTGGGGCGGTCGGGATTTTGAAGATACGATTTTGATACTTTCCAAAACCGAGAGGGAGGTGTGTGATACTTAGCTTGGAGCCAAAGGATTCCCGCGGCTTGACCTAGCGCCGTGTGTTTAGTGGGCCTCGGGTGTGTGTCCCGAGGTTCGCTTGGCACGCTGCTGACTCGGTTCGAGTTTCGGGACCGACTCGGGGTCCTGGTGTTGGAATTGACTCTAATTAGTGTCTATGTGACCGTAACGACACGACTAAGGCTGCCATCATGGTAGTTTTAATTTTTCCGAGTAATTATTTGTTCCGTTCTATAGAAAAACTACCTACACCATCGCGAACCCGCGTCGTGTTGCAGTCCTATCGTCATCGGGTGTTTGTTGGGCACTTCTGCAGCAACCAGGTCCAAATCTGGGTGTCTACACAAGGACGCAGTCGGCCAAAGGTTTACCCGGGCGGCCGATTCAAGACAAGACCGAGCTTGTCACCACTTAGATTTACAACCGGATTGCTCCTGAGATTTGTTGTAATCTCTTCGGGGTCTAGGGCTTGAAGCGACGGTTGGGCCGTGATTTTCTAAGGTCGAGACCGATTCAAGTGTGTGGCCGGTGGTCAACCTTGTCGGCGTTGAAGATGGCCGGTGCGACAGGACTGAGCCGGCCCTAGGATGGCCGGTGATCAAGCTTGTCGGCATTGAAGATGGCCGGTGCGACAGGACTGAGCCGGCTCTTAGGATGGCCGGTGGTCAAGCTTGTCGGCGTTGAAGATGGCCGGTGCGATAGGACTGAGCCGGCTCTAATGAAGCCGGTGTCGGTGGTATTGTCGACGAGGCCGAGAGGTTGATCGAGTTGTCGACTCCTCAAAGTTGCTAGTTCGTCCGTTGACCGGGACGACGATTGGCCGGTGAGAGTGACGACGAGGCCGAGACGTTAATTGGGTCGTCAACTCGTCAAAGTTGTTGGTTCCTCCGTTGACCGGGACGACGATTGGCCAGTGAGAGTGATGACGAGGCCGAGATGTTGATCGGGTCGTCAACTCATCAAAGTTGTTGGTTCGTCCGTTGACCGGGACGATGTTTGGCGGTGAGAGTGATGATGAGGCCGAGATGTTGATCGGGTCGTCAACTCGTCAAAGTTGTTGGTTCGTCCGTTGACCGGGACGATGCTTGGCGGTGAGAGTGATGACGAGGCCGAGATGTTGATCGGGTCGTCAACTCGTCCGAATTGTTGGTTCGTCCGTTGACCGGGACGATGCTTGGTCGGTTAACCGGGACTCCATAATACACGCATGGGCCAAACTAACTACCCATCCCATCTTGATTTGGGCCACATGGCTTTCATGATCTTCACTTTGGCAACTAATTGACATTGGATGCCAACTATTCCTTGGTGGGCTCCTTGCATGGGTCATTATCCCACTTGGGCTTTTATCACATTATCGTGGTGTGATGACAAATTTTGCGATTCTTGCGAATTTTATCTCGGCTTTTTGCGGATCGTTCTTCGAGACGGAATACTAGATCCGAGAAATTGAATTTTTAGGAGTTTTGACTTTTTGTGGGTCGTTCTTCAAGTCAGAATAGTAGACCCGAAAAATTGAACTTTTTAGGGAGGTTGATTTTTTATGGGTCGTTCTTCAAGACGAAATACTAGACCCAAAAAATTGAACTTTTTGGAGTTTGATTTTTGTGGACAATTTGTGAGCCAAACCCTTCTCGTTCCCTTAGGGTCGTAACGTATAAACGTATCCTATCAATCCTCCTGAAGCCTTCCCTTTTCTCAAGGTAAGACAACACTCTTTTTATCTCTCTGACATTTCACGTGCTATTGTCTTCTCTTCCTCTTTCACTATGCTAGTTGATAAGAATGCATGACTGATTTGGGCTTTTGACATTTTGCATGCTCCTATCACTCTTCTTTGCTCAATCAACCACTTTATTTTAATTTATGGGATAACTATCACCCTTCTTCTTTTGTCCCAGCATACCATCATCGTTATTCCATGGCCGACCTTGCTAGGCTGATACCGGCGGCCGACCCAGGTTTGTCACTTGTCGGCTCAGTGGCTGACGCTAAACAGAGGTGACTGGTCGGGACGACTCGTCGGCTTGGAGCGAGGCAGAATTCGTAGGCCGCCAGCGGGATCAGAATGTGGACGGGGACGAGCTTAGGTGACCGAGCTTTCCATCGGAGCCTAACTTCAGGGTATGGTGGCCAGAGCTATACGGTGGTTGAAGTGACTTTGGATCGAGATGACTGGGCATCGGCCAACAAAGACTCCGACGGCCGACTAAACACGCCGGCAATGCTAGGAAACTGTGACGGTGGTGAGTACAGTTGGCCTATGTTCATCGGAGGTCGTCCACGTAGTTGCTTTCTTACTTGAATCTCGATGGCGCTGGCATACTCCTTCGACGTTGGTGGGCGTCCCAACTTGGGGGAGTGAGCCCGTCAGACATCGACCAGTGTCATTTGCTGGAATTTCCGTCGGATCATGAGGGGCCGACGTCGACATCGAGTTGATGCCTATTGTGAGTAGAACGACGATACTCTTTGGTGTTGGCTTGCTTCATTCTCTCACTCTTTGGGCAATAGTGCCTTCCTCTTTAACCTTGGTTGTTTAGGGATCGAATTTTTGTCGTCAAAATTAGGATTGACATCTAGGAAATTACCACACATCTTTTCTTTTCTTTTCTTTTAGGTTTAGCAGGAGCCATGCATGGCCTCTCCTTTTCCCACTTCATATGTTCTTCTAATTTTTTGCTTTTGTTCTTATAATTTTCTGCTACCGATGTATCTCCATCCTTTTCTCGTTTTGTTGTTGTAAGATTTATTCATCTCCTATTTAATTGAATGAGTGAACTTTTATTTTTTTGTTTTCGGGTCGGTGGGTGGTTTTCGAAGGGCGACGCCGGCCAGGATGAGATGATCATGGCCGGCCCGTACGAAATAGCCATCTTTCTTGGCTAGAGGTCGAGCACATAGTGCATAACTTCACAATCTTCATTTTCTTTCGGGGACGGGGACGAGGTCGTGGCCGGTGAAACAGTCCGCCGGAGGTCGATCTAAATGGATTGAGGCTGAGGTATGGTTCGACCCACGTCGTTGCTGGGACGTTTGATGGTTGATGAGGGCGGCTTGGTGAGATGGCCGGCTAGCCGGGCCGATGTTGCGGTCAGCCCGAGATGATCGGACGACCCTTCTTTGAAAACTGCTCGGAGCCGGGATGATTAGGAAGTGGTATTTTTATCGTAGCTTATCAAACAAACGTAAAGGTAATCTTCATCCTACTCTCCATGCCCCCACTCTTGAACCGAGTTTTGTCTGGGTCGATTCAGGAGTCGATTTGCTATGACCTGGGTGTCGCCCACTGTGCATGGAGGTCTATGGAGGAGTGAGCGGGCAGCTTGTATATTTCTTTGATTTCTTCCCGGCCCCTCAGCTTGTACTTAGTAAGCAGCAGTTGTTCCCTTTTTTTTGTTATTTAATTTTCATATGTTGATCAACAGAACAGAGATCTCAATAGAATCTAGTAGACGTATCATAAGATAGTTCTTTCGTAGATTTTTTGACATACGAAGTGTTTAATTAATTTTTTCTTTGTGTATCGTTCTTCAAGACGGAATACTTGATACGAAAAAATAATTTTTGGTAGGTTGATTTTTTGTGTTGATCGTTCTTCAAGATGGAATACTAGATCCGAAAAAATTGATATTTTGAGAGTAGGCAACTTTTTTGTTCAAGTTCCCCACAGACGGCGCCAATTGTTTGGGGTACAACCCGGCTCGAGCAGCGGTTCGGCTCTCCTCGGGATCCAGATGCGAGTCGTCGGGGGTCCTACAAGGTGAACTCCGGCCCCAGGGGATTGCCCCTGGGGCGGAGCCTCCGACGCCCAAGTCAGTATATTGTGTATATTTATGTATAAGTCGTCTCATAGTTAAGATCGAGATAGTGGAGGGAGTAGTGATGGATTTGCCTCCCTTTTTTCTCTACCAAAATGAGATATTTATAGAGGAGGGGAGAGGTGGTGAGATCGTCGAGGTGATGTCGCCCGGGTGATGTCATCTGATGACATCATCTGGGTGATGTCATCCCATGGCATCACTTCGCTAGGGTGATGTCATGAGGAGTCTACCCCGAGTCGACTAGTGGCGACTCGTGAGGCCGGTCGGCCAATTCGGGGTCTGGCTGACACGAGGGTCCGCCAAAACCGGGGCCGGGCCGGCACAAGGGTCCGACCGACCCGGGGTCTGGCTTGCTCGGGGTCCGGCCGGCGCCTAGGTATGGCCTACCCGCCTAGGGGATCGGGCCTACACGTCTGGGGGTTGGCCTATAGGTCTATCTGGGACGGTCAGCCGGTACAAGGATCCGACTAACACGGGGTCCGGCCGGTACGAGGGTCCGGCCAAGCCGAGGTCGGGGTCCGGTGCGTAAGGATGACCTATATGCCTGGGGGTCAGGCCTAAAGACGGCGGCCCATATACCTGAGGTCGGACCTACGCGTCTATCTAAGTCGGCCTACATGTCTGGGGGTTTTATCCCCCATCACTTATATATACAAGATATTGTTAGAAGAAAAGTTTGGTTACCTTAATAGCTATTACGGAGTATTTATTAACGTTATTAAGAATTTAAAAGTCGTCAGGTCAATAATATCGTCTACGTCAGAAAAGTCGTCTTCTTCCTCTTTTTTAAAGAATTTCGATCAAGATGATTTGACCCAAATAGAGTTCCCGAAAAATGATTTCACCAATTACTGGTTAGCTCCTCATTCCCGATACTCCAATTATATAGAGATGAACGAAGGAGTAAATATAGTATATAGTATGGAGTATATAGTATATAGTATAGTAAGTAGAAGCAGTAGTACGTAATATAGTACGGAGAGTATGTAGTAATAATATGTAGTATGTAGCTTGTAGTAGAATGTAAGATTGAGAGGTGAAGTCTAAGTGAGTGAGGGAGCCGTAGTAGTAAGCTAGTATGTGTATTGCGTAGGTTAGAGTAGGGTTGATTAGGTGTAGTACTGGGAGTGAGTGTAGGTTGTGAGTAAGGATGAATGGGGGTGGGTAGACGTAGGATTAGTAGGAAGGGTGATGTATTAATATTTTATATGATTTTATCCTCTTTTTCCCATGTATTTATCGTGTTAAATGCGCTCTTAAGAGCGGTTTTGGGAACTAATATTCTCCTCTAGTGTGTTTTGTAGTGTTTTGTTGGTTTTGTAGGAAATAGGCGATATGGACGCCTTTTCCCTTTCGTCGTAGCTCACATGGAGGTCGGTGACTATTTATCCACAAGCTAGGTGTTGCTATCGAGGTTGCGTGGATGTCATGAAGTGATCCCGAGTCAAGTTGGAACCATATCATGAAGTCTAGAAGACTAGAGGAGTCCTTTTTGTTGGTCCCGAGGTCCGTTCCTAGGGATAATGGACGTCGTCCCTATTGCCTCACTCACGGCAAAATGAAGAAAAATTGAGCAATAGTGGATGTCATGAAGTAATCCCGAGTCAAGTTGGAACCATATCATGAAGTCTAGAAGACTAGAGGAGTCCTTTTGTTGGTCCTGAGGTCCGTTCCTAGGGATAATGGACGTCGTCCCTATTGCCTCACTCACGGCAAAATGAAGAAAAATTGAGCAATAGTGGATTTTTCAGCTGTCCCGATTCGGGATGACCCTCATCCCATGGGACGACTTTAATCCCGATTCGGGACGGACTCCATCCCGATTCGGGACGACATAGCTGTAGTGTCTTTTCAGCTTCTTCTTTCTTTGGCTATATAGGAATGCTTTTTATCAGTTTAGAACGGACCTCTTTTCATTTCCAAAGAACCCTAAGCCTAGTATTAGGATAATATTACTCTTTTCATTCTCTATTTTGGAAGATTTACTCTTGTTCTTGCTACAATTTCCAATCGGTAATCATTTCAATTAGTTTTAATTCTTATTCATCTTTTATGTTCTTCATTGTTTATTTTCATTTCTAGTATTGATTTTATTAGTTTCCCTTTTTCCATATCAATCATTATGCATTTCATTATCAATTGTTTATTTCGTGTGAATTTAATTATGAGTAGCTAATTCCGTTACTAGGGTCAAGGGGGATCGATGGGTAGAATTTAAGTTCTTGTTGAATATTTGATGAATTCATATATATGCTAGTGCCTTGTTACCATGCTCTAAAAGACGATTAATTTGTTAAAGGCCACAACTTGTTAATCGAACTAGGAAAATTTCAGTTCATGTGCGAGAGCCGAGTTGAGATTAGACCCGCATGTGATTCGGTAGGAAGCCTAATAAGTAGCGAGAGCCCGTTAGTGTCTTCCTAGGTTGATTTCGATCCGAGAGGACGTATTATAGCCAACTAGCATGTTTGTGTGTTTATCGATTATTCTTGCGTGATCATTTGTCTGCTCATTGTGAACCCATAGCCCTAGATTTTCCTTTAATTCATTAGTTCATATTTTGTTTACGTACTTCTAGCTTTAGTTAAATCAATCAAACCAGCCATTTGAGCAATTAAGAATCGCCATAGCTTCTAACAGTTTGACCTTCTCCCTGTGGATATGATACCCTACTTACCACTGATTATCTTGTTAGTAGTACTAGGATAATCTTGATTTGGTAATACGACTTTAGCCACATTAAATTTGGCGTCGTTGCCGGGGAGACGGTTTTTCATGTTTTTTAGCTTGTTTCTTTTTTGCTCTCTTTCGTCTCAAGGAATTAAAACTCCTTGAGATTGATCTCACTTTCCTATTGTAGTTTTGCTTATGCCCAGGTCTTTCCGGTCATCAGAGCTTACTCCGTTCGATCCTGAACCCGAGAAAACCTTTCGCAGGCGACGACAATTTTGGAGAGAGATTTCTGCAGCTCCTTATCTCGAGACTTTGGAAGCTATTCATACCGAATTCGTAGCTGAGAATCAGTCCTTTCAAGAAGAAAATCAATCTCAGTCCGAGATCATTTTACCACCCCCTCCGATCATAAAAATGCCGAAGCTTTCTAGTCATTCGGAGCCCGAGCAAATTGCTCTTCCTAAGTTGGTTAAACGACCAACTGCCACCCAAGGTACATTCGAGATTCGCCCCGCCTTTATTAGCTTGGTGGAGAAGAATCAATTTGGTGGTGACCCGAAGAAGGATCCTCACAAGCATAAGCGGATTTTTACTGATTATTGCTCCACGATTCCACTTCCGGCTGGAGTAACTCAAGAAGAAGTCATGGAGATGCTCTTCATGTTCTCACTACGAGATTCCGCTAGGGAGTGGATAACGGACCTTGATAAAGTCACCAAGGGGATCACCGATTGGAATTCTCTTGCCCTTGCCTTCTACAACCACTATTACCCTCCACAAAAGACGAACATGCTCCGGAGTCAAATCACCAATTTTCGTCAAACTCCGAACGAAAATATTCATGAAGCGTGGGAGCGGTTCAAGAAGCTTGTGAAGGAATGCCCGCACCATGGTTTTCAGGTTTGGTTCCTTTGTAACCAATTTTATAACGGGTTGTATGATGATTGCAGGAGTACACTTGATTCGGCATGTAATGGGCGATTCCAATGTAACGTGCATGATGATAAGGCTTGGCAAACAATAGAAGAGATGGCATCTCATCACTCCCGATGGGGTAATCCACGTGATAATACTCGATCAAATTCCGGTGAAAGTGGGTCCCCTAATGCCGTGGCCGTTCAATTAGCCGCTTTGGCTAAGAGATTTGATGCATTTGAAGTGTCAAATTCTCAAGGGGGAGGAGGCATGCATCAAGTACATGCCACGCAAGAGTATGCATGTATGCGATGTGGTGCCGCGGACCACCAAGCTCAGGGTTGTCTAGGCTCCATAGAACAGGTGAATGCATTCCATTCTATGCGCCCACGCTTTTCATATATGAACCAATCGGGCTATGATGCATCTCTTTTGTCTTACAGGAGTACTAATGTCTTGAACCCGCCTATTACACCACCCTATGTGCCCCCGCACAAGCAGCATCTCCAGAATCAACAGAATTTCCAGAATCAAGGGAATTTTCAGAACCAGCAGAATTTCGGTAATCAAAGGAATTTCCAAAATCAGGTAAATTTTCAGCAGCAACCTCACTCGGGTCAACATCAACAAAATTTTGGCAATACTAATCAGAACTTTGGGAATTCTCATCAGAATTTCGATACTAGTAATCAGAATTTCGGTACTAGTCAGCAGAATTTTGGCCAATCCTCCGCACAAGCTCAAGGTAATTCTTCTTCTTCGAGTTCTAATGAAATGGCTGAGCTTCGTAATATGATTCAGATGATGGCCAAGGCCCAGGACTCTATGATGGCACAAATGCAAAAGAATGATCAAGCTAAGGATAATGCCATCAAGAATTTGGAGAATCAAGTGGGACACCTTGCCGCGTCACAAGCAACGCGTCAACAAGGTAAACTTCCTTCTCAAGGTGATCAACAACATGATACGGCTAATGCGATCACTCTTCGTAGTGGCACACACTATGAGGGTCCGTCGATGCCTAAGGACGATACACCGGCCGAGAAGGAGGAGGTTCTAGTGGAAGATGTCAATGACGATGTTATTGTGGAAACTCCAAGTGAAGATCAAGTTCCACCACCCACTACTCCCGTTCCCACCCCGACTAGTCCAACAATTCAAGTACCATTCCCGGGTCGATTGAAGAATCGGAAGGAGACTACCCAATTTGGCAAGTTCATGGAGGTTGTAAAGAATTTGCAGGTTACGGTCCCATTTACCGAGCTCATTATGCAGGTCCCATCTTATACCAAATTTATGAAGGACATCTTGATTCGGAAGAGAAGCATTGGTGAGGTAGAAACCGTCACTCTTACTGCAGAGTGTAGTGCATTTTTACAGAACAAAGCCCCACCAAAGCTAAAGGACCCCGGTAGTTTCTCGATTCCTTGCACCATAGGCACCTTATCGATTGATAAAGCTTTATGTGATTTAGGTGCTAGTGTAAGTGTCATGCCTTACTCTGTTTGTGAAAAACTTAATATGGGTCCTCTTAAGTGTACTAGTGTCACTTTGCAGATGGCGGATCGTTCCATAAAACGCCCTTTGGGAGTTTTAGAAGACGTGCCCGTTAGAGTTGGAAAATTTTTTATCCCGGTTGATTTTATCGTCCTTGACATGGCCGATGACACCCAAATTCCCATAATTTTGGGAAGGTCATTTTTGCACACCGCCGGCGCGGTGATCGATGTCAAGAACGGTAAACTGACCTTGGAAGTGGGTGGAGACACCATTGTTTTCTGCTTAGATAGTACACTTAAGAACCCGATGCTAACGGATTTTTGTTGCATGATAGATGTTATTGATGTTGTAATTCATGATTCTATGGAGGCGTTCCTTATACGGGACCCCTTAAAAGCTCTGATATGTTTGGAAGCGTGTGCAGGTGATGCTTTCGTTGACTCTGCTGTCGTTGATGCCTTGGAAGCTACTTTGGAAGGAAGGATGCTCACGGAGGAGCAAGGTGTCGATGTAACCAACATCATCCACACCTCATTTGCTATTGACATAACCGTTCCGGAGCGTAAGCCACTTCCGTCTCACCTAAAATATGCCTTTTTAGACGATACCGAGAGCTTCCCCGTGATTGTAAGTGCTGATTTAACCGAGCAACAACTTTCTGATTTGTTAGTTGTTTTGAAGAAAAATAGGAAAGCTTTGGGGTATAGTCTTGATGACTTGAAGGGAATCAGTCCCGATTTCTGTATGCATAGAATTAATCTTGAAGAAGGTCATCGTCCTTGTGTCCAGGGTCAACGTAAGTTGAACCCGAATATGCAAGAGGTTGTTAAAAAGGAAGTTATGAAATTGTTGGATGCGGGAACCATTTATGCGGTTCCCGATTCAAAGTGGGTGAGTCCGGTACAAGTTGTACCTAAGAAAGGAGGGACTACTGTGGTCCCGAATGAGAAGAATGAATTAATCCCTACACGAATTGTGACGGGATGGAGAATGTGCATAGACTATAGAAAGTTGAACACCGCCACACTTAAAGACCATTTCCCATTGCCCATTATCGACCAAATGCTTGAGAGACTAGCTTCTCACAAGTATTTTTGCTATTTAGATGGATATTCGAGATTTTTCCAAATCCCGATACACCCGGCTGACCAAGAAAAGACTACGTTCACTTGTCTATATAGCACTTTCGTATATCGCAGGATGCCATTCGGGCTATGTAACGCACCCGCCACCTTTCAAAGATGCATGATGAGCATCTTTTCCGACTACATCAAGTCCATCATGGAAGTGTTTATGGACGACTTTAGTGTATATGGTATGAGTTTTTCAGCTTGTCTAGCTAACTTGGATGCCATTTTAAACCGATGTGTCGAGGTTAGTTTGGTCTTGAATTGGGAGAAGTGCCATTTTATGGTCACTGAGGGTGTTGTTTTGGGTCATGTGGTCTCCGAAAAGGGCATTCAAGTGGATAAAGCAAAGGTGCAAGTGATTGAGCAATTGCCCTTGCCGGTTAATGTGAAGGGAGTGAGAAGTTTCCTTGGTCATGCGGGATTTTATCGCCGCTTTATCAAGGACTTTTCCAAAATTGCTAAGCCACTTACACAATTGCTCCTAAAGGATGCCCCTTTCGATTTTACTGATGAGTGTGTGGAAGCTTTTAACAGGATTAAGCAGGCCCTCATTTTTGCTCCGATTATTCAGTCACCGGATTGGAATTTGCCATTCGAGATAATGTGTGACGCGAGTGATTATGCTGTGGGAGCGGTTTTGGGCCAAAGAAAGGACAAAGTCTTGCATGCTATATATTATGCTAGTAAAACACTTGATAATGCTCAAGTTAACTATGCAACTACCGAGAAGGAATTGCTAGCTATAGTGTATGCTTTGGAAAAGTTCAGAACCTACTTGGTTGGATCGGAAGTCATTGTTTTCACCGATCATGCGGCTCTCAAGTACCCTTGCTAAGAAAGAAGCGAAGCCCCGATTACTTCGATGGATCCTCCTCCTCCAAGAGTTTGATTTATCGATCCGGGATAAGAAGGGAGCGAAAAATGCCGTTGCATATCATTTATCGAGGCTTAGAGTTGAGGAGGCAGAAGTTGTCATCCCCATAGATGACTCTTTTCCCGATGATTCTCTTATGGCCTTAACTACCGGTGAAAGCGAAGGACCTTGGTATGCGGATTATGCTAATTATTTAGTTGGCAAGGTATTACCTTCTTATCTTTCTTATCAGCAAAAGAAAAAATTTCTACATGATGTTCGACAATTTTTCTGGGATGACCCTTATTTATTTAAGGAGTGTGCCGATGGTATTTTCCGTCGATGTGTCCCTCAATGGGAAGTTCGAGGAGTTCTGGAGAGTTGTCATTCATCGTCATATGGTGGCCATCATGGACCGAGCTGAACCACGGCTAAGGTCCTCCAGTCGGGTTTTTATTGGCCAACCTTATTCCGAGATGCCCAAGCTTTTATTATGTCCTGCGACGCATGTCAAAGGACCGGTAATATTTCTAGGAGGCATGAGATGCCTCAAAATGGGATTCTCGAGGTAGAAATTTTTGATGTCTGGGGTGTGGATTATCAAGGCCCGTTCCCGTCATCCAAGGGCAACCGATATATTTCGGTTGCGGTTGATTATGTCTCCAAGTGGGTGGAGGCGGTAGCATCTCCTGGTAATGATGCTAGAACGGTAATTTCTTTGTTCAAAAAGATCATTTTCCCCTGCTTTGGTGTTCCAGGGCGATTATTAGTGATGGCGGAAGCCATTTTCATGAGAAGCGACTTGATGCTTTACTTGCTAAGTACGGTGTCTCTCACCGTAACGGTCTTGCCTACCACCCTCAAACGAGTGGGCAAGTTGAGGTGTCCAATAGGGAAATCAAGTCTATTCTCCAGAAGGTCGTGTCAAAAGCTCGAAAGGATTAGAGCTCTAAGCTAGATGATACATTATGGGCTTATCGCACCGCCTTTAAAACGCCTATTAGTACTTCACCTTACCGATTGGTTTATGGCAAGTCATTCCATTTGCCCGTCGAGCTTGAGTACAAGGCTTGGTGGGCGATCAAGGAGCTTAACTTGGATCCACATTTGAGTGGGGAGAGGAGACTCATGCAATTGAATGAGTTAGAGGAATTCCGTCTTGGTGCCTATGATAGTGCTCGGGTTTACAAGGAGCGCACCAAGCGATGGCATGACAAGCATATCCTTGATCGTGAATTCAACGTCAGGGATAAGGTATTATTATTCAACTCTAGACTCCGGTTGTTCCCCGGAAAACTCAAATCCCGTTGGTCCGGTCCTTTTTCCGTCACCCAGGTTGGTAAATTTGGCTCGATCGAAATTGAGAATGATTCGGGTGAACGTTTTAAAGTGAACGGCCAACGTTTGAAAATCTACAAGGACGGAGCTCACATTGGGGCGATTGAAGTTATTCAACTTCATCCCGCTCATCCATCTCTCTGATTTGAGGTAATCAAGTCGTGCGGGACTATAAACCAGCGCTACCGGGAGGCAACCCGATTCTGTATATATTTTATTTTTATTTTATTTTATTTTAGTTTTAGAACTTTGAGTGATGTGAGGGAGGGATTTGACGTAGTTTTATTGAGGTTGTTCCAGGTTTCCGAGTCGCGTAATGCTTATAAGGAGATTTGCCTACTTGGATGATTTGATTGTGGTCCCTATTAGGGACGATGGTGGTCCCTAATAGGGACCATAATTCACTAAAAAAAAAGGAGAAGTGCGAGCATATGAAGGAAAGGGAGGAGATTCGTCCCAGCAAGATGATCTCGTCCCGGGTTGCACTATGGTGATCCCGATTCGGGATTAAACTCATCCCTATTCGGGCCGGATGACCTGTAGAATATAACTTCACCACTCTATCAATTTAAAAAAAAACCAAAACAAAGGTCAATAGCAGTATCACGTACTACTACTCTTCTTCATCCTCCTCCTTCCCCAAATTCAAGCACCAATTTCATCACCATCATCCCCCTCCATTCTCATCCTCCTTCATTATCCGACTTTCTGTTTCAACTCTCGCTAATCACTCTCGCCTCACGGATTTCGCGGATTTCGTTTGTGGGTCGTCAGATTTTGTGGTTTTCGTCGCGCGAACAGGTGTTAGGGTCAAATTTGGGGCGTTTTTGGGTCGATTCCGGCGAGTTGCTAGTGCAGTTGATCGAGAACTGCCTGATTGTTTCAATTCTCACAAGATTCAGGTGTTTTCTTTCCCTAATTGCTTCAATTTCACCAATTCACATAATTAGGGTTTGTGAGCATCGATTTTCCTGATTGATTTTTCATGGATTTGGTCAGTTAAATAGGTTAATTAACACTTCATTGCTGTTTTTCGACTTATTTGGTGCATCAATTTTGCGATTTTGCGATCTCTATTTCTGGGTTCTTTTGTAGGACGGAAATTTGGGATTTTTGTGCTCTGCTTCTGATTCTGTGTTGTTTCGATTTCTTTGGGTTCTCAGCCTATCTCGATTCTGAGTCCTTAAGTCTGAGCTTCTTTTTCCGACCTAGCTTTCACAATGGCAAAGGCTAAAAGGGGGACTAAGAGGCCTAGTTCTAGTCGTTCGGGGGTTAGGAACCCTCTACCGATGCACCTAGTCCGCCATTATGGCATGACCCCGACCATCCAACCATCATTTTTGGTTCCGAAGCACAATGGCTTTGTTACCAAAGGCTAAAGAAGCTCCCCATTCGACCCACAATCTTCTTAGATAGTGAGATGCTTACTACTCTAGGCATTCTTGACCAGACTAGAGCCCTTTTCGAGGGCGTTGGGATGCAATCTTTCTTCTCTATGTTTCATTCCACTTATGCAGGTCTCACTTTGGAGTTCCTAAGCTCATTCAACTTTGTCAAGCCGAAGCAAAAAAATGACACTTACCGTATCACGTTTCGAGTGCTTAATGTGGGCTATGATCGTTCATTCGAGGACTTTTGTGAGCTTTTCGAACTTGCATGTCACTTGGAATTATCGGCCCCTGAGTCATTTGATGCTCATGTGCTTTGGAGTTGTTTAGGAGGGGCTGATTTTGAGGACTATAGTCACCTTCGTAGTGTTTCTATCCACCACCCGGTTCGCCGCATTCGGCAGCGTTTCATCGCCTCCACTATCCTAGGGAGGCCGGAACCCAGTAATGTACGACTCACCGAGCTTGAATTTTTAGGCTCCTACCTCAATGTGCAACGTCAAGCTCCGTTCAACATCAATATTGCCTACTACTTTGCATCGCACCTTCAATCCCAAGCACATAGTACTCGAACGAAAGCAATTTGTGTAGGTGGGCTCATTACTCATCTAGCTTTAGGGTGGACGCCATTTACGGAAGATGGTCTAAAACCACTCGAGGGACGTGCATACATTGACCTTAACTACCTACAGTCGCTCCCTTGGTGTCGTCCGATTGAGGGGGAACGACAACAGTGGCTTATTAACGGTTCGGGTTCCATTGCTTTACCATCCCGACAGCCTTTACCCCAATTAGAACGGCTCACAGTAGTCGCGCCCCCGGCAACCCTTACCGATTTTACACCTCCTTCCTATTGCCTACCTATCGGAGGGGTAGTTCAACCCGAGCTTACGTATGCAAGGCGTCCTGCTCCGACACAGCCCCAAGGTCCTCCGTCGTTCACTCTTATTTCTACTACTCCATCTGACACGAGTGGATTCTCCGACGTCATGGCCTACTTACGGGTAATTCATAATGACCAAGCCCGTGCCCTACGCCCTTGGTATGCTGAAGCCGCGAGGCGAGGTTGGGTACACGAGTCTGACGAGTATCCTAGTTGGTATTCATGGTCTCAGGTTGATAATTCTGCTTCTGGCAACGTTCGTACTGGTACTTCTCGGGGTGATGCATTAGACACTGAAGTCGGGGTCACTAACCCCGACGCGGATGACATGGTTGACTGATTCAGGTGGCATTCTAGCCACCATCCTCCCCCCGTTGTTGCTGATTTGGGGGAGACCCAGCTTTGTAAATAGGTATTTCTCTTTTATTTTCTTTATTTTATTTCAGTTTATGATTCTCTCCTTTGACTTGGTTCTCTTGTGGCTTTGTTGTGCTGTGGACCCAATGTTTTAAGCTACAATGAGGACATTGTATAGTCTGGTTTGGGGGGAATGGTGTCGAGTCTTGTATTATATTTAGTTTCAAAAAAAAATCTCAAAAAAATTAGTTGTGGGTTTGTTGCTATCCCGTTGTGCTTATCCCCTTGCATAGCTTTGCGGTTTTCCGTTCTTATCTCCTTTTAAGCTTGGTTATCAGGATTTGTACATTTTGGTGATGTTTTGGCATTTTTATATGTGATGATAAGACTAAGACAAAGTATACTTGATCTTTGACGTTGGTAAGCTACAAAATGCGAGTTTTAGAGCCTTTTGGATCGATTCATGTTTAATCGATCGTTTTTAGGTGATAGTAGGTCTCCTCGTAGTATGCGTTGCATAATTATGCACATGAATGGTTTTTGTTCCATTTTTCGTGATGTTTTTTATCAGTTTGCACTTGAAGCTATATTGTTGTTTTCTCACATGATATATCTTAGCCTTTTGAGCCCACATGCTTATTTTTATATCCCACAATATTTAGCTACAAATATCATGCCTACCTTATTAAACTAGTTATTGTCGGATGCGTTATGGGTGCTCATTAAAGTTATTATGGTGAATGTTGATAATAATGTGAGAATTGTTTTCCCGGGATTGTTGATTCCCGAGGTTTCTTTTGTGGAAAAATGAAAAATGAAGTTGAAAGAAAAAAAATGTTGAAAAAAAAAGGTTTGAAAAAAAAAACAAGAAGAAAAAGTGAAAGAAAATATAATGTTACTTCCAAGTTGTTTATAATTGTTACTGAATCGGGAAGTGATGTTGGTTGAAGTTATAATTCCGATACATATGATGTTTTGTATTGATGTAATAAAGACTAAGTGGTGTTTGTTGTGGTTTGAGTATTCTTAGCGTGTTTGGATTGTTGCTAGTTTAACCTTTAGCTCCACATGTCCATAACGTTTGTCCACCTTCTACCCTTACCCGAGCCTTCTCTTGTTCTTTTCTTAGCTTCTTTTGTGCAAATTGTGATAAATTGTCTATGAAATTGGGAATATTTATCATCCTACGTCGCGGGCGCATTCTTATGAGTCGTAGTAGGTGAGTGTTCTCACAATATACTACCCGTTCACAAAATGAGTGAAGAGTGAACCCGTGAGGAGTCCGATGTCAATAAAGATCATGCAAGAGTTGAAATGTCTTCGTACTTGTCTCCCTCATATTTTTGCCATGTAATTCTAAACCATTTGCGCTATCTGTCATCCCGTGTTTGAATTGAGATTGAATTGTGAACTTGCTAGAGCTTGTAAATGGGATTTGTCATTTCTGGGATACTTGGTTTTGTTTACCGCTCTTGTTTTGTCATGTTTGATGATGCTTGCTTGAGGACAAGCAAGAGTTCGGTTTGGGGGATTTTGATGTATTAATATTTTATATGATTTTATCCTCTTTTTCCCATGTATTTATCGTGTTAAATGCGCTCTTAGGAGCGGTTTTGGGAACTAATATTCTCTTCTAGTGTGTTTTGTAGTGTTTTGTTGGTTTTGTAGGAAATAGTCGATATGGACGCCTTTTCCCTTTCATCGTAGCTCACATGGAGGTCGGTGACTATTTATCCACAAGCTAGGTGTTGCTATCGAGGTTGCGTGGATGTCATGAAGTGATCCCGAGTCAAGTTGGAACCATATCATGAAGTCTAGAAGATTAGAGGAGTCCTTTTTGTTGGTCCCGAGGTCCGTTCCTAGGGATGGACGCCGTCCCTATTGCCTCACTCACGGCAAAATGAAGAAAAATTGAGCAATAGTGGATTTTTCAGCTGTCCCGATTCGGGATGACCCTCATCCCATGGGACGACTTTAATCCCGATTCGGGACGGACCCCATCCCGATTTGGAATGACATAGCTGTAGTGTCTTTTCAGCTTCTTCTTTCTTTGGCTATATAGGAATGCTTTTTATCAGTTTGGAACGGACCTCTTTTCATTTCCAAAGAACCCTAAGCCTAGTATTAGGATAATATTACTCTTTTCATTCTCTATTTTGGAAGATTTACTCTTGTTCTTGCTACAATTTCCAATCGGTAATCATTTCAATTAGTTTTAATTCTTATTCATCTTTTATGTTCTTCATTGTTTATTTTCATTTCTAGTATTGATTTTATTAGTTTCTCTTTTTCCATATCAATCATTATGCATTTCATTATCAATTGTTTATTTCGTGTGAATTTAATTATGAGTAGCTAATTCCGTTACTAGGGTCAAGGGGGATCGATGGGTAGAATTTAAGTTCTTGTTGAATATTTGATGAATTCATATATATATGCTAGTGCCTTGTTAACATGCTCTAAAAGACGATTAATTTGTTAAAGGCCACAACTTGTTAATCGAACTAGGAAAATTTCAGTTCATGTGCGAGAGCCGAGTTGAGATTAGACCCGCATGTGATTCGGTAGGAAGCCTAATAAGTAGCGAGAGCCCGTTAGTGTCTTCCTAGGTTGATTTCGATCCGAGAGGACGTATTATAGCCAACTAGCATGTTTGTGTGTTTATCGATTATTCTTGCGTGATCATTTGTCTGCTCATTGTGAACCCATAGCCCTAGATTTTCCTTTAATTGATTAGTTCATATTTTGTTTACGTACTTCTAGCTTTAGTTAAATCAATCAAACCAGCCGTTTAAGCAATTAAGAATCGCCATAGCTTCTAACAGTTTGACCTTCTCCCTGCGGATACGATACCCTACTTACCACTGACTATCTTGTTAGTAGTACTAGGATAATCTTGATTTGGTAATACGACTTTAGCCATATCAAAGGGTAGGGTAGTGTAGTATTTATACGTAGGAGATAATTTGGAGATTGAGTCTTGGTCCGTTTTCGTACAAATGTTTTTCTTTCTTTCTTAGAAAGTTAAAATATAAGATTATGGAATTAAAATAATGGAAACTGTAAAATTTATTTTTTTTAAAAAGAAATTGGTGAGACGGTAAGGAAAATAGACGATAAATAGTTTTATGGACAATACTTATAAGAAATTATTATTTTAAGAATTCGATAAATTAATTCTAAATGTTTACGAGACAAGAAAATGTTAAAACGACAGATCGTTATTTAAAAATATTTTCGAGTTTTAAACTTTGTTTAATGAAAGATAAAAAATTTAATAATTCGATAAATAAATTCTCACGTTTTCAATACGGAATAATTTTTAATTTAAAGTCACGAAAATAATTTTTCAAACGTTAAACTTGTTTAAAATTTTAACACTATTTGAAAAATACGGGGTGTTACATAGTTAACGTCAGAAAGTTGACTTCGGGTCACCAGAAGTTAGATTTAAGTAGTTTTTAACTAGAAAAATGAAAATAAAAGGTAGTTTAATGTCAAAAAAATAAATAAAAGGTAGTTGCGTGCTCACAAAACGCCCTAAATAAATGGTAATTTATGACAAAAAACTCTTACTCGTATTTTTTATCTAGAATATTTTTTACCCACTTAACGCTTAAAAAGTGCAACTCACTATATAACTAAATCAATATATATTAATAAAGCATGAACTTTTCGAGCGATTTGATTGGTCCAAATTTTTTAATATATATTTTTAAATTAAATAAAGAATATAAAAATTCGTATATGAAAAAAAAATACTAATCCACCTAAGACTCGATTTTTTTTATAATTTAAATAAAGAATATAGGGATTTGTATAGGAAAAAAACAATCCTACTCTATTTAAGACTCTAAATATTATCACTATATAAACCGACGATTATCACCTCATAATGCAACAAAAATTGGACCCCGATAGCATGAAACGCTTAATCTATTATGTTTGATAATTGTTTTACTATTTATTTATTTACCCTCAAAAAATATAAAATTGAATTTTTGAATTTTTTAAATAATTGTTATTAATAATATTATAGTTTTAATATATTTTTTAATTTAAATGAAGAATATATAAAAATTTGTGTAGGGACAAAAAATAATTCTACATGAGTATTATGATGAGGTGATGAAATTCTATATGAATAAGAACAATAATTCGTTCTTAGATACGGAGTATTAATCAACAATCTTTTGAATCCTATAAAAGTTCTTAAGATTACAAACTTAGATAAGAATTATCTCACATCAAAAAATTATGATGATTTTATATAAATAAAAGTAATAATTCATTCTTAGATACTCCTGTCAAGTGTCAACCAACAATCTTTAATTTTGACTCTTAAAAATACTCATAAGCTTATAAGAGTAGTCATTCGTCAAATTATGATGTAAAATTATTTCTTGAGAAAAAAGGAGTGACATTTAGTGTAAATAGATGAAAGATATGAGGATTATAAGGTAAAGACTTTTGCCAAAAGGGGAACGTAAAGAATTGATTGGATTGTCCATTTTACTAAGTAGTGTAAAGAATTGAATGGATGAGATGGGGTATATAATTAAGAGTAATCATTCGTCTTTAGATATCAACTTGAAGACTATAAAATATGTAAAATTATCCCACATCGAAAAATTATATAAGGTTATTTAATTCCATTAACATAATTCAGAGTAATCATTTGTTTTTAAATATCAACCTAAAATCTTTTGAGTCCTAAAAAGAGTTGCTAAGACTATAAACTTAAGTAGAATTATTCACATTGAAAAAGTATGATGATAAAAAAAACAAGAGAAATTATTCGTTTTTAGATATTAACCAAATATCTTTTGAATATTATAACAACTCTTAAGGCTATCTATGAGTTGAAGTAAAATTATTTCACATCGAAAAATTATAATAAGTGATAAAATTCGATTATATAAATAAAAATAATCTAACACTAATCGAATTTAGGAGTGATAACCTATCATCGTAATCTTTTATTAGATCAATTATTTATACATTTATTATGTAAGAATTAAACACGTCTCTTTATATTATCATGAAATTTGATTACTTATATCGCTATATACACTCTACGTAAAGTACTCCCTCCATTCATATCCACTTGTCACATATTCCTCTTTAGTCCATTCAAATTCATTTATCATATTTACTTTTTGGTCAATCATTATGACACTTTTACCCTTACTTTATTCCTCTTTATCCTTCTTATGACCCACCTTATATCCTTCTTATGTACTTTAATAATTTTATATTCATCTCCTAAAATTTTGTGCAAAAAGCATATGTGACAAGTGCATATGAATGGAGGGAGTATGTTTTTGAATTATCTATGAATGTCAAATTAGGTATCCTACTTCACATAAATACGTAAATATTATTTGTCATTTTATGTATTAGTTATTACACTTACGACAACGACTACGATGACAACAACGATATTGTTGAATGCAAAACTAATAGAGCATTAATAAATACTCCTCCGAGTTTTTATCTTTTTCCCTATTTCTTTTTTGAGCTGAGTTGAATTTTTTTTTTTCTTTTTAGGCTATCAATGTATGGTGCACATTTACTATTGGGTCAATCAGGTCGGGTTCGGGTCGGCCAGCTTCGGGTCATGTCACTTTCGGGTTACGGAAATCGGGTTGACTTCAGGTCGGACCGGGTCATTTCAGGCTTGAGTCATTTTCGGGTTTGCTATTTTCAACTTTTTTAGGGATATCAATCCGTTTTCTATAATAATTATCGGATCATTTTGGGTTACCCTGGGTCAATTCGGGTTACGGGTCAACCTCGGGTCTTCAGTTCGTGTGTCGGGTCGGGTTCGGGTTGGCTTTTTCGGGTCGGGTCATTTGGGTCGGGTCAGTTTTAATTTGTTAAGTCTAACTACAACGTGCGCCTTTGATTTAATTTGACGTTTAACTCAGACATTACCTCCCTATAAACAACGTACGGAGTATGTGGTAATATTCTTTTACTGTTAGGCGTACTCTTACCTTCGACTTATTTTCTTCTGTTGCATAGTCATACCAATTTATACAATTATCCAATTGTCACTACCAATATCACTAAAAATCGGCCCGTGCAACGCACGGGCTTTCCAACTAGTACAGTAGTAAAAGTAAAAATACAACCCCTAAAAAAAGAGTAAAAATACAGTACCACATACTCCCTGCGTTCACTATCTTTTGTCCAATTTCATTAAAATATTTCTCACAAATATTGATAAAATAAGGAAAAAGATAATGAACAGATGGGTAGTATCTTATTTTCAAAATTTTAGATTTTAGATAGATCTCAATCCAACCCATTTAGGATCTATTTACAAAATACTCCAACCCTAACCTAGACCCAACCCAATTCAAAAGTAAATTTTGTGTCATGTTTGGGTTCATGTCAACTCAATTACTAAAATGGGTCACAGTCTCAGATAGGGATGACAACGGACCGGATCCGGACCGGATCCGCACTCCTAGTAGCGGATCCGGATCCGGTCCGGATCCGACGGATCTCAAAAATGTAGATCCAGATCCGGATCCGCCGGATCTAGACCGGATCCGGATTGGATCCGCGGATCCAATTTCTTACTTAAATTCTACAAATTTTTTAATTAATACGTATTTACGACCATATTAATTTTCATAATTTTACAAATAAAATTGAATATAAAGATTCATAATCAAAGATTAATAAATTAAAAAAAAAGAGTCTTAGAAATAACCAAAAAAATACAAATTAAAGTTCTAAGTTTTTTATTATTGTTAATTTTTTTTAATAAAATGAATTTGCGGATCCGGATTTATTTATTAAGATCCAGATCCGGATCCGTTTAAAGATAGCGGATCTGGATCCATATCCAACGGATCTCAAAATTTAGGATCCATATCCGATCCGTGCGGACCGGATCTTGCGGATCCGGATCGGATCCCGGATCCGTTGCTATCCCTAGTCTCAAACAAGCTAATTTTTGGTCAACCCACTAACTTTGGGTCAGATTCGTGTCGTACTGACGTGTTGGATGCGTGTCGTCCTAACATGCTAACTTTGAATCAGATTTGTGTCGTACTTACCGTGTTGTGTCATTGAGATTGTTTTCTTAAGTAGCCGGCTAGACTCCAACTCCGTATATTACTTGTATAGGATTAAAAAAACACAAATCATAGCGTTCAATCGTTTTACTGTGCTATAGAGTTTAAAGTTAGCAATTAACTGTAAAAAATGATCCCTTTATGTTAGTTAACTCGCCTAAAATGATCACTTTTACCGTAAATTATCCATGTCGCACAGCAAACGATACACAAAAAAAAAAAAGCGTATGGGTGAGCATATTAAAATGAACTTTCTAATCACCTTGGTCAACTCTAGGATTAAAAAATTATGGGTTGACCTTGTGTTGATAGTTAGAGAGTAGTTGGTTACGTACAACTGAGTGATAGACTAATAAGGCTTCAGAGTTCAGACGCCTACCAACTGCTTTACAAACTTAGATTGCGAATCCTTGACTATTCTCTTCTTCAATGCCAGTCGTCTCCCAATTTCCTCCGTTTCCGATTTCAGAGACGCGTCAATGAGCTGAATACGATGGCTGACTTCCTCGGGAGTTTTCTCATAAATTGTAGGACGGAAAATTCTTGGCCCCTCCATTATCTTCTTTTCTTCACAGGATAGCAATTTCCGCTTCTTCTGCTTATCCCGAGTAATAGACATCCTTTTGAAAAGCATGAGGTTCTTCCATAAAGATGGTTTTCTTTCCGTTTCAGCGCATGTGGCGTTTCCTACCTCGGTTTTCACATCAGTATCATCAAATAAGGAAAGGCTCTCCAATTGTTTGACAATCTCATTAGCTGTAGGGCGGCTTAAGAGATAATCCACTCCCAGACAGTCCATTGCGAGAGCAAACAGTTTGTGCTCATCGTCGCTATTGAAGAATGGATGACTTGAGAAACTCTCGTGAACGGAGGACTTTGATTTAAATGCTTCTTCCACATGTTTATAAAGGAAACATCTAACCACTAGGTACATGTCTCGTTTGCATATGAGTGACAGTAGCAGAACACCAAAAGCAAAGATATCAGACTGTGGAACCACCGAACCTGGCAAATTTTAAAGTAGCAAAATTACAAGGAAGAAAAGTTCCAGCCAATTTCACAGGACACCTTCTACATAGGCGTTTGAACTTTGAAGTACAGCAATTACTTTTTTTCAGGCAACGCCAGATAACAAGAGAGACCCCTACTATATTTGCTTGCTAGCAAGTTCCACAACAACGACAACAACATCAGAGCTTTAGTCCCAAAAAGATTTGGGGTCAAACATGAATCATTAAATGAAATTGTCAAGTCATCTCCTTAAAATAGAATTTTAAAAAAATCCAAATTGCAATATAAATATATAATACAGTCATACACATACTCTTTCCTTTCATTTGGGCTTTGCTACATTTTTCAAAATATGGAAGCGGATTTTGGAAGATGCTGTAAAGCATTGGCAATAAATTTCAACTTGAACTCGCCTATATTCAACAACAAAAAATTAAACCTACTATAATAGTCATCGTTCTTTAAAACTCAGTTATTTGCTGGGTCCGTTTACTCAAAGTTTAAACAACTAATTATGACTAGATGTGTCATGCTAAATTCTCTGTAACCTCTCATGAGAGAAACATGTTACACAAATCCGATTGCTTTTGGAAACAAAATGCATAATAATCATAGTCACAATGACAGTCATAATATTATTATTTATGAAACTTCCATAATAAATAATAATAATAATAATAACAACAACAACAAAATGCAAGTTCCGTTTCATTAAAAAAAAAAAAAAAAAAATAATAATAATAATAATAATAATAATAATAATATCATTATTATTTATAATATTGATATACAAACAACACATACCTACTGTCTGTATAAGATATGAGTCAGTGTAGTCTATTGAGCCAATTTGACGCTGATTCCAAGCAGATATCTGTCCAGACAGAACTTGGCCATGGAGCATTGAAAAATCATATAGAATTGGCTTCTTGTCCTAGGATTAGCAAAAGAAAAGCACAATAACCTCCAATGAAAAAAGAAAAAGAAAAAAAAGGTCCCACAAATCCGATTGCTTTCGTAAACAATATGCAAAAGGGAATTAATGCTGCCTATAACGAATACGCACAATACACGTAGAGAACAAACCTGATCAATCATTATATGAGCTCCAGATAAGTTAGATAGGACATAGTGCTGTTCCTTCCCATGCAATAGAGCAATAGTGCGTGCCAAATCCAGTGCAACAACTATTCTATCTTTCCACTCCAACCATTCTACATAGAAAAATAGAGTAAGCAATGACTAAAGAGTCCATCTGAGATTGTGAGTACGGAACAATACCAAAAGTTACATAGAATACTTTATGAACCTGCTTTTGCATACCAGAAAATCTCATGGGACATTAAATACAACAATGACAGCATCACCAAGTACCTCATGGGATCCCCACTAATTGCGAGGTAGCCTTACCCATGTAGCCACGTGTTAGTAACACAGAGGTTGTTTCCAAATAACCCCACAATATGGGAAATTAAATGCCAAAAATAATTATAAATCCTTTTAGTGTAAGCTACTCTGACATAAAAGAAAAGAAAGGGAAAAGAAATAAAGGAAAAGGGCGGGGGGAAAAGGGCTAACCAGCCATTCAAGATACAGTGGAGCATCTTTTCCTCACATAAAACGACATCTAGGAAATAAATAACAATCTCAGGACAATCAAATTGTGATGCAGAATGATATGTAGAGCTTTTTTCACGGTCTTTGTAGTGATTACTTTCTACAATCGTGCTCTGTGTTCAGAAAATTGAGCTTTAAAAGAGATTATTGCTTTACAGAAAATTGAACTTGTAACTGTGAAGATTGCTCTCACCATCATCAAAGAGGCTTTCCAATGTATAGAAGGGCTTAACACTGTAAACAGCTCCCACTGTCTTTTCCTCAAAACAATAACCCAGCAACCTCACTACATTAGGGTTGTCAAGCATCCATTGCTGAGTTAGCAGGAAGACCTCATCCTGTAAATTAAAGAAGGAAGCACGTTTAAAGGTACAAAAAGAAATGAAAAAATGAACAAAAAATCACATCCACCACAAGTCCAGAGCACATACTCTTAGCCTACATATATTATCCTCAAGATAGCTCACTTTACTCCTTCGGCCAAATGTACCAAATTTTAATTGTCCCCACATCTTGACTATGATGTCTTGATCACCCATTTCCTTCCAGCCTTGCTGAATCCTTCCCCTATATGCCTCTCCAAACTGGGTTATTGCAAACAAATTTTCATCCGAAAAATTGTTTGTCAATTCACATAGGTCACTATATGTGAAATATACCATCGTCTGCGCACCAACCACCACTTTGCTAATAGACTTTCGGACTGGGAGTGAAAAGAACAGCAAATTTTTGAAGGTTTTCACCACTTCACTTACAGTAGGACACTTTTCATCATCTTCAAGACACTGACGTACCAATCTACATACTGAGGAATAATCACATGCATAATAAAAGTAGTGACTCTCCAACGGATCACAAATCAAGTTCGGCAAAGTAGATGGGCTTGGAACACCAGGATAAGGCAGTTTTCTCTTAGGATCCTTGAGATCATAGGCCTTGGGTTTGACACTTGTGAGTCGCATTAGAAGAACACCAAGTGCAAAGATACCATTTGGTTTCATCTCTCCAGCATTCACCTCTGCAATTTGTCATTTTGACCAGCCTTAGTTATTTGTAAAGAGTAGCAGAAAGCAAGCCACAAAACTATGATAAAAAGCGCATAAAGATATACCCAGAGGATCCAAGCTTAAAACCTGAATAATGATAGTACATCAGAATAGCTATTGATGCACATGTCAGCACAAATGCTCCAACACAGGAAGTACAATATACAGATAAGCGAGCACAAAACTATAAACTACTGGAAATATTATTTCTTGAGGGATCTACAAGGTTGGTTCCAGAATATTCACTAAAAGAAGAAAAGCTCCTCAGTAAAGCGGGAGTGAGACAATAAGAACATAACTAAAGGTAGCTTCTTGGAAGGGAATAGTGCAAAGTAAAATACCTAAGTGGCTCAGACATTTTTTTGATAGGATAATATATACCAGCCAAATCTTTCAAGCATGTCTATCAGTGTAAATCTCTACTTCTTAGTTTAAAAAAGGTGCTTGAGGTGCACCTAGGCGCACGGGATTCAAAAGGGCCCAGCCAAGTCGCCTGGGGCATACGGTATCCAAAAGGCGCACCTACGGCCACAAGGCACAACTAGTGAGGCATACAAAAAGCGCATTACTAAGCAAGTCTGTACTTTCTTTTAATTTATCCTTCTTCTCCCCCTCTTATTCTCAATTTTCACTTATAACATGTTAGTCTTAAAACAAAACAAAATTTTAACCTAAAATATATATATATATATAGAGTAAGGCTCTTATGAGTCCTTTACTCTATATGAGTCCCTAAGTCCTCATCTCATCCATTGGATGAGATGAGAATGGATGGACGAGATGCTTCCAATTATTTGCATTAAAAAAAAAAAAAAAAGATTACGTTCCTAAAATAGCTCCCATGATTTTAGGAAACAATAACCCCATGATTACGTTCATTCATCATTCAGTCATTCACCTTGCAAAATTCATCAAAACCTAAAAAAAAAAAAAACTTCCATCATCACGTTCCGTCATTCATTCAATCAAATATGGGTTCAAAATCCCGTTACTATGGATTCAATGAGCGCGACATCATCATCAACTGTTGAAAAGCAATTGATCGAGTATAACAATGGTGAGTTTTGATATTTCTTTCACGTTTTGCTTCAATTATAATTCGGCGATCGACTAACAAAAATTAAATTTCTTTCACGTCGCTTTGGCTTCGTTTTTTATGTCAATTTTCATGTTAATATTGTTTTCATTGTCATCTCATTCATCATAGATTCATATTGATGGTTAATTGATATTCATGTCGATTTGGCTTCCCTTTTTACATCAATTTTTATGTTGATATTGTTTTTTCATTCATCATAGATTCATAGTGATGGTTAATTGATATTGATTCCATAGTTTTATGTTTGTTATTTGGGTTTTCAATGAGGTCCACTGATAATATTGTTTTGTTTTCTATGAACGCAGTCACGATGTTGAAGTAACATACGCTCTACATTACAGTAACACTCCATTGCAATTACAGTAACACTCCATTGCAATTACAGTAACACAGTGAACGTTACGTAACAGTTTTTGATGATGATGTTAGAGTAACGTACTTTACCAGTTAGAGTAACACAATGTAAGAGCTGAAGTAACACATTGGCTGCATGGGCGTAACGCATATGTATTAACGTTACAGTAACACTTAATTGCAATTACAGTAACACACTGAACGTTGAGAAACAGTTTTTGATGATGATGTTAGAGTAACGTACTTTACCAGTTAGAGTAACACAACGTAAGAGTTGAAGTAACACATTGGCTGCATGGGAGTAACACGTTGTTTAATTTTGTGCAGGTGATATTGGAAGTGATGCGAATGCACAAGACAACACTGATAAAGTTGGATGAGGATGAGGAGGATGAAGTGGATGACGACGACGAAAATGAAGAAACTGAGGAAGTCACTGAAGAAAATAAGGAGGAACATGTGTTTTGAGAATACTTGTGTTTTTGGTCATGATAAAAATATTTTTCTTTTTTTGTTTACAAGAATAACTGATTTTGTACACATTTTTTACAAGTAGCGTTGTGCTACGTAGCAATTAACTCTATATTTTATTTAATACATATGCATTTGGTAAGAGTAACATCTTTGTTCTATTGGAGTAACACCTTTCGTCAGTTAGAGTAACAGACATAATGCATTAAAGTAACTGAGGACAGCAGCGTTTAAACAAATGATTACCAAAGTAATTGATGATAACTTGGATTGGAACAATTCATTACCAAATTAACGATTGTCGTTCTTTAAATAACGATATATAATGCGTCAGAGTAATTAATGATAATAACATTGTTTAACCATGAGACAAAGAATAACACCATTAATTACTTGGAGTAACATCATTTGTTCATTAAAGTAACACTTATAATACGTCAATGTAACACGGGTGTGTAGCCTTGCTTGAGTTGAAGATGAAAGAATGAGCGGGTGTGTGTTTTGAAAGAAATTAGAAGTCGAGAGATTGAGTTTGGGATGATGAAGATGAAGAGTTTTAGTTAGGCGGGTGAGTTTGAATGAAAAAATTGAATGTGATGAAACATAATCAAGTAAGTTAGGTGGTTGGAGATAATTAAGGGAGGAGAGAGGATTTTATTATATTTTTTCCAAAATATGTTATATATTACCTTAATTACTAGACTCAATCACCACCCTCCATCTCATCTAAATCAATGGCTCTAAATAGGACTTATGGACTCAAAAAGAAAAAAAGGACTCACTTGATCTTTACTCTATATATATATATATATATATATATATATATATATATATATATATATTGATGAGGGTCGGGAGCCTACACCGGGTCGCCCGCCTAGCAGACCCCGTAAAGACCCAACCCGGGGAATCGAGGAGCCTGCTCAGCAGGCCGTCGAAGTAAGACACCCGAATTTCCCTAATGGAACGTAGCTTCAAGAAGGCCGCCCGCCCAGCAGGGTAAGGCGACCAGCTGGGGAGGGCCTGCAGACGCCTCCTGCTCACCTGCCCCCAGGCGACCTCTCCCCCCCCCGAGGAGGGCAGGGGTTACCAGGGGGCCCTCCGCCATTCTGCCAAAGGTAAAAGGGAATGAGTGGATGAAACAGGTCCACGTGTCACCTCGCAATCCACCCATTCTCCCGCTCTTTTCCCTCTCCACTTCTCTCTCTTGTGGGAAGGTATAAATACCCACTCATTTCCCACTTAGAAGGGGTTGGATTTTCTCTCTCTAGACTCTCACTCCTAAAAACGCCACCTAGTTCCTCACGAGCTAGGTTCATCAAGGCATTTCACGGACTAACTTAGGCATCGGAGAGGGTTCCCTCGGACAACCTCCGGGGCCCTGTGCGTTCGTTGTGCAGGGAGCAAGCCAACTCCGCCGGGAAGGTCCAATCATAGGAGAAGGAGAAAGAAGAGATTGAAGGAAATCAAATGACCCACTACTTATCAACATTCCGATTACACAACCCGGACCCAGAACCGGGTTAATTGTTTCCGTGACCGGAACATATATATATATATATATATATATATATATATATATATATATATATATATATATATATATACTTTTTAAAAGATTAATGTGCCTTGTGTCCATAAGCTGTGTACCTTCACCTTGTGCCTCGTCGCCATGAGACACTTCTAACACTCGCAACAGATTTGTGAGCTGAGTAGCTAATCATTCTAACAATGTTAATGACACTGCTAATAATAGAACTTCTATTAGAAACGAATACTCCCGCCAAATAGTGCTCCTCCCCTTTCTTTAATATATGTGAGTATTTTATTCGAAGGGGAGGAACAATATGATGTGGAGGGAGTACCATTTACCAAGAGATCAAACACCAAGTGTCAAGTGAGAATGAAAGATGAATAGATAAATAAATAATACTCCCTCCATCTTCTTGAATTAGCCCCCATATCTTTTTTTGTGTGAGGGGGGAAGTGGGTCCATGGGGCTAATTAAAGGAGGGACTAATAGATAAAACAATCAGACAGGCACCTTCCCACCAAATTTTTCTCTAAAAAATACATTTGCATTACCAAAGAGTTAAGATAGAGAAATGAGGACACCTCTAAGATAGAGAAATGGCTAACACAAAAGGCACAGCTGCCTGCCAAAGCATTCATACACGCTAGACTGCTACCGAGAATACAAGCAACTTTTCACAAACTCAATCACATCTTTCATCTTAATCAGCCAGTGAGACCATTATTTCTATGAAACAAAAGGAACAAATAACGAGGATAGGGAAGGATTGTACATAGACACATAGAATGGTAACGTGCACTTCAGTTACAAGCTAAGCAACCTCAACACTGATAAACTCTATTTAACGACCTAATCCCAATACCTTCAATACACTTACTCTTAAATTTTTGCTTTGCTTCTATTGTCGCATAGCTAAATCAGAAACACTTAATTACTGTATATTTCCCGACTGCAATTTCAAAATCATCACAAACCACATTTTAAGGGTTGACTTTACGACAAGGCAACAACGATCATCTTGCGAGTCCATGACCGCCTTTTCCAAGATATAGGTTGAAATCTCCAAAAAGATGTTTCCTATGTTGTACATTTGTTATACGAGCAAAGTTCTAGGAAATGAAACACTGTGAGAAAAGATTGGGGTCCACACACACATATGAGTGTTTATTTTTGGATAATTGACTTCAAATGCATTAAAATTACCTGTACATCCCAGAAATAAACCAAAGTAAATCCAAATGAATGAAGGAAATACCATTGAATAGAGAGCCATTTTGCACTATTCCACAAATTAAACATGCTGAACTCTAAGAAGCCAAGGAGATTATATAAGAAACCAATTCAGTATTCAGAAACCTGTAAACTGCTTCCTTTGAACATATTACTGCAAATAAGAACTTCCGCAATTTCATGTGTATTTAAAAATCATAGGACTAAGTATGCATTGATGCCATGACTAGTATTGTAATCGAAAAAATAAACCACGTGAGCTGAAGTAAAGCTCTCATTACCACTAACTGATTCTCCAAAACATCATGTCCACCTATCCATCCAAACTCATATGCAGATTCTTTCGTACTATTGAAGTGAAAAAAGGTGTATTTTATCTTGCTAAATGCCATATAGAAGACTAACCTTCACCGCAAACGCATGGATCAGTCCCTACGAACGAATCTTCAATGACTTCATCGAGCAATCCAGCTCCATCCATCAGCACTCGAACATCACACAATACTGGGTTGTTTTCCTACAAGTCAGCAATATATACTTGGGAGTTATAACTATTAGTAGAAGAAAATTGCATGCAAAATTTCCCAGATGAAAATCAAGTAGAAGTCCACTGTTTTTTGCCTTTTTTACAGCTAGTGTCAAGTGATCAGTTCTGGTGGTGCTTAGATTATCCTACTCTTGATAATAAGATTGATCATGATTAGGGATGAGCAAAACCGAGGATATCCGATACAGTTTTATTACATATCCAGTTTTTAAAACCTCTTTTTTATTATGTTTATCTGATAAGGATTTTCTGCATATACGGGTTTTGTATATGCATATACGGTATCCGGTTTTATTCACTTTTGTTTTCAATTCAGTTTTCAACCATTTTTCATTTTCTAAAAGGATTGAACAAATACAGCAAGTTGTGAATTTTCACTTTTATATTAAGGTCATCGAAGTAAGAGAACGTGAGGGAAGGTCGCCGCGGTACAAGACGGGGAGGTCGAGGTAGCCCACTTAAGAGGTGGTGAGATAGAAACTACAGCGGTCGAGCATGGCACAATGTAAATCGTTGGAATGTTATTGCTTATGATCTAGGGTAAATCTTTAGTGTTACTTGCCACAATATTAGTAATTTCTTAGAGTAAAACGTAGCAACATGAAAGTCCCCTTAAACAAACATGTAACCCACTGGGAAAAAACTACTTGGTTTGATCTTAAAGTCATCCATCACAAGTGTTCAATTATTCATTCATTGTCCAAAAGCAAATATTTAGCTGCCAAGCAGCCTTTATAATTTCAAATAAAAAAAAGGATTAGAAAGTGATCGGCCTAATAGAATTGAACTAGTTTTTTATATATCCGTTAGGTTATGGGAGCCAAAAAAGTGATCACTTAGGGTGTGTTTGGATAGAAAGATTTGGACGGAAAGGGAGGGGAGGGATTTGGAAGGAAGCAAGTTCCTTTGTTTGGTTAGCAAAATGGGGGTGGAAGGATTGGAGGGTCGTCAAAAGCAAAAAAAATCCCCACCGACATAATCAAGATTTGGAAGGAAAATCCACCACCTCCATCCTCCCCCTCGTTCCTTCTTTCCCTTTCCCTTCCCTCCTTTCCCCTCCCCTCTCCTTCCCTCTCATTTTGTTACCCAAACACACCCTTAAACTGAAGCGGAAACAAGCTACTAAAAGGTACCCAAAGGCTCAATAAGAAGTGTTGGGCTGAAGCCTCTCTAGAGCTAGGCAAGCTACCAGTTACACTAGATCAGCAATAATTTTTCAAGCTAACAAGAGATAAATGCGCTTAATAAATCACATGAATTAGCACCATGTACGAAGTTCCATAGACAGGGGGTGAGAAAATACCTGGTTAAGCACAATATAGGTAGGAAGAGTGACACGGATGGAGCGACTAGTCCTCTTTACATCAATGAAACGAAAAATATGTACAATTCCAAGGGCTGCAATCAGTCTATCACCCCATTCAAACTCATCTGCAAAGTGCAACACTGTGAGTAGTAAATTAACTCCATCGTGTAAACTGTATCTCTTATAACTGTGGGGCAACATCTCCTAAGTTCATCAAGTTTGCAAGCATTGAACAGTTTTTCCATTTTGCTTGACTGCTTGCACCATGTTCAACAGTTGCCAGATTACTCAAAAGTCAAAACTAAGAGAGTTGAATTACTCCGTACGTTTATCAAACTGAAACAGATTTAAAAAAAAGACGAAAACGAGGAACGTCTGAGAATAATAGCCCCAACCTTTACCAAAGAAATTTTGTAGAGTATCGACAGAATGCAGCTTGAAAACTGTAGCAACATGCTCACCCTCACAACAATATCCCATTACCTTGGCGATGTAGGGACAATTAATCAGCTTTGGATGATCAAATATGCTCATCTCCTCCTGCCATTTTATAATATCAACATTTGTAGTTTTGTACTATCATACAATCTTCAACATAAGTGCTTTCAATTAGGGTTCCAATGTCCCAACAATTAACAGACGAATTCAATCAATGAAAAGTGGAAGACGAACTTTAAATCGTGAATGTTTATCAGAAGAATTCCAAAGTTTAATAGTAACTTGTTGCGTCTCCGCGGCTTCAGATTGTGGCGCAATCGCTGCTCGGTATAGATCAAAATCCTGAGTTTTAACGAGATTATTTTCGTCGCTAAATTCGTGAGTCATAGTCCTCAATTCGTTCAAGGAAAATCTAATTGGCGCCCCCTTCATCTCCCCCTCCCCCTCCCCCATGCTTTGCAAGATTTGATGCTTGAAATTGACTTGCCAAGTCGCGACGGTACTGAATGCGAGTTGTACTTTGTAGAGACACAGATACCATCCTTCCGTAAAACACTGCCGTGTATTTTTACTTTGCACGAGTATTTTTTTTGGTTAAGCTGAGGGGTGTTTAGTTGGAGGTTTTTGATTGGATGGGAATGTTTGGTCGGAGTATTTTTTGAAATGGACTTAGATCCTCAATGCCTCAATGGATTCAAGATTTTTGTTTGACGAAACTTTATAATTTTTCAAATATGAAATAGATTTACTTAAGTTTATAGGCTTAATATATTTTCAAGACTTAAAAGATTTTTGGTTAATATCTAACCACACATGATTATCTTATTTATAATATAAAGTTTCATCACCTTATTATAATTTTTCGATGTAAGATTATTTTTACTTAAATTTGTAGTCTTATAAAGAGATTTTTTAAGATTTAATTTTTTTTTTTATTGATATTTAAGAACGAATGATTAGTCTTATTTATAAGGGTAAGTCTCCCTTATGATGGATATATTCGTCACAAGAAAATAATGGGTCAAATAATATCATTAGATTAGAAAAGACAAGGCTAGTGGATAGCACAGACTTTGTTTGTCTTATTCACTCAAGTGAATATTATTTGACCCGTCACACGTTTATGACGGATAGTTTCGTCACAAACAAGAATTTGCCTATTTATAATATAAAATTCGTCAATTTATCATAATTTTTCGATGTGGATAATTTATTTAAGTTTATAGTATTCCATCTCCTCGTAATAAATTTCCGATGTGAGATAATTTTAAGCTTATAGTCTTAAGAGCTCTTTTTAAAAAAAATACATCATACTTCAACATTACTCTTGATTATAATATAAAATCTCGATCACCTCACTATAATTTTTTTTTTTCAATGTGGGATGATTTTAAGTTTGTAGTCTTATATATTAAAAGTTCTTTTATGACTCAAAAGTTTTTTTGTCGATATTTAAAACCAAATGATTACTATTATTTACTCCGTATAATATAAAATTTAATCACCTCATCATAATTTTTCGATGTGGGATAATTTAAAAAAAAAATTGTCGATATTTAAAACCAAATGATTACTCTTATTTATAATATAACTTTCATCACCTTATCATAATTTTTCGAAGTAGGATAATTAATTGAGGTTTATAGTTTTAAGAACTCTTTTTTATATTCAAAAGAGTTTTGATAGATATCTAAGAACGAATGATTATTCTTATTTATAATATAGAATTTCATAACTATATTATAGATTGTCGATGTGGGATAATTTTACAACTGTTATATGTAATAAATTCATCACATTTTTTCGAATAAATAATATGAAATCTATACTCTAATGAAAGTATTTTCTACCACGAATCTATTTATTTCATTTTTATAATTTTTTTACGATAATTTTTTAAAAAATGAATTTTAATGGTTTTTACCTAAGAATTGTAAAACATCACATTAATATAATAGATTAAATAAATATTATAATAATTAAATTGATTTTTTTATTTATAATACTTTCCTAATTTGAGGTTTGATGAAACGGACGAATGAGATCGCTCGAAAAAAGCCTATACATATATTGATTTTTTTATTCATCTCACCTCAACTTTCTAACTACCTTATTTGATTTTATTATTTACCTCAATATCTACATTTATTTTATAACTCGAATAATTTCAATTAAATAATTAATTGCTAAATAAATCTTGTGACATATGAATAATTTTATTTTCAAGTGGTCATTATTAAAGGGAGCAATCAGACGGGTGGGTCGAGTTCGGGCTGGGTTGTCGGTAAACCTGGCAAACAAGTCAACCCGGTCGGGTTTGGGTCAGGTGAGTTTCCCGTTGACTTTGGGTCGGGCCAGATCATTTCGGGTTTGCTATTTTCATCTTTTTTGGGATATCGACTCACTTTTTTTATAATAATAATCGAGTCAATTTCGGGTTAGCTCGGATCAATTCAAGTTACGAGTCAACCTCGAATCTTTAGTTTGGGTACCAGATCGGGTTCGGGTTGGCTTATTCGGGTCGGGTCAGTTTTGCCATGTCTTGTTGTCGGGTCTGGGTCAGATGTGGATCATTTCCGGGGTGGATCGTTGGTTTGGGTCGGGTTTGGTCATGTTCAGGTCGAACTAGGTTTTGTTTGGTTTGGCCAGGTATAACCATAAATTCATTATCTGTTTTTATTACTATGTACAGAGTATTATTTATCATTTATTATACGAATTTGGTTTTTTTTATCATCTACTCCCTTAATTCAAGTCGAACCTCACCTTTTTCTTTTTGCACAAACTCTAAGAAATTGATTGTTTATTATTAAAGGTACAAATCGATAAAAGTTACGTATTTGTTTAATATTAAATGTAGGGTACATAGGGGCATTTATGTAAATAGGTAAGGTTTAGTATTTGTTTAATACTAGTATAGATTCCGCACAATAATGCACGTTAAATTTAGAATTTTATATTTAGTGATTATATATAAATATCTAATCGGTAAGTTTTTGATTTTTCACATTTTTAATCTTTACATTTTGATCTAAGAAAACTATTTAAAATTTCAAAGATGATAAATATAATCGAGTAATCTTACTCAATGTATTTTTTGATGAACATATTTTTTCTCACTAATTCTC
This sequence comes from Agrostemma githago, assembly GCA_958450325.1. Classification (NCBI taxonomy): domain Eukaryota; kingdom Viridiplantae; phylum Streptophyta; class Magnoliopsida; order Caryophyllales; family Caryophyllaceae; genus Agrostemma; species Agrostemma githago. The sequence goes on from OY288240.1 coordinate 62,275,962, forward strand.
TAATGAGACTTCTCGTATAATGATGGTATGCTTTTTTTAGTTTTTGGCGTATTATAGTTGTGTCTCGGACCAAGCTTAGGTAAGATGGTCTCAACACTTAGTTTCGATAGTTGTGAGATTTATTTTTTGTTACATTATCATAAATATCCATGTATTTTTTTTAATAGCCCATCACAATTATTTTCTTTATATTACATAAATATCTACCTTGAATTGAATTTGAATATTATAATTATAGAATATAATTTTATTTACTTTGAATTGAAAGTGGATAGTGTAATTATAATATGATAGGATTTTAATTTTAATATTAATATGTTTCCTAATCGAAGCTATGTTTTGGAGGGAAAACAATAGGCTGGACTTGAACGTCCCAAAAAGGGAATAAAGGAAGATTCAACTTGAACGAAGAGAGTATGCAACTATATTACCCAATAGAGTACAAATTATTTTGGCTATGTCCTTTTGGACTAAAGTAAACTGAGCTAAAGTGGAATGAGTTGAACTGGGGTGAGCTGAACTGAACTAAAGTAGCCTGAAATACATAAATAACAACAACAACTTTACTTGTTACAAAAAAAATAAAAAAAAATTAATACGGAGTAATTGATAAGGTGATAATAATAATAATAATAATAATAATAATAATAATAATAATAATAATAATAATAATAATAACAATATTATTAATAACAATAATAATACTAATTAATAGTCATAATAATTTTAAAAATAATTATAAATATTATGATAATATTAGAATTAATATTATTATTAATAATAATAATAACAATAATAATATTAAGAATATTATTAATAAAAATAACAATAAAAATTAATAATAATGTTAATTATTGTATCAAAAATAATAATAATTATTAATATATTAATTTTAATTATAATTAAAATATTATAATAACAATATTTTATAATAACAAAATTTTATGATAATATTATTTGTAACAATAACAATAATTAATAATAATATTAATAATAACAATATTATAATAAAAATATTTTATAATAACAATATTTTATGATAATAATATTTATAACAATAACAATAACAATACTAATAATATTACTGCTTCCATACTCAAAAGAGTAGAAGGTATTTGTCGGAATTATTTGTGGTCAGGACAAGAGAATTATGCCCGCATTCCACTAGTTTCCTGGGTTACTTGCTGTAAATCTATTAAGGCTGGGGGATTGGGTATTCTGGATTGTGCTATTTGGAACAAAGCCATGACTGGAAAGTATGTATGGTGGATTTTCAGTAAGGCGGATCATCTCTGGATTAAATGGGTCAATCATGTCTATATAAAGAACCAAGATTGGCTTCAATATACTCCATCTTCTACTGCTAGCTGGACTTGGCGACAAGTCTGTAAAATTAAGGAGCTATTAAAACCAGGATACAATCAGCAAGGTTGGCTTGGGGGATCTATACTGTACAGGCATGGTACGTACAAATGGCTCACTGGTACAGATTGCTTGAAGAATTGGTATCCGTTTGCCTGGAATTGGATCAGCTTGCCAAAACATCGTTTTATGGCTGGCTCTTTATGCATTAACATCTATTGACTCAAGACAGACTTATGGGTTTTGGTATAGCAGCTCGGATTGAGAATGTGATGCAACATCCTAATATGGTTTTCAAGCTAGTGAAAGATGCTATAAGAATTAGACTAAGGGGGAAGGATTTCTATACTAGTATTATAAAACATAAAAATTGGTTGATAGATCATGATATTATTTGAGTAGGGTAGAGAGATCTTTGATTCGTTGATGTATTGGTGCAAATTTTAATGATTAATTAATGAGAATCATATTTCTCCAAAAAAAAATACTAATAATAATAATAATTAATAATAATATTAATTATTAATAATACTTATACTAATATTAATAATCAATATTTAATAGTAATAATATTAATAACAATAACAATAAATATTAATACTAATTTTTATTATTATATTAATATTAATATTAATATTGTGGACATGACATAGGTCCACCCCGACGAGGCCACGCACGGGATTGGGTAGGCGAATGAATCTCGTGGTAAGATTGATCTCGGGTCGAAATTTAAATCGAAGTTAGGAGACGCCACCGAATTTTATGGGAATTTGGACCCGTTCGAACTCACTCTACACTTAGGCGTATCGTGCACAAAGCACAGCCCGCTTTTAGTGCTAGAGTTTATGAGTTCGTTCTTTTGCACGATACCGATGCGGAGTTATCGGGAATCGTGCATCAAATGACTCTCGTATGCCAACGGTTTTGGACATCCGGAAACCATGGTTCTGAGTAAGGGGTGAGGGTACGTGTTGGGAAGCCCACGAAAGACACCCAACCCCGCCCGCTCTTTAGCGGCCTCTACTAAGATATCGTTCGTTTTCGTGTACGCGCGTTAGTAAAATGACTAAATGTTATGCAAACAATGCTTTTTGGATAAGCACGCGAATTATGTTCAAATACGTCATTTTAATGCATTTAATTCACCTCAAAGTGATTTAGCATGTGAGGTTCATTTGTAAAACGGTAAATCGCAAACAAATAAAAGCAAAATAAAACGAGAATAAGTTACAAGTTACACGAGCGGAAATACAACCCGGACAAAACAAAATAACGAGCAAAACTAACATAATCATAATAACGGAAACGTAAATAGATTGGATGACTAAAAGACGATGAAATGATGCATGATTTTGAAGAGGGGGACACTTGATTGTCTTTACATGTGACGACCAAAGTCGTAGAAATATTTGGCGAGGCTAAAACGACGTAGGAAGCTCGCGTTCTAGTGTAAGGAAGACCACTCGATCGAGTCATGGAAAGGACTCGATCGAGTGACCTTCCTAAAGACTTCCTGCCCCTGTTTTGGGGTGCTACTCGATCGTGTGAGTCATGACACTCGATCGAGTGCCCCCTGTTCGAGCTGCTGCCCGATTTCGTAAGGCGGTAATTCTGAATTTATTGACTTTAATTCGATAGTTAGCCGAGTTGCGTAAAAATATTATGAAATCTGAACTCAACTCGGCTTTTCGACGCTCGTAACGTGTAGAGTACGGTTACGAGATCGGTATCGGATATTTTGAAAAAAGGTGTTATGAAATCATTTTAAACTTGATTAGGACGAAATTGATTCCCTCCGCGTCACGACATCGTTACTAATCCTTTCGGATTACGTGATGTTCGATTTTGCGTCAACGGGTTTCGTACTAATCTCGATTGAGAAAGACTCCTCAAGCGCGATTTTTGACTACGGAGTCAATATCGTTCTCTTAGAGTACTCGTTTTGAAAAATGGAATTGAATACGTTTAATAACAAATTTCCGCGATCGCATCACGCCCTTAAGTGTTTAGGGCGGCGCTCCCCGAAAGGGCGCCACCTCCAATACTACTCGTGAAGGGATTAGAAGGATCTTAAACGAAACTTGTTTTTAAGCGTACTCGATCCGAAAACGGTTTAGATATATATTTATAATTGTAAACGGTACTAATTGTTAACGATGATATAAAAATGTTAGACGAGATTAAAAAAAGCGATACTAAAATAAAAATAGAAGCGTTCTTTTTAGGGGTTGATTCGCTTTAAACAATCAAATATTCGGGGTGACGGGATAAGCGACCGACAACATCGAGTGCAATACTCTCGTATTCGTGTTTCCTTATCACATCATCCCTCATATTCGATACGTAATAGACGAATATTTTAATAGTATTACGATGAATAAAGTACTAGTGACAAAATTAAAATGCATTAAAAAAAGTAACTCGAAGAGGAAAAGGGAGAAAAGAGAAGTAGAAATGGGGTTCGGTGACACCCTCAACCTACATGCTTAATCGGCCTTGAAAATGAACTCGTCTAGTAGCGGCGTGTGCGCGGGAGTATCGAGGATGTAGGGTAAGTTATGGTGTGTGTGTGTGTGGTTGTAGAGACAGTTCTTGGTTTTTAGGAGATTTTAGTCTTGGAATGTATGTGTATAGTGCTCTTGGGATGAGGTGTAGGGTTGTATGCAAAATGTAATAGTATGTAGGCGTTTAGGGTTTTTTATAGGTTCAAAAAATTTGAAAAATGTGAAGAGTAAGGGGGGATATTTGAAAATATCCCCCGGCTAAAGGGTCACTCGATCGAGTAGACCTACTGCACTCAATCGAGTGGCCCAATAAAGGCGTCTGATTGGGTTTTTTTTAGCTGCACTCGATCGAGTGAGATTATGACACTTGATCGAGTGGCTAGACGGGTGGAGTCAGAATAGGGAAATAGTTGACTTTTTAAAATTTTTTGAATTTATTGTTTGGCGCTTGTTTCTAGAAGCTTTTGCAAGGTCGATTTTTTATTTGGACCGGGTTTTGGGTCGTAAAAAGATGGTTTTAATTTCGGTGTCAGTTTTGGCTCAAATTAGTCTTATTGTATTGGAAACGATCCATTGGGCCTGAATTTGAGGTTGGTTTTGAGAGATTTGTACTCCGCTAAATGCCCACGTCGAATACTATTGATTCTGAGTCCGTATTCGAGCATATTAAGTCACGTTTACGTCCGATCATCATTTGGTGTTTTGTCGGGAACTGCTATAGACACTAGTAGGTTAAATGCGGGTGTCTATAGAGCCCTCACTCTGACTGAGGCTTGGACAAGGCGAAAGTCAGAGTAGCTACCGGGCCAATCGAGGATTACGACCTGGCAGCCTTCCGGTCGGGTCATTTATAGTCCATTAGACTCGCGTGAAGGGCTCGCCAGCCGTAAGCAGAGGGCCATACCTGTCCTAATGATGATATAGCTCCGTGGGGAGTAAATGAGTTGCGCGGAGACTTGCTTCTGAAGTCTTGGGTGTACCTGTATGCAGACACATAACAATTTGTATGTAACATTTAGGTGAAACACCGACTCACGTTGGGGAAATAAATAAAATTGACTTTTCAATAAAAAAAAAATTGGATTTTTTAGAAAATTTAGGAATGCTCGGGATGACTTGATTCCTGTATCAGGTTCTAAAAAAAAGCTTGAAGTCTGGGATCGGGCCTGCGCGCGCATGGCCCACGTGGGCTGAGAAGGTATGGTAGTTAAGGATGCTATCAGGGTTTCCTATTATAAATACAGGACTTTCTGCTTCAACTTTCTGCATCTCAACTCAAATTCCTTTTTCTCCTCTCAAAATCTTTTAGACTTTCAAGAAAGATTCGAGTATCTGTTATGGGTATCGAGCAATTGACTGCGATGCTTCTGGCATGGTCCCAGTACTTTCGGGACGAGGAAAAAGTTCAACTGACCCAGATGGGAATTGCTGCTCTATTCCCGCTTCAACTTCCTAGGTTTGTCTCATGCTTAGACGAATTAGATGGTGCGGGGAAATTCTGTTTCCCTGTTTGACCTGTCCGATAAATTTATGAACGCCCAGGATGTGAGAATCACCACTACTCATAGGCGTAGGGCTTTCGCCTTTTGTATGCTGCACCGATACGTCTTTGAGGGAAAGATGGAGGTTGACTCGTGCTTGGGTCAAATTAGGCTGATTGGTGTGGTTGACCAGATGGAGACTGGTCACAGCCCGGCTTGGCTGGCAACAGGGGAGATCATTATGGGTCTCGATGCTAGAAGACTCGACCCAGGCCGTCAACTAACGGGGAGCACCCGTCTCTTGCAGGTATATGTCTCGCGTTTTTTTTTACGCGAAAATCCTGACGTATGTGAATCACTCGATCGAGTAGGCCCGTCACTCGATTAAGTGACGTCATTAAAGACCGCCTGCCAGCTTTTAGAGGGGCTACTCAATCGAGTCAGCCATTGTACTCGATCGAGTGCCTGCCAGCGAACCCCATATTTACTCACGGAAATTTATATTTTTGTTCTGTCAGATTTGGCTATCCGAGCGTCTATCGATCATAGAGTCTCCTATGAGTATACCCAATTATCGTAACAGCCAAATTAGCTCGAGGAGGCGGCGGATAAGCTCGAGTCATCACATAAACCGAGCTTATTGAGACGAGGAGCTAGTATTTCAAGGTGGTCCCTTGATCAGGTGGACCGTCGCTTGGTGGTTCCTCTTGAAACTGACGGGGTTGGCCAAGAGGGACCAAGCCCACTACCTGGTGGTCCTGTCACTTGACTTGATTGTCTATATTTATCCGGACCGCATTCTAAGGCACTTCGGTTCGTCTCAGCGAATCCCTAAGACTGAGGCTATCATTAGCGTTTCGCTCCAATTGACGGACGCTATGTGTGACACGTGGCTACAACGGTGGTACACCCGTGCCATGTGGACTATACCCAACCCTTGCCAATCCGCTTGGGTTTCCGAGTCATATCGGAAGTGGACTTCCGAGAAGTCGGAGGAGGCCCGCAAAGCCTTGAAGGTCGACGAGGCCTTCGAATTGATTCACCGGGAGATGGCGAAGGACAACATGGGTTTCTTTGACGAAGGAGAGACTCCTGCTACTCTAGTTCGACTGAAGTCGGGTCTTAAGTCACAAACTAAGACTCGAACTAGGGACGCCGCTGCTAGTGGCGTGCGGGGGCGGCTAAGCCCCCAGATTGACTTGGAGAGAAGGCTCGGGCCAAGACTGGCGGCCAGAGACCAACTAGGCCCGCGTGACCGGTTGCCTGAACTCGTGAGGGCCCAACTTGGGCCAATTGAGGTGATCGAGGATTCGAGTTCAAAGAAGCGAGTCTGGACCAAGGAGGTTCCCGTGGTGATTCGGGAGCGCTCGCCTCCGCGTCGTCGCTAGTGGACGGCCAAGGAGGCCAAGGACAAGGGAAAGGGTAAGATGCCCTAAATACTGAGTCCTTAGTTTTTATTATTTAAGTATTATTACTATTTATTTATAGTATCGTGTGCTTTTTTTTAAAGTTTCCTGAATTTTTGCATTTGTAATTTCCTGAGTTTATCGGTTTTTTTAGTAATTAATAAAGGAAGCTTATTATTAAACTGTTCCTGTCTTATCTCGATTGTAGTGGTTGTGCCTTTTTGAGGGGCTGCCTACGTATCCACAATTAGCGGAATCAAACCAAACGTAGTTCATGTTTTTGCAATCTCGAAATACACCAAGAAAATTAGTTCAAGATGTTTACAACAGTAGAACAAATAATTCTAGCTTATTGACTTGCTTTTGAAAGTTTATGTAAAAAGAACGATTTTGATAAACTTTTGCTAATGACATTGAGAAAAGGCTTAGGGGTAGTAACGCTTCAGCTGGTCCAGGTTGGTTGGTGAACTGAATGTGACTTGAACCTCATCTAGGTGCATTCAGATATCTTGATGAGATGTGGAGAATCTTGTAATCTTCACAAATATAGTAGTGAATAAAAGGGAGATGCGGCTGACATATTTAAGAGATTATGAATCTTGAATAAATGGCAAAGATGAACCAAAATGATTGTTTGCAAAAGTAGTGGAAATGCCGAGATCTTTCCTAATACATGAAGAATAAAATCAAGTGGATATTGCCTTAATCATGAAGATGTCGTGATCTTAAGAAATGGAAGGAAATCAAGCATCTCACAATTTTAGCAAGGATTTACTTAGTTGATATAGTAAATTATTTTCTAGTATTTGTTTCCCATTTATCGTAGTATTATTTAGGAAATAATATCACTCGAGATATCGAGTTGATTTTCACATGTAGGCTATTTATATGTCACACGAAAATAATGTAAGAGAAGAATATGAATGATGAATTAAAAAAAAAACTTGTTGCATTTTGATCTTTTGATCATGGTGTTTACTAAATTCGAGAAGGTACTTCGAATTGGCGATTAAAGATTGGGCTCCAATCTCTTTCGTGATTAGTTTCGGGTTCAAGGTCGAACTACGGGCTAAATATCCCTTTATATTTATCATTTATTTTCGTTCGTCAATAAACTTAAAGGTTACATTAACCTTTGTCAAAAAAAAAAATACAAAAACAAGTTTTTATTGGAGCTTCCGCATTTTAATTCGCATCAGTTGGGTTGACAAATTTGTTCCCGTCCAGATCTGTCGGCCTCACAGCTCCGCCTGATAGAACTTTCTTTACCAAATATGGCCCGGCCCAATTGGGTTTGAATTTTCCCCTCGGATCAACTGGTAATAGAGCTCGAACGGACTTGAGAACCAAATCCCCTTCCTTAATGTTTCTGGGCCTTAGTCTTTTATTAAAGGCTCGTTGGATCCTCTTCCGATATATTTGAATATTATTAAGGGCACGAGATCGTCGTTCGTCTAGTAGAACTAGCGAGTCATACCGCGCTCAGACCCAATCAGCTTCAGGTACTTGACTCTCTAATAGAATCCTGAGGGACGACACCTCCAACTCGACTGGCTGGACTGCTTCCATCCCGCATGTCAGGTAATAGGGCGTAGCACCGGTTGTAGTGCAGATCGATGTCCGGTATCCCCATAGAACAAAAGGTATTTTATCGGGCCAGTCCCTGTAGTTATCAACCATCTTTTTAAGTATGGTGACAATTGTCTTATTTGCCTCTTCAACCGCTCCATTTGTCTGAGGACGGTAGAGTGAGGATGTATGCCTTTGAATTTTATATTTGGTTAACATGACTGCTGTTTCGACTTGAAAATGAGTCCCGTGATCACTGATAAATTCATGCGGGATTCCGTACCGGCATATTATCTTATTCTGAATGAACTTGGCTACATGTTTGGCATTGAGAATACGATAGGATTTAGCTTCGACCCATTTGGTGAAATAGTCGATAACTACCAAAATGAAGCAATGTCCACCTGTACCAGAGGGATTTATTTTCCCGATTATGTCGATACCCCATGTCGAGAATGGCCAGGGTAACGTCACGGTATATAGCAAGGATGATGCTATATTTTCTACGTTGGCGAAGATCTGACAGTTATGGCAATGTTTGACATATAACTGGCAGTCAGTTTCCATGTAATTCCAGTAGTACCCAAGCCTCATGATTTTTCGGACTAACATCTGGGCATTCATATGCGGACCGCATTCACCATCGTGTACTTCGACCATAATCTTTTCAGCTTTAATTTTATCGACACATAGGAGAAGAGCCCCCTGCGCCGTCTTTTTGTACAGTTGCCCGTCATCAATACGGATGAACTGGGTGGCTAGTCTTCGCAAGGCTTTCTTGGCTCGACCATCGGTTCCGGAAGGATATTCCCCGATCGTCAGGTATTTTAAGACAGCCCGATACCATGGCTCGGGATAAGCTATCTCAATGTCTTCGATGGCGTGGATATATGCCGGCTTGGACCGTCTTTCGATACAAATCGGCATACTGGTCAGGTTATCGAGAATATTAAGTTAAGATGCCAGTTTGGAAAGTGCATCTGCAAACTAGTTTTCCTCCCGAGGCAAGTATTTATACTCCACCTTTTGGAACTGTTTCTCGAGAATCCTTACTCGCGCCTGGTAGGCCACGAGATTGGCGTTCCGAGTTTTCCATTTTTGAAGTGCTTGGTTAATGACCAAGGATGAGTCGCCGTGTACCCGGAGATTTGTAACCTTCAAATCGGCGGCGGCTTGTAGCCCATGGATGCATGCTTCATACTCGGCTGCATTATTAGTAACATCGAAGTCCAGTTTGATGGACACGGGAATGTGTTTCCCTTTTGGTGAGATTAAAAGAATCCCGACTCCAAACCCTCGGAAATTGGATGCCCCATCGAAATATAAATCCCATGTTTCTGTATCGGTATGGAAAATATCCTCATCTGGGAAGGACCAAGTGTCGGTGTGTCTTTATTTGATTACGGGACTATCGACGGGACCATGCTGATAAGTGTAGTTTGTAGTGCCTAATTTGTTGTGTTTAGGTCCCATTTTCCTTGTGGAATCGCTCCTTGGGAGCGGTTCATGGTTTACTTATGCTTCCTTTAGTTCGTTTTAGGTTCCCGAGACCATTCATGAAGAGTTGGAGGGATTCCGACTCAATACATACACTTTTCGGAGCCAACGAAGCCAAGGAACGATCACTTGATGCCTTGGATTCAACCCCGAGACCTTGGGACCCGATCCCGAGCCCCTTAGACTCGATCTCGAGACCCGAGAGTCGATGAGAAGCCCATGTGAAGCAAGGAGGAACCTTAAAGATCATATTGGAGGCCTACAAGACTCATCCCCGACGGGAAGGACCTCATCCCGTCCGGGATGAGGTGCACTAAAAGCGATGGTTCTGTTTTGGGTCCGTCCCGGGCGGGACCAATCTGTCCCGGTCGGGACCACTCCGTCCCGGACGGGACCATTTCGTCCCGAACGGGATGGCTCAGATAGAGGCCCGCGTCACTTGTTTCATCTCCTTACTCATTGTAACCCTATATATACCCTTCCTCTTGTATACCTATGGAATGTTAGACATTACCCACTAAACCCTAGACTACTTTAGCATAGATTAGCATAGATTAGAGTAGATTAGTCGGTAATTAGTCCTTAATCTAGTTAGCTAATCTTGTATTAAGGAATTCTTGAAGATCTCCACCAAGATTGACAACCTTGGAAGATTGTTTTGGGTTTTCTCTTTTATACAAGTTTTCATTCTTGCTTTCATCTTCTAGTATGGTATAATCTCTTTTCCTTTCTCAAAATCTTTGTTTTATCATTCAAGTTTTCATCTTTATATCTTATTTATTGTTTTGTTCATCATCTTTGTTAGTTTTACATATGTACGCTCTTGTTCTTGTTTTGGTTTCTCTTGTTAGTGTTAGTTTTCCTTTAGATATGTTTGAGTAGATTCTTGCTAGGGTTATTAGGGTGATTGGTTGTGATTGTGGATGATTAGGGTGAGATGGGTGGTGCTAGATGTTGTTTTTGTTGTTTCCTATTAACCTTGCACTCCACATGTTCGATGTAATGCTTGTGAGACTCGAGACGATCAATCCTTGTTTTTCTTGCCTCTTATCTTGTATGTGTGTGTTTGGTTGTAGGTTTGGTAACCTCATTAGTAGCGAGAGCGTGGTGAGGGTGACCCCTAGGCCGTTTAAGTAGCGAGAGCCCGATCGGAACCTAGGCTACGAAAGCACGCTAGTAACCCCGTCTTTCCCCTTCTTATGCCCTTGGCATCCATGAACCTGACCTAACCCTAGTTGCTTCTTATTGATTTTTTAGCTTCCTTTTGTCATTAGTTATTCGTTTAGCCTTCCCTTTCCGCGTTTTAGTCTTAGCCTAGTCATTAGCCTATCCCCTAGTTTAGCTTGTCTCGAACCAAGTCTTTGACCGTAGCACACCTTAGTCCGATACCCCGTCCCTGTGGATTCGACCCGACTTGCCCTATCTACGTGTTAGGATTAGTTGGTTATTATTTGTTGGTAGGGATCCACGGCAAATCCCACCCATCAATTTGGAGCCGTTGCCGGGGACGGTGCATGTTTAGGCTTAGTTTGCTTATTAGCTAGACTTAGTTACCCCTCTTGTGCTCTCTTCTATCTCTTGTGCATATTGTGTAGTTTGTTTTCTTAGTTTCTTTAGCTTCTTTTTCTCTTTGTCTTGGGAAGTGCTTGTTTATTGTCTTTGCCTAGTGCCCATAAAGCACTAGGTGTTCTCACGTTTGCTCTAGTGTGTAGTGTATGCCTAGGGGGGGAGGCGAATTCTTTCTCTTCAATCCAGAGCCGGAAAGACTCTTTAGAGCCTTTCGCCAATGGACGATTGGCCGGGTTAGAATCTCTCAACCAAGTGCTAGCAATACAACCGAAGAACAAGCTCAAGGATCCGACTTTATCGAGCAACCTCAAGGCAATACCGAAGGGATCTTCATAAATCCGTTTGGTACTTCTCAACCTAGTTCCCCCTCTACTTCTACATCAACACCGTCTACACCGTCCTCTCCCGCATATCCAATAATGCCTAAGTTTTCTTCTCACTCGACGTTTACGGAGGATGTCTTGCCCGGTCTAACCGCTTTACCGGAGGCATATACCGGCAATTTTGTAGCAAAGACTCAATTTATTCAATTGGTCGAGCGAAGTCAATTTAATGGGTTACCAACCGAAGATCCCCATCAACACATGGAAACCTTTTCGGATTATTGCGATGCTATTTCACAACCGGGAATAACCCAAGACCAAATCCGGTGGGTACTATTTCCTTTCTCTTTGATCGGTAAAGCAAAGCAATGGTTCAAGGGGTTAGACAAGGCGACTCTTGGTATTAATACTTGGAAGAAGCTAGCATTGGCTTTTTACCAACAATTCTATCCCCCGGAGAAGACAAATCTATTGAGAGCTTCTATCACGGGATTTCAACAACGTGATGAAGAAAGCCTCTATGAAGCTTGGGAAAGATTCAAAGCCTTGATCCGCTCTTGCCCTCACCATGGTCTATCACAATGGTTCCTTGTTCAACAATTTTGGAACGGGTTATATGAAGACTCAAGGGCCATACTCAATATGGGTTCTAATGGAAGGTTTACCGAGGTGGATGATGACCAAACTTGGTCAAGAATTGAAGAGATGGCGGTCCACAATTCCCAATACTCAAGGCCTAGGAAAGCAAATCGAGGAGGTAGGCACGAGGTCGATGCTATCACACAACTAAGCATTGACCTTTGGGCTCAATTAAAAACTCACATGGAGACCATTGACAAGAAGCTCCAAAGCCACCTCAATCAAGTTCAAAGCACTAGTTCCTCCAACCAACACTCGATTTATGAAGTAAATGCTTTGGGAGTTGTGCCTCATACACCTTATTATGGGATGTGTGATACTTGTGGGATAGTTGGACATGAGCCCATACATTGTCGGGGAAGTATTGAGCAAGTGAACGCCTTTCAAGCGTTCAAGCAAGGTGCCCCTTATCCTAATATGTACCAAGCTTCCCATCAAGCTTCTCAACAACAAGCTCTACAACACCGTCCCTATGTTCCCCCTCCCTTAAGGGACAACAATCAAGGATACCAAGGTTATCAAGGCAACCCAAGGCCATTCAACAACTTCAAGCAAAATAACCAAGGTACCTTCAACAACAATCAAGGGTTCCAACAAGGGAACTTCAATTAAGGACATCAAAATTTCAACAATGGTAACAATCAAGGCCTTAATCAAGGCAATTCTCATGGGTTCCAAGGGAACCATCAACAACAACAAGCAACTCAAGGTAATCGACAAGAAAGCAAGCCAAAGAGTCGGTCTCCTACTCATTATTATGGCAATTCCTCTAGCCATCACAAACACTCCTCATAACCAACAATCTCCCCCTCGGGATTTTGACATGCAGAAGTCAATGTTGGACATGCAAAGGAGTCAATTGGAGATACAAAGAACCCAACAAGAAATCATTACTCAACTTCAAAGGGATAACTTGGCAAGAGATGCTCATGTGAAGATGCTCGAGACCCAAATAGCTCAACTTGCTTCGGGTAGCTCTTCAAGGCAAAAGGGACAATTACCTCCTCAAGGTGAAGTGGCGAAATTTGAGCACGTGAATGCTATTACCACGAGGAGCGGTTCATCTTATAACCCTCCCCCACCCCCTAATGAGCACATACCAATACCAATGAAGGAAGTTGTGTCTCCAATTCAAGAAGATCCAAGCTTGGGAAATCCAATAGAGGAGCAAGTCTTATGAGAGATTGAGAAACCCCAAGAAGACAAGCTTCCCCCACTTCAAGGAAAAGACAAGGGTAAAAAGAAAGTGTCGTTTGAGAAGTCTACCCCTATTGAGCAAAACAAGATTCAAATCAAGTTGCCTTTCCCAACAAGGCAAATGAAGACCAAGGTGGATAGCCAATATGACAAGTTCCTTAATATTGTGAAGAAGTTGGATGTGAGTGTCCCATTTACCGAGCTACTTACCCAAATCCCGGCATATGGAAGATTCATGAAAGAAATATTGGCTAGGAAGAGATCCGTCGACAAGGAAGAGACTATAGCGTTCAGAAGAGTGGTGAGCGAGCTTATTCAAGGTTCTACGCTTCCCAAGTTGAAGGATCCGGGTAGTTTCTCGATCCCTTGCACCATAGGCAACTTCAAGATTGAGAGAGCATTATGTGATTTGGGTGCGAGTGTAAGCATCATTCCCTATTCCATTTGTGAGCGACTCGGGATGAAGAAGCTCAAGAGTACTTCCATTACACTCCAAATGGCCGATAGTTCCCTCAACCGACCTTTGGGGATGTTGGAAGATGTGCCAATTAGAATCGGGAAGTTTTTCATTCCGGTCAACTTCCTTGTGCTTGACATGCGGGAAGATGTCATCACTCCCATTATCCTTGGGCGCCCATTTCTACACACCGCCGGTGCTATGATCGATGTAAAGAACGGTAGGATCACATTTGAGCTAGGCGACGAGAAGCTCGTGTTTGACCTCCAAGGCAACACTTCGCCTACTAATGATGAGTCTTGTAAAATGATCACCGCCACGAAGGACATCGGTCTAGGGGATGGGATGAGTAAAAGCTTGAAGAACGACTTCTATGAAATTGAGGATGATGATTCCGAGATTGGGGCGGATGAGTGCCCATATCATTATTTTGAAGACAAATGCCATGACAAGAAGAAAGATGAGCCTCCCTTGAGGCCACATGAGGATAGATGGACGTTTGGGTATATACCGAAAGATCAAAAGTACAAGTTCAAGCCATTGAACTTAGTAGATCGGGATGCCCCGGGAACGTCAAGGCTAGGATGTGATGATCCTTGAAGTGGAGGTTGGTATTCCACTAGCTTGATTGAAGACTTTGCAAGAGCCTTCAATTTGTTTCTTCGTGCCCTTGATGGCGATGAAATTGGCATAGTGTTGTTGAAAAAGAATTGAAGAATGCACCATCCTTGGTTTGACGGAGTTCCAAAAGAACCATCTTATTGTATATATCTCCTCCTTGTAATATTTTTTAGGTTTTGTGAAATTCTTGTGATTTGGTATTTTGTTGAGTGATGTGAGGGAGGGACTTTGATGATTGTGTTTGAGCTTGTTTGGTAGGTGCGAAGTGAAGATGAATCCTATGAGGAGTGGTTATTGTTAGAGCTTGGATCGTGCGACGGGGAGTCGGTTTTTGAAGCTCGAAACGAGCTTTTGGAGCTATAAAGGGTTAGAAGACTCTTCCCGACCGAGAAGAGTGTATCCCGACCGGGAAGGATGAACCATCCCGACCGGGAAGGATGAACCATCCCGAGCGGGAAGGATGAACCATCCCGAGCGGGAAGGATGAACCATCCCGAGCGGGAAGGATGAACCATCCCGAACGAGAAGGATGTCATCCCGTCCGGGATGAGTGTGCCAAAATTTGGGTCTACTGGAGTGTCATCCCGACCGGGACGAGGTCTTCCCGACCGGGATGGGCAGGTAATCCCGACCGGGACCATCCATCCCGACCGGGATGAGGCCTTGTTCCTCCTTTGGCCTTTTCTTTGTCATGTGAGCCCACCCTACCACTTTATACCCCCTCCCAACCTCCCTACCTATCCTTGCCCTTATCATATGACCCCTACACTTCATATACACATGTTCACCTTACTTTCTCTTCAATTTACACCGACTTTCACATCAAAACCCACCTCCTTATACCTTTGTGCCCCAACCATGGAACCATATCGCGATTGGAGAGGAATAACAAAGACGACGACTAGCTACGTGCCGATATTGACTTATGAGACGATGGAGCGAGTGAGTTGCTAACCGCATGGTACGACAACTATCCTTTCTTTTCCGTCTTTTATAGCTTGTTTTCCTTTGTTCGTTCCCCTCCCCTTATACACTTTTGTGTCGTGGTGGCCCTCGGGGCCTTGGTATTTGTTGCTCCCGACTCTCGATGACGTGACTACATCGAGAGTCATTTTAAAATCCAAATTTACAAGATTTTCACCCTTTTTGTAGGATTTAGTCGGATTTGGGCGGAATCCGGGCTAGGTGACTTGATTACACCTAGTCCTCCCCTCCCATTTTCTTTTCTTTCCTTCTTTTTATTTCTTCCCCCATCCATATCTTTTCTCGTCTCGGCCCATGGTGACTTGACTACACCCCGACCGGACACATTCTACCCTTTTCTTCGCTTTATTTTTGATTTTTAGCTTTATTTTTGTAGTTTCTTTTCTTTTCATTAGTGTCTCCATACACTACGATCGAGCATGAGGACATTGCTCGGCTTAAGTGTGGGGAAGCGATATTCTATCATAGTTAGTTTTATTTTCTTAGTTTTTCCGAAAAATCTTTAAAAAACTCTAAAAATTTGAAATTTTTTCACAAAAATCAAAAAGATTTTATTTTTGTGTGTTTTCCTTTTGTGTCGTTGTTTCGTATATTTGTTTTGTTGTGCGTGTTTTGCCTCCCTTTTTCCTTATAGGTTGCTTGAATCACCGATAGTTTCGGAGAGCTTTCAAGACATCCGGTAACATCTTTTATCCCTTTTTCCCCTTTGTCTCTTGAGGAGTTTGGAGGAAATTGTGATGTGGTGTGCTCGGATGGAGCTTTGTGCATACTTGTGGTTGATTTGGTGACTTGTTTGGAAGCTCGAGGTGATGTTTGTGTTGTTTATGTGTTCGTTTTGTTTTGTTTTTGTTTTGTTGCTTTTGCTTCTTTTTTATTTCGTTCTTTGTTGAGTCTTTGTTTTGTGGTGTGCAGTTGTGTCTAGTGTGTAAACAGTTTTCGAAAACCCGGTTTAGAGGCTAGTGTGCAAGTGTCTACTTTTCCTCTCTAGTAGTATAAATCGAGTCTTGGACTTTAGTCTAGTAGAATGACCCTAAATCAATGATTTCGTGGTTTCTTACCTTGAGTCCACCTAGTCTACTAGGGATTTACTACGGGATTTGCATTTTGATCATTTTGACCACCCACGGTGTGAAAAGGCCTTGGTTGCCGAGTCCCGTCCCTTAGGTGACCGTGTTTGAAATTGTTTGATTAGTCCAAGTTCTCCACCTTTTTGTGGGTTTGAAGGGGGATCGCGACTCCCGACTCACCCATTTCCCTACCTCCTACACATATCCACAAAATAAGATGCAAATTGTCGAAATCTCTTTCTTAGTTGCAAGAAGAAATGCCTACAACTCATATCAAGCCAAAAAGGGCAAACAATGAAAACGAAAGAAAGAAAAGATTGAAGAAAAAAAGAAAAGGCACAAAAAGCCAAAAAGAAAATAGAAAAGAAGAAAAAGAAATGGCATGGCAACACAAAAAGCAAAAATGCAAAAGAAAGAAAATGCCAAAGAAAACCGTCTCACAAAAAGAATCCCCACATCTCAAAAATAAGCCTTTTACCGACTACCGCCATGAAGAGCCTACCAAAGGACCGAGTCCCTAGGAAAGATGATAGCGGTAATGGTCGGTCTTCCCTCATCTTGCAAATATTTCCACCTTTTTGCTTGGACTAGTTAGGCGGTTTTGGGCATGGGACGACCCTCTTGGCTCATTGCTAAAGGGGGCGGGGTCTCACTTACCTACAGTGTCGACTAACACCATGGTTCATCCCTTTTCCATCCCGCCGATCGTCCCGTAGTACGTTCTTAGAAGGTTAGGAGGAACTTAGGTAAGTTACCAACGTTTTTGTTGCTTTGTCGTAATACTATTAGGGTTTTGTCCATTTTGGTTTGCATTGCTAGCTTGGGAAAGTTGTCACTTGCCTGGAGTCCTAAACCGGTGCTTCTTTCACCGCTTTTTAGAGGGAAGCGGTATTTGTTTTGTCTTGGATGCAACCGTTTGGTGTTTGTTTGTGTGTGTGTTTGTTTTTTTATGTGTTTTTGTGTCCGGTTGCATCCACGGTTTTGTCGCAAGACCTCACTTGCCTTGCGGAGAGCACTTATCCTCTAGGTGTTCTCGCGTGAGTTGAAAGGGCGTAGGGTGCGCTAATACCCACTCGGCTAATTTAGTAGTTTGCATGTGCTTACTCGAGGGCGAGTAAGGGTTAAGTGTGGGGGAGTTGATAAGTGTAGTTTGTAGTGCCTAATTTGTTGTGTTTTGGTCCCATTTTCCTTGTGGAATCGCTCCTTTGAAGCGGTTCATGGTTTACTTATGCTTCCTTTAGTTCGTTTTAGGTTCCCGAGACCATTCATGAAGAGTTGGAGCGATTCCAACTCAATACATACACTTTTCGGAGCCAACGAAGCGAAGGAACGATCACTCGATGCCTTGGATTCGACCCCGAGACCTTGGGACCCGATCCCGAGCCCCTTAGACTCGATCTCGAGACCCGAGAGTCAATGAGAAGCCCATGTGAAGCAAGGAGGAACCTTAAAGATCATATTGGAGGCCTACAAGACTCATCCCCGACGGGAAGGACCTCATCCCGTCCGGGATGAGGTGCACTAAAAGCGATGGTTCTGTTTTGGGTCCGTCCCGGGCGGGACCAATCCGTCCCGGTCGGGACCACTCCGTCCCGGACGGGACCATCTCGTCCCGGACGGGATGGCTCAGATACAGGCCCGCGTCACTTGTTTCATCTCCTTACTCATTGTAACCCTATATATACCCTTCCTCTTGTATACCTATGGAATGTTAGACATTACCCACTAAACCCTAGACTACTTTAGCATAGATTAGCATAGATTAGAGTAGATTAGTAGGTAATTAGTCCTTAATCTAGTTAGCTAATCTTGTATTAAGGAATTCTTGAAGATCTCCACCAAGATTGACAACCTTGGAAGATTGTTTTGGGTTTTCTCTTTTATACAAGTTTTCATTCTTGCTTTCATCTTCTAGTATGGTATAATCTCTTTTCCTTTCTCTTAATCTTTCTTTTATCATTCAAGTTTTCATCTTTATATCTTATTTATTGTTTTGTTCATCATCTTTGTTAGTTTTACATATGTATGCTCTTGTTCTTGTTTTGGTTTCTCTTGTTAGTGTTAGTTTTCCTTTAGATATGTTTGAGTAGATTCTTGCTAGGGTTATTAGGGTGATTGGTTGTGATTGTGGATGATTAGGGTGAGATGGGTGGTGCTAGATGTTGTTTTTGTTGTTTCCTATTAACCTTGCACTCCACATGTTCGATGTAATGCTTGTGAGACTCGAGACGATCAATCCTTGTTTTTCTTGCCTCTTCTCTTGTATGTGTGTGTTTGGTTGTAGGTTTGGTAACCTCATTAGTAGCGAGAGCGTGGTTAGGGTGACCCCTAGGCCGTTTAAGTAGCGAGAGCCCGATCGGAACCTAGGCTACGAAAGCACGCTAGTAACCCCGTCTTTCCCCTTCTTATGCCCTTGGCATCCATGAACCCGACCTAACCCTAGTTGCTTCTTATCGATTTTTTAGCTTCCTTTTGTCATTAGTTATTCGTTTAGCCTTCCCTTTCCGCGTTTTAGCCTTAGCCTAGTCATTAGCCTATCCCCTAGTTTAGCTTGTCTCGAACCGAGTCTTTGACCGTAGCATACCTTAGTCCGACACCCCGTCCCTGTGGATTCGACCCGACTTGCCCTATCTACGTGTTAGGATTAGTTGGTTATTATTTGTTGGTAGGGATCCACGGCAAATCCCACCCATCACATGCGAAGACATCTTTGAATTCTTGGAGGAGGTTTGTGAATTGTTGTCTCTCTTCGGGATCTAAGGATAACCCTATCTTAAGCATCTGGGGCTCTAAGGTCGTTCCCACATTAACGGACTCGGTTTCCTCAATTACCGGATTCCAGGATTCCCTTTGCTCTAACTGCTCGATCATATGTGGAGGTAAAGGTACCTGTTCATCGGGTTTCTTAATGTGATTGCATAAAATATTTTTGAAACCAGAATTAAAAAGCGACAAGTCGTAAGCAGAACAGTTGTTATTATTGATTGAAAATTTTGAAAACAACTCTAAAAGAGCAGCCATCTGATCATTGGTCAGTGGCGGGATAGGTAAGGTACTCGGGACAGACCCCGAAGCACCAGCAGGAGTAACTAAAGGGAGAGGCGTTACAGGAATGACTCTAGCACCGGACCCCCTAGACTCGACCTCAGACTCAGACTTCGACTCAGACTCAGGCATGTCTCCTTCTCCAGCGACCAATTTGTAGAGCATTCCTTGACTGACATTCCACTTGACAGTTTTCCTCCAGGCCCTGTTCCCTGTCTTGGAGCCAATATCCGAGATCATATTAGTCAGGTCAAACCTATTGCTGCGGAGAATAAGATTGACCAGGTCTTCCTTTGGAGTAGGGGCTATTGTGTCTTCCTCGAAGAGAAGCCCCAGCGCGGGCTTAGCATTGTTGGCATCTTCAGACTGGATGAAGGTGAACACAACAACATCCGGGATATAATTGCAGTCCTGGGCCAATTGGGCCCCAGGGTGCACAGCATTGGGTTGGTACAAACCAACCTGGACAGCCCCGAATACCGGCGTGATAAAGTAGTTAGTCAGTCGTGGGCTATAAGGGCTCAAGTAGATACGCTTAATGATATTGCAGGTCTTTTCAATAGCTGCTCGGACAACGTTGCCCAGAGTTGTGGCATAACCAAGGCCAAAGTGAGAGTCTTCGTCCTCAAGGACCTCGATAATCTTCCCAGCTGGAAGATAAGGTAAGGAGGTAGCCCCCGAAAAGTACCCCAAATTTTGTAGCATCGTGTCGATGTTAGTGGTAAAGTAGGGCCTGAAGAGGTACTCCTCCTCGATCATCCCTACGAAATCGAACCCCCAAAGGTCCGTGCGGCCCGTGGCGTTGCAGCTAGCCACAGTCATAGGGGTTGCCTCCAAAGTAATAACATTATCGTGCAAGGGCAACTTGATATTTTGGTGGAGGGAAGAGGATACCGCTTTGACAGCGTGGATCCATGGCCTCCCTAGGAGCAGGTTGAAGGAAGAGGTGACATCAATCACCTGAAACTCCAACTCCTTTTCTATTGGGCCCGTTATAATGGTCAGTTTTATGGCCCCAACTATCGACTTTGGGCTCCCATCAAAATCCTGGATGGTCTGAGCAGTCGGAATGTAATCAGCCTCGGTAATGCCGAGAGCTTTGGCGGTCCTCAAGGGAAGGACATTCACAGCAGACCCATCGTCAATTAGGCTCATCGGGAGATATTTCCCTCAGCAGATCATCGTGATGTACAAGGCCAAATTATGAGAGGCCCTGAACGGTGGCAGATCGGCTTCAGAGAAAGTGATCAGTGGGCCTCCTTCCTTAGTTTTGCCCTTCAAGTGGGGCAGGACCGTGGTTACCATTTCAGCAAGGGTAACCAGAGAGTTGATCTTAATTTGATCGAGAGCCTTAGTAAGTGCCTCTCAGTGTTCCTGTGAGCTAACCAAGAGTTGCCATATGGTGAGGTCAACTCGGGTCGTCTTTTGTTGCTTTATGAGATCCATTTCAGCGGTCGGCTCTTCAAAGGCAACTTCCGTCTTGACTGGCTCAGTGACGGTTGTCGGGATAGGGGTGTCCCTAGAGCTAGTAGCTTGATAGGGACGACTAAGGTGGTTACCGGCTAAGACTCGGGATTTAGTCCTTCGAATCTCCTCAAGGGTAATGGGGACAGCTTCCCCTTTAACGAGGTAGACATCATCCTCGTCATCGAACCAGATCCCGTTCACTTGCGGGAACAATGGAGAGATAAGATGGGAACAGTTAATCACCTTCCCGGTAAAGATGGCATGGGAGCTGAAGGGATTCTCTTTTTTTATTCGGCTTGTCCCCGGGCAAAGGGATCTTACCACTTTTCAATCAAGTCCTGGATCAAATGCTTCAGCTTCCAACATTTTTCAGTATCGTGCCCATTGCCTCGGTGGGATTGGCAATAGGCTTGGGCATTGTAGCTTTTGGAGCGCCGTTCGACCGGAACTTCGGGAGTTGGGCCTATCGGTTAGATTAGGCCCTTAGAGGATAGCCTTTGTAAGGCATATGTATAGGTGGTACCTATATCAGTGAATACCCGAGGTGGGGTATTCTTCTTGGACGGGGCATCTAGTAGATTGACCACGTCAAAAATGCTGCGGGTTGCAGCTGGGGGCTTAGCAATGGAGGAGGAAGCCCCTTGGTATCCCTTGCTAGAGACCTTAGTAAGGCCCTCTAGCCTTAGATCGTCTTCGATTCTCATACCCATTTAAGTAAGGGTAGTGAAATTGGGTATGACAGCGTACCGGAGATGGACCCGGTAGGAGGGGAGGAGATTCTTGATGAAAACCTCCACTAAGGTTTTTTCACTGGGCTTGTCGACCAGTTTCACACTTTCGGCCCTCCATCGTTGAAGGTATTTGGTAAAACCTTCTTTAGCCTCCTGGGACATAACTTCCAAAGAGCGCATCGTGGTTTGGATCTCGGTGTTATCAGCATAGTTCCGAGCAAATTCTGTAGCCACATCATCCCAAGCAGGGTATTTTTTTGGGTCTAGCCTATAGTACCAGGCCTGTGGGTGCTTATCAAGGGATGCAGCAAAAAGATTCTTGAACATCGAAGAATCCACCCTCTTGATAGCCATGAATTCCTTGAAGGCCCGTACATGTAGTAACGGGTCTTCGGTTCCCTCAAACATTGGTAAACCCGTGAGATTCAGGTTCGTGGGTAGCTTGTCGTTCACCGGGGCGTACTCACGGCTATTTTCCCGATGGATGTTGTTACTCCCAGCTAAGTGAACCTGTTCCTCTAGTCGGCGCACCGCACTAACTAGTTCAGCTAAAGGCTCAGTGGCCTCGGCATTAGGAGTCCCTTGCTCCACCACAGTCACACGTGCAGCGACAACTGCTTGCTCGGCTCTCATAGCTGCCAGTTGTGTCTCAATCTCGGTCTGCTTGAAGACCATGGTATCCATTGAGACCTTCAAAATGTTCAAGGCTTGCTCCATTCTGTGCTTGTGTCTGGTTGACGGTGGCCTGTCTGTAAGAACACTGTGTAATCAGAAACCGAAACCAGACCTTGGAATCAAAATAGTACATCCCGAGCAAGGAAAAGCCTATATGAGGAAATGACTTGAGAAAGACACCTAGACGGGTGACTCGTGGGTGGTATGACTTCTTTAGGATTCGGCTATGTGGGCCGAACTCTGTTCGAAGGAAGGATCACGTGATATTTTTCCCAGACTTTGGACTCGAGTGTATAGACGAACTTTCCTTTGTAGGGGTATGCCCTACGTAGGTTGGTCATGCCTTGACAAATAAGACGGATTTGGGAAAGGGAGGAAACCCGTGATGTAAGATCGACGGAGTTTCGACACTACAAACCTTCGACATACTATGAAAAGACCCGACACACGGATAACGGTAAGTCCTATAATAAGGAAGGTTTTCGAAAGGTTGAATGTTTGAAAATTTGAATATCGAAAATGAATTTCCAAAAATTTGAAGATCGAAATATGGTGTTTCGAAGATTTGAAAATCGAAACAATTTTTTTTTTTTAAAAAAAAAGGTTCGAAAATAAAAAATGGGATCGGAAATTTGAAAGTCGAAAATGGGTAGCATGCCGGCTAAACAATAGGCTATTTTGAGTCAAATCGTTAGTCTAAATTTCGGCAGCATTCCGAGTTTTGAAAATTGAATATTTTGAAAAGATGCATTTTTTGAAATAACGGTTTTTGAAAAACGACACGGAACCCAAGTAGCACATAGTCACGCAAGCATTATAACGACACTATGTATGTTTTACACTAAGTCTCGGTCTGTCGAAATCGGGTCTATACCAACATCGACGGCTTTCTCGCAAATCAGGACAGACTTCCTAAGCCGAATTGGTCTTAGAACATGCCACAAAACCCATACGAGTTCGGCCATAGATGTCTTTAGCGCACCCATTTAGGAATGCACCGCGGTATAGTGGGACGTCGGTCACAAGTAACCGGCCTGGGTAAAAATGGGTTATCATGAATCATCGAACTAAGACGCGTACATTAATAATCGAACGATTTCTTTTCGAGTCTCACCCTAGGAACCCCGATGACTAGTGGTACATCAGGTATCCCCAGTGGAGTTGCCAAATTGTGGACAAGACATAGGTCCACCCCGACGAAGCCACGCGCGGGTTTGGGTAGGCGAATGAATCTCGTGGTAAGATTGATCACGGGTCGAAATTTAAATCAAAGTTAGAAGTTGCCACCAAATTTTATGGGAATTCGGACCCGTTCGAACTCACTCTACACTTAGGCGTATCGTGCACAAAGCACGGCCCGCTTTTAGTGCTAGAGCTTATGAGTTCGTCCTTTTGCATTACGACGCCGAGTTATCGGGAATCGTCCATCAAATGACTCTCGTATGCCAACGGTTTCGGACATCCGGAAACCATGGTTCTGAGTAAGGGATGAGGGTACGTGTTGGGAAGCCCACGAAGGACACCCAACCCCACTCACTCTTTAGCGGCCTCTACTAAGATATCGTTCGTTTTTGTGTACGCGCGTTAGTAAAATGACTAAATGTTATGCAAACAATGCTTTTTGGATAAGCATGCAAATTATGTTCAACTACGTCATTTTAATGCATTTAATTCACGTCAAAGTGATTTAGCATGTGAGGTTCATTTGTAAAACGGTAAATCGCAAAAAAATAAAAGCAAAATAAAATGAGAATAAGTTACAAGTTACACAGGCGGAAATACAACCCGGGCAAAACAAAATAACAAGCAAAACTGGCTAGAATTGTCGTGAGCCTCCAAATTACAATTTTTATCCACCACTAACTCAAACAAATAGTAAGGGTAAGTAGGGGTCGAACCCACAAAGAAGGTGATTATGTTGTTTTAAGTGTGTGTAAGTCTATATAAATTAGTGACAAATATGGGGGTATTTTAATGTTTTGATTTTAAGTCTAATAAACTAATGAAATAAATTAACAAGATAAAATAAACTAATATGTATGAACGATGCAACAAATATGAGAAAAATACTTGGACCAAGCAATATCCACCACAAGCTTAACGAATTGATCATTGACTCTTCTACTTTACAATTTATATTAGAATACTTTGCTATGAAGTTTAATCGACTTCCAATTCCACTTATTAATAGTTGTAAGATATGAGAAACTTACTCAAATAACTATTACGATATTGTCAATTTAAATCAAGCGTCTAAATCGTATCAATATGTAGATTAGAACGATGGAATTTAGCAAAGATGAAGAATGATTACTCAAGCGGTATCACTTTGTTTCATACAACTTTAATCCTTATAACTCAACAACGATGAAAAGCATACAAATTGGTGAATTATATTTGCTACTCGGATATAGTTGAACAAACAAAAGATTCATTTAACTATTCTAGCAATGATTTATCAATAACAACAACTAGGTGATCAAGCTAGAAGATGAACTAACAAACCAACAAATAATGCAAATTAAACTTGATATTCTAATATAAAGTAAAATAGAAATGAGTCTTACAATTCTTTAAACTTGAAAGGCTTCAATAACTTGTTCCAAGAATAAGAACTTAGCCCTCCATACAAATGAAAATACTTGCAAAAAAGACTAGAAAATATGATAGAAACTATATGTGTTTTTTGAGAATTACAAGTGATGATTGATGTGTTGGATGATGAAAATGATGGTGAACTTCTCCTCTTTATATAGTCATCCATGGAGCATCTTCATCAATGGCTCATAAAACCTCATAAAATGTCTCATAACAATGACCATCATAAAGGAGAAGAGTAATGTTCATGAGTAAAGAAGAGAAAAAAGAAGCCAATGCAAAATAGAATCCTAGAAGGAATCCTATGCATAAAACTGAGCCTCCACCTGTGGCAAACTGTCAAAGCTTCCACCCGTGGCAAAAAGTAGCAAAAAGTGTCGCTGCCTGTGGCAACTTAATCCTTCACTTTCTTCTTGTCTTTGGGCTTCCACTTGTACCTTGGGCTCCATGTGTCTTCACTTCGAATATTTTGTCATCTATTAGCCCAAAACACACCCCATTTGATATCCTACTCTCTTTTCACTACTTAATCCACTTAATCACACATTTTCATACCTTAGTCCATCAATTTGGACATATACACAATAATCCTTCAAAACACACCCAAAACTACAAAATAGTCAACTAAATGACCCTTATTAATCCCTACTAAACTAGACTAATCAAAAACTAACATAATCATAATAACGGAAACGTAAATAGATTGGATGACTAAAAGACGATGAAATGATGCATGATTTTGAAAAGGGGGACACGTGATTGTCTTTACATGTGACGACCAAAGTCGTAGAAATATTTGGCGAGGCTAAAACGACGTGCTACTCGATCGAGTGAGTCATGGCACTCGATCGAGTGCCCCCTGTTCGAGCTGCTGCCTGATTTTGTAAGGTGGTAATTCTGAATTTATTAACTTTAATTCGATAGCTAGCTGAGTTGCATAAAAATATTACGAAATATAAACTCAACTCGGCTTTTCGATGCTCGTAACGTGTAGAGTACGGTTACGAGATCGGTATCGAATATTTTGAAAAAAGGTGTTATGAAATTGTTTTAAACTTGATTAGGACGAAATTGATTCCCTCCGCGTCATGACATCGTTACTAATCCTTTCGGATAACGTGATGTTCGATTTTGCGTCAATGGGTTTCGCACTAATCTCGATTGATAAAGACTCCTCGAGTGCGATTTTTTACTACGGAGTCAATACCATTCTCTTAGAGTACTCGTTTTGAAAAATGGGATCAAATACGTTTAACGACAAATTTCCGCGATCGCATCACGGCCTTAAGTGTTTAGGGCGGCGCTCCTCGAAAGGGCGCCACCTCCAATAATACTTGTAAAGGGATTAGAAGGATCTTAAACGGAACTTGTTTTTAAGCGTACTCGATCCGAAAACGGTTTAGATATATATTTATGTGGACATGACATAGGTCCACCCCGACGCGGCGAAGCGCGGGTTTTGGGGAGGGGATAGAATTTCCATATGAGATGGATCGAATAGAATTTTAAATCGAAGTAGGAGTCGCCACCGAATTTTATGGTTATTCGGAACCATTCGAACCCACTCTATGTCGTAGTGGGCCATACTTAAAGCCTGGCCCATTTCCGATGTGAGAGTTTATCGGGTTCGTCCCTTAGCATTACGATATCGATGCCGACTGAAGCGGTTAATCGTATATTGAATGACTCTCGTTGCCAATGGTTTCGGACATCCGGAAACCACGGTTCTGAGTAAGGGGTGAGGGTACGTGTTGGGAAGTTCAGCGAGAACACCCAACCCCGCCCGCACTTAGCGGCCTTTACTAAGATATCGTTCGGTTTTGTGTACACGCGTTAGTTCGACGATGAAATGATATGCAGAGATTATTTTCCTAAGACATGTGAGGAAAAAATAAATGGGTTGCTAAGTCGTTTAATGCATGTTAAACTAATAACGTCAAAGTTATTTTAGCATGTGAGTTCGTTTTAGTCTAATAAAACGATAAAAAGGAAATATGAGAATAAGTTGCTACAAACACGAGAAAACGGGTTAGTAACGATGAATAGGAAATAAATATATGAAATCGAGAAAATAGAAATTAATCGAAATATGAAAAATATTGTTAAAACGTTGTTTTGTATAAAAAACGATGTTCGAGAAAAAATAAAAAAAACGAGAAAGACGTGTTTGGGCCGTGAGCCGCGCGACTCGCCCGAGACTCATGCGGGTCGCGTGGCAGCCTGATTTCGACAATGTTTTTCGGAAATTTTTTAATTAAATCGCGCACGAATATCGCATAATTCATACTCGACTTAACATTCTCGATATTCGTTATATTCGATAGTCGACTATGAGATCAATATCAAATATTTGGAATAGTTTTGGAAAAGATATAAATTTAGAAATCGTTTCGTAAAATAATGAAAATAAACGAACGAAAAACTAAAAAAATAGAACCGGATCACAGACTCGTGCGCGACTCGCGTACGGGTCTGATTTTTTTTTTTTTTTTTGTCGAAAATCGTTATAAATCGCGTACAAATATGGACTAATTTATACTCGGTTTATATTTTCGATATTCGTCATATTCGATATTCGATTATGAAATCGATATCGAATAGTCGGAATGACTTTAGAAAAGGTTTTGAAAAAGTTTGTTTTGAACGAAAAGTTTGAAAAAAGGATTTTGAAAAAAAGATGTAACGAAATCGTCGAAATCTTAATATAATTCTTTTTGATACGATATTCGATTATATAGAATCGATATCATATTTTAAGAATATTCGATATAGGAAAATAGTTTTTAGTAGTATCGATATTAGAAAATAAAAAAGACCGACGAGAGACCCATAAAAAAACGAGAGGAAGGGAAGAGAAAAGAGAAGAGTCGGGTTTGATTTACACCCTCAACCTACATGCTTTGTTTTCTCGGGATAAGGCTCGTCGGAAAGTGGCTTAGACTTGGGAGCGTCGAGACGATGAGGATGAGTTAGGGTGTATCGGTTTGGGTGATTGGACGCCGGGTTTGGCCGGATGATGGTGCGGTTTCGTCGGTATTTCGAGGCTTCGGAAAGGTGTCGGGATTTGTTAACTACCGGGTTGTATGTAAACCGTGTGATGGGTGTATAAAAACCGTGTATGTTGGCTGGAAAATTGTTGTAATTGATGTCCTTTTTGTGTTGGACGGGAGGTCCTATTTATAGGGAGTTTCCGACCTTGGCTTAGGAGAGTTTGAGTACCGCTTAGGATAGAAAACGTAGGAGTTCGAGGGAAATAAGAATTCCGCTTTCTTGGCCAAGAAGAAAGGGATTTCGGCTGACTTGAGGAGTGCTTTGGCCGAGTGTTTTACACTCGGTCGGGTACTTGAATCGGTTTTTAGATAGGATTCCTGTTCGAGCTAGAATTACCGCTTGAGTAAGAAGCTGAGGAGAATGAGAATTCCGTTTTCTTGTGAGGGAAGAAAAAGAGGAAAACCGGCTGGTTTGAGGGTGTATCGGCCGAGTATTTGGTACTCGGTCAATGTCTGAATCGGTTTCCGGATAGAATTCCTACTTGAGATCGAATTCTACCTTAAACGGAATTGTTTATTATTTTTGTATGGCTGTTTTTTGTAGTATCCGAGTTCAAACCGGATTGGTGGGGTGACACGGCAGATTTTATGCCTCGAAAAATATCTTTGACCGGGTTTTGACTCGGTCGCTAAAAGTCGATTTTACCCCTGGTGACGGTTTCGACCCAAATTAGTGTTATTTGACTCGAAACGACCCACTGGGCCTGGATTTGAGGTTGGTTTTGTAAGATTTGTACTCCTTGAAAAGTCTAAACCAAATCTCCATAATTACAAGCCCATATCCGATTTTATCAAAGCACGTCTACGTCCTATCATCATCGGGTGTTTGGCGGGAACTACTATAGACACCTAGCGGTCAAAATGTGGGTGTCTACAAAGCCCCCACTCTGACTGAGGCTTGGACAAGGCAAAAGTCAGAGTAGCTACCAGGTCAATCAAGGATTAAAACCTGGCAGACTTCCGATCGGGTCGTTTAGGGTCCATTAGACCTGCGTGAAGGGCTCGCCAGCCACAGAATAGAAATCATACCTGGGTTGATGTTGATAATGTCGCGGGAGCTTGCCTAGGAAGCTATGGGTATACCTGTTTGCAGATATATCCTGTCTTAGAATTACGCGGGAGCTTGCCTTGGAAGCTATGGGCATATCTGTTTGCAGATATATCCTGAAAGATGTTGTTTGAGCTTTTCCACTGGGGAACTTAGAATTTTTGGGAGTCTTGGGTGTACCTGTATGCTGACACATAACACATTGCATGTAACATTTAGGCGAAACACCGACTCATGTTGGGGAAGAAAAAGGATGATTTTTTCGAAAAATTTGAAAAGGAGAATGCTGAAAAAAAAAAAAAAATTGGAATGGTGGAAATAAGGATGCTTGGGATAACTTCGATTCCTAATCGGATTCTGACATGGATTCCTGGAATTTCCTGGTTAGGCTTGTATGCCTAGGTGAAGGAGGGAAAGTGGTAAAATCCTATTCCTGTGATGACTAGGGAGAGGGATATTCTTCATTATAAATAGAGAGCTTTGGCTTCTTATTTTTTCATATTCCCACCCAAATCTTTTCTTTTATTTCAAAATCCCTTAGACTTTTTAGGATAAAATAAAAGAAACTATTCTTGCGATGGGTATTGACCATTTGACCGCGATGCTTCATGCGTGGGCCCAGGATTTTCGAGATGAAGACAGAGTCCAGTTAACTCAAATGGGAATTGTGGCTTTATTCCCACTTCAGCGACTTAAAGTAGATTCGCACTTTCTTGATGCTTGCTTATCCTTTTGGGATACTACCTTTCATGTTTTTGCATTTCCTCGAGGAGAAATATGTCCTCTTCCTGAAGAGATAGCAGCTATTGGCGGGTGGTGCCCTAATGCTCGTCCTGCTATTCCCCCATTTTATCCTGACCCAAGGAGGAGGTTGAGGGATTTTCTAGGCTTGTCGCATGCTGAGACAGCCCGTATGGTGAAGGGAAATTCAGTTTCCCTATTTGACATGGCTGACAAATTTATGGATTCGGTTGGTGAAAGAATTACCTCTACCCATAGGCGTAGGGCTTTTGCCTTTTGTATGTTGCATAGATATGCCTTCGAAGGTCGAATGGATGCTGACTCATGCTTAGGTGAGATCAGGCTAATCAGCATTAGGGGTGTTCACCGGTCCAAACCCGGACCGGACCGGACCGGACCAGCTTGACCCGCGGACCGGAAACCCATAAAATCTAAACCCGCGGACCGGACCGGTTAACAAAAAACCCGGACCGGACCCTCTTAAGACCGGACCGGACCGACAAAATACACTAAATTTGATTAATTTTTTTATGTGTGGACCGGACCGGACCGGACCGGACCGGACCGGGGACCGGCATCCAAGTTTTTGGAGAACCGGGGACCGGACCGGTATGTAGTAGGTCCGGACCGGACCGGACCGTACGGTCCGGTTCGGTCGGGTTTGCCGGTCCGGGTCACTTTTTGAACACCCCTAATCAGCATAGTTGATCAAATGGAGACAGGTCACAGCCCAGCTTGGCTGATAACTGGGGAGATTATTATGGGTCTTGACGCTAGGAGGCTCGAACCAGGTCAGCAATTAACAGGGAGCATCCGTCTTTTGCAGGTATTTTAACCATTTTTCGATAAATTGCTCGATTTCCCGATTTTCGCGGTAATCCCGAATTTTCCCGGATTTTTCCGGACTTTCCAATTTTCCGGTTTTTTCGAATTTTTTGAATTTTTTGATTTTTTTGATTTTTTTGATTTTTTTTTCGAAAGTTTTTGACTTTTCGAAAATTTTGCAGATCTGGTTATCCGAGCGTCTGTCGATTATAGAGTCCCCGGTAAACATACCCAAATATCGCAGTAGTCAGATCGGTTCAAGGTCTCGCCGAATTAGATCAAGTCATCTCATAACTCAAAAATATTGGGATGAAGAGCTAACGTTCCACGGTGGGCCTTTGATCAGGTGGAACGTTATTTGGTGGTTCCTCTCGAGGTTGACAGGATTAGCTAGGAGAGACAAGGCCCGTTATCTGGTGATTTTGTCTTTGGACTGGACTGTCCATATCTATCCGGACCGTATCCTAAGGCAGTTCGGTTCGTTTCAGGAGATCCCTGAGACTGAGGCAATTATTAGCGTTTCGATCCAATTGACGGACGCTATGTGTGACACGTGGCTACAGCGGTGGTTCACCCGTGTCATATGGACTATACCTCGCCCTTGTCAGACCACTTGGGTTTCTGAATCCTACCGAAAGTGGACTTCTGAAGAATCTCAGGAGGCCCGTAAAAATTTGAAGACTGAAGAAGCTCTTGACTTGGCCCGCCGAGAATCGGCCAGAGACAACAGGCGGTTCTTCGAAGAGACTCCAACTTCTTTTGCTGAGCCGGGATTAGGTTCTAAATCAAAACCTAAGACTCAGACTAATGAGACTGGTGCTAGTGACTTGGAGAGAAGACTCGGACCGAGGCTAGCGGTCCGAGACAGGCTAGGCCCGCGTGATAACGAGGTGACCGGGGAGTCGAGTTTGAAGAAACGTGCCCGGGCTAAGGAGGTTCCCTTGGTGATTAGGGAGCGTTCACCTCCACCTCGACGCCGATGGACCGAAAAGGAGGCTAAAGGCAAAGGAAAGGGAAAAATGCCCTAGTTTTTATTATTTAAGTATTAGTATTATTTATTTTGTGATGATTTTTGATTTTTTTTGTAATTTTATTATTTTCTCGAAATAAAGAAAGGTTTATTAAAGAACCGTTCCTGTTTTTTTTCGATTGCAATGGTTGTGCCCTTTTGAAGGGCTGCCTACGTATCCATAATAAATGGAATCAAACCAAACGTAGTTCAGAATTTGCAATTTCGAAATACATCAAGACTATTGGTTCAAGATGTTTGAAACAGTAGAATGAATAATTCTAGCTTTTGACTTGTCTTTAAAAGTTTGAAAAATATGCTTTTAATAAACTCTTGCAAATGACATTGAGAGAGGTGGGTTAAGGGTAGTAGCGCTTCAGCTGGTCCAAGTTAGTTGGGTTGACAAACTCGTTCCCGTCCAGATCTGTTAGCATTACTGCTCCACCTGATAGAATCTTCTTTACCAGATATGGCCCAGCCCAATTAGGTTTGAATTTTCCCCTTGGGTCTACTGGTAATAAAGCTCGAACTGATTTGAGGACCAAATCTCCTTCTTTGATGTTCCTGGGCCTCACTCTTTTGTTGAAAGCCCGCTGGATTCTCTTCTGATAGATTTGAATATTATTGAGGGCACGAGATCGTCGTTCATCTAAAAGGACTAGCGAGTCATATCGTGCTCGAACCCAATCAGCTTCAGGTACTTGACTCTCAAGTAGGATTCTGAGTGATGGTACTTCTAACTCAACAGGTTGGACTGCTTCCATGCCGTATGTAAGGTAATACGGTGTTGCCCCGGTCGCAGTACGAATCGAGGTTCGATATCCCCAAAGTGCAAATGGTATTTTGTCGGGCCAGTCTCGATAATTATCAGCCATCTTTTTGAGTATGGTGACAATTGTTTTATTAGCTGCTTCTACCGCTCCATTGGTTTGGGGTCGGTAGGGTGAAGATGTATGCCTTTGAATCTTGTACTTGGTTAGCAAGGCTGCTGTTTCGGCTTGAAAATGGGTCCCGTGGTCACTAATGAACTCATGAGGGATCCCATACCGACATATTATCTTATTTTGAATGAACTTGGCAACATGGCTAGCGTTGAGAATACGATAGGATTCAGCTTCGACCCATTTGGTGAAATAGTCGATTGCTACTAAAATGAAGCAGTGTCCTCCGGTTCCCGAGGGGTTTATCTTTCCAATTATGTCGATTCCGCATGTTGAAAATGGCCATGGTGATGTCATGGTGTATAGCAAAGATGGTGGCATATGCTGCACATTGGCAAAAATTTGACAATTATGGCAATGTCTAACATATTGTTGACAGTCGGTTTCCATGCTATTCCAGCAGTAACCGAGCCTCATGATCTTCCGGACCAGCATCTGGGCGTTCATGTGTGGACCACATTCGCCATCATGTACCTCAGCCATAACTTTTTTGGCGTTGGTTTTGTCGACACATCGAAGGAGAGCCCCCTGTGCTGTCTTTTTGTAGAGCTGCCCATCGTCGGTACGGATGAACTGGGTTGCCAGTCTTCGCAGGGTCTTTTTGGCTCGGTTGTCAGCTCCGGGTGGATATTCCCCGGTTGCTAGGTATGTCAACACGGCTTGATACCACGGCTCGGGATCGGGTATCTCGACTTCTTCGATGTCGTGGATATATGCTGGCTCGGATCGTCTTTCGACACATATTGGCATACTGGTCATATGGTCGGGAATATTTAGTAGAGACGCCAGTTTTGAGAGCGCATCTGCAAATTGGTTTTCTTCCCGGGGTAGGTATATATATTCTACCCTGTGGAATTGTTTCTCGAGATCCCGTACCCGTGCCTGGTAGGCCACGAGATTAGCATTTCGAGTCTTCCATTTTTGGAGCGCTTGATTGATGACCAGTGATGAATCACCGTGTACTCGGAGGTTTGTGACCCCTAAGTCGGCGGCGGCTTGTAGCCCGTGGATACATGCTTCATACTCAGCGGCGTTGTTAGTGACGTCAAAGTCTAGTTTGATTGATACGGGGGTATGTTCCCCTTTTGGTGAGATTAGGAGGATCCCGACTCCAAATC
The DNA here is from genome assembly GCA_958450325.1 of Agrostemma githago. Taxonomy (NCBI): domain Eukaryota; kingdom Viridiplantae; phylum Streptophyta; class Magnoliopsida; order Caryophyllales; family Caryophyllaceae; genus Agrostemma; species Agrostemma githago. The sequence continues at coordinate 62,309,886 of OY288240.1, forward strand.
CTCGGAAATTGGATGCCCCGTCGAAGTACAAGTCCCATGCTTCGGTATCAGTGTGGAAAATGTCTTCGTCTGGGAAGGACCAAGTGTCGGTGTGTCCTTCTTCGGTCACGAGACTATCAGCGAGAAATTCGGCTACTACTCGTCCTTTGATGGCTTTCAGTGGTACGAATTTTAGGTCGAATTCTGCCAACATCAGGGTCCATCTTGATATCCTGCCGTTGAGGATGGGCTTTTCGAAAAGGTACTTGATTGGATCCATTCTGGACAATACTTGTACCTCGTAACTGAGCATGTAATGTCGGAGCTTTTTAGTGGCCCAGACCAAAGCTAAGCATGTCTTTTCGAGCATGATGTATTTACACTCATACTCTAAAAACTTCTTACTGATGTAGTATATGGCTCGTTCTTCGGAATTGACCGTTTGAGCCAGCATAGCCCCCATGGCTGTCTCTGTCGTGGTTAGGTACAGTGACAAAGGCAAACCGTGCTGAGGTGGCATTAGGACCGGTGGTGAGGCCAAAATTTCCTTGATTTTATCAAAGGCTGCTTGACATTTATCGTCCCATAGTAACCGTTCTCCTATTTTTAGCTTCTTGAAGATCGGTTCACACACCATGGTTAGCTTTGAGATGAACCTACTGATGTACTGGACTTTTCCGAGAAACCCTCTTATCTCTTTTTCGGTTTTAGGGGGCTGCATCTCGGTGATGGCCTTGATTTTGGCTGGATCGACTTCGATACCTCGTTAGCTAACGATATGACCCAGTAATTTGCCAGATGTTACCCCGAAACTGCATTTCTGAGGGTTTAGCCTCATGTTGTATTTGCGCAATCGGGTGAAGAATTTTCTCAGGGCGGTGATGTGACCGTCCCTGTCTTTGGATTTGACGATCATGTCGTCCACGTAGACTTCCACTTCCTTATGCATCATGTCGTGCAATAAAGTTGTGGCGGTTCGTTGGTAGGTGGCCCCGGCATTGATGAGACCAAATGGCATAACTGTATAGCAATAAGTACCCCAAGGTGTAATGAAGGTGGTCTTATCCATATCTTCTTCTGCCATTTTTATCTGATTATACCCCGCATACCCGTCCATAAATGATAGAAGGGCATGATCTGTTGTGTTATCCACCAGTATATCGACGTGTGGCAACGGGAAATCATCTTTCAGGCTCGCCTTGTTAAGATCCCGAAAGTCTACACAGACACGAACCTTACCATCCTTTTTAGGGACTGGTACTATGTTTGCAACCCAATCTAGATACTCGGAGACTCGTATGAACCCAGCCTTGAATTGTTTATCGACTTCCTCCTTGACCTTGAGGGACCATTCGGGCCTCATGCGTCGGAGTTTTTGTTTAACCGGCTTGAACCCTTCCTTGATCGGTATATGGTGCTCGGCTATTTCGCGATCGATCCCCGGCATGTCCTTGTAGGACCATGCGAAGACGTCTTTGAATTCTTGAAGGAGAACTATGAATTGTTGTTTCTCCTCGGGATCTAAGGATAGCCCTATCTTAAGCATCTGAGGCTCTAAGGTTGTTCCCACATTGATGGATTCGGTTTCTTCAATTACCGGATCGCGGGATTCCCTTTGCTCTAGTTGTTCGATCAGGTGTGGAGGCAAGGATACCTGTTTGTCGGGCTTCTCAATGTCATTGCACATAAAATTTTTGAAATTCTGAAAACGAGACAAGTCGTAAGCAGAACGGTTGTTATTATTGATCATAAATTGGGAAAAGAGCTCGAAAAGAGCTGCCATCTGATCACTAGTCAGTGGCGGGATAGGTAGGGTGCTCGGGACAGACCCCGAGGCACCAGGAATAGCTAAAGGGAGAGGGAGAGTTACATGATTGACCCTAGCACCAGACTCACTAGACTCAATCTTAGACTCTGACTTGGACTCCGACTCAGACTCAGTTTCAGGAGTTGGCTCTTCTGGGGCGGGCTCCACCTTGAGTGGCTCGGCAATGATGAGGGCTTGACTAGTGGCTAAAGCTTTGGATTTAACCTTCTGAATCTCCTCGGGCGTGATGGGGACAGCTTCCCCTTTGGTGAGGTAGACATCGTCTTCGTCATCGCACCAGATCCCGTTTATTTGCGGGATAAATGGGGAAATGAGGTGTGAGCAATCCATTACTTCTCCGGAAAAGATGGCGTGAGTGGCCAACGGGTTGTCCTTGTTGTTGGGCTTACCCCCGGGTAAAGGGATTTTCCCGCTTTCAATGAGGTCTTGGATAAGGTGCTTTAGTTTCCAACATTTCTCGGTATCGTGCCCCTTACCACGATGATAGTGACAGTAGGCCTGGAGGTTGTAGGCCTTAGAGCGACGTTCGACCGGGATATCGGGTGTTGGGCCTATCGGGGTGATCAGGCCTTTTGATGATAGCCTCTGAAGGGCGTTTTCATAGGTAGTGCCTATGTCAGCGAATACCCGAGGAGTGGTAGTTTTCTGGGATGAGGTATCGAGTGCATTTACCTCGTCGAAAATGCTACGAGTAGCGGAAGTAGTAGTGGGCTTGCTTGTTGATGAGCTAGCCCCTTGGTATCCCTTGGTGGAGGCCTTAGTGAGGCTTTCCAACCTTAAATCATCCTCGATTCTCGTTCCCATTTCAGTTAGGACCGCGAAGCTAGGTATGATGGCGTACCGGAGGTGGACCCGGTAAGCTGGAAGTAGGTTCTTGACGAAGGCTTCAACCAACACTTTTTCACTGGGCTTATCGACCATTTTGACGCTTTCAGCCCTCCAGCGTTGAAGGTATTTTGTGAATCCTTCTTTAGGTTCCTGGGCCATTACTTCCAGGGTGCGCATGGTGGTCTGGATTTCCGTGTTGTCGGCGTAATTCCGAGCGAATTCCGTTGCCACGTCATCCCAAGTTTTGTATTTCTTGGGATCGAGCCGGTAGTACCAGGCTCTTGGGTGCTTCTCGAGGGAAGAAGCGAATAGGTGTTTGAACATGTTGGACTTAACCCCTTTAAGGGCCATGAACTCCTTGAAAGCCCGGATGTGGTGGACCGGGTCTTCAGTACCCTCGAATATTGGTAGACCCGTCAGATTGAGATTGGTGGGTAGTTCATCGGTCAGTGGGGTGTAGATCCTAGCATTTTCCGTATGGATGGAGCTTTGGGTTGTCAGATGGACCTGTTCTTGCAGTTTGAGGACTGCACTGGCCAATGCGGCTAGAGGTCCGTCATCTTCGATCGAAGCATTGGGGGTTCCCTGTTCTACGGCACTAACTCGAGTAATGATGGAGATCTGGTCTTCCCGCATTTTCCTCAGTTGGTCTTGGATTTGGGCCAATGAGGTGGTCAATTCATCTATGGCTTTTTGCGTCATGGCTCGAGTGTGGGGTGACCTGTCTGTAAGGGCACCGCGTAATCAGTAACTGACCCAGATCTTAGAATCAAAAGTACATCCCGAACAAGGAAAAGACTAGACTAGAGAAAGACCGGAGACTGACTTTTAGACGGATGACGCGTGTATGATGGACCTTCCTTAGGATTCGGCAAAGTGGGCCTAGTCCTGTTTGAAGGAAGATCTACGTGAGAATTCCCCAGACTTTGGACTCTAGTGTGTAAACGGGCTTCCCTTTGTAGGAGTCTGTCCTACGAAGGTGGGCCGTGCCTTGACAAATAAGGCGGACTGGGATGGGGTGGAAACCCGTTATATAAGATCGACGGAGTTTCGACGCTATAGATTCTAACTTATGACAAGACCCGACACTGCTAAATACGGGAAGTCCTAAGAAGAAGAGGGTTTTGAAAAGAGAATTTGGATTTGAAAACCGAGCAAAGTCGGATTGGAAGACCCGATTTTTTTTTGAAAACCGAGAAAGAGGTTATCGGGCCGAGATTTCGGGCTTTTTTTTGAAAAGGTTTGGACAGCATACCGGCTAAAAATAGGCTATTTTGAGTCAAAATCATAAGTCCTAAATTCGGCAGCTTTCCGGATTTGAAAAGGGATGGATTTGAAAAAAAAAGACGTAAACTTTTGAAAATGACGGTTTTTTGAAAAGACCGAAGAAGATCAAGTAGCATGTAGTCACGGAAACAGTATAACGACGCCATGTATGCTCTTAGTCTAAGTCTCGGTCGGTCGAATAGGGTCTATACCAACAACAATCGCATTCTCGCAAATCAGGACGGACTTCCTAAGCCGAGTTGGTCTTAGAACCTGCCGTAAAACCCATGCGAGTTCCGCGATTGAAGTCTTTAGTGCATCCAAGTGGGAATGCACCATGGTATAGTGGGACGTCGGTCACAAGTAACCGGCCCGGGATAGAACGAGGTTATGCATGAACCATTGAACTAAAACGTGTACATTACTAATCGAACGATTTCTTTTCGAGTCTCACCCTGAGGATGCCGATGGTAAGTGACACATCAGTTAATCCCCAGCGGAGTCGCCAAATTGTGGACATGACATAGGTCCACCCCGACGCGGCGAAGCGCGGGTTTTGGGGAGGCGATAGAATTTCCATATGAGATGGATCGAATAGAATTTTAAATCGAAGTAGGAGTCGCCACCGAATTTTATGGTTATTCGGAACCATTCGAACCCACTCTATGTCGTAGTGGGCCATACTTAAACCCTGGCCCATTTCCGATGTGAGAGTTTATCGGGTTCGTCCCTTAGCATTACGATATCGATGCCGACTGAAGCGGTTAATCGTATATTGAATGACTCTCGTTGCCAATGGTTTCGGACATCCGGAAACCACGGTTCTGAGTAAGGGGTGAGGGTACGTGTTGGGAAGTTCAGCGAGAACACCCAACCTCGCCCGCACTTAGCAGCCTTTACTAAGATATCGTTCGGTTTTGTGTACACGCGTTAGTTCGACGATGAAATGATATGCAGAGATTATTTTCCTAAGACATGTGAGGAAAAAATAAATGGGTTGCTAAGTCGTTTAATGCATGTTAAACTAATAACGTCAAAGTTATTTTAGCATGTGAGTTCGTTTTAGTCTAATAAAACGATAAAAAGGAAATATGAGAATAAGTTGCCACAAACACGAGAAAACGGGTTAGTAACGATGAATAGGAAATAAATATATGAAATCGAGAAAATAGAAATTAATCGAAATCTGAAAAATATTGTTAAAACGTTGTTTTGTATAAAAAACGATGTTCGAGAAAAAATTAAAAAAACGAGAAAGACGTGTTTGGGCCGTGAGCCGCGCGACTCGCCCGAGACTCATGCGGGTCGCGTGGCAGCCTGATTTCGACAATGTTTTTCGGAAAATTTTTAATTAAATCGCGTACGAATATCGCATAATTCATACTCGACTTAACATTCTCGATATTCGTTATATTCGATAGTCGACTATGAGATCAATATCAAATATTTGGAATAGTTTTGGAAAAGATATAAATTTAGAAATCGTTTCGTAAAATAATGAAAATAAACGAACGAAAAACTAAAAAAATAGAACCGGATCACAGACTCGTGCGCGACTCGCGTACGGGTCTGATTTTTTTTTTTTTTTTGTCGAAAATCGTTATAAATCGCGTACAAATATGGACTAATTTATACTCGGTTTATATTTTCGATATTCGTCATATTCGATATTCGATTATGAAATCGATATCGAATAGTCGGAATGACTTTAGAAAAGGTTTTGAAAAAGTTTGTTTTGAACGAAAAGTTTGAAAAAAGGATTTTGAAAAAAAGATGTAACGAAATCGTCGAAATCTTAATATAATTCTTTTTGATACGATATTCGATTATATAGAATCGATATCATATTTTAAGAATATTCGATATAGGAAAATAGTTTTTAGTAGTATCGATATTAGAAAATAAAAAAGACCGACGAGAGACCCATAAAAAAACGAGAGGAAGGGAAGAGAAAAGAGAAGAGTCGGGTTTGATTTACACCCTCAACCTACATGCTTTGTTTTCTCGGGATAAGGCTCGTCGAAAAGTGGCTTAGACTTGGGAGCGTCGAGACGATGAGGATGAGTTAGGGTGTATCGGTTTGGGTGATTGGACGCCGGGTTTGGCCGGATGATGGCGCGGTTTCGTCGGTATTTCGAGGCTTCGGAAAGGTGTCGGGATTTGTTAACTACCGGGTTGTATGTAAACCGTGTGATGGGTGTATAAAAACCGTGTATGTTGGTTGGAAAATTGTTGTAATTGATGTCCTTTTTGTGTTGGACGGGAGGTCCTATTTATAGGGAGTTTCCGACCTTGGCTTAGGAGAGTTTGAGTACCGCTTAGGATAGGAAACGTAGGAGTTCGAGGGAAATAAGAATTCCGCTTTCTTGGCCAAGAAGAAAGGGATTTCGGCTGACTTGAGGAGTGCTTTGGCCGAGTGTTTTACACTCGGTCGGGTACTTGAATCGGTTTTTAGATAGGATTCCTGTTCGAGCTAGAATTACCGCTTGAGTAAGAAGCTGAGGAGAATGAGAATTCCGTTTTCTTGTGAGGGAAGAAAAAGAGGAAAACCGGCTGGTTTGAGGGTGTATCGGCCGAGTATTTGGTACTCGGTCAATGTCTGAATCGGTTTCCGGATAGAATTCCTACTTGAGATCGAATTCTACCTTAAACGGAATTGTTTATTATTTTTGTATGGCTGTTTTTTGTAGTATCCGAGTTCAAACCGGATTGGTGGGGTGACACGGCAGATTTTATGCCTCGAAAAATATCTTTGACCGGGTTTTGACTCGGTCGCTAAAAGTCGATTTTACCCCTGGTGACGGTTTCGACCCAAATTAGTGTTATTTGACTCGAAACGACCCACTGGGCCTGGATTTGAGGTTGGTTTTGTAAGATTTGTACTCCTTGAAAAGTCTAAACCAAATCTCCATAATTACAAGCCCATATCCGATTCTATCAAAGCACGTCTACGTCCTATCATCATCGGGTGTTTGGCGGGAACTACTATAGACACCTAGCGGTCAAAATGTGGGTGTCTACAATTTATAATTATACACGGTACTAATTGTTAACGATGATAGAAAAATGTTAGAGAGATTAAGAAAAGCGATACTAAAATAAAAAGAAAAGCGTTCTTTTTAGGGGTTGATTCGCTTCAAACAACCAAATATTCGGGGTGACGGGATAAGCGACCGACAACATCAAGTGCAATACTCTCGTATTCATGTTTTCTTATCCCATCATCCCTCATATTCGATACGTATAGACGAATATTTTCATAGTATTACGATAAATAAAGTACTAGTGACGAAATTAAAATGCATAAAAAAAAAGCAAGACGAAGAGGAAAAGGGATAAAAGAGAAGTAGAAATGGGGTTCGGTGACACCCTCAACCTACATGCTTAATCGGCCTCGGAAATGGACTCGTCTAGTAGCGGCGTGTGCGCGGGAGTATTGAGGATGTAGGGTAAGTTATAGTGTGTGTGTGTGGTTGTAGAAACGATTCTCAGTTTTTAGGAGATTTTAGTCTCGGAATGTATGTGTATAGTGCTCTCGTGATGAGGTGTAGGGTTGTATGCAAAATGTAGTAGTATGTAGGAGTTTAGGGTTTTTTTAGGTTAAAAAAATCTGAAAAATGTGAAGAGTAAGGGGGGGTGTTTATAGAAATATCCCCCGGCTAAAGGGTCACTCGATCGAGTAGACCTATTGCACTCGATCGAGTGGCCCAATAAAGGCGTCTGATTGGTTTTTTTTAGCTGCACTCGATCGAGTGAGGTTATGGCAGTCGATCGAGTGGCTAGACGGGTGGAGTTAGAATAGGGAAATTTTGACTTTTTTGAATTTTTGAATTTGTTGTTTGGCGGTTGTTTCTAGAAGCTTTTGCAAGGTCGATTTTTTATTTGGATCGGGTTTTGGGTCGTAAAATGACGGTTTTAATTTCGGTGTCAATTTTGGCTGAAATTAATCTTATATTATTGGAAATGATCCACTGGTCCTGAATTTGAGGTCGGTTTTGAGATATTTGTACTCCGCTAAATGCCCACGTCGGATACTATTGATTCCGAGTCCGTATTCGAGTGTATTAAGTCACGTTTACGTTCGGTCATCATCAGATATTTTGTCGGGAACTGCTATAGACACTAGAAGGTAAAATACGGGTGACTACAAATATATTAATATTATTATTATTATAAAAATGTCATTAATATTTTTATATTAATATTAATTACTATATTAATATTAATATATTGATATTAATATATTATTATATAAATTATATTTATATTATTATATTATATTAATTATATTTTTATTTTTATTATTATATCAATATTACTCCCTCCAGTTTTTATTTATTGTTTCATTTCATGAATATATGTGAGGTATATTTTATTGAAACATGGCAATAAATAAAAAACGGAGGGAGTATTATATTAATATTAATTATTATAAAAATGTCATTAATATTTAATAATAGTAGCAGTAATATTAATTATATTATTATTAATTATAATAATTAATATTATTAATAATATTTAATAATAATAATAATAATAATAATAATAATAATAACTTATTTGAACTGAACTAAACTATAATGAACGGAAGTGAACTGAACTGAATGAACGAGTTTGGAGATGAGTCTTTGAAATCAAAGACTCAACTTCAGACTTATCTAAGCCTCAGACCGTCTCAACCACTTTAACCAGGTATGAGGCTCAGACTCAAAGAATCTGAGCCTGAGACTTTTGTTCATACTCAACTTCAGACCCCCTTTAAACTTAGATCCGTCTGAGCCTCAGACTCGTATCAATCACATTATCCAGTTATGATTCTCAGATTCAAAAAATCTGAACCTCAGACTCTTACTCAGACCCCCTTTAAACCTAGCCTAAATAGAGTTAATCATGAGTTGTACCGTCCGAATAGCCCGACTCGTTCCACGCATTTTTTTAGTAGGTTTGGACAATGAAGTTTGGCCTGATCTACTAAACGGGCCGTGCATGGACACTAATATTTTTGAACGGGTCAACCCATCCGGCCTGTTAAAAATCTAATATACATACTACAGCTTACAGAGTAGATAATATAGGGAATTGACAAAGTATATATATATTTAGGGTCCTCCTAGCTAATGCTAGTTAAGCCACGACACTTTTCAACTAAGCCACTAGAATTTTAGTGATGCATGACCATATTACCCCTAGGCCTATAGTGTAATACTACTACTTTATATATTAACTAGTTGAAAAGCTCGTGCGATGCACTGACCAATTTTTAGTGAAAATGGTAATGACACCAAATTAGACGATCGCATAAATTTGTTAAACTATTGGTTGACAGACTTTTGTTTATATAATAAAATTTCATCGTCTTATTATAATTTGTAGATGTGGTATAATTTTACTTTAATCTATAGCTTTAAGAGTTGTTATAAGACTCAAAAGATGTTTCTAAGTCAACTCATCATAATTTTTCGATGTGTGATAATTCTACTTAAATTTATGATTTTATGAACTCTTTTTAGGACTCAAAAGATTTTTGATTGATACCTAAAGATGATGATTACTTTTATTTATATAATAGAATTTCATCACCTTAATGCAATTTTTCGATGTGGGATTACTTTAATTCGATCTATAGCCTTAAGAGCTATTATAAGACTCAAAAGATTTTTTTATTAATATCTAAAAACTAATAATTTCTCTTACTAATGATGTAGAATTTCACACATGTTTATAGTCTTAAGAACTTTTCTAAAACTCAAAAGATGTTTGATTTATGTCTATGGAATTCATGACTTTGTAAAAAAAAATCGATGTCAGAAATTTTACTCAAGTTTATAGTCTGAAGAGTTTTTTTTAAGACTCAAAAGTCAGAGATATATTTACTTAATTAAGTTTATGGTCTTAAGATTTTTTTTAGGATCCAAAAGATTTTGTTTTTCATGTAAGTTATTAAGGACAAACGATATTACTCTATTCATATAATAAAATTCGATCACCTTATTACGGAGTATACTTTAGGACAAATGATTATCTAAAACGAACGATTTCTCTTATTTATGATATCTCATCATAATTTTTCGATGTGTGATAATTTCACTTAAATTTATAGTTTTAAGAACTCTTTTAGAACTCTTTTTAGGACTCAAAAGATTTCTGTTTGATATCTAAAGACGATGGTTACTTTTATTTATATAATAAAATTTCAACACTTTTTTGTAATATTTCGATGTGGGATAATTTTTAATTCAATTTATACCCTGAAAGAAGTATTATAAGATTCAAAAGATTTTTGATTAATATCTAAAAACGAATAATTTCTCTTATTGATGACGTAGAATGTCATCACCTTATCATAATTTTTCAATGTGCGATAATTTTATTTAAGTTTATAGTCTCACAAAGTTCTCTTAGGACTCAAAAGATTTCTCGTTGATATCTAAAGACGAATGATTGATTTTACTCGGTATTTATACAGTAGAATTCTATCACCTTATTATAATTTCTCGATGTGGGATAATTTTACTTAAATTTATAGCTGCTTTTATAAGACAATTTTTTTTGTTGATATCTAAAAACGAATAATGTCTCTCATTATTTGTGATATAGAATTTCATCACTTCATCATCATAATTTTTTGATATGTGATAATTCTACTTAGATTTATAGTCTTAAAAATTCTTTTTAGAATAACTCGGATTTTTTTGTTAATATCTAAACACAAATGATTTCTCTTTTCCATCAGCTTACGGTCCTAATTTAAGAGCATTTTTAAGACTCAATTTTTTTAGCTGATATCCAAGGACAAATGATTATTATTTATAATATATAGAATTTCATCAGCTCATCATAATTTTTCAATGTGAGACAACGTTAGGATAATTATAATAATAAAAGAGTTTGTCTTTATATCTGACGACTTAAGAATGGGCTATTACTCTATTTATATAATAAAATTCGATCACCTTATTATAATTTTTTGATGTGAGATAATCTTATTTAAGTTTATAGTCACAAGTACTTTTGTAAGTATAATTTTTTTTATATCTAAGAATTAATGATTAACCTTATTTATAATATCAAATTCCATTACCTTATAATTTTTTATATAGAATGAATAATTTTGATTTAAGTTTAGATATAGTCTTAAAAACTCTTGTAATTTGTCATTACTTGAGTTTATAGTCTTAAGAGGTTTTAAGACTCAATTGAGTTTTGGAAGATATTTAATAATGATTAGTCATACTTAAGAACGAAAGATTACACTTATATATTTACAATATAGAATTTCATTGCCTCATCATAATTTGGAGAAATGATTACTTTTATTTGTATAATAGAATTTCATCGTCTTATTGTAAAACTGATTACTCTTATTTCTTATTTATAATACTCCCTCTGAGTCTGAATGATCTTCCCCTTTGATTAAAATATACCTCACATATATTAAACAAAGGGGAAGATCATTCAGACTCGGAGGGAGTATAGAGTTTCATCACCTTGTTATAATTTATCAATGTGAGATTATGCTACTTCAGTTTGTAGCCTTATTAAAATATTTTCTAAGACTCAAATAAAAGGTTTTTTTTTTAATATTTAAGAACGAATGATTAGTCTTATTTATAATATAGAATTTCATTATCATAATTTTTTGATGTGGGATTACTCTTATTTATAATATAGAATAATCATCACCTTATTTTAATTGTTTCGATGTGGGACAATATTAAGTTTGTAGTCTTATTAAGAGTTTTTTTAAGATTCAAAAGTTTTTATAACCTCATAATAATTTTTCAATGTGGGATAATTATTTAAGGTTATAATCTTGAGAGTTCTTTATGACTCAAAAGATTTTTGGTGGATATCTAAGGACGGATGATTACTATTATTTATAACTAGTTCAAAACCTGTGCACATGCACGGTTGTTTACTTAAAATTTTGTGATGAGAAAAGAAATTCTTGATAGTACGACATAATCAGAGTGTTATATTATTAAGATAACGTTTATTGTGTTGAATCAATCTCATACGATAATAAGTATGATGTTTTTTTCGTCCTCTCCTTATGGAGGACATCTTTGGGGTGACTATTTTTGTGTAACAGCTAGTAGCAAATTCTCGGAGCTTTGTACCTCTTTCACACCAAAAATAAACTAAATATGATGTTTTTCACCGTCATCTAATATGAAACGTTTGATTGCGAAATATTTGTTGAAATATTTTAAAAATTCTTAGACTTATTTTATGACAAAGTAAATTTAAATGAAAATTAAACATTTACTTTAGAAATTTAGAGCATAATTTTCTTAGATAGAAAATAAGTAATTTGTTTTTGGTATAAATGTTGAGCTATTTAGATGAAGTGATAAAAAATAAATTAGGAGAAAGGAAATGAGATCATGATTATACGGTTAGGCTTGATAAAATTGACGCGACCTGACACTCGAACTGAAAATCCAAGTTTGACCAGTGATTCGAATTGACTCGCCTAACCGATGAACTGACGCGAATTGTTTATTATGCTTTGAATTGTTGAAAATAGAAATCCCGAAAATGATCTGAGTCCAAAATAATCTGGTCCAACCTGAAATTGACCCAATTCTTACTGATCCAAAAATAACTCGAGGCGAACGGTTGACCCAAACATAAAAATAACACTATTTAAAATATTTAATAGAAAATAAAATATAAAAGGCTTATAGTAATTGCTAAATATAAATTGACATATTTGAAGATTTTTTTTGGAGGGAAAGTTGAAAAGACCAAATTGTCCATTGGTTTTTGTTTAAGGGAAATATAATTTCATCACCTTATTATAATTTGTCGATGTGTGATTACTATTATTTATAATATAGAACTTCATCACCCTATTATAATTTGTTGATGTGGGATAACTTTAATATCTTTATATTTAATAAATTCATCACTTTTTTGAGCAAATAATATGAAATTTATACTCTAATGAAGACATTTTTTTATCATGAATCTAATTAATTCATTTTTTGTAATTTTATTTACGATAACTTTTTGTTAAATGAAATTTAAAGAATTTTAGATGAAAATTTATAAAACATCACTAAATATAATTGATTAAATATATTGATTGTAATAATCAATATATATATATATATATATATATATATAGGGGTAGGTTCTTATAAGGTCAATAACTTTTTTAAGTTCCTAAGTTCCAGTGTTAAAGTTACACAAAAAGTGCTTAAAGTTACACGAGATGAGTGATAAAGTTGCACTTTATCACTTGAAGTGATAAAAATGATGAATGTTATAGTTACATATCAATTTTGAACAAATGCAACTTTATCATATGTCATCTGTAACTTTAATATAGACTTAAAAAAATTGTTGACCTTATTTGAACCTACCTCTATATATATATATATATATATATATATATATATATATATATAGATATATATAGAGTAGAGATCAAGTGAGTCCTCTTCTTTTTTTTGAGTCCATGAGTTCTATCTACAACCATTGATCTAGAGTTGATGGATGGTGGTGATTGATTCTAGTAATTAAGGCAATAACTAACATATTTTGGTAAAAATCAAATCAAATCTTCTCTCCTCCCTTAATTATTTCTAACCACTAATACACGTTAATTCCTCACATTCAATTTTTTCCTCACATTCAATTTTTTCATTCACATCCTAACTGAAACCTTCACCTTCATCATCCCAAACACAATCACTCGACTTCCGTTTCTTTTCAAAACACACCCGCGCATTATCCTCTCGTCTTCAACTCAAGCAAAGCTACATTGAAGCAACTCTCTAACTTTAGCAAAGATAATCTTCAGGCGGCATAATACAAGATAACTCGCTAATACTCGATTGTTGTACTAAAGAACTAGGTTTAGTTTATATTCGTATCTGATTTCATTAATTTTCTCGCTAATTATTGATTGATTTACTTTGCTGCATTTGTGCCCTATAATTAATTGGTTTCACTAAAGATTGTTGCGATATCTGGGTATGCATCTGTAGAGTTTAATTGAATTCACCTACTTCAATTCATACTATGCTTCTACTCTTCATACTTAGTCTAACATATATTAAATGTTACTCTAATGCGCATATTCAGTTACTGTAATAAACTTGAGGTGTTACTGTAAGGGGTTGTTCAGTTAATTTTACACATGTATGATGTTATTTTAAAGACGACCCTGTGTTACTGTAATGTACAAGACGTGTTACTTTTAATCCCATCTTTGCGTTACTTTGAATGCTAGTAATCTTATACATTTAATTGTGTAGACGTGTTACTCTAATTTGCACTCTATGTCACTCTAACACTTTCTTTGTGTTACTTTAACGCGTATCAGCTGTACATATGATGTTTCTTTCACTCGTATCAGTTGTACTTTAATTTTATATACCAGATTAAACTGTAACAATAGTTGTACATAATTATTGTACTTTTCAGATGGCAAAAGGAGGAGACAAATCAAGGTGCGATCGCGGTTGTTGGATAACGTAGATAAGTATGTGGACGCGAGGCAAAAGATCATCGATGGTCCCAAGAGCAAGCCAACAAAGGGTCGAAAAAAATAACGTGTCTAACGAATTATGTCATTTTTTTCTAATTACGAATAATGCTTTGTATCGTTTTCGAAACTTGTTATGTACATTAGTATTTTGATTATCACCAATGGAACAATGTTGTTAAACTCTGTTACCCTGACTAATTGTTCTTGTCACTCTAATTAACGACCGGTGTTACTGTGGGAATGAATGAAGTTTACACAATATACAAATGTGGTCTCATAATCATTGTGTTACATTGACGCATTATAACTGTTACTTTAATGAACAAATGATGTTACTCTAAGTTATTAATGGTGTTATTCTTTGTCTCATGGTTAAACAATGTTATTATCATTAATTACTCTGACGCATTATATATGGTTCTTAAAAAAACGAATGTTGTTACTTTGGTAATGAATGGTTCTAATCCAAGTTATCCTCAGTTACTTTGGTATTGAATTGTTTAAACAACGTTGCTGTCCTCAGTTACGTTCATGCATTATGTCTGTTACTGTAACTAACGAATGATGTTACTCCAATAGACATGAGATGTTACTCTAACCAAATACACATATATTAAATAAATATATAGTTAATTGCAACGTAGCACAGCGCTATGTGTAAAAAAATGTGTGCAAAATCCAGTTCCTGTGTTTTGTCAATATCCCCCCCCAGAAACCGGCTGTCTCTGCAACCTGAATTCAAACTTTCCACATTTGCCTTGCCTTCTGCCCTTAGAAGTCCGTATCAGTGAAGCTTCAATGTCGTGTCTACTTCAACAGAAAACAAAACAATAATATCAGTGAAGCTTACGTTAAATCTAGGATCTATACTAAAACGAGAGCAATGAACCACTGTTATTAATCCATGATTAATCAAATGAGTAAAATTCCACCTTTTCCACTGCTGTCCTGTGCGTTCGCTTCTTTGTCAATACCACCTGCACAAAATTAAACAACATTACACCCATGCAACAAATGTGTTATATCAATTCACAAGTTGTGTTACTCTAACTAGTACACTACGTTACTTTTAACATCATCATCAAAACCCTTTTTCTAAACGTTCAGTGTGTTACTGTAATTGCAATTAAGTGTTACTGTAACTCAGAAGGTATGTTACTTCAACGACGTTTCTGTGTTAATATAAAACAAAACAATAGTGTCAGTGTATATCATGGAAAACCTAAATAAGAAACATAAAATCCTGGAATCTATAAAGATCGATAGAGCAACTAACCATTGATAGGAAACTATGATGAATGAAATAACAATGAAAGCAATATCAACATTAAAATTGACGTACAACAAATGTGTTATATCAATTCATAAGTTGTGTTACTCTAACTAGTACACTACGTTACTTTAACAACATCATCAAAATCCTTTTTCTAAACGTGCAGTGTGTTACTGAAATTGCAATTAAGTGTTACTGTAACTCAAAAGGTATGTTACTTCAATGACGTTTCTACATTAATATAAAACAATGCAATAGTATCAGTGTATATCATGGAAAACCTAAATAAGAAACATAAAAACCTGAAATCTATACAGATCGAGAGAGTAACTAACCATTGATATGAAACTATGATGAATGAAATAACAATGAAAGCAATATCAACATTAAAATTGACGTTAAAAAGTAACGCAACAATGAAAGCAATAACAACAATGAAAATTGACGTGAAAGAAATATTGAAACTCACCATTGTTATACTCGATCAATTGCTTATCAACAGTTGAAGAAGATGACGCGGTCATTGAATCCATTGTAACGGGATTTCGAGCACAGAATTGATTGAATGAATGAACGTGATGAAGAAAGGGTTTTTTTTCTCACGTTTGAATGAATGAATGAATGAACGTGATGAATGATGAATGATGAATGAACGTGATCAAGGGAGTTATTGTTTCCTAAATTCTTGGGAGCTATTTTAGGAACGTAAATCTTCCTCTTTTTTATTTTTTTTTATTTTAAATGGATGCATCTTGTCCATCCATCCTCATCTCATCCAATGGATGGGATGAGGACTTATGGACTCATATAGAGTAAAGGACTCATAAGAGCCTTACTCTCTCTCTCTCTCTCTCTCTCTCTCTCTCTCTCTCTATATATATATATATATATATATATATATATATATATATATATTTGCTGACTTTGTGTATAACACCACACACGCCGTTTATACAGGCTCGACCCTAGGGGTAATCTGGGGAGCGAAGGCCCAAGTGCGGAGGGGGCCCAAAATGTCATGGGCTGAAAGAAAAAAAATTGAAAAAGAAATATTAATGCGAGTTGTTGCCTGTTCGGAGTTGTTTGAGTGTTGAGAAAGGAATGATGAAAAAGTTAAGTTACTCAGAGCAATCACAATGGGAAGTCTTGTTATTGAGGTGGTTGCAAGAACTTTATTTTGCTATGTTTGTCCATTGTAATAAAAAGTTTGTTCAAGAATTGACAAACTTGGTTTGAAAAGAAGAACCAAGTTCTTACTAAATCCAAGATAAAGTTGTCCAATTGCTATTTGTTTTTATTTATTTATTTTTTATTTAAGGGTTATTTCGTAACAATAATACCAACTATGGGGGTGCTTCTTATATTAATACCAACTATACGTAATCCCGTTTTAATATGAACTATCCCCTCATTAATCTCTCTTTATAACAAGTTACCGGCTACCTGATGAGTCGGTTACCGGCTACCTTTTAATTTCTTTTTGAATTAAAGTCCTCCCCTCCCACCATACTCTGTACACTTCCTCCCTCATTACTACGTACTCTCCTCTCGCCATTGCTGAACTCGACATCTTCTCTCGCCATTACTTTTCTTAAATTTTCTGAAATTTGGTAAATAGATTGGAGCATCTTATTTTGAAATTGCGGTAAATAGAATGGAGCATCTTAGCTGACGTTTGCAAAAAAATCTGACATTTAAAGGATACGAATTAGAAAAGGATCCAGATGAATAACCACATCTCATTGTGTCAATGAGGTTTTTGAAAGTTGATAAGTGAGAATGACTTTTAATTCGATGAATATAAAGGGGAAGAAGAAGAAGAGGCGCACCAAAACCTAGCAGGTCACAGTTACTGGTTTTTACAGGTAAAAAAGGCGTTGGTTATAAAGAGAGATTAATGAGAGGATAGTTCATATTAAAACGGGATTACGTATAGTTGATATTAATATAAGAAACACCCTCATAGTTGGTATTATTGTCATGAAATAACCCTTTATTTAATTATCTCATGTAAGAACTTTGTTCTTCCATTGTTACCAAAAGTTCTTAGCATATTAAGTTTGTCAAAAACTTACATGGCAATGACAAACTCTTTGTCCATTGTGATTGCTCTAAGCATCTTCTGAATTTTTCTGACAATTCGTATTTTTTCACTTTAATTAATCATATCATATCAATCCCCTCTCTCTACATCCCCAACTCCATTTTTTCAGTCCATTTTCCGGGTTCTTAAAATTCACAAAATCAAATACTTGGAAGGGGCCTTCACTACATATTCTCGTTTATTCTTGTCAACAAATTCTTGAAGGGCCCTTCATATAAGGGTCTTTAATTATGCATTATGATTTTTGTAGACCAACGAGTTCCTAACCCTCCCAAATCGACGCGCACACCAACGTTTTCTAAACACGATATGCAACTCTCGCTCATAGCTTGGTTCCTGTCGCAGTGCATATACGACTAGACCCTGTTGACTAAATCGTTCAATCTACCTAACGTCCACAACTTAAACCCCTAATTAAAACACTTACATCTAAATTCGAGTAGTCGTATTAAATCCGTTCTTATCGTCTACGCATCGTATTTAATCGTTTTTGTGTACAATATGAGGTTGTAACAACTCACTTAGATTTACTTATGCTATCGCTTTTAATCACATGTTTTATCGCTTTTACAACGAAATCACAAGTTAAAGCACTAATCAGAAGCTTAAAACGTAAATTAACAAACTAATCAGCAACTTAAACGACACATAAACTCGTGCCCGGTCTTGGCCTCCGTGACCTGAAACGTTTATAACCAGGTATCTCAGTTCAGAGTCGCCTCATCTCCGGCGCCTGTCTCCGTGTACGTTTCCATCTCTATGCAGTTTAAATGAATCAATCAGTGGTCCACTTTCATATTAGTTAGAACGTCCAGAGTCAGATGCCCTAATTCTCAAGCACCCCCAAACTAGTCGTTCTTCCTAATGCATTACAGGTGCACTTTAAGCAG
Organism: Agrostemma githago; assembly: GCA_958450325.1. Lineage (NCBI taxonomy): Eukaryota > Viridiplantae > Streptophyta > Magnoliopsida > Caryophyllales > Caryophyllaceae > Agrostemma > Agrostemma githago. The sequence goes on from OY288240.1 coordinate 62,328,555, forward strand.
AATTTCAGGTGGATTAATATCAATTAATCGACTATTACTCGTAATATCGCGTTAAACCTATTTTCCAAATTCGCATATTATGCCTAATAAATAATAATCATATTCTCCCTTTTACGTGCAACTTTCAATGTTCAACTTGTTATGTGTTATCACATATTTCGCATGCAATGAACATTAAATATCGAGTTCGACGTTAGTTTATTTGCTCCTAAATGAACCGATATAGTCAAATGCATATAAGGTTATTTAAGACAATGGTTTCTAATTTCTTTTTCATCACTTACGAACGCGATACATCTGACATCAATTGATAAAGGCAACTATGTACATGTGGCTGGGATTGGATGTCGATATTCATGACGTTGACTTCTCAATACGTACCCACACCCTTTACTCGAATCTCTGGATAATGGATGACCTAATCCTTGAAACGAGAGTCATTGCAGATATGGAATGATTAAGGCTACAAGTCTTTATCTTTAGGTCCCCATGTCTTCCAGCTTTGGCCCGACTAGGGATCAAAGATGACTTGAACAGTTTTCGAGCACCCCATAATTTTTCGGTGGCGACTTCAACATCACATCGCAAGTTTGGTTCACAAAAACGGTTGTCAAAGCAAATGATCAGGCCTTTAAACATTTACAACCACATCTCGATCGATTTCAAGGGAAACACATATGCTCCCATACATCTGTCTAGTACATCCCACAAATTGGGCACCAAAATCAAGGTCCGATACATCGCCCCGAACGCGGGATCGAATAGGCTGGCGAGGACCCCCCTGTCGACCGTGTGGGTAGCCGCCACAGAAGGCGTGGTTGCGCGCGCACAAGTGACAACGTCCATGAATAAAGAATTCAACCATTAACTATTGGCAAGAAACCCACGACCATTCTACTTTCTTTAGCTTTGCCGCAAACATTGCCAATGAATCTTCTTCCGGTCATTTAAGCATTTTCAAGACAACCCACTTCGCCAAAGTACGCCTTGACTTTGATCGTCATTCCACGCATGTAGTACACGACCCAAGCACTAGTATACTACCAAATACAAGAGATGCCAAGTTGCCTAAATACAATCTATCTATCCATATCTATCTATCTATCTATACTATATAATAAAACAACAACCACAAAACATGTTTTGGCGCCAAACTACCAATGATGTTAAACATGGGCTTGAAATTCATAATGTAGCCATGTAGGTTGAGCCCATCCAACCACGGAATATAACTTCAATGACAAAAGTAAATCCTTTCACAATCAAAGCCCAAATATACTTTAGTATATGTCGCATAGACATTTAGTCAAAATATAAAATTACCTTATCTATTAGAAATTACCTACGATAATACGATTTAATAACTGAAAGTGATTGTATTAATGGAAATGCTACAAAATTATTGACTCCTAATATTTAACCAAAAAAGTAGGTCACATACCCTAACATGATATGATCTCAAAGTATATTTAAAAAACAAATCAACTACTTCATAGTATATTTCTTAGCTCTCTTCATAATATATTAACCATAATTAATACAGTACTCGAAATATCATGAGTAAATATACTCCGGATATATCTTCAAAAAATTTAATGCCTAGCAAATAACATGTATAGAGTAATAAATGATACGAGTAAATAGCAAGAAATACACAAGAAAAATGTAAAGTATATACAAGAAGATAAGTATTTCCTCCAATTTTTAATCTTCACCTCATTTACTTTATACACGTTTCTTAAGAAAAAAATAATAAAGAACGAAAATGGGAGAGAAGTTGATACAAGTGGACCATATTAAAAAGTATTAAAAAATATAATGAGAGACACTAATATAAAAAAATACGAATGAAATGAACAATAAAAAAGACCCAAAGTGAAAAATGAAACTAACATAATGGAGGGAGTATATTATTATTATTATTAGTAGTAGTAGTAGTAGTATTGATAATAAAAAAATTATACAAGAAAATGTATATAGTAGATATAAAAATATTAATGTAATACTATTTCATTTGTTTGGTAGTATTACTTAATTAATTTTTGTGGGTGAAAAAAAGATTTTATGCGTGTTAGAATTGGGGGTATGTAGCATTTTACGTGATAATAAATGACTATTATAACAATATTATTTTATACATGTATAAACATTACAAGACAAATTTAGAAATCTTTTTAATTCACGAGATAATAGTCACACATATTTGGAGTTTCGTGAATGAAAGTTTGAAATTTTTATTGAAGCCTATATACCATAGATATTAATGATTTAATCAATTCATCATTTTTGTTAAGAGAAACTTTAAAACTGTACTCTCTGAGTTCCTATCGTTGACACGTATTTCTTTGAGTTGAATTTGATCTTCTTCTCTCTTTCCATTTAAGAAAAGTTTTTTTTTTCACTCAATATTCTCATCTTACCTTCACTATTTTTCTTATATTATTACACCAATTACCCCTCATTAGTTAATACGAAGTACAATATAATATTCATCTCTCTTACTTTATTAATCAAAATTTTCTCATTTAATTAATATAATATTCATTTCTTACCTTTTCAATTCACTAATCACTTTAATTAATATAATATACTCTCTTAATAATCTTCACCCAAAAACGAAACTTATCAATCACAGGAACTCAGAGGGAGTACCATTTTTGTTAATACAAGTTTTAAAAATTCTGTTTTAATTATAACGTGATACACCTTCTGATTGGTTAACAACTTAACATTTATTTATTACTGTTCCGGTATTGGAATCAATTAACCCGACTTGGAATTCGGGTTTGTGAAGTTTAATGTTGCTCTTGAATAATGATCGGACAATCTTGTCAGCCTCTCCTTCCTCTTGCTCCACCGATCGGACCTTCCCGGCGGAATGGGCCTGCTCCCTGCACACAGAGCGCACAGGGCCTCGGAGGTTGTCCGAGGGAACCCTCTCTGATGCCTAAGTCAGTCCATGAATGCCTTAATGAACCTAGCTCGTGAGGAACTAGGCGGCGTTTTTTGGAGTAAGAGTCTAGAGAGAGAAAATCCAACCCCTCTCTTGTGGGAAATGGAAGAGTATTTATACCTTCCCACAAGAGAGGGAAGTAGAAGGAGGATGGGTGGATGAGGAGGTGACAAGTGGCTTTACCTCATCCACCCATTCTCATTTACCTTAGGCGAAATGACGAGGAGGTCCCTTGATGTTCCCTGCCCTGCCTGTGGAGATTTCTCCCAGAGGACAGGCGGGTAGGGGTTGAAAAGGTTGGGTTTTAGCAAGCCGCAACGCCCTGCTGGGCAGGCGGTCATCTGAAGTCCCTAGTGGGTTCCCATTTTAGTGTTTTTGCTCTGATGCCTGCCGGGTTGGTTCCCAGACTCCTTGGGTAGAGTCTTCTGGGGGCCCGTTTAGCAGGCGACCCGGAGTAGGCGGCCGACCCTCATCAATTGGCCCTCGCAAGCTGGGGGAGCGAGGCTTCCTTCCGGCTGGCGACTTTTGCTTAGATGGAGGGAGGTTGGCTTGTTTTCGGCTTCATTGCTGCATTTAATGCGTTTGTACTTTCTCGAGGAAAGAAGTGTTAATTGCGTCAGGTATGCAAAGAGTTGAGAGGTCTTTTGCAATGATTACCCCTCATGCTTGGTGGATTTTCGGGCAATGTGAGGGCTTTACGATTGGTGGCATTCCCTGCCAGGATGGTTGGGATGCCATTTAATGCTCCATTTTCCTTGTATAAATTCCAGCTCTCTTTGCCATTTCGTTAATTCATCCTCAGTTCTTCCACTTTTCTTTGTTGAATCATGGTTTGGATTAAGAAATATGTTACTCGCAATGGAGTTCGTACTGTTACCTTCCTCTTTAAGGGATTTTGGAGGCTAAGGTATGCTCGGGCGGCTTTCCGGGCCCTTCGCCGCAGCCGCCGTCCACGGCCACATCCCCGTCGGAATGTTCAGAAGGCTTCTATCAGGGCAGGCCAGCGCCCTAGAAGATCCTCGCCCCCTGCTGCTCCCAGGTTCAAGCGCTGCCTTCAAGGAGGAGGGTGTTTTGATCGGGGGTGCCATGAGTGTTTCCCATGGTCGCACCCTGAACAGTTCGACCCTGATTGTTCCAACGCAGACTCTTCTCTGGGGTCAGGTCCTTCTTCTCCAGTGAAGAAGACGGGCTGCGGCACTTGTGATGACTTCCAGACGGTTCCCTATGGCAGGGACTGGGACGTCAGCAGCCGGGACTCTGGAGACAGTGAGGGTTTGGGCTGCTCGAGTGACAGAGACGAGGACGGACTCCCTGACGATCCCTTCAAGGATTCCTCTGACTGGGATTGGGGATCTGACATTGGAGGCCAAGGCAGCCCTGGGGACTATTCTCCAGACTTAGGTGATGACTAGGCCCGCTTGCAGGGTGCAGGCGTGTTGAGCCGGAAATCCAGGCTCCTTTTGTATTTTCTTTCTTTGTTAAGCATGACTTGTAACTTTTCAATTTTCCATCAAAGTTAATGAAAAATCTGAGCGGCTTTGTTACTTGTTGTCTGTTGTGCCCCCCCCCCCCCCCCCCCCCGTTTTTTTGAATGCGGGGATGACGTCGTTAGCTGACTATCCCCCTGACACTTTTGCTTTTTCGAGGCCCTTCTTTGGAAGGGGTGAGTGGCTCGTGTTCGGAGCACGACACGTGGGGTAATTTTGCTGGGGGCATCTTGTCAGAGAGACGGCCCTTTTGGCTTCTTGGGCTTTATATAAGCCCTTCTTCCCCTTTACTTTCCTTTACGGTCATAGTTCCAGGGGAAAGGAACACGGTATGCTGTCCCCCTGAAAGCTGTGTGGCCGTTTATCATAAAAGCCTGGAATTCGGCCTGCGATTCCCTCTTCACCCCTTCCTGGAGGAGACCTTCAGGAGGATGAATGTGGCCATAGCCCAACTGACTGCCACAGCCATTAGGTCCCTGATAGCCTATACTTGGACCTGTCTTTTCCATGGTGAGGGGCCTTATATTGACGCCCTTCGCTTTATGGTTCGGCTGCAAATGGTGTCTTCGTCGGGGGGGGGGGGGGGGGGGATGGCTTCCTTGGGTACTGGTCCCTCCAGCGACAGAAAAAATATGCTCTAGTCTGGCCGGCTTTAAGCAGCCTGAAAGACTGGAAGAACAATTTTTTGTATGTACATAGTGCTTCCGGGTGGCGGATTCCTAGGCACTTTAGGAATCATGTTCATACTCGCATGGAGACTCGTGAAGAGTATCACCCAGGCGTCGAAGGAAAGGCCTTAAAGGTAAAGCTGAGTGAAAAAGAAGAGATACTGGTTAAGAAGTTCGAGATTGTTGTGGATAAATCAGGCATTTGTGGCCCTGCTTTCTGGCTCCCTCACGCGGAGCTCATAGCCACAGACGAATACTTGCTTCCATTGGGCCTGATCCCTAGCCTCGAAGGTAGTTTTAGGGGGCTTTCATCGGCGCAATTTTCTAGAGACTTTCTTTTCTTTGCTTTTTTGGCTGACTCCCTTTTTCTTCCCTGCAGATTCCGCTTCTCGTCGTTGGACAAGGAAGCAGGTCAAGAGGCTAGGTTTGAGCGAGGAGTTTGTCATTGTTTCGAAGCGTCCTTCCGTTCCTTCAAATTTCAAGAAAGGGGAAAAGAGCTTAACGAGGCTCGTAAAGGATCTCGCTGCTGGCCGGAGGCTCTCTCTGCCCCCACGACTGCCGTCGTCAAAGCCGGCGACTCCTTCTCCCAGTATCCAGGATTGGGAGGCGGAGGTTACCTCAGGGGCTACTCCTTCCCTTGGACGTAAGCAAGGTGACTCTCCAGCCGGGGCTCGTGTTCCCCAGGGGTCGCGTCCTGCGAACTCTGAGGGAACTGGGGAGAGCGTTCCCCTGGAGCTGAGAAGGAAAAGGGATAGGGAGCCCTCAGGGAGTACTCCTGTGGTGGACTTGGAGGCTGACGTTTGTACTCCTGAGGCAAAACGCCCTGCTCGTGATATTCCGAGCACCCTTTTTCAGGAGGAGAATACGGAGTTTCACTATACTGCCGGCGATAGTGTAGACGTGTCGGGCCTGCTCTCCGACTCTGGCGCCGTTTTGGCCGACCGCCTTACTAAGTCCGTAACTTCAACTTCTCACCAAGTAATTCAATATATCCAGCGTACCTCCAAGGTGTTGCTGGCATCTGCTGAGCTGGCGGCTCTTAGCCGCTTGAGCGACGAAGAACTGTCTGTCACGCCCGGGGCTCCCCCTTCTGACCGTCTGGCTATGGTGGAAAGGGACATAACCTTGATAAATAATTTAAAAGACAAGGTGGCGAAGCAGGAGGGCGAGCTAGAGGAGGCGAAGAGTCAGGTAGGCCAGTGGAAGCTTCAAAGAGAGAGAGCTGTGAGGGAAGCAACCAAGTTTGAAGCTGAACTGAAAGAGAGTCGCTTGGCGATGGAGCAGGCTACCCTTTCTCTGGCTGAGATGGAGCATCTAAAAAGGAAGACAGCTGATTTGGAGGAACGTCTGTCCAAAGCTGACTCAACCTTTGAGCAGGCCAAGAGTGAATGGAAAAAAGAAAAGGATGCCCTTGTGGAGGAGACCGATCCTGCGGTGGACGCAAGCTTTGTGAGTGGAGACAACTCTTCCCTGGAGCTGGTGATGGAGGTGATTGGGGAGATGTTCCCTGTGTTTGATGAAGAGGCCTTCCGAAGTCTCTACTCTGCTAAAAACGAGGCTCGGGCGGCCAAACCTCCTGAGGCGGCTGCCAGCCCAAGGCAGGATGCTTCATAATGTTTATCTTTTCTTGAAATAGCCCTGTTTTCTGTGCTGAGCCTTGCTATGGCCAGATGTTTGTAATATTTGGATTTTTACCTTGTTACTTTGCGAAAACATTTTACTCTTCGTGGGTTTGTTATGGAATATTTTTCTTGTTTCGGTCTGCTTTTTCCTTTCTCCTTTATGGCATGGCTTGATCCAAGGTTGGGGGAGTTGCCCCCAATCCCTGTTGGTTGGGCGTAGCCTAGCCTGGCCTGTCCCTGGCTTCTGCTCGAAGTCCAGGGGGCCTGCCCCCTGCCTGTCCAGAGGTAGGTAGGGAGGGCTTTCGCGTTTTTTTATACAAGGTTGGGGGAATTGCCCCCAGTCCTTGTTAGCTGTGCGTAGCCTGGCCTGTCCCTGGCCTCTGTTCGGAGTCCAAGGGGCCTGCCCCCTGCCTGCCCAGAGGCAGGTAGGGAGGGCTTTTGCGTTTTTTATACAAGGTTGGGGGTATTGCCCCCAGTCCTTGTTAGTTGTGCGTAGCCTGGCCTGTCCCTGGCCTCTGCTCGGAGTCCAGGGGGCCTGCCCCCTGTCTGCCCAAAGGTAGGTAGGGAGTTTAGAATTTTGTTGGGGGCCCATTTTCTTTGGTTCTGGCAACAAGGGGGCCTCCCCCTATTGCCCCCTGCTCGTTTGTGTGTGAGAGCGCAAGTTTAAACAGACAACGAGTATGAATTCTTGAGTGTTATATATAAAAACATTGTTTAAACATAAGGGTGGTCGGAGCCGTCAACATTCCATTCTGATCGTTCTCCGCCAGTACTTTTTCTAAAGACGAGATTTTCCTAAGACTCGGTCAAACATAGTATCTTTTCAGAGTGTCGGCGTTCCAATGTGCGCTCAGCTCCTGACCTTCTGGGTTGGCGATTTTGTATGTGCCTGTCCCCAAAATCTGGGTCACCTGATATGGGCCTTCCCAGTTGGCACTTAGTTTGCCATGCTCCCTAGATTTTCCTACAACCTGTGTCTTTCTTAGCACTAGGTCGCCTATCTGGAATCTTCTCTCATGTACCCTTTTGTTGTATGCCCTTCTCATCCTTTGCTGATAGGCGGCTATGTTGATGCTGGCCTCTTCCCTGACTTCATGAACTAGGTCTAGGGCTTCGGCCATTACTGCATCATTGTCAGCTCTATTGTATTGCTGAGACCGTAGGGTAGGAATTCGTACTTCGATGGGTAGTAAAGCTTTTGCTCCATACACCAGGCCGAATGGTGTCTGACCTGTTGATTTTTTCTGGTGGTCCTTATTGACCACAGTATACTTGGTAGCTCGTCCGCCCACCTGCCTTTGAGATCATCCACCATTTTTTTGAGCCCATTTAGGATATGCTTGTTGGCGGCCTCGGCCTGTCCATTGGTTTGGGGATGGCAGACGGCAGAGTAGGCGACTGTTATCCCATGCCCTTCCAGCCAGGCTCTTAGAGGGTCATTGTCAAACTGCCTCCCATGATCAAATACTAGCATTTTTGGCAGGCCGAATCTGGTTATGATGTTTCTCCAGATGGCCTTTCTGACTGTTGGCTCAGTGATGTTTGGGACTGCCTCGGCTTCAACCCACTTTGTAAAGTAGTCAATCCCCACGATCAGAACTTTCGTCCCCCCGTGGCTGTAGTAAAGGGACCCAGTATGTCCATCCCCCATTGAGCGAAAGGAATGGGAGATAGAATTGGCCTGAGCTCTTGGGCTGGGGCATGAATTGATGGAGCGAAGAGTTGGCATTTTCTGCATTTCCGGGTTAGGTCCTTTGCATCTGCTAACATAGTAGGCCAGTAGTAGCCTGCCCTTAGGGCTTTGTGGGCCAACGATCTTCCTCCAATGTGATGCCCGCAGATTCCTGAGTGGATGTCGTCCAAAACTTCATCGGCCTGCTCTGCCCTCAGACATCTGAGCAGGGGGAAAGTGAAGGATTTCTTGTATAGCTCTCCCTCAATTATTAAGAACCATGCTACTTTGGTCTGTACTTTTCTTTTTTTGCACTGGATCAGATGGTAGGGTGCCGTATTTTTTGAACTGAATGAGGGGGGTCATCCAGTTTTCCTGTTCCTCTTCGACGATGTTGACTGTCTGACAGGCGACAGTGGATTTCTCATGCATAACATCAACCCAAACTGACCTCCTTATGTCTTGTAGGCTGGAGCTGGCCAGTTTTGACAGGGCGTCGGCCCGATTATTCTGTGATCGGGGTATTTGCCTGATTTCGTAGGATTTTAGGTTTGACAATCCCTGCTTCACCTTTTCTAGGTAGGCGGCCATGGCCTGATCCCTAGCCTCATACTCTCCGTTGATTTGATTGGCAATGAGCTGGGAGTCAGTTGCTAGTATAATCCGCTCTGCACCTGCAGCCTTAGCTAGATTTATTCCTGCAAGTACGGCCTCATATTCCGCCTCGTTGTTTGATGCAAAGAAGGTGAATCTGAGCGCATGCTCAAAATCCACTCCTTCAGGGCTGGTCAGTACGAAACCTGCCCCTGCACCATTGGCCGTTGAGGACCCGTCGGTGTATACTATCCATTCTTCGGCGAGGGGTTCCTCTTCCCCTGAATGAGAACACTCGGCCAGGAAGTCCGCCAGGGCCTGGGCCTTGATGGCATTCCTAGGTTGGTATGATATCCCTAGTCCGCTTAACTCAATTGCCCACTTTAGCAGCCTCCCTGATTTTTCAAATTTTTCCAATATTTTTTCTAGTGGCTGATCGGTGAGGACCACAACAGGGTGTGCGTCGAAGTAGGGCCTGAGTTTTCTGGCTGCTATGACGACTACATAGGCGGCTTTTTCTACCAAAGGATAGTTTCTTTCAGCTGCCCCCAGGGCGTGACTTACAAAGTAGATGGGCTGCTGTGAGCCTGCTTCTTCTTTTAGGATGACTGCACTCACCGTTGAGTTGGTGACAGCAATGTATAGGTATAGTTTTTCTCCGGCCACTGGTCTCACCAAGGTAGGGAGCTTTTTCAGATGTTCCTTCAATTGTTCGAAGGCTTTCTTTTGCTCATCCTCCCATTTGAATTGCTTATTGCCTTTCAATACTTTGAAGAAAGGGGTCGACTTGTCTGCTGATCTGGCGATGAAGCGAGCCAGGGCAGCCATCCTGCCTATGAGCCGTTAAATGTCTCTTATGGTCTTAGGCTCTAGGAGGTCTAGGACCGCCTGAATCTTTTCGGGATTGGCGTCTATCTCCCTGGAGCTGACTAAGAATCCTAAGAATTTGCCAGATCGGACACCGAACGTGCACTTTTTTGGATTCAACTTCATTTTGTATGAGCGCAGAGAGGAGAATGTTTCTTGCAGGTCCGCCAGGTGCTCCCTGTCTCCTTTGCTTTTGACAATTGCATCATCGACATAGGCTTCCAAGTTTCTCCCCTTTTGATTTTCAAAGACCTTGTCTACCAATCGCTGATAGGTGGCGCCTGCATTCTTCAGTCCAAATGGCATCATTTTATACATGTACGTTCCATGGCTGGTTATGAAGGCGCACTTCATCCTGTCAGGCTGCCAGAGGTACACTTGATGGTACCCTGAGAATGCATCCAGAAAACTTAACGTGGTATATCCACTAGTGGCATCCACCAGCTGGTTTATCCTGGGCAAGGGGTAGCAGTCTTTTGGGCAGGCTTTATTAAGATTTGTGAAGTCTATGCACATTCTCCATGCGCCTGATGACTTCTTCACCATCACAACGTTCGCCAACCACTCAGGGTAATCGCAGACTTCAATGAAATCTGCTTTCAAGAGTTTTTCTATCTCCTCTTTTATCGCCGCGTCTTTTTCTGCGGACATATTTCTTTTCTTCTGCTTTACAGGGCGGGCCTCCGGGTTAACGTTCAACTTGTGAACAATAAAAGTCGGGTCGACCCCTGGCATCTCGTCTGCAGAGTAAGCAAATACGTCCCTGTTTTCTCTCAAGACTGCGATCAACTCTTTCTGGTAGGACTCCTCTAGGTCGGCCCCTATGAGGACCTGCCTCCCTGGTTCTAAGTCCACCAGCATGCTTTCCCCTTCAGGCTCTAGGTAGGCTGCGTTTTGCTGAACAGCCGGGATTTCACCCCCCTGTTGGGGGAACAATCGGCTTTTCGTTTTCCTTTTCTTTCTGTTTCATGGGCTTGTAGAGCCACGGAATAGCAATGTCTGGCTGACTCCTGATCCCCGTGAACCTTTCCCTCCATGCCAAAGTCTGTCACATAGGCTATGGTGAGGGCCCTGATTGATACAGCGGCTTCGATTTTGTCCAGGGTGGACCGCCCTATCAGGGCGTTCTATGCAGACTTGGCATCCACCACAAAGAATGACGCCCTGACATTCCTGGCAGAGGCCCCTTCCCCGAACGTTACCGGTAAATCGATAATCCTCATGGGAAGTATGCCTGCCCCACTGAATCCATACAGAGATCCAGGAGCCAGCTTAAGGTGTCTTTTTTCTAAGTTCATTCTCTCAAAGGCGTCCTTGTACAAGAGATTTGTGTAGGCGCCAGTGTCCACCATGCACCTCTTGACAATGTGATTACTGATCTCAAGAGTTAGGACCAAAGGATCACTGTGTGGGTATATTACTCTCCCTGTGTCCTCAGGAGTGATACTCAGGGTCGTGCCCCTCGGGCTTTCTGCCTTCTCGGCGTAGCAAATCTGGTTCCGTAATTCGCGGACCTGCCTTTTGTGGCTTCGTCTGCTTGTCCGTCCCTCTGCATCCCCAGACACTACATGAATTATCATGCGATTTTGGGCTGAACCTTCAGGCTTGTCTGCTGCCTCCTTTTGGGATTTGTTCCTCGCTGCATAGTTACTCAGCCAGCCGTTTCTTATGAGTTTTTCTATCTCGTCTTATAAGTGTCGGTATTCTTCAGTGGTGTGGCCTATGCAATCATGGAACGTGCAGAATTTTTTAGGGTCCCCCTTTGGGCTGTGCGGCTTGTTTGGGCGATTCCATTTTGCTGTCTCCTTCTCCAGCTCAAAGATTTCTGCTCTCGGCCTGTTGAGGGCCGTGTAGCTGTCAAATCTCGACTGGTAGGCTGTGCACTCTTTCTTGGGGGTATCCCCCTTCTCTTTCTGCTTGCCTGGCTCGTTCCTGCCCCGTCCACTCTGCGGTCCCTCGTGCGGCCTTGCTTGGCCTGCAGGGGTGTCCGGCAGGCTGTGAAACTCTTCCTGCAGAATGAACCCTTCAGCAATTTTTCTGGCTTTTGCCAAGGTTTCAGGCTGGGCCCTGATCATCTGGTTCTTCATCTCGCCTGGGAGCAGGGAGATTGTCAGGGCGTAGGCAGCAGTTGAATCATCAATCTCCCTGACTTGTTGGTAGGACAAGTCGAATCTCTTTAGGTACTCCCTGACGCTCTTGCCCTTGTTCTGCTTCAGGGTCATAAGATCAAAATGAGTGAGTCGTCTCCTCTTGTTCCCTGCGTATTGTTCAAGGAATGCCTCGGCTAACTCTATAAAGAAGCTGATCAACCCCTGGCGAAGGTCCCTGAACCACCCCTGTGCAAGCCCTGCAAGGGTGGTCGGGAAGATTTTACACCAGATTGCGTCATCCACATCATACATGCCCATGTGACTTTCAAATGCCGCCAGATGGTCCTCTGGGTCTGTTGTCCCGTCAAACTTGACTGTGGGCATTTTGATCTTCGGGATGGGATACTCTTGTACGTCAGGGTGGAGAGGAGTCTTCGTGGGCCTGCCTACCACCCGTGACCTGCTTTCCCCAGACTGGTTACCGTGGACATTCCATTGTCTAGGGGCCGGTTTCCTTGTACTGGAGGAGCGGTGCTTTGGTGGTTGCCTGCTCGCTGCCTCGTCCCCCGTGTCAGGGGAGGGTTGCCTGGACCGCTTTCTCCGAGACTGGCCGAGATTATCATCCTGGTGATACCTGGATTCGAGCGGCTGCCCTCGGTTAAGCCTAGATTGCAGGCTCTGGGACAACCCTGGAGCTGGCTGTCCCTTCACTACTGGCGTTAACCTGGAGAAGACTCCGCCCTGCTTTCCCCAGACTGGTTACCGTGGACATTCCATTGTCTAGGGGCCGGTTTCCTTGTACTGGAGGAGCGGTGCTTTGGTGGTTGCCTGCTCGCTGCCTCGTCCCCCGTGTCAGGGGAGGGTTGCCTGGACCGCTTTCTCCGAGACTGGCCGAGATTATCATCCTGGTGATACCTGGATTCGAGCGGCTGCCCTCGGTTAAGCCTAGATTGCAGGCTCTGGGACAGCCCTGGAGCTGGCTGTCCCTTCACTGCTGGCGTTAACCTGGAGAAGACTCCGCCCTGCTTTTCTCCCAGGCGCCTAGACGCAGGCTCCCTGGGCCTCATTCGATCCTGCAGCCCCTGAAACAGACCTCTCTTCTCCCGGGACGTGGACTCCGTGGTGTGTATAGAGAATGCCTGTTGTTGAGCAGGCGGTTCCTGACTACCTGTTGTGATACGCCTCTGCGCCTGTGCGTATACTTGAGCTGTTCTCCTTGCCTTCCTCTAGGCGTTTCTGGCGGCGGTTCGCTTCGTACCTCCAGCCCCCTCTCTGCTTACTGAGCGGGGCTGTCTGGGGGTCGTTGCGACCCTGCCTACCAGGTCTTCAGGGGTGAACTCCTGGTTGAGCATTGCGGAGAAGAAGGCAGCTGTCTGTACCATCTGAGTTGGGGTTAGGTTCACGGTGTGCCCTGGATGTGCCCCCTGTCCTGGTGCTACAGCTGTATTTGGCATGCCAAGGAGACTGGTTCCCCCCACTCCCAGGATTGTGGCGGCAGGAGCTCTCTCCGGCTGCGGCATGCCGTATAGGGGGGTCACCGGTGGGACCGTCGGACCTACCCCTACACTAGTATCAACAATCTCAGGCATGATTGTTTCAATGGGTTAGTTTTTGTATTTGGGAATGGTTGATTTTTTGTGGGTAATCCGTGGATACAACCAGATCTTCCCCACAAACGGCGCCAAATTGTTCCGGTATTGGAATCAATTAACTCGACTTGGAATTCGGGTTTGTGAAGTTTAATGTTGCTCTTGAATAATGATCGGACAATCTTGTCAGCCTCTCCTTCCTCTTGCTCCACCGATCGGACCTTCCCGGCGGAATGGGCCTGCTCCCTGCACACAAAGCGCACAGGGCCTCGGAGGTTGTCCGAGGGAACCCTTTCCGATGCCTAAGTCAGTCCGTGAATGCCTTAATGAACCTAGCTCGTGAGGAACTAGGCGGCGTTTTTTGGAGTAAGAGTCTAGAGAGAGAAAATCCAACCTCTCTCTTGTGGGAAATGGAAGAGTATTTATACCTTCCCACAAGAGAGGGAAGTAGAAGGAGGATGGGTGGATGAGGAGGTGACAAGTGGCTTTACCTCATCCACCCATTCTCATTTACCTTAGGCGAAATGACGAGGAGGTCCCTTGATGTTCCCTGCCCTGCCTGTGGAGATTTTCCCCAGAGGACAGGCGGGTAGGGGTTGTGAAGGTTGGGTTTTAGCAGGCCGCATCGCCCTGCTGGGCAGGCGGTCATCTGAAGTCCCTAGTGGGTTCCCATTTTAGTGTTTTTGCTCTGATTGTCTGCCGGGTTGGTTCCCGGACTCCTTGGGTAGAGTCTTCTGGGGGTCCGCTTAGCAGGCGGCCGACCCTCATCAATTGGCCCTCGCAAGCTGGGGGGAGCGAGGCTTCCTTCCGGCTGGCGACTTTTGCTTAGATGGAGGGAGGTTGGCTTGTTTTCGGCTTCATTGCTGCATTTAATGCGTTTGTACTTTCCCGAGGAAAGAAGTGTTAATTGCGTCAGGTATGCAAAGAGCTGAGAGGTCTTTTGCAATGATTACCCCTCATGCTTGGTGGATTTTTGGGCAATGTGAGGGCTTTACGATTGGTGGCATTCCCTGCCAGGATGGTTGGGATGCCATTTAATGCTCCATTTTCCTTGTATAAATTCCAGCTCTCTTTGCCATTTCGTTAATTCATCCTCAGTTCTTCCACTTTTCTTTGTTGAATCATGGTTTGGATTAAGAAATTTGTTACTCGCCATGGAGTTCGTACTGTTACCTTCCTCTTTAAGGGATTTTGGAGGCTAAGGTATGCTCGGGCGGCTTTCCGGGCCCTTCGCCGCAGCCGCCGTCCACGGCCACATCCCCGTCGGAATGTTCAGAAGGCTTCTATCAGGGCAGGCCAGCGCCTTAGAAGATCCTCGCCCCCTGCTGCTCCCAGGTTCAAGCGCTGCCTTCAAGGAGGAGGGTGTTTTGATCGGGGGTGCCATGAGTGTTTCCCATGGTTGCACCCTGAACAGTTCGACCCTGACTGTTCCAACGCAGACTCTTCTCTGGGGTCAGGCCCTTCTTCTCCAATGAAGAAGACGGGCTGCGGCACTTGTGATGACTTCCAGACGGTTCCCTATGGCAGAGACTGGGACGTCAGCAGCCGGGACTCTGGAGACAGTGAGGGTCTGGGCTGCTCGAGTGACAGAGACGAGGACAGACTCCCTGACGATCCCTTCAAGGATTCCTCTGATTGGGATTGGGGATCTAACATTGGAGGCCAAGGCAGCCCTGGGGACTATTCTCCAGACTTAGGTGATGACTAGGCCCGCTTGCAGGGAGCAGGCCCATTCCGCCGAGAAGGTCTGATCGGTGGAGCAAGAGGAAGGAGAGGCTGACAAGATTGTCCGATCATTATTCAAGAGCAACATTAAACTTCACAAACCCGAATTCCAAGTCGGGTTAATTGATTCCAATACCAGAACAATTACTATCAATAAATGATGTTTACTAATTGTTTAAATGTTACACTTGATTTTATGAGATAAAATTAGAAACCAATTTTTAGTCGTAATTTCTTTAAAAAAAGTTGTGTTATGATTCTTATATTACGTTGGTTTCTACTCTCTACTAGATGTAACCATGTAAAGTTTACATTATTATAAAAACATAAACCAAAAATAATTTACTTAATGAATAATCGTATCAAAGGGTAAATTAGGTCTTTGTTTTGATTCTCGTGTGTACACCTCGGGTTAATTTTAACTTATATTTTTTGTATTATTTTAAATAATTTGTGCTATAGGTTGAACATTAAAATAAATATTATCCATAATTTTTTTATCCTTACACCCGTGCAAATTTGCACGGGTATTAACCTAGTTACTTAGTATGACTAGAAGATAACAATAAGATAGACAATGATATACAAAAGTTATACTCCGTAACATATTTATTACTCCGTATGTACAACTAATAACTCTATCAGTGTCATTCATTTGTTTACATTTCTATTTTTTATATGCTTTTTACACATAATTTCATCAACCAATTACATTGTAGCCCACATGTCATCCAATAATAAGACCAATAAATGATCACCTCTTGTCGCCTTGATCGTCGTGCCAAAAATAGAGGTAAACAAGGCACATGAAGAAGTTAATGAAAAGCTACACGGTAGAATCTTAAGAATGTGTTTACCTAATACTCCAAATTAGTGAATACTTGTGTCCATTCCACAAGTCACAGTTAGCACTCATGACTTCATGAGTCATGAGAGTCATGACTCCTTCACAAATCACAACAGTCAAAAAAATGGATGAAACACTAGTTCTTGTTTAACGGTTTAAAACAGTTGTATTGTGGGAGAAGCTCGAAAACAGAAGCCGTCAAATGAGATTAAGTAAATTCTGTGATCTTGGATTCGCCTAAAAGGGACTCACCGATGAATAATGTATCAGCAAGCATTGATGTGTTTGAAAAGATTTGGTAAGCACATGACACACAATGACACAAGCATTGCAAATTTGTACACTAATGTCAATCGAAAATAATAACAGCAGTTTCACCAAATAATTGATGACCTTCCGGTATCAGGATAAAAGAAAAGAAAAGAGGTTAAAAGCGGAGGTAGATCTGATTAGGAACTCAAGTCATCCACCAGAACCGACGAATCAACTGATATGTACTGCAAGCCGCCCTGCCTTGAACATTGAACCACTCATTTTCCAATGCCAAGTTCCTTGGAAATATCTCTTGTCAAGCTGAATTGCATGGTGTTGTGCCAAGGAAACAAAGTGCGAGTTACTGGTAGCTTCCTACGAAGATCCTGTCATCCCAATCACGGGTGAGGCGGAAAGAAGAGTGTTGTGCAATATTTAGCATAGAAATAACATAATAGGAGTATGTTCTACTATCTAGTTATCGTTCCCAGTCAGAAGAAACTATGTGCTAATGAAGGTCTGCAAATCCCTTTTAGCCTCAACGTGTGTAGTTTAGTTTAAAAGGGAATGGGCCCACCGAGGGCCTGTAACAAAAGAACTACGTGCAAGGTAGGTATGATGGGAAAAGGGAAGAATGTAACAAAAGAACTACATGCAAAAGTTGAATTGTCGTGCACTTTGTTAGCTGTTCCTTGCACAAAAGGTACACTAAAGGCACAACGGAAGGCTTTAATGTGCATCGCTCAGGGGTGTTTCTAAAAATAAGATAAGAAACATAAGTTTTCGCACGCTGCACCTAACATCAGTGCTCTGTCAATCTAGTGCCAATCTAAAGTGGGTTGATTTTTTACAATTCATAATCCTTTTCTGGCTTCCCCCAGGCGTCAATATTTGATACATAAACACCAGATGATTTTCTCAAAGATAGAGCTACTAGCAAGGTCTTGGTTGTTCAGCACATACTCTCAGCTGGGCTATGAGTTTGCATGCCGAAACCAAATTTTGTAACCAAAGATAATATGGCAAAGTGACCCTTTAATGACAACGGCACACAAATTAGATGATGAATGCTACATCCTTACTCTTTGCTCATTTGTAAAATGGGTATTATCCTAATCAATGATATACACAAAATAAAGCCAAATGGTCAATATTACAACCAGTAACAAGAAAAACATAGACAGAAATGTACCTTGAAAGTAGTGTCCGGCAGATTTAGATATGATGCCTGGAATAAAAGAATGAAGAACAATGACTACATTATCTAACATGGTTTATTTGAGTCGTCTACATTGAAGAACCCAAACGAATGATGGCTTCCACAAGTAGGACGCAGGGGCGGAGGCACCATTTTTAATGGTGTTGAAAATGCTACACCAAAACTAAAAAGACCTTTGAGAAGATCTCTTGCAGCTACACCATTAATGCATTCACACTTGTTAACTACTATTCTTAAATATTACTCCGTATCTATTCCTATATAATCACAACACAAATTATAGTATACAACCGTTGTACCGTACAACAAAACTTAAAACTAGAAATTTGTGGTAAAAAATAATCACTTTAGGTTATTTAGTGACCACTTTTTAATACGAAAACGTGGTAACTATTTATCTGAAAGTGGTAACTAACGGACTTAAAATGATCACTTTTTACCATAAATTGCAAATTATTACTATTGTCGCACCGATACAACGGGTGTATACAATAATTGTTGTAATCTCAAACAGTTCAATTTTATTCCTTGAATGAATCCCACTCTCTTCTAAATCCCCATAACCACGTCAACTAAAAGCCCATTCACCAAGAAAAACTCTTTCAATTCCTTCTTTATGGCTTCCAGTAAATTAGTCTTTTTGTCATACTTCCTCCGTATCAGTATATATGACGTTTTGGTTTTCGAGGTGAGCTTTTGACTTTAATTTTTATGTAAATATATTAGTTCAAAATTTTTAAAAATATATGACACCATAAAATTCTTTACGAAAAGAGCTTTCAAATGAGTATATATTTCATAATATTTTTTCTTATATTCTGAGATATATTGAAGAGACAAGGAGAGGTCTCGAAATGTGAGAATGACCCATAAAAAAAGAGGGAGTAAGTATTTGCATAATAACTTTTGTTCTTAAAATTCTCAATTTCCTCTTAGTATATTTATTTCACAGATTTATTTAATTTGACGGTTTTACAGTTTTAGTAGATGAAATAGTCAAGAATTTTGAATATAAGAATAACGAACGCATCAAATGTGCATGTCTGCATTCTACTGTATGTTTTCCATAATTCAAATTTTGATATTTTTCTACTATTTTGCTACACCCGAAAAAACATCCTGGCTCTTCCCCTGCAGGTAGGGAGTAAAGGAAGAGTTATCTCTTCGCTAAGACAGATCTACACATCAACTACTGCCAAGTGCCAACTACCGCCAATTTATTTTGTCAAAAAATTCCTGTTGGGTAAAGTAAAAATTACCTCAAGAGAAGCCAAGTATTCTGCTTCGTGCTGCCGGATGATGTTAAGTATGGCAATAGCTGAGTCTTCTGGGGACTGAAACACCGATATAATAACTTAGCATTATAGATGATTCAATAAGAAAATTGCTGAGATTGACAAAACATAAACGACACGGTGTGATTGCATATTAGTCCTAGATTGGATATTATTCCTAGAATACTCTTTGACTCTAGGAAATTTCCACTAGTGATTAGTGCTTTGAGTGCATCGCACTTTGGTACCCAAGTTTCACAAATTCCACTTTGATAGTATGAGTAACAACATGCTCTACTTAATGACATTTTTAGACTTAGTGGCGCATGAAAACCAAACGTTAATCGAAGTACTAAGATCTTTTTTTTAATAAAAGTGTAGCAAATCTACTTGGAATCCTGAATCTATTACAACTTGGATAACGGAAGTCGAGTTAACCCAGGCCTTGTACCACAAAGTTAGACAATTTTAAAAATCCTTTTTTCGTGAGGATGCAAAGGTTGACGAAATTTACTTGATTTCAGATGAGACAAATTCACATGAAAATATCTATTTATCATCAGCGACAAACGACAAAACAAAAATAAATCCATTTGTTACGGATAAACAATACTCATCAATTGCTTCAACCGCTAACATGCTACACATATATACTAGTGAAAGAGCTTCTCCATGACTAAAGGTAGAGAAATAATTCAAGTTAATCACAGCAAAAGCGCGAAAAAATGTTTTTTCAATGCCATTGAATCTCACTCTGCTAAACAATAAGCATCCTCTCTAATTTTGTGGCAGACGACGTACAAACGAAAAATGATTGACATGGAATGGAGCTTGTCATTGCTCAATCCTAAAATCCTTAACGACCCCTCTCATATAGGTTTGGGGAAAGAAAAAAAAAACTTGCTTTTGGAGCTTATTGGATCGCAGATTATGTAAAGACATCTCGAGAGCAGTGGAACATTCTCCTTTGGCATCATCCTTCAGGATCTTCAGTTTTGACTGACAGATAATAAGAAGTTTCATCATATAAAACCATATTTGGTTGACGACCAATAGAAAGTTCAATTTGCAGCACGAAATGGCACAGCTAGGAGTAAAACTTGCTCAAGACATACAGCCAACTACAGGATCTCAGCTGTATCAATGACTCAAATAGGGCAACATCAGGTATAGAGTAGACTATAGAGGACAGATACACAAAAAGATAACAGCCACATTGGTAGAAAAGGTTGATCCAAACCTATGATTTCCCAAGTTTGTAGTAATACATTTATTCATACAACACAAAATTGGGAAGACCTCATGTACCTGAAAAAGAGTAGAATCTCTGAATTCATGCTTTGCGTCTAACTGTACATTGCCTTCCTCAAAGTAATGAGCCCCCACCTAGTTGAACAAGTAAAATTAGAAGAAAAAAGACAAAAAACTTATATAATTGTTACTCTACTAATTAATGTGACACTCAAAAACACAATGATACACATCAAAGATACACCTCTATCTTGTAACTTACCTGCAATTTCCCTTTTAATTCCACCATTTGATCCTCATCATTGAACTCAACATTCCATATGGATCCCCAACTGCCGTTACTGCATCAGTACAAAAAAAATATGTAAAATTTGAGGTCAGTTAATCAAAAGAAAAATACTAAATATGGATGTGATGTGACATAGGAACAGAACAGTACAAGTCCCATAACAACATAAAGTGTAACATTGATGGGAGAGCAGCATGCCAGCATCAAGTATGTGATCACCCCCCACTTTGGGACAAAGATCAAAAATACAAAGACAATGCCCTAAATATTTGACAAGCACCTTGACAACACCTGGTAAGCCATCATAAGCAACCTTATTGGTCAATGACCCACCTTATCAATCTACCTTTGTTAGTAATCAGAGATGAAAATAGAAGTGATAATCTTCCAAACTGCTCAGTGGCGTAGAGAATACAGCAACTAAGTCTCCCTCTTAATTTCATCCCCAGACTACTATAAGAAAGCTAATAATAAACAAATCGTGGAATGGTTCATTCCGCTTTGTAAGGAGGAATGATCTCCGCGTCTTTTCCTCTCCTAAATGTTCCTCTAGAGTCTAGACACCGGCACACATCCATTGGTACTCCAAAGCCAGGTCCCAGAAGTACTGATTTTTTAAGGCCTTGGAAGACCTTTCAAAGTGTATAAAGTTGAAAAAAATCACGCTGTCTCACATCCAACTGCTTTGTTTCCCGAAATACTAAATACACATACTCCAAAAAAACAAGATTAAACAGTCATTGTACTTGCATACACAGGTGAGCAAGGAAAGAACTTGTGATGACCAACACATAATAAAAAAAATTTGGTAATGGAGTTGGGAAACTAACCAAAAATTTTGAGGACTGAGCCTCGCAGCAGAAATAACCACAACAAACTCAAAATTTGACCCAGGTTCTTCCACATCTTTTCCAGCCACACAGTAAACCGCACACACACCTTTTGGATAAGCTTCACTAACATATTTCATAATTTCAGCATCTAAAGCACATCTGCAAGATAAGATAGCTCAGCAAATCAAGAAGCATGAGGAACATGCAAAAACGAAAAAAAAAATACACTACTATAAACCTAACAAACTCAAACCCAGAAAACAAGGATGTGCAAAATTTACACTTCTACTAAAAGCTCTTTGAGTTTTAATTTTATAATTTGCTAATTAACTCATTGAACATCATTTAGAATTGATAGTCGTAGAAATGGACAAGGGAAGGTGCGTGGCCATTGACAACACCAGCTCATATGGTGAAATAAACAAACAACACTAAACACACCTGAAATCCTCAATATACGGAGATGGAAGTTCTTCATCACTAGCAGGTCTGGTGTCTGTACAAACCTGAATCAGCTTAGCATGTCATGATAGTAAGTGAGGTCTGGACAATTATATTAGTTTGATTGGGGTTTTCGTTCAAACAGATGTATTAGTGGTTGATAAAAATCATTTTAGATTGAAATTTAACTGAGTGACAGCATATAATTCATTAGTTGTACCTTAACTCACTTAGAATTTAGCACACCCCTGCAATCCAGCCATTCCCCAGGAGATAATTCAAAGAAGACAGAGTGGTTGTTTTTCTCTTTTAAATACAGAGGATCTTTAGGCATCTCACAAGTCTCGCGAAATAATTGAACAAACTGTTGGTACTATAAGTCTATAGCAGCCAATAGCCTTTCATCACTTCAGACTTGTAGCAATACTTGCAGAGACCAAAGTAAATGGTCCATGACATAAGATTGTCTGGCAAATATCACCCCTTATTTCCACACTTGCATGTGTTTGCTCCATGTGATTTGTATGTAGTTACTTAATGGTGGTTGAGGTTATAGACTATCAACATATGCTGGCCTTGAAATTGCAAAGCACAAAGATTTACTTGTTTGAAAAAAGGTTGGTTTTCAAAAAAAATTTGAAAGGAACACACACACACAGAGAAAAAAAGAATGGATAGACAATTACATAGATGGTTGCTTAACTCACTTGCTTTACATGGTCTACAACACCAACTTGTGCAGTTCTAGGGTCAAGGTAATGATTCTTCGCAACCTCACTGAATGATGTAACAATCACCTGAGAAAAATAATGAGGTCATGACTCATGATTTGTAATTTTATGATACACAAATAACCCAACTCATCATTAGGTAAACTTTCTCTAGCTAGTTTCTCTGCAACTCTGAGTAAAGTTAACAAGTACTCTGTTCTAAAAAACAAGTAACAATGAAAAGTGAGCAATCAATATGCAGATTTTAAATTATAGAAACAACAAGCAGGTCTCTAATTAGTGTCTTATAAGGTTAATAAGTATATGAAAGCCTCACAAAAAGAAGCAACAGTGAAAAACGATCAATCAATAAGCATCATCAGCTATAGAAATAACAGTATACCATTTCTGAACTATCACTCGAATAAAATAATGTTGGATAACTTTAGGGCCTTTTTGGATACAAAAAGATGAGGAAAATTGAGGCGTGAGAGGATGAATGGAATTAGTTTCCCTCCAAATCTTTCCTTTATTTGAGGGAAACAAATTGCCTTATAGGAGAGAAATGGAGGGATCATTTTTCACTTCCCTCCCTCTCCCTCCAAATCCCCATATCCAAGTCCGTCTCCTAGTAAATGGCCAAACCTTCAAACATCCCACCACAAAGAGAACATAAAAGTTCGTTTTTCATCTTCAAACTTAAAATTAAGCATCATTAACAAAGTTATCATCGCCCTGTTTAATTTACCATGTTATCTAACTGACAGAACCAGGAAACAAATATAGTAACGAGCCAATTTCAATAAAATCATCATTCAAGGTTGGATAAGGATTAAGGGACCAAACCAAATATCACACCAAATTACTACACTACTAAAGATATTTGACACCCTTGGACAAGATTCATATTCATCATCGAATTATACTATGTGACTGAGTTTACAAAGTTTCGATGATTACACAAAAAATTATTCATCATCACTGACTAAATATGGGTAGTTTAACCACATAAATTATCGAAAATGGAATTCAAACAACCGAACTACTTCTTTCTCGATCAGCGGACTTATATTCATCATTGATTTACACTGCATATACCTAACAAATTTTAGCGAAATGCTCAATAAATTTTTATTTAAAATCAAACAAACAAAGGTACATTTCTGGATTCTATATCTTCACATTATTACATACAGTGTCATTCAATTTCAGCAAAAATCCACCGCACAGAGAAAACGTACCTATAAACAATCACATTCATAAAGCATAAAGCATAAACCAATTCAAAAGATGCTGATCAACTCAAAATTTAATCAAAGCGAAGCGAAACAAAACAAAACAAACACGGTGAATTAAATCTGAGAGCAAAGAAGACGCATTACATCACCACTTCTATCAGGAAACTCGAGAAAAATCATGTGAGATTTGTTGTACAGTGGAAACGCCTCCATGGCCGCGCAATTATACACATCTTCATCCTTCAATAACACCTTCAAGTCTTCATCAAACAACAAGAAGCAAACTCAAATTAATAACACTCGGCGAAGGCAAACTTCCAATAGCAATAAACTACATAATCCTAAAAACGATGCTAATGATTGCATTTTAATTGACGATATCAAAAACAATAGATACAAAAACATCAAAAAATAAACCTTCATCAAAACAAGAAGAAGCTCAAATTCGGACAACAAAATACCTAGGAAGCATTAAATTGGATGCTAAGAATTGCATTTCAATTGAATAATGAGCAAAAATGGAAAGAAGAAATGTGGGAAAATGAACCTTTGGAGACGTATTGGATTTCCCCGGCAGGAGAGTTAAGGAGGAACCATTTGGCAATCTCGAGTTTTTGAGAGGGGTCGAGGTGTTCGACAGATGAGTCGTCGTCGTCGGACGCCATTGATGGAGGGTTTGAGTTTTCTCTCTCTAAGATTTAGTTGGAGTTGGTTTGAAGTTACGAAATGTGAAGAGAGAGAGAGAGAGAGAGAGTGTGTGGTGAAGATGAACGTGGTTTGAAATTATTGTTGCAGTTAGTAGGATTATTTGCGAAAAGGTTAGTCCCATGAAGTTTAATTATTGTGGGACTTCTCTTCTTCTGTTGGTCCATTTCAAGCTAAGCGGTGTATCTGGCACACAAGGCTCGTGTCCCATATTCAACTACTCTTTCTGTGTTACTCATTTATTATCATTTGATTAAAATACTAATTACAAATAATACGAAAAGACAACAAATGACCGAGACGAAGGGAGTATAAAATAGACTCAAACTCGAAATGTGCCACGGAATGAGCTAGAGCATTACAATCAATTGTGCTTCACAAACCACTTAACCGAATCGAACTCGTCCTTCAAGTGTATTATCTCATCGCAAGTTACATAGAGCCTCGTTGCATCATGCATTCTCCGTCTTGAGGACATCGATAACTTTTGGAAAGTCCATGGTGATGGTGTGATATGATAGAATGATAAGGTGGAGATGTAGAGAACAGAGAGAAGAGGAAAAAATACTTGATACTTTTTTTTTGTCAGCTAAGAAAACAGAATACTTGATACTTGTATATTAGTGAATGATATATTTTGATTACATAAGTCGTAATGTATGATTGGTACTTCTATATATATAGTACCTCTAACCTAACAACCATATATATATATATACACAATATCCCCCCCCTCAAACTTGACTTACGGATGATAAATCAAGGTCAAGCTAAGTTTGGAAGAGAAAAACTTGTGTTGTTGGTCACGTAAAGGCTTCGTCATTATGTCTGCTAGTTGTAATTTGGTGTCAACATGCTGAGTCTTGAGAAAACTTTCAAGTTGGTGTGGACGTCCGTCCGCACCGCCCGACGCCCTGCGCGCGCCCGCTTGGGACCTACCCGGTTTCATCGCGGCGGCCACCCACGCGGCCCCCTCCCGGTCAGGGGCCGGTCCAATCTCACGTTCGGGGCGAATGTTTCGGACCTCGATTTGGATGATAATTCAGACTTGTACTAGACGGATGCAGGTACAGGTGTTTCCGTTGGAATCGATCGAGTCGTGGCTGTAAATGTTTAAAG
Organism: Agrostemma githago; assembly: GCA_958450325.1. NCBI lineage: Eukaryota > Viridiplantae > Streptophyta > Magnoliopsida > Caryophyllales > Caryophyllaceae > Agrostemma > Agrostemma githago. Next base: position 62,354,000 of record OY288240.1, read on the forward strand.
ACCGATATGTTTGGTAAGACGACCTTTTTAGTGAACCAAATTCGTTGCCGATTTGTGTAGTCGCCACCGAGTCAAGTATGGGGGCTCGGAAACCGTTCAAGTCAACTTTGATCCTTAGCCGGCTCAAAGTTGAGTGGCACGGGACCTAAAGATAAAGACTTGTACCCTTAAGCACTTCATGCCTGGAATGACTCTCATTGCCAATGGTTTCGGACATCCGGAAATCGTCGATTCTGAGTAAGGGGTGAGGGTACGTATTGGGAAGCTAATGTCCACTAGACATCGACACCCAATCCCGCCCGCACATAGCGGCCTCTACTAATCAATCGGTGAGCTGATAACTTTGTTCCTTTGTTGTGGCGAAAGTACGGTAACATCATTATTTTAATCCTATGTCTTTGCTATGTCGGTTGTTTAAGGACAAGTAAGATTTGTGGTCGAAGTAATTGTGCTTACATTCTTTGCATGCGATTTAACATGACAAGCAGGCCATGAAAAGATGCACGTGGGAGAGTAGAGGGCACTAAGTATTATACGTATTAGTGTGGACATGACATAGGTCCACCCCGACGCGGCCACGCGCGGGTTTGGGGAGGCGAATGAATCTCCATATGAGATGGGTCGAATTGAAATTTAAATCGAAGTTGGAGTCGCCACCGAACTTTGTGGGAGTTCGAGCCCGTTTGAACCCACTCTAGGTCGTAGTGGGCCATGCACAAAGTATGACCCATTTCCGATGTCAGAGTTTGTTGGGTTCGTCCCTTAGCATTTGATACCGATACCGATATTATCGGATACCGTATATTGAATGACTTTCGTTTGCCAATGGATTCGGACATCCAGAAACCATGGTTCTGAGTAAGGGGTGAGGGTACGTGTTGGGAAGTTCACAAAGAACACCCAACCCCGCCCGCACATTAGCGGCCTCTACTAAGATATCGTTTGATGTTTTAATACGCGCGTTAGTAATACGATGAATGATATGCAAACATTGTTTTCCCTAAACATGCGAGAATTGAATGGGTTGCTAAGTCAATTTAATGCATCTAAAGTTTAACGTCAAAGTTGTATTTTAGCATGCGAGGTTCGTTTTAGTCTAATAAAACAAATAATGAAAATAAATTCCTACAAACATGAACAAACAAGTTAGTAACGGTTGATAAATCGAATAAGAAATATAAATACGATAACATGCATGATTTTGAAAAGTTTGTTCGCGTGATGGATTAAACACACGTTGACCGAGGTCAATAGAATATGCCGAGAAAACTCGCTATTTCGTTAAAGAAACGATGTTCGAAAAATTGGAAAATTGCTTTTTATGTCGAGTTTTCAGGAGGTTGCGCGCCTCGCCCGGGAAGGGCGCGACTCGCCCGAGAAGGCGACTCGCCCGGGATGCACGCGACTCGCGTCCCGAGCTGTTTTCGAAATTGTTTTTCGGAAATTTTATAGCTTTACTAAATCGCGTACAAATATTGCATGATTTATACTCGATTTAATTTAGCGACATTCGTTATATTCGATATTCGATTATGAAATCGATATCAAATATTCGGAATAGTTTTTTTAGAAAAAAAAACGTTTTTTAGAAGATCGTTTTGAAAAGAGAAAAAATCGATTGAAAAGATGTTGATTCTCTCTGCGTCAAAATCGTCATATTATATTTAAAATCAAAGGACGATTTTTTTAGCATCAACGAGATTGATTTTGTTCTTTTTTGATACGATATTCGACTAGAGAATCGATATTGTATTTTAAGAACGTTGTTTTGTATAAAAAATAGTTTGTAGTATCAATATTATGGAAAATAGAAGATGTGACGAAGACCCACAAGAAAACGAACCAACGACGCGAAAAAAACGAAGAAAAAGACGGGAGAAAGAGAAGGAGAAAAGAGAGAACGAGTTTGATTTTACACCCTCAACCTACATGCTTTGTTTACTCGGAACAGGGCTCGTCGGAATGTGGCTTAGACACGGGAGCGTCGAGTTAATGTCGGTGAGTTGATGGTGGTTTTGGTCGTGTAGGGTGTCGGGTGAGGTGGCCGGTTTCTTCGGGTCTCGGGTTGTGCTATCGGTTTTTCGGTGTTATGTGTGTGTAAGAATGATTGTATTGTAGATGTTGTGTATTAATGTTGAATGTCGGGGGTTGAATGTGTATCAATATTGAATGTGTGAGGGTCCTATTTATAGGAGAGAAACTAGAAGAGGTATTCTTTGCTTGAACGACAAGAAATACCGATTTGGATAGGAAATGTAAGAAGTCGAAAGGAACGACAACTCCGTTCCTTGGGGAAGAAGTCACGAAATCTGGCTGAAACAAGGCTGCTCGGCCGAGTATCCTTGTGTTCGGTCGAGTGTTTGATCGGGTGTTCGGATAAGATTCCTATTGGAGATCGAATTCTACCCTTAACGGAATTGTTTAATATTTTTTGTAGCTGATTTTTGTAGTGTTTGCGCTCAAGCCGGATTGGCGGGATGTCACGGCAGATTTCATGCCTCAAAAAAACATATTTGACCGGGTTTTGACTCGGTCGCTAAAAGACGGTTTTGCTCATGGTGTCGGATTCGATCCAAATTAGTCTTATTTGACTCGAAATGACCCACTGGGCCTGATTTTGAGGTTGATTTTGTGAGGTTTGTACTCCACTAAAGGCCCAAGCCAAATGCCCATGATTTCGCGCCCATATTCGAGTACGTTAAAACATGTTCGCGTCCGATCATCATCGGGTGTTTGTCGGAAACTAGTATAGACACCCAATGGACAAATGTGGGTGTCTACAAAGCCCCCACTCTGACTGAGGCTTGGACAAGGCGAAAGTCAGAGTAGCTACCAGGTCAAATTAAGACCTAACAGACTTTCGATCGGGTCGTTTAAAGTCCATTAGACTTGCGTGAAGGGCCCGCCGGCCATGGATTAGAAATATACCTGAGCTGACGATGATAACTCCGTGGGGAATTTGGACTTGTCGCGTAAGCCCTGGGTGTACCTATATGTGGGCCCATCCCGTAAAATACCGCTGGGGAGTTTAGTCGTACGGTCCTGCTTGAATCGTCCTGTATATGATTTATGCAATGCTTCGCATGTAACATTTTTAGGAGAAATGACTCGCGCTGGGGAATAAAATTTTGAGAAAGGTTTTGAATTTTTGGAATAAAGCTTGATAATTTTGACTCTGAAAAGGAATATGAATGCTCGGGATGGCTTAGCTAGACTCTGAGATGGGGCCTGTTATGCTAAACCTCCTGGGATTAGGAATCCTAAAGCAAGGAGAAAAGTTCGGGTTTAAGGCTATAAATACTCATGCATAAGACGTTTGAAACCAGTTTTCTCAACAAACCGAAATGGTAACTCGTCCACTATGATCATGTAAACAACTGCATCTCTAACCTCCTCGAGATTCAAAACCCACCCTTTCAATTGACCTTCCCCTTCATTTTCACTCCTATCAAAAATTAACTGAGTTTGTTTCCCTTTAGACTTGTTTGTAGGAGCATCAGGATTAGCGAGGCATGCAAGCCAATGATTTTTAACATTTTTGGAACCATTTATATTACTATCAGCTGCAAAAGTTTTATTTTCACAATAGATACATTCAGCTTTTCGCTTACCTTCCTCGTCGTCGTACTCACGAAAATGCACCCAATAAGCAGATCTCCTGCTAGTTTTACCATCGACGTAATTGCGTCCTGAGACTTTCGGCCTGACAGGCAATAAAGTTGTTTCTGGTTTTGTCTGAGAAACATTTATATTCTCGTCAAAGTCCGATGTGAGCGGCTCTTGCGTTACGACCTCTTCTAAATCAGGTTCAAGCGAATCAAGCCGTCTTTTTTTCGAAACCGAACTCCTCATTATTCTGAAATAATAAATGAGCGAATAATTAAAATAATATTCAAACAATTACAAATTAAAACACAAACGATAAGCGAATATCACAAATTAAATAATACGACTATACAAGTCAGACCAACTAAAATAATTAAGTCAGACCAACTAAACCAACAAATTAATTAAACTGACACAACGTCACACAAGTACAGCACACAACGACTCAGCGGCAGCGGCAGCAATACATTCAACGTACACACAGTGACACAACACAACGTCACACAAATTAACTAAACAAATAATACTCAGCGGCAGCGGCAACAATACAGGGTATACAACAAACAGCATACAGAAAAACGAACAGAATTATGAGATATAAAAAATGAAGAAACAAACAGAATTACAGAAAAAATAAAAAATTACAGAATAATAATATACCAGAATTACATAATTACAGAAAAACGCAGAATTACAGAATTACAGAATAATATACAGAATAAAAATTACAAAATAAACAAACAGAATTACAGAAAAATGACTCACGCGGCAGCGGCAGGCCGGCAGCATACAAGATACAAAACGCAGTTACGATTTACGAACAAAATAAAAATATACCTGTTCGGCTCTGTTCCTGTTTCGAAGTCAGCGGATGAATTGATGAATGATGATGATTGATGAATGCTGAATAGGGAATTAGGGTCTTAGGGATGTTAATGTATTATGATTTATGAATTATGATTTACGTAAAATAGTAGACTAGTAATATAAGTATATGTATATTATATATTTATATATAAGTATATTAGTAATTAGTATAATGTTTTTGCAATTTGAATTATTTAGAAAATATAAATTATTTAGGAAATAGGAATTAGGATTTATGATGATTGACTAATTGAGTTATGGTAAGTAATTAATTAGTATTTGAAATTATTGGGAATTTTCAAAATTTGGAGAAGTGGAATATCAGTTGACAGTATAACGCAGGTTACGCAGCAGTCACGCAAAATTCGCTAAACCCTAAATTCCGGTCTTCCGGTCTGGACCGGTTTTTTTTTCGGGTTTTAGCCCGGACCGGACCGGAAACCGGATCACGTGTGGGAGAGGAACCGGGGACCGGACCGGTTAAGGGCAGGTCCGGTTCGGTCTGGACCGGTCGGTCCGGTTGGCCGGTCTGGACCGATTTTTGAACAGCCCTACCATGCCTTGCTTTTATTTTCCTCATAATTCTCACAATTCCCTCTCTCCTAAAGAGAAACAAACTCCGAGAATATTATTCTTCTTCTTTTTTAGAAATTCCAATTATGGGAATCGATCGTTTAATCGGAATGCTGCAGGATTGGTCCCGTTACTTCAGAGATGCAGATAAGGTTATTCTGAATCAGAATGGTATAACCCAATTATTCACAATCCGTCAGATGCAAGTGGACCGTCACTTTCTAGATGCTTGCTTGTCCTATTGGGACGATACTTATCATGATTTTGGCTTCCCTCAAGGCGAAATTTGTCCTATTCCTGAGGAAATTGCTGCCGTAGGTGGATGGAATCCCATACTTCGCCCTGCTATCCCGTTTTCAATTCACGATCCAAGGAGAAAACTACGGGAATTTTTAGGGCTTTCTCATATGGAGGTATCTCGTATGCTGGAGGGAGATACTGTTTCTTTGATTGACCTGGCTGAAAAATTCATGAATCCTCACGATGTCCGGGTCAGGTCGGTCCATAGCCGTAGGGCCTTCGCTTTTTGTATACTCCATGTTTACACCTTCGAAGGTCATATGGATTTATTATCTTGCATGGGCCATGTCCGACTTTTCACCGTGGTTGACCTGATGGAAACGGAGCATAGTCCAGCTTGGCTGATTACAGGAGAGATTATCTAAGGTTTGGACAATCGCGAAAGGGATCCGTCGATTCGGTTGACCGGGAGCACCCCTCTTCTACAGGTATATGCCTATTCCCCGCTTTTTGCGATTTTCTCGATTTTTCCCCGCGATTTTGGATTTTTTCACGTTTTTTTTTTTCCGCAATTTTTTTTTTTGGCGCGGTTTTTTCGATTTTTCGCGATTATGATTTTTCCGCGGTTTTTTCAGTTTTGGCTATTTGAAAGGCTATCAATCGTGGATCCTTCGCTTGACGTGACCCGATATCGTCCCAACCAAGTGATGACGAGGAGACGAACCATTGACTTTTCTCGTCATAATACCCAGAAATATTGGGACGAAGTACTGTCTTTCCATGGAGGCCCGTTAATTCGATGGACCGTGCCCTGGTGGCCTATTTATGTTTGTACCGGCTTGGAATCGAGAGATAGGGCACGATATCAGGTGATCCTATCTTTTAGGCAGACAATTCACCTTTACCCCGATCGCATACTTAGGCAATATGGTCTGGCCCAAAGAATCCCAGAAATTGAGGCGGTTGTGAATGAATCTACCCAACTGACGGACGTGATGTGCGACACCTGGATGCAGCGGTGGTATACTCGGGCTACTTGGTATGTTTCAAAGACTCTTCACTCGATCTGGGTAACCGATTCTTATGTGAAATGGACAAAGGCGGATTCTGCTAAAGCCCGGGCTGCCCTGAAGACCGACGAGGCTTTTGACCTGTTGTGCCGAGAACAAGCTAAAGATAATAGGAGTTTCTTTGACGAGGGTGGTACTCCGGCTACCTTGGTTCGGCTGATGTTAGGTCAGAAGGAGAAGACTAGGACACAAACTGAAGGGTCCAGTACTAAGGGTGTACGGGGGAAAGTGAGTCCCCAGACAGATTTGGAAAGGAGACTCGGCCCAAAATTAAGGGTTCAGGACCGACTTGGTCCTCGAGACAGACTTCCCGAGCACGTACGGGCTCGGCTTGGGCCAGTGACAATGGCAGAAGACCCGCTGTCGAAGAAACGGGTTCGAGCAAAGGAAGTTCCCCTTGTGATTAGGGAACGTTCGCCCCCGCCCCGTCGACCTCGGGCTCCGCGCGACCCAAAAAACAAGGGGAAAGGAAAAATGCACGAGTAGTCTCCTAAATTTATTATTTAAGTACTACTATTATTTTTGTGGTGTGAATTTTCGCTATATTTTTTTTGGTATGTATTTTTTGAAATTTCCGAGTTTATTGGTTTTTAATAAAAGACATATTAGTGAATACCGTTCCCGTCTTTTCGTTATTGCAGTGGTTGTACCCTTTTGAGGGGCTGCCTACGTATCCATAATTAATGGAATCAAACCAAACGTAGTTCAAGTTATTTTTTTGCAATTTTCGAAATACACCAAGACTATTAGTTCGAGATGTGCGACAGTAAGATAAATAATCCCAGCTCATTGACTTGCTTATAATTTTTTGAGAAAAACAAATTTTTATTAACTTTTGCAAATGACATTGAGAGAGGGTTTATGGATAGTAACGCTTCAGTTGATCCAAGTTGGTTGGGTTGACGAATTCATTCCCGTCCAAGTCTGTCAGCATCACTGCCCCTCCTGATAGGACCTTTTTTACCAAATATGGTCCAGCCCAATTGGATTTGAATTTCCCTCTCGGGTCGACTGATAATAGGGCCCGGACGAATTTCAGGACTAGATCCCCCTCTTTGATATTTCTGGGCCTAACTCTTTTGTTGAAAGCCCGTTGTATTCTCTTTTGATATATCTGAATATTGTTAAGGGCTCGGGATCGCCGTTCGTCCAAAAGAACTAACGAGTCAAATCAGGCTTGGACCCAATCTGCCTCCGGTACTTGGCTCTCAAGTAGAATTCTGAGGGATGGTACTTCTAGCTCGACTGGTTGGACTGCCTCCATTCCACACGTTAAATAGTATGGAGTTGCTTCGGTTGCAGTACAAATTGACGTCCGATGCCCCCATAAGGCGAAAGGTATCTTGTCCGGCCAGTCCCGGTAATTTTCAGCCATCTTTTTAAGTATGGTGACAATTGTTTTATTATCTGCCTTTACCGCTCCATTTGTTTGGGGACAGTAAGGTGAAGATGTATGCCTTTGGATTTTATACTTTTCCAGCAAAGTAGCGGTTTCGGCTTGGAAATGGGTCCCGTGATCACTGATGAACTCGTGCGGGATCCTGTACCGGCATATAATCTTGTTTTGGATGAATTTAGCAACGTGCTTGGCATTCAAAATTCGATATGATTCGGCTTCGACCCATTTAGTGAAATAGTCGATAGCCACCAAAATGAAACAGTGACCTCCTGTTCCAGAAGGGTTCACCTTGCCAATTATATCGATACCCCATGTTGAAGATGACCATGGTGATGTCACGGTGTATAGTAGGGATGACGGCATATGTTGTACATTGGCAAAAATCTGACAGTTATGGCAGTGTTTGACGTATACTTGGCAGTCAGTTTCCATGGTGTTCCAATAATATCCGAGTCTTGTGATTTTTCAGGCTAGCATATGGGCGTTCATATGCGGACCGTTTTCACCATCGTGTACCTCGACCATGACCTTTTCGGCCTGCGTTTTGTCGATGGATAGAAGTAGAGCCCCCTGTGCCGTCTTCTTATACAACTGTCTATCGTCCGTGCGGATGAATTGGGTGGCCCACCTTCGCTGGGCTTTCTTGGCACGATTTTCAGCTCCCGGGGGATATTTTCCCGACGTTAAATAGTTTAGAATGGCTTGGTACCAAGGTTCTGGATCAGCTATTTTGATATCTTGAATAGCGTGGATATATGCCGGCTCGGACCGTCTTTCAACGCAGATCGGCATGCTGGTTAGGTGCTCCGAGATGTTTAACAGGGATGCTAATTTGGAAAGTGCATCCGCGAACTGGTTTTCTTCCCGGGGTAGATAAATGTATTCTACCTTTTGGAATTGTTTTTCGAGAACCCTTACTCGCGCTTGGTAAGCCACGAGATTGGCGTTCCGAGTTTTCCATTTTTGAAGAGCTTGATTTATGACTAAAGATGAGTCACTGTGGACCCGGAGGTTTGTTACTCCTAAATCAGCGGCGGCTTGCAACCCGTGAATGCATGCTTCATACTCGGCTGCGTTGTTAGTCACGTCAAAGTCCAGTTTAATGGATAACGGTGTGTGCTCTCCTTTTGGTGAAATCAATAGAATCCCGACTCCGAACCCTCGGAAGTTGGATGCCCTATCGAAATACAAATCCCATGTCTCGGTGTTTGTATGGAATATGTCTTCATCTGGGAAGGCCCAAGTATCGGTGTGCCCCTCTTCAGATATTAGACTGTCGACAAGGAACTCCGCTACTATCCGGCCTTTAATGACCTTTAATGGTACGAACTTGAGGTCAAACTCTGCTAGCATCAAAGTCCATCTGGATATCCGGCCGTTAAGGATGGGCTTTTCGAATAGGTACTTGATAGGATCCATTTTGGATAGCACATGTACTTCGTGACTGAGCATATAGCGTCGGAGCTTTTTAGTGGCCCAAACCAAAGCTAAGCACGTCTTTTCGAGCATTGTATATTTGCACTCGTATTCCAGAAACTTTTTACTGATGTAGTAAATAGCCCGTTCTTCTGAATCGACCATCTGGGCCAGCATAGCCCCCATGGCTGTCTCGGTCGTTGTTAGGTATAACGACAAAGGCAAGCCTGGTTGAGGCGGCATTAATACCGGTGGAGAGGATAGAATCTCCTTGATCTTATCGAAAGCCTTTTGACATTTATCGTCCCACAGCGTTCGTTCTCCTATCTTCAACTTCTTGAAAATGGGCTCACAGAGCATGGTTAGCTTCGAAATAAACCGGCTAATGTATTGGACTTTCCCGAGAAACCCTCTTATTTCTTTTTCGGTTTTGGGTGGCTGCATCTCGATAATGGCCTTGATTTTAGCTGGGTCGACCTCGATGCCGCATTGGCTAACGATATGGCCTAGTAATTTGCCATATGTTACCCCGAAACTACATTTTTGAGGGTTTAGCCTCATATTGTATTTGCGTAATCGGGTAAAGAATTTTCTTAGAGCTGCAATGTGCCCGTTTCGGTCTTTAGACTTCACAATCATATCGTCCACACAAACCTCCACTTCCTTATGCATCATGTCATCTAATAGGGTGGTGGCGGTTCGTTGATAAGTGGCCCCGGCGTTGATGAGCCCAAATGGCATAACGGTGTAACAGTAAGTACCCCAAGGTGTGATGAAGGTGGTCTTACTCATGTCTTCTTCCGCCATTTTAATTTGATTGTAGCCGGCATACCCGTCCATGAATGATAGAAGGGCATGATCGGCTGTGTTATCCACCAGTATGTCGATGTGTGGTAACGGAAAATCGTCTTTTAAGCTGGCCTTGTTAAGGTCCCGGAAGTCTACACATACCCATACTTTACCATCTTTCTTGGGTACCGGCACGATGTTTCCAACCCAGTCTGGATATTCAGACACATGTATAAAGCCTGCTTTGAATTGCTTATCGACTTCTTCTTTGACTTTGAGAGACCATTCGGGCCTCATCTTTCGGAGCTTTTGTTTCACCTGTTTACACCCGTCTTTGATGGGTATACGGTGTTCAGCTATCTCTCGATCTATCCCCGGCATGTCCTTGTAAGACCATGCAAAGACGTCCTTGAATTCTTGGAGGAGATCCGTGAACTGTTGTTTCTCATCGGGATCTAAAGATAAGCCCAACTTAAGCGTCTGAGGCTCTAAAGGGGTTCCTTGATGGAATCGGTTTCTTCAATTACCGGATCTTGGGATTCCCTTTGTTCGAGCTGCTCGATCAGATGTGGAGGTAGAGGTACCTGTTCATCGGGCTTCTCAATGTCATTGCATATAAAATTTTTGGATTTGAAAGAATTTTGGAAATAAGACAAGTCGTAAGCGGAACGGATTTCGTTATTATTGATAGTAAATTTTGAAAAGAGCTCGAAGAGAGGGGCCATCTGATCGTTGGTCAGTGGCGGGATAGGGAGAGCCCTCGGGACAGACCCCGGGGCTCCGGTGGGTGTTAATGAAGGAAAAGGTGTTACAGACTCGATCCTAGTATTGGACCCTCTAGACTTGGACTCAGACTCCGACTCTGACTCTGACTCAGACTCGGACTCGGATTCAGTATCCGGCATATCCCCTTCACCGGTAGTCAGCTTGTAGACTCGACCCTGGCTGTCGGTCCACTTGGTTGTCTTCCTCCAAGCTCTCTTCCCAGTGTCAGCACCAACTTCGGAGATCAGCTTGGTTGGATCGAATCTGCTGCTGCGGAGTATCAGGTTCACTAGTTCTTCCTTGGGAGTCGGGACGACCTTGTCCTCCCTGAATAAAAGTCCAAGTACGGGCTCAGTATTGCTCGCACCTTGCTTCGACTTGGCCTGGATTAGGGCAAAGATATCATCCGGGATGAAATTGCATTCCCGAGCCAATTTGGCCTCGGGATACAAGATAGTGGGCTGATAGAGGCCCATTTGAATAGCTGCGAACACCGGAGTAACAAACTTGATTGTATTGGTTCTGTCCATGTGTTCTGGGGTCATAGTGTAACCCAAACCGCATCGAGATTGTCCGTCATTTAGGACCTCGAGAACCTTCCCAGCTGGAAGATAGGGCCTTGAAGTTGCCCCAGGCAAATAGCCCAAGTTCTGCAGCATCGTGTCGATGCTGGTGGTGAAGTAAGGCTTGAAGAGATACTCTTCTTCAACCATTCCCATGAAATTGAAATCCCGTGGGTCAGTCTGGCCAGCTGTGTTGCAGCTTGACACGGCTATGGGGGTGGCCTCGAGAGTGATGATCCCATCTTGTAGAGGCATCTTGATCTTCCTGTGAAGGGTGGAGGATACGGCTTTGACCGCGTGAATCCACGGCCTCTCGAGCAGCAGATTGAAAGATGAAGTGATGTCAATCACTTGAAATTCTAGCTCTTTCTCTATCGGGCCGGTTATATTTGTTAGTTTGACGGCCCCAGCAACTGATTTTGGGCTTCCGTCGAAAGCCTGGATAGTTTGCGTGGTCGGAAGATAATCAGCCTCGGTGATGCCAAGGGCCTTGGCAGTCCTTAAGGGAAGGACGTTTACGGCAGACCCGTCATCAATCAGGGTCATCGAAAGGTATTTGCCTCGGCAGATCACTGTAACATAGAGAGCTAAGTTGTGGGCCATCCCGAACGGCGGCAGATCGGACTCTGAGAAGGTGATGAGCTGACCTTCTTCCTTAGATTTGCCCTTGAGATGAGGCAAAATAGTGGCTACCATTTCAGTTGGGGTAACCAATGAGTCAACTTTGATCTGATTAAGGGCCTTAGTAAGCGCCTCTCGATGTGCTTGGGAACTAACCAAAAGCTGCCATATGGTGAGATCGACTCGAGCCCTTTTTAGCTGCTTGACCAGAGCCGTATCACTATTTGGCTCTTCAGGGGTCGGCTCGACCTGGGCTGGCTAGGTGGCGGCTTCCAGGGCGGAGCGGCCGGTGGTGACGTGGTGGCTGCCGACCAAGGCTTTGCATTTGACCTTCTGGACCTCCTAAGGGGTAATAGGGACAACTTCCCCTTTTGGTGAATAAACGTCATCTTCATCGTCATTCCAGATCCCGTTAATCTGTGGGACGAAAGGCGAAATTAGATGGGAACAATCGATCACATCCCCGGAAAAGATGGCATGAGTACTAAACGGGTTGTCTTTATTGCTCGATTTGTCCCCGGGCAATGGAATTTTCCCGCTCTCGATCAAGTCCTGGATAAGGTGTTTCGGCTTCCAGCACTTCTCAGTATCGTGCCCCTTGCCTCGGTGATAATGGCAATAGGCCTGGATGTTATAGGCTTTGGATCGTTTCTCGACCGGGACTTCCGGAGTTGGGCCTATCGGCTGGATCAGGCCTTTGGAGGAAAGCCTTTGTAAGGCATGAGCATAGGTGGTCCCTATATCTGTGAATACCCGAGTTGGAGTATTCTTTTTGGATGAGGTGTCTAGTGAGTTGACCTCGTCAAAGATGCCGCGGGTTGCGGCTGGAGTTGCGGGCTTGCTGGCGGACGAGCTGGCCCCTTGATACCCTTTGGCAGAGGCCTTAGTAAGGTTCTCTAGCCTTAAGTCATCTTCAATTCTTGTACCCATTTCGGTTAAGGTAGCGAAATTGGGTATAACGGCATACCGGAGATGGACCCGGTAAGAAAGAAGGAGGTTCTTGACAAAGGCCTCCACTAGCACCTTTTCGCTGGGCTTGTCAACCAACTTCACGCTTTCGGCCCTCCACCTTTGAAGATACTTGGTGAACCCCTCTTTGGGCTCTTGGGCCATGACCTCCAGAGTACGCATGGTAGTCTGGATCTCGGTATTGTTCGCATAATTTCGGGCGAACTCCGTTGCTACATCGTCCCAAGTCTTGTATTTCTTGGAATCGAGCCTATAGTACCAGGCTCTCGGATGCTTCTCGAGGGAAGAAGCAAACAAATGCTTGAACATGTTTGACTTAACTCCCTTAAGAGCCATGAACTCCTTGAAAGCCCAGATATGGTGGACCGGGTTTTCAGTACCCTCGAACATTGGCAGGCCCATCAGGTTGAGACTGGCAGACAGCTCATCGGTCAGAGGTGTATAGGTTTGAGCATTCTCCGTGTGGATTGAGGTTTGGGTCGAGAGATGGACCTGTTCCTGCAGTTTGTGGACCGCGCTGGCCAATTCAGCTAACGGCCCATCGGTTTCGACGAAACCACTAGGAGTTCCTTGTTCCACGGCGCTTACCCGGGTAAGGATGGCGATCTGATCCCCCCTCATCGTCGTGATCATAGTCTCCAACTTGGTCAACGAGGCCCTCAACTCATATATGGCTTGTTGCGTCACGGTTCAGGTGAAGGGCGGCCTGTCTGTAAGAATATCGTGCAGTCAGCAACTAACCCCAAATCCTAGAGCAAAAGTACATCCCGAGCAAGGGAAAAGTAGACTAGGAAGGAAATGACTTAGAAAAGACGCCTAGACGGGTGACTTGTGAAAAGTGGGCCTTCTTTAGGATCCAGCTGTGTGAGCTGGGTCCTGTTTGAAAGAAGGTTCACGTGGGACGTTCCCTAGACTTTGGACACGATTGTGTAAACGGGCCCTCCTTTGTAGGAGTATGTCCTACGTAGGTGGGCCTTGCCTTAGTCTAACAAGGCGGACAGGGATAGGGAGGAAACCCGTGATGTAAGATCGACGGAGTTTTGACGCTAGAGACCTCGATGACTTACGACACGACCCGACACTGCTAATACGGGAAGTCCTAAGAAAAAGAAGGTTTTGAAATGGATTTTTTTTTTGAAAGCCCGAAAAAATTCGGGGAATGGCCCGTTTTTTTCCGAAGGAAAACGGAAATCGAACCGGGCGACGATTTTGTAAGTTTGAAAATAATTTCGAGTTTTAAATTGGGGATAATACCGGCTAGAAAAAGGGCTATTTTGAGTAAAATCGTAGATCCTAAATTCGGTATATGCCCGGGGTTTTGAAATTGGATGTTTTGAAAAGGATGCAATTTTTGAAAATGGCGGTTTTTGAAAAGGATGTAGATCAAGTAGCATGTAGTCATGGAAACAGTATAATGACACCATGTATGCTCTTAAACTAAGTCTCGGTCAGTCTATAAGGGTCTATACCAGTGTACATAGCCTATTCGAGAATCGGGACGGACTTCCTAAGTCGAGTTGAGCTTAGAACATGCCGTAAAACCCATACGAATCTGCTATGAACACCTTTTGACATATCCAATTTGGACTACATCAATGGTATAGTGGGACGTCGGTCACCAGTACCGGCCCGGGAAAATATGGGGTTATGCATGAACCATAAAACTAAAACGCGTATTGTACTAGTCAAACGATTTCTATTCGAGTCTCACCCTGAGGATGCCGATGGTAAGTCACGCATCAGTTAATCCCCAGCGGAGTCGCCAAATTGTGGACATGACATAGGTCCCCCCGACGCGGCCACGCGCGGGTTTGGGGAGGCGAATGAATCTCCTTATGAGATGGGTCAAATTGAAATTTAAATCGAAGTTGGAGTCGCCACCGAACTTTGTGGGAGTTCGGGCCCGTTCGAACCCACTCTATGTCGTAGTGGGCCATGCACAAAGTATGGCCCATTTCCAATGTCAGAGTTTATTGGGTTCGTCCCTTAGCATTTGATACCGATACCGATATTATCGGATACCGTATATTGAATGACTCTCGTTTGCCAATGAATTCGGACATCCGGAAACCATGGTTCTGAGTAAGGGGTGAGGGTACATGTTGGGAAGTTCACAAAGAACACCCAACCCCGCCCGCACATTAGCGGCCTCTACTAAGATATCGTTTGATGTTTTAATCCGCGCGTTAGTAATACGATGAATGAGATGCAAACATTGTTTTCCCTAAACATGCGAGAATTGAATGGGTTGCTAAGTCGATTTAATGCATCTAAAGTTTAACGTCAAAGTTGTATTTTAGCATGTGAGGTTCGTTTTAGTCTAATAAAACAAATAATGAAAAGAAATTGCTACAAACATGAACAAACAAGTTAGTAACGGTTTATAAATCGAATAAGAAATATAAATACGATAACATGCATGATTTTGAAAAGTTTGTTCGCGTGTTGGATTAAACACACGTTGACCGAGGTCAATAGAATATGCCGAGAAAAACCTGCTATTTCGTTAAAGCAACGATGTTCGAAAAATTGGAAAATTGCTTTTTATGTCGAGTTTTCAGGAGGCTGCGCGCCTCGCCCGGGAAGGGCGCGACTCGCCCGAGAAGGCAACTCTCCCGGGATGCACGCGACTCGCGTCCCGGGCTGTTTTCGAAATTGTTTTTCGAAAATTTTGTAGCTTTACTAAATCGCGTACAAATATTGCACGATTTATACTCGATTTAATTTAGCGACCTTCGTTATATTCGATATTCGATTATGAAATCGATATCAAATATTTAGAATAGTTTTTTTAGAAAAAAAACGTTTTTTAGAAGATCGTTTTGAAAAGAGAAAAAATCGAATGAAAAGATGTTGATTCTCTTTGCGTCAAAATCGTCATATTATATTTAAAATCAAAGGACGATTTTTTTAGCATCAACGAGATTGATTTAGTTCTTTTTTGATACGATATTTGACTAGAGAATCGATATCGTATTTTAAGAACGTTGTTTTGTATAAAAAATAGTTTGTAGTATCGATATTATGGTAAATAGAAGATGTGACGAAGACCCATAAAAAAACGGACCAACGACGCGAAAAAAACGAAGAAAAAGACGGGAGAAAGAGAAGGAGAAAAGAGAGAACGGGTTTGATTTTACACCCTCAACCTACATGCTTTGTTTACTCGGAACGAGGCTCGTCGGAATGTGGCTTAGACACGGGAGCGTCGAGTTAATATCGGTGAGTTGATGGTGGTTTTGGTCGTGTAGGGTGTCGGGTGAGGTGGCCGGTTTCTTCGGGTCTCGGGTTGTGCTATCGGTCTTTTGGTGTTATGTGTGTGTAAGAATGATTGTATTGTAGATGTTGTGTATTAATGTTGAATGTCGGGGGTTGAATGTGTATCAATATTGAATGTGTGAGGGTCCTATTTATAGGAGAGAAACTAGAAGAGGTATTCTTTGCTTGAACGACAAGAAATACCGGTTTGGATAGGAAATGTAAGAAGTCGAAAGGAACGACAACTCCGTTCCTTGGGGAAGAAGTCACGAAATCCGGCTGAAACAAGGCTACTCGGCCGAGTATCCTTGTGGTCGGTCGAGTGTTTGATCGGGTGTTCGGATAGGATTCCTATTGGAGATCGAATTCTACCCTTAACGGAATTGTTTAATATTTTTTGTAGCTGATTTTTGTAGTGTTTGCGCTCAAGCCGGATTGGCGGGATGTCACGGCAGATTTCATGCCTCTAAAAATATCTTTGACCGGGTTTTGACTCGGTCGCTAAAAGACGGTTTTGCCCCTGGTGTCGGATTCGACCCAAATTAGTCTTATTTGACTCGAAATGACCCACTGGGCCTAATTTTGAGGTTGATTTTGTGAGTTTTGTACTCCGCTAAAGGCCCAAGCCAAATGCCCATGATTTCGAGCCCATATTCAAGTACGTTAATGCATGTTTGCGTCCGATCATCATCGGGTGTTTGTCGGAAACTACTATAGACACCTAATGGCCAAATGTGGGTGTCTACAATTAGCAAATCAGTTTTAACGTGATAATACGGATACTAGTCGTTCTCGTGGTATACCTTACCTGCTTAAAATGCGTTGGCTCGGTACTAATAATGATGCATCGAACCACGGATGGTGAGCATCAGGACTAATACGGAACGCGACCATCCTTTTGTTCAGTTTTAGTTTGTTTACATTCTGATTTTCTTTTTAGGTGATTTAGCATGCGATTATAAGGTCATAAAAGCGGTAAATCATATGAAAGCATTAAATGCGAAATTTAAGCAAATCACATAGTGAGGAGTTGCACCCTCGGAGTGTGCACTAAACGAGACAAGATGCGTAGATAGTTGAGAACGGATCTCGAAACTACTCGGGTTTTGTTAGGGTGTTTTAGTGTTTACGGTTTGAAGTTAAGGACATTACGTGTGTTTATAACGTGCAATGGATCTAGTGTCCACGTTTGACATTATCGAACTGCATAATAAAAGTACAGAAATGTGAAATTTTGTTTAGATGACAACCTAGTGTCGGTTCAACTTCGAGGCGGATCCTCCTAGCTCTTCCTGTGGTGATTCCGGCAGAGCTTTGCTACTATACTCGGGGCTAGCTAGGCGAGCGCAGGTGCTCCTCGGTTCCGAGTGGAGCGCTCGAAGGTGAGGAGTAGCATCGATTCGCTTATTGGGACAACGATCGAGTGGATTGTACTTAAGGTCGGAGTGCGATCTTAAGTTAGAAAAGAATAAGGAGAGAGCGAGTTCTGTAGAAGTAGGCACGAACTCGTGAATGTGTGTCGAATGAATGAAATAGGGGGGGTATTTATAGTTGCTCGCTCAGTTCAAATCGCTCTGTGGGACGCCTGGGTCCAGGCGCACCAGAACGAACTCAGATGCCTGGGGTCGTGCGCACCAAGATTAGGACGCCTGGTGTGAGGCGCCTATGATTTTGAAGATCCGATTTCGAAACTTTCTAAAACGAAGAAGATGCGTATATTTGCATTACTTAGAGATTAAGTATCCCCGATTTCCCTAGCGCGTCGAGCGCTGGGTGGGCTTCGGGTGCGCATCCCGAGGTTTGCTTGGCCCGACGCGTTGACTCGGTTTCTACTTTGCATATTTCGGGATTGATCCGGGATCTCGGTGTCGGAATTGAGTCTAGTTAGTGTCGACGCGACCGTAATGACACGACTAAGACTGTCTTGATGTTAAATTTATTTTTCCGAGTAATTATTTGATCTGTTCTATAGAAAAACTATCTAAGCATCGTAATCTCGCGTCGCGTTGCAGTCTGATCGTCATCGAGTGTTTGTCGGGCGCTCCTGCAGCCAGCAGGTCCAAATATGGGTGTCTACAGAAGCCCCCACTTTGACTGAGGCTTGGACAAGGCGAAAGTTAAAGTATAGCCGTCCAGGTCAATCGAGGATTACGACCTGGTGGCTGTCCGGTCGGGTCGTTTTAAGTCCGTTGGACTGCTTATTTGAGGCTCGTCAGCCAAGGTTTAGAAATCATACCTGACGTCCTTGCCCGCGGTAGCTTATCGGAGCTTGGGTCCGTGCTTGCTATCTCGTCTTGGGTTTGTTGTTTTAGTAGTTTCGGTCTTTGACATTGACCTTTTGCTTAAGTCTTTATTGGTGTCTTAGTCGTGGTTTTAATATCCTTGGCAGATGATTGTGTTGATTATGCTTTGCCTTTTGTTTCAGGTGTTCCTCGTGAATTGAATGCTTAAGGATTCAAAAGACTTGCTCTTTGATTGTTTTTGGTTTGTTATGTCGTGAGTTACGATTCTCGGATGTGTAAAATCCATTTGAACTTATATTGCCTTCAGAGTGCTTATGACTCATTAGGCTCGAAGGTGTTCGTTTGTTTTGCCTTCAGAATGCTTATGACTCTTTAGGCTCGAAGATTAAAAATGTTCGAATGTGTAAGAACCCATTCGAACTTAAATTGCCTTCAAGATGCCTATGACCCGTTAGGCTCGAAAATTAAAAAAATGCTCGGATGTGCAAGAACCCACCCGAACTTAAATTGCCTTCAGGATGCCTATGACCCGTTAGGCTCGAAAAAAAATGCTCGCTTATTTTGCCTTCAGAATGCTTACGACTCTTTAGGCCCAAAGATTAAAAATGTTCGAATGTGTAAGAACCTACTCGAACTTAAATTGCCTTCAAGATACTTATGACCCATTAGGCTTAAAAATTTAAAATGCTCGTTTATTTTGCCTTCAGAATGCTTATGACTCGTTAGGCTCGAAGATTAAAAATGTTCGAATGTGTAAGAACCCACCCGAACCTAAATTTCCCTCAGGATGCTTATGACCCATTGGGCTTAAAAATGGTTGTTTTGCCTTCAGAATGCTTATGACTTGTTAGGCTCAAGGACGTTCGAATGCCCAAGAATTCATTCGAACTTAAATTACCATCAGGATGCTTATGACCCGTTAAGCTTAAAAATGTTTGAACGTATAAGAATCCATTGCCTTCAGAATGCTTTAGCGACTCGTTAGGCTCAAAAAGTTTGGACGTATAAGAATCCATTGCCTTCAGAATGCTTTAGTGACTCGTTAGGCTAAAAAAGTTTGGACGTATAAGAATCCATTGCTTTTAGAATGCTTTAGCGACTCGTTAGGCTCAAAAAGTTTGGACGTATAAGAATCCGTTGCCTTCAGAATGCTTTAGCGACTCATTAGGCTCGAGTGCTTCGGGACTCACTTAAAATTGCAAGTTTGTTACGTTTAGAAAGCATATTTAGGTTGTCGTGTGCTTAAGCATGAGTAGTCTTGCTAGTCACGTGTTTTTATGCTGGTTGCTGTTTTCTTTTTTTGTTTGTTTGTTAGGCAGATTTCGGTTAGAGGATGTTTATAAGCTTGCTTTAAATTGTCTTGTCGTTGTTTATTTTGCTTGTTTTTTTGAGTGCGTGTTTTACAGGTATCGAATACCGTGTCCCCTTTGCTCTTGTTTTAGCTTTGAGCCGAATAGTCAAACGCACAACGTGCTGTGCCTTAAACTTCGGACGTCTAGCCACTAGCGGTTCATAATAAGGACGCTCGACTTGGGGCGCCTGGACTTTTGTGGGTCGGACCTGTTTAAAGTCAGCGAAGGAAGGGAGAACGAATCATTCGTCCTAAGAACCCGGCGTGCGCATCCCCTCGACTCAATCTCGCTTTCTTGATTTGTTCAACCAATTTTCGTCTTGATTTTTGCCATACACGATTATGTCGATGTCGGGTAAGTGTTCCTTACTCGCCTATTGTCAATTTTTGCTTAATTTGGTCGATTATGGGTCGATTTGATAAAACCCTAAAAAATCGATTTGGGCGTGTTGAATTCGCTATGTTTCGATGTTTGTTTTTGGTCCCATTGTTAGATTAGGGTTAGGGTAGTTATAAGCTTGATAGGAGGTTTTGAGGTGCGTTAATGGTCTCCCATGGGGTAAATTCAAAATATTAGGGTTTAGGGATGGTTTTCCCCGTTATTCCCATACTTGACCTTCGTAATCTTGCTAGATTAGTGTTTCTGATGTTATGGGTGACTTCCATGTCGACCTTTGTGAGTTAAAATGCCCTCTAGGGCAATCCGTGAGGTTTTGTGTGACTTACGACAGACCAAAGAGTACCGTAACGATGTCGAATTTTCCCGAAACAACTTTTATTCCGACCAGGGTCTAAAATGGGTGCCAGTGGGCTTTTCGGAATTTTGATATCTCTGTCCGAAATTTTGAGCTTACTTTGACCTGTTTGTGATGCTTTAGCCTGACCTGAGGCGCGTATTTTTGCATTTTTGTTTGGTTTTGCAGCTAGAGATGATACTGTGCGTCCCGAGGGAGCTCCTTTGACTGGCACCAATGATGAGGCCGCCGTGACGAGCTCACTGACTCCCCGTGAAATTCGTAAGAGACGATGAAGCGTTCCTTCGCAGCGTCGTGAACTAGGGGCCATAAATGAGGCCGACTTTGATAGAGTTACGAGGCGTAGGCTGCCTGAGACGGTTTCTAGGAGGGCTCATGTCCCGGATCCCACACACGGGGACAAGGAGGTTGGTTACGAGGATCTTCCGTGGGCTCAGGACTGGGACGATCATTAGTTGTTGTTTCGTCCTGATTTGCACATCTCTAGCCGTATTTTGAACGGCCTGGTGAGTATCTTGACTCGTGCTTTAAATTTTGGTTTAGGTTGGTTTCGTTGTTTATGCCCGTATTATCTCGGTTTGCAGCCCTCATGTCCGATAAGGACATTTTCGAGTTTTACGACATGCTTAGAGATTTATTCTCAGAAGCTCAGCCCCGCGGCAAAGAAGATTATCGCGGGGACGAATTTAGGTCCCGTGGTTGGGAAATGGGCCGGGTTGGTCTTCATTGCAAAACCAAGTGCAACCTCATGGTAATTAGAGCGATGGTAGATCGCTTTCACGAAACTACCTCGACCTTCCACATGTCTTTTGGGGAGGTCGGGATGACTTTGGAGTACTTCGGGGTTATTACGGGTTTGCCTTAGGGTCCAGAGGTGATTAGATAGGCTGCCAAGGGCCCTAAGTTAGATAGCGATGAGGTCCGGGGCCTGATCGGGGATTGTTTGGAGTGTGAGGCTTATAGTACGTCTCATGCTCTGATGAGTTCGCACATTACTGACCACTTCGAGAGGGTAGCGGTATTATAAGGTCAAGTACCCAACACACCGGTGCAGGATGCCCGTCTGTGGTTGATGTGTGTCAAATTTGGACCATTTTTCCACCCACCTAAGCTCGTTTTCCTATCGCATTTGTGAGATTTGTGTGCGATTATCTCCTTTTTTGAGTCTTTCTCACTCTAGCGACCTCTCTTGTGCATTTTACGTGTTTTTGGGTAGTTTTCCTATTATTTTGATAGGAATCCATTGTCCGAGAGCATGTTCGAGCTTACATGGGCACAAGGGAGTGGAATATCGTCCTAAAGCATGATTAAAGTCCAAAGTCCAAACCCAAGAGGTGAACCCTTGAGCAAAAGTGCAAACCTATAGTCCATTGGGCATCTTCACCGGAGAGGTCGAACTTCAAATGGATATATCTAGAGTTCTAGACCTTGGATCGAAGCGATTCTAGTTGGAGGTGAAAGCTTATCTTCTTAGTTTTCTAACGACATATCACACGCCTCAATCGAAGATCAAACGAGAGAGTTATGGCCCTCTGAAGTCACAGGGTGAAGTTTCACCCGATGAGATCTGACCAGGCGAAACTTCACCCGGCGGTGTTTCCTCCCCAGATTGCCATTTCGGGCAAAAAAGTTCATTGGGCGAAACTTCACCGGATGAGATTTTGACCAGGCGAAACTTCGCCCGACGGTATTTCGGCCATATTGGAGAGAATCCGCAGGGCAAAATTTCACCCTATGAAGACTCATTGGGCAAAAGTCTCACTCATTCGGCAAAGATTAGAATTGGACTTTGGTTTAGGGATCCATTAAGCAACTATTATATATATAGTTAACCTAATGAGATGCACATAACTCTCCATTAGATTTTAGATCATTTTTCCATTAGAGTTGATGGAAAGCCATTAGATAAAAGCTACACAGTTTTCATCAATCTTCATCTTTTTCATCTAGCTTTAGATTCAAGCTTTTGTAAGGAATTCTATTTTATTTCAAGAAGTTCTTTGGAGATTATCAAGGGATTAGTGACAAATCCATTGTTTTCTTCATCAAGGCTTCTCTTTATTTTTACGCATCTTCATCTTCTTCAATGCTATTTTCCTCCATTGTTGGTATATTTCTCTTTCTCTCTCTTTCTCTCTCATCTTTAGATTAGATTTACTATTGCTCTTTCATTATTGCATCGTTTTTATTGATTTTCTTGCATTGTTTTTAGATCGCCTTGTAGTTTCTTTTGTTGATCGCAATTTTCTTCGTTGTCTTAGTTTTATTTTATCTTGTTTTCATCATTATGCATGTTTTTGTTATTTTCTCTATTGTTATTGTTTTTGTAGTTTCCTTAATGATTAGTGAGTAGATTATTAGTTAGGGGGTTTGGGGAGGAAGAATTTGGTGTCATGAATTACGGAATTTTGGTGATTGATACACTAGGATTGATTTGACTAATTTGGAATTGTTGTATTCGTGTTGACTTTACTTGATCAATATCGTTCTTTTGTATTCACCCTTATCAATATGGGGAAACTTAGGGTTTGGGTAATTTCGATTAGTGACCTAGCTTAATCGCCGTGAAAACGTGTTTTAGTGTGGTTAGGTTAGGAAATCCGGGTTACCTACGTGACAGGTGGGAACTGAAAAGGGTAACTCGCTTCTTATCGATTGTGTATTGTTTGCTTGATTCCTTGTTTATGTACCTCGTTTCTAATTCCCCGACTCCCCCTAACGCCTTTCCTTTACTTGATTTCCCTTAATTATTCTAGTTTCGTTCTCATTAGTTTAGTTCGTGGCCAATCTAAACCCCCTTTTTAGATCCCAATCAAAAGACTAGACCTAGACTCGACTTCCCATGTGTTCCGTCCCAGTGGATCAATCCCACTTATCGCTACTACGTAGTAGTTAGTTGGAGTTATAAATTTTGTTTGATCGCGTTACATAGGCGACAATCTGACGCACATCAAAATGGCGCCGTTGCCGGGGACGGCAAATTAGTTGAGTTTTAGTTTAGTTTATTGCTTGGTTATTACTTTAATTTTATTTCCTCTTCCCTAGTACCGCTTGGTACTAGGAGTTTCACTTGCTACTTGAGTTGTCCACAGAAGAGGCTCTTCATCGTTTTTCTTCGATCCCGAACCCGAGAGGATATTTCATGCTCTAAGATTCCGGACACTCAACGTGGGTGATACCCTTCACTCTAAAAAAAACAAAAATATATAGTTTTGGATTTGAATCATGACAATTTTCTATTTTCCCCAAGTTCCAAATGAGCCATTTCATATTTTTTGGGAACGACTAACGAATTACATTTATCAATATAATCTTCGTGTGGAAAAATGGGAATTTTGTCATATGAACTACAATGGAGTCTTTGTTGATGTTAGAAATGTGATTGAGAAGAATTGTAGGGGTATGTTCACTTGTATGCCTTATCATGATGGATGGAAACTTATTTCAAGTATGGCTAATGATTCTCATCAACATCACTTGTGCCCCTCACTCCAATTGCTTATGCATGATGTTAATTGTGGTTCATGTGGTATATTTGGTCATTCTTTTGATATGTGTCCCTCTAATCTCCCCCAAAACTCCTTTGAATTCTTATATGAACAATGATGTTGATTACATAAAGACCTACGATGTTCACCCTCCTTCACGTTATAACAATTCTCAATATGCACTTGCTTCACCTTGATATCCTTCAAGGAATGCTCTTGTCAATAACGTTAGGAATGATATGCAATCTTTTGATACCTAATTCCCTCCTAATCTTTCCGTCCACCCCCAACAACAAGATATTACTTGCCATAAGAACCGTTCTACTAACACTTGTCTTCGTGAGAGTAGTGGTAACATAATCTTAGAGATGTGTGCTACGAGTGTTGTTGACCAAAGTTTGAGAAGTCTTGTTGGCAATAAGACAATTGGGTTGCATATTATTTTTCCTCAAGGAGAGGATGAGGATTTAGGAGATTACTTGCCTAGATTGAAGCATTATCTTCGCTATTTAGATGGCAAATACTTTACCGAGAGGTCCTTGTATTTGACACTTGCTAAGAGTATAAACGATTCCACTAGGACTTTTCTTGATTCTTTATGTGATGAAGATTTTTCTTCTAAATCTTTCGATTACGCTTTTGCCCTTATCGAATTAGTAGCCCTTTGTAATTCCGAAACCCATACCTTACCTTCTTGGTTTATTGATGAGATCTTGCCCGGGGATATTGATTATCATGTTGTGACTAATTATGGTGAAGAGTTTGCAAAGTTTTGTATGCTTGATGATAATATTCATGTTGTTGGTTCTTGTCATGACCCATCTCCCTCAACGTACGAACTTGATAAGACTTATGCCCCTCCATTAGAAAACTCTTTGCTAGATTATAAGAGTGATGATATTGATGAATTTATGCTTGATCATAACCTTATTGTGTCTTTGCCATCTTCTTCATCTTGCATATCATCTACTTTGCCATCTACTAATTTTGACATTGATGATGGAGGAGATTCAATGTCTCCCTTCTTATCAAAAGAGCCTTTGGAGGTTGTGTTTGGTTATGATTCGTGTGTAGGTAATGATGTTACAATAAGCAAGAAAGAGGATCCTATTGAAGCGGGATTGAATGGTGAAGAAAGTCAATATGTCTAAAGTCTTAAGGTTAGTTGTTTGGAGGTCATTCTTGGAACAAAGGTACATGAACTTAACCTTACTACTCCTCTTTCAACTACTTTGAGTCATTCTTCTTTAGATACCCACCTTATGGATTCTTTGGTGAGTGGGATTAAGAACACTTATTTGGAGAATATTGAGGTCAAAACGGTTGTCTTTGAGTCCATTTTTGAGGAACACCCTTTAGAGACACCATTGTCGAGATCGATTTCTCTAAACCTTGTATTTTGGATGAACCACTCACTACCATTGATTCTTTATGCTTTGAATCCCCTACTCATGAAGAATTTGTTGACACAATTGAAAGCTCTTTGAATGAGAAAATTGAAGGCTCTTTTGGTGATAGCTTTGAGATTAAAGGGGTAAAACCATTGATGTCTTAGTATAACCCCTTGTTTGAGGAACAACACTTTGATGAGATCACCATGTCTACCATTTCTATTGAGGATGAACCTCTTATTTTCTTTGACCCATTGTATCTTGACACTAGCCCTTCCTATGAATCTATGAT
Source organism: Agrostemma githago (assembly GCA_958450325.1). Classification (NCBI taxonomy): domain Eukaryota; kingdom Viridiplantae; phylum Streptophyta; class Magnoliopsida; order Caryophyllales; family Caryophyllaceae; genus Agrostemma; species Agrostemma githago. Next base: position 62,379,656 of record OY288240.1, read on the forward strand.
TGAGGATGATTGGAAAAATTCTTTCAATGAACTTCGTTTGATCCTTGATTTGTCTTTTGGAAGGAACGTGATTAAAAATAAAGAAGAGGAGGTTTGGAAGGGTGAGGTGTTGGTTGATGAGACTAACCAAGTCTCTTATGTCATTTCTAGTGACTCCTCCGTTCTCAATAGAGAAGATATGATCTTTACTGTTGAATTTGAGGATATAGTGAGCCTTGTTTCTTCTCTTAGCCTACCTCTTACTATAGAGGTAAATGAATATAAGAAGCTTAGGGATATGCCCCACTATGACAAAGTTGATGTGATGAGTGGCCTTGGTTAGTTACCGGTTGTGGGATCCCGGTTAGATGATTATCTTAATTATAGGTCTGGCGGTTCTAAAAATCGCGCTCCTTGGGAGGCACCCCAAGCCCTTTGTACATATTTACGTTTTTTGTGTGTGTTTGTTTGTGTGTTTTTGCTTGTAGGTACCTCCAACACACTTGACAATAAAACAAGAAAGATAAGAATCATGAAATCGTTCAAGTGTGGGGGCAGATATATGCTTTAAAATATCAATGAAGGTCAACATTGGAGAATACGCAGTGATTTGGGCAGAGATCATAAATGAGCTTTTCCCCGCTTTGAGTGGATGGATAACTTGGATTTCATCTTGGAGCATATATTTGGATGATCATCAAGCTTTTGGAAGAAGTTATGGAGCTAATTTGAAGACCACAAGTATGTTTGTGGGAGAAATTGATAATGTAATGTGAGCCATGTCATTATTTGCAACTTTAGGTGATCCTTGAAGAGCCTTAAATTGACAAGGCGAAAAAATGGAGTATACAAGACCGCCGGGCGAAACTTCGCCCGGTGAGATATTTGAAGACTTTCAGTCGGGTGAAACTTCACCCGATGGAATTTTGCCATGCCATTGGGATATTTGTTGAAGACTTTCCGTCGAATGAAATTTCACTCGATGAGAAATTGACTTGGCGAAATTTCGCCTACGAAAAAATCCCAGAATTTGCCAAAATTACCAGAATTATCCAGAAACCGTCGGGCGAAACTTCGCCTGATGAGAATTTCACCGGGTGAAACTTTGCCCTGCAGTGAAAAAAAAATTGCAGATTGGATTTTCACAAGAAGACCCGTCGGGTGAAACTTCACCCGATGGTGCACGACCGGGTGAAACTTCATCCGACGACTTAGCCGGATCACCTTTACCCCTTCACTCACTACAAATTTCAATTCCCTCTTTCCTAAATATATACCCATGTAACTTTCCCTCCAAAATATAAACACCAAATATTTTCAATAAATCTTTCAAACTTTATTTTCCTTCCACAAAACCTTTATATATCACCTTACCTCACTTCCCTTTTCACCTCATCACTCATATTAGTAACACACCACCTTCCATACCCCAACCATATTCATACCTCCATTCCATCTCACCTTGGTCATTATTTTCAAGTTTTTGAAGAGGCGAAGCAAAGTTATTTTGGAACAATCTTGCAAATCTTTCATCATGGAAACAAGGTCAAGACCAGCCGCTCGGAAACAAGGTGAACTCCTTAGCCTTGCGACCTTTACATATAAAGAATTAACTTGTGATTTCCTAGAAACTATTGCACTTGACAACCCGACCACACCTATAGTAATTCAATTTCGATTATTCGGCAAACCTCATAGACTGACCATTCCCGAGTTTGGCCTCGCGCTAGGCCTACCCACTTCGGGTACCGGATTCGGCGAAACTTCGGGCAATATTCAAGTATGTGGGTCTAGGAGAGACTTTTGGAAGCATATATCACGTTGTAAAGGGGGTAACTCGGCCAATTTGTCAAATGCATCCGAGATTCGTAACCCCGCCATTTGTTACTTTTGCGAAATTCTCTCACATTGCCTGATGCCCTCGGCCGATAATATATACTCTCTTAATGCGTCCGTCTTGCAATTACTCCTTAACTCTATAGTTGGTAATTCGAGTCCCTTAGACCTACCCATCGTTGTGGCGTTACACTTTCAACGCATTATCAATACCCAACGCCCCTCCTTAGATTGTGGAGGTCTTGTGACGGTAATAGCAAACAAATTGGGATACTCGACCGACCATCTCAACTCGCTAGACAACTCCATTTGGATTGACGAGGCCAATTTCCGCACTTGGATTTTTCATGTACCCCATCATCGCCTCGTCAATATTAATCGTGGACGTGCTTTAATTGTCCCCAGCACACACCCAACCACCATCCTCATTCACCACAATTGAGACCTACCGACAAAACTGAGTCGGGAGGAAGGGGAGTTGGTGTTGTGGGTATTGGTGCGTGGGTTGGGTAGGTGAGTCTTTAAGAGTCTATAATTGGATGTACTTGGGTTGTGTCCGGTTCCTGTTTCCATTATCCTGTTATCATTGTGTTGATTATTTGTTCTAACAAATTTTTACAAGTTGTCCCATCGATTGTTGTGGCCATCGCAGCCTTGGTATTGCTCCTGGTCTTTAGGCGATGTGATTATGCCATTGATCAATTTGAAAATCCAAATCTTTCCATCTTTTCTCAATCCGGGTTAGGTGACGTGATTACACCTATGGCCCATTTTTCACCCTTTTTTTAATTTCTTTTCTTTTATTTCATTTTCGATTTCTTAGCCACTTGGCTAGGGTCTTGGTGACGTGATTACACCTAGGCCCACCACTCTTTTATCTTTTCTTTTATTTTCTTTTTACAAAAAATTTCGAAAAATCATAAAAACATTTGAAAAATCATAAAAATCCAAAAAGATTTTTCTTATTTTTTCTTTTACGTCTTTTTCAATCTTTTCCCTACTTGTCCATTGAGGACAATGTACAGTTTTAGTGTGGGGGAGGGATCTACTATCCTTTCCTTTTCATTTTTTAAAAAAAAAAACTGAAAAAGATTTTATTTTTCTTTTCATTTTAGTGTCCCTCGTATTGCTTTGCTCTCTCGTTTCTCACGAGTACGCCGCCAACCATTTAGCATATGGACGTAAGGTAGCAAAATTGAAGACCAATCGGTAATATCTTCTACCTTTGTTTTTTTCCTTCACTTATTTACATGGGAGTATGGGTTAGTATGCTGTTTGGAGGTTCACTTGGTGAACATTTTGGATTTGGTGGCTGTGGTTGTGTTGACTATTGACGGAGATCGGAGTGCTTGGCTTTACTTGTTTGTTTGCTCTTTTGTGTCCTTTTTCATTTTTGTATAGTATGTCTCGGTAAAGGTTTTCGAAAACCCGATTTTGAGTTAGTGTCGAGTGTTTACTACTTCCTCGTTAGGAACCCATTTTGATATTTGGACATTGTAGTAGGATGACTTTGAACCAATGATTACATTGAATTTTTATCATGAGTTTGTCTTTGACCACTTTGATCACCCATGGAGTGATAAGGCCTTGGTTACCGTTTCCCATTGTCTTAGGTAACCTTACTTGAAAAGCCACCTTTTAGTCTAAATTTCCATCTTTTTGTGGGTTCGGAGGGGATGCATACCCGACTTGCCTATTTACCTACCATTCATACATTTGCATAAAATAATTTTGCAAAAAAGCATTGCTTGGCCATCAATCTCAAATGCATCATTTAGCAAAATATGGGCTACCCAAAGCAAAAAGGGAGAAAATAAAGAAGGGCATAAAAAAAAAGAAAAAAAGCCCTAAAACGAAATCAAAAAGAGAAAGAAAAACCAAAAGGAAATCAAATCTCGAAAAACATTCTCAAATCCAAATAAACCCTTTATCGACATATCGCCGTGAAGTGCCTACTAGAAGACCGAGTCCTGAGGAAGGAAGATAGTGGTGATTAGTCGATCCTTACCATTTTGCAAACACTTGTTCACTTTTCGTTTGAGCTAATTGGCTTTCTCGAGTTTGGGATGACCGTCTAGGCTAAGCTTAGGAGACGAGATAACACCTACCACCAGTGCTTACTAACTCTATGATTCACTCAAATCCACTCCATTTATCGTCCCATTGTAGGCATTTTAGTGGATTAGAAGGACCTTGGTAAATTTTCAATATTTTTCTTTTTTGGTTGTCATTCTATTAAAATTTTGTCCATGTCAACTAAAGTAGCTAGCTTGGTGGTGTTCTCGGTTGTCGCAAACTTGAAACCGGTGCTTTTCTCGCCGTTTTGATGAGGGATTCAGTGATTTATTTTCTTCTTTGGATGCAACTATCTTCGTGTGTGTGTTTCTTTTGTTTTATGTTCTTGTGTTTTAGTTGCATCTGAAATTTTGAGCAAGATCCGACTTGCCTTGCATTGAAGTACCTTACCTCATAGATATTCCAATGTGAGTTGAAGGGACAGAGTGGGCCCATTAATTGCCTCGTGTCGGCTTGGCGTAGTCTAGTCTAGTAGTAGTATTAGTTAGTTTCTTTTTGGGTCTTTGCTCGAGGACGAGCAACGGTTTAGTTTGGGGGAAATTTGGACCGTTTTTCCACCCATCTAAGCTCGTTTTCCTATCTCTTTTGTGAGATTTGTGTGCGATTATCACCTTTTTTGAGTCTTTCTCACTCTAGCGACCTCTCTTGTGCATTTTACGTGTTTTTGGGTAGTTTTCCAATTATTTTGATAGGAATCCATTGTCCGAGAGCATGTTCGAGCTTACATAGGCACAAGGGAGCAAAATATCGTCCCAAAGCATGATTAAAGTCCATAGTCCAAACCCAAGAGGTGAACCCTTGAGCAAAAGTGCAAAACTATAGTCCATTGGGTATCTTCACCGGAGAGGTCAAACTTCAAATGGATATATCTAAAGTTTTAGACGTTGGATCAAAGAGATTCTAGTTGGAGGTGAAATCTTATCTTCTTAGCTTTCCAATGCCATATCACACGCCCCAATCGGAGGTCAAACAAGAGAGTTATGGTCCTCTGAAGTCATAGGGTGAAGTTTCACCCGATGAGATCTGACTGGGCGAAACTTGCCATTTCGGGCAAAAAAGTTCATCGGGCGAAACTTCACCGGATGAGATTTTGACCGGGCGAAACTTCGCCCGATGGTATTTCGGCCATATTGGAGAGAATCCGCTGGACAAAATTTCACCCTATGAAGACTCATTGGGCAAAGTTTCATTTCAAGGGCAAAGATTAGAATTGGGCTTTGGTTTAGGGATCCATTAAGCAACTCTCCATTAGATTTTAGATCATTTTCCATTAGAGTAGATAGAAAGCCATTAGATAGAAGCTACATATAGTTTTCATCAATCTTCATCTTTTTCATCAAGCTTTAGATTCAAGCTTTTGTAAGGAATTCTATTTTATTTCAAGAAGTTCTTTGGAGATTATCAAGGGATTAGTGACAAATCCATTGTCGTCTTCATAAAGGCTTCTTTTTATTTTTATGCATCTTCATCTTCTTCATTGTTATTTTCCTCCATTGTTGGTATATTTCTCTTCCTCTCTCTCATCTCTAGATTAGATTTACTATTGTTCTTTCATTACTGCATCATTTTTATTGATTTTTCTTGCATTGTTTTTAAATCGCCTTGTAGTTTCTTTTGTTGATCGCAATTTCCTTCGTTGTCTTAGTTTTATTTTCTCTTGTTTTCATCATTATGCATGTTTTTGTTATTTTCTCTATTGTTATTGTTTTTGTAGTTTCCTTCATGAATAGTGAGTAGATTATTAGTTAGGGGTTTGGGGAGGAAGAATTATATGTTTATTCAGACGGGACTCTGGGAGAAATGAAAGCTGATGATTACATTCTCTGCATCACAAAGAGGGAACCCGCAGTTTTCAGAATCTTGTTCTGCCCCCATAACCTAGCTAGTAATACTGATCAAGTACTTGTCTATATATGCGCACATACCCTACGAAGTCCTCACTACTGTAGGACGACTACCTTAAACACTAGGTCGACTCTTGGCCGCAGCTTTTGAGTATGCTTTTCATTACAAGTGCAGTCGAAACACCATGAGTGGTAGAATCCAACACAAGTTATTCGTTCCAGACACGTATCATAAACTTTATATAAAAGTTGTCCGTGACCAAGTAGTATTTTATTTGGCGACCTTAATAATTGGTCGGACTCATTTGAATATTCACTTTCCCAATTCTTACGTTCTGTGAGACAATGTGATACTTTATTCCTTTAGTATCATCCAAAACATCATATCTCAAATATCGTATACGAGTATCCTTTATTTTAAAATAGAAATCTCTTTTAAATAAGGTTTATATTAAATTAAAACTTAAGGTATAAAAATATATTTTAAAATTTTAACATTTTCGGAAAAATATACAATTTAAAGCATATTTAGTTGATTTATAAAATTCAACGTGAAATTACTTTTAATTATTATGATTGTCGTATAAAAGTTTCGAAATAATTTAAGTTCGTTTATTATAGAAAACGAAATTTGAAGTTTATAAAATATAAGTGGAGTAAAAAATTACATCCGTAAATAAACAATAAATGTATTAAACCAATTTAAACTTGAACATACTATAAATAAGAAAAAATTTAACACGATGAACAAATAATATAAAATGGAGTTTATAAGTATAGGAACATAAATAACACGTAAAACTATAATTAACATGAATTTAAAATAACGTGAGTAAATTTTACTCTCTTTAGGTTCTTTTAATTGTTTTATTAGTTTCTTGAATAAACAGATATGTAAAGGTGATAAATAAATTTAACAAGTGATAATTTGTTCAAGTTAAATTTAGTCATAAACGAAATATATGGCATGAATAAAATATCACGTAACATATATATATATAGTCATACAATTAAGCCTAAATATTTAAATAAACAATTTATTAAGTTAATAACACAATATACTTATATATATATATATATATATATATATATATATATATATATATAAAATGTTGTTAGAAGAAAAATTTGGTTACCTTAATAGCTACTCCCTCATTTTCACTATCTTCTTCTTGGTACTTTAGGGCACAACTTTTTAGAGAAGGAGAATATGTGGTTGTGGTTGTGGTTGAGTTGAGAAAAAGTTGGGTTAATATTAGCCTTGTATTTTGTATCAAAAAGGAAAGAGGAAGATCTTAGAGAAACTACTCAAAAAGGAAAGAAAGAAGATGTTAGTGAAAAGGAGGAAGTACTTTATTAATTATATTAAAGCTACAGATTGTCTGGGTCGATGATATCGTCGAAGTTGGGAATTTCTTCTCCTCCTTCTAGAATAATACGTTTACCCATACAAAAGAAAATAATAAATTAGTTAGATTCTGACCTTACTAAAATAATAAAAAGTAAAATAATAAGTATCGTAAGTAAAATAGACTAGTAAGATGAAAGATTTGAGGAGTCGTAAACACTTACATACTTACGTAAAATGAGTAAGGTTGATAGAGAGTTGATTGTACGAAGAAAACTTATACGCGAACTTCTATTTACAGCAAAAGAAAAAGGTTGACACTTAACTCTACCTTTAGAGTAGGTTATGTGCCTTACCCCTCTACATACATGCATGCATAACATGCATGTCTAGGTTATATGCCTCACCCCTCTACATGCATGCATGCATAACATGCATGTCTAATTTCAAGCACACGTAAATTCTTCTTCTTCTTCTTCTTTTTTATCCCAAAATAATTCATTTCGATCCATTTCTCAGATAAACAAACGTCTTTTATTCTTAAAAAGTTGAAATATAAGGTTACTAAATTAAAATAATGGGAACCGTAAAATTTATTTTTAAAAAGGAATTTGTGAAACGGTAAGTAAAATAGACGATATGTAGTAATTTGGGACAATAGTTATAAGAAATCATTATTTTAAATAATTTGATAAATTATTAAATTTTTACGAGATGAGAAAATGTCAAAACGACAGGTTATTATTTAAAAATATTTTCGAGTTTTAAACTTTATTTAGCGAAAGATAAATTTGTTAATAATTCGATAAATAAATTCTCATGTTTTTATAACGGAATAATTTTTAATTCAACGAAAATAAAATATTTTATTCACGAAAATAATTTTCAAGCGTTAAACTTGGTTTAAATAAATGTTTAAAATTTATACTCTATTTGAAAAATACGGGGTGTTACATTAATCGCTGTGAAAGCGGGTTTTAGTGTGGTCGGGTTAGGAAATCCGGGTTACCTACGTGACAGGTGGGGACCGAAAAGAGTAACTCGCTTCTTATCGATTGTGTATTGTTTGCTTGATTCCTTGTTTATGTACCTCGTTTCTAATTCCCTGACTCCCCCTAACGCCTTTCCTTTACTTGATTTCCCTTAATTTTTCTAGTTTCGTTCTCATTAGTTTAGTTCGTGACCAATCTAAACCCCCCTTTTAGATCCCAATCAAAAGACTAGACCTATACTTGACTTCCCATGTGTTTCGTCCCTGTGGATTGATCCCGACTTACCGCTACTACGTAGTAGTTAGTTGGAGTTATAAATTTTGTTTGATCGCATTAGATAGGCGACAATCTGACGCGCATCAGTGGTTGTGGTACTTCCTAGGATCGACCCACTTCTCGGATAAGGGCGAGAGGTTTAGTACTAGGATTTTGCCTTTCCAAGCTGATTTAGATCAGCTGGGGCGTTTTGATTGGGTGACCGCGGCCTTCGCTGAGATGACCCACTGCATGTAAGTCATGGTGAGGCCACTGAAGGTGGAATCGGCCTCAGCTTTGCCTATCGTGGGTTCAGGTCTCGTGCTGGAGGTTAGTTATTGCCTCTGTATTCGTTTCTTGGGTATGGCTAAGTCCGTTTTCGTTTTTCTAATGATGGTTTTGGGGTTTAGAAGGCTCGGATCTATTCCCACTTCCCTCGATTGACATCTACGATGATGCGAGCTCGTTCGGTTAGGTTGCTGGTGGGGATCGAGTGGAGACTGGCTCAGACCAAGAGTACGATGAGTCACTACCCGTCGGAGAATGTGCTGGTGAACCAGCTGCGCCTCGAAGATATAAGTTTCCTTCTTACAGTTTGTTTTGTTTGGTAGGCCCCAAGGTTTAGGATTATGGAAGTATGCGGTTTTTGTTTATGTAGTTTGTGGCCCGTCCTTGGACCGACTATGTGGGTCTGCCTGAGTATGTGGCGGCGGAACTGAGGCCCAAGAGCTACAGGAGGATGCTCCTTCCTGCGCTGTTTTGCTTGGTGTGGTATCTGGGCGAACGATTGGTCCGTAAGTGCTTATATGACAATTTCAGGGTGCCGGTTGATCCTTCCCAGACCATGTTTAGACCACCGACCGCCGCAGAGGTCCTCGTGGGTAGGGATGGAGAAGGTAGTGATGCGCTACTAATGCTTGGCGCCTCCTATCTATCTCACGTCATCCAGCGGCTAGCTTGCCACCGCCTCGTGGTGAGTACTCAATTTCTGTTTTATGGCTTGTTTTGTTCTATGGCTTGGTGTTTGTTTGTACCTTGACCGGTTCGCTTCTCCTTTAGCTGGCCGATCCGGGTGATGCTATTCAGGCCCCAGGCTTCCCCTTGACGCTGCTTAAGGTAGATGCAGTCGGGGTAGCTTTCACGGAGCCTTTCCCCCCGTGTTTTGTCGAGGAGATGGATGCTGGGATAGAGTGGCCTGACCGGGTATACCAGGTAAGTTTTGGGTTTCGCCTCAAACTTGGCTCTAAGCGTGAGGTTTTGTTTGGCTTAACTTGTCTGGTTTTGTCTCTCAGGTTTCGTCGGCTTCCCATCAGCGGTTGTGGCAAGCCGCCAACTGCTTCTGGGCCTATGCATCGAGGGTCTCCCGTGATACTTCGGGGTCTCGATCGGTGAGTATGTGCACCTAGGGTTGGCTTTCTAGGCCGTTTGTATCTTTTCCTATAGTACGGGTGTATTTGCAGGATACTCCGGATAGGGTGGAGCAGTTGGTGACTCGAGTGTCCGAGCTCGAGACAGAAGGGGCTAAGCTACTGCAACTTCTACAGTCTCGGGATGATGAGATTTCCCGACTTAAGGGGCGGTTGGCTCGGACTCTGGGCGAGACCTTGGCGAAGGGTGAGGCTAGGTCAAGAGTTGAGGTGGAGAGGGAAGTCGAGGCTGAGGGTCACGTCACGGGCGCTAACGAGGACGCTGGAGGGATTCTCGAGACAGCCAATCTAGATATGCTATCGGGGATGGACGGTAGTGAGTCTCCTCTTCTGGATCTGGAGGATCTAAGTCTGGAAGACAATATCAGTGAGCTCGTGATAGCTATAGGTGCAGCCTCTAGGGGTCTTCCCTAGTTAATGAACTCAGTTTGCGTATGGATTCGTATAATTTGTGTATTTTAAGACTTTTAACAATTTTGATTGATTTTTTTTTGTGAGATGTTGACAAGTAATCACTTCAAATTCATTTTGTTTGCGATTTCGTCGTAGTTTTAGAATGCTTTAAATGCGTTAGGGTTTCATAAGAGTACGAAAATGGCTTTTCGGATGTTTTGAAATGCATTAGTTTGAGCCGAGAGTTGGATCAAGTAGTACGTCGATTAAAATATTGGACTCGATATGTGCAAAATTAACATGTTTCGATCGAGTGCGTTGGGAGACAGGTGTCGTTGTCTCGCCGTTCATGTTTAAAAGTGAGGCAAAAACAAAAAAAGTTAGACTACTTTTTCAAAAAGTTAGACCACTTTTGTATATTCACGATAATGCTGTACTGGGCTATAGACGCAAATTGATGATGGCATTAAAGCCTACAACACGCCTAGGTGGGGTAGCTTATCCCCCTAAAAGAAAAAAAATGAAAAGACGTCTAAGTTTGGCGGATCCGACGGGTGAAATGTGTTGTCCGTATGGTTTCATTGCTCTTGCATGGGTATTTTGGCTTTCAGAAAGGTTTCAGCGACCTCGGGAGGTCGTTTTCGACGTCCAGGGTTGTCACGCGGTGATTGTTGTGGTAAAATGGGGTTTATGTCATTATTTTCAGGTGCTAGGGATGCCGATATCTTGGGGTTCAAACGCCCGGGTTAGGGCTGTTGGATTCTGGGTCACCTGGGTTTGAGCGGCCTGGTATTTGGGCGCCTGGGCTCGGGCGGCCCGATTCCCATTTATGGAAATTTTCGTAGTTTCCTAATTGTTGTGGGTCTAGGGCTATATATATGGGTTGTGAATGCTCATTTTAGACATATTAAAATACAGGTAGTGTGCCTGTAGCTTCCTTGTATTATTTCTAGTTATGTCGGGTTTCGGAAATCTCTTAACTGAGTGGATGGGTTGTTTTAAGAAATGTGACCTCGAGGTTTGTCCAAGTGATGGTTTGTCCACGGTTATCGCGTTAATGCATGTTAAGGTGCAAGATGACTTTTTGTTAGCATGCTCTAACTTTTGGGACGTTAGAAGTCATGCTTTTACTTTCCCTGGAGGTAAGGTTTGTCCTCTTCCCTAGGAGCTAGACGTTATAGGTGGATGGTGTTCGGTTCGACCTTGTGTGCCCTTGGGAGATGACGCTTTTGTGGAGCGGTTTCGTCATTTTTTGGACCTTTCTTCGTTAGAGGAGGCTAAAAATTTCTTCGGGGAAGATGATATTGACCTAGAGTTGCTATTTAGGTCGTTCTCATAGAAGGGTTCGCGTGATATTTCACCTCTAGCTTGTAGACGAGCTTTTAATATTGCGGTGGCTTGTTACTATCTCTTTGAGGATGCGTCGGTGCATGAGGGTTTGGGTAATCCTTGGGTTTTGGATGTTGTAATGGGGATGGAACATGGGCGATCACCCTCTTTACTTATTCTGGGTGAGCTCATCCTAGGTCTTGATGCTCGTGTCCGGATGCATCGGGCTCCTTTTCGAGGTTCTAGGATCATTTTGTAGGTATATATAGGGGTGCTATATTTTTTTTTCGAAGCTTTCCTTAGTTAGAAAGCGTGACATTGTGTTGTGGTTTATGCAAGTTTGGCTACAAGAGAGGCTTGGTTTGGTCGACCCTCCCCGGTCCGTGAAGGGCTATAGCTATAAAGGTTTCACGGGTCAAAATATGGTGCAAGCATGGAGCAATGGTTATACCGAGGAAGAATGACATTCCTACTTGCAGGCTAAGGGGCTAACTAGTATCAGGTGGTCAATCCTGTGGTGGCATATCAGTGGACAAGCCGGGTTTCCATTCTCGTGCTCGACTCATGTTATACAGATATTATCTTTAGGGGATGCGGTTTATATTTGTCCGAGCGAGTTGTCGTGCTAAATGGGGGTGAGGCCATCCATATCGGAGGTTACCAGGGGTGTTACTAAGTCTGACCCGTGGACGTAAAGTTCTCTTGGGGAATTTAAGTTATCTTGGAGACAGAAGTTTTCATGCCCATTGTTATGGAGAGTGCTAGACTGACCGACATTACTTCTTTCCGACGGGGGGGGGGGGGGGGGGGGGTTACAAATACCCGTCAGGAGAGAGCAAGTCGAAAGTTTGGAAGACCGCGGTGCTAGAGGATAAGAAGGCGACTCAAGGCAACGTCACTAAGTGCCTGACCAAAGACAGCGTTACCGATTCTAGTGCCGTCAGTTCATCTATACGGGCCATGACCGACATGACCCATATTGAAAATGTTAGTGATAAGGGGAAGTATGACTGGCTGGGCTCGCCTTTGGCTAAGGTGGTGGAAGCTTGTGTTAAGAGGGGTCGATGGTGAAGGACCCGAACAAGCATACCCGGATGGTAAGGAAAAAAAGGAAGATGGACTGGTAGAGCCCATCCATTTTGTACTATGTTCTATTAATTGATATTATGTGGCGTATTAGTACTAGTTTTTGTTGGGTTTGACACCTTGTCATTTTCCGGGGTGGCCGGATTTCGGATGCTCGATGTAAAGTGCCTCAACAAAGGCTCGATTTAACTGATTTTTTTTATTAATGAGAAGCACATTTTTTTTATTATGTTCTTTTTTTCGTGGTGGCTCGCAACTCGATTCTTCATTTTGCCCAGAGCGTCCTTTCAGGTTTTCACTCCACCTTCGGCTCACCTTTTTGTTTCGTCTTTTCGTCTTTTCTCTTTTTTTTTTACGGCTCGCAACTCGATTCTTCATCTTGCCCGGAGTGCACTTTCGGGTTTTCACTCCGTCCTCGGCTCGTCATTTTTTTTACGACGGCTCGCAACTCATTTCTTCATTATTCCTGGGGCGCCCTTTCAGGTTTTCACCCCGTCCTCGGCTCGTCGTTTGTGCTTCGTCATTGAAATCACTCGTTAACCGGAACGCGGGGAAGGGGTTCTGATTTGCATGCGCATCGAGTAATCGATTTTGTCAATTTTGTTGGTTGTACCCTTGGAAGGGTTGCCTACGTATCCGTGTTTAGACGGAATCAAACCATGTTCGTAGTTCATTTTAGATGTGAGTGAATTTGCTTTAGACTCGCTATGCCAATTATCGATGCGAAGTATTTTTAAGCATTTTGCGTGAGTTTTCACCCTAGGTCGGAGATCAGGATGAGGTTGTTGGGGGAGTTTAGGGGTAGTATCGTTTGAGTTGGTCCATCTTGGTTGAGGTTGAGAATTCCTGACCGTCTAGGTCAGTAATGATCACAGCGCCCTCTGTGAATATCTTCTTGACGAGGTAGGGGCCCGCCCAGTTTGGTTTGAATTTTCCTCTAGAATCGACGGGAATGGGTGCTCTAATGGATTTGACCACTAAGTCTCCCTCGTGTATGTTTTGGGATTTGACTAGTTTGTTAAAGGCTCACTGTATTCGTTGTTGGTAGGATTGCACGTTGGACAGTGCGTGTATTCTACGCTCATCTAAGAGTACTAGCTCATCGTAATGTTTTCGGTTCCATTCTTCTTCGGGAATGCCGCTTTCGGCTAGTATCCTTAGTGAGGGTATTTCTAACTCTCTGGGCTGCACTGCTTCGGAGCCGTAGGTTAGGTAATAGGGTGTGGCCCCGATGGGTGTTCGGTAGGAGGTTCGGTATCCCCACAATGCGAAGGGTATTTTGTTTGGCCAATCCCGGTAATTGTCTATCATTTTCTTAAGGATTGTGGAGATGGATTTTGCTGCCTCCACAGCCCCATTTGTCTGAGGTCTGTAGGGTGAGGATTTGTATCTTTTGATTTTGTATTTGTCTAGGAGTTTTTGGGTGTCGGCCCTGAAATAAGTCCCCTGATCATTGATGATTTCGTGAGGTATGCCGTAACAGCAGATGATGTTGTTTTGTAGGAATTTGACTACTTGTTTGGAGGTTAGTACGGTGTAAGCGGCTACTTGATATGGCTAAAGTCGTATTACCAAATCAAGATTATCCTAGTACTACTAACGAGATAGTCAGTGGTAAGTAGGGTATCGAATCCGCAAGGAGAAGGTAAAACCGATAGAAGTTATGACAATTCTTAATTGCTCAAAAGTTGGGTTGATTGATTAACTAAGACTAGAAATACGTAATCAAAATATGAATTAATCAATTAAAGGAAAAATCTAGGGCTATGGGGATCACAATGAGTAGACAATGATCATGAAAGAATAAACGATAAACACACAAACATGCTAGTTGGCTATAATATGTCCTCTCGTATCAAAATCAACCTGGGAAGACACTAACGGGCTCTCGCTACTTATTAGGCTTCCTACCGAATCACATGCGAGTCTAATCTCAACTCGGCTCTCGCACATGAACTGAAATTTCCCTAATTCGATTAACAAGTTGTGGCCTTTAACAAATTAATCGTCTTTTGGAGCATGTAAACAAGGCACTAGCATATATATGAATTCATCAAATATTCAACAAGAACTTAAATTATACCCATCGATCCCTCTTGACCCTAGTAACGGAATTAACTACTCATAATTAAATTGACACGGAAAAAACAATTGATAATGAAACGCATAATGATCGATATGGAAAAAGGAAAACTAATGAAATCAATACTAGAATAAAAATAAACGATTCAAAGCATAAAAGATGAATAAGTAATTTAAAACCAATTGGAAATGATTACCGATTGGAAATTGTAGCAAGAACAAGAATAAATCTTCCAAGTAGAGAATGAAAAGTATTATTATTCTAATACTAGGCTTAGGGTTCTTAGGAATGAAAAAAGTACGTTCAAAACTGATACAAAGCATTCTTATATAGCCAAAGAAAGAAGAAGCTGAAAAGACACTACAGCTATGTCATCACGAATAGGGATAAAGGTCGTCCCATTTCGGGATTAAAGTCGTCCCATGGGACGAAGGTCGTCCCTAATCGGGACAGCTGAAAAATCCAATTTGCTCAATTTCTTCAATTTTGCCGTGAAATAAGATAATAGGGACGACATCCATCCCTAGGGACGGACGTAGGGACCAACAAAAAAGACTTCTCTAGTCTTCTAAACTTAATGATATGGTTCTAACTCGACACGGGATCACTCCATGATATCCACGCAACCTCGATAGCAACACCTAGCTTGTGGATAAATAATCACTGACCTCCATGTAAGCTATGATGAAGGGAAAAGGCGTCCATATGACAAGTGTAGTTTGTAGTGCCTATTTTGTTGTGCTTTGGTCCCGTTTTCCTTGTGGAACTGCTCTTCGGAGCGGTTTCTGAGTTACTCATGCTTCTTCTAGTTTGTTTTAGGTTCCCAAGACCATTCATGAAGAATTGGAACGATTCCGAATCGTTTCATACACTTTTGGAGCCAACGAAGAGAAGGAACGATCACTCGGTGCCTTGGATTCGATCTCGAGACCTTGGGACCCATTCCCGAGCCCCTTAGACTCAATCCCGAGCCCCGAGTATCGATGAGAAACCCATGAGAAGCAAGGAGAGACCTTAAAGATCATATTGGAGGCCTACAAGACCCATCCCCGTCGGGAAGGACCTCATCCCGTCCGGGATGAGGTGCACAAATACAACTGCGCCTGTTTTGGGTCCGTCCCGGTCGGGACTAATTCGTCCCAGTCGGGACCACTCCGTCCCGAACGGGACCATCTCGTCCCGGACGGGACCATCTCGTCCCGGACGGGATGGCCCTGCTGTAGCTCGTGTTTGCTTCTTTTCTTCTCCTTACTCATTGTAACCCTATATATACCCCCCCTCTTGTAATCTTAGCTTATGTTCTTCATTACCCAAAAACCCTAGACTACTTTAGCATAGTTTAGCATAGATTAGTGTAGATTAGTCTTTATTTTATCGTTAATCTTAGTTTAATCCTTGTATTAATTGAATTCTTGAAGATCTCTACCAAGATTGACGACCTTGGTTGATGTATTTGGGTTTTCTCTTTTATGCAAGTTTTCCTTCTTCCATTCACCTTCTAGTATGGTATAATCTCTCTTTTCCCTTCTCTTAATCTTGTTTATTCATTCAAGTTTTAATCTTTGTTCATTGTATTGTTCATTGTTCATAGTTTTCACTAGTTTCATTATGTACGTTTTGTTGTTTATGTTGATTTCTCTTGTTTATGTTAATGTTTGTTTAGATATGTGTGAGTAGACTTTTTGTGGGGTTAGTAGGGTGATTAAGTGTGGATTATGGATGATTAGAGTTTGATTGAGGGTAAAGGTTGATCCTTTTGTTACTAGTCACATGTTGAGCACTCCATGTGTTTGTTGAATTGCTTGTTTGAGTAGAATTGGCCATTCCTCTCATGCTAGTCTTCTTCTTCTCATTTTGTGGTCGACTTGTGATTGAATTCTTGTGTTTTTGGGTTTAGTATTTGACACGAGAGTGCAGACTTTGGTTTTGACGCGAGAGCGCGGACCGACCTTGCATGAGTATTCGGGTTTTGTCTTTGACACGAGAGTGCGGACATAGTCCTTGACGCGAGAGCGCGGACCATCCTTAGTAACTAGGTGAACCTTACACCATTGATCTCCCAACTATCCTACTACACTTATGAACCCGACCTAACCCTATTCTTTCCTTATTCTTTGTCCTTAGCTTAGTCCTAGTCTTAGTTTACCCCCCTTCCTATCGTCCTAGATTAGCTTAGTCCCGAGACCTAGTCTTGTATTTGGGTGAAACTTGGTCCAAATTCTCTTTACCGTCCCCGTGGATTCGACTCGACTTGCCCTATCTACGTGTTAGGAATAGTTGGTTTTTTATTAATCGGTGGGGATCCACGACAAATCCCTCCCATCACCATATCACCTATTTTCCTACAAAACCAACAAAACACTACAAAACACACTAGAGGAGATGATTAGTTCCCAAAACCGCTTCTAAGAGCGCATTCAACACGATAAATACTTGGGAAAACAAGGATAAAAGCATATAAAATATTAACACATCACTACTTCTACCCATTTGGTAAAGTAATCAACGACCACTAGTATAAAACAGTGTCCACCGGTTCCGGATGGGTGTACCTTTCCTATGATGTCAATTCCCCAGGTAGAGAAGGGCCAGGGTGTTGTTGTGGTGTGGAGTGGGTATGGTGCTAGGTGTCGGATGTTGGCGAATATTTGGCAGTTGTGACAGTGACGGACATGACGCCGGCAGTCTGCCTCTAGGGTGATCCAGTAGTTGCCTAATCTCATTATTTTTCGGGCTAATAGGTGTGCGCTCATGTGGGGTCCGCATTCCTCGTCATGTACTTCTTCCATGACTTTCTCGGACTGGATTTTGTTTATGCATCTAAGGAGTACTCCTTGTGGGGTTCATTTGTATAGTAGTTGATAAGTGTGTTTTGTAGTGTTTATTTCACGTGTTTGGTCCCGCTTTCTTTTGTGAAATCGCTCTTTAGAGCGGTTTCGAGGCTACTTACGCTTCTTCTAGCTTGTTTTAGGTTCTTAATGCTCATCATGGAGAAGTGGAACGATTCCGTCTCATTTCCGATGCATATGGAGCCAATGAAGAGAAGCGACGATGATTCGGTGACTTAGACTTGATCCCGAGTCCCTTGGAGCCCAATTTGAGAATATCCCAAGCATCGAGAGTCGATAAGAAGCCTAGAAAGAGCAAGTAGGGACCTACGTGACCATATTTGAAGTCTACATGGCCTTTCCGACCGTGACCATGACCATCACAGTCGGGACAAAGTGAGCCAACAATCAGGAGCCACTGGAGGGCCTTCCCGGCCGGGATCATCACCTCCCGACCGGGATCACACTCTTCCCGACCGGGATCACCACCTTCCCAGCCGGGAAGAGCCCAGCTCGCACTCCGCTTTGATGCTTCACCTCCCTCACTTAAGGAACTCTATATATACCTTCCTCTTGTATTGTTTTAAGGACACTACCTTAGATAAAACCCTAGAGAGTAGACTCATATCATTAGCTTAGTTTCCCCTTAATATTTCCTTAATCTTAGCCTAATCTTAGTAGTTACTCTTGTATTATTGGAATTCTTGAAGATCTCTATCAAGATTGACAACCTTGGTGGATGTATTTGGGTTTTCTTTATATATGCAAGTTTTCATCTTTTCATATCCTTTCTAGTTTGGTATAATCCTTCTCTTCTCTTTTCTCTTAATCTTTCATAATTAGTTAAGTTTTAATCTTTATCTTTTGTTTATTGTTCATCCTTGTTTGTTCTTCATTAGGAATATGGTTGTTCTTGTGTTTGTTTCTCTAGTTATTATTAGATTTAGTTTGAATATGTGTGAGTAGACTTTGTGTGGGGTTAGTAGGAGGATTAGGTGTTGATTATGGGTGATTAGGTTTGATTGTGGGTAAAGGTTGAATCTTTGTTGCTAGTCACTTGTTATGCATGCCATGTGTTTGATGAAATATTTGTTAGGGTGGTAGTGGCCAATACTACTCTTGCTTGTTTCCTCTTTCTTGTTGTATGTTTGATTGGTGGTTAAATTTTCTTGTTTTGGGTAACATCTTGCTTGAGTTTTCGGGTTTGTTCTTGACGCGAGAGCGCGGACTTACCTTAGTGACTAGGTGAAACCTACACCCTCGATTTCCTTACTAGCCTAATGGACCTATGAACCCGACCTAACCCTACTCTTTCCCCTATTTGATTTCTTCATCTTCTTAGCCATTATTCCTCTAGTTTTTTGTTTCATTTAGCTTTAGTTGATTCACTTAGTTCATGTTATGCCTAGTTCATTCATAGTCATAGTTTTATTCTCTTTTCATAGTCTTAGTTTGCTTATCCTTGTTTCTTAGCCTAGTGATCGTTGTAGTAATCAATTCTTGTTAATTCTCCTCCGTTTGTGTTCCTTGTGACTTAGTCTAGTCTTTAGGTGAACCTTAGTCTAAACCCTATTTCCGTCTCGATGGATCGACCCGACTTACCCTAGCTACTTGTTAGGATTAGTTGGTTTTATTTGGTGTCGGGATCCACGACAAATCCCACCATCAATTTGTCCTTGGTTTAGGACGTAGTGGGTGGCTTGTAATCGTAAGGCTCTTCTACTTTTGGTGTTCGTGTTAGGTGGGTATGATCCGTTGGTTTTGAAGTCTAGGATCGCTTTGTACCAAGGCTCTTCGGGGGTGTCGTCGGTTTCTATGTTGCGGATATAGGCGGGTTGTTCACTCCTTTCTACGCAGATAGGCATAGAGAAGAGGTTGTCGAGCATGTTTATTAGTGAGGCTAATTTGGATAGGGCATCAGCGAATTAGTTTTCTTCGGGGTATGTGTATGAAGTTGACTTCGGTGAATTCCCGAGATATTGTTTCTATTTCGGTTTGGTACGAGGCTAGGCTTTCGCTATAGACCTTTCAGGTGCCCGTGGCTTGGTTGACTACTAGGGATGAATCTCCGTGGACTCTAAGTTTTTTAACTCCTAGAGTTACGACTGCTTTTAGCCCTATTAGCTAGGCAGGCTTCATATTCGACTGTGCTGTTGGTTACTGGGAAGTCTAGTTTGACAGATATGGGTGTGTGGTCACCTATCGGTTGTTGACTGTGTGGGCTTCTTATGTTGTGTTTTTTTTTTGGGTTTGGGAGTCAGTTGTGGGTTGAACTTAGGGTAATTGTTCTTGATCTCTTTTTAGAGTGAAGTTAAGTGGGCTATTTGTTGTAGCCTTTGTGCTTTGATTAATTGTTATCGATAAATGGCATAGTATCGAATTTTAAGCGGGAAATTACGTTATTGAAAATCAAGCAATTGTCGAGGCATGTTCGTAAAAAGAAGATTTTTTTTATTGATATAGTAGTAAGCGGGCTAGGTGCCCGTGATGTTATTTGACGGGGGAGATGGAGAACAGGTCCCCTCGCACCTCACGGACTCGATGTAAAAAAAACATTTATTATTACTTTAAGCCTAGGCCCTATAGATGAACTAGAAAGCGTCATCTTTGTTACTGAAACAATCCCTTGTCAAAACCGTCATCTTTGTTATTCTTCTAAAAGAGGACAATTCCTTGTGAAAACCGTGATCTTTGTTGCCCTTTTAAAACAATATGCTTTGTTGTAACCGTCATCTTTGTAAAAAAAAATATTTAATAAAATCACGATTGGTTTGTATCATACAGACCAACCGCAACATTGTTACACATTTTGGTTTACACAATTTGTATTCAATTATCTTGACCATATAATACATCCTACAATCCAATAGAGCCCAACATCGCATTCCGATAAATAAAGTTACAAAAGAAACCGCGATTTCATGAACTACAATATATATTTACTCATACAAAACAGTAGGAATCCTTAAAAAAATTCACACATATGAAGGTGACTGCAAGAACTTCAATATCTACAAGCAAAATACATATTCTTGCAAAAAAAAAACCAAAATACATCAAAATAACAACTTATAAGTGCATGGTCTTTGCAAATCAGTGAATGCCACCAAAGTCAATCCACTCCAAGTGCCGGATGACTTCGTGTAGAAATTGCGGATAAGCTGGAGAATGAAGAAAAACCATAAATGAAAGTTTGCCCAATCTTTGAGCTTCAAACTACCACAATGATTTGGTTATCACATCTCTATAATCTGTTGAAAGAACTCAATTAATGAAGATAAAATATAAAACAATAAACAACATACATCAAGATGTTTATCATGGATGTCATCTTATATTCTTTTATATATATATATATATATATATATATATATATATATATATATATATATATATATAGAGTACTAAAAAAAGGTGTTGGTAAAAAGCTTACTAACCATGCCCGCCTTTGAAAAAAAATCATACTCAAAGTATATCTCTACCAATCTTTTTAAAACATAAAACTAATGTATCTGTGATACAAGATGAACAACTCCTTCATCAATTTTGTACTAGATGTTGTCCGTAATCAGTTGAACTCCTTGCAACGAACCTGAAAAAAAAAACGATTTGTAATCATAATGTTACTATTAGATTAGATATGATTTGAAAAAAATGTAAGCATATTAGCATATTTCTACTTACCCGAATACACCAACACCAACAACTAATACACCAACAAAAACAACAACAATCTGAAAAAGAAAGATCTTACTACACGACTATTATCAGAATTGGAAAGGTTTGAAAACAGAGTTCTAAGATCTTTCCATTTGATTATTTTACACTTTCACAACTGAATACTAAAGTGGAAGGAAGTAGCATATTCGTTCATATAGCTAGAAGATACGGTTAACAAAAAAAATGCCTAAGCACAAAACAGCAAAAGAAAGTACTCACCTGGTCTCAATTTGATGGATGCCAATTATTTGCAAGACAAGCTACACAAAAAAGTCTAGACAAGTATAAGTAGCAAATAATTTCCACTAAAGAAGGTATAATAAGGATACAACATAAAAGAGATTTGTCAAACTGGGATTCTATCTGGGTGTGCCTCCCTAAGAGCAGAACCACGAACCTTCCTTTCTTCGGTATGGAAACATTTCATTTCAAATTATTTGAAACATTAACTTCACAATATATTGACTTAAAATAAAGAATTATAAAAGTGTCTAAACCGAGAATGGTAAGCTCAACATGAATAGAGGCTAAGCATCAATTATTGATCAAAATGAGGCAATGAAATGAAATAGTTGTATTTAGAGTAGATAATATATGCAAGTTAGCAGCCCATACGTGCTAGAACGCATGCCCCCAAGCCGTGTCATTATAACAAAAGCTGATTTGCTAGTCGTTTTCATATTGTTCCTATGAAGGCCGATTGGGGTGGCAAAAAGTGATGAATTCTAATGAAGATTAAATTCTTATAAGGAGTACGTCTACAAGAATCCGGCTAAATACCATCCAAAAAAAATGGCCGGTAAAGACATGATAAGTGTGGTTTGTAGTGCTTATTTTGTAGTGTTTTGGTCCCATTTTTCTTGTAGAATCGCTCCTTGGGAGCGGTTTAGGGGCTTCTTATGCTTCCTTTAGTTCGTTTCAGGTTCCCGAGACCGATTTGGAAGAGTTGGAGTGATTCCGACTCGATACATACACTTTTCGGAGCCAACGGAGTAAAGGAACGACGACTCGATGCTTTGGAATCGACCCCGAGACCTTGGGACCCAATCCCGAGCCTCCGAGACCCGATCCCGAGTCCCGAGAATCGATGAGAAGTTCATGTGAAGCAAGGAGGAACCAAAAGGGTCATATTGGAGGCCTACAAGACTCATCCCCGACGGGTATGCACCTCATCCCGTCGGGGATGAAGTGCACTTTTGAAGATGTTACTGCAAGGCCGTCCCGATCGGGACCAACCCGTCCCGGTCGGGATGATGGGTCCGTCCCGGTCGGGATGACCCGTCCCGGTCGGGACCACCCAGTTCCAGCCGCGTCACTTTCTTTCTTCTCCCTTCCATTTGTAACCCTATAAATACCCCTCCTCTTGTAATCTTATGTTATGTTCTTCACTTCCCACTAAAACCTATACTATTTTAGGTTAGATTAGTTTAGATTAGTGTAGATTAGTCGGTAATTAGTAGTTAATCTTAGTTTAGTACTTGTATTAAGGGAATTCTTCAAGATCCATCCAAGATTGACAACCTTGGTGGTTTGTTTTGGGTTTTCTTCATTAATGCAAGTTTCAATCTTTCCTCTTCACTAGTTTGGTACAATCTTCTTCTCCTTTTACTCTTTATCTTGTTTAATTCATCCAAGTTTGCATCTTTGATTGTTGTATTGTTCTTAGTTCATTGTTTTCACTAGTATCTTTATGTATGTTTTGATGTTTATGTTGATTCATCTTGTTCTTGTTAGTTTTAAGTTGATTATGTTAGAGTAGTGTTCTTGCTAGGGTTAGTAGGGTGATTAGGGTGTTAATTGGGTGATTAAGGGTTTGTTGGAGATATTGGTGGAAGATTTGGGTTTCCTCTTGAGTGATGCACATTACATGTTTGTTGGAATGCTTGAATGACTAAGTAGGTTGGAATGCTTGTTTTTCTTGCCTTCCTTTGTCGTGTGTGTCGCCGGATGGGCTCCATGAGGAACCTCTAGGTCGGTCTAAGTTAGATTACCTAGATTACCCTACTACCTCCTTCACTCTAACTCCTCCTTGACCCTGTTACCCCTTTAACCCCGACCTAATCCTAGCCCGTTTTTCCTTAGTTGTTCTCCTTAGTCTTAGTCTAGCTCTCTCCCCTTCTATCATTCTCTAGCTTAGCTCGTTGACTTAGTCTCGTATTTGGGTGACCTTAGTCTAGACGCCTCTACCGTCCCCGTGGATTCGACCCGACTTACCCTAGCTACCCTAGTTAGGTTTCGCCGGTTTTTATTTGATCGATGGGGATCCACGACAAATCCCTCCCATCAAGACATAAATCGGTCGGTAAATACAGTTACTAACTGAATTAGGGGTTTACCAACCAAACAAAATCGATCGGTCAAATGGCTTGAGTCCCTTGAGCCGAGGATGGTCAAATGCTGGTTGAAGATGAGAGTGAATACAGTCTAGCACATGATGACCATCAAGACTGTTTCATTACATTACATTACAACCAAGAAAAAACAACTCATTATAATTAGTGTCCCAAAGTAATTAAGAAAAAACCTGTTGTTGTTGTTGCTCTTTGAATTTACAACAATGGGGGCGATTGTCTTTGGTAACCCCTTGGGCAAAAACAAATATACTGAAAATAAACATGCCTGAATAGTCTTGACAGCAAGCTTATTGATTCTATTCAAATAAGCTCTTATTCTCTTCATCTTTTGATGCTCATTTTGTGGTCGAAACGTTTGATTTCGGGGTAGTGTCTAAACAACGAGGAGAGGACAAAGAATGATGAGGAAGAAAACAACATATTCATATAACTTATGTGCTAATTGACTAGTCTTTGAATAATTACAAGATTGATTAATAAAATACCATAGCATGAGGTTTACAAGACATCAGTCAAATAAAAAAAATCCAATTATCCAACCATAACCTGAATCATGAGTCAAATAAATGATTACATTAAATTGAAAACTATTAATCAAATACTACTCAGTTTGTGAGTAGGTAACGACAACATAACCAATTTAAACATGGCAGTATGAGTAGAACAATAACAATAATATGGGATTGGAAGCAGGATGAGTAGAGCAAGCATTTAACATTGAAAAGAATTAGTTGATTTACATTGAAATATAGTAAACACCAATCAATTTATCTAAAAATACAGTAAACATGAAAAAAAACGAAAGCATCAAACCCTAAACATTGAAAAACCCCAATTCATCAAACCCTAACATAAATAATCTTAATTTTACATTGAATTGACCATAAATAATCAAATAAAACTCATATTTGGATGTAAATAACAGTAAAGAAACCAATTTAGAAAACATAAAAAAAACTAAAGTCAAAAGCATACCTTAATCGAATAGCGATTGGAAAAATAGAATAGGAAGAAAAAAGGAAAGGAGACTATGGCGGGCGACAACGCCGGAGGAAGAGGACAGATGACGACGTTTCGGTGGGTGAGACGACGGCCGACTAGTGGAAGGGCCGGGAGAGAAGGGGGTGAGATTTGTAGAGTTAGGGTTATGGGTGTGATTGTAGAGGGAGGGTGATTTCAGATCTGAAATCTTACAAAAAAAAAAACAAAGTAGAATAGGTTCGAAAGAGGTAGCGTTAGAATTGTTTGTTTTTACTTCGCTTTATTAACATTTATGTCGCTTTAAGAAATAAAACAACCTCTTTGTCTATCATAGAGGTCGGTTTTCCTTCCCAACCAGTTTCTTACATAATAGAGTACGGTTATTTTGACCAACCGACCTCTTTGTTATACATAAGATCTCACTTTTCTAGCCCAACCGTCCTAATTGTTAATTTTTTATCTAGAGCACGGTTCCGTGTGTAACTGTGCTCTAATAAGCGTCATCGTAGGCTAGAATTGTAGTAGTGCTTGTACTGGACGGATGCAGGCACCCATGTTTCCGTTGGAATCGATTGAGTCGTGGTTTTTAATGTTAAAAGGCCGATATATTTGGTAAGACGACCTTTTTAGTGAACCGAATTTGTTGCCGATTTGTGGAGTCGCCACCGAGTCAATTGTCGGGACTCGAAAACCGTTCAAGTCAACTTTGATCCTTAGCCGGCTCAAAGTTCAGTGGCACGGGACCTAAAGATAAAGACTTGTACCCTTAACCACTCCATGCCTGGAATGACTCTCATTGCCAATGGTTTCGGACATCCGAAAACCGTCGATTCTGAGTAAGGGGTGAGGGTATGTACTGGGAAACCAACCTCCGCTAGACATCGACACCCAATCCCGCCCGCTCTGCTAATCAATTGGTGGGCTGATAACTTTGTTCCTTCGTTGTGGTGGAAGTATGGTAACATCCATTGTTTTAACCCTATGTCTTTGCTATGTCGGTTGTTTAAGGACAAGTAAGATTTTTGGTCGAAGTAATTGTGCTTACCTTCTTTGCATGCGATTTCACGTGACAAGCAAGCCATGAAAAGATGCACGTAGGAGAGTAGAGGGTACTAAGTATTATACGTATTAGCAAATCAGTTTTAACGTTATAATACAGATACTAGTCGTTCTCGTCGTATACCTTACCTGGTATTCTGCATAAGATGTGTTGGCTCGGTATTAATAGGGATGCATCAAACCATGGATGGTGAGCATTGGGACTAATACGAAACCCGACCATCGCTTTGTTCAGTTTTAGCTTGTTTACGTTTTGATTTTCGTGTTAGGTGATTTAGCATGCGTTTATAAGGTCATAAAAGCGGTAAATCATACAAAAGTTGTAAATGCGAAATTTAAGTAAATCACATAGTGGGGAGTTGCACCCTCAGAGTGTACACTAAACGAGACACGATGCGTAGATAGTTGAGAACGGATCTCGAAACTACTCGAGTTTTGTTAGGGTGTTTTAGTGTTTATGGTTGAAGTTAAGGACGTTACGTGTGTTTATAACGTGCCATGGATCTAGTGTCCACGTTTGACATTATCGAAGTGCATAATAAAAGTACAGAAATGTAAAGTTTTGTTTAGATGACAACCTAGTGACGGTTCAACTTCGAGGCGGATCCTCCTAGCTCGTCCTGCGGTGATTCCGGCAGAGCTTCGCTAATATACTCGGGGCTAGCTAGGCGAGCGCAGGTGCTCCTCGGTTCCGAGTGGGGTCCTCGAAGGTGAGGAGTAGCATCGATTCGCTTATTGGGACAACGATAGAGTGGATCCTACTTAAGGTCGGAGTGCGACCTTAAGTTAGAAAAGAAGAGGGAGAGAGCGAGTTGTGTAGAAGTGGGCACGAACTCGTGAATGTGTGTCGAATGAATGAAATGATGGGGGTATTTATAGTTGCTTGCTCACTTTAAATCGCCCTCTGGGACGCCTGAGTCCAGGCGCACCAGAACTCAGACGCCTGGGGTCGTGCGCACCAAGACTAGGACGCCTGGTGTGAGGCGCTTGAGATTCTGAAGATCCGATTTTGAAACTTTCCAAAACAGAGATGCGTATATTTGCATTACTTGGAGATTAAGCATCCCCGGTTACCCTAGCGTGTCGAGCGCCGGGTAGGCTTCGAGTGCGCATCCCGAGGTTTGCTTGGCCCGACGCGTTGACTCGGTTTCGACTTTGCATATTTCGGGACTGATTCGGGGTCCCGTTGTCGGAATTGACTCTAATTAGTGTCGATGCGACTGTAATGACACGACTAAGGTTGTCTTGATGTTTGATTAATTTTTCCAAGTAATTAATTGATCCGTTCTATAGAAAAACTATCTAAAGCATCGTAATCTCACGTCGCGTTGCAGTCCGATCGTCATCGGGTATTTGTCGGGCGCTCCTGCAGTCACCAGGTCCAAATCTGGGTGTCTACAGTTGGTTGTCTCTCATGAAGTGACAATCAATGTTGAGATGTTTAGTACGTTCATGAAAAACTGGATTTTGAGCAATGTGTTGAGTGGATTTGTTATCACAATATAGAGGAATGGGAAGGGAAACTTCAACTTGTAGATTCTTGAGCAATCCTGCAAGCCAAACTAACTCACTGTTGGTGTCGGACATACTTCGGTACTCACTTTCAGTAGAACTCTTGCTAGCTATTGCTTGCTTCTTTGTTTTCCAAGAAATCAGAGATTATCCAAGGAATATACAATAGCCACTAAGTGAATGACAACTGTTAAGGCATCTGCCCCAATCTGCATCTGTATAAGCCTGTGGACTGAGATCAGACTTAGAGGAATAAAAGAGCCAAAAATTAACTGTACTTCTGAGATAACGAATGACATGAAGTGCAACTTGTAGGTGTGGTAGGCGAGGTTGGGAAACAAACTGACTTAATAGCTGGACGGAATAGGATATGTCAGGTCTAGTAAGATTTAAGTAGAGTAATCGGCCCACAAGTCTCCTATACTGCTCAGGATTGTCTAATATATCCCCATCTTCAATGCTTGGTTTCAGGCCCGAAGGTAAAGGAAAATCTGTGGGAGTGCTATTTTCCATACCAGCATCCTTAATTATATCAAGAATATATTTTCTCTGATTGAGGAGAATTTCAGTCTCATTATTTGCTACTTCCAACCCAATGAAGTATTTCTTGTCCCCTAGGTCTTTGATTGTGAATTTGGCATCCAATGCACGCTTAACAGCCTGAATTTCATCTAAGTGTCTGCCAGTTAGGAGTACATCATCAACATAAACCAGGAGCACCAAAAAGGTGCCTGAGGATGGATCAGTTCTGGTGAATGTAGAGTAGTACAATCCTGCCTGGAACAAATCCCTGATTTAGAAAGAATTTAGTGAGTTCCACATTCCATTGTTGACTTGCTTGCTTGAGGCCATATAAAGACCTAAGTAACTGGCAAACTTAAGCTTTTTCTGCCTTCAAATACCCTTCTGAAGGCTTCATGTGTACTTCTTCATCCAAGTATGCATGAAGGAAAGCATTATTGATGTCGATTTGATGAATAGGCCAGCCTCTTTGAGCAACAAGTGCGAGAAGAGCGCGAACGGTAGCAAACTTAGCTACTGGTGAGAAGGTGTGTTTATAGTCATTATCCTTGACTTGATTGAACCCCTTTGCCACTAATCTAGCCTTGTATCGTTCCACTGAACCATCAGGCTTGTGCTTTATTTTATAAACTCATTTACAACCTATTGCCTTCTTGCCCGGAGGAAGAGTAGTTACTTCCCAAGTATCATTAATTTCTAGAGCCTGAACCTCTTGATCCATAGCAAGAATCCACTTTGAATCCTCTGCAGTCTGTGAATAACTTTAAGGCGCTTGTTCACTAACAACCTTGGCCAGAGAAGCAATATATCCCTTGTCAAAGTGGATTAATTCATCCAGAATCTGTGCATGGAAGGCATTGGCAGTGGACTGAACAAGAAGGGCTCCAAGACAATGAAAATATTTTTTAGTAGACACTTGCTTCTGTTGAGTAGACTTTCTGATGGTGGAATCGTGAGGATAATCACAATATAAGAAGACTCAAGAACCTCAGTATCGGGAGTAAACAACGTAGCATTCTGCTCTGCAGATGAAACCAAAGGAACTGGGTGGATATTTTGAGAGGCAGCATGATTGACCAATAAGAAGGACAAATCACTGTCTTGAGAAGAATACAAAGGAGAAGGAACTGTCTGTGGCTTATAAGGAAATCCATCCTCCTTAAAAACCACATCTCAACTCACAAAAGTAGTATGGGTATCTAAGTCATAGAGCTTATAGCCCTTTTGACCAAAAGGATATCCAA
Organism: Agrostemma githago; assembly: GCA_958450325.1. Taxonomy (NCBI): domain Eukaryota; kingdom Viridiplantae; phylum Streptophyta; class Magnoliopsida; order Caryophyllales; family Caryophyllaceae; genus Agrostemma; species Agrostemma githago. The sequence continues at coordinate 62,408,524 of OY288240.1, forward strand.
TCACACTACTACAAAATCCTTTGTTTCTTGTCGCTTTAAAGGTGGGTTCTCGACGTTTTAAAGTGTCGCAAATTTAATTCTCGACGCTTCCAGAAAGCGTGGAGATTTTGGGCGTCGGGAATTCTCGACACTTTTTTATGTCGCCATTCTCGACGCATTAAAACGTTGAATATTTTATTCAAGACGCTTTTTTGCGTCACTACGTGGTACACTAAAATATGCAATCTTGACGCTTTTCTATGTCACAATTTTTTTTTCACGGCCAATTTTTTTTCAAAGCGCGAGACTTTCTACTTCTTAAAGTGTCGAGAAATAATAATATAAAATTCAGTTATCGACACTTTGATGATATCGTAAAAGCGTCGAGAATCTTATCATAAAGAATATAATAATAATAATAATAATATATTTCCAACAACTAACTACGGCTTGCGATTACATATTTATGTTGACCAAAAAGTGCCATTCCACATTTACTGAATTGATATCAATATATACAAAGATCGAATTGGTCGTTCAGAATACAAACACTTAATTAGAATAATCACCAATATATATATTTCGCAATCAATAAATAGAGTTTCATAAGACGGATACCTGGAATAATCTTCATCCAATCATATATTTCGCAATCCAAAGTAAAATAAAAAAATACTAAAAAACTACAGCATTATTTAAAAAGGCACGTGTTTTCCTCCGAAAATTCATGTTCAAAAACAGTGAGTCGATTATGTCATCTATCAATTCCGTCATCTTCTCCCTTTTTGTGTTGTACAACGTCCTGTAGTGGTAAAAAAAATATAATAAGAAAAACTGAATAGACCATATAATGAACAATAGAAAATATAAATGCATATTAGAGAAATAAATTACCTCGGGATCAGCAATGCTATGCAAGATTGTTTTTGCCATATTTGCACTCTCATATGATGTTCCCCGACTACTCATTACATTCAAAAAAAATTTCAGTAACGAATTATTCTCAGCATACTTCAATTGTAGCTCTTCATTTTTCTTCTTCATTCCCTTATTCTCCTCTGTCAACTTATCCACAACCTTCTGCACATCCCGAAAAGCTGAGTTATCTTTTTCACTGCACTAACGCAAAAAAAAAAATTCGCTACCTTACCTGCAAATTCCGCAGTCATCGCAGTGAAATTGCTTTTTATCTATCTGCACATTCACAGTACCAATCAGTTATCTAAAAAGAAAATTTATTAATCCATCTACAAGAAGATACACAAATTTCCAATCCAAATCAAGACAAGAATTCTTATTCTTAAAGGTTCCACATTACTATTACATACAACTGCCAAACTACCATTTCCTCAGGCAAAAGAATTTTGGTTTCAATATACAGCTATAGATTACGAATTATAGTTGAATCGGCTAAAACCAGAAGGTAAGTGAAAATGCGAAAACCTAATTGAATCGAATATGGCCTAACTGAAGCAATAAGAAAACATACATCATCATCAAAGAACTTGCAAATGCCGCAGAAATACTCTCCCATACTAACGCCACAATTCGTACACACACGTCCCACCTGATCTCAACAAACAACAGTGAGTTCACTCCACCATTCAACACACCACATTCTACACTAAACCAGTACACTAAACAATTAAAATTAGTACTACTTACTGACTGTTCCGTTTCGCATACTGCACAAACAACCTTTACAGAACCACCACACATTCAATCACATAGATGTTGAAAAGGGAAAATCAGAGTAAGACCCTGTTATGGCCTGACGATCGAACTTTCCGGTGCAAAGATTGAAACTAAGGATAACAATTTGTTGTTTGTCACCTGCCCTCCTTCGCACAGCTAACCACAGCAAAGCACTGTTATTGTAGGGAATACCGTTGTTCGCTATGTATCTTCCTCTACTATCCAGAAGGCTTGCGATGGGGAACACATTTCCTCCGACATTTCCCATCTCTTTTTTCTCCAACTATACATCACGCTATTAGTCACATACACTGTATTATTATTATTATTATTATTATTATTATTATTATTATTATTATTATTATTATTGTTATTATTATTGTTATTATTATTATTATTATTATTATTATTATTATTATTATTATTATTATTATTATTATTATTATTATTATTATTATTATTATTATTATTATTATTATTATTATTATTATTATTATTATTATTATTATTATTATTATTATTATTATTATTATTATTATTATTATTATTATTATTATTATTATTATTATTATTATTATTATTATTATTATTATTATTATTATTATTATTATTATTATTATTATTATTATTATTATTATTATTATTATTATTATTATTATTATTATTATTATTATTATTATTATTATTATTATTATTATTATTATTATTATTATTATTATTATTATTATTATTATTATTATTATTATTATTATTATTATTATTATTATTATTATTATTATTATTATTATTATTATTATTATTATTATTATTATTATTATTATTATTATTATTATTATTATTATTATTATTATTATTATTATTATTATTATTATTATTATTATTATTATTATTATTATTATTATTATTATTATTATTATTATTATTATTATTATTATTATTATTATTATTATTATTATTATTATTATTATTATTATTATTATTATTATTATTATTATTATTATTATTATTATTATTATTATTATTATTATTATTATTATTATTATTATTATTATTATTATTATTATTATTATTATTATTATTATTATTATTATTATTATTATTATTATTATTATTATTATTATTATTATTATTATTATTATTATTATTATTATTATTATTATTATTATTATTATTATTATTATTATTATTATTATTATTATTATTATTATTATTATTATTATTATTATTATTATTATTATTATTATTATTATTATTATTATTATTATTATTATTATTATTATTATTATTATTATTTTTTTTTTTTTTTTTTTTTTTTTTTTTTTTTTTTTTGCAAGGATGTTATGACTCATATATTCATCCTCATGGGGTAAATAGACGAATCAGAAGCTTACAAAAGACTATCCCCTAAGATGTATCAAAACACATCCCAAAACAATATTGACTCTTAACTCCCTATTTTCATATGTATTGTTAAATCTATATTACAGTTTCGCAACCTTACAAAAACTTCAAATTTAATGAGTTTCACCAGCACTGCAACTCCTCTTTCATAGCCTGTAAATAATCGAGCATTCCTTTCTTCCCAAATGTGGTAGACTGTTGCTGAAATTGTGGTGATGTACCACTCCCTTTTCCAGTGCTTCCGTCTCCTGTTCGTGGAGCTCCAAGCAAGCTCTTTTCGCAAGTCACAGCCACGCCCCTGTACTTGCATCCAAGCCTTCATCTCTTGCCATAAACTTTGTGCAAAATCACACTCGAAAAATAAGTGCTCATGACCTTCTGCCTCTCTTTTGCATAGTCCACACCTGTTAACTATATACATACCCCTCCTTTGTAGATTATCAATGGTAGCTAAGCTCTGTTGACAAGCAAGTGAAGTGATAATCCCATGTTTTGGTATTACTATTCTTCCTTGGATTCCTTTGAACCACACCCTTCTAACGAGTTTATTCCTGAACCATTCATAGGCCAGCGCAGTCCGTAGTCTGCGCTCCTTGGTCCAGCTTTGAATCAATTGCTTTGCAGATTCTATGCCCCCCGTTTGTGCCACAATTTCATCGCGAATAGCAAGAATGCTAGTTAGCGTACCTGTGAAACTACCTTGTTTATGTACTTCCCAGATAGAATGCTGTCCAATAACGTAGGCCTGCACCCATTTGCCCCATATTCCTCCCTGTTCACTTAGTATTCTCCATAGCCAGTCCGCCATTAGTGCTTTATTCCAAGCTACAGCCTGCTTAACCTGGAATCCCCCTTCTTCCCAAGGTGTACAGATGCTAGCCCAGCTTTTAAAGCATAATAATTTCCTTTGCGTCCCCATGCCATTCCATAAATAATCCTTACAGAGCTTTGTGATTTTTCCCATCACATTATCGGGAATTAGAGTGTTCTTGCACCAGTAATTCAGAATGCCAAAAATAGCCGAATTAATATGTTGCAGCCTTCCAGCATAGGTTAGGCAGTTAGATGACCACTTCTGTGTCAGATCCTGTACCTTCTGTACAAGACTCGAGTAATGTTCAAGTCGATTTGTAATGTCATTCAGCGGAATCCCAAGATATTTACATGGGAAATGCCCTTCCTTAAAGCCTGTATTTTTAAGAATTAGGTCCTTAACTTTGTGTCTCATACCTCCAAAAAAAATGTCAGTCTTCTCTTTATTAGCATGTAACCCCGTAATTTCAGCAAATTTATCCAATGCTTGAGTTGCTGCCAGCACCGATGGATTATCCCCTCTCATGAACACCATTAAATCGTCCGCAAATATTAAGTGATTTAAGCTTATTTTTCTGCATTTGGGATGAAACGAGACCTGCGCCCCAGAATCAATCTGACGAAGATGTCGAGACAATACCTCCATACTGAGTACAAAGAGATAAGGAGACAAAGGATCTCCTTGCCTTACTCCCCCTTGCCCTTTGAAAAATCCATGACTAGAACCGTTAATCTTCAGAGAAAACCATGATCCTGTGATACAGCTCATTATCCAATCTATAAATTGTTTAGGAAAGTTCAATCCTTGCATCATGTTTCCAATGAACTCCCATTGTAGAGAGTCGAAAGCTTTTCGTAAGTCAATTTTCATGAGACACCTTGGAGTTAAGTATTTTCTACTGTACCCTCTAATTAAAGATTGTGACAGTGCGATATTTTCATGAATATTCCTCCCTCGAATAAATGCAGCCTGTTCCTGCCCTATAATGTCTTTCAGCACCATTATGAGTCTATTTACCAGTAGTTTGCTAATTGTTTTATATAGTACTGAGCAACAAGAGATAGGTCTATAATCGAGAACTGACTGACAGACCTGCTTCTTAGGGATTAAAGTAATAATTGTTGTGTTCGCTTGCTTCACCAATTTGCCCTTCCTGAAGAACTCAATCACAGCTGCACAGAAGTCTCCCTTAACAAGTTGCCTAGAAGCCTTAAAAAACTCAGCTGAAAACCCGTCTGGCCTTGGACTTTTATCCGACCCAATAGAGAAGAGAGCTTTCTTTATCTCTTCTTCCTTAGGTATGCTAAGCATGTCTGCCCATTCGCCTTCCTGCACCACTCTCCCTGTAGCAATTACTTGCTGATCCAGAGTATGAACAGGTACCTTCCTACCCAGCAGGCTCTCATAGTATTCCACAAACCCATTTGCAACCTCTTGAAATCCATTCCTGTCATTCCCATCTTTATCCTTAATTGCACCTATCAGCTGTTGTTGCCTCCTCTCCTTTAAGCGAGAGTGGAAGAAAGTTGTGGGAGCATCATCCATTGCAATTGCTTCCATCTTTGATCTTTGGCGTAAGATACTTAGTTCTGCCTCCTTCAACATCCGCAATTCTTTGGCAATTTCTTTTTCTCTCCCGAGCTTCTCTACAGACAGTGGATCCATCTGCAATTGAGTCTGACAGTCCTCCAATTCATGCTCCATCTCCTAAATTCTCGAGCCTATGCTTGTGAAATGATTTTTATGCATTCTTTTGAGTGCTTGTTTTACCTTCTTCAGCTTGGAAAAGAGTTGAAACCCTGCAGTTCCATGAACTTTTTGATGCCAGGCCTGCTGCACAGTGGAATGATATTGCGGATGATTAGTCCAACAATTGAGAAAGCTAAATCGCCTTCTAGCGGTCTCCTTCTTTACAGCAGTTACCACTACTGGGGAATGATCGGAAACACCAGAGTTAAGAAAATTAGCAAAACAATCAGGAAACGCGTTGATCCATTTCATATTAACTAGAGCTCGATCCAATTTGGTCCAGACCCTAGCATTTGGGTCTTGCTTATTTGTCCAAGTGTACGTACATCCCTGTCCTACCATGTCTTGTAAGCCGCTTTCGATGAGACAATTATTGAATTCCTCCATAGCAGCCTCATCAGGCTCATCACCCCCTACTTTTTCATTTCTACTTCTGATGATGTTAAAATCCCCTAAAACTAACCACTTGTCAACCGTTTTGCTAATATTAGCCAGCTGTTCCCATAAGACACCTCTCTTTCTAGCATCGTTGAATCCATATACTATTGTAATGCTCATATCTTGCCCAATTGCATAGTGGTGCACTTGACAATGAATCAGTTGCTCCTTAATGAGCAAGGAGGTAACTCTAACTGTTATTGGATTCCATAACATCCATATTCTTCCATAATAATGACTATTGTAGTTACATGTAACATTCCAGTTTTTGAAAGTACTTTTAATAATTTCCCTTGCCTTTCTTTCTTTGATTCTAGTCTCGAGTAATCCCATAAAATCAATACCCCTACCCCTCATTAATTTGATTACTTCACTTTGCTTCAAGGGGTCATTACAGCCTCTAATATTCCATGACGTAATTATCATGTGCATATATCAGGAGGAACCGTTTCCTCTACTGGAGGTAATACCTCCTCAACAAAAATCTTATCCTCAAGTTGCAGGACATCATATCTGTTATGAGACAAAATCAACTCATGAGAGCTCTTTGGCTCCATACCTTCTAAACCTCGGCTGGAGCCTTTCACCTTGAAGCCTACCCCACCGCATCCTTGACGCCTTACAACAGGAGTGAAAGCACCTTCAGACCCAGAGAGGGCAGCCTGACCTAGCTCAGAGCTTCCTGAATCAGCGTGTGCCTCTGTTTGTTCATCAGTGTGATCCACACCCGTTGAGGTACCGCCTAGCGCCTGGGGTTCTGAGCTAGTGATGAGGCCTCCAGTAGGTTCTTTCCCATGGGATCCTTGATGCGTTACAGCTGGTAGATCAGGCATAAACCCATCCTCAGCTGAGGTACCACCTAACCCATGGGAACCCTTCTTAACAGGAGTAAATTTCACTATTTTCTTAACAGGTGCAGACTGTTGTTTCTTCTTTTCCCACTTGCAGCTGGTCTTAACATGACCTAATTTCCCACATCCTGCACAATAAAAAGGGACCCATTCATAGTCAATCCGCTGAACTGATTGGCCTAAGAATGGAATATTGATTGTGACAGACTGCAACAGTTCTTTGGATACATCAATTTCCACAAGGACTCTGGCAAAAGAGAGTCTCTCTTTGAATGTCGTCGTGGTATCAGCATACAAAGGCTTTCCGATTTTACTCGCCATTTTACTGAGCACCGATTCCGTCCATAGGTAAGGATCCAAATCAGGGAAAAGGACCCAAACCGGCACAATCGAAACTCGATCCATTTCCTGTGAAAACAATGGACTCCATTGTTTCAAGACCAAGGTATTCCTTCCATACATCCAAGGGCCTCCGCGTAGGATTAATTCCATATCCTCCTTACTGGTGAATCGAAAAGCAAACCAGCCCTTCTTGAATTAGCGAACAACCGGCCTATTCACCTGATTCCAGTTCGTAGCAACGAAATCAGTCATTTGTTTGACAGTAGGACGCGCCCCTAGCACGTTCCCCATCAATGTATGCTGCCAGAGTTTAAGTTCATCCTCAAAATCGTCCACTGCGATGTCAATTTTTGTTGAGTTTGCACTTTCTTCATCAAAGTATAAACCCATCCCTACTTTAGTTTCTTTAACCTTTGTCGCCCATGGTGTTGCTCCATTCACCCCTGAGGTCATGAATTCCTTCATGTTTACAGTTGTTGAATCATCTACCCTATTTTCCTTGGAATGATCATTCTGCACTATGTCTTCCCTGTTTACTTGGTCTTCTTGAATTTCTAGGTTTACCCGTTTTCCTCCATTATTATCCTGAAGTTCTTGAAATTCAACATCCTGACAACTACGTGCCTCATTATTATTATTATTATTATTATTATTATTATTATTATTATTATTATTATTATTATTATTATTATTATTATTATTATTATTATTATTATTAATATTATTATTATTATTATTATTATTATTATTATTATTATTATTATTATTATTATTATTATTATTATTATTATTATTATTATTATTATTATTATTATTATTATTATTATTATTATTATTATTATTATTATTATTATTATTATTATTATTACTACTACTACTACTATTATTATTATTATTATTTTTACTACTACTATTATTATTATTATTATTTTTTTTTTTTTTATAAAAACGGAACTTGCATTAAACACCAGAACAAATTACAAGAAGTTAGAGGGGAGCCGAGATACTATCTGGGCCCCCACTCCCTTAGCGATAGCAAAACTAATTCTAGTGAAAATGTGAACTGCGGCACGCGCTCCAGCATCCTGCGACATAGCGAACTTCCGAATCCGCTGGAGCAGAGAGACAGCCTCCGTGTCGAGCTCGCCGAGAGAGGAGAAGGAGAAAGGTAAGAAACCATACCCGATCGCCGTGCAGCGTGCCTGATACTTGGCACACTTACGGCGGGCAGCATCAGCAACGACCCGTCCGGGCTCAAAAGCGGTCAAGCCGGACTGGGTCAAAGGAGAGGACCCGGTCAAATCAACACACACATCATGCCCCCTGTCCCACGAGTAAAGCAGAAGATCGGCAGGTCGCAAGGGCTTGTCGTTATCGTCGCAGAGGCCAATCTCTACCTCCTTACCTGCAGAGATCCCGGTCCGAAAGCAAATATCCAACAGTGTGTCACGGACAAGGTTATGGCGATGTTTAATCCCCACAGTACCAGCACACGAAACCGCGTGATCACCAAAAATATCCTCTCTAAGGACCCTGGAGCAAGAAGAGCAAGAACCGGAAGGTGGGAACAAAGGGACTCCCAAGCGGTAACTAAGCACACTGCGATACGTCCGACCGTTCATGGTTTGCCCAAGCCCAGTAATAGGGACAGCCCTCAACCAGTCAGAAGAATGGTCCCCCTGCTGAGATTTCCACAGGGCAACCTGTCGAGGGGTCAAGGAGAAAACAGATTCCGCCGCCGAAGCAACCCTCGTGAAATATATATTATTATTATTATTATTATTATTATTATTATTATTATTATTATTATTATTATTATTATTATTATTATTATTATTATTATTATTATTATTATTATTATTATTATTATTATTATTATTATTATTATTATTATTATTATTATTATTATTATTATTATTATTATTATTATTATTATTATTATTATTATTATTATTATTATTATTATTATTATTATTATTATTATTATTATTATTATTATTATTATTATTATTATTATTATTATTATTATTATTATTATTATTATTATTATTATTATTATTATTATTATTATTATTATTATTATTATTATTATTATTATTATTATTATTATTATTATTATTATTATTATTATTATTATTATTATTATTATTATTATTATTATTATTATTATTATTATTATTATTATTATTATTATTATTATTATTATTATTATTATTATTATTATTATTATTATTATTATTATTATTATTATTATTATTATTATTATTATTATTATTATTATTATTATTATTATTATTATTATTATTATTATTATTATTATTATTATTATTATTATTATTATTATTATTATTATTATTATTATTATTATTATTATTATTATTATTATTATTATTACTACTACTATTATTATTATTATTATTATTATTTTTTTTTTTATAAAAACGGAACTTGCATTAAACACCAGAACAAATTACAAGAAGTTAGAGGGGAGCCGAGATACTATCTGGGCCCCCACTCCCTTAGCGATAGCAAAACTAATTCTAGTGAAAATGTGAACTGCGGCACGCGCTCCAGCATCCTGCGACATAGCGAACTTCCGAATCCGCTGGAGCAGAGAGACAGCCTCCGTGTCGAGCTTGCCGAGAGAGGAGAAGGAGAAAGGTAAGAAACCATACCCGATCGCCGTGCAGCGTGCCTGATACTTGGCACACTTACGGCGGGCAGCATCAGCAACGACCCGTCCGGGCTCAAAAGCGGTCAAGCCGGACTGGGTCAAAGGAGAGGACCCGGTCAAATCAACACACACATCATGCCCCCTGTCCCACGAGTAAAGCAGAAGATCGGCAGGTCGCAAGGGCTTGTCGTTATCGTCGCAGAGGCCAATCTCTACCTCCTTACCTGCAGAGATCCCGGTCCGAAAGCAAATATCCAACAGTGTGTCACGGACAAGGTTATGGCGATGTTTAATCCCCACAGTACCAGCACACGAAACCGCGTGATCACCAAAAATATCCTCTCTAAGGACCCTGGAGCAAGAAGAGCAAGAACCGGAAGGTGGGAACAAAGGGACTCCCAAGCGGTAACTAAGCACACTGCGATACGTCCGACCGTTCATGGTTTGCCCAAGCCCAGTAATAGGGACAACCCTCAACCAGTCAGAAGAATGGTCCCCCTGCTGAGATTTCCACAGGGCAACCTGTCGAGGGGTCAAGGAGAAAACAGATTCCGCCGCCGAAGCAACCCTCGTGAAATATATATTATTATTATTATTATTATTATTATTATTATTATTATTTTTTTTTTTTTTTTTTTTTTTTTTTTTTGCAGAAAAAGATATCATTTCATTCATTTCGAGTGAAATTACAGATTTTGGTGCAAAAAAGACTATCATACAAGGAATGCAAAAGCATTCAAAGAATCTAAGTGGCTTATAATCCTATTATGCTTAGGATTAGTATTCCCATAAAATCTGACTGCTACATGAAATTTAATTCTGCAAACTAGAGTGTCTATGCTAGATTGCCTTGATGAGAAGATCCTTTTGTTGCGTTCTTTCCAGATTAGAGCTACCGTGGCTGCCAGGGTAGTTTGGATCCATGGTTTCTTCCAGTGTTTCTTTCTTTGTGGAGACAAAATCCATTTCACAATGCTGCAAAGCTTCTGATTACCAGTAGAGATCTGCATCCAGTCTGCCACACACCTCCAAATCTGTGCTGAAAAGGAACATGAAAAGAAGAGGTGATCATGATCCTCCTGTTCAGCCAAACAAAGAATACATCTATTTGCCAGTTGGAATCCTCTTTTGGCAAATTGATCCACAGTTGCAAGCTTTCGCTGATATGCCAATGACATCAGTATTCTATGGCTGGGAACAATACTTGCTTGAGCCAGAATCTTCGTCCATCTATGAGAATCCCAACCAAGGAAAATCTGATAGGCTTTAGCTAGGTTGAACTTTACCCCTGAACACGACTTGATCCTGTCCTGAGCCTCTTGCAATGAGCCAGAGATTGTTACCAGCTTATCTCTAACTTCAATAATATGTTTTATACCAGCTGGGAGGAAATCCTTAGCCTGAACTTTCCACATTGAGTCTTTATCAAACACATATGCCTGACACCATTGATTCCAAACATTTTGGCTATTACTCGAGAGATGCCAAAGCCATTTTGATATGAGAGCAGCATTCCAAGCTTCTAGGTTCTTAACATTGAAACCACCTGCATCCCAAGGTGAACATATGTCCTTCCATTTCATGAAAACATGCTTTCTTTCTTTCTCCTTTATCCCCCAAAAGAAATCTTTGCAAACTTTGTTGATATAGTTGACAACCCCTTTTGGCAATAAAACCCCAGAACACCAGTAATTCTCCATACCAAAAATTACTGAATTAATTAACTGTACCTTCCCAGCATAAGAGAGCAAATGAGTAGACCAATGCAACAGATGATGTTGAATTTTGAGAATCAAATCAGCAAACATCTCTATAGTGATCCTTCCTTCAGATAAAGGAATACCTAAATACCTAAAGGGAAACTGTCCAACTGAAAAACCAGTTGCATTAGTAATAGCAGCTTGTATAGAAGAAGAGACCCCTCCAAAATAGACATTAGTCTTATCTGCATTTGCGTACAGACCAGAAAGGAGAGCAAAGGAGTCTAAAGCATTCTTTACAGCAATAACAGAAGAAACATCTCCACGAACAAAGATCATCAAATCATCTGCAAATACCAAATGAGTAAGATTGATTCGACAACACTTGGGATGAAAAGACACCTGATCCTGCTTACAAAGGCTTCTTAGTGCCTTAGATAGTACCTCCATGCTCATTACAAAGAGGTAAGGTGAAAGGGGGTCACCCTGCCTAATCCCACTTTTGCCTTCTAGGAACCCTGATATCTCCCCATTAACCTTGAAAGTGTACCAAGGGGTGGAAATACACCCCATAATCCAACCAACAAAGTCCTCAGGCAAGCCATAGCTGTACAACATTTTTTCAACAAAACTCCAGCTTAAGGAATCAAAAGCTTTTCGAATATCTACCTTCACCAAACATCTAGGAGTCAAAAACTTCCTATTATACCCTTTTACTAATGCTTGAGACAATAAGACATTATCAAAGATATTTCTCCCTTCAATAAATGCTGCTTGTTCACAACCTATTAATCTTGGCAGAATTCTCTTGAGCCTATTAGCTATAATCTTGGATACAGTTTTATAGAAAACTGAGCAACAAGATATGGGTCTAAAATCTTTTACAGAAGTAGCATTAATCTTTTTAGGGATCAATGAGATGACAGTAGTGTTAGCCTGCTTAGGCATCCTTTTGGATTTAAAGTAACTGTTAATTGCAGCACAAAAATCATGCTCAATAATGGACCAAGAGACTTGGAAAAAACCAGCAGTAAAACCATCTAGTCCAGGACTACTACCTGTATCCATGGAAAAAACTGCACTTTTGATCTCAGTTAGCTGAATGGGCTCCAAAAGAAATTGGACCTCTTGCATTGGCAGAGAAACACCCTCAGGCAAAGGCCCTTTAGAGAGGCCAGGAGTCCCTAATAAGGTGGAAAAATAATTCTGAAATGCTTTAGAGATATTTCCCCTACCTTGATGCATTCTTCCTTCATGATCAGTTATTGTACCAATTGTTTGTTGATGCTTTCTTTCTGCAATTTTCGCATGAAAATATTTGGAAGAGCAGTCTGACATCTTCAAATGCTTGACTTTTGCTTTTTGGAAAAGGGAGCTAAGTTCAGCATTCTTAAGATAGCTATATTCCTCTAAAAGTTTCTTCTCCTTAGCAATGAGGCCAGAAGAATAAGGATTTACTACTAACTCTTTCTGACAATTAAACAGGAGATCCTTCGCTTCTTGAACCTGAGTTGAGATATTCAGGAAATGTCGCTTATGAAACCTCTGCAATGCTATCTTAACTGCTTTTAATTTCTGGAAAAATCTATAAATTGGGGACCCAGATATTTGGCTCGACCAGGCTTTCCCCACAACCTGATGATAGTCAGTATGTTCTGCCCAACAATTAAGAAAGGAAAACCTTTTACAAGGTCTTTTTTCAATAAAAGCAGTGACCACAAGGGGAGAATGATCAGAAACCCCTGGCTCACAGCTAATTGCCGAAGAAGAAGGAAATTCTGTCATCCAACCTGGATTAATTAAGATTCTATCCAGTCTAGACCAAATTCTAGACTGCTGTTCTTGTTTATTTGTCCAGGTTAACTCACATCCAGAATTATGAAGATCTTCAAGCTTGCAGTGCAGGATACATTCATTGAAATCCCACATATCTTGCAAAGAAGGAGGATTAGGACCCAACCTCTCTTCAGATCTCCTCACAATATTGAAATCCCCCATAAGGATCCAAGGACAAGTTGGAGAAAAATTCTCCAGATCCGACCATAATTTCTTCCTTTTTAAGCCATCATTATATGCATAGATGGCAGAAAGGGTTATATCTTTATTAGACTGGAAATGATGAGCAACCCCAGTAATGTACTGGTCAGATTTATTTAATACCTGAAAAGATATTGTAGAAGGATTATACAAGACCCAGAGACGCCCATTGTAATGGCAGTCATAATTGTCCACCACACTCCAATTACTAAACATTCTCTTCCTAATTCTTGTAGCCTTTTGAGCTTTCACTCTAGTTTCAATTAGTACCATAACATCCACATGCTGTGCCAACATAAAATCCCTAGCTTCACTCTGTTTTAATGGGTTGTTAAGGCCCCTAATGTTCCAAGATGCTATCTTCATGAGTTATTAAATCAGGTGGAACCTTCTCCTTCAAATCACCATTAAGGTCAGCAACCTTCTCATTTGGGCATTCTGAGAGCTATAGAGCATCCAATTCCTTATCTGGTAGTTCTACAGTTCCACCTAACCCAACACCATCTTGACAAAGAAGCTCTGTGCTCTCGCGAAACAGTTGGAATTTGTTTACTAGAGACACTGGCTCCGAGGTAGCCACTGGCTTTTGCCTATTAGAAGAGGAGTTCCTTTTCTGTACAGTTTGGAACCCATTCTCCTGTAAACTGCACAAAGGATGCATTCCTTCAGATAATGGGACCTCCCTCCCTACCTCCAAATACTCACCTTCAAAGGACTTTGAGACTAATTCCATGGAGGGCAAATCAACTGCCCCAACTGGATCTTTTAGGATCTCAATTGGTTCTGAAGAACTCTCTTCCAGTTTTTTGGCAGCCACAACCTTCTTCTTTTCCCATTTACAATTTGAAATAGAATGACCCAGTTTCTTGCATCCCTTACAAAAATAAGGGATCCATTCATACTTAATCTTCTGGATAGAGGACTCATTGTAAGGTGTTCTAATAAACACCTGATCTGGCAATTCTTCAGATACATCAACTTCAATTAGAACTCGAGCAAAAGACAATTTAGCTTTATGTGTTGTAGCCATATCAGCACATAATGGCCTGCCAATTTTGCTTGCAATCTTCCCCAAAACCACTTCGGACCACAAGTATGGGTCAAGATCAGGAAAGAGGACCCAAACTGGAACTGTGGTAACCCTGTCCATAGTATCTGAAAAGCATGGCGACCATTCTTTGAGAATTAGGGTATAAACTCCAAGATTCCATGGCCCTCCTGCTAGAACCCTATTCATATCTTCCTTCGACTCAAACCTGAATGAAAACCAACCTCTTTTGAAGTATTGGACTACAGGTGATGCTAGTTTGCCCCATTTCTCATCAACATATTTCTTCATCTGCTGTAATGTGGGTTTTGAACCAATAACAGTTCCCATTAGAGTAAACCTCCAGAGCTTGATCTCATCCTCAAAATCACTGAATTCAATGCTAATTTCTTCGCTATCCGCCATGTTCTCATAAAAAGGAAGGTTCATCCCTAGTTTTTTGTTATTCGAAGCAATTGCAGACCATTTAGAAGACAAACCCTCTTGACCAGCATGGGTTTTTACAGAGTTCTCAACCACTATCATATTAGTTTCCATTTCTTTGACCACAGGGTCAATGATTGTTTTCGGCGGGAGATTTAGGCTCTTACCATTACCAAAAGCTTCCAAGATCACATCATTGAGATTCGGTCGCGAAGAACTCTGGGCATTACCTTGATTCTGCATTTCTGTATCAAGCTGCTCCTTATTCTGTGGAGGAGGAAGAGATTGATGAGCCTTCCTGGGTCGTCCAGGGCCCCGCTTTACCGGAGAAGGCATTAACGACGTGCAAGAAGCTCTAACAGAAAGGAGAGAGTAACCACCTAGAGAGAGAAAGCGTTTCTCTCTCTTCGCTTCTATTTTATTGTATTATTATTATTATTATTATTATTATTATTATTATTATTATTATTATTATTATTATTATTATTATTATTATTATTATTATTATTATTATTATTATTATTATTATTATTATTATTATTATTATTATTATTATTATTATTATTATTATTATTATTATTATTATTATTATTATTATTATTATTATTATTATTATTATTATTATTATTATTATTATTATTATTATTACTATTATTACTATTATTATTATTATTATTATTATTATTATTATTATTATTATTATTATTATTATTATTATTATTATTATTATTATTATTATTATTATTATTATTATTATTATTATTATTATTATTATTATTATTATTATTATTATTATTATTATTATTATTATTATTATTATTATTATTATTATTATTATTATTATTATTATTATTATTATTATTATTATTATTATTATTATTATTATTATTATTATTATTATTATTATTATTATTATTATTATTATTATTATTATTATTATTATTATTATTATTATTATTATTATTACTACTATTATTATTATTATTATTATTATTATTTTATTTTTTTATAAAAACGGAACTTGCATTAAACACCAGAACAAATTACAAGAAGTTAGAGGGGAACCGAGATACTATCTGGGCCCCCACTCCCTTAGCGATAGCAAAACTAATTCTAGTGAAAATGTGAACTGCGGCACGCGCTCCAGCATCCTGCGACATAGCGAACTTCCGAATCCGCTGGAGCAGAGAGACAGCCTCCGTGTCGAGCTCGCCGAGAGAGGAGAAGGAGAAAGGTAAGAAACCATACCCGATCGCCGTGCAGCGTGCCTGATACTTGGCACACTTACGGCGGGCAGCATCAGCAACGACCCGTCCGGGCTCAAAAGCGGTCAAGCCGGCCTGGGTCAAAGGAGAGGACCCGGTCAAATCAACACACACATCATGCCCCCTGTCCCACGAGTAAAGCAGAAGATCGGCAGGTCGCAAGGGCTTGTCGTTATCGTCGCAGAGGCCAATCTCTACCTCCTTACCTGCAGAGATCCCGGTCCGAAAGCAAATATCCAACAGTGTGTCACGGACAAGGTTATGGCGATGTTTAATCCCCACAGTACCAGCACACGAAACCGCGTGATCACCAAAAATATCCTCTCTAAGGACCCTGGAGCAAGAAGAGCAAGAACCGGAAGGTGGGAACAAAGGGACTCCCAAGCGGTAACTAAGCACACTGCGATACGTCCGACCGTTCATGGTTTGCCCAAGCCCAGTAATAGGGACAGCCCTCAACCAGTCAGAAGAATGGTCCCCCTGCTGAGATTTCCACAGGGCAACCTGTCCAGGGGTCAAGGAGAAAACAGATTCCGCCGCCGAAGCAACCCTCGTGAAATATATATTATTATTATTATTATTATTATTATTATTATTATTATTATTATTATTATTATTATTATTATTATTTTTTTTTTTTTTTTTTTTTTTTTTTTTTTTTAAAACGGAACTTGCATTAAACACCAGAACAAATTACAAGAAGTTAGAGGGAAGCCGAGATACTATCTGGGCCCCCACTCCCTTAGCGATTGCAAAGCTAATTCTAGTGAAAATATGAAATGCCGCACGCCATTATTATTTTTTTTATTATTATTATTATTATTATTATTATTATTATTATTATTATTATTATTATTGTTATTATTGTTATTATTGTTATTATTGTTGTTATTATTGTTATTATTGTTATTATTATTATTATTATTATTATTATTATTATTATTATTATTATTATTATTATTATTATTATTATTATTATTATTATTATTATTATTATTATTATTATTATTATTATTATTATTATTATTATTATTATTATTATTATTATTATTATTATTATTATTATTATTATTATTATTATTATTATTATTATTATTATTATTATTATTATTATTATTATTATTATTATTATTATTATTATTATTATTATTATTATTATTATTATTATTATTATTATTATTATTATTATTATTATTATTATTATTATTATTATTATTATTATTATTATTATTATTATTATTATTATTATTATTATTATTATTATTATTATTATTATTATTATTATTATTATTATTATTATTATTATTATTATTATTATTATTATTATTATTATTATTATTATTATTATTATTATTATTATTATTATTATTATTATTATTATTATTATTATTATTATTATTATTATTATTATTATTATTATTATTATTATTATTATTATTATTATTATTATTATTATTATTATTATTATTATTATTATTATTATTATTATTATTATTATTATTATTATTATTATTATTATTATTATTATTATTATTATTATTATTATTATTATTATTATTATTATTATTATTATTATTATTATTATTATTATTATTATTATTATTATTATTATTATTATTATTATTATTATTATTATTATTATTATTATTATTATTATTATTATTATTATTATTATTATTATTATTATTATTATTATTATTATTATTATTATTATTATTATTATTATTATTATTATTATTATTATTATTATTATTATTATTATTATTATTATTATTATTATTATTATTATTATTATTATTATTATTATTATTATTATTATTATTATTATTATTATTATTATTATTATTATTATTATTATTATTATTATTATTATTATTATTATTATTATTATTATTATTATTATTATTATTATTATTATTATTATTATTATTATTATTATTATTATTATTATTATTATTATTATTATTATTATTATTATTATTATTATTATTATTATTATTATTATTATTATTATTATTATTATTATTATTATTATTATTATTATTATTATTATTATTATTATTATTATTATTATTATTATTATTATTATTATTATTATTATTATTATTATTATTATTATTATTATTATTATTATTATTATTATTATTATTATTATTATTATTATTATTATTATTATTATTATTATTATTATTATTATTATTATTATTATTATTATTATTATTATTATTATTATTATTATTATTATTATTATTATTATTATTATTATTATTATTATTATTATTATTATTATTATTATTATTATTATTATTATTATTATTATTATTATTATTATTATTATTATTATTATTATTATTATTATTATTATTATTATTATTATTATTATTATTATTATTATTATTATTATTATTATTATTATTATTATTATTATTATTATTATTATTATTATTATTATTATTATTATTATTATTATTATTATTATTATTATTATTATTATTATTATTATTATTATTATTATTATTATTATTATTATTATTATTATTATTATTATTATTATTATTATTATTATTATTATTATTATTATTATTATTATTATTATTATTATTATTATTATTATTATTATTATTATTATTATTATTATTATTATTATTATTATTATTATTATTATTATTATTATTATTATTATTATTATTATTATTATTATTATTATTATTATTATTATTATTATTATTATTATTATTATTATTATTATTATTATTATTATTATTATTATTATTATTATTATTATTATTATTATTATTATTATTATTATTATTATTATTATTATTATTATTATTATTATTATTATTATTATTATTATTATTATTATTATTATTATTATTATTATTATTATTATTATTATTATTATTATTATTATTATTATTATTATTATTATTATTACTACTATTATTATTATTACTACTATTATTACTATTACTACTATTATTATTACTACTATTACTACTATTACTACTATTACTACTACTATTACTACTATTATTACTACTATTACTACTATTATTATTACTATTATTATTATTATTATTATTATTTGTGGACATGACATAGGTCCACCCCGACGCGGCCACGCGCGGGTTTTGGGGAGGCGAATGAATCTCCATGAGATGGT
The DNA here is from genome assembly GCA_958450325.1 of Agrostemma githago. Lineage (NCBI taxonomy): Eukaryota > Viridiplantae > Streptophyta > Magnoliopsida > Caryophyllales > Caryophyllaceae > Agrostemma > Agrostemma githago. Next base: position 62,428,106 of record OY288240.1, read on the forward strand.
CAAATGGAAATTTAAATCGAAGTCGGAGTCGCCACCGAATTTTATGGTTATTCGGAACCGTTCGAGCCCACTCTATGTCGTAGTGGGCCGTGTACAAAATACGGCCCTTTTCCGATGTGAGAGTTTATTGGGCTCGTCCCTTTTGCATATCGATATAGATGCCGACTGGGCGGTTAATCGTATATTGAATGACTCTCGTTGCCAATGGTTTCGGACATCCGGAAACCACGGTTCTGAGTAAGGGGTGAGGGTACGTGTTGGGAAGTTCACTAAGAACACCCAACCCCGCCCGCACATTAGCGGCCTCTACTAGGATATCGAATGACGTTTTAATGCGCACGTTAGTAATACGATGAATGATTATGCAAACATTGTTTTCTAAGCATGTGAAGAATTGAATGGGTTGCTAAGTGGTTTAATGCATGAAAAATTAATTAACGTCAAAGTTGAATTTAACATGTGAGATTCGTTTTAGTATAATAAAACAAATAAAATAAAAAAAGGATGAATTTGCTACAAAAGATGAACAAACGAGTTAGTATCGATTTGTAAATAATAATAGCAAAATAAAATAAAATATGCGAGATCGAAAAATAAATATTAATCGAAATCTGAAAATATTGTTGAAAAGAACGTTGTTTTGTATAAAAAACGAAGTTCGAAAAATAATAAAAAAGACGGAAAAGGCCGCGGCATAACAGCCGGCCGCGCGACTCGCCCGGGACGCCGGCGGGTCGCGTGGTGGCCTGTTTCGGGTCCGGTTTTCGAAAACTCGAAGTTCGTATTAAATCGCGTATGAATATTGCATGATTCATACTCGACTTAATATTTTCGATATTCCTTATATTCGATAGTTGACTACGAAATCAATATCGAATACTTGGAATAGTTTTTAAAAAAGATGTAGATTTGAGAAATCGATCGAAGAATAAATAATAAACGAACGAAAAAGTTAAAAAAAAAGAAAAGAAAAAAAGCCCGGGTTTCAGGCTCGTGCGCGAGTCGCTCGGGCGTGGCGCGACTCGCGTACGGGTCTGTCCGGTTTTTTATATTTTTGTTCGAAATTTGCTATTTTGAACGAAAAGTAAGAGAAAAGAATTTTGATGAAAAAAAAGATGTAACGATTTCTAAAGTCGTCGAAATCTTAATATAATTCTTTTTGATACGATATTCGTTTATAGAAAAATCGATATCGCATGTTTAAGAATATTCGTTATGAAAATATTTTTTCGTTAATAACGATATTAGAAAAAATATAAAAAATCGACTCTAGACCCATAAGAAACGGACGAAGAGGAGAAAGGGAGAGAAAGGAAGAAATCGGGTTTGATTGCACCCTCAACCTACATGCTCTTGTTGACTCGGACCGGGACTCGTCGGAATGTGGCTAGGCACGGGAGTGTCGAGGCAACGTCGGTTGGGCTAGGGTGGTACGGTTTTGACGGGTGAAGGGTGTCGGATATCGGGACCGGTTTCCTTCGGGTTTTGGATGTATTATCGGTTTCTCGATGCTAAAGGAATTATGTGTGTGTGTATGAATTGTGTAGGAAGAATTGTTGGTAAAAATCGTATTGATTCATTGTTGTTGATGATGTGGGTAATTAATTGTTTTCTTTTGTGTTGGATGCAAGGGGCTATTTATAGGAAATTCCCGACCTTGGCTTGGGAGAGTTTGACTACCGCTTAGGATAGGAAACGAGGGAACTTGAGGGAAATAAGGATTCCGCTTTCTTGTGGAGGAAGAAAGAGAATCTCGGCTGTTTTGGGCTGTTTCGGCCGAGTGTTTTACACTCGGTCGGATGCTCGAATCGGTTTTTGAATAGGACTCCTGTTTGAGCTAGAATTACCGCTTGAGTAAGAAGCTGAGGAGAACGAGAATTCCGTTTTCTTGTTAGGGAAGAAAAGAGGAAAAAACCGGCTGGTTTGGGTACTTGGCCGAGTGTTTCATCTCGGTTGAGTGTTTGAGTCGGTTCTCGGATAGGATTCCTACTCGGGATCGAATTCTATCTTAAACGGAATTGTTTATTATTTCGTGAATGGCTGATTTTTGTAGAGTTGGAGTGTGAACCAACCGTGTGAGATGTCACGGTGGACTCACGGGTTTCGAGAAATATCTTTGACCGGGTTTTGACTCGGTCGCTAAAAGACGGTTTTACCCCTGGTGACGGATTCGACCCAAATTAGTGTTATTTGACTCGAAACGACCCACTGGGCCTGAATTTGAGGTTGGTTTTGTGAGATTTGTACTCCTTAAAATGCCTAGGCCAAATGTCCATCATTTCGAGCCCATTTCCGAGTACGTTAAAGCACGTTAGCGTCCGATCATCATCGAGTGTTTGTCGGAAACTACTATAGACACCTGGCGGTCAAAATGTGGGTGTCTACAGAGCCCCCACTCTGACTGAGGCTTGGACAGGGTGAAAGTCAGAGTAACCACCAGGTCAATCAAGGATTAAAACCTGGCAGCTTCCGGTCGGGTCGTTTAAGGTCCATTAGACCTGCGTGGAGGGCCCGCCGGCCATGGACTAGAAATGTACCTGAATTGATGATAACTCCGTGGGGGAATTCGTCGCATGAGACTTAAAATGGGCCTGTATGTCGGCTCATCTCGTTAAATGCCGCTGGGGAGTTATGCAAATTGCATGGTCCTGCTTGAGTTGTCCTGTACATATTTATGCAAAGCTGCCAAATTTTGCATGTAATATTTGTAGGAAAAAAAATGACTCGTGCTGGGGAATAAAAAAAAATTTTGCTACATTTTGAAATCGAAGTCCTGAAAGCAAATCACGTGCTAGGAAATAGGTTTTCAAAATTGAAAGAGGTGGAAAAGAAATTTGCCGTTTAAATAGACTGAAATTTGACCTCGTCGAAAAGGGTTTTCTCAAATGGCTATGTTTTTGCAAATTTTAAAATGAGAATTTGAAAAGAGAGGCCTACCGGCAGACTCGACTCTGGACGCGACAGGACGAGTTGACAGACACGACTTGGACTCTCTAAGGGTTGGACCGTGACTTGGTAAGGAGGTGGGCCACCTAAGATGACAAGACTCTTAAGTTGCGCTATTCCGTAGCCTAGGCGAGTGACAACACGGTCGTGCATCGAAATGAGAAGGATGTGTTATAGGGGAATTGCAGTAGTCTGAAATGAGACTGTTTTTGCATGACAGGACCTTTAGCAGCAGCAATGCCGTAGTCTAGTGCTCTTCTGGATTTTTGATTTTAGGGTACATTTCCAAAGTGGGTATTGCCTCGAGTCCTGACAGATTTTTGTCTTCGACTGAGCCGAGTACTAGGACATACTATAGAAAGGAGGCTAGATTTTGAATGTATCTGGATTATGTGAGTGGATGGAGAACTTCTTCCTAGGAGAAGCCCCCAGAATGACAAAGCTAACTGTCGAGAACATGACAGTGTCGTGACCGGAATGATGGTGCTTTTTGAACGTGTGTCAATGTGGGTGGTTGTGCCTCTGTTGAAAGGCTGCCTACGTATTCACATGTGGTGAAATCAAACCAAGCCGTAGTTCAGTGGATTATGGTGCCTAGTTTATTAGGGCTTTGTGTGTGACTAGCCATAGCGATGGTGTAGGCTAGGTGCATTCCCAGTGATGTCTTGATCAAAGGGCTAGAATGGTTAGGATATTGATCCTGTGACTGTGAGCGTTCTCCGGGATAGCCCCCAGAGGTGGTGTGCACTATTTGGGCATGTTCTATGCCGACCGCAAGTTGAGTTCCCGTGTTTGGGGTTGGTAACTGGTTTGAATGAGAAGAATTAGGATTGGACTGTAACGAGTTCTGCTCTCGGGGATTTTAACGAGTTCTGTTCTCGGGGATTTTAACGAGTTTTGCTCTCGAGGATTTTAACGAGTTTTGCTCTCGGGGATTTTAACGAGTTTTGCTCTCGGGAGATTTTAACGAGTTTTGCTCTCGGGGGGATTTGACGAGTTTTGCTCTCGGAGGATTTGACGAATTTTGCTCTCGGAGGATTTGACGAGTTTTGCTCTCGGGGATTTGACGAGTTTTGCTCTCAGGTGATTTGACGAGCTTTGCTCTCGGGTCTTTGTATGGTGATTGTGAATTTTGTTATGTAAAGGGGAAGTCGAGTAAAATGGCTCGAACTTTGATCGGGATAAGTTTTGATAATGCGAGATCTGATTTCCATGTCTGGCCCTAATGGTTAGGGGTATCCTATGGAGCTTGAATCCTCAAAATTCCGGGCTGTCTCTGGCCTGGGTCTCGGGAAGGTCTTGAGGGTTGTAATGTGGGAAGGCTAAATGTGGTGTTAGCTGACCAACTTGATTGTCTCTCCCTTATTGGATAATATGAGTATTGATAATTTTGAATTGATCGTTTTCACTACGGTCATGGGTTTTTGAATTCTTTGGGTTGACCTCTTAGCCCCGGTCATGGGATTCTTCATTTGAGTTGACCGTGTCTGGTCGAGAGATGTTGATAATTCTTTTTTGATCATGGCCAGCTTTTTTGTTTTGGCCTTTTGCTTTTTTTTTTCTCTTGGACTTTTGATTTTTTTTGTCCGGTTTTTTTTTTGTCGGTCAGACTAACACCTAAGGTAGGGACTGGTTAGTCTTATTGGATGGGTGTTTATTGTGGGAAGTGGGCTTGCCTCCCGTCTTGAACCCAAACTAGAAGACTACCCAGATTTGTCATAGGATTCGATATGCTCCTGCTACGGGTAGTTATGTGGCTTTCTATACCAGACATGGAATAGGTAAAAGGAAAACACGGGCTCATTTCCTGCAGTCATTATAGATGTGCCTATAATAGTCACGTGCGTGTGCTCACAGTGTATGATGGTGTTCATCATGTTCTCGGAAACACATAAGGAAATCATATATGAGAAATAGAAAAGCTGATTTTATTGAATTTTGAAAAGAGGACAGAATGCAAATGACTCTGACTCTGATTTGGAAATTGGAAGAAATAGAACATCCTAGACTCGGACTCAGACTCGGACTTAAACCAAATCTAGACTCTTGGATGAGGCTGTCAGTAGTCTTTGGCTTCTAAGGACTCAAGTGGATGTCCAGTATTGCCTTCGGTAGAGGCTTCACCCAGATCTTCATTATGCCGAAGATCGTCTTCAATCCTAATGCCCATTTCGGTAAGCACCGTAAAGTTTGAAATGCCGGCATACCTAAGATGGACGCGGTAGGGAGGTAGGAGGTTGTTGATGAACGCCTCCACTAGTGTCTTCTCGTTGGGCTTGTCTACCAACTTCACACTTTCGGCCCTCCACCTTTGAAGGTACTTGGTGAAACCTTCCTTGGGCTCTTGGGCCATGACTTCCAGGGTGCGCATAGTGGTCTGGATTTCCGTGTTGTCGGCGTAATTCCGAGCGAATTCCGTTGCCACGTCATCCCAAGTTTTGTATTTCTTGGAATCGAGCCGGTAGTACCAGGCCCTTGGATGCTTCTCGAGAGAAGAAGCGAATAGGTGCTTGAACATGTTGGACTTAACCCCTTTAAGGGCCATGAACTCCTTGAAAGCCCGGATATGGTGGACCGGGTCTTCAGTACCCTCGAACATTGGTAGACCCGTCAGGTTGAGATTGGCGGGTAGTTCATCGGTCAGTGGGGTGTAGGTCCTAGCATTCTCCGTATGGATGGAGCTTTGGGTTGTCAGATGGACCTGTTCCTGCAGTTTGTGGACTGCGCTGGCCAATTCGGCTAAAGGCCCAGTAGTATCGACATTGCCACTAGGAGTTCCCTGCTCTATGGCACTTACCCGGGTGAGGATGGCGATTTGGTCTTCCCGCATTTTCCTCAATTGGTCTTGGATTTGGGCCAACGAGGTGGTCAATTCATCTATGGCTTTTTGTGTCATGGCTCGAGTGTAGGGCGGCCTGTCTGTAAGAATACCGCGTAATCAGGAAAGTTGCTTCGGAACTCAAATACACCAAGGCATAGGAAATAGCGTGGGAGGAGAGACGACTTCAGTTTGACTCGGGTTAGACTCTCGTAAGACAAATGTGTAGGGTACGATTCTCAGAGTGACTGTGATTAATCGCTCCATCGGAGAATAGCCCCCAAGTGAGGCTAAGGACTCAGATAAGACTCAAATGGTGTGACATCTAAGCGACTCAAAAGTGGGGTACGTGAGACACGTGTAAGACAAGACCCTTAGAGCAACCGTGATTGGTCACTCTACTAAAGGGTAGCCCCCCGAGTGGGACTGAAGACTTTGTTAAGACTCGAGTGTCGGACGAGTGACCCTTAGATGTAGGGATCACGAACCTTTTGTTATAAGGCTATGCCTTGTAAAAGGTTGATTCGGAAAAGACACCTAGACGGGTGACTCGTGGACGGTGGGCTTTCCTTAGGATTTGGCGAAGTGGGCCTAGTCCCGTTCGAAGGAAAATCCAAGTGAGAATTCCCCAGACTTTGGACTCTAGTGTGTAAACGGGCTTCCCTTTGTAAGAGTTTGTCCTACGAAGGTGGGCCGTGCCTTGACAAATAAGGCGGACTGGGATGGGGTGGAAATCCGTGATATAAGATCGACGGAGTTTCGACGCTAAAGACTTCAACGACTTATGACACGACCCGACACTGCTAAATACGGGAAGTCCTAAGAAGAGGAAGTTTTAAATTTTGATTTTTGAAAAGCCCGAAATGAATCGGGTGGAGAAACTCGGCCCTCTTTCGAAAAAAGAAAAAGGAGTGGGCCGAATGACGGGTTTTGAAAGTTTCGAAAATATTTTCGAGTTTTGAATTGGGCATAATACCGGCTAGAAAAAGGCTATTTTGAGTAAAATCATAAGTCCTAAGTTCGGTATATGATGACCCGGGTTTTAAAAATTGGATAATTTGAAAAAGGATGCAAATTTTGAAAAGATGACGGTTTTGAAAAAGATGTGGATCAAGTAGCACGTAGTCATGGAAACAGTATAACGACGCCATGTATGCTCTTAATCTAAGTCTCGGTCAGTCTGTAAGGGTCTATACCAATGTACACAGCCTATCAAGAATCGGGGCGGACTCCCTAACTCGAGTTGAGATTAGGACATGCCGTAAAACCCATATGAATCGGCTAATGGACACCTTTGACATAACCAGTTTGGACTATATCAACGGTATAGTGGGACGTCGGTCACGAGTACCGGCCCGGGAAAATGGGGTTATGCATGAACCGTAAAACTAAAACGCGCATTGTACTAGTCAAACGATTTCTATTCGAGTCTCACCCTGAGGACACTGAAGGTTATTAACTCATCGGAAAATCCCCAGCGGAGTCGCCAAATTGTGGACATGACATAGGTCCACCCCGACGCGGCCACGCGCGGGTTTTGGGGAGGCGAATGAATCTCCATGAGATGGTCAAATGGAAATTTAAATCGAAGTCGGAGTCGCCACCGAATTTTATGGTTATTCGGAACCGTTCGAGCCCACTCTATGTCGTAGTGGGCCGTGTACAAAATACGGCCCATTTCCGATGTGAGAGTTTATTGGGCTCGTCCCTTTTGCATATCTATATAGATGCCGACTGGGCGGTTAATCGTATATTGAATGACTCTCGTTGCCAATGGTTTCGGACATCCGGAAACCACGGTTCTGAGTAAGGGGTGAGGGTACGTGTTGGGAAGTTCACTAAGAACACCCAACCCCGCCCGCACATTAGCGGCCTCTACTAGGATATCGAATGACGTTTTAATGCGCACGTTAGTAATACGATGAATGATTATGCAAACATTGTTTTCTAAGCATGTGAAGAATTGAATGGGTTGCTAAGTGGTTTAATGCATGAAAAATTAATTAACGTCAAAGTTGAATTTAACATGTGAGATTCGTTTTAGTATAATAAAACAAATAAAATAAAAAAAGGATGAATTTGCTACAAAAGATGAACAAACGAGTTAGTATCGATTTGTAAATAATAATAGCAAAATAAAATAAAATATGCGAGATCGAAAAATAAATATTAATCGAAATCTGAAAATATTGTTGAAAAGAACGTTGTTTTGTATAAAAAACGAAGTTCGAAAAATAATAAAAAAGACGGAAAAGGCCGCGGCATAACAGCCGGCCGCGCGACTCGCCCGGGACGCCGGCGGGTCGCGTGGTGGCCTGTTTCGGGTCCGGTTTTCGAAAACTCGAAGTTCGTATTAAATCGCGTATGAATATTGCATGATTCATACTCGACTTAATATTTTCGATATTCCTTATATTCGATAGTTGACTACGAAATCAATATCGAATACTTGGAATAGTTTTTAAAAAAGATGTAGATTTGAGAAATCGATCGAAGAATAAATAATAAACGAACGAAAAAGTTAAAAAAAAAGAAAAGAAAAAAAGCCCGGGTTTCAGGCTCGTGCGCGAGTCGCTCGGGCGTGGCGCGACTCGCGTATGGGTCTGTCCGGTTTTTTATATTTTTGTTCGAAATTTTCTATTTTGAACGAAAAGTAAGAGAAAAGAATTTTGATGAAAAAAAAAGATGTAACGATTTCTAAAGTCGTCGAAATCTTAATATAATTCTTTTTGATACGATATTCGATTATAGAAAAATCGATATCGTATGTTTAAGAATATTCGTTATGAAAATAGTTTTTCGTTAATAACGATATTAGAAATAATATAAAAAATCGACTCTAGACCCATAAGAAACGGACGAAGAGGAGAAAGGGAGAGAAAGGAAGAAATCGGGTTTGATTGCACCCTCAACCTACATGCTCTTGTTGACTCGGACCGAGACTCGTCGGAATGTGGCTAGGCACGGGAGTGTCGAGGCAACGTTGGTTGGGCTAGGGTGGTACGGTTTTGACGGGTGAAGGGTGTCGGATATCGGGACCGGTTTCCTTCGGGTTTTGGATGTATTATCGGTTTCTCGATGCTAAAGGAATTATGTGTGTGTATGAATTGTGTAGGAAGAATTGTTGGTAAAAATCGTATTGATTCATTGTTGTTGATGATGTGGGTAATTAATTGTTTTCTTTTGTGTTGGATGCAAGGGGCTATTTATAGGAAATTCCCGACCTTGGCTTGGGAGAGTTTGACTACCGCTTAGGATAGGAAACGAGGGAACTTGAGGGAAATAAGGATTTCGCTTTCTTGTGGAGGAAGAAAGAGGATCTCGGCTGTTTTGGGCTGTTTCGGCCGAGTGTTTTACACTCGGTCGGATGCTCGAATCGGTTTTTGAATAGGACTCCTGTTTGAGCTAGAATTACCGCTTGAGTAAGAAGCTGAGGAGAACGAGAATTCCGTTTTCTTGTTAGGGAAGAAAAGAGGAAAAAACCGGCTGGTTTGGGTACTTGGCCGAGTGTTTCATCTCGGTTGAGTGTTTGAGTCGGTTCTCGGATAGGATTCCTACTCGGGATCGAATTCTATCTTAAACGGAATTGTTTATTATTTTGTGAATGGCTGATTTTTGTAGAGTTGGAGTGTGAACCAACCTTGTGAGATGTCACGGTGGACTCACGGGTTTCGAGAAATATCTTTGACCGGGTTTTGACTCGGTCGCTAAAAGACGGTTTTACCCCTGGTGACGGATTCGACCCAAATTAGTGTTATTTGACTCGAAACGACCCACTGGGCCTGAATTTGAGGTTGGTTTTGTGAGATTTGTACTCCTTAAAATGCCTAGGCCAAATGTCCATCATTTCGAGCCCATTTCCGAGTACGTTAAAGCACGTTAGCGTCCGATCATCATCGGGTGTTTGTCGGAAACTACTATAGACACCTGGCGGTCAAAATGTGGGTGTCTACATTATTATTATTATTATTATTATTATTATTATATTTGTTTTTTTTTTTTTTTTTTTTTTTTTTTTGCAAGAAAGTTATGACTCTTTTCATTAATAAGAGACTTCACTTACAAAAAACATATAACCTCTAGTATGTACTAATACATACCACCAACTATCTCTATCTTAGTATAATCCCCCTACTTCGTAATCTAGTAAAAACATCAAATTTAATTTGATTTGTAACAATTTTACAATTTCTATAGTTATCCTTGAAAATCCGATCATTCCTTTCATTCCATAGATGATAAACCGTAGCTGTAATAGCACTTATGAACCACTGATGCTTCCAATGCTTCTTGTTTCCTCTTGCTGCCGCCCATTTAAGTTCAGTAGTAAGGCTGCAACTTCTACCTGCTATTTGAATCCATCCCAAAATATTCTCCCACACCTGGCTAGAATATTGACACCTGAAGAATAGATGTCCACTACTTTCTAATTTCTTTTGACAAAGCATGCATCTATTAACAAGTTGTATGCCCCTTCCTTGTATGTTATCTAATGTTGGCATCTTCCCTTGAGCCGCCCTGGATGTAATAATAATAATAATAATAATAATAATAATAATAATAATAATAATAATAATTATTATTATTATTATTATTATTATTATTATTGTTATTATTATTTTTGTTATCATCATCATCATCATCATCATCATCATCATCATCATCATCATCATCATCATCATCATCATCATCATCATCATCATCATCATCATCATCATCATCATCATCATCATTATTATTATTATTATTCCGATCAAATTGTTCAACATTGACCACTTTGTAATCATCGGCAACTCCATCATATCCGATGATTCCTAGCCATTAATTTTCTTCCTTCTCAACCTTAATTGATTTACTGCTCCATCGCTCTTCTCACTTTGCTTTTCTTTCTACAACCAGGCCTCTGCTATGGAAAGCTGGAGGCCGCCCTCCTTGCTTTCATTATACCAGCCTCTCTTCTTGGTCACCTGGTACTTTCGCATCTCAACATCTCTATTTTCTAATTTCTAGCAAAGGTTTCTCCTGTTGGCACTTGACAGTCGTAAAATTGATGATCATTAGTGTACAAGGTTTCTCCCGTTGACACTTGACAGTCGTAAACCTATATGTTGGTCGTCTAACGAGGTTTGATATGTTTGTTGACAGACGGGGACAATGGATAATGGGGTGAAGACATTCCTCTTGGGTGTATGGGTAATCTTTTTTGCTATATTTTCTGGACGGAAGTTTACTCAGCCTATCAAGGTACACCTTTAAATCCTGAATTTACTTTGCCCTCTTTGCTTATTCTGTTGGCTGTTGTGACAGTGTTTTGTGTTTGTAGGATGATATAGACGACAAGTCCGTGTTCATGTTCAATGCTCTTCCAGAAGAGGAGAAGGCGGCTCGGCTTGAGAAGGCTAGAAATCAAGCTGAGTGTTATTTTCCACTTTGCTTTTAAAAGGGTCGCCAACTCGCTGCTTTGACTATTACTTTTTCTATATGTTAGTATGTTACCCTGTAGTACTTTTTTTTGTTGCAAAATTTTAGGAGTATTTTACAAAGAAAATGCTACAGTGTCACTGATTATTTAAAAAAACCAATCTACCCACATGTTTCTGAATGAATGAAAGTTAAAGTTTCCGAAAAAAAAACAGTGAGAAACTTTTGAATGAAAGTGAAAGTTTCCAATAATCAACCCACATGTACCATGAACAAGTCGATGAATTAAAAAAATAATCAACTAAAAATTCACAGGAAATTCAACAAAATAAACAACTAGTATTGTAATCACGATGAAGTTAAATTGATTCAAACCGACAAAGTTGATAAATTGAACAACAAATTTAAGAAATTAATCGGCCGTGTATCTAAACTAACTGTGATAAAATCAGAAGAACGGTGGTGCCAAATCAATAGCAAAATAGTGACGCGAAATCATTAGTAGAAATAACGTGCCTGAAATGAAATTTCATGTGAACATCAGGTCATCGATTAATACGAAATAACGATTATTATTATTCGAAATAACGAAATAACGTCTTACTTGCAGCTATTATCGAAATCAGTAATCGATTAATACGAAATAATGAAATCAATATCGATTAATAGGAAATAACCAAATCACCTATATGAAATCAATCAGACGTAATCGGCAGTAGCTATATGAAATAAATAATCGAATACGAATTAAAATAAAAATATGACTTACGAATTATAATAAAAATATAAGTTACGAATTACGAATTATAATAAATATATAACTTACGAATTATAATAAAAATATATTTTACGAATTACGAATTATAATAAAAATATAACTTACGAATTACGAATTATAATAAAAAAATAACTTACAAAATACGAATTATAATAAAAATATAAGTTACGAATTATGAATTATAATAAAAATATAACTTACAAATTACGAATTATAAATAAAATATAACTTACGAATTATAATAAAAATATAACTTACGAGTTACGAATTATAATAAAAATATAACTCTCGACACATTAAAGGGTAGACAAGTAATCTTAACACATTAAAGGGTCGACAAGAAAATTTTGATAAGGAAAAGTGTGGACACATATAAAAGCGTCCAGATTAAAGCGTCGAGAAACTAGTGATTTTGTAGTAGTGTCATAATGCATCTCCTTGCTTTTGGACCAAATTTATCATGAAAAGTAGCAGGCATAGTAGCATAACAAAGCAAACCAAAAACACGTAATTCATCATAGCTAGGCAATTCGTTAAACAAGATTTCAAATGGAGTTTTTCGATCTAATACATGAGTAGGCATTTTATTTATGATATATGTGGCTGTAAGAAGACAGTCACCCCAGAATTTAGCAGGCAAATGAGCATGCAATTTCAAAGCACGAGCAGTTTCAACTAAGTGACGGTGTTTCCTTTCTACCCTATCATTTTGTTGTGGCTTGCCAGCCATACTAGTTTGGTGCATAATGCCTTTAGAAGCAAAAAAATCATGACATGTATGTTGAATGAATTCAGTCCCATTGTCACTCCTAAAGATTTTAAGCTTAGCATCAAATTGAGTCTCAAGTTGGTTAAAGAACTGCTTAATCAGCAAGGGAACACTTATTTTGTCCTTTAATAGGTAAGTCCAAGTAGTCCTAGAGTGATCATCCACCAAAGTCAAGAAATACTTTGCACTAGAAATGGATGGAGTCCTATATGGACCCCAAAAATCAGCATGAACCAAATCAAAACAATGCTTAGCATGGGATGCACTAGAACTGAAAGGCAAAAGATGATGCTTTCCAAGGACACAGGTTTTACAAGAAAAAGTAGAAAGATCTTTATCGTCACATAATCCAGTATGTTTCAATTTGCCAACAGAAGTATTACCTAATTTTTTATGTAATAGAAGTACATCATTCTTCTTAATAGTACTATAAACAGAATTGTAAAATACATCAGAATTATGTGAAGCACTAGAAATGCTATGTGAATGAACTCCCGCAGGAGTGAGGACATATAGATTCCCGATTCTTTTAGCTTTGCCAATTGTTAGATTACTTGAATGGGCCTGGAAAACTAAATTAACAGAGTTAAACATCACTGTGATATTACTATGATTAGCCAGCTTACTAACAAACAAGATTTTGAGTAAAATCTGGAACAACCAAAACATCATGAAGAATTATAGTTGGAGTCAATTGAACCTTTCCCATAGTTTTAACCCTCTTGATGGATCCATCAGGCGATGCTATATCAATGAGCTTAAGCAAATCATGGGTATCAAATAATAAATCTAGTCTAGATGTCATATGGTCCGAAGCACCAGTATATACTATCCAATCAAGGGAAGCAATTGAACAGAAAGCAGCACAAGAAATCGATGAAATTGTGATACATGCAAAATTGTATGCATCAAATGACACACCAGAAGTAGATACAACATTTAAAGCCTGGCGTTGACAAGCCTGTTAATGAACATTCATCAGCTTGAGAAGATTCTTTGTGGCTGAGTCAATGATGCCTGTCACAAGTGTAGAATCAAAAGATGAATCATAAAACGGAGTATCAGACTGATCTTCATCTTCCATGACAGCCTCAACATTGTAAGCTCTCCCTGTGTTCTTACCAGTGTTCCTGTAAAACCACGATCCTTGCCTCGAGCAAATTTTTCCTGACCCTTGTCGCGCTTGTAAAAGTAGAAAATAGACTGAATGTGACCCTTCTTGGTACAATATGTACAGGTCTGCAGTTTAAAGCACATTTCAAATGGCATGGCCATCCTTATTACAATGGGTATAATGCTTGACTGTTGCATCTTGTTTGGAGGGATCAGATTCCTGCAACTTGTTCCATGTGATAGCATAAACATGTCCTTCAGTGACAAAATCAGTCTCAGAGATCTGCTTCTAACGTTCAATCTTCTGTAATAGAGCTAGTGCTTTATTCAGGGTTGGTAAAGGCTCAAGCGATAGAATATTTGACTTTACCCCTTCGTAAGCTTGGCTCAACCCCATAAGAAATTGAAACAATTTAGCATGCATATCTCTATCTAGTATCCTCTTAATCAGTTGGCATGAACAAGAATCTAATGCTCCACAAGTGCAAGTTAGGATTGGGTCAATTCAATCAAGATTTTCCCAAGTTTTCTTCAAAGAACTGTAATAATGTACCAAAGATAAACCATGCTGTGCCATTGCACTTCGCAGTTGGTAGATTTCAACACTGTTAGTCTGCCCATATCTCTCGAGTAACGCGTCCCACAAACTCTTAGATGAAGTACAATAAGACACAGTTTTCCTGATTTCTACATCTACTGTGTTCATGATCCATTTAAGAACCATTATGTCACAGCGCACCCATTGATGGTAATTCTTATCCTTTTTGTCAACAATCTTAACTGACCCATCAATGAATCCCTCTATATTTTTAGACCACAAAGAAATGTAGATATCCCTCTTCCAACCCACAAAATTTGACCCATCAAAAGTGTAATTGAGCAAATGCATAATGGGTTGGTTAGAGGAAGACAAGAAGAAAGGGTCATCATTATATTCATATTGACCATTTACAACAATATTTTCAACTTCACCAGCCATTATCCTCAATAAATCAGAGTAAGTAGAGTGCGGAAGAATTAAGAAAGAGGAATAGGAAATCAAGAAACGCCAAAACCAAAGATGAGGAGAAAGAAGGAAGAATAATTACTGAACGTATGTGTGATCAGTGAGTAAAATCACCAGCAATCTTCACCATTGCAGCTGTGATATCATGTAAAGTCCATGGTGATGGCGTGATATGATAGAATGATAAGGTGGACATGTAGAGAATATAGAGAGAGAGAGAGAGAAGGAAAGAATACTTGATTCTTGTATATTAGTGAATGATATATTTTGATTACATAAGTCATAATGTATGATTGGTACTTCTATATATAAAGTACCTCCAACCTGACAGCTATATATATATATATATATATATATATATATATATATATAGAGTAAAGATCAAGTGAGTCCTTTTATTTTTTTTGAGTCCATGAGTCCTAATCTTGGCCATTGATCTAAACAACATGGATGGGTGAGATTGTATAGGGTAATTAAGGTAGTAACTACCAAATTTTGGAAAAAAATAAAAAAATCCTCCTCCTCCCTAGATTAGCGCCAACTGCAACCTTCTCTCTCATCTCATTTATTTTTTTTGCTTTCAAACGTCCGCTTAAGAAAACCCTTCATCTTCATCTCTTCTCTCATCTCGCTCAATTTTATTCGCTCAACTCAATCACAGCCTTACACTCAAACGCTCAACTCAAACTCAATCGCTCCACTTCAACTTCAACTTTTGCGCTCAACTCAGGCATACCCGAGCACTCAATCCTTCAACTCGCGCTCAACTCTAGGATTCTCGAGCACTCGCTCAACTGAACTATGTCGCTCAACTCAATTCAATCGCTGTCCTCAACTCGAGCAAGATTATTATTTTACTGAAGATCTAGGTTTTGTTTACATCTGTGTTATATTTCATTACCTCTTTCGCTAATTATTGATTCATTAATTTTGCTGCGTCTGTGCCATATAATTAATTTTTTTCACTGAAGACTGTTTTGCTATCTGGGTTTTCATCTGTTTCGTGTAATTGAATTCAACTACAGACGAACATATATCGAATGTTACTTTAATGCACATACGCTGTTACTGTAATAAACTTGATGTGTTACTGTAAGGGGTGCTTCGTTACTGTGTTTGATGTACGGTGTTATTTCAAAGACAACCATGTGTTACTGTAATGCATAAGAGGTGTTACTTTAACTCTCATCTTCGTGATACTTTGAATCCTTGTAAACCCTCAATTGTGTACATTTGTTACTCTAATCTGCTTCTTATGTTACTCCACACTTCTATTGGCAGACAGGAACACTGTACGATCGCAATTGTTGGAAAACGTAGCCAAGTATGAGAACACTAGACAAAAAATCATCGACGGTCCCATGAGCAAGCCAACAAAGGGCCGAAAAAAATAGCGTGTTTACTGAATCATGTCATCTCTTTTGTAACTACGATTTAATGGTCTCTATTCTTTAGTTACCTGTCTAATTACATTGGTATTTTGACTATCACCAGTACATTGAAGCTGTGAAACTCTGTTACAATGATCAGCTGCACCTGTTACTCTAATTCACTGTTGGTGTTACTATGGGGATTATTGAAATTAACACAATTTTCGTTGGTCTCACAATTTGTGTGTTACACCGAAGCACTGTGTGTGTTACTTTAATGAACAAATTATGTTACTTTAAGTGATTAATGCCGTTAGTACAATGATATTGCAATCACCAATATTGGTACTCTTTCAATGAATGAACAACACTGCTGTCCTCAGTTACTACAATGCATTTTTTCTGTTACTGTAACAAATTAATAGTGTTACTTCAACGCACATGAGATGTTACTCTAACCAAAAACACATTTATTAAATAAATATAGTGTTAATTGCACAAATGTGTACAACATTAGTTTTTCGTGTAAACCAGGAAAAAAGAAAAAATTCTTGTAATATTCAAAGAACACGAGTATTATCAAAAAATTTGTTCATCCTCGTCTTCCTCTGTGTCTTTTTCAGTACGGAGTGAAAATCTCACCCACATCTCTGCACCATTCCTGTGCATTCGGCTCTTTACCAATGCTTTCTGCCAAAAATTAAGAAAAGTCAGGCCCATGGGCATAAGTGTTACTGTAACTCCTAAGTTGCGTTACTTTAACTCTAAAAAGATGTTACTCCAACGTCAGCGCCAAAAACCCTTTTTTAGTGTTACATTTTTGTGTTACTCTAATTAAAAGTAGGTATTACTGTAATTCATTACTTGTGTTACTTCAATGCCATGCATGCTTCAACATAAAGCAAAACAATAATATCGGTGAAACAATAATATCAATGAACCATAATATTAATCCATAATTAATCAAACGAATTAAATTCCACATTTTCCAGTGTTGTCTTGTGCGTTCGCATCTCTGGCGCAACTACCTGCACAAAATCAAACAGCGTTACATCAATGTAAATAATGTGTTACTGTAATTCATAAGTGGTGTTACCCTAACGTGTACAATACGTTACTCTAGCATATCATAAAAATTCTTTTCCTGAACGTTCATTTGTGTTACTGTAATTGCAATTAAGTGTTACTTTAACTCAGAAGGCATGTTACTTCAACGACGAATCTGCGTTAACTGAAATAAAAAAAATAGAATCAATGGATATCAGGGAAAATCTTAATAAAAAGCATAAAGACCTGTAATCTATAGAGATCAAGATATCAAAATACCATTGATACGAAACTGTGATATCAAAACGCAATGACATCAAAAAAACGCAAATTGATACGAAATTGTGATACGAAATGACAATGAAAGCACTATAAACATGAAGATCGACGTAAAAAAACGCAATTCGACGCGATAAAACATTGATATGAAAACGCAAATTGAAAGCAATATGACTATTGAAATCCATGAAGAAAAAACAATTGTTATACTCACCATGAAAATCGACAATGAAAGTAATAGCAACAATGAAAATCGACGTCAAATTATTATTGAAACTCACCATTGTTATACTCAGACGATTGCTTATCAATTGTTGAAGAAGATGATACTGATTCTGGATCCATTGTAACGCGTTTTCGTGCACAATTTTGATTGAATGAAAGGATGAACGTGATGAAGATAGGGTTTTTTTTCTCACGGTTGAATTAATGAATGAATGTGATGAATGATGAATGAACGTGATGGAGTGGTTATTGTTTCCTAAATTCTTGGGATCTATTTTAGGAACGTAAATCTTTCCCTTTTTTTTTTTTTTTTTAATGCAATGAATCTTGTCCATCCATCCTCATCTCATCCAACGGATGGGATGAGGACTCATGGACTCATATAGAGTAAGGGACTCATAAGAGCCTTACTCTATATATATATATATATATATAGAAAGGATCTTTTACCACCTTATTGTTTTTGTACAATTTACCTTGTATTTACAGCCATTTAGATTCAATTAGATCAAGGGTGAAGATTAAACTTGGAACACAACTCACACAACGCTCACCAATCTAACAAAACCCTAAAGCTAAGCAAAACTGAAACAAAAATCAAAATCTCACCATACTCACGCAGTACCATCAACGCTCACCAAATCGCTCACAAAACTCACAGTTTTGGTCAATTTTTTTCAACTGAAATCACGAATTCCTCTCGCATATCACGAATTCCTCTCGCATCTCGCATCTAAAATCAGGTATTTAACTAATACGCATTACAGTATTAGCCATTAATCGGAACAACAGTTCAACATGACTGGTGCGTAGTCACGTCGAAGTTGCTTTTCTCTTATTCGTATTTTCAGCTTTCTCTTATGATGCATACAGTTCGGCAATGATGTTTTTCAGCTTGATTTTCTCTGAAACTTTTGATTTTTTCACTCTAATTTTCGAACCTATGAAATCAGGTAGTTAATTTAATTTTTTTTTGTATCAATTTTGACTTCTGAAATCAGGTAATTAACGCAATACTGCTGAACGCAATACTGTTGAACGCAATCAGGTATTTAACGCAATTATGTAATTTAACTGGGAATTGGGGATTAGGGTTTACATGATAATTGGGAATTGGGGATTTGTGATGAATTTCATCTGCTGCTGCTACTGTGATGAATTTAATTGATGAATTTCATCTGCTGCTGCTACTGTGATGAATTTAATTGGGGATTTGTGATGAATTTAATTGAGGTTTACATAATAATTGGGAATTGGGGATTTGTGATGTATTTCATTTGCTGCTGCTACTGTAACAAAAAAAAAGAATGCAATTGAATTAGAATTGTGATGAATTTAAGCTGTAAGATGAAAAGGGTACCTAATTTCACGTCCATTGCGTTTCTGCCAAAAATTGTTCGTTCTAACTATTTCAATCAGTTATTGCTGTTAGTCGTGCTGCTACTGCCGTTCATTCTTCAATCAGTATTGCGTTCAACAGCGGAAATTTCGAATTGAACTGAATTTTTGGAAAAAATCGAATTGAAAGTGGAATAATTATTTCGAGTTTTGAAATTGCTGTTAGTCGTGCTGTTAGTCGTGCTGCTACTGATATTGCTGTTAGTCGAGTATTGATATTGCTGTTAGTCGTGCTGCTACTACCGTTCATTCTTCAATCAGTATTGCGTTCAACAGTGGAAATTTCGAATTGAACAGAATTTTTGGAAAAAATCGAATTGAAAGTGGAATAATTATTTCGAGTTTTGAAATTGCTGTTAGTCGTGCTGTTAGTCGTGCTGCTACTGATATTGCTGTTAGTCGAGTATTGATATTGCTGTTAGTCGTGCTGCTACTACCGTTCATTCTTCAATCAGTATTGCGTTCAACAGTGGAAATTTCGAATTGAACTGAATTTTTGGAAAAAATCGAATTGAAAGTGGAATAATTATTCTGACAATTATTCTACATCAAAATTTTTAAAATAATTCTGACAAAAATTCTGACAAAAATTATAGAGTTTTGAAACTAAAATTGAAACTTCATCCAACTACTCTGACAATTATTCTATAGTTCTACATCAATTACTCTATTGCATTATATCAATTACTCTATAGTATATTAACAATTATTCTAAACTAAACTAAATAATAACGAAATTGAACAAAATTGAAATTACTCTATTGCGTTCATATTGCCGTTATTGTACAGAACTGAAATTTGCTGATTCCGTTCATTCTTTTCCTAATCGGAAAATTTAAATTTCGATTCTATTTCGTTCCAATCAATTTTTTTCACTGCTGTTGAATTTCACTGACTGTCGGTTCAATCGAAATTGCTAATCAATTTTCTAATGATCTGCTGTTAAATTTCACTGACTGTCAGTACACTATAAAGCTCCTAATCAATTATTCTATAGTTCAACATCAATTACTCTATTGCACTATATCAATTACTCTATAGTATATTAACAATTATTCTAAACTAAACTAAATAATAACGAAATTGAACAAAATTGAAATTACTCTATTGCGTTCATATTGACGTTATTGTACAGAACTTAAATTGCTGATTCCGTTCATTCTTTTCCTAATCGGAAAATTTAAATTTTGATTCTATTTCGTTCCAAATCAATTTTTTTCACTGCTGTTGAATTTCACTGACTGTCTGTTCAATCGAAATTGCTAATCAATTTTCTAATGATCTGCTGTTAATTTTCACTGACTGTCAGTACACTATAAAGTTCCTAATCAATTTTTTAATGATCTGTGTTTATATATATATACAGTTCAATCGAAATTGCTGATTTCGATGTTTTCAATCTTAAATTTCACTTACTGTTCTCGGTTTTTTTCCTGCTCCGGTTTCTACCGCTCTGCTGCCTGTCGGTTAAATTGCTGATTTCGATGTTTCACTTAAACTTAAATTGCTGATTTCGATGTTTTATGAGAAGTATAATTACAGTGAACTTATACTTTTTTTTGTGAATATGTAATTATATACCCTGTCAGTTTTTTGTTTCATTTAAATTGCCGATTTCGATGTTTTCAATCTTAAATTTCGAAATTGCTGTCTGTTGCACTCTGCTGCCGGTTTTTTTTTTTTTTTTTTTTTTGCGTTTTGCTGCCTGTCCGGTTTTTTTGTCTTCGGTTTTTGTTGCAGCTATCCATTCGGTTTACTGCTGCTGTTGTATTGTTACTGCCGATTTTGGTTAATTTTTTACTGTGGCTGTCGCCTTTTATTTTGGTCCATTGCTGCCTCGATTTTATTTGCTTTCACAGCTGCCTCGTTTTCCTGTTTTTTTGTTGTTCGTTCAATTTTCAAGAAGTGAAATTTATGTCATCCAGTTATTCTAATCCCCAATTTCAATTACTGTAAGGTGCATATTCAGTTATTGTAAGTTCTTTAGTAAACTTCTTTTCTTTTCTTTGCTTATTTAGTTATTTTATAGTATTCAATTACTTATTCTAAGGCTCTAATCATGGTATTGTATTTCAATATGCATGTCTGAAGTTAAACCAAATTTCCATTGCTTAGTTCTCTTTGTACACTATAAAATTCAGTTATTGTAATGCTTAAATCAAGTTATTGTATTTCAATATGCATGCACATGACTTTAATTCGGCAAATTAAAACTAACTAAACCAATTGCATTTTTTTTCAATTATTCTAACACATAATCTTTTCTACAGACATGACAAAAAATCAAGCAGAAAACGCCCAGAAACGTAAGTCAGGTGAAGATGGTGCAACAAAACAAAAACGCTCTAAGATAGATAATATAAAGATTGAGCCAAAGAAGGCTAACCAAGTTCAATCCATAACATTGTATGTTACTATTTTTGCTGCTTTTCTTATCATCATCGTATATTTTATCTTCATCGTATATTTTATCCTCATCGTATATTTTTTATCTTCACTTGTGCATTGTTCGATTCGTAGGGCCGATGACATAGATGTGCGATGTCGACCGAAGAGCTTGGTTGGACTGATATCAAAACTTGGGCCGAATAAGAGAAAGGCAGTAATTGATATTGGTTTTGGTGGTTTGCTCGAGTTGAGATTGACAAAACTACCATTGGACATCATCCCTTTATTTATCAGGCACTTTAATGCGGCCGCCCACATGTTCAAGGCACAGGAGGTGAAGTTTGTGTTGTCGAAGCAAGATGTCCATGATATATTTGGATTGCCAATGGGGGATCGCAGGGTTGAAATTGTACCAACTGGACATAATACTTTGTCTTCCCAGGATACGATGAAAGGTGATTTCCGAAAAGAGTTTGGGGTGGAAGGGAACAAATCAGTGTCGGTGCATCGGTTAAACAGAGAATTAGTTGGCATGGATGACGACCACATGGATGACGACAAGATAGAATCGTTCAAGTGGCTGTTTGTGCTCTATGCGATGTTGGTATATCTTGCGCCAACATCAAACCATACAGTTGACTTTACACTCCTAAAAGCTGTACAAAACACGTCAACTATCCGACAACATGACTGGTGCGAGTATGTTTTTTCTCGACTAACGTCAGCCGTAGATGCATGCAAGAAAGGCAACCGTACACTTCGTGGCTGTATTATTGTGTTAATCATGGCATACTTCCATAGAATGTCTTTCCAAGGGAAATCGTCTCCGTCCGATGTCCCTCTCATAAAGCATTGGACTGACATTTTGATACGGGAGAGGGCGAATGGGGAGATGAGGGCGGGTTCGTTGGGGAATGGGAAATACATTGCGGATGTATACCCTGTCTGCCAGAATCAACCATCGAAAGGAATACAGAGTATGTTCTACCCTAACTTATACTTTTTTTTGTGAATATGTAATTATATAGTCAACTAAGGATTCAGATTGATACCGTGTAATTTGTTAGGTTTCCGACACGGTGAGGGATCTCCAGAGCCAGGAGTAAGTACTATGAAAGGTCAAAAAAATTACATGGAACTCCCGGATGGATTTGAAACCGATGATGCAATACGAGCCAGGGCAGTTGATGTAATGATTTCTAGTCTCTTTAATATGTTATACTCTTTTATTGTATTTCTATTTGCATAGTTATCATTCTACTGGATGTCTTAAGCTACTGTAAGCTGGTCACTGGCCTAGAATTGTTATTACTTTGTTTATGACCCTCTTACCCACTTGTCACCTTCAGTTATTTTATAGTTTTGATCTAGTTATTTTGTAGGTGTCATTTGGTTATCCTAACACCTGAAACTATTTTAGTGTATTTCAACCTGCATAATTATACTAATTAATTGCCAGTTATTGTGAAGTGACTACACAGCTATTGTAATTAACAATGTGGTTATTGTATAGCCAAACGAAGTTCTCTACCAAGTTATCTTATAGTACTGATTTAATTATTTGATAGTAATCTGTTGGTTATTCTAATCCACTTATTAAAGTAGTATTATTTTCCCTAACAATATTGTATATATGCTAGTTTCTCTACCATTTTTTTATATACTTATCATCTGTTTTATATTTTTAATGTAGTTATTTTGTAGTAGTCATTTGGTTATCCTAACGCTTAAATTTGGTTACTCTATTCACACCTGTTTAATTATCCCAAGTACTTTAAAAATATAATTACACTAATCAATTAATTGTTAGTTATTGTGAAGTGTCTACGCAGTTATTGTAATTAAGAAATGTAGTTACTGTATAACCAAACGAAGTTGTCTACCAAATTATTTTATTGTATTTATTTAATTTAATTATTTGATAGTAATCTGTTTGTTATTCTATTCTACTCATTAAAGTATTATTGTAATTAACAATATTGTATATATGTTAATTTCTCTACCATTTTCTATATACCTATCACCTGTTTTATATTTTTAATTTAGTTATTCTATAGTAGTCGATTGGTTATTCTAATGCTTAAATTAGGTTATTGTATTCACACCTGTTTAATTAACCCAAGTACTTAAAAAATATAATTATAACTGTGAACTTTCTTAAGTTATTTTATAGGATTGATTTGGATATTTTAAAGTAATCAGTTGGTTATTCTAACACCAACTAAGGTCTTTCTTCCCAAAGTTATACTAACGCCCAAATGTGGTTAGAATATTCTTATCTCTAACTATATGGTATTTATTTTCACCATTTGCAGTCCTTTCAAGCACATTGCTTGATCATGAAGAGCGACATTGATCTTTTTTATCATAGATACAAACAATGGAAGGATGCAATGTTAGCTGAGATAGGGCAAGATGGTAGCAATGATGCTTCTCAGTTGTCTTCTATACTATCCCAGACCCCCGAGTTCATGGACGAGAAGAATTCTGCTTTCCTTCGCTATTTTGATTATGTTAGCGAGAAAGCAGAAGAACTCAGACAGGCTGGAGACAGTCTCCCATCATTTGATACATTTCGTAAGGAGATGGAGATGCGGGAGGTTAGGGAGGATGTGCGTGGGGAGGGGGGAAGTGACAATGCTGGTACGTCTGTACTACAGATGGTGGAGAATAGTGGAAACTTTGTTACATTAAACGATGTCATATCTCGCACCTTGACGAATGCATTCTCGGGTGAATCAATTCATAGCAAGTGTAGGATAGATTTGTATCTTTTGCAT
The DNA here is from genome assembly GCA_958450325.1 of Agrostemma githago. Classification (NCBI taxonomy): domain Eukaryota; kingdom Viridiplantae; phylum Streptophyta; class Magnoliopsida; order Caryophyllales; family Caryophyllaceae; genus Agrostemma; species Agrostemma githago. The sequence goes on from OY288240.1 coordinate 62,452,444, forward strand.
TCGACCATTATACCTAAGTATGAGGGTATCATTCGCGATGATCTAGGGTGTAGTATAGACTGCAGGCCAGTTGATGTTTTTCAGCTTGGTGTGTCTAAGTTCTTCTATGACTACAAGGACTTGTTATCCCCAATTGTAAAGCTTAGAAAGGATGTCCTTGATTATTGCTTTGTTAATGACACTGAAGAGCTCCGAGACGGGTAAGAATTAAATATGCAAATTTATTGAACACCATATTTGATTATGGCAACACGTACTGACCATTATTGTGTTTCCTTACTCATTATCTTGTGGTAGAGAGGATCTGTGTGCCTACTCAGATTTTAACATGCTCACTCGAAATTGCATAGTTTCACTGTCTCCTATGACAATGATTGTCACTTCAGTTATTGACTGTTGGGCCTGCTTATTAAATAACATGGTGTATAGGGCTGGCAAAGATTTTACCACTTCAAGACTCTTTTTGTGGACTGCTCATTCGGTATAAGCCTTTTAATCCTTAATTAATGTACCTACCTTTTTTTAATATGTATAATTGTATAGAATAAAGTGGTGGATTTTTCGATCGCTTAATTTGTTCCCATTTTTGTTTTACAGGACCCTTTGAAGAATCTAATTAATGCACCACGTGTTCAGCAAGCGTCCTTTACCGAGCCTGTTTCGTGTGCATGGGATAACTTTATAAAATGCACACCCCATTCGGTTAACCTGAATGCTGTGGTAATTATTCTTTGTTATTACTATTATATGTGGCATTCCTATGACTACTTTGTTACTTTACACCCACATTTTTTTAATGTCAGGTTTTCTTCCCTCTGCATCTCGGGGATCATTTTTTCTGCGTCGTTATCAACTTCTTGAAGAAAACGGTCGACTATCTCGACAATCCTATATACGATGATTTTGACACCAGTGCATTTAGGTTGTGTGCAGAAGTCGTTGTACGTATTTCTCCTTATTACCTTTATCTTTTATCGTGTTATAAGTCTCTTTATCGATTTTGCATGATGTTGATGTCTTTGATATAGATGTCTTAGTAATTTATTGTAGGTTGACCTTTTTGGCAAGTATCTAGTAAAGAATGGATTTGAGAAAGGTCGGGATGTTGCTCAATTTCGTTTTGTCAATGTCTCTTTTCCGTGGAAGTCCGATGCCCCGCAGAATATGGACTGTGGTGTTTTTGTGATGCTCCACATGATGTTTTATGTGGGTGATGTATTTTCTTGGGAACTTGGCGATCCACTGAAGAGGATATTGTACCGAGCTGAAATAGCCGCCATTCTACTCCTAGCAGACATCAACAAACTTAGGGAACAACTGCTTACAAACGTGGGAGAATGGACTAAAACAAAAGCATCGTTGTTGCCTGTTTTGGTTGAAAAACGTAGGCAGTCATTGTTGGATGCCAAGTACAGTCCAAGATCATCAAAAAAACTGGTGGACCGTTCTGGCGGGGATTGTAGTGGTGGAATTATTAGTTCTTCACGAGGGATTAAACGCACAGGATCGGATGGTCTAGGTTGCTCACTTGATTGTGGGGAGCCTGACCCATCTTTAGTTGTAGCATCAAAGATTATGATGGCAAATAAAAGGTTTACTAACCATATGCCCAGGTTGAAGAAACAGGTTCTTGATTATTGCCTCTTAGACGACTACAAGTTTGACAATACGTACGTTCATCCTTCTTTTGTTATATCATTAATCATCATCCCAGTTATTGCATAGTGTATACATGGTTATTCTAACGCAATCTTATGGTTATTGCATTTCTTAGTATCATTTAACTTCTTTCTAAGTACTCACAGTTATTGCATTCTGCATCTTCATTTATTTTAATGCACTTTTTTTGTTATTATATTTCTTATACTCTTATTTATAATGTCACTCTTATCATTCAAATTAGTCATCACTTCCAGTTAATCCATTGTGTACATTCAGTTATTCTAATGTAATCATTTTCCATAAAGTCCATTTTTATGTAGTTATCTCCCGAATTTATTTCCATGTAATTGTTTTTCAGTGAGACGGTGTTCCGTGTTGGAACAACCTTCATGGATAAGAATGATGTCCTTTCGATGAGGCCAGAAGTGCCCACTAGTGTTAATGTTATCGAATGTTGGACGATGGTACTGAATCACATGGTCTTGGTTGAAGAGGTGGACGGTGAAACACCATCAATGGTGTTCTTTGGGACGTCTCACATGGTAGTTTTAATTATGGTTATCATACTCATATAAGCTCTTGAATTGTCAGAATGATGTTTTACTGTGCATCCTTTTATAATAGGCTATTCTTGAAGATATGTTGGAGAATGACGATGGGGGTTCCCAGACTCGAGAGACGACCAAGTTAATCAAGGGTTGGGACTTGTACCTATCAAATCTCACCAACAGTGAACTGGATGTGGAGTTGATCTTCTTGCCATTATGCATAGAATCGCACTACTTCTGTATATGCGTAAACACCTTAAGTAAAGCAATCGAGGTGTTGGATAATAAGATCTACAAGAAGGACTGGACAGTCACAAAGTGCTACAAACTGGTGGAAAGTGCGGTAAGTCTTTCCAATTCCCATTACTAAAATTGTAAGCTTATATACTTATCCACTGCTTCATATTTTTAATTAAGTTATTCTGTAGTAGCCGGTTGGTTATTCTAACGCTTAAATTAGGTTATTGTATTCAAACCTGTTTAATCATCCCAAATACTTAAAAATAATAATGATACTAGTTAATTGTCAGTTATTTTGAAGCGTCTATGCAGTTATTGCAATTAACAAATGTAGTTATTGTATGACAAAATGAAGTTATCTACCAATTTATTTTATAGTATTTATTTAATTACTTGATAGTAATCTGTTGGTTATTCTAAACAACTTATTAAAGTAGTATTATTGCCTTTAACAATTTTGTATATATGCTAAGTTCTCTACAATTTCTTATATACTTATCCCCTGTTTTATATTTTCAAATTTAGTTATTCTGTAGTAGTCGGTTGGTTATTCTAACACTTAAATTAGGTTATTGTATTCTAATCTGTTTAATTATTATATAATTAAAATTGTAAGCTTCAAGTTTAAGAATTCCAACCATGAATATAGTAATAATAAGTGGATATGTTTGTTGTAGGTGAGCTTTTTGGTTGATTTCTTCGATTCAAGGAAGTTGGAGGAGATTGCATGTACTTTTTCTGCATTCCCGATAAAGCAAGTTGAATTTAGTTGGAGAAAACCCGAGCTCAACAACCCAGAATCTGGTTTTTTCGTGATGTATCACATGTTGATGTACGAGGGAAAGAATTTCCCTTCTTTTATTGACAAGAAAGTTAACCGGATTGCTCTATGGATTGAGATGGCGAGTATCATGCTTATGTCAGATGTAAACGAGTCGAGGACTTCACTTGTGCAATATGTCAACTTGTTCACAGATAATATAGGTGCTATAAAAGAAGCGGTCTTGAAAAACCGCAAGAGGAAATTCGCAAGAGGTCAGGAGAAGGCACCACAGGACAAAGGAATGAAGGTTAAGCACCCGAAGATAAAGGGAAAAACGGCTAAAGTGATTCGAAAGTGACGGGGGAGGATATTTTCTTACCGACTGAACCTTCAAGAAAATTTAGATTTCGTCATTCTGCCTTACATATCTGTCTTTTGCTAAATATTTGATTAAGTGCGATGATCAACTATTATATTATTTGATAGTAGTTATTATATACTACATTAGTAGTTATTATATCTTGTTCCATGATTTACCGTGTGTTAACTGATTATGTTTTTTCCATCTTCACTGCACAATTATTGTAGTACAATATTGCAGTTATTTTATATTAGGAAAATAGTTATTCTAAACTCGTACATTGATTATTATATTTAACTCATTTACGTCAAGCACCAATTATCTTTTTATTGTTTCGTCTTAAATATATACAAAAACGACAAGTTACTAAATATACTTATGAATGATGCAAGCAACAATAGCAACAATTGGAATTATACATTACATGTAGTAATGTGTCCATCCCGAATACAGTCGTATCGATGCATTTTTCGTAAGATTTGGATTTAATTATGTAATACAACTGTAGTTGTGTAGTTTCCATGGAAAATACTTTTGAAAGTACGACCAATTATTGTGTTATACAATGGTAGTTATTATATTCTACATCAGTAGTTACTGTATTATACGACGGTAGTTATTTTATAGTAGAAAAACGGTTATTCTAACCCCGTACACCGATTATTATATTTAACTCCGTACGTAAGCGCCAGCTATTTTTTCATTGATTACCTCTAACAGACAAAAACAATATTGTCATTAATCAACTTAATGCACCTCAAAACATGAATGCAATCAATGAAAAAATGACCTACTAAATTTTATTCGCATCACAAAAACAATCTTACCCATCCTCCAAAACGTCTTTCTCATTTTCATCAACTAAAGAGTCATCGACATACGGGTTGGGGCAGTTTCTCTTGTCGTGATTTGCCATTTGTTTGCAATTGTTGCAAAGTCTCTTTGGTTTCTTAGCCTTCTCAATTGATTGGTTCTTCTTGGATATAAGTCTTTTTCCACTGCCTTTGTTTCTTGAAGGATTACGTGGACGAACCTCAATCTCTGTTGACGTAGAACAGCCCAACAACAACTCTATCTCCTTCTCCTTGGATAATACAACTTCCTTTGGTGCAATCTTTTTCCTGTACTGTTGCAGTATGTCTGTGAGCTCATAGGTATGAATTTCGGGCATCGTTGTGAGGACACTAATTGTTGCATAGAATTCAGACCATAGCTTCGACAAACCCAACTTCCTAACATCAGTAACATCGAAATCCTGCACAAGTGTCCCATCCAAATGATGTCTTGGTCTTCGATATGATTTCTTTGTCCACCGCTCTAGGATGTACGGTTCAGAAATTTGTTGCACCCGCTTACCTGATAGATGCAAAATAATGTGCCTGCAAAGAATTCCTTTCATCTCAAAGAGCTTGCAGGTACATGTCGTCTCATATGTGTCGGCATTATGGGTAACCTGTATTGAATAGCAGTTCATTCAAATATTCTCTACATGTATAAGGACCAATTTAGACGTATTTGGAAATGAAATCAAATAATAACCATTAAAAAGCGTTGAAATAATCAACGTTACGCTATAAAATAACTGCCAGGACACCATATATAGTTTACCTGGAATGTCGTCTGTTTCATTGAATCTTTGACCTCGACATACTCTATACTCTCGGCTAACCTGAAACCACCCACACAACATGAACAAATAGACTCTTTAGCCTCCTCTTGGAACTCGTAAAATAGGGCATGTGTGTAGATCTTAGAAGCGTGTTTTTCAAGCCCTATTGGTGTGACGGATTGCGGTAATGAGTTGTCACTTGCGTTATCAAGTGATTTCTGATTGTGACGTTGCTGGTCCATAGCAGATTGAAAACGCATCCAAAACTCAACTAGCGTACCATTCACACTCTCGAACCGCTTGGAAAAACTGTTCTCGCTCTCGAACCGTTGTGTCGTCCTTAAAATACAACCCAATTTCAGATCCCTCGAGTAGGCAGGTATCCATTTCTTCCTAATACTATAGATATCTGTTAACCAGGTGTTGCTCTCCAATTCGAAGTCCTCAATCACTCGACACCATTTCTCTTCAAATTCTGACGGCTCTAAGTCAATATCCCATACAATATTTGCAAGGCGATCAACGAAGTCCGTATCCCTACAAATTGTGGAACCGACTTTATCAGTTAGCTTAAGCATGATATGCCACATACAATTCCGATGTGTTGCTTCCTTGAATTTATTCTCCACAGAATTTTTAATGGCAGCATCTTGGTCAGTAATAATGCACTGAGGTTCTTTTCCCCCCATAAAATCCAAGAATTTCTCGAATACCCAATCGAACGCGAGGTCATCCTCATGAGACAACAAAGCAGCACCAAAAGTAACAAACTTTTTATGGTTGTCCACGCCGGTAAAGGGAGTGAAAACCATTAAGTACTTGTTAGTACCGTAAGTCGGGTCAAAGGAGATGGTGTCCCCGAATATGGAATAGTTGTTCCTGGCTTGTGCATCTGCCCAAAATACTCTACACAAGCAATTCTGACGATCAAGTTGATATGCAAAGTAAAACCCATCTTGTGTCTCCGAAAGATTTTTAAGGTAATTTATGAATAACTGAGCGTCTTGGAGACCTATAAAACACTTAATATCTCTTTTGAAATTCTTCAAATCTGTGAGGGTGGCACCAATATTAGCATAACCATTGGACTGCTCTTTCAGTATCCTAAATGTCTTTGTAGCATCAATATTCAGCCTACAATTATTCACAATGGTCTGCTTGTGATAAAGGGTAAGGTGTCTATAAACCTTCTCAAACTCTTGATTCTGGATGGCACAAAGTGGGTGATTATGGACTTCGTTGAATTGATCCACCTTATACCCTCCTAGCACATAAGAAAACTTTATGCTTGCTTGGCAGCCTGTCCTGGTTAACTTCGTCTTCTTCCCTTCTATTTTTTGTTGCCCTTTTTTCTTCTTTTTTTCACTATCATCGTCGTTGTCAATCATCATCAACTTGTTACTTTTAGCCTTGAATCCTTGTTTGTTGCAAACAACATATTTGTTTTGTATGACCCCATCATGGAACGTATCCCGGTTGTGTTTCCTAGGAGTAAAACCACAAGCTTTCGCGTAAACATCGTAAAACTCGAACGCATGGGGTAAACTTCCAAATACTTGCCCAATTCTGGGCTTGAATTCAGCTGGAACTTCTCTAACCTATTCCTCATTGCCATCTGTAGTGTAACTCAATAAAAGCGTTCCACTGTAGTTAATGTGCTCTTGTGCAGATGACATTATATATTTGCCTGCCATTCAAAAATCGACAACATAAAATAAGTCTATTTGTCTAGATAACATAAATTTTCGTTATTACATAGTAACCTAGTAGTAACTATAACTGCAGAAGTTATATAATACAAATACAGTAAACTAGTATTTCGGAAATAATTATGTTAACTAACAAGACATTGTTTCATATTATAGTAGTCGAGTAGTTATTCTATGGTACGACAACAATTATTCTAAATTGTAACATTGATTATAGTTACGCAGTTTGTGTAAAAGTATATTTGACGGTTATTCTATAGTTACGCAATTATTCTACTATAAAATAACAATTATTCTACAGTACAGTAACAATTATTCTAACAATAATGTACTGCAGTTGATACAAGTTTAAGAATTTATCTTTCAAAACAGTAGGGACAAGTAAAACTACTGTTATTGATACGTTATCATTATCTACACTATCGAAACAGTACTTATCCCATTAAACTGTTTCAGAATTCACTATTTCGTTAATTCACTATTTTGATGAAAGTTGGTTCGACAAATTGCGGCAAACAATCGAATTGAAATTGGATTAATTGAAATCGGATTTTAAATACTGAATTAATGAAATAGTGATTTTAAATTTTGTTTGAAATTGGATTTTAATTTTTGGATTGAAATTGGTTTTTAAATAGTAAAATTTAAACGACTGAAATTGAATTTTAAATTATGACAATTAAATTCCGTCCAACTATTAGTTACTCTAACAATTATTCTATATTACAATGACAATTATTACACTGTACAGTAACAATTATTCTAAAGTACACTAACAATTATTCTAAGCTAAACTATACATTAAACGAAATTGAAGTAACTCCATCTCCACAATAGTACGTACAATAACGAAATTGAACAAGAATATAGTACAATAATGCAATTGATTAAACTATACAATAACGACAATAAACCAAATTGTATAATTTCGAGCGTTGTATAAATTCCAATTTCGAGCGTTGAATTAACTATAATTTCGAGCGTTGAAAATTCGAGCGTTCAACTCAAAACATTAAACGAAACACATCATCAGGAAATCTAAGTACAAAAATTGAAACGATGTGAACGAAATAACAGTTTTAGCATAATTTAATTTTGGAAAAACACAAATTGAAACGAGAATAACTCCGAATCGCACTGAAATTTTGGAAAAAATCTATTTCAAATCGGAATAATTTCTAAGTTAACTGAAACTTCGATAAAAATCGATTTTAAAATGAACTAATTTCGAATTATACTGAAATTTTGGGAAAAAATCTAATTGAAAGTCAAATAATTTCGAGCCTTGAAATAGAAACAAATAAGCGTTTAGATTGAAATTGGAATTTCAATTTCGAGCGTTGAAACTTAAGTTGAAATTTCATCCAGCTATTCTGACAAATATTCTATTGTACAACATCAATTACTCTATAGTGTAATAAAAATTATTCTATAGTACAATAACAATTATTTTAAACTATCCTATTTCGAATCGGAATAATTTCGGATTGAACTGATATTTTTCGGAGTAAATCAAATTCCAATTGGAATAATTTCAAATTGAACTGAAAGTTTAGAAAAAATCGAATTGAAAGTGGAATAATTTCGAGCGTTGAAACTAAAATTGAAACTTCATCCAACTACTCTGACAATTATTCTATAGTTCAACATTAATTACTCTATTGCACAATAACAATTACTCTATAGTATATTAACAATTATTCTAAACTAAACTAAATAATAACGAAATTGAACAAAAATACAATAAAGAAATTGAACCAACCGTTCAATTATAACAGTAAAGGAAAGTCTACAATAACAACAATATTTTGTTCAATTCTTCTTAAATTTGACGGAATTGAAACAACGATAATTGCATCCGCACTACATATATAAACGTATATAGATTGATAATTAATTGTTGAACAAAATTTATATAACGTCAACTCGAAATAAAAAAAGATAACGAAATAGAATGAAAAAAACGAAATACCTTACGTAGTTCAAAGACCAGAAATTGAGGACACTGTCGCAATTGGCTCAAATTGACGATACGTGGATGGAATTTCACGTACTGTGAAAGTTGGGTTGGCTAATTTTTTTTTTTGTGATTTTGGGGAGATAAGCGTATACAGGATTTGAGAAATATTTGTGTATCAAGTGATGTGTAACTGTTAAGGAAGGTGGATCTTTTTTTTTTCTTTAATATAGAAAGCATCCAATCTCAGCCATTCATCTCATCAAAATCAAAGGCCACAAATGAAAGGTAAATTGTATGAGATTTGAGAAATGTAGGCGATCCTGCCTCTCTCTCTATATATATATATATAAATGGGATCAAGGAAGTTGGTGGTGGATTGGGAAGTTGGGAAGTTATGTCTGTGTCCATTGATCATGGGTTAAATGGATGGCTTAGATAGATGGTGTGTTGTATTAAAAAAAAAGCAAGTTCACTTAGTGTAGACACCCGCATTTTGACTGCCAGGTGTCTATGGTAGTTTCCAAAAAACACCCGATGATGATCGGACTCTAACATGTTCTAACGCGCTCGGATACTGGCTCGAAATCAATAATGTCCGGCATGGGCTTTTAACGGGATACAAATCTCACAAAACCAACCTCAAATTCAGGCCCAGTGGGTCGTTCCGAGCAAAATGAGACTAATTTGGGTCAAAACCGACACCAAAAATAATTCCCGTCTTTTAGCGACCGGGTCAAAACCCGGTCAAGACAAACCCGGCACAAAAAGCGACCTGATATGTTTGAAATCAGCCAAATCAATCCAAATTAATGCCAAATCAATCACAATCAATCAAGAGCAAATCAAAGCAATCACGCCCAAAATAGCCCGAGTGGAGCCTCACAAAAATGGTCCAGGTGCATCCGCGAGGGCACTCGACCGAGTGCACCCGCGCCACTCGGTCGAGTGACCCATGTGTCGGGGCTCCCTATAAATACCCGTCAACATTTGACACAAACACAACTTTGGAACACTTTTCACCCTTCAAAAATTCAGCCAACCTTGCACTCATCTTACACCCTACACTTTGCAACACCATTCTCGACATCACAATACACACGAAACCGAGCCATACATACACACCATCAACTCCTCCTACATATCTCGACGTTCCCGTGCCATTGCCGCCGTTTGACGAACCGTATCCCGAGAAGCAAGAACATGTAGGTTGAGGGTGTGACAATTCAACACCGACTTTTCCTTCTTCATCCTTTTTCTCGATCTTTTATGTATATTTATATTTATGCTTATAGTATTATATCTAGTCGATAGTAACGACATTACTAACATCTAACATTTATTTCTTGCATCTAACATCTAACGCTAACATTTTACTTATCGCATTTTAATCATCGTTATTATATTTTACTATAATATCGTATGTACCGTGTATATATATAATAATATCAAAACTCGGATCCGAACTCGTTTGACTACGATGATCATTTTTTTAAGGTTCGTTTATTAACACGATCCCGATCATTCGTAGTTGAACGCATATGAATCCATTTCAAAGATTAGTACGGAACCCGTTGACACGAAAATCGACATCACCTAATCCGTAAGGATTAATATCGATGTCGTGACGTAGAAGGACGCAATTTCATCACTAATCAAATTTCTAAAACTAACGACAACTCCTTTTACAAAAATCCGATAACGGTATTATAATCATATAAGACATGATTATAATACCGGCAAACCGAACTAAATCTAAATTCGTCGATATTTTTATTTAATTCGGCCAACCCTCGATTTAAAACGCATAAAATCACACGAGTCATAACTCGTACAGGTGCCACTCGGCCGAGTATACCTGTTACTCGACCGAGTAGCACCCCAAATCGTGGGCAGAAACCTTTTTTAAGGACACACTCGACCGAGTCAGCCCCGACTCGATCGCGTGGGTCCTGTAGCCCAGAAAACCGAGAGATCTTTTTATAGCATCCGAGCCTCGTCTTTTTAAAAGCGACCTAGTCGACACGTGTAAAGTCAATCACGTGATCTCCTTTTCAAAATACATGCATATCATCGCACATAAACAACTTTGATCGACGGTCTCACTATTAATCTTGCGTTGACGACTCCGTAGTCGCATCCAACGCATAATTAATTTAGGCTCCAATTTACCGACATGATAAGTTGGGACAAGGCATCGGGATTTGGGATCGGGCTAGCACCACGCCTAGGTCCTATATCCCCGTCCTTCGATTAATACATAAAACAATACGTATTTAATTGAAGTTCGTCCACCTACGCAAATTCACGGTCTAGTTTATACACGGGTCCGTTTCTAACTATTTCTTATCATTTTGGCTATATATATTTCGATTATTCTACTTTTATTGCTCGTTGTATTGTGAATTCCGGGTTGTATTCCGCCCGTGTAATTTGTAACCGATTTATTATTGCTTTGCTTTATTTATTTACGTTTTACCGTTTATAAATGAACCCTCGCATGCTAAATCACTTCGACAATAAATTAGATGCATTAAAATGACGTAGCTCACAGTTAATTCGCATGCTTAGCTAAAACGCTGTTTGCATATCATTTCACCGAATCACTAACGCGCATATTAGAAAGTCAAACGATGTCTTAGTAGAGGCCGCTATGTGCGGGCGGGGTTGGGTGTCCTTAGTGGGCTTCCCAACACGTACCCTCACCCCTTACTCAGAACCTCGGTTTCCGGATGCCCGAAACCGTTGGCGCACGAGAGTCATTCTTTACACGATTACCGGTATAGATGGTATCGGTATCGCAATGCAAAGGGACGAGCCCAATAAACTCTGAAACCGAGATGGGCCACACTTTGTGTATGGTCCATAGCGATATAGAGTGGGCTCGAATGGTTCCGAATAACCATAAAATTCGGTGGCGACTACGTTTCGACTTAAATTTCAATTCGATCCATTCTCATATGGAGGTGCATTCGCCTACCCAAAACCCGCGCGTGGCCGCGTCGGGGTGGACCTACGTCATGTCCACAATTTGGCGACTCCGCTGGGGATTAACCGATGAGTGCCTAACCATCGGCATCCTCAGGGTGAGACTCGAATAGAAATCGTTTGACAAATACAATATGCGTTTTAGTTTTACGGTTCATGCATAACCCCATATTTTCCCGGGCCGGTACTGGTGACCGACGTCCCACTATACCACGATGTATTCCGCCTTGGATACGTTAAAGGTGTTCATAGTCGATTCGTATGGACTTTGCGGCATGTTCTAAGCTCAACTCGACTTAGGAAGACCGTCCTGTTTCTCGTCTAGACTATGAACACGGGTATAGACCCTCTGTAGACCGACCGAGACTTAGTGTAAAGCATACATGGCGTCGTTATAATGCTTGCGTGACTATGTGCTGCTTGGTTTCCGTGTCGTTTTTCAAAAACCGTCATTTTCAAAAACGCATCTTTTCAAAATATATTCAAATTTCAAAACCTGGGACACATACCGAATTTAGTACTTATGATTTTACTCAAAACAGCCCACTTTAGCCGGTATGCTGCCCAATTCAAAACTTGAAAATATTTTCGAACTTTCAAAATCGAGGCCTGATGTATTTTCCGATTTTCTTGAAAAAAAATCGGGCCTTTCCCCGAGCTTTCTCGGACTTTCCAAAAATAATCATTTTCAAAACTTTCCTCTATCTTAGGACCTTCCCGTATTTAGCAGTGTCGGGTCACGTCATAAGTAGTCGAGGTCTCTAGCGTCGAAACTCTGTCGATCTTACATCACGAGTTTCCTCCCTATCCCAGTCCGCCTTATTAGACTAAGGCAAGGCCCACCTACGTAGGACATACTTCTACAAAGGAGGGCCCGTCTACACATTTGAGTCCAAAGTCTGGGGACGTCTCACGTCGACCTTCCTTCAAACAAGATTCGGCCCACTCGTCGAATCCTAAGGAAAGCCCGTCATCCACGAGTCACCCGTCTAAGAGTCTCTTTCAAGTTGTTTTAGTCTTTTCCCTGCTCGGGATGTACTATTTCGGTCCCAAGGTCTGGGTTCAGTTTCTGATTACGCGGTGTTCTTACAGACAGGCCACCGGCAACCAGGCACACTCTCAGGATGGAAGCTACTTTAGGCAGTCTGAAAACCTCTGTGGACGCCATGGTCGGCAAACAGGCCGAGATCGAAGCCCAACTGAATGAGATGAGGGCTGGGCAGATTGCTATCATCACTCGTCTGGCTACAGTGGAGCAAAGGACTCCAAATACTGGGGTCACGGAACCCCTAGCTGAACTAGTTAGCTCGGTTCGCCGATTGGAAGAGCAAGTCCACCTGACTGGAAGTAACAATATTCACCGGGAAAACAGTCGGGAGTACTCGCCGGTAAGTGACAAACTGCCCGCAAACCTGAATCTCACGGGCTTACCCATGTTCGAAGGGACTGAAGACCCGTTACTACATGTACGGGCCTTCAAGGAGTTCATGGCTATTAAGGGAGTGGACTCTTCCATGTTCAAAAACCTCTTTGCTGCATTTCTAGAGAAACACCCAAAGGCCTGGTACAACAGGCTAGATCCCAAGAAGTTCTCGACATGGGATGATGTGGCTACGGAATTTGCTCGGAACTATGCTAACAACACCGAGATCCAGACCACAATGCGGTCTCTAGAGGTTATGGCCCAAGAACCTAAGGAGGGCTTTACCAAATACCTCCAACGTTGGAGGGCCGAAAGTGTGAAGCTGGTCGATAAGCCCAGTGAGAAGACTTTAGTGGAGGCTTTTGTCAAGAACCTTCTCCCCTCTTACCGGGTCCACCTCCGGTATGCTGTTTTACCCAACTTCACCACCCTTACTGAAATGGGCATGAGGATTGAAGACGATCTAAGACTAGAGAGCCTGACTAAGGCCCCTAGCAAGGGATATCAAGGAGCCTCCTCATCCACTACCAAGCCTCCGGCCGCAACCCGAAGCATCTTCGACACGGTTAATCTTTTGGATGCCTCATCCAAAAGGACTACCCCTCCTAGGGTATTCACTGATATAGGGACTACCTATACATATGCCTTACAAAGGCTATCTTCCAAAGGCCTGATCCAATCGATAGGCCCAATTCCTGAAGTCCCAGTTGAAAAACGCACCAAAGGCTACAATGCCCAAGCCTATTGCCAATATCATCGGGGCAATGGGCATGATACCGAGAAATGTTGGAAGCTGAAGCATCTGATTCAGGATTTAATTGAGAGCGGGAAAATACCGTTGCCCGGGGACAAGCCAAGCAACAAGGACAACCCCTTTAGCTCTCATGCTATCTTCACCGGTGAAGTGATCGACTGTTCTCACCTTATCTCTCCTTTCATCCCACAAATCAATGGAATCTGGTTCGATGATGAGGAAGATGTGTACCTCACCAAAGGGGAAACTGTCCCTATCACTCCCGAAGAAATCCGGAAGGCTAAGTCAAAGGCCTTAGCCAGTAACCACCTCACCACCACCGGTCGTCCTTATTCAGCCACTAGCTCTAAGGACATCTCAGTCCCGGTAACCGTCACTGAACTTGCCAGGACGGAAGAAGCCATCGAAGAGCCAAGTACCGATACGGCTCTTGTCAAACAATTGAAGAGAACCCGAGTTGACCTCACCATATGGCAACTCTTGGTTAGCTCACAAGAACACCGAGAGGCACTTACAAAACCTCTCGATCAGATTAAGGTCGACTCCCAGGTTACCCCTACTGAAATGGTAGCCACTATCCTGCCCTACCTCAAGGGCAAGTCCAAATAAGAAGGCCCGTTAGTCACCTTCTCGGATGCCGACCTACCACCGTTCGGGGCCTCTCACAATCTGGCTCTATATATCACGGTAATTTGCCGGGGTAAGTACCTACCAATGACCCTAGTCGACGACGGGTCTGCTGTGAATGTCCTCCCTCTAAGGACCGCCAAAGCCCTCGGTATCACCGAGGCCGACTACATACTAACCGCCCACACTATCCAAGCTTTCGATGGAAGCCCAAAGGCGGTTTCCGGGGCCGTTAAATTAGCAATTACAACGGGTCCAATTGAAAAGGAGCTAGAGTTCCAGGTGATCGATGTCACCTCCTCTTTCAATCTACTCCTGGGAAGGCCTTGGATTCATGCTGTAAAAGCGGTGTCTTCTACTCTTCACCGAAAGATTAAAATGCCTTTGCAAGACGACATCATCACCCTAGATGCAACCCCTATGACTGTGGCTAGCTATAACGCCACGGACCGCACCGACTTATGGGGATTCGATTTTGTGGGGATGATTGAAGAAGAGTACCTTTTCAGGCCCTATTTCTGTAATCCCCTAAAAATTCTAGCGCGATACAGTGGCGGAAACACTGTAGAGTCGGGATTAAAACACACAGAATGTAACACCCTTGATTTTATAAATTAAAATTATGTTCGTATTTTTTTTGTTTTACGATTTAACTCGTAATTCTTAAAATTATTATCAAACGAATTTATCGTTTAATCGATTCAAACTCCTAAAATTCTATTTGTCTCGTAAACTCTTATTTAAAACATATTTTTATTTCTCTTTCGATCTATTTTAGACGTTTAATTTGATTCTTATAAAAAGTCTATTTCGACGATTTAAATTCTAAAATTCTTTTACTTATTTATATTTATTTAAGCTCGAATTTCTATTTTCGGCTTGAAACTCATTCATTTTAAAGTTTCGTCAAATTATTTATTACTTTTCCTCGAGAAATCAATTTAATTCAATTTATCAAAGATTTATTATTTATCGGGAAATACTATTTCGTCATCTAATTATTTATTTCAATCATTTCCGTTTTCGTCTCGAGTACTTTATTTACTCGTTTTATTTGACGTTCCGATTATTTATCAATTTTATTAACTCGTTTTAACCCGATTCATTTAATCAATCGGCTTTCCTTATTTTTTTTAGTGGACCTCATACACTAATTCATTTCTTTTTTTTGTTTTCCTTCTGTACAGTGTCCACCGCTTGAACCCTCCCTTTTCCTTTATTTACATACCTTGTTTGGCATTCATTCATCCTCCAAAAACCGCTTCATTCGTCCTCCATTCTTTTCGTTTTCTTCTCCTTCTCTCCTTCGCATCTCCTCGTATCCGCTCCCCTGCCTCTTTCTTTTCTCCTTCATTTTTGCGTTCACCCATCTTCTTCTCGCTCGACTGGTCTTGCTGCTATTTCTGTGTCTTCACCTGCTGCTGTTGTTGTTTTGCTGTTGTTAACCGACTTTCTATCTAATTCAGGTATTCGTCCTCCTGCCTTTTCTTCCTCGTCTCTCCTCTCTCTGTTTTCCTCCTTTCGCTCCCTTCTTATGTTGTCATTTGAATTCAATTACTATTGATTCTATTCTGTTAGTTCCGTTCGGCTGCTTGTTTCGTCGTCATCTTCTTGCTATATTGTTGTCTCGTTGAAGTTTCTACTGGTTTCGTTTTGTTCTCGTTTTGTCCTGCGTTTGCTTCGTTTTGTCGCTGATTTTGCTGCACGTTTTGCTGCTGATGTGTCGGTATTTCGCTGCTGTCTTTAGTCGACTCGATCCCTGTTTCTTCTTCCTTGTTCTGATGCTTATCCTCTCTTTTTCTCTCCGCTATTGATGACAATACTTGTGTCGTTTCACTGAGTTTTGTGCGGCTGTTGTATCGTAACATTCTGCAGAAGTTGCCTGTGTACTGTGATCCTTCTGTTCTTCTTCTTATCTACTGATTCTGCCGTTGCTTCTCGGTTTCGTCGTACTGTTGCCGTATTACGATTTTGCTATTGTTCCTGATTGTTACTGCTGCTGCTATCTGTCTTTCTTTCCTCTTCTTCTTCTTCCTTTTCTCCTCCTCCTTTTGTTGCCGCGTTTTGCCGCTGTTCGTCTGCTGCTATTTTTGTCGGTTTTCGTGGTAGTATATATTGCTGCTGCTGTTGTTTATGCTACTGCTGTGCTATTGATTCGTTATTGTTGCTACCGCCTGCTGTTGCAGTTCTTTGTTTCTTCTCATTTGTCCTCCTTCTATTCGTTGTCGGTGTTGCTGTGTCGGAATCTTGTCGTTTTCTGCTCGACTTTGGACCTTATTCTTTCCTCCAACTCATTTCCTTTTTATTCCATCTTCTGATCTTTCTTCTTTCCGTCCTGTGCCGTTTACCCATGTCTCATTCTTTTATTTTGTCTTCTCGATTTCCTCGATGTTGAGCGGTTCTTTTACTTGGAGCTTAAAGATGACATTTCTTCTAATTTGAAGCGTGGACTGATCAAGGACGAATACGTGATCATTTTGGTTTTTGACCCGAGGTAACTTTAGGACGTTACTCGATTTTATATCGTATGTTTGAGTAGTAGTATGTAGTAAATATTTTAATTCGGTTTTCTAATTTTAGCTATATATTATTGCTAATTATATTGTTTTAAATCGTATTTATAAATATTTTACAAGTTTCGATATCGTTTTACAAATCGTTAGTAATTTGATTATTTACGATCATGATAATATTTTGTTGGTTATCGTGACACTAGCAACTAAATAATTTGATTTTATATTTTCGTCATATTTCGTTAATTTATAATTTCTACTCAAAATTGTATTTTTATATTATAATCAAGATTTGTATACTTGTTCAATAAATAAATTTTCGTTTTACGATTTATACTAATAAATGAGAAAATAGTCGATTTAGTTTTAAATACATTTTAGTCGAGACTATTTTCACTAATAATTTCCTATTTGTTTCCGATTGACTATTTTTATTAAAATTTGTATTATTTATAAATCAAAGCTATTCCTTAAAAATAATTTGAAACGTTTATAAAATTCATTTCATTTATAAAACTCGTTGACTCAATTAATTTTGATATCGTTTTTCCTAAAATATCTCTTTTCTTAGATTTGTTGTTTTAACTCGATTTCCTAAATTATTTATAAAATACTATATAACGACTTATCATATTTTATTTATATTTTGAGTAACGAATTTAGAAATATAATAAAGTTACGATAACGACGATAATAATAAAGTGTTAATTTCGTTAGAAATGCTATTTTTATACATTTCACCTATTTTAATAACTTTAAGTATTTTCTACAACAATATTTCTATTTTAAGTAAGTTTCTAAAATTAGTAAGTTTCTATTTATAGAAAATCTCCCTTTTCATATTAATGTTTATTCCCTTTTATCTTCATATTATTTATAATGATTATTTATTCTCAATATCGACAATGGCTTGTTTTGGAGTTATGGAATAAAGAGAAGTGTGGGTAGAGTAATACAGTCTAGGGTATACGTTTTGCCATCAACTATAAAGCTGGTGTGTCTATGTTGAGACGCATTGGTCGTTGAACTGAGCATGGTTTGTGTTCAGGAGTGTGTATATTTTGACCTTAAACTTAGATATCGCATCGTGTAAGTCGCCGTCGGGTTGAACTGGATTACGGTTGGTGTCCAGGAGGGGTGTACATTACTTAAGCCAGGACCTCGCTGCACGCAGTCCTGTTATAGTTGAGTTGCCTAGTTAGAGACCGAAGTCTAATTTGTTTTGACTAAGTTCTCGAAGCTAGTTTGAGTATTATCCTAGTGAAAGTCTATTCCGTCACACTGATTGATTTCCATAACACCATTTTTGAATATTATTATTATTATCGATTGATATTGACCTGCAGGTTTGCAAATGCTTTAAGTTTCGCTAAAAACTTATTTTTATTATATCGTTTTAATGTTTTCTCATTTTAATTATTTTGATATAGTAATACTATTATTTTTCCATATGATATAATATGGCTGGGAGAACGTCCGAGTTACTCCCCACTGACGTGGCTGTTATGTTTATAACATGACAGGTATTTGCTGCTGGGTTTTGGGTGTGAGCTAGCGAGTAGCGTGGATCCTACTCTTTCTTCATTATGTAATTTATGGTTTTGTATTAACCTGTTTGGAGATTTTTCTTTTAGCCCTTTTGTAAAAAGAGGCCTTTGTATTGACTTACCATTTCTTTTAATACGATATAGTTTGTCAGTGTGTTTTAATCCCACTCTACAGTGTTTCCGCCACTGTATTGCGTTAGATTTTCTAGGGGATTACAGTTGGTATCAGAGCATTGTTGCTCCCGACGCTTACACCTGATTCTAGGAAAAATACCAGTAAATGATTTGAACCTTAAAGAAATATTTTTGAGAGATGGGTAGAAACCGAAATAAGAACTTAACTGTTAGGTTTATATGTTCTTGTAACTCAATGATTAGCATTGAATATTTGTTGCTTTTGTCTGGAAGAATATGAATGAACAAGATGCTGAAGAGATGCTGCTCCTGATCGGGACAAGACCTGCTTAGAACTCTCAACGCCTGTTAATTCGAGTGGACGACTTTGTGCTACAAGGAAGATACAATGGCGACCCTTCAGCCCAGATTTGGTTTGCTCAAGCTACAGGTTAGATGATCAAGAGTGGATTCATGTCCCATGATGCTACATTAGATCCAGATTGAGTGACCCAAGACTTGCGTTCTCGTTCCTCTGCAAGAAGATGAAGTAATCCTTTTAGGTTCCCTCGTAAACCTTAGAGGTCTAAACTTTCCCTTCTCGGTTTAGGTCTTTATCTTCTAGAATCATTGATTCTTTTCTTCCTGCTTCTACTTCTTATAATTCATCTCTTATATATTCTCGTCTTCATTCTTGTGATAAATCTTTGATTAATTCTTCTATTCTACCATCTTTCTCTTGAGATTCTTTGGTTAGACCGGTTTCTGTCTTACTGAACCCCGTGTTATAGATGTTTGAGGTTTAGTAAACCCTTGTTACCTGGTTTGAGGAGTGTGAGTCTACCTTATCTTCTAAGCAAGTAATAAATTCTTGAGGATTGAGTTGAATGGCAAATTGTTGATTATGGGAATTAGGATGATATTTTAGGCACCGAACCTTGAGTTATAGGTTACTTTGATTATTTTGGAGTACTTAGACTTGAATAATCTTTTGGAGTAGTAAGAGTATATTATATTTGGTGAACGCCTAGTACCTAACCTAGAACCGAACTAAGTGTACCTGATAATGTTACTCTGAGATTCTTACCTGATGCTTATTGGATGGATGCATCGCGAATATTCGGGATCATAGAATACTGTTTAAGTGTTAGCCTGAGTGTTGTGGTACCATTGAAGGTTTTCATTAATGTTGTTTGAAATTTTGGTTGACATAGATTAAACCATGTTTCTTATGGATTAGATCGTGGATCGTTGATGTAAGGTTGTAACCTACTAACTTTGGAGTTGAGTGATCTAACTTGGATAAATTGTTGTTAGCCTTGATGAAGAGAAACATATTGTGCAATTAAAGGTTTTATTTATCGCGTTGTTTTGAAGAATACTTAATGCGAATCTTCTTGATGGATTTTTAGTTCAGAACCTTAGACCAACGATATTGTGGCTTCGTTGAGGCATTAAATATTTTGTGGTTACACCATGGTGATTAGAAATTTGATGGACTTCTCAAGAACCTTAGTTGAATGGCATGTTTGAAGATGTGAATGTTCGCGCCATTACCAATAGGTTTGAGCATGTTCGAGGATTTATTTTACGTTCCCAACTACTGTACTTGTGGCATTAAAAATATGTTGATGATCATTTTTGAGGATTTCGTACCCGAAGCTTGTTAGATTGGTGGATCTTGTTTATTGTTCCTTACTCGAGAAATTTGGGTTGTACCACGAGTTTGGACTTTATGAGCTTTGGATTTAGTAACCTTATTGATTACGAGTTTGGGATTGACTGATGACCGTTGGAGTTTAGTCGATGAGATTAGATTGTAAAACAATTGTGGATTAGTATCGTGTCGTTTGGACGATTGGATAATTACATAAGACATTTTTGGAGATTTTGACTGAGTAGTACCACCTATCGCCTAATATTTGACTTAACGTTATTTGATGGAATTAGGAACCCTGTTTGTGGGAGTAGTACCGGGAATCTCGAGATGGTTAATTTGTTTTCTATTCCTCGAGAGCTCTTTTGACTCTCAGTTTTGTCCTCCCCTTAACTTTTCTTAAATCCTGCTGCTTCTTCTCGGCCAATCCCTTGATTTTTTTTTCGGGTTTGAAAACTCTTGTTTCGATTCGTCGTTGACTTTGACTCTATTTATCCGATTACCGTTTTCCCCGAACTTATTTTATGAAAAGTTTGACTATTCTAAATTTTTGGGCTATCGTGAAATTTTAACATTTGAGTTATAAATTTCAAAACTTTATACTTCATTTTGTTTCGTTTTGGTTGATAATATATATTTACTCCTGTTTCAAAGTGCCTTAATAATTTATTTTAAAGTATTTCAAAATCATTTAAAGTTTCAATTTCAATTTTTGCGTGATCGAGATTTTATGAAAACTTTCGTAATTGCAAATATTTTGGATTTTTATAAGATTATTATGTAAAACGATTTAATATTTTCGAAAAAACTTCGTACGTCTAAGTTTTTGCTTTTGTTTTCGATAGACATTAAATCTGTTATTGAAAATGTTTGACGAATAGTTCGATTTTCATTTACTAACTACAAAATTTGATTTCTCAAAATTTTTGTTTAGTCTTAAAACAAAATATTGACGAATTTCTTAATCCAAACGTTTTACTGTTGCTTTTAAATATTTGGGTACTCTCCCCCTCGAGCTCGTTTATGATTTTACTAATTTAAATGATTTTAAACTTTGGGTAACCGAGCCTAAATTATCTTGAAATAACTTTTGTCTTCTATTTTGATTTCATATCACGTTTAAAGTTGTAATTTTTTTTTTAAAACCGAGATTGTGATGCAAATTACGCATCCTTTTTTTTGTTCAAATGATATAACCTTGTTTTCCATTCTATTATTATATTTTTGGTAGTTTCGAGGACGAAACTTCTTTTTAGTGGGGAAGATTGTAACACCCTTGATTTTATAAATTAAAATTATGTTCGTATTTTTTTTGTTTTACGATTTAACTCGTAATTCTTAAAATTATTATCAAACGAATTTATCGTTTAATCGATTCAAACTCCTAAAATTCTATTTGTCTCGTAAACTCTTATTTAAAACATATTTTTATTTCTCTTTCGATCTATTTTAGACGTTTAATTTGATTCTTATAAAAAGTCTATTTCGACGATTTAAATTCTAAAATTCTTTTACTTATTTATATTTATTTAAGCTCGAATTTCTATTTTCGGCTTGAAACTCATTCATTTTAAAGTTTCGTCAAATTATTTATTACTTTTCCTCGAGAAATCAATTTAATTCAATTTATCAAAGATTTATTATTTATCGGGAAATACTATTTCGTCATCTAATTATTTATTTCAATCATTTCCGTTTTCGTCTCGAGTACTTTATTTACTCATTTTATTTGACGTTCCAATTATTTATCAATTTTATTAACTCGTTTTAACCCGATTCATTTAATCAATCGGCTTTCCTTATTTTTTTTAGTGGACCTCATACACTAATTCATTTCTTTTTTTTTGTTTTCCTTCTGTACAGTGTCCACCGCTTGAACCCTCCCTTTTCCTTTATTTACATACCTTGTTTGGCATTCATTCATCCTCCAAAAACCGCTTCATTCGTCCTCCATTCTTTTCGTTTTCTTCTCCTTCTCTCCTTCGCATCTCCTCGTATCCGCTCCCCTGCCTCTTTCTTTTCTCCTTCATTTTTTGCGTTCACCCATCTTCTTCTCGCTCGACTGGTCTTGCTGCTATTTCTGTGTCTTCACCTGCTGCTGTTGTTGTTTTGCTGTTGTTAACCGACTTTCTATCTAATTCAGGTATTCGTCCTCCTGCCTTTTCTTCCTCGTCTCTCCTCTCTCTGTTTTCCTCCTTTCGCTCCCTTCTTATGTTGTCATTTGAATTCAATTACTATTGATTCTATTCTGTTAGTTCCGTTCGGCTGCTTGTTTCGTCGTCATCTTCTTGCTATATTGCTGTCTCGTTGAAGTTTCTACTGGTTTCGTTTTGTTCTCGTTTTGTCCTGCGTTTGCTTCGTTTTGTCGCTGATTTTGCTGCACGTTTTGCTGCTGATGTGTCGGTATTTCGCTGCTGTCTTTAGTCGACTCGATCCCTGTTTCTTCTTCCTTGTTCTGATGCTTATCCTCTCTTTTTCTCTCCGCTATTGATGACAATACTTGTGTCGTTTCACTGAGTTTTGTGCGGCTGTTGTATCGTAACATTCTGCAGAAGTTGCCTGTGTACTGTGATCCTTCTGTTCTTCTTCTTATCTACTGATTCTGCCGTTGCTTCTCGGTTTCGTCGTACTGTTGCCGTATTACGATTTTGCTATTGTTCCTGATTGTTACTGCTGCTGCTATCTGTCTTTCTTTCCTCTTCTTCTTCTTCCTTTTCTCCTCCTCCTTTTGTTGCCGCGTTTTGCCGCTGTTCGTCTGCTGCTATTTTTGTCGGTTTTCGTGGTAGTATATATTGCTGCTGCTGTTGTTTATGCTACTGCTGTGCTATTGATTCGTTATTGTTGCTACCGCCTGCTGTTGCAGTTCTTTGTTTCTTCTCATTTGTCCTCCTTCTATTCGTTGTCGGTGTTGCTGTGTCGGAATCTTGTCGTTTTCTGCTCGACTTTGGACCTTATTCTTTCCTCCAACTCATTTCCTTTTTATTCCATCTTCTGATCTTTCTTCTTTCCGTCCTGTGCCGTTTACCCATGTCTCATTCTTTTATTTTGTCTTCTCGATTTCCTCGATGTTGAGCGGTTCTTTTACTTGGAGCTTAAAGATGACATTTCTTCTAATTTGAAGCGTGGACTGATCAAGGACGAATACGTGATCATTTTGGTTTTTGACCCGAGGTAACTTTAGGACGTTACTCGATTTTATATCGTATGTTTGAGTAGTAGTATGTAGTAAATATTTTAATTCGGTTTTCTAATTTTAGCTATATATTATTGCTAATTATATTGTTTTAAATCGTATTTATAAATATTTTACAAGTTTCGATATCGTTTTACAAATCGTTAGTAATTTGATTATTTACGATCATGATAATATTTTGTTGGTTATCGTGACACTAGCAACTAAATAATTTGATTTTATATTTTCGTCATATTTCGTTAATTTATAATTTCTACTCAAAATTGTATTTTTATATTATAATCAAGATTTGTATACTTGTTCAATAAATAAATTTTCGTTTTACGATTTATACTAATAAATGAGAAAATAGTCGATTTAGTTTTAAATACATTTTAGTCGAGACTATTTTCACTAATAATTTCCTATTTGTTTCCGATTGACTATTTTTATTAAAATTTGTATTATTTATAAATCAAAGCTATTCCTTAAAAATAATTTGAAACGTTTATAAAATTCATTTCATTTATAAAACTCGTTGACTCAATTAATGATATCGTTTTTCCTAAAATATCTCTTTTCTTAGATTTGTTGTTTTAACTCGATTTCCTAAATTATTTATAAAATACTATATAACGACTTATCATATTTTATTTATATTTTGAGTAACGAATTTAGAAATATAATAAAGTTACGATAACGACGATAATAATAAAGTGTTAATTTCGTTAGAAATGCTATTTTTATACATTTCACCTATTTTAATAACTTTAAGTATTTTCTACAACAATATTTCTATTTTAAGTAAGTTTCTAAAATTAGTAAGTTTCTATTTATAGAAAATCTCCCTTTTCATATTAATGTTTATTCCCTTTTATCTTCATATTATTTATAATGATTATTTATTCTCAATATCGACAATGGCTTGTTTTGGAGTTATGGAATAAAGAGAAGTGTGGGTAGAGTAATACAGTCTAGGGTATACGTTTTGCCATCAACTATAAAGCTGGTGTGTCTATGTTGAGACGCATTGGTCGTTGAACTGAGCATGGTTTGTGTTCAGGAGTGTGTATATTTTGACCTTAAACTTAGATATCGCATCGTGTAAGTCGCCGTCGGGTTGAACTGGATTACGGTTGGTGTCCAGGAGGGGTGTACATTACTTAAGCCAGGACCTCGCTGCACGCAGTCCTGTTATAGTTGAGTTGCCTAGTTAGAGACCGAAGTCTAATTTGTTTTGACTAAGTTCTCGAAGCTAGTTTGAGTATTATCCTAGTGAAAGTCTATTCCGTCACACTGATTGATTTCCATAACATCATTTTTGAATATTATTATTATTATCGATTGATATTGACCTGCAGGTTTGCAAATGCTTTAAGTTTCGCTAAAAACTTATTTTTATTATATCGTTTTAATGTTTTCTCATTTTAATTATTTTGATATAGTAATACTATTATTTTTCCATATGATATAATATGGCTGGGAGAACGTCCGAGTTACTCCCCACTGACGTGGCTGTTATGTTTATAACATGACAGGTATTTGCTGCTGGGTTTTGGGTGTGAGCTAGCGAGTAGCGTGGATCCTACTCTTTCTTCATTATGTAATTTATGGTTTTGTATTAACATGTTTGGAGATTTTTCTTTTAGCCCTTTTGTAAAAAGAGGCCTTTGTATTGACTTACCATTTCTTTTAATAAGATATAGTTTGTCAGTGTGTTTTAATCCCACTCTACAGTGTTTCCGCCACTGTATTGCGTTAGATTTTCTAGGGGATTACACAGAACTATGTCTTAATAAATTAAATTGGTAAAGTCAAACATGCGCCATACATAAAAATGGCTAAAATTTAAAACAATCCATAAAGAGGATAAACAATCCTTAAAACATGATTATTAAAAGATCAGCAGGATCCAAGACTGCTCGCTAGCCCACACCCACCGGAAAATAAACACGTATATCTACCATGTTAAAACATAACAGCCACAATCAGTGGGGAGCAACGTCAACGTTCTCCCAGCCGTATAACAGGATTTTAAAACAGTAATTACTAATATAGGAAAGATAGTAAAAATGGAAAACAGTAAAACATCATATTAAAATAAGATTTAGTGTCGAACAAATTATTCAAAAGGGGTTTCCGAAGGCACATAAAGATATTTGCCAACCTGCGCCAATTTATATCGATAATAAATAAAATAATCAAAATGACGTTATGGATAGGATTAATGTAGAATCTAGACTTTCACTAGGATAATACTAAAAACTAGTTTCGAGAACTTAGTCAAAACAAATTAGACTTTGGTCTCTAACTAGGCAACTCAACCATAACAGGACTGCGTGCAGCGAGGTCCTGGCTTAAGTAGTGCACACCCCTCCTGGATACAAACCATATCCAGTTCAACCCGACGCGACTTATACGATGCGATATCTAAGTTTAAGGTAAATATACACTCTCCTGAACACAAACTATGCTCAGTTCAACAACCAATGCGCCCCATAAAGACACACCAGCCTTACAGTGGATGGCAAAACGTACATCCCAGACTATATTACTCTAAACCCACACTTGTCCTTATTCCATAACTCCAAAACAAACCATTATCGATATTTAAAAGATGTATTCATCATAAACAATATGAGGATAAAAGAAGTAAACATTTATATTCTAAAAGAGGAAACTTTCTATTTTAGGAAACTTCTATTTTAGGAAACTTCTATTTTTAGAAACTTTACTAAAAATAGCATCATATCAAAGTAGTGAAAATATTAGTTCATACTAATACCACATTTTAGTAAACGATATAGATTTATAAAACTAATACTTTCGGCCTTAACAATATTAATTATTAAAGTAAGAACATTTGATTTTATGAAATTATTAAAATATCGTATAAGTGTTATAAAATGACCTAAAACCCCTCCATTTTCTTCGCTTTTTGTTTTGCCTTAAATATTTTAATATTACTAATTAGGGTGTTTTCAAAAGTTATAAAGCTAAAATTCCCTAATTATTATTAGTTTCGACGATAAAATTATAAATAGGATTTTACGGCAAATACTAAATTAAATACTTGAACGTCTTTATTTAATTAAACCAACAAATATATTTAGAGTATGTTAAGGGATGATTTAACTCTTAAAGTTTCAGACTTAAATACTTTCAAAATTGCTGAAAAAAAAATAATTCTTTTAGGTAAGACGAAGCAATTTAGCGATAAATCACAACTTGTCCGAAATCAATATTTATTAATTAAAGACTATAATAAATAGTACAAAAATTACGTAAAATAGTTAAATTATATTTATGGACATTCTGTCCAGAAAAGAAAATTTCCAGAATTCTAAAAACTCGGTTTTTAAAGCGTTTTCTCGTTAATCGTCCAATCTCGACAATAACGATTAATAAAAATAGTAATTACAAAACGATTTAACTATTAATATCCAAAAATTATTATTACACTTTTAATATCCTGATTTTACAGAATATAAATTTTCCAGATTTTTCCAAAATCCAGATTCAACAAAACCGTCATTTAAACCCGTTTTCGCAATTAACGATTTTATTAATAAACCTATCGTTCCTAACATTTTATTAAGGCACTAAAAATCATAATAATACATTTTAATATGAAATCATCAGAATCATAATTTTTTCCAGATTTAAACCAAAGACCAGAAATCGAGAATTTAAACAACAAACACGGTTTTAACGATAAACGATGATTTAAAGTGATTAATTAATTCATCCACTTAACAATTCCGAAAAATTATGAAAAAAATCATAAAATTCTATTTCACCAGAAAGTTTCACCACGTCAAAAATCAGATTAAAATAAAATGTTTAAGTACTAGAACTAAAAATCGGTTTTTAATCGTTTTTGTTCGAAAACGATAATAATTCAATAATCGATATCAAAAATATCAGAAAAATACTAAATTACTAAAAATCATCAAAAACAACATTTTTCCAGAATATAAACATATATTACATGTTTAGGCCGATTATTACGATTTTACAAATTAATATAACAATTTAATCGTTAATCTCGTAAAAGCGATAAAAATATCGAAACATGCAAAATTTCAACTTTAAAATTTTTTCCAGAATTCGTGACATACATATATTGCCAAAATAAAATATAAAAATATATACATGCAAATACTCAATTAAAATCTTGAAATACCGAGTAACATCGACGTTACCTCTACTCCAAGTCTGAATCAACGATATATTCGTCGGCTTCGGGATCGTCCAAAAAATCCTACCAAACACGTAAATCATGGCAGAAAAATACCATGAGAAAACTAATAAAAAAAAACAAGGTAAAAATTGATCGAAAATGACGTCGATTAATACCTTAACGAAGGAATCGGAAAGAGGATTATTATGACGATAAAAATGATGTGATTGGGACTTGAAATGGAGCAAGAATCAGCCCAAGTAGGGTATGAAGTACCCGGCCAAAAGAGAGAAGAAAAAGTGATGAATATTTTTGGTTAATGCAAAAATGAATGTAGTAAAGGAGGAGATGGATGTTACTACACTTAAAGAGGGTAAGAATGAAATTAAGGCTTCAAAGTGAGGAACCAAAATGCACCTAGACCTATAGTTGGCCGGCCAAAATGGATAAGAGAGGGAGTAAGAAAAGTTTTGACATAAATGCTACAATGAATGAAAATGATTTATCTTATGATTACGTTTTAATGTGATGAAATGAAACGTTTAAATAAAATGTAGTAAAACTTGTGACTAAGAGCTTAGTCGGTCCAAAATGTGAGAAAACAGTCTCAAATAATTTATAAGTTGATAAAAAGTATAATCGTAAAATAGTTAAAGGCATTTCAAAGTAATTCGAGTAAACCTCGCGTAAGAAAATAATTATTCGCGAAGCTTCGTAATAAAATCATAAATGGCTTGTTTTTAGTAACTAAAATATGTCTTAGTAGAAAATATTCCATAAACGTATTCAAACATTTTTAGTAAAAAGGAATAACTTAAATCCAAGCTTAAAAATGTCAATTCGGAGAGAAATAAAATTCCTCGCGGAAAAATTACTTAGTTTACGAAGAAACCAAATAAATGGATTTAAAAGAATTTTAAATCTTTAAAATTAAAAATAGAAATTATTAAACTCAAAAATTAAAATAAAGCTTAGTAAAATGATAAAATATGAGGTCAAAAGTGACAGAGTTAAGACGAAGTCCTAACAGAAAGAATAAAATGCTTAGGAAAAATAGCGGGTGTTACAATCCTCCCCACTAAAAGAAAGTTTCGACCTCGAAACTAAGAATAAGCAGATAGGAAATCGAGGTTTACCTTACTCGAAGAGTTGAGGATGCTTAGCTCGCATCGAAGACAAATATCTATTCCAAGAAGAATTGGGCTAACCAACCCGAAGTTTAGAATCTTTTGATTAATGAAATCGTAAAGTAAAGTTATTTGATAAAATAATAACGTTAAATAACATTTGTAAACAAACTCGAAGGAAATAGGATAACCAAAATATTTTGAAAACAAAAGTAAAATATTTTGATTAAGAAATTCGATATTATTCTTTTTTTTTTATGAAACAAAATTTAGTTTGGAGAAATCAAATTTTGTAGTTAGTAAAAATCGCACCAGCCGTCAAACATTTACAATAACAGATTCAAAAGTTCACCAACAATAAAATGAAAATCAATTCTCAAAACGTTAAAATTTCGAAAATGTTATCAAAGTAATTATGAAAGTTTTCAAAAATGTTATCAAACTTGAACATACAAAATAATTTCGACAATGTTAAAACGTTTTACATAACAATTCTATACAAATTGAAGTACTTGGAAATATAAAAGTCTTCATAAAATTTTGATCGCTTGAAAATCAAAAATTTAAAATAATTTCGAAATAGTTTAAAATAAATTATTAAGGCATTTTGAAATAGATCTAAATATAAATATCAACCAAAGATAAAACAAAGTGAAGTATATAGTTCTTAAATTATAAAATAAAAATGTTAAATTTCACGATAACCCAAAATGTTAAATTGCTCAAAGTTTTTACAAAATGGGGAGTTTAAAAATTTGAGATCATGCTTCAAAATGTTAAAATTTCATGAAAATCAAAATTTTTAAATTAGTCCAGCTTTTTACAAAACGGGCAAATTCACAATTAGAAATTATAACTCAAAATGTTAAAATTTTACGATAGTCCAATTTTTTTTTTTTTTTTTTAAAGTAGTCAAACTTTTTATAAAATAGGGAGTTCGAAAAATAGTTAACGGGCAAATAGAACAAGGATAAATAAATTAAAAATAAGAGCTTTCAAAATCGACAAAGGTTGAAGGGATTGGCAGGAGTTACCGTAACAGAATTCAAGAGGAGCAGAAAGAAAGACAGAGTTGAGAATAAAAAGAGCTCTCAAGGATTATGGAAGAAATTAATCATCTCGAGATTCCTAGCACGACTTCCACAAACACGGGTTCCTAATTCCCATCAAATAACGCTAAGTCCAATATCAGTACAGGGTGATCCTACTCAATCTAAAACCTCCAAAAACATCAACTGCTATAGCCTCCAAAATTAAGCCTTACATACTTATATAATCTTTCAATTAGTATGGTAAGAATCCACAAACGATTTAGACTAATCCATTAATTAAGATTCCAACAGTCATCAAAACATACCCAAACTTGTAATCATTAAGGCTCGTAATTCAAAGTTCATAAGGTCTGAACTCGAGGTATACTTCAAATTTCTCGAGTAAGGAACACTAACTAAAACCCACCAATTAATAAAGTTCGGACACGAAATCCTCAAAGATGATCACCGACATATTTATAATACCACAAGTACAGAAGTTGGGGAAGTACAATAAATCCTCAAACACGCTCAAACCTATAGGTAATGGCGCAAACACTCACATTTTCAAACACATCATTCGATTAATGTTTCCAAGAAGTCCATCAAATTTCTAATCGTAATGGTGCAACCATAAAATATTTAATAACTCAACGAAGCCACAATCTCGTTGGTCTAAGGTTCTGAACTATAAATCCATTAAGATGATTGACATCAAAATGTTCCTCAAAACAACGCTATAAATCCAACCTCTAATGGCAATATGTTTATCCTTTTCAAGGTTAACAACAATTTATTCAATTTAGATCACTCAACTCCAAAGTTCCTAGGTTACAACTTTAACCAACAATTAACGATCTAATCCTTAAGAAACACGGGTAATTTATGTTAACCAAAATTTCTAACGGTATTAATGAAAACCTTCTATGGTACCACAACACTCAGGTTAACAATTTAAACAGTACTCTATGATCCCAAACACTCCCGATGCATCCATCAAATAACATTTAGGTAGGAATCTCAAAATTCTATTATTAGCTACACTTGGTTCGGTTCTAGGTTAAATTAGGTACTAGGTATCCATCAAATACGATATACTCTTACTACCCCAAAATATATTCAACTCTAAGTCCTCCAAATAATCAAGTAACCTATAACCCAAGGTTCAGAGTCTAAAGTACCAACCTAATTCCATTAATTGACAATTTATTATTCAAATCGATCCTCAAAAGCTTACTAAGATAGATAACAAGGTATAACTCACAACCCTCAAGCCCTAGGTAACAAGGGTTTACTAAACCTCAAACATCTATATCCTTTCACGGGGTTCACTGAGACAGAAACCGGTCTAACAAAAGAATCTTAAGAGAAAGATGGTAGAATAGAAAAATAGAACAAGGATTCACCAAGAGAATGAAGATGAGAATATATAAGAGAAGAATTGGAAGAAATAGGGAAAGGAAGAAAAGAATCGATGATCCTATATTACTAAGTTCTTGAACCAGAAGAGAATCTTCGGGCCTCCCAAGTTCACGAGGGAATCCAAAATGGATTACTTCA
This sequence comes from Agrostemma githago, assembly GCA_958450325.1. NCBI lineage: Eukaryota > Viridiplantae > Streptophyta > Magnoliopsida > Caryophyllales > Caryophyllaceae > Agrostemma > Agrostemma githago. The sequence goes on from OY288240.1 coordinate 62,483,989, forward strand.
TCTTCTTGTAGAGGAACGAGCACGCAAGTCATGGGTCGCTCCATCTGGATTTACTGCGACATCATGGAACATGAATCTACTCTTGATCATCTTGCCTGTAGCTTAAGTAAACTAAACCGGAGCTAAAAGTCATTATCGAAATCTTTCTTGGAGCACCTAGTTGTCCACTCGAGTCAGCAGGCGTTAAGAGTGCTAAGTAGGTCGTGTCCCGATCTGGAGCAGCATATCAGCAACTTGTTCTTTCATCTTCTTCGACATATAAAAAAAATATTCAATGCTAATCATTGAGTTCAGGAACAGATAATCTTAACAGTTAAGTCCTTATTTGTTTCTACCCATCTCTAATAATATTTTTATTTACTGTTTAAATAATTTACTGGTATTTTTCCCTAATTTCAGGTGTGTAAGCGTCGGGAGCAGTGATGCTCTGATACCAACTGTAATCCCCTAAAAATTCTAGCGCGATACAGTGGCGGAAACACTGTAGAGTCGGGATTAAAACACACAGAACTATGTCTTAATAAATTAAATTGGTAAAGTCAAACATGGGCCATACATAAAAATGGCTAAAATTTAAAACAATCCATAAAGAGGATAAACAATCCTTAAAACATGATTATTAAAAGATCAGCAGGATCCAAGACTGCTCGCTAGCCCACACCCACCGGAAAATAAACACGTATACCTGCCATGTTAAAACATAACAGCCACAATCAGTGGGGAGCAACGTCAACGTTCTCCCAGCCGTATAACAGGATTTTAAAACAGTAATTACTAATATAGGAAAGATAGTAAAAATGGAAAACAGTAAAACATCATATTAAAATAAGATTTAGTGTCGAACAAATTATTCAAAAGGGGTTTCCGAAGGCACATAAAGATATTTGCCAACCTGCGCCAATTTATATCGATAATAAATAAAATAATCAAAATGACGTTATGGATAGGATTAATGTAGAATCTAGACTTTCACTAGGATAATACTAAAAACTAGTTTCGAGAACTTAGTCAAAAAAAATTAGACTTTGGTCTCTAACTAGGCAACTCAACCATAACAGGACTGCGTGCAGCGAGGTCCTGGCTTAAGTAGTGCACACCCCTCCTGGATACAAACCATATCCAGTTCAACCCGACGCGACTTATACGATGCGATATCTAAGTTTAAGGTAAATATACACTCTCCTGAACACAAACCATGCTCAGTTCAACAACCAATGCGCCCCATAAAGACACACCAGCCTTACAGTTAATGGCAAAACGTACATCCCAGACTATATTACTCTAAACCCACACTTGTCCTTATTCCATAACTCCAAAACAAACCATTATCGATATTTAAAAGATGTATTCATCATAAACAATATGAGGATAAAAGAAGTAAACATTTATATTCTAAAAGAGGAAACTTTCTATTTTAGGAAACTTCTATTTTAGGAAACTTCTATTTTAGGAAACTTCTATTTTTAGAAACTTTACTAAAAATAGCATCATATCAAAGTAGTGAAAATATTAGTTCATACTAATACCACATTTTAGTAAACGATATAGATTTATAAAACTAATACTTTCGGCCTTAACAATATTAATTATTAAAGTAAGAACATTTGATTTTATGAAATTATTAAAATATCGTATAAGTGTTATAAAATGATTAGAAACATCTTAAATATTTTAATATTACTAATTAGGGTGTTTTCAAAAGTTATAAAGCTAAAATTCCCTAATTATTATTAGTTTCGACGATAAAATTATAAATAGGATTTTACGGCAAATACTAAATTAAATACTTGAACGTCTTTATTTAATTAAACCAACAAATATATTTAGAGTATGTTAAGGGATGATTTAACTCTTAAAGTTTCAGACTTAAATACTTTCAAAATTGCTGAAAAAAAATTAATTCTTTTAGGTAAGACGAAGCAATTTAGCGATAAATCACAACTTGTCCGAAATCAATATTTATTAATTAAAGACTATAATAAATAGTACAAAAATTACGTAAAATAGTTAAATTATATTTATGGACATTCTGTCCAGAAAAGAAAATTTCCAGAATTCTAAAAACTCGGTTTTTAAAGCGTTTTCTCGTTAATCGTCCAATCTCGACAATAACGATTAATAAAAATAGTAATTACAAAACGATTTAACTATTAATATCCAAAAATTATTATTACACTTTTAAAATCCTGATTTTACAGAATATAAATTTTCCAGATTTTTCCAAAATCCAGATTCAACAAAACCGTCATTTAAACCCGTTTTCGCAATTAACGATTTTATTAATAAACCTATCGTTCCTAACATTTTATTAAGGCACTAAAAATCATAATAATACATTTTAATATGAAATCATCAGAATCATAATTTTTTCCAGATTTAAACCAAAGACCAGAAATCGAGAATTTAAACAACAAACACGGTTTTAACGATAAACGATGATTTAAAGTGATTAATTAATTCATCCACTTAACAATTCCGAAAAATTATGAAAAAAATCAGAAAATTCTATTTCACCAGAAAGTTTCACCACGTCAAAAATCAGATTAAAATAAAATGTTTAAGTACTAGAACTAAAAATCGGTTTTTAATCGTTTTTGTTCGAAAACGATAATAATTCAATAATCGATATCAAAAATATCAGAAAAATACTAAATTACTAAAAATCATCAAAAACAACATTTTTCCAGAATATAAACATATATTACATGTTTAGGCCGATTATTACGATTTTACAAATTAATATAACAATTTAATCGTTAATCTCGTAAAAGCGATAAAAATATCGAAACATGCAAAATTTCAACTTTAAAATTTTTTCCAGAATTCGTGACATACATATATTGCCAAAATAAAATATAAAAATATATACATGCAAATACTCAATTAAAATCTTGAAATACCGAGTAACATCGACGTTACCTCTACTCCAAGTCTGAATCAACGATATATTCGTCGGCTTCGGGATCGTCCAAAAAATCCTACCAAACACGTAAATCATGGCAGAAAAATACCATGAGAAAACTAATAAAAAAAAACAAGGTAAAAATTGATCGAAAATGACGTCGATTAATACCTTAACGAAGGAATCGGAAAGAGGATTATTATGACGATAAAAATGATGTGATTGGGACTTGAAATGGAGCAAGAATCAGCCCAAGGAGGGTATGAAGTACCCGGCCAAAAGAGAGAAGAAAAAGTGATGAATATTTTTGGTTAATGCAAAAATGAATGTAGTAAAGGAGGAGATGGATGTTACTACACTTAAAGAGGGTAAGAATGAAATTAAGGCTTCAAAATGAGGAACCAAAATGCACCTAGACCTATAGTTGGCCGGCCAAAATGGATAAGAGAGGGAGTAAGAAAAGTTTTGACATAAATGCTACAATGAATGAAAATGATTTATCTTATGATTACGTTTTAATGTGATGAAATGAAACGTTTAAATAAAATGTAGTAAAACTTGTGACTAAGAGCTTAGTCGGTCCAAAATGTGAGAAAACAGTCTCAAATAATTTATAAGTTGATAAAAACTATAATCGTAAAATAGTTAAAGGCATTTCAAAGTAATTCGAGTAAACCTCGCGTAAGAAAATAATTATTCGCGAAGCTTCGTAATAAAATCATAAATGGCTTGTTTTTAGTAACTAAAATATGTCTTAGTAGAAAATATTCCATAAATGTATTCAAACATTTTTAGTAAAAAGGAATAACTTAAATCCAAGCTTAAAAATGTCAATTCGGAGAGAAATAAAATTCCTCGCGGAAAAATTACTTAGTTTACGAAGAAACCAAATAAATGGATTTAAAAGAATTTTAAATCTTTAAAATTAAAAATAGAAATTATTAAACTCAAAAATTAAAATAAAGCTTAGTAAAATGATAAAATATGAGGTCAAAAGTGACAGAGTTAAGACGAAGTCCTAACAGAAAGAATAAAATGCTTAGGAAAAATAGCGGGTGTTACAATTTCACCACAAGCATTGACGCAATGCTACAAAATTTAGGATATTTACCGGGGGCTACCTCGAGGCTATATCTTCCAGCTGGGAAGATTATTGAAGTCCTAAATGACGGAGAATCTCGCTTCGGTCTAGGGTATGCTATAACCCCGGGAAATGTGGTCCGGGCAGGCATTGAGAAAGCTTGCAACATCATCAAGGGTACCTACTTGGGCCCTTATAGCCCAAAGTTGGCTGACTATTTCGTCACACCAGTATTCGGGGCTATTCAAGTTGGCCTATATCAACCAACTATCACATATCCCAAGACTGAACTAGCTCGGGAATGCAACTACATTCCAGATGACATATTTGCCCTCATCCAATCTGAATCCAAGGAGGGTAATGACAATGCCGAGCCCGTGCTGGGGCTCTTGTTTGGGGAAGACAAAGCTATTCCGAACCCCAAGGAAGATCTAGTGAACCTGATCCTTCGAAGCAACAGGTTCGATCCTTCAAAGCTGATCTCGGAAGTCGGTGCTGATACTGGGAAAAGAGCCTGGAGGAAGACCATCAAGTGGACCGACAGCCAGGGTCGAGTCTACAAGCTGACTACCGGGAAAGGAAACATACCGGACACTGATTCCGAGTCTGAGTCTGAGTCAGAGTTTGAATCTGAGTCTGTATTCGAGTCTAAGGGGTCTGGTGCTAGAGTCCAAACTGTAACCCCCCTCCCTATAGTCACTACCACTGGAGCCTCGGGGTCTGTCCCGAAGGCACTCCCAATCCCGCCTCTGACCAATGATCAGATGACTGCTCTCTTCGAGCTGTTTTCCAAATTTTCTATCAATAACAACGAAAACCGTTCCGCTTATGACTTGTCTTATTTTCAAAATATTTCCAATTTCAAAAATATTTTTTGCAATGACATTGAGAAACCCGATGAACAGGTGTCCTTGCCTCCGCATCTGATCGAGCAGCTAGAACAGAGGGAATCCCGAGACCCGGTAATCGAAGAAACCGAGTCTATCAATGTGGGAACAACCTTAGAGCCCCAGATGCTTAAGATAAGGTTATCTTTAGATCCCGAGGAGAGACAACAAATCACAGACCTCCTCCAAGAATTCAAGGATGTCTTCGCATGGTCCTACAAGGACATGTCGGGGATAGATCGGGAAATAGCTGAACACCGCATACCCATCAAAGATGGATGCAAACCGGTAAAACAGAAGCTTCGAAGAATGAAGCCCGAGTGGTCTCTCAAAGTCAAAGAAGAAGTAGACAAACAATTCAAAGCAGGCTTTATACAAGTGTCTGAATATCCGGACTGGGTTGCAAACATCGTGCCGGTACCCAAGAAGGACGGCAAGGTGCGGGTATGTGTAGATTTCCGAGACCTTAACAAGGCTAGCCCAAAAGACGATTTTTCGTTGCCACACATTGACATATTGGTGGACAACACGGCTGATCATGCTCTTCTATCATTTATGGACGGGTACAACCAAATCAAGATGGCGGAAGAAGATATGGGTAAGACTACTTTCACCACGCCATGGGGTACTTATTGTTATACTGTCATGCCGTTTGGGCTCATTAATGTCGGGGCCACTTATCAACGGACAGCCACGACCTTATTACATGACATGATGCATAAGGAAGTGGAGGTTTATGTGGATGACATGATTGTTAAGTCTAAAAACCGAGATGGACATGTTGCTGCCCTAAGAAAGTTCTTCACTCGTTTACGTAAGTACAACATGAGGCTGAACCCTCAAAAGTGCAGTTTCGGGGTAACATCAGGCAAATTACTGGGCCATATCGTTAGCCAACGCGGCATCGAGGTCGACCCAGCTAAAATCAGAGCCATTACCGAGATGCAACCACCTAAGACCGAAAAGGAAATAAGGGGGTTTCTCGGAAAAGTCCATTATATCAGCCTGTTTATCTCAAAGCTAACCATGGTGTGTGAGCCCATTTTCAAGAAACTGAAGATAGGGGAACGGGTGCTATGGGATGATAAATGTCAAACGGCTTTTGACAGAATCAAGGAAATCCTGTCTGCTCCGCCAGTACTAATGCCACCTCAACCCGGTTTGCCTTTGTCGTTATACCTAACAACGACTGAGACAGCCATGGGGGCTATGCTGGCCCAGACAGTCGATTCAGAAGAACGGGCTATTTACTACATCAGTAAAAAGTACCTGGAATACGAATGCAAGTATACAATGCTCGAGAAAACGTGCCTAGCTCTGGTTTGGGCCACTAAAAAGCTCCGACACTACATGCTCAGTCACGAGGTACATGTTCTGTCCAAAATGGATCCGATCAAATACTTGTTTGAAAAGCCCATTCTTAATGGAAGAATGTCCAGATGGACCTTAATGCTAACTGAGTTTGACCTCAAGTTTGTACCATTAAAAGCCATCAAAGGCCGAGTGGTAGCCGAGTTCCTCGCCGACAGCCCAATATCTGATGAGGGCTATACCGACACTTGGGCCTTTCCTGACGAAGACATATTCCATACTGACACCGAAACTTGGGATCTGTATTTCGATGGAGCATCCAACTTTCGAGGGTTCGGATTCGATATTCTCCTTATATCACCACGAGAGGAACACACACCGTTATCCATCAAATTAGACTTTGATGTAACAAACAATGCGGCCGAGTATGAAGCATGCATCCACGGGTTGCAAGCGGCTGCTGATTTGGGAATTACAAATCTCCGGGTTCACGGGGACTCGTCCCTAGTCATCAATCAAACCCTTCAAAAATGGAAAACTCGGAATGCCAATCTCGTGGCTTACCAAGCAGGAGTAAGGGTTCTAGAGAAGCAATTCCAGAAGGTAGAATATATCTATCTCCCACGTGAAGAAAATCAGTTCGCGGACGCACTTTCCAAATTGGCATCCTTACTAAACATCCCGGAACATATGCCCAATATGCCAATCTGTGTCGAAAGACGGTCCGAGCCGGCATATGTTAACGCCATTCAAGATATCGAAATCACTGATCCAGAGCCTTGGTATCAGGCTTTTCTAACCTATTTGACTACGGGAGAATATCCACCAGGAACTGAAAATCGGGCCAAGAAAGCCTTGCGAAGACTGGCCACCCAATTCATTCGTATGGACGATGGTCAGTTATACAAAAAGACGGCACAGGGGGCTTTACTCCTATGTATCGACAAAACACAGGCCGAAAAAGTGATCTCCGAAGTACACGACGGTGAAAACGGCCCGCATATGAACGCCCATATGCTAGCCCGAAAAATCATGAGGCTCGGATACTACTGGAAAAATATGGAGGCCGACTGTCAATCATATGTCAAACACTGCCATAATTGTCAAATTTTCGGCAATGTTCAACACATGCCATCGTCCCTACTGTACACCATGACCTCGCCATGGCCATTTTCGACATGGGGAATCGATATAATTGGGAAAGTGAACCCTTCCGGGACGGGAGGTCACTGTTTTATTTTGGTAGCTATCGACAATTTCACCAAGTGGGTCGAAGCGAAATCATACCGTGTCTTGAACGCCAAGCACGTGGCCAAGTTTATCCAGAATAAAATAATATGCCGATACGGGATCCCACACGAGTTTATCAGTGACCATGGGAGCCACTTTCAAGCCGAAACCGCTACTTTGCTAGCGAAATATAAAATCCAGAGGCATACATCTTCGCCGTACCGTCCCCAAACAAATGGAGCGGTAGAAGCTGCTAATAAGACAATTGTCACCATACTTAAAAAGATGGCTTATAATTATCGGGACTGGCCCGACAAAATACCCTTTGCCCTGTGGGGATACCGGACGTCGATCCGAACTGCAACCGGGGCAACTCCATATTATTTAACATATGGCATGGAAGCGATCCAGCCAGTCGAGTTGGAGATACCGTCTCTCAGAATTTTACTAGAAAGCCAAGTGCCCGAAGCAGATTGGGTTCAAGCTCGATATGACTCGTTAGTTCTCTTGGACGAACGACGGTCGCGGGCTTTCAATAACATCCAAATATATCAAAAAAGAATCAAACGGGCCTTTAAAAAAAGAGTTAGGCCCAGGAATATCAAGGAAGGCGATTTGGTCCTAAAATCGGTTCGTGCCTTACTACCGGTTGACCCAAGGGGAAAATTCAAACCCAATTGGGCTGGGCCATACCTAGTCAAGAAGGTTCTATCAGGAGGAGCAGTAATGCTGACGGACCCGGACGGGAATGAATTTGTCAACCCAACCAACCTAGACCAGCTGAAGCGCTACTACCCCTAAACCTTATCTCAAATGTCATTTGCAAAAATTATTTAAAAACACCTTTTTTTTCAAAATTTATAAGCAAGTCAATAAGTTAGGATTATTTATCCTACTGTCGCACATCTTGAACTCATAGTCTTGGTGTATTTCGAAATTGCAAAAATAAATCTACGCTTGAACTACGTTTGGTTTGATTCCACTAACTGTGGATACGTAGGCAACCCCTCAAAAGGGCACAACCACCGCAATAACGAAAAAGACAGAAACGGTTTCACTAATATAGTACTTTTATTATTCCAGAAAACAAACACCGATAAACTCGGTAATTCAAAATTACAAAAAAGCCAAAAAAACAACACACAACAAAAATAGTAATAATATCTAAATAATAATAGCAGGAGACTAGTATCCGGGCATCTTGCCCTTGCCCTTATCCTTCGGGTCTTGTGGAGCCCGAGGTCGCCGGGGTGGAGAAGATCGTTCCCGAATAACCACGGGAACCTCCTTGGCCCGAGTCCTCTTCTTCGACAGAGGATCTTCAGCTATTGTCATGGGCCCAAGTCGAGCCCGTATGTGCTTTGGCAACCTATCCTTAGGACCCAGTCGGTCCTGGACTAAAGGCCTGGCTCCTTGTCTCCTCTCCAAATTTGTCTGGGGGCTCACTTCCCCCCGTGCACCTCTAGCATCGGACCCCCTAGCTCGAGTCCTAGCTCCTCTCCTCTGACTTGGCCTCAGACGGACTATCGGAGCTTGAACCTCCTCTTCAGCAAAAAAGTCTCTGTTATCTTTAACTTTCTCCCGTCGAAGCAGGTCGAAGGCCTCATCAACCTTCAGAGCAGCACGAGCTTCGGCAGTCTCGGCTTTGGTCCACCTTTCAAAAGAATAAGACACCCAGGTAGAATGAAGCGACTTGGGAACGGACCAAGTAGTTCGGGTATACCATCTCTGAATCCAGGTGTCACACATAATGTCGGTCAGCTGGGTAGGTGCACTCACAACTGCCTCGTTCTCCGGGATGCGCTGAGTCCACCCATACTGCCTGAGTATGCGGTCAGGATAGAGGTGAACTGTGTGGCTAAAGGACAGAATCACCAGGTAGCGGGCCTTGTCTCCAGACGCCAGACCCGTCCAAGCATAAATTGGCCACCATGGAACCACCCATCGTATCAATGGACCACGATGGAATGTTAATTCTTCCTCCCAATATTTCTGGGTAGTCAGGCAGGACGAGTCGGTAGGCCGTCTCCTTGTCATCACCTGGTTGAACCAATATTGACTCGGGCTGGGAGGAGGCTCGATCTTTGACAACCTTTCAAATAGCCAAAGCTGAAAAGAAAAGCAACGTTTATGAGATTCAAGACAATTCAGCGTCCGCATAAGGGCACTCGATCGAGTGCCGGGGTCACTCGATCAAGTGGCACCCCTAAAACGAGGCAGAATGCTCCTTTACGAGAGCACTCGATCGAGTGCCAGGGTGACTCGGTCGAATGGCCCACGTAGCAGCATGTCGCGAAAAAAAAAAAAAAAAATCGAAAAAAAAAAAAAAATCGAAAAAAAGTCGAAAAGGAGAAAAGCGATATACCTGCAGCAGACGGGTGCTCCCAGTGAAACGGGCTGACTCATCCCTCTTTCGGTTGTCCAAGCCCTGAATAATTTCCCCCGTGATCAACGATGCGGGACTACACTCCGTCTCCATAAGGTCAACAATGACGAGAAGACGAACGCTACCCATGCAAGACAGCAGGTCCATATGGCCTTCGAAGGCATACACGTGCAGCATACAGAAGGCGAACGCCCTACGGATATGAATGGGCGTAACTCGGATGTCATACGGGTTCATGAACTTCTCAGCTAGAGCAAGCAGAGAAACGGTATCCCCTTCAAGCATGCGGGATACTTCAGCGTGGGAGAGCCCCAAAAATTCCCGTAGTTTCCTCCTGGGGTCCCGAAATGAGAAAGGGACGGCGGGGCGGAGCAATGGATTCCACCCTCCTATGGCAGCAATTTCCTCAGGGAGAGGACAGATCTCGCCCCGAGGGAAGGCGAAAACATGGTAAGTGTCATCCCAGAAGGTCAGACAGGCGTCAAGGAAATGACGGTCCACGTGCATCTGACGGAACGTGAACAATTGGAATATGCCCGACTGTCTCAAGGCTACCTTGCTCGCATCCCTAAAACGGTGTGCCCAATCTTGCAGCATATTGATCAGACGGTCGATAGCCATGATAAAGCTTTTTCTTGAAAGGAATAAGGTTTTTTTTTGAGGAGAAGATGAAGCTTTTTTTTAGTTGTGACAAAGGAAGGAGCCAGGGTGATGTATTTATAACATCAAAACCCTGGAGCATCCCCTGCAGCTGTACCTCCATGGCCCAAGCGGGCCTAGACATACAGGCCCGACCCATGAATCTTCCCCACAGACACAGGAATTCAGTCATCCCGAGCAGTCTGTCAAAATTCAAAAATTCAAAAAAAAAAATACATTTTTCAAAAAATTTCAATCGTCCAAATCTTTATTCCCCAGCGCGAGTCATTTTTACTACCTACGTGTTGCATACATTTTATGTGACTTATACAGATACGACTCAAACAGGGACATGCAACCCTCTAAATCTCCCCAGCAGAAGCCCAAGGCGGCATTTTCCTCGGAATGGTACGGGATGAGCCCACGTATAGGCGCACCCAGAACTTATGCTACAAGTCCGATTCCCCACGGAGTTATCATCAACTCAGGTATGATTTCTAACTTATGGCTGGCGAGCCCTTCACGCGAGTCTAATGGACTATAAACGACCCGATCGGAAGTCTACCGGGTCTTAATCGACTTGGTAGCTACTCTGACTTTCGCCCTGTCCAAGCCTCAGTCAGAGTGGGGGCTCTGTAGACACCCGCATTTTGACTGCCAGGTGTCTATGGTAGTTTCCAAAAAACACCTGATGATGATCGGACGCTAACATGTTCTAACGCGCTCGGATACGGGCTCGAAATCAATAATGTCCGGCATGGGCTTTTAACGGGATACAAATCTCACAAAACCAACCTCAAATTCAGGCCCAGTGGGTCGTTCCGAGCAAAATGAGACTAATTTGGGTCAAAACCGACACCAAAAATAATTCCCGTCTTTTAGCGACCGGGTCAAAACCCGGTCAAGACAAACCCGGCACAAAAAGCGACCTGATACGTTCGAAATCAGCCAAATCAACCCAAATTAATGCCAAATCAATCACAATCAATCAAGAGCAAATCAAGGCAATCACGCCCAAAATAGCCCGAGTGGAGCCTCACAAAAATGGTCCAGGTGCATCCGCGAGGGCACTCGACCGAGTGCACCCGCGCCACTCGGTCGAGTGACCCATGTGTCGGGGCTCCCTATAAATACCCGTCAACCTTTGACACAAACACAACTTTGGAACACTTTTCACCCTTCAAAAATTCAGCCAACCTTGCACTCATCTTACACCCTACACTTTGCAACACCATTCTCGACATCACAATACACACGAAACCGAGCCATACATACACACCATCAACTCCTCCTACATATCTCGACGTTCCCGTGCCATTGCCGCCGTTTGACGAACCGTATCCCGAGAAGCAAGAACATGTAGGTTGAGGGTGTGACAATTCAACACCGACTTTTCCTTCTTCATCCTTTTTCTCGATCTTTTATGTATATTTATATTTATGCTTATAGTATTATATCTAGTCGATAGTAACGACATTACTAACATCTAACATTTATTTCTTGCATCTAACATCTAACGCTAACATTTTACTTATCGCATTTTAATCATCGTTATTATATTTTACTATAATATCGTATGTACCGTGTATATATATAATAATATCAAAACTCAGATCCGAACTCGTTTGACTACGATGATCATTTTTTTAAGGTTCGTTTATTAACACGATCCCGATCATTCGTAGTTGAACGCATATGAATCCATTTCAAAGATTAGTACGGAACCCGTTGACACGAAAATCGACATCACCTAATCCGTAAGGATTAATATCGATGTCGTGACGTAGAGGGACGCAATTTCATCACTAATCAAATTTCTAAAACTAACGACAACTCCTTTTACAAAAATCCGATAACGGTATTATAATCATATAAGACATGATTATAATACCGGCAAACCGAACTAAATCTAAATTCGTCGATATTTTTATTTAATTCGGCCAACCCTCGATTTAAAACGCATAAAATCACACGAGTCATAACTCGTACAGGTGCCACTCGGCCGAGTATACCTGCTACTCGACCGAGTAGCACCCCAAATCGTGGGCAGAAACCTTTTTTAAGGACACACTCGACCGAGTCAGCCCCGACTCGATCGCGTGGGTCCTGTAGCCCAGAAAACCGAGAGCTCTTTTTATAGCATCCGAGCCTCGTCTTTTTAAAAGCGACCTAGTCGACACGTGTAAAGTCAATCATGTGATCTCCTTTTCAAAATACATGCATATCATCGCACATAAACAACTTTGATCGACGGTCTCACTATTAATCTTGCGTTGACGACTCCGTAGTCGCATCCAACGCATAATTAATTTAGGCTCCAATTTACCGACATGATAAGTTGGGACAAGGCATCGGGATTTGGGATCGGGCTAGCACCACGCCTAGGTCCTATATCCCCGTCCTTCGATTAATACATAAAACAATACGTATTTAATTGAAGTTCGTCCACCTACGCAAATTCACGGTCTAGTTTATACACGGGTCCGTTTCTAACTATTTCTTATCATTTTGGCTATATATATTTCGATTATTCTACTTTTATTGCTCGTTGTATTGTGAATTCCGGGTTGTATTCCGCCCGTGTAATTTGTAACCGATTTATTATTGCTTTGCTTTATTTATTTACGTTTTACCGTTTATAAATGAACCCTCGCATGCTAAATCACTTCGACAATAAATTAGATGCATTAAAATGACGTAGCTCACATTTAATTCGCATGCTTAGCTAAAACGCTGTTTGCATATCATTTCACCAAATCACTAACGCGCATATTAGAAAGTCAAACGATGTCTTAGTAGAGGCCGCTATGTGCGGGCGGGGTTGGGTGTCCTTAGTGGGCTTCCCAACACATACCCTCACCCCTTACTCAGAACCTCGGTTTCCGGATGCCCGAAACCGTTGGCGCACGAGAGTCATTCTTTACACAATTACCGGTATAGATGGTATCGGTATCGCAATGCAAAGGGACGAGCCCAATAAACTCTGAAACCGAGATGGGCCACACTTTGTGTATGGTCCATAGCGATATAGAGTGGGCTCGAACGGTTCCGAATAACCATAAAATTCGGTGGCGACTCCATTTCGACTTAAATTTCAATTCGATCCATTCTCATATGGAGGTGCATTCGCCTACCCAAAACCCGCGCGTGGCCGCGTCGGGGTGGACCTACGTCATGTCCACACTTAGTCACAGCCTGACAACAGCAGTAGGAGCTTCATCTTCAAGCTTAATTCATTACACTCACCTCTCTCTCAACACAATTCAAATTAATTCATTTCTATCACCATTTTTTTCTACTCATCAAACCACTCCCTCTCTACATGCTTCATAATTTCAATATTTTGTCTTCACAAATTTTAACCCCAAATTTTTCAACTTTCATTCATCTTCATCTTCATCTTCATCTTCAACATCTTCATCTTCAAGCTTTATTCATCCCACAAAAAAAAACTTCATCTTCAAGCTTCATTCATCCAACAAAAAAGAAGAATTTCTTCATCTTCAAGGTTCGTTCATCCGAAAAAAAAGAACAACTTCATCTTCCAACTTAATTCATCCAACAAAAAACATTCTAATTAATATGTTATAGTTGGAAATATTATTTTGATTGACTGTATAAACATTTTAATTAAAGAAAAGAACAACTCATTTAGTGCGTAATGTTCTTGCAGAATTGCAAGGTCATACACTTTCAGTTGTATAGTCACACTCATTATGTTGTATAATCACACTCATTACGTTTTAGAATCATGCAGCTGTACACTCATTGTAGTCACATATTCAGTTGTATAGTCATACTCATTATGTTGTATAGTCACACTCGCTATGTTGTAGAATCACGCAGCTGTAGAATACCTTGGGATTAAGGTATCATTCGTTTAATCATCTTCATCTTCACGCTATTTTCATACCTTCTTTTTTTGGTATTTATAAAATTATTCATCTTCATTATCCAAAAAAAATGAAGGTTGAATATGGATGAATGGACGACTGTGACTTTCCTCAGTAACGACATTCTAAAAAAACGAAAGTATTAATCACGTACAAAATTAAATAAACATTCATTAAATATTCAACCTCCATTCATTTTTGGTTTCTTTTATAGTTGATTTCATGTTTGTAAGACGCATTGAAAAATTCGAAAAATTATTCAAACGTTCTACTCTCCTATCACCAATATCACAACAGATGATTGCTAGACGTAAAATGAGCGACTTCGATTCATCCATCAAAAAAGAAGAATTTTTTTATCTTCAAGATTCGTTCATCCAAAAAAAATCTTCCAACTTCATTATCCAACAAAAAAACATTCTAATTAATATATGTTCTAGTTAGAAATATTATTTTGATAGATTGTAAAAACATTTTAATTAAAAAAATAACAACTCATTTTGTGCGTAATGTTCTTGCAAAATTGGAAGGCCACACACTTTCAGTTGTATAGTCACACTCTTTATGTTGTATAGTCACACTCATTATGTTGACGTTTGACATTACGCACAAAATGAGTGTGATTCTACAACATAATGAGTGTGATTTTACAACATAATGAGTGTGATTCTACTGCATGGCAAGTGTGACTATACAAAATGAAAAACCAAAATCTGTCCTGGTTATACAATATTAGGAGTGTGACAATACAACATAGCGATTGTGACTATACAACAAGGCGAATATGACTATACAAATACGACCACTTTTGGCTACAAACCAATGGGTGCACAGTTGTGTGGTTTTAAAGGTGGAAGGATAAGTGATTTTGCTATAGACATCACGTGATTAATTATGAAACTAGAAAATAGCGATGGAAATATATTTACATTAGACAAAGTCCATCCTTTACATATAGTACATCAAACATAAAAATATTCTAACCAACCAAACATCCTTTACGTATAGCACGTCTATCCTAAAGCAAACATTTTATCTCACATAAACACACAAGAGCTTAACGATGGTCTCCGGTACGTGCGCAACAATACGTTGTCCAATTACGTGGTCGGCCGCTGTATCTTCCACGACCTTCTTCTTCCCACCGCCCCTTTTACCAACATTCTTCTTTTGACCAACCATTTCGCTGCGACAAAACACACAATCAGTCTAAATCACACAATAAATATGACTATACAACTGAATATGTGATTACAATGATTGTACAACTGTGTGATTATAGAACATAATAAATGTGACTATACAACTTTAACTGTGTGACTATACAACATAACGGTGTGATCCTACAACATAATGAATGTGATCTTACAACATAACGAGTATGACTATACAATTTCAACTGTGTGATTATACAACTAAATTATACTTATTTATACTTCAATCATCATTAGCAAAGATGATTACACACACTAATCACTGCAAGAATTTGTGTGATTCTACAATATAATGAGTGTGACTATACAACATCAATTGTTTGACTATACAACCTAAAGTGTGTGACTACAAAACTGAAACCGTAAAATGGAAAATAAAAGCCATACAGTTAATTATACTTCAATCATCATTAGCAAAGTCACATTCATAATTAGAAAGATAATTATACCTACGAATCAGAGCAACTTATTTAAACATTCATTAAATATTCAACCTCCATTCATCCATATTCAACCTTCAATTTTTTTTGTGAATAATAAAGATGAACAATATTATAAATACCAAAAAAAAGGAATAAAAAATAAAACAAGCATGAAGATGATTAATTATTTTAAAAATGCCCTAAAAAGATAAAAACAAATACCTGAAAATCGTCGAGGTTCGGAAGTAGGAATTTGACGAACGTGGAATCTTGAACGTAGATAAGAAAATACCTGAAAATAGTCACACACTTTAAGTTGTATAGTCACACACTTTCAGTTGTATAGTCACACTCATTATGTTCTATAGTCACACTCATTATGTTGTAGAATAATGCAACTGTAGAATACCTTGGAATTAGGGTATCATGCGTTTAATCATCATCTTCATCTTCATGCTTGTTTTATTTTTCATACCTTTTTTTGTATTTATAAAATTATTCATCTTCATTATCCATAAAAAATGAAGGTTGAATATGGATGAATGGACGACTATGACTTTAAAAACGAAAATATCTAAACATTCATTAAATATTCAACATCCATTCATCCATATTCAACCTTCATTTTTTTTGGATAATGAAGATGAATAATTTTATAAATACTAAAAAAAGGTATGAAAATAAAACAAGCATGAAGATGAAGATGATTAAACGCATGATACCTTAATCCTAAGGTATTCTACAGCCGCGTGATTCTACAACATAACGAGTGTGATTATGCAGCATAATGAGTGTGACTATACAACTGAATATGTGACTACAATGAGTGTACAGCTGCGTGATTCTACAACATAATGAGTGTGACTATACAATTGAAAGTGTGTGATCTTGCAATTCTGCAAAAACATTACGCACTAAATGACTTGTTCATCTTCATCTTCATTCATCTTCATCTTCAACATCTTCATCTTCAAACTTCATTCATCCCACAAAAAAAGAACAACTTCATCTTCAAACTTCATTTTGAAGATGAAGTTATTTTTTTTTGTGGATAATGAAGATGAATAATTTTATAAATGCAAAAAAAATGGTATTAAAAATAAAAGAAGCTTGAAGAAGATGAAGATGAAGATGATCGAAGATGAAGAAGAAGCCAAAAAAAAGATGAAGATGATCGAAGTTTATGCATAAACATACGGTATGATCGGAGTTGTTGACGGAGTATGGTCGGAGTTATTAATGGAGGCTTATTTGATGGGTTTTGTTAGAGAGAGATGAATTGAATTGGGGAAATGAATTGAAAAGAAGAAGATTGAGAAAGGTAATAGGCAGGAGAGAGAGAGTAAAGGAGAGAAGTAATGGAGTGATTGATTTGTGTGAAGGGATGTTTGACAGCGTTAATGACAGCCTCCTTGAACGATGAATGAATAGATGAGATTAATGAATGACAGCCTCCTTGAACGATGATTGAGAAAGGTATATTGAAGGCCATAAGATGGATGAATGGGTGGGATTAACACTAAGAGACTCATCTTAGGAAGTTAATAACTTTCTTGAACGATGAATGAATGGGATTAACACTAAGAGACTCTTAGGAAGTTGATAACTTCCTTGAACCCATCTCTCTCTCTCTCTCTCTCTCTCTCTCTCTCTCTCTCTCTATATATATATATATATATATATATATATATATATATATATATATATATATATATATATATATATATATATATATATATATATATATATATATATATATATATATTAAAGCAGAAACAATTTGAGGCCTCACATTCATCCACTTCAGCATGTTACATGGCAATGATATGGCATCGACGTGGCATGCCTTTGTGGCAATAAACTATTTTATTTTTATTTTTATTTTTTGGTGCTAACTATTTTCTTTTTACTGAATTAACCGTCCCCAATAAAACTATAGCAGTTTTAGGTGACAGTTTTTGAAGCAACACACCCATTACTCTAAAACCAACTTTCACTGTAACACACCTAGCCTCTTATGAACTTCATGGAATTTAATTGATATTAATTGTATTTTTCATGAGGTATGTTCCGTTTATGTTTGATTCAATTTGTTGAATTATTAATTTTTCGGTTTTTTTCCAGTAATTTTTAATGTGCAATTAGTCCTAATCTAATCTGATACGATACACATTGAACGTTCTATTTTTTACCGTTGTTTTGGCTTAGTAAGCATGAATGTTTAGTAACAGTACAATGTCTATCTTCTGATTAGAAGAAACAACAACTTATTATTGTAAATATTCTAATTATCTTTTTATGTCGGAATCATACGAATGTATATATATTTGGTAGCTTTCATTCATATCAATATCAAAACAACCACTCAATTTGAAGTTTGTGTCTTTCGTTTGATTATCGGTACATCATAATTTATTTCTTCGTAATTTATTGTTCTATATAAGGACTGATCTTTATTGTCACACTACAGATGCGTCAGTTACAAGGAAAAGATTGTTGTTGAACCGAAAAAAATGGCGTCGGTGTCGAAGATGGTGAGGAAATTGGAGGTGGTGTCGCCAGTTCCGGCGGAAATTGATATAGCTAGCTCATTCGGTGAATATGATAGTGAAGATGAAATAAGTTGTCCAAGTTGGAAAATTTTGTTATCTTATCTTTTCAACTTTTATCTAGAAAATTGTCATTGTTGGTTTGCATATGAAATCGTCATCCCTTTTTTCTCAAGTAAAACCATCACTAGAAGAACTACAGTACAACCATCAGTAGGAGAACTATAGTATACAGAGTTATAATATAATGACCATTTAACTAATGTATCATTTACTCTACATACATGTGCTAAAATCTTTAATAAGGAGCTCTCTAATTGAAAACAAACACCCCTTCATGCCTGTTAAGGGCGTGAATAATTTTTTTGCAATAATTATGTCTCTACAGCAATGGAGTACTACTCAATATCCCTTTTAGGCTTTTACGATTAAGGTATGAGCTATAGGTATATGTTTTTAACTATTAACTATACTTGACCTTATGCTTTGAAAAAGAGTTTCTGGGTCAACTGAGTCAATGGGATAAAAGAAAAGTATACAGAGTATTTGTTACGGAGTATTTTCTATGTATAACTTTTCTCCCGCATATTATTAGAGATAAATTTTTGTATCATTACACCTCTTACTTTCATAATCTTTGTGACAAAACCGATGATAATAATGTTGGAGTTTGGAGTTACCCCTATTATGAAGTACAGAAATCTACATGTGCTTTGAATTTTGGCTTGATTAGTTACTAATATTAAACTCTCAATAACCTCATGGTGGCATGAACGTGTAAGTTGGGAATCAAGATGTGCGAAGTGTGAAAGGTTTAGGCGAGTTTATTTATACGCTGCTCGAGCTGATAGATTCGGTGCAAGGGTTAGACTTTCGAAAGGATGTGAGCAATTTGATTAATGACTGATGAGACATACATTGTTTATGTTTTACGAGTATAAAGTATTGGTTACAAGATTTTTTTTGGGAAAGAGTTGTTACTAAAGCTTTTTTTTAAGGTTTAACTAATGGTTATTTGTTATTGAGCTAATGATTTGTATGTTTGCCAACATTTTGAGGTATTCATACGAGTATATTACGATTATAATGAGTCAATTAATATTTCATATGTTAAGATAGGACATAACTTTTTTCCCTCTGTAGCTAGCTTTTATTTTATTTATAAGATTTGATTTGGTATAAGATTATGAAGATTTGTCCGTTCGAAACAAAAAAATTGTGAAAGTACTTATTCGTCTTAAGGTTTTGAGTAATGCCTCTTCCTATTTTTGAAAAAAAAAACTATGAAAAGATGTTTTATTAAATACTCTATTCTCTTCTTTCCTTTATGATGCCCTTACAACCTTGGTGGCCTAATCCTATTAAAACAATGTACTAATCAATTTAATCAATTTTGTGGGTTGTGTAATGGTACACGATTAATCGTTACTAACCTAAGGAATGAGTCATTTAGTGTACTACTGTGCTAACGAGTAGGCATAAAGGTGATAAAAGTCTATATCCCCGTTTTCCCTTTCGCCATCTAACTCAAGCAAATTCCATGTTCGGTTTACTCAGCGGCAGTTCTCCATTTCCATATGCTTCACCATGACGATTAACAAAATCCAAGGTCAATCATTCTCTCACGATGGTCTTTTATTTCCCCAAGCCCGTGTTCACCCATGGTGAACTATATGTTGCTTTATCAAGAGTCACCAACAAGAGTGGATTGAAAATTCTTATTTACAATAGCAATAAACACACTTCTAACACTACTACTAATGTTGTGTATCAAGAAGTATTCCACTATTTGTGATTTCATATTGTATATTCGCGTAAATATTTTCTTTTGTCAGTTCTTTCTATAGGTTTACATTTTCATGTGCACACCATTCTCAATTTATAAAATCTTGCATTCTCAATTTATAATTACTTACTTCTCCACTGAATTTCTATAGTTCTTTCTATGTGTTATTTTGTCATTGACTTCGTCACGTGTTTGTTAATGCTACCGTGCAATTTGCATGGGTTTTAACCTAGTATATATATAAAGTTTCAGCATTTGGAGGCCTCATATTAAACCACGTAAGATTATGACTGGGCGTCTGATGTGGATCCCACGTGGCAGCCGACGTGGCACTTTGAAATTGTTTAAAATCTAAAAAAACGGTTTGTATACAACTTACAACGACAACTATCCAAAAATTTTACTTCGTACATATTAAGCCCTTGATCTTATAACTATCCACTACCTCACATAATTCACATTTCACTTGCAGTTTACAAACCGTCCACTACATATTTTGACGGTTCACTAGCCAAGAACTACCTCCCCATATGTTGATCAAATTAAAATCACAACCTATCCTGTCATCTCCTCCTCTCACATCTCATCAATAACGATTTATTTTTTTACTTCTATAGTTTGTTCAATTATAATTTCAGTATCTGACTATCTGTGTATTACGAAGTCCACCTCTATTAACAGATGAATTCGATGATGATATGCTTTGAAACTGGAATTTTCAGGTAATTTCCTTAATTTAAGTTGAGTTTTTGTCAATTTGTTGAATTGTGTTGTTGAATTGGTTTAATTCTAGGGAATAATTTGAACATGTGCAATAATGTTTGTTCAATTGTAATTCTAGGGATTTTGAACACAATTTTGAAGAAGAGAATGTAATTAAGAACACAATTCTGCATAATGATAGGCTTAAATTAATCGGTAATTTGAATATTAGCAATTGGTTTTATTCTAGAGAGTTTTTGTTAGTTGCTTCAATTTATTTAATTCAGGCGTGAATTTAAGCTTTGGAATCGCACAATTACGGAGTATTTTTAATTGCGACAGTATGATTTTTGTTACACTTTTGATTTTAATTATTTTTTTGATTGTTCTTATTTAGGTATTTGATTAATTCGATTACGCTTTTGTTGTAGGTATGATTTTTGTTACGCCTTTTTATTTATTGTTTTTGTCATTATATAATTCATAATCCGTTCTTATCATTGTACAGAGTACTATTTACTATAAGTTCTTACGGAGTAATTATTTTAGTTGTCTATTTACCCAAGCGGAGAAGTAGATTCGAGTTACGTGCAGATTGGGAGCGAAGCTTATTAGGACAATGTGAGGCCGTTGTGTAAGAATTACTTCATGAATCAATAATGAATTCTGTCCCACAATCGATTATAGATTCAATCTAATTCAACCCAATACAATCGATTAACAGAAATACGGACTAACCTTGGTCCATGTCAACAGATGCACTCAATATATAATAAGAAGAAATAGAATTGAATCTCCTCCTTAACCCTTTCCTTAATGCTCCTTGATGATGGAGATGGAACTGTGTCTTTTCTTTCTGTAACTGTGTGTTTTTGTTCTTTTGTTGATTGAGAGAGTTACGTACATCTTGCTTGATATGTATAAATACAAGGCCAAGAGATACGTGTTTGATCTCAAGTCAAATCGTTCACACCTTTTCGTGAAAAGACGTCTTTTGATACAGGGTAAGGTCGGAAGGAATAGTAATTCCCGACTTTAAGTACATTAATCGAAACCGATCCATCACGGTGTCGTCTTTTATATTAAAGTCTCGTAATATTTAACATGAACTTAATTTATATTTAAACCGAAACACTTAGGCCACACGAATATTATTAAATATTCTAACATTCTCCCACTTGGCCTATGTGTTGACTTAATGGTTAAATAACCATAATGTGCACTTGATATTTAAGTTCATTAACTTTCATATCCTTAATCGAGTTAGAACTAATCGAATCATGGCGGTCACACGTCATATATTAAGCGACATGATTCCTTCCATGTATCACGAACCAATTCCAAATCTAAGTAATCTTTAAGTTGAGAATAACCTTAATTCTCACAATTAGTCACTTGTAGTCTAATAAGTGTAATGTATACATACACTTTAATGACAACATGTTCGTAAAAGCAGAAACAAACAATTAGTGAATTCTAGATGTCATATTCATAATAGACATATTATCTTTACAATAGCAAGGCTCTATCTATAACACCCATACGTTCAACATGGCCAAGGAATGCCTTGGGTGGTAATCCTTTAGTTAATGGATCTGCCACCATCATATCCGTTCTTATATGCTCAATTGACACTCTTTGCTTCTGCACGTCCTCCTTGACCGATAAATACTTTAATTCTATGTGCTTAGCACCATCGGAGTATTTATCGTTCTTAGCAAAGAAGACGGCTGCGGTATTATCACAATAAATTTTCAGCGGCTTAGCTATACCATCGATAATCCCAAGTCCTGAAATAAAGTTCTGTAACCACAATGCATGAACAGAGGCATCAAAGCATGCCACAAATTCAGCTTCCATAGTAGAAGTAGCAATAATAGACTGCTTCTTACTCCTCCATGATATTGCCCCATTAGCTAAAAGAAATACATAGCCAGATGTTGATTTTCGACTATCAGTACACCTGCCATGATCAGAATCTGAATACCCAATCACCTCAAGATGATCGGATCTCTTGTATGTAAGCATGAACTCCTTGGTGCCTTGCAAGTACCTAAGGACTTTCTTCGCTGCTCTCCAGTGATCCATTCCGGGATCACATTGAAATCGTCCCAACATTCTAACAGCAAAGCTGATGTCTGGTCGAGTACATGTCTGAAGATAATTCAAACTCCCTACCACTGATGCATAAGGAATATTCTTCATTTCCTTTCGTTCCAATTCATTACTGGGACATTGCATTGTACCGAACTTGTCCCCTTTCTATACAGGAACTAACCCTGCAGAACATTCACTCATTCTATATCTCTCTAGAACTTTATCGATGTAAGCTTTCTAAGACAACCCTAACAATCCTTGTGATCTATTGCGGAAAATTTCAATTACGATCACATAGGATGCCTCACCCATATCTTTCATTTCAAAATTCTTAGATAGATATTTCTTTACGTCATGTAACATGCCTAGATTATTTGTAGTAAGTAAAATATTGTCAACATATAAGACTAAAATAACGAATCTACTCCCACTGATCTTAATGTAGATACACCGATCAACGATAATCTCTACAAACCCATATGACGTAATGGTATCATTAAACTTTAAATACCATTGTCTGGAAGCTTGTTTTAGTCCATATATCGACTTTCTCAGCCTACACACCTTATCTTCATTACCCGGGGATGTAAACCCCTCGGGTTGGTCCATATACACTTCTTACTCAAGCACACCGTTTAGAAAGGCGGTCTTTACATCCATTTGGTGAAGCTCGAGATCAAAATGAGCCACCAAAGCCAAGACAATTCTTAAAGATTTTTTCTTTGATACTGGAGAGAAAGTTTCTTTATAGTCAATGCCGTCTTTTTGAGTGAAACCTTTGGCAACTAGTCGGGCCTTATATCTCTCAATGTTACCTTTAGAGTCCGTTTTGGTCTTATGGACCCATTTCGAGCCAACGGTCTTAGAACCCTCAGGTAACACAACTAAGTCCCATACTTTGTTATCATCCATTGATTTCATCTCCTCTTTCATGGCATAAAACCACTTTTCAGAATTGTCACTTTCCATGGCCTTACGGAATGAGACGGGATCCTTATTAATGCTTAAGTCACAATCAACCTTAATGTTATATGTCAGGTAGCCATCTGGAATGGCTGATCTTCTTTCTCTTACAGATCGCCTTATTATTCTCCCTCTGAATTGTGACTTGATCATCATTGTTATTGTCATTTTGTGGGTTTTGCTCGTCATTTTGTTGTTGTTCCATTATGTCATTTGACTGTGATTGCACAACTGGAACAACAATTTCAGGTGCAACTTCAGGAGAAGGAACTTCTTCCTGATTTTCTTTAATGTCCACCTTTCGTGGTTCAATACTCCCACTAGTTTGACCATTCTCAATGAATCTAGCGTTCTCGGTCTCTACTATTCTCGTACTATGGTTAGGACAGTAAAAATTATACCCCTTTGACTTTTCAGGATAACCAATGAAAAATCCACTGACTGTCCTAGGATCTAGCTTCCTTTCATTCGGATTGTACAACCTTACTTCAGCTGGGCAGCCCCAGACTCGAAGATGCCTTAAGCTCGGTTTCCTTCCCGTCCACAGTTCATAAGGAGTCTTAGGAACTACTTTACTAGGAACCCGATTCAAAACATAGGTTGCAGTCTTTAACGCATAGATCCATAAAGAAGGAGGTAAAGAACAATTACTTAACATGCTCCTAACCATTTCAATTAAAGTACGATTTTGCCTTTCAGCAACACAACCTCGACTTTCAAGTAACTTTGCAAATGGACCAGGACATTGTCCATTCTCAGTGAACCTACCATAAAACTCACCACCTCTATCCGACCTCACAATCTTTACTTTCTTTTCTAGCTGCCTTTCTACCTCATCAATGAATATCCTAAGGACATCCACAGATTGAGCCTTTTCATGCAGTAGATAAGTGAAACCATACCGTGATAGGTCATCTATAAAGGTGATAAAGTACTTTTCGCCACTCCAAGACGGAATGTCAAAAGGTCCACAGATATCAGTGTGTATAATCTCTAATAGCTGAGAGCTCCTTGTAGCTAGTTTCTTTACTGTATGTTTAGTCTGTTTACCTTTAATACAGTCTATACATACATCTAAATCACTAAAATCCAATTGAGGTAGAATTTCATTTTTCATCAACCTCATTAACCGTTCTTTGGATATGTGACCTAGCCTTTGATGCCACAAGAGAGCTGAATTTTCATTCGATGCACTACGTTTAATACCTTGATTTTCAACATAAAACAGGGAATCAGAAAATTTAACATCAAGATTAAATCTATAAAGTGAGTCAATCAAAGTACCACTACCGTAAAAGTAATCGTTTCGGTACAATGAAAATACACCACGTCCAAATTTGAAATTAAATCTTAAATTATCCAAAGTACTTAATGATACAAGATTACGTGCACAATCAGGAACATAGAGACAATCAGTAAGATCTATATGACAACCAGTGTCTAAGATTAATCTATAAGTCCCAATGCCCTCAATCCGTGGTTTCATCCTGTTTCCCATGGACACGAACTGTTCAGCTCCTCTTATGGGCCGGATCATATGGTATCCCTGTTTAATATGAGAAACATGAGTAGTAGCACCTGAATCTAACCACCAAGTATTATTAGGTACTTCTATAAGATTTGATTCAAAGCAAAAAAAAAACTATAATGTTTACCTTTCTTTTCGAACCATGCCTTTCTTTTAGGACAATCCTTCTTGAAATGTCCAACTTTCTTGCAAAAGTGACACTTCTTTTCCTTCTGGATAGCACTTTCAGGTCCTTTAAAGAAAGACTTTCCCTTCTTATCATTTTTACCCAGTTTATCCTTGCTGCTGCTGGCACCGTCATGACCTAGGAGATGAATTGCTTGTTCCTTCATCTTCTTTAATCTCCCCTCTTCCTGTATGAGCATGGCCTTTAATTCTTGAAAGTTCCACTTATCTTTGATGGTGTTATAATTCACCTGGAACTGACCAAACTCAAAAGGTAGAGAGTTAATGATGAATTGGACCAAGAATGAATCACTGACCGGCATCCCCAAGGTCTTTAACTTTGCTGCCAAGTTAGACATATGTGTCACATGATCATGGATCGGCTGAGACCAGTCAAACTTTTTCGCAGTCAGCTCACTCATTAGGCTGCCTACAATTGACTTGTCAGCTAAATCCAATTGTGAACATTCCTTTACTTTGAGCATGAATTCCCTTGCTTTCTCTGTCTTGGGCATAGACGGCTTAATGTTATCGGCCATTGTCATCCTCATAAGGTCTAAGCTCAACCTATTAGATCGCTCCCAAGCCTGATAACGACATTTCTCTGCTTCGGAGCTATCATCATTAATGGTTGCAGGTTCTTCATCTATGAGGATGGCAATGTCCAATGACATTATACCCAGTGTAAACCAGATCTTTTCAGCCCATTCATCATAATTAAGCCCGTTGAACTTGACGACAAAGCTAGCAGATGCAAACATATTAGGAGAAGCTGCGACATTTATACATGATTACCTATTAGTGCTTTGAAATACTTTCATACAGATTCAAACAATATCATATAAACATTTCATACATGTATTTAAACGACCTTTGGGCAACACTTTAAATACAAGTAACTTTCATTTGATGTTAATATATATATATATATATATATATATATATATACACATTAACAATTATCTATAACATATACAAGTCAAATAAGAATGTTATCTTTGGATATACACACTATTAGACTCAATAATGAATAATTAATCCTTTACATGTCACTAACTATATTTAATGACCCACCTTTGGGTGATCTCCCAAAATATAGATAACGAACCTATTGATCAATCTAACTCTAATGTCATTTTAACATCACTTTAATCATGATCAATAATATAACTTTTATTTCGAAAAATGTTTACATATAATATAGGCTAATTTGTCAATAACTACCTATTAAATACATAGTTTTACAATTTACTACCTAATAAAACAAACTTCAAAATTTACTACCTAATATAAAGTATTTTATTACAAATTGCTACCTTAAAACAATTATGAGTAGAAAATAAAACATTTTAAATTATTTTCACACAAATTTATCAAAATATTCCCTTTATACCCTTGCCTCATTAATTCTCCCTTTTATCTCGTTCACTATCCTACGATTTTTCTTTCCAACATCCCTCATGTTTTCATCTTCATTTACGTTCCCAATAATTCGACCCTAACTAAATACACGAACTTAACTAGTAAACTAAATTGAAGGGACTTGAACCAAACTAACTCGAATGTTTATCGCAACATGCCAAATTTTGTCCCTATGTTTTTTGAAAATAAAACACCTGAAAATGGTATGCCTAAAAATGCTCCGACCCAAACCCGACTCAGTTTACCAGTTGAATAAAGGATTAGAAAAAGAAGTTGTAAGAAATCTTACACTGTAATTAACAAGTCTAGTCCAAAAATACCAAATAAGACAGCATTTATATCAAATACTACGTATGAAAAAAAGTGTGCATACATTGTCAAACAAAATGGGATATAAACGAATGTTTGAGCTGATGGAAGACTAGGAGTCACACTAACACAAGATGAAGGAGGTAATATGGGGATCAGAATTCAGTCATTATTCTCCGCATTAGGTTGACGAGTGATGGCTTGGTTGACTTGTTATTTGACTTAAAGTTAATCCTTATGGCCCTCATTACATCTCGATGTCTTTCTTATGGCTTCCGTCTCCTTAGCAACCTTCACCCATGTTGAATTACTTGGAGGCCTACCTCCTTTATTCTTTTCTTTCGAAGCAACAGAAGGATTTTTGCAAGTTTTGATATTATGTACAAGCTGACCGCAACGGCTACACTTGTTTGACTTTTTAGCTCTCTTTACATGCTTACCTTCACCCTCACCTAGCTCTTTCTCCCTTTTTTGCTTGATGGCCTCCCTGGTAATTTCTTATAAGCAGGCGGTAAAGGTTGTTGGTGATCAGTTTTTTCCCATTGACTTACCCCAGGCATAGGGTTAATAGCATGTGTGTAAGCTCTCAAGTACTTCTCCCTTGAATATGCTTCATCTACATAATCCTCTGGATTATACCTTTATTTGAGGATACATGCCATTGCATGGATGCAAGGTATGCCATTCAAATCCCAATAGTAACATGAACAAGTTTTGTTAGTTAAATTCACCGCACATGTCTTACCCTTATACTCAACCTCATATGCCAAAACTCTAGATGGAATTATAGAGGGAGTAAGTACACAATACCTTGCCTCATTAGCCACTATTTTCAAGCATTTTTCAACATGTGGCATAAACCTTTTCTCATACTTCTCCACTAGCAATCTTTTTTCAGAGTTTCTTTTCATTACATATCTTCTCATCCACTCCATATGAGTTAGAATTGGTTTATCCCTACATTCCTTCAACACTGAATTGAATGTTTCACACATGTTATTTGATAACATGCTTGATTTGCAATGCGACGAAAATGTATGCCTGCTCCAATGTTCTGCAGGTATTGCTTTCAAGTAAGCATATGCAGGTTGCGACAACAACTTGATACCTTCTAACTGAGATTCAAATTCAGTCTGAAATGGACAAAGTTGTTAGAAAAAAATACATATTAAACATATAAAACATAAACAATGATATTGAACATAAACAAGAAATTAAAAGTTAGTCATACATCGATCGTAGCCCAAGCAGCATTCTGAAATTGTTCTTTATATGCTTGTCCACTAAACCGAAGTTTGAAATTTGCCCAGATATGACGCACACAATATCTTATTTTAGCTTTAGGTACAACTTCCTTCAATGCATCAATCAAACCCTAAGGTAACAAACAAGTTAATATGGATTTATAACTTAATAGTTATACAAGAATCAAATGAAAGAATTCATACAAACCTTCTGACGGTCAGACATAAATGTCAAGCCTTCACCCTCTGCTAATCCAAGATCACTTATTAGAAGATTAAGGAACCATTTCCAAGTTTCTGTATTCTCTACTTCGACAACACCCCATGCTACTGGAAATATATTTTCATTTCTATCCATCGACACTGCAGCCAAACACATTCCAGGATATGGACCCTGTAAATTGCAGCCATCTACTCCTATGATTGGCCTACAACCTCTCAAAAATCCTTCCTTACATGCTTGTAAGCATATGTAAATTCTTTGAAAAAGTGGAGGTGGTCTCTCAATTCGGTCAACTTTAACAATAGCTGAAGATCCAGGATTGTATTTCCTTATCGTAGTTGCATAATCCCAAACTCTTGCATATTGGTCATTCACATTTCCAAAGATTAAAAGTTTTGCTCTAGCCCTTGCTAACCAACACTTATGGTACCCGACATCCACATTTATATCCATTAAAACTCTTGCTTTGAATGCTTTCAACTTCCAATATGGGTCTGATCTCCACACTTTCAAGTATTTATGAGCTAAAAATTTAGAAGAAACCATCCTATTATGGTTCCTATAGCCGCAAACATGCTCTAAATTCAAGCTTTTTACTTGAAAAGTTTCCTCTTGTTTAAGCTTCGTAGCATACACTTTAAAATTGCAAGTTCTCAGAGCATTACATTTACACTCTTCTAACTTTGATCTCTTAGAATTCCACTCACATTCACATCTACATTTGCAATGAATAGTCAATCTAGTACTCCCATTATGTAGATAATAAAATTCATAACCATTTTCAACGGCATGTTGTTTAAGGGCCTTCCTTAGTACTTTGTTACATGGAAATTTCAGCCCCTTCCTCAAATCTATCTTCCTTCCAAAATCAATGTTTGGGTTGAATGTTGGGTAAGGATCTAACTCCTCATCAGACCCTTCTAACTTCTCAAGTCATCCGAATCGTATCCATTTTCAGTCACCATTTGAACATCCAAATCATCAACGCCCCATAATGGTCTTTCAAAACTATCACTTTTCAGGTTGTTGTTAGCCTCAACTCTGTTTTCTTCTACACAAGTATTTAAGCTTTTATTAACCTCATTTGTAATTGTCTCAATATTGCATTCACCAAAGAAGTCGTCTTGTTCTTCTGACTCCTCCCATGTTCCATAAAATTCAACACCAAAATCACTATGCTCAGACTCTTCACTCCAAGTTCCATCAAAATCTTCTAAATCCACACCATTTCCTTCCTCTATTAAAATGTCTTTCTCTTTTATTGCATTTTCCACAACCTTGGAAGTGACCTTCCTCCTACAAGCAAGCTTTTTTAATTTGTTTATTGACTCTGTTTGCAATGGAAATTCTATCATCCTACAAATCAATAAACTTGTTTAGGATGATCACAGATTTCTCTAATATAGGACTAATAAAACACAAAATCAGGTTCAAGTACAACCTTAAAAATTAGCTAAATTCTCTCTTATTGTAAAACCCTAAAAATCAAATAAAAGCGAAATTCACCAAAAATCTATCACATAAACAGAGTAATAACAATAACAATGAGTTATTTAACTAAAAGTGAACATATTACCTCTTACTTGTAGTATAAGATGTATCAAATTTGTGTGTCAATTTGAAGGAGCAGAGAAGGAGATACTTTGAGAAATTTTCATAGGGGAGATCAGTAAATTTGCTTGCTGGAGTTGCTGCTGCGGGTGATTTGAAAGTTTGACATAATTTTGGGTAATTTAGGGTAAATAATTACTAAGGGTATTTTAGTCTTCTACTATTTTTATTTGTGAGAGTTATTTGTAAATACTAATTTTTAAGTCAAAAGTTTTTTTAAGGTAGTAAATTTTGAAGTTTGTTTTATTAGGTAGTAATTTGTAAAATTTTACATTTAATGGGTAGTTATTGACAAATTAGCCTATAATATAACAAGGCCACTTTGGTGACTAACATGTCACATACAATATAAACTTTTTTAACTATAATGTCAAATTTATATCATAATGTTTTAATAATATTTCATAACACCAAAAAATTTACTCATAAATATGTCGAATATTAGTAAGTCAGTTTGTGAAACAGTATGTGAACAGTCCTTACATGAAAATCCGAAAACAATAAGTTTGTAAAGCAATAAGTTGTGTATAATCCGAAACAGTAAGTCGGTTGGTGTAAAAACAATTCATCATTCATCATAACAATCCATCATTCATCATGACAAGTGGTTTGTTTTGCATGAAAAGAAAACAATTGTTCTTGCATCCTATTCTGACAAGTTGTCATCATTCATCAATACATCATGCATACTTGTTTATACGGAGTATAATCAGAAGTGAAACAACCATATACGATCAGTCATTCAGCGGATGATTATTTACAAAGAACTCGTAATATTTTACGATTAATCACTCATTAAAAATTCCGTATATGATTAGTTCCATATATGTTTAGTGCATTGGACTTGAAAAACACAGAATACAAGTTGCATTGTCAATGATGAAATACCCACTTTATGATTAACATGACATATAAACCTTACATACATACGTAATCAATTAATAACGGACAATATTTCATCGGGAGTAATATCATATCATTAATCGGCAGTAATATCATATCATGAAACATACATACGAAACAGACAATATTTCATATCATTAATGCTTACGGTAGGATTATTCATCATATGAATTTTCATCATGGTAAATTAATCAAATCTATATTTGCTCTGATACCAAATGTAAGAATTACTTCATGAATCAATAATGAATTCTGTCCCACAATCGATTATAGATTCAATTTAATTCAACCCAATACAATCGATTAACAGAAATACGGACTAACCTTGGTCCATGTCAACAGACGCACTCAATATATAATAAGAAGAAATAGAATTTATTCTCCTCCTTAACCCTTTCCTTAATGCTCCTTGATGATGGAGATGGAACTGTGTCTTTTCTTTCTGTAACTGTGTGTTTTTGTTCTTTTGTTGATTGAGAGAGTTACGTACATCTTGCTTGATATGTATAAATACAAGGCCAAGAGATACGTGGTTGATCTCAAGTCAAATCGTTCACACCTTTTCGTGAAAATACGTCTTTTGATACTGGGTAAGGTCGGAAGGAATAGTAATTCCCGACTTTAAGTACATTAATCGAAACCGATCCATCACGGTGTCGTCTTTTATATTAAAGTCTCCTAATATTTAATATGAACTTAATTTATATTTAAACCGAAACACTTAGGCCACACGAATATTATTAAATATTCTAACACGTTGCCGACAATGGCAGAGTTCAAAGGGATAATAAGCTGCTTTCGTTGGTGAAATCAATTAAATACTCTCCCAATTCAGATCACAATAGGTTGTTAAACAAGATTAAGTAAGCATTTTGATGTCTTATACAAGAGCAAGTAAGCATTTTGATGCATGTGGTTTTGTTGTCTCAATGTCTACTTGAGTGTTGGGCCTCTAACAATGTTACTATTTGGTTTGATGTATGGAATTGGGGATATGAACAAACCATGACAGAGTGGCTAGGAGGTTTGCCTAAGGAAGAAGGTTACATTTAGTTACAATTTTATTCATTAAGTTAAGTTCAATTTAATTTAGTTTAATTGGGCGTAACTCTAATCATCCTACCACTATAATTTTGTAGATGAGGGGAATCTTCCATCATGCTCAGAACTGGGATATTATGGTAATTTGTTGTCGACTCATTTCAATTGTTTTATAGGATAATTCTTATTTTTTGTTTGTGGTTTATATGTGTTGCCAAGTGATGGAAACCTATAATCCTTACTCCTTTTGTGGTGTTTTTGTTGTTATTAATTATTACTCCATTGTACTACCATATGTTTTATGTGTGTTGATAAATGTGATTAAGGCATATTTCTTAGTGGTATTTTCGTTGTCATTATTTTGTTTGTGTTTTATGTGTTGCTAAATGACATCAATGTATATCTTCATGTAGTGTTTTTGTTAACGAACTATCACATGACTTGATGGTGGGATTTGTCGTGGGTCCCGCCGATCAATATAAAACCGACTATTCCTAGTGGGTAGCTAGGGCAAGTAGGGTCGAATCCACGGGGACGGTAAAGAGGATTTGGACAAAGTTCCACCTAAAGACTTGACTAGGTCTCGACGCTAAACTAAACTAGAACTATAAGAAGGGAATGAACTAAGACTATGGCTAAGCTAGGGGTAACCACTAAGGCTAAACGAATCTATCGAACTAAAGAAATCGAACGAGGAAAGAGTAGGGTTAGGTCGGGTTCATAAGCATAGTAGGATGATTTGGGTAATCAAGGGTGTAGGTGTCTCCTAATTGCTAGAGTCGGTCCGGGCTCTCGCTACTTAGACCGATGTCAAGGTGGGTTCACGCTCTCGCGTCTAAACCCTAGTCCACACTTTTATGTCTAACGACTATTCTCAACATAATCACATACTAGACAAACAATGAGTAGAGGAAGACTAGCATGAGAAGCATGGCCACTACAACTCAAACAAGCATTTCAACAAACACATAGTGTGCCCAATATGTGACTAACAACAAAGATTCACCCTTTACCCTCAATCAAACCCTAATCATCCATAATCAACACTTAATCACCCTAATAACCCCACAAAAAGTCTACTCACACATATCTAAACAAACATTAACATAAACAAGAGAAATCCACACAAACAACAAAACATACTGTGGACATGACATAGGTCCACCCCGACGCGGCCACGCGCGGGTTTGGGGAGGCGAATGAATCTCCATGAGATGGTCAAATGGAAATTTAAATCGAAGTCGGAGTCGCCACCGAATTTTATGGTTATTCGGAACCGTTCGAGCCCACTCTATGTCGTAGTGGGCCGTGTACAAAATACGGCCCATTTCCGATGTCAGAGTTTATTGGGCTCGTCCCTTTTGCATATCGATATAGATGCCGACTGGGCGGTTAATCGTATATTGAATGACTCTCGTTGCCAATGGTTTCGGACATCCGGAAACCACGGTTCTGAGTAAGGGGTGAGGGTACGTGTTGGGAAGTTCACTAAGAACACCCAACCCCGCCCGCACATTAGCGGCCTCTACTAGGATATCGAATGACGTTTTAATGCGCGCGTTAGTTGAACGATGAATGATATGCAAACATTGTTTTCCTAAGCATGTGAGGAATTGAATGGGTTGCTAAGTCAATTTAATGCATGCAAATTGATTGATGTCAAAGTCAAATTTAACATGTGAGATTCGTTTTAGTATAATAAAACAAATGAAATAAAAGGATGAATTTGATGCTCTTGTTGACTCGGATCGGGACTCGTCGGAATGTGGCTAGGCACGGGAGTGTCGAGGCAACGTCGGTTGGGTTAGGTGAAGGTTCGGACGGGTGAAGGTTCGGGTATGGGAGCCGGTTTTCCTTCGGGTTTTGAACGTAATATCGGTTTAACGATGCTAAGGAATTATATGTGTCGGGATGCTAGATAACTATTGCTGAAAAATCGTGTGTTGTATGTGTGAAATTGTATAGTTTTGTGGTCAAAATTGGTGTTAATGAATGTCTTTTTTGTGTTGGATGCAAGGGGCTATTTATAGGAAATTCCCGACCTTGGCTTGGGAGAGTTTGACTACCGCTTAGGATAGGAAACGGGAGAATTTGAGGGAAATAAGAATTCCGCTTTCTTGTGGAGGAAGAAAGGCAAACCGGTGGATTTGCTCTTGTTTTGGGCTGTTTCGGCCGAGTGTTTTACACTCGGTCGGATGCTCGAATCGGTTTTTGAATAGGACTCCTGTTTGAGCTAGAATTACCGCTTGAGTAAGAAGCTGAGGAGAACGAGAATTCCGTTTTCTTGTGTAGGAAGAAAAGAGGAAAAAACCGGCTGGTTTGGGTACTTGGCCGAGTGGTTGCACTCGGTTGGGTGTCTGAGTCGGTTCTCGGATAGGATTCCTACTCGGGATCGAATTCTACCTTAAACGGAATTGTTTATTATTTTTGTGAATGGCTGATTTTTGTAGAGTTGGAGTGTGAACCAACCGTGTGATATGTCACGTTGGACTCATGAGTTTCGAGAAATGTCTTTGACCGGGATTCGACTCGGTCGCTAAAAGACGGTTTTACCCCTGGTGACGGATTCGACCCAAATTAGTGTTATTTGACTCGAAACGACCCACTGGGCCTGAATTTGAGGTTGGTTTTGTGAGATTTGTACTCCTTAAAATGCCTAGGCCAAAAATCCATCATTTCGAGCCCATTTCCGAGTACGTTAAAGCACGTTAGCGTCCGATCATCATCGGGTGTTTGTCGGAAACTACTATAGACACCTGGCGGTCAAAATGTGGGTGTCTACAGAGCCCCCACTCTGACTGAGGCTTGGACAGGGCGAAAGTCAGAGTAGCTACCAGGTCAATCAAGGATTAAAACCTGGCAGCTTCCGGTCGGGTCGTTTAAGGTCCATTAGACCTGCGTGGAGGGCCCGCCGGCCATGGGCAAGAAATGTACCTGAATTGATGACAACTCCGTGGGAATTCGTCGTATGAGACTTAAAATGGGCCTGTATGCGGGCTCATCTTGTTAAATGCCGCTGGGGAGTTATGCAAATTGCACGGTCCTGCTTGAGCCGTCCTGTACATATTTATGCAAAGCTGCAAAATTTTGCATGTAACATTTGTAGGAAAAATGACTCGTGCTGGGGAATAAAAATTTGAGAAAAGGTTTGAATTTTTGAGTTTGAAAAAAAGTCTTTGAAAAAATTAGAGAATTTTTGTTTTGACTTTGAAAAGGAATAGGAATGCTCGGGATGACTTAGCTAAGCCTTAGGACAATGGATTGTATGCTAAATGCTCTAGGATTGGGAATCCTAAGGTGAGGAGGAGAACTTATTTTCATGCTATAAATACCCCTTCTTGCTCCATAAATTTCATAATTCCACAATTCCTTAGTTCCTTAAAGAAAAGAATAAGACCTGAAAAATTTATTCCCTCTTTTAGCAAATCAAATATGGGGATCGACCGATTAGTCGGAATGTTGCACGAGTGGTCAAAATATTTTAGGGACGCCGATAGGGCTATCCTAAATCAGAATGGCGTTACCCAATTGTCCGTGATCCGTCAGATGCAAGTAGACTGCCACTTCTTGGATGCTTGCCTATCCTATTGGGATGATACATATCATGTATTTAGTTTTCCTCGAGGAGAGATTTGCCCTATTCCTGAGGAAATTGCTGCTGCAGGAGGATGGAATCCTATACTTCGCCCTGCTATCCCTTTTTCAGTTTCTGACCCAAGGAGGAAGTTAAGGGAATTTTTAGGGCTTTCCCATATGGAGGTATCCCGTATGCTAGAAGGAGATACCGTTTCCCTGATCGACCTGGCTGAAAAATTCATGAATCCAGATGATGTCCGGGTTAGGCCAGTTCATAGTCGTAGGGCCTTTACTTTTTGTATGCTCCATGTTTATGCCTTCGAGGGGCATATGGACTTGTTATCTTGCATGGGCCACGTTAAACTTTTCACCGTGGCTGACCTGATGGAGACGGAGCACAGCCCGGCTTGGCTGATTACAGGGGAGATTATTCAAGGTTTGGATAATCGTAAGAGGGATCCGTCAGCCAGGTTGACTGGGAGTACCCGGCTTCTACAGGTATGCCGTTTTTTTGAATTTTTTGAATTTTTTTGAATTTCCGGCTTCTCCCATTTTTCCGGTTTTGCGCGGTTTTTTCCCGATTTTCCGGCTTCTGCGGTTTTCTCGGTTTTCACGTCTTTTCACGTTTTTTTTTTTTTTTTACGTGATTTTGACGATTTTTGCAATTTTGATTTTTTTCGGATTTTTCAGCTGTGGCTATTCGAGAGGTTATCGATCTTGGATCCTCCCTTAAATGTGAGCCGATATCAACCTAGGCAAGTTATGTCAAGGAGACGAGCTATTGCCTTTTCTCGCTTCAATACCCAACAATATTGGGATGAGGTGCTATCTTTCCATGGAGGCCTGTTGATCCGTTGGGCCGTGCCATGGTGGCCAATTTACCTTTGGACTGGTCTAGAATCTCGAGATGGGGCTAGATATCAGGTAATCCTATCTTTTAGGCAGACAATTCACCTCTTTCCCGATCGCATACTTAGACAATATGGTCGGGCGCAAAGAATCCTAGAAATCGAGGCCGTTGTGAGTGAGTCTACTCAGCTAACAGACGTGATGTGTGACACCTGGATGCAAAGGTGGTATACACGAGCTACTTGGCCTGTTCTTAAAAATTCTCATTCGATCTGGGTAACCGATTCTTATGTAAGGTGGACCCGAGCTGACTCAGCTAAGACCCGAGCTGCCCTGAAAGTTGACGAGGCTTATGACCTGTTACGCCGGGAGCATGCTAAGGACAATAGGAGCTTCTTTACTGATGGAGATACTTCGACGGGTCAGAAAAGAAAATCTGAGACTCAGACTGAAGGGTCCAGTAACAAGGGTGCACGGGGGAGAGTGAGCCCCCAGATGGACTTAGAAAGGAGACTAGGGCCAAGACTGGCTGCTAAGGACCGACTTGGTCCTCGGGACAGGCTTCCCGAGCCGGTTAGGGCTCGGCTTGGGCCGGTGCAACAGATGGAAAACCCAAAATCGAAGAAGCGGGTTCGAGCAAAGGAAATTCCCCTTGTGATTAGGGAACGTTCGCCCCCGCCCCGTCGGCCTCGGGCTCCACGTGACCCGAAAGATAAGGGAAAGGGCAAAATGTACGAGTAGTCTCCTAAATTTATTATTTAAGTATTACTACTATTTTTTGTGGTGTGATTTTGTTGCTTTTTTTGTGATGTATTTTTTTTGAAAAGACATATTAGTGAATACCGTTCCCGTCTTTTCGCTATTGCATTGGTTGTACCCTTTTGAGGGGTTGCCTACGTATCCAAAATTAATGGAATCAAACCTTCCGTAGTTCAGAAGTATTTTTGCAATTGTTTGAAATACATCAAGATTATTAATTCAAGATGTGCAACGGTAGGATAAATGATCCTAACTTATTGACTTGCTTAAAATTTTGAAAATTCATAAAAAGACATTTTTTTTATAAACTTTTTGCAAATGACATGGAGATAGGGTTTACGGGTAGTAACGCTTCAGTTGGTCCAAGTTTGTTGGATTGACGAACTCGTTTCCGTCCAAGTCCGTTAGCATTACAGCACCTCCTGAAAGAATCTTCTTCACTAAATATGGCCCAGCCCAATTGGGTTTGAATTTTCCCCTTGGGTCAACTGGTAGTAAAGCTCGAACAGATTTTAGGACTAGATCGCCCTCTTTGATGTTCTTGGGCCTAACCCTTTTGTTAAAAGCCCGTTGGATCCTTTTCTGATATATCTGAATATTATTCAGAGCCCGGGACCGCCGCTCATCTAAAAAGACTAGTGAGTCATATCGGGCTTGGACCCAGTCCGCTTCAGGTACTTGACTTTCGAGCAGAATCCTAAGGGATGGTACTTCTAGTTCGACCGGCTGGACTGCTTCCATTCCATATGTTAGATAGTATGGAGTTGCTCCGGTTGCAGTCCGGATTGATGTCCGATATCCCCATAAAGCAAAGGGTATCTTGTCGGGCCAATCCCGGTAATTCTCAGCCATCTTCTTAAGAATGGTGACAATTGTTTTATTGGCTGCTTATACCGCTCCGTTTGTTTGAGGACGGTAAGGTGATGATGTATGCCTTTGGATCTTGTATTTTTCCAGCAGAGTGGCAGTTTCAGCTTGGAAATGGGTCCCATGATCGCTGATGAACTCGTGTGGAATCCCGTATCGGCATATAATTTTGTTTTGGATGAACTTAGCCACATGTTTGGCATTCAAGATCCGGTATGACTCGGCTTCGACCCATTTGGTGAAATAGTCGATAGCCACTAGAATGAAACAGTGACCTTCTGTCCCAGAAGGGTTCACTTTCCCGATTATATCAATTCCCCATGTCGAGAATGGCCATGGTGATGTCATTGTATATAGTAGGGATGAAGGCATATGCTGAACATTAGCGAAAATCTGACAGTTGTGACAGTGTTTGACATACACCTGACAGTCAGTTTCCATGCTATTCCAATAGTAACCGAGTCTTGCGATTTTTCGGGCCAACATATGGGCATTCATGTGTGGTCCGTTTTCGCCATCGTGCACCTCGGCCATAACTCTTTCGGCTCGAGTTTTGTCAATGCATAGGAGTAAAGCCCCCTGTGCTGTCTTCTTGTATAGCTGTCCATCGTCTGTGCAGATGAACTGGGTTGCCCATCTTCGCAGAGCTTTCTTGGCCCGGTTCTCAGTTCCCGGAGGATATTCCCCTGACGTCAAGTAGGTTAGAACAGCCTGGTACCAAGGTTCTGGATCAGTTATCTCAATATCTTGGATAGTGTTGATATATGCTGGCTCAGACCGTCTTTCGACACAAATGGGCATGCTAGTTAGATGCGCTGGGATATTCAGTAAAGATGCTAATTTTGACAGAGCATCTGCAAACTGGTTTTCTTCCCGAGGCAGATAAATGTACTCCACCTTTTGGAATTGTTTTTCGAGAACCCTTACTCGTGCTTGGTAAGCCACGAGATTTGCGTTCCGAGTCTTCCATTTTTGTAGGGTTTGGTTTATGACTAATGATGAGTCACCGTGGACCCGGAGGTTTGTTACTCCTAAATCGGCGGCGGCTTGCAACCCGTGAATGCACGCTTCGTATTCGGCTGCGTTATTAGTCACGTCAAAATCTAGCTTGATGGATAACGGGGTATGTTCACCTTGTGGCGAGATTAGCAAGATCCCGACACCAAATCCTCGAAAGTTGGACGCTCCGTCAAAATACAGATCCCATGTGTCGGTGTCGGTATGGAATATGTCTTCGTCTGGGAAGGCCCAAGTATCGGTGTGACCTTCTTCGGATATCGGGCTATCGGCGAGGAATTCTGCTACTACCCGGCCCTTGATGGCTTTTAAAGGTACGAACTTGAGGTCGAACTCAGCTAGCATTAAAGTCCACCTGGATATACGGCCGTTAAGGATGGGCTTCTCGAATAGATATTTGATTGGATCCATTTTGGATAGCACATGTACCTCATGACTAAGCATATAGTGTCGGAACTTTTTAGTGGCCCATACTAATGCTAGACACGTCTTCTCGAGCATGGTGTATTTGCATTCGTATTCCAAGAACTTCTTACTGATGTAGTAAATGGCCCGTTCTTCAGAATCGACCGTCTGGGCCAGCATAGCGCCCATGGCAGTCTCGGTTGTCGTCAAGTACAGTGACAGAGGTAAACCATGCTGAGGTGGCATTAGCACCGGTGGAGAGGATAAAATCTCCTTGATCTTGTCGAAAGCCATTTGACATTTGTCGTCCCATAGTGTTCGTTCTCCTATCTTCAGTTTCTTGAAAATGGGTTCACATACCATGGTTAGCTTTGAAATGAACCGGCTTATACATTGGACTTTCCCGAGAAACCCCCTTATCTCCTTTTCGGTTTTAGGCAGTTGCATTTCGGTTATCGCCTTGATCTTTGCTGGGTCAACTTCGATGCCCCGTTGGCTGACAATGTGGCCTAGTAGCTTGCCCGATGTTACCCCGAAACTGCATTTTTGAGGGTTTAACCTCATGTTGTACTTGCGTAGTCGGGTAAAGAACTTCCTTAGGGCTGTAATGTGCCCGTTTCGGTCCTTGGATTTGACAATCATATCGTCGACGTAGACCTCTACTTCCTTATGCATCATGTCATGCAATAAAGTAGTAGCGGTCCGTTGATAGGTGGCACCAGCGTTGATAAGCCCAAATGGCATCACGGTATAGCTGTAAGTCCCCCAAGGTGTGATGAAGGTGGTCTTACTCATGTCTTCTTCCGCCATTTTGATCTGATTGTACCCGGCATACCCGTCCATAAATGATAGGAGAGCATGATCGGCCGTGTTATCCACCAGTATGTCGATATGTGGCAACGGGAAATCGTCTTTTGGGCTGGCCTTATTAAGGTCTCGGAAATCTACACATACTCGGACTTTGCCATCCTTTTTGGGTACCGGTACTATGTTTGCGACCCAGTCTGGATATTCAGACACTTGGATAAAGCCCGCTTTGAATTGTTTATCCACTTCCTCTTTGACTTTGAGAGACCATTCTGGCCTCATTCTACGGAGTTTCTGTTTTACCGGCTTGTACCCGTCTTTGATGGGTATTCGGTGTTCAGCTATCTCCCGGTCTATTCCCGGCATGTCCTTGTAGGACCATGCAAAGACGTCTTTGAATTCCTGGAGGAGGTCTGTGAATTGTTGCTTCTCCTCGGGATCTAAAGATAAGCCTAACCTAAGCATCTGAGGCTCTAAAGGGGTTCCTACATTGATGGAATCGGTTTCTTCGATTACCGGATTTCGGGACTCCCTTTGTTCAAGTTGCTCAATTAGATGCGGAGGCAATGGTACCTGTTCGTCGGGTTTCTCAATGTCATTGCAAGTAAGATTTTTGAAAACATTTTGAAAATAAGCCAAGTCATAAGCAGAACGGTTATCGTTATTATTGATAGTAAATTTTGAAAAGAGCTCGAAGAGAGCTGCCATCTGATCGTTGGTCAGAGGCGGGATAGGGAGAGCCCTCGGGACAGACTCCGGGGCTCCCGATGGTGAGGCTAAAGAAGGGAGAGGGGTTACAGACTCGATCCTAGTACTGGACCCTCTAGACTTTGACTCAGACACCGACTCTGACTCTGACTCGGACTCGGACTCAGATTCAGACTCGATAGCATGCATATCTCCTTCGCCAGTAGTTAGCTTGTAGGCTCGACCCTGACCGTCGGTCCACTTGATTGTCTTCCTCCAAGCTCTCTTCCCGGTGTCGGCACCAACTTCCGAGATCAGTTTGGTTGGATCAAAGTTGCCGCTGCGAAGGATCAAGCTGACCAGCTCTTGCTTAGGGGTAGGGATGACCCTGTCTTCCCCAAAGAGTAGTCCTAGAATGGGCTCAGTGTTGCTTGGGCCCTCATTTGATTCGGCCTGGATAAGGGCGAATATGTCATCTGGAATGAAATTGCATTCCCGAGCCAGTTTGGTCCCGGGATATGAGATGGTGGGCCGATAGAGACCCGTTTGAACAGTTTCGAATACCGGGGTGACGAACGTGACTGCTTTGGTTTGGTTCGTGTAGCCGGATGCCATAGTATAGCCTAGACCGAGGTGAGATTGCCCGTTGTCCAGGGTTTCGATGATCTTTCCCGGTGGTAGATATGGCCTTGAAATGACTCCCGGTAGGCAACCCAGGTTCTGTAGCATCGTATAGATGCTAACGGTGAAGTATGGCTGGAAAAGGTACCCTTCTTCGATCATTCCCACAAAGTTGAATCCTCGTGGGTCGGCTGAGCCCGCCGTGTTGCAGCTGGACACGGTTATGGGAGTGGCTTCGAGGGTGATGATCCCGTCCTGTAGAGGTAGCTTAACCTTTCTGTGAAGAGTGGAAGATACAGCTTTGACCGCGTGAATCCATGGTCTTCCAAGTAGCAGATTGAAATATGAAGTAACATCGATCACTTGGAATTCTAACTCCTTCTCGATCGGGCCTGTTATGACGGTTAGTTTAACGGCCCCAGCCACTGATTTTGGGCTCCCATCGAAAGCCTGGATAGTCTTTGCAGTCGGAAGGTAGTCAGCCTCGGTAATGCCGAGGGCCTTGGCTATCCTTAAAGGAAGGACGTTAACCGAGGACCCGTCATCAATTAGGGTCATCGGGAGATATTTGTTTCGACAAATCACCGTAATGTACAGGGCCAAGTTATGAGTGGTCCCGAATGGTGGAAGGTCGGATTCAGAGAAGGTGATAAGTGGGCCTTCTCCTTTGGGCTTGTCCTTGAGATATGGCAAGACTGTGGCTACCATTTCAGCGGGGGTAACCGAGGAGTCGACCTTGATTTCATCGAGGGCCTTAGTAAGTGCCGCTCGATGCTCTTGTGAACTAACCAAAAGCTGCCATATGGTAATATCGGTTCGGACCCTCTTCAATTGTCTGACTAGGGCCGTGTCGGCGTTTGGCTCAGTGACGGTTTCCGGGGTGGCTGTAATGG
The DNA here is from genome assembly GCA_958450325.1 of Agrostemma githago. NCBI lineage: Eukaryota > Viridiplantae > Streptophyta > Magnoliopsida > Caryophyllales > Caryophyllaceae > Agrostemma > Agrostemma githago. The sequence continues at coordinate 62,526,978 of OY288240.1, forward strand.
TGTGTGTACCGGCCAGAGCTCTGGTCGATAGTGACGGGGATAGCCTCCCCTTTAACCAAGTAGACATCATCTTCGTCGTCGTTCCATATCCCGTTGATTTGGGAAATGAAAGGGGAAATGAGATGAGAGCAGTCAACTACCTCTCCAGTAAAAATGGCATGAGTAGCGAGAGGATTGTTTTTGTTACTTGGCTTGTCACTGGGTAGCGGTATCTTCCCATTTTCGATCAGATCTTGGATAAGATGCTTCAATTTCCAGCATTTCTCCGTGTCATGCCCATTGCCTTGGTGGTAGTGGCAATAGGCCTGAATGTTGTAGCTTTTGGACCGTTTTTCTACGGGGACTTCCGGAGTTGGGCCTATCGGTTGGATTAGGCCTTTTGAAGATAGCCTTTGTAAGGCATTAGCATAAGTTGTCCCAATGTCAGTGAATACCCGATTTGGAGTATTCTTCTTGGTTGAGGTGTCGAGTGAGTTTACCTCGTCGAAGATGCTTCGGGCCGCCGTTGTGTTGGCGGGCTTACTGGAGGATGAACTAGCTCCTTGATACCCCTTGGTGGAGGCCTTAGTAAGGCTCTCTTGCCTTAAATCGTCTTCGATTCTGGTACCCATTTCGGTCAAAGTTGCGAAGTCGGGTATAATAGCGTATCTGAGATGGACTCGGTAAGCAGGGAGGAGGTTTTTGACAAAGGCCTCCACTAGAACTTTTTCGCCGGGCTTGTCAACCAGCTTAACACTTTCGGTCCGCCACCTTTGGAGGTATTTGGTGAAACCCTCCTTTGGTTCTTGGGCCATAACTTCCAGAGTACGCATGGTAGTCTGGATTTCAGCATTATCCGCGTAGTTCCGTGCGAATTCCATGGCAACATCGTCCAAGTTTTGAATTTCTTGGGGTCGAGCCTGTAGTACCAGGCTTTTGGGTGTTTCTCCAGAGAGGAAGCAAAGAGATGCTTGAACATGGTCGATTTGACCCCCTTGACAGCCATAAAGTCCTTAAAAGCCCGAATATGAAGTACCGGGTCTTCAGTCCCATCGAACATTGGTAAGCCCGTTAAGTTAAGGTTAGCGGGCAATTCGTCAGTTAGGGTCGAATAGGTACGGGCATTTTCTGTGAGAATGGTGTTTCTGGTGGTCGAGTGGACCTGTTCCTGCAGCTTTTGGACTGCGCCGGCTAGCGCGGCTAAGGGCCCATCGTCATCGATCGAGGCGTTAGGAGTTCCCTGTTCTACGGCACTAACCCGAGTGACGATAGCGATCTGGTCTTCCCGCATTTGCCTCAATTGGGTCTGGATTTGGGCCAACGTGGTGTTCAACTCATCTATGGCTTTTTGCGTCATGGTTCGAGTGAAGGGTGGCCTGTCTGTTAGAGCACCACGTAATTAGCAACTTAACCCGAATCCTAAGGAAAGTACATCCCGAGCAAGGGAAAAAAGAAGGAGACTAAAAAAGACAGTAAATGACTCGGAAAAGACACCTAGACAGGTGACTTGTGAAGAGGTGGGCCTTCCTCAGGATCCAACGCTGTGGGTTGGGCCCTGTCCGGAGGAAGGTTCACGTGAGACATTCCCAGACTTTTAGACTCGATTGTGTAAATGGGCCAACCTTTGTAGGAGTATGTCCTACGTAGGTGGGCCTTGCCTTAGTTAGGTAAGGCGGAGTAGGATAGGGGGGAAACTCATGATGTAAGATCGACAGAGTTTCGACGCTAGAGACTTCAACGACTTACGACCGGACACTGCTAAATACGGGAAGTCCTAAGAAGAGGAAGTTTTGAAATATGAATATTGAAAAGCCCGAAATGAATCGGGTGGAGAAATCCGGCCCTTTTTCGAAAAAAGAAAAGGAGTGGGCCGGATGTCGGGTCTTGAAAGTTTCGAAAGTAATTTCGAGTTTTGAATTGGGCATGATACCGGCTAGAAAAAGGCTATTTTGAGTAAAATCATAAGTCCTAAGTTCGGTATATGGCCCGGGTTTTGAAATTGGATATTTGAAAAAGGATGCAAATTTTGAAAACATGACGGTTTTGAAAAAAAAGAGATGTGGATCAAGTAGCACGTAGTCATGGAAACAGTATAACGACGCCATGTATGCTCTTAATCTAAGTCTCGGTCAGTCTGTAAGGGTCTATACCAGTGTACATAGCCTATCAAGAATCGGGGCGGACTCCCTAACTCGAGTTGAGATTAGGACATGCCGTAAAACCCATATGAATCGGCTAATGGACACCTTTGACATAACCAGTTTGGACTATATCAACGGTATAGTGGGACGTCGGTCACGAGTACCGGCCCGGGAAAGTGGGGTTTATGCATGAACCGTAAAACTAAAACGCGCATTGTACTAGTCAAACGATTTCTATTCGAGTCTCACCCTGAGGACACTGAAGGTTATTAACTCATCAGAAAATCCCCAGCGGAGTCGCCAAATTGTGGACATGACATAGGTCCACCCCGACGCGGCCACGCGCGGGTTTGGGGAGGCGAATGAATCTCCATGAGATGGTCAAATGGAAATTTAAATCGAAGTCGGAGTCGCCACCGAATTTTATGGTTATTCGGAACCGTTCGAGCCCACTCTATGTCGTATTGGGCCGTGTACAAAATACGGCCCATTTCCGATGTCAGAGTTTATTGGGCTCGTCCCTTTTGCATATCGATATAGATGCCGACTGGGCGGTTAATCGTATATTGAATGACTCTCGTTGCCAATGGTTTCGGACATCCGGAAACCACGGTTCTGAGTAAGGGGTGAGGGTACGTGTTGGGAAGTTCACTAAGAACACCCAACCCCGCCCGCACATTAGCGGCCTCTACTAGGATATCGAATGACGTTTTAATGCGCGCGTTAGTTGAACGATGAATGATATGCAAACATTGTTTTCCTAAGCATGTGAGGAATTGAATGGGTTGCTAAGTCAATTTAATGCATGCAAATTGATTGATGTCAAAGTCAAATTTAACATGTGAGATTCGTTTTAGTATAATAAAACAAATGAAATAAAAGGATGAATTTGATGCTCTTGTTGACTCGGATCGGGACTCGTCGGAATGTGGCTAGGCACGGGAGTGTCGAGGCAACGTCGGTTGGGTTAGGTGAAGGTTCAGACGGGTGAAGGTTCGGGTATGGGAGCCGGTTTTCCTTCGGGTTTTGAACGTAATATCGGTTTAACGATGCTAAGGAATTATATGTGTCGGGATGCTAGATAACTATTGCTGAAAAATCGTGTGTTGTATGTGTGAAATTGTATAGTTTTGTGGTCAAAATTGGTGTTAATGAATGTCTTTTTTGTGTTGGATGCAAGGGGCTATTTATAGGAAATTCCCGACCTTGGCTTGGGAGAGTTTGACTACCGCTTAGGATAGGAAACGGGAGAATTTGAGGGAAATAAGAATTCCGCTTTCTTGTGGAGGAAGAAAGGCAAACCGGTGGATTTGCTCTTGTTTTGGGCTGTTTCGGCCGAGTGTTTTACACTCGGTCGGATGCTCGAATCGGTTTTTGAATAGGACTCCTGTTTGAGCTAGAATTACCGCTTGAGTAAGAAGCTGAGGAGAACGAGAATTCCGTTTTCTTGTGTAGGAAGAAAAGAGGAAAAAACCGGCTGGTTTGGGTACTTGGCCGAGTGGTTGCACTCGGTTGGGTGTCTGAGTCGGTTCTCGGATAGGATTCCTACTCGGGATCGAATTCTACCTTAAACGGAATTGTTTATTATTTTTGTGAATGGCTGATTTTTGTAGAGTTGGAGTGTGAACCAACCGTGTGAGATGTCACGGTGGACTCACGAGTTTCGAGAAATGTCTTTGACCGGGATTCGACTCGGTCGCTAAAAGACGGTTTTACCCCTGGTGACGGATTCGACCCAAATTAGTGTTATTTGACTCGAAACGACCCACTGGGCCTGAATTTGAGGTTGGTTTTGTGAGATTTGTACTCCTTAAAATGCCTAGGCCAAAAATCCATCATTTCGAGCCCATTTCCGAGTACGTTAAAGCACGTTAGCGTCCGATCATCATCGGGTGTTTGTCGGAAACTACTATAGACACCTGGCGGTCAAAATGTGGGTGTCTACACATACATAATGAAACAAGTGAAAACTATGAACAAAGAACAATACAATGAACAAAGATTAAAACTTGAATGAATAAACTAAGATAAGAGTAAAGAAGAAGGAAGATTATACCTACTAACAAGAGGATGGAAGATTGAAACTTGTATTAATAAGAAAAACCCAAAACAATCTCCCAAGGTTGTCAATCTTGGCTGAATCTTGAAGAATTCCCTTAATACAAGACTAATTACTAGGATTAACGATAAACTAAAGACTAATCTACACTAATCTAAGCTAATCTATGCTAAAGTAGTCTAGGGTTTAGTGGGTAATGAAGAACATAACATAGAAATACAAGAGGAGGGGTATATATAGGGTTACAATGAGTAGGGAGATGAAACAAGTGACGCGGGTCTATAGCTGACCCTTCCCGGTCGGGAAGGCCCCAAAACAGAACCATCTTCAATTGTGCACTCCTTCCCGATAGGGAAGGCATCATCCCACCCGGGAAGGACATTGTAGGCCTCCATTATGATCTTATTGGTCCCTCCTTGGTTCTCATGGGTTTCTCATCGATTCTCGGGACTCGGGATCGGGTCTCGAAGGCTCGGGATTGGGTCCCAAGGTCTCGGGGTCGAATCCAAGGCATCGAGTGATCGTTCCTTCACTTCGTTGGCTCCAAAAGGTGTATGTATTGAGTCGGAATCGCTCCAACTCTTCATGAGTGGTCTCGGGAAACTGAAACGAGCTAAAGGAAGCATAAGTAGCCCATAAACCGCTCCCAAGGAGCGATTCCACAAGGAAAATGGGACCAAAATACAGCAAATTAGGCACTACAAACTACACTTATCAACTCCCCCACACTTAACCCTTACTCGCCCTCGAGTAAGCACATGCTAACTACTAAACTAGCCGAGCGGGTATTAGCGCACCCTACGCCCTTTCAACTCACGCGAGTACACTTAGAGGAAAAGTGCACTCCGCAAGGCAAGTGGGGTCTTGCGACAAAACCGTGGATGCAACCGGACACAAAAACACATAAACAAACAAACATACAAACAAACACATAAAAGGTTGCACCCAAAAAGAAATAAATACCGCTTCCCTCTAAAAAGCGGTGAAAGAAGCACCGGTTTAGGACTCGAGGCAAGTGACAACATTCCCAAGCTAGCAATATAAACCAAAAATGGACCAAACCCTAATAGTATGACGATAAAGCAATAAAAACGTCGGTAACTTACCTCGGTTCCTCCTAACCTTCTAAGAACGTACCACGGGACGATCGGCGGGATGGAAAAGGGATGAACCACGGTGTTAGTCGACATTGTAGGTAAGTGAGACCCCACCCCCTTTAGCGATGAGCCAAGAGGGTCGTCCCATGTCCGAAACCGCTTAACTAGTCCAAGTAAAAAGGTAGAAATAATTGCAAAGTGAGAGAAGACCGACCTTTGCCGCTATCATCCTTCCTAGGGACTCGGTCCTTTGGTAGGCTCTTCACGGCAAAAGTTGGAAAAAGGCTTATTTTTGTGATGTTAGGATCTTTTTGTGAGACGATTTTCTTTTGGCATTTTCTCTTTTCTTTTGCATTTTTGCTTTGTTTGTCGCCATGCCATTTCTTTTTCTTCTTTTCTATTTTCTTTTTTGCTTTTGTGCCTTTTCTTTTTTCTTCATTCTTTTCTTTCTTTCATTTTCTTCCTTTTTCTTTTCTTTGCCCTTTTTGTTGTAGGCATTTCTTTTTGCAACTAAGAAAGAGGTTTCAACAATTTGCAACTTTATTTCGTGGATATGTGTACGAGGTAGGGGAATGGGTAAGTCGGGGGTCGCGATTTCCCTTCAAACCCACAAAAGGGGGAGAACTTGGACTAATCAAACAATTTCGTACACGGTCACCAAAGGGACGGGACTCGGCAACCAAGGCCTTTTCACACCGTGGGTGGTCAAAATGGTCAAAATGCAAATCCCATAGTAAATCCCTAGTAAGCTAGGTGGACTCAGGGTAAGAAACCAACGAAATCATTGATTTAGGGTCATTCTACTAGACTAAAGTCCAAGACTCGATTTATACTACTAGGAAGGGAAAGTAAACACTTGCGCACTAGCCACTAAACCGGGTTTTCGAAAACCGATTTACACACAAGACACAACTACACAACACAAAACAAAGACGCGACGAAAACGAAAGAAAAAGAGACAAAAGGCCACAAAACAAAAGGAACACATAAACAGCACAAACACCACCCCGAGCTTCCAAACAAGTCACCAAATCAACCACAAGCATTACAAAGTTCCACCCGAGCACACCACATCACAAACCTTCTCCAAACTTCACAAGAAATAAAGAGGGAAAAGGGATAGAAGATGTTACCGGATGTCTTGAAAGCTCTCCAAAGCTATCGGTGATTAAGCAACCTATAAGGAAAAAGGGAGGCAAAACACGCACAACACAACAAATATACGACATAACGACACAAAAGGAAAACACACAAAAAGAAAATCTTTTTGATTTTTGAAAAAATTTCAAATTTTTAGGGTTTTCAAAGATTTTTTCGAAAAACTAAGAATATAAAACTAACTATGATAGAATATCGCTCCCCCACACTTAAGTCGAGCAATGTCCTCATGCTCGACCGTAGTGTATGGAGACGGAAAAGAAAAGAAAAGAAATTACGAAAATAAAGCTAAAAATCAAAAAGAAAAGTGGAGAAAATGGTAGAATGTGTCCGGCCGGGTCGTAGTCAAGTCACCATGGGCCGAGACAAGAAAAGATATGGATGGGGGAAGAATATAAAAAGAAAGAAATAAAAGGGAATGGGAGGGGAGGACTAGGTGTGATCAAGTCACCTAGCCCGGATTCCGCCCAAATCCGACTAATTCCTACAAAAAGGGTGAAAATCTTGTAAATTTTGGATTTTGAAATGACTCTCGATGTAGTCACGTCATCGAGAGTCGGGAGCAACAAGTACCAAGGCCCCGAGGGCCACCATGACACAAAAGTGTATAGGGGAACTAACAAAAGAAGACAAGCTATCAAAGATGGAAAAGAAAGGATAGTTGCCGTACCATGCGGTTAGCAACTCACTCGCTCCATCGTCTCATTGGTCAATATTTGCACTTTGCTTGTCGTCATCATTGTCATCCCGCTTCGAACTTGAAAGTATCGCATGGTTGAGGTAGTAATGGTGTGAGGGGGTGAGATCTGATGTGGGGCTCGGTGTAAAGTGAAGAGGAAATGAAGTGATGGCATGTAAATAAAGTGTAAGGGTCGTATGATAGGAACAAGGAGAAGAAGGGAGGTTGGGAGGGGGTATACAATGGTTGGGTGGACTCAAATGACGAAGAAGAGGCACAAGGGGGAGTAGGGGGCCATCCCGGTCGGGATGGGTGGTCCCGATCGGGATGACATACCCGTCCCGGTCGGGAAGCTCCCGTCCTGATCGGGATGGCACTCCAGTAAACCCAAAATATGGTACCCTCATCCCGATCGGGATGGATCCTTCCCGGTCGGGATGCTTCACCCTTCCCGGTCGGGATGACTTCTTCCCGGTCGGGACGCTCTCTTCGTGGCTTCCAAAACCCCAAAAGCTATTCAAAGCTTCAAAAACCCATTCCCTTGCTCACAATCCATGCTCTATCGATAACCATTCCTCTCTAGGAGTCATCTTCACTTCACCTATCACAATAAACTCAAACACAACATCAAATTCTCTCCCTCACAATGCTCATCAACAATCCAAATAACAATAATAACACAAAACAAAGAGTCCTAGGAACAAAATCACAATAAACATAATTACAAACACAAAGCTAAAGAGAAGAGAGGTAGGGGAATGTACAACATGACGGTTCTTAAGGAACTCCGTCAAACCGAGGATGGTGGACTCTCATTCTTCAACCATAGCCCTCAAGGGCATGGAGGAGCAAGTCGAACGCACTACCGACATCATAGAGACGGCCCAAAGAGTGCTCGAGCCAAGCAATCCTCCAAGGCCTCCAAGGTGGAGGCAAGGAGTAGTCCTCAAAAGACCCGACATCATCACTCGTGTTGTCTCCGGGGTCTATCCATCCTACGAGCTTAACCGACCTCTTCCTCCCTAGGCATCGCCTCCAATCACAATCAAGCTTCAAGTCTTCATCATGAGGCACAAAAAACGGCTTTGGCCTCGTTTCCTTGTTGCACACCCCCACACTTTCCTCAAGTTGTAGTTCCCTATCTTCATCGCTTGTCCCCACGTCATCTTGGAGAGGAGAATTGAAGCTTCTACCGGCGGTTTCAATCTCTTCCAAATCATTGCTTGGTTCACTTACAAGGGGCTCTTGATGTTTTTCTACATTCTCGAATAAGGGCAACTTGGGCTTGTCAATTTCACCCAACAACTTCACAAATTCCACCAACTTATCCAATCCACTAACCACCTCCAATTTTTCACCAACAATGCCTTCACTAAGGGTCATATCCTCATTCGTCTCTTTTTGGGTAGACGATTGAGGTTCTTCAAAGCAAAGGCCGCTCCTCATAGGGAATTCGTTAACGGCTTCGTCATTGGGTTGTTCCCCTTCCCCAAATGAACATCCCTCATCAAGTTGTGAAGATCGAGTTAAGAACATTAGGGTTTGAGCCGTTAAAGCATTCAATCTAGCTTTAAGTTCCTTTCTTTCCCTTTGGAGCTCGGCCAAGAGTTCATAAGTCTTTTGCGATTGGATGGCCATTTCTTGTTGGTTGCTCCTTTGCACTTGAAGAATCGATTGATACAACTCCAAGTTTGACGATTGGTGGTCATTGGGGTCTTGTAGAGCTCCTTGAAAATCTTGATGATACCCAAGGGGTGGGGCATCATATTGTTGGTAGTGAGGTTGAGGTGATTGGTAGTATTGTGGGTCATGGGGTTCATATTGTAGTTGGGGTGGAGGGTAATGTGGTGGTTTTTGGGGAAATTGGCTTCCATACGGTGAGTGATGATGAAACATGGTGGGTTCGCAATGATTGCTCGAGTAATAGCCACCATGATCATAAGATTGATAGGCATTCACTTGTTGGTAGCCGTTTCTGTATCCTTGAAGCTCATACCCACTAGAGTCTTGATTACCCCAAGAAGCTTGATAGTGGTAGGGGGACGTCTTGTCAAACCCTTGATTCATAGAGGGAGAGGAGTAGCTCATATCGGCTCCCGAGTGTGGGGAGTTTAGATCAAACCTCATGCTTGCTCGAAAATCGCGGCTCGTACCCGGTTGAGGACTTCTCAATCTAGCAACCGTCCGTTAAAGCAGCTCTAAGTTGCAAGAAGAAGATGGTCACCACCTCTAAGCACAAACTGTAGACTAAGAGCAAACGTGAGAAGCCTAGTGCTTTTTGGGCACTAGACAAGAGAGAAATTAAACCTCACACACACAAGAAGCAAAGAAACAAAAAAAGAAAAACACAAAACAAAAGACAAAGTCAAGTAACTAGGCAAACAAGGTCTAAACTAGCACCGTCCCCGGCAACGGCGCCAAATTGATGGTGGGATTTGTCGTGGATCCCGCCGATCAATATAAAATCGAATATTCCTAGTGGGTAGCTAGGGCAAGTAGGGTCGAATCCACGGGGACGGTAAAGAGGATTTGGACAACGTTCCACCTAAAGACTTGGCTAGGTCTCGACGCTAAACTAAACTAGAACGATAAGAAGGGAATGAACTAAGACTATGGCTAAGCTAGGGGTAACCACTAAGGCTAAACGAATCTATCGAACTAAAGAAATTGAACGAGGAAAGAGTAGGATTAGGTCGGGTTCATAAGCATAGTAGGATGATTTGGGTAATCAAGGGTGTAGGTGTCTCCTAATTGCTAGAGTCGGTCCGGGCTCTCGCTACTTAGACCGATGTCAAGGTGGGTTCGCGCTCTCGCGTCTAAACCCTAGTCCACACTTTTATGTCTAACGACTATTCTCAACATAATCACATACTAGACAAACAATGAGTAGAGGAAGACTAGCATGAGAAGCATGGCCACTACAACTCAAACAAGCATTTCAACAAACACATAGTGTGCCCAATATGTGACTAACAACAAAGATTCACCCTTTACCCTCAATCAAACCCTAATCATCCATAATCAACACTTAATCACCCTAATAACCCCACAAAAAGTCTACTCACACATATCTAAACAAACATTAACATAAACAAGAGAAATCCACACAAACAACAAAACATACATAATGAAACAAGTGAAAACTATGAACAAAGAACAATACAATGAACAAAGATTAAAACTTGAATGAATAAACTAAGATAAGAGTAAAGAAGAAGGAAGTACCTACTAACAAGAGGATGGAAGATTGAAACTTGTATTAATAAGAAAAACCCAAAACAATCTCCCAAGGTTGTCAATCTTGGTTGAATCTTGAAGAATTCCCTTAATACAAGACTAATTACTAGGATTAATGATAAACTAAAGACTAATCTAAGCTAATCTATGCTAAAGTAGTCTAGGGTTTAGTGGGTAATGAAGAACATAACATAGGAGTACAAGAGGAGGGGTATATATAGGGTTACAATGAGTAGGGAGATGAAACAAGTGACGCGGGTCTGTAGCTGACCCTTCCCGGTCGGGAAGGATTTGTCTCGGTCGGGAAGGACCCCTTCCCGGTCGGGAAGGCCCCAAAACAGAACCATCTTCAATTGTGCACTCCTTCCCGATAGGGAAGGCATCATCCCGCCCGGGAAGGACATTGTAGGCCTCCATTATGATTTTTTTGGTCCCTCCTTGGTTCTCATGGGTTTCTCATCGATTCTCGGGACTCGGGATCGGGTCTCGGAGGCTCGGGATTGGGTCCCAAGGTCTCGGGGTCGAATCCAAGGCATCGAGTGATCGTTCCTTCACTTCGTTGGCTCCAAAAGGTGTATGTATTGAGTCGGAATCGCTCCAACTCTTCATGAGTGGTCTCGGGAACCTGAAACGAGCTAAAGGAAGCATAAGTAGCCCATAAACCGCTCCCAAGGAGCGATTCCACAAGGAAAATGGGACCAAAATACAGCAAATTAGGCACTACAAACTATACTTATCATGACTTTCAATACATTAAAAATGAGAAAAATGGTACTCCCTCCGTTCTAATGAATTGTTTGTCTTTCCTTTTGGCACCAAGGGCAAGGGATCCAATGAGGAGGTGACATATGTGGAGCAAAACTCATGGAAAGGATCAAATTGCATATAATAAACATTCCTAAAATAGAAAGGCAAACAATTCATTGAGACGCCCCAATATGGAATAGGCAAACAATTCATTGGGACGGAGGGAGTAGATTTTTACCTAACCGATGAAGTCAAAATTTTGCATATCTAATTCTTACATAAGATACTTAAGTTTGACGAATACATAGAAAGAAATATTAAATGAATAAATTTGAGATAGTTCGTCAAAGTAGATTGTTTAAAAATTTGAGACCAAGAAGACGTAAGTGAGCCCAAAAAAAGTGTCAGATTATGTCGAAATGACCATCACTAATTTTTACGGGTATCCGTCTTAAGCAAGACCCATTGAATGAAGAAAGAAAACCTGATAAAAGCAAGAAAACCTGATAAAAGCAATCTTGCCAAAAGCAATCTTGCAGGTGATCCTTGACATATTTGGAGTAGAGACACCTCACTGTCTGCCAAAAGCAATCTTGCACCATATTGTGAGATGTCTTCATCCACCTCTCTCAAAGTCTGACATACAAAGCACACAAAATACCCTACCTACTCTTCCCCTCTTCTCTTCATTCTCCCTAACAAGTGACAACTTCATGACTTATGTCTACACAATTACGATTTGAAGCTGAGAAATCTCCGTCTCTTTCTGAGGAGGAAACCTTATGGGAATTGTGGTATAAAGCGTAAGATATGTCACATTACATATTTTTGCATGGTAATAGCATGAATTATTTTTGGTAGCATGGCCAACTTCCATCTAAGACGTTGACACGTAGTTGAATTGTTGATGTCAACAATAAGAATAGTAAGAGCATTAGCAATACTTGGTTTTTACATCAAGTTCATCCCTATGAACGTTTGTATGGACGAACTTGCTATTGTTGAAGAATGTATGTTCGTTGTTGTTCGTAAATTAGGACCGCGTTTGTAGAGGAGGAAAGCAGCATAAAGTAGCAGATGACATCATTGATGACATACAACATCTTGCACACCATTTAATTTCACGATTGTTTGTCAAATTTGCACACCATGCATTTCTTGATTATTTGTTAATTTTCTAATTAACTTTGCACACATTATTAAAATTGATTTTGAACGTAATAAATTTTATTAACTTTTTCATGAAAAAAATAGTGGAATATAATTTTAGCGGGCCAAAAAATGACACGACCCGAAAACACGATACGTAATTAACGGGTTCTGGCTGAGGATTCATAACCCATTTATCTAATTTGGTCGACACGGAATTTAATTGGGTAGGGTTTGGGTTGAGGTTTCGAAACACAAACCCAACACGAATAACCAGTTTAGTAAATTAGTCAAATTTTTTTAAAACCATTTCTAATATAAAAATGTAATTACTTTCCAAATATGGACATGACACAAAAACTCGATACGAACCGGGTTGAAACTTTAATGACCCATTTATGTAAGTGGGTCGGGTTTGGGTTGAAGGATCCGTGAATCGTTTGCCTATGACACGAACACGAACACGACATGACCCGATCTGTTTACCAGGTCTAAATATAACGTCTAATAAATATAACTTTCACCCGGTATGAACTATCTCTGTCCCAACAAGACAAATAAATATCTTATTAAAATACATTACTACTAAACCATCGAATTAGACACTAATACGAAATACAACTTAATTAAACATTACTAATTAAAAGAACTTGCACATAATAATATTAAACCATGAAATAAAACGTTACATAAAACAACAACTTAATCAAACATTATTAATTAGGATTATTTAACGACAATAATACCAATTATAGGGCGTCTTCCCAAAATAATATCAATTTCAATAAATATGAGAATAATACTTATTATTGGAGTAGTTAAACAAGAGTAGTATAAGTGACTTTATAACCTACTACATCAGGTCACCTAATTAATATTTAACCTGCTACGTTACTTATCCTTCATCCTCCTCTTTAGACCTGGATAATGGGTGACCCGTGTTGGGTCTGTTTTGGGGCGGGCCACTTTCGGGTTATAATAATCGGGTTGACTTCCGGTCGGGTCGGATAATTTAGAGTTCGGGACATTCTCGGGTTTGCTGTTTTCAACATTTTTTAGAGATATCGACTCGTTTTCTATAATAATAGTCGGGTCAGTTTCGGGTTAGCTCGGGTCAATTCAGATTACGAGTAAAAATCAGGTCTTCAATTCAGGTGTAGGGTAGGGTTCGGTTTGGCTTATTCAGGTCGGGTCAGTTTTGTCAGGTCTACTTCGCATTACTTCTCTCCTTCATCCTCTCTCTCCATTACCCTTCATCCTTCTTCATCTTTTTTTCTCTACGTTTCGTTTAGATTAACGTGATGATTTTAGTGTAGGATTGTGTTGTTAGCAAGATTTGGTGAGGTTGAAGACCTGAAGGAAGAGGAAGACGGAGGGCATTAATGTCGTCTAATACCCCGTACACTGAGTGAAGTAATATGAAATAAATTAAAGGCGAAAAAGGAAATTGAACGGGTTCTACCGTTAACTGGTCATCTATACTACTCCAAAATTACGTATAATTCTCTGATTTATTAAAATTGGAATTATTTTCGGAAGACGCTCTATAGTTGATATTATTGCCATTAAATAAAATTAAAGGTGAAAAAGGAAGGTGGAAGGGTTCTACAGGTAACTGGTCACCTATACTACTCTGGTTTAATTACTCCAATAATACGTATTATTCTCAGATTAAAGTTGATACTATTTTTGGAAGATGCTCTATAGTTGGTATTATTGTTGTTAAATAACCCTACTAATTAATACAACTTACACTTACTAATACTAAACATGAAATAAGACGTTAAACTAGACAACACCTTAATTAAACAATATTCTGCGGAACAAGTTACACTTAATAAGAGTTATCGTCGTCAGATGAAGTATCATCGTTAGAGGAGAAATTAAGGTGGTCAGCTGGTTGTTCTTGAGCCGCTAGAAATGTGATAAGATGGCACAATGCATGTGACGAAACAATGCCACTAAAATTTAATAAGATACAGGAATGCATGTGACGAATCTCAATGATCCACTTAATAAGATGTCAGAATGAAAGTGACTACACAATGGTAATAAAATGTGATAAGATGGCACAATGCATGTGACGAAACAGTGCCACTAAAATTTAATAAGATATAGGAATGCATGTGACGAATCTCAATGATTCACTTAATAAGATGTCAGAATGAAAGTGACTACACAATATTTTACTCCAAACTTAGATTTCATAGTTTAGATGTCACAATGAAATGATCCACTAAGATTTCATAGTTTAGATTACATTTAGATAAGATATGATTAAGATAAGAATTCGGATACTCTATATAGTGATGCTCTTCATCATTCCAAATTCATATTTCACTCCAAACTTATTTTACTCATATTAATAACTGAAAAAATTATTTACTCATGGATTCCAACTAGAGAGGATCCTTCAGTAATTTATTGAACAATACAAATCAAGAAACTCAAGAAAATATCGAAAATCAACCAAATCATTTCAGCTACCCATACCCACAATTTTATGGCCACCCAAATATGCCACCACCAAATTATCCAAATATGCCACCACCAAATTATCCATATATGGCACCACCTAATTATCCAAATATGTCACCACCAAATTACCCAAATATGCCACAACCAAATTACCCAAATATGCCCCCGCAAAATTGGCAACAACCAAATTGGTGTCCACCTCCGACAGGTTCAGCTGGAACGACCTACAACAATAGCCCGGGTTCAAGTGCGACAAAGAGTCGACCAATATTAATTCCGGGAGACAATATTTCATGTGATGACTCTGATTCACCAGTTCCACCTTTCTCTACTCACGAGGGTTTAGAAACTATTGAACTTCAAGATGATGGTGTTGTTGGTAAAAAAGTTAAATGGTCAATAGATGAAGAGAAAGCGCTTGCGCAAGCATGGGTGACGACATCCACAGATCCAAGGGTAGGTACAGCACAGAAGGATGGGGCTTTTTGGAAAAAGAGTTACTACTTACTTTAACACACATAGCAACGATAATAGTAGAACACTTGAGAAGATCAAGTCTCATTTCCATAGAGCCCAGACAGAGATAAATGAATTTAATGAGATATTCAACCGTATTAACAACCAGTACCACAGTGGGTGGTCTGATGACCAGAAGAAACAAGCTGCACGTGAGGAATGGTGTAAACTGAAGAAGGGAAAACATTTCACCCTTGAGCATATGTGGGAGATTACCAAGGAGTGCGCAAAGTGGAATGGCGCTCGAGAACAGGAAGAAACAACAGAACCATCAGTGGGATTAAAAAGGTCTTCTTCTTATGGAGATGACGAAGTTAGAGAACGCCCTATAGGAACAAAAGCATCCAAGGCAAGGAAGAAAGGAAAGAACAAAGGAAGGTCACAAGGAGAGCCCTCGTTAGATGAGGATAGAGTCAAATATGAAACATATCAGCGAGAAAAAATGGCAATGCTAAGGGAAATAAACGAGCGAATGAAAACTACTTCTATGAGGGAAGAACTTACGATACTCAATGCTGATACAAGTGGAATGAGCGAACATGCAAGGGCGATTCACCAACGAATGTGTGACCAAATTCGTGCAAAGTACGACGTCTAGTCTTAACTTTAATGTGTCAACATG
The DNA here is from genome assembly GCA_958450325.1 of Agrostemma githago. Classification (NCBI taxonomy): domain Eukaryota; kingdom Viridiplantae; phylum Streptophyta; class Magnoliopsida; order Caryophyllales; family Caryophyllaceae; genus Agrostemma; species Agrostemma githago. Next base: position 62,542,840 of record OY288240.1, read on the forward strand.
GTAGTGTTTAATTTGGTATTTCATTTTCCTTTAGTTACGTTTAAGTTGTTATTTAAGTTATGTTTCAGTTCAGTTATGTTTAATTTGTGTTTAATTTATGTTTAAGTTGGTTTTGATGTTATTTTTCATTTAAGTTATGTTTAAGTTATGTGTAAGTTTGTATTTCATCCAACGATTTGAATGAAGTTTGTTTAATTTTGTATTTCATTTTAATTTATTTAGATTTGTATTTTCTTAGATAAGATTACACATTGGGTAAGACTACACAGTACTCCAATTCCGACATAAAGTTTGCTAATAGGACAACCCATATTCGAAATTAAGAATAGGAACAACTCTACTTTTCGGACAAACACTGTAGTAAATAAGATATCAGAATGGATGTGACTACACAATACTTCATTTCAAAATAAAGTTTGCTAATAGGACAACCCATATTATACACAATAATGTAACTTCGTGAGGAAATTATTCCAATTCAGGCTTACAAAAAGTAGTATAGTACTCCCCTATATATGTCTCTGTGAAAGACAAAGTTAGTACTGCCCTATATAGTACTCCCCTATACAATGCCCTTACAAAAGTTCCCCTATATAGTACTCCCCTATACAATGCCCTTACAAAAGTTCCCCTATATAGTACTCCCCTATACATGATGTGACTATACAATATTGTATAGTGCTAGTAAAACAGAGGAGATGATATCCGGATAAGATTTTGATAAGATATGATTCCATATATTAGATTACATTTAGATAAGATGTTGATAAGATAAGACATCAGAAACTCTATATATATAGTGATGCAGTCACAAAGTGATTGTGGATTCCCTTAGGAAAAAGGACAAGAAAGACAAAACTTCGGTTAAAGAAGCAATCATAGTGGCATACGTCTCTTAGACCCTTGATACATTTAGAGAGAAGTAACCATATATTATAATTGTTCAATTTGGTTGTTCTAACAGGTTAGAGTTGAGAGATGAATGAAGCTTGGTGAACAGGAGTGCATTTTCCTTTGCTATTATATGATCTGATGTAGTGCTTGGAGCATCATTGTTCCTTCTCTTATACTTTAACCAGAATAAAGTAAGATTTTAAACCTCTGAGTGCACCTGTATATATGTGCATGTCATAAATTTTAGTTTTGTTCAAATTGGCACCATGTACTCATTTTTTGGTTACAAATATGTTGACTTCAATTTTTTGCTTACGTAATGTGAATATTGTAACATGTGAAATGGGCATATAGAATGCCAGAAATTAGCTTCTTCTTTTTTTCTTAATCCGCTTCTGTCTATAAAACATTACTCTTTTTTATTGAACTAGTTCAGATGTCCGACGATGCTCAGGTGTTTTCAATATAGATAAGATACGTTACTTGCGCGTTATCAATATAAATAAGATACGTTGTTGTTTCAAAAGTATAAAACGTTTCCTCAATATAGATAAGATATGTGGTATCAAAAAGTCCACAACATGACATATATTGAAGACAAGATTGATACTGCAGAATATTTCTCACAATCACATTGATTATATTACCTAAAGTACACTGATTTGATTTGCTTATTATATACAAGTGTATCACTGTAATTATAGTAGGATCTTTGTAATAGCATGTCTAGGTTCATACGTGAGATAGTATATATTGTAAGTCTACTGTCAACACTAATCAATTAATACAATTAACTTATTCTCCAAAAGCTTATATGGTATCAGAGCACCATACGCTCCACCCCCACAAAAGCATCTCCTCTCTCTCCTGTGTCAGGCTCAACAATGGCAGGAATTGCCTCAATTCTACCCAACTCCCATGACAATAAAACACCCTTCCTCACCATCAATCTCAGCCACATCACAAAACTGACTCCCTTAACATACCGTAATTGGGCACGACAAATTACCGAACTCCTTTTCGGTCTTGATCTGTTCCGCTACCTAGATGGCTCCTACCCCTTTCCCGACCCCACAATTGAGTCTCTTGATGCCAACAAGAAAATTGTCTCAACCCCCAACCCAGCCAATTATACCTGGCTCCGTCAAGATGCCTTACTGTGCAGTTCGATCCGCGCTACCCTCACAGATAGCGTTGCAGGTTGTATCAACTCCTGCACCACCTCGGCTCAAATCTGGACCTCCCTCAAGAACACATATGCCAACCCCTCTCGGGGCCATATCATGCAAATTAAAGACCGTTTCAATTCCATTATGAAAAATGATCTTAGTGCAACTGAATATATGCAATCGATTCAGTCTTGCGTAGACGAGTTAGCTAGCCTTGGGAAACCTTTAGACAATGAAGATGTCGTTGCAAGAATCATCAATGGACTCGATTATTCTATTTACCACTCATTGGTTGAGGCTGTTGAGCATAGGGACACCCCCATCTCGTTCGATGCCCTCCACGAACGACTTCTCCAATTCGACTTATCCCTTAAACACACTCCCCGACCCTCCTCTGTCCATCAACCCGCATCCGCCTATGCCACCTATACCCACAAGCCAAATCGGCCACACACTTGACCCTCCACCAATACCCAAACCGGTCTTCTCCCTGCCCCCACCGATTCCGCCACTCCCTCTCCCTTCAAAGGTAAATGCCAATGGTGTCATACCCAAGCCCATTACCTACGCATTTGTCCTATTTTTAAGGCCCTTTACCCACACATTGTCGTACCCCCGCGCCCTACCCAAACCCAAAATCGCCGTCCTTCCCCCCGGGTCAATACTATAGCTGCTACCGACTCCTCTCCCTATTGGATCATTGACAGTGGGGCTACCCATCACGTCACCAATGATCTCTCCAACCTTGCTCTTCACAACCCTTACGACGGAACCGAGGAACTTTTGATTGGCGACGGGTCACCTCTCAGTGTCGCTAACATTGGTTCTTTTTTTATTACTCACTCTTCTCACTCTCCAATTAAATTTACTAACGTACTTCATGCTCCGTTAATTTCTCGTAAAATTCTTTCCGTCTCAAAATTTTGCCACGACAATAACGCCGTTGCTAATTTTTCTCCCACTTCGTGTGTCTTGCAGGACCAATTGACGGACCAAGTGCTACTTCGAGGCACACTTAAGTCGGGATTGTACGAATGGCGACACCCGGGCACCTCTCTCTCGGCATATGTCACAACCCTTTCCTCCTCCGAGTGGCACCACAAGCTCGGTCACCCTTCGTCTTCCGTTATTAATTCTATTTCCAAATTAGTTAATTTCTCTATTGCTAATAATTGGATCACTGTAATTCATGTTTGATCCATAAAAGTCACAAATTACCGTTTTCTTTGAATACTTTATTTTCTAATAAACCCCTTGAATTACTTTACTCTGACGTATGGACCTCACTCATTCACTCTAATGACGGTTTTAAATATTATGTAATTTTTGTGGACCACTTCACCCGGTACACTTGGATCTACCCACTAAAACAAAAGTCCGACACCTCTGCCACTTTCACTCGTTTTTGGGCCCTAGTTGAGAAAATTTTCAATTTACCCATTGTCCAAATTTTCTCCGATAACGGGGGTGAGTATCTAAAACTTACCCCCACCATCACTACTCAAGGCATTACCCACCTCACATCCCCACCTCATACCCCCGAGCATAATGGGCTCGCCGAACGTCGTCATCGACACATAGTCGAGACTGGTCTATCCCTTCTCACTCATGCTCACATTCCCACTACCTATTGGCCATATGTATTTGTTACGGCCGTTTATTTAATTAATCGAATGCCGACCCCCGTCTTAAATAACACCACCCCGTTTATGAAATTATTTGGGCATAGCCCAAATTACTCTAAGCTTCGAAGCTTTGGGTGTCTCTGCTACCCTTGGCTCCGTCCCTACGCTAAAAATAAACTCGACCATAAGTCTCGACCTTGCATTTTCATAGGCTATTCGTCCACCCAAAGTGCCTATCATTGCCTTGACCCCGCCACCAAGCGGGTCTACACGTCCCGTCATGTTCAATTTGTGGAAACTACCTTCCCCTACCCCACACTTTGTTGCGACCCACCTCCCGACTCTCCATCCCTCTCTGCCACCTCGTGGTGCTCTCCACATCTCACTCTCCTTCCCACAACCAACACCCCCCCCCCCCCCGCGCCTCCCCTACCACCACCAGAGAACCCTCTGCGAGTTTACACTCGTCGTCGTCAACATTCCCCATCCAAGGCCGCCTCTGCGCCTGCCCAGCCACCGGACCTACCGACACCACCCTCACCCATCAACCCCGAGCAGCCAACACCCACCTCAGCCACCAACCCTGCGTCTACACCACGGTTCACCCCACTAAACTCCCCGACCACCGTGTCTGACCCTACCTCCGACACCCACACTGAACCCACTTCTCCGACCTTAACTCGGCATCATATATCTACATCTAATTCCCCTCCCATCACCCTTAAGTCTGCTTTAGCAGACCCTCAATGGAAATCTGCCATGGACGCAGAATTTACTGCCCTTCTTGCCAACAATACTTGGCAACTCGTCCCTCCTGACCCATCTTATAATGTGATCAGGTGTAAGTGGGTTTTCCGCATAAAATACAATCCTGACAACACGATCGATAAATACAAAGCCCGTCTTGTTGCCAAAGGTTTCCACCCCTGTCCCGGTATAGACTACTTGGACACCTTCAGTCCCGTAGTTAAGCCCGTCACAGTCCGACTTATTCTCTCGCTTGCACTCGCCCGTGGTTGGTCCCTCAGACAACTCGATATCAACAACGCTTTCCTTCAAGGTACGTTATCTGAAACTGTTTTTATGTCTCAGCCACCCGTCTTTATCAGTCCCAACTCCCCGAGCTATGTTTGTAGACTTAGTAAAGCTATCTATGGTCTCAAACAGGCTCCCCGAGCCTGGTACACTGAACTTAAAAATTATCTCATATCTTACGGGTTTGCTCAGTCTCAGTCAGACCCTTCCCTCTTTCTTCTACATCATAACTTGACCCCTATATATTTACTTGTTTACGTTGACGATATTATCGTCACCGGTCCCTCGTCCTCTTTTCTTACTAATTTTTTTGAGGCATTTGCTCGTCGTTTTTCATTAAAGGACCTTGGTTTCCCGTCTTAATTTCTCGGTATTGAAGTTACCCCTACCTCTACTGGCCTATGTCTTACCCAAACCAAGTATACACATGACATTCTCACCAAATCCTCGATGTTAGACTGCAAACCTGCCCCAACTCCCATGACAGCTTACCCTCCCCTTCTCGCCTCAACCGGTGCCCCCATTGCTGTTCCCTCTGACTACCGCACCCTCGTTGGCAGCCTACAATATCTCTCCCTAACCCGTCCCGACATTGCTTTCAGCGTCAATCGTCTTGCTCAATTTATGCAAGACCCTCAAGAGTCTCACTGGGTGGCTCTGAAACGCCTTCTTCACTATCTAAAAGGTACTCTCAAGGTAGGAATTAACTTGTCTCGTTCCAATCCTTTATCACTTCACGCCTTTTGTGATGCAGCGTGGGCAGTTGAACAAAACCGCTATATCTCCACCACCTGGTACATCGTCTATTTGGGAAGAAATCCTATCTCCTGGTCATCGAAAAAACAACCAACTATAGCTCTTTCCACAACGGAAGCTGAGTTTCGTGCCGTTGCCATCGTCACCACTGAGCTTATGTGGATCAGGTCACTACTCACAGAACTACACCTTATTGTTACTAAGCCCCCGGTTATCTATTATGATAATCTCGGGGCCACTCACTATGCAGCAAATCCTGTCTTTCATTCCCGAATGAAGCACGTTGCACTTGCCTTTTACTTCGTCAGGGAACAAGTACACAAAGGCAACTCCGTGTCCAACACATATCGGCCGATGACCAACTCGCAGATGCACTAACTAAACCGCTCCCTCGCCCAAGCCTCGAGCCTCTATTACTCAATATTGGACTCTCTTTTGGAAAGTCCACCTTGCGGGAGCATATTGAAGATAAGATTGATACTGTAGAATATTCCTCACAATCACATTGATTATATTACCTAAAGTACACTGATTTGATTTGCTTATTATATACAAGTGTATCACTGTAATTATAGTAGGATATTTGTAATAGCATGTCTAGGTTCATACGTGAGATAGTATATATTGTAAGTCTACTGTCAACACTAATCAATTAATACAATTAACTTATTCTCCAAAAGCTTATAATACCATGAGACCATCCACATCGTGATAAAAATAGGCATCTTAAATGACTGTTACACGCTAGATTGAATGAGAGTTGGAATTTGCAAATTTGCATAATAAAAATAATACACTCCAATACTCCGCATATAATAAAGGAAGAAATGATGAGATCAAGAGAAGCATTGGAAGAGAAGCATTGGATAGCTCTACTTCCAAAAATTGTATCCCTTCATTTTCTCTACAATAAAAAGTTAATCATACCACAACCCTCAAGGAGTACGTTATAAAAATTAAGGTGACTTCAATTCGATTCATAAAGATCGTAAAATCTCCCATCAATCCGTCACCTTGTCCACGACCACCTCGTCCATGCCTGCCCTACCGCCACCTTCCATGTGGGCCTTGCGCTACACCAACCCAACCTTAAAAAAAACCTTAGAAATCAAAATGTAATTCAAATTATAAATGAAAATACAATTCAATTAATTTGAATCCAAATAAAAATCATGCCATTATATGGATAAAACAAAGATCTCACTCTTTCAATTAATTTAAGGTTAGAGGAATTAATATTACTCCAATAAACAAAATGAAAGCATGAAGAATACCCTTGAATTTCACATAAGCAACTGAAATGGAATTGTCTGATTACTAACCACAACATATTCACTCTCCAATTGTAGGGGAGTAGATGGAATTTTATGTAATTGACAATATAGGTTCAATTTGTATGAGCAAGAAAGCCTTATTCAATGTCCTCCACGTTTTTAGAAAGGCAAACATGTCTGTTCAATAAAGAAGCAAATTGTGTTAACCTGTTATTGTAATATAACTATAGCATCGAGGGTAAAGTTGTCCAACAAAAGTTACGCAAATTTCATGTGCTTGGGACTTTTTCCCTCTTTTTATATAGGTTATATGATCATTGTAGGGGACTTTACTTAGGTGATTTTACTCAAGTTCAGAGAGTATAAGATTATTCACAATATTTCAGACATGGGAAAAGCATTCTTTATCATTCTCATCATAAACATTTTTCTATGGTAATATCGATGAACACGACTCTAAGATCTAATGAATATTGTAATAATTCGTCAATTTCATTTGATTTGATTCATCATGTTGTTGTGAAAATGTTCTTTAAGGTTGTGATATGCATATGACCGTGGAGGATTGTGAAATTGATGCCAATTTTGACTAAAGATGGATCAAATGAGTTTTTGGTAATGGTCAATGTTTTAGCTAGGAGTGATTTTTGTGAGCAAATGTTGAACAATTTGGTTATTTCTAGGAAGCAGACTATTTCGAATTCAGCACCCATGAAGGCATTTGTCACGAGGTTGTTGAGAGAATTTTCTCACGAGAGAGTCGGAGTCGGCTATACGTGTGTAGTTGAATGTGTTTATGATGACTGATGACTTCAGTCGCCTATACGCCTATACCTAACTTTCCCTAACATGCTTCAATTTTAGTCTCTTCAATATTTTTTCCCGAAGATTGAAGATGAATGTTTTACATTAATACGTAAGCATCTATTTTTAAGCTGGAAGGGGAGAATTTGAAAGGCAGAGGAGTTATCCTCCCATACGAGATTCACATGGTCGCTAATAGGAGAAGAAAGTGGCATTTAACTCTATAGCAATTAGATCCATCAAACGAATCAGGTCAAATACGAATTGGGAGTTATATGAGTCACACGTAAAATAATCTCTTACACTTTATATTCAATATAATCATTATTACCACTGTTATTTTATTCATTAATCAGGTACTTAATTACGTAGTACTATCTTATTATCAAACAATTGTACTCATGAGTGAACCGTTACATGGTATTATTATTTTATTTGTTAATTACGATACTTAACTATAAACAATTATAGGGTATAATATTTTTATTATTAAATAACATTATTAAAAGTTATTTAAAATTTAATTTTTACAGTAATTATTTTTGTACCCTTAGATATTGAATACTGCGTATGATACTTTGACTATTATTTCAAGGAAAATGATAAAAAAAAATTAATACAAGTATTAATTACATTGATATATGTGTAATTTGGGTTTCAATCCTTATATTTTTACTATGTATGGAAGCTTTTAATTGATTGAATACAACTTTAGGGTTGTATTTAACATAACCCTTATTTCAAATATAATAAGTTAAACTTCTAATAAATTTAGTGGTATATATCATTGACCCAGATCATATCACGTTTCACACTAAATTAACATGTCATTTTAAGTTCAGCTCAAAGTAACATGTTTACATGTCTTAATTATGAGATTATCATAACTTAATTAGATTGTGCAATACAAGTGAATTTATAGAAAATGCATTATATTTTAGAAGGAAATCAATTAAAATAAGATAATTGATTTAATTCCTTATATTTCAACATTGTAAACTTTCCAGCAATGAATGCGACACTTTCAATATCAAGTTTTGTGTTGGTTTTTGATGGTAGGATTTGTCGTGGATCCCGCCGATCAAATAATAACCGGCTATCACCTAACGGTAGTTAGGGTAAGTCGGGTCGTGTCCACGGAGACGGTGTCGCAATGCTTAGACTAAATCGGCCTAAAACGAGACTACGCTACCAAACAAACACAAAGAGCTACCAATTGATGAATTATGATGAGAGGAGAAGAGGGAATTGGACTAACAATAAACTTGACTATAACAAGGTTAAAACGGAATAACAAATCACAAACTAAACAATGAACTAAAGAAATAATGACTAACTAGGAAGATGAATCAAATATGAAGAAGGAGTGGGTTAGGTCGGGTTCATAAGTGTAGTAGGGTGACTTGGGTAATCAAGGGTGTAGGTGCCTCCTAATCGCTAGACTCGGTCCGGGCTCTCGCAACTTAAACCGATGTCGAGGTAGGTCCGGGCTCTCGCAACTTAGACCCTAGTCCGCACTCTCGTGACAACGACTATCCTCAACATGACCACATACAAGACAAACAATGAGTAGAGGAAGACTAGCATGAGAAGCATGGCCACTACAACTCATACAAGCATATCAACAAACACATGGTGTGCCAAATATGTGACTAACAACAAAGATTCACCCTTTACCCCCAATCAAACCCTAATCATCCATAATCTACCCTTAATCCCCCTACTAACCCACAAGAAAACTACTCACTCATAATCAATGATAAACTAACAACAATAAGAGAAAACAACATCATAACCCTAACATCCATTATCAAGAACAATATGAACAATAACAATAAACACTAAGTAAAGATTCAAACTTGAATTAATAACAAAGAATAAGAGAAAGGAAGATTATACCAACAATGGAATGAAGAAAAGATGATAACTTGCATAAATAGGAAACCCAAATAAATCCCAAGGTTGTCAAGCTTGGAGAAATCTTCAAAGATCTTCTTAATACAAGAACTAATTAACTAAGATTAACTAGGATTAACTAATGATTAAAGAGAGATTAAATCTAATGTGAGGAACTAAATCTAGGTTTTATATGTTGTAGAGAAGCTTAAGATAGTCTAGGTTAAGGTCAGATACATAAACAATACAAGAGGGAAGTATATATAGGGGTACAAGAATGAAGGAGGAGGAAAATAGAATTGCGGGCTACAGCACACCGGTCCCGACCGGGACGGGATCATCCCGACCGGGACGGGTTGGTCCCGACTGGGACGGCCTGGCAGTGAGCCCTCTAAAAGCGCACTTCATCCCCGACGAAATGAGGTGCATACCCGTCGGGGATGAGTCTTGTAGGCCTCCAATATGATCCTTTTGGTTCCTCCTTGCTTCACATGAACTTCTCATTGATTCTCGGGACTCGGAATCGGGTCTCAGAGGCTCGGGATTGGGTCCCAAGGTCTCGGGGTCGAATCCAAGGCATCGAGTGATCGTTCCTCCGCTTCGTTGGCTCCGAAAAGTGTATGTATTGAGTCGGAATCACTCCAACTCTTAACGAATGGTCTCGGGAACCTGAAACGAGCTAGAGGAAGCATAAGTAGCCCATTAATCGCTCCCAAGGAGCGATTCCACAAGAAAAATGGGACCAAAATACTACGAAATAGGCACTACAAACTACGCTTATCAACTCCCCCACACTTAACCCTTACTCGCCCTCGAGTAAGCACCTACTAACTACTAAACTAGTCGAGTGGGTATTAGCGCACCCTACGCCCTTTCAACTCACGCGATAACACTTAGAGGACAAGTGCTATCCGCAAGGCAAGTGGGGTCTTGCGACAAAACTGTGGATGCAACCGGACACAAAACACATAAACAAACACGCACACAAACAAACACACAAAAGGTTGCACCCAAAAGAAAAGAAATACCGCTTCCCTCAAACAAGCGGTGAAAGAAGCACCGGTTTAGGACTCAAGGCAAGTGACAACGTTCCCAAGCTAGCAATATAAACCAAAATGGACAAAACCCTAATAGTATGACGACAAAGCAATAAAAACGTTGGTAACTTACCTCGGTTCCTCCTAACCTTCTAAGAACGTACCACGGGACGATCGGCGGGATGGAAAAAGGATGAACCACGGTGTTAGTCGACACTGTAGGTAAGTGAGACCCCGCCCCCTTTAGCAAAGAGCCAAGAGGGTCGTCCCATGCCCAAAACCGCCTAACTAGTCCAAGTAAAAAGGTGGAAATAATTGCAAAATGAGGGAAGACCGACCATTACCGCTATCATCCTTCCTAAGGACTCGGTCCTTTGGTAGGCTCTTCGCGGTAATAGTCGGTAAAAGGCTTATTTTGTGAGGTGTGAGGTTTCTATTTTTTGTGAGACGATTTTCTTTTGGCATTTTCTTCTTCTTTTGCATTTTTGCTTTGTGTTGCCATGCCATTTTCTTTTTCTTCTTTTCTATTTTCTTTTTGGCTTTTGTGCCTTTTCTTTTTTCTTCATTCTTTTCATTCTTTCTTTTTCTTTCTTTTTCTTTTCTTCGCCCTTTTGTTGTAGGCATTTCTTTTTGCAACAAGAAAGGGAGATTTCAACAATTTGCAATTTTATTGTGTGGATATGTGTAGGAGGTAGGTAAATGGGAGAGTCGGGGAGCGTCCTTCCCTTCAAACCCGTAAAAAGGGGAAAAACTTGGACTAGTCGAGCAAATTTCAAACATGGTCACCTAAGGGATGGGACCCGGCAACCAAGGCCTTTTCACACCGTGGGTGGTCATAGTGGTCAAAATGCAAATCCCGTAGTAAATCCCTAGTAAGCTAGGTGGACTCAAGGTAAAGGACCAACAAAATCATTGATTTAGGGTCATTCTACTAGACTAAAGTCCAAGACTCGATTTATACTACTAAGAAGGGAAAGTAAACACTCGCACACTAGCCTCTAAACCGGGTTTTCGAAAACCTTTTACAAACAAGACACATAACAAAACACAAAACAAAGACTCAACGAAAACGAAAGAAAAAGAGACAAAAGCAACAAAACAAGAAAAACACAAAACGAACACATACATAACACAAACACCACCCCTAGCTTCCAAACAAGCCACCAAATCAACCAAACTTTACAAAGCTCCTCCCGAGCACACAACATCACAATCTCCTCCAAACTCCACAAGAGACAAAGAGGGAAAAAAGGATAAGAGGTTACCGGAAGTCTTGAAGGCTCTCCAAAGCTATCGGTGATTCAAGTAACCTATAAGGAAAAAGGGAGGCAAAACACGCGCAACACAACAAATGCACAATACATCGACATAAAAGGAAAACACACAAAAGGAAAATCTTTTTGATTTTTGTGAAAAAATTTCAAATTTTTAGGATTTTTAAAGATTTTTAGAAAAACTACAAAAATAAAACTAACTACGATAGAATATCGCTCCCCCACACTTAAACCAAGCCATGTGCTCATGCTCGATCGTAGTGTGCGGAGAGACAAAAGAAAAGGAAAAGAAACTACGAAAATAAATATCAAAATCAAAAGGTGAAGAAAAGGGTAGAATGTGTCCGGCCGGGGTGTAGTCAAGTCACCATGGGCCGAGACAAGAAAAGATATGGATGGGGGAAGGAATAAAAAGAAAGAGATAAAAGGAAATGAGAGGGGAGGACTAGGTGTAATCAAGTCACCTAGCCCGGATTCCGCCCAACTCCGACTAATTCCTATAAAAGGGTGAAAATCTTGTAAAATTTGGATTTTGAATTGACTCTCGATGTAATCACATCATCAAGAGTCGGGAGCAAGAACTACCAAGGCCCCGAGGGCCACCATGACACATAAGTTTATAAGGGGAAGGGAATAAACAAATGAAGACGAGCTAAATAAAAACGGAAAAGAGAGGATAGTTGCCGTACCATACGGTTACCAACTCACTCGCTCCATCGTCTCATAAGGGAATATAGGCACGTAGCTTGTCTTTGTCGTTGTTATCCTTCTCCAATCGCGATACGGTTCCATGGTTGGGGCACCAAAGTAAAATGGGGTGGGTTTTGATGTGAAATTCGGTTTAAAGTGAAGAGAAAGTGAGGTGAAAACGTGTATGTGAGGTGTAGGGGTCATATAATGAGGGTATGGACATGTAGGGAGGTTGGGAGGGGGTATACAATGGTTGGGTGGACTCAAATGACGAAGAAAAGGCCAAAGGAGGACAGGGGGTCCATCCCGGTCGGGATGGGTGGTCCCGGTCGGGATGACCGTCTCGTCCCAGTCGGGAAGACCTCGTCCCGGTCGGGATGAGCTGTCAGTGAACCCATCTTTTGTGCACCTCATCCCGGACGGGATGACATCCTTCCCGGTCGGGATGGGCCTTCCATCCCGGACGGGATGACCTCTTCTAGGCTGGGAAGAGTCTCCTAACCCTCTATAGCTCCCAAAAGCTCGTTCCGAGCTTCAAAAACCGACTTTCCTTCACACAATCCAAGCTCAAACAATGACCACTCTTCCCTAGGAATCACTTCCACTTCACACCTATCACAATAAACTCAAATAATACATCAAATTCCCTCCCTCTCATCGCTCATCAATCAATCCAAGTAATCAAGAAATTCACAAAACAAAACAAACTACACGGGATAGAGATATATACAAAGAGACGGTTCTTGTGGAACTCTGTCAAACCAAGGTGATGCATTCTTCATTCTTTTTCAACAACAAGAACTAGTTTCCTCTCCATCAAGGGCAAGAAGGAACAAGTCGAAGGCCCTAGCAAAGTCTTCAATCAAGCTCGAGATATAACCGACCACATACCAAGGCTCTTCATGGCCTTGCCTTGACGTTCCCGGGGCATCCCTATCTTCCAAGTTCAACGACTTGAACTTGTACTTTTGGTCTTTGGGGACATACCCAAACGTCCACCGGTCCTCATGTGGCCCCAAGGGAGGCTCGTCCTTCCCCTTGCTTTTCAACTTGTCATCAAGCCCATGATATGGGCACTCATCCTCTCCACTCTCGGAGTCATCATCTTGAAGTTCACAAGAGTTCTTGTTCAAGCTTTGTCCCGACTCAACCCCTAGATCAATGTTTTTCTTGGCTTGGATCATATTGCATGACTCATCATTAGTAGGCGAAGTGTTACCTTGGAGGTCAAACACTAGCTTCTCTTCGCCTAACTCGAATGTGATCCTACCATTCTTCACATCGATCATAGCACCGGCGGTATGTAGAAATGGGCGCCCAAGAATAATGGGAGTGATTGCATCTTCCCGCATATCGAGCATGATGAAGTCAACCGGAATGAAGAACTTGCCGATTCTCACCGGCACATCCTCTAGCATCCCCAATGGTCGGTTGAATGAACTATCGGCCATTTGGAGCGTGATAGAAGTACTTTTAAGCTCCTTCATCCCAAGTCGGCAACAAATAGAATAAGGAATGATGCTCACACTCGCACCCAAATCACATAATGCTCTTTCGATCTTGTAGTGGCCTATGGTGCAAGGGATCGAAAATCTACCCGGATCCTTCAACTTTGGAAGCGTAGAACCTTGAATGAGCTCGCTCACCACTCTTGTGAACGCAATGGTCTCTTCCTTGTCGACGGATCTCTTCCTAGCCAATATTTCTCTCATAAATTTTCCATATGCCGGGATTTGGGTAAGTAGCTCGGTAAATGGGACACTCACATCCAACTTCTTCACAATACTAAGGAACTTGTCATATTGAGAGTCTACCTTGGTCTTCATTTGCCTTGTTGGGAAAGGCAACTTGATTTGGATCTTGTTTGGCTCAATCGGGGTAGACTCTTCAAACGACACTTTCCTTTTTCCTTTGTCTTTTGCTTGAAGTGGGGGAAGCTTGTCTTCTTGGGGTCTCTCGATCTCCCATAAGACTTGCTCCTCCATTGGATTATCAAAGCTTGAGCTTTCTTGAATTGGAGATGCCATTTTCTTTGTCGGTTCTTGCATTGGCTCTTGCTCACTAGGGAATGGAGGGGAGTCATAAGATGTACCTCTCCTTGTGGTGATAGCATTTACATGCTCAAATGTCGGTGTTTCACCTTGAGAAGGTAGTTGCCCCTTTTGTCTTGAGGAGCTCCCCGAAGCAAGTTGAGATACTTGAGTTTCAAGCATCTTCATACGGGCAGCTCTTGACGCGTTTTCCCCTTGAATATAAGCAAAGAGCTCTTGATGGTTTCTTGATATGTCCATTTGACTCTTTTGCATATCCATCATAGATTTTTGAATGTCGAAATCCCGAGGTGGAGATGATGGATTATGCGGAGTATCGGTGATGGCGAGAGGAATGCCATAATCATGAGTAGGAGACCGGCTCCTAGGCTTGCTTTGTTGTTGATTGCCTTGTGTAGCTTGTTGTTGACGGTTCCCTTGGAACCCATAAGAATTGCCTTGATTAAGGCCTTGGTTGTGGTTTTGTTGTCTTTGAAAGTTTTGGTTTCCTTGGAAACCGCCTTGATTGAAGTTCCCTTTTTGGAACCCTTGATTGTTTTTGAATGAACCTTGGTTACTTTGCTTGAAGTTGTTGAAGGGCCTTGAGTTGCCTTGGTAACCTTGGTTGTTGTCCCTTAAGGGAAGTGGAACATAGGGACGATGTTGTTGTTGGTGTTGAAAGGCTTGTTGTTGAGGGACTTGATTGAAAGTTTGGTATTGGTTGGAATATGAAGCACCTTGCTTGAACGCTTGAAAAGCATTCACTTGTTCAATACTTCCTCTGCAATTCATAGGATCGTGACCAACGATTCCACAAGTATCACACATCCCATAATAAGGCAAAGGAGGTGCAAATCCCAAAGCATTCACTTCATAAATTTAGGCTTGGTTGGAGGAACCAATGCTTTGAACTTGAGTGAGGTGACCTTGGAGCTTCTTGTCAATGGTCTCCATGTGTGTCTTCAATTGAGCTCCAAGGTCAATGCTTAATTGAGTTATAGCATCAACCTCGTGCCTACCTCCTCGATTTGCCTTCCTAGGCCTAGAGTATTGCGAATTATGCACCGCCATCTCTTCGATTCTCGCCCAAGTTTGGTCGTCATCGACCTCGGTGAACCTACCATTGGAGCCCATATTTAGTATAGTCCTTGAGTCCTCATAAAGACCGTTCCAAAATTGTTGGACCAAGAACAATTGTGAAAGTCCATAGTGGGGGCACGATCTCACCAAAGATTTAAACCGCTCCCAAGCTTCATATAGGCTCTCTTCATCCCTTTGTTGGAAACCGGTGATGGAGGCCCTAAGCAAATTAGTCTTTTCCGGAGGGTAGAAAGTTTGGTAGAACGCCAATGCAAGCTTCTTCCAAGTGTCGATGCCCATGGTTCCCCTATCGAGACTCTTAATCCATTGCTTCGCTTTTCCAATAAGAGAAAACGGGAAGAGTACCCAACGAATTTGATCTTGAGTAACCCCGGGTTGAGAGATAGCGTCGCAATAATCGGAGAAAGTCTCCATGTGTTGGTGCGGGTCTTCGGTGGGCAAACCACTAAATGGATTCCTTTACACAAGTTGTATGAAGTGAGTCTTGGCCGTAAAATTTCCGGCATAAGCGGCCGGTAGAGCATTGGGTCCCGGCAAGACGTCTTCCGTGAATGTAGAGTGGGATGAAAACTTCGGCATTATTGGATGTAAGGGAGATGGTGGTGAAGACGGAGTTGAAGTAGATGTAGAGGAGGAACTAGGACTAGAATATCCAAAGGTATTGGTGAAATTCCCTTCGGCCGTCTCTCGAGATGCTTGCTCAAAATCGTTTCCTTGAGCTTGCTCTTGATGAGTATTGCTTGCACTTGGTTGAGAGATTCTAGCTCGGTTAATCGTCCGTTGGCGAAAAACTCGAAAAAGCCTCTCCGGCTCTGGATTAAAGAGAAAGAATTCGCCTCCCCGCCTAGGCATACACTACACACTAGAACAAACGTGAGAACACCTAGTGCTTTATGGGCACTAGGTAACGACAATAAACAAGCACAACTAGAGACAAAGAAAAAAAGAAGGAAATAAAACTAAGGAAACAAGAAAAATCTAGAGAATATGCACAAGAGATGATAGAAGGGCACAAAGAAGGGTAACTAAGTCTAGATATAAGCAAACTAAATCTAAACAATGCACCGTCCCCGGCAACGGCGCCAAATTGATGGTGGGATTTGTCGTGGATCCCGCCGATCAAATAATAACCGGCTATCACCTAATGGTAGTTAGGGTAAGTCGGGTCGTGTCCACGGAGACGGTGTCGCAATGCTTAGACTAAATCGGCCTAAAACGAGACTATGCTACCAAACAAACACAAAGAGCTACCAATTGATGAATTATGATGAGAGGAGAAGAGGGAATTGGACTAACAATAAACTTGACTATAACAAGGTTAAAACGGAATAACAAATCACAAACTAAACAATGAACTAAAGAAATAATGACTAACTAGGAAGATGAATCAAATATGAAGAAGGAGTGGGTTAGGTCGGGTTCATAAGTGTAGTAGGGTGACTTGGGTAATCAAGGGTGTAGGTGCCTCCTAATCGCTAGACTCGGTCCGGGCTCTTGCAACTTAAACCGATGTCGAGGTAGGTCCGGGCTCTCGCAACTTAGACCCTAGTCCGCACTCTCGTGACAACGACTATCCTCAACATGACCACATACAAGACAAACAATGAGTAGAGGAAGACTAGCATGAGAAGCATGGCCACTACAACTCATACAAGCATATCAACAAACACATGGTGTGCCAAATATGTGACTAACAACAAAGATTCACCCTTTACCCCCAATCAAACCCTAATCATCCATAATCTACCCTTAATCCCCCTACTAACCCACAAGAAAACTACTCACTCATAATCAATGATAAACTAACAACAATAAGAGAAAACAACATCATAACCCTAACATCCATTATCAAGAACAATATGAACAATAACAATAAACACTAAGTAAAGATTCAAACTTGAATTAATAACAAAGAATAAGAGAAAGGAAGATTATACCAACAATGGAATGAAGAAAAGATGATAACTTGCATAAATAGGAAACCCAAATAAATCCCAAGGTTGTCAAGCTTGGAGAAATCTTCAAGGATCTTCTTAATACAAGAACTAATTAACTAAGATTAACTAGGATTAACTAATGATTAAAGAGAGATTAAATCTAATGTGAGGAACTAAATCTAGGGTTTATATGTTGTAGAGAAGCTTAAGATAGTCTAGGTTAAGGTCAGATACATAAACAATACAAGAGGGAAGTATATATAGGGGTACAAGAATGAAGGAGGAGGAAAATAGAATTGCGGGCTACAGCACACCGGTCCCGACCGGGACGGCCTGGCAGTGAGCCCTCTAAAAGCGCACTTCATCCCCGACGGGATGAGGTGCATACCCGTCGGGGATGAGTCTTGTAGGCCTCCAATATGATCCTTTTGGTTCCTCCTTGCTTCACATGAACTTCTCATCGATTCTCGGGATTCGGGATCGGGTCTCGGAGGCTCGGGATTGGGTCCCAAGGTCTCGGGGTCGAATCCAAGGCATCGAGTTATCGTTCCTCCGCTTTGTTGGCTCCGAAAAGTTTATGTATTGAGTCGGAATCACTCCAACTCCTCACGAATGGTCTCGGGAACCTGAAACAAGCTAGAGGAAGCATAAGTAGCCCATGAATCGCTCCCAAGGAGCGATTCCACAAGGAAAATGGGACCAAAATACTACGAAATAGGCACTACAAACTACACTTATCAGTTTTTCCATGATATGAGCAAATAAATACGTATGACTCATTGTGAGTTGCATTTTATATTTTCTTAATATGGATCATGTCAAGATCGGAGATGCAAAGACTCATTCAGATTAATGAGCTATGCTCTTGCCGGATATAGGTAGACCAACCCTTAAGTTTATATAGAATATTAGAATGTTTGGTTGAATCAAAATGGATCAAAATTGTGGTCAATTAGTTTCTTAAATTTGCTATTGCTATTAAAAATGAGTCTGCTAGTTTCTCTAATACTATTGTTATGCTAATATTGGGTTAAGAGTTAACATTTATTTCCATGAATAGATAAGTAAGAAGCATGATTTCATACATTAAAAGGAGAACTGGAGTTCCGAAACTCATATATATATATATATATATATATATATATAGTTGAGATCGGGTGAGAACCTATCTCTCAATGAGAACTGTGAGAACTATAATATAAGCCATTAGATCTTATTCACATCTAATGCTTGACATTATTCTTAAAAACATCTCATCTTCCTTTAACAAATAAACCAAATCCGTTTCTTTTCTCTCTCCCCCTTCTCTTTCTTTCTCTCTTCCTTCTCATTCCCTTCATCAACCATGTCTGAAATTGAAGAAAGCAATTCTACAAAAATCAAGAAAAGGCAGATGAAGCTTTGTTCATCAATGCAAATTCAGGAGATTTGTTGCCTAATCTTAATAAATTAGGGTTCCGGTGTTCATAAAATTGGGGAATTATAAACAATTGAGGATTTCTTTAAATTAGGATTTATATTTTCGTTAAAATCATTAAATAAGTCCACTTGATTAGAGATTTTTGTGTAATTAGGGTTCTTGTATATCAAATTAAAGATTCTTGTTTTCTCTGAACACCTATCGTAGAATTATTCAATGCTTCATTCCCCTATAATTATACTTCTATTAATCATCTTATTTGTTACACTACTTTTACAGTAGTAGTTGTAGTCACATTACAATTTAAAAAGGGTACATTAAAAGTGAAAAATGGTACGCTAAAATTTAAAAAGGGTACGCTAAAATTGAAATTAAAAAAAGGGTACGCTAAAATTGAAATTAAAAAAAGGGTACGCTAAAATTGAAATTGAAAAATGGTAAGTAGCTAAAATTGAAAAAAGGGTATGCTAAAAGTGAAAAATGGTACGCTAAAATTTAAAAATGATACACTAAAATTGAAATTGAAAAAGGGTACGCTAAAAGTGAAAAAGGATACGGTAAAAATGAAATTGAAAAAGAGTACGTTAAAATAGAAAAAAGGGTACACTAAAAGTGAAAAAGGGTACGCTAAAATTTAAAAAGGGTACACTAAAATTAAAATTGAAATTGAAAAAGAGTACGCTAAAATAGAAAAAAGAGTACGCTAATAGTGAGAAAGGGTACGCTAAAATTGAAATAGGGTACAAAACAATTTAAAAAGAAAATTAAATCGAGTAGGGCTAGAAAAAGAAGAGTTTGTATTTCATATAAAATCCGTACAAAAGGAAATTAAAGGACAATATTTTAGATGAACTCTTAAATCAATCAGGAAATTTGAAAAAAAAAACGATAACACACCATTGCTGAGATTATTGCAATTATATTTGCCGACGATAATATTGTTACTATTGTAATGAATTAATGAATTTAATTGAATAAGTTAATCATAAAATGATTAATTAAAAAATATTAAAACTACTTAGGTTATTGGAGTTCAATACCTATTTATGATAAATTAATGGATTGAAGAAAAGACGATTGAAAAATTGACGGCTTGAAGAATCGGATTCAATGGTCGATTGAAGAATTTGTCGATTAAAGGATTATGGGTCGAAGAATTTTGTAGAAAGAGAAGGAGTTACGGGTTGAAGGTTGAAGCAATTGTGATGAATTAATTTGATTGAAGAATTTTGAAGAATCCAACGAATGAGATTGAACACTATAATCCAATGGCTCATATTATAGTTCTCACAGTTCTCATTGAAGGGGGTGGTTCTCACATGAACCTAAATATATATATATATATATATATATATATATATATATAGTGAGGATCAAGTGAGTCCCTTTTTTTTATTTGAGTCCATGAGTCCTATTCTTAGCCATTGATCTAATGAGGATGAATGGTTGAGATTGCATGTAGTAATTAAGGTAGTAACTACCGTATTTTGGAAATAATATGAGAAAATTCTCTCTCCTCCCTAAATTACTGCCAACTGATATCTTCTTCTCTCTCATCTCATTCATTTTTTTTCATTCAAACACCCGCCTAACACAAAAACCCTTCACCTTCATCATCTCTCATCTCATTCAATTTTTTCACTAAACTCAAGCACACCCGAGCACTCAATCGCACAACTCAACTCAATCGCTCAC
Source organism: Agrostemma githago (assembly GCA_958450325.1). Lineage (NCBI taxonomy): Eukaryota > Viridiplantae > Streptophyta > Magnoliopsida > Caryophyllales > Caryophyllaceae > Agrostemma > Agrostemma githago. The sequence continues at coordinate 62,563,477 of OY288240.1, forward strand.
CTTCAACTCGAGCAAGGTTATATTGAAGCGGCTTTCTAACTTTAGCAAACATAATGAACAAGGTGCGATCGCGATTGTTGGAAAACGTAGACAAGTATGCGGACGCTAGACAAAAGATCATCGACGCTCCCAAGAGCAAGCCAACAAAGGGCCGAAAAAAATAACGTGTTTACTGAATCATGTCATCTCTTTTCTAACTACGAATTAATGGTTTGTATTCTTTAGTTATCTGTCTAATTACATTGGTATTTTGACTATCACCAATGCATTGAACCTGTTAAACTCTGTTACACTAACTAGTTGTACCTGTTACTCTAATTTACTGCTGGTGTTACTATGGGGATTACTGAAGTTAACCCAATTTTCTTTGGTCTCACAATCTGTGTGTTACACCGAAGCATTGTAAATGTTACTGTAATGAACAATTTATGTTACTTTAAGTTATTAATGGTGTTTGTACAATGATATTGCAATTAATTCCTCTGACGCATTATATATTGTTTTTTGAAGAACAAATGTTGGTACTTTGTCAATGAATGGAACCAATCCAAGTTATCCCCAGTTACTTTGGCAATGATTTTGTCTAAACAACGCTGTTGGCTTCAGTTACTTCAATGCATTGTTTCCGTTACTGTAACAGACGAATAGTGTTACTCTGACACACATGAGATGTTACTCTAACAAAAAACACATGTATTAAATAAATATAGTGTTAAATGCACCGTAACACAGCGCTATGTGTAAAAAAAATTGTACAAAATTAGTTTTTCGTGTAAACCAGAAAAAAAGAAAAAATTCTTATAATGACAAAAAAACACGAGTATTCTCAAAACACTTGTTCATCCTCCTCGTCTTCCTCGGTGTCTTCTTCAGTTTCCTCTCCTTCGATGTCTTCATCTACTTCATCCTCGTCATCCTCATCATTGGTTGGCTTAGTAGGCTGTTTAGGCGGTCGTGCTGCGTACGGATTTGGACAGTTTCGTTTGGTTGGCTTAGTATACTTTCTCACATCAAATCCGCAAGCCAACGTAGATTTTGTAAAATTCCACTGCCTCATCAATTGTTCCGAATAGTTGCTCCATGTACGGAGTGAAAACCTCACCCACATCTCTGCACCATTCCTGTGCATTCGGTTCTTTGCCAATGCTTCGTGCAAGAAATTAAAAAATGTCACGCCCATGGACATAAGTGTTACTTCAACTCATAAGTTGTGTTACTTTAACCCTTAAAGGATGTTACTCCAACGTCAGCGCCAAAAACTCTTTTCAGTTACGTGTTTGTGTTACTCTAATTAGAATTAGATATTACTGTAATTCATAACTTGTGTTACTTCAACGCCATGACTGCTTCAACATAAAGCAAACAATAATATCAGTGAAACAATAATATCAATGAACCATTGTTATTAATCCATGATTGATCAAATGAATCAAATTCTACCTTTTCTAGTGTTGTCATGTGCGTTCGCATTTTTGGCAAAACCACCTGCACAAAATCAAACAGCGTTACACCCATGCAAATAATGTGTTACTATAATTCAGAAGTGGTGTTACTCTAACGTGTACAATACGTTACTCTAACATCATCATCAAAATCCTTTTTCTGAACGTTCATTTATGTTACTGTAATTGCAAGTAAGTGTTACTTTAATGCAGAAGGCATGTTACTTCAACGACGTTTATGCGTTAATTGAAATCAAAACAATAGTATCAATGGATATCATGGAAAATCCGAATAAAAAGCATAAAAAGCCCTATAATCTATAAAGATCGAGAGAGCAAGTAACCATTGATACGAAACTGTGATATCAAAACGCAATGACATATAAAAAAACACAAATTGATACGAAACTGTGATACGAAATGACAATGAAAGCACTATAAACATGAAAATCGACGTAAAAAAACACAATTTGACGCGATAAACCATTGATATTAAAACGCACATTGAAAGCAATATGACCATCGAAATCCATGAATAAAAATTGAATCAAAACGTGAATGAAATACTGAAACTCACCATTGTTATACTCGATCAGTTGCTTATCAACCGTTGAAGACGATGATGGGGTCATTGAATCCATTGTAACAGAATTCCGAGTACAAAATCGATGATTGAGCGTGAATGAAGAAAGGGTTTTTTTTGTGTTTGATGAGTGAACGTGATATGATGAATGAATGTGAATGATGAATGAATGTGATAGGGAGTTATTGTTTCCAAAATTCATGGGAGCTATTTTAGGAAAGTAAATCTTTTTTTTTTAATGGATGCATCTTGTCCATACATCCTCATCTCATCCAATGGATGAGATGAGGACTTAGGGACTCACAAGTTTGTATCAATTTGCGTTTTTTTTATGTCATTGCGTTTTGATATCACAGTTTCGTATCAATGGTTATTTGCTCTCTCGATCTTTATAGATTATAGGGCTTTTTATGCTTTTTATTCAGATTTTCCATGATATCCATTGATACTATTGTTTTGATTTCAATTAACGCATAAACGTCGTTGAAGTAACATGCCTTCTGCATTAAAGTAACACTTACTTGCAATTACAGTAACACAAATGAACGTTCAGAAAAAGGATTTTGATGATGATGTTAGAGTAACGTATTGTACACGTTAGAGTAACACCACTTATGAATTATAGTAACACATTATTTGCATGGGTGTAACGCTGTTTGATTTTGTGCAGGTGGTTTTGCCAAAAATGCGAACGCACATGACAACACTGGAAAAGGTAGAATTTGATTCATTTGATCAATCATGGATTAATAACAATGGTTCATTGATATTATTGTTTCATTGATATTATTGTTTGCTTTATGTTGAAGCAGTCATGGCGTTGAAGTAACACAAGTTATGAATTACAGTAATATCTAATTCTAATTAGAGTAACACAAACACGTAACTGAAAAGGGTTTTTGGCGCTGACGTTGGAGTAACATCCTTTAAGGGTTAAAGTAACACAACTTATGAGTTGAAGTAACACTTATGTCCATGGGCGTGACATTTTTTAATTTCTTGCACGAAGCATTGGCAAAGAACCGAATGCACAGGAATGGTGCAGAGATGTGGGTGAGGTTTTCACTCCGTACATGGAGCAAGTATTCGGAACAATTGATGAGGCAGTGGAATTTTACAAAATCTATGCTGGCTTGCGGATTTGATGTGAGAAAGTATACTAAGCCAACCAAATGAAACTGTCCAAATCCGTACGCAGCACGACCGCCTAAACAGCCTACTAAGCCAACCAATGATGAGGATGACGAGGATGAAGTAGATGAAGACATCGAAGGAGAGGAAACTGAAGAAGACACCGAGGAAGACGAGGAGGATGAACAAGTGTTTTGAGAATACTCGTGTTTTTTTGTCATTATAAGAATTTTTTCTTTTTTTCTGGTTTACACAAAAAACTATTTTGTACAATTTTTTTTACACATAGCGCTGTGTTACGGTGCATTTAACACTATATTTATTTAATACATGTGTTTTTTGTTAGAGTAACATCTCATGTGTGTCAGAGTAACACTATTCGTCTGTTACAGTAACGGAAACAATGCATTGAAGTAACTGAAGACAACAGCGTTGTTTAGACAAAATCATTGTCAAAGTAACTGGGAATAACTTGGATTGGTTCCATTCATTGACAAAGTACCAACATTTGTTCTTCAAAAAACAATATATAATGCGTCAGAGGAATTAATTGCAATATCATTGTACAAACACCATTAATAACTTAAAGTAACATAAATTGTTCATTAAAGTAACATTTACAATGCTTCGGTGTAACACACAGATTGTGAGACCAAAGAAAATTGGGATAATTTCAGTAATCCTCATAGTAACACCAGCAGTAAATTAGAGTAACAGGTACAACTAGTTAGTGTAACAGAGTTTAACAGGTTCAATGCATTGGTGATAGTCAAAATACCAATGTAATTAGACAGGTAACTAAAGAATACAAACCATTAATTTGTAGTTAGAAAAGAGATGACATGATTCAGTAAACACGTTATTTTTTTCAGCCCTTTGTTGGCTTGCTCTTGGGAGCGTCGATGATCTTTTGTCTAGCGTCCGCATACTTGTCTAAGTTTTCAACAATCGCGATCGCACCTTGTTCATTATGTTTGCTAAAGTTAGAAAGCTGCTTCAATATAACCTTGCTCGAGTTGAAGGTGAGCGATTGAGTTGAGTTGAGCGATTGAGTTGAGTTGTGCGATTGAGTGCTCGGGTGTGCTTGAGTTTAGTGAAAAAATTGAATGAGATGAGAGATGATGAAGGTGAAGGGTTTTTGTGTTAGGCGGGTGTTTGAATGAAAAAAAATGAATGAGATGAGAGAGAAGAAGATATCAGTTGGCAGTAATTTAGGGAGGAGAGAGAATTTTCTCATATTATTTCCAAAATATGGTAGTTACTACCTTAATTACTACATGCAATCTCAACCATTCATCCTCTTTAGATCAATGGCTAAGAATAGAACTCATGGACTCAAATAAAAAAAAGGGACTCACTTGATCCTCACTCTATATATATATATATATATATATATATATATGGGATCAAGAGAGTTGGGTAAGAATTGAGAAGTTGAGAAGTTGTGTTGTTGTACCTTGATCTTGGGTTACATGAATGGCTGGATGATGGGTTAAAAAAAACAGAGAGAAAAGAGATGTCAGTCTACTGACAGCAACAGTGGAGAAAGAAAAGAAGAAAAACAACCCTTCCGTCAATCAAATTCTCACTTCTTACAACTACTCTAACTCCTTACCACTTGATAATCTCTCATCTTCATCTTCATTTATAAAAAAAAAAAAGAATATCATCTTCAACATCCATCCATTCATTCAACAAAAAAACATCCACATCTTTAAAATTCATTCATTCAACAAAAAAAAATTCTTCATCTTCAAGCTTCATTCATCCAACAAAAAATAAGAACGTCTTCCTCTTCAAGCTTGATGAATGAAGGAAGTTTGATGAACATCTTCATCTTCTTCCTATCATCATCTTCATCATGCGTAATATTTTTTGCAGAATTGCAAAGTCACACACTTTCAGTTGTATAGTCACACTCATTATGTTGTAGAATCACGCAGCTGTACACTCATTGTAGTCACATATTCAGTTGTATAGTCACACTCATTATGTTGTATAGTCACACTCGCTATGTTGTAGAATCACGCAACTGTAGAATACCTTGGGATTAAGGTATCATTCGTTTAATCATCTTCATCTTCATGTTTGTTTTATTTTTCATACCTTCTTCTTTTTGTATTTATAAAATTATTCATCTTCATTATCAAAAAAATTGAAAGTTGAATATGGATGAATGGACGACTGTGACTTTACTCAATAACGACATTCTAAAAAAATGAAAGTATTAATCACATACAAAATTAAATAAACATTCATTAAATATTCAACCATCATTCATTTTGGTTTCTTTTATACTTGATTTCATGTTTGTAAGACGCATTTAAAAATTCGGAAAATTACTGAAACGTTCTACTCTCCTATCACAAATATTACAACAGGTGATTGTTAGACGTAAAATGAGCGACTTCGATTCATCCAATAAAAACAGAAGAATTTCTTTATCTTTAAGATTCGTTCATCCAAAAAAAAATCTTCCAACTTCATTATCCAACAAAAAAACATTCTAATTAATATATGTTCTAGTTAGAAATATTATTTTGATTGACTGTAAAAACATTTTAATTGTAAAAAATAACAACTCATTTTGTGCGTAATGTTCTTGCAAAATTGGAAGCTCACACACTTTCAGTTATATAGTCACACCCTTTATGCTGTATAGTTACACTCATTATGTTGACGTTTAACATTACGCACAAAATGAGTGTGATTCTACAACATAATGAGTGTGATTTTACAACATAATGAGCGTGATTCTACTGCATGGCAAGTGTGACAATACAAAATGAAAAATCAAAATATGTCCCAGTTATACAACATAGCGAGTGTGACTATACAACATAGCGAGTGTGACTATATAACAAGGCAAATGTGACTATACAAATACGACCACTTTTGGCTACAAACCAATGGGTGCACAGCTGCGTGGTTTTAAAGGTGGAAGGATAAGTGATTTTGCTATAGACCTCGCGTGATTAATTATGAAACCAGAAAATAGTGATGAAAATATATTTACATTGGAAAAAGTTCATCCTTTACCTATAGTACGTCAAACATAAAAACATTCTAACCCACCAAACATCATTTACATATAGTACGTTCATCCTAAAGCAAACATTTTATCCCATATAAATACTCAAGAGTTTAACGATGGTCTCCGGTACGTGCGCAACAATACATTGTCCAATTACGTGGTCGATCACTGTATCTTCCATGACCTTCTTCTTCCCACCGCCCCTTTTACCATCATTCCTCTTTCCACCAACCATTTCGCTGCAACAAAACACACAATCAATCTAAATCACACAACACAACTGAATATGTGACTACAATGACTGTACAACTACATGATTGTACAACATAATGAGTGTTACTATACAACTTTAACTGTGTGACTATACAACATGAACGGTGTGATCCTACAACAAAATGACTGTGATCCTACAACATAACGAGTATGACTATACAACTTCAATTGTGTGACTATACAACATAATCTCTGTGACTATACAACTAAATTATACTCGTACTTATTTATACTTCAATCATCATTAGCAAAGATTATTACATACACTAATCACTGCAAGAATTTGTGTGATTATACAATATAATGAGTGTGACTATACAACATCAACTGTTTGACTATACAGCCTAAAGTGTGTGACTACAAAACTGAAACCATAAAATGGCAAATAAAAGCCATACAGTCAATTATTCTTCTATCATCATTAGCAAAGTCACATTAATAATTAGAAAGATGATTATACATACAAATCAGAGCAAATTATTTAAATATTCATTAAATATTCAACCTTCATTCATCCATTATCAACCTTCGTTTTTTTGTGAATAATTAAGATAAATAATATTATAAATACCAAAAAAAAGAAGGAATGAAAAATAAAACAAGCATGAGAATGAAGATGATTAATTATTTTAAAGATGCTCTAAAAGGATAAAAATAAATACCTGAAAATCATCGAGGTTCGGAAGTAGGGATTTGACGAACGTGGAATCTTGAACGTAGATAAAAAAATACTTGAAAAAAGTCACACACTTTCAGTTGTATAGTCACACTCATTATGTTGCATAGTCACACTCATTATGTTGTAGAATCACGCAGCTGTAGAATACCTTGGGATTATGGTATCATGCGTTTAATCATCTTCTTCTTCATGCTTGTTTTATTTTTCATACCTTTTTTTTGTATTTATAAAATGATTCATTATCCACAAAAAAAAATGAAAGTTGAATATGGATGAATGGACGACTGTGACTTTAAAAAACGAAAATATCTAAACATTCGTTAAACATTCAACCTTTATTCATCCATATTCAATCTTCATTTTTTTGGATAATGAAGATGAATAATTTTGTAAATACAAAAAAAAAGGTATGAAAAATAAGACAAGCATGAAGATGAAGATGATTAAACGCATGATACCTTAATCCCAAGGTATTCTACAGCTGAGTGATTCTACAACATAACGAGTATGACTATACAGCATAATGAGTGTGACTATACAACTGAATATGTGACTACAATGAGTGTACAGCTGCGTGATTCTACAACATAATGAGTGTGACTATACAACTGAAAGTGTGTGATCATGCAATTCTGTAAGAACATTACGCACTAAATGACTTGTTCATCTTCATCTTCATCTTCATCTTCAACCTTCATTCATCCCACAAAAAAAGAACAACTTCATCTTCGAACTTCATCTTAAAGATGAGGTTGTTTTTTTTTTGTGGATAATGAAGATGAATAATTTTATAAATAACAAAAAAAAGGGTATGAAAAATAAAATTAAGCATGAAGATGAAGATGAAGATGAAGATGAAGATGATGAAGAAAAAGAAGCATGAAGATGAAGATGAAGTATGAACGTACCTTCATATGATGATCGAAGTTACTGACGGAGTATGTTGGGTTAAAAACGCAGTATGGTCGGAGTAGTTGACGGAGTATGGTCGGAGAAGTTGACGGAGTATGGTCGGAGTTATTAATGAAGATTATTGGTTGGGGTTTTATTATAGAGAGATGAATTAAGTTGGGAAATAAATTGAAAAGGAAGGGATTGGGAAGGGTATGAGAGAAGTAATGTCAGGAAGGGATTGGGAAGAGTTAATGAGAGGAGGGTTAGGAGGGAAGTATTGATAGGAGTGATGAGTGATGTTTGATGGCTGATGGCCGCAGCATGTCAGTCCTTTTTTTTTAATAGTTGAACCTCATCCATCCACCATCCATCTTAAGATGAATGGATGGTTGGGATCAACATTAAGCAACTCTCCAAGAGTTGCTAACTCCCTTGAACCCACCCCTATATATATATATATATATATATATATATATATATATATATATATATATATATATATATATATATATATATATATATATCTAGGAGGGAAGAACTACATGACAAACAAAACACATGTCTTTAAAGAACGATTTGGTCGAGCATATGTGGACTATGTTCCAAGGCTCGATCATAAATTAAAAATATGTATCAAAATTTTTCTGTTACGTTTCATGTATTTTCATTTAATGTATTTTATTATGATTTTTATGTTACTAGATTTAATTTAATTATCACATTTTAAAAAAAAGTTAGCTATAGTAGGAGTAATCCCTCTTTCCACTAACCAAATAACAATCCTCCAATTTTTCCCGCCTAAAGTTATCCACTACAAAAAATAAAAAGAATTAGTAAATCAAGTGAAATGAGTTATATGCGAATTGAACCCTTGCCTTAGATATGTAGTCCACATTCTCTACCACTAGACCACAATATCTCATTGTTTCAATTATCACTAAATTAATCCTAAAGCTATACACTCCAATAATTTAATTAAGGAAAATTAATAAAATAATCCGTTTCTACCGTATTAAATTACTCCGTATTAATTAACCAAAATATAACCAAATTATTCATTATTAATCAATCCTCAAATTAGAACATGTTTGTTTAAAACTTCACTATATGAATCAAGATTGATTATAATATTATAAATAATCATGACTATAATAAATTACAAGATTTCACCTTAAAATTAGACGATAATCAAGTCATATTTGATTGTGATTAGGATATAAGATTGTAATTAGGGTCTATATTAGGGATATATATATATATATATATATCCCTAATATACTAAGAGATTAACACTCACCTATAATTTTTCCGCCTTTTTTTGTGGAAAATTCATCGATTTTTATTCAATAAAAATCCAAAAAAGATACTCCCTCCGTTTTTTATTTATTGCCCCGTTTCAATAAAATATTCCTCACATATATTCATGAAATGGGGCAATAAATAAAAACCGGAGGGAGTACATACAAACAATTTTCCCGCTTATTCATATTCCACCTTCGCTATTTTGGTTATGTCCTACTGAAATTTATCTAACTTGACATGGCCAAACACACTACTAATTAACCAAAATAACAAACTATTAATCAATTGTGCAAATTAGAATGTTTTATTATAAATGAAAGGCAACCATAATTAGGAATGATTGACTAAATTAACGTGCAAATTGGAATATTTAAGTATAAATGAAAGACAATCCTAATTTAGGGATGAAATATGCACGAAAATGACTAAATTAACGTCTGAATGTAGCCTCATGACTGATATGTTAATTGTATTTTACAATCTAATCTCTATGATTTGCGTTAGCGTATACTAAATACTGAGAGTTTATATATACCAACGGAAATACATTTTATTTTTATAATAATCATGACTGATATAACACTGTAATTAAATATTGTAATCCTCACTTGATATATATACAAAAATATATATACTCACTTGATACCACTAAGATCATTTTGGTAACACTAAGATCATTTTGGTACGGGGAGTACAAAATACGTAATATACTATTAAAATCCATATAAAAAAAGTTTCACAAATTACATAATATAAGTCTTACGCCTGAGAGGGTCCATTTAAAAAAAAATTGCTAATGAAAAATTGAATATTTTTTGCCACAAAGAGAACGTATCACGGCGTACTAACCATTAAAAAAAGTTCATTACTATACAATTTTTGATAACTATCTATGTGTTTTACTGTATGTTAAAGAGAGAAGTGAGTATCTCAAAATCTGAGATGACATAAACATAGTATAAAAATATAAACAATATTTTCATTAATTACACATTATTTAATATATTTCAAGACATTACTGAAGTATTTTGATTAGTTTTGTGATTTAAAAAATATTTTCCTATATCTAAAGTACACGGTCGATAAATAGTACGAAGTAAAAATAAAATAATGATTTTTTAATTTTAAATCTTAAATGAAATATTCTATAAGATAAATATATTATAAATACCGTGCATTGCACGGGGTCTATACTAGTTTGTATATTATGAAAACAATATAAAGTAAGTCAATATTAACTATACAATCATTAAAAAAAATAAGAAAAATAATCTAAGAGGATACTCTCTATCGTGGAAGAAAAATTGAAGAATGGAAGAGGAAGAGGATGTAGATATTGAAAAAGATAGTGGAGGAAAGAGAATATGAGGTGTCAAAAAAATAGAGGGAGCAAGAAGAAATAAGAGGATGAAAATGTCCTCTCAGAAACTAACCCATATCTTGGAATCAAAATAGTACATCCCGAGCAAGGAAAAGACTAGATGAGAAAACGACTCAAGACCGACACCTAGACGGGTGACTCGTGGGTGGTGTAACTTCCTTAGGATTCGGCTGAGTGGGCCTAGTCCCGTTCGAAGAAAGGTCCACGTGAGATTTTCCCCAGGCTTTTGGACTCAAATGTGTAAGCGGGTCTTCCTTTGTAGAAGTATGTCCTACGTAGGTGGGCCATGCCTTGACAAATAAGGCGAACTGGGATAAGGAGGAAACCCGTGATGTAAGGTCGACGGAGTTTCGACGCTAGGGACCTTCGACTACTTATGACACGACCCGACACTACTAAATAAGGGAAGTCTTAAGATGAAGAAAGTTTTGAAGAAGTTTTGAATTCCGAAAAAGTCGGTGGATGGCCCGATTTTTTTTGAAATCGGCAAAATGCCGTCGGGCCGCGATTTTGAAGTTCGAAAATATTTTTTGTATTTTGAAATGGGTAGCATACCGGCTAAAAATAGGCTATTTTGAGTAAAATCATAAGTCCTAAATTCGGTAGCTTTCCGGGCTTTGAAATTGAATATGTTTTTTGAAAAGATGTATTTTTTGAAGTAACGGTTTTTGAAAAAGATGACATGTAAACCAAGTAGCATATAGTCATGAAAGCAACATAATGACACCATGTATGCTCTAAACTAAGTCTCGGTCGGTCGGAATTGGGTCTATACCAACAACTACGGCTTTCTCGTAAATCAGGACGGACTTCCTAAGCCGAATTGGTCTTAGAACATGCCGCGAAACCCATACGAGTTCGGCCATGGAAGTTTTTAGCGCACCCATTTAGGAATGCACCGCGGTATAGTGGGACGTCGGTCACAAGTAACCGGCCCGAGAAAAAATTTGGGTTATGCATGAACCATCGAACTAAAACGCGTACATTACTAATCGAACGATTTCTTTTCGAGTCTCACCCTAGGAACCCTGATGACAAGTGGTACATCAGGTATCCCCAGCGGAGTCGCCAAATTGTGGACATGACATAGGTCCACCCCGACGCGGCCACGCGCGGGTTTAGGGAGGCGAATGAATCTCATGTGAGATGGATCTCGAATTGAAATTTAAATTTTAGTTGGAGTCGCCACCGAACTTTGTGGGAGTTCGGGCCCATTCGAACCCACTATATATCTTAGTGGGTCGTGCACAAAGTACGGCCCATTCTGATTTCAGAGTTTATGGGGTTCGTCCCTATGCATTGCAATACCGATACCGACATTATCGGTAATCGTGTATTGAATGATTCTCGTATGCCAATGGTTTTGGAAATCCGAAAACCATGATTCTGAGTAAGGGGTGAGGGTACGTGTTTGGAAGTTCACAAAGAACACCCAACCCCGCCCGCACTTAGCGGCCTTTACTTAGATATTGTTCGCTTTTCGTGTACGCGCGTTAGTTTGACGGTTAAATGATATGCAAACAGTGTTTTGACTAAACATGTGAAATATGTTTGATCTACGTCGTTTAATGCATCTTTGAATTATGTCGAAGTTGTTTAGCATTCAAGGTTCGTTTTAGTAAAATTAAACAAGTAGCGGAAATAAAGCGTCAAAATAAGAACAAACGAGTTAGTAACGATAATAATGGATTAAAAAAATAGATCAGATGATGTAATGCATGGTTTTGAAAAGAGTGAATCACGTGATAGACTTGACACGTGATGACCGAAGTCGTTAAAAAGATTTATCGAGACTTGGGATATGTTGAAGGACTCACGGATATGTCGTGACAAAGGCCACTTGATCGAGTCATTGAGGGACTCGACCAAGTGGACCTCGAAAAAACTTTCTGCCCAAATTTTGAGGTGTCACTCGATCGAGTCATGGAGGGACTCGACCGAGTGGTCCTCAAAAAAAGCTTTCTGATCCAATTTTGGGGTGCCACTCGACCGAGTGGCTATAGCACTCGATCGAGTGCCCCCTGTACAAACGATGGTTCGTGAATTTGCTTTTAATTTTAAAATCAATAATTTTGCTAAATCGCGTGTGAATATAATATGATTTACACTCAATTCAGTTTTCGATACTCGTTATATTCGATACTTGATTATAGAATCAATATCTAATTTTGTAAAAGACGTTTATGAATCGTTTTAGACTGAATTAAGATGAAATAAATCCCTCTGTGTCGTAATTAGTCTTTTCGGACCATGTGACTATTACTTCGACGTCAACGGGATCGTATTATTGATTGATCCTTTAGATCCGATATCCGACTATAGAGTATCCTAGGAAATAATGCTTTTTGAAAATAGTACGATAATATCGATATTAGAAACGAGAAAGGAAATAAATAAACGTGACTGGGACGACGTAGAAGACGAGAAGAACGAGAAAAAGAGGAGAGAAAGAGAGAAGACGGGATTTGTAACACCCTCAACCTACATGCTAATTTCGACCTCGATTCGGAATTCGTAGTGACGGCGCTTGCGTCGGAGTAACGAGGATATAGGGAGAGTTAAGGTGTTGTATTTTGGCTTGGGTTTCCTATAGGATTTCTAGAGGAAAATCGGGATTGTGTTGCCTAGAATTGCTAAAGTTTTTGAGTTGTGAATTGTGTGTTTTTTTCGTTGTTGTTGTTGTTGTTTGCAAAGGGGTGTATTTATAGGAGAGGTACCCCAGTTTTGGATAGGAAAGGCTTTGCTTGGATGGGAAGAAACACCGGCTTGGGTGAAGGGAAACACCCGGTTTGAGGTGAAGAAGGATTCTGATTGTGGATAGAAAAGGAATCCGGTTTTAGCTGGAAAAGAGGCTACTCGATCGAGTGGTGCATAGCACTCGATCGAGTGCCCGGTCTGACGTTGGTTTTGGTGGGTTTTACGAGCCTACTCGATCGAGTGGACCGGTCCACTCGATCGAGTGAGTCTGGTCGGGTGGAAGACTCTTTTTAGAGATCGAGTTTTATCTTTAGCGGAGATGTTTAGTTGCTTAATTCTTCTTCATTGCTTATTTTTGTAGAGTATTTGACTTCGAATCAGATTTCTAAAGCTGCATGACTGATTTTTATGTCTCGGAAATGCCTTTGATCGGGGTTTGACCCGGTCGCTAAAAGACGGTTTTGCCCTCGATGTCGGTTTTGACTCAAATTAGTCTTATTTGACTGGAAATGACCCACTGGGCCTGGATTTGAGGTCTGTTTTGTGAGATTTTTACTCCGCTAAAAGCTCGCGCCAAATACTATTGATTCCGAGTCCAAAATCGAGCGTATTAAGTCATGTTTACGTCTAATCATCATCGGGTGTTTTTTGGAAATTGCTATAAACACCTGGCGACCAAATGTGGGTGTCTACAATTAGCTATTAAAGTAACATATGATGCGCATTAAAGTAACACTAGATATATGTTTGAGCAAAAAAATACAGAGAATAAGAAATCAAGTAACAGAAGAAGCTTAGTCGTATAGGTTAGTCATTAAAATAACAGATGATAGCAATTAAAGTAACAAATAATGTTCATTAAAGTAACACCATGTATATTTTATAGCAACCATGCAGAGAAACGCATACAAACAGAGAAGATGAATCAAAATAGACAATAAAGATGCATAACCAGTGTTCCGGTAATGGAAACAATTTACCCGGCCTAGGATCCGGGTGGTATAATTGAACTAATGATGAACAACCGATCGTCTGATTCTCTTGGTCTCCCCTTCCCCTTACTCCTTGAGTCGGACCTTCCCAGCGGAAACGGCCTGCTCCCTGCACAATGAACGCACAGGGCCTCGGAGGTTGTCCGAGGAAACCCTCTCCGATGCCTAAGTCAGTCCGTGAAATGCCTTTACGAACCTAGCTCGTGAGGAACTAGGTGGCGTTTTAGGAGTAAGAGTCTAGAGAGAGAAAATCCAACCCCTCTCATGTGGGAAATGGGGAGGTATTTATACCTTCCCACAAGAGAGAGAAGAGAAAGAGGAATGGTTGGACGGAGAAGTGACAAGTGGCGGCTTCTCATCCATCCATTCCCAATTACCTTAGGCAAAATGACGAGAGGGCCCCTGGGGGTCCTGACCCTGCCGGCCAGGGATTTTCCCAGGGCAGACAGTCTCCAGGCAGGGGGCTGCCAAGCTCTGACAGGCTGGGTTGGCCCGTGCTCTCGGCGGCTGACGGCCAACCTTTAGCGTTTCATGCTTTGTTCCAGGTCCTTGCTGGGGGCTAGTCTTTCGACTCCCCGACAGGAACCGTCTAGGGGCCTGCATAGCAGGCAGTTGATTGATAGGCGGCCCACCCCAATCAATTGGCCCTCGTCAGTAGGAGGGAAGTGAGACTTCTCTTCTGCTGGCGACTCTTGCTTGGAGGGGGGTTGACTTCCATGTCTGTTGTAGCATTTAATGCTTCGCGCCTTCCCAATGGAACTTTGTACTGTTCCTGTCAGGAATGCAAAGAGGCGAGAGCACTTTTGTAATGATTGCCCTTTTCTTCTGGGCGGATTTTGGGGAACCGTGAAGAGTTCCTGATTGGTGGCTCTCCTCCCAGGGTGGTTGGAGCGCTCATTAATGCGGTGTTTTCCTTGGTATAAAATCTTTAGCTTCCTTGATCATTTGTGCTTCATTTCACCTTTAATCTTTCCATTTTCCTCATTTTAAACATGACTTGGATCAAGAAAAGTGTAGTTCGTCGCGGAGTCAAACATGTTTCCTTCATCTTCAGAGGGTTTTGGAGGCTCAGATATGCGCGGACAGCTTATTTAGCTGTTCGCCGGAGTCGCTGTTCACGGCTTCGCCTTCGCCGGAGGGGTCGGAAGGCCTCTATTAGGATGGGCAAACGCCCTAGGAGGTCCTCTCCTCCTGCTGCGCCTAGGTTTAGGCGCTGCTCCCAAGGAGGGGGCTGTTATGATAGGGGGTGTCATGAGTGTTTTCCATGGCTGCACCCTGAACGATTCGGCCCCAACTCTGACACCGATTCCTCCCTGGAGTCGGGTCCTTCTTCGCCTGTAAAGAAGACAGGCTGTCGCACTTGCGACGAGTACCGAGCTGTCCCTTTTGGAAGGGACTGGGAAGACAGCAGCCATGACTCTGACGACAGCGAAGGTCTTGGCTGCCTGAGCGACAGGGACGAAGACGGGGCTTCAAATGACCCCTTTCAGGGTTCCCCAAGTTGGGACTGGGGTTCGGCTCTCGGGAGTCCAGGCAGTCCTGGAGATTATTCCCCAGATTTGGGGGACGACTAGGCCTGCGTGGCAGGGCCTTTGATTTCTGTCAGGCTGGAACTTTTCGAGCCTTATGTAATTTTCTTTCATGCCCGTCCCACGATGTATCTTTCCCTTGCGGGGTTTTCAATGAAATGAATATTTTGCGTATTTGAATTTTTAATATGAGTTTATTATGTTATTATTTTATTGTTTTTTTTTTTTTTTTTTGAATGAGGTCGTTGATTGACCTTTCTCTCTGACGTCTCTGTTTACCGAGGCTCTTCTTGAAAAAGGTGAGCAATTGGTGTTCAGTGTGTGACACGTGGATGGTCTTCGAAGGTTTTGTCAGGGATTCCACCTTTCGAACTTCTTTGGGCTTTTATATAAACCCTTCTCCCCCTTCACTCTCTTCTTTTACTCTTCTTGATACCTTTACTTCCCATAACACTTCTTGAATTCCCTTCATTGACCGAGCGTTTTTTCTTTGAGGAGCAAGGACCACTTCTTGTCGCCGTCTCTGACAACTTCACCGGCGTTTTTTAGGTCAGAACTTTTCGAATCTTTCGCTTCTTTTCTTCCCTTCTATAGCCTAAATGTCGCGAGCCCACCCCCTTTCCTTTGATTCTTTGCTCGGAAGAACCGGCGGCGGCGACGGTGGTCGTCGTGACGTTGCTTCTTCCTCTGGGGTTGGCCCCAGGGAGGAAGACGATCATAGGGGAGAGGGTGCTGAGTCACCCGACCCAGCTCCCTTCGATGTGATTGATTCTGATGACGAAGCCCTGGAGGTGGATCCTGCCAGGGTGGCCGGTCCTCTCATCCGCAGGGAGAGAGGGAGGACCTATTTTCTGGACAAAGAAAAATACGTGATTCCCTTACAGACCTACCCCGAGGCTAAGAATAGGGACCTGATCTTGGAATGTAACGCGGCTAAGGCCATCGAGCAGTTTTATAATTTTGGGGAGGGGTACACAGTGGTGATCCCTGGGGAAAAAGACACAGTATGCTGTCCCCCAGAAGGGTGTGTAGCAGTCTTCCATAAGGCCCTAGAATTCGGCCTGCGATTCCCGTTGCATCCCTTCCTGGAAGAAACTTTCAGGAGGATGAACGTCGCCATCGCTCAGTTAACTGCAACGGCCATTAGGGCATTAGTGGCCTACACTTGGACCTGCCTGTTCCATGGCGAGGGGCCTTACATTGACGCCCTTCGCTTTATGGTTGGCCTCCAAATGGTGTCTTCATCTGGGGGGGATGGCTCCCCTGGTTATTGGTCTCTGTTGAGACAGAAAAAGTACGCCTTGGTCTGGCCGGCCATGAGCAGTCTCAAGGACTGGAAAAACAATTTCATATATGTCCATAGTGCGTCGGGCTGGAAAATTCCTAGACATTTTAGGAATCATGTCCATACCCGCATGGAGACGCGTGAGGAGTATCATCCTCGTGTTGGGAGGAAGGCTCTGGAAGTCAGGCTGAGCAATAAGGAGAAGATTTTGATAGAAAAGTTTGAGATCGTGACGGATAAACATGGGAATTTTTGCCCTGTTTTCTGGCTCCCTCACGCGGAGCTCATCACGACAGACGAGTACCTGCTTCCCATGGGCCTGATTCGTGGCCTTGAAGGTAGTTCTAGGGTTTTCTTGTTGTCACGATTTTCCAGGGATTTTATTTCTCCCTGTTTTTTAAATGACCGCCTTTCCTTCCCTGCAGATTCCTACTCTTGGTCCTGGACCAAGAAGCAGGTCAGAAGGTTAGGCTTGAGCGAGGAATTGCACGTTCTTTCAAGGCGTCCTTCTCTTCCACCAAATTTTAGAAAAGGAAGTAAGGCCCTGATGAAGCTTGTGAAAGACTTTGCCGCAGGTCGAAGATTACCTCTCCCCCCCCCCCCCCCGGCTGCCTTCGTCGAAGCCGGCGACTCCTACTCCCAGTATTCATGAGGGGGAAGCGGAGGTTACCTCAGGGGCTACTCCTTCCCCTGGCCAAAAACAGGGTGCTTCTTCAGCTGGCCCTCGGATCTCGCAGGGAACGCAGCCTGGAGATTCGGAGGGGACTGGGGAGAGTGTTCCCTTGGAAGCGAGGAGGAAAAGGGAGAGGGAGCCTCCTAGTGCTGATGTGGTGGACTTGGAGGCGGATGTCTCTACCCTTGATGCGAAACGCCCTGCTCGCGAGCCCTCTAGCATTCCCTTCCCAGAGGAAAATGTGGAGTTCCACTACACGGTTGGGGATAGCGTGGACGTTTCGGGCCTACTCTCTGACTCTGGAGCTGTCTTGGCCGACCGCCTCACAAAGATGGTGACTTCTACTTCTCACCAAGTGCTTCAATATATTCAGCGTACCTCCAAGGTCATGTTGGCATCTGCGGAGCTGGCGGCTCTCAGCCGCCTGAGTGATGAGGAGCTAACAGTTACCCCTGGGGCTCCTCCTCCCGACCGCCTGGCCATGATAGAGAGGGACGTCTCCCTGATAAGCTCCCTGAAAGACAAAATGACAAGGCAAGAGGGGGAGTTGGAAGAGGTCAAGAAGCAGGCTGATCGCTGGAGGCTGCAGGGGGAAATGGCTGTGAAGGAGGTTTCCAAGTTAGAGGCCGAACTGAAGGAGAGCCGGCAATCGTTGGATCGTGCTAACATATCTTTGGCCGAGATGGGGCATTTAAAGGGGAGAGTGACTGTCCTGGAGGAGCAGCTGTCGCAGGCAAAGTCGGCTTTTGACCAGGCCAAGGGGGAATGGGCGAAAGAGAAAGAGACCCTGGCTGCGGAAACTGAAGAAGCAGTGGGTGCCAGCTTCGTGAGCGGCGCCAATTCTTCTCTGGAATTGGTTATGGAGGTGATAGGGGAAATGTTCCCTACTTTTGACGAGGATGCTTTCCGAAGCCTTTATTCCGCCAAGGATGAGGCCCGGGTGACCAGGCAGCCTGAAGCAGACGCCAACGCTCGCCAGGATGCTGCGTGACGCCCCTTCCTTGTGAAAAGCTTTTTTATTCTCTTGTGCTGAACCAGTGTTTATGGTTTTTCTGTAATTTTTTGCTACTTGGTTTTTTTCTTCAACTTTGCAAAGACCTTTCCACCCTTCATGGGTTTTGTTTGTGGAATATCTCTTTTGGCTTTCTATGGCATAACTGTTTTTAGGGTTTTAGGGATCCTTCTCGTTCTGTTTGATCGCGCCTGTTATAGCCTGCCCCTGGCTTTTGTTCAAAGTCCAGGGGGCCTGCCCCCTGCCTGCCTGGAGGTAAGCAGGGTGGCTCCTGCGTTTTTTATACAAGGCTGGGGGGCCTGCCCCCAGTCCTTGTTAGCTTGGCCTGTCCCTGGCTTTTCGTTTAAAGTCCAGGGGGCCTGCCCCCTGCCTGCCTGGAGGTAAGCAGGGTGGCTCTTGTTTTTTATACAAGGTTGGGGGGCCTGCCCCCAGTCCTTGTTAGCCTGGCCTATCCCTGGCTTTTGTTCAAAGTCCAGGGGGCCCGCCCTCTGCCTGCCCAGAGGTAAGCAGAGTGGCTTTTGCGTTTTTTATACAAGGTTGGGGGGCCTGCCCCCAGTCCTTGTTAATCTGGCCTGTCCCTGGCTTTTGTTCAAAGTCCAGAGGGCCTGCCCCCTGCCTGCCCAGAGGCAAGCAGGGGTAGCTTGTGCGTTTTTTATACAAGGTTGGGAGGCATGCCCCCAGTCCTTGTTAGCTTGGCCTGTCCCTGGCTTTTCGTTCAAAGTCCAGAGGGCCTGCCCCCTGCTGCCCAGACGCAAGCAGGGGTAGCTTGTGCGTTTTTTATACAAGGTTGGGGGGCCTGCCCCCAGTCCTTGTTAGCTTGGCCTGTCCCTGGCTTTTCGTTCAAAGTCCAGAGGGCCTGCCTCCTGCTGCCTAGAGGCAAGCAGGGGTAGCTTGTGCGTTTTTTATACAAGGTTGGGGGGCCTGCCCCCAGTCCTTGTTAGCTTGGCCTGTCCCTGGCTTTTCGTTCAAAGTCCAGAGGGCCTGCCCCCTGCTGCCCAGAGGCAAGCAAGGGTAGCTTGTGCGTTTTTTATACAAGGTTGGGGGGCCTGCCCCCAGTCCTTGTTAGCTTGGCCTGTCCCTGGCTTTTCGTTCAAAGTCCAGAGGGCCTGCCCCCTGCCTGCCCAGAGGTAAGCAGGGTGGCTTCTGATTTGCGTTGGGGGGTTCATTTTACCCAATTTCGGCAACAGGGGGGCCTCCCCCTATTGCCCCCTGCTCGTTTGTGTGTGAAGGACGCGAGTGTGAACAGGCAACGAGTATAAATCTGTATCTTCTCATTTCTCTTAAAATTCTTTTGACATTGGGGTGGTCGGAGCCGTCGACATTTCTGATCGTCCTCCGCCTTTTTACTCTAGTAAAAGTGAAAACTTCCTACGTTCTTGTTTAGACGTAATATTTCTTTAATGTATCTGCGTTCCAGTGAGCGCTTAGCTCTTGTCCCTCCAGATTGGCTATCCTGTACGTGCCTGGCCCCAAAACCTGAGTTACTTGGTATGGGCCCTCCCAATTGGCACTCAGCTTTCCATGCTCTCTTGACTTTCCAATCGCCTGAGTCTTTCTCAGAACCAACTCGCCCATCTGAAAGCTCCTCTGACGGACCTTGCTGTTGAAAGTTTTCCTCATTCGCTGCTGGTAGGCGGCGATGTTGGTACCGGCTTCCTCCCTTAGTTCATTCACCAGGTCTAAGGCTTCAACCATAGCAGCTTCGTTTTCAGCTTGGTCGTACTGCAGGGAGCGCAGAGAGGGGATTCTTGTCTCAATTGGCAATAAAGCCTCTGCTCCATATACCAGGCCAAATGGGGTCTGGCCTGTAGACTCCTTTCTGGTAGTTCGGATGGACCAGAGTATACTGGGGAGTTCATCAGCCCACCTACCTTTGCAGTCATCCACCATTTTCTTCAGGCCGTTCAGAATTTGTTTGTTGGCTGCTTCCGCCTGTCCATTGGTTTGAGGATGGCAGACAGCTGAGTAGGCGACTGAGATGTTGTGGCTTTCCAGCCAGATTCTTAGTGGGTCATTATCGAACTGCCTGCCGTGGTCAAATACCAGCATCTTTGGTACACCGAACCGGGTGATGACATTTCGCCAGATCACCTTCCGGACCGCCGGCTCAGTGATGTTGGGCACTGCTTCAGCCTCCACCCATTTGGTGAAGTAGTCTATGGCGACAATTAAGAATTTTCTGCCCCCTGTGGCCACTGTGAAGGGTCCTAGGATGTCCATCCCCCATTGAGCAAAGGGGATGGGAGATAGGATTGGCCTGAGCTCCTGGGCCGGGGCATGGATCGATGGGGCAAAGAGTTGGCATTTTCTGCATTTCTGGGTCAGGCTCTTGGCATCTGCCAGCATGGTAGGCCAGTAGTAGCCTGCCCTGAGGGCCTTGTGGGCCAGCGACCTCCCGCCAATGTGATGTCCACAAATCCCCGAGTGGATATCATCCAATACCTCAGCGGCCTGATCCGCCCGTAGGCATTTAAGCAGGGGATAAGTAAAAGATTTTTTGTAGAGTTCTCCATTAATGAATATGAACCAGGCTGCTTTAGCCTGTACCTTCCTCTTTTGTAATGAGTCTGATGGTAAGATACCGTGCCTCTTGTACTGGACGAAAGGGGTCATCCAGCTTTCCAGCTCTTCTTCCACGGCATTAATCGTTTGACAGGGATTAGTAGACTTCTCGTGTAAAACGTCAACCCATACTGACCTCCGGATGTCCTGCAGACTGGAGCTTGCCAGTTTTGACAGGGCATCTGCTCTGTTGTTCTGGGATCGGGGAATTTGTTTGACCTCATATGATTTCAGGCCGGACAGCTCTCCCTTTACCATCTCCAGGTATGCGGCCATTGCTTGGTCTCTTGCTTCGTATTCTCCATTAATCTGGTTGGCGATGAGTTGGGAATCTGTCGCCAAGACAATTCGTTCTGCCCCTGCGGCTTTAGCTAACCTGACGCCTGCAAGTACTGCTTCGTACTCTGCTTCATTGTTTGATGCTGGGAAAACGAATCTGAGAGCATGCTCAAAGTCGGTCCCTTCTGGGCTGGTTAGTACGACGCCTGCGCCTGCGCCGTTGGCCGTCGAGGACCCGTCAGTATACACGACCCATTCCTGGGCAGGGGCTTCCTCTTCCCCTGAATGGGAGCACTCAGCCAAAAAGTCTGCCAAAGCTTGGGCTTTGATGGCTGTTCTCGGCTGGTAAGATATACCTAGCCCACTCAGCTCAATTGCCCATTTCAACAATCTCCCCGATTTTTCGAATTTTTCCAACACCTTTTCCAGGGGTTGGTCGGTGAGGAATATGACTGGATGCGCGTCAAAGTAAGGTTTGAGCTTCCTGGCTGCAATTATGACCGCGTAGGCGGCTTTTTCAACCATCGGATAATTCTTCTCAGCTGCCCCCAGCGCATGACTCACAAAGTATATAGGTTGCTGGGTGCCTGCCTCTTCTCGTAGGATGACTGCGCTGACAGTTATATTGGTTACTGCAATGTAGAGGAAAAGTTTTTCCCCTGCTACTGGTCTTGCCAGGGTAGGGAGCCTCTTAAGATGGTCCTTCAGTTGTTCAAAGGCCTCTTTCTGCTCGTTTTCCCATTTGAACTGTTTGTTTCCTTTCAGTATTTTGAAAAAAGGAGTGGCTCTGTCTGCTGATCGGGCAATGAATCGGGCCAAGGCGGCCATTCGACCCGTCAGGCGCTGGATGTCTCTGATGGTCTTGGGCTCAGGGAGGTTTAGAACTGCCTGAATTTTTTCAGGGTTGGCATCTATACCCCGAGAACTGACCAAGAACCCTAGGAATTTTCCGGAGCGGACTCCAAACGTGCACTTCTTCGGATTTAGTTTCATTTTGTAAGCGCGCAGAGAACTGAAGGTTTCCTGCAAGTCTGTCAGGTGTTCCCTGTCTTCCTTGCTTTTTACGATGGCATCGTCAACGTAAGCCTCGATGTTTCTACCTTTTTGTTTCTCAAACACTTTATCAACCAACCGCTGGTACGTAGCCCCTGCATTTTTGAGCCCGAAGGGCATCATCTTATACATGTAAAAGCCCGAACTAGTGATGAACGCGCACTTCACCCTGTCCGGCTGCCACAAGTACACTTGGTGGTAGCCTGAAAAGGCGTCTAAGAAGCTTAGCATGGTGTAGCCACTGGTGGCGTCTACCAATTGATCGATCCGAGGGAGCGGATAGCAGTCTTTCGGGCAGGCCTTGTTCAGGTTTGTAAAGTCGACGCACATTCTCCATGCGCCTGACGACTTCTTGACCATAACAACATTTGCCAGCCATTCTGGGTAGTCGCAGACTTCAATAAAGTCTGCTTCCAAGAGTTTGTCAATTTCTTCCTTGATTGCTGCGTCTTTTTCTGCAGACATGTTTCGTTTCTTCTGTTTTACAGGGTGAGCATCCATGCTTACATTCAGCTTGTGAACGATGCATGAGGGATCAACGCCGGGCATCTCGTCTGCAGAATAGGCAAATACGTCTTTGTTCTCCCTCAATAGTTTGACCAGTTCGGCCTGGTAGGATTCCTTTAGGCCTGTTCCTACCAGGACCTGTCTTCCTGGTTCTAGGTCCACCAACATACTTTCGCCCCCTGGTTCCAGGCGGTCGGACACCGGGTGCTCGACTGGGACTTCGCCTTCCCTGCAGGGGGAGCTGTCAGCTTTTCTTTTTCCTTTTCTGTCCCTCTCGTGTTCTTGTAGGGCCACGGAGTAGCATTGTCTGGCTGACTCTTGGTCCCCACGTATCTTTCCTTCCAGCCCGAAGTCTGTGACATACGCGATGGTGAGAGCCCTGATGGAAATTGCCGCTTCGATTTCATCCAGCGTGGCTCTGCCAATCAGGGCGTTATAGGCAGATCTTGCGTCCACAACAACAAAGGTTGCCCTGACATTCCTGGCTGTGGAACCTTCCCCGAAGGTTACAGGCAAGTCGATGACGCCCATGGGCAGCACGCCTGCCCCACTGAATCCATACAGCGATCCGGGAGCAGGCCGCAGGTGCCTTTTTTCCAGGCCCATTTTTTCGAAAGCATCCTTGTACAAAAGATTTGTATATGCGCCCGTGTCTACCATACATCTTCGCACAATATGGTTGCTGATCTCTAGGGACAGCACCAGAGGATCACTGTGCGGATATATCACCCGTCCTGCATCATCAAGGGTGATACTTAATGTCACTCCCCTTGGACTCCCTTCCTTCTCAGCGTAGCAGATTTGGTTCCTCAGCTCGCGCATTTGCCTTTTTTGGCCTCTTCGACTGAGCTGGCCCTCAGTGCCCCCTGAAATTACATGGATTATCATCCGGTTTTGCACTGACCCCTCGGGTTTCTCAGACACTTCCTTCTGAGACTTGTTTTTGGCTGCGTAGTTGGCCAACCATCCGTTCCTGATTAACTTCTCAATTTCATCCTTCAGGTGACGGCATTCTTCGGTGGTATGGCCTATACAGTCGTGGAAAGTGCAGAATTTCTTTGGGTCGCCTTTTGGGCTGCGAGGTTTGTTTGGACGGTTCCATTTGGCAGTTTCTTTTTCCAGTTCGAAGATTTCCGCCCTGGATTTGTTCAGAGCGGTGTAACTATCGAATCTGGGTTGGTAGACTGGGCGTTCCTTCTTGGGAGTGTCTCCCTCTTCTTTTTGCTTACCTGGTTCACTTCTGCCCCTTCCACCCTGCGGTCCCCCTTGAGGTTTTGTTAGGCCTGCAGGGGTGTCCGTCAGGCCGTGGAACTCCTCCTGCAGAATGAACCCTTCAGCAATCTTTCTGGCCATGGCCAAGGTTTCTGGCTGGGCCCTGATCATCTGGTTTTTCATTTCCCCTGGAAGTAGGGAGATTGTCAGGGCGTAGGCGGCGGTGGAATCGTCGATCTCCCTAACCTGCTGGTAGGATAGATCGAACCTTCTCATGTACTCTCTTACACTCTCACCCTTTTTCTGTTTCAGGGTCATGAGATCGAAACGGGTAAGGCGTCTTCTCTTATTTCCGGCATACTGTTCAAGGAAAATTTCAGCCAACTCTATGAAGAACCTGATTGACCCCTGGCGGAGGTCTCTGAACCACCCCTGCGCAAGTCCCACCAGGGTGGTAGGGAAGACTTTGCACCAGATGGCATCATCTACGTCATACATGCCCATGTGGCTCTCAAAGGCAGCCAGGTGGTCTTCAGGGTCTGTCGTCCCGTCAAATTTGATGGTGGGCATTTTGATTTTTGGAATGGGGTACTCTTGTACCTCAGGGTGCAACGGGGTTTTCGTGGGCCTGCCTACCAGTCGTGACCTGCTTTCCCCAGACTGGTTACCGTGAGATTCCCATTGTTTATGGGTCGGTTTCCTCGTACTGGGGGAGCGGTGCCTCGGTGGCGGTCTGCTAGCTGCCTCATCCTCTGTTCCCGAGGAGGCCTGCCTGGGCCTCTTCCTCTGGGAGTGGCAGAGGTTTTCACCCTGATGGTACCTGGACTCGAGTGGTTGTCCCCGGTTGAGTCTGGATTGCAGGCTTTGGGATAAGCCGGGGGCTGACTGTTCCTTGGCCGCAGGTGTTAGTCTGGAGAAAACTCCGCCTGGCCTCTCCCCTAAGCGTTTTGACACAGGCTCCCTGGGCCTCATGCGCTTCTGTAATCCTTGAGATAAGCCTCCCTGCCCTCCAGACGCCGATTCTGTCGTGTGAATAGAGAACGCCTGCTGGACAGGTGGTTCTGGTTTGCCAGTGGTAATGCGCCTCTGCACATGCGTATACATTTGGGCTGTTCTTCTCGCTTTTCTCTGAGCATTTCTGGCGGCGGTCCGCCTCGTGCCCCCGGCCTCGTCCCTGCTGACTGGGGACGGTTGCCTGGGAGCCGATGCGACCCTGCCCACCAAGTCCTCAGGTGTGAATTCCTGATCCAGCATCGCAGAGAAGAACGCGGCTGCCTGTGCCATCTGAGCTGGGGTCAGATTGAGAGCACGTCCAGGGCGTGCCCCCAGCTCGGGTGTCACAGCAGTGTTAAATCCACCGAGGGGATTGGTTCCCCCTACCCCCAGGATTGTGGCAGGAGGGACCCTCTCCGACAGCGGCATACCGTACAGGGGGGTCACCGGAGGGACCGTCGGACCCGCTCCTGCACTGGCATCCACGATTTCTGGCATGATTGTGTTTAATTTTGTGATTATGAGTGGTTGATTTTAGTGGGTAACTCGTGAGCACAACCGTAAGTTCCCCACAAACGGCGCCAAATTGTTCCGGTAATGGAAACAATTTACCCGGCCTAGGATCCGGGTGGTATAATTGAACTAATAATGAACAACCGATCGTCTGATTCTCTTGGTCTCCCCTTCCCCTTACTCCTTGAGTCGGACCTTCCCAGCGGAAACGGCTTGCTCCCTGCACAATGAACGCACAGGGCCTCGGAGGTTGTCCGAGGAAACCCTCTCCGATGCCTAAGTCAGTCCGTGAAATGCCTTTACGAACCTAGCTCGTGAGGAACTAGGTGGCGTTTTAGGAGTAAGAGTCTAGAGAGAGAAAATCCAACCCCTCTCATGTGGGAAATGGGGAGGTATTTATACCTTCCCACAAGAGAGAGAAGAGAAAGAGGAATGGTTGGACGGAGAAGTGACAAGTGGCGGCTTCTCATCCATCCATTCCCAATTACCTTAGGCAAAATGACGAGAGGGCCCCTGGGGGTCCTGACCCTGCCGGCCAGGGATTTTCCCAGGGCAGACAGTCTCCAGGCAGGGGGCTGCCAAGCTCTGACAGGCTGGGTTGGCCCGTGCTCTCGGCGGCTGACGGCCAACCTTTAGCGTTTCATGCTTTGTTCCAGGTCCTTGCTGGGGGCTAGTCTTTCGACTCCCCGACAGGAACCGTCTCGGGGCCTGCATAGCAGGCAGTTGATTGACAGGCGGCCCACCCCAATCAACCAGTTTAGCACATACAAACTAAACAATGGTTTTTCCGATCATACATTCCAGATTTACAAATACCATACAGTTTAGCACATGCAGACTAGAGGATAAAAGCGTAATTAGCATCACCAACAATTGAGTTAGTAAAGAATACAACAGTACAATAAGTTATAAGAATACTATAATAAGTAAAAGCCCAAACACGAACCTAATTTACCTTAAGTTTAAAGATAATAAACTAATACAGTTGTGGCGTTTGATGAATATGAAGATGACCTGTAATCTGTATATGCGAAAGATTGTTATAAGTGCACGTACAATGGCAGTAGGGTTTGGGAATAAAAGATGAAGATGAAAGTATGGTTTTGGGGTGAAGATGAAGATGAACAAACGAAGAGTATGTGTAGGCGGGAATGTTTGTGAATTGAAAAAACTTAATTTGGAAGAAACGTGGTGTGAGAGAGAAGGGTCGGTGAAAAGAAATTTAATAGGAGAGAGAGTATGGCAGTATGGCAGTAGAAAATTAGGGAGGATAGAGAAAATAATATATTTATCAAGATTTGTTAGTTATTTCCTTAATTGAGAACACAAATCATAACCATTAATCTATCACTAAACTAAGGGTTGAGATGAGGACTCACGGACTCAATTATGAGAAGTGGACTCACCTGATCCCTCTTCTAACAGTGGCTTAATGAGCTCAATCCAAACCCCCAAATTCTTGCATTTTATATTTATTTCAGTTTTTGTGTGTTTATTTCATCTTGTGTGTTAATTTTGCATTTTTTAGTCATAGTCTCTAGATTTCCCTTTTTAGTCCATTCCTTATGATTCGATCCCTTTCCCTATCATTAAAATACGTGTTTGGGTGGTTAGTAAAGTGTGTTATAAATAAGGTTGTGCTACCGAAGATGTCTTAACCTAGTGATTAAGACTAGGTATCCTGTGACAATAGGTCACAGGTTCAAATTCTCCCTCCCCTATATTGTAATACGACTAAGTGTGCGCTTCGTTGAACCAAAAACAAATTATAAATAAATAAGGTTGTGCTTTTTCCTAACGAGCTTTATTCAATCCTAACAACATTTTACCAATTTGTCTTTGTCATTTAACCAATTCATTTTCTCTCTAAAAAAATCCCCAAATCAACACCGGCCGGCAACCACCACCCAAAAACCCTAAGTCACCACCACTCTTTCCATGTAGCTCTTAAATTGTCATTTGTTATTGTTGACGGTGATGTTGTGTATAGTTCTAGATCTTCTTCTAATTGAATTTCATCTTTACTACTTCTATTAACGTTTTTTATTAGTTCATAAATTCATAGTCCATAAACTCAAAATTTTATCCGTGTAGTTGAATCTTATCTGCTTTTATAATTGAATCGTTCCTTTGCAATAAATAATCACATAAATAAGCCAAGCATTATTACATTATCGATATATAATTGAATTATAATCTATAATCAAATTATAATCTATATATGATAATCGAATTCGGAAATAATGCTTGGTTGAATTAGGTTAAACTAAATTAGGGAGGAATGACAAAGGAGGATAAAAGGTTTAAAGGGTAAAGTTGGAAAAGTTATAAAAGAAAATTGTTAGGGTTGAGTAAAACATCGTTCGGAAAAAGCAATTCTGTATAAATACTGTTTGTTCGACTAGATTTTGTCTACCATTTAACGACATAGGCAAAGTTCTCCTCATCAAAATGACGTCGTTGTCGGGGGATGACATGGTTTAAATTAGAGATTGTGGTTATTTTGTGCATATTTGTGTGTTTGTTTCCGTTCATTTTAGTTGTTCATTATAGCTAGTTTGTTTTTATTGTGATTTCTTGAATTTGTAGCATGACGGTCTAATTTTTTTTGTGAAGCTTGTGTACTAGATGCCTAAAGCTCAAAGTTTGCCTTTAGAATACAAAGTTGGTGCAAGAGCCTACGAAGATTGGGATTGATTTTTCTACGAAACCCCTCCACCAATCTCGACGGTTGTGCCTAGTTCGCTTTCTCAAAGTGAATCAAGGGATCGGAGTCCACTACTTGTTCTATCTACGCATTAGTCACCGTTCCGGAAGTGTTATATTTCATTGAACAAATGACTAACAAAACCATAAGACAAATCAAGGCACCCGACCTAACAACGCAACCATTGTGCATTGCCTATCCCGAAGTAGATGAAGACGGCCACTTCAAGTTTTTTTTTTTTTTGCCGGCAGGAACAAAACCACCCAACAACAAGTTAAGAGCCAACAATATATTGTGTGGTCTTTTTTTAAGGGAACGGGGGATAACATAATACAACAAAGACATAAATAAACTTAAATAACGCCTAAATAGGATGCAACTATGTTGTCCAAGGGCCAAAGCGTGCTAACGAAAACCAATAGAAAGGGCACGAACTTTAAAAATCACCACCTCATCATCCAAGCGGTAAACTCCACATGTTCGCTGATAGGCCGACTGACACAAACAAAATGCACTTACGCCATAAAGACGTAGAAGGGAAGGGTGAAAAACAAGTCCGGAAGACCTGTTCTAAATGGAGTGAAAACTCCTGCATTTTAGTGGTCGAACACGCCTAGAACAAGGTCGGCAAATCAGGTAGCAAACCAAAACGACGAAAAGGAGACCGAGCCGCCCCTCAACCTTCCTACAAAGCAACACCACTCTAGAGAAAGACTATAGAGTTGACCCATAACGCCGGAGGGCAAAACTCATCTCATAAAGACCATTAGGGATACTACGATCATTAGAACTGCGACATTGTCTCCATAAGGAGATTATTATAGTAGAAAAACATAACATGAAATATCTAATAATGGGGCATAAATTCTCCAGACGCATGGGTCCGACTCTCGGGAGTGAGAAGGTCCAACTGCGTCCTAGCCGGCTCTAGAGGTCGAACCCCCTATCAGACGACCCCCTTACGGGTAGTCATTAACTGGCCTAGAGAGACTTCTTTCATGGGTGACATCAAGGTGATATCACTACATCCTTTTCCCCCTATAAATACCCCACTTAGGGTGAGGGGAAAAGGGACAATTCATTCACACATAATTCTCCTTATTCTCTCTCTATCTCTCTTATCTCCCTAAATATCTATATTCAGTCATACATTTTACTGACTTGGACGTCGGAGGCTCCATCCCGGGGGTTCTCCCTCGGCCCGGAGTTCACCTTGCAGGATCACTGTCGGCACGCATCCGGAGTAGAGGGGAGCCGCGAAGCCCAAGGTCGGGGACCCATTTTTATTCCCAAACAATTTGGCGCCGTCTGTGGGAAAAACGGTTGTGCTCACGAAGATCCACACAAAAAACCAACCTCCCAAAAAAATAATACAATTTTCCAGATCTAATCTTCATCTTTGAGATAGATCGACAAAAATCAATCATCCCAAAATAAAAAAAAATTATAGATTTAATCTTCATCTTTGACATAGATCTACGCTCATGTTTTTGGCCGGAGATCAAAAACAAACCCCATGAATCATATTGGGTAAGGGAGAGTAGAGGATCCCACCAGAAAATAGAAAGGAGAAAAGCTCGTTCAGCATTAATTGGTTACATAAGAGGACAATTCCCAGATCTGGCTTTTTTTAGAAGATAAGCAAAGAGTCATCACATCAAATTCCTTTCATGCTCACACCTCATATATATTGAAGATAAAGATAATAAGAATAATATTCATGAAGATAGCACAACATCCTCTTGATCACCTACATACCTATTATAGATTGATACAATTCTGTACACTTTAGTAAACATATCATATGTAATCATAGAGTTTAGACTACAATCATTTGTATAGACGACTAGGTTCATTAGTCTAGGTACACATGTAAGTTAGTATATATATATATATGCTGTTGTACAATCACTACGATTATCAATTCAATTCATACCTTTCATATGGTATCAGAGCATATATATACTAACTTACATGAGTACCTAGACTAATGAACCTAGTCGTCTATACAAATGATTGTAGTCTAAACTCTATGATTACATATGATATGTTTACTAAAGTGTACAGAATCATATCAATCTATAATAGGTATTTTAAAGGAAAGTGCCAATGGTGTCATGAACCGGGTCACTTTCTCAAAAACTGCCCTATTTTTAAAGCCCTCCACCCTCACATTACTGTCCCATTTTGCCCTGCCACCTCCCACACAAGTCACCTCTCCCATAGTGTCCACATTGTTGTCATCCCTCCCTACACTACCTCCCCCCATTGGCTCATAGATAGTGGTGCCTCCCATCACATAACCAATGACCTCCACAACCTTGCCCTTCATGCCCCATATGACGGGACTGACGATCTGCTTATTGGAGACGGTTCACCCCTACACATAGCTAATATTGGTTCATTTTCTGTTTCTCTCAACTCTCAATCCTTTATTATTTTTACTAAAGTCCTTCATGCACCCTCTATGTCCAGAAACATTCTTTCTGTTTCTCAATTTTGCATAGACAATAATGCGGTTGCTTATTTTTCTTCCGATTCTTGTGTTTTATAGGACCGACTGACGAGGAAAGTGCAGCTACGAGGACCTCTTAAATCGGGTTTGTACGAATGGACAATTCCCACCCTCCTGACAGTTCATCATGCCGCCGTTACCTCTGTGGACTGGCACCACAAGCTCGGTCATCCCACGCTTCCTATCATTAGTCAAATTTCTAAATTAGCTAATTTTTCTTTTTCAAATAAATTCGCACATTGTACTGCTTGCGTCACTCATAAAAGTCATAAGTTGCCATTTTCTACTAATACACTGTCATCATCTAAACCACTTGAACTTTTATATTTTGATGTTTGGACCTCTCCCCTTCACTCTATTGATGGCTATAAATAATATGTAGTCTTTGTTGACCACTTCACACGTTACACCTGGCCATACCCGTTAAAACCGAAATCTGACACTCTCGCTATATTTAATAGATTTCGTTCCTTAGTTGAGAAATATTTCAATACGTCTATAATCAATATTTTTTCGGATAATGGGGGTGAGTATCTAAAACTTACCCCCTCCATTACTAATCACGATATCTCACACCTTACCTCACATCCTCACACTCCGGAACACAATGGTCTCGCAGAACGTCGTCATCGACACATTATTGAGATAGGTCTATCCCTTCTTAAACATGCCAATATCCCCGTCTCATATTGGTCATATGCCTTTATCACAGCCATCTACCTAATCAATCGCATGCCCACTTCCAATCTTGCCAATCTCGCCCCTTTTACTAAATTATTTGGGCATAGCCCAAACTATTCGAAGCTACGGAGCTTTGGGTGCCTCTGCTACCCATGGCTCCGTCCCTATGCTAAGCATAAACTCGAGCCTAAATCCAAGCCTTGTATCTTCATTGGCTACTCACCCACTCAGAGTGCCTACCATTGTCTTGATCCCACAACTAATCGAATCTACACTTTGCGTCACGTTCAATTTATTGAAAATTCCTTTCCTTTCTCTACTCTACAACAGGACCAACCCAGTACCTCCACTACACTCACTGCTGAAACCTGGTGTCCTTCCCTCACTATCCTTTCTCCGCAGCAGGCTGTACCACCTGTCGACCCACCTCCCTTGCGCGTTTACCAACGACGCCCTCGCCTCCCTCCTACTAACCAGACCCCGCCCACCTCCTCTCCTACCACTACACCGGCTGACTCCCAGCCCTCTTCCCCGACCCATACCAGTCCTCTGCTGACTCCCAGCAGAGCTCTCCCTCCCCGCCAACATCCCCCTCCTCGGCCGATTCCCAATCACCCCAATCCTCCCCTTCTGATACCTCGGCCCACTCATCTCCTACGACCTCTCTTGAATCCACCTCTGGGGTACCCATAGAACCATCAACCAGACCCACCACTCGTCTTATGAACAACATACGTCAGCCCAACCCAAAATATGCTGCTTTAGCTCGGATCTCAACAGCCACTTCCCTTCCTATTACTCTCCAATCTACACTTACGGACCCCAAGTGGAAATCAGCCATGGATGCCGAATACTCGGCCCTTCTCACTAATCACACCTGGACACTAGTCCCGTCTCATCCCTCCTACAATGTAATTGATTGTAAGTGGGTATTTCGAATCAAATATAATCCTGACAACTCTATCAATAAATACAAAGCACGGCTCGTTGCTAAAGGGTTCAATCAGCGCCCTGGAGTCGACTACTCTAAAACGTTCCGTCCGGTTGTCAAACATGTCACAGTTCGGTTACTCCTCGTCTTAGCACTTTCCCATGGTTGGTCCTTGAGACAACTTGATATAAATAATGCATTCCTCCAAGGTACGTTGACTGAAACTGTATATATGTCTCAACCTCCCGGCTTTATTAATACTACCACTCCAAGTCACGTCTGTAAACTCACCCATGCCATATATGGTCTTAAACAGGCTTCAAGGGCCTGGTACAATGAACTTAAAAATTACCTTGTCTCATATGGGTTCGGTCAGTCTCAATTGGATCCCTCCCTTTTTCTTTTACATCACAAAAATCATCCTATTTATCTTCTTGTTTACGTTGACGATATTATTGTCACAGGTCCATCTTCCCCCTCCCTTACTGCCTTTTTGGTTGCCTTTACCCGTCGCTTCTCTTTAAAGGATATCGGGTTCCCGTCATATTTTTTGGGTATTGAAGTCACCCCCACAACCTTTGGCCTTTGTCTCACCCAAACTAAATACACCCACGACATCCTTGTCAAATCATCTATGATTGACTGCAAACCTGCACTCACCCCCATGATAGCTTACCCTCCCCTCCTTAACACCACCGATGCCTCAATCCCAACCCCCTCTGACTATCGAACCCTCGTCGGCAGCCTCCAATACCTCTCCCTTACCCGTCCCGATATTGTGTTCAGCGTCAATCGTCTTGCACAATTTTTGCAAGACCTCCAAGAGTCCCATTGGATGGCCTTGAAACGACTCCTTCGCTATCTCAAAGGTACCTTACAGGTTGGTATTAATCTATATCGTTCTACTCCCTTCTCCCTTCACTCCTTTTGTGATGCAGACTGGGTTAGAGATAAAAATACTTTTCTCTCCACAACTGGCTTCATTGTCTACCTCGGTAGAAACCCGATCTCTTGGTCCTCTCGGAAACAACAGTCTGTAGCCCTCTCTACTACAGAAGCTGAGTTCCGTGCTGTTGCCACTGTCACCACTGAAATGATGTGGTTACGGTCACTGCTCTCTGAATTACAGTTCGCCATTACTGACCCTCCCGTCATAAACTGTGACAACCTTGGTGCAACTCACTATGCTGCCAACCCCGTCTTCTACTCTAAGATGAAGCATGTTTTTTTGGTAAAGGTAAGTATATAATAAATGATTACATCATTTATAGAGTTTGCCTCAGAAGGCCAGATAAGAAGTTATTGTCCTTCACACTAAACTTTTGATTACTTCTACTATTACAGTATAATTTGTAATCAGCAATGATCCTCCTAGATAGGTAATCCGGATGAAGCAAATGTAACTCTAGCCTGCTTCTATTCTTTTGCATCCACACTGCATAATTGATCGCATTATGAATCCCATTTTTAACTGCTCGTTGGAGTTTCGATCCTCTCACCCGCTTCCTTCTATCGTTAGAATAATCAAAGCTATCAGCCCACTTCAGATTTTGTATCACTGCTCTCTTGAGCCTGCTCATGAAGTAGCATTCCTGAAATAGGTGAGTATCATTTTCCGTCCCTTCACCACATATACAGCAATTAACATCTTCAACAATGTGAAGTCTGTGCAATTTCTTCTTGAGGTTCAAGGCTTTATGTTGAATCAAACAAGCATGGAATCTATGTTTTGGAATAGTCCAAGGATTCCAAACTATATTATGCCACTGAACGATATCGCTCTTCTCCCTTAACCATTGATAGCCCTTCGACACAGTATAGCGGTTCTCATCCTGCAGGCTCCAAGCATTAGAATTCATACCAGGATTAAGAAGGTCACGAACCTGGCATACCTTCATCCAGTCCCAATTACAATCACCATTTGGTTGATACGTATCCCAATCTTATCCTTTTAAGTAAACATGGTGAACCCATTGCACCTAAAGCTTGTTTTGATTCGAGGTAATCCACCAGGCAAGCTTGCCGATCGCCGCTTTGTTCCAGTGAGCTGACTGAGTTAGATTCAACCCCCCTTCCGTATAGGGATTACATACTTTCTCCCACGCAACATTGGGAACCTTATGGTAGTCCACTCCACCATCCCACTGATAAGTGCAGTTTGTAGTGCCTAGTTTGTTGTGTTTTGGTCCCATTTTCCTTGCGGAATCGCTCCTTGGGAGCGGTTCATGGGTTATTTATGCTTCCTTTAGTTCGTTTTAGGTTCCCGAGACCATTCATGAAGAGTTGGAGCGATTCTGACTCTATACATACACTTTTCGGAGCCAACGAAGCGAAGGAATGATCACTCGATGCCTTGGATTTGACCCCGAGACCTTGGGACCCGATCCCGAGCACCTTAGACTCGATCCCGAGACCCGAGAGTCGATGAGAAGCCCATGTGAAGCAAGGAGGAACCTTAAAGATCATATTGGAGGCCTACAAGACCCATCCCCGACGGGAAGGACCTCATCCCGTCCGGGATGAGGTGCACAAAAAGCGATGGTTCTGTTTTGGGTCCGTCCCGGGCGGGACCAATCCGTCCCGGTCGGGACCACTCCGTCCCGGATGGGACCATCTCGTCCCGGACGGGATGGCTCAGATACAGACCCGCGTCACTTGTTTCATCTCCTTACTCATTGTAACCCTATATATACCCTTCCTCTTGTATTCCTATGGGATGTTCTTCATTACCCACTAAACCCTAGACTAATTTAGCATAGATTAGAGTAGATTAATCGGTAATTAGTCCTTAATCTAGTTAGCTAATCGTGTATTAAGGAATTCTTGAAGATCTCCACCAAGATTGACAACCTTGGAAGATTGTTTTGGGTTTTCTCTTTTATACAAGTTTTCATTCTTGCTTTCATCTTCTAGTATGGTATAATCTCTTTTCCTTTCTCTTAATCTTTGTTTTATCATTCAAGTTTTCATCTTTATATCTTGTTTATTGTTTTGTTCATCATCTTTGTTAGTTTTACATATGTATGCTCTTGTTCTTGTTTTGGTTTCTCTTGTTAGTGTTAGTTTTCCTTTAGATATGTTTGAGTAGATTCTTGCTAGGGTTATTAGGGTGATTGGTTGTGATTGTGGATGATTAGGGTGAGATGGGTGGTGCTAGGTGTTGCTTTTGTTGTTTCACATTAACCTTGCACTCCACATGTTCGATGTAATGCTTGTGAGACTCGAGACGATCAATCCTTGTTTTTCTTGCCTCTTCTCTTGTATGTGTGTGTTTGGTAGTAGGTTTGGTAACCTCATTAGTAGCGAGAGCGTAGTGAGGGTGACCCCTAGGCCGCTTA
Source organism: Agrostemma githago (assembly GCA_958450325.1). NCBI lineage: Eukaryota > Viridiplantae > Streptophyta > Magnoliopsida > Caryophyllales > Caryophyllaceae > Agrostemma > Agrostemma githago. Next base: position 62,599,675 of record OY288240.1, read on the forward strand.
AGTAGCAAGAGCCCGATCGGAACATAGGCTACGAAAGCAAGCTAGTAACCCCGTCTTTCCCCTTTTTATGCCCTTGACATCCATGAACCCGACCTAACCCTAGTTTCTTCTTATCGTTTTATTAGCTTCCGCTAGTCATTAGATGCTTGTTTAGCCTTTTTATTTGTTGTTATAGACTATAGTTTAGTCCTTAGTTAACCTTAGCCATCGCCTAGATTAGCTTGTCTTGAACCTAGTCTTTGACCGTAGCACACCTTAGTCCGACACCCCGTCCCTGTGGATCGACCCAACTTGCCCTATCTACCCAGTTAGGAATAGTTGGTTTTATTTGACCGGTAGGATAGACGACAAACACTACCGTCAAATTGGCACCGTTGCCGGGGACGGCGTAGTTTAGACTTTTGTGTGCTTAGTTTTGGACTTTGTTCTTGATTTTTGTGTTTTCTTCTCCTTGTGTATCTCCGTTCTACTTCTTGTGTGCTATTCTCCCTTCCTAGTGCCTCAAAAGCACTAGGCTACTAACGTTTGCTCAAGTGCTTCTTGTTCATCCTAGGTATCAAAGCAACGTTATGGAAATGGCACGTCCTAGCTTCCATCAATCGTCACGGGACAACTACGGGGCAAATGGCCAAGTCCCAAAATTTCACCAACCATATCAACCTCATCAACAATCTTACGAACGCCCTCCATATGGTTACCATGAAAGTTGTCAAGGATCATCACAACATCCTAACAACTACCAAACACCCTCACATAACCCACAACCAATAATCCCCAACTTTGAGACTTGTCAAATGTTGGCCCAAATGCAAAAGAGTCAACCAGAGGTGATAATGCTATTGCAAAAGGGTCAACATGAGATGATGATTTTAATGCAAAAGAGTCAACAAGTGATGATGACTCACATACAAGGGGTTAAAGAGGAGCTCAAGGCCCAAATAGGGGTGCAAGATGCTCGCATCAATGCACTCATGGCTCGTATCACGATGTCGGCCACTCGAGCTCCACGACTTGTTGAGGAAGGTTCATTTGGGCAAGAAGGTCGGGTGTTTCCACAAGAAAGTCAACCCGATCATGAAGCCATGAATGAAGAAGAGAGGGTCAATCAAGAGACCATTGTTGAGTGTTGCTTGGGTGGTGAAGATATGGGAAGAATAGAGGAATTTGAAGCTTCAAGGACTGACAATGAGGAGGGGTGTGAACTTGATTCTCGAGATAACTCTTGGGGAGCCGATGTTTTGGCTATCAAATTGGATTTGTTCGATTTTCTTCGTGATGAACCGGATCTTGACAATCCAAAGCCAAGTGAAGACATACCTCCTCTAGGCCAACTAGACAAGGTGAGTGAAAAGGAACGCAATACTTGGGAAAAAGAGGTAGGTGCCTTAGAACTCGCCTTGAATGGGAAATTGGAGGATCCTAAAGCCTCCAATGAAGAAAACTTGATGCCTTCACCTCCTTTATCGCACTCGATTCCAAGTCCCTTATCTTGTGAGACGGTTGATGAAGAGGATCCTTGTCGGGCGGTGGAAGAGAACTCTACTCTCGACCCCGTAGAAGAAGCAACCCTCTTAGGGTGTGATCTCCCAACTCATAATGCCGAGCTTAACTCTAGACCACTATACCTACCGGATGGTCATAAGAGTCGTTGCTATCATGGTTTGGAAGACCCGGAAGATCACGAGAACCCCGAGAATAATGAAGATGATCGCTTCTTGCCTCCGACTTGGAAGCTCTTGTAAGTTGCTAGACTCGGCCATGTGAACCTCAATGAAGATGTTGCTAAAGCATTTGACTTACTCCTTCGAGCTCTTGACGGCTATGGAGGTGTAGATGGTGAGAGTATCCTATTGTAAATATCTTTTTTTAGCTTTTATGTGTGTATATATGTTTGTTTCGATCATTTGGTTTTTAGGATTGTTAGTTTTTGTGGAAATCTAGTAATTTGGTATTTTGATGAGCGATGTGAGGGAGGGAATTTGATGTTGTATCTGAGCTTGTTGTGATAGGTGTGAAGTGAAGGTGATTCCTAGAGAGGATTGGCCACCGATAGAGCATGGATTGTTAGCAAGGGAATCGGTTTTTGAAGCTTGGGACTAGCTTTTGGAGTTATAGAGGGTTAGGAGACTCTTCCCGACCGAGAAGAGTGCATCCCGACCGGGAAGGATGAACCATCCCGACCGGGAAGGAGTCATCCCGATCGGGATGAGGGTACCAAAAATGAGGTTTACTGTTGTGTCATCCCGACCGGAACGAGGGCTTCCCGACCAGGGTGGGTGTGTCATCCCGACCGGGATGATGCCTTGCTCCTCCTTTTTGCCTCTTCTTTGTCATGTGAGCCCACCCTACCACTTTATACCCCCTCCCAATCTCCCGGCTCACCCTTGCCTCTATTATCCTACCCTTACACTTCATTCATGAACCCTTCCACCAAGTTTCACATCAAATCCCACCTCCTTATACCTTTGTACTTCAATCATGCGGCCTTATTGAGAAGGAAGAGGAATAGCAATGACAAAGACAAGCTACGTGACGATACCGACCTATGAGACGATGGAGCGAGTGAGTTGCTAACCGCATGGTACGGCAACTATCCTTTCTTTTCTGTCTTTCATTGCTTGTCTTCTTTTGTTAGTTCCCCTTCCCCTTATCATTTGTGTCATGGTGGCCCTCGGGGCCTTGGTAATCGTTGCTCCCGACTCTCAATGACGTGACTACATCGAGAGTCATTTGAAAAAATCCAAATTTACAAGATTTTCACCCTTTTGTAGGATTTAGTCGGATTCGGGCGGAATCCGGGCTAGGTGACTTGATTACACCTAGTCCTCCCCTCCCATTTCCTTTTCTTTTTCTTTTTATTTCTTCCCCCATCCATATCTTTTCTTGTCTTGGCCCATGGTGACTTGATTACACCCCGGCCAGACACATTCTACCCTTTTCTCCACTTTATTTTTGATTTTTAGCTTTATTTTCGTAGTTTCTTTTCTTTTCCTTAGTGTCTCCACACACTACGATCGAGCATGAGGACATTGCTCGGTCTAAGTGTGGGGGAGCGATATTCTATCATAGTTAGTTTTATTTTCTTAGTTTTTCGAAAAATCTTTAAAAATCCTAAAAATTTAAAAAATTTCGCAAAAATCAAAAAGATTTTCTTTTGTGTGTTTTCCTTTTGTGTCGTTGTTTTGTATATTTGTTTTGTTGTGCGTGTTTTGCCTCTCTTTTTCCTTATAGGTTGCTTGAATCACCAATAGCTTTGGAGAGCTTTCAAGACATCCGGTAACATCTTTTATCCCTTTTTCCCCTTTGTCTCTTGAGGAGTTTGGAGGAGATTGTGATGTGGTGTGCTCGGGTGGAGCTTTGTGCATACTTGTGGTTGATTTGGTGGCTTGTTTGGAAGCTCGGGGTGGTGTTTGTGTTGTTTATGTGTTCGTTTTGTTTTGTTTTTGTTTTGTTGCTTTTGCTTCTTTTTCTTTCGTTCTTTGTTGAGTCTTTGTTTTGTGGTGTGTAGTTGTGTATAGTGTGTAAATGGTTTTCAAAAACCCGGTTTAGAGGCTAGTTTGCAAGCGTTTACTTTCCCTTTCTAGTAGTATGAATCGAGTCTTGGACTTTAGTCTAGTAGAATGACCCTAAATCAATGATTTCGTTGGTTTCTTACCTTGAGTCCACCTAGCTTACTAGGGATTTACTACGGGATTTGCACTTTTGACCATTATGACCACCCATGGTGTGAAAAGGCCTTGGTTGCCGAGTCCTGTCCCTTAGGTGACCGTGTTTGGGGTTGTTTGACTAGTCTAAGTTCTCCCCTTTTTGTGGGTTTGAATGGAAAGCGCGCTTCCGACTCTCCCATTCCCCTACCTCCTACACATATCCACGAAATAAAGTTGCAAATTGTTGAAACCTCTTTCTTAGTTGCAAAAAGAAATGCCTACAACAAAAAGGGCAAACAAAAGAAAATGAAAGAAAGAAAAGATTGAAGAAAAAGAAAAGGCACAAAAAGCCAAAAAGAAAATACAAAAGATGAAAAAGAAATGGCATAGCAACACACAAAGCAAAAATGCAAAAGAAAGAAAAATGCCAAAAGAAAACCGTCTCACAAAAAGAATCCCTACATATCAAAAATAAGCCTTTTTCCGATCATCACCGTGAGGAGCCTACCAAAGGACCGAGTCCCTAGGAAGGATGATAGCGGTAGTGGTCGGTCTTCCCTCATTTTGCAATCATATCCACCTTTTTACTTGGACTAGTTGGGCGGTTTTGGACATGGGACGACCCTCTTGGCACATCGCTAAAGGGGGGGGGGGTTCTCACTTACCTACAGTGTCGACTAACACCGTGGTTCATCCTTTTTCCATCCCGCCAATCGTCCCGTAGTACGTTCTTAGAAGGTAAGGAGGAACCTAGGTAAGTTACCAACGTTTTTATTGCTTTGTCGTCATACTATTAGGGTTTGGTCCATTTCGGTTTGTATTGCTAGCTAGGGAACGTTGTCACTTGCCTTGAGTCCTTAACCGGTGTCTATTTCACTGCTTTGTTGAGGGAAGCGGTATTTATTTCGTCTTGGATGCAACCGTTTGGTGTTTGTTTGTGTGTGCGTTTGTTTGTTTATGTGTTTTTGTGTCCGGCTGCATCCACGGTTTTGTCGCAAGACCTCACTTGCCTTGCGGAGAGCATTTATCCTCTATGTGTTCTCGCGTGAGTTGAAAGGGCGTAGGGTGCGCTAATACCCGCTCAGCTAGTTTAGTAGTTAGTTTGTGCCTACTCGAGGGCGAGTAAGGGTTAAGTGTGGGGGAGTTGATAAGTGTAGTTTGTAGTGCCTAGTTTGTTGTGTTTTGGTCCCATTTTCCTTGCGAAATCGCTCCTTGGGAGCGGTTCATGGGTTACTTATGCTTCCTTTAGTTCGTTTTAGGTTCCCGAGACCATTCATGAAGAGTTGGAGCGATTCCGACTCTATACATACACTTTTCGGAGCCAACGAAGCGAAGGAACGATCACTCGATGCCTTGGATTTGACCCCGAGACCTTGGGACCCGATCCCGAGACCCGAGAGTCGATGAGAAGCCCATGTGAAGCAAGGAGGAACCTTAAAGATCATATTGGAGGCCTACAAGACCCATCCCCGACGGGAAGGACCTCATCCCGTCCGGGATGAGGTGCACAAAAAGCGATGGTTCTGTTTTGGGTCCGTCCCGGGTGGGACCAATTCGTCCCGGTCGGGACCACTCCGTCCCGGACGGGACCATCTCGTCCCGGACCCGCGTCACTTGTTTTATCTCCTTACTCATTGTAACCCTATATATACCCTTCCTCATGTATTCCTATGAGACGTTCTTCATTACCCACTAAACCCTAGACTACTTTAGCATAGATTAGCATAGATTAGAGTAGATTAGTCAGTAATTAGTCCTTAATATATTTAACTAATCGTGTATTAAGGAATTCTTGAAGATCTCCACCAAGATTGACAACCTTGGAAGATTATTTTGGGTTTTCTCTTTTATACAAGTTTTCATTCTTGCTTTCATCTTCTAGTATGGTATAATCTCTTTTCCTTTCTCTTAATCTTTGTTTTATCATTCAAGTTTTCATCTTTATATCTTGTTTATTGTTTTGTTCATCATCTTTGTTAGTTTTACATATGTATGCTCTCGTTCTTGTTTTGGTTTCTCTTGTTAGTGTTAGTTTTCCTTTAGATATGTTTGAGTAGATTCTTGCTAGGGTTATTAGGGTGATTGGTTGTGATTGTGGATGATTAGGGTGAGATGGGTGGTGCTAGGTGTTGCTTTTGTTGTTTCCCATTAACCTTGCACTCCACATGTTCGATGTAATGCTTGTGAGACTCGAGACGATCAATCCTTGTTTTTCTTGCCTCTTCTCTTGTATGTGTGTGTTTGGTTGTAGGTTTGGTAACCTCATTAGTAGCGAGAGCGTAGTGAGGGTGACCCCTAGGCCGTTTAAGTAGCGAGAGCCCGATCGGAACCTAGGCTACGAAAGCAAGCTAGTAACCCCGTCTTTCCCCTTTTTATGCCTTTGACATCCATGAACCTGACCTAACCCTAGTTTCTTCTTATCGTTTTATTAGCTTCCGCTAGTCATTAGATGCTTGTTTAGCCTTTTTATTTGTTGTTATAGACTATAGTTTAGTCCTTAGTTAACCTTAGCCATCGCCTAGATTAGCTTGTCTTGAACCTAGTCTTTGACCGTAGCACACCTTAGTCCGACACCCCGTCCCTGTGGATCGACCCAACTTGCCCTATCTACCCAGTTAGGAATAGTTGGTTTTATTTGACCGGTAGGATAGACGACAAACACTACCGTCACCCACACATAATTTCTACAAATCGAGTCAATCTGCTTAATAATTGCTTTGGGAATGATGAAAATGGAACTCCAACACGAGTGAAGATTCGCCAAGACACTTTTAATCAGCACCAATCGTCCTGCATACGAGAGTTTTCTAGCTCCAAGTCGCCTAATACGCTCAACCAGTTTATTGACAAGGGGTTGACAGTCTAGGACGGACAGTTTGGATGGTTTGATTGGTATGCCAAGATATCTAAAAGGCATTATACCTTCAGTACATCCTGAAATACGGATTATGTCTCTACGGACCTCCTGCGTCACCCCATTAAAATACGCGTTAGAATTACCTTTGCTCATTTTTAAGCCAGAAGCAGCAGAAAATGACGCAAACGTCCTCAGTAAAACCATCATAGAATCGACATCCCCTTTGCTGAAGAGGAGTAAGTCATCAGCGAACATAAGACAGGTCAATTTCATCGACTTGCATAAGGGGTGGAAATTGAACGGTCTAGTTGAAGTAGTGAACTGAAGTAGCCGGGGTGAGGTATTCCATACATATTTTGAAGAGTAAAGGTGATAGTGGATCTCCTTGACGGAGACCTCTCTTGCCTGCGAAAAATCCAAAAGAATTGCCATTCACATTGAGGGAGTAAGTGGCAGTCTTCACGCACTGCATAATGAGCTTCCTGAAGTGAGACGGGAATTGTAATGCAATCAGCATTTGGTCCAGGAATTCCCACTCCACCGTGTCATATGCTTTGTGGAGGTCAATTTTAAAGATACATCGAAGCGAGACACTCTTTCTGTTATATAGTCTGATTATGTCTTGGCAGATAAGAATGTTTTCAATAATGCTTCTCCCTTTTATAAATCCACCTTGAACCGGTGAAATAAGATCAGGTAGCACATCGGCAAGCCTTGCGCAAGATGAAGCATGTTGCTTTGGCCTTCTATTTTGTTCATGAACAAGTCCATAACGGACAACTCCGAGTCCAGCATATTGACGCGCGCGGTCGTCGACACGCACAATCAAACAATATTTTTAACTCCGACTAACCTAACTAACGTAGTAGTGGTAGGTCGGGATCGATCCGCAGGGAGAGGGGTTAAGCCGTAATGGTCAAGTCTAGGGTCTAATCGTGATCGGGGGATTGAGATGGGGGTTTTGGGTCGAGAGAGAGGTCGAACTATTGCTAGCAAACTACACTACTAAAGCTAGAGGCAATAATAGGGAAAGGTGTTGGGGAGAGTCGGGATTTGGAAATGGGGTCTTAGAGTCTCGGGATCGAGTTATTGTTACAACGTTAAAAGGGGAGGTTGCCACCTTTCGGTTTCTCACCCAACCTACCTAAACCCGCTTTCGCGACGAAAGGGTAAGTCTCAATCTAAGGTAATTTCTACCCCGAGTTTCCCCATATTGCTAGAAATGAGTCAAGGTCGGCCTAGTCGCGATTCTAAGTCAACAAAGACACAAAAACCATAAAATTGATAATTAACAAGTAAACAACCCACCAACACCCCTTGAATCAAATAATCCAAATCCTCCTCCCTAATTCCCCAACAAGAAAATCTACTCACTAATCATGGTGATAATTAACAATACACTAACTAAGGAGAATCTAACTAGAGCATGCATAACAACTACACTAACAATTAACACTAAGGAGAGAAAATCATAAACTAACTAATGGAGAAAAGAGAGAGGAAAGAATTTACCAACTATAGAGAAGACTAAGGAGAAAGTTGAAGATAAATAATAAAGATTGAATCTTTGGAAAAATATACAAGAATTTGTCACCAATCCATGCATAAATCTTCAATCTTCAATATAAGCAATATAATTCTTCAAGAAATAATACAAGGGTTTTGTCACATAAACCCTTGCAAAACCCTTGAATCTTCAACAATCTTCAACAAAGATGGAGACTTTTCTACTAATTAAGGAGTAATTATACTAATACTAAGTAGATCTATTAATTGTTTGTAGAGAATTTTCTAGGAAACTTACCACAATTTACTACTACTAGAGAGTTTTCAACCCTACTCCTACTCCTAAGGACTAATCCCAAGGCTCACTTAAGGCACAAGGAGGCACTAAACCCTAGGAGGGGTATATATAGATTTCTTAATGGGTTGAACAAACTTCAAAACCCATGATCCAATTCTTCTTCAATTAAGCTAGACCTTCACTCTTTGCATCTTCATGGGGTGAAACTTCACCCTGCGGCTCGACCTAGAAATCCCATCGGGTGAAATTTCACCCGGTGAGATTTTTTTCGGTTTTTGCGTTTTCGGCCCGGTTTCTCCATCGGGCGAAATTTCATCCGGTGGGCGAAATTTCGCCCGGTCGTTTCGCCCGGTAGTAGCTGCCATGAAAATCTTCGGGGAGTGGAAAATGTCGTCGGGCGAAACTTCGCCCGGTGATAACTCACCGGGCGAAACTTCACCCGGTGGTCAGCCACCTCTCTTCGGGTCTCTTTCTTCGTCGATCAATTGGATTACTTGAACTTTCAGTTGTGTGCTTTGCTCTTGGACCGTATCTCTCTCATGCTCGTAGAAGCTCAAACACGTTTCCGGTCGAAAATCCTATCAAAATAGACAGAAAACTACCAAAAACACGTAAAATGCAAAAGAGAGACACTAATGCGAGAATTACGCAAAATACGGCGATAACCGCACTCTATTCACGCAAAACGGAGGAAAAACGGGTTTAAATGGGAGGAAAAACGGTCCAAATTTGGCACACAACACATATACCAGCTGAAGATCAACTTGCTGATGCACTCACCAAACGTCTTCCCCGGTCACATCTAGAGCCTATACTGTACAAGATTGGACTTTCCTTTGAAAAGTCCACCTTGCGGGAGGATATTGAAGATAAAGATAATAAGAATAATATTCATGAAGATAGCACAACATCCTCTTGATCACCTACCTATTATAGATTGATACGATTCTGTACAGTTAAGTAAACATATCATATGTAATCATAGAGTTTAGACTACAATCATTTGAATAGACGACTAGGTTCATTAGTCTAGGTACACATGTAAGTTAGTATATATATGCTGCTGTACAATCACTACGATAACCAATTCAATTCATACCTTTCATAATATATTGGAGTGTGCATCCACTATATTTGATCGAAAATTCGTAATATCGAGGATAAGAATTTTGATTCTCAAGAAAAGATACTCCACATCAACAATGAATTTACGACATCTATAGGATCAACTTTCAGATGCATCGACTTAGGTCGGCCGCCTGAGTTTACTCAGGTCCACCACTTGAGTCGACATATTGACTCGGCCACTCGAATCGACATGTTGGGTCGGCCGATAGTAAACTTGGATGATTGGCCACCTGAATCGAATTTTCACAAAACTCCCATTTTGTTTTATTTTGATTAGACGAGTACTACGTCTACTATATCCAAAGTAGCTGAATTACTACTTGCAAAGGTTGAGCTTGGTTCAACAGAGGAAGAAGCTAAAGAGCCAGTCCAGATCACCCGTCCCATTTGCTTGTCCCACTCCATGTCCCACCCACTAAAAAAATGACACGTAGCAAAACATATGGCAAAAGGAAACATGAACTATTTGAGTCTACACACTCATCAAAATACTTTGCAACACTTAACCTAATAACCTGGCATCTCTTCTACGGTTTTACAATGTCATCCTGTTTCTATTATGAGTTATAACCTTCATCATCATCTCTCTTAACCATTTTTTTTCGTGTTTCCCGGTTTAAGAAAACAAGTATTTCTACAATTCTACCGCCGCTGAGTGAATCATTTTTGAAAATCGGAATAAAAACATGGATTGTAAACATGAATCACTTTAGAACACGAGTACATTTACGGATCACTGGAATATGTTTCTGGTAATCAGAATGAGAAAGTGGATTGTTGGAGATGATGAAAAATCTAGAATCATTGGAGGAGACTAGGAGACAAAGGGAAGATGAGGAGGTGAAGAATCTGATAGAGGAAGTGGATCAAATGCTCAGAAAATGTTAACCTTGTTGCTTTGTCTAAATCTCTGGGTTCTAAATGTTGGGTTAGAGCCTTAGAAGTTTTGTTGGGTCTCCATTTTTTCCTTCTGCCATATGTTTTGCTACGTGTTATTTTTTTTGTGGGTCGGACATGGAGTGGGACAAACAAATGGGACAGGTGATCCGGTTTGCTAAAGAGCTGCCCCAAATAAAAGCCAAGATGGAGAAGATGAAGTAGAGCACCAGAAATCATAAAAGTTAAGTCCATTTTAAGTTTAATGAATGATAGAACATGAAGTTCCTTCTAGTATATTTTATTGTGAGTTGATAAACAAGTCGGAATACTCGGAAAATCGACGAAAAAGCTCTACGGAGTACTATTTTCTTGATCTAAATGCATGTTCATGTGTATATACTACCAACAAATCAAATAAGTGTCCGAGCTTAATCTTATTTGGTCGCCGATTATGCTCAAATCAACTTGAGTTACAGCGAATTTTAGAGTGAGGCAAACATTAACAAAAGCAACATTGAGAGCTTGGCCACCCGAATCGGCATAACGGGTCGGCCACCCGAGTATCTTGTCGACCACCCGTGTCATCGAATAATCAACAGGGGTCGGGCACTAGGGTTAGCCATCTGAGTCGGCGTGCCACCTGAGTCGGCCACTTGAGTCGGCGTGCCACCTGGATCGGCTACTCGGTTTGGCCCCAGATGCTAGACCACTTAAAATCAGCACATGTTGACGCTTATTCCGCACCGGCCTCGGATGAAGTACCATTCCAACTAGATAGCAAATCAACCTGAGTTCTAGCTGGGTCCAAAAAGAAGAGTTTACTCGTGGCAAGACGGTACGGTCCAATGGAGGTAAATTGAGCCCAACTGTAGACACCCGCATTTTGCCTGCTAGTGTCTATAGCAGTTCCCGACAAAACACCCGATGATGATCGGACGTAAACGTGACTTAATACGCTAGAATACGGACTCGGAATCAATAGTATCCGACGTGGGCATTTAGCGGAGTGCAAATCTCTCAAAACCGACCTCAAATTTAGGCCCAATGGGTCTTTTCCAATAAAATGAGACTAATTTGGGTCAAAACCGGCACCGAAATAAAAACCGTCTGTTAGCGACCGGGTCAAAACCCGGTCAGAGACGAATCCGACCCCAAAAACCAGCTAGATGAGCTTCTAGAAGCAGGCGCCCAACCAACATTTCAAAGTTCAAAAAATTTAAACCTTCCCTAAATAGGCTCACCCGCCTAACCACCCGATCGAGTGACTTCAAAAAAACAAAATGGCGCCCTTTTGTGGCTCACTCGATCGAGTGCATCTAGGGCCACTCGATCGAGTGACCCTAAACCGTGGGAGTGTCTATAAATACTCCCTCACATTCACAACATTCACAACTTTTTTCCAACCCTTCTACACAACCCTAAGCAACATCACATTTTACACTACATCTTCACCTCATATCACCTCAACATTCAATCATCCATAATCTACACACACACATACACATTCAAAATCCCGAGATCAAAAATCGTCAAAGACCCGAGAGCATCCTCTCCCTAACCGTATACACCCTAACTCACCCTACATTTCTCGACACTCCCGCGCACACGCCGCCCCTACGAGTCCGTTTCCAAGATCGATTAAGCATGTAGGTTGAGGGTGTCATAAATCCCATCATCCCTTTCTCCCTTCTTCTTTTTATCGTTTTATATATACATACATACATACATACATACATACATGTACTACTACTACTACTACTACTACTACTATTATTATTATTATTATTATTATTATTAACTACTAACACTAACATTTATTTTTATCGTTAACTAACATTTTAATTTTTTATTACTAACTTTTTATTATTTTGCATTCTAACATTTTATTTATGTACACTAACATTTAACATTTTAATACCGTGTATATATGTATATATATATATATATAATTAAATAAAAACCGTTTTCGGATTGAGCAAACGACTACCGCTCCAAGTCCGTTTAATCCCTTTACAAGTCGCGACAGTGGTGGCGCCCTTTCGAGGAGCACCTCCCTAAGCACTTAAAAGCGTAACGTGATCGTGGTAGTACGTAGTTGAACGCGTCCGATACCATTTTCAAGTTTGGTACGAAACCCGTTGAGGCTAAACCGAGCATCACATAATCCCTAAGGATTATTATAGATGTCGTAACGCGGAGGGAATTAATTTCGTCCTAATCCGATTCAAAACATTTTTGTCACACTCTTTTCTAAAATCCCGATGCCGGTCTCGTAATCATAAAAAATATTACGGGTACCGAAAACCGAGCCGAATATAAATTATACCATATTTATATTCGACTCGGTTGACAATCGATTTTAAACAAATCATAAATCTCGAAATTGCCGCCATTTCGAAATCGAGCAGCAGCTCGAACAGAGGGCACTCGACCGAGTGCCATAGGCCACTCGATCGAGTAGCGCCCCAAAAACGAGGCAGAAGGCCCGTGACAAGGTCACTCGATCGAGTCCAGACCATGACTCGATCGAGTGGTCCCTTTTTGTACTAGGACGTGAACTCCTAAGCGTCATATAGCCTCGTCAATTATTTTACGATTTCGGTCGACACGTGTAAAGTCAATCACGTGCCTACATTTTCAAAAACCATGCATCACATTATATTCTAGTCACCTTTACGACTTTGACTAATGTCTTACACGACTAATTTTGTGTCGACGACTCCTTAGTCGTATCCGACGCATGACTAGTCTAGACACCAATCTTTCAATATGATAAGTCAGGACAAGGCATCGAGACCCGGGATCGAGGTAGCACCACACTTCGGTCCCATACGTGAGCGCGTATTAAAGTCTCCGTCCTTCGTTTAATGCACAACATAATGTGTATTTAATCGAAGTTCGTCCATTTATTCTAATTACGGTTTAGCTTACATTTTCTATTTACGGGTCGGTTTATAGTTAATGTTTACCGTTTTCTAATCCGATTATTATTTTATCGCTCGTTGTATTGTAAATTATGGGTTGTATTCCGCCCGTGTAATTTTTAATTTATTTGCGAGTTTTCTATTTTTCGATGTTTGCCATTTATTGCCTTAAATGAACATCGCATGCTAAACAACTCCGACGATAATTTAGATGCATTAAATGACGTAGTTCACACGTAATTCACATGCTTAGTCAAAATGTCGTTTGCATAACATTCCGTCATCAAACTAACGCGCGTACACAAAAATCGAACGGTATCTTCGTAGGGGCCGCTAAGAGCGGGCGGGATTGGGTGTCCTTCGTGGGCTTCCCAACATGTACCCTCACCCCTTACTCAGAACCATGGTTTCCGGATGTCCGAAACCGTTGACACACGAGAGTAATTCGATGCACGATATCCGATAACTCGGCGTCGGTATCGTAATGCAAAGGGACGCACTCATAAGCTCTAGCACTAAAAGCGGGCTGTGCTTTGTGCACGAAACGCCTAGGTGTAGAGTGAGTTCGAACGGGTCCGAATTCCCAAAAAATTCGGTGGCGACTCCAACTTTGATTTAAATTTCAACCCGAGAACAATCTTACCACGAGATTCATTCGCCTACCCAAACCCGCGCGTGGCCGCGTCGGGATGGACCTACGTCATGTCCACAATTTGGCGACTCCGCTGGGGATACCTGATGTACCACTAGTCATCGGGGTTCCTAGGGTGAGACTCGAAAAGAAATCGTTCGATTAATAGTGTACGCGCGTTAGTTTAATGATTCATTCATAACCCAAATTTTTCCCGGGTCGGTTACTTGTGACCGACGTCCCACTATACCACGGTGCATTTCTAAATGGGTGCACTAATGACTTCTATGGCCGAACTCGTATGGGTTTCGCGGCATGTCCTAAGACCAATTCGGCTTAGGGAGTCCGTCCTGATTTACGAGAAAGTCGTCGTTGTTGGTACAGACCCGATTTTGACCGACCGAGACTTAGCGTAAAGCATACATGGTGTCGTCATATTGCTTGCGTGACTACGTGCAACTTGGTTTCCGTGTCATTTTTCAAAAACCGTCATTTCAAAAAAATGCATCTTTCCAAAATATTAAATTTTGAAAAAAACCGAAATACCGTCCGTTTCGGGACACATTTTTTTAAAATATCCAATTTCAAAAACTCGGAATGCTGTCGAAATTTAGACTGATGATTTGACTCAAAAGTTGCCTATTTTCTAGCCGGCATGCTGTCCATTTCAAAATTTGAATTTCCGATCCACCATTCGATTTTCGAATTTTCAAAATTTCATTTCGATCTTCAAATTTCAAAATTCCATTTCGATTTTCAAATCTTTGAGATTCCATTCTGATTTTCAAATCTCGGGATCCCGTTTTCGATTTTTCAAATTTTCGAAAATTCATTTTCGATATTCAAATTTTCAAAATTCCAAATATTCAACATTTCAAAAGCTAGGTCTTGTCGGCATGCTACCAATTTCAAAAGACGAGACCATCTCCCAATTTTTCAAAATGCGAATGTACTCGCAACCATTCTAACATTTCAAAATGCCCGGTTCCATTGGCCCACTGCCAATTTCAGGACCGTCCTCTCAATTTTCAAAATTCAATTATTTTTCAAACCTTCCTTATTATAGGACCTACCATTATCCGTGTGTCGGGTATTTTCATGATATGTCGAAGGTCTTTAGCGTCGAAACTTCGTCGATCCTACATCACGGGTTTCTTCCCCATCGTAGTCCGCCTTCTTCTAAAGGCATAACCGACCAACACGAGTCATACACTCGTAAATGGAAGGTTCGTCCATACACTCGAGTCCTAACTAGAAAGTCCCACGCGATCTTTCCCTCTAGCAGGACGGTCCTCATGACCTTTCCTAAGGGAATTTCGCCCATCTTTCAATCCGTTAGTCGAGTCATCCTAATTCAAGAGTTCTTTAACTTAAGGGTCTACCCTAATCACAGGGTCTATCTTTATTCAAGTCAAGTCAAGGGTCTCTAGTGTGGAAACTCTGCCGATCTTACATCGCAAGTTTCTTCCCTTACCCCGTCTGCCTTTCCTCGAGGCCGAGTCAACCTTTAACAAGGCGTAGCTCTATAACAAAAGGTTTGTGATCCTTACATCAAAGGGTCACTCGTCCGACACTTGAGTCTTAACAAAACCTTCAATCTCACTCGGGGGCTACCCTTCGGCAGAGCAATCAATCACGGTTGCTCTAAGGGTCATGTCTTACACGTGTTGTCTCACGTACCCCACTTTCGAGTCACTTAGATGTCACACCATCTGAGTCCTATCAGAGTCTTTAGTCTCACTCGGGGGCTATCCTCCACCCGAGCAATTGACCATGGTCACCCTAAGGGGTACCCTACGGTCATCCTACACCGGCGTCCTTATGGTGTTTTCTTCGAGTCGTACATATGCTACGAACACTCGAGTCACCTAGGGTTAGGTCACCACGGTTGGTCCGAGCACGCGATGCGGTCAAACACGGTCGCCCCATTTTCGGACTCACCCTCATGCGACTTGAGTCTCATCGTCGAGTCCAAGCCAGAGTCATTACCTTGTCTAGCTAGGTCAACGTTCGAGTATCCCGGTCCAAGAGTCTTTGTCGACCCGTCACCCCGGGCCGTGTCTTGTTTGACTCCCTCTCTTACATTTGTGCAAAGCCGAGTTTAGGCGAGTCGTGGCACCCATCGTTCTCTCCAATCAAGGACCCTACCAAAAAAAAGAAATAACCAATCGAGCATTCGGAAGTCCGGATTTGATTCGAGTCTAAGTCTGAGTCCGAGTCTAGGATACCGTACATCCTCATTTTCAAATCAGAGTCAGAGTCATCTGCATTATGTCCTCTTTTCAAAATTCAATAAAATCAGCTTTTCTATCTCTCATATATGCTTCCTTATGTGTTTCCGAGAACATGATGAACACCATCGTACACCGTGAGCACATGCACGTGACTATTATAGGCACATCTATAATGACTGCAGGAACTGAGACCCGTGTTTTCCTTTACATGTTCCATCTCTGTTATAGAAAGCCACATAACTACCCCTAGCAAGAGCGGTATCGAATCCTATGACAAATCTAGGTAGTCTCCAAGTTCGGGTTCAAGACGGAAGGCAAGCCCACTTCCCACAATAAACACCCCTCCAATAAGACTAATCAATCCCTACTTTAGGTGTTAGTCTGACCAGAAAAAAAAAGAAGCATCGTGACTCTATAGACGTGGTGCCAAAAATACCCAACTTGGGACAATGCTCCCACCAAGTTTGCTCGGAATCCCGAGATCCAAACCACCATCCTTACCGTAGAGTACTCCATCGCGAGTTGCACTCACACAAACATCAACTATGCTTACACCTTACAAAGGTTTAGCTCAAAAGGCCTAATCCAACTGATAGGTCCAATCCCAATCCACCCACAACACCATAGGAGAGGAATACCGTGAAAAAAAAAAAGTTGGACAAAAAAATCAAAAGGCCAAGAAAAAAAAAAATCAAAAGGCCAAAACAAAAGAGCCGGCCATCAAAAAAGGGAACCCTCAACATCCCCCGACCAAAGTACGGTCAATCCATTGACCGGGGCACGGTCAACTCAAATGAAGAATCCCATGACCGGGGCTAAGAGGTCAACCAAAAAAATCAAAAAACCCATGACCATGGTCAACGGTCAACCCAAGTGAAAGTCTCTTGACCGGGGTACGGTCAATTCAAAATTATCAATGCCCATACCGTCCAATAGGGGAGAGATGATCAGGCTGGTCAGCTAACACCATATTTAGCCTTCCCACATTACAACCCTCAAGACCTTCTCGAGACCAAGGCTTAGAGACAGCCCGGAATTTTGAGGATTCAAGCTCCATAGGACATACCCTAACCATTAGGGCCAGACATGGAAATCAGATCCCGCATTATCAAACCTACCCCGATCGAAGCCCGAGTCATTTTTACTCGACTTCCCCTTTTCTTACCACATTGCAATACCTTACCCTCAAAGCCTTAGCTCCTCAAAATCGAGCTCCAGATTTCGAATCATCAAAGCCACTTACGACCTAGCTCCACATTTCCAAAAACATCCAAACCAGTTACCAGCCCCAAACACGGGAACTCAACCTGCAGTCGGCATAGAACATGCCCAAATAGTTCACACCATCTCTGGGGGCTACCCCGGAGAACGCTCACAGTCACAGAATCAACATCCTAACTATTCTAGCCCTTTGATCAAGACATCATTGGGAATGCACCTAGCCTACACCATCGCTATGGCTAGTTACACACAAAGCCCTAATAAACTAGGCACCATAATATATCTTTCGAATCACTGAACTATGGCTTGGTTTGATTTCACCACACGTGAATACGTAGGCAGCCTTTCAACAGAGGCACAACCACCCACGTTGACACAAATTCAAAAAGCACTGTCATTCCTATCATGACACTGTCATGTTCTTAACAGTTAGCTTTGTTGTCCGGGGGGGCTTCTCTTAGACAGAAGTTCTCCATCCGTTCACAAAATCCAAAAGACTTTCAAAAACTAGCCTCCTTTCTATAGAGTGTCCTAGTACTCGGCTTAGTCGAAGACAAGAACCTGTCAGGGACTCGAAGCAACACCCACCTTGGGAATATACCCCAAAACTAAAAATTCAAAAGAACACTAATCTACAGTATCACTACTGCTAAGTCCCGTCACAGTGAAACAGTCTCATTACAGACTACTGCAATTCCCCTATAACACATCCTTCCCATTTCGATGTTCGACCGTGTTGCCACTCGCCTAGCCTATGGAATAACGCAACTTAAGAGTCTTGTCATCTTAGGTGGCCCACCCCCTACCGAGTCACAGTCCAACCCCTTCGAGAGTCCAAGTCGTGTCTGTCAACTCGTCGTCCTGTCGCTTCCAGAGTCGAGTCTGTCGGTACCTCTCTCCTCAAATTTCCGCTTTGAGATTTGCAAAACTTAGCCATTTGAGAAAATCCTTTTCGACAAGGTCAAATTTTGGTCTATCTAAAATTTCTTTTCTAACCCTTTCAATTTTGAAAACCTATCTCCTAGCACGTGAGTTGCTTTCAGGATTTCGATTTCAAAATGAAGCAAAAATCATTTTCTCCAGCGCAAGTCAGTCTATAGATGCTAACGGCATTTCCTATATGCTCTCTTGCTATCAGCTATGCCTACTATTTCTGCCTATGTATCTAACATTTCAGGTGCCAACTAGTGCTTCCCAACGGAACAAGAAAGGCGGTGTTTCTCTTGGAATGCTACATCCAAGATGTGATGTGTCAGCATATGGGTACACCCAAGATTTCAGAAGCAAGTCCCCGCGCAACTACTTTACTCCCCAGCGTGAGTCGATGTTTCACCTAAATATTACATGCAAATACAGGTACACCTAGGACTTCAAAAACAAGTCCGACTCCCCACGGAGCTATCATCATCAAGACAGGTATGATTTATATCTTATGGTTGGCGAGCCCTTTCATGCAAGTCTAATGGACTATAAACGACCAGACCGGAAGGCTGTCAGGTCGTAATCCTCGATTGGCCTGGTAGCTACTCTGACTTTCGTCTTGTCCAAGTCTCAGTCAGAGTGGGGGCTCTGTAGACACCCGCATTTTGCCTGCTAGTGTCTATAGCAGTTAACGTGGGCATTTAGCGGAGTGCAAATCTCTCAAAACCGACCTCAAATTCAGGCCCAGTGGGCCTTTTCCAATAAAATGAGACTAATTTGGGTCAAAATCGACACCGGAATTAAAACCGTCTTTTAGCGACCGGGTCAAAACCCGGTCAAAGACGAATCCGACCCCAAAAACCAGCTAGATGAGCTTCTAGAAGAAGGCCCCCAACCAACATTTCAAATTTCAAAAAAGTCAAACCTTCATTTCTCGACACTCCCGCGCACACGCCGCCACTACGAGTCTGTTTCCGAGATCGATTAAGCATGTAGGTTGAGGGTGTCATTAAATCCTATCATCCCTTTCTCCCTTCTTCTTTTTATCGTTTCATACATACATACATACATACATACATACATACATACATACATACATACATACATACATACATACATACATACATACAGATATATATATATATATATATATATATATATATATGTACTACTACTACTACTATTATTATTATTATTATTATTATTATTACCTACTAACACTAACATTTATTTTTATCGTTAATTAACATTTTAATTTTTTGTTACTAACTTTTTATTATTTCGCATTCTAACATTTTATTTATGTACACTAACATTTAACATTTTAATACCGTGTATATATATGTATATATATATAGAAAGAGAGAGAGGGGGGGGATCAAGGGAGTTACTAACTCTCCAAGAGTCTCTTAGTTTTGATCCCCCCCATCCATTTAGCTTAGTATGGACGGTGGATGGATAGTGCTGCGGACAGCCATCACCCATCAGCCATCAACCCCATCACTGGTCAATAGCCCCCTCACCCTACCCCCAATTAATTTCCCTCCTCTCTATACTCCCGCCCAAAGCGTTTCACCTTCCCCATTCCCCTATTTTCAATTCATTTCCTACCTAATCACTCACCGCTCTCTTCCTCTCTCAAAAAAAAACAATCTCCATCCCCATCTCCATTTCCGCAGCTTCTCCATCTCCAATAACGTATGTTGAATGTTCGATTTTCGACCTCCGATTTTCCTTTTGTTCAACCCTTTTTTATTCCATTTTCATGAACCCTAAAAAGAGCATTTTTGAGTTAAAGAGCAATTTCATGAACCCTAAAAACACCAACTCCCGCATGCTTGAACCATAAAAAATGATAAAAGAGCATTTTTCCAACCCGATAACCCTGATTTTGAGTTAAAGTTGTTGTAGTTGTACAGTGGTTGTAGTTATAGAGTCGAAGATGAAGTTTTTTTTCTTTGACAACTAATATTCACACAGTTTTTATTCTTGATTAATCGTTATTCCTCTAGTTATAACCCTAATTTTGAGTTGAAGGGGTCGTAGTTGTACACTAGTTGTAGTTATAGAGCTAAAGATGAAGTCTTTATTTCTTTGTTGAAGTTCATGTTGAAGTTCCCATAGTCGTCATTGTAAGTATGCATGTGCCATCGATTAGGCAGTTCTTTGTTGAAGTTTTGCATGCTTCCTTGTTGAAGCTTACGTTAAAGCAGTCTTATAGTCACAGACTTGGTGTTTGGGAAGAAATAAAATTAACATTTGAAGAGTCATACAGAGTTGGTTGTACAGTCATACAAAGTTGCTTGTACAGTCATACAGAGTTTGTTGTGAAGTCACAGAATGATGTACAATCACACGTTTGAAGCCACACAGTCGCAGTCTTATGATGCAAAGTCACACGCTTTATATTGTATAGTCACAGAGTGGTTGTACAGTCATTGCAACGGTTGTACAGAGTTGGTTGTACAGTCATACAGAGTTGGTTGTACAGAATGATATACAATCACACCTTTGGATCTACACAGTCGCACTTGTTATGATGCAAAGTCACACGCTTTATATTGTATAGTCATGCAGTGTTGGTTGTATAGTCACCCGTTTGAGGCTATATAGTCACATTCCTTATGTTGCAGAGTCGCTCTCTTTTTACTGTAGAATCACACCGTTGAAGCCGTATACTCAGTTGTAAAATCACACTCTTTACGCATGTTGTTATTGCAGCAGAATGTCGGGTGCAAAGAAGAAAGTTCGAACGAAGACCAGTAAGAAGAAGGCCGTGGCAGAGACATCGGTCCGCGAAAATGTAATTGATGATAGATTGGTTGTGGACCAAAATTTGGGTAAGAAGAAACATAAGAAGAAGAAGACTGTTGTAAAGTCTGTTGAAGATACATCAGGGGACCACATCGTTGCCGAGACGAATGTGGTGGGGGCAGAAATCGTTGACGAAGGCAGGCACAAGAAAAAAAAGAGGGTGACTTTTGATTCAACGGTCGCCGATATGGATGTGGGTGAGACAGAAAGTGTTGAGGAAAGTAGGCCAAAAAAAAAGAGGAGGGTCAAATCTGATACACTGGCCGACCCCACATACGTGAGTGTGTCTCGGAGGAAGAGGGGGGGACCGCCGAGAGGGTTAGCCAGATATTCACTGTAGGCCCAAGCGGTTGCACCAACTAATTGCGCAATTATTGGATGATCAGAAAGAGAGGGTGCGTGCTGTTGGCTTCGGCGGGCTCTTGGAGCTGAGGATCGAATCGGTCCCCACTGACCACGCGCTTATGTTCCTACGTGCATTTTCTGACGGGTCCCATATTTTTCGCGCCTCACGCCGGGAGGCATTCATGATGTCAAAGTACGACGTCCACGATTGCCTCCAGCTACCTTTAGGCCCTCATCCGGTGAAATTAATCCCAACACAAAATAAGAAAGGGGCAGACTCACCTGATGTGATCAGGTTAAAGAGTACCTGGAGGAAGGGGTTCGATGTGGTTGATAGCAGCGGGCCAATAACATTAAGGAGGGTGCACGAAAAGTTAATGGCAACCAAAGCCGCTGACGACGACTTTGTCCGCAGGTTCGTGTTGTTCGTGTCGTTCGCATTGTCCTCATTCCACGCGCCTACTACGAAAAACTCACTGGACCTGAGTCTGCTGGCCACAGTGGACGACGTGGACTTGATTCGGGAACAGGACTGGTGTACCTTTGTTCTGCAGGATCTGGTGCGGGCGGGTAAGGGGACGCGTGACCCCAACAAAGTCGTCAACTACATCCGGGGGTGCATCCCCATTCTGATGATTGCGTACTTCCAGCGCTACGATTTCCGTAGCGAGACTTGCAGATGCGACATACCATTTATCGCACATTGGGATGCACGGAGAATAAGCGATCGTCTTGCTGGGGAACTAGAGACGGGATCCCTGGGAAATCAGCTGCGTTCGAAGGTGTCATACCCACGTACATGTGGGAAATCAGGCAGCGAGTGCACTCCCGCTATAACGATGCCCTCTGACAACCAGCACTCTAGTCCCAAGTGAGTAACGACAGGGGTGGAGAGAGGCGATCAATCGAAAGACAACGCGGTTGACGTAAGTGATCTCCCAGCCACTCTATAAAACTGATTTAAAAGCATATGAAAGCCTTACCTATGTTTTAAAAGCATATGCGATTCATAAAACTTTGTTTATAATACAGTTGAGATTCATTAGTCACGGTCGTTATGATCACACTCATCCTAATGTATAGTCACATACTATTAGCTGTATAGTCACACACTATTACTTGTATAGACACATGCATTATGTTGTCCAGTCAGTACTATAACCTGCTGTAACACCCCGTGTTTTTGACCATTTTAGTTATTTATAATAACGATTAATATTAATAAATCGATTCTCGACAAAATATTTTATATAGTAATATTCCATTCTTGTGTCTTTGGAACCTTTCTATTTCACTTCATTGTTTGCAAAACTGAAATTTCTATCGTTATCGAAATTCTGCGCCATTTCGTAAAACGGTTCCTATTTTCTCATACGGACTCCGATTGAGGCGTTTCAAAAGCCTAACTTTATTAATTTTCCAAGTTCTACACAATGGTGATATTCAAAATTACAATTTATAAGTTCATCATAAAAATATTGTACTGGACAGCTCCTTTACTACGAAAATCGTCACCCGACGAATCGTTTCTCGACATTCGATTTCCGTACTTCTTTCCTAACCATGGTGTGATCAAATAAACTCAAAAACATCACCCTAAGGGATGCCATACCGTCACTTTAAATTCCAAGCCTCAAAATATGCTTTTCTAATCAAAAACACCAAATAGGATATGTACCTCTTAAAGTATGCTTAGCTACTTTTGGTAATTGTCAAGTTCTTGTCCACCCTTTGCTCCCCCATCTAATGCACGACTTGTGTGCTTATAACCAGCCATTTTCTCTTCATTTACTCATCCATTCACTTACTTAAACACTCCTTCAAAGATCCATCTAAAAACCAAAGAAAATCATACAAGTTCTTTTAAGTTCTAAGGTAGTGTTTACACCACCATATCTCAAGAGCACATACTCTTTCTTTTCCTTACCTTATACTCTTTATTTTTAAGCCTTATTCCTATTATATTTACTAACTTACTTTGTTTGTGTGTCCTTCTAACTTATTCATGAAGAGGAGCAAGAGGAAGGGGGCTTCGATCTTAGTATATTTGATTTCATAGTTGATTCGGAGAATTGCTAATAGGTAACCTAACTTTTCTTCGCCCTCAAATCTCGTAGTATAGTATTTAGACTCTAACTAACATATAACATCATGTTTAGGACTAAATCATTAGATCACCAAGTTTAAAGGTAACTATTTGTTGATTTATCACTTAACAATACACGCTGTAAAATGGATTCTGTGATGTATGATGTATGTTCACGATTTTTATGTGTAAAATATGTTTCGAATTAGCCTTAGCTTCCTTCATAAACGTTGTATATCTAAATGTCTAGAACATGTTAAAAATAAGAAAAGTAAGTTTTTATGAAAATATATATTTAGTAATGATTTATTTCGTAAACTGGTACTGTATGTTTTTATGTACTGTCTGAGAAAATAGTGTGTTTCGTGATGTTAATCGTTTCTTTTGGACTTGGAAATATTATGTTATGTTCCTGATGATGCCTAAAATGTGTATGTAAAATTTCATATAAATCCATCATATATATTTTCATTTATAAAATTTGTACTAAAATGGGTCAGATCTGGAAAGAATATTTTATTTAAGAACTTTTATAAAGTATTTTAATCTAAATTTCTGGGTATAAGTTATGTACAAGTATATGTATCCAAAATAAAATTTTGGTTCACTTTAATGATGTTTAAGTATTTTAAACGATTTAAAAGAAAGTATTGAAAACCGTACTGTTTTCTATTTTAAATTGTTAAAAATAATAAACCTTATTATTTTTGAAAAGTGACTTTATATCTGGAAACCTAACTTATAAAAGTCTGTTGAGTATGAAAATCGTAACTTAAAATAACATTTGAAAAATGACTCATTTAGTATCCTTAATAATATTATCGATTTCGTTATTACTTAAATTTATTTTTGTAAAACTCAATGTTTTGAGAAATATGATACCTAATAAGGTTTAAAATGATTTTTTTTATAATTATTATTGATTTATTTGGTGTTTGAAATATTTTAATAAGTATAAATAGGCTTTAAGAGATAAGTATACTTGTACAAATACGAAACCGTATAAAAATACTAAATACGTACACTTGAACAATAAATGTACTAAATACTTGTGCCCAAAAAGTATAGAGTACTAAAAGACGAATAACCCAAAAATACTAAGTTAAACAATGCTTAAATATGCAAAACAACACTTAAACTTTATAATGAGCACTTAAGGACTAATTAGTGATTAAGTCAAAACTAAGGGTTGACTAGTCCATTTTGGTCAAACTTTGACTTTTTAAGTCAACATAGACCAAGTCAAGATAAAGGAACCCATCTTAAATAATGTACTTAGAAATAAGTGAATCTTTAATCAAATCTCAACTAATGAACACTTCAAATAATATATCTCAAATAAAATGTTTCAAATCTCTTACATCAGTATACTAAAACTATCAGTTAAGATAAATTTTACGACGATTGATAATGTTTGTTAATCTTAAAATCGACATACTTAAATTCCATAGGAACAACCGTACTTCTAGTCGGTGTGTTACCTAAGCCGGTGATCAGACACGTTTTCACGAACGTTGTTATCAACACCAATCATGGTGAAAATGAACATGTGCCCTGGCAGTACCCTCTGAGTCGTCTTCACCATTCCATGTTGTAACGACTTGTTCCAAGTCAATACACAGGCCACAGACCGGTCATCCTTATGGAACCCGGTATTGTTTCATCCCTATGGTTATCAGACATGTGCCCCACGATGACCGCTGAGCTCGATATTCCAGAGACTCTGTCTTTATAAGACACCCAAATTCAGCCTACGTTTCGTGTTGGGCGCTATCTTCGTAAAGTTTAGAAGACGATGCGATAGAAGACAGCTTCGAAAGTAGACTACGACACTCGGAGTCACTGCTCATGGGAGGCCATGATGCATCCTGCCGGTGCGAGAAAATGCTAAGAAGTAAATGGGCAGCCAACTCTTTTTGAGTTTGTCGGTAGAGTAGTAGTCGTCCAGTTGCCATTGAGGTGCTCGGTTGTGTAAAGGTTCTCTTTCCCGAGACCAAGAGTATGGATTGGGTGTGTGCGCATACATAGACAAGGGCACTGATCAGCTCTCACTCTCTATATTGGATATCTTTGGGGGCGGAATACCTTCCGACCTTTGCCTTAGCAGTGTATGGGACATGTTCGGTTTAGCGGGGCCTCTGAGTCCATGCACTTGCAGTCCTTCTTCTCCGTATGTCAGTCGACTAAATCGAGTCAATTTAGGTGTTCGATCCTATTGAGCACTAGGGGTGAGATGTAAACCTCCTAGTATCGATATGATTGGCGGGATTGATGTTCCCATCCGCACTTATGGTGAGATGCAAGCCTTAAGTGTGCATGAGACATTAGTAGTCACGTCCCGTGCATTATGTGAAAGGAAACCATTGTTTTTAAAAGTAAATGACTACAGTTTTCTAAATCACATTATGCTTGATTACTGTTCTATACTCTTATGACTAATGATGTGATTGAAATGCTTGATAATGGGAAGTGATGTTTTGTTATATGTCTTGCCTGAACATTGATTATGATTGATATTATGTTTCATATGATTTGTATTATGTATGTCTTACTCTATTTTCACCTGACACTTCTACGAATCCATGATCCATGCTTTACTGTATTCTATTCACATGATACTCATATGATATATGTATTACGTTATTCTATATAACCTACGTGTCTTATATATGTAAGTTGATTCGCATGTTAACTGAAATCACTTCATGTGTATCTCACATTGTATACATGTCGATTTGTAATGTGACATGCCTGCTTATCTGTTAATTAGATAACCTAAACGTTATACTACATTGATTATTCGGGGCCGTGTTAAAAGGACGGTTAGGTTACTCCCACTAAGTGGGACATGTATATTTAAATATGCATTCAGGTTGACGAACCCTTGCGACTGGACATGGGGGCATTCTTGAGTGCAAGAGATACAGCTTAGCAGATGAGAGTGTCAAACTATAAATCTTGTAATCCAATTTTGTCAGACTATTGTATTAGAAATTTGTAATTCGGTTTTCAGTTGTTGTATTTTCACAAACGGTTCATTTTTTGGTAAAAGACTCACTTGAGTCGACGGTTTTAAATTTTTGCCACTTTTTAGGACTTAACTATTTTCCGCCTTGTTAGTTAATGTCATTGGAAGAACCGGGTTGTTACACCTGCACAGTCACACGCTATAAACTGTATAGTCACACACTTTATTCCTTACAGTCACACACTTAGATGCTTAGTCATAGTCACACTGCCAGCCTCAACACCACTGAGCTTCGCACTAATGATTTGACTTCAACTGAATTATAGGACGACCGGCGTTTTTTCATGGAATTCCAAAGGTGTGCGCTAGCCTTTTGCGGTTTCTGTGAGCAGGCTGCCTCCAAAGTAAGAGAAATATCGACGAGGAACAATGCAGTTCCAAGTCAGGACCCGTCCTCCCAACAATTCTGGGAAGATCCATCTGTCCTCCGGTATATCGATGAAGTCGTTTCGTTGGCCGGCCAGTTGAAGCAGACTACCCAGAACGCCCCCGTCGTTGAGGGCGAGGAGCAGCGCGATGCTGAAGCCTGCGATCTGGTACGCCAAATTATGCAAGACTTGCGTGATTCTGGATACGCGGATGAAGATATTGAGAAATCAGGTTTCTACGTGGGAGATGGTGATGGAACAGAGGGTTGCGATGATGAGGGGACTTTTGATGGTGGCATCGTGACACCAGGTTTCTGTGAGGGGGAAGTTGAAGAGAATGATGCCGCTGTAGAAATCAACCAAGACTCCGCTGTGGAGGGTTCGGTGGACATGAGTCCGACCGTAGTGGTGGCTCTACGGCAAGCAGGGTGGAGGACAGCGGACGCACGGTCGGCTTTAGATGTAGCACCGGCTCCGCCCGATGCGACAGTCAGTTCTAGCCTTGAGAGGGAACTGCACAAAGCAGGCTGGGCTGTTGCGGACGCTGTTGCCACCACACCCGCGACGGAAGAAATCGTCGCGACCGATACTCAGCAGATAGACGATGGTTCAGTGACCAGGACGCACCCGGAGGCTAAACATCATCGGTACATCTTCCACTCCGACGTGGCATTTGAGTGCATGGACACGATTCCGGACAATTTGGGCTGCACGTTGGACTGTGGAAGAGTAATGAGGGGGCAGCTTGTAATCTCTGGATTCATATGCTCCAACATCGTCATCTTCTGGGATATCCTCAGCGTACGGAAAGACGTAATCGAGTACGTCTTCGACAGGGCAACGCCACGTCCGTCAGGGTACGTACTTATTGTCCTACTCATGTTGTTTTTAAAAATGCATGTGCTAATCGGGACTTCGTTTGTTCTGCAGCGAAATGTTGGTCGAGTTCACAGCTTACGACTGTATAGCGAGGGGCGACATGCAGACGCTCGAGCCTAGCCTCGAGGTGATGAATAACGTCGTTGACTGCTGGTGTAGGCTGCTGAACCACCTGGTGCACGACAAAAAAGCATCAAGAGTAACCAGTAGATGTTACTTCTCTCTTGGACATACGGTACGTTCAACCCCCAAATTAGGTGTATATTCGCAGACAATTGGCTGTATAGTCACACACGTTGTGTTGTCCAGTCACCGCTATAAACTGCACAGTCACACGCTACAAGCTGTATAGTCACACATTTTACGTTGTACAGTCGCACTCATGTCAAACACACACTGACTACATGTATTACCATCAATGCATGTGAGCAGGCCCCAGTGTTGTCATTGTGGAAGGAAGGAGGCAAGGGCAATAAATATGACAAAGAAATATTTTACGTGTGGGGCGAGTGGATACAAAATAGTTTCTCCGACTTTGCTTTGGACTCGGACATGGTATTATCCTGGACATACTGTCTATTCGTAGTTGTTATCAGCCCATAATCCTGACGCATTGTTTGCAGGTGTTGGAATCGTTGGAATCTGCCCGTACGTTTGAAACCACTCCTGTGAAGGCAACCACCAAGAAGCGTCAGAGCAAATCACCGAAAACACCTGGACCCACCCCCAGATCAGTCCCAGAAGAAAGAGGGTCGGCGATTAAGTCTCGGATACGGGGCTGTGGAGATGGGTTGGGTTGCTCCTTGAACCAAGGTGAACCTGCCCCGGACGCCATTGTCATGTCACTCGTATTTCGCCTGCGAGTGGGGCTGACGAGTGGGATGCTCAGCCTGCGAAAACACACCGTCGACTACTGCTTCCTCGACGATAATGGGTACGAGGAAAAGTAAGTGACCGTCTTTTGTTCCTGATGCGTGTTTCATATTACACCTACTAACCGGTGTCAACAAATCCGCAGTGAACGTTTTGGGTCCTACGGCCCTCGTGCGCACCTGGAGAGGCGTGACATTCAATCGCTCTTCTCCGTCGGTGGCATGAGCGCCGCTGTGCTGGAGTGTTGGTCGCACCTAATGAACTGGTGCGAATCAGACGACAACCGGCGTGGGTTATCCTCCCCCACGCACCCAACGATGGCGTGGTTCAGAATTCAACACATGGTATGCCCCCATAACCTCCTACCTATCACATTAACTAGTACAAATGATTCCCATTCACATTAAATAGTTAGAAATAATCACAAAGTTCACTTAGCACAGTCACATGCTATGAGTTGCACAGTCACACATATTGAGGTGTACAATCACGTGAAATACGTTGCACAGTCACACATGTTGATGTGTACAATCACTCTTGTTGAGGTAAACAATCACACTGTCATGTATAGTCACACTTTGCACGCTGCAAAGTCACGCGGCTTAGTCTGTACAATCACACACTTTAGTCTGTACAATCACACACTTTGCGATGTGCAGCCACGCACATGATATATTCCATTCTCGCATTCTGTCACTGATAACAACTAATATTCGCCATCCGTTAGGACTCACTGACCCGTATATTGGAACGACCCGACTCAAATACCCCTGCGGACGAAGACACTGACGGTCTGTACGAAGCGTGGGACAGATTCATACAAGACTGCGCCGGGACATTCAACTTGAATGCCGAACTGTTGTTTTTCCCGGTGCATACTATGGGGCACTACGCATGCGTGTGCGTCAACTTTAGAGAAAGAAAAGTTGATATCCTCGATCACCAGACACACGCCCCAGGGTCACATATGTTCCGGGTGTCCAGCGAGATAGTAAGTTGCACGCATATGCTTTATTTCACCACGTCAAAAATATTCTACTGCTTGAGTGCTGATGTTTACTATTACCTAATACTGCAACAGATGCAAGCATTGAGGGTCTACATGGACGAGAAAGGGTTGATTAAGGGCAGTCACCTGGCGAATTTTTAGCATCGCCAAATAAAATTGGAATGGCAAAGCGCCCGGAAGAACGATCCGGAGTCCGGCATTTTCTGCTTGATGCACATGTGCTTGTACGACGGTGCGCCTTCACCCACACTGATATTGGGTCAAAGCTCGGGAGGCGTTACTTATCGTTCGAGGTGGCAGCAAGTCTCGTACTTGCTGACATGAATGAAGCTCGCGATGACGTGTTGCCGAAAATTCGCGCTTTCATAGCAAACGCTACGAGCATATGGATCAAACTCGATGACAAACGTAAGATGGGGAGACTCGTGGAACGAAAGACCTCAGCGAACCGTAAGGCATGAATGTGTAGTGAAGTAAAAACATTTTTTTGTGAATATAGAAAAAATCTCATGTTCGAGTATCTTCTGAGTATCAGATGAATGACAACTCAGTATCAGGGTCGCATGTGCGACGTGATACAGTCACGCAACTTCTGACTCACAGTCACAGTCAAACTCCTGCAGAGTCATGACAGACGACCACAAAATCACTAATTAATTATACTAACAACCCCTGCATATATGTTCATCCATTTACTTTCAGTTTATTTCACCTTAAAAAAAACCGATGGTTCCCTTATTTACAGAAGACACCAAAAAAAACAATACACGCACCGTAAAATCGGATTATTTCCCAATAAGAAAACGATGGTTCGAAAACGATGTCGACAAAATATAAACTGTACATTGAGTGATGTTTGTGAGTGCGACTGCGAAGTGATGTTTGTGAGTCTCAATGCACATTGAGAACACAAACCATCACCTCACTCTGCTAACCCTATTTACTTTAGAAGGATAGGACCCCCACCTAACTCAATTAATATTTACTGCCCCCTTTACTGCCTCCCCCCCTTCAAATACCAACGCCCTTTTTACACCATCTACTTCCAACTTCACCTCTTTAAACCTAACTAAAAATGGCAAGCAAAATAGAAGAAATCAGAAAAATGATCGAGGAGTACGATGGTTTGTTGAATACCACTAGATCCAATGAATTAAGAGCCATGCAGCTAGTCGCTCCTGCCATAGACGCGAGGACCTATATGGCATCCATTGGCAATACAGAAAAGGAGACCGAACTGGACGACTACATTGAATTCTTGATGAAAAAGTGTATTGGATGTTTCCACACTAAGAAAGCGTTGCAGTGTGATTTGGCCAACTTGAGGAAGATGCTTCAAAAAAAACGGGGGTTAATTATGCATGTAGCGAAAATGAAGCGTGTAATGGATGTATCATGTTTCAAGTAATGGATGTTTTAATGTGTTTTGAGATATAAAATATATAAGTAATGGATGTTTTTACGTTTCAAGAATATTTTTATGTTTCAGAATGTGACTTTTCTATTTTTTCGCTATTTCTCTATCGTTGTTTCGCTATTTCTCTATTTTTAGGTTTCTACGCTTCATTTTGGAGAATCACTGTCAGTGTGTTGTAGAATCACAGACATTATCTTGTACAATCACACTCCCACAATTAGTTGTAGAGTCACACCATGCCTACTGTAGAGTCACATTCATTGTATTGCACAATCACACTCACTTGTTTTGTGTTAACCAAATATTAAGTTAATACTGTTTGTAGCGTTTAAAGATAATGCATTCCAGAACAAAAACAATTTTACGGACCCCCATGTTTTACGACTACGCCATATTAGAAATAATTAAGATCGACAAAAGACGTAACGACTACGCCATGTTTTACGACTACGCCATATTAGAAATAATTAAGATCGACAAAACCAATGTGACTGTGAAGGGATGTTTGTGAGTCTCAATGAAACGTTGGGAAACACAACACCCACCTCAATCTCTTAACCATAATAAATATATGAGAATAAGCCCCCCACCTAACCCATTAAATTTTCACCCCCCCTTTACTGCCTAACCCATTCATTTTCAACCCCCTATTTACTGCCTCCCCCTCTTTAAATACCAATGCCATTTTTATCACCTTAACCACTTCAACTTCACCACTTTTACCAGCCCCTACATACAACTCCACCACTTTAACCTTATAAAAAAATGGCCAGCAAAATAGAAGAGATCAGAAGTTTGATCGAGGAGTACAATGGTTTATTGGATTCCACTGTGTCCAATGAATTAAGAGCCATGCAGCTAGTCGCAACTGCAATTGACGTGAGGAGCTTCATGGCGTCCACTAGCGATACACATAAAGAGGCCGAACTGGACAACTACATCCAGTTCTTGATGAAGAAGTCTATGGAGTGTTTCCGCACAAGGAACAGGTTCCAGCGTGACTTGTCCAACTTGAACAAGATGCTTAAAAAGTACAGAGGTTAAGTATGTATGGGTTAAGATGTAGCGTTTAGTAATGGTCATTTTTATGTGTTTTGAGTTTTAATGAATGTTAAAGTGTAGCGTTTAATGGTATGCAATGGATGTTTTCCGCATTATGTCGTAGAATGTTTTCCGCGTTTGAGGGTATGCAAGTATTACATGCTGTGTAAGAGATGGACTTTTTCTAATGTACAAATATTTCCATTGCTATTGCGCTATTTCTCTATTTCCATCGCTATTTTTCTAATGTACAGACACATGGTGTATAGTCACACTCAACAAGTTTTATAGTCACACTAAACATGGTGTATAATCACAGTCATCATGTCATAGAACTAGTTTAGGTTTCTACACTTCATTTTGGAGAATCACAGTCAGTGTATTGAAGAATCACAGTCATTATCTTGTACAATCATACTCCCACAATTAGTGAAACCACACTCCACCTCTTGTTCTACAATCACACACTGCCTGCTGTAAAGTTGCACTCATTGTGTTGCACAATCACACTCACTTGTTTCGTGTCACCCAAATATTAAGGGCATAATGTTCCTGTACAGCTGTATTTGTTGCCAAAGATGCTGCATTCCAGAATAAAAATGACTGCTATTTCAATGTATTCTTACAGTCAAAAAAACAAAAAACAATTTTACGGACCCCCACGCTTTACGACTACGCCATATTGGAAATAATTAAGGTCCGCAATAGCATATACAATATCACGGACCTTGACCATTTCAAACGTCGACAAGTCTTTATGTTTCACAAAGCAGGAAATCGCCCCAATGATCTACGACTTACACCATATTAGAAATGATTGAGGTCCGCAATATACGAAAACAATGTCACGGACCTTGACCATTTCAAACGTCGACAACCTTTGTGTTTCTTAAAAGAATGTTCCTAAGTAACAGATGATATTCATGAACAATCCTCCTCGGCAATCCCTGCCGGGTCCTCCTCCTCCTCCTCCTCCTCAACATCAATAGGTGGGTACTCAGCAAATGGGTTGGGGCAGTTCCTCTTGTCATGGTGCCCCATCCTCTTGCAGTTCTTACACAGCCGTTTAGGCTTGACGGCAATTGCAGCAGCCTTCGCCTTAGAAGAAAGCATCCGCTTCCCACTGCCCTTGTTCTTGGCTTTCTTCGGGGGCAATATGGTTATTTCAATTGAGCTCGTACAGCCGAGGATCTCCTCTAATTCTTGCGTCTTGCTACAAGGGCCAGCAGAGGCAATATCGGACCTGAAGTCGTGAATGACGTCAGCTAGATTACTAACGTCTTCCTTACCCATTTTGCTGACATGACTGACGGTCTCATAGAACTCCGAAAACAGCCTCGTGACTGTAACAGCCTTCTCATCGCGTAGGCGACTCTCTGACAGGGGACACGCATTAACATTACGTAGAGCATCCTTTGTCCATCTACATGCCACGTACCGTTCCGGGATCGTCTCCCGTCCTTTCGAAGAGTATATCCAAATGACGTGCCTGCAAAGAATTCCATACCGACCGAACTTCCTGCAAGTACAGCTGACCTCACAGGTACCTGTGAGTGCATGAAAAAACACATAAAGAGTGCGACTGTTGACCGTACAGACGGTGGCTACGCAACGTACGGGATGAGACTTCGTAAAGGTATGATCACAACCTTGACAGGATACAGTCACACCCATTATGCTGTATAGTCACAGTCCTTACGACGCAGAATCAAACGAATTGCGTTGTACAATCACACGCACCGCGTTCCAGAGTCGCACCCTTTATTGTGTACAGTCACATTCAATGAATTATGGAAAAAAAAACTCGTTACGTTTAGAATCACAACGTTTAGATCATATAGTCAGGCTATGTGACTATGGCTACACGACATGGACAGTGACTTTCTATGCCAGTACCTGGGTTGTATTCAACAATGTAGTTGCGGTCCCGGATGGAGTCCAATACTGTTGTCGCTTTGATCCCGTCCTTCTCCTGATACCCACGAACGCTGCACGTGTACAGCGAAAACTTAACCTCTTCCTGAAAATGTGCAAAGGCCACGTGCGTGTACACCCTTGCCGCGTGGCTCTCCATCGGATTCGTCGATCCAATTTTGGGGAATGACTGCCGGTTATCGTTGTCTAGCCTCTTCTGCATGTGCCTTTGTTGGTCCATCGCACTTTCGAAACGCATCCAGAACTGGACCAACGTACCATTGTTGTCTTCAAACTTTTTGAAGAAACTGTTCTCACTCTCTGATCTTTGCGTTGTCCTCATAATTCCGGACATCCTCACCTCCCTGCAATGCGCGGCGACCCATTTGCTCCTGTCTTCGAACGTATTTTCGAACCATTCGATCCCAACAGCATCATGGTCGATCATAATCCGCCCCCACCTGTCGTCGAACTCCGACGCCTCGATGTCATCATCCCATATAATTGCATTGAAGGCTTTTACAAAGTCCGAGGCCTCCTCTCTTGATCTGCCGTACTTTGTTGGAACCTTGTTCATGATGTGCCACGTGCAGCATCGTTGGTGCGCTGCTTTGAATATTTCGGGGACGGCTTTTAAAATTCCGGGATCCTGATCTGTAATGATATAACACGGTTCCTTCCCGCCCATGGCTTCCAGAAACCGGGAGAGGACCCATATAAATAACTCGTAGTCCTCCTTAAATAGCAACGCCCCACAGAATGTGACAGACCATTTGTGGTTGTCCATGCCAGTGAACGGTGTGAACACCATGGAATACACGTTGGTTCCGTACGTTGGGTCGAACGAAACCGCATCCCCGAATGCCGCGTAATTCCTTCGAGCTGCACCATCCGCCCAAATGACCTTGCGTAAGCTTCCGTCCGTATCCACATCGTAGTCAAAGTAGAAATCCTCCTGACTGTCCCTCAAACTCTTGAACTGGTCTATGAACAACTGACCATCCTGCTCGTGGACGAAGCACTTGACGTCCCTCCCCCAGTTCTTGAAATCAACCAACGATGCTTCGATGTTCTGATATCCGCCCGACAACTCCTTGCACATCCTGTATGTTCGAGTCGCCCCGATCTTCAGCTGCACACACAAAAATGCAACTGCATTGGTCTCGCACAGTTGGCAGTCAACCATACACTAACAACATTGTTGACAGACATTACGCACCCTCGAGTTGCAGACGATCATCTCCTTGTGATATCTTGATAGATATCAAGATGACTTTTGAAACTCTCTGTCCTTGACCATCACAAGATCGTGGTTGTGTTCCTCGATGAACTCTTCAATATAAAACCCCCCGATCATTGCACAGAGCCTAATTCTTGCTCCACATTGCGTCCTCGTCGCCTTCGTAATCCTTTTGGGTTTGTACGATCCCACATACTCTTGCCCCTCCTTCTCTCCCGTGCTCGACAGCTTCACCATTCTCTGGCTGGCTGTTTTGCCCTCCTTGTTACAAGCCAACAATTTCTTCTTGATCGAACCATCAAATGATCTAGTTGTCGTGTACCTCTTTGCCTCGAAA
This sequence comes from Agrostemma githago, assembly GCA_958450325.1. Taxonomy (NCBI): domain Eukaryota; kingdom Viridiplantae; phylum Streptophyta; class Magnoliopsida; order Caryophyllales; family Caryophyllaceae; genus Agrostemma; species Agrostemma githago. Next base: position 62,635,272 of record OY288240.1, read on the forward strand.
CCAAAATAAAATGTGTAAGCTTGATAAAACTTGAATGCTCCATCGATGTCCACGAACTTCTGCCCTACGTAAGGGACAATCACTGTGTCTTCAGCTGGCATTTCGGTTGGAACAAAAACAAATTATCAAAGGTTGGAACAAAAAACCCTTATATTATACAATAAAAAAGAGACCCTAAATTACACACTATCAATCTTGCAACGCACGCATTCATCTCTGACCTTATTGAAGTGTGACTTTTCTCAACAACGACTGTGACTTTGCTCGTATAACAGCATGATTGTTAGAGCTTAACACCCGCACCGCATAACAAAAGCAAGTACAACTACAACCCAAGATGCAATACCAACAATAATAAATATATATATATATTCTCAACAACAACAAAAACACCAACAATAATAAATATAACAATGATAAGGAAACAAACATATATATTTTGAATAGTAAATCAACTTCAACGTAATACAACTACGCCTACAGCTAAAACTACAACTACATGCAACCAATAAAATAATAATTTGCCTTGATTAATATCCACAACACATAAGAACTACAAGTACAACTACAAACCAATATGCAATACTCAACAACAACAACAAAAAAATACAATGATAAATATAACAATGATAAAGAAACCAACATAAATATTTGGAATAATAAAGAACCTTCAACATAATACAACGTAATACAGCAGAACAACTACAACAACAGTGAACGTGTGACTGTCTATCATATTGAGTATGACTGTCACGTTATAACGGTTTGACTCTGCAAAAATATCAAACCAAACAAAACAATGTTCGACTGCACATTTTCGTGACTCTTCTCATTTAACAAACCAAATATATATGTATATATCCATCTTACCTCCTACATGTTGCCCAAAAATTTTCAACTGCACATTTTCAAGCATATGATCATCGCGTGGTTCTTCGAGGAACAACATCATTAGAGCATAAAGACGTACAGCAATTTACGAATTAGGGTTTAGTTATTCTGAATAATGGTATAGATAGAGGGATGCTTTTTTATTTGGGATAAATTTTGAATTTTAGTGAGAGCTTGGTGAGAGATTTTGGGTGATTTTCAAATTTTGGTGAAAGAGTGAATTTTGTTGATGGAAAGGGTGATAGATTTGGGATAGGAATGATGATTGCATGCTGTACTTTTGCCCTGTTGCTGTCTGCTGCTTGTCATTCACGGACATATTCTCCCTTTTTTCTTTTTCTTTTTTATTAATCTTAGCCATCCATCCAAACCAAATCAAGGGCCAAAAACACAACTTCCCAACTTCCCACTTTTCACCAAACTCCCTTGATCCCTTTTCTATATATATATATATATATATATATATATATATATATATATATATATAATTAAATAAAAACCGTTTTCGGATTGAACGCGTTTAACTACGACTACCGCTCCAAGTCCGTTTAATCCCTTTACAAGTCGCGACAGTGGTGGCGCCCTTTCGAGGAGCACCGCCCTAAGCACTTAAGGGTGTAACGTGATCGTGGTAGTACGTAGTTGAACGCGTCCGATACCATTTTCAAGATTGGTACGAAACCCGTTGACGCTAAACCGAGCATCACATAATCCGTAAGGATTATTATAGATGTCGTAACGCGGAGGGAATTAATTTCGTCCTAATCCGATTCAAAACGATTTTATCACACTTTTTTCTAACATCCCGATGTCGGTCTCGTAATCATAAAAAATGTTACGGGTACCGAAAACCGAGCCGAATATAAATTATGCCATATTTATATTCGACTCGGTTGACAATCGATTTTAAACAAATCATAAATCTTGAAATTGCCGCCATTTCGAAATCGAGCAGCAGCTTGAAGAGGGGGAACTCGACCGAGTGCCATAGGCCACTCGATCGAGTAGCACCCCAAAAACGAGGCAGAAGGCCCGTGACAAGGTCACTCGATCGAGTCCAGACCATGACTCGATCGAGTGGTCCCTTTTTGTACTAGGACGTGAGCTCCAAAGCGTCATATAGCCTCGTCAAATATTTTACGATTTCGGTCGACACGTGTAAAGTCAATCACGTGCCTACATTTTCAAAAACCATGCATCACATTATATTCTAGTCACCTTTACGACTTTGACTAATATCTTACACGTCTAATTTTGTGTCGACGACTCCTTAGTCGTATCCGACGCATGACTAGTCTAGACACCAATCTTTCAATATGATAAGTCGGGACAAGGCATCGAGACCCGGGATCGAGCTATCACCACGCTTCGGTCCCATACGTGAGCGCGTATTAAAGTCTCCGTCCTTCGTTTAATGCACAACATAATGTGTATTTAATCGAAGTTCGTCCATTTATTCTAATTACGGTTTAGCTTACATTTTCTATTTACGGGTCGATTTATAGTTAATGTTTACCGTTTTCTAATCCGATTGTTATTTTATCGCTCGTTGTATTGTAAATTCCGGGTTGTGTTCCGCCCGTGTAATTTTTAATTTATTTGCAAGTTTTCTATTTTCCGATGTTTGCCATTTATTGCCTTAAATGAACATCGCATGCTGAACAACTCCGACGATAATTTAGATGCATTAAATGACGTAGTTCACACGTAATTCACATGCTTAGTCAAAATGTCGTTTGCATAACATTCCGTCGTCAAACTAACGCGCGTACACAAAAATTGAACGGTATCTTCGTAGAGGCCGCTAAGAGCGGGCGGGGTTGGGTGTCCTTCATGGGCTTCCCAACACGTACCCTCACCCTTTACTCAGAACCATGGTTTTCGGATGTCCGAAACTGTTGACACACGAGAGTCATTCGATGCACGATATCCGATAACTCGGCGTCGGTATCGTAATGCAAAGGGACGAACTCATAAGCTCTAGCACTAAAAGTTGGCCGTGCTTTGTGCACGAAACGCCTAAGTGTAGAGTGAGTTCGAACGGGTCCGAATTCCCATAAAATCCGGTGGCGACTCCAACTTTGATTTAAATTTCAACCCGAGAACAATCTTACCACGAGATTCATTCGCCTACCCAAACCCGCGCGTGGCCGCGTCGTGATGGACCTACGTCATGTCCACACCAACTTCTAAGAAAATGATTATTTCTTGGTTGTAATTTCAAGAATGAGTCACTAAAATATCATCCGATTTTCCATTTCACCACAAAAAATCCTCAAAAATTAACCCGAAAGTTATCCAAAGTTGTGAGATAAAAATACCAACTGCAAAAAAAAATTGATACCTGGAAAATGGTTAAGATAAGTCACAAAAATGGGTAACAGATGAGCTCAGTATTTGTAGCTCGACAAAGAGAGAAATAGTCAAGACACAACCGAACCGACCTACGGCTCGGTCGAGATACAACCGAGCCGACTTACGGCTCAGTTGATAAGCAACCCAGCCGACCTATGGCTCGGTCAAGACACAACCTAGTCGACCCATGGCTGAGCCGAGATGCAACCGAGCTGACTTACGGCTCGGTCGAGATGCAACTCAGCCGACCCCCGGCTGAGCCGAGATGCAACCGAGCTGACTTACGGCTCGGTCGAGATACAGCTCAGCCGACCCACGGCTGAGCCGAGATGCAACCCAGCCGACCTACGGCTCGATCGAGATGCAACCGAGCCGACTTACAGCTCGGTCGAGATGCAACCGAGCCGACTTACAACTCGGTCGAGATACAGCTTAGCCGACTTACGGCTCGGTCGAGATACAGCTTAGCCGACTTACGGCTTGGTCGAGACGCAGCTCAGCCGACCCATAGCTGAGTCGAGACGCAACCGAGCCGACTTACGGCTTGGTCGAGATGCATCTTAGCCGACCCATGGCTGAGTCGATATACAACCGAGCCGACCTATGGCTCGGTCAATATACAGCTCAACTGACCTATGGCTCGGCCGAGATTCAGTTGAGCCGACCTACGACTCGATCGAGATACAGCTTAGCCGAACAACGACGCAGTCGAGTTACAACACAGTTGACCTACGTTGCAAATGTAGACACGGCTCGGCCAGGTTATGGTCAGCTGAATTATGGCTCAACCTCGACGCCTACCGAGACCCCTTAGGTCCGCCAACCACCATGTGGATTCTACGAAGAAAAGATTGATAATTACTCATCATCTATTCATTACTCTCACAGTTAATAGGCAATGGGCAATAAGGGAGAGCCCCGCTGTTGCAAAACCTTGATAAAATGGACCCCCAAAAACATAAGTCCCTCTGCTTAGCTCCAGGCAAGCAGAGGGCAGGCCTCCTAACTTCGACCAGAAGTCAGGGACAGGCCGGGCGGCAAAGCCGAACTAACAAGGCATGAGGCACACTCAGCTTTATATAAAAAATATAAGTCCCTCTGCCTACCTTTAGAAAGGCAGGGGCAAGCCCCCAGACTTCGACCAGAAGCCAGGAACAGGCCGGGCGGCAAAGCCGAACCAACAAGGCTTGAGGCATACTCAGCCTTGTATAGTCGTTCTGCCTACCTCCAGGCATGCAGGGGGCAGGTCCCCTAACTTCGACCAAAAGCCAGGGACAGGCCGGACGGCAAAGCCGAACCAACAAGGCCTGAGGCACACTCAACCCTGTATAAAAAACATAAAGTCCCTTTACCTACCTCCAGACAGGCAAGGGCAGACCCCCTGACTTCGACTAGAGGCCAGGGACAGGTCAGGCGGCAAAGCCGAACCAATAAGGCCTGAGGCACACACAGCCTTGTATAAAAAACATAAGTTCCCCTGCCTACCTCCAGGCAGGCAAGGGCAAGCCCCCTGACTTCAACCAAAAGCCAGGGACAAACTTGACGGCAAAGTCGAACCAACAAGGCCTAAGGCACACTCAGCCCTGTATAAAAACATAAGTCCCTCTACCTACCTCCAGGCAAGCAAGGGTAGGTCCCCTGACTTCGACCAGAAGCCAAGGACAGGTTGGGCGGCAAAGTCGAGCCAACAAGGCCTGAGGTACACTCAGCCTTGTATAAATAAAACATAAGTCCCTCTGCCTACCTCCGGACAGGCAAGGGGCAAGCCCCCTAACTTCGACTAGAAGCCAGGGAGAGGTCGGGCGGCAAAGCCTAACCAACAAGGCTTAAGGCACACTCAGCCTTCTGTGTGCGTCAAGCAAGCAGGGGGCATGGCTGCCAAACTTCGGCTAGGTCCAATAATCGGTCGAGGTAGGTCATCTGATTAACAAGGCCTAATGAATACTTGGCCTTGTATATAAAAACATAATTCCTTATGTCCGCCTCCGAGCAAGCAAGGGGCACGGTCTCTGAATCCTAGACCAAGTCCATAGACTACCTTGGTAGGCCTCTAACACCCTGACACATCAGAATGTATTACACCGGTACAAAAGCGTCGATCACGGGGGTTAGTGATTACCTGGCCATGTACAAAATGATAAACCCCATGTACACCTCCGAATACACAAGGGGGAAGACGTCTGACACCCTAGCAGAATCCAGATGACGCCAGGACAGACTCGCCAACAAGGCCTAGTGAATATCTGACTTTGTATAAAAAAAACCAAGTCTGTCATTCAGTTTGTCGGTCCAACCGTGTTTGGCACCGAAACCGCATACTCAGTATCTGACTCCGCAGATGGCAAATTTATGGGGGATAAATTCCCCGGACGTATGGGCCTGACTCTCGGGACTGAGAAGGCCCAACTGGGTCCTAGCCGACCCTAAAGGTCGAATCCCCTATCAAACGACCCCCTTACGGGTAGTCATTAACTGACCTAGAGAGACTTCTTTCATGGGTGATATCACCCTAGTAATGTCACTACATCCCTTTCCCCCTATAAATACCCCACTTAGGGTGAGGGGGGAAGGGGGCAATTCATTCACACATAATCATCCTTATTCTCTCTTTATCTCTCTTATCTCCCTAAATATCTATATTCAGTCATACATTTTACTGACTTGGGCGTCAGAGGCTCCGTCCCGGGGGTTCCCTTTGGGCCCGGAGTTCACCTTACAGGATCACTATCGACACGCATCCGGAGCCGAGGGGAGCCGCGAAGCCCAAGGTCGGGGACCCATTTTTATCCCCAAACATCTAATAAACATCATAATGGTAGAAAGAAATCCACCACCACAACCAATCCACAACATCATGATCCAACTAACATAAAAACAATCAGACATCGATCATAACATAATTATGACAACCAAAACAAGTCAAATTAAAACCAAAGACCACATGCAATTGAGTTCCAACCCATCTACGTCTTTAAAGAAGGAAAACACACCACAAGACCATCCCAAAGACACGATGATTACCAGATGCCAAAGGGACAAGAAACAGACCCACACCAAAACAGCGGAGATCAACCAACAGTCCGTCCAACACCAACCAACGAAAAACCAACACTCGAACCCATAAAAGATCGAGGACCACCACCCTAAAAACAGACACCAACCAGAAATTGAAAATAAGGTCGTCAAACATCAGGCTAAGGTGGGGGAGGGGGCGAGGGGAGAGGGGAACACATAGTCCGAACATGCAAAACGACACAGAGACGAAAAACCAAGAAAAAACACAAGAAAGACCCATAAATCAACATACCAGAGAGTGGGGGAGGGGGGAGGGGGCGAGGGGGAGAGGAAACACTCTCTAATAATCGATCGAAAGGACAAGGATTGATCAGACGTCGACGGACAAGGTTAGACCCGACATGCAAGGCAACGACCCATGAAGAGGACCAAAGCAAAAAGAAATCAAACGCAACAAAGTTCCTGGGAAAGGGTAAGCCAACAAACCAAAACATCCGCCGGAGAGAAGACAAGAACGGGATGACGAACTCAAAAAAACAAATGAAAATCGGCAGAAAAAAGACCCAAAAAAGGTAAATCAAAGCTAGAAGAATGATCGAGTGACCGGAGATGGAGCTAAACAAAGCCCCATCTCCGGTTGATTGATAGTTAGGAGGAAGGATGGGTGGTGGCGGCTATGGTGGTGGCAATAAGGGTTAGCTTTTTTGGGGTTTTGTTTTAGTAAGAGGGGAGGGAGTTTTTATGAGAGAGCAGCAGTATTCCTAGATCCCTCTCTTTAAATCTCTTGCTTCAAGTTGAAGGGGCATTTTCTACATCACCTATCTAAGTTTCATGGGTTGCCAGATGAAGATCTGAATACCACCAACTCGTCTTAGAATATCGGTGCTTTTATCTTACTCCGTATGATTATAGTCTTAGCAGTTGTTTGTTCCTTCGTTTGTATGTATAATAAAATAATGTACTCCATAGTTCTTAATCTTTTTTTTCCTTAATCTTGCTTATAATGTAAGTTCGGTAAAAAAACAAAAAATAAAGAAAGATATTATTCAGTCATTAGTCCTCATAAAATCAGACTATACTGTAATTCACAAGGGTATATTTTAATTTCGTACTTATTAAATCCGTTTAAATTTTTGAATTTGTTTTTTCAAAATTTAACCATGATTTAGAGCTTGTCGAAACTATTATCCACGCAAATTTATCACTCACACAAACTTAACATCAGATAGAGTCTGATTTCAGGGTTATCTGTTACTTTCATTTCGGGTTCGCAATTTGGGTTTTATCTTGCCAGTAATCTTCAGTCCCCAGGTCAGGTCGGTTAGTTCTTAATTAGAGGTGATCATGGGCCAGGTTGGGTCGGATTTGGGCCAGGCTTTGGCATAAATTTACAGCCTACCTTGCGGGTCGGGTCGGATCGGGCCCACCAAACGGGTCGATTTGTAAGGCCCAAACCCGACCCGTTCGGGCTTTTTCGGGCTTTCTGGGCCCGTTCGGATCACAACGATTGTTCGGGATTAAGTTAATATTTTTTTTACGTCACCTTAAAAAGTTATTTATTAGCACAAATTAACCTGCATTTAATCAAATTGTTTGCCCGCAGTCGACCCGACTAATAAACAAACCCTTTTTTACTAAAATTTACTTGAAATTAATCGGACGACTAGAGTACATAATGATATATCAATACTCCGTATTAAGAAATATGAACAAAATATCTCGAGTCCCCGATTAGACATTTCACACATAGTTTTGGTGTTGAACAATTTTTCGTATTATTATATTCACACTAACATATCACAGTACAAATATATATATATATATATATATATATATATATATATATATATATATATAGACACACACACGATATTAGTGTTCGTGTATAATAACTATGAACACATAAAAAAACATAAACTTTCATACAAAAACTGCACGACTTTTTTTTTAAAAGAAAAATTGGGATAAAGAACACATGATTTTCCACATAAAAGAAGTTTAAAAGTATAAAAACATAAATTATGTTTTATTTTATTTTTTTTTAAAGTCGGGCCAGGCCGAGCCAAAATTCGAGCTTTAAGGTCGGCCCATATCCGGCCCAAAATTTATATCGGGCTAAGATCGGATCGGGCTTCGGACTTTTTTGGGCCAACACGATAGCCCAAGCCCTTGAAAAAATCGGGCCGAGCCTAGTTGGGTCATCGGGCCTAGGCCATTTGATTAGATCTATTCTTAACATGGGTTCTATCAGTTCATACATATAGGTAGACCTAACAAAACTAACCTGCCCTAAATGACCTGACCCAAATAAGTCAAACCCAAACGCAACGAAACCCAACACCGAACAAAAGACCTGAATTTGACCCGCTACTCGAATGGGCCCAACTTGACCTGAAACTGACACGAACATTATTATAGAAAAACGAGTCTATATACCTAAAAAGGTTAGAAAATAACAAGCCCGAAAATGACCCAACCCAACCCAAAGTCAACCAAATTTTAATAACCCAAAAGTGGTCCAGCTCAAAGCTGACTCAACCCAAACCCGACCCATTGACCCGTTCGGCAAGGTCTACATATAGGTTAGGTTAGGCTTCATGTCGGGTCAGTTCATCAAATTTAGGGTTACATCGCCAGTTTATCTGGTCTTTAGAGAAATCTGGTTCAAGGTATAAACCAACTTTGCCTAATGCCACAGTGCTGACAGTTCTAGCACAGACGCAACATCTAAAAACTGCAGTATCTAAGAACCCGAGTGTTTATTACAGAAAGATGAGAACAAAGACACCGAAAAGTAAACTCCAAATTCCAATCGACCAACCATTTCAAGTAATAATACTTCATCAATTAACATACTTACTAGACATGTTCACATGTACTTCATACTAACATACGGAGTACTATCAACCTACTAATCCAGCACTAACATACTCGTTCTCAGTAGCGCTCCTTGGAAATTGAGCGGCTCCTATCAGATCTTGCCTGCATTACACCAATCAAATTCGTTAAGCAAGGTTTGTTCACAAGTAATCAAATAATTAAGAAACTTGTTCCAAGTTGTTTACATACCGCTGGTGAACGAGAGCAGCTGCTCCTGCTCATACTGCGCTTCACAGGAGATCGGGACCGGGATAGGGACCTTGACAGAGATCTGATAAGCAGGTGTCAAAGAAAAAACAAAGAATACGGTCAGTGACAGGTTGATGCCATGAACTAACTTACACATCATGTCAAAAATATCGGCCAGACACACTCAAACCGCCTAAAAATGAATTTGAGCAAGGATTGATGTGCCAAGAGATCAAGCCCCTTGTGGCCATGTCCAATCCCCACACCGCTGCCAAGTGCTGGAGCTATGAAACAAAGAGAAGCTACACAAACATGTTAAAAGTTCAAACCAACCACTGGATATGGGGTAGCAACCAATGAGTGTCTAAATCAATAAATCATGCCTAAAAACAGTTTGACATTAAAAGGAAGTACCATCAAACATCACGCAACGACATTCCTTCATGCCTCAAAAGGCATTTGTCACAGGCGCCTAATGGATAGTTGGATGAATACAACCTTATCCATGTAATAAGTTCAGTTTGTGTACTAATTAATCACAATGTTAGAAGCTCAAACAGTTGAAGTGAACCATTCTGTGTTACACCAATAAACTCCATAGACTTCTAAAAGCAACGCCGAGAAACAATCAGATCAGGACTGGTGCTATTGATTTGTGTACTAATTAATCACAATGTTAGAAGCTCAAACAGCTGAAGTGAACCATTCTGTGTTACACCAATGGACTCCATAGAATTCTAAAAGCAACGCCAAGAACCAGTCAGATCCGGACTGGTGCTATTGATTTCAAAGCAACAGCGAGTCTCTGACTCTTGTCCAAAGGAAGTTGTAGCATATGATATTATTATTTTTAGAGCACTTTCTGCGTTTCTTTATATTATCAGATCTGACGTGGTGCTATTGATCTCAAAAGCAACAACTGGGAGACATTGATTCTTGTGTCAAGGACATTGTATTATGATTACTGTTTTAGAGCATTTTCTGCGTTCCTTTACATTATCATTATTAGCACTTTATTATTACTATCATTGAAATTCATAAATAAGCAGGTTCAAAAGATAGAACACTATTGTCTGATTAGTTTAAATATGACAAGAATAATGCGGATATTGTCACCAATATGATAGCATGCAGATAACATTTATCACCCACCAACACCCAATTCCTAATGTAAGTAGTAACACTATGAGATTTATTATAACAACTCTAGCTCTTTCATATCTAAAGAAACTCAAGTAGGAAGTAGATACTTTGACAATCACGTCTCACTTTGGTTCAGGGAAGGGGGCATTAACATTAGATAAAAGCAGGCAACTACAAATCAGCAAAGCTTAACAAAACTGATCTATCCATACTTCAAATCTCTTTCAACATCCATAACTACAGAGTAGGCCCATTATATTATATGCAATGGCAGACAATGTCAAAATTATCCTTCATTCCTTCCCTTACCGACATGATTATACTTCATGCCCATCAATTGGATATCTACCCAAATTACTTCAAATAAATACTCCGGTAGTACTCTAAACTAAAGTGACGGTTTTATAATTTATAGCCTTGTTTAACAGAGCTCAACGGTAAAAATTATCGCTAATACTGCCCTCTGGCAAGAGTCACCACAGTGAATTAAACATCCTTGAATTAGCTCACTCCAGGTATAATAAGTATAAACATAAATCTTGAAAACAAAAATAAAAGCCAAAATACTGCCCCAGCAAAACCTATGTGTACAACCTATCAGCACTGCAGGCACATGTATGCATATCAGATTAAACCTAAATACACAGTACTAAGATATACTAGTAAAATATATCCATGTATAGAGATACTCCACCCACATCCTATTGTTCCTACCCTTTCAATAAAGGGGAGGAACAATAGGATGTGGAGGGAGTAATGTAAATACGTTATATACTCCATATGATTTAGGCAGAACAGCTATCTTCATATGAACATTTGTCAAAGTTCCAAGTATTGTATCTTAAATAATAATGCCCATCGGGGGATCGATTTAGAATATAGGGCACACTGAAATTTTGGGCTGCACACGTTACCAAAAAGCAAGGCATACCTTGATAAAGAGTGAGAATGAGATCTTGAGGGGGATACTGAGGGAGATCTGGAATAAGAGCGGTGTGAACGTCTCTTGGGAGATATGCTACATAACAAAAAAAACCCGGCAATTATTAGTCCAACGATTACAAGTATAAGAACCCTACAATCCAGTACATGACTGAATTCAAAATAACTAGCAGCACCTATAACTACGACTACGGCTGTAGCTTCGTTCACGGCTATAACTTCTACTTCTTGACCTATAGCCTGGACTGGCATTGTACTCCTTCACCTGCAGACACACACGAAATTAGAAACCTGGAAAAGCAATTACGACGACTCAATTTGTCATTTAAAGATTTAAACAACTAATTCTATCTGAAAGATACCCGTATATAAGCCCGGGAGAATGCATTCCTAAACTCTGTATCATCTAGTTTCCTGACCTGCATCATAGAAAAAGAAGGCATGACCCAGAAGGAACAAAAATGCAGGAAAAAAAAGGATACACGTAGTAATTTGTTCATGTTACGCAATGTTAGAACTTAGAAGCACTTACAGCTCGCTTCATATCATCATAATTGGCATAGTCCACAACTCCAATCATGCCTGCCATATGAAATACTTCGTATCAAAGCACAGTCTACAAACTAAAGAACACATGAGCATGATGTGCAAATTTAATAGAAAAGAGATAAAATTTGACCACACAGAACTTGATAATTTTGCAATATGCAATGCAGTAATCCCCTTAACTTTTGATTGTAGTAATTTGGCCCCTTAACTTTGTTCAAAAATGAAATCAACCCAAATTTTGTTCAAACATGTTTATTACAAATAATATAAAATTAGATCTTTTAAAAAGTTGATACATTTTTGAACATGAGTTTCAGAGTATGTTTTACCATTTCAATATATAATCAATGTCCATGTTCGATACATCTTTAAAAGAATCCATTTTTTATGCAACTCATGCAAGTAAAATATCTTTAAAATATACTCCCTTCGTTTCATAACCACTTTCCAAAATACCAAAAATGTACACCTTAAGGAGTATAAATACAAGGAATGAGGACCATGTATAATGATAAGTGGGTAGTAATTGTGTTGGTGAACTGGTGAAACAAAATGTAAGTGGGGTCTTGGAAGGTAATTTAGATACAGCCAAATAGTGAAAAGTGGAAGGTAATTTTGAGATAGAGAGAGTACACAACATTTGTATTAAAACATTGGAATATGAGGTACAGTAACTTTTTTCATGTGCTAATAAATTATTGAATTAAATATAAGGAATAATCTACATGGTACCCCTATATTTTTTCATATTCTATATTGTACCACTCATTTTTGGCAAAATATCTTTGACTTACGATAACTCTTACTCCCTCCTAGTTTTTTTTATTTACCCTCTTTCCTTTTTGGCACTAGTTCAACAATCTTCCCTCTTTCCATTTTTGGGTTGTACTTTAATCAATTTTTTATTCTTACTTCAATTCTTTATTATTTCCTTTACTCACAAACCCCACCATATTTCTACTTTATACCCCACATTTTTTTACTTTAATCAATTCTTTAATACTTTCTTAATTTTTGTGCCCAAAAAAAAAGGGAAGAATTAAAAAATTAGGAGGGAGTGGCTATGAATTCTGAAAGAGATGATTTTAATTTCAAACCGAAGAAAATCATCACTTTACTCTGAACAAAGAGTTATGGTTGGCCAAAGGTTATTCGGTTAAAAACATTTGACTGGCCATTAAGTCTTAGTACAAGTTTCGAAAAAAAAATTGAAGATCTAGAAACAATGAGTTCAAGCAAAATGTCATCATTTTCAGAACCCGTGTCCATAAGTTATCAAAAGTTAAAGTTATTTTGAGTAAAACAAGGGGTATGCTATAGAAAATGAAAAAAAATATAGGGGTACCAGGTAGAATATCCCTAAATATAAAATGGATTTTATGAATTAATTTTGGTTAAACCTTTTACTTTTAACTAAAGTCAAGGGGCATAATTGCTGCATTTAAAACTTAAAGGGGGCTAATCTCACCATTGGTCCATGTTAAGGGGTTTAATCACTACTTTTGTGATACACATTGTCACTAGTCACAATAACAAAAAAAAACCCAAATAATTCTTATCAAGAGAACCATACACTAGGAGTAGGACCTTCCGATAAAACAGTACCCTAAACTAGGGATACTTGGAAGGGAAAGTTCCATGCATAATTTGGTCAGCACTAACTTACCACCATATCTGCGATCCTTGTACACATCTGAAAAGCAGACTTCACCAGCTCGCCGCATGTGATCCTACATATAATGTATGGGAAGAGAACAGAAACAGCTTAGCAATACAGTGGGAACTCAAGGAGAACAACTAATTGGCAAAGTGCAAAATTTCAAGGTTCAAGTCGCCCTTTCTCCTTATCGAAAGAGCTTTACACTAACCTTCAGATCTTGCCATGAAGCAGAAGAAGGTAGTCCAGTTACCATAACTGCAGAAATCACCAAAATAAGTATATGAATGAACTTGAATATAGAAATGCAAAGGGGCCATTAAATATAAGGAATACCTCTGTAGTCAGTGTGCTTCGGTGCTCCACCTCTATAGCTGCTGCCACCATAACTGCTGTAAGTGTCTGATGAAGAGCGACCACCATGCGCAAATTCAACCTGAAATTATACAAAAATATTCGTGAAGATGGTATCTTGTAATGTATACCAAATAGATTTGACGCATCAATCCCAATAATATATTTACCCGCAAACGATGCCCATCAAAGTCATAATTATTACGGCCATACACAGCATCTTCTGCATCCCGGTCATCTTCAAACTATGCCAAATAGATGTAAGAACTCATGAACCACAAGAAGTCAAAAAACCAAAGGGGAAAATAAAGATTTCAGCATTACACAGTTCCGCAAATCATGCTCATTGAATTGACAACCAAGCTCACCTCAACAAATGCATAGCCGGGTGGCCTTGGAGGAATCTTCAGATCTATTTCAATGATTGGACCATACTGCATGGCACCAAGTAATGCATGTTAAATCCAGTGAGCATTTATTACTTTGTTTGCAAGAAACCAAATAATTTCTAATGTAGTCTACACACTCTACAGAAAGAATTATATTAGTAATGTAAGCTTCGCCATTGAAAGTTTGAAACAATCAATACAAATAGGAGAATCAAATATAGAGAAAATTTATAATAATGAACAGACTATTTGGTCAAAGCAAAAGTTTTAGAAAGTAAAGAACAGTAGAAGACACATTAACTTCACAATGGTCTTTTTTATTCTTGTAAATAAATGAGCATATTAACAGAGAGGTACTATATTTGAAACATTTTCCATGGACATAATATAAATATACTAGCACGTCTGCCACTCCAACCACGGGTCTCCTTCCAATAATTGAAAAAATGAACAAACCTTGTAAAAGAGATCTTCCACTTCTCTTTCACGGATATCACCTGGGAGGTTCCCAACATAGATGGTGTGGGACAAGCGCCTAGGCATCTTATCTCAAACTCTCAAGGTTGCAGAATCTACAGCCGATTAAAAAGAAAAACATTAGAAAATACACCCACTATGGATTTAATTTTTACACCCTCTTATGTAGTCTCATTCAGAAACACAAACAATGGCTCAATTACCAATGATAAAACACGGAAATGGCAATTAACTCAGAACACCAATTAGTAGTGGCAGGGTCTGTCAGCTTGTCGCCCTGAATGACAATTTTTGCCTAAAATATTTGATTTATTAAAGAAAAAGAAGCCGGTACTCGTAAACTCTACAGGCTCATCCCTACGAGAAGTGTAGGAGTAAAAATGTAAGATTCGAAGACGAATAATAATTCAATAGACGTCATTAGGGTAGATTTTACAACTCGCATCCAAATCTCCAACATTACTCAAATTTACAGATATACAAACAACAAAAGACATTTTGGCAGGAAATCATTGTTAGTTCAAAATTACCAGCATACGGAGTATGATACGAGTATAAGTATAACAAGAATAAAACAGAAACTCAGGAAAACAATACAGAATTCGGAACAGAACTCAGTTCTTCAATACAGAATTGAAGTACCACGACTTTTTGTATCCGGTAAAACCGTATCTATATGTTCGTCCCTTTTGTTTAATATATGTGAGGAGTAATAGATACGGAGGGAGTACTATATTTTGCAACTCAAAAATGGCAGCTGGTCCCAGAGAAAGTTAAAATCTTTGAGCCCGGTAGTAGTTCATAACTATCAAAAATTAATTTCTTTAATCAATAATAAAACAAATGATCGGGCAGAAAGCTGTTCATCTAACATGAAACACAAAATGACAACTGATTAACACGAAAAAAGATCGATAAAATCACAACTCGGTAGAACAATAAAAACAAAATCGCCGAGTAACGATCATCAAAACCCTAATCAAACGCATAAAACAAAATAAAAATCAAGAAACATACGAAATTCGATTGTTGGTAGATTGGATTAGGTATATCTAACGGAAATCAGATCGAATAAAAAAAATAGATTTCAAAAGAGCTACGAAAACTCACGGATGAAAGGTGTTGGGAAAATGGAAGTCTCTGGAAGGAGGTGTAGAGATAGAAAGATAGATAGAAAAAGAGAGTCGGGAAACGTGTTAAGGTGAAGAGCCTTTTATATATGGCCCATGGGCTATGGGTGGAGGATTGAACGTGGAATGCTGGTAGTGGATCATGTATTAGCATCACGTTATTAGGTCACTTTCTTTCCGGTTTACTTTCAGCTCGACGATAATATTTACGATAAGTTCCCTTTTAACGGATATATCCGTCACAATGACGATTCATGTAGATACATAATCACAAATTATAGGCATTATCTATGGGAAATAAAGATCATAATCATGATCGCATCCAATCATTACGTATACTCTGTATAACTTATCTTGTACTCGTATATCTTTATTTAAGTAAACTATATCATGTTGACTATGTACATCCTAGTACAAATGCTCATGTATAAATGGAACACTAATTATCCGTACAAATCATCAATTCTTCTTAGGGGCCGTTTGGTTCGCAAAAAAGTATGAGTGAATTTGATTTTTGATACTTGGTGTTTGGTTCATTTCTGGAATCAATTTCATTCTCTTACCTTGTATTTGGATAAAAAAAATAGTGGAATCAGGAATCAATTTTTATACGGCTTTATTCTTTTTGGGAACCTCTTACAACTTTATTAAAACAATTTACATATTAACTAAAAAATACAATAACAAATGTTACTATAAGTATTGGCAAAAATAAAATAGTAAAGTAAAATTCAAATTATAAAATTTCCAAAATAAAATAAAACATAATTCAAATAAAGCAACAAATTGTTATTCAAATCTAAGTGCACAAGAAAAGAAAGACTATAATCCTAATATTATAAATTAGCCATTACGGCTTAACATATCAAGTACCACTTCTTTCTTCCAATCATCATCGGGACTCGAAAAAAATATATTCATTTGACTTGTATTTGCTGAAAATAGACTTGCAGCTCGAATTGCCTCAGATTGAGTAATACCAGGTAAACTAGAAATTTTAGAGAGTAACTTTTTCTTTTGTTCCACAACTTCTATTTCACGTTCTTGAGTTGTGCTCATGGCACTCGCAATAGTTGCCAAATGATTACTCATGTCTTTCATAAATTCAGTGAATCTAGTTGTCATGTGATCTGAGGTTAAATCAACAAATTGTGAAGCTCTTCTTTTCTTACCACCCTTTGGAGTCTTTTCTTTCTTCTGTTTTTTTGGAGGGGGTTGAGGTTGAGCATCATCGGTTGCTTCCGAAAAATGTGACTGATATATAGAAACATTATCATCATCACTGTCATCGCCAAGGTTCACTGTTTCCTGCTCAAGATTGTTAATAGAGTCATCTGGCACTTCGGATGTAATACCATTAGCTCGATCAAGACCAAAAATTTCATCTAACTTGTCAAGATGAGGAAAAGAAGTCCTCCACAGTCCTCGAGCTTTAGGACGAGTCTAAAAAAAAGGTAATTAGTAACAATATGATAGTAGAAAGCTAACAAAATATATAATTTATATTATTAATTAAGATAAACGGATACCTTACAAAAGTCATCATAAGCTTGTTTCTCACATTGTATCATTTTAGTTTGATAATCCCATTGAAAGCCCGATGTTTTGTTCACCATTTCGGCTACAACTTGTAGACACCCACATTTTGACCGTCAGGTGTCTATAGTAGTTTTCGACAAACACCCGATGATGATCGGACGCAAACATGCTTTAACGTACTCGGAAATGGGCTCGAAATCATGGATATTTAGCTTGGGCTTTTTAAGGAGTACAAATCTCACAAAACCAACCTCAAATTCAGGCCCAGTGGGTCGTTTCGAGTCAAATAACACTAATTTGGGTCGAATCCGACACCAGGGGTAAAACCGTCTTTTAGCGACCGAGTCAAAACCCGGTCAAAGATTTTCCCGAGACACGTGAGTCAGCCGTGACACCTCACACGGCTGATTCTTACCCAAACTCTACAAAAAATCAGCTTCACAAAATAATAAACAATTTCGTTTAAAGTAGAATTCGATCTCAAGTAGGAATCCTATTCGAAGACCGATTCAAACACTCGACCGAGTGCAAATACTCGGCCAAGCAGCATACAACCAGCCGAGATACCTTTCTTCTTTGCCAAGAAAGCGGAATTCTCATGCTTCTCAAACTCCTACGTTTCCTATCCTAAGCGGTATTCAAACTCTTCTAAGCCAAGGTCGGGAACTCCCTATAAATAGCCCCTTGCATACAACACTTTCAATCATCAGAAAACATCCTATCATATAGACAGAATTCCTGAGAGAAGTCAGAAAATATCATAACACACACATAATTCCTTAGCATCGAGAAACCGATAGTACATCCAAACCCGAAGGAAACCGGTCCCGATACCCGACACCCTTCACCCGTCACCTTCACCGAGCCACCCTAACCCGACCGACATTGCCTCGACGCTCCCGTGCCTAGCCACATTCCAACGAGCCCCGATCCGAGTTAACAAAAGCATGTAGGTTGAGGGTGTACTAAACCCGATTTCTCCTTTCCTTTTCTTCTCTTTCTCGTCGTCCGTTTTCTTTTTACGGGTCAAGCGTCGTTTTTTTTATTTTTCTAATATCGATATTAACAAAAAAAAAACTATTTTCATAACAAACATTCTTAAAAAATATGATATCGATTTTCTATAATCGAATATTGTATCGAAGAGAATTATATTAAGATCTCGACGATGTTTAAAATCGTTACATCTTTTTTTTCAAATTCCTTTTTTTTCAAACAATTTTTACAAAACCTTTTTAAATTCATTCCGAATATTCGATATCGATTTCATAATCGAATGTCGGATACGATGAAAATCGAAAACGATGAAAATCGAAAACATGAATCGAATACAAATTAATTCATATTTTGTACGCGATTCATCAAATTTAGCAATTTCGAACAAAAAATAAAAACCGGACAGACCCGTACGCGAGTCGCGCCACGCCCAGGCGGCTCGCGCACGGGCCTGAAACCCGAGACCTTTTTTTAACTTTTTCGTTCGTTTTATTATTTATTCTACAAAGCGATTTCTAAAATTTACATCTTTTCTAAAACTATTCCAAGTATTTGATATTGATTTCGTAGTCAATTATCGAATATAACGAATATCGAAAATATTAATTCAAGTACGAATCATACAATATTTGTACGCGATTTAATAAAAGTATCGAATTTTCAAAAAACCGCCTTCGAAAACAGGCCGCCACGCGACCCGCCGGCGTCCCGGGCGAGCCGCGCGGCCGGCTGTCTCGGCGTGTCTTTCGTCCTTTTTTTATTATTTTTTCGAACTTCGTTTTTTATACAAAACAACGTTTTAACAATATTTTTCAGATTTCGATTAATATTTATTTTTCTCGATCTCGCATATTTATTTTTCGTTATATTGTTTTACTAATCGATACTAACTCGTTTGTTCATCTTGTAGCAAATCCATTCTTTTTTTTTATCATTTGTTTTATTATACTAAAACGAATCTCACATGCTAAAATTCAACTTTGACGTTAGATTTTTCATGCATTAAACGACTTAGCAACCCGTTCAATTCCTCACATGCTTAGGAAAACAATGTTTGCATATCATTCACCGTTCAACTAACGCGCGTATTAAAACATCATTCGATATCCTAGTAGAGGCCGCTAATGTGCGGGCGGGGTTGGGTGTTCTTAGTGAACTTCCCAACACGTACCCTCACCCCTTACTCAGAACCGTGGTTTCCGGATGTCCGAGACCATTGGCAACGAGAGTCATTCAATATACGATTAACCGCTCAAGTCGGCATCTGTATCGAACTGCAAAGGGACGAGCCCAATAAACTCTGACATCGGAAATGGGCCGTATTTTGTACACGACCCACTACGACATAGAGTGGGCTCGAACGGTTCCGAATAACCATAAAATTCGGTGGCGACTCCAACTTCGATTTAAATTTCAATTTGACCATCTCATATGGAGATTCATTCGCCTCCCCAAACCCGCGCGTGGCCGCGTCGGGGTGGACCTATGTCATATCCACAATTTGGCGACTCCGCTGGGGATTTACTGATGCGTTAATAACCTTCGGTATCCTTCAGGGTGAGACTCGAATAGAAATCGTTTGACTAGTACAATACGCGTTTTAGTTTTACGGTTCATGCATAACCCCATTTTTCCCGGGCCGGTACTGGTGACCGACGTCCCACTATACCATTGATATAGTCCAAATTGGTTATGTCAAAGGTGTCCATTAGCCGATTCGTATGGGTTTTACGGCATGTCCTAATCTCAACTCGAGTTAAGGAGTCCGTCCCGATTCTCGATAGGCTATGTACACTGGTATAGACCCTTATAGACTGACCGAGACTTAGCTTAAGAGCATACATGGTGTCATTATACTGTTTCCATGACTACGTGCTACTTGATCCACATCTTTTATTCAAAAACCGTCATTTTTCAAAAATTTGCATCCTTTTCAAAATATCCAATTTCAAAAACCCAGCCATATACCGAATTTAGGACTTATGATTTTACTCAAAATAGCCCTTTTTCTAGCCGGTATTATGCCCAATTTAAAACTCGAAACTATTTTCGAACTTGCAAAACCGTCGCCCGGTTCGATTTCCGTTTTTTTTTCTTTCGAAAAAAAAAAACGGGCCATCCCCCGAATTTCTCTTCGGGCTTTCAAAAATTCAAAATTTCTGACTTCTCAAAAAATTCAAGCCCGATGACATTTTCGCCAATTTTTAAAGTCGGGATCCAGTTTCGATTTTCAAATTTTCGGAAATTCATCTTCAATATTCAAAATTCCAAAATTCCAAAAATGCATTTTTTCGAAAATATTCAAATTTTAAAAAAATCGGAAAGCTGCCGAAATTTAGACTAAAGATTTGACTCAAAACAAGCTTATTTTCTAGCTGGCATGCTGCCCATTTCAAAATTCGAATTTCTGATCCACCATTCGATTTTCGAATTTTCAAAATTCAATTTCGATTTTCAAATTTTTCGAGATACCAATTTCGATTTTCAAAATTTTCGAGATACCAATTTCGATTTTCAAAATCTTCAAGATGCCATTTTCAATTTTCAAATCTTCGAGATGCCGTTTTCGATTTTCAAATCTTCGGGATCTCATCTTCAATTTTCAAATTGTCGGAAATTCTTTTCGACACTCAAATTTCAAAATTCCAAATATTCAACTTTTCAAAACCCCGGAATGCTACCGAAATTAAGATTTACGATTTGACTCAAAGTAGCCTATTTTTCGGTCGGTATTCTGCCTATTTCAAAACTCGATTTTTTTTTTCGAACTTTCAAAATTATGGCCCGATGCACTTTTCCGTTTTTTCGAAAAAATTGGGCCATCCACCGAGACTTCTCGGATTTTCCAAAAGAATCTCTTTTTCAAAACCTTCCTCTTCTTAGGGCTTCCCGTATTTAGCAGTGTCGGGTCGTGTCATAAGTCGTCAAAGTCTTTAGCGTCGAAACTCCGTCGATCTTATATCACGAGTTTCCTCTCTATCCCAGTCCGCCTTATTTTACTAAGGCAAGGCCCACCTACGTAGGACATACTCCTACAAAAGTTGGCCCAGTTACACAATCGAGTCTAAAGTCGAGGAACGTCCCACGTGAACCTCCTTTCAAATAGGACCCAGCCCACATAGCTGGATCCTAAAGGAGACCCACCTTTTACGAGTCACCCGTCTAGGTGTCTTTTCCGAGTCAACCTTTTACAAGAGGTTCACGGTCCTTACGTCTAAGGGTCACTCACTCGAGTCTTAACGAAGTCTTCAGTCCCAGTCGAGGGTTACCCTTCAGCAGAGCGATCAATCGCGGTTGCTCTAAGGATCATGTCTTGCACGTGTTGTCTCACGTATCCCACTTTCGAGTCACTTAGATGTCACACCATCTGAGTCTCTAGCCTAACTCAGGGGGCTGTCCTCCACCCGAACAGTCAACCACGGTTACCCTAGAGAGTACCCTACGTTCATCCTACACCAGTGTCCTTATGATGCCTTCTTCGAGTCGTACCCACGCTACGAATACTCAGGTCACCTAGGGTTAGGTCACCACGGTTGGTCCAAGCACACGGCACAGTCAAATACGGTCGCCCCATTTTCGGACTTATCCTTGTACAGCTCGAGTCTCGTGGTCGAGTCTAGGTCACAGTCGTTCCTTTGTCTGGATTAACGTTTAAGTAGCCCGGTCATAGAATCTTAGTCATTCCCGCCCCAGGACGTACCTAGTTTGACTCTCTCTCTTGCATTTGTGCAAAACCGAGCCTAGTTTGTCTTGCACGTGTTATCTAACACCTGTCGTTTCTTCCGATCAGGGACCCTATGAACAAGACACTACCAAACCACAACAAATCTCGCACCGTCGAGAAAGGGGATATCCAAGGAAGCATGCTTATGCTATCTTGCTCCATTAACAATATCTTCTCAAAAATCAATACCGCCCTAGATAACCTAAATGCCAGGGTGACCACCATCGAAGAAGACCTTGTAAGAACTCGATCCCGTCTAACACAACTAGAACGGGTAAGACAGCCTATCACCCAACTGAGCCATTTAAAGGGTGAACACTCTTACGAAACTGTCCGGTATCCTCAAGATGGCAAGGCCGAGAGAGGTAACCCTCAAGTCACCTCTCCAAAAATCAAGAACCAGTCAAAGGAAAGGACATTTACCCTCTTGGATATGTCCTACACCGTCGCTTTCCAGAGGTTGGTTCCGAAGGGTCTAATACTACCAATAGGCCCAACAGCCGACCCACCTTTGGAAAAACGCTCCAAAGCATGGAACGACGAGCATTACTGCAAATTCCACAGAGGGAGGGGACACGATACAGAGCAGTGCTGGAAACTGAAACACCTCATTCAAGACTTCCTCGATGCCGGGAAAACTCCCATTTTGGAAACATTGTCACTTGCAAAGCCCCTCATGGACTATACAGGGCCCGATGACCAAAGCATCCAATCTACCTCTTATGCATCCAAGAGTTCGGATTTGATTTAAGTCCAAGTCTGAGTTCGAGTCTAGGATATACTATTTATCTCAACTTCAAAGTCAGAGTCAGAGTCAATTATATTCTGTCCTCTTTTTCAAAATTCAATAAAATCAGCTTTCAATATTCTTTCTCATATATACTTTTCTTATGTGTTTCCGAGAACATGATGAACACCATCATACACTGTGAGCACACGCACGTGACTATTATAGGCACATCTATAATGACTGCAGGAAACTGAGCCCGCGTTTTCCTTTTACCTATTCCATGTCTGGTATAGAAAGCCACATAACTACCCTTAGCAGGAGCGGTATCGAATCCTATGAAAAATCTAGGTAATCTCCTAGTTTGGGTTAAAGACGGAGGCAAGCCCATTTCCCACAATAAAACACCCATCCAATAAGACTAACCGATCCCTACCTTAGGTGTTAGTCTGACCAACGAAAAAAAAGGGAAAAAACTGGACAAAAAAAAAAAATCAAAAGTCCAATACAAGAAAAAAAAGCAAAAGGCCCAAAACAAAATAGTTGGCCATGATCAAAAAGAACTCCCAAAAACTCATGACCATGATCAACGGTCAATTCAAGTGGAAGCCCCATGACCAGGGTACGGTCAATTATCAATACTCATACCATCAAATAGGGAAGAAACAATCAAGTTGGTCAGCTAACACCACATTTAGCCTTCCCACATTACAACCCTCAAGACCTTCCCGAGACCCAGGCCAGAGACAGCCCGGAATTTTGAGGATTCAAGCTCCATAGGATACCCCTAACCATTAGGGCCAGACATGGAAATCAGATCTCGCATTATCAAAACTTATCCCGATCAAAGTTCGAGCCGTTCTACTCGACTTCCCCTTTACATAACAAAATTCACAATCACCATACAAAGACCCGAGAGCAAAACTCGTCAAATCCCCCCGAGAGCAAAACTCGTCAAATCCTTCGAGAGCAAAACTCGTCAAATCCCCCGAGAGCAAAACTCGTCAAATCCCCCGAGAGCAAAACTCGTTAAAATTCCCTCGAGAGCAAAACTCGTCAAATCCTCCGAGAGCAAAACTCGTCAAATCCCCCCGAGAGCAAAACTCGTCAAATCCCCCGAGAGCAAAACTCGTCAAATCCCCCCGAGAGCAAAACTCGTTAAAATCCCCCGAGAGCAAAACTCGTTAAAATCCCAGAGAGCAGAACTCGTTAAAATCCCCGAGAGCAGAACTCGTTAAAATCCCATCTGCGGTCGGCATAGAACATGCCCAAATAGTGCACACCACCTCTGGGGGCTATCCCGGAGAACGCTCACAGTCACAGGATCAATATCCTAACCATTCTAGCCCTTTGATCAAGACATCACTGGGAATGCACCTAGCCTACACCATTGCTATGGCTAGTTACACACAAAGCCCTAATAAACTAGGCACCACAATCCACTGAACTACGGCTTGGTTTGATTTCACCACATGTGAATACGTAGGCAGCCTTTCAACAGAGGCACAACCACCCACATTGACACACATTCAAAAAGCACCATCATTCCGGTCACGACACTGTCATGTTCTCGACAGTTAGCTTTGTCATTCTGGGGGCTTCTCCTAGGCAGAAGTTCTCCATCCACTCACATAATCCAAATACTTTCAAAATCTAGCCTCCTTTCTATAGTGTGTCTTAGTACTCGGTTCAGTCGAAGGCAAGAATCTGTCAGGACTCGAGGCAATACCCACCTCGGAAATGTACCCAAAAATCAAAAATCCAGAAGAGCACTAGACTACGGCATTGCTACTGCTAAAAGTCTTGTCATGCCAAAACAGTCTCATTACAGACTATTGCAATCCCCCCATAGCACATCCTTCCTATTCTGAGGATTCAACCGTGTTGTCACTCGCCTAGGCTACGGAATAGCGCAACTTAAGAGTCTTGTCATCTTAGGTGGCCCACCTCCTTACCAAGTCACGGTCCAACCCTTAGAGAGTACAAGTCATGGTCAACGCGTCTTGTCGCGTCCAGAGTCGAGTCTGCCGGTAGGCCTCTCTTTTCAAATTCTCATTTTAAAATTTGCAAAACTTAGCCATTTGAAAAAAAATCCTCGACAGGGTCAAATTTCAGCCTATTTAAACTGCAAATTTCTTTTCAACCCTTTTCAATCTTGGAAACCTATCTCCTAGCACGTGAGTTACTTTCAGGACTTCGATTTCAAAATGCAGTAAAAATCATTTTTATTCCCCAGCGCGAGTCATATTTGTTTCGCCTACGTGTTGCATGCAAAATTTTATGTAACTTATACAGGTACAAATCACGACAGCACAATTCACATAACTCCCCAGCGACATTTAACAGGATGAGCCCATATATAGGCGCACCTAAGTCTTATACGACAAGTCCAATTCCCCACAGAGTTATCATCATCAGTTCAGGTACATTTCTAATCCATGGCCGGCGGGCCCTTCACGCAGGTCTAATGGACTTTAAACGACCCGACCGGAAGTCTGCCAGGTCTTAATCTTTGATTGGCCTGGTAGCTACTCTGACTTTTGCCTTGTCCAAGCCTCAGTCAGAGTGGGGGCTCTATAGACACCCACATTTTGACCGTCAGGTGTCTATAGTAGTTTCCGACAAACACCCGATGATGATCGGACGCAAACATGCTTTAACGTACTCGAAAATGGGCTCGAAATCATGGATATTTAGCTTGGGCTTTTTAAGGAGTACAAATCTCACAAAACCAACCTCAAGTTCAGGCCCAGTGGGTCGTTTCGAGTCAAATAACACTAATTTGGGTCGAATCCGACACCAGGGGTAAAACCGTCTTTTAGTGACCGAGTCAAAACCCGGTCAAAGATTTTCCCGAGACACGTGAGTCAGCCGTGACACCTCACACGGCCGATTCTTACCCAAACTCTACAAAAAATCAGCTTCACAAAATAATAAATAATTTCGTTTAAAGTAGAATTCGATCTCAAGTAGGAATCCTATTCGAAGACCGATTCAAACACTCGACCGAGTGCAAATACTCGGCCAAGCAGCATACAACCAGCCGAGATACCTTTCTTCTTTGCCAAGAAAGCGGAATTCTCATGCTTCTCAAACTCCTACGTTTCCTATCCTAAGCGGTATTCAAACTCTTCTAAGCCAAGGTCGGGAACTCCCTATAAATAGCCCCTTGCATACAACACTTTCAATCATCAGAAAACATCCTATCATATAGACAGAATTCCTGAGAGAAGTCAGAAAATATCATAACACACACATAATTCCTTAGCATCGAGAAACCGATAGTACATCCAAACCCGAAGGAAACCGGTCCCGATACCCGACACCCTTCACCCGTCACCTTCACCGAGCCACCCTAACCCGACCGACATTGCCTCGACGCTCCCGTGCCTAGCCACATTCCGACGAGCCCCGATCCGAGTTAACAAAAGCATGTAGGTTGAGGGTGTACTAAACCCGATTTCTCCTTTCCTTTTCTTCTCTTTCTCGTCGTCCGTTTTCTTTTTACGGGTCAAGCGTCGTTTTTTTTATTTTTCTAATATCGATATTAACAAAAAAAACTATTTTCATAACAAACATTCTTAAAAAATATGATATCGATTTTCTATAATCGAATATTGTATCGAAGAGAATTATATTAAGATCTCGACGATGTTTAAAATCGTTACATCTTTTTTTTCAAATTCCTTTTTTTTCAAACAATTTTTACAAAACCTTTTTAAATTCATTCCGAATATTCGATATCGATTTTATAATCGAATGTCGGATACGACGAAAATCGAAAACATGAATCGAATACAAATTAATTCATATTTTGTACGCGATTCATCAAATTTAGCAATTTCGAACAAAAAAATAAAAACCGGACAGACCCGTACGCGAGTCGCGCCAAGCCAAGGCGGCTCGCGCACGGGCCTGAAACCCGAGACCTTTTTTTAACTTTTTCGTTCGTTTTATTATTTATTCTACGAAGCGATTTCTAAAATTTACATCTTTTCTAAAACTATTCCAAGTATTTGATATTGATTTCGTAGTCAATTATCGAATATAACGAATATCGAAAATATTAATTCAAGTACAAATCATACAATATTTGTACGTGATTTAATAAAAGTATCGAATTTTCAAAAAACTGCCTTCGAAAACAGGCCGCCACGCGACCCGCCGGCGTCCCGAGCGAGCCGCGCGGCCGGCTGTCTCGGCGTGTCTTTTGTCCTTTTTTTATTATTTTTTCGAACTTCGTTTTTTATACAAAACAACGTTTTAACAATATTTTTTCAGATTTCGATTAATATTTATTTTTCTCGATCTCGCATATTTATTTTTCGTTATATTGTTTTACTTATCGATACTAACTCGTTTGTTCATCTTGTAGCAAATCCATTCTTTTTTTTTATCATTTGTTTTATTATACTAAAACGAATCTCACATGCTAAAATTCAACTTTGACGTTAGATTTTTCATGGATTAAACGACTTAGCAACCCGTTCAATTCCTCACATGCTTAGGAAAACAATGTTTACATATCATTCACCGTTCAACTAACGCGCGTATTAAAACATCATTCGATATCCTAGTAGAGGCCGCTAATGTGCGGGCGGGGTTGGGTGTTCTTAGTGAACTTCCCAACACGTACCCTCACCCCTTACTCAGAACCGTGGTTTCCGGATGTCCGAGACCATTGGCAACGAGAGTCATTCAATATACGATTAACCGCTCAAGTCGGCATCTGTATCGAACTGCAAAGGGACGAGCCCAATAAACTCTGACATCAGAAATGGGCCGTATTTTGTACACGGCCCACTACGACATAGAGTGGGCTCGAACGGTTCCGAATAACCATAAAATTCGGTGGCGACTCCAACTTCGATTTAAATTTCAATTTGACCATCTCATATGGAGATTCATTCGCCTCCCCAAACCCGCGTGTGGCCGCGTCGGGGTGGACCTATGTCATGTCCACACAACTGCATACTTATCCTTAAACCACTTGTACTTTGATTCAATATGTGGAACAACTTTCAAGGGACAGCCTGGAAACTTGGTGTTTAACATTGACTCTAATTGATTTAAATAACCATTTTTAAATCCTCCCTCTCCTTTCCATTGTTGGTCACCACTCAGTTCCAACAAACAATCAATCAAACCTTCTTCTTCCTCCTTTGTCCAAAACCGTTTGTTCTTTAACCTTCCACCAGTATGGGTTTGGGTTTGACTGTTTGTATCCATCCTAATCAATGATAAAAAATGCTACATAATAACAAAAACATAAATCATAAAAAAATAATCTTGTACAACCGAACAATAATATTTTTAAATGTATAAAACCAAACAACTAAAAGACACGAAAAACTAAATTGTTCAACGATAAATTATAGAGTTAGAAGACAAACTTAAATATTTGAATATTTATTTTTCCCTAAGTAGCTCTCCATGTGTTAAACATTGTTTGAGCTAACTCATTTCTCATATTAGTCCAATGATTAGATGTCAAAACATGAGTTATATATTCTGCTTCATCATCACTTTCGCTGTCACTTTCATCTGAATAATCATCAACCTCAAGATCCGTTGGCATGTATTTTCGAATTAAATTATGTATCAATGCACATGCTGTGATTATACGGCCTTGGGTACGAATTGGGAAAAAACATGGACTACGCAGGATTCCCCATCTGCCTTTCAGTACACCAAAACATCTTTCAATTACATTCTGATGGGCCGTATTTAGTCGTATTTATTACGACGGTTTTGGTATATTTTTGTGAGCTAAATCGGTTGTCTTGTGTCGCATTTGTGTCAGTTTGGTATAAATGTAATATAGGCTATTTTGAGGATGCTAATCATTGGACCGTCGATTTGGGCCAAGAACGAATGAAACATGAAGAAGAAGAAAGTCCACTTGAAGACCCGGAACGACCGAATCGAAGGATCGCACGAAACAGCAGCAGCTACCCAGGCGAGTCGCTCAGAAGCCACGCGAGTCGTGCACTCCCGCGAGTCGTGCGACACCCAGGCAAGTCGCATGGAAGCCTGAAACTTTTCACGCGATTCCGCTCTTATCTTGTGATCTGATATTTGCTATATTTTAAGACTTTGATCTTATTTAGGAAACTTTATTACTAGTTTTTATTATTAATGTTACTAGTATCATTAGGATATTTTATTTTTTTTATTATTATTAGGAAACTATTATTAGGTTAAGCTTAGTTTTAGATTTTTATTATTCACATCATTCATCATATCTAGAGTTTAAGGGAATTAGAGAAGAAAAGAGAGAACTTTTGAAGAACCCTAATTTTCCATTGCGAAGTATGTGTAACTAATCTTCTCTACTTAGATTCAAGCCTTTGAAACGCTCAAAAAACGTTTGTGAGTTTGAATGTTTTGATTATTAACCTCGATTATTATGAATTACTTTGTTATTAATTTCATGAATGTTGTTGTTGATTGCTAGGTGTACAACTAGTATTTAATTGCATCGTTCTATCGTTAGTATCGTTAATTGAGTAGGATTTACTGATTAACTTTACATTAGTAACAACTAGGAATTAATATTGAACGGGATACGTTGATATTAGTACTTAGAAGCAATTCATATAAATATCTAAGGCGCGACTGGATTGTACGTGCTATTTGTTCTCTATCGAATTCTCAGATCTATATTGCTTCCGTCTAATTGAACCTAGAACTGGATTGTTTAGGTTGTTTTACGGTTAGGGTTAATTAAGAACGGGATTCGTTTTAGTTAACTATTCTTAAGAGAATTAGAATTTCATATTCACGATAGAGTGGTCAAGGTTATTAATTGAAACCGTCTTACGATGATCAATCGTTATTGAGTGTGGATTTGTGCTTGTGTTTAAGTTCTTTCTCATCATTTGATACCTCAAGTTATTGTATTATTTATTTTAGTTTGTTAGATAATTAATCATACAAACCCCCCCCCCTTTGTTACTACGGTCTTTAATTACGTTAAAGGTCAATTTCTACACTTTAGTTAGCATAATTAGATTAATCTGATTCCTTTGGGTTCGACCCATATTTCTAGTTTACTACGTTTTTAGTATTTAGATTTAAGTGCTTATAAATTGTAATTTGAGGCATACGACTTTAGCCTGTCAAATTTTGGCGCCGTTGCCGGGGAATCGGTGTTAATTGTTTTTATGTTTTCTAGTGTAGTTTTTAATTTTCTTTTTATTATAGCTAGTTTTATTTATTTTATTTTGTGTAGTTTATGTATAATACTCGTTCTGGGAACTTGAACCTCGAGACATTCGACTCAGAGATTGAACGCACCTTTCACAAGTCACGGAGAATCGGAGAGGGAGCAATAGTTACCGGAACACAGGAATTCGAGGATCTAGAGTTTTTCGACGATATTCCTATTATTCCCGTGAATACTAAAGTTTCTTCCGAATCCGAAGACGAGTCGAATATCATGGCCAACACAATTAAGCAGCTGACAGCACCCGACCTTGCACAACAACCTTTGTGCATTACGTACCCACCATTGGGTGCGAATGCCACTTTCGAATTGAAGTCGGGTTTGATCCATCAACTACCCACATTCCATAGCGATGAGGAACCCAACAAGCACTTGTCGGATTCTCATATTGTTTGCTTGAGTATGAAACCGGCTTCCGTCACTGATGAGCAACTCAAGCTGAGGGCCTTTCCCTTCTCATTGAAGGATTCTGCGAGAGATTGGTTATATTACTTGCCACTGGCAAGTATTGATACATGGGTGAAGATGAAGAAGGCGTTCCTTGAGAAGTACTTTCCGGCATCTCGAGCCTCCCAGTTGAAGAAGCAAAATAGTAATGCGGAGCAACGAGATGGTGAGACGATGTATGAGTATTGGGAACGTTTTAAGAAACTGTGTGCTACATGCCCATATCATGGCTACAATCCCCAAGACCTTATGATGTACTTTTGTGGAGGTCTTTGTGTGGAGGATGCTCGCACTGTGAATGCGGCATGTGGGGGGTCAATTGTGAACAAAAGTCCAGATGCTGCTATAGAAGTTATCCAGGAGCTAGCAGAAAGCTTTCGATATTTTTCTCGAAAATATAAACGGGGAGTGCATGTCGTAGGTAATTCAGCATCCTCAAGCCTTGAACACAAAGTCGATAGCTTAACGGCTCTTGTCCAAAACATGATGTCGGCAAAAACAAATCAAGTTATGATGTGCGGTATACCGAGAAACATCCGAGTGAGCATTGTCCTCACATGTATGAAGAGGATCAAGAGGAGGTGAATGGAATATGGGAAACCGGGGAAAAGAAGAAATGGGACCCCTTCTCTACTACCTTTAATCCCAGATGGAGAGAGCATCCTAACATGAGGTGGAGAACTCGACAAGGGGATCAACAATTTAATCAAGGGAATCAAGTTGGTCAAGCGAAGCAACAATTCTTTGCTAAACAACAAGTTCCTAACACGGTTCCTACTCCACCCCCACCTAGTGGTCAAATGTCCACCGAGGAGATGATACGTGCTTTGGTTGTTAGTCAAGCTACGGTAACCACCCAAATGTCCAATCTCGAAGCTACGGTTCTTCACATCAAACGAAGAACAAAGCTAGTATCCAGAACATGGAAACTCAATTGGGACAAATGGCGACCTCTATTAGTCGTTTGGAAGCTCGAGACTCTACGGGACTCCCATCCCAAACGGTGGTGCCTTCTAAGAACGTGAGTGCCGTTTCATTGTGGAACGGAAGACAATTAGAGGAGGTCGAAAAGGTGAAGAAGGTAGCAAAGCAACCGGTCATTCGAGAGAAAGAAGAAGAGATAGTGATAGAGGAGGAGGAGCAAACCCCTATTGTCAAAGCAAAGGAGCTCACTACTACTAAACCGGTTGTGGAACCGGAGGTACCCTTCCCCGATGCACTCAAGAGAACTTGCCACTTTGAGCACGATAAAGACATATATGAGGTATTTGAAAAGTGCGAGTGTAGACACCCACATTTGACCGCCAGGTGTCTATAGCAGTTTCCGACAAACACCCGATGATGATCGGACGCAAACGTGCTTTAACGTACTCGGAAATGGGCTCGAAATCATGGATATTTAGCTTGGGCTTTTTACGGAGTACAAATTTCACAAAACCAACCTCAAATTCAGGCCCAGTGGGTCGTTTCGAGTCAAATAAGACTAATTTGGGTCGAATCCGACACCGGGGGTAAAACCGTCTTTTAGCGACCGAGTCAAACCCGGTCAAAGATATTTTCTCGAGACTTACTAGCCGGCCGTGTCACCTCACGTGACCGACTCGAGCTCAAACTCCACAAAAAATCAGCTACATCAATATTAAACAATTCCGTTAAAGGTAGAATTCGATCTCAAGTAGGAATTCTATCCGAAAACCGAATCGAGTATTCAACCGAGCATAGGACACTCGGCCGAGTGGCCTGATTTCGGCCGAGCTCCTCTTCCCAAGCCAGGATTCCCTTTCTTCTTTGCCAAGTAACGGAATTCTCGTTTCTCACAACTTCTTACATTTCCTATCCCGATTGGTATTTCTTGTCGTACAAGGAAGGCTACCTCTACCCCTATAAATAGGACCCTTTGCACACAACACAAAACAACTTTTTCCAGCACAAAAAAATCACATACGAGAACTTCATATCATACAACTTTCATACGCAGTATTACACACACCCGTTTCATATTCCGACACAATTCCCGAGGTTCCACGTCCAAGACCGACGAAAACCGTCCCCCTTTACACGTCCCCCTTTACACGTCCAAAACCACCATCAACTCACCGACATCCACTCGACGCTCTTGTGCCCAATCCACGTTCCGACGAGCCCCGATCCGAGTAAACCGAAGCATGTAGGTTGAGGGTGTACCAAACCCGATTTCTCTTTCTTCTTCTCTTCTCCTTCTCGTCGTCCGTCTTTTATAAGGGTCCTCGTCCGTCTTGTTTTTTTTTTGGGTCGTGTGTCATCCTTTTTACGGGTCCTTCGTCATTTTTTTTTATTATTTCTTATATCGATAATACTAAAAAACTATTTTCATATATCGAACATTCTTAAAAAATATGATATCAACTCTATAGTTGAATATCGTATTAAAAGAGAATTAAATCAAATCTCGTCGATGCTAAAAATCGTTACTTTTTTTTACAAATACAATGATTCTGACGCGGAGAAAACTAACATCTTTTTTCGTTCAAATTTCTTTCAAACTATTTTACAATTTTTTTTTAAAATTCATTCCGAATATTCAATATCGATTTCATAATCGAATATCGGGTACGACGAATATCGAAGACATAAATTGAGTATAAATTAGTTCGTATTTATACGCGATTTATCAAATTGGCAATTTTCGAACAACAAACGAGACCGGGACAGACCCGCACGCGAGTCGCGCCCATCCCAGGCGACTCGCGCACGGGCTTGAAACTCGAGTCCTTTTTTTAGCTTTTCGTTCGTTTTTTATTATTTATTCTACAAAACGATTTCTCAAAATTTGTATCTTTTCTAAAACTATTCCGAGTATTTGATATCGATTTCATAATCGAATATCGAATATAACGAATATCGAAAATATTAAGTCGAGCACGAATTATGCAATATTCGTACGCGATTTAATAAAAGCATCGAATTTTCAAAAATCGGTCTCGAAAACAGGCCGGGACGCGAGTCGCATGCGTCCCGGGCGAGCCGCGCGGCCGGCTAAAACGCGGCTCGTCTTTCGTTCTTTTTTATTATTCTTCGAATTTCTTTTTTTATACAAAACAACGTCTTTTTAACAATATTTTTCAGATTTCGACTAATATTTTCTCGATCTTGCATATTCATCATATTTCCTATATTATTTTTCACAAATCGATACTAACTCGTTTGTTCATCTTGTAGCAAATTCATTCTTTTTTATCGTTTGTTTTATTATACTAAAACGAACCTCACATGCTAAATTCAACTTCGACGTTAAATTTTTCATGCATTAAACCGACTTAGCAACTCATTCAATTCCTCGCATGTTTAGGAAAACAATGTTTGCATATCATTCATCGTTCAACTAACGCGCGTATTCAAAAGTCAAACGATATCCTAGTAGAGGCCGCTAATGTGCGGGCGGGGTTGGGTATTCTTTGTGAACTTCCCAACACGTACCCTCACCCCTTACTCAGAACCTCGGTTTCCGGATGTCCGAAACCATTGGCAACGAGAGTCATTCAATACACGATATCCGATCAAGTCGGTATCGGTATCAAATGCTAAGGGACGAACCCGATAAACTCTGACATCGGAAATGGGTCGTATTTTGTACACGGCCCACTACGACATAGAGTGGGTTCGAATGGGCCCGAACTCCCACAAAGTTCGGTGGCGACTCCAACTTCGATTTAAATTTCAATTCGATCCATTCTCATATGGAGATTCATTCGCCTCCCCAAACCCGCGCGTGGCCGCGTCGGGGTGGACCTATGTCATGTCCACAATTTGGCGACTCCGCTGGGGATTAACTGATGTGTGACTTACCATCGGCATCCTCAGGGTGAGACTCGAATAGAAATCGTTTGACTAGTACAATACGCGTTTTAGTTTTACGGTTCATGCATAACCCCATCTTTTCCCGGGCCGGTACTGCTGACCGACGTCCCACTATACCATTGATGTAGTCCAAATTGGATATGTCAAAAGGTGTGCATAGCAGATTCGTATGGGTTTTACGACATGTTCTAAGTTCAATTCGACTTAGGAAGTTCGCCCCGATTCTCGAATAGGCTATGTACACTGGTATAGACCCTATTAGACTGACGGAGACTTAGCTTAAGAGCATACATGGCGTCATTATACTGTTTCCATGACTACGTGCTACTTGATCCACATCGTTTTCAAAAACCGTCATTTTCAAAAATTTGCATCCTTTTCAAAATATCCAATTTCAAAACCCCGGACATATACCGAATTTAGGACTTACGATTTTACTCAGCCCTTTTTCTAGCCGGTATTATGCCCAATTAAAAACTCGAAATTATTTTTCGAACTTTCAAAACCTTCACCCGACCCACCTTTTCCGTTTTTCTCGAAAAAGGGTCGGTTCTCCCCGAATTTTTCGGGCTTTTCAAAAAAATCATATTTCAAAACTTCATCTTCTTAGACTTCCCGTATTTAGCAGTGTCGGGTCGTGTCATAAGTCGTTGAAGTCTCTAGCGTCGAAACTCCGTCGATCTTATATCGCGGGGTTTCCCCCTATCCCAGTTCGCCTTATTTTACTAAGGCAAGGCCCACCTACGTAGGACATACTCCTACGAAGGTTGGCCCAGTTTACACAATCGAGTCTAAAGTCTGGGAATGTCTCACGTGAACCTTCCTTCGAACAGGGCCCAACCCACATAGTTGGATCCTGAGAAAGTCCCACCTTTTCACAAGTCACCCGTCTAGGTGTCTTTTCCGAGTCATTACCGTCTTAGTCTTCTTCCTTTTCCCTTGCTCGGGATGTACTTTTCTTAGGATTCGGGCTAAGTTGCTGATTACGCGGTGTTCTTACAGACAGGCCACCCTTCACTCGAACCATGACGAAAGAAGCCATCGATGAGTTGACAGCTTCGCTGACCAAAATCCAGGATCAATTGTGACAAATGAGGGAGGACCAGATTGCCATCGTCACTCGGGTAAGTGGCGTAGAGCAAGAAACCCCCAACGCTTCGATCGAAGATGACGGACCCTTGGCCGCATTGGCCGGCGCGGTCCAAAAGTTGCAAGAACAGGTCCACTCGACCACCAGAAACACCATTCTCACGGAAAATGCTCGTATCTATTCGCCTTTAACTGATGAACTGCCCGCTAAACTCAACTTAACGGGCTTGCCAATGTTTGACGGAACTGAAGACCCGGTACTCCATATTCGGGCTTTCAAGGATTTTATGGCTGTTAAGGAGGTCAAATCGACCATGTTCAAGCATCTCTTTGCTTCCTCTCTAGAAAAGCACCCGAAAGCCTGGTACTACAGGCTTGATCCCAAGAAATACAAAACCTGGGACGATGTTGCAATGGAATTCGCACGAAACTACGCGGATAATGCTGAAATCCAGACTACCATGCATACTCTGGAAGTTATAGCCCAAGAGCCTAAGGAGGGTTTCACTAAATACCTTCAAAGGTGGAGGACCGAAAGTGTTAAGCTGGTGGACAAGCCCAACGAAAAAGTGCTAGTGGAGGCCTTTGTCAAAAACCTCCTCCTCGCTTACCGAGTCCATCTTCGATACGCCATCATACCCGACTTCGCCACTTTGACCGAAATGGGTACTAGAATCAAAGATGATCTAAGGCTAGAGAACCTTACTAAGGCCTCTACCGAGGGGTATCAAGGAGCCAGTTCATCCTCTGGCAAGCCCGCAACCACAACGGCGGACCGAAGCATCTTCGACGAGGTTAACTCATTGGACACCTCGACCAAAAAGAATACTCCAAATCGGGTATTCACCGACATAGGGACAACCTATGCTAATGCCTTACAAAGGCCGTCTTCAAAAGGCCTAATCCAACCGATAGGCCCAATTCCGGAGGTTCCCATCGAAAAGCGATCTAAGAGCTACAATATTCAAGCCTATTGTCACTACCACCAAGGCAACGGGCACGACACAGAGAAATGCTGG
Source organism: Agrostemma githago (assembly GCA_958450325.1). Lineage (NCBI taxonomy): Eukaryota > Viridiplantae > Streptophyta > Magnoliopsida > Caryophyllales > Caryophyllaceae > Agrostemma > Agrostemma githago. The sequence goes on from OY288240.1 coordinate 62,671,849, forward strand.
AAGTTGAAGCATCTCATTCAAGATCTGATCGAAAGTGGGAAGATACCACTACTCAGCGATAAGCCGAGTAACAAAAATAATCCTCTTGCTACTCACGCCATTTTTACTGGAGAGGTAGTCGACTGCTCTCATCTCATTTCCCCTTTCATTCCCCAAATCAATGGGATATGGAACGACGATGAAGATGATGTTTATCTGGCCAAGGGGGAAGCTGTCCCCGTCACCATCGAAGAAATCCGGAAAACTAAAGCCAGAGCTCTGGCCGGCACGCACACCATCACGGCCGGTCTCGCCACTCCGGAAACCGTCACTGAACCTTCCAGGACGGAACTCACTCCCGAAGAGCCAAACGCTGACACGGCCCTAGTCAGACAACTAAAGAGGGTCCGAACTGATATTACTATATGGCAGCTTTTGGTTAGTTCTCAAGAGCATCGGGCAGCTCTTACTAGGGCCCTTGATGAAATCAAGGTTGACTCATCGGTTACCCCCACCGAAATGGTAGCCACTATCTTACCACACCTCAAGGGCAAGTTTAAAGGAGAAGGCCCACTTATCACTTTCTCCGAGTCCGACCTTCCACCGTTCGGGGCCACCCATAACTTGGCCCTATATATCACGGTGATCTGCCGCAACAAGTATCTCCCGATGACCCTGATTGATGACGGGTCCGCAGTGAACGTCCTTCCTTTAAGGACAGCCAAGGCCCTCGGCATTACCGAGGCTGACTACCTTCCGACTGCACAAACTATCCAGGCTTTTGATGGGAGCCCAAAATCAGTTGCTGGGGCCGTTAAGTAGCTAACAATCATAACGGGCCCGATCGAGAAGGAGTTAGAATTTCAAGTGATCGATGTCACTTCATCTTTCAATCTGCTACTTGGAAGGCCATGGATTCACGCGGTCAAAGCCGTGTTTTCCACCATTCACAGGAAAGTCAAGCTACCTTTACAAGATGGAATCGTCACTCTCGAAGCTACTCCCATAACCGTGTCAAGCTGTAACACGGCAGGCCCAACCGACCCGCGTGTTTTCAACTTTGTGGGAATGATCGAGGAGGAATATCTTTTCCGACCCTATTTCACTACTAGCATCGATACGATGCTACAAAATCTGGGCTACCTACCAGGAGTTACTTCAAGGCCCTATCTTCTGGCCGGGAAGATTGTCGAGGCCCTGAACAACGAGAAATCTCGCCTCGGTCTAGGTTACACTATGGCGCCAGGATGCACGGACCAAACCAAGGCAGTCACGTTCGTCACTTCAGTATTTGGAGCTGTTCAAGTGGGCCTCTATCAGCCCATCATCTCATATCCCGAGACCAAACTGGCTCAAGAATGCAATTTCATCCCGGATGATATCTTTGCCCTTATCCAGGCCGAATCAAAGGAGGGCACAAGAAATACCGAGCCCGTCCTAGGACTACTATTCGGGGAAGACAAGGTCGTCCCGACCCCTAAACAGGAGTTAGTCAGTTTGATTCTCCGCAGCAGCAGGTCCGATCCAACTAAGTTGATCTCTGAAGTTGGTGCCAACACTGGGAAGAGAGCATGGAGGAAGACAACTAAGTGGACCGACAGTCAGAGTCGAGTCTACAAGCTAACTACTGGTGAAGGAGATATGCATGGTGCCGAATCCGAGTCCGAGTCCGAGTCCGAGTCAGAGTCGGAGTCTGAGTCGAAGTCTAGAGGGTCCAGTACTAGGATCGAGTCTGTAACCCCTCTCCCTTCTTAAGTCACACCATCGGGAGCCCCGGAGTCTGTCCCGAGGGCTCTCCCTTTCCCGCCTCTGACCAACGATCAGATGGCAGCTCTCTTCGAGCTATTTTAAAAATTCACTATCAATAATAACGATAATCGTTCTGCTTACGACTTGTCTTATTTTCAAAACATTTTTAAAAATCTTACTTGCAATGACATTGAGAAACCCGACGAACAGGTACCGCTGCCTCCGCATCTAATCGAGCAACTCGAACAAAGGGAATCCCGAATTCCGGTGATCGAAGAAACCGATTCCGTCAACGTAGGAACCCCTTTAGAACCTCAGATGCTTAAGTTGGGCCTATCTTTAGATCCCGAAGAGAAACAACAATTCACGGATCTCCTCCAGGAATTCAAAGACGTCTTTGCATGGTCCTACAAGAACATGCCGGGAATAGACCGGGAGATAGCTGAACACCGTATACCCATCAAAGACGGGTACAAGTCGGTAAAACAGAAACTTCGAAGAATGAGGCCCGAATGTTCTCTCAAAGTCAAGGAAGAAGTCGACAAACAATTCAAAGCAGGCTTTATTATCCAAGTGTCTGAATATCCAGACTGGCTTGCAAACATCGTGCCAGTACCCAAAAAAGATGGTAAAGTCCGAGTATGTGTAGAATTCCGGGACCTTAACAAGGCCAGCCCAAAAGACAATTTTCCGTTGCCACACATCGACATACTGGTGGACAACACGGCCGACCATGCCCTTCTATCATTCATGGACGGGTATGCCGGATATAATCAGATCAAAATGGCGGAAGAAGACATGAGTAAGACCACCTTAATCACACCTTGGGGGACTTACTGCTATATCGTGATGCCGTTTGGGCTTATCAACGCCGGTGCCACTTATCAACGGACCGCCACCACTTTATTGCATGACATGATGCATAAAGAAGTGGAGGTCTACGTGGACGACATGATTGTCAAATCCAAGGACCAAAACGGGCACATCGCGGCCCTAAGAAAGTTCTTCACCCGACTACGCAAGTACAATATGAGGTTAAACCCTCAAAAATGCAGTTTTGGGGTAACGTCGGGCAAGCTACTGGGCCACATTGTCAGCCAACGTGGCATCGAAGTTGACCCAGCAAAGATCAAAGCCATTACCGAGATGCAACCGCCTAAAACCGAAAAGGAGATAAGGGGGTTTCTCGGGAAAGTCCAATATATCAGCCGGTTTATTTCAAAGCTAACCATGGTATGTGAGCCCATTTTCAAGAAACTGAAGATAGGAGAACGAACACTATGGGACGACAAATGTCAAATGGTTTTCGATAAGATCAAGGAGATTCTATCCTCTCCACCGGTGTTAATGCCACCTCAGCATGGTTTGCCTCTGTCGCTATACCTAACAACGACCGAGACGGCCATGGGCGCTATGCTAGCCCAAACGGTCGATTCCGAAGAACGGGCTATTTACTACATCAGTAAAAAGTTCTTGGAATACGAATGCAAGTACACAATGCTCGAGAAGACGTGTCTAGCTTTAGTATGGGCCACTAAAAAGCTCCGACACTACATGCTTAGTCATGAGGTACATGTGCTATCCAAAATGGATCCAATCAAGTATCTATTCGAGAAGCCCATTCTCAACGGCCGTATATCCAGATGGACTTTAATGCTAGCTGAGTTCGACCTCAAGTTCGTACCTTTAAAAGCCATCAAAGGCCGGGTAGTCGCAGAATTCCTTGCCGATAGTCCGGTGCCCGAGGAAGAACACACCGATACTTGGGCCTTCCCAGATGAAGATATATTCCATACTGACACCGAAACATGGGATTTATATTTTGATGGGGCGTCCAACTTTCGAGGGTTTGGTGTCGGGATTTTGCTAATCTCGCCCCAAGGGGAGCACACCCCGCTATCCATCAAGCTAGATTTCGACGTAACTAACAACGCAGCTGAGTATGAAGCATGCATTCATGGACTGCAAGCCGCCGCAGATTTAGGAGTAACAAACCTCCGGGTCCACGGTGACTCATCTTTAGTCATAAATCAAGCCCTACAAAAATGGAAGACTCGGAACGCAAACCTCGTGGCTTACCAAGCACGAGTAAGGGTTCTCGAAAAACAATTCCAAAAAGTAGAGTACATCTATCTGCCTCGGGAAGAAAACCAGTTTGCAGATGCTCTCTCAAAATTAGCATCTTTAGTGAATATCCCAGCACATCTAACCAGCATGCCCATTTGCGTCGAAAGACAATCCGAGCCAGCGTACATCCACGCTATCCAAGATATTGAGATAACTGATCCAGAACCTTGGTATCAGGCTATTCTAACCTACTTAACGTCAGGGGAATATCCTCCGGGAGCTGAAAACCGGGCCAAGAAAGCTTTACAAAGATGGGCAACCCAGTTCATCCGCATAGACGATAGACTGTTATATAAGAAGACAACACAGGGGGCTTTACTCCTATGCATTGACAAAACTCGAGCCAAAAGAGTCATGGCTGAGGTACATGATGGTGAAAACGGTCCGCATATGAACGCCCATATGTTGGCCCGAAAAATCACAAGACTCGGCTACTATTGGAATAGCATGGAAACTGACTGTCAGTTATATGTCAAACACTGCCATAACTGTCAGATTTTCGCCAATGTACAACATATGCCTTCATCCCTATTATATAAAATGACATCACCATGGCCATTCTCAACATGGGGAATTGATATAATCGGGAAAGTGAACCCTTCCGGGACAGAAGGTCATTGCTTCATCCTAGTGGCTATCGACTATTTCACTAAATGGGTCGAAGCCGAGTCATACCGGATCTTGAATGCCAAACATGTGGCTAAGTTCATCCAAAACAAAATTATATGTCGATACGGGATTCCGCACGAGTTCATCAACGATCACGGGACCCATTTTCAAGCTGAAATGGCCACTTTGCTGGAAAAATACAAGATTCAAAGGCATACATCTTCACCCTACCAACCCCAAACAAATGGAGCGGTAGAGGCAGCCAATAAAACAATTGTCACCATATTTAAAAAGATGGCTGAGAATTACCGGGACTGGCCCGACAAGATACCCTTCGCCTTATGGGGATATCGGACATCAATTCGAACTGCAACCGGAGCAACTCCGTACTATCTGACATATGGAATGAAAGCGGTCCAGCCAGTCGAGCTAGAAGTACCATCCCTTAGGATTCTGCTCGAGAGTCGGGTACCTGAAGCAGATTGGGTCCAAGCCCGATATGACTCACTAGTCCTCTTAGACGAACGACGATCTCGGGCTCTAAATAATATTCAGATATATCAGAAAAGGATCCAACGGGCTTTTAACAAGAGGGTTAGGCCCAGGAATATCAAAGAGGGCAATCTAGTCCTAAAATCTGTTCGAGCTTTACTACCAGTTGACCCAAGAGGAAAATTCAAACCCAATTGGACTGGGCCATATTTAGTGAAGAAAATCCTTTCGGGAGGAGCAGTAATGCTAACGGACTTGGACGGAAACGAGTTCGTCAACCCAACAAACTTGGACCAACTGAAGCGTTACTACTCATAAGCCCTATCTCAATGTCATTTGCAAAAATTTATAAAAAATTTCTTTTTATAAAATTTTTCAAAAAATTTAAGCAAGTCAATAAGTTCGGATTACTTATCCTACCGTTGCACATCTCGAATTAATAATCTTGATGTATTTCGAAAAATTGCAGAAAAACTTCTGAACTATGGAAGGTTTGATTCCATTAATTTTGGATACATAGGCAACCCCTCAAAAGGGTACAACCACTGCAATAACGAAAAGACGGGAACGGTATTCACTAATATGTCCTTTTATTGTGTAAGAAAAACCTATAAACTCAGGAATTTCAAAAAAAAACTACATCACAACAAAAATAACAAAATCACACCACAAAAATAGTAGTAATACTTAAATAATAAATTTAGGAGACTACTCGTACATTTTTCCTTTCCCCTTATCTTTCGGGTCACGCGGAGCCCGAGGCCAACGGGGCGGGGGCGAACGTTCCCTAATCACAAGTGGAACTTCTTTTGCTCGAACCCGTTTCTTCGATTTTGGGTCTTCTGCCGCTTGCACCGGTCCAAGCGGGCTCGGGAAGTCTGTCTCGAGGACCAAGTCGGTCCTTGACTGCCAGCTTTGGCCCTAGTCTCCTTTCTAAATCCGTCTGGGGGCTCACCTTCCCCCATGCACCCTTAGCACTGGACCCTTAAGTCTGAATCCTAGATTTTCCTTTCTGACCTGCCGGAGTAGTGTCTTCCTCAAAAAAGCTTATATTATCTTTAGCATTTTCCCGACGTAACAGGTTGAAGGCCTCGTCAGTCTTCAAGGCAGCTCGGGTTTTAGCTGAGTCAGCTCTTGTCCATCTCACATAAGAGTTAGATACCCAGATCGAATGAGGATTTTTAGGAACGGGCCAAGTAGCTCGTGTATACCACCTTTGCATCCAGGTGTCACACATTACATCCGTCAACTGAGTAGATTCACTCACGACTGCCTCGATTTCTGGGATTCTTTGCGCCCGACCATATTGCCTAAGTATGCGATCGGGAAAAGGTGAATTGTCTGTCTAAAAGATAGGATTACTTGATATCGAGCCCTATCTCGAGACTCTAAGCCGGTCCGGACATAAATGGGCCACCATGGGACGGTCCAGCAGATCAATGGGCCTTCAAGGAAGGATAACACTTCATCCCAGTATTTTTGGGTGTTGAAGCGAGAAAAGGCAATGGTTCGTCTCCTCATCATCACTTGCTTGGGTTGATACCGGCTCACGTCTAGGGGAGGATCCAAGATCGATAGCCTCTCGAACAGCCACAGCTGAAAAACCCGCAAAAAATCAAAATCGCGGAAAAAGTGTCAAAATCACGTTAAAAAAAAAAACGCGAAACCGGGAAAATCGGGAAAAAAACCGCAGAAGCCGAAAAATTGGAAAAATCAGAAAAAGCCGGAAAAAACAAAAAAAAACCGACCTACCTGTAAAAGACGGGTGCTTCCAGTCAACCGGACTGACGGATCCCTTTTGCGATTATCCAAACCCTGGATAATCTCTCCTGTAATCAACCAAGCTGGGCTGTGCTACGTTTCCATCAGGTCAGCCACAGTAAGAAGTCTAACATGGCCCATGCAGGATAATAAATCCATATGGCCTTCGAAGGCATAGACATGGAGCATACAAAAGGTAAAGGCCCTACGGTTGTGGACCGGCCTGACTCGGACGTCATCTGAGTTCATAAATTTTTCAGCTAGATCGATCAAAGAAACGGTAGCTCCTTCCAGCATACGGGATACCTCCATGTGAGAAAGCCCTAAAAATTCCCGTAACTTCCTCCTTGGGTCAGGAACCAAAAAAGGGATAGCAGGGCGAAGTATGGGATTCCATCATCCTACAGCAGCAATTTCCTCAGGGATAGGACAGATTTCGCCTCGAGGAAAACCAAATACATGATAAGTATCGTCCCAATAGGACAGGCAAGCATCCAAGAAGTGACGATCTACTTGCATCTGACGGATCACGAATAGTTGGGTAACGCCATTCTGATTTAGGATGACCTTATCTGCATCTCTGAAGTATTTGGACCACTCTTGCAACATTCCAATTAAACGGTCGATTCCCATAATTGGATTTCTAAAAGAAAGAATAAATCTCTCAGGGCCTGTTTTTTCTTTAGGGAAGAGAGGGAATTGTGGGAATTGTGAGAATTTATGAAGCAAGGAGGGAGTATTTATAGCATAAAACCAAATTCTCCTCTACACCTTAGGATTCCCAATCCTAGAGTATTTAGCATACAATCCTTATCCTGAGGTTTAGCTAAGTCATCCCGAGCATTCCTATTCCTTTTCAGAGTAAAAAATTCTCTAATTTTCAAAGACTCCTACAAACTCAAAAATTCAAAACCTTTCTCAAAATTTTTATTTCCCAGCGCGAGTCATTTTTCCTAAGAATGTTACATGCAGAACTTTGCAACTTTGCATAAATATGTACAGGACGACTCAAACAGGACCATGAAATTCGCATAACTCCCCAGCAACATTTAACAAGATGAGCCCATATATAGGCACACCTAAAGTCTTATACGACAAGTTCAATCACCCACGGAGTTATCATCAGCTCAGGTACATTTCTAGTCTGTGGCCGGCGGGCCCTTTACGCAGGTCTAATGGACTTTAAACGACCCGATCGGAAGTCTGCCAGGTCTTAATTTTTGATTGGCCTGGTATCTACTCTGACTTTCGCCCTGTCCAAGCCTCAGTCAGAGTGGGGGCTCTGTAGACACCCACATTTGACCGCCAGGTGTCTATAGCAGTTTCCGACAAACACCCGATGATGATCGGACGCAAACGTGCTTTAACGTAATCGGAAATGGGCTCGAAATCATGGATATTTAGCTTGGGCTTTTTACGGAGTACAAATTTCACAAAACCAACCTCAAATTCAGGCCCAGTGGGTCGTTTCGAGTCAAATAAGACTAATTTGGGTCGAATCCGACACCGGGGGTAAAACCGTCTTTGAGCGACCGAGTCAAACACGGTCAAAGATATTTTCTCGAGACTTACTAGCCGGCCGTGACACCTCACGTGACTGACTCGAGCTCAAACTCCACAAAAAATCAGCTACATCAATATTAAACAATTCCGTTAAAGGTAGAATTCGATCTCAAGTAGGAATTCTATCCAAAAACCGAATCGAGTATTCAACCGAGCATAGGACACTCCGCCGAGTGGCCTGATTTCGGCCGAGCTCCCCTTCTCAAGCCGGGATTCCCTTTCTTCTTTGCCAAGTAACGGAATTCTCGTTCCTCACAACTTCTTACATTTCCAATCCCGATTGGTATTTCTTGTCGTACAAGCAAGGCTACCTCTACCTCTATAAATAGGACCCTTTGCACACAACACAAAACAACTTTTTCTAGCACAAAACAATCACATACGAGAACTTCATATCATACAACTTTCATACGCAGTATTACACACACCCGTTTCATATTCCGACACAATTCCCGACGTTCCACGTCCAAGACCGCGAAAACCGTCCCCCTTTACACGTCCCCCTTTACACGTCCAAAACCACCATCAACTCACCGACATCCACTCGACGCTCTTGTGCCCAACCCACGTTCCGACGAGCCCCGATCCGAGTAAACCGAAGCATGTAGGTTGAGGGTGTACCAAACCCGATTTCTCCTTCTTCTTCTCTTCTCCTTCTCGTCGTCCGTCTTTTATAAGGGTCCTCGTCCGTCTTGTTTTTTTTTGGGTCGTGTGTCATCCTTTTTACGGGTCCTTCGTCGTTTTTTTATTATTTCTAATATCGATAATACTAAAAAACTATTTTCATATATCGAACATTCTTAAAAAATATGATATCAACTCTATAGTTGAATATCGTATTAAAAAGAATTAAATCAAATCTCGTCGATGCTAAAAATCGTTACTTTTTTTTACAAATACAACGATTCTGACGCGGAGAGAACTAACATCTTTTTTCGTTCAAATTTGTTTCAAACTATTTTACAAAACTTTTTTAAAATTCATTCCGAATATTCGATATCGATTTCATACTCGAATATCGGGTACGATGAATATCGAACACATAAATCGAGTATAAATTAGTTCGTATTTATACGCGATTTATCAAATTGGCAATTTTCGAACAACAAACGAGACCGGGACAGACCCGCACGCGAGTCGCGCCCATCCCAGGCGACTCGCGCACGGGCCTGAAACTCGAGTCCTTTTTTTAGCTTTTCGTTCGTTTTTTATTATTTATTCTACAAAACGATTTCTCAAAATTTGTATCTTTTATAAAACTATTCCGAGTATTTGATATCGATTTCATAATCGACTATCGAATATAACGAATATCGAAAATATTAAGTCGAGCACGAATTATGCAATATTCGTACGCGATTTAATAAAAGCATCGAATTTTCAAAAATCGGTCTCGAAAACAGGTCGGGACGCGAGTCGCATGCGTCCCGGGCGAGCCGCGCGGCCGGCTAAAACGCGGCTCGTCTTTCGTTCTTTTTTATTATTCTTCGAATTTCGTTTTTTATACAAAACAACGTCTTTTTAACAATATTTTTCAGATTTCGACTAATATTTTCTCGATCTTGCATATTCATCATATTTCCTATATTATTTTTCACAAATCGATACTAACTCGTTTGTTCATCTTGTAGCAAATTCATTCTTTTTTATCGTTTGTTTTATTATACTAAAACGAACCTCACATGCTAAATTCAACTTCGACGTTAAATTTTTCATGCATTAAACCGACTTAGCAACCCATTCAATTCCTCGCATGTTTAGGAAAACAATGTTTGCATATCATTCATCGTTCAACTAACGCGCGTATTCAAAAGTCAAACGATATCCTAGTAGAGGCCGCTAATGTGCGGGCGGGGTTGGGTGTTCTTTGTGAACTTCCCAACACGTACCCTCACCCCTTACTCAGAACCTCGATTTCCGGATGTCCGAAACCATTGGCAACGAGAGTCATTCAATACACGATATCCGATCAAGTCGGTATCGGTATCAAATGCTAAGGGACGAACCCGATAAACTCTGACATCGAAAATGGGCCGTATTTTGTACACGGCCTACTACGACATAGAGTGGGTTCGAACGGGCCCGAACTCCCACAAAGTTCGGTGGCGACTCCAACTTCGATTTAAATTTCAATTCGATCCATTCTCATATGGAGATTCATTCGCCTCCCCAAACCCGCGCGTGGCCGCGTCGGAGTGGACCTATGTCATGTCCACAACGAGGTAAATATTCCCCTTCTTAATCTTTTGAAAAGTATTCCTAAATATGCAAAATTTTTAAAAGAATTGTGCACTATTAAAAGGAATAACAAGCTAAAGGGGTAAAGAAAGTTAAGGTAAGTGAACATGTGTTCGCCGTTTTTCAACGAAAACTACCACCTAAATGTAGTGATCCGGGTATGTTCACAATTCCTTGCACCATTGGTAACACTAAGTTTCATAAGGCCATGCTAGATTTAGGAGCTTCTATAAATGTGATGCCTTATTCTGTGTGTAAATCTATGCAACTTGGTCCTTTGAGTAATACTAGTGTTGTGATTCAGTTGGTGGATAGATCGAATGTCTACCCGAAAGGTGTTATCGAGGATGTTCTTGTTTTAGTTGACAATCTAATCTTTCCTGCTGATTTTTATGTGCTAGACATGGAACATGATCACCATGTAGCTCCGATTTTGCTAGGAAGACCGTTCTTGAAAACGGCAAGCACGAAGATTGATGTCTCTAATGGATCTATGACTATGGAGTCCAATGGCCAATTAGTAACTTTCAACATCTATGATGCCATGAAATACCCCGTAGATCATCATTCTGTCAATTTTATTGATGTCGTTGATCCATTAGCACATGAATTCTTTGACCTGAATGGTTCTGATGAGTTGCAGGTGGCTTTTGAGAACAGTTTGAGTAACGATGAGATGGAATATGTTTTTTCTGCTAATTTGCAGGAAGTGGTGGCGGAATTGCATGATTCGAGGAGACCACTAGCTAATTTTCAGAACCCGTTACCACCAACTGTTCCTAGGGAGAAATTGTTGCCTTCTATTGTGCAGGCACCTGTGGTGGAGCTTAAAGCTCTACCAGAGCACTTGAAGTATGTGTTCCTTGGTGAGGGAGAAACACTCGCGGTTATCATCTCTAGTAAGCTCACCGAGCAACAAGAGAGAAAGTTGAAGGACGTTCTTGTGGATAACAAGCAAGCTATTGGATGGACAATTGCCGACATCAAAGGTATTAGTCCAAGCACTTGTATGCACCGGATTTTACTCGAAGATGATGCTAAACCGGTGAGGCAACCACAACGTCGATTAAATCCTCCTATGATGGAGGTAGTGAAGAAAAAGGTTCTCAAGCTACTACAAGTCGGTATGATTTTTCCTATTTCTGATAGTAAATGGGTGAGTCCTACGCAAGTAGTTCCTAAAAAATCCGGGGTAACCGTAGTTGAGAACAAAGATGGTGAGCTTGTCCCCACTAGGATCCAAAACGGGTGGAGGGTGTGTATTGATTATCGTAGATTAAATGCGGTAACTAGGAAAGACCACTTCCCCCTTCCCTTCATTGACCAAATGCTAGAATGACTAGCGGGGAAAGCTTACTATTGTTTCTTAGATGGGTATTCGGTTTTTTTTCCAAATAGCCATTGCCTCCGAGGATCAAGAGAAAACCACATTCACTTGTCCTTTTGGCACTTTTGCGTATAGACGCATGCCTTTTGGTCTTTGTAATGCACCCGCGACATTTCAACGATGTATGATAAGCATCTTTTCAGAGTATGTGGAACGTTTCATAGAAGGGTTCATGGATGACTTTACGGTGCATGGTGACTCTTTTGATTCTTGTTTACATCATCTATCTCTTGTGCTTAAACGTTGCATTGAAACTAACCTTGTCTTGAATTCAGAGAAGTGTCACTTTATGGTGGAGCAAGGTATAGTTCTCGGACATGTGGTCTCATCAAAGGGTATAGAGGTAGACAAAGCAAAAATTGATACCATTTCTTCTCTACCTTACCCTACTAATGTTCGAGAAGTGCAGTCTTTTCTTGGTCATGCAGGTTTTTATAGAAGATTTATTAAAGACTTTTCCAAGATAGCCACACCGTTGTGGAAATTGCTTCAAAAGGAGATAGATTTTGTATTTGATAAAGCTTGCAAGGAGGCTTTTGATGAGTTGAAACGTAGGCTTACGTCGGCTCCAATTATTCAAGCTCCGGATTGGTCTCTCCCCTTCGAGATCATGTGCGATGTGAGTGATTATGCATTAGGAGCAGTGTTGGGTCAAAGAGTTGAAAAGATTGCTCATGTCATTCATTATGCCTCTATGACCCTTAATGAAGCTCAAAGGAACTACACCACCACGTAAAAGGAGCTCTTAGCGGTCGTGTATGCGTTGGAGAAATTTCGATCCTACTTGTTAGGAACGAAGGTGATTGTGTTTTCTGACCATGCGGCATTGCGCTATTTGATGTCTAAGAAGGAAGCTGAGCCGATATTGATCCGGTGGATCCTTTTACTTAGCGAGTTCGGTCTTGAGGTGAAAAACAAAAAGGGAGCCGAGAATGTGGTTGCCGATCATTTGAGTCGGTTGATTGGTGTTGATTCCAGGTCACATGAGAAAGAGTCGGTCAAGGGTATGTTTCCCGATGAAAGTTTATTTGCGCTTAACTCGCTTCAACCTTGGTATGCGAATATGGTAAACTTTCTTTGCTCAACTAAATTTCCTTCGATTTTCTCAAAATCTCAAAAAGACAAGCTTCGTAGTGATGCGAAGTACTATGTGTGGGATGAGCCATATCTATGGAAACATTGCTCCGATGGTGTTATTAGAAGATGTGTTCCGGAGAATGAGATGACCTCAATTCTCACGTTTTGCCACTCTCAAGCGTGTGGAGGCCACTTTGGTGCACGAAGAACGGCTAGGAAGGTGTTAGATTGCGGTTTCTATTGGACCACCTTGTTTCGAGATGCCCAAGTCTTTTGTCAAGCTTGCGACAATTGTCAAAGGGTGGGGAATATTTCCCGAAAAAATGAGATGCCTCAAAGTTATATGCTTAATTGTGAGATATTTGATGTATGGGGGATCGATTTCATGGGACCGTTTCCAAAATCGAACGGTAATCTCTACATTTTACTTGCGGAAGGATTGGAGTGGACGGTTAGACGATGCATTGTGGGCCTATCGAACGGCCTACAAAACCCCGATCGGCATGTCTCCATATCGATTGGTGTTCGGGAAGGCTTGTCATCTTCCCGTGGAGCTAGAGCATAAGGCATATTGGGCGATAAAAAGCTTCAATATGAATTTAGATGAATCGGGAATGCATCGAAAGCTACAATTACAAGAGTTGGAGGAGCTACGTCTCGAGTCATATGAGAACGTGGTGACTTATAAGGAGAAAACGAAGGCTTGGCATGATAAAATGGTCTTGAGGCGAGACTTTCAAGTTGGGCAAAAAGTCCTTTTATTTCAATCCCGTCTTCGTCTTTTTCCCGGTAAGTTAAAATCCCGTTGGCTTGGTCCATTGGTGCAGTTGAAGTACGAAATCCCGAGACAAACAAGATTTTGAAGGTCAACGAACAACGTCTTAAGCCGTATTATGAAGGATTTGAAGCTAACATAGCGGAGTCGATGGCCCTCTACGACCCTATCCACGAAAATTGACATCCGTCTCAGTCGAGCGAACGACTTTAAACAAAAGCGCTTCCGGGAGGCAACCCGCTTTGTAGATTTTGTTATTGTAAAATTTTATTTTACGGGTCATAGGTTGTAGTAATATTTTCGTTGTTTGTCTTAATCGTTTGTTTTTCTTAAACTTAGTTTTAAATACTAACTTTTGATGTTTTAATAGGAGAAGAGAGTCGATTTTCCAGGGTCTTGGGCGACTAGCATGGGTCCTGGGCGACTAGCGTGGAGACCCCTCGAAATCTGAGCAAAATTGAAGAAAAAAAGAACGGAGTTACAGGCATCCGCGCGAGTCGCGCGAACCCTATGCGACTCGCGCAGACCCTTCACACACAGGTCAATTTTTTTTATTATTTAAAAAAAAAATCGAAAAAAAATAAAAAACAACGTACCTGACCCCCTCTCCCCCCTCATCTTTCCTTATTCCTAATCCAAATTAATCTTCCCCCAAATCAAATTCAAAATCCTAAATCTCCTTCTTCCCCAAAACAAATTCAAAACCTATCACTTTTACCAATAATCCTTTCCTCCTCACTTCACATTCAAGCTATTCATCGCTGGTCTATCGGTAGACGTCGTCCCTGTGTTCTTCTGTTTCCGATTTGTCACTATTCATCATCGGTTGTCCGTTGCTGCGCGTTGGTCCGTGTTCAGGCGAGCCGCGTGGGGGTCAGGCGACTCGCGTAGCGTCGTGGGTCTGTTTCTGGTTGTCGCTGTTGGGCGTGTGAGTCGTCGTCGTCGTCGGTATTCAGTCCGGTCTATCGGTGGTGGTCAGGCCTGTGTCGTCAGTTTAGTAAGTTTCCAACTCCCCCCTCTCACTTTCTTATGCGATTTCTGTGCAGCTACGCTGTTAGTGAACTATTGTTTGTGTGCTGTGTTGTCCCGAGTAGTCGGAGTACCGGTATTTGATACCGCTTGTGATTCAAGTCATATTCTATCTCCGTCTCTCTGTCTGGTTGGTCAGTTTCGAGTTGTGTTTTTGTCTTGGGTTAGTGTTGGTTGTCTCAGTCTGTGTAGTCATGGCTCCAAAGAAGCAAAAAACGACCTCAGTTGACTATATGGGGTGTAAGAATTTGAGTACGAAGCAGAAATCGGTATGGTGTCAACTATTTGATCGAGCTATTTTGTCGACTAAGTTTGTCGATAATTTGGCATTGGAGTTGCTTGGGATTAGGGAAGAGGTGTTGACGTTATTGACTCGTATTGGGTTAGTAAACTTTTACGATATGCACGCCAACACGTATAAGCGCTATACACTTGAATTCTTGTCCACCTTAGAAGTCCATCGTGATGACGATCCCCCTCACATTACTTTTCATCTCAGAGATTCAGAACGAGATGTAGATTTCACAGAATTGTGGGAGGCGTTGGGTATAGCACCGAGGGGGGGGGGGGGCGTTTCTGACTCCTACTACGCGTATGATGGATGGGTTTTGGTTGAAAATTGCTAGGAGTGCTTATGAGGGGGCTAAGAATACTGATATTCGTCATCCTGCCCTTCGTTATGTTCACCGACTTTTGAACTCCACATTTCTTTGCAAAGGTGAACCGACACATCTACCTAGGGCGGATTTGATGTACTTGTGGGCCATGATGCCCGAATGTTTGGGAACCCCGGATTGGATCGATATATTCTTGAATTGTTGTGAGAAGCACCAGAAGGCGGTCTCGGGGAACATTCTGATGGGTGGTATGGTTACTCTTCCAGCCCAGTATCTTGGCCTACCCAAGATAACAGATTCTCCTGTCGTAGGTGATACTACTATTAGTATAAAGTTCATGGAGAGTTGTTCTATGATTTCGCGACCGATTGGTGAACACCACCTAATCTGGACGCTCGACACGTCCCACCGTCATTTCATGATTTTGCCTCGTCCGGATGGGAAACCGTTACTATTGGGGCCTACTGTGGCTGCGTTTTACCTTCCTCATGATGCGGAATTTCCTAAGCCGACTACCGAGTCTAGTGTCCCGGTTGTGGAGGAGCCCGAGGATACGTCTGATTTTGATCGTTGGAGCAGTTGGCGCGAATCAATAGAAGATCGAGTAGAAGAATCTGTTGATAATAGTAGATTGGCAGCTGAGTTCGGTCGATGTATGAATCGGTTACAATTGAAGTTGCATCCTAATGACTACTCGGAACCATCTCCCGAGCTTTATGAAGAGCTTGCGGCCCGTGAGCAAGCGAGATCATCTAGGAGGGCGGCACGTGAGGCTAAGTTACATGACGCCGGCTCCTCTTCTCACTCTTGAGCCTCCGAGGTATTTCTCTTCCCATTTATTTTGTTGTCCTTAATTCACACATTCGAGGACGATGTGTTATTCAAGCGTGGGGAGGGAAATTATCTCGTTGTATATAGTAGTTATTTTGTATTACATCGTTTATTTCAATTTAAAAAAAAAAAGGAAAAAATCGGGAAAAAAGAAAAAAAAGAGAAAAATTGCAAAAAATAAAAATAAAAAGAAATAAATAAACCCGGCTAGGTGAAAACCCGGAAAGGGCGTCTAGGCAAGAATGGGGAATGTGGCCGAGGACGGAGTGAAAACCCGAAAGGGCGCTTCGGGTAAAAAGAAAAATCGAGTTGCGTGCCACGAGAGTAGTGTGAGGAAAAAATGAAAGCTAGAGTGAAAATCCGCAAGGGCGGACGCTCTAGGCAAAATGAGGGAATTAGGAAAAAAAATCACTACTACTTTCTCCATTTTTGGTGTTGGCGTCATAAGAAGGGTGACAAAGAAGGTCGGAAGGGTAGGATTAGTTGGCTATGGTGAGAAGAATCGCGGTGTGGTGCAGTCGTAGCACAATATTCTATGCGATTGGTGATGTTTGTTTGGTATGTTGAACTATTAGAGGCGTTTAGGATTGATCACATGTGTGGGTTGTGGAATATTGTGGTATACACTTGTACCACCAGTGACATTTGTAGCACATGTGATCCGTTCTAGGATTGGAGAAATAAGGGGCGTTAGATGTGGATTTTTGCTTATAATTATTTTCTAATGCTCCTTGTTTTGATGAATTTGGTCGATGATAATAGTTTGATATTGGGTGTGTTAATTCAATTGAGCATTTGAGTTGAGTTTCATGAGAATGTTGGATTAGCAGGTGCATTAACTCATAACGAGGGAGATTGGTGGAAGACGAGTGAGGGCCGGTGTGTTATTGTTATTCTCACGCATTTTGGATCAGTGATGGTTGTGTTTATGGTGTTCTTTGAGTTTTACTCGAGGACGAGTAAAGGTTCAAGCGTGGGGATATTTGATGGGCCGTATTTAGTCGTATTTATTACGACGATTTTGGTATATTTTGTGAGCTAAATCGGTTGTCTTGTGTCGCATTTGTGTCAGTTTGGTATAAATGTAATATAGGCTATTTTGAGGATGCTAATCATTGGACCGTCGATTGGGCCAAGAACAAATGAAACATGAAGAAGAAGAAAGTCCACTTGAAGACCCGGAACGACTGAATCGAAGGATCGCACGAAACAGCAGCAGCTGCCCAGCCGAGTCGCCCAAAAGCCACGCGAGTCGCGCGCTCCCGCGAGTCGCGCGATACCCAGGCGAGTCGCATGGAAGCCTGAAACTTTTCACGCGATTCCGTCCTTATCTCGTGATATTTTCTATATTTTAAGACTTTGATCTTATTTAGGAAACTTTATTACTAGTTTTTATCGTTAATGTTACTAGTATCATTAGGATATTTTATTTTTTTATTATTATTAGGAAACTATTATTAGGTTAAGCTTAGTTTTAGATTTTTATTATTCACATCATTCATCATATCTAGAGTTTAAGGGAATTAGAGAAGAAAAGGGAGAACTTTTGAAGAATCCTAATTTTCCATTGCGAAGTATGTGTAACTAATCTTCTCTACTTAGATTCAAGCCTTTGAAACGCTCAAGAAACGTTTGTGAGTTTGAATGTTTTGATTATTAACCTCGATTATTATGAATTACTTTGTTATTAATTTCATGAATGTTGTTGTTGATTGCTAGGTGTACAATTAGTATTTAATTGCATCGTTCTATCGTTAGTATCGTTAATTGAGTAGGATTTACTGATTAACTTTACATTGGTAACAACTAGGAATTAATATTGAACGGGATACGTTGATATTAGTACTTAGAAGCAATTCATATAAATATCTAAGGCGTGACTGGATTGTACGTGCTATTTGTTCTCTATCGAATTCTCTGATCTATATTGCTTCCGTCTAATTGAACCTAGAACTGGATTGTTTAGGTTGTTTTACGGTTAGGGTTAATTAAGAATGATATTCGTTTTAGTTAACTATTCTTAAGAGAATTGGAATTTCATATTCACGATAGAGTGGTCAAGGTTATTAATTGAAACCGTCTTACGATGATCAATCGCTATTGAGTGTGGATTTGTGCTTGTGTCTAAGTTCTTTCTCATCATTTGATACCTCAAGTTATTGTATTATTTATTTTAGTTTGTTAGATAATTAATCATACAAAACCCCTCCTTTGGTTACTACGGTCTTTAATTACGTTAAAGGTCAATTTCTACACTTTAGTTAGCATAATTAGATTAATCTGATTCCTTTGGGTTCGACCCTTATTTCTACTTTACTACGTTTTTAGTATTTAGATTTAAGTGTTTATAAATTGTAATTTGAGGCATACGACTTTAGCCTGTCACATTCCTTGCTTGAGAATGTTTCAGGTTGAAGTACTCTTCTGCACTTACGGGTTGATGATCCCCCATTCTTTCAAGTGATAGCGATGTCCTCTATAAGGTGCTAAAAGTCCCTCACATTTAGTGTATCTAGCATCTACCAAATAGTAACAACCTTTAAATAGAATAAATGAAGTATATTATTATTTGGTTAAAATAAATTAATATTTGAATTTTTATTTGCTACCATATAGTAATTGTTTTTATTACCTTTAGGCACCTTCAAACCATTAGGCCTTGAGATTGCATCTCGTAAAATACGACGATCATGGGCAGAACTTTCCCATCCAGGCAAGAAAAACACAAATTCCATATTTGGTGTACATACTCCTATAACATTCGATGTAAGGTTCCCTTTTCTTGTTCGATATCGCCCTCTCCCCTCATTTGTCACATTAACTCTAATATGTGTACCGTCTAAGGCTCCTAAGCAATTCTATAATTAATATAAAAAAATTATACACTTGTACACATATAAATAAAGTTATTCGATTAATTAATAAAATAATTAACGTTGTTACCTTGAAACATTTTCATCTATTGTTCTCCGAGTCTTCTAGTATTGGAGTAGGCTCTTTTAATAAATGACGATGTAATTTTAGAACCGCAAGGAGACAACGATTGAACTGTCTGCTAACACTTTCAGTACTTCGGTGGAAATATGTCCCTATTGACCTATTTTTTTTATGATGAGCTAATGTGTATAAAAACATAGCCAAGATCTCTTCTAAACTCATGTTTCAACTTTCGAGTACCTCTTAATCCACCAATTTCACTAACCATCTCACAAAGTACACCAAATGTTTGTCTATTCATACGTAATTCACTCCTACAAGCAATATCACTATCCCGAATCAAAGCATTTAAATTGTATATTCTACGACGTTCTTTATTTCTATTTAGGTGTATTCTACGAAGTGATACATTTCTAGTACGCAATACAAAGTACATGCAAATTATCGTATTAATAATAACCAATAAAGTTACAAGTAGGTCTCTTTGTTTCTTCATCCTCTTCCTTATTAAGGATAGTCCATGATCATCCATCTCTGTGCATGGATATATTTTCACAAATTACTACTCGTACCAACTAAAATAATAATGTAACTTCAGATTTCAATTATTGTAAAATAATGTATCATCAATAAACATCAAAATCTAATGAATTTAATTATGTAACTTCACTTCACAACAACAAAAATTCAATACAAAATTTAATACTTGTAATTAAAAAAGAAATAAATTAGAAAGACACAAAAAAAAAAAAAATTACCTCAATATGATGAAGATGAACGTATGAGTGAAGAAGCTAGTATGATTATTTGACAGCACACGCACACTTTCAGGCCCGTCAGTTCACGGGTCCAGCAAGTGTCTAGCACAGGGGCCCAAAATTTTTGGGGCCTCAAAGTAGTTGGTCCGCCCAACTTGAAAAAAAAAAAATTAAACCGAAAAGCCTAGAAGAACGGAAGACAGGAACTGAGAAGGAGAAGCCAAAGAGTTTTTTTTCTTCAATTCAATCTTCAACAACCACAACTTCTAGGGTTCTTCAATCAACAGATTCAACAGTAATCAACACAAATGCATACTATCTTTCAATTAATGGTAAGTTTTGAAATTTGTATCATCAATCATTTCCAATTTTTGATTTTTTTAAACGTTATATAGTATAGACGTTTATGAACTCCGTATATCAATCAACTACTCTATTAATCTATTATAAATTCCTAATCTCTTCCACTCTATTCATAATTTCATACGTCATATCTTCAGACTTCAGTATTTGTATTTCAGTAATCTAATCTAAAGTGAGTTTATATTTATATTTGTTTTTTTTCATCATCTTTGTTTCTGATTGATTCAATTTTTTTGGGATTTGAGGGTTTTTTTATTTTTGAATGATTTTGTATTTTGTAAAATGATTAAGAATTATGGGTAGTTAGTAAAATAAGTAAGTCTATAAACAACCTAATTAACAATTCTGGATTTCTAGTTTCAAAAAAAACAATTCTGGATTTCTGGGTAGTTACTGAATAATACATTAATATGGAGAAATTAACCTAATTAAAAAATAAATTAACAATCAACCGAATGAATACATTCTGGAGTAGTGGAGTGCTGTAGTCGTGAAAAATGAAAAATAACTGCTCTTATTTTGTTTGATTTTGATTTTTTAATTTTAATCCTAACTGGAAAGTTAACATAATTAATTTGGTTTTTTAAATATTATTACTTTATTCAATTAATTGAATATATTGTTTTGGATGCAGGAACTACGATACTTGATTAAAGATTGTAATGTGAATAGACGACCCGATGTCTCGATCATCTTAATAGTTTTTCAGTTCTTACTCGACAAGCCCGCAAATCCGTCATTAGGTGATGGAGCAAATGGATTGCAAAGATTTGATGGATGAATTTGCTTCAGTGAATGCAAGGAGGACAAATTTATTTGGCAAGGGTGATTCTGTTGACCAAAATATTTCCGATGAATGTACAGACAAATATTTTTCTATTTTATTTCATATGTAATGTTTCAAAAGGGCCTCATCTTGAAATTTGAACCGGGCCACCGAAAATCATTTGACGGCCCTGACTTGAAATTGGATGTATGCATATGAGAAGTTAGTTTTCAAATATCGATTCTTCTCTTGCTTTCCTAGATGATTGTCCTCAGCCTTTGTCGTTGCCGTTCTTGTTGCACATGATAAGTTCGTGTGTGAATCATTTTCTATTTTTCTCTCCGAGTTTATGCTTCTCATTAAGTTTTCGTCATTTTAAAGAACCTTATCTTACTATCCTCGACTTCCCGAAGGAACTAAGGTCTAATGGAGTATAAAAGGCACGAAATTTCATATTATCATTACGATAATTTGTTTGGAAGTAAATGAAACTACTGAGATTACGCGTGGTATATCCTAACTAAGAACTATTTTTTTACCATGAAAGCATCCCCTTTCTCTGTTAAGCTCAACATTTCATTTCATTTGGTACTTGTTAAGCCTATATTAGAGTTTTTACTAAAAACTAGATTGTTTATTCAGCTCAATGCGGTAATTAAAGCTGAAATACAAGCAGCAAAGGATCTGATTAGTCAAAAGAAAAAAGATAGGGCCTTGCTAGCATTGAAGAAGAAAAATGTGCAAGAAGAGTTGCTTTAGAAGGTCGATGCCTGGTTAATATTAATGTTGAGCAACAGGTAAAATTTAAACAAAATTCACTCCATTTATTTATTTATTTTGAAATTCAGTTTAAAAATATATACTTCATACTTAATTTTTTTTTGGAAATTATGCTTTTATATCTGATTTAGCTTGTAGATATTGGATTGGCAAGCAAGCAAATGGCAGTGTTTGAGAGCTTGAAGGCAGGAAACGATGCTTTGAAATCAATACAAGGTGAAGTCAGTTTGGACGATGTTCAGAAGTTGATGGATGATACTGCTGAAGCTAAAGCCTATCAAGATGTGTGTTTCTCTCTAATGTTGTTTCAATTGTTACATTTGTAACCTTCAAAAATAGCTCCGATGTTCACCTGAGTTTTTTTGTCAGTAATTCATACACACTTGCATAACATTAAACCTTGGCCACGACCCCACATCGTCGCCAACTCAGAAAGGTTATGAAAGTCAACTTCTCTCAGTTTTAACAAATATTGTTTCTTACATGATAACTTGATCAACTGTGTGAGAAATCTCATATCCGATTTTACTTTTCAAGACGTAAATGCTATGCTCGGAGAATAACTATCTTTTGAAGATGAAGAAGCTGTTTTGGCAGAGTTCGACAACCTAGAAGTAAAGGTATACCCTGCATATGTTTATAGAGAGAGTCAATTATCTCATATCATTATTCATCTTGATTATGATGAAACTAATTAACCAACCAACCTGGTGATATAAATTAGAACATAAACTACGTTAACTAAAATGTGGTAAGAAATTGAATAATCTTGACCTTAACAAACTATCTTAGGCGTGGAATATAATGTTGTGACTCTTGTGAGTGCTGCGTATTATTATGATTTATATTCTTATGTTTTTGTAGCTCATGATCGAAGATCTACTAATAACACCAGATTTAGTTCCGTTCCAGAAGTTGAACCAGATTCGGTTGAAGTTTCGTCAGTTGACGAACTCGACCTTCCTGATGTTCCGACAAAAGCCCCTATTGTTTCACATGATATCGATGACGATTCCACCATTATACTGAGAAAACTAAAGGTAGTATAAACTGTGTCCATTTCAAAAATTTTGTATTTTCAATCAACATTCATAAAAGATACTTGTACCTAGACCTCTGGTCATTCAGGGGTTTTTAATTTTGTGTGTGTGTGAAGAGTATGCTGAATATCATGGCGAATGCAGGTCGCGTTATTCGGGAAATACAGGGATGTAGGTTGCATTTATACAGGGCCGTCAAATGATTTTCGGTGGCCCGGTTCAAATTTCAAGATGAGGCCCCTTTTGAAACATTACATACGAAATAAAATAGAAAAATATTTGTCTTTACATTCATCAGAAATATTTTTGTCAACCGAATCACCCTTGCCAAATAAATTTGTCCTCCTTGCATTCACTGAAGCAAATTCATCCATCAAATCTTTGCAATCCATTTGCTCCATCACCTAATGACGGATTTGCGGGCTTGTCGAGTAAGAACTGAAAAACTATTAAGATGATCGAGACATCGGGTCGTCTCTTCACATTACAATCTTCAATCACGTATCGTAGTTCCTGCATCCAAAAAAATATATTCAATTAATTGAATAAAGTACTAATATTTAAAAAACCAAATTAATTAGGTTAACTTTCCAGTTAGGATTAAAATTAAAAAATCAAAATCAAACAAAATAAGAGTAGTTATTTTTCATTTTTCACGACTACAACATTCCACTACTTCAGAATGTATTCATTCGGTTGATTGTTTATTATTTTTTTAATTAGGTTAATTTCTCTGTATTAATGTATTATTCAGTAACTACCCAGAAATCCAGAATTGTTTTTTTAAACTAGAAATCCAGAATTGTTAATTAGGTTGTTTATAGATTTACTTATTTTATTAACTACCCATAATTCTTAATCATTTTACAAAATACAAAATCATTCAAAAATAAAAAAAACCCCAAATCCCTAAAAAATTGAATCAATCAGAAACAAAGATGATGAAAAAAAAACAAATATAAATATAAACTCACTTTAGATTAGATTACTGAAATACAAATACTGAAGTCTGAAGATATGACGTGTGAAATTATGAATAGAGTGGAAGAGATTAAGAATTTATAATAGATTAATAGAGTAGTTGATTGATATACGGAGTTCATAAACGTCTATACTATATAACGTTTAAAAAAATCGAAAATTGGAATTGATTGATGATACAAATTTCAAAACTTACCATTAATTGAAAGATAGTATGCATTTGTGTTGATTACTGTTGAATCTGTTGATTGAAGAACCCTAGAAGTTGTGGTTGTTGAAGATTGAATTGAAGAAAAAAAAACTCTTTGGCTTCTCCTTCTCAGTTCCGGTCTTCCGTTCTTCTAGGCTTTTCGTTTTAATTTTTTTTTTAATTTCAAGTTGGACGGACCAACTACTTTGAGGCCCCAAAATTTTTGAGTATCATGCGACATCTTGGGTCATTTGTTCCTGCATAATACCTGATGCAATGGACATGAGACTAGGTTCAAATTGGCTACAACAAGAGAGTAGCAGACCATGGAATTTTAAGACGATAACTGCACTAATTGACAGAGTAAGCTGCAGTTTTAGCCTTTCATGCTATAGTGTTTCAAGCTTATTCCAGTTGCATTTGATGGTGATTCAGGCTTCTCTTAATGCTTTTTTCATACTGTGCATTTTTTGTGTTTGTAGCTTAAATTATGCTTGAATGCAATGTCACTGTAGGTCGGTTGTAACAGCCCTAAATTTTCGTGACCAAAATAGAAGAATAAAATAGGAAAATTTAAAGCCGTTACTCCGCATTTAGCTCACAAGGCCAAGTGCAAGGCAAAAGAATAGTATATGAATTAAAAGACATGTGAATCCGATAAATAATTAAATGAAAACGTTGCAGCGGAAGACTTAAGTCCCACAAAATTCAAAACGGTTTAAAACAACTTCAACCCAAAATTTAACATAAATATAAATAGTTTGGAGGTAAACATTAAATAATAAAATCCTTCCTCGCTCAGCATCCCGAACCAAATGCACCCATGCAGCATATTAATTGTACCTATCAACTGTACCAAAACACAAATAGGTACAGGTTCCAGCGGGGGAACGACCCAAAACAAAAGGACGTCAACAAAGCTGAGTAAAATATATTATATTGAAAACGTAAAACAATAATTATAATTTGAAGTAAACTGAAATCAGAGTTAAATATTATTGTCTCAATACCAAACCAAAAGTGCTGTAAAACGGTAGTCAAAATCAAAACCAACCAAAATATATTATATCCAGCTGTGTGCCAAGGTCCTACCCTTTTGCACGATCTAGAGGTACCACCTATGCTTAGCTAGACTTACTATAGTGCGCACTGCTCACATTTGGGCAGTCAGTAGGATGAGGCTGCCAAAGGAGGAAGTCTAACTACCTAGCAAGTGGGGGCCGGAAACCCCACTTAACACAACTCGGGCCAGGAGTTCAGTTTTGGGACGAAATCCCAGGGACGTCTCAGACGCACCTTAACCTCATAGACCAACAGAGCTCCCAGAGTCTGTTATAACCACCAAAATTGTACCAAAATAATTCCAATATATGACTTGTCACAAAGTTCCAATATCCTAAATATTACAAGAGTATCATAAAAATTCATCGTTGACAAATAATTATAAAACTGTTTCAAAAATATAATTTAAACCAAACATACTCTTTACTTAAAGGTGAAAAGGTCAAAACGTCCTTACCTCTCGAGACGGTCAAACCAAGCTAAGACTAATCCAAAAATTTCTTCTCCTCGAATCCACAAGCTACAAATAATATAACTAATTCAATAATCATTAACTAAAATTGTACGACAACTTATTATTATAACTCAGCTAAATTCTAACCTCGCAAATACTCCATCTAATACATTAGATAAAACATTATTACATACTCAACCCCCTCATATATTACCCTCACTCTTAATCACTTCCGTAAGCTATCTTACATTCCTCCTAGATATGCACCAACCAATTACTGCATTCTTAAAAGTATGACTTAATGAATTTCCCAGCCATCCATCATCAAGACACCCTTATTCCTTGTCAACCCGACTCAAAAATTAGCAACCCCACACCGAAACTCATATATCTGTCCGAATGTTTACAAACCCACATAATCGTTAAATTTATGATGAGAAAACATTTTACTCAAAACAAAAGAAAATTTTCAAACTTAAAATATTAAGACATACAGAGTACTATATAATTGATCCACTAACAATAAGAAACCAAAGAACAATTGGTTAAGAAACTTACAATTTAGATGAAGAAGATGAAAAAAAAATGAGTTGGTGTAGGTAATGATCAAGAACCAATTTATTCACGACCGGGAAGGATCAGGAAGAAATCTGGAGAATGGAGTAGTAGTATACTAATATGGCGGCAGGAAAGGATGAATGAATGGTAGGGTGAGGGTGGGGGTACGCAGGTTTAAGTAGTTTTTTTTTCTTTTCAATTTTTTTTCCTTATTTGTGTTTAAACCAAATTGTAACATGAAATCAAGTCCGTTTATAATAACGTTCCACTTTTTAAAATAGTCAAAATCGATTTATTATAAGACGACCCAAATACTTTAATATTTATGACGACATTTAAAATATTTTTCCAACTTAAACCCGATTTAAATAAAAGTAGAAAAGTCAAACTTAATAATTGACTCAGAAAATAACGGGGTGTTACATTGGTCTCATTCATTCGTCATGAATCAGGCTGCCAGATTCATCGTTTCAGGCTGCATTGACGTGTTCCGTTGCGGTTTTAACATTCTCATTTCGATTATGCTTTTAAGCTTGACGATATATATTGTGTATGTTCAAGCTCGATTGAAATGAGTTTTTGAATAGAAAAGTTGAAACTTTTGCATTTTCACAATGTATTTTGGATGTTTTGAGGGTTGAAGTTACCGAAGAAGTGAACTTTTCACAAGATTTGAGTTCTTTATAGTTCAATTACTAGGTTGGGCAAATTGTAAAGGCCATGCTTCTTCAAAGCTCGAAAGAAAAAACCATTACACTTCTTTTACATTTCGGTCCTCACAATTTTCAGCTATGAAATCTAAAACTTATCATTATCCCCTTTTCTTTTCTTCTTCGATGATGGTTTTAGATTTAATTGTCTAAAACTTATCGACGTGGAAGATAGAAAAGAGACCAGGATTTGGGTGCATTAGGGAATGAGAGAAGGGAAGGACAAGGGAGAACAACAGAAGGGGTAAACAAAAACTGAAATAAACATTTACGGTTGGTCACAAAATTGGACCGTTTAAAAGGTTCACCAATTAGTGAGTACGATAGGAGGGGGTAAAGAATAGAAGGGGTAGGAGTTTAAGAATAAGTTCACCAGGAGAGGGTAAAGAATTGAACCGTTTGCATTTGACCATGAAATTGAACCATTTTAAAAGAATTGAACCGTTTATGTATTGCTTGTTGTTGCTGTTGCTATTTATGTGCTACAGCATTAACAGTTACTTAATAATACAACACTGATCAACTACTTTTCCTACGAAAGAAAACAAAACTAACGACGATCATGAATTCAAAGGATACAATAGAAAAGGGGGAAACTAAATGCGCCACAGAAGGTTTTGTTGACGAGTATGTCTACCCTGCTCGCTGTATAATTGATAACATGTCGTACAATCTAAGGCATACCCGGTCCGCTGCAAAGCAACACATTAATGTCAAAAATACGCTAGAAGACCTCCGCTATCCAATTGTTAGTCTAGAACCTGCGTCGCTACAATCAAGTCCATATTTTAGCAAGGTTGTAGTTTTACAGTTCGAAGAAAGTGTTGACAATTACTCGCATGCTCTGAACCTTCAAAGCATTTTGGAGCAGAATGGTAGCGGTAAGGGTCCAGTCCCGGAACAAACAGACTCACTTGTGGACCGCGCTTGTGGGTGGCAACACGGGATGACATACGATTCTTTACAGAACCACTGCAGCATGAGTTTGTACCAGCTGCCATTAGGACAAGTACATCGGCTGCACAACAAAATGAGGGCCTCGAGGTTGGTGACGTGTTAGATACTATATTAAACTTATATCCAAAATTATTTTTTTGAGATGTTGATGACTAACCCTTAACAACGCCAAAGTTTCATTTTCATGAATAGTTAGCACGTTGCCTATATAAGTAGATTTTAAGGCATGAACGCTTTAGATTTATGTTTACCAAGATTAGTTAACCTGCATTAGTTGATCGTTTTATTTTCAAAATGGGCTTCGAATTGGATCCCCATTAAACGATAATTGAAGACTTTTGAACCATGCATCGTTACATGAAAAAATTATGTACCTATTTTCGACGGATCAACTGTCGGGTGCTTCTTCTACTGAATATGTTAACATATTAATTTGGGCCCACTAACGAGCATGACTACAAACATAGTCAAAAAACTTTAAATACACAGTCGGAAAACAACAGAAGATAGTACCCGAGGACACTGTCGCTAAACGTTTCACATAAGAAAAAAATAGTCCAATATCGCGAGTTTACTACCTCGATTTCACCTCGAAGACCGCGTGGATCGATTTCGCAAACAATAGAATATAGTGTATGTGATTGAATAGAGGAAATTAGGTCAAAATGTACCATGTGTCTGTGTGTGATTGAATTGGGAAATTAGGTCAAATTGTTTGGAATTTGATTGTGTGTAGGTGAAGGCGAAAGGAGTGACAATGACGGCATTGTTAGCCAAGGCAATAACATTAGCATTGGTTAAGTATCTGGTGGTCAATTCCAGCTGTAGAGATAAACTACATTATATTAATAAATATACCTATCAGTAAAAAACAGTACACGATACTTGCATATATAGGAAAGTAGAAAACTGGGTGCAGGTATTTGACACGCCAAGTAGAAGGGGAAGACAAAGTAGTCAAGAATAAGTTTGACGGCTACATAACCAAGAACTGTGAATATGGAGAATTCATTAAGCTAACAACAGCTGATGAAAACTCCGCCAAATTGTCGGTCTCACTGAATATACTTTAACTTGTTTATGTATTGTATCACGTTTTTTGGGTTGTCATCTCTTGTCTTCTCTTCCAGCTTTTTAGGGTTTTGGTTTTCGATTGACAATGTTTCTTGGTTGCTTTGCTTAGTTTTGTTGGTGGTTTGTGTCTATGTTATCTTCGTGCTCTTTATTTACACTTTTTTTGCTATTCTTGTTGCTGATGATTACGTTTCTGTTTCATGAATTAGGGCATGCTGTAGTTGGTTACGAATGCGGTCGTAGCACAGAGATCACGGCGTTTATGTGCAGATTCGTTGGCGGTGGGGTATCGCCGAGCACAGGTATGCAAAATTAGGGTTTTTTTTCGCTAAAGCGTATCACTTGTGATGGTTTTGATTAATAATCACCGGTGGTTTGTGGGATCTGATTAGATTTTTGTGACTGATTTCAATGTATGAATAATGAAGACAGTTGTAACACCCCGTATTTAACAAACGTTATTAAAGTTTTAAATCTATCATTAAACAATCTTTAAAACAAGGAAAGTATTTTACGAATAGTAAACCGTCGTTTTGACAATTTAAAATAATTTTCCGTCTTGCAATAAATAAGAATGATTTATCAAATTTTAAAATAATATTTCGAGACCCGGTTACGCGAAGACGTAAACGAACGACGGAACAACGCCCGTAAACGTGACATATAGTCTACTTAGGCTAGTTTTCAACAAGTAATGATTACATTTAATTATTGTCCCTTATTACTATTCATCGTCTATTTTGCACATCGTAACACCATTTCTGTTTCAAAAGTAAATATTATGGGTTCCGTTATTTTATTCCGTAAATTTCATATTTCAATTTTCGAGAAAAAGCGAGCTTATCTTAACCCGTGTTAAAATTCAATTATCGATATTTTCAAAACGTTTTTAGTTTTCTAGTTATAAACCAATCGAGGTTATTAAAATATAAACTCTCGGTAGCAAGTTTACGTAAAACATAACAAATTTTGAGAGACCAGAAACTGAACCATTGGGGTCTCTCACACTCACGTCCGAAAGTTACTGCATGATAAGAATTTGGGATATTTGTTCCACTCCTAATGTTTATTCCATATAATAACCACTAGTACTTCACTTACTACATACATTTTTACTACTTACCCTCATTCATTTCACTTCTACCATCTTACTTCTTACTTCTTACTTATTCAATTCTAATACTTCCTCCATTTTTAATATATCTTCCCATGGACTTTGGGCACAAGATTTTTTATATTGAATATAAAATGATAAATTTAAGAAATGTTGGGGGTAGAATGGTAAGTGTATGTAAATAGGAAAGAATAAATGTGTAAAGTGTTGCTAAATAGTAAGGGTAGTATGGTAAAAATTAAGGACCAAAATGAAAAGAAATAAAATGGGAAGATAAAAAAAAGTGGACCAAAAAAGAAATTAGGAAGATATAAAAAAAATGGAGGAAGTACTACAACTCCATCCTCATAAACAAACCCACAAGCCAACCTTTACTAAGGAACACATCTTTGGTATTTTCTTTTTCCCCTTCGAAAAGAAAAAATCAATTAAACTTTAAATCCATCTATACTACTTTCTTTAATAATTTAACACACATTTTACTTAATATCGTTACTTAATATCGATCCCGACAATCTTTAGTAGTTCTTAATATCGTTATTAAATAGTAGCTAATAAGGTAACCAAGCTTTTCTTCTAACATCCTTTTTATACGTAAGTATATTTATGTTACTAATATAGTAATATGTTTAGTTTAATATTTAAGCTTATTTTATGACTAACATTACTAAGTTTTATATATATATATATATATATATATATATATATATATATATATATATATATATATATATATATATATATATATATATATATAGAGGTAGGTTCAAATAAGGTCAACAACTTTTTTAAGTTCCTAAGTTCCAGTGTTAAAGTTACACAAAAAGTGCTTAAAGTTACACGAGATGAGTGATAAAGTTGCACTTTATCACTTGAAGTGATAAAAGTGCTGAATGTTATAGTTACATATCAATTTTGAAAAATGCAACTTTAACGTATGTCATCTGTAACTTTAATATAGACTTAAAAAAATAGTTGACCTTATTTGAACCTACCTCTATATATATATATATATATATATATATATAGAGGAAGGATCAAGTGAGTCCTCCTATATATATTGAGTCCATGAGTCCAATCTTGGACCATTGATCAAGTGAAAGATGGATGGTTGTGATTGCTTGAGGTGAAATAAGGAAATAACCAACAAATCTTGGTAAATATATCATTTCTCTCCCTTCCTTAATTATCCCAATGCAAATCTTCTCTCTCTCATATCAATCTTTTAATTGTCTATCTCTCTCACACAACAAGTTTCTTCGAAATTAAGTTTTTTTTCATCTTCACTAAAAAATTATCATTTTTCTACTGTCATTGTACGTATGTTACTATGTTACTGCCATAATCCATAAACTATGTTACTTTAACTCATACAATGTGTTACTTTAATTCATGAACTGTGTTACTTTAACTCATAAAACTATGTTACTTTAACTCATAAAATCTGTTACGTTGTATAATAGTCTCTTGCAAAAACTGTTACTTTAACTCATATAATGTGTTACTCTAATTCATGAACTGTGTTATTTTAACTCATAAAATCTGTTACGTTGTATAATAGTCTCTTGCAAAAACTGTTATTTTAACTCATATAATGTGTTACTCTAATTCATGAACTGTGTTACTTTAACTCATAAAATCTGTTACGTTGCATAATAGTCCAATCAACCAAAAGAATAATGTATGTTTCTATTAAGGATATTCCAAAACAAAAATTATAAAACTCTATTATAATTCCAATGTTTCACACATGTTACTCTAAGAACTGGATATTGGAAATCAAATTACACTCATAAACTATGTTACTGTAACTCATTAAGTATGTTATTATAACGCATAATGTGTGT
The DNA here is from genome assembly GCA_958450325.1 of Agrostemma githago. Taxonomy (NCBI): domain Eukaryota; kingdom Viridiplantae; phylum Streptophyta; class Magnoliopsida; order Caryophyllales; family Caryophyllaceae; genus Agrostemma; species Agrostemma githago. Next base: position 62,703,674 of record OY288240.1, read on the forward strand.
TATTCTAACTCATTTTTCTTCAATAAAGGATGTTACTCTAAGGACTAGATATTGGAAAATCAATCAAACTCATAAATTGTATTACTGTAACTTATTTAGTATGTTACTCTAATGAATAATGTATGTTACTCTAACAATATATTGTCCTACTCAGAATTGTTCTTCCTCTTCTTCTTCTTCTTCTTCTTCTTCATCGTCAAACGATGACTTACATGACGTTTCCTAATGATTCTTTCTTCTTCTTCTTCTTCTTCTTCTTCTTCTTATCATCTACATCTTTGAAGATCTGCTCTATGTATGGAGTGAAACTCTCACCCACATCCTTGCACCATTCCTCTGCTTTTACGTCTACTACAAAAACAAGAACAATGTCAATAAACGTGGCGACAAACAAACAATCAGAACTTGAAATATGGCGGTATTCTAACCAAAACATTAATAACTAAATCCGATGACATGTTACTCTAATGCTTCAAACGTGTTACTGTAATACATTAGGTATGAATGACAGTATAAACATGTATACTGCTATGAATAAGAGTATGAATGAGAACGTTATACTTTGATATTGTTTCCTATTTTGATGACAATCACGTTCCATCATTATAGGAAGCAGTATTTTTTTAATATGGCAGTATTTTAAATCCTTTGTTACTCCAATGCATTACAGTAACAGATGACAAGAATTAAAGTAACAGATGAAGTGCATTAAAGTAACACGAGATTCAATTAACAGAAGATGTCTATACAGAGGGTTAGACATTAAAATAACAGATGGCCTATATTAAAGTAACACATTATGTGCATTACAATAACTCCATATATATGTTTGTGCAAAAAAATCATATAATGATCAGATCTTTAAAAAATCATACTATGAACGTAAAATCTAATAATATGGAGCATCTTAATGACTTCCATGGCAGTGAAAGCATAACAATTGATGAAGATTATGAAAAACCTAAATAATAATCAGTGAAGATTATGAAAAAAAACCTAAATAATAAACCTAACAATCTGCAATCTATACTAACACAAGAGCAATGAATCGTTTATATGAATATATGATGAATGAAATGAATAAAATTGACGCAAAACATGAAAGTAATATCGAAACTCACCATTGTTGTACTCCACGAATTGCTTATCAACAGTTGATGATGATCTCGCGATCATTGAATCCATAGTAACGTGATGTCGAGCACAGATTTTGAATGAATGGATGGATGAACGTGATGATGTTGGAAGCGTTTTTTTTAGGTTTGATGAATGTGGTAACGTGAATGAATGAATGGGTGAATGAATAGGTGAATGAATGGGTGAATGAATGGGATATTATTGTTTCCTAAAATTATGGGACTTATTTTAGGAAGCAGTATCTCCCTTCTTTTTTTTTTTTTTTAATGCAAATTGTAGAATGAATCCTGTCCATCCATCCTCATCTCATCCAATGGATGAGATGAGGACTTATGGACTCATATATAGAGAAGGACTCATAAGAGCCTTACTATATATATATATATATAAATGTTAGATGATTAATTTTAATGCTTTTTATTTTGGTTATAAGACTTATAGTAAATTTGATTTAGAGGATGTAGAGTTACTATAGGACCGAAATTTACTTGTAGCGCACTTCGATTTAATTTTCGTTACGTAGTTTCGTTTATGACTAAAATAATGTCTTGACGAAAAATTCACTATTAAATTTCTCATCACTTTAAGTTTTGTTATATAAAAGAAAATGGATAAAAATGATTAAAAGAACCTATAAAGAATAAAATTGATTTTTTTGTTTTTAGTATCTCTTCATTTTTTTATCTTTATGCATCATTTAATTATTTGCACTACATTCCACTTTACTTTTGTTTTACATTTCTTGTTAATTAATTACTTTATGTATTATGGTTTTTGTTCATTTTTTTCTTTTAGTATTATTTGTACTTATCTATATTTTGTAACAATGGTGTAAGTGAGTAACATACAAAATATTTTGTTTTAATCACAATTTATTTCGTTTTAAAAAGACAGAAACTTTAAAAATTACCTCGGATATATTAAATGAATTTATTTTATTTCGAAAATTTAACCCAACATTCATAAGTATTAAAAGTAATACCACGTCAAATTTCATAATTTTTAGATAAGTAGAAATTTAATTAAGAAATTTTCATTATTTAGGTTTTAAGAAATTCCGTGAAATATTTTATCACTTTAAAAATTTGGAAAAAAACATGGTAATTCTAATTACAATTTAAAGTTATGTCCTGCAAATTTTCATAATTATTTATCGAGTTTTAGATTACCAAAAGTAATATAAAATTATATTATTTAAAACCGAGTTTTGATAAAAATCTTGTTTGCTAGTTTAAAACTTTGAAAAGTATAAAATTATTAAAATATGACTTGTTAAATACATTTTCAGAAACTATAAATTTTTTACAAAAATATTTTATTTAACTTTAATTTTTAAATAAATTAAAGAAGTGTAAAATCGTTAACGAAGAATACGTTTTAATGTATAGAAACGTCAAGATCCCCAAAAATCAATTACGTATGACTTAATATATATTTTTAAGAAGTCTTAAGTCTCAAAATGGTATTTTTTATACCTTAGTGTATTTTAATCAAACCTTAGTTAAAGAAATTCCGATTTAGAAATAAGTTTAAAATAAAGAAAACATATTTAAAGGTGATTTTTAGAAATGGACAAATGGTAGGACGACACATGTCATGTGACCCTATTAAAATTTTAATCTATATTTTCTAAATTTAAATTTACAAACAAATACAAAATATATATAAGGACTAAACGAAATAAATAAACATTTATATCCAAAATAACGTATTTAGAAATAATGTACATTCTCAAATAAATGTTGTGCGATATTTGGAATAAAATGTTTCGAGTGACACTTGAGGATTAAAGTATAACACTGTCACCTCGAAAGTAAAAATTTGAGAATTTGACTGTTTCAAATGAGTCAGACCAATTTTTAAAGGTCACCAAATAAAATATTACTTGATCACGGGTGACTTTTATATAAAGTTTACAATGCGAGTCTGGGGTCCGGATAACTTGTGTTGGATACGTCATTGAGATGTCATCGACTGCACTAATAATGAAAAGCAGACTCGGAGGCTGCGGTCAAAGAGTCGACCTAGTGTTTAAGGTAGTCGTTCTACGGCAGTGAGGATTGCGGTCCAAGAGTCTAGGTAGGGTATGTGCGCATATATAGACAAGTACTTGAACATTATTACTACCTAGGTAGCGGGGGCAGAACAAGATTCTGAAAAGTGCGGGTACCCTCTTGTTGATGCAGAGAATGTAATCATCAGCTTTCATTCCGCCTAGAGGCCCGTTTGAATAAACATATAATATAATTGAAGTCCGACCCAATTGAGCCTTATGAGTGAGATGTAAATTAAACCTCATAAGATCAGTTCGATCTACGAGTTGGTAACACGATTACTTCTATTGGTGAGATGCAAGCCAATAGGGTGTAGTGGCGGTACTAGGAGCCACGACTCGTGTATTTATCTGTTTATCTGAAAAAAAAAGATTTTAAAAATCAAATGGCTGTCAACGTCCCATCTTTAAAAACTTTACCGTTTTCATCACCTCACATGCTGATATCCTTTAACTGAATTAAGGGATATTTTTTAAATGAATTAAGGGAAACTATTTGTTAAGTGATATCCTTTAATATTTCTGTAAGCATGATATTTGTTAGTCACATGATTGTCTTATGCGTATTAAGTGATGTTAGAAGAACGGTTTGATTGCTGTTTTGCTTAGCGACCTCTGTTTTATATTTTTGCAGGCAGTAGACGATGGGGGGAAAATCGAGCAAGGATTGTAATAAAAATAAGTACTGTAAAACAACAATTTATATTTCTGTACTAGTAATTCTAGACAATGTAATATTTATAGTCGCATTTTGTAATGGATCCGTAGTGATCCGGATTTCTAAAACATACTCTGATGATATTGTATAATTAAATGACTTAGATAATCTTTCGCATTATCTATTAAATTAAGTCATCGAAAATCCGGGTTGTTACAATTGATATCAGAGCGACCTTGTGACCGTAAATGAGGATTAAACTTCATTTACCTAACGAGGAGCGCGCCTGGGTAGACTTACTAAATTACTAAAAACAACTTTAGACCACTAAATGAGAGATTCACGAAGTGACAAATAAGATCCTACCAAATAATTTATCGGGGTAGAAAATAGTAAAGTGGGGAAACGCTTACCTGTGAACTTTCGTTCTGTTGTTTGCTAATTTATGTATGTGTAAAGTGTAGTGTCGGCTCGCTGGTTGTTGTGTGCTAAATTTAGACCGTTTTTCCTCCCATTTAGACATGTTTTTCCCTCGTTTTGCGAATTAGAGTGCGATTATTGCCCTATTTTGAGTATTTGCCTCCCCGAAGATTTTCCGAGAGCTCCTCCACCGGGTGAAATGACCGGGCGAAACTTCGCCCACCGGGTGAAGTTTCGCCTGACGATAAAGGCGTCCAAAATTGCAAAACCGGAAGAAAACCACCGGGTGAAATTTCACCCGACGGTATTGATCCGTGTACAACGGGGCGAAGTTCCACCTCATGAAGATTAAAGGGTGATTGTCTCACTAATGGAGCAAAAAGTTGGATTTGGGCTTTAGGTTAAGAGATTCATTAAGAGTTTATATATATGTATATATATATATATATATATATATATGTATATATATGTATATGTATATGTATATGTATATGTATATGTACACACACACACACACACCATAGTTAGTTGCCTAAGTAGTTCCATCCTCTCACTACTTACCCCTCCATTTAGTAGATGATTCTAGTACTAATTTAGTAATTCTCTATAATTCTAGTAGTTTACATAGTAATTTAGTAGCAGATCTCCATAGTTTTCATCAATTTTCTTTCTTTAGATCTTAATTCCAAGTTTGTAGAAGATTATTTCAAGTTTTTATTTGAAGATTTGTGAAGATTATTAAGGGATTAGTGACAAATCCTCTATTTTCTCCATCAAAGTTTCAACCTTTATTTATGCAATCTTCTTCTTTATTGTTGATCTTCATAGTTGATATATTTCTCTTCCACTCTCTAATCTCTAGTTAGATTTATTATTGTTCTTTCAATATTGTTCATTTAATTGTTCTTTCGTTATTGTTTTGTTTTGATCATCTTTGTCTTGTTAATTTCTCTAGATCTAATTTATGTTGTTTTAGATTATTCCCTAGTTCATTTTGTTGATTGCAATTTCTTTCATAGTTTTGTGGTTAATTGTTAGATCGTAATTTCCTTATTGTTTGTTGTTATTTTCCTTAGATTTAGTTAATATGCATGTTTTAGTTGTTTCCTTCTTTGTTAATGTTTTGTTGTTTTCCATTATGAGTAGTGAGTAGATTTCTTGTTGGGGGTTTAGGGATGAAGACTTTGGATTATTTGAATTGAGGGATGTTGGTGGGTTGCTTGCTTGTTGGTTTATCTTGTTTATGATTGTTGTGTCATCGTTATTTTAGTCCGGCCAACTAGACCGACCTTGACTCATTTCTATCAATATGGGGAAACTCGGGTAGAAATTACCTTAACTTGAGACTTACCCTTCTTCGCCGCGAAAGCGGGCTTTTAGGTGGGTTGGGTGAAGCAACCAAAAGGTGACATTCTCCCTTTATCAATGTTGTGACCAACCCAATTCCGAGACTCTTAGACCCCAATTTCCGAATCCCGACTTCCCCTTAACACCTTTTCCTTTATTGATCATTTCTTGTTATTTCTATTGTTATTTCTCTTATTATTTAATTTCCGTTTTTTACCGCATTTCTAGCTTAGACTCGACCTTTGAACCCCCCCCCCCCACTCTAGATCCCAAACACGTTGCTTTTAACTTAATATCGTTCCATTTCCTGTGGACCGACATCGACTTACCACGAATAATCTAGTAGTTTTTGTGTTTTTGCGAGTCTATAAATATTGTTTGATCCCCCATCCTTCGCTAAACGACCGATCCGATTGGGTCGCGCATCAAAATGGCGTCGTTGCCAGGGAACGGCGAGTAATTGTGTTTGGTTATTTGCTTTAATTTAGCCTATTTCTCCTTCTTCCTTATTAGCGTTAGGTGCTAGGAGACTCACCGTGTAATTGATTTTATGCGCAGGAATACATCATCGCCCTTGTGGTTCGATCCAGAGCCAGAAAGGACATTTAGAGCTTTGCGTTTTCGGGTAATAACTCAACCACTATTATTCCACATCCTTCATTATCACTTCCTAACCTTAATCCCATTCTACCACCCACACCTTATACACTAAATAACCCCATCCCAAACAATCCTTCCATATCATCTACTTCACAAAATTCACCACCAACCCCACCATCACCAAGAACTCCCCCACCAAATTAAAATCCAATCCCTCCAAATCATCCAAATCCAAATCTATCACCACCACCAATCCAACCAATGGCGACCTTAGCCTCCCATTCCCAATTTACACATGAAGAAACACCTTCACCAGTTGATTTCGGGGAGATACCCGAGAATTATGAATTGAAAGCTTCTTTGACAAATGCGGTTCAACAAGATACTTTTCACGGTTTTTCCCAAGAAGATGCCCAAGAGCACATCGCTTCATTTAAAGAAAAATTAGTAGGGGCCCGTCTCAATGGGTTAACTTCATGCCAATTGTACCGATTATTATTTCCAAAGACCTTGAGAGATGGAGCTCGTAGATGGCTTCAAGGCCATCCCGCTAATACATTCACAACATGGGCTCAATTATCTAATGCCTTCTTGGAGAAATATTTTCCACCATCAAAGACCAACCAATATCGCATGGAAATACAAACATTCAAACAAGATGAATTTGAAAGTCTAAGTGAGGCTTGGGAAAGATTTAGAGCCTTATTACGCAAATGTCCTCACCATGGAATACCCGATTGGCTAACAACCCAAACGTTTTACAACACCCTTTCATCGAGAACCAAGGAAAACCTCAATTCGGCCGCCGGAGGAGACTTTTATTCCCTTACCAATGAGGCATCTAAGAATCTTATTGAGAAGATGGCAAGGAGTGATTCTAGGATGGGTCAATCGAGGGATTCTAGGAAGAAATTTGAAGTGAACTCATCTAAGAGTTCTAATGAATTGAAACTTCAAGCACAAGTTGAAGAATTAACAAAGAGAATGGATGCCATGAGTTCTAAGCCTACTCCTAGAGGTATGTGCCAAATTCAAGGGAGTGTTCCAACAAGGCAACCATCACCTTCTAAACAAAAAACACGGGAAGTTCATTGTGATCATTGTGACAATTATGGCCATGATTCTAGCTCTTGCATTCCTAATGAAGAAACTTGTTTTGAAGAGCCAAATGAAGTCCAAGCTATACAAGTGTATGGGCAAAAACCTCAATTTGATCCCTTTTCCAATACTTACAATGCCGGCACAAGGTTTCATCCAAATATTTTCTATGGGAATCAAAATGTTCAAAATGCAATGCCACGTGCCCAAGTGAGTCAACCGAGGCCATTCAATCAAAGTCAACAAAGGCCCTTTAACCAAGGTCCTCCAAAGATGCCCTCTGTAGACACCCAGATTTGGACCTGGTGGCCTCACTGCAGGAGTGCCCAACAAACACCCGATGACGATCGGACTGCAAAGCGACGTAAGTTTGCGATGTTTTGGATAGTTTTTCCATAAAACGGATCAAATAAATTACTCGCAAAGATTAAACTAACATCTTGGCAGCCTTAGTCGTGTCATTACGGTCACATAGACACTAATTAGAGTTAAATTATGACACCGGGACCCGAGTCAGTCCCGAAACTCGAACCAAGTCAGCACCGTGCCAAGCGAACCCCGGGATGCACACCCGAGGCCCACTAAACACTACAGAGCTAGGTCAAAACCGGGGAAGACTTAACCCCTAAGCTTCGTATTATACACCCGCTTCTCGATTTTGGAAAGTATCAAAATCATATCTTCAAAACTCCGGTGCCTCACCTTGCGCGCCTGTGTCTTCACGCGCCTAGACCCAGGCGCCTGAGTTCTGGTGGGCCTGGGCTTAGGCGCCTATCCGGGTGACGAGGACCGAAAAACACCTATAAATAACCCCCTTCACCCCCTCATTTCGACACACAATTTTCAATTCTCTCTTCCCTCTTCACTCGTAAAGAGTTTCTCGCTAAGGGCTCGCATTCCGACACCCGAGGCAAACGATCCACTCGATCGTAGTTCCGATAAAGCGACATCGACGCTACTCCTCACCTTCGAGCACTCCACTCGATCCCGAGGTGCCTGTGTTCGACTAGCCATTTTAGTCTAGCAACGGAGTTCTGCCGGATTAGCCGCAGAACCAGCCAGCAGTAGCGGAGCTCTGCCGAAATAGCCGCAGGAAGGGCCAACGGTAACGGAACTCTGCTGAAATCGCCGGGCAAGCTAGGAGGATCCGCCTTTGAAGTCAAGTCGTCACTAGGTTGTCATCTAAACAAACTTTACATTCTCGCACCTTTATTATTATGCACTACGATAATACTAAATGTGGACACTAGGTCCACGACACTTACTAAAACACGTAACGTCCCAACTTCAATCGCAAACACTAAAATACACTAAATAGACCCGACTAATTCCGAGATCCGTTCTCAACTATCTATGCATCGTGTCCCGTTTAGCGTATACTCCGAGGGTGCAACTCCTCACTACCTGATTTACTTACGTTCGCATTTACAATTTTCGTATGATTTATTGCTTTTATGACCTTATAATCCCATGCTAAATCGCCTAACACGGAAATCAAAAAGTAAACAAGCTAAAACTGAACAAATCTATGGTCGGGTTCCGTATTAGTTCCGGTGCTCGCCGTGTACGGTTCGACGCATCCCTATTAATATCGAACCGACGCATCTTAAGCAGCATACCAGGTAAGGTATACCACGAGAACGATTAATATCCGTATTATCACGTTAAAACTGACTTGCTAATACCTATAATATTAGTACTCTCTACTCTCCTACGTGCATCTTTTCATGGCCTGCTTGTCACGTGAAATCAGATGCAAAAAATGTAAACACAACTACTTCGACGACAAAACCTACTTGTCCTTAAACAACCGACATAGCAAAAGGTATAGGGTGAAAACAATGGATGTTACAGTACTTCCGCCACAACAAAAGAACAAAGTTATCAGCCCACCGATTGATTAGTAGAGGCCGCTATAGTGCGGGCGGGATTGGGTGTCGATGTCTATCGGACGTTGGCTTCCCAATACCTACCCTCAACCCTTACTCAGAATCGACGGTTTCCGGATGTCCAAAACCATTGGCAATGAGAGTCTTTCCAGGCCAGGCATGGAATGCTTAAGGGTACAAGTCTTTATCTTTAGGTCCCGTGCCCCTCAACTTTGAGCTGGCTAAGGATTAAAGTTGACTTGAACGGTTTCCCAGTCCCCATAATTGACTCGGTGACGACTCTACAAATCGGCAATCAATTCAGTTCACTAAAAAGGTCGGCGTACCAAACATATCGGCCTTTAAACACTTACAACCACGACTCAATCGATTCCAAACGGAAACACGGGTGCCTGCACCCGTCTAGTACAAGTCCGGATCATCATCCGAATTGAGGTCCGAAACATCGCCCCGTACGCGAGATCGGACCGGCCCCCGACCGGGAGGGGGCTGCGTGGGTGGCTGCCGCCATACATTAAAACAACGGGTTGGTCCCGCGTGGGCACGCGCGGGGCGCTGGGCGGTGCGGACAGACGTCCACACCCCCATATTTGCCTCATCACCAAAGGAGCAACTTCAATCAACAAGGTAGCAACTTCCATGTTCCAAACAGTTACAACAATTACCAAAATCCACATGGTAACAATTTCCATCATGGATACAATCAAGGGTTCCAAGGCAATTCTCAAAGAAATCAAGGTTACAATCATCAACCATTTAATCAACCCTCTCAATATTATGGCCAATCAAGCAATTTTCAATATGGTCAAGGAGGAGTTCCATGGGATAATATTAGTGACTTGCAAAGAGCCGTTGGGCAACTATGGAGTGAGCATCAAGATACCAAAGTAAGGCTAAAGGTTTGAGAATCACAAGCAACAACAAAAGCCTTAGCCGCCCCAATTCATCCACCCCATGGTTTGCCCGGGCAACCCCAAAACCCAAGAGACCCTTCCCACCAAGCAAATGCCATTATATTGAGAGGTGGCAAAGAACTTGAGGACCCGTACAAGAACTTGAACTTGAACACCAAAAGCACCACATCCAAAGTCAATCAACCAAGTGCACCACAAGCAACATCTCCCACTTCCCCCAAACAAAACTGAGGAATACAAGCAGAGTTTGATATTCTTCAAAATGCGGAGATTGAGTAAATAAAACTTAAATGAAAGAAGAAAGAGCAAATGGAAGCGGAAGAAGCAAAAAGAAAAGAGGCGGAGCGATTAGCCGAAGAAGAAGAATTCAATGTTCCACCGCTTCCCGCTTTTGTCCTACCATTGCCTTTTCCCGAACGAGCTAAGCCACATAAGGAGAATGCCCAATTTAGCCATTTCGTGGATATGTTGAAGAAAGTGGAGGTAGCTTTACCCTTCACCGAGGTAATTTCTCAAATGCCTCTTTCTTCTAAGTTTTTGAAAGAGTTCTTGACCAAAAAGAGAACAATAGAGGATAAAGAATGTGTCCCTCTCACGGCACAATGTAGTGCCAGTCTTATGAATCAAATGCCAAAGAAACTAGAGGATCCCGGTAGCTTTTCCATCCCTTGTTGGGTTGGAAATATTGTTTTTAATCAAGCTTTATGTGACCTAGGGGCTAGTGTTAGTTTGTTACCCTATTTATTGCTAAGAGACTTAGTGTGGGAGAGATAAGACCCACTAGTATGTCAATTCAACTTGCGGATAGGTCCGTCAAGTACCCACTTGGGATACTTGAGAATGTACCCGTTCAAGTTGGTAAGTTTTTCATTCCCTCCGACTTTGTTTCCATGAATATGCCCGAAGACACTATTACTCCCATTATTCTAGGTTGACCTTTCATGGCCACTGGTGGTACTATAGTTGATGTTAAGAATGGAAATCTTTTAACATAGGGAACGAGTCAGTAAAATTTTCCCTTTCTCAAGCTTTTAAACAACCAATGATTGAACAAACATATTCCATTGAAGTTATTGATAGTTTGATTGAGTATATCTTGATAGATGATGAGAAAGAAGAGGAACCACTTGATTTCCCAGCTCTTGAAGATGAGTGCTTACATGAAGAAAAGGTAGAACCACTACCGGTGGGTAAGAGTATGGTATCTTCTCCTCCTAATCTTGAACTTAAACCACTCCCTCTTCCCTCAAATATGCTTTTCTTGAAGGAATTAATTATCCTGTTATCGTCAATGCCACACTTGATGGACCTCAATTGGAAAAAGTTTTGATTGTTTTGACAAAACACAAAAAAGCCATCGGGTATAGCATTGCCGACCTCCAAGGCATAAGCCCAAATGTTTGTATGCATAGGATCAGCCTTGATGATGACCATCGCCCTTCGGTTGAGGGTCAACGTAAGTTGAACCCCGCTATGAAAGAGGTTGTCATGAAGGAAGTCCTCAAATTGTATGAGGCTAACATCATATACCCAATAACCGGAAGTAAATGGGTTAGCCCCGTACAAGTTGTGCCGAAAAAAGGAGGAATGACGGTTGTGAAAGGAGAAAAGGGTGAGTTGATTTCTACTAGGACCATTACCGGTTAGTGCATGTGTATAGATTTTCGAAAATTAAACATGACCACCGTCAAAGACCATTTCCCCATTCCCTTTATCGATCAAATGCTTGAACGATTAGTGCATCATTTTTTTGTTTCCTCGATGGTCATTCGGGATTTCTCATTCACCCCTGACCAAGAGAAGACCACTTTAACATGTCCCTATGGCACCTATGCCTATCGAAGGATGCCATTTGGATTGTCTAATGCACCGGGAACGTTTCAAAGATGTATGATGGCTATTTTCTCCGATTTTATTGAAAAATCCATGGAAGTTTTTATGGATGACTTTAGTGTCCATGGTATATCTTTTGATTCTTGTCTTGAAAATATTGATCAAGTATTAGCTCGATGTGAAGAGTATAGGCTAGTTTTAAATTGGGAGAAATGTCACTTTATTGTTGAGCAAGGTGTTGTCTTAGGTCATATTGTTTCTAATAGAGGACTTTAAGTCGATAAAGCTAAAGTCTCCGTGATTGAAAACTTGTCACCACCGACTAATGTCAAAGGGGTGAGGAGTTTTCTAGGTCACGCCGGTTTTTATAGACGATTTATTAAAGATTTCTATAAGATTGTCAAGCCTTTAACTTCTTTGCTTATGAAAGATGCACATTTTGTTTTTGATGACTTGTGTCTTGAGGCCTTTTGCAGGATAAAGACCGCTCTCACCACCTCTCCGATTATCAAATCACCCGATTGGAATCTTTCATTTGAGATCATATGCGATGCCTCCGATTTTGTCGTTGGTGCCGTTCTTGGTCAACAAATTGACAAGAAACTACATGTGATATACTATGCGAGCAAGACCTTAGATGAGGCCCAATCAAGATACACCACAACCAAAAAAGAGATGCTTGCCGTTGTCTATGCCATGGAAAAATTTCAAACTTATGTTACCGGTTCCAAAGTCATTATTCATACCGATCATGCGACCATTCGATATGTTATGTCCAAAAAGGAGACCAAATCCTGAATCTTTCGGTGGGTCCTCCTTTTACAAGAATTTGACATCGAGATTAAAGACAAAACCGAATCGGAGAACTTGGTAACGGATCACCTTAGTAGACTAACGGTTAGTAAAGAAAGCAATGAAGATGATGGTATACCCATCAATGAAGCAATGAGAGATGAGGCCTTGATGGCCATTGAAACTATTACACCTTGGTATGCCGATATCGTCAATTTCTTAGTGTCTCATTTTATTCCGGACAATTATTCCAAGCAAAAGAGAAAGAAACTACGTTATGAAGCCCGACGCTATTATTGGGATGAGCCCTATTTATTCCGCCGTTGTATGGATGAAATCTATATAGACGATGTGTGACGGCCGATGAAGGATTTGACATAGTAAAGCACCTTCACTCGACACCTTATGGTGGACACTTGGTCAACCAAAAGACAATTGCCAAGGTTCTCCAAAGCGAGTTTTGGTGGCCTTCCATGTTTAAGGACATTAGAGCTTTCATTCTCACATGCGATGCTTGCCAATGAAGTGGCAACATAACGAGAAGGAATGAGATGCCTCTTCAACCCATATTGGAAATTGAATTGTTCGATGTTTGGGGTATTGATTTCATGGGTCCGTTCACATCTTCTTTTGGCAACAAATACATCATAGTCGCGGTTGATTATGTCTCCAAATGGATCGAGGTCGTAGATTCTCCCACCAATGACTCCAAGGTTGTAATCAAGCTTTTCAAGAATGTCATTTTCCTGAGATTCGGTATGCCTAGAGCCATAATTAGTGATGAAGACTCTCATTTTAGGAAAGCTACCTTTGAACACCTTCTTAGGAAATGTGGTATCATTCACAAGATGACTCTAGCCTACCATCCTCAATCAAATGGGCAAGCTGAGATCTCCAATCGTCAAATCAAAGGAATTTTGGAAAAAGTTGTAAATACACACCGAAAGGATTGGTCATTGAAATTGAATGACGCCCTTTGGGCATTAAGAACGGCTTACAAAGCGCCAATTGGAACCACTCCTTATCGTCTTGTGTATGGTAAAACTTGTCATTTACTGGTGGAATTGGAACACAAAGCCAAATGGGCTATGAAAGAGTTAAACATACAAGAATGGGAAATAACCGCCTACGAAAATTCGAAGATTTACAAGGAGCAAACACGCAAATGGCACGATTCTCGAATACTTCGTAAGGACCTCTCCGTTGGTGATAAGGTATTACTTTTCAACTCTCGTTTTAAGCTTTTCCCCGGTAAGTTGAAATCAAAATGGTCGGGTCCGTTCGAAGTGACCAAGGTGCAACCATATGGTTCTATAGAGATTTCAAGCTCGGAAACTGGGAAATTTATGGTTAATGGGCAACGTTTGAAGATTTATCATCCCGGTCACGTTCGTGAGACCTTTGTTACCGTGAAGCTTGGTGAGCTCCCATTGTGGAGCGTTGTTTTACCCCCTCTCAAGTTGAAGTAGGTTTGGTGGTATCCTCAACAACCACCTTGTATATATGTATCATATTCTTTGAGTTTGTTAGTTTTGTTAGTTTGAGAAGAATAGGTGATCTTGGATTTCATCATGAAGCATTTATTTGGATGAAGATCAAACTTTTGGAGAAGTTATGGAGCTTCAATCGAAGACCACAAGCATGTTTGTGAGAGAAATTGATCATGTAATGTGAGATGTGTCGTTATTTGAATCTCTAGGTGATTATTGAAGAGTCATGGAATGGCAAAGCGGAAATTGAAGCAAACAAGACCGCCGGGTGAAACTTCACCCGGTGAGACTATTGACCGGGCGAAACTTCGCCCTACAAAAAATTCCCAGAATTGCCAAGATTGACGAAGATACCTTCGGGCGAAATTTCGCCCGATGAGCATTTCACCGGGTGAAATTTCACCCGGTGGAAAAAGTTGGCAGAATTGATTTTCACGACGAAAAACCGTCGGATGAAATTTCACCCGATGGTACTTAACCGTGTGAAATTCCACCCGACGACATGGGTTGGATCACCTATATCCTATTTACTCACTACACTATCAATTCACTCCTTCAAAAATACCCCACATAACTTTCCCTCCAAACATTTACACCAAATTTTTACCAATCTACTTTAAAACTTTTATTTCCCTTCTCAACTACCCCTATTTGAATCATCTTTTACCTCACTCTTAATTCCACCTTTTCACCCCTCATAAAATCATCAAACCACCACCTTCCATACCCCAACCACATTTAAACCTCCATTCACAATTCCATCTAGTAATTTTGGGTTCTTGAAGAAGGTGAAGCAAACTTTTGGAATTATTCTTGCAAGGTTATTATTATGGAGACAAGAGCAAGGCGAGCCGCTCGAAAGCAAGGTATGACTTCGACTTCTAAATGTTCTACATCTTATAAGTCTTCTAAGCCAAAATTTTTACCTTGTCCTACTACCCCTTTAGCTTGAACCTTCTCTGAAAAGACCTTTCAGAGTACTAAGTGGCCTTGTCCCTAAACAATGGAAAATTTATGAATTGTTGACGATATTAAAGGGTTATCGTCAAGGACCGGAACTAGCGGACTCCTTAGCCTCGCGGCTTCTACATACAAAGACCTTACTTGTGAGTTCCTAGGAACTTTTACCATTGACAATCCGACCACACCAAAAGCGATTAAATTTAGACTATTCGGTAAACCTCATTGTTTGATTATTTCCGAGTTTGGCTTAGCTTTAGGCTTACCCTCATCGGGTACCGAACTTAGTGAACCCCCGAGAAATTTACAAGCTTGTGTGTCTAGAGGAGATCTTTGGAAGCGCATATCACGCTGTCAAAGGGGTTACGAGCCTAAATCATCTTTTACCTCCAAAATCCGTAATCCCGCAATTCGTTACTTCTCCGAGATACTCTCCCACTGCTTGCTACCCTCGACCGATAATATTCTTAATCTTGATGTGTGTGTCTTGCAATTGATTTGTGACTCTCTGCTCGGTAACTCTAACCCTTTAGGCCTACCACTTGTCGTGGCGTTGCACTTTCACCGTATTATTTTCGCCCAACGCCCCTTTGTAGATTGTGGAGGTCTTGTGACTATAATTGCGACCAACTTGGGTTATGCGACCAACCACCTTACCTAGACAATTCTGTTTGGCTTGACGAGGCTTATTTTCCGAATTGGATCTTTCATGTACCCAATCAACGCCTCGTCCACATTAGCCACGGAAGAGCTTTAATTGTTCCCAACACGCACTAAACCACTATCTTTATTCGCCACAATTGGGACCTACCTTTGGGACCCGACGAATTTCGACTGACCAAGACAGAGTCGGGAGGAAGGGGAGTTTGAGAGTATGCGCGCTACACTTTGCCCAAAGGTCGTACAATCTACAACCTTTGTGAGATAGAATCCACGAGGGCATACAATCCTACCTCGAGTCTCCGACGGCTTCTTGTGCGTCGAACGATTACTCAATTTAAAACCCTTTCCCCGAGTCGGTAGGTAGTGTGGTGTGTGTGTTGTATATGTGTGCGGGTTGTGTCAGTGAGTCTTTAATCATCTATAATTGCATGTCTTTGGATTAATTTCGTTCCTTGTTCCATTATCATTATCATGATCATTGTGATTGTTTTACCTCTAACCAAATTGCAAGTTGTCCCACTGTCCGATTGTTGCGGCTGACGCGGCCTTGGTTTTGCTCCCGGTCTTTAGGCGACGTGATTACGCCATTGACCCTTTTGAAAATCCAAATACTCTTCATTTTTCTTTCGATTGGCTTTTCTTTCTTTTCACTTATTTTTCATTTTTCTTTAATTCGGGTTAGGTGACGTGACTACACCTATGCCCAATTTTCACTCTTTCGTTAATTTAATTCCATTTCTTTTCTTCTATTTCATTTCGATTTCTTAGCCACTTGGCTAGGGTCTAGGTGTGGACATGACATAGGTCCACTCCGACGCGGCCACGCGCGGGTTTGGGGAGGCGAATGAATCTCCATATGAGAATGGATCGAATTGAAATTTAAATCAAAGTGGAGTCGCCACCGAACTTTGTGGGAGTTCGGGCCCCTTCGAACCCATCTATGTCGTAGTGGGCCGTGTACAAAATATGGCCTATTTCCGATGTCAGAGATTATTGGGCTCGTCCCTTTGCATTTGATACCGATACCGACATTATCGGATACCGTGTATTGAATGACTCTCGTGCGCCAACGGTTTCGGGCATCCGGAAACCGAGGTTCTGAGTAAGGGGTGAGGGTACGTGTTGGGAAGCCCACAAAGGACACCCAACCCCGCCCGCACATTAGTGGCCTCTACTAAGATATTGAATGACTTTCTAATACGCGCGTTAGTTGAACGATGAAAATGTTATGCAAACAATAAGTTCCCTACACATGCGAAAAATGGAATGGGTTTCTATGTCGAACTAATGCAACTAAAATTTTAACGTCAAAGTTGTATTTTAGTATGCGAGATTTATTTTAGTACAATAAAATAAACAACGGAAATATAAATCGACAAAAGAACAAACGGTTAGTAACGGTATAACTATAATAACGGTTTGTAGAATGATGCAATATGGAATGACGTAAATAGGATGATGCATGGTTTTGAAAAAGTGATGTTTCACGTGATTGATTTGACACGTGTTGACTTAAGTCATAAAAAATATGTAATAACAAGACTTGAATGACACTATAGGACTCAGGGTTTGACGTGATAAAGGGTCACTCGACCGATTCATTGAGGGACTCGACCGAGTGGTCCTCTAGAAAGGATTCTGTCCGGATTTCGAGACGTCACTCGACCGAGTTATGTGGGAACTTGACCGAGTGCACGGCCACTCGATCGCGTCACGACGGGACTCGACCGAGTGGTTGTCAAAATAGCATTCTGTTTCGTTTTTGGGGTGCCACTCGACCAAGTGGGCTAGGCACTCGATCGAGTGCCCCCTGTACGAACCAGGGTTCGCTTTGCAATTTGTTATCGATTTCGAAATTGCTTTTGATTTTGATAATTTGATGACTTTGGTGAATCAGGCATAAATATTGTGGGATTTATACTCGATTCTAATTTTGATACTCGTCATATCCTATATTCGATTATTGAATCGATATGGAATGTTAGAGCGAAACTTGAAAGAAAAAGATGCTATGAGTCGTTTAAATTAACTAAAACGATATAGATTATCCTCCGCGTTTATAGTGTCGTAACTAATTCTTATCGAATTAGATGACATCTATTTTAGCATCAACGAAAATCGCATCAGTTAATTTGTTTGACTAGTTGTTTAGATACGACCTCCAATTATTGAATTGGTATCGGATCTAAAGACGTTTTGTGACTACTCGAATTTAAAAGTACTTGATTTGATTCCCTCCGCATCCCGACATCGTAATAGATCCTTGCGGATTATGTGATGTCGGATCCGCATCAATGGGTTTCGACCCAAATAAAAAAGAAACGTGTTTTTTTTTGAAATAGTTTGGAAATTGATGAATATGCGATGAATGATGAAATAAGAAAATTATGGTTGATGTTAATTCGCCTCAACAATCAAGCGATCGGGGTGATGGGATAAGCGACCGGCAACGTTGAGTGCATTACTCTTGTATATTCGGGTTTCCTTATCCCATCGTCACTCACGCTCGACACGAATCGACGAATATTTTAGTATTTTATACTTGTTATATTATCGGTATTATGGATGCGACAATAAAGTAAAAAAGCAAAAAAAGAAGATGAAGATGACGAGAGAGTGAGGAGAAGAAAAGAGAACGAGTTTTGCACCCTCAACCTACATGTTCTTGTCTCGGATAGGACTCGCTTGATTGTGGCCTAGGCACGGGAGTTCGAGGTTTACGTAGATTAAGCTATGGTGGTTTAGGGTTTGTCTCCTAGGTACTAGGGTTAGGGTTTGAGTGTATAGGATTAAGGTTGATTAGGGTTTGTTTAGGGTTGAATGAGAATTTCTTGAGGTGTGAAGATGTGTAAAACTTGTGTTGACGTGTGTGCATGAGGGTGTATATATAGGCCAAGCTATGCACCCCCGTCTAGGGTTACTCGACCGAGTATGCCTCTGACTCGGTCGAGTGACCCAAAGCAACGCAGTCAGGCTTGAATGAGGGCCCACTCGATCGAGTGGGCTGAGCACTCGATCGAGTGGGTCAGCTGGTACGAGAGGTCCGGGTTGTTTGGACCTCGGGTTGGATATTTTGTGGGTTTTATATTTGGGTTGGACTTATGACATTTGAATGGCTGTTTTTTGCGTCTCCCTACGCCTTTGACCGGGGTTTGACCCAATCGCTAAAAGTCGGTTTTATCTCCGGTGTCGGTTTTGACTCAAATTAGTCCTGTTTGATTGGAAACGACCCACTGGGCCTGAATTTGAGGTCAGTTTTGTGAGATTTTTTACTCCGTAAATGCCTAAGCTAGCAACTAATGGTTTCGAGCCCATATCCGAGCGCGTAGAAACACGTTTGCATCCGATCATCATCGGGTGTTTTTCGGAAACTGCTATAGACATCTGGCGGTCAAAATGTGGGTGTCTACACTAGGTGATATGATTGCACCTACGCCCGCCACTATTTTATCGTTCTCTCTTCGTTTATTTTCTTTTTTCCCAAACGTTTGAAAAATCCAAAAACATTTGAAAAATCATAAAAATCCGAAAAGTTTTTTTTATTTTTCTTTTCCGTCTTTTTCGATCTTCCCCTACTTGTCCATTGAGGACAATGCACAGTTTTAGTGTGAGGGAGGGATCTACTTTCTTTTATTTTCTCCAAAATCTTCCAAAAACCATAAAAATTCCAAAAACAAAAAATATTTTCCCTCTTTTTCCGTTTTCCTCTCTCGTTTCTTTATTTTTTTCGTGTCTCGTGTATCTTGTTCTCTACTCTTACAGGAAACCACCACCTTGATATCACGATTTGAAGATTATGAAAGCACCCCGCTTGGTAACTTCCTTCCCTCTCTCTTCTTTACTTTTGTAGAGGAGTTAGGTTGTTACTATTTGAAGGCTCTCGAAGATGAGCATTTTGGGTGTTGTGGTTGATTTGGTGCTTGAATGTCGATGGAGTATGGAGTGCATGACTTTACTTGTGTTTTACTTTATTTGCCTTTTCTTTTTCGTGTGTTCCTTTTGCCTTTGTATAGTGTGTCTAGGACTAAATGTTTTCGAAAACCCGATTGCAAACTTATTACAAGAATTTACATTCAATTGTAGATTTTGGACCTTAGTCTAGTAGAATGACTCTAAATCAATGAATTTGTTGATCCTTTAGCTTGAGTCCACCTTTTATACTAGAGGTTTACTTCGGGATTTGCAGTTGACCACCTTGACCACCCATGGAAGAGTTAGGCCTTGGTTCCCGTATCCCGATTTCTAGGTGACCTTGCTCGAATGACCATTGCACCTTTAGTCCAAATTATTTCCGCCTTTTTGTGGGTTATCCGGGAATGGCGCGCGTTCTCAATTACCTATTTTTCCTCCACCTATACATCACCACAATAAGTTTACACAAAAATAACCTCCAAGCTTGGTTTCGAACCACATCAAAAAGCCAAAAAGGACAAATGAAAGCAAGAGAAAAGGGCACAAAAATATGAAAAACAAGGGAGAGAAAAGGAGCTTCAAATGAAAATCATATCATCAAGAACATCTTCTTCAAAAAAAAATAGTCCTTGATCGATTCGTCGCCGTGAAGTGCCTACTAGAGGACCGAGTCCCGAGGTAGGAAGATAACGGTGATTAGTCGATCCACAAAAAAAAAATGTAAACACTCCACCTTTTTGTTTACGCTAATTTAGGAAATTCGAGTTTGAAACGACCCTCTTTGTTTAGCTAAAGAGAGCGGGACTTCACCTACCTACAGTGTCGAACGAATCCATGGTTCACTTTTTCCACTCCGTTTAATGCCCCGTAGTACCCCTTTAGAAGATTAGGAGGACCTAGCTAAGTTATCAACATCTTTGTTGCTTTAATGTCATAGTATTAGGCTTTGGTCCTTGTTTACGTGGGTAATTTATCTTGGAAGTTTATGATGGTTTTAGGTTAGTAATCGGTGTCTTGCCCGCCGTCTCGATGAGGGATTCGGTGTTTTATTTTTGCTTTGGATGCGTCTATTCTTTCGTGTTATGTGTTTTTGTGTGTTTAGTCGTATCCACCATTTTGAGCAAGCCCCAACTTGCCTTGCACGGGAGTACTCTACCTCATGGGTATTTCGATGTGAGTTGAAGGGACGAAGCGGGCCCGTTAATTGCCTCGTATCGGCTTAGCATAGTCTAGCTAGTAGTAGTAGTTTGTAATTTCTTTTTGAGTCTTTGCTCGAGGACGAGCAACGGTTTAGTGTGGGGGAATTGTTGTGTGCTAAATTTAGACCGTTTTTCCTCCCAGTTAGACCCGTTTTTCCCTCATTTTGCGAGATTAGAGTGCAACTATTGCCCTATTTTGAGTATTTCTCGCATTGACGTCCCTCTTGTGCATTTTATGTGTTTTTGGTAGTTTTTCTATCAATTTTGATAGGTTTTGGCACCAAAAGCATGATCGAGCTTCCACGAGCACAAGAGAGGGGAATGCCGTCCGAAAAGCAAAGCACACAACTTAAAGTTCAAAGCCATCCAATCATACGACGAAGAATGAGACAAGAAAAGAGGCCAGAAAATGACCGGGTGAAATTTCACCCGATGAAAAACCACCTGGCGAAATTTCGCCCGACAGTAAATTTGCCTCCCCGAAGATTTTTAGAGAGCTCCTCCACCGGGCGAAATGACCGGGCGAAACTTCGCCCACCGGGTTAAGTTTTGCTCGACAGTAAAGGCGTCCAAAATTGCAAAACCGAAAGAAAACCACTAGGTGAAATTTCACCCGGCGGTATTGACCCGTGTACGACAGAGCGAAATTCCACCTCATGAAGATTAAAGGGTGATTGTCTCACTAATGGAGCAAAAAGTTGGATTTGGGCTTTAGGTTAAGAGATCCATTAAGGGTTTACTATATATAAATATATATACCCTAGTTAGTTGCCTAAGTATTTCCATTCTCTCACTACTTACCCCTCCATTTAGTAGATGATTCTAGTAGTAATTTAGTAATTTTCTATAATTCTAGTAGTTTACATAGTAATTTAGTAGAAGATGTCCATAGTTTTCATCAATTTCCTTTCTTTAGATCTTAATTCCAAGTTCGTAGAAGATTATTTCAAGTTTTTACTTGAAGATTTGTGAAGATTATTAAGGGATTAGTGACAAATCCTCTATTTTCTTCATCAAAGCTTCAACCTTTATTTATGCAATCTTCTTCTTTATTGTTGATCTTCATAGTTGGTATATTTGTCTTCCCTCTCTAATCTCTAGTTAGATTTATTATTGTTCTTTCAATATTGTTCATTTAATTGTTCTTTCATTATTGTTTTGTTTTGATCATCTTTGTCTTGTTAATTTCTCTAGATCTAATTTATGTTGTTCTAGATTATTCACTAGTTCATTTTGTTGATTGCAATTTCTTTCATAGTTTTGTGGTTAATTGTTAGATCGTAATTTCCTATTGTTTGTTGTTATTTTCCTTAGATTTAGTTAATATGCATGTTTTAGTTGTTTCCTTCTTTGTTAATGTTTTGTTGTTTTCCATTATGAGTAGTGAGTAGATTTCTTCTTGGGGGTTTAGGGATGAGGACTTTGGATTATTTGAATTGAGGGATGTTGGTGGGTTGATTGCTTGTTGGTTTATCTTGTTTATGGTTGTTGTGTCATCGTTGTTTTAGTCCGGCCAACTAGACCGACCTTGACTCATTTCTATCAATATGGGGAAACTCGGGGTAGAAATTACCTTAACTTGAGACTTACCCCTATTCGCCGCGAAAGCGGGTTTTTAGGTGGGTTGGGTGAAGAAACCGAAAGGTGGCATTCTCCCTTTATCAATGTTGTGACCAACCCATGTAATCCCCTAGAAAATTTAACGCAATACAGTGGCGGAAACACTGTAGAGTTGGGATTAAAACACACTGACAACCTATATCTTATTAAAAGAAATGGTAAGTCAATACAAAGGCCTCTTTTTACAAAAGGGGCTAAAAGAAATTCTCTAAACGGGTTTATACAATTCCATAAAATTACAAGAATGAAGAAAGAGTAGGATCCACGCTACTCGCTAGCTCACACCCAAAACCCAGCAGCAAATACCTGTCATGTTAAAAACATAACAGCCACGTCAGTGGGGAGTAACTCGGACGTTCTCCCAGCCATATTATATCATATGGAAAAATAATAGTATTATTATATCAAAGTAATTAAAATGAGAAAACATTAAAACGATATAATAAAAATAAGTTTTCAGCAAAACTTAAAGCATTTGCAAACCTGCAAGTCAATATCAATCGATAATAATAATATTCAAAAATGGCGTTATGGAAATCAATCAGTGCAACGGAATAGACTTTCACTAGGATAATACTCAAACTAGTTTCGAGAACTTAGTCAAAACAAATTAGACTTCGGTCTCTAACTAGGCAACTCAACTATAACAGGACTGCGTGCAGCGAGGTCCTGGCTTAAGTAATGTACACCCCTCCTGGACACCAACCGCAATCCAGTTCAACCCGACGACGACTTAGACGATGCGATATCTAAGTTTAGGGTCAAAATATACACACTCCTGAACACAAACCATGCTCAGTTCAACGACCAATGCATCTCAACATAGACACACCAGCTTTATAGTTGATGGCAAAACGTATACCCTAGACTGTATTACTCTACCCATACACTTGTCCTCATTCCATAACTCCAAAACAGCCATTATCGAAAGTCAAAAGTAAATATAATCAATATAAATGATATGGATAAAAGGAATAACCATTTTATATTAAAAGGGAAACTTTCTATAAATAGAAAACTTACTAATTTTAGAAACTTACTAAAAATAGAAAGTCTTATAGAAAATACGTAAGTTATTAAAATAAGTGAAATATATAAAAATAGCATTTTTAACGGAATTAACATTCTATTATTATTGTTCTTATCGTAACTTTAATATATTTCTAAATTCGTTACTCAAAATATAAATAAAATACAATAATTTGATATATAATATTTTATAAATAATTAGAAAATCGAGTTAATTAAAACTATGAATTTAGAAAAGAGATGTTTTAAAAAAAACGATATCAAAACTAATTGAGTCGACAAATTTCATAAATTAAACGAGATTTTATAAAACTTTCATATTGATTTTAGGAAATAGATTTTCTCAATAAATAATACTGATTTTACTAAAAATAATCAATCGTAGACAAATGAGAAATTATTAGGAAAAATAGTCTCGACAAAAATGTATTTAAAACAAAATCGACTACTTTCTCATTTATTAATATAAATCGTAAAACGAAATAAATTTATTGAACAAGTATACAAATTTCGGTTAAAATATAAAAATACAATTTTGAGTTAAATTATAGTTTAACGAAATATGACGAAAAATATGAAATCGATATTATTTAGTTACTAGTGTCACGATAACCAACAAAATATTATAACGATCGTAAATAATTAAATTACTAATGATTTATAAAACGATCTCGGAAACTTGTAAAATATTTATGAAGTTCACAATTTTAAATAATATTTTTAGCAAATAATAAATAGCTAAAATTAGAAAACCGAATTAAAATATTTACTACACACTACTACTCAATCATACGATATAAGATCGAGTAACGTCCTAAAGTTACCTTGCGTCGGGTCGAAAATCAGAGTACTTGCCCGTCTAATAGTCCAAGCTCCAATCACGACATCAAAACTGGCCTCGAACACTTGTTCTTCTATAAAACTTCAAGGATCAACGAGAAAACATTTTAGCACCGACGAACATCGAGTACTGATTCAGTACACAAAACGCACAAATCAGGGGAGGAAAGAATAGAATGAATAGGAGAATACAACGGACGACAATCCCACGAATACTAAAGGACAAGAGCAGCAACGAGACGTATATCAGTAGCATCACGAACAATAACAGCAATACAACAGCAGGTGTAAAACGCAGCAGCAGGAGGAAAGCGCAGCAACAGTGGTAGTAAAACACAGCAGCAAACAACTGATGAAGAAGAAAAAGAAGAGAAGAACAACCCAGCAGAAATACGAGGTAGTAGCAGCATCGTACAGCAGCAGTAAAAATCAGATTGAGGAAGAAAAGAAGGAAAGAAGAAGAAGGAGAAGAAGAAAGCAGTACAAACATCACAGTAGAGCAGTAGACGAGAATCGAACCATAACCGCAGCGACACAAACGCAAGAAGGAAAATTAGCAGCAAGAGAAATGAGGAGATGAAAAAAAAAGAAGAAGAACGATGAGATCGGAGATAAAGAAGAAGGAAACAAGCAAGAGTAAGACAAGAAAGGTAGATAAAATAATGAACGAAAAACGACGCAAACAGCAACAACAAGTCACGCCCAACAGCATCAAGATACGACGACACCAACATAACGATATGCACAGCAGCATAGTAGTAGTAGCAACAAGAACGGACAACAAACGACGGCAACACGAGAAGGACATCGAGCAGCAGCAGATGATAAAATAGGCAACAAAAATGATGTCAAGGACGAAAATAAGCACAAGAAAACGGAGGGAGAAGAAAAGAAAAACAGCAGAACCAGTACCGTAACGGCAGCGTAGAACAGTAGCATCAACGACGTACAACAGCAACAGAGGCGCACCGCATAACGACAAAAAACAAAGAAAAAACAGGGCAACGAAGGGGAAGCTGTGAGACAGGGCGACGAAAACTGATGGACGAAGAAGATCGAGTAGAAGGGAAGGAGAGGGAAGCAAGAAACCGCAGAAGATGATGGGATGACGGTTGAAAAAGATGAAAAAAATGAAGAGGTGAAACGGTGGAATGGGAAAGGATAGGGGTGTATATGTGTCAGTAAATACAAGTGGGATAAAGGGGCTGAATCGGTTCAAATAAAAGCGGTTAGAAAAATACGTATTGATTAGATGAATCGGGTAGGAGACGGTTTAAACAAATTTTGAATCGACAAGTTGACTGACACACGAGTCGAAATAAAATGAGTCAATAAAATTAATAAATAATCGGGCCGTCGAATAAAATGAATAAATAAATTATTCGAGACGAAAACGAAGATTAGTGAAATAAATAATTAGACGATGAAATTGTATTTCCCGATAAATAATAAATTTTTGATAAAGTGAATTAAATTGATTTCCCGAGGAAAGAAAATAAATATTTTGACGAAACTTAAAATAAATTAGTTTCGAGCTTAAAATATATGAATAAAAAGAATTTTGAATTCAAATCGTCGAAATAGACTTTTGATTAAATTAAATGTATAAAATGAATCGAAACAGAAACAAAAATATGTTTTAGATATATAAGAAGAGTTTTCGAGACAAATAGAATTTTAGGAGTTTGAAACGATTAAACGATAAATTCGTTTTATAATAATTTTAAGAATTACGAGTTAAATCGTAAAAATAAAAATACGAACAAAATTTTAATTTAATTTATTTCATAAAATCAGGGGTGTTACAACCCAATTCCGAGACTCTTAGACCCCAATTTCCGAATCCCGACTTCCCCTAACACCTTTTCCTTTATTGATCATTTCTTGTTATTTCTACTGTTATTTCTCTTGTTATTTAATTTCCATTTTTTACCGCATTTCTAGCTTAGACTCGACCTTTAAACCCCCCCCCCACCCCCCCACTCTAGATCCCAAACACGTTGCTTTTAACTCAATATCGTTCTGTTCCCTATGGACCAACCTCGACTTACCATGAATACTCTAGTAGTTTTTGTGTTTTTGCGAGTCTATAAATATTGTTTGATCCCCCATCCTTCGCTAAACGATCGATCCGATTGGGCCGCGCATCACTGGTTAAGATAGCGACGTAAGGAGAACCAAACTCTAAGGACACTACACTCTACCAAACCCTTCTAAGACTAGAGCCTTCAAAAAAATCTCTA
Source organism: Agrostemma githago (assembly GCA_958450325.1). Classification (NCBI taxonomy): domain Eukaryota; kingdom Viridiplantae; phylum Streptophyta; class Magnoliopsida; order Caryophyllales; family Caryophyllaceae; genus Agrostemma; species Agrostemma githago. Next base: position 62,730,371 of record OY288240.1, read on the forward strand.
GCTAAAGAAAATTTTGAATCGTTACTAACCCTTTCGACCTCATCAATAATAGGTTGATGGCGAACCCTCCATTAGCCCCGAAACTTTACGCTTTCCATCCAGCTTTGGAGACTGTAGACTCCCACATTACATTTTTGGAGTCGTACTTTGACTACTATGGGGTTCAGGTGAACCCGTTGTACATCACCTGCCAGGTGCGCGGGGATGTGCATTGATCGTCACCCTTCCTACCACTGGAGACTGGGGGTTCACTCGCTCTAGGTACCGTCATGAGTTGGAGTTGCACCGTGCAGCAGGACTACCAGGTTACCCAGCCCGTTTTTCCTACCCTCTGGTGGCCAGCCATTTCAAGGATTTCGAGGCAGGCTTGGTGGCACTGAGGATCACTAGTGAAGCGGCCATATCTGAGGTAATCGATGTGGATCCCAAAGAGATGCCACCCCCTTCTGACTAGAGCTTGTATCGTTATGGATAACACCCCTTTTGAGAACTAGATAGCTGTAGTTATATATAACAGCCAGATCCTAGTTTGTACTGTGTTCACCACTTAGGTTTTTGCCATAGTTTGGCATAATTTTGTATAGGACCAGTGGTTGGAACACCGCTCTTTTGAAGCGTGTCAATCAGCTAACTATAGATGCATGATATGTGTATATATATATATATATATATATTGTGTGTGTGTGTGTGTGTGTGTATAGAATTAGGATCTTTTACATCTTTATAATTCCCTACAATTTACCTCTCTTTAATAGCCATTAGATGTGATTATATCAAGAGTCAAGATTAAAACTTGATACTCTATCATATATATATATATATAGAGAGCGTTTTACTTTTTTTCTTCCTCAACCCTCTGTATTCAAGCGTCGTTTCATATCCAAGCCCTATTCCACTATCGCGCTAACTTCTTTCATTCATGCCTCTTTCACAATTTCGAACAGGCGATTCAAGGGTGATTATCAAATATTCTTCAATTTTGCTTCCAAATTAGTTCTCTTCACCAATAATCATTGAGGTAAAACGATTTTCCCCTTATATCGTTTGATTATACGCACGTTTCTGGGGTAATTATAGGGTTTTTTAGGTTAATTTTTGGGTAATTATAGGGTTTAGGGATCTCTAGTAATTTTCAGGTAACTACTGTTGCTTAATTTTCTCCTTACTTTTTGAAAACCTCCTCTTGAACGTTGATTAGCAAATTGTGTAGGAGTTTAAAGGTCTGAAAACAAACATCCATAATTCATGGTCATAAGTGTACAAATTGAATGTTCATCAAGCATTCATGTGTAAATCAGTTATTTTTTAGTTATACTGGTTATCGTCACACATTGTTTAGTTATTTTGTAGCATTTCTTCAATTATTCTAATGCCCAAACATGGTTATTGTATTTTTATATGCATAGTTCTGCATTCACATCACTTTTGGCCTGTTGCTTTCAGATTTATGATCGAAATTAGTGTTCCTACACACATATGATGATACGAGTTGGAATAAATAAATAAGAAAAAGACAAAGAAATAGTGAATCCTTGAAATAAGTTGACTTAGAGGCAAGGATTGAGTAAAAAATTACACTAGATAGACAAATCATTCTACTGTGTATTTCAATTTTGGGGGAAATCAGCTATTTCAATTAGACAAAAATAAGGTATTTTGGGGTCAGGGTAGAAAACGTGTAGACACCCGCATTTTGCCTGCTAGTGTCTATAGCAGTTCCCGACAAACACCCGATGATGATCGGACGCAAACGTGACTTAGTATACTCGGATTTGGACCCGAAATCAATAATATCTGGCATGGACTTTTAGCGGAGTAATAATCTCACAAAACATTCATCAAATTCAGGCCCAGTGGGTCGTTCCGAGCGAAAAAAGACTAATTTGGGCCAAAACCAACACCAAAAATAAACCCCGTCTTTTGGCGACCGGGTCAAAACCCGGTCAAAGACGAACCCGTCACAAAAACAGCCCAAGTACACCTTCTAGAAACTGGCGCCCATTCCTAAATTCAAAAAAGATCACACAATCAAACCAAGTCAACCCTTTCCTCTTTTATCTCGGTTTACCTTATCCACTCGATCGAGTGGATTGACCCACTCGGTCGAGTGGAGCGTCAAAAACCGGATCAGGCCCATTTTCTAGGGCACTCGACCGAGTGCACTAGGGCCACTCGATCGAGTGACCCTAGGTCGTGGGGTAAACTCTATAAATACCCCATGACCCTCACTCATTTTTCAAGTTTTACCTAAGGCAAAATTACACTAAACTTTGATCAACTTTTACCCACACCTTCTACCCTACAACCCTAAGCAAACACCACACAAACCGAGTCCCTTGTCCCTCGATAAACCGACAATTCATCCACACACACACACACACCATAACTTACATACATCCTCGATACTCCATAAGTCCCGTCACTATTCGCGAGTCCATTTCCGAGGTCCCTACTAAGCATGTATGTTGAGGGTGTCCTAAACCCCATTTCAATCTTTGTTACTTTTGTTTATGTTATTGTACCGTTAATATTATACTTATATTAATATCGTAATTCTAACACACTAACTCTAACATCCTAACTTTTACATTTTCGCATACTAACTTTTTGTTCGCGCTACTAACATATTACTATCATACCGCGTATATATATATATTAATACCGAAAATTCGGTTTCGGATACGTTTGACTATAATTGTCGCCTAAAGTCCGTCTAATCCCTTTACGAGTAACGACGGAGGTGAAGCCCTTTCGAGGAGCCCCGCCCCAATGTGCTCAAGGGCGTGACGTGATCGCGACTAATCGTAGTTGAACATATTCGATCCCATTTTAATTAGTGCGGAACCCGTTGACACGAAAACCGACATCACATAACCCGAAAGGGTTAGTTTCGATGTCGTGACGTAGAAGGAGGCATCCCGTCGCTAATTCAAATTTTCTAACGTAAAAGTTTCATAAAATCCCGACAACGGTATTACAATCGTACATGTACACGATTATAGTGCCGGAGGTCGAGTTAAATTCAAATCGTGCGATATTTGTATTTAACTCGACCGACCGTCGTTTTCAACCTCAAAAACGAGACGAGTTGACACTCGTACAGGGGCTACTCGACCGAGTGCATAGACCGCTCGATCGAGTAGCGTCCATCAGACTGGACAGAACCCTTTTCGAGGGGCTACTCGACCGAGTGCATAGGTCACTCGATCGAGTAGCGTCCATAACACTGGGCAGAAACTTTTTTTGAGGACGCACTCGACCGATTCAGACCATGACTCGACCGAGTGGGTCCTGTAACCCAGAAAACCGAGGGCCTTGACACACACTTTCAAGCCTCGTCCTTTTATCGACATTAGTCATCACGTGTAAAGACTATCACGTGACTATCCTATTTTCAAAACTCACGCTCATCACGACATCTTAACGACTTTGATCGATTTTTCGACGTGATAAGTCGGGACAAGGCATCGAGGCATAGGATCAGGCTAGCATCACGCCTAGGTCCTATGTCTCCGTCCTTCGTTTGATGTACAACATAATGTGCATTTAAGCGGGGTTAGTCCACTTACAGATTTCGCGGTCAAACTTACATATGGGTCCGTTCCTAACTTCTATTTATTATACTATTTCCGTATCATTTATGTAATTTTCGTATTGGCCGGGTTGTATTTCTGCCCGTGTAACTTGTACGTTATTTACGTTTGAGTTTCATTTACTTACTTGCTTATCGCTTTATAAATGAACCTCGCATGCTAAATCATTTCGACTATAATCAAGATGCATTAAATGACGTAGTTAACCAATAACTCACATGCTTAGCCCGAAAACGCTGTTTGCATATCATTTAATCATTTTACTAGCGCGCGCACACGAACACGAACGATGTCTTAGTAGAGGCCGCCATGTGCGGGCGGGGTTGGGTGTCCTTAGTGGGCTTCCCAACACGTACCCTCACCCCTTACTCAGAACCTTTGGTTTCCGGATGTCCGAAACCCTTGGCGCACGAGAGTCATTCTATATACGAAAGCCGATTTATACGGTATCGGTATTGCAATGCAAAGGGACGAGCCCAATGAACTCTGAAATCGAAGTGGGCTTACTTTGTGTATAGCCCATGACGACATAGAGTGAGCCCGTATGGTTCCGAATAACCACAAAATTCGGTGGCGACTCCATTTTGACTTAAATTTCGAACCCGAGAACAATCTCACCACGAGATTCATTCGCCTACCCAAACCCGCGCGTGGCCGCGTCGGGGTGGACCTACGTCATGTCCACAATTTGACGACTCCGCTGGGGATACCTGATGTACTACACGTCATCGGGGTTCCTAGGGTGAGACTCGAAGAGAAATCGTTCGAATATTAGTGTGCGCGCATTAGTTTAATGGTTCATGCATAACCCAAATTTTGCCCGGGCCGGTTACTTGTGACCGACGTCCCACTATACCACGGTGCATTCCTACATGGGTGCACTAAAGACTTCGATGGCGGAACTCACCGGGGTTTTACGGCAGGTCCTAGTTCCAAATCGACTAGGGAGTCCGTCCCGTTTCGTGAGAATGCTATCGTTGTTGGTATAGACCCTACTTTGACCGACCGAGACTTAGTGTAAAGCATACATAAGCGTCGTTATAATGCTTGTTTGACTACGTGCTACTTGGTTTCCGTGTCATCTTTCAAAAAAAAAAACCGTCATTTCAAAAAAAAAATGCATCTTTCCAAAAAACACTCAAATTTTGAAAAACCCGAAATGCTGTCCGTTTCGGGACCCGTCTTTTCAAAATATCCAACTTTCAAAATTCGGAATGCCGCCGAAATTTAGGATCAAATGATTTGACTCAAAATATCCTTTTTCTCTAGTCGGCATGCTGCCCGTTTTAATTCATGAATTTCCAATACCATCTCGATTTTCTGAATTTTCAAAATTCTAATCTCGGTTTTCGAAATTCCGTTTTTAATTTCCAAACTCTCGAAAATTCATCCACTTAATATTCAAATTTCAAACATCCAACTTTCCTAGTAAACCTTCCTTATTATAGGACCTACCGTCTAGCCGTGTGTCGGGTCTTTGCATAGTATGTCGAAGGTCCATAGCGTCGAAACTCCGCTGATCCTATATCACGAGTTTCCCCCCGTTCCCGAGTCCGCCTTATCCGTCAAGGCACGACCGACCCGCGTAGGGCATACCCCTACAAAGGAAAGTCCGTCCATACACTCGAGTCAAAAGTCAGGGGAAAAAGTCTCACGTGGACCTTCCTTCGAACGAAATTAGGCCCACAAAGCCAAAATCCTAAGGAAGTTATACCACCCATCGAGTCATCCGTCTAGATGTCTTTCTCGAGTCTCTAGTCTTCATTCCTAGTGTCGCTCGGGATATACTTTTCCTTTCTTTTTCCAAGATCAGGGTTCAGTTTCTGATTACGCGGTGTTCTTACAGACAGGCCGCCAGCAACTAGACACGCTCGAAGGATGGCTACTTTGAACAGCCTACAAACCTCTTTGGACGCCATGGTCGCGAAGCAGACCGACATCGAAGCCCAACTGACCGAAATGAGGGCTGGCCAAGTGGCCATTGTCGCTCGCCTAGCTACGGTGGAGCAAAGGGCTCCTAATGTCGAGGCTAATGAGCCTCTAGCTGAACTAGTCAGCGCAGTGCGCCGGCTAGAGGAACAAGTCCATTTGGCTGGAAGCAACAACATTCATCGGGAGAATAGTCGAGAGTACAACCCGCTGAGTGACAAGCTGCCCGCAAACCTGAACCTCACAGGTTTGCCCATGTTCGAGGGAACTGAGGACCCGTTACTACATGTGCGGGCCTTCAAGGAATTCATGGCCATCAAGGGAGTGGATTCTACCATGTTCAAGAATCTCTTTGCTGCATCCCTTGAGAAGCACCCACGGGCCTGGTACTATAGGCTAGACCCGAAAAAATACCCTACATGGGATGATGTGGCTACCGAGTTCGCTCGGAACTATGCTAACAACACCGAGATCTAAACCACAATGCGATCTCTGGAGGTCATGGCCCAAGAGCCAAAGGAAGGTTTCACTAAATACCTTCAACGCTGGAGGGCCGAGAGCGTGAAATTGGTCGATAAGCCCAATGAGAAGACTTTGGTGGAGGCTTTTGTCAAGAACCTCCTCCCCTTCTACCGGGTTCACCTCCGGTATGCTGTTATACCCAATTTCACCACCCTTACTGAAATGGGTATGAGGATCGAAGACGACCTGAGACTAGAAAGCCTCACCAAGGCCGCTAGCAAAGGGTACCAAGGAGCCTCTTCCTCCACCACTAAGCCCCAGGCTGCAGATCGCAGCATTTTTGACGCGGTTAATCTACTAGATGCCCCGTCCAAGAAGAACACCCCACCTCGGGTCTTCACTGATATAGGTACTACCTATACCTATGCCTTACAAAGGCTATCCTCCAAAGGCCTAATCCAACCGATAGGCCCAACTCCTGAAGTTCCGGTCGAGCGACGCTCCAAGAACTACAATGCTCAGGCCTATTGCCAATACCACCGGGGCAATGGGCATGACACCGAAAAAAGTTGGAAGCTGAAGCACCTAATCCAGGACCTGATCGAAAGAGGTAAAATCCCGCTACCCGGAGATAAGCCAAGCAACAAGGAGAACCCTTTCAGCTCCCATGCCATCTTTGCCGGGGAGGTGATTGACTGCTCTCACCTTATCTCTCCCTTCATCCCGCAAGTGAACGGGATCTGGTTTGACGACGAGGATGATATCTACCTCGCTAAAGGGGAAACCGTTCCCATCACCCCTGAACAGATTCGAGAGGCCAAAACTCGGGTCCTAGCCAGCAACAACCTTGGTCGTCCCTATTTAGCCACAAGCACTAGGGACACCCCTATCCCGGCAACCATCACCGATCCACTCGGGATGGAAGTCGCCCCTGAAGAGCCGACCGCCGAAACGGCCATCGTGAAGCAATTGAAGAGAACCCGAGTTGAACTCACTATATGGCAACTCCTTGTCAGCTCTCAAGAACATCGAGAAGCACTTACAAAGGCTCTCGATCAAGTCAAGATCGACTCTTTGGCTACCCCCGCTGAAATGGTAGCCACGGTCCTACCCCACCTAAAGGGTAAGGCCAAAGAAGGAGGCCCAGTGATCACATTTTCCGAAGCCGATCTGCCGCCATTCGGGACCTCCCACAACCTGGCCCTTTACATCACGGTGATTTGCCGAGGAAAATACCTCCCGATGACCCTAGTCGACGACGGGTCAGCCGTGAATGTCCTTCCTCTAAGGACCGCCAAAGCCCTCGGCATTACCGAGGTTGACTATATCCCGACTGCTCAAACCATCCAAGCCTTTGATGGGAGTCCAAAGTCGGTAGCTGGGGCCATAAAGCTGACCATCATCACGGGCCCGATAGAAAAGGAGCTTGAATTCCAGGTGATTGATGTCACCTCATCATTCAACTTGCTCCTAGGAAGGCCGTGGATTCACGCGGTGAATACCGTGTCCTCCACCCTCCACCGTAAGATCAAGATGCCTCTACTCGACAGTGTTGTTACTTTAGAGGCAACCCCGATGACCGTGGCTAGCTGTAACGCCACGGGCCGCACTGACCTCTGGGGGTTTGACTTTGTGGGGATGATCGAGGAAGAGTACCTCTTTAGGCCTTACTTCACCACGAGCATTGATACGATGCTCCAAAACATAGGGTACCTTCCGGGGGCTACCTCTCGACCCGATCTTCCAGCTGGGAAGATCATCGAGGTCCTTAAGGACGAAGACTCTCACTTCGGCCTTGGCTATGCCATCACTCCGGACAACGTTGTCCGAGCAGGAATCGAAAAGGCCTGCAACATCATGAAGGGTATCTACTTGAGCCCTTATAGCCCACGGTTGTCTGACTACTTTGTCACACCCGTATTCGGGGCCATCCAGGTTGGACTATACCAACCTAATGCTACGCACCTCGGGACCCACTTGGCCCGAGATTGCAACTACATCCCGGATGAGGTGTTCGCCCTCATCCAGTCCGATGGAGCGAATGATGCCGAGCCCGCGCTAGGGCTACTCTTCGGGGAAGACACCGTAGCCCCGACTCCAAAGGAAGACCTGGTCAACTTGATTCTCCGCAGCAACAGGTTTGACCCGACCAAGCTGATCTCGGATGTTGATTCCGAGACGGGAAAAAGGGCCTGGAGGAAGACTGTCAAGTGGACTGACAGTCAAGGAAGGATCTACAAGCTGGTCACCAGAGAGGGAGACATGCCTGAGTCTGAGTCCGAGTCTGAGTCGGAGTCTGAGTCAGAGTCTGAGGTCGAGTCTAGAGAAGTCGGTGCTAGAGTCACTCCTGTAACCCCCCTCCCTTCTATCATTCCTGCTGCTAGCACTTCGGGGTCTGTCCCGAGTGCTTTACCAATTCCGCCACTGACCAACGATCAGATGGCTGCTCTCTTTGAGCTGTTTTCCAAATTTTCAATCAATAATAACAACCGTTCTGCTTACGACTTGTCTCTTCTAAATCCTGCTTTCAAAAACATTTTATGCTATGACATTGAGAAATCCGACGAACAGGTACCCTTACCTCCACATCTGATCGAGCAACTAGAGCAAAGGGAATCCCGGAATCCGGTAATTGAAGAGACCGAGTCCATAAACGTGGGAACAACCTTAGAGCCTCAGATACTTAAGATAGTGTTATCCTTAGATCCCGAGGAGAAACAACAGTTTATAAACCTTCTCCAAGAGTTCAAAGACGTCTTCGCATGGTCCTACAAGGACATGCCGGGGATAGACCGGGAAATAGCCGAGCACCGCATACCTATCAAAGACGGGTGCAAACCGGTCAAACAGAAGCTTCGTCGAATGAGGCCCGAGTGGTCTCTCAAAGTAAAGGAAGAAGTCGACAAACAGTTCAAAGCCGGCTTCATACAAGTGTCCGAGTATCCGGACTGGGTTGCAAACATCGTGCCGGTTCCTGAAAAGGACGGTAAGGTGCGGGTATGCGTAGATTTTCGGGATCTTAACAAAGCAAGCCCGAAAGATGATTTTCCGTTACCACACATCGATATATTGGTGGATAACACGGCCGATCATGCCCTTCTGTCATTCATGGACGGGTATGCTGGATATAATCAAATCAAGATGGCGGAAGAAGACATGAGTAAGACTACCTTCACTACACCTTGGGGGACTTACTGTTACACCGTCATGCCATTTGGTCTCATTAATGCGGGGGCCACATACCAAAGGACCGCTACCACCTTACTACACGACATGATGCATAAAGAGGTAGAGGTCTATGTAGACGAGATGATCGTCAAATCCAAAGAACGGGACGGTCACATCACCGCCCTAAGGAAATTTTTCACCCGATTGCGCAAATACAACATGAGGTTAAACCCTCAAAAGTGCAGTTTCGGGGTAATGTCAGGCAAATTACTGGGTCATATCGTTAGCCAACGAGGTATCGAGGTCGACCCAGCTAAAATCAAAGCCATTACCGAGATGCAAGCTCCTAAAACCGAAAAAGAAATAAGGGGATTTCTCGGGAAAGTCCAGTATATTAGTCGATTCATTTCCAAGTTAACCATGGTGTGTGAACCAATTTTCAAGAAACTGAAAATAGGGGAACGGATACTATGGGATGGCAAGTGCCAAGCTGCTTTCGACAAAATCAAAGAAATTCTGTCTGCTCCGCCAGTTTTGATGCCACCTCAACCCGGTTTGCCTCTGTCGTTATACCTAACAACGACCGAGACAGCCATGGGGGCTATGCTGGCTCAGACAGTTGACTCTGAAGAACGAGCCATTTATTATATCAGCAAGAAGTTTTTAGAGTATGAGTGCAAATATACCATGCTCGAAAAGACGTGCTTGGCTCTAGTCTGGGCCACTAAGAAGCTTCGACACTATATGCTCAGCTATGAGGTTCATGTCCTATCCAAGATGGACCCGATCAAGTACCTCTTCGAAAAGCCTATCCTCAACGGCCGGATTTCAAGATGGACCCTAATGTTGGCAGAGTTCGACCTGAAATTTGTACCGTTAAAAGCTATTAAGGGGCGAATAGTAGTTGAATTCCTCGCTGACAGCCCGGTAACCGAGGAAGGACACACCGACACTTGGTCCTTCCCAGACGAAGATATTTTCCATACCGATGCCGAAACATGGGATTTATACTTCGATGGAGCATCTAATTTTCGAGGGTTCGGAGTCGGGATCCTCCTAATTTCACCAAGAGGGGAGCATACTCCCATCTCCATCAAGCTGGACTTTGACGTTATCAATAATGCAGCAGAGTACGAAGCATGCATTTATGGGCTACAAGCCGCCGCCAACCTAGGGATCACAAATCTCCGGGTACATGGCGACTCATCCTTGGTCATTAACCAAGCACTTCAAAAATGGAAGACTCGGAATGCTAATCTCGTGGCCTACCAGGCACGAGTAAGGGATCTCGAGAAACAATTCCAGAAGGTAGAGTACATATACCTGCCTCGGGAAGAAAATCAGTTTGCAGATGCACTCTCAAAATTGGCGTCTTTACTGAACATTCCCGGCCACGTGACCAGTATGCCAATTTGTGTCGAAAGACGGTCTGAGCCGGCGTACATCCATGACATCGAAGACATCGAGATCACTGATCCCGAACCTTGGTACCAGGCTGTGTTAACATACCTGACCAACGGAGAGTATCCTCCCGGGACCGAGGGTCGAGCCAAGAAAGCCTTACGAAGGCTAACCACCCAGTTCATCCGTACTGATGACGGGCAACTGTACAAAAAGACGGCACAGGGGGCTCTTCTCCTTTGTGTTGACAAATATAAGGCCGAGAAAGTAATGGCCGAGGTACATGATGGCGAAAACGGCCCGCACATGAATGCTCACATGTTGGTCCGAAAAATCATGAGGCTCGGGTATTACTGGAACACCATGGAAGCCGACTGCCAGCTATATGTCAAACATTGCCATAACTGTCAAATCTTTGGCAATGTGCAACATATGCCGCCATCTCTGCTCTATACCATGACGTCACCCTGGCCATTCTCAACATGGGGTATCGACATAATCGGGAAGGTGAATCCCTCCGGTACTGGCGGGCACTGCTTCATTTTAGTAGCTATCGACTATTTCACCAAATGGGTCGAAGCTGAGTCATATCGCATCCTCAATGCCAAGCATGTCGCCAAATTTATCCAAAACAAGATAATATGTCGGTATGGAATCCCACATGAATTTATCAGTGATCATGGAACTCATTTCCAAGCTGAGACTGCGGCCCTACTGGCTAAATACAAAATTCAAAGGCACACGTCCTCGTCATACCGTCCCCAAACGAACGGAGCAGTAGAGGCAGCTAATAAAACGATTGTCACCATACTCAAAAAGATGGCTGATAATTATCGGGACTGGCCCGACAAAATACCTTTTCCCTATGGGGGTACCGGACGTCAATTCGCACCGCAACCGGAGCGACACCATACTACCTAACCTATGGGATGGAGGCAGTCCAACCAGTGGAGTTAGAGGTACCATCCCTCAGAATTCTGCTAAAAAGTCAAGTACCCGAAGCTGGTTGGGTTCGAGCACGGTACGATTCGTTGGTTCTACTAGACGAACGACGATCCCGCGCTCTCAACAACATTCAAATCTACCAGAAACGGATTCAACGGGCCTTCAACAAGCGAGTAAGGCCCAGAAACATTAAAGAAGGAGATCTAGTCCTTAAGTCTGTTCGAGCTTTACTACCAGTTGACCCAAGGGGAAAATTCAAACCCAACTGGGCTGGGCCATATCTGGTGAAGAAAATCCTATCAGGGGGAGCAGTAATGCTGACGGACCTGGACGGGAATGAGTTTGTCAACCCAACCAACCTGGACCAGCTGAAGCGTTACTACCCTTGCCATTTCTCAATGTCATTAGCATTTTTTTTTATCAAAATCATTTATCTTACAAAAAGCAAGTCAATGAGCTAGAATTATTTATTCTACTGTCGCAAAACATCTTGAACCATTACTCTTGGTGTAATTCAAGATTGCAAATTTCCTAAGCTTGAACTACGTTTGGTTTGATTATGCTAATCGCGGATACGTAGGCAGCCCCTCAAAAGGGCACAACCAATGCAATCGAGAAAAGACAGGAACGGTTTAAATAATAAACTTCCTTTATTAATTATCACAAAAAAAGAAGCCCCAATAAACTAGGGAAAATTACAAAGTGCAGGAATTCAAAAAAAAATTACAAAAAAAACACACGACAAAAATAGTAATAATACTTAAATAATAAAAACCAAGGACTCGGTATTTAGGGCATCTTGCCCTTCCCCTTGTCCTTGGCCTCCTTGGCCGTCCACTGACGACGACGCGGAGGAGAGCGTTCCCGAATCACCACAGGAACCTCTTTAGCCCGGACTCGTTTCTTGGAACTCGAGTCCTCATCCACCTCGATAGGCCCAAGTCGGGCCCTCACAGGCTCAGGGAGCCGGTCACGCGAACCTAATCGGTCCCGGGCCGCCAGCCTTGGCCCAAGTCGCCGCTCCAAGTCAGTCTGGGGGCTTTGCCACCCCCGTGTGCTACTAGCACCGGCATCTTTCGCTCGAGTCTTAGTATGTGACTTAAGACCCGACTCTAATCGGACTAAGGTAGCAGGGGTCTCTCCCTCATCGTATAATCCCCTATTGTCCTTTGCCGTCTCCCGACGGACCAGTTCGAAGGCCTCATCGACCTTCAGAGCTTTGCGAGCCTCCTCGGACTCCTCAGAAGTCCATTTCTCATAGGCTCGAGAAACCCAAGCGGATTGGCAAGGGTTAGGAATAGTCCATGTAGGACGAGTAAACCATCTCTGCAACCAGGTGTCGCACATAGCGTCCGTCAGTTGGAGCGAGACGCTAATAATGGCTTCAGTCTCAGGAATGCGCTGAGACGAACCGAACTGCCTCAGAATGCGGTCTGGGTAAATGTGAACTGTCCAGTCAAGGGACAGGATCACAAGGTAACGAGCTTGGTCCCTCTTGGCCAACCCCGTCAGCTTGGAAAGGAACCACCAAGCAACCGTCCACCTAATCAAGGGGCCACCGTGGAACACCAATTCTTCGTCCCAGTAAGCTCGATTTATATGGTGATTCGAGCTTATCCGGCGCCCCCTAGAACTGATTTGGCTGCTGCGGTAGTTGGGAACGCTCGGAGGAGGCTCTATGATCGATAAGCGTTCCGACAGCCAAACCTACAAAAAGAATACACAGGATTCGTAAGCAAAAGAATGGTCCGCTACAGCCCACTCGATCGAGTACACCATCTGACTCGATTGAGTAAGGCTCCCTAAGGCAACCAGAAGCTCGTCAGGTGTGACACTCGATCGAGTACACCATCTGACTCGATCGAGTAAGCCCTTCACAGACCGGCAGAAACACTTTGCAGACATCACTCAATCGAGTGATAGGTCCACTCGATCGAGTGACTTACGGACTTCAAGAAATCACGAAACAAAAAAGGGAAAGAGAAAAGAAAAATTGAAATTCTCAAAGCATATACCTGCAGAATAAGGGTGCTCCCCGTCAATTGCCGGGTTGGGTCAAGTCGCCTAGCATCCAGACCCATAATGAGTTCCCCAGTGGCTAGCCAAGCAGGGCTATGACCAGTCTCCATCTGGTCAACCACTCCAATCAGCCTAATTTGACCCACGCATGAGTCAGCATCCATTAACCCCTCGAAAACGTAGCGATGCAACATGCAGAACGCGAAAGCCCTACGCCTGTGAGAAGGCGTAGCCCTTACATCCTGGCTGTTCATAAACTTGTCAGCCAAGTCGAAGAGGGAGACAATATCTCCCCGCACCATTCGATCTGTCTCAGCATGAGACAGACCTAGGAAGTCCCTCAGCCTTCTCCTCGGGTCCGGGTAAAACGGAGGGATGGCGGGACGAGCAACAGGGCTCCAACCCCCGATAGCTGCGATCTCCTCGGGAAGAGGGCATATTTCTCCCCGCGGGAACGCAAAGACGTGGTGGGTAGTATCCCAAAGCGCCAAACAAGCATCCAAAAAGTGTGAATCAGGCACCAGACGCCGGAGAGGAAACAGGCTGACAATCCCCATTTGGGTCAGCTGAATTTTGTCCTCGTCCCGAAAGTGTTGGGACCAGGCAAAAAGCATTGAAGTGAGATGCTCGATACCCATGGCAGGAACTTGGTTTCTCTTGAAAGACTGAGAGATTTTTGTTTTGATTTGAGGTGCAGTAAGTTGAAGCAGGGAGACCTGTATTTATAATAGGGAAGCCTGGCAGTAACCCTGACTAACCCTGCCCCCTCAGTAAACTGGGCCCCAACATGTGCAGGCCTGACTTCAACCCAGAATAGGAACCTAGTTATCCCGAGCTTTCCTACATTTTTTTTTCTAAAAAATTCCTTAAGTTCAAAAAAAAAAAAAAAAAATATTTTTTTGAAAATTTCAGCTTTTCAAAATCCAATACTTTTTCCTCAGCACGAGTCGGTGTTTTGCCTATGTGTTACATGCAATTTATCATGTGTCAGCATACAGGTACACCCTGAGACTTCAGAAGCAAGTCCCCGCGCCACTATTTCACTCCCCAACGTGAGCCCATATTTATCCCAGAATGCTACAGTCAAAGCCATGATGTATCAGCATACGGGTACTCCTACACCTTCAAAAGCAAGTTTTACTCCCCACGGAGCTACCACCGGCAGGACAGGTATGACCCTCTGCTTATGGCTGGCGAGCCCTTCACGCTAGTCTACCGGACTATAAACGACTCGACCGGAAGGCTGCCTGGTCGTAATCTGCGATTGGCCAGGTAGCTACTCTGACTTTCGCCTTGTCCAAGCCTCAGTCAGAGTGGGGGCTCTGTAGACACCCGCATTTTGCCTGCTAGTGTCTATAGCAGTTCCCGACAAACACCCGATGATGATCGGACGCAAACGTGACTTAGTATACTCGGATTTGGACCCGAAATCAATAATATCTGGCATGGACTTTTAGCGGAGTAATAATCTCACAAAACAGACATCAAATTCAGGCCCAGTGGGTCGTTCCGAGCGAAATAAGACTAATTTGGGCCAAAACCGACACCAAAAATAAATCCCGTCTTTTGGCGACCGGGTCAAAACCCGGTCAAAGACGAACCCGTCACAAAAACAGCCCAAGTACACCTTCTAGAAACTGGTGCCCATTCCTAAATTCAAAAAGATCACACAATCAAACCAAGTCAACCCTTTCCTCTTTTATCTCGGTTTACCTTATCCACTCGATCGAGTGGATTGACCCACTCGGTCGAGTGGAGCGTCAAAAACCGGATCAGGCCCATTTTCTAGGGCACTCGACCGAGTGCACTAGGGCCACTCGATCGAGTGACCCTAGGTCGTGGGGTAAACTCTATAAATACCCCATGACCCTCACTCATTTTTCAAGTTTTACCTAAGGCAAAATTACACTAAACTTTGATCAACTTTTACCCACACCTTCTACCCTACAACCCTAAGCAAACACCACACAAACCGAGTCCCTTGTCCCTCGATAAACCGACAATTCATCCACACACACACACACACCATAACTTACATACATCCTCGATACTCCATAAGTCCCGTCACTATTCGCGAGTCCATTTCCGAGGTCCCTACTAAGCATGTATGTTGAGGGTGTCCTAAACCCCATTTCAATCTTTGTTACTTTTGTTTATGTTATTGTACCGTTAATATTATACTTATATTAATATCGTAATTCTAACACACTAACTCTAACATCCTAACTTTTACATTTTCGCATACTAACTTTTTGTTCGCGCTACTAACATATTACTATCATACCGCGTATATATATATATATATTAATACCGAAAATTCGGTTTCGGATACGTTTGACTATAATTGTCGCCTAAAGTCCGTCTAATCCCTTTACGAGTAACGACGGAGGTGGAGCCCTTTCGAGGAGCCCCGCCCCAATGTGCTCAAGGGTGTGACGTGATCGCGACTAATCGTAGTTGAACATATTCGATCCCATTTTAATTAGTGCGGAACCCGTTGACACGAAAACCGACATCACATAACCCGAAAGGGTTAGTTTCGATGTCGTGACGTAGAGGGAGGCATCCCGTCGCTAATTCAAATTTTCTAACGTAAAAGTTTCATAAAATCCCGACAACGGTATTACAATTGTACATGTACACGATTATAGTGCCGGAGGTCGAGTTAAATTCAAATCGTGCGATATTTGTATTTAACTCGACCGACCGTCGTTTTCAACCTCAAAAACGAGACGAGTTGACACTCGTACAGGGGCTACTCGACCGAGTGCATAGACCGCTCGATCGAGTAGCGTCCATCAGACTGGACAAAACCCTTTTCGAGGGGCTACTCGACCGAGTGCATAGGTCACTCGATCGAGTAGCGTCCATAACACTGGGCATAAACTTTTTTTGAGGACGCACTCGACCGAGTCAGACCATGACTCGACCGAGTGGGTCCTGTAACCCAGAAAACCGAGGGCCTTGACACACACTTTCAAGCCTCGTCCTTTTATCGACATTAGTCATCACGTGTAAAGACTATCACGTGACTATCCTATTTTCAAAACTCACGCTCATCACGACACCTTAACGACTTTGATCGATTTTTCGACGTGATAAGTCGGGACAAGGCATCGAGGCATAGGATCAGGCTAGCATCACGCCTAGGTCCTATGTCTCCGTCCTTCGTTTGATGTACAACATAATGTGCATTTAAGCGGGGTTAGTCCACTTACACATTTCGCGGTCAAACTTACATATGGGTCCGTTCCTAACTTCTATTTATTATACTATTTCCATATCATTTATGTAATTTTCGTATTGGCCGGGTTGTATTTCCGCCCGTGTAACTTGTACGTTATTTACGTTTGAGTTTCATTTATTTACTTGCTTATCGCTTTATAAATGAACCTCGCATGCTAAATCATTTCGACTATAATCAAGATGCATTAAATGACGTAGTTAACCAATAACTCACATGCTTAGCCCGAAAACGCTGTTTGCATATCATTTAATCATTTTACTAGCGCGCGCACACGAACACGAACGATGTCTTAGTAGAGGCCGCCATGTGCGGGCGGGGTTGGGTGTCCTTAGTGGGCTTCCCAACACGTACCCTCACCCCTTACTCAGAACCTTTGGTTTCCGGATGTCCGAAACCCTTGGCGCACGAGAGTCATTCTATATACGAAAGCCGATTTATACGGTATCGGTATTGCAATGCAAAGGGACGAGCCCAATGAACTCTGAAATCGAAGTGGGCTTACTTTGTGTATAGCCCATGACGACATAGAGTGGGCCCGTATGGTTCCGAATAACCACAAAATTCGGTGGCGACTCCATTTTGACTTAAATTTCGAACCCGAGAACAATCTCACCACGAGATTCATTCGCCTACCCAAACCCGCGCGTGACCGCGTCGGGGTGGACCTACGTCATGTCCACAATACGGGCTGCATATTTCAGCACAATAATCTTGGGGGAAATCAGGTATTTCAATTTTTTTGTATTGTTTGATCAATTTCAATCGTATTGTACTGTATCAATTTTTTTCAATTTACTGCGTTATGTACCTCGTTTACCTTAATTTTTTGATATTAATTTAATTTTGATCTAATTAAATTAATATAGGATCAATTTCATTCATCTCAATTTTTTGTATTAATTTTTTCAAATTTTCAATCGATTTTTTCAATTTCGTCAATCTGCTATTTTAATAAGATCAATTTCTGGATTTTTGATTACAAGATTAAAAACTGAAATTATGAATATTACAATATTTGAATATGAACAATGAAATAATTCAATATGCACATTGAAATAACTACATATTATTTCATAGCATTAATTTCTGGTTTTGGTACATTATTATTACTATAAAATACCCAATTATTTTATCATGTTATTCCAGTTACTCTATATTATTGTTGCGGTTATTCTATATTATTCTTGAAGTTATTTCATTATATTAGTTACTACTAGTATGGTTTCTAACCAGAGTTACTTTATATTGTCTTTATAGTTATTCTATAGCACATATGTGATTATTGTATTTCAATTTTTTTATAATGTACTAACCTCCTCTTTATTTTTGCCTTTCAGTTAAGTGTCTTTTGCTGGGTGCACCTCAATGATATGCAAGATGTTTCATCCTAATACAATAATATGAGTTATTTATTACAATAACTGAGTTTCTACATTGTACTAATAACTACATAAAATCAGATAACATTATTTTAAAACTGATTATATTTGAGTGTCAGCCCAATAAAATAACATGAGTTATTCATTACAATAACTGAGTTTCTACTTTAGAATAACTACGTAAAATCAGATAACATAATTATAAAGTTAATTATATTTGAATTTCATCTCAATACAATAACACGATTTATAATAACTGAGTTAACTACGTAACATCAGATAACATTATTCTAAAATTTATTATATTTGAGTTTCATCTCAAAAAAATAACACAAGTTATTGAATACAATAACGGACTTTCTATATTGAAATCATTACGTATCTACATTGAAATAACCTAATAACATTATTCTCAGTAAACAATTGAGTTAACTATAAAATAACAATCCTTCTTCATTAAAATAATCGTGTTTGTACATTGAAATAACTATAAAAATATGAGAACAAAAATGCTTTGGGGATTTAGAGAGTTTTAATCTCAGCTCTTGATCATGTGAGATCTAATGACCACAATTAAGAGGTAAATTGTACCAAATATAATGTACCAGATCCTGTCTCTCTCTCTCTCTCTCTCTCTCTCTCTATATATATATATATATATATATATATATATAAGATTATTCCTTTTCATTATCCCTTTATTTATTTTCGCTCTTATCTATTATTTCACATGAAAAATGTTATTATTTACGAAAACATTGATTTTATTTTCTTTCTTAATTTTCAAAGTATTCCGGATTAGAATCATGTGAGGGAGCGAGAGGTAGAGTCATATTTGAATAATTAGATTTTTTGTAACCTTATCTTGGAATATCACTTGACCAAACTTTGGAGAATTTATTTTAACTTTTGAGGATCATTTACAGCCTAATGAAGCCAGTTAACCAAAACATGGACATGACCCCTGAAAGGAGAAGCAAGTTTAACAAATGGCTAGCCGCAAAGAAGGTCGCAGAATATGCCAGAAGAGATGAGCAAACCAACTGGATAAATAAAGCCCAAGAGTTTAAGTTTCATTTCAAACCCTTCGAATACGAATTTATTAGTAAGAGAAGCCAACTAATAGAGGCTAACGTCAGTTTTAAGAGATTTGGACCAGACTACTATGAAGGAACAATAGCTGCCCACGGATATTGGTGCGGAGATATGGAGTTAGGATTTCGTTATTCCAAAGTGCCTGATGAATGGAAAACCCTTTTTGCCGTAGATTTTCTTGGGGATAAATATAAAGATTGGTGGTAAGGGAAACGACCACCTGTTGGATTTTATGTTAAGTGGGACGAGTTTAAAATACCATTGTACTATTTTGCTAAAGGTTTAGATAGAAAGCTTGTAAAACCTACAAAACCTTAGTAATACTCTGTAACCCAAATAAAGGATGTAAACTACTCCAGTACTATGTTGTAAAATTTCTGAAGAATGATATATATTTATATATAACTTTGGCACCTAAGTGAATGGTCTTGTGTATGAATCTTGGATTTTAGTAACCATTACGCTTTGACGAAATCACAGATGACGAGAAACGGAAACAACCAAGAAGAAGCAAGACGTCAACACTTCGAAGATGTTATTACTGGAATGGTCAATCAGTTAGCCACAACCCAAACCCTCCTATCCCAAGTAGTGGCTAATAACCACCAGAACCTTAACCCTAACCGTCAGTCAGCCTTTGAGAAGTTCTCCAAGCACCGACCTTCTACCTATTTCGGGTCAGACAACCCAACCGATCTCTTTGAATGGTTAGAAGAGATGGAAAAACTTCTGAAACTTAGCCACACACCTGCTGAGGAAATGGTGGAGGTAACAACCTACTTTTTGAAAGAAGAAGCCAAAGTTGGTGGAGGATTGCTAAAGAAGGACATGTTGCCACACCCGGAGCCGGTTGGGCAGATTTTAAGAAAAGGATTGAGGATACGTTTTACCCTGCCGCAATGAGGTGGCAGAAGGAACAAGAATTTAATCAGTTAGAAATGGGACATATGACCTTACATGACTATACCAAGAAATATGAGGAGTTATCCAAGTTTTCTAAGAGACTAGAGCCAGATGAACCCTCTAGGATTGCCCAGTATGTTCGAGAAATGGAAACTGAGTTAGGAAAGATTATGTCAGGGCTTGACTTTGATACCTTTCAGAAAGCTTATGAGAAAGCCTTAATTGTGAACAATGTGATCCAAGCTGATAAAAAGAAGAAGAAACCCTTTATTCCCACCGTGTCACCATCAAGTTTTATTCAGAAACCCTTTTTCAACAGAAATAATTCTAACCATAACAATTTCAAGAAACCTATCTTTAAGAACAGCTACCAGAAACCTAACTACCTGTAGACACCCACATTTACCTGCTAGGTGTCTATAGCAGTTTCCAAAAAACGACCGATGATGATCGGACGCAAACGTGTTTCTACGCGCTCTGATATGGGCTCGAAACCATTAGTTTCTTGCTTGGGCTTTTTATGGAGTACAAATCTCACAGAACTGACCCCAAATTCAGGCCCGGTGGGTCGTTTCCAATCAAATAAGACTAATTTGGGTCAAAACCGACACCGGAAAGAAAACCGTCTTTTAGCGACTGGGTCAAACCCCGGTCAAAGTCGTTTTCGAGACACAAAAATAGCCATGCAAATATCAAAAGTCCAACTCAAATACAAGATCTACAAAATACCCAACCCAAGGTCCAAAGAACCGGACCCCTTCATTTCAGCTGACCCACTCGATCGAGTGTCAGCCCACTCGATCGAGTGGGCCCTCAGATAGACCCGTCTGTGGCTGTTTTGGGCCACTCGATCGAGTCAGCAGGGTACTCGGTCGAGTAACCCTAGAAGAGGGTAGAGGGCATGCCTATATATACACCCCTTTGCATGAACAATGAACACACTTTTAGCACAACCCTAATCCATACTTTACAACTCTAATCTTCCTATCTCTACCACTCACAACCCTAGTATCTAGCAAACCCTAAACCACCATAACTCGATCTACGTAACCTCTCTACTCCCGTGCCCGAGCCACGATTAAACGAGTTCTATCCGAGACTAAGAAACATGTAGGTTGAGGGTGCAAAATCTCGTTCTTCTCTCTTCTCTCTCTCTCTCTCTCTCTCTCTCTCTCTCGAGTCATCCTCCTCTCTTCCTCATCTTTTTTCGTCTTTTTTTATTTTTCTAATATCGATACTATCTCTAATATTAAGACATTAAATTACTTTCTAATTCGTGTCGAGCGTGAATGATGACAGGATAAGGAAATTCGAATATACAAGGGTGCTTCACCCGACTTTGCCGATCGCTTATCCCGACACCCCGAACGCTTGATTGTTGAAGCGAGTCAACATCAACAAAATCGTCTCTTTTTATTCTTGTCGCGTCATTATCGTCATAATTATCGTTCATTGCACATTCATCAATTTTAAAACTATTTTCGAATCAAATTTTTTTAATTAAGTCGAAACCTTTTGATGCGGATCCGACATCACACAATCCGTAAGGATTTATCATGATGTCGAGATGCGGAGGGAATCAAGTCAAGTCCTTTTAGTTCAAGCAAACTTAAAGTGTCGATCTATTAGATTCGATACCAACTCAATAGTTGGATGTCGAGTCTAAGTGATTTAGTCAATAAGTCTAATTAATGCGAATTCGTTGATGCTAAAAATAGTTGTCACCTAATTCGAAAGAATTAATACGACACTACAAACGCGGAGATAATTTATTTCGCATTAGTTTGATTTAAAATGACTTACAAACGTATTTTTTTAGATTTTGCTCTAAATATTTGATATCGATTCAATAATCGAATATCGGGTACTATGAGTATCAAAGTCCGAATCGAGCATAAATCATACAATATTTCTGCCCGACTCAATAAAATCATTAACTTTCCAAAATCGAAAGGCAATTTCGAAATCAATAATAAATTGCGAAACGAACCATAGTTCGTACAGGGGTCACTCGACTGAGTGCCATAGGCCACTCGATCGAGTGGCACCCCCAAAACTGAGGCAGAATGTTTTTTTGAGGACCACTCGGTCGAGTCTCGCAATGACTCAATCGAGTGGCGACCTACTCGATCGAGTCTCTTAGTGACTCGGTCGAGTACCCCCTCAAATTTTGGGCAGAATGCTTTTTTTCGAGACCACTCGGTCGAGTCCCTCAATGACTCGGTCGAGTGGCCTTTATCAAGTCAAAACGTGAGCCCTAAACATATTCCGAGCCTTTTAAATACTTTCTATGACTTCGGTCAACACGTGTCGAATCAATCACGTGTCATACTACTTTTCAAAGCCATGCATCATGTCATTTACATTATTTTATATCATTCCATATTATTTGCAAACCGTTATTACCGTTATTAACTTGTTTGTTTATGTCTTTTCGATTTATTTATGTTATTCATTTTATTGTACTAAAATGAATCTCGCATGCTAAATACAGCTTTGACGTTAATTTTAGATGCATTAAATCGACATAACAACTTATCCTAATTTTCGCATGTTTAGTCAAAACAATGTTTGCATATCATCTCATCGTATTACTAACGCGCGTATTAAAACATCAAACGATATCTTAGTAGAGGACGCTAATGTGCGGGCGGGGTTGGGTGTTCTTTGTGAACTTCCCAACACGTACCCTCACCCCTTACTCAGAACCATGGTTTCTGGATATCCGAATCCATTGGCACACGAGAGTCATTCAATACACGGTATCTGATAATGTCGGTATCAGTATCAAATGCAAAGGGACGAGCCCAATAAACTCTGACATCTGAATGGGCCATACTTTGTGCATGGCCCACTAAGATATAGAGTGGGTTCGAACGGGCCCGAACTCCCACAAAGTTCGGTGGCGACTCCACTTCGATTTAAATTTCAATTCGACCCATCTCTTATGGAGATTCATTCGTCTCCCCAAACCCGTGCGTGGCCGTGTCGGGGTGGACCTATGTCATGTCCACAATTTGGCGACTCTGTTGGGGATTAACTGATGCGTGACTTACCATCGGCATCCTCAGGGTGAGACTCGAATAGAAATCGTTTGACTAGTACAATACGCGTTTTAGTTTTACGGTACATACTTAACCCTACCTTTTCCCGGGCCGGTAGTGGTGACCGACGTCCCACTATACCGTGATGTACTCCAATATGGATATGTCAAAGGTGTTCATAGTCGATTCGTATGGGTTTCGCGGCATGTTTTAAGCTCGACTCGACTTAGAAAGTCCGTCCCGATTCTCGGATAGGCTATGTGCACTAGTATAGACCCCATTTAGACCGACCGAGACTTAGTGTAGAGCATACATGGCGTCGTTATTATGCTTGCGTGACTATGTGCTACTTGGTTTCTGTGTCGTTTTCAAAAACCGTCATTCCAAAAATGCATCTTTTCAAAAAAATATCCAATTTTCAAAAAACTCGGAAAGCTGCCCAAAATTAGACTTAAGATTTGACTCAAAACAAGCCTATTTTTCTAGCCGACATGCCGCCCATTTCAAAATTCGAACTTCCGATCCACCATTCGATTTTTAAATTTTCAAAATTCAATTTCTATTTTCAAATCCTCGTAATGCCATTCGCGATTTTCAAATTTTCGAGATGCCATTTTTTATTTTCAAAATCTTCAAGATGCCATTTTCAATTTTCAAATCTTCGAGATGCCGTTTTCGATTTTCAAATCTTCGGGATCTCATCTTCAATTTTCAAATTGTCGGAAATTCTTTTTTCCGATATTCAAATTTCAAAATTCCAAGTATTTAACTTTTCAAAAATCCGGAATGCTACCGAAAATTAGAACTTATGATTTTACTCAAAATAGCCCATTTTTAGCCGGTATGCTGCCCATTTCAAAATTCAAAATTATGTTCAAACCTTCAAAATCACGGCCCGATGGCATTTTTCCGATTTTCGAAAAATCGTGCCATCCGCCGGTTTTCTCGGAATTCTAACTTCCTTTTCAAAACATTCCTCTTCTTAGGACTTCCCGTATTTAGTAGTGTCGGGTCTTATCATAAGTCGTCGAAGGTCTTTAGCGTCGAAACTCCGTCGATCTTACATCACGGGTTTCCTCCCTATCCCAGTCCGCCTTATTTGATAAGGCATGGCCCACCTACATAGGACATACTCCTACAAAGGACGGTCCGTCTACACATTCGAGTCCAAGGTCTGGGGAATATCTCACGTGTACCTTCCTTCGAACAGGACTCGGCCACATAGCCGAATCCTAAGGGAGGCCTACCTTTCAGAAGTCACCCGTCTAGGTGTCTTTTCCGAGTTAACCTTTTAGAAGGCATAGCCCTAATAACGAAAGGTTCGCGATCCTTACGTCTAAGGGTCACTCGTTCAACACTCGAGTCTTAACCAGTCGGGGCTACCCTTCAGCAGAGCGATCAATCACGGTTGCTCTAAGGGTCATGTCTTACACGTGTTGTCTCACGTACCTCACTTTTGAGTCACTTAGATGTCACACCATATGAGTCCTATCTGAGTTCTTAGTCTCACTTGGGGGCTATTCTCCGACGGGGCGATTAACCACGGTCACTCCGAGAATCGTACCCTAGACATTTGTCTTAAGAGAGTCTAACCCGAGTCAAACTGGAGTCGTCTCTCATCCCGCGCTATTTCCTATGCCTTGGTGAATTTGAGTTGCGAAGCAATTTTACTGATTACGCGGTATTCTTACAGACAGGCCACCGGCAACCAGACGCCAGAAAATGCAAGAAACCTTGGACCAATTGACTGCCGCACTGGCTAAAATCGAGACCCAATTGACAACTATCAGGTCCGACCAAATAGCCATTACCACCCGTTTGAGTGCCGTGGAGCAAGAGACTCCTAAGGTCGGGAATGAAACCACTGGGCCCATAGCTGAACTGGTCAGCGCCGTTCGCAAGCTTGAAGAACAGGTCCATTTGTCAACAAACAACTCGATCCATACGGAAAATACTAGCTCATATTCGCCTCTAAATGACGAGCTACCCGCCAACCTCAACCTTACGGGCATACCAATGTTTGAGGGTACTGAAGACCCGGTTCATCACATTCGGGCTTTCAAGGAGTTCATGGCTGTCAAGGGGGTGAAATGCACCATGTTCAAGCACTTGTTTGCTTCCTCCCTCGAGAAGAACCCGAAAGCCTAGTACTACAGGCTCGATTCCAAGAAGTACAAGACTTGGGATGATGTGGCAACAGAGTTCGCTCGAAATTACGCCGATAATACCGAGATCCAGACTACGATGCGTACTCTGGAAGTTATTGCCTAAGAGCCCAAAGAAGGTTTCACCAAGTACCTTCAAAGGTGGAGGGCCAAAAGTGTGAAGTTGGTAGACAAGCCCAACGAGAAGACACTAGTGGAGGCGTTCGTCAACAACCTCCTACCTTCCTACCGTGTCCATCTTAGGTATGCCGGCATTTCAAACTTTGCGGTGCTTACCGAAATGGGCATTAGGATTGAAGACGATCTTCGACATAATGAAGATCTAGGTGAAGCTTCTACTGAAGGCTATACTGGACATCAACTCGAGTCCTTAGAAGCCGACGACTAATGACAACATCATTCGAGAGTCCGGATTTGATTTAAGTCCGAGTCCGAGTCCGAGTCTAGGATGTGCTATTTCTTCCAAAGTCAAAGTCAGAGTGAGAGTCATTTGTATTCTGTCCTCTTTTTTTTCAAAATTCAATAAAATCAGCTTTTCTATTTCTCATATATACTTTCCTTATGTGTTTCCGAGAACATGATGAACACCGTCATACACTGTGAGCACACGCACGTGACTATTATAGGCACATCTATAATGACTGTAGGAAACCGAGGCCATGTTTTCCTTTACCTATTCCATGTCTGACATAGAAAGCCACATAACTACCCTTAGCAGGAGCGGTATCGAATCCTATGACAAACCTAGGTAGTCTCCTAGTTTGGGTTCAAGACGGGAGGCAAGCCCATTTCCCACAATAAACACCCTTCCAAAAAGACCGACCAATCCCTACCTTAGGTGTTAGTCTGACAAAAAATAAATAAATAAAAACTGGACAAAAAAATCAAAAGTCCAAGGAAAAAGCAAAAGGCCAAAACAAAAGAGCTGGCCATGATAAAAAAAAACTTTCAACATCCCTCGACCAGAGTATGGTCAAACCCTTGACCGAGGCACGGTCAACTCGAATGAAGAACCCCATGACCAGGGCTAAGAGGTCAACCAACCAAACAAAAAAAATAGAGATATTCAAAAACCCATGACCGTGGTCAACGGTCAACCCAAGTGAAAGTCCCTTGACCGGGGTACGGTCAATTCAAAATTATCAATGCCCATAACATCCAATAGGGGAGAAATAATAAAGTTGGTCAACTAACACCACATCTAGCCTTCCCACATTACAACCCTCAAGTCCTTCCCGAGACCTAGGCTATAGACAACCCGGAATTTTGAGGATTCAAGCTCCATAGGATACCCCTAACCATTAGGGCCAGACATGGAAATCAGATCCCGCATTATCAAACCTACCCCGATCGAAGTTCGAGTCATTTTTTACTCGACTTCCCCCTTTCTTACCACATTACAATACCTTACCCTCGAAGCCTTAGCTCCACAAAATCGAGCTCCAGATGTCAAATCATCACAACCACTTAAAACCTAGCTCCACATTTCCAAAAACATCCAAACCAGTTACCAGCCCCAAACACGGGAACTCAACTTGCAGTTGGCATAGAACATGCCCAAATAGTTCACACCACCTCTGGAAGCTAGCCCGGAGAACGCTCACAGTCACAGGATCAAAATCCTAACTATTCTAGCCCTTTGATCAAGACATCATTGGGAATGCACCTAGCCCACACCGTCAATATGGCTAGTTACACACAAAGTCCTAATGAACTAGGCACCACAACATATCTTTCAATTTTACTGAACTACAGCTTGGTTTGATTTCACTACACGTGAATACGTAGGTAGCCTTTCAACAGAGGCACAACCACCCACATTGACGCGAATTCAAAAAGCACCATCACTTCGGTCATGACACTGTCATGTCCTCAACAGTTCGCTTTGTCATTCTTGGGGCTTCTCCTAAGCAGAAGTTCTCCATCCACTCACATAATCCAAATACTTTCAAAATCTAGCCTCCTTTCTATAGTGTGTCCTAGTACTTGGCTCAGTCGAAGACGAGAATCTGTCAGGACTCGAAGCAATAACCACTTTGGGAATGTACCCTAAAATCAAAAATCCAGAAGAGCGCTAGACTACAACAGTCTCATTACAGACTACTGGAATTCCTATGCAACGCATCCTTCCCATTTTGATGTACGACCGTGTTGCCACTCGCCTAGGCTACGAAGTAGCGCAACTTAAGAGTCTTTTTAGGTGGCTCACCCCCTACCGAGTCACGGTCCAACCCTTGAGAGTCCAATCGTGTCTGTCAACTCGTCCGGTCACGTCCAGAGTCGAGTCTGTCGGTATGTCTCTCTTCAAATTCTCATTTTAAAATTTTGCAAAACTTAGCCATTTGAGAAAATCCTATTCGACAAGGTCAAATTTCAGTCTATTTAAACTGCCAATTTCTCTTCTATCCCTTTTAATTTTATAAACCTATGTCCTAGCACGTGAGTTGCTCTCAGGACTTCGATTTCAAAATTAAGCAAAAATCATTTCCCCAGCGCAAGTCAGTCGATAGATGCTAACTGCATTTCCTGTATGCTATCTTGCTATCTGCTATATTTGCTATTTCTGCCTGTATATCTAACATTTCAGGTAACAGCTTGGCTTCCCAAAGGAACATCAAGTTTTTTATTCCCCAGCACCTGCGCAACTCACATATCTCCCCAGCGGAAAGCCCTAGGCGGCATATCTCCTGGATCAGCACGGGATGGGCCTACATACAGGCGCACCCGGGATTTACACAACAAGTCCGAATCCCCACGGATTTATCAGTATCAACTCAGGTATGATTTCTGCCTTATGGCTGGCGAACCCTTTTACGCAAGTCTAATGGACTATAAACGACCCAACCGGAAGTCTACCGGATCTTAATCCTCGATTGGCCTGATAACTACTCTGACTTTCGCCTTGTCCAAGCCTCAGTCAGAGTGGGGGCTCTGTAGACACCCACATTTGGCTGCTAGGTATCTATAGCAGTTTCCAAAAAACACCCGATGATGATCGGACGCAATAGTGTTTCTACGCGCTCGGATATGGGCTCAAAACCATTAGTTTCTGGCTTGGACTTTTTATGGAGTACAAATCTTATAGAACTGACCCCAAATTCAGGCCCAGTGGGTCGTTTCCAATCAAATAAGACTAATTTGGGTCAAAATCGACACCGAAAATAAAACCGTCTTTTAGCGACCGGGTCAAACCCCGGTCAAAGTTTTTTCCGAGACACAAAAATAGCCCTGCAAATATACAAAGTTCAACCCAAATACAAGATCTACAAAATACCCAACCCGAGGTCCAAAAAACCGGACCCCTTCGTTTCAGCTGACCCACTCGATCGAGTGTCAGCCCACTCGATCGAGTGGGCCCTCAAATAGGCTCGTCTGCGGCCGATTTGGGCCACTCGACCGAGTCAGCAGTGTACTCGGTCGAGTATACCTAGATGAGGGTAGAGGGCACGCCTATATAAACACCCCTCTGCATGAACAATGAACACACTTTTAGCACAATCCTAATCCACACTTTACAACCCTAATCTTCCTATCTCTAATACTCACAACCCTAGTATCTAGCAAACCTTAAACCACCATAACTCAATCTACGTAACCTCGCTACTCCCGTGCCCGAGCCACGATTAAACAAGTTCTATCCGAGATTAAGAAACAAGTAAGTTGAGGGTGCAAAATCCCGTTCTTCTCTCTTCTCCTCTCTCTCGCGTCGTCCTTCTCTCTTCCTCATCTTTTTTCGTCTTTTTTTATTTTTCTAATATCGATACTATCTCTAATATTAAGATATTAAATTACTCGCTAATTCGTGTCGAGCGTGAATGATGACGGGATAAGGAAATCCGAATATACATGGGTGCTTCACCCGACGTTGCCGGTCGCTTATCCCGACACCCCGAACGCTTGATTGTTGAAGCGAGTCAACATCAACAAGATGGTCTCTTTTTATTCTTGTCGCGTCATTATCGTCATAATTATCGTTCATCGCACATTCATCAATTTTAAAACTATTTTCGAATCAATTTTTTTTAATTAAGTCGAAACCTGTTGATGCAGATCCGACATCACAGAATACGTAAGGATTTATCATGATGTCGGGATGCGGAGGGAATCAAGTCAAGTCATTTTAGTTCAAGCAAATTTAAAGTGTCGATCTATTAGATTCGATACCAACTCAATAGTTGGATGTCGAGTCTAAGTGATTTAGTCAATAAGTCTAATTAATGTGAATTTGTTGATGCTAAAAATAGTTGTCACCTAAGTCAAAAGAATTAATACGACACTATAAACGCAGAGATAATTTATTTCGCTTTAGTTTGATTGAAAACGACTTACAAACGTATTTTTTTAGATTTCGCTCTAAATATTCAATATCGATTCAATAATCGAATATCGGATACTATGAGTATCAAAGTCCGAATCGAGCATAAATCATACAATATTTCTGCCTGACTCAATAAAATCAGCAACTTTCCAAAATCGAAAGGCAATTTCGAAATCAATAATAAATTGCGAAACGAACCAAAGTTCGTACAGGGGTCACTCGACCGTGTGCCATAGGCCACTCGATCGAGTGGCACCCCCAAAACCGAGGCAGAATGGTTTTTTGAGGACCACTCGGTCGAGTCTCGCAATGACTCGATCGAGTGGCGACCTACTCGATCGAGTCTTTTAGTGACTCGGTCGAGTACCCCCATAAATTTTGGGCATAATGCTTTTTTTTCGAGACCACTCGGTGGAGTCCCTCAATCACTCGGTCGAGTGGCCTTTATCACGTCAAAACGTGAGCCCTAAACATATTCTGAGCCTTGTAAAATAGTTTCTATGACTTCGGTCAACACGTGTCGAATCAATCACGTGTCGTACTACTTTTCAAAGCCATGCATCATGCCATTTACATTATTTTATATCATTCCTTATTATTTGCAAACCGTTATTACCGTTACTAACTTGTTTGTTTATGTCTTTTCGATTTATTTCTGTTATTCATTTTATTATACTAAAATGAATCTCGCATGCTAAATACAACTTTGACGTTAATTTTAGATGCATTAAATCGACATAGCAACTTATCCTAATTTTCGCATGTTTAGTCAAAACAATGTTTGCATATTATCTCATCGTATTACTAACGCGCGTATTAAAACATCAAACGATATCTTAGTAGAGGCCGCTAATGTGCGGGCGGGGTTGGGTGTTCTTTGTGAACTTCCCAACACGTACCCTCACCCCTTACTCAGAACCATGGTTTTCGGATATCCGAATCTATTGGCGCACGAGTGTCATTCAATACACGATATCTGATAATGTTGGTATCGGTATCAAATGCAAAGGGACGAGCCCAATAAACTCTGACATCCGAATGGGCCATACTTTGCGCATGGCCCACTAAGATATAGAGTGGGTTCGAACGGGCCCGAACTCCCACAAAGTTCGGTGGCGACTCTACTTCGATTTAAATTTCAATTCGACCCATCTCATATGGAGATTCATTCGCCTCCCCAAACCCACGCGTGGCCGCGTCAGGGTGGACCTATGTCATGTCCACACTACCAGAATACTAGCCGAGCCAACAATACCTCTTTTACTAAGCCACCGCAAGCAAGAGATGCTCGCCCTAACAAACAGTGCAATGGTCAACCTATCACATGCTTCTACTATAAAGTGGAGGGACATAAATCATTTCAGTGTCCGAAGAAGTCAGGGACTAATGCAAATCAAGGACCGCCATTTGCAAGGATTTAGGGAAAGGTCTATGCCTTGACAGAGATGGACGTTGAGGATTTTGAGGATGTCGATGTTATCTCTGGTATGTTTTCAATTAACTCATGTTTGGCACGTGTGTTGTTCGACACGGGGGCATTTTTATCCCAAGTATCACCCTCTTTTGCCACCCGAGCGAACTCATCCAACCCTGTGAGCATAGATGCGTCAATATCCTTACCTAACGGCCAAGTTGTGAGTTGTGACGTATTATTTGAGAATGTACCTATTACCATTTTGAAGTCTACCTTTTTAACCAACCTAATAAGTTTTGACCTTCCGAATTTTGATGTTATTCTTGGAATGGACTGGTTAGGTAAGTACCATGTTCAATTTAAGTGTAGGGATCAGAAAATAAATTTGAGAAGCCCACTTGGAGAGCGGGTATCCTATAGAGGTTTGAAATCAAGTCAAAGGACTAAGCTAGTGTCAGCGATGAAGTTAATGAGTTTGCATCGAAAAGGATGTCAGGTATACCTTTGTAATATTACTAAAGAGGAGGAGAAGATGGAAATTGGTGACATACCCATTGTGAGGGAGTTTCCAGATGGTTTTCCTGAGGACTTACCTTGAGTGCCCCCCTTGAGAGACGTAGAATTTACTATCGACCTTGTACCAGGAACAACCCCTATCTCTAAATCACCTTATAGGATGGCCCCTATAGAACTTCATGAATTGAAAAAGCAATTGAAAGAAATGTTGGAAAAAGGATTTATTAGACCAAGCGCATCACCTTGGGGAGCACCTGTACTCTTTGTTAAGAAGAAAGATGGTAGCATGAGGCTCTGTATTGACTACAGAGAACTAAATAAGGTAACCATTAAGAACCATTATCCTCTACCTAGGATAGACGATTTGTTTGACCAACTTAAGGGAGCCGTTATATTTTCCAAGATTGACCTAAGGTCAGGTTATCATCAGATTTCAGTCAGAGAGGAGGATATTCAAAAGACCGCTTTCAGATCTCGTTATGGTCATTATGAGTTTCGAGTTATGTCGTTTGGACTAACAAACGCACCAGCAATCTTCATGGATAAGATGAACAGGACATTCCATGAATACTTGGATACTTGCGTGGTAGTATTTATCGACGATATTTTGGTATATTCTAAGGACCTTGTTGCACATGAAAAGCATATACGGACTATCCTGAATAATTTGAGGAAACGCAAGTGGTACGCTAAATTGTCTAAATGTGAATTTTTGTTACACGAAGTCGCATTTTTGGGACATGTCATTTCTAAGGACGGATTACAAGTAGACCCTGCTAAAATTGATGCTGTCAAGGAATGGCAAGCACCGAAGAGTGTGACCGAGGTCAGGAGTTTTCTAGGACTTGCGGGTTACTATAGGAGATTTGTACCCGACTTTTCGCGGATATCAAGGCCAATTACAAGGTTACTTCAGAAGTAGTCAAAATATATTTGGACCGAAGAATGCGAGAACGCTTTCCACGATTTTAAGGAAAGATTGACTACTGCACCGATCTTAACTTTACCAACTGATGGAGAGGATTATGAAGTCTATAGTGACGCATCACTTAACGGTTTAGGGTGTGTACTTATGCAAGAAAGAAAAGTTATAGCTTATGTCTCGAGACAATTAAAGATTCGTGAAAGGAATTACCCAACTCATGATTTAGAATTAGCCGACGTTGTCTTCGCTCTAAAGATTTGGAGACATTATTTGTATGGGGTTAGTTGTAAGTTTTACACCGACCATAAGAGTCTCAAGTATATATTTACTCAGAAGGAGTTGAACATGAGGGAACGCAGATGGTTAGAACTAATTAAGGACTACAATATCGAACTATTATATCATGAAAGGAAAGCCAATGTGGTGGCTGACGCCTTGAGCAGGAAGAAAAGTCATTCGATTAGCACGTTGATTCATGATTTGGAGAAACTTGACATAGAGGTAGTTAAGCCTAGAGATATAACACTATTTAACATGGTGGTTGAGCCTGATTTATTCCATGAACTAAGAGCCGTTCAATGGGAAGACCCAGAACTAATAAAACTGCGAGGAGAAGTTCAGACGAGTGGAAAGGAAGATTTTACCATTCATCAAGATGGGAGCTTGCGATTTAAGGGTAGATGGTGTGTACCAAGTCATGATGTTTTGAGAAATAAGATTCTGAGTGAAGCTCATAGTTCTAAGTATTCTATGCACCCAGGATCAGATAAGATGTATAGAGATTTAAAACAATGATTTTGGTGGTCACGCATGAAACGGAATGTAGCCGAGTTTGTGGCTAGATGTCTTATTTGTCAGCAGGTGAAGATTGAACACCAGAGACCCGGAGGTCTGTTACAACCACTTGATATACCTAGGGAAAAATGGAGTTCTATTTCCATGGATTTTGGTATGGGCTTGCCAAGAACACAGAACCAGAAGGACGCTATTTGGGTAATAGTTGATAGATTAACTAAAGCTGCACATTTTGTCCCCATAAAAGAAAATTGGAGAATGGAACAATTTGCAGAGGCCTATACAGCATAGGTGGTAAGACTTCATGGAGTACCCGAAGAAATCATCTTTGATCGAGACCCGAGATTTGTGTCAAAGTTTTGGAAGCAGTTACAAGAACAGTTAGGTTGTAAGATTAAGATGAGTACAACCTTTCACCCACAAACTGATGGTCAAACGGAAAGGACTATCCAGACCCTTGAGGATATGTTACGGGCATGTACCCTAGAATTTCCAAGAAGTTGGGAGAAAAATCTTCCGTTGATAGAATTTTCATACAACAATAGTTACCATGCAAGTTTGGGATGTGCTCCTTTCGAAGCTTTATATGGTAGAAAGTGTAGAAGCCCAGTATGTTGGGATGACGCTAGTGACAATGTCGATTTGGGACCTCAGATTGTCCAAGACCAGATCCAACATATCAAAGTGATTCGAGAAAAGCTTCAAGCCGCACAGGATAGACAGAAGCGTATGCAAATACGCGTAGACGACCCGTGGAATTCGAGGTAGGAGCACCAATGAAAGGAGTGAGAAGATTTAGAGTTAAGGGAAAGTTGAGTCCTAAGTATATAGGACCTTACGAAGTTCTTAATAAAGTTGGCGAAGTGACATACCGTTTAAATTTACCCACCAACCTGGAGAGAGTCCATAATGTGTTTCATGTATCCCAATTAAGGAGGTATAGGAGTGACCCATCACACATTACCACACCCGATGCAATATCCCTAGAACCAAACCTTGTTTATTCAGAGAGACTCGTTCGAATCCTAGAAAAGGAAGTACGTACCTTAAGAAAGAGAGTAGTACCCCTTGTGAAAGTTTTATGGAGAGGTCAGAAATACGAACAAGCCACGTGGGAGACTGAGGCCTTAATGCGAGAGAAACACCCATAACTATTTGATCAAGGTAGAATGTTAGACCCGAATCAAACCGTTAAATTATACCAAAAATTTCGAGGACGAAATTATTTTAAGGGGGGGAGACTGTAACACCCCGTGTTTAACAAACGTTATTAAAGTTTTAAATCTATCATTAAACAATCTTTAAAACAAGGAAAATATTTACGAATAGTAAACCGTCTTTTTGACAATTTAAAATAATTTTCCGTCTTGCAATAAATAAGAATGATTTATCAAATTTTTTAAATAATATTTTGAGACCCGGTTATGCGAAGACGTAAATGAACGACGAAGCAACGCCCGTAAACGTGACATATAGTGTACTTAGGCTAGTTTTCAACAAGTAATGATTACATTTAATTATTGTCCCTTATTACTATTCATCGTCTGTTTTGCACATCGTAACACCATTTCTGTTTCAAAAGTAAATATTACGGGTTCCGTTATTTTATTCCGTAAATTTCATATTTTAATTTTCGAGAAAAAGCGAGCTTATCTTAACCCGTGTTAAAATTCAATTATCGATATTTTCAAAACGTCTTTAGTTTTCTAGTTATAAAACAGTCGATGTTATTAAAATATAAATTCTTGGTAGCAAGTTTACGTAAAATGAAACGAATTTTGAGAGATCGGAAACTGGCCCATTAGGGCCTCTCACACTCACGTCCTAAACTTACTGCATGCTAAGAATTTGGGATATTTGTTCCACTCCTATTGTTTATTCCATATAATAACAACTAGTACTTCACTTACTACATTCATTAGTTTTACTACTTACCCTCATTCATTTCACTTCTACCATCTTACATCTTACTTCTTACTTCTTACTTATTCAATTCTAATACTACAACTCCATCCTCATAAACAAACCCACAAGCCAACCTTTACTAAGAAACACTTCTTTGGTATTTTCTTTTTCACCTTCAAAAAGAAAAAAAAATCAAATAAACTTTAAACCCATCTATACTACTTTCTTTAATAATTTAACACACATTCTACCTTATATTTTTGTAATAGGTTTAAAAACTAACATTTTATTTACTCCTTTTGTATGTGGGGTATGACACTGTCATCCTCACCATTAAGAGCCGTGTAAAGAGTACTTCCATCATCCGTCTCATAACTTGCTTCATCTTTGTTACCTTCGTAAGTAGTCAATAAGAGCAAACTTGCTCTTAGGAAAGAAAGAATATCTAGAGTAACCTTAAGTGTCACTGTTTGACGGTTAACAATGAAAGCAATCGCGAAAAAGGATTGAATTCCAGTAGGCAGGAAAATGAAGATAGACAAATTTCTTAAGAATTTTTTTGAGAATTGAATTTTTTTAAGGCTTGATATTAAAACAACAAACAGCCATGTGAGTCCTTGAAATAGAAATAAAAGCCACAAATGAATTGGTGAAAATGAATGATCAAGAGTAGATTCTTGTTCCATGATGTCGCAGTAGATCGAGATGGAGCGACCGAAGACTTACGTGCTCGTTCCTCTACAAGAAGATGAAGTAAGCCATTTTGATCCCGCGTGAACTCTGGAGGCCCGAAGATTCTCCTCTGGTTCAAGAAATTAGTAATATAGTATCATCGACTCTTTTCTTCCTTCCTCTACTTCTTCTAATTCTTCTCTTTTATATTCTCTTCTTCAACCGCTTGGTGAATCCTTGTTATATTCTTTTACTCTACAATCTTTCTCTTGAGATTCTTTGGCTAGACCGATTTCTGTCTCAGTGAACCCCGTGAAAGGATATAGATGTTTGAGGTTTAGTAAACCCTTGTTACCTATGGCTTGAGGGTTGTGAGTTATACCTTGTTATCTATCTTAGTAAGCTTTTGAGGATCGATTTGAATGATAAATTGTCAATTAATGGAATTAGGTTGGTACTTTAGACACTGAACCTTGGGTTATAGGTTACTTGATTATTTGGAGGACTTCGAGTTGAATATATTTTGGGGTAGTAAGAGTATATCGTATTTGATGGATACCTAGTACCTAATGTAACCTAGAACCGAACCAAGTGTAGCTAATAATAGAATTTTGGGATTCCTACCTAAATGTTATTTGATGGATGCATCGGGAATATTTGGGATCATAGAGTACTGTTTAAATTGTTAACCTGAGTTTTGTGGCCGTACCATCAAAGTTTTTCATTAATACCATTAGAAATTTTGGTTAACATAGATTACCCGTGTTTCTTAAGGATTAGATCGTTAATCGTTGGTTAAGGTTGTAACCTATGAACTTTGGAGTTAAGTGATCTAAATTGGATAAATTGTTGTTAACCTTGAAAAGGAGAAACATATTGCCATTAGAGGTTGGATTTATCGCGTTGTTTTGAGGAACACTTTGACGTCAATCATCTTATTGGATTTATAGTTCAGATCCTTAGACCAACGAGATTGTGGCTTCGTTGAGTTATTAAATATTTTCTGGTTGCACCATTACGATTAGAAATTTGATGGACTTCTCAGAAACATTAATCGAATGATGTGTTTGAAGATGTGAGTGTTTGCGCCATTACCTATAGGTTTGAGCGTGTTTGAGGATTTATTGTACTTCCCCAACTTATGTACTTGTGGTATTATAAATATGTTGGTGATCATTTTTGAGGATTTCGTGTCCGAACATTGTTAATTGGTGGGTTTTATTTAGTCTTCCTTACTCGAGAAATTTGAAGTATACCTCGAGTTCAGACCTTATGAGCTTTAAATTTATGAACCTTAGTGATTACGAGTTAGGGTATGTTTTGATAACCGTTGGAATCTTAATTAAAGGATTAGTCTAAATCATTTCTGGATTCTTACTATACTAATTGAAAGTGTTCCGGTATGGAAACAATTAGACCCGATTCTGAGTTCGGATCTTTTGCTATGGTGTTTGAAGTCCTAAAGTGATCAATGTAAGTCTTCTATTGACTCTCCCCTTCTCCTCACTCTGACGGTCGAACTTTCCCGACGGAGGTGGCCTGCCCCTGCACAAGGAACACACAGGGCCCCGGAGGTGTCCGAGGGAACCCTCTCCGATGCCTAAGTCAGTTCGTGGAATGCCTTAACGAACCTAGCTCGTGAGGAACTAGGCGGCGGTTTTTAGAGTGAGAGTCTAGAGAGAGAATTTCCAACCCCTTTCTTGTGGGAAATGGAAGAGTATTTATACCTTCCCACAAGAGAGAGGAAGGAGGAGAGAAAATGAGGGAAGGGGTGGATGAGGGGGTGACAAGTGGCTTCACCTCATCCACTCATTCCCCTTTACCTTTAGGCAAAATGACAGGAGGGCCCTTGATTTCCCCTGCTTCTGTTGGGCATGCGAATACCCAAGAACTAGGAGGCAGGGAGTACTGGTTGCCCTGCTTGGCGGGCGGTGACGCCCTGCCGGGCAGGCGGATGCGTTAGAGTGATAGCTTCTCGCTTCATGACCTGCCTGGTAGGTCCTTCTCTATTCCCGGGTCGGGCCACCCTGGGACCCAAATGGCGGGCGACCCGTTTGCAGGCTTCCTACCCCCATCAATTGGCCTTCGCCGGCTAAGGGGAAGCAGGGTTCTCCTTGGCAGGCGATCTCTGGGATGGGAGGTTGACTTCTTAGCATTTATGCGTTGCATGTTCCCGAGGAAGGAAGCTCAACTGCATGGGATATGCGAAGACTCGGAATGTTTTTTCAGCTCATGATTACCTCTTGCAAAGAGGATTTTTGGGCAGCGTGCCTCCTCAGTGATTGGCTCTTCTCTTTATTGAAGTGGTTGGGGTGCCATAAATGGTGTGTTCTACCCTTGTATAAATTCCAATCCTTACCACTTCTTACGTTTCATCTTCAATCCTTCTTCTAGCTTTATTTCCTCTTTACAAGAACAATGTCTTAGGTTAAGAAAACAGTTCTTCGCTGCGGAGTTCATGTGGGTACGTTTCGCTTTAGAGGATTTTGGAGATTAAGATATCCAAGGGCGGCTTTTCTGGCCCTGCGTCGCAGTAGGCGACTTCGGCTTCGCTCCTCTCTGAATGCCAGGAGGAGGGCTGCCAGAAGGAAAGCTGCCAGGGTAGGCAAGCGTCCTATCCGATCTTCATCTCCACTTGGGCTCATGACTGGGCGCTGCTCTGGCTGCTTTGATAGGGGATGCTGTACGTGCTTCCCCTGGCTACACCCCAAGCAATTTGTTCCTAATTGCTTTGAGCTTACTTCATCCCCTGAGTCAGGCCCTTCTTCCCCTGTGAAGAAGACAGGTTGTGGTTCCTGTGACGACGTCAGGACGGTCCCCTATGGCAGGGACTGGGATATCAGCAGTCGTGACTCCGGGGATAGTGAGGGTCAAGGTTACTCCTCCGGCGGTGGCGAGGAGGACTTCCCCACTGATCCTTTCAAGGATTCAGATGATTGGGACTGGGGGTCAGCTTTGGGTGACAACAGCCCAAGGGATTATTCGGGCTCTGACGATGACTAGGTCTGCCCAGGGTTTGCAGGCTGGTGGGTTGAGTCAGAGTCGGGCACTTTTTTGTACTTTTTATTTGTTTGTTTCAGATGTAACTTGCCCATTTTGGGCCTTTTTCCCTAATGAATGAAAAAAGATCAGGCTGTTTGGTTACGTTTTTGTTGCTTTTTTTTTAATGCGGGGACGACGTCATTAGGTGATCAGCCCTCTGACACCCTTTGTCTTTTCGAGGCCCTTCCTGGGAAGAGGTGGGCGGTTGATGTTCAAAACGCGACACGTGGGTAGTTTTTTGGGGAAGTACTGTCAGAGGGGCGGCCCTTCGGCTTCCTGGACTTATATAAGCC
This sequence comes from Agrostemma githago, assembly GCA_958450325.1. Taxonomy (NCBI): domain Eukaryota; kingdom Viridiplantae; phylum Streptophyta; class Magnoliopsida; order Caryophyllales; family Caryophyllaceae; genus Agrostemma; species Agrostemma githago. The sequence goes on from OY288240.1 coordinate 62,769,601, forward strand.
TCTCTCCTCCCCCTATTTCCCTTTTCCACACTTTTTAAACTCAGAAACCCTCTTTATTCCTCCACTGTTTGAGAACTCTTTTCTCAAGACTGAGAAGCTTCTTCCGTCGGATTTTCACGCGGCGATCACCGTTTCTAGGTTAGAATCTCGCCTCTAAAACCCTTTTCTTTTTAGTTTCTTCACATCTTCTCTTCTTGAATCAATGTCTCGTGCTCGTATTCTTTCTTTTGTCGATCCGCCGTTTGAGAGGGCGGGGGGTGGAGAGGAGGGCAGGACTAACCTGGCCTCCTCTTCTGGGGTTAGGTTTATCGGGGAGGATTATTCTGAGGGAGAGGATGCCAACTCCCCTGAACCTGCCCCCTTTGACGTCGTTGACTCCGACGACGAGGCTCTGGAGATAAACCCTTTTAGGATAGCTGGTCCCCTTGTCCCTAGGAAGAAGGGGAGGACATAATATCTAGATAAGGCCAAGTACCATATCCCTTTAAGGACTTACCCTGAAGCCAAAAATCAAGATTTAATTTTGGCACTTAATGCTGCTGGGGCCATTGAGGACTTTTACAATTTTTGGGAAGGGTATACAATTGTGATTCTTGGGGCGAAGGACACAGTGTGTTGTCCCCCTGACGGCTGCATAGCCGTCTATCACAAAATTTTGGAGTTCGGCCTGCGATTCCCCCTGCACCCTTTCCTGGAGGAGGCCTTCAGGAGAATGAATGTGGCCATAGCTCAATTGACAGCCAGTGCGATCAGGTCGTTAATATCCTACACTTGGACCTGCATCTTCCATGGGGAGGGACCCACTATTGATGCCCTGCATTTTATGGTGGGGCTGCAAATGGTATCCTCATCAGGGGGGGATGGCTCCCCTGGATATTGGTCCCTTCAGAGGCAGAAGGGTTATACCTTAGTCTGGCCGGCCTTAAACAGCCTGAAAGACTGGAAAAACAATTTTTTATATGTACACAGCGCTTCTGGGTGAAAGATTCCCAGACATTTTAGAAATCACGTCCATACTCGCCTGGAAACTCGTGAGGAGTACCACCCAGGTGTTGGGGGGAAGGCCTTAGAGGTAAAATTAAACATGCTGGACGAGGAAGTGATCAAGAAATTTGCGGCTGTCACTGATAAATCCAGCGTCTGCGGCCCTACCTTCTGGCTTCCTCACGTAGAGCTCATTGCCACGGATAACTATTTGGGACGTGTGGGCCCGATTCCTAGCCTTGAAGAAGGTAGTTTAGGGATTTTTACCGGCCTTATTGCTCTGTTTTTCTATGTTTCTTCCTAATCGGTTGTTCTTTTTTTTTTACCCTGTAGATCCCAATTCTCGCTTCTGGTCGAGGAAGGAGGTAAGGAGGCTTGGCTTGACCGAGGATTTCGTGATTATTTCAAAGCGTCCCTCCCTTCCTTCGAGCTATAAGAAGGGCGAGAAGAATCTAATGAAGTTCGTGAAGAGTCTTTCAGCCAGCCGAAGGCTTCCTCTTCCTCCAAGGCTGCTGCCTGTAAAGCCGACGGTTCCTCCCTCCGATATTCAGGGTACAGAGGCAGAGGTCACCTCAGAGGCCACCCCTTCCTCTTCCGCCAAACGAGGTGATTCCTCTGCGGGGACCCACACCCCCCAGGGATCACACCCTGCCAACTCCGAAGGAACTGGGGAGAGCGTCCCCCTGGAATGCAAGAGGAAAAGAGATAGAGAACCCTCTGGGGCTGCTCATGTGGTTGACCTGGAGACCGACGTTGAGACCCCTGAGCCAAAACGCCCTGCCCGTGAGATTCCAGGCACTCTCTTCTCAGAGGAGAACACGGAGTTCCACTATACTGCGGGCAATAGTGTGGATGTCTCTGCCCTGCTTTCAGATTCTGGGGCCGTCCTGGCAGACCGCCTCACCAAGTCTGTGACTTCTACCTCCCATCAAGTGATCCAATATATTCAGCGCACTTTCAGGGTGCTACAAGCCTCGGCTGAGTTGGCGGCTCTCAGCCGCCTGAGCGATGAGGAGCTGATTGTCCCTCCTGGGATTCGCCCTCCTGATCGTCTGGCCATGGAGGAAAGGGATGTCACCCTGATCGGCAATTTGAAGGATAAGTTGGCGAAACAGGAAGGTGAGATAGAGGAAGTGAAGGGTCAGGCGACTCGATGGAAGCTCCAGGGGGGGAAGGCCATGAAAGAAGTGTCGAAGCTGGAAGCGGATTTGAAAGAGAGCAAGCTGGCGGTGGAGCAGGCAAACAAGTCTCTGGCTGAAATGGAACATACAAAAAGAAAAGCAGTCGACCTGGAGGAGCGTTTGTCGAAGGCTGACTCGGAGCTTAAGCAGGCTCAGGCTGATTTGAAGGTCAAGGGCGAAGAATGGGAAAGGGAGAAAGATACCATCCTGGAGGAGACTGAAATCGCAGTGGATACAAGTTTTCAGGATGGGGCTAACTCTTCGCTGGAACTCGTCATGGAGGTAATCAGGGAGATGTTCCCTGATTTCGATGAGGAAGCCTTCAGGAACCTTTACTCCATCAAGAATGAAGCTCGGGCTAGCAAGCCGGCTGAGGAGGTTGATGGTGCCAGTAAGGATACCCCCAACGTTTGATGTGCAGGGGTTTTGCCATTTTCTCTTGCTCTGATCCTACCATATCTTTTCCTTGTGATAACCTTTAATTTTCGTGTCCGAGCTCTGATGGGTCGGTCATCTTTGTAATCCTTCTTTTGTTTTTGTAAAAACACTTGGATTTGTTATGAATGCTTTTTATTTCAGCCTGCTTTTTCCTTTTTCAAAGGTACGACCTGTCCTTTTCCTTTGTTTGAAGCTCAGGGAGCTTGCCCCCTGCCTGTCCGGAGGTAGAGAGGGGTTTTTTATTGTCTTTTTTATACAAGGTTGGGGGGATTGCCCCCAGTCCCTGGCTTCTTATTCGAAGTCCAGAGGGCCTGCCCCCTGCCTGCCCAGGGGCAGGGAGGGGTTTTGGCGTTTTTTATGCAAGGTTGGGGGGATTGCCCCCAGTCCTTGTTTTTGGCGTGCGAAGCCTGGCCTGACCCTGGCTTTTTATTCGAAGTCCAGGGGGCCTGCCCCCTGCCTGCCCAGCGGTAGTCAGGGGGGCTTTGGCGTTTTTTATACAAGGTTGGGGGGATTGCCCCCAGTCCTTGTTTTTGTCGTGCGAAGCCTGGCCTGACCCCTGCCTGCCCAGAGGTAGTCAGGGGGGCTTTGGCGTTTTTTATACAAGGTTGGGGGGATTGCCCCCAGTCCTTGTTATTGGCGTGCGAAGCCTGGCTTGACCCTGGCTTCTTATTCAAAGTCCAGGGGGCCTGCCCCCTGCCTGCTCAGAGGTAGTCAGGGGGGCTTTGGCGTTTTTTATACAAGGTTGGGGGGATTGCCCCCAGTCCTTGTTTTTGGCGTGCAAAGCCTGACCTGACCCTGGCTTCTTATTCGAAGTCCAGGGGACCTGCCCCCTGCCTGTCCAGAGGTAGTTAGGGGGCTGGAATTTTTCTTGGGGGGCCTATTTTCCTTGGTTTCAGCAACAGGGGGGCCTCCCCCTATTGCCCCCTGCTCGTTTGTGTGTAAACAACTGCAAATTTTGAACAGACAACGAGTATGGACTGAAAGCTTTTCATTTCTTTGGGATTTGCTACAATCATTTGTGGCCGGAGTCGTCGACAATTCTGTTTTGACCGTCCTCCGCCGGTTTTTCTTTGACAAGTAAAATAAAAAAGCTATCTAGCTTCCTGTTTTGAAACATAGTACTTCTTTAGGGTGTCTATATTCCAGTGTGCGGCTAACTCGTGGCCTTTAAGGTTGGCGATCTTGTAGGTGCCTGGGTCTTTAATCTGGGTTACCCTGTACGGGCCTTCCCAGTTTGGCGCTTAATTTTCCATGTTCATGCGCTTTCCCTACCGCCTGCGTTTTTCTTAGGACTAGGTCTCCCACCTGAAAACTCCTCTTATTTACTCTTCTGTTGTATGCTCTTCTCATTCTTTGTTGGTAGGCTGCTATGTTAATGCTGGGCTCCTCCCTGACTTCCTGGACCAGGTCTAGGGCTTCATCCATTGATGCCTCGTTATCTGCCTGATTATATTGTTGGGATCTCAGAGTTGGTATTCGGGCTTCTATAGGTAACAAGGCTTCTGCTCCATAGACTAGGCCAAAGGGTGTCTGGCCTGTAGACTCCTTGCGTGTGGTTCTGATTGACCATAGAATACTTGGCAATTCGTCTGCCCACCTACCCTTAAGGTCATCTACCATTTTCTTTAATCCATTCAGGATCTGCTTATTGGCAGCTTCAGCCTGCCCATTAGTTTGTGGGTGGCAGACAGCGGAGTAGGCGACTGCTATTCCATGCCCCTCCAGCCAGGTTCTCAGGGGGTCATTGTCAAACTGCCTTCCGTGGTCGAAAACCAGCATCTTTGGTAAGCCAAATCTGGTTATGATATTCCTCCAGATGACTTTTCTAACTGCAGGTTCAGTGATGTTAGGGACTGCTTCAGCTTCGATCCATTTTGTAAAGTAGTCAATCCCTACTATTAAGAACTTCCGACCTCCGGTAGCTGCAGTAAAGGGGCCCAGTATGTCCATTCCCCATTGAGCGAAAGGAATGGGGGAGAGGATTGGCCAGAGCTCCTGGGCTGGAGCGTGGATAGAAGGGGCAAAGAGTTGGCATTTTCTGCATTTTCGAGTCAGATCTCTTGCGTCTGCTAGCAGGGTCGGCCAGTAGTACCCTGCCTTCAGGGCTTTGTGTGCCAGAGACCTTCCTCCTATGTGGTGCCCGCAAATTTCTGAGTGAATGTCGTCTAGAACTTCTTCCGCCTGCCCTGCCCCCAGGCATTTGAGCAGGGGTGAGGAAAACGATTTCTTGTATAAGTCTTCTCCTATTAGTACAAACCATGTGGCCCTTGCCAGCGTTTTTCTCTTTTGAGCGGGGTCAAGCGGTAGGATTCCATGTTTTTTGAATTGGATGATTGGAGTCATCCAATTTTCTGGGCCATCCTCTTCAATGATATTAACCGGCTGATGGGAGGTGGTAGATTTTTCTTGGACCACGTCCACCCAGACTGATCTTCGTATGTCTTGTAAGCTTGAGCTGGCTAGCTTTGATAGGGCGTCTGCCCGGTTATTCTGGGACCGGGGAATCTGCTTGATTTCGTAGGACTTAAGCCCTGACAGCTCTTGCTTTACCCTTTCCAAATACGTGGCCATAGCCTGGTCTCTTGCCTCATACTCTCCATTGATTTGGTTGGTGATGAGCTGGGAGTCTGTTGCCAGAATTACTCGCTCTACTCCAGCGGCTTTGACCAATTTTATGCCTGCAAGGACGGCCTCATACTCGGCCTCATTGTTAGATGCAGGGAAGGTGAACCTGAGAGCATGATTAAAGTCCGTCCCTTCAGGGCTGGTTAACACGAACCCTGCCCCTGCACCGTTGGTCATGGAAGATCCGTCCGTGTACACTACCCATTCTCCAGTGGGGGGATCATCTTCCTCTGAGTGGGAGCATTCGGCCAGGAAATCCGCCAGGGCCTGCGCTTTTATGGCCGCCCTGGGCTGATAAGATATTCCTAGTCCGCTTAACTCGACGGCCCATTTCAACAGTCTTCCTGATTTTTCAAACTTTTCTAAGACTTTTTCCAATGGTTGATCAGTCAATACTACAACAGGGTGTGCTTCAAAGTAAGGTCTGAGTTTTCGGGCTGCAATGACGACTGCGTATGCCGCCTTCTCAACCACAGGGTAATTCTTCTCGGCTACTCCCAGGGCATGACTCACAAAGTATATGGGCTGTTGCGAGCCTGCTTCCTCTCTCAAGATAACCGCACTTACCGTCGAGTTGGTGACGACAATGTAAAGGAAAAGTTTTTCCCCTGCCACTGGTCTCGCCAGGGTGGGGAGTTTTTTCAAGTGTTCCTTTAGTTGTTCAAAGGCTTTCTTCTGCTCATCTTCCCACTTAAATTGTTTATTGCCTTTCAAGACTTTGAAGAATAGTGTTGATTTATCTGCTGATCTGGCAATGAAGCGTGCCAGGGCAGCCATCCTACCAGTTAGGCGCTGGATATCCCTAATGGTCTTCGGTTCTGGGAGGTCCAAGAGCGCCTGAACCTTTTCAGGGTTGGCGTCTATTCCTCTTTCACTGACCAGAAAACCTAGGAATTTTTCGGAGCGAACCCCGAATGTACATTTTTTGGGGTTGAGCTTCATTTTGTAAGCGCGCAGGGAGGAGAAGGTTTCTTGTAAGTCCGTCAATTGTTGATTGTCTCCCTTGCTTTCACTAGTAGAAAAACAAGGATTTGAGGCTCCATAAAACCATCCATTTGAGGCGTTTTTTATGATGCCTCATACGGGGGGGCCGCACATTGGAAATTATAGTGCGGCGTCCTTTAGAAGCCTCTATTAATGGACCATTTGCGGCGTTTCTGCACAAAAACGCCTCAAATAGTTAATTTCAAAAATTAAAAAAAAAACACTTTTTTGAGGCGTTTCTGGAAACAAACGCCTCAAATAGGTGTATTTTTAAATTAAAAAAAAATCAATACAAAATTAATGATTTCATATATTTCAAAATATGAATTACATTATTCAACTTTTCATGATATTAAAATAAATACACCAACTAGATATTACACTTGCACAATATTTATACCAATGCACTCCATGCACTTGAGAAGTCTCCATTGACACGGTTAGTTCCAACTTCCAAGTAGATGATAAACCTACAAAGAAGGAAAAATACTCAAAAATAAACAAATTTGTGTACCATTTGTTCACATCTCATACTTTTGGATATATTTAGGTGGATCCAAGTCGTTGTCAACAATTTCTAAGATTAGTGGTAGTACTGAGAACAAAAATATATTTCTGAGTTGAAGTGCAAATTACCAGCAATAGTAGCATTATCCTATCCTTGTCAAATGCAGCAGAAATTGCCACCCAAACTGTCCCACTCATTTTCACTCAATTTTAACATGATCAACTCCTTAACAAGACCACCACTACCAATCTACAATGACTAAAAAAGGCTCATTTAAAACCTGATATGAACAATTTAACCCATTATAAACTGGACGAGGAATAACTTTCGCCCTCGTTTCCCATCCCACAATATTCATCATCTTCATTTACCTTTGTATATTTTTCCAAGAGAAAGAATTTGTCTTCCTCCTATACTAACCACCTCACTCCCTCTATAAAACCAAAGAAAGGAAATTGGCAGCCCACATGGCAATAAGCTTTAATTGATAAAAGGGTAGGGCAAAATGGGTGATTTCCCACTCAGTCACTTGCTCTGTAACTAGAACAAATGTATGTTTCTCTTCCTCCTTCATGATAAAGACACTACATTTGTTCCACAATGAGTGTGATTAGGGTTTTTGGTAGTTTGAAATTAATGTCTCCTTTTACTAAATATAATATAATCAATTAAAGTTGATTTCCCAAGTCAGGGGCTAAGACGGAGACAATAAGTCTGGGGTTCGATGATTTTGAACAGAAAAGTTGATTTTGAACAGCTCATTACCTTGGACAAGCTCTCAAAGAGCGTCACGAAGAAGAGATCAACGCCCACATTTCCTACATCGCCTGTTTGATACTCACCAAATATATTCCCAAAACCCCTAAGGCAATGACGATTTGATACTCTAGTGTAGCGTCTGATAGATAGTATCCGGCTAGCTAAAGCAAGCAATAAGAAAAATCAGAAGGGTACGACTTTCAGTGATAGTCATTACCAATATTATCATCATTCAACGCCTCCGAATAAAGGCGTGTACAAAAAGGGTAATTGGGGTTTATAGTTTGGACGTATGAAACCTTTCTCATACACTAAAGAAAGGTTTTTAATTACCCCTCAGAAAGATATGAACTTCCACAAAAGAGATGTATCTAAACAACATGAACAAAAAAGTAAAACTATTTCGAGTACTTATCATAGCATTTGGCCAAAACATCTTTCCAGATTGCAGAAAATAGCTTCACTGGCAATAACTTTGGAGGCGATGTTCTTATCAATAAATCTTGTGTTAAGGATATGTATAGTTAAATGACATTTTATTAATCATTTCATTGAGAATAATTCATAATACAAATTTTCTCCACCAGATTTTCAACACAATCCCATGTTCAGACTATGTACTAAGAAATGCAAGTTGTTCAATGGTGGAGATAAGAAAGAGTAGTAGATAAGAGATTAAGAGTACATTATGCATACCTGAGTGAAGATTAAGTTCATATTTGATTGTTTTGGAATAAAGGTTCTCCCTCCTTTACTCGTCTTTAGAGGATCACCTATGAAGGGTGAAAAGAGATGATAAAGGACAAAACAAAAGCGATTATTCCCGGGGATTTGCCAACAAGAGGTGTTAGTTAGTAGTGATATGACTGAGAGTAGAGAGGACATACATACCAGGGTAGGTTGCTCATCACTCACGGTGAATTGAGATTTCCTTGCCTTGTTTGACTTAGCCGTTCATCATCCTTTACATTTCTGTTTCCGTTTCTATTTCGATGAGAAGACGTACTGTAACGGCAGATTTTGGACTTATATATAGTTCGCGTGTACTTAAGCTTGGGGACAACATGATAACATGGTGAAGAACATTGAAATGGTTAGTAAATGCAAGTTACATAATCCTCTTACTACTAAGAGAATAGAGGTTGCTTAGGTCGCGGATTCAGATTAAAAGTTTTCCCTCCAAAACTTTAATTTTTAATTATGGAAACAAATAAGTAATGATACAAATCAACAATTAAATCATATTTACAAATTTTTCATTTATATAAATTAACTTTTATATAAATAAAAAAAATGAAGAATAGAGAAAAAAAATTTGAAATTATTTATTTAGGTATTATTTGACTTAGTTTATTTAAAATAGTAATTAACCAACTATATTAACTAAAAAAAAGTAAGTTTTCCCCTTATTAACCTCTTTATTTAACACTAATATTAATAACATATATTTCAGGTTTAACACTTTATTACAGTAATATTTTGATTTTAATTTTTTTTTATTATGAATAATACCATTATTTAAAAACCATGCATTCATGTTTATATTTTCTTCGAGAAGTATTCTTTATACTCCCAAGTTTTCATGTGTAATTACAATCATTGATATATCATTTAATAACAAATTAAACTTAAGTATATTTTATAAACATTCAAAAAAATCTCCTATATCCTAACAGAATAGGGATGGCTAAAAATATGATGACGTGTCATCACCTCCTTCATCTTATTCCCGCTCAAATCACATTGCCAAAATAAGTTATAATCTTCTAATCATGGAAATTTCAAAAAAAAAAAAAAAAAAAAAACTGAACAATTCTCGAAATATTTTCCGCCTAAATTTCTAGCTCCTAATTAAGATTTTATTAGTTATCAGTATAAGTAAATAAGGAAAGAATCATACCAAACAAACAATTATGTTGGTATTTTCTTTTAGAAATACACATTTATGATACGTAGTTTTTTTATAGTTAGTCGGGGTCTACTTTAATGAATATATTTCAAATTATTTTCTCAAATCAAAATATAAGAATAAAAAATCTAAAAAATAATGAAGCTAATTAGAATTTATTTCGTATGGATAATCAATCTCCATAATTCTTTCTTCTCTAATTTCCAATCTCCATATACTACGTATATTATAAAAGCTCCATCAATAAACTCAAGGAATCTGAATTTGCAGATTTATACGTATCATCCTCTATCTTCTTTATTTATTTTGTTTTTATTTTGTAATTTTTTTCAAATATTTTGAACTTTGAAGGCAGAGTACATATATATAGAACAAGATTTTTGAAAATAGAGATAGGTGTGTCACTGTTTTTGAGACTGCGAGCGTGTCCGAGTGTCTACGTGTAAGGCTGCCTTACAGGTTACAGCCTTACTGACTTACTGAAGTAATTAGATGGATAGTTGAGAGCATTAGTTTTTGGTAAAGCCAGTCTAGCATGAGATGCCTCATCGTGGTAAAATTGAAACATGACGTAGCTAAAAATTATTTTGGTTGTGCACTTACAAAGCTAAAATAATTCCTTCTACAATTTGTAAATTTTAAACATGGGTTATATAAGACGTGCTTACACATGAGAACACCAACCCCAATGCTAAGATGATAAATAATACGGAGTACTTGAGAATACGAAATGGTCTCACATTGTGAGATTGTCTCATACAAGACTCGTTCTAATTTAACATGTTTCATAATATATGTTTCCATACTATTTTGCCCTCCATCCCTCTCATTCCCTTCCCTCCCCGTTTCCCTAATATTTTTCTATCTAAACACACCATTATGGTTTACATTTTTTGCATAATAAATAGGTAACACATTAATTTTTAGGTGAGAGTTAGCATAAAGAGGTAAACTTTTAAGGTGTTCAACATTGGACCCTGAACTAACCAACATTACCACAAACCGATCACCCAAAACTTTAGAAATAAACACCAGGCACCAATCTTTCTCTAATCATATGATCATCAAATGGAAACTAAAAACATAGTAAATGACTGCTAACCTAAGCAATGTGCTTGGCAGAGATCAGTTCTACCGTCACAAAAGAAGCATGCCACCCATGCTTCAGACCAAATACTTCAAGAAGACCATCATCGGCACTGGCTTCAACAAAACCTCTCTGAAACAAGAAACGCACCGATTTTAAGCAGTCGGCATTTTAGATAACTTTAAGAATATAGAAACACAGAAGTATGAGATTACTACCTTTTCCAAATACTTTGAAGTCAAATTATCCCATAGATGTCTTCCACTTGCATAGTTATTAAGATTCAATGCAACTATCGATATGATACTGTAACAAAAAAGTAGCTCGTATGAGTAAATAAATGTTATTTTACGATTAAAACGAGTAGCAGAGAGCAACAAAGTTTAGATGCAGAAGGGATCCTGTTAGAAAAATTACTTGGGAGGGACTCGTACTTTCTCCCATTCTGCACAATTAACCTTTTTAACATAGCTGGCAAAAAAAAAAACCTTTTTAACATGTATCCTTAGAATGTTATTGAGTCCCCTGCAAGAAAGACACACTATCGACTTCAGACAAAAGAAATACTCCGTATTTGTAAATACTAAAGTGAAATAAAAGAAACTATCTAATTCGGTGCTATAAGATGATGAACCAATGTCAACTATAAGATGATGACATCCCGGACAAAGTTAGATCAAAACAATGCAGAAAGTTAGTAACAGTCTCGCTCTAAAATAAAAAACAGACGGATATGAACCAATGCCACAGCCTATAACCGATCCAGACTTGACCTACTCTAACCCGACTTTACCGGACGTGCTCTTAACCCAATTAGAAACCATCAAGGCTAAAATAACCTAACAAGCTAAGCAAAACTGACTCGAAATTAACCCGATCTAAAACGACCAATAAAGAGGGAACGATGGTGATGTTAGTGATGATGTTAATGACTCCCGTAAGCATATGAAAACCAAAACAGAAACGTGCCAAGAAAATCAAAAACAAATAAAATGAACAATCCAATAAGAGGAAGACGAAAGAGGAAGAAAGAATTCAGAAATACATATACATGGATGAAATAAAATTTCGGCGAGCCTACGTAACGACCAACGAGCAGAAATACGACGGAGATCTGGGTTGAAATGGAGCTGCGACCAACGACCAGAGAGAGCAGCTACCAGCGAGCCTACGGAGTTCTGGCCCTTCTGGGTCAGCAAGAAGGAATTGAAGCAGCGACGGGGATGAGGGAGATTTGTCGGGGATGAGGGAGATCAGCGATGCTAATCTGGGTTTTGTCGGGGATGAGGGAGAGAGTGGGAGAGAGTAGTTCTATGGTTTGATTTTCTTAGGTTTGAAAATAGGATAACTGGGTAAGGGATAGTGGGTTCATTTCATTTTTTTTTAATAAATTAAAATAGAAGATGGAAATAGGCGTCTACCCAAACGACGCCTCACTATATTATTTTTTCCCATTTTTTGCAATTTATCCTTGAAAATGACTCACCCAAATATTCTTTCTTAAAAAAATAAAAATTATTTGCAGCTAATTACCAAAACCGCCTCAAATGAGGAGCAGCAATTCCACCTTTTTCTACTAGTGTTTTTACTATTGCGTCGTCGACGTAGGCCTCTAAATTCCTACCCTTCTGTTTTTCAAAGACCTTGTCTACTAATCGTTGGTAGGTGGCGCCTGCATTTTTCAGTCCGAAGGGCATCATCTTGTACATATAAGTGCCATGACTGGTGATGAAGGCACACCTTACCCTGTCAGGCTGCCATAAGTACACTTGATGGTATTCTGAGAAGGCATCCAGAAAGCTTAGCACGGAGTACCCACTGGTGGCGTCTACCAACTGGTCTATCCGGGGAAGGGGATAGCAGTCTTTTGGGCAGACCTTGTTGACATTTGTGAAGTCCACGCACATTCTCCATGCGCCCGAGGACTTTTTCACCATTACGACGTTTGCCAGCCATTCAGGGTAATCACAGATTTTAATGAAATCCGCTTTCAAAAGTTTTTCTATCTCCTCCTTTATGGCTAGGTCTTTCTCTGCTGACATGTTTCTTTTCTTTTGTTTGACGGGGCGGGCCTCCGGATTCACGTTCAGCCTGTGAACGATGTAAGCTGGGTCGACCCCTGGCATTTCGTCCGCCGAGTAGGCGAATACGTCCCTGTTATCTCTCAGGACCCTGATTAGCTCAGCCTGGTAGGACGCCTTCAGATCAGCTCCTATGAGGACTTGTCTGCCGGGTTCCAGATCCACCAGCATACTTTCCCCCTCAGGTTCCAGGTGGTCAGCCGCCTGCTGTCTGGCTGGGATCTCACCCTCCCTGCTGGGGGAACTGTCAGCTTTCCTTTTTCCCTTTCTCTCAGTTTCATGGGTTTGGAGGGCCACCGAGTAGCACTGCCTGGCTGACTCCTTGTCTCCATGAATTTTCCCTTCCATGCCAAAATCTGTTTTATAGGCTACAGTCAGAGCCCTGATGGATATGGCTGCTTCGATTTCGTCCAAGGTAGCTCTGCCTATCAGGGCGTTGTATGCAGACCTTGCGTCTACTACAACAAATGAGGCCCTGACATTTCTGGCGGAGGCCCCTTCCCCAAATGTTACGGGCAGGTCGATGATACCCATGGGGAGTACACCTGCCCCGCTGAATCCATATAAGGACCCAGGGGCTGGCCTCAGGTGCCTCTTTTCCAGGCCCATCTTCTCGAATGCGTCCTTGTACAGTAGGTTGGTATAAGCTCCGGTGTCTACCATGCACCTTTTTACGATGTGGTTGCTGATTACTAGGGACAGTACCAGGGGGTCGCTGTGGGGGTATATTACCCGCCCTGCATCCTCTGGGGTGATGCTCAGGGTCGCGCCCTTGGGACTCCCTGTCCTCTCAGCATAGCAGACTTGGTTTCGTAATTCCCGGATCTGTCTTTTTTGGCTTCTCCTACTTGACTGGCCCTCTGCATTCCCTGATATCACATGGATTATCATGCGGGTTTGCGCCGAGCCCTCAGGCTTATCTGCCACCTCTTTCTGGCTCTTGTTTCTCGCTGCGTAATTGCTAAGTCATCCATTTCTGATAAGCTTCTCAATTTCGTCCTTCAGGTGGCGGCACTCCTCGGTGGTGTGCCCCACACAATCGTGGAATGTACAGAATTTTTTTGGATCCCCTTTTGGGCTGCGAGGCTTGTTTGGACGATTCCATTTTGCCGTCTCTTTTTCCAGTTCGAAGATTTCTGCCCTGGATTTGTTAAGGGCTGTGTAATTATCGAATCTGGGTTGATATGTTGTGCGCTCTTTTCTAGGGGTATCTCCCCCCTCGTCTTTCTGCCTGTTTTGCTCGTTCCTGCTGCGTCCACCCTGCGGCTTGGTTGGTCCTGCGGGGGTATCCTGCAGGCTGTGGAATTCTTCTTGCAATATGAAGCCCTCGGCAATTTTTCTTGCTTTAGCCAGGGTCTCAGGCTGAGCTCTGATCATCTGATTCTTCATCTCCCCTGGGAGTAGGGAGATGGTCAGGGCGTATGCAGCCGTTGAATCGTCGATCTCCCTGACCTGCTGGTAAGACAAGTCAAATCTCTTTAGGTACTCCCTAACACTTTCCCCCTTCTTTTGCTTCAGAGTCATCAGGTCAAAACGAGTGAGCCGGCGCCTCTTGTTCCCTGCATACTATTCTAAGAAAGCTTCAGCTAGCTCTATAAAGAAACTGATCGACCCCTGACGTAGATCCCTGAACCATCCTTGTGCTAGCCCAACCAGGGTAGTTGGGAAGACTTTGCACCAGACCGCGTCATCTACGTCGTACATGCCCATTAGGCTCTCAAAGGCTGCCAAGTGATCTTCTGGGTCTAAAGTTCCGTCGAATTTGACGGAGGGCATTTTAATCTTCAGGATGGGATACTCCTGTACGTCAGGGTGAAGTGGTGTTTTGGTGGGTCTGCCTATCAATCGTGACCTGCTCCCCCCAGAGTGGTAACCGTAGTCATCCCATCTTCCAGGGGTCGGTTTCCTTGTACTGGGGAAGCGGTGCCTTGGTGGCAGCCTGCTTATAGCCTCATCTTCCCTATCAGGAGTGGGATGCCTGGTTCTTTTTCTTTGGGGCTGGTCAAGGTTGTCGCCCTGGCGATGCCTTGACTCGAGTGGTTACCCCCGGTTGAGCCTGAACTGCAGGCTTTGTGATAGCCCTGGAGTTGGCTGTTCCTCTACTGCTGGCGTCAACCGGGAGAAGACTCTGCCCTGCTTTTCTCCCAGACGTTTGGATGCAGGCTCTTTGTGCTTCATTCGATCCTGAAGGCCTTGGGATAACCCCCTTTTTTCTCTGGCAGCCGTGGACTCCGTAGTGTGTATGGAGAACGCTTGTCGTTAAGCTGCTTGGTCCTGATTGCCGGTAATACGTTTCTGGGTTTGCTGGTACCCCTTGGCCACTTTCAGTGCTTTCCGTTGGATGTTCCTGGCGGCGGTTCGCTTCGCACCCCTGGCACCCTCTCCACTCTCAAAATGGAGTTGCCTGGGAGTAGTAGCAATCCTGCCAACCAAGTCCTCTGGAGTGAACTCTTGGTTAAGCATCGCTGAGAAGAAGGCTGCAGTTTGCAGAACTTGGGCAGGAGTGAGGTTTAAATTTGGTCTTTGATGGCCAACCTGCCCAGCTGTAACTGCAGCACCTCCCTCAGGTGTCTCGCGAAGGTTGGTATGCCCCACCCCTGGGATTGTTGCAGCAGGCGTTCTCCCAGGTGCAGGCATTCCATATGGGGGGATCACCGGTGGTACCGTCGGACCCACCCCGGAGCTTGCTTCTATGATTTCAGGCATTTTTGTGGTGATTTGACTGAAGTTGATTTTTTGTGGGTAATTTCGTGGGTACAACCAGATCTTCCCCACAGACGGCGCCAAATTGTTCCGGTATGGAAACAATTAGACCCGATTCTGAGCTCGGATCTTTTGCTATGGTGTTTGAAGTCCTAAAGTGATCAATGTAAGTCTTCTATTGACTCTCCCCTTCTCCTGACTCTGACGGTCGAACTTCCCCGGCGGAGGTGGCCTGCCCCTGCACAAGGAACACACAGGGCCCCGGAGGTGTCCGAGGGAACCCTCTCCGATGCCTAAGTCAGTTCGTGGAATGCCTTAACGAACCTAGGTCGTGAGGAACTAGGCGGCGGTTTTTAGACTGAGAGTCTAGAGAGAGAATTTCCAACCCCTTTCTTGTGGGAAATGGAAGAGTATTTATACCTTCCCACAAGAGAGAGGAAGGAGGAGAGAGAATGAGGGAAGGGGTGGATGAGGGGGTGACAAGTGGCTTCACCTCATCCACTCATTCCCCTTTACCTTTAGGCAAAATGACGGGAGGGCCCTTGATTTCCCCTGCTCCTGTTGGGCATGCGAATACCCAAGAACTAGGAGGCAGGGAGTACTGGTTGCCCTGCTCGGCGGGCGGTGACGCCCTGCCGGGCAGGCGGATGCCTTAGAGTGATGGCTTCTCGCTTCATGACCTGCCAGGTAGGTCCTTCTCTATTCCCGGGTCGGGCCACCCTGGGACCCAAATGGCGGGCGACCCGTTTGCAGGCTTCCGACCCCCATCAGAAAGATTGTATAAGTATGTAAGACTTAATTTTGGAGGTTGTAGATTGAGTAGGACCACCCTGTACTGATATTGGACTTAGCGTTATTTGATGGGAATTAGGAATCCGTGTTTGTGGAAGTCGTGCTAGGAATCTCGAGATGATTAATTTCTTCCATAATCCTTGAGAGCTCCTTTTGATTCTCAACTCCGTCTTCCTTTCTGCTTCTCTTGAATTCTGTTACGGTAACTCCTGCCAATCCCTTCAACCTTTGTAGATTTTGAAAGCTCTTATTTTTAATTTATTTATCCTTGTTCTATTTACCCGTTAACTATTTTTCGAACTCCCTATTTTATAAAAAGTTTGACTACTTTATAAAAAAATGGATTATCGTAAAATTTTAACATTTTGAGTTATAATTTTCTAATTGTGAATTTGCCCGTTTTGTAAAAAGCTTGACTAATTTAAAATTTTTGATTTTCATGAAATTTTAACATTTTGAAGCATAATTTCAAATTTTAAAACTCCCCATTTTGTAAAAACTTTGAGCAATTTAACATTTTGGGTTATCGTGAAATTTAACATTTTTTTTATTTATAATTTAAGAACTATATACTTCACTTCGTTTTATCTTTGGTTGATATTTATATTTAGATCAATTTCAAAATGCCTTAATAATTTATTTTAAATTATTTCAAAATTATTTTTAATTTTTGATTTTCAAGCGATCAAAATTTTATGAAGACTTTTATATTTCCAAGTACTTCAATTTGTATAGGATTGTTATGTAAAACGTTTTAACATTGTCGAAATTATTTTGTATGTTCAAGTTTGATAACATTTTTGAAAACTTTCATAATTACTTTGATAACATTTTCGAAATTTTAACGTTTTGAAAATTGATTTTCATTTTATTGTTGGTGGACTTTTGAATCTGTTATTGAAAATGTTTGACGGATGGTGCGATTTTTACTAACTACAAAATTTGATTTCTCCAAACTAAATTTTGTTTCATCAAAAAAAGGAATAATATCGAATTTCTTAATCAAAATATTTTACTTTTGTTTTCAAAATATTTTGGTTATCCTATTTCCTTCGAGTTTGTTTACAAATGTTATTTGACGTCATTATTTTACCAAATAACTTTACTTTACGATTTCACTAATTAAAAAAAAATTTAAACTCCGGGTAGCTTAGGCCAATTCCTCTCGGAATAAATATTTGCATTTGATTTCATATCACTTTAAAAGTTGTAAAATTTTCTTTTACAGCAAAATTTTTATGCGAGATTTGTATCCTCACCTTTTTGAGTGGGGTAATCTTGTTTCCTTTCTGCTTATTCTTAGTTTCGAGGACGAAACTTTGTTTTAGTGGGGAGGATTGTAACACCCACTATTTTCCTAGTGCCGTTAATTATTCTGTTCTGACTCCGTCATGACTCTATGTCAATTTCGTCTTCTATTTCCTTCATCTTTCTGAATTCTTTTTATTTTTTTTGAGCCAAATAATATTTGTTTTTATTTTAAAAGATTTTAATTCTTGTAAACCTATTTATTTGATTTTCATAGTAAACTATTTATTTTTGCGCGTGAAGTTCTATTTTTCTACGAACTAACGTTTTAAGCTTGGAATTCAGTTATTTATTTTTTCTAAATATCAAAACACGTTTATATGATATTTCCAACTAAGAAATATTTTTATTTAAGAATATTTGACCTTTAATGATTTTATTACGAAGTTTCGTAAATAATTATTTTCCAATGCGCGGTTTACTCGAACTGATTTGGAATACCTTTAACAATTTTACGATTCATCTTTTTATCAACTTAGAAATTATTTGGGACATTTTCCCCATGTTTTGGACCGTGACACACCCATGTCACATGTTTACACTACAACTTTGTATACATTTCATTTTATGATGTTTAAGCCTTAGATATTTTCTTTTTCTCACCCATTTATTTTTGGCCTTAAACACAAACTCTTCACACTCCCTTCCTCTCTCATTTTGGCTGATTTGTGCATGTATTATGACATAATTTTCATCAAAATTTACTTATCATTTATGCTTTACAAAACCATCCACTTTCTTATCATTCATTTTACAAAAAATTAAACAACATTTCCTCCCTTTTTCTCTCTTGGCTGAGATTTTTCAGCAGCTTTTCTAGCCAAATATTGTCTCAAATCGAGTCTCGATCGTCTCGTTTTCATCTCCTAAATAATCGTCATTCCGATCCCTTCGTCGTTAAGGTAATAATCGATGTTGTTTTCGATCGTTATTTTCCTTGATTTTCTTAGTTTTATCATGGTATTTTTCCACCATGCTTTTCTTATGTTGAAGGATTTTTGAATGATCCCGAAGCCGACGAATTTGTAATTGACTCGAATTTGGGTTAGAGGTAACGTCGATGTTACTCAGTATTTCATGATTTTAATTGTGTATTTGCATGTATAATTTTTATATTTCATTTTTGACAATATATGTATGTCATATAATCTGGAAAAATTTTTAAAAAGTTGAAAATTTGCATGTTTCGATATTTTTATCGCTTTTACGAGATTAACGATTAAATCGTCATATTAATTTGTAAAATCGTAATATTCGGCCTAAACATGTAATATATATTTATATTCTGTAAAAATGATATTTTTGATGATTTTTAATAATTTAGTATTTTTCTGATATTTTAGTTATCGATTATTGAATTATTTCCGTTTACGGACAAAAACGATTAAAAGCCGATTTTTAGTTCTAGTACTTAAAATTTTTATTTTAATCTGATTTTTGACGTGGTGAAACTTTATGATGAAATAGAATTTTAATAATTTTTTCGTAATTGTTTGGAATTGCTATGTGGATGAATGAATTAATCACTTTAAATCATCGTTTATCGTTAAAACCGCGTTTGTCGTTAAAATTCTCGATTTTTGGTATTTTGATTTAATCTGGAAAAAATTATGATTCTGATGGTTTCTTAATAAAATGTATTTTTATGATTTTTAGTGATTTAATAAAATGTTAGGAACGATAAGTTTTATTAATGGAATCGTTAATTGTGAAAACGGGTTTTAAAGACGGTTTTGATGGGATTTATTAAAGCTGGAATTTTTGAAAATCTGGAAAAATAGTATTTTCTGGAAAATCATGAATTTTAAGCTTAATAATAATTTTTGGATATTAATACTTAAATCGTTTTGTAATTACTATTTTTATTAATCGTTATTGTCGAGATTAGACGATTAACGAGAAAACGCTTTAAAAACCGAGTTTTAGGATTCTGGAAAATTTTCTTTTCTGGACATAATGTCCATAAATATATTTTAACTATTTTACGTAATTTTTGTACTATTTATTAAAGTCTTTAATTAATAAGTATTGATTTTTGGACAAATTACGATTTATCGTTAAAATGCTTCGTCTTACCTAAAAGATTTATTTTTCCAGCTATTTTGAAAATATTTAAATCTGAAACATTAAGATTTAAATCATCCCTTAACATATTCTAAATATATTCAATGGTTTAATTAAATAAAAGACGTTAAAAGATTTAATTTGACATTTGCCGTAAAATCCTATTTGTAATCGTATTGTCGTAACTAATAATAATTAGGGAATTTTAGCTTTGCAAATTTTGAAAACACCATGATTAGTATTATTAAAAAATTTAAGACATTTTTAATCATTTTATACACTTGTACGATATTTCAATAACTTCATAAACTCAAATGTTCTTACTTTAATAATTAATATCGTTAAGGTCGAAAGTATTAGTTTTATAAATCTATATCGTTTACTAAAAATTGGTATTAGTATGAACTAATATTTTTACTATTTTGATATAATGCTATTTTTAGTAAAGTTTCTAAAAATAGAAGTTTCCTAAAATAGAAAGTTTCCTCTTTTAGAATATAAATGTTTACTTCTTTTATCCTCATATTATTTATATTGATTATATCTTTTGAATATCGATAATGGCTTTGTTTTGGAGTTATGGATTAAGGACAAGTGTGAGGTTAGAGTAATATATTCTAGGGTTTACGGTTTTGCCATCAACTATAAGGCTAGTGTATCAGGAATCGGTACATTGATTGTTGAACCGAGTGACAGGTATCCCGGGAGTTTTGTACATTTTGACCTTAAGCTTAGGCCTCGCAGTAAGTCGCCGTCATAAGTTGAACTGGGTGACAAGTAATCCCAGGAGGGATGTGCATTATCTTAAACTAGGGCCACACATTTATAAGTCACCGCTCTATTATGGTTGAGTAGCCTAGTTAGAGACCGAAGTTTGATTTGTTTGAACTAAGTTCTCGAAGCTAGTTTTTAGTATTCTCCTAGTGAAAGTTTAGCCGTCTACACTCCTATCCATAACGCCATTTTGAATATTTTTATTATTATCGATATAATTTGGTTGCAGGTTGGCAAATGTTTTATGTTTTCTTCGAAAAACTCATTTTTATTATATTGTTTTGATCCGTGAAATTTTTCACTGAAAGTTTATTTTTAGTATAATGTGTTTTACTGTTTTCCATTTTTACTATTTTTCTATAATAGTAATCACAGTTTTAAAATCCTGTTATACGGCTGGGAGAATGTTGACGTTGCTCCCCACTGATTATGGCTGTTATGTTTTTAACATGGCAGGTATATGTGTTCTCCTTCGGGTGAGCTAGCGAGCAGTTATGGATCCTGCTTGTTTTAATCAGATCACTGTATTATGGATTGTTAAAACCCTTTTTATGGATTTTATTTATTTATTTATTTATTTATTTATTTTGTAGCCATTTTTATTTTATGGCTTATGTATTGACTTACCATTTTTATTTAATCAAGACATAGCTACAGTGTGTTATAATCCCACTTCTACAGTGTTTCCGCCACTGTATTGCGTTAGAATTTCTAGGGGCTTACATTTATATCCAAAATAATGTATTTAGAAATAATGTACCTTCTCAAATAAATGTTGTGCGATATTTGGAATAAAATGTTTCAAGTGACACTTGAGGATTAAAGTATAACACTGTCACCTCGAAAGTAAGAATTTGGAAATTTGACTGTTTCAAATGAGTCGGACCAATTATTAAAGGTCACCAAATAAAATATTACTTGATCACGGGTGACTTTTATATAAAGTTTACAATGCGAGTCTGGGGTCCGGATAGCTTGTGTTGGATACATCATTGAAATGTCATCGACTGCACTTATAATGAAAAGCAGACTCGGAGGCTGCGGTCAAAGAGTCGACCTAGTGTTTAAGGTAGTCGTCCTACGGCAGTGAGGACTGTGGTCCAAGAGTCTGCGTAGGGTATGTGCGCATATATAGACAAGTACTTGATCAGTATTACTACCTAGGTAGCGGGGACAGAACAAGATTCTGAAAACTGCGGGTACCCTTTTGTTGATGCAGAGAATGTAATCATCAGCTTTCATTCCGCCCAGAGCCCTGTTTGAATAAACATATAATATAATTGAAGTCCGACCCAATTGAGCTTTATGGGTGAGATGTAAACCTCATAAGATCAGTTCGGTCTACGAGTTGGTAACACGGTTACTTCTATTGGTGAGATGCAAGCCAATTGGGTGTAGTGGTGATACTAGGAACCACGACTCATGTATTTATCTGTTTATGTGAAAACAAAGATTTTAAAAATCAAATGGCTGCCAACGACCCATCTTTAAAAACTTTACCATTTTCATCACCTCACATGCTGATATCCTTTAAGTGAATTAAGAGATATTTGTTAACTGAATTAAGAGAAACTATTTGTTAAGTGATATCCTTTAATATTTCTGTAAGCATGATATTTGTTAGTCACATGATTGTCTTATGTGTATAAAGTGATGTTAGAAGAACGGTTTGGTTGTTATTTCGCTCAGCGACCTCTGTTTTATATTTTTGCAGGCAGTAGACGATGAGGAGAAATCGAGCAAGGATTGTAATAAAAATAAGTAGTGTAAAACGACAATTTATATTTCTGTACTAGTAATTCTAGACTATGTAATATTTATAGTCGCATTTTGTAATGGATCCGTAGTGTTCCGGATTTCTAAAACATACCCTGATATTGTATAATTAAATGACTTAGATAATCTTCCGCATTATCTATTAAATTAAGTCATCGAAAATCCAGGTTGTTACAACAATGATAGAGTAGCAATCGTATCGGAAAACAGGCAGAGATAGATACGACACTTGCATGCCGTACTTATACAAGCGGAACCAGAGCATCATTCTGCACAAATTGCAATGCTCTTCAGCAGAAAGGGTTCTATGCAATGAAGATATTATGGGAAATATATTTGAAAAACTCGCTTGCATCGATGACAGGTTTAACGTAGCCGTTGCATGAAAAAGATGGGCGCAGATGTTTTTGCTACATTCGGATGCACCGGAGTGGAAGGTACAATAAACTAGAGTACTACGAACAATACATCATGATGGTTTCACAAGTGTTTTTAGGGGTCATATTGAAATCTCAAAAAGATGCAGGTGCCACTTGACTATAAATGAGGTTGCTAGAAACAATCGTATACATCAACCAACATGCATTACAAGACTATAAATGAGTGTGCTCCTGGAGAAAGTGATGGTACAATTTCGATGAACTTCCGCCTAAGAAGATACAAAGGGCATATATGATAACTTCAGTATTGCTAAGCGGTAAACATATCGAGGTGGCTCACTGTGGACATGACATAGGTCCACCCCGACGCGGCCACGCGCGGGTTTGGGTAGGCGAATGAATCTCCATATGAAACAGATCGAATTGAAATTTAGGTCTATGTGGAGTCGCCACCGAATTTTGTGGTTATTCGGAACCATTCGAGCCCACTCTATGTCGTAGTGGTCCGTATACAAAATACGGCCCATTTCCGATGTCAGAGTTTATTGGGCTCGTCCCTTTGCATTTGATACCAATACCGACATTATCGGATATTGTGTATTGAATGACTCTCGTGCGCCAACGGTTTCGGGCATCCGGAAACCGAGGTTCTGAGTAAGGGGTGAGGGTACGTGTTGGGAAGCCCACAAAGGACACCCAACCCCGCCCGCACATTAGCGGCCTCTACTAAGAATTCGAATGACTTACAATACGCGCGCTAGTTAAACGGGAAAATGATATGCAAAGAGTATTTTCCCTAAACATGTGAATTGAATTGAAAAGGGTTTCTAAGTCAATTTAATGCAACTAAAATTAACGTCAAAGTTGTATTTTAGCATGCGGGTTCATTTAGTATAATAAACGAACGAGAATTAAATTGACAAAAGAGACAAGCAAACGGTTAGTAACGGTGAATCGATATTAACGGTTTGTGCAAATATAGAATTGAATTGAATGACGTACAAGATGATGCATGGTTTGAAAGGATAGCATACACGTGATTGATTATGCACGTGTAGACCTAAGTCGTAAAATGCTATCGGGCTTTGAAAATAGGATAATGTACGACTCGTGTTTGGGTCGTTATGAGGCCACTCGATCGAGTGGTCGATGGACTCGATCGAGTAGACCCTAAAAAAACGATTCTGTTTTGCGTCAAAGACTGTACTCGGCCGAGTTATTGACTAACTCGGTCGAGTACATGGCCACTCGACCGAGTCACTGTGAGACTCGATCGAGTGGGTGTCCTGATGAGCATTCTGACCCGATTTTGAGGTGCCACTCGACCGAGTGGGCTAGGCACTCGGTCGAGTGCCCTTTGTACGAATTAAAATTCGATTGTAACAAAAACGCGTTTTATGTCGAAAATCGTTTTAAGTAAGTCGTTGCTATAAAATTAAATTTCCTCCGCGTTTAATAATGTCATAATTCTAACGAATTGTTTTGACAATTATTTTAGCTTCAACGGAAATCGTGTCTTGAATTGATTTTATGTGATTTAGGAGAATTGACTATTTGATTAAATAAATAAAAAAATGATTCCCTCGACTTCTCCGACATCGAATAAATCCCTAGGGATTGTGATGTCGGATCCGTGTCAACGGGTTTCGACCCTTGTTAAAGATTGATTTGAAGATTGATGGATGATGATAACGAGAAATAATAATAATAGTAACCGTAATAATAATAATAATAATAATAATAATAATAATAATAATAACAATAATAATAATAATAACAAGAATAATAATAATAATAATAATAATAATAATAATAATAATAATAATAATAATAATAATAATAATAATAATAATAATAATAATAATAATAATAATAATAATAATAATAATAATAATAATAATAATAATAATAATAATAATAATAATAATAATAATAATAATAATAATAATAATAATAATAATAATAATAATAATAATAATAATAATAATAATAATAATAATAATAATAATAATAATAGAATTGAAAAGGGTTTCTAAGTCAATTTAATGCAACTAAAATTAACGTCAAAGTTGTATTTTAGCATGCGGGTTCATTTAGTATAATAAACGAACGAGAATTAAATTGACAAAAGAGACAAGCAAACGGTTAGTAACGGTGAATCGATATTAACGGTTTGTGCAAATATAGAATTGAATTGAATGACGTACAAGATGATGCATGGTTTGAAAGGATAGCATACACGTGATTGATTATGCACGTGTAGACCTAAGTCGTAAAATGCTATCGGGCTTTGAAAATAGGATAATGTACGACTCGTGTTTGGGTCGTTATGAGGCCACTCGATCGAGTGGTCGATGGACTCGATCGAGTAGACCCTAAAAAAACGATTCTGTTTTGCGTCAAAGACTGTACTCGGCCGAGTTATTGACTAACTCGGTCGAGTACATGGCCACTCGACCGAGTCACTGTGAGACTCGATCGAGTGGGTGTCCTGATGAGCATTCTGACCCGATTTTGAGGTGCCACTCGACCGAGTGGGCTAGGCACTCGGTCGAGTGCCCTTTGTACGAATTAAAATTCGATTGTAACAAAAACGCGTTTTATGTCGAAAATCGTTTTAAGTAAGTCGTTGCTATAAAATTAAATTTCCTCCGCGTTTAATAATGTCATAATTCTAACGAATTGTTTTGACAATTATTTTAGCTTCAACGGAAATCGTGTCTTGAATTGATTTTATGTGATTTAGGAGAATTGACTATTTGATTAAATAAATAAAAAAATGATTCCCTCGACTTCTCCGACATCGAATAAATCCCTAGGGATTGTGATGTCGGATCCGTGTCAACGGGTTTCGACCCTTGTTAAAGATTGATTTGAAGATTGATGGATGATGATAACGAGAAATAATAATAATAGTAACCGTAATAATAATAATAATAATAATAATAACAATAATAATAATAATAACAAGAATAATAATAATAATAATAATAATAATAATAATAATAATAATAATAATAATAATAATAATAATAATAATAATAATAATAATAATAATAATAATAATAATAATAATAATAATAATAATAATAATAATAATAATAATAATAATAATAATAATAATAATAATAATAATAATAATAATAATAATAATAATAATAATAATAATAATAATAATAATAATAATAATAATAATAATAATAATAATAATAATAATAATAATAATAATAATAATAATAATAATAATAATAATAATAATAATAATAATAATAATAATAATAATAATAATAATAATAATAATAATAATAATAATAATAATAATAATAATAATAATAATAATAATAATAATAATAATAATAATAATAATAATAATAATAATAATAATAATAATAATAATAATAATAATAATAATAATAATAATAATAATAATAATAATAATAATAATAATAATAATAATAATAATAATAATAATAATAATAATAATAATAATAATAATAATAATAATAATAATAATAATAATAATAATAATAATAATAATAATAATAATAATAATAATAATAATAATAATAATAATAATAATAATAATAATAATAATAATAATAATAATAATAATAATAATAATAATAATAATAATAATAATAATAATAATAATAATAATAATAATAATAATAATAATAATAATAATAATAATAATAATAATAATAATAATAATAATAATAATAATAATAATTGATGAGGGTTGGTTGCCTGTCATTGGCCGCCCGCCAATCGGGCCCCGAGGCGACCGAGCCCCAAGAAGGGGGAAGGATCTGTCCTGCTGCTTTTCCCATCAGTTACTGGAATCTCCAAGTGTGGCCCCAATTCCTTGGGCCGTCCGCCAAACGGAGTAGACCAGGCCTGCCGCCTGCGTCCAGGGCATCCCCGCCTGAATAAAGCCAAAAGGGAACCAAGGACCCATCCGTCATTTTGCCTAAGGTAATTGGGAATGGAGGGATGGGAGGCCACCACTTGTCACTCTCCCATCCAACCATTCCTCTTTCTCTTCTCTCTCTTGTGGGAAGGTATAAATACCTCCCCATTTCCCACATGAGGGGGGGGGGGTTTTCTCTCTCTAGACTCTTACTCCTAAAACGCCGCCTAGTTCATCACGAGCTAGGTTCGTCAAGGCATTTCACGGACTGACTTAGGCATCGGAGAGGGTTTCCTCGGACAACCTCCGAGGCCCTGTGCGTTCATTGTGCAGGGAGCAGGCCATTTCCGCCGGGAAGGTCCGATCTAAGGAGTGAGAGAAAGGGGAGACCAAGGGAAATCAAACGATCAGTTGTTCGCAATTAACCCGATTATACAGCCCGGATCCTAGGCCGGGTGAATTGTTTCCGTGACCGGAACAATTTGGCGCCGTCTGTGGGGAACTTACGGTTGTGCTCACGAGTTACCCACTAAAATCAACCACTCATAACCACAAAAATTAAACACAGTTATGCCAGAAATCGTTGATGACAGTGCAGGAGCGGGTCCGACGGTCCCTCCGGTGACCCCCCTGTACGGAATGCCGCTATTGGAGAGGGTCCCTCCTGCCACAATCCTTGGGGTTGAGGGAACCAATCCCTTCGGTGGACCCAACACTACTGTGACACCCGAGCTGGGGGCGCGCCCTGGACGTGCTCTTAATCTGACCCCAGCTCAGATGGCACAGGCAGCCGCGTTCTTCTCTGCGATGCTGGATCAGGAGTTCACACCTGAAGACCTGGTGGGCAGGATCGCGTCGGCTCCTAGGCAGCCGTCCCCAGGCAGCAGGGACGAGGCCGGGGGCACGAGGCGGACCGCCGCCAGAAACGCTCAGAGAAAGGCGAAAAGAACAGCCCAAGTGTATACGCATGCGCAGAGGCGCATTACCACTGACAAACCAGGATCACCTGCCCAGCAGGCGGTCTCTATTCACACGACAGAATCGGCGTCTGGAAGGCAGGGAGGCTTATCTCAAGGACTACAGGAGCGCATGAGGCCCAGGGAGCCTGTGTCAAAACGCCTAGGAGAGAGGCCAGGCGGAGTTTTCTCCAGGTTAACACCTGCGGCCAAGGAACAGTCAGCCCCCGGCTTATCGCAAAGCTTGCAATCCAGACTCAACCGAGGACAACCGCTTGAATCCAGGTACCATCAGGGTGAAAATCTCTGTCACTCCCAGAGGAAGAGGCCCAGGCAGACCCTCTCGGGAACAGAGGACGAGGCAGCTAGCAGACCGCCACCGAGGCACCGCTCCCCCAGTACGAGGAAACCAACCCATAGACAATGGGAATCTCATGGTAACCAGTCTGGGGAAAGCAGGTCACGATTGGTAGGCAGGCCCACGAAAACCCCGTTGCACCCTGAGGTACAAGAGTACCCCATTCCAAAAATCAAAATGCCCACCATCAAATTTGACGGGACGACGGACCCTGAAGACCACCTGGCAGCCTTTGAGAGCCACATGGGAATGTATGATGTAGATGACGCCATCTGGTACAAAGTTTTCCCTACCACCCTGGTAGGACTTGCGCAGGGGTGGTTCAGAGATCTCCGCCAGGGGTCAATCAGTTTCTTCCTAGAGTTAGCTGAGATCTTCCTTGAGCAGTATGCTGGAAATAAGAGAAGACGACTTACCCGTTTCGATCTCATGACCCTGAAACAAAAGAAGGGTGAGAGTGTAAGAGAATACATGAGAAGATTCGATCTATCCTACCAGCAGGTTAGGGAGATCGACGATTCCACCGCCGCCTACGCCCTGACGATCTCCCTACTTCCGGGGGAAATGAAAAACCAGATGATCAGGGCCCAGCCCGAAACCTTGGCCATGGCCAGGAAGATTGCTGAGGGGTTCATTCTGCAGGAGGAGTTCCACGGCCTGACGGACACCCCTGCAGGCCAAACAAAGCCTCAAGGGGGACCGCAGGGTGGAAGGGGCAGAAGTGAACCAGGAAAACAGAAAGAGGAAGGAGACACTCCCAAGAAAGAGCGCCCAGTCTACCAACCCAGATTCGATAGTTACACCGCTCTGAACAAATCCAGGGCGGAAATCTTCGAACTGGAAAAAGAAACTGCCAAATGGAACCGTCCAAGCAAACCTCGCAGCCCAAAAGGCGACCCAAAGAAATTCTGCACTTTCCACGACTGTATTGGCCACACCACCGAAGAGTGCCGTCACCTGAAAGATGAAATTGAGAAATTAATCAGAAACGGATGGTTGGCCAACTATGCAGCTAAAAACAAGACTCAGAAGGAAATGCCTGAGAAACCAGAGGGGTCTGCGCAGAACCGGATGATAATCCACGTGATTTCAGGGGGCACTGAGGGCCAACTCAGCCGAAGAAGTCAAAAAAGGCAAATGCGAGAGCTGAGAAACCAAATCTGCTACGCTGGGAAAGAAGGGAGCCCAAAAGGAGTGACACTAAGCATCACCCCTGATGATGCAGGGCGGGTGATATATCCGCACAGTGATCCTCTGGTGCTGTCCCTAGAAATCAGCAACCATATTGTGCGAAGATGTATGGTAGACACAGGCGCATATACAAACCTTCTGTACAAGGATGCTTTCGAAAAAATGGGCCTGGAAAAAAGGCATCTGCGACCTGCTCCCGGATCCCTGTATGGATTCAGTGGGGCTGGCGTGCTGCCCATGGGCGTCATCGACTTACCCGTAACCTTCGGGGAAGGTTCCGCAGCCAGAAATGTCAGGGCAACTTTTGTCGTTGTGGACGCAAGGTCTGCCTATAATGCCCTGATTGGCAGGGCCACCCTGGATGAAATCGAGGCAGCAATCTCCATCAGAGCTCTCACCATTGCATATGTCACAGACTTCGGGCTGGAAGGAAAGATACGTGGGGACCAAGAGTCAGCTAGACAATGCTACTCCGTGGCCCTACAAGAACATGAGAAGGACAGGAAAGGAAAAAGAAAAGCTGACAGTCCCCCCTGCAGAGAAGGTGAAGTCCCAATTGAGCACCCGATGCCCGACCGCCTGGAGCCAGGAGGTGACAGTATGCTGGTGGACTTAGAACCAGGAAGGCAGGTCTTGGTAGGAACAGGCTTGGAGGAATCCTACCAGGCCGAACTGATCAAACTTCTGAGAGAAAACAAAGACGTGTTTGCCTACTCCGCAGACGAGATGCCCGGCGTTGATCCCTCATGCATCGTTCACAAGCTGAACGTAAGCACAGAGGCTCGCCCTGTAAAACAGAAGAAACGAAATATGTCTGCAGAAAAAGACGCAGCAATCAAGGAAGAGATCAGTAAGCTCCTGAAAGCAGACTTCATTGAAGTCTGCGACTACCCAGAATGGCTGGCAAATGTTGTTATGGTCAAAAAGTCGTCTGGAGCATGGAGAATGTGCGTCGACTTTACGAACCTGAATAAAGCCTGCCCGAAGGACTGCTATCCGCTCCCTCGGATCGATCAACTGGTAGACGCCACTAGTGGCTACACCATGCTAAGCTTCTTGGACGCCTTTTCAGGCTACCATCAAGTGTACTTATGGCAGCCAGACAGGGTGAAGTGCGCGTTCATCACCAGTTCGGGCACGTACATGTACAAGATGATGCCCTTCGGGCTCAAAAATGCGGGAGCTACGTACCAGCGTCTGGTTGATAAAGTGTTTGAGAAGCAGAAAGGTAGAAACATCGAGGCTTATGTTGACGATGCCATCGTAAAAAGCAGGGAAGACAAGGAACACCTGACAGACTTGCAGGAAACCTTCAGTTCTCTGCGCGCTTACAAAATGAAACTGAATCCGAAAAAGTGCACGTTTGGAGTCCGCTCCGGAAAATTTCTAGGTTTTCTGGTCAGTTCTCGGGGTATTGATGCCAACCCTGAAAAAGTTCAGGCGGTCTTAGACCTCCCTGAACCCAAGACCATCAGGGACATCCAGCGCCTGACGGGACGAATGGCCGCCTTGGCACGATTTATTGCCCGATCAGCAGACAGAGCCACTCCTTTTTTCAAAATTCTGAAAGGAAACAAACAGTTCAAATGGGAAAGCGAGCAGAGAGAAGCCTTCGAGCAACTGAAAGACCATCTTAAGAGTCTCCCTACCCTGGCAAGACCAGTAGCAGGAGAGAAACTTTTTCTCTACATCGCGGTAACTAACATAACTGTCAGCGCAGTCATCCTGCGGGAAGAAGCAAGCACCCAGCAGCCTATATACTTTGTGAGTCATGCGCTGGGGGCAGCTGAGAAGAATTATCCCATGGTTGAAAAGGCTGCCTACGCGGTCATAATTGCAGCCCGGAAGCTCAAACCTTATTTTGACGCGCATCCAGTCATTGTCCTCACCGATCAACCCCTGGAAAAGGTGTTGGAAAAATTCGAAAAATCGGGAAGGTTGTTAAAATGGGCAATTGAGCTGAGCGGGCTGGGTATATCTTACCAGCCAAGAACAGCCATCAAGGCCCAAGCCCTGGCAGACTTTTTGGCTGAGTGCTCCCATTCAGGGGAAGAGGAAGCCCCTGCCCAGGAGTGGGTCGTGCACACTGATGGGTCCTCCACGGCCAGCGGCGCAGGCGCAGGCGTGGTATTAACCAGCCCAGAGGGAGCCGACTTTGAACATGCTCTCAGGTTCGTCTTCCCAGCATCAAACAATGAGGCAGAGTACGAAGCAGTACTCGCAGGCGTCAGGTTAGCTAAGGCTGCAGGGGCGGAGCGAATTATCTTGGCGACAGATTCCCAACTCATCGCCAACCAGATTAATGGGGAATACGAAGCCAGAGACCAAACAATGGCCTCATACCTAGAAATGGTAAAAAGGGAGCTATCCAGCCTGAAATCATACGAGATCAAACAAATTCCCCGATCCCAGAACAACAGAGCAGACGCCCTGTCAAAACTGGCAAGCTCCAGTCTGCAGGATATCCGGAGGTCGGTATGGGTGGACGTTTTACACGAAAGGTCTACCAATCCTGGTCAAGAGATTAATACCATGGAAGAAGAGCCAGAAAACTGGATGACCCCTTTCGTCCAGTATAAAAGGCATGGTGCCCTACCACCAGATCCATTGCAAAGAAGGAAGGTACAGGCCAAAGCAGCCTGGTTCATATTCGTTAATGGAGAACTCTACAAAAAATCTTTTACTTATCCCCTGCTTAAATGCCTACGGGCGGATCAGGCTGCTGAAGTGTTGGATGATATCCATTCAGGAATTTGTGGACATCACATCGGCGGGAGGTCGCTGGCCCACAAGGCCCTCAGGGCAGGCTACTACTGGCCTACCATGCTGGCAGATGCCAGGAGCCTGGCCCAGAAATGCAGAAAATGTCAACTCTTCGCCCCGTCGATCCATGCTCCGGCCCAGGAGCTCAGGCCAATCCTATCTCCCATCCCCTTTGCTCAATGGGGGATGGACATTCTAGGGCCCTTCACAGTGGCCACAGGGGGCAGAAAATTTTTGATAGTCGCCATAGACTACTTCACCAAATGGGTGGAGGCTGAAGCAGTGCCCAACATCACTGAGCCGGCTGTCCGAAAGGTAATCTGGCGGAATGTCATTACCCGGTTCGGTGTACCGAAGATGCTAGTGTTCGACCACGGCAGGCAGTTCGATAATGACCCACTAAGGATCTGGCTAGAAAGCCATAACATCTCAGTCGCCTACTCAGCAGTCTGTCACCCTCAAACCAATGGGCAGGCAGAAGCAGCCAACAAACAGATTCTGAATGGCCTGAAGAAAATGGTGGATGACTGCAAGGGTAGGTGGGCTGATGAACTCCCCAGCATACTCTGGTCCATCCGAACTACCAGGAAGGAGTCTACGGGCCAGACCCCATTTGGCTTGGTGTACGGAGCAGAGGCTTTATTGCCGATTGAGACAAGGATTCCCTCTCTGCGTTCCCAACTATACAACCAGGCTGAGAATGAAGCCGTGATGGTCGAGGCCCTGGACCTGGTAAGTGAGCTAAGAGAGGAAGCCGGTACAAATATCGCTGCCTACCAGCAGCGAATGAGGAAAGCCTTCAATAGCAAAGTCCGGCAGAGGAGCTTTCAGGTGGGCGAGCTAGTCCTAAGAAAAACACAGGCAACTGGAAAATCGAGAGAGCATGGGAAACTAAGTGCCAATTGGGAGGGCCCATACCAAATAACTCAGGTTTTGGGTCCAGGCACGTACAGGATATCCAATCTAGAGGGACAGGAGCTGAGCACTCATTGGAATGCAGATACACTAGAGAAATATTACGTCTAAGCAAGAGTGTAGACAATTTTTACTTTTACTAGAGTAAAAAGGCGGAGGACGATCAGAAATGTCGACGGCTCCGACCACCCCTATGTCAAGAAGAAAAATTTAAGAGAAATGAGAAAATGCAGGTTTATACTCGTTGCCTGTTCACACTCGCGTCTTTCACACACAAACGAGCAGGGGGCAATAGGGGGAGGCCCCCCTGTTGCCAAAATGGGGAAAAGTGAACCCCCCAACGCAAACCAAAGAAAGCTACCCTGCCTACCTCTGGGCAGGCCGGCGGCAGGCCCCTTGGACTTTGAACGAAAAGCCAGGGATAGGCCAGGCTAACAAGGACTGGGGGCAGGCCCCCCAACCTTGTATAAAAAACGCAAAGGCCACCCTGCTTACCTCTGGGCAGGCAGGGCGCAGGCCCCCTGGACTTTGAATGAAAAGCCAGGGACAGGCCAGGCTAACAAGGACTGGGGGCAGGCCCCCCAACCTTGTATAAAAAACGCAAAGGCCACCCTGCTTACCTCTGGGCAGGCAGGGGGCAGGCCCCCTGGACTTTGAACGAAAAGCCAGGGACAGGCCAGGCTAACAAGGACTGGGGGCAGGCCCCCCAACCTTGTATAAAAAACGCAAAGGCCACCCTGCTTACCTCTGGGCAGGCAGGGGGCAGGCCCCCTGGACTTTGAACGAAAAGCCAGGGACAGGCCACACCAACAAGGACTGGGGGCAGGCCCCCCAACCTTGTATAAAAAACGCAAAGGCCACCCTGCTTACCTCTGGGCAGGCAGGGGGCAGGCCCCCTGGACTTTGAACGAAAAGCCAGAGACAGGCCAGGCTAACAAGGACTGGGGGCAGGCCCCTCAACCTTGTATAAAAAACGCTGAGAAACCTCCCTTCCTACCCCTAGGCAGGCAGGGGGCAGGCTCCCTGGATTTCAAACAAAAACCAGGGACATGCCAAGCAGATAAAAACCCTCCTACCTACAGGCGGGTGGGTTGCAAGTCAAACTCATGAAGAATCAAAGTGTACAAAAGCAAACAGAATTCACATACAGAAGAAAAAGCAGCGTCAAGGAAACACAAGACATAAGTTTTCAAAGTTTTCAAGACAAACAGTTACAACCAAGAGTACGGCAGCCGGCCACCAAAGGGCTCGGCGCGCAAAGAAGTAAGGAAATTAAAGCGTTGGCACAGGCGCAGCAGGGGACGAGCAAGAGCCCTCTGAGGAAGACTGCCCTCCATGTTAAGCAGGGGGAGCGTCTGGGCCAGAAGCCTCTCCCTCAGACAGCCTACGCATTTGAGCTTCATCCTTAGCTGTGTAAAGGGTCCGGAAAGCATCTTCGTCAAAACCCGGGAACATCTCCCTGACAGCCTCCATCACAACCTTCAAGCAGGAATTGGCACCATTAACGAAGCCCGCCGACACCGCCACTTCCACCTCCTGGAGAATCTC
This sequence comes from Agrostemma githago, assembly GCA_958450325.1. Classification (NCBI taxonomy): domain Eukaryota; kingdom Viridiplantae; phylum Streptophyta; class Magnoliopsida; order Caryophyllales; family Caryophyllaceae; genus Agrostemma; species Agrostemma githago. The sequence continues at coordinate 62,803,595 of OY288240.1, forward strand.
ACTCCTCTCTTTCTCCCAGTCCTTGGTCTTCGTCGCCAGATCCTCGGTCTTCGCCGCCAAATCGCCAAGGGCCGTCTGCAGATCAGAGTTTGCCTTAGAAAGGCGATCACCAAGGTCAACAATGCTCTTCTTAGCATGGTCCAGTTCAGCCAAAGCTTTTCTGGCCCGCTCCAGTTCAGCAAAGGCCTGCTGTGCTCTCTTGGACTCCTCTCCCAGGCGAGACACCTCCCGTGTAGCTTTCTCGCTCTCAAACTTCCAATGGATAGCCCGACCCCTGGCCTCTTCTAGCTCAATCTCCTTTTTTGCCAACTGATCCTTCAGGCTGGCAATGAGAGCAATATCTCTCTCAACTGCAGAAAGGCGGTCTGGGTTGGCTAGTTCCTCATCACTCAGGCGACCAAGGGCAGCCAGCTCCGCGGAAGCCTGCATAATTCGGGAGGTGCGCTTAATATACTGGGTCACTTGACTGGCAGCGGACTTAACGGTCTTGAGAAGATGGTCAGTCAAAACCGCCCCTGAGTCGGAGAGCAGGGCAGAAATATCCTGGCTGTCGCCCGCATTATAGTGGAACTCAACATTCTCCTCAGATAAAAGGGTGGCGGGAATCTCCGGAGCAAAACGCTTGGGTTCAGGCGTGGTAGTCTCCAAATCCACCACCTGGTCAACGTTAGGGGCCTCCCGACTCCTCTTTCTGGTCAGTGACCGGGGGGTACTCTCCCCAGTCTCCTCGGAGCCTGCGGTCCGCGGCTGCGAGGGAATTTGAATCCCTGCTGAAAGGCCCTCTTGCCTGCCAATAGGCGAAGGAGTAGCCTCAAAAGCAATCACCCTCGCAGCTGGCGAGGGAGTAGCCTCAGAAACCGCCGTCTTGGCGGGCGTAACTCGAGGAGGAGGGGGAAGCCTTGGCCTACTGAATGACAGGCCCTTCAAATGCTTCATCAGATTTTTCTCGCCTCTCCTAAAACCAGGGGGAAGAGAAGGGCGACTTTGGATAACAGTGAGGTGCTCGTCTAGCCCCAGGCGCCTCACCTCCCCCTTTTTCCAGATAAAAGTGGCAAGAGCTGCAAGACAAACAAACAGGCTGTCAGGGCATTTTCAAAAGAAAAAAAGAGTAGGAAGGAATCACCAACGCTCCTGAACTACCTTTGTCTAGACCCGGATTCATGCCCAACCGGGTCAAATAATTATCAGTCGCTATAAGCTCCGCATGAGGGAGCCATAAGGTGGGGCCATACACCCCGTACTTGTTAGAATGGCCTGCAAAGTAGGCCGTCAACTCTTTCTCCTTCTCACTTAGCTTAACCTCCAAGGCCTTTCCACCCACGCCAGGGTGATACTCCTCAGGGGTCTCCATCCTGGTGTGGACATGATTCCTGAAGTGACGAGGAATCTTCCACCCATGGGTGCTGTGTATGTAAAGGAAGTTGTTCTTCCAATCCCTCAAGCTGTCCATACCAGGCCACACCAAACAATGTCCCTTCTGCCTCAAGAGGGACCAATAACCAGGGGAGCCCGAACTCCCAGAAGAAACCATCTGTAATCCCACCATAAACCGCAGGGCGTCGATAGAAGGCTCCATGCGGTGAAAAAGGCAGGTCCATACATATGAAATCAGCGCCCTGACAGCTGTGGCTGTCAGCTGCGCGACGGCGACGTTCATGCGCCTGAAGATCTCCTCTAAAGCAGGGTGTAGGGGGAAACGAAGGCCGAATTCCAAACATTTGTGGTAAACAGCTATGCACCCATCCGGTGGGTTGCATACCGTATCTTTTTCGTCGGGGATAACAACAGTATACCCTTCCCCGAAATTATAGAGCCGCTCAATCACAACGGCAGCGTTCTTAGCAAGGATCACCTCCCGATTTTTCGGGTCGGGAAAAGTACTCAGAGGGATGCGGTATTTAACCTTATCTAGGTAATAAACCCTACCCCTTTCCCGACGAACGAGGGGGCCGGAAGTTCTGGAAGGGTCAACTTCCAGCGCCTCGTCGTCTGAATCAACAGCATCATACGAAGGGGGGCCAGGAGAATTGCCGCCCCCACTTCCCGACGAACGCTCATCCTCAAGGCCAACCTCCCTAGAGGAGGAGGCGAAGTCCATCCCTTCTCCCCTCTTTGATGGGTCAGTGAAGGGCAAAATCCTTTCTCGGGTTCCAGACATGATTACTCTAAAAAGATGCGGAAAAAAGGAAATCGAAGAGAAAAAGAGAGTGGAGGATGAAAATATGACCTAAGATCGCCTGACAACGCGCCGCAAGCCCGAAGAAAGAAGTCTCAGAGAAATGAAGATGCAAGAAAAGATACGATTCGTCAATACTCCAAGGTTTTTGACAAGAAAGAAAGAATGAGAGATGTCAAAAGAGAAGAAAGATTGGAAAAGAGGAGAGTGATGGATAGTGGATCACTCTTATAGAGGAAGGCATGGCAAGAGTCACTCAACCCTTTGAAATTCGCCCAAAGGCTGCGGTCCACGTGTCACCTCTGGGAAGGGTTGCCCTAGGCAGCTTCCCAAGAAAAAGAATGATAACAAATAAATAAATATTAATAAACCCATATTAAAAATTCAAATACGCAAAATATCCATTTCATTGAAAACACCGCAAGCGGAAGATACATCATAAGGCATACATGAAAGAAAAATTACATAAGGCTTGGAAAAATTCCAGCCTGACAGAAATTAAAGGCCCTACCACGCAGGCCTAGCCGTCCCCCAAATCTGGAGAGTAATCTCCAGGACTGCCTGGGCTCCCGAGAGCCGAACCCCAATCCCAACTTGGGGAATCCAGAAAGGGGTCAGTTGCAGCCCCATCCTCGCCCCTATCACTCAGGCAGCCGAGGCCTTCACTGTCGTCGGAATCACGGCTGCTGTCTTCCCAATCCCTTCCAAAAGGGACGGCTCGAGAATCGTCGCAAGTACGACAGCCTGTTTTCTTTACAGGCGAAGAAGGGCCCGACTCCAGGGAAGAGTCGGTATCGGAGTTAGGGCCAAATTGTTCAGGGTGCAGCCATGGAAAACACTCATGGCACCCCCTGTCATAGCAGCCCCCTCCCTGGGGGCAACGCCTAAATCTAGGCACGGCAGGAGGAGAGGACCTCCTAGGGCGCTTGCCCATCCTGACAGAGGCCTTCCCTCTCCTCCGGCGAAGGCGAAGTCGGGAGCAACGGCTCCGGCGGACAGTTAAATAAGCAGCTCGTGCATATCTAAGTCGCCAAAATCCTCTGAAGATAAAGGAAACGTGTTTGACTCCGCGGCGGACAATACTTTTCTTAATCCAAGACATGTTTAAGATGAAGAAAATGTAAAGATTGAGGGTGGAATGAAGCACAAAAATCAGGGAAGCTAAAGGTTTTATACTAGGGAAAATATCGCATTAATGACACCCCAACCACCTCTGCGAAGGAGAAAGCCAATCAGCGAAGCGGCACGCTGCCCAAAAATTCTCTATGCAGAGGAAGGTAATCATAACAAAGGACGCTTGAACTCCCTGCGTGCCCAGAGAAGTTAAAGCATGTTCCCTCGGGAACATGCGACGCATTAAATGCAAGTACCCAAAGAGGCAACCTCCCGCTGTCCTAGGGAAATACATCGCCTGCCGAGCTGGAACCCCGTTCCTCCTCAGCCGGCGAGGGCCAATTGATGAGGGTTGGTTGCCTGTCATTGGCCGCCCGCCAATCGGGCCCCGAGGCGACCGAGCCCCAAGAAGGGGGAAGGATCTGTCCTGCTGCTTTTCCCATCAGTTACTGGAATCTCCAAGTGTGGCCCCAATTCCTTGGGCCGTCCGCCAAACGGAGTAGACCAGGCCTGCCGCCTGCGTCCAGGGCATCCCCGCCTGAATAAAGCCAAAAGGGAACCAAGGACCCATCCGTCATTTTGCCTAAGGTAATTGGGAATGGAGGGATGGGAGGCCACCACTTGTCACTCTCCCATCCAACCATTCCTCTTTCTCTTCTCTCTCTTGTGGGAAGGTATAAATACCTCCCCATTTCCCACATGAGGGGGGGGGGGTTTTCTCTCTCTAGACTCTTACTCCTAAAACGCCGCCTAGTTCCTCACGAGCTAGGTTCGTCAAGGCATTTCACGGACTGACTTAGGCATCGGAGAGGGTTTCCTCGGACAACCTCCGAGGCCCTGTGCGTTCATTGTGCAGGGAGCAGGCCATTTCCGCCGGGAAGGTCCGATCTAAGGAGTGAGAGAAAGGGGAGACCAAGGGAAATCAAACGATCAGTTGTTCGCAATTAACCCGATTATACAGCCCGGATCCTAGGCCGGGTGAATTGTTTCCGTGACCGGAACAATAATAATAATAATAATAATAATAATAATAATAATAATAATAATAATAATAATAATAATAATAATAATAATAATAATAATAATAATAATAATAATAATAATAATAATAATAATAAACGAAAACAACGGAAAAGAGAGGAAGATGAACGACGTGAGAAAAAAAGAAGAAAAAGAAGAAGGAGGTTTGTCACCCTCAACCTACATGTTCTTGTCTCGGAATAAGGCTCGTAAACGTGGCTATAACACGGGAGTCTTCGAGGTGTATGGAGGCTAAGTTGTGGTGGCTCGGGTTGAATTTCTAAAACTAGGTTTAGGGTTTGCTAATGTCGATTTTCCTAGGGTTTGTCTAGGGTTTGTAGAGGGTGTAGTGTAGAATTGCTCTATGATGTGTTAGGGTAGTAAAGGATTGTAAAGATGTGTGTGTGATGGTTGCATGAGGGTTCCTTATATAGGAAAAGCTAGGGCTTCGGTTTAGGGTTACTCGACCGAGTAGGCAGCTGACTCTGTCGAGTAGGCTTGTGCGTCAGCCGTCGGGCTTGAATGAGGGCCCACTCGGGCACTCGATCGAGTGGCCCAGCTGGGTCGCGCGGGTCACTCGCTTGGACCTTGACCATGGATATTTGATGAGATTGAATTTGAATTGGGCTTTTGATGTTTGAGGGGTTGTTTTGTGTGTCTCGGAAACGACTTTGACCAGGATTGACCCAATCGTGAAAAGTCGGTTTTAATTCCGGTGTCGGTTTCGGCCCAAATTAGCCTTATTTGATTGGAAACGGCCCGCTGGGCCAGGATTGGAGGTTGGTTTTGTGATATTTGTACTCCGTAAGCGTGTTAGCCAACGATTAATGGATTTGAGCCCGTATCCGAGCGCGTAGAAGCATGTTAGCGTCCGATCATCATCGGGTGTTTTTTTGGGAAACTGCCATAGAAACCTGGCAGTCAAAATGCGGGTGTCTACAGAGCCCCCACTCTGACTGAGGCTTGGACAGGGCGAAAGTCAGAGTATCCACCAGGCCAATCGAGGATTGAAACCTGGCGGACTTCCGGCCGGGTCATTTATAGTCCATTAGACTTGCGTGAAGGGCTCGCCAGCCGCAAGCTAGAAGTCATACCTGAGCTGATAACTCCGTGGGGAATTGGACTTGTCTCGTAAGTCCTGGGTGCGCCTGTATGTAGACTCATCCCTTGAAATGCCGTCGTTGGCTTCCGCTGGGGAATTATCGTGGGTTGCACATCCCTATTTGAGTCGTTCCTGTATGGGTCACATAAAATGCATGCAACACGTAGGCAGTAAGATGACTCGCGCTGGGGGGAAATGATTTTTTTTTGATAATTTGAATTTTTGAAATTTTGAAAGTTTGAGATTTTTGAGTTTTGGAAACTTTGAGATTCTTGACCCCTAACAAAGATTAGGAAAGTTTGGTATGGAAATTCCCGTGCTAGTATTGAGACTAGGATTGTGGTTTGATTCTTATTGAGATTAGGAAATTTTCCTAAACGGTTTGCAAGGCTAATGCTATATATAGCCCCTCCTTGCTCTTGATTTTCTTCACAAGTCACAAAACAAACCCTTCTTAAGGGAAAGTCTCTCTAACTCTCTTGAGAAAGTCTCTTCATCTTCTTTAAGAAGTTTAGCCATGGGTATCGATAGGTTGAGTGTGATGTTGCAGGAATGGTCCCGTCGCTTTAGGGATGCAGATAGGGTGGCTTTGAATCAGACGGGGATAACCCAATTGTACCCGTTCCGTCAGATGGTGGTTGACCGCTATTTTCTGGATGCTTGCTTGGCTTATTGGGATGACATATATCATGTCTTTGCCTTCCCTCGGGGCGAAGTCTGCCCTTTACCTGAGGAGATTGCAGCTATAGGAGGATGGAATCCGATTCTTCGTCCCGCTGTCCCATATTCGATCTATGACCCGAGGAGGAAGCTGAGGGAATTTCTAGGGCTCTCTCACAATGAGGTATCCCGCATGATGGATGGTGACAAAATTTCTCTGATCGACTTGGCTGAGAAATTTATGAACCCTCTCGATGTTCGGGTTAGACCGGCTTACAGCCGTAGGGCCTTCTCTTTTTGCATGCTCCATGTATATGCTTTCGAGGGTCATATGGATCTGTTATCCTGTATGGGAAGTACCCGTCTTCTGACCGTAGTGGATCTGATGGAGACTGAGCACAGCCCGGCTTGGTTGATCACGGGAGAGATTATCCAAGGATTGGATGATCGCAAAAGGGACCCATCCATTCGTCTTACCGGGAGCACCCGTTTCTTGCAAGTATGTCACTTGACTTCTTAATTCAATTTCTTTGATTTTTTTTCTTTGCGGAAAAATTTCTTTTACTGCAGGGGGCACTCGATCGAGTCACCCAGGCACTCGGTCGAGTACCCTCGATGGAACTCTCCTGATCTGTCTTCGGAGGTGCCACTCGATCGAGTCACCCTGGCACTCGATCGAGTGCCCTTGTAAAGAGTCTCCTGTTTACGTTCAGGGGTACCACTCGATCGAGTATCCCAAGCACTCGGTCGAGTGGCCTTTAGGCGAACGCCTATTTTGCCTTGGAATCTCATGCTTTTGTTTTCTTTTGCAGATTTGGCTATATGAGAGACTATCAGTGATAGATCCTCCTCTTGATGCGGGTAACTACCGTCACAACCAGGTGATGACGAGGAGGCGGGCCATTGACTTTTCTCGTCAGATTACGCAGAAGTACTGGGACGAGGTTTTGTCTTTTCATGGTGGCCCGCTAATTCGATGGGTAGTTCCATGGTGGCCCATCTACCTTTGAAGTGGCTTGGACCCGAGGGACAGAGCCCGCTATCAGGTGATCCTTTCCTTCAAGCAGACGGTTCATCTCTATCCAGATCGCATACTAAGGCAGTATGGATGGACTCAGCGAATCCCTGAAGTTGAAGCAGTTGTGAGTGACCCTACCCAACTGACTGATGTAATGTGTGATACCTGGATGCAAAGGTGGTACACACGGCATACTTGGCCCGTTGTCAAATCTCGCCATTCGATCTGGGTTTCAGATTCCTATACGAAGTGGACCAAAGCAGGAGATGCTAGAGCCCGAGCCGCCTTGAAAGTCGATGAAGCCTTCGACCTGCTGAGAAGGGAGCAAGCTAAAGACAACAGGGGGTTCTTTGATGAGGGAGACACTCCAGCTACCCTAGTCCGCCTAATGTCAGGGCAAAAGAAAAAGACTAAGACTCAAGCTGAAGGGTCTAGTGCTAAAGGTGCTTGGGGGAAAATGAGCCCCCAGACTGACTTGGGAAGGAGATTGGGCCCAAGACTACCCGTGCAGGACCGACTTGGCCCACGGGATAGGCTACCCGAGCATGTCCGGGCCCGACTTGGGCCGAAGACCGTGGTTGAAGACCCGTCGTCAAAGAAACGGGCTCGGGCTAAGGAGGTTCCACTTGTGATTCGGGAACGCTCGCCACCACCCCGAAGACCTCAGGCTCCACGAGACCCGAAGATAAGGGGAAGGGGAAGATGCCCGGATATTAGTCTCCTTATTTTATTATTTGAATATTGTTATTATTTTTGTGGTGTGATCTTTTTGTGTGAATGCCGTTTTTTTTTTTTTTTTTTTTTTTTTGTAATCCCGAGTTTATCAAGATATTAATAAAGGACATATTATTGAACACCGATCCCGTCTTTCGTTTTTTGCAGCGGTTGTACCCTTTTGAAGGGTTTCCTACGTATCCGCAAATGGCGGAATCAAACCTAACGTAGTTCAAAATTTGATTTGTTTGATTTTTTTTTGCAATTTTCGAAATACATCAGGATTATTAATTCAATATGTGCGACAGTAGAATATATTAGTTCTAGCTTATTGACTTGTCTAAAATTTTGAAAATTTATAAAAAGGACAATTTTTTATAAATTTTTGCAAATGACATTGAGATGGGGGTTTATGGGTTGTAGCGCTTCAGCTGGTCCAAGTTGGTTGGGTTGACGAATTCATTCCCGTCCAAGTCTGTCAGCATCACCGCTCCTCCTGATAAGACCTTCTTGACTAAGTATGGCCCAGCCCAGTTGGGTTTGAATTTACCCCTTGGGTCAACCGGCAGTAAGGCACGAACCGATTTTAGGACCAGATCCCCTTCCTTGATGTTCCTGGGCCTAACCCGTTTGTTGAAAGCCCGTTGGATCCTTTTTTGATATATTTGAATATTGTTGAGAGCCCGGGATCGCCGTTCGTCTAAAAGGACTAGCGAATCGTATCGGGCTTGGACCCAATCTGCCTCAGGTACTTGGCTTTCAAGTAGGATCCTAAGGGATGGCACCTCTAGCTCGACTGGTTGGACCGCTTCCATTCCGTATGTCAAGTAATACGGGGTTGCCCCGGTCGCGGTGCGGATTGAGGTTCGATATCCCCATAGGGCAAAAGGTATTTTGTCGGGCCAGTCCCGGTAATTTTCAGCCATCTTTTTAAGTATGGTGACAATTGTTTTATTGGCCGCTTCTACCGCTCCATTTGTTTGAGGTCGGTAAGGCGAAGATGTATGCCTTTGAATTTTGTATTTTGCCAGCAATGCGGCAGTTTCAGCTTGAAAGTGGGTCCCGTGATCGCTGATGAACTCGTGAGGGATCCCATACCGGCATATTATTTTATTTTGGATAAATTTGGCCATGTGCTTGGCGTTCAAGACACGGTATGACTCGGCTTCGACCCATTTGGTGAAGTAGTCGATGGCCACCAAGATGAAGCAATGACCTCCCGTCCCGGAAGGATGCACCTTTCCAATTATGTCAATACCCCATGTCGAAAATGGCCATGGTGATGTCATGGTATATAATAGGCAAGATGGCATATGCTGTACATTGGCGAAGATCTGACAGTTATGGCAGTGTTTGACATACAACTGACAGTCTGTTTCCATGGTGTTCCAATAGTACCCGAGCCTCATGATTTTTCGGGCTAGCATATGGGCGTTCATATGCGAGCCGTTTTCACCATCATGGAACTCGGCCATGACCTTTTCGGCCTGTATTTTGTCGATGCATAGGAGCAGAGCCCCCTGTGCCGTCTTTTTGTACAATTGCCCGTCATTAGTTCGAACAAATTGGGTTGCTAATCTTCGTAGGGCCTTTTTGGCCCGATTTTCAGCTTCCGGGGGGTACTCTCCCGTTGTCAGGTAGGTTAGGACAGCTTGATACCAAGGCTCCGGGTCAGTTATCTCGATATCCTGAATGGCGTGGATGTAGGCTGGCTCGGATCGTCTTTCGACACAGATTGGCATACTGGTCAGGTGATCCGGGATGTTCAGTAAAGATGCTAATTTGGAAAGTGCATCTGCGAACTGATTCTCCTCCCGAGGCAGATAAATGTATTCTACCTTTTGAAATTATTTCTCTAGAACCCTTACCCGTGCTTGGTAAGCCAGAAGATTGGCGTTCCGAGTTTTCCATTTTTGGAGTGCTTGATTGATGACTAATGATGAATCACCGTGGACCCGGAGGTTTGTTACCCCTAAATCAGCGGCGGCTTGCAACCCGTGAATGCATGCTTCGTATTCGGCTGCGTTGTTGGTCACGTCGAAGTCCAACTTGATGGACAAGGGAGTGTGTTCCCCTCGGGGTGAAATTAACAGGATTCCGACCCCAAATCCTCGGAAGTTGGATGCCCCATCGAAATATAAATCCCATACTTCCGTATCGGTATGGAATATGTCTTCATCAGGAAAGGCCCATGTATCGGTGTGGCCTTCTTCGGATATTGGGCCGTCAGCGAGGAACTCGGCAACTACCCGGCCTTTGATGGCTTTTAATGGTACAAATTTGAGGTCGAACTCGGATAACATTAAAGTCCATCTTGACATCCTGCCGTTGAGGATGGGCTTCTCAAATAAGTACTTGATAGGATCCATTTTGGATAACACATGTACCTCGTGACTGAGCATGTAATGTCGGAGCTTTTTAGTGGCCCAAACCAATGCTAGGCACGTCTTTTCGAGCATTGTATATTTGCACTCATATTCGAGGAACTTTTTACTGATGTAGTAAATAGCCCGTTCTTCTGAATCGACTGTCTGGGCCAGCATAGCCCCCATGGCCGTCTCCGTCGTCGTTAGGTATAACGACAAAGGCAAACCGTGTTGAGGTGGCATTAGTACCGGCGGAGCAGACAACATCTCCTTGATTTTGTCGAAAGCCGCTTGACATTTGTCGTCCCATAGCACCCGTTCTCCGATTTTCAGTTTCTTGAAAATGGGCTCACATACCATGGTTAATTTTGAAATGAAACGGCTGATGTATTGGACTTTCCCGAGAAACCCCCGTATTTCTTTTTCGGTTTTGGATGGTTGCATCTCGGTGATGGCTTTGATTTTAGCTGGGTCGACCTCGATGCCGCGTTGGCTAACGATATGGCCCAGTAATTTGCCCGACGTTACCCCAAAACTGCATTTTTGTGGGTTCAGTCTCATGTTGTATTTACGTAGCCGGGTGAAGAACTTTCTTAGGGCTGAAATGTGCCCGCTTCGGTCCTTGGATTTGACGATCATGTCGTCCACATAGACCTCCACTTCCTTGTGCATCATGTCGTGGAGCAAGGTAGTGGCGGTCCGTTGATAAGTGGCCCCGGCGTTGATAAGCCCAAATGGCATGACGGTGTAACAGTAAGTACCCCAAGGTGTAATGAAGGTGGTCTTACCCATGTCCTCTTCTGCCATTTTAATCTGATTGTACCCGGCATACCCGTCCATGAACGATAGAAGGGCATGATCGGCCGTGTTATCCACCAGTATGTCGATGTGTGGTAACGGAAAATCGTCTTTTGGGCTTGCCTTGTTAAGATCCCGGAAGTCCACGCAAACCCGCACCTTGCCGTCCTTCTTGGGTACCGGCACGATGTTTGCAACCCAGTCTGGATATTCAGACACTTGTATAAAGCCTGCTTTAAATTGTTTATGGACCTCCTCCTTGACTTTAAGAGACCACTCGGGCTTCATTCTTCTGAGCTTTTGCTTTACCGGCTTGCACCCATCTTTGATGGGTATTCGGTGTTCGGCTATCTCCCGGTCTATACCCGGCATGTCCTTGTAGGACCATGCAAAGACATCTTTAAATTCCTGGAGGAGGTCGGCGAATTGTTTTCTCTCCTCTGAATCTAAAGATAGGCCCAACTTAAGCATCTGGGGCTCTGAAGTGGTTCCCACATTGATGGACTCGGTTTCTTCGATCACCGGATCTCGGGATTCCCTTTGCTCGAGCTGCTCGACCAGATGTTGAGGTAGGGTTACCTGTTCGTCGGGTTTCTCAATGTCATTGCATATAAAATTTTTGAAATTGAGAAAATTTTGGAAGTAAGACAAGTCGTAAGCAGAACGGTGTTCGTTATTATTATTGATGGTAAATTTTGAAAATAGCTCGAATAGAGCTGCCATCTGATCATTGGTCAGTGGCGGTATAGGGAGAGGTCTTGGGACAGGCCCCGAGACCTCAGTGGACAAGAGAAGAGGGGTTACAGACTCGACTCTAGCACCAGACCCTCTAGACGCGGACTCAGACTCCGACTCTGACTCTGACTCAGACTCGGTATCCGGCATGTCTCCCTCGCCGGTGGTCAGCTTGTAGACCCGTCCCTGACTGTCGGTCCATTTTATGGTCTTCCTCCAAGCCCTCGTTTCGGTGTTGGCGCCGACTTCGGTGATTAGCTTGGTTGGGTCGAACCGATCGCTGCGAAGGATCAAGTTGACCAGGTCGTCTTTTGGAGTGGGGATGGCTTTGTCTTCTCCGAATAAGAGCCCCAGCACGGGCTCGGAGCTGTTTTCGCCTTCCTTTGATTCGGCCTGGACGATGGTGAATATATCATCAGGGATGAAATTGCATTCCTGAGCCTTTTTGGTCTCGGGATATGTGATGGTGGGTTGGTAGAGGCCCACTTGGATGGCTCCGAAGACTGGAGTGATGAAGTAATCCGTTAGCTTCAGGCTATAAGGGCTTATGTAAGTACCCTTGATAATGTCGATGGCCTTGTGAATACCGGCCCGAACCACATTTTCCGGAGTTATAGCATACCCCAATCCGAAATGTGACTCGCCATCATTTAGAACCTCGATGATCTTCCCAGCTGGAAGATATGGCCTTGAGGTTATCCCGGGTAGGTAACCCAGATTTTGTAGCATCGTGTCGATGCTAGTTGTGAAGTAGGGCCTAAAGATATATTCTTCTTCGATCATGCCCCCGAAATCAAATCCTCGTGGGTCGGCCCGGCCCGTAGCGTTGCAGCTTGCTACGGTAATTGGGGTCGCCTCTAGCGTGATGATACCGTCTTTGAGGGGCATCTTGACTTTTCGGTGGAGGGTAGATGACACGGCCTTGACTGCGTGGATCCAAGGCCTTCCCAGCAAGAGGTTGAATGATGAGGTGACATCTATCACCTGAAATTCTAGTTCTTTTTCGATTGGGCCTGTTATGATCTTCAATTTTACGGCCCCGGCGACAGGTTTTGGGCTTCCGTCGAAAGCCTGGATAGTCTGCGACGTTGGAAGGTAATCGGCATCGGTGATGCCGAGTGCTTTTGCGGTCCTTAGAGAAGGACATTCACGGCTGATCCATCGTCGATAAGGGTCATCGGGAGATATTTACCTTTGCAGATGACCGTGATGTATAGGGCCAGATTGTGATTGGGCCCAAATGGTGGCAGATCGGCTTCAGAGAAGGTTATGAGTGGGCTTTCTTCTTTGGATTTGCTCTTAAGGTAGGGCATGATGGTGGCTACCATTTCAGCAGGAGTAGCCTCTGAATCAACCTTGATTTCATCGAGAGCCTTAGTCAGTGCTTCCCGATGAGCTTGTGAGCTAACCAATAGTTGCCATATGGTTAGATCGGCTCGGACCCTCTTCATTTGTTGGACCAGAGCCGTGTCTGGGCTTAGTTCTTCAAGGGTAGGCTCCGTCCTGGCGGGTTCAGTGACGGATATAGGAATGGAACGCCCAGCTGCGGCGAGATGATTGGCGGCTAGGGCCTTAGACTTAGCCCGTCGGACCTCTTCAAGGGTGATGGGGACAGCTTCCCCTTTGGTTAAGTATACATCATCCTCATCGTCGAACCATATCCCGTTGACTTGTGGGATATAAGGAGAGATGAGGTGAGAACAGTCAATTACCTCACCGGTGAAGATAGCATGAGCGCTGAATGGGTTTTCTTTGTTGCTCGGCTTGTCTCCGGGCAACGGGATTTTCCCGCTCTCGATAAGGTCCTGGATCAGGTGTTTTAACCTCCAACATTTTTCAGTATCATGCCCGTTACCCCGGTGATACTGACAATAGGCATGAGCGTTGTAAGTTTTGGGCCTCTTTTCCACTGGAGGTTCTGCAGTTGGGCCTATCGGTTGGATTAGGCCCTTTGAGGATAGCCTCTGTAAGGCGTAAGTATAGGTAGTCCCTATATCTGTGAATACCCGATTTGGTGTATTCTTTTTAGATGAGGTGTCGAGCAGGTTTACCTCGTCGAAGATGCTGCGAGTTGCAGCTGCGGGTGGTGTGGGCTTGATTGTAGATGAACTTGCCCCTTGATACCCTTTGGTAGAGGCCATAGTCAGGCTCTCCAACCTCAAATCATCTTCGATCCTTGTGCCCATTTCAGTAAGGACAGCAAAGTTTGGGATAATAGCATACCGGAGATGGACCCGGTAGGATGGGAGTAGGTTTTTGACGAAGGCTTCCACTAGGGCCTTCTCGCCGGGCTTGTCGACCAGCTTCACACTCTCAGCCCTCCACCTTTGCAGATATTTTGTGAACCCTTCTTTGGGCTCCTGGGCCATTACCTCCAAAGTACGCATCGTAGTATGGATTTCAGTGTTATCGGCGTAGGTCCGAGCAAATTCGGTCGCCACGTCATCCCAAGTCTTGTATTTCTTGGGGTCGAGCCTGTAGAACCAAGCCCTGGGATGCTTCTCCAAGGAGGAAGGGAATAAGTGCTTGAACATGGTGGACTTTACCCCTTTGATTGCCATGAAGTCTTTGAAGGCCCAGATATGATGGACCGGGTCTTCGGTACCCTCAAACATGGGAATTCTCGTCAAGTTGAGGTTGGCCGGTAGCTCGTCATTCAAAGGTGAATAAATGCGAGCATTTTCGGAGTGGATCGAGTTGCTTGTTGACAAGTGGACTTGCTCCTCGAGCCTGCGAACGACACTGACCAATTCGGCTATGGGCCCAACGGAATCGCCTCCTTCAACTGGGACCGTCTTCTCCACAGTGCTCAGACGGGTGTCCAAAGTTGCTTGGTTAGCGAGGATGGAGGTCAGTTGAGTCTCGATCTTGGCTAAGGCGTTTTTCAGTTCGTCCATCTTGCGTTGATGTCGGGTTGTGGCTGGCCTGTCTGTGAGAACACCACGTAATCAGAAACTAGCCCAGAAATCCCGGAATAGAAAGTACATCCCAAACGAGACTAAAAAGGGAAACGACTCGAGAAAGACACCTAAATGGGTGACTCGTGAAGCGTGGGCTTTCCTTAGGATTCGGCAAGTGGGCCTAGTCCTGTTCGAAGGAAGGTTCACGCGAGACATCCCCAGACTTTTGACTCGATTGTGTTGACGTGCCCTCCTTTGTATGGGTTTGTCCTACGTAGGTGGGCCTTGCCTTAGTCTAATAAGGCGGACCGGGAAAGGGAAGAAACTCGTGATGTAAGATCGACGGAGTTTCGACGCTAGAAGACCTTGACAACCTAAGACATGACCCGACACTGCTAAATACGGGAAGTTCTAGAAGTGGAAGGTTTTGAAAATTGATTGTTTTGAAGATGGACCGAGCGGACTCGGTGAGTGGCCCAAATTTCCGAAAAAGAGGACGAGAAGTCATTGGGCCACGAGTTTTGAAAGTTCGAGTTTTGATTCGGGCAGCATACCGGCTAGAAAATAGGCTATTTTGAGTAAAATCATAAGTCCTAAATTCGGTATGTCCCGGGTTTTGCAAATCGAATATCTTGAAAAGGAGGATGTAATTTTTGAAAAGTTGATGTTTTTGAAAATGACTCGGAAACCAAGTAGCACGTAGTCACACAAGCATTATAACGACGCCATGTATGCTCTACACTAAGTCTCGGTCGGTCTGAAAGGGTCTATACCAGTGTACATAGTCTAGACGTTGATCGGGACGGACTCTCTAAGTCGAGTTGAGCTTAGAACATGCCGCGAAACCCACTCGAATCGACTATGGACACCTTTTGACATATCCATGTTGGAGTACATCAATGGTATAGTGGGACGTCGGTCACCAGTACCGGCCCGGGAAAATATGGGTTATGCATGAACCGTAAAACTAACACGCGCATTGTATTTGTCAAACGATTTCTATTCGAGTCTCACCCTGAGGATGCCGATGGTAAGTCACGCATCAGTTAATCCCCAGCGGAGTCGCCAAATTGTGGACATGACATAGGTCCACCCCGACGCGGCCACGCGCGGGTTTGGGTAGGCGAATGAATCTCCATATGAAACGGATCGAATTGAAATTTAGGTCTATGTGGAGTCGCCACCGAATTTTGTGGTTATTCGGAACCATTCGAGTCCACTCTATGTCGTAGTGGTCCGTATACAAAATACGGCCCATTTCCGATGTCAGAGTTTATTGGGCTCGTCCCTTTGCATTTGATACCAATACCGACATTATCGGATATTGTGTATTGAATGACTCTCGTGCGCCAACGGTTTCGGGCATCCGGAAACCGAGGTTCTGAGTAAGGGGTGAGGGTACGTGTTGGGAAGCCCACAAAGGACACCCAACCCCGCCCGCACATTAGCGGCCTCTACTAAGAATTCGAATGACTTACAATACGCGCGCTAGTTAAACGGGAAAATGATATGCAAAGAGTATTTTCCCTAAACATGTGAATTGAATTGAAAAGGGTTTCTAAGTCAATTTAATGCAACTAAAATTTACGTCAAAGTTGTATTTTAGCATGCGGGTTCATTTAGTATAATAAACGAACGAGAATTAAATTGACAAAAGAGACAAGCAAACGGTTAGTAACGGTGAATCGATATTAACGGTTTGTGCAAATATAGAATTGAATTGAATGACGTATAAGATGATGCATGGTTTGAAAGGATAGCATACACGTGATTGATTATGCACGTGTAGACCTAAGTCGTAAAATGCTATCGGGCTTTGAAAATAGGATAATGTACGACTCGTGTTTGAGTCGTTATGAGGCCACTCGATCGAGTGGTCGATGGACTCGATCGAGTAGACCCTAAAAAAACGATTCTGTTTTGCGTCAAAGACTGTACTCGGCCGAGTTATTGACTAACTCGGTCGAGTACATGGCCACTCGACCGAGTCACTGTGAGACTCGATCGAGTGGGTGTCCTGATGAGCATTCTGACCCGATTTTGAGGTGCCACTCGACCGAGTGGGCTAGGCACTCGGTCGAGTGCCCTCTGTACGAATTAAAATTCGATTGTTACAAAAACGTGTTTTATGTCGAAAATCGTTTTAAGTAAGTCGTTGCTATAAAATTAAATTTCCTCCGCGTTTAATAATGTCATAATTCTAACGAATTGTTTTGACAATTATTTTAGCTTCAACGGAAATCGTGTCTTGAATTGATTTTATGTGATTTAGGAGAATTGACTATTTGATTAAATAAATAAAAAAATGATTCCCTCGACTTCTCCGACATCGAATAAATCCCTAGGGATTGTGATGTCGGATCCGTGTCAACGGGTTTCGACCCTTGTTAAAGATTGATTTGAAGATTGATGGATGATGATAACGAGAAATAATAATAATAGTAACCGTAATAATAATAATAATAATAATAATAATAATAATAATAATAATAATAAACGAAAACAACGGAAAAGAGAGGAAGATGAACGACGTGAGAAAAAAAGAAGAAAAAGAAGAAGGAGGTTTGTCACCCTCAACCTACATGTTCTTGTCTCGGAATAAGGCTCGTAAACGTGGCTATAACACGGGAGTCTTCGAGGTGTATGGAGGCTAAGTTGTGGTGGCTCGGGTTGAATTCCTAAAACTAGGTTTAGGGTTTGCTAATGTCGATTTTCCTAGGGTTTGTCTAGGGTTTGTAGAGGGTGTAGTGTAGAATTGCTCTATGATGTGTTAGGGTAGTAAAGGATTGTAAAGATGTGTGTGTGATGGTTGCATGAGGGTTCCTTATATAGGAAAAGCTAGGGCTTCGGTTTAGGGTTACTCTGTCGAGTAGGCAGCTGACTCTGTCGAGTAGGCTTGTGCGTCAGCCGTCGGGCTTGAATGAGGGCCCACTCGATCGAGTGGGTGAGGCACTCGATCGAGTGGCCCAGCTGGGTCGCGCGGGTCACTCGCTTGGACCTTGACCATGGATATTTGATGAGATTGAATTTGAATTGGGCTTTTGATGTTTGAGGGGTTGTTTTGTGTGTCTCGGAAACGACTTTGACCAGGATTGACCCAATCGTGAAAAGTCGGTTTTAATTCCGGTGTCGGTTTCGGCCCAAATTAGCCTTATTTGATTGGAAACGGCCCGCTGGGCCAGGATTTGAGGTTGGTTTTGTGATATTTGTACTCCGTAAGCGTGTTAGCCAACGATTAATGGATTTGAGCCCGTATCCGAGCGCGTAGAAGCATGTTAGCGTCCGATCATCATCGGGTGTTTTTTTGGGAAACTGCCATAGACACCTGGCAGTCAAAATGCGGGTGTCTACACTCACTAATATGTTTTTATGAATTTGTATAACACACTTAATTTGATGGTTTTATTTGTTTGGTATACCTACAACTACGACCCCTTTTCATACATTGCTTTGAATGGCGGGAAAAAAGACAAGACTATCATATTTTGTATTACATCGGCATGTTTTGCACGAGATGATATTACAACGCGTACTTCCTAGATTAGTATGTAGATAGTTTCATCTTATAACTATAAACGTATGACAAAAAGAAAAAAAATCCTCAAACAATAGTTCGAATTATGCCAAAAATTCAACAATCAATGACAACAATATGCACCATCAAAATACATATACGAATCATCTCTAACCATCCTCGCGCATCGGGCGCGACAAATAAACTAGTTTACTTAAAAAAATGTTAATAAAAATAAATTTTGATAAACTATCTCATGATATCTTTTTAAGAATGACAAATGATTTTTTTTATTAAGTACAGAGTAATTATTAATGTAATTAATGAAATTTTAAATAAATAAATTTAACAATTTAATTAAAAAAATTCAATAATAAATATAAATGAAAAGTTTTTGATAAACAGTTAATAATTTAATTAATAAAAAAACCAAAAATAAGGACAAATGAAAAGTTTTTGACGAAACAATTAATAATCTAAATAAATAATGTACTCCTCCGATTCTTTGGGTTTGCAACGTTTACTATTTGCACCAAAAATAAGAAAAACAAGTGTGGGCCACTATGAGTGATATTATTGTGAGATTAAACAATATAATAATGAAAAAAGTTAGATATGTAAAAAGTTAGTGAATATTTTGAAATATAATAATGAAAAGTGATGGACATGTTAGTCATTTTATAAGATAAATAAAGCCCAAATTGGAAATGTAGCAAACTTAATGAATTTGCCAAATATGGAATACGTTGCAAACCCAAAGAATCAGAGGGGGTAATAATTTAATTAGAAAATTTTAATAACAAAGACAAATGAAAATTATTTGACGAAACAATTATAAAAAATTTATTTATAAAATCAAATGAAACTTTTAATGAAATAATTAATAATTTACTTTAAAAAAATGTTAATAAAAATATTTTTTTATGACAAGAGAACCGCAGCCGCTACATTTGGTGCGCTCTGGGTAAACCCTCCGGTGTACGCATAGCCTGCAAACCACATGCACCAGGTAAACCGCTCGTGGGCGACAGACTCGAAACTAAACTTTAAATAAATAAATAAATTTAACAATTTATTTTAAACAATTCAATAATAAAGACAAATAAAAAGTTTTTGATAAACAATTAATAAAAAAAATAAAAATAAAAACACATGAAAAGTTTTTGACGAAACAATTAATAATATATTGAAAAATTTATAAGATAAAATTTAATAAACCAATTAATAATATGTTATTTAATAGAGCCAAAAGAGAATTTGTTGATGAAACAATTAATAATTTAATTAATTAAAAAATTTAATATATTAAAAATTTAATAATTTAATTAAATATTAATTTTAATTAACAATCTTATAAAGGTGCCACATGGCAAAAAAATTAATAGGTAGAAAGACTTTTAATTATGTATATAGAATATAGATATAGATATAAATAGATATAGATTAGAACTATGTTGTAGTTCATTATTTTTTTGTCGTAGATCTTATAGGTTGAATTCTATTCGACACTGTTCTAATAAAGTATTGATATTGATAGAAAAAAAAATGAAGATTTCTAGATGAAAATTAATACTCGGATCCTACCGCAACATTGTTTTGTCTTTTAACTTGCATTCAATCATTCACTGGTGTAATTTAGTAACTGTTGGCAAGAGGATACTCTCCAGTTTTTCAATGAATCGAATGGTCCAATTGGACCAATACTAAACACAAATTACAGTGTAAAGAACAAAGAAGTAAAAGTAATATTTTAGATAATTTATTTGTCATGTCAAATCAAATAGGAGAGATTGGTTTATGGCCCTTGGATTGAACTAGATGGTACAGTTATTTGAACAAACTGGAGAGAATGTTCGAGCAATTCCAATATACTACTCCTAATATTAATTATTGCAACCAATTTTATTAGGAACATTAAGTCTACATATGCATTTTCATGAAAAGTTTTTCTCACAAGTATTAAATACTCCTCGTACATATTGAGGAAATGAGACAAATATTAAAAAAACGGAGGGAGTCTATTATTATGGTCATCTTCTAATAAAAATTAGTATATTCGGGTCACTTCGGGTCTTAAGATTGAGTTTTAGTCATAACTAGTCGCCATACCCATGCACCACACGCGACCACATCGTTTTATGACCTTTGTGAATCGCAGTTCCGTCTTTTTGCCTTATTGTCCAATATTTATTTTATTATTTATACTTTTTTTATTTCTTATCTTTGTAACTTTATTTACTTCCATAGGCATTCGTAAATTGTGAATAGGACGGAGCTTAGGAAGATTGAACGATCCAAGTTACGGAAATATATATGGCATGAATGTTAAATGAATGGCTGGGGAAAAAAGCTGGACTGGAAGTGCCGAAACGTACATCAAACATGTCACCACAAGTGTAGTGAGATGAATTAGACTGAAAGTGTGTTTGTAAGAACGTAAGTAAGTGATTATTGACGAAAATGATATATAACGCTATAAGATGTAATGCATAATAACTAACACAGATTAATTCGTTTTTTAAACTTTTATTGGAGAACGTAATCATCTTGAATTATGACTTTGATCATTATTAATTTTTATCACGCATCTTTAGCTTAGTTGGAATTTTCAAATCTTGACCTCTTTTTTTTCCCATGGATTCTATTGTTACGGCTGCTTCGTTTACTACCATTTCAAACTTATAAGGACCGTTTGTTTCACGTTCTATGGGTATAAATTATGGGTTTGGAATGAACAAACCTCATCCCTTGTGTTTGTTTGTCTCATTATACCTCAAACCCATGAGGTATGAGTTTCTCATACCCAAGGGTGGTGGTGGGTATGAAAGTTGATACCTTGGTATCAAATCAATAAAATCTTTTTTTTCCAAAACAAATTTATTGGACAAAAAATTGTACGTTTTTATTGTTATTCAAACACTTGTTCTCCAAATTATAAAAATGTGGATAAAATAATTTATACTCACAAATAATATTGTTTTTTTTGTTAAAACATTTTTTCCCTAAGATGTAAACTAATAGAATATAAATGGACCTCAATCACTGCCTTAAGATTTTGGTTGAGTTTGTTCCATAACATGATATCAGAGTCAGATGTCACGAGTTCGAACCCTGGTAACCCCCTTCCCCTATATTGTAATGCGACTAAGTGCGCTCTTCGTTAACAAAAATAATACTAACTTCGTAATAGATTTTTTAATTAAAATCATTTTTTCTTTAAGATTATAAACATTTTTTTTCGAAGATTACTCATACCATAAATGAACCAAACACATGGTATCTGGAATGAAGTTTCGAACTCATACCACCCTGGTATGAAACATCATTCCATACCACACACATTTTGCGTGTGTTAGTTTTGTTCTTAAAATATAAGCAGTGTATTACTTGTAGTTGATGTACATAATAATTGTTCACTTACCTCTTGTCTAGCTTTCTTTTTTCCTTTTTAATTGACGTGTTTATCGCAAACTCTAATTATGTTTGGGTGGTACACTGAGGTTCATATATATTGAGGTTTGGTTGTATGTCTAATCGAGTCGCACTTGGGTGACATATTGAGGTTTATGCTCTGTAATAATTTTTGTATTCATTGTTGTATGTAGGTGATAATACACTTACGAATAAATTATGGAAGAGAAAGATGAATGAAAAGGGAAGATGAACCGAGATGAGAGCTAAGGAGTTTTTCCTCTTTTGTCTTTTCTTTCTTAATTGATTGAATTTTTTTAATTAAAAAATTTGTTAATTGATTGCCTCCATTTTTTAATAGACTCACTCATTTCTTAATTTTGTTTGTCGGTTGGTTTAATTGTTTTGTCCAATCACAGCAGAACACATGGTTTTATTAGAAGATAATATTAGATAAATGATGGATGATGATAGTTAGTTTGAGTTTTAATAGAGTATATAGATAGATATAGATAAAACAATACTCTAAGTAGAGAATTAATAAAAATACTACTAATAATAATAATATGAAAAGAAAAATATGTAGTTCTAATATTTTTTTTAATAGTGGAAGCAACAAAAAAATGAGTTTAATTTATAATTTCACCTATTTGCGTTCAATGTTTATAATTAATAAATCTATTATTTTATCTTTAAAATTTTAACCAATAAGATTGAGGTGACATGACATCTCCAAATCTCTTCAAAATGATAACTGAAATGTGGTGACTTTGTTTTCCTTTTAATATACTAATAATAAACATGGGGTTGGATGCGAACCGGCGTAGAAGGATTGGGTTGGGCTTCCAGGGCAGCAATGTTGTTTCTTCTCTGCGAGATAATCAAGCCCCTCCTAAGGCGGCTGTGGCTGGCTTTGTAGCTTTGGAGGCTTACTACACCTGAGTATCGTTGATGTGGGAGACGTATCAAATAGAACGTAGGTGGATGGAGGTTGTTTTGGATGCTTGTCTCCAGGACTACACATCTTCGGATCAGGCGATTTAATTTCTCAACGGTAATAGGGTGGGAATTGATCATGCTATCTCACTCAGTCGAATACCACAATATAATCATCGAAAATATTTATAGGGTGGTCGGAAGTTATTGCTTAACCTAGGATTCTTCACTTTGGATTCTAAGTAGTAAATGAGGAACCTAGGATTCTAAGTAATGAATGAGAAAGTAGTTTAAGGGTTTCTTCACTTTGGATTCCAAATCATAAATGAGGAGGAAGTTGAAAGGTTGTCCATTGATCATGCATTCAACTCCATCCCTTTCAATTTCTAGCCAATAAAATCGTGTCAAGTGTGTGCCTTAAGAAGTGAGGATTGGTAGTATGGAGGATGGGGATTGCTTTGCTTCCCTTTTAATATATTAAATAAATAGGAAGCAAAGCACTCCACATGCTCCATACTACCAATCCTCACTTCTTAAGGCACACACTTGTGTGAACATGACATAGGTCCACCCCGACGCGGCCACGCGTGGGTTTGGGGAGGCGAATGAATCTCCATATGAGAATGGATCGAATTGAAATTTAGGTCGAAGTGGAGTCGCCACCGAATTTTATGGTTATTCGGAACCATTCGAGCCCACTCTATGTCGTAATGGTCCGTATACAAAATACGGCCCATTTCCGATGTCATAGTTTATTGGGCTCGTCCCTTTGCATTTGATATCAATACCGACATTATCGGATATTGTGTATTGAATGACTCTCGTGCGCCAACGGTTTTGGGCATCCGGAAACCGAGGTTCTGAGTAAGGGGTGAGGGTACGTGTTGGGAAGCCCACAAAGGACACCCAACCCCGCCCACACATTAGCGGCCTCTACTAAGAATTCGAATGACTTTCCAATACGCGCGTTAGTTAAACGGGAAAATGATATGCAAAAATTATTTTCCCAAAACATGTGAATGGAATTGAAAAGGCGTTTCTAAGTTAATTTAATGCAATTAATTCTACGTCAAAGAGGAATTTTAGCATGTGGGTTCATTTAGTAAAATAAAACAAACGATGAAAATTGACAAAAAGAAACAAACAAACTGTTAGTATACTGTATAACGAATAATAACGGTTTGTGCAAATATTGAATGAGATGAAAAGATTCAAATATGATGATGCATGGTTTGAAAAGATAGTATACACGTGATTAATTAGACACGTGTTGACCTAAACATAAAATACTATCGAATTTGAAAAGAAGGATGTACGACTCGTGTTTTGGTCGTTATGAGGTCACTCAATCGAGTGGTCGATGGACTCGATCGAGTGGACCTGTAAAAGGTGATTTTGTTTTGCATTATAGACCGTACTCCGCCGAGTTATTGACCAACTCGGTCGAGTACATAGCCACTCGATCTAGTGACTGTTAGACTCGATCGAGTGGGGGTCGTGAAAAACATTCTGGTTCGGTTTTAGGGTGCCACTCGACCGAGTGGGCTAGGCACTCGGTCGAGTGCCCCCTGTACGAATTGTAATTCGCTTGCAAATTGAATTGATTTAGAAATTGCTTTCGATTTTTGATAACTCGATGGTTTTACCGAATTGAGCATAAATATTGCATGACTTATGCTCGATTTGGGTTTTTATAAATCATAGATTTGGTTGAACCGAATATAAATATTGTTTGAATTTATACCCGATTCTAAATTTGAATGCTCGTCATATCCCATATTCGATTATTGAATCGATATGGAATACTAGAGCGGAAAAAATAAAGAAAATTGATTTGAGTCGTTTTAATTCAATCAAAACGACATGAATTTCTCTCCGCGTTCGTAGTGTCATAATTACGACGTGACATCTACGTTAGCATCAACGAGAAATCGAATTGATTGACTTAAATTGACTAGATTTGCTAGATTCGACATCCAATTATGAAATTGGTATCGGATCTACGAAATCGACGCTTTGCTTAAATTAGAGGACTTGATTCCCTCGGCTTTTCCGACATCGAAAAAAATCCCGAGGGATTGTGATGTCGGATCCGCGTCAACGGGTTTCGAACCTTATTAAAATTGATTTAAAAAAATTGATGAGTGCAAGATTGATGATGATGACGACAAAAATAATAACGAATTATTGAGTTAACTTGTCTCAATAATCAAATAATCGGGGTATCGAAATAAGCGACCGACAACGCTGTGTGCAGTACACTTGTATATTCGGGTTTCCTTATTCCGATATCCCTCTTATTCGACACAAATCGACAATTATTTTAATGTTTTGATACTAGCGGTATTATCGATATTATGGTGCGATAAAGAAAATAGAATAAATAATAAAAAAACAAAAAAAACGTAAAAAAAAGTGGAAGATGACGAGAGGAAGAGAAGAAGGAGAGAAAAGAGTTTTGACACCTTCAACCTACATGTTCTTGTCTCGGATCGGACTCGTAGTCGTGGCTTTAACACAAGAGTTTCGAGGTTTTATGGAGGTTGAGTTATGGTGGCTAGGGTTTCGATTCCTAAATCTAGGTTTAGGGTTTGCTAGTGTATTGCTTAGGGTTTGATTTTTGATGTGTTGAAAGTTTGATATTGATTAGGGTTTGAGTTGATATTGATTAGGGTTTTAAAGTTGTGTAAAGTTGATTAGGGTTGTGTAGAGATGTGTGTAAAAGTTGTGTAAAAAGGTTGTGTGTAGTTGTGATTAGGGTTGTAAAGTTAGGGTTCGAAAAAAGTGTCTTGAAGGGTGTGCAAGGGGTTGCTTATATAGGCAAAGCTAGGGCACCCGGTTAGGGTTACTCGACCGAGTGGGTGGCTAACTCGGTCGAGTGGCCCGTTA
Source organism: Agrostemma githago (assembly GCA_958450325.1). Lineage (NCBI taxonomy): Eukaryota > Viridiplantae > Streptophyta > Magnoliopsida > Caryophyllales > Caryophyllaceae > Agrostemma > Agrostemma githago. The sequence continues at coordinate 62,828,947 of OY288240.1, forward strand.
CGCCTGCAGCCGGGCTCGAAACAGGACCACTCGATCGAGTGGGTCAGGCACTCGATCGAGTGGCCCAAATGGGTTGCGCGGATCTATTGACCTGGACCTTGACTTTGGATGCTTGATGGGTTTTGTGTTTGACTTGGACTTTTGATGATGTGAGGGGCTGTTTTGTGTGTCTCGGAAACGACTTTGACCGGGGTTGACCCAATCGCAAAAAGTCGGTTTTATTTCCGGTGTCGGTTTCGGCCCAAATTAGCCTTATTTGATTGGAAACGGCCCACTGGACCTGAATTTGAGGTTGATTTTGTGATATTTGTACTCTGTAAGTGTTAGCCAACGATTAATGGATTTGAGCCCGTATCCGAGCACATAGAAGCATGTTAGCGTCCGATCATCATCGGGTGTTTTTTTTGGAAACTGCTATAGACACCTGGCAGTCAAAATGCGGGTGTCTACAGAGCCCCCACTCTGACTGAGGCTTGGACAAGGCGAAAGTCAGAGTAGCCACCAGGCCAATCGAGGATTGAAACCTGGCGGACTTCCGGTCGGGTCGTTTATAGTCCATTAGACTCGCGTGAAGGGCTTGCCAGCCATAAGCTAGAAGTCATACCTGAGTTGATGATGATAACTTTGTGGGGAATTGGACTTGTCGCATAAGTCCTGGGTCTGCCTGTGTGTAGGCCCATCCCGTGCCATTCCGGGAAAATTGCCGCCTTAGGCTTCCCGCTGGGGAGGTGTAGTGGGTTGTATGTCCTTGTCCCTGTTTGAGTCGTACCTGTATAAGTCACATAAAATGCATGCAACACGTAGGTAGTAAAATGACTCACGCTGGGGAAAAATGATTTTTAAATTTTTGAATTCTTGAAAATTTTGAAATCTTGAATTTTTGAAATTTTGAAAATTTTGACTCCTAAAGCATTTTAGGAAAGAAATTTGCAGTTTAAATAGACCGAAATTTGACCTTGTCGAAAAGGATTTTTTTTTCAAGTGGCTAAGTCTTGCAAATTTTAAAGTGGAATTTAAAGAGAGAGATCTACCGACAGACTCGACTCTGGACGTGACCGGACGAGCTGACAGACACGACTGGACTCTCGAGGGGTTGGACCGAGACTCGGTAGGGGGTGGGCCACCTAACAAGGCTCTCGAGTTGCGCTATTCCGTAGCCTAGGCGAGTGGCAACACGGTCGAACATCAAAATGGGATGAATATGACATAGGGGACTTGCAGTAGTCTGTAATGAGACTATTTTAGTCTGGTGCCCTTCTGGATTTCTGATTTTAGGGTACAGTCCAAAATGGGTACTTCTTCGAGTCCTGATAGATTCTCGTCTTTGACTGAGCCGAGTATTAGGACACACTATAGAAAGGAGGCTAGATTTTGGAAGTATTTGGATATGTGAGTGGAAGGAGAACTTCTGTCTAATAGAAGCCCCCAGGACGACAAAGCTAGCTACTGAGAACATGACAGTGTCGTGACCGGAGTGATAGTGCTTTTTTGAATGTGTGTCGATGTGAGTGGTTGTGCCTCTGTTGAAAGGCTGCCTACGTATTCACGTGTGGTGAAATCAAACCATGTCGTAGTTCAGTGTCGGAAGATGTATTATGGTGCCTATTCTAATAGGACTTTGTGTGTAACTAGCCATAATGACGGTGTAGGCTAGGTACATTCCCAGTGATGTCTTGATCAAAGGGCTTGAATGGTTAGGATATTAATCCCGTGACTGTGAGCACTCTCCGGGGTAGCCCCTAGAGGTGGTGTGAATTATTTGGGCATGTTCTATGTCGACTGCAAGTTGAGTTCCCGTGTTCGGGGTTGGTAACTAGTTTGGATGAGAAGAGTTGGGATGAGATTTTAACGAGTTTTGTTCTCAGGATTTTTAACGAGTTCTGCTCTCGGGGATTTTAACGAGTTTTGTTCTCGGGATTTTTAACGAGTTCTGCTCTCAGGGAATTTTAACGAGTTTTGTTCTCGGGATTTTTAACGAGTTCTGCTCTCGGGGAATTTTAACGAGTTTTGTTCTTGGGATTTTTAACGAGTTCTGCTCTCGAAGAATTTTAACGAGTTTTGTTCTCGGGATTTTTAACGAGTTCTGCTCTCGGGGAATTTGCTGTTTTTGGAAATGTGGTGCTAAGAAGTAAGTGGCTTTGATGATCCAAAATCTGGAGCTCGATTTTGTGGAGCTGAGGCTTCGGGGGTAAGGTATTGTAATGTGGTAGGAAAGGGGGAAGTCGAGTAAAAATGGCTCGAACTTCGATTGGGCTGGTTTGATAATGTGGGATCTGGTTTTCATGTCTGGCCCTAATGATTAAGGGTATCCTATGGAGCTTGAATCCTCAAAATTCCGGGCTGTCTCTGGCCTAGGTCTCGAGGAGGTCTTGAGGGTTGTAATGTGGGAAGGCTAAATGTGGTGTTAGCTAACCAGCTTGATTGTTACTCCCCTATTGGATGGTATTGATAATTTTGAATTTGACCGTACGACGGTCAAAGGATTTTCACTTGAGTTGACCGTTGACCACGGTCATGGGTATTGATAATTTTGATCGTACCCTGGTCGTGGGCCTTTCACTTGAATTGACCGTTGACCACGGTCATGGGTATTCTGAATTTTTTTGATGATGGCCTGTTTTTTTTGTTTTTTTTTGGCCTTTTGCTTTTTTCCTCATGGACTTTCGTGTTTTTTTTTTGAGCCTTTTTTGTTTTTTTGTCGGTCAGACTAACACCTAAGGTAGGGATTGGTCAGTCTTATCGGATGAGTGTTTTATTGTGGGAAATGGGCTTGCCTCCCGTCTTGAACCCAAACTAGGAGATTACCTAGATTTGTCATAGGATTCGATACCGCTCTTGCTACGGGTAGTCATGTGGTTTTTCTATACCAGACATGGAATAGGTAAAAAGAAAACACGGACTCGGTTTCCTGCAGTCATTACAGATGTGCCTATAATAGTCACGTGGGTGTGCTCACAGTGTATGATGGTGTTCATCATGTTCTCGGAAACACATAAGGAAAGTATATATGAGAAACAGGAAAGCAGATTTTATTGAACTTTGGAAAAGAGGACAGGATACAATTGACTTTGACTTCGACTTTGACTTTGACTTTGACTTTGACTTTGGAATAGAACATCCTAGACTCAGACTCAGACTCGGACTTAAATCAAATCCGGACTCTTGGATGCATGAGAGGTAGACTGGATGCTTCGGTCATCGGGCCCTGTGTAGTCCACGAGGGGCTTTGCAAGTAACAATGTTTCCAAAACGGGAGTCTTCCCGGCATCGAGGAAGTCTTGAATGAGATGTTTCAGCTTCCAGCATTGTTCTGTATCGTGTCCCCTCCCTCTGTGGAATTTGCAGTAATGCTCGGCGTTCCATGCTTTGGAACGTTTCTCCACAGGTGGGTCGGCTGTTGGGCCTATAGGTAGCACTAGGCCCTTCGGAACCAACCTCTGGAAAGCGATAGTGTAGGACATATCCAAGTGGGTAAATGTCCTTTCCTTTGACTGGTTCTTGATTTTTGGAGAGGTGACTTGAGGGTTACCTCTCTCGGCCTTGCCATCTTGAGGGTATCGGACAGTTTCGTAAGAGTGTTCACCCTTCAAATGACTCGGTTGGGTGATTGGCTGCCTTACCCGCTCTAGTTGTGTTAGACGGGAACGGGTTCTTACAAGGTCTTCTTCGATGATGGTTACCCTGGCATTTAGGTCATCTAGGGCGGTATTGATTTTCGAGAAGATGTTGTTAACGGAGCAAGATAGCATAAGCATACTCCCCTGGATATCCCCTTTCTTGACGGCGTCGGATTTGGTGTGGTTTGGTAGTGTCTCGTTCATAGGGTCCCTGATCGGAAGAAATGACAGGTTTTAGAACTCGCCTAAGCTCGGTTTTGCGTACATGATGAGTCAAACTAGACATGGCCCGGGGTGACGGAAATGACTAGGACTCTCGGACCGGGATACTTGAATGTTGACCTAGACGAGGTAACGACCGCAAATTAGACTCGAGCTGCAGAAGGGTGAGTCCGAAAATGGGGCGACCATGTTTGACTCGGATTAGACCTTCCTAAGACAAATGTGTAGGGTGTGATTCTCGGAGTGACCGTGATTAATCGCTCCGTCGAAGAATGGCCCCCCAAGTGAGACTAAGGACTCAGATGGTGTGGCATCTGAGTGACTCAAAGGTGGGGTGCGTGAAACACGTGTAAGACACGACCCTTAGGGCAACCGTTATTGATCGCCCTGCTAAGGGGTAGCCCCCTAATGGGATTGAAGATTTTGTTAAGACTCGATTGTTGAACGATTGACCCTTAGACGTAAGGACCGCGAACCTTTTGTTATAGGGCTGTGCCTTGTAAAAGGTTGGCTCGGAAAAGACACCTAGACGGGTGACTCGTGAAAGGTGGGCCTTCCTTAGGATTCGACTATGTGGGCCGAGTCCTGTTCGAAGGAAGGTCCACGTGAGACGTTACCAGACTTTTAGACTCGAATGTGTAGACGGGCCATCCTTGTAGGAGTATATCCTACGTAGGTGGGTCTTGCCTTAGTCTAATAAGGCGGACTGGGATAGGGAAGAAACTCGTGATGTAAGATCAGCGGAGTTTCGACGCTAAAGACCTTGACGACTTACGACATGACCCGACACTGCTAAATACGGGAAGTCCTAAGAAGAGGAAGGTTTTGAAAATTGATTGTTTTGAAAATTCCGAGATAACTCGGTGAAGAGGCCCGATTTTTCGAGAAAAATCGGAAAGTGTATCGGGCCTCGGTTTTGAAAGTTCGAAGATGCTTCAAGTTTTGAATTGGGCAGCATACCGTCTAGAAAATAGGCTATTTTGAGTAAAATCATAAGTCCTAAATTTCGGCAGCTTTCCGAGTTTTTGAAAGTTGAATATTTTTGAAAAGATGCATTTTTGAAAAAGTTGACGGTTTTTGAAAACGACACAGAAACCAAGTAGCACGTAGTCACACAAGCATTATAACGACGCCATGTATGCTCTACACTAAGTCTCGGTCGGTCTATAGAGGGTCTATACCAGTGTACATAGTCTAGACGTTGATCGGGACGGACTTTCTAAGTCGAGTTGAGCTTAGAACATGCCGCGAAACCCACTAGAATCGACTATGGACACCTTTTGACATATCCATATTGGAGTACATCAACGGTATAGTGGGACGTCGGTAGCGAGTACCGGCCCGGGAAAATATGCGTTATGCATGAACCGTAAAACTAAGACGCATATTGTACTAGTCAAACGATTTCTATTCGAGTCTCACCCTGAGGATGCCGATGGTAAGTCACGCATCAGTTAATCCCCAGCGGAGTCGCCAAATTGTGGACATGACATATGTCCACCCCGACGCGGCCACGCGCGGGTTTGGGGAAGCGAATGAATCTCCATATGAGAATGGATCGAATTGAAATTTAGGTCGAAGTGGAGTCGCCACCGAATTTTATAGTTATTCGGAACCATTCGAGCCCACTCTATGTCGTAATGGTCCGTATACAAAATACGGCCCATTTCTGATGTCAGAGTTTATTGGGCTCGTCCCCTTGCATTTGATATCAACACCGACATTATCAGATATTGTGTATTGAATGACTCTCGTGTGCCAACGGTTTTGGGCATCCGGAAATTGAGGTTCTGAGTAAGGGGTGAGGGTACGTGTTGGGAAGCCCACAAAGGACACCCAATCCCGCCCGCACATTAGCGGCCTCTACTAAGAATTCGAATGACTTTCCAATACGCGCGTTAGTTAAACGGGAAAATGATATGCAAAAATTATTTTCCCTAAACATGTGAATGAAATTGAAAAGGGGTTTCTAAGTCAATTTAATGCAATTAATTCTACGTCAAAGTGGAATTTTAGCATGTGGGTTCATTTAGTAAAATAAAACAAACGATGAAAATTGACAAAAGAAACAAACAAACTGTTAGTAACGGTATAACGAATAATAACGGTTTGTGCAAATATTGAATGAGATGAAAAGATGCAAATATGATGATGCATGGTTTGAAAAGATAGTATACACGTGATTAATTAGACACGTGTTGACCTAAACCATAAAATACTATCGAATTTGAAAAGAAGGATGTACGACTCGTGTTTTGGTCGTTATGAGGTCACTCGATCGAGTGGTCGATGGACTCGATCGAGTGGACCTGTAAAAGGTGATTCTGTTTTGCATTATAGACCGTACTCGGTCGAGTTATTGACCAACTCGGTCGAGTACATAGCCACTCGACCGAGTCACTGTTAGACTCGATCGAGTGGGGGTTGTGAAAAACATTCTGGTTCGGTTTTGAGGTGCCACTCGACCGAGTGGGCTAGGCACTCGGTCGAGTGCCCCCTGTACGAATTGTAATTCGCTTGCAAATTGAATTGATTTAGAAATTGCTTTCGATTTTTGATAACTCGATGGTTTTACCGAATTGAGCATAAATATTGCATGACTTATGCTCGATTTGGGTTTTTATAAATCATAGATTTGGTTGAACCGAATATAAATATTGTTTGAATTTATACCCGATTCTAAATTTGAATGCTCGTCATATCCCATATTCGATTATTGAATCGATATGGAATACTAGAGCGGAAAAAATAAAGAAAATTGATTTGAGTCGTTTTAATTCAATCAAAACGACATGAATTTCTCTCCGCGTTCGTAGTGTCATAATTACGACGTGACATCTACGTTAGCATCAACCAGAAATCGAATTGATTGAATTAAATTGACTAGATTTGCTAGATTCTACATCCAATTATGAAATTGGTATCGGATCTACGAAATCGACGCTTTGCTTAAATTAGAGGACTTGATTCCCTCGACTTTTGCGACATCGAAATAAATCCCGAGGGATTGTGATGTCGGATTCGCGTCAACGGGTTTCGACCCTTATTAAAATTGATTTAAAAAAATTGATGAGTGCAAGATTGATAATGATGACGACAAAAATAATAACGAATTATTGTTTAAGTTAACTTGTCTCAATAATCAAATAATCGGGGTATCGGAATAAGCGACCGACAACGCTGTGTGCAGTACACTTGTATATTCGGGTTTCCTTATTCCGATATCACTCTTATTCGACACAAATTGACAAGTATTTTAATGTTTTGATACTAGCGGTATTATCGATTTTATGGTGCGATAAAGAAAATAGAATAAATAATAAAAAAAAAATAACGTAAAAAAGAGAGGAAGATGACGAGAGGAAGAGAGGAAGGAGAGAAAGGGGTTTTGACACCCTCAACCTACATGTTCTTGTCTCGGATCGGACTCGTAGTCGTGGCTTTAACACAAGAGTTTCGAGGTTTTATGGAGGTTGAGTTATGGTGGCTAGGGTTTCGATTCCTAAATCTAGGTTTAGGGTTTGCTAGTGTATTGCTTAGGGTTTGATTTTTGATGTGTTGAAAGTTTGATATTGATTAGGGTTTGAGTTGATATTGATTAGGGTTGTAAAGTTGTGTAAAGTTGATTAGGGTTGTGTAGAGATGTGTGTAAAAGTTGTGTAAAAAGGTTGTGTGTAGTTGTGATTAGGGTTGTAAAGTTAGGGTTCGAAAAAAGTGTCTTGAAGGGTGTGCAAGGGGTTGCTTATATAGGCAAAGCTAGGGCACCCGGTTAGGGTTACTCGACCGAGTGGGTGGCTAACTCGGTCGAGTGGCCCGTTACGCCTGCAGGCGGGCTCGAAACAGAACCACTCGATCGAGTGGGTCAGGCACTCGATCGAGTGGCCCAAATGGGTTGCGCGGATCTATTGACCTGGACCTTGACTTTGGATGCTTGATGGGTTTTGTGTTTGACTTGGACTTTTGATGATGTGAGGGGCTGTTTTGTGTGTCTCGGAAACGACTTTGACCGGGGTTGACCCAATCGCAAAAAGTCGCTTTTATTTCCGATGTCGATTTCGGCCCAAATTAGCCTTATTTAATTGGAAACGGCCCACTGGACCTGGATTTGAGGTTGATTTTGTGATATTTGTACTCTGTAAGTGTGTTAGCCAACTATTAATGGATTTGAGCCCGTATCCGAGCGCATAGAAGCATGTTAGCGTCCGATCATCATCGGGTGTTTTTTTTTGGAAACTGCTATAGACACCTGGCAGTCAAAATGCGGGTGTCCACAACTTGGCATGATTTTATTGGCTAGAAATTGAAAGGGAGGGAGTTGAATGCATGATCAATGGACAACCCTTCAACTTCTTCCTCATTTACTACTTAGAATCCAAAGTGAAGAAAAAGAGTTGAATGCATGATAAATGAGGAAGTTGGTTATTATTGGTTACAACCTTTCAACTTCTTACTCATTTATTATTTAGAATCCGAAGTGAAGAAACCCTTAAACTACTTTCTCATTGATTTTTTAGAATCCTAGGTTAAGCAATAAATTCCGACCACCCTATAAATATTTTTGATGATTATATTGTGGTATTCGACTGAGTGAGATAACATGATCAATTCCCATATCTTTTATATATTAATGCTGAAACATTTAGAGGCTTCTCATTAACCCACATCAGCATTCCCATGTGGCGCTTACTTGGACATGACGTGGCTATGTGTTGGTTGGATGCATTTAAAAAACCAACAGTTAACTAACTTCCCACCTTTTGAACCCCACTATCATTCAACTTCTCCAACTGCAGAAGTTAAAATATTAGTGGGAAAGTTACAGTACACTTTCATTCTCATTAAATAAGAGATTTACATTCTAATTTTACTTTTTCACAATCCATCCAACTCTAAATATACATTATCATGGCTTTTCAATTTCAACACAAGCCAATTTCTGAAATTACTGAAAGGATAAATGCTGTGTCGATTACTGCAAGGGTGATGCGCAAGTGGGAACGGAAGGCAAAGCGACCAGACAAAGAAGCCGATCAACATACAACAAAAAACCAAATGATATTTGGAGTCGAAATGATCTTAGTAGATGCTTCTGTATGATTTTTTCTATTCCTACTTAACTTATTAATCGTGTTTTTAAACACTTCAATAGATGTTCGTGTTATTGAAAACATAACAATTACGGAACATTCTTCCAGGGGTCCACGATCCAAGCATCAATAAAGCAGAAATTGGTGGCATCTTTCAACGGTTTCAAAGAGGGCAACATTTATACAATATCCAAATTCTCAACCTCCTCGAATGTTGCAGCTGAAAATGCAACCTCTCACAAATGTAGGATATGGATCGAATATAGCACAAAGGTTATGGCTATGCACAAAGGTTATGGCTACGGGATGGGTGGTTTATGGAAATGAGGGAATGTGTTTATACGAAGGTGCGGCGAAGATCCGGGCTCTCTCACCTTTGCAGGCGGAGGCTCTCAGTCTCTACGAGTCGATCAAGTGGGCAACAAAGAATTGTTTTCTTCGTGTTAATCTTGTCAATTATTGCTTACATGCTACAATTGGTTGGACATGTTGTGGAGATTGATAACTTGATAAGGACCAGCTACTGTTAGAATACTAGGAAATCTCGTTTCTTTTCTTTCTTCATTTCATTGTTTTACAATTGAGTATGTTCCTAGGATCATGAATTTTAAGGCACATAGCATTGCTGCTATGACGCTTGATTCATAATTCTCACTCTTGTTTCAGGTTGGCCTAAAAAAAGGAAAAGAAAAGAATCGTATTTTGGTATGATCCTATTCCTTCTTCAAAACTTGATCAATTGAACAAAACAATTTGAATGACATTCATTGAAAGAAATCATTTGGATACCGAAGATATCTTACCTTAGATGATAGATCTTCAAATCTTATGTGACTAAGTGCGCGTTTCGTTGAAATCAATTTGATTACAATGAAAAGATAAGCAGTACATACTCTGTATTAGCATATACGGAGTAAGTATAAGAATCAAATCAAAGGCTGGATGGAAAAACTAGCTAGATTACCATCACTGATTAGGCAGGACGTTACTTTCTGTATAAAACCAACATATAACTCACTTGATTAATTACCATCAATTCATCATTAATCACATTTATAATTCTCACATTAAGTTACAACTTTTATGATTCCTGTAGTTATGAAACATACCATGGTAAATCAAAGACGGTCCATTTCAAAGCTTATTGTGCAATGCTGGATATGTGTCTTTGTTCTTTTGCAGCATTCCTGCAATGCCAAAAACTCGGGAAAGACGAAGATAACAGGGATGTATCAGTTGGGTGATTCGATATCAGATACCGGGAATTTGATCCTGGATAGTCCCAAAGGAACCACCTCGATATGCTCTCGTCTGCCATATGGATCTTCCTTCACTCACCAACCTACTGGTCGTTGCTCTAATGGCCTTCTCATTATTGACTTCATTGGTATTCTTTCTCATTATATATTCACTTCATTGCTCTTCGATCTCTGTTTTTCATGGTGGTTTACTGGTGTCTATGTTCATGTGAATATCAGCGAAGGCAGTTGGAATTCCGCTCCTCAAACCATACTTAGCCAAAGAAGAACTCTTCCAAAATGGAGCGAATTTCGCAGTTGCAGGGGCCACAGCATTGTCATCGGATGCGCTTGCAGCAAAGGGCGTTATAAACCCTGTCACTAATACTTCTTTCAGTATGCAGCTCGACCAGCTCTGGTCACACTTCAACGCCATTTGCTACAACGACGCAGGTATAATAATTTCATGATTAAGACCATAATAATATCGAATGTAGTGTAGGCTTTTGTTAGCACCATGATTGCACAGCCTTGATATGATACCATGATTAAGAGCGACTGAATTGTAGTACATGTATTTTTTTGGTGTGTGGATAGATTGTAAGCAGAAACTCAAGAATTCGATCTTCATAGTTGGGGGAGTTGGAAGCTACGATTATTATTATGCACTTTCTCAAGGGAAAAAGATCGGGGACGTCAATAACATGGTGGTTGATGTTGTCCAAGCAATAGCTGCAGGTGTCAGGGTATGTCCGATTCTAACTACATCCGAGTCCATACACATTACCATCAGTTCAATTCGACTGATGAAGTCAATTCAACTGTACATCGGCTGTACTGTTTTTATGTTCTTATTTGTACCCACTGCGTCAACTTACCTGTCAATTGAATACCGATTAACAAATTTAACCATGCAATGCCAGAGGGTCATACAGTCTGGAGGTTCCAAAGTAATTGTGCCAGGCATCTTCGAACTAAGCCAATTTCCGGCATATCTGTCAGCATCCTCTGACAGTGACAATGACAATGACAAGGGGTTAAACAGCTTGTCGATCCGTCACAACAATGAGCTACAAAAGGCGATTGAGGGACTTAAAAAAGAACACCTGGATGCTACCATCGTCTATGCTGATTACTACAGCGCCTTCAACTCGCTTTTACAGAACGCTGATCGTCTTGGTAATGTTCCTCCAACAATTCAGTACAGTAGTAACAGTACACCCCCATTTTGTTGAGATCGTGAATGATGAATGTTTGTTTGTTTGCTTGACAGGATTCAATGCGACTTCTGATCTTAAAAATGCGTGTTGTGGGATCGGGGGACGATACAACTATGATAAGACTAGGATGTGTGGAGGTCCGGGAGTTGGTGCTTGCTCTAATCCCGATGGCTACATTATCTGGGACGGAATCAACCTGACTGAAATGGCGAATAAACACTTGGCTCACTCCATTGTTTCAAACACCATATCACATTTGGTGGAACGCCTGTAAATAGATATATATGCAGTGAATGTGGGAACTTTGACATCAAATCAAAATTATACTAGTGTGTTACCCGTGAAAAATTTCACGGGTTGTTCGCTTGTAATTATATGAAAGATGGAATGAAGTAACACGGTGAATAAAGTTCTGACGATATCAATCAACAACGTATATTAAAAAGTAAGCAATCTATTCAAGATGACATCATCATGAACTTTCTACTCCATGTTGAGAGTACTTGAATAGATTCATTATGTAACAGTTAAGCATATGAACGAAGAGGGTGATGTCAACGCGTTTTACAGCACGACTAATGAGTATATTATAGAATCCCGTAGCTACCCGGTCATCAGCAGCTACCACGTATCATATATGTTCCAAGTAATCATCGCAGGGGTAAATATTGATATAGTTTTGGCATTCTTATAATCTGAAGTTCGTATCGGATGTTCGTTTGTTGTAACTTAAAATTAAAAAGAACGTTTTTGTACAAAAGAAATTTGTATCGATTTTTTTTTCCTGATCTGTGTCAATGTCAGCAAAATTAAATAATTTGGTGTGAAAAACATTTTGCACGCGACATTTCTGAGAGGAGAGACGCTATTCGTTCGGCGGACTGGGTTCACTTACGTTATGAAACCTGCTTGATTTTGTGATGCATAACGGAGTAAGGGATCAAAATTTGGGATAGGCCATTTTTGCCTTGTATATTGGGCTGACTTTTACTGCTGGAAGTGTAATGGAAAAGGCTGATTCATGGCCCAACTATATCGGGTTGCTTGGATTCCTCAGTCCAATAAAAATGTGTGAGCAACCAATACCAATTATGGGCCAAAAAGTACCGCCTGGTCAGCAATTGGCGGCAACAATCCAGCGAGAAATTGATGAACATCGAGTATAATGTGATTGACACGAAGCTAACGGAGCCACAACTTAAAAGTACCATTTCTGACGGTGTTAAGAAGTCGTAATTAGAACGAATATTATGTGGTAATAATTAGTGAAAACATGTTCTAATCAGTGTATATATATTTTGGTCGAAGTCGTAATTAAAACACGTTAACCGGAAGTCGAAGAGTTATTACCATTCAAATATATATATTCAAAGTACATATGACATCTACCAATCTGAGCATTTTAAGAGAAAACTTAAACTTGCATGTACATCTAGCTCCTCTACATCCATTAAAAAGCACCATCCCAACAACCTACATTTTCTAATCAATCGACATGTATAGAGAGTTGATGTGGCCGCCTAAATGCATTCTCGATAACATGCCATACGATGTGCAAGACGGGTGGTATATATGCCAGAATTTGCATATTCTTAAAATGAGATTAATCTACCTAGGTTATAACGTGGTTGGGTTAGATCCTTGTATATCGCCTACGCTTGATTTCGAAAGGGCGGTCGTAGTTGAGTTTGGAGCGAGGCTCCCAAACTACTTTCAAGCATTCAAACTTCAAAGGGAGTTTGAAAATGAAGGGATGACCAAGGAAGCAATGGCCAACCAATGGGATCACCAAGTCGGTCCACATTGTTGGGTTGCTTCTTGGGAGGATGAAAAGTATTTATCAACGGCCACGGACTACCGTATGGTGCCAATTTGGTGCCGTTACGTTGGAACGTACTTGGGTGAGGCCGAGGAATTTGGGACCTATGGACATGTTATGGACGCTTTGAATGAAATATACCGGGATTTCTACGTCGATTAAATGCATGGGAACGGATGTAAGTATGTTGACTGATTTCGATGTAAATAGAAGTAACATATGTAGCTTGAACGATGTACGTATGTGTTTGTAACTAATTTTTTATATATATGTAACCGGCTTGAATGTTAAGAACTTGGACCTCGGTATCCTGATATGCATTATGGCCCTCCCTCCTGTCAGCCAAAATATGTTTCAAATCCCTTCGTGCTTGCTGTGCTGTGAGATATTTAATGAGGTACTTCTCGAGACCAATTGCTGCGCAGTTCAGTATTCCACGTTTCATGAATGGACAATGCAGATGGAAAGAAAGGATATACAGGAAAACGCATGAACAAAGAATACTTATCAGTGAAAACAGAGTACCATCTTCATAAAGATCTTTATCCCGATCAAATGTTTCAAGCTCATCTGTTGGGGCTGTGGTGGGCGACGAACCTAAATATGAATTCGGAGAATGAAACTAACTTTAATTGTAGGGCACGGTTAGGATACATTTAGTGGATAATTGCATTAACAGAACATAATGTCGGAGCATTGTACCTGGGGCGTCATTTCCGGCTGCAGTTGTTTGTTCTGGAAACTCTGCTAACATACGCTTACCTGGCAGCGATGTTGAAGGTCTACATTCAAGGTTTAAAGACCTGCAACCATGATTCGAAGGTGTGCTTTGATCAAAACTAAGATTGCACCTGGGTGTTCCTGAGTCATGACCGGTTGCAGGACTGCTGACTGTGTTTGTAACATTCTTTAAAGGAGACCTCCGATCTAACAATTGTTAACGAAATTAAAAAAATCGTTAACAGAATTACGAAATGGTGGTTAACAGGTAGAAAACAAACTGTAGAGATAGTTGAAACCTTCCGTCAATGTGCTTACCATTCCTAAGTGCCTTCCTCCGTGTTGAGTTACTCTCAATGCCTGCATTTTCACAGACGTTAGTAGACTTTCGCTTCGAAGTAGCCGACTTAACTTTATCTGCATTTAGACTCATGTCACCATCCATGTGTAGACACCCACATTTTGACCGCCAGGTGTCTATAGTAGTTCCCGCCAAACACCCGATGATGATTGGACGTAAACGTGCTTTGACAGACTCGGATATGGGCTCGAAACCATGGACATTGGTTTAGGCTTATTACGGAGTACAAATCTCACAAAACGGACCTCAAATCCAGGCCCAGTGGGTCGTTTCGTGTCAAATGAGACTAATTTGGGTCGATTCCGGCACCAGGGGTAAAACCGTCTTTTAGCGACCGAGTCAAACCCGGTCAAAGATATTTTTTTTCCGAGTCACACGAACTGGCCGTGACATTGCACGGCTGATTCGGATTCAAACACCAAAAAATCAGTCTTCACAAATATTAAACAAATCCGTTTAAAGGTAGAATTCGATCTCAAGTAGGAATTCTATCCGGAGACAGATTCAGACATTGACCGAGTGTAAAACACCCGGCCAATACACCCTCAAACCAGCCGGTTTTCCTCTTTCTTCTTGGCCAAGAAAGCGGAATTATTATTTCCCTCAAATTCCTACGTTTCCTATCCTAAGCGGTATTCAAACTCTCCTAAACCAAGGTCGGAAACTCCCTATAAATAGGACCTCCCGTCCAACACAAAAAGAGATCAATTACATCGTTTTTCCAGCCAACATACACGGTTTCCACACACCCATCATACCGAGAAAATAGCCTTGCAACACGGTTTACATACAACTCGATAGTTAGCAAATTCCGACACTTTCGAAGCCTTGCAACCTCGACGAAACCGGCCAAACCCGACGTCCCAAATCACCTAAACCGATACACCTTAACTCACCCGCATCATCTCGACGCTCCCGTGCCTAAGCCACCGTCCGACGAGCCTTATACCGAGAACACAAAGCATGTAGGTTGAGGGTGTAAATCAAACCCGATGCTTCTTTCTTTCTCCCTCTTTCTCACGTTTTTCTTCCTTTTTTTATTATTTTCGTCGGTCGTTTCATATTTTAATATGGGTCGTTCATCGCATATATTTTTCTAATATCGATATTATTAAAAATATTTTCCTATATTCTTAAAATATGATACCGATTTTATATAATCGAATATCGTATCGAAAAGAATTATATTAAGATTTCGACGACTTCATTATATTTTTGTTCGTTCAAAGTTCTTTTTACAACTTTTCGTTCAAAATTCTTTTTTACTTTTTTCGTTCAAAAACAAACTTTTTCAAAACCTTTTCTAAAGTCATTCCGAATATTCGATATCGATTCCATAATCGAATATCGAATACGACGAATATCGAAAATATAGACCGAGTATAAATTAATTCATGTTTGTACGCGATTAACGATTTTCGAACAAAAAATAAGAAAACAGACCCGTACGCGAGTCGCGCCCGGTCCAGGCGACTCGCGCACGAGTCTGATCCGGTTCTATTTTTTTAGTTTTTCGTTCGTTTATTTTTATTATTTTACGAGACGATTTCTAAATTTATATCTTTTCCAAAACTATTCTAAATATTTGATATTGATTTCATAGTCAACTATCGAATATAACGAATATCAAGAATATTAAGTCGAGTACGAGTTATGCGATATTCGTACGCGATTTAATCAAAATTTTTCCGAAAACCATTGTCGAGATCAGGCCGCCACGCGACTCGCATGAGTCTCGGGCGAGTCGCGCGGCTCTCGGCCTAAACGCATCTTTTTCGTTTTTTTTTTAATTCTTTCTCGAACATCATTTTTTATACAAAACAACGTTTTAAACTATATTTTTCAGATTTCGATTAATATTTATTTTCTCGATTTCACATATTTCTTTCCTATATTATTATTTCAATCGTTACTAACCTGTTTTCTCGTGTTTGTAGCAATTTATTCTCTCATATTATTTTTATCGTTTTATTAGACTAAAACGAACTTCACATGCTAAAATAACTTTGACGTTATTAGTTTAACATGCATTAAACGACTTAGCAACCCATTTATTTATTTTCCTCACATATCTTAGGAAAATAATCTCTGCATATCATTCAATCGTCGAACTAACGCGTGTACACAAAACCGAACGATATCTTAGTAAAGGCCGCTAAGTGCGGGCGGGGTTGGGTGTTCTCGCTGAACTTCCCAACACGTACCCTCACCCCTTACTCAGAACCATGATTTCCGGATGTCCGAATCCATTGGCAACGAGAGTCATTCAATATACGATTAACCGCCCAGTCGGCATCGGTATCGATATGCTAAGGGACGAACCCGATAAACTCTGACATCGGAAATGGGCCAGGCTTTAAGTATGGCCCACTACGACATAGAGTGGGTTCGAATGGTTCCGAATAACCATAAAATTCGGTGGCGACTCCTACTTCGATTTAAAATTCTATTCGATCCATCTCATATGGAAATTCTATCGCCTCCCCAAAACCCGCGCTTCGCCGCGTCGGGGTGGACCTATGTCATGTCCACAATTTGGCGACTCCGCTGGGGATAACTGATGTGTCACCTACCATCGGCATCCTCAGGGTGAGACTCGAAAAGAAATCGTTCGATTAGTAATGTACACGTTTTAGTTCAATGGTTCATGCATAACCCCGTTCTATCCCGGGCCGGTTACTTGTGACCGACGTCCCACTATACCACGGTGCATTCCCACTTGGATGCACTAAAGACTTCAATGGCGGAACTCGTTTAGGTTTTGCGGCATGTCCTAAGACCCACTCGGCTTAGGGAGTCCGTCCTCAGTACGAGAAAGCCATCGTTGTTGGTATAGACCCTATTTGACCGACCGAGACTTAGACTAAGAGCATACATGACGTCGTTATACTGTTTCTATGACTACATGCTACTTGATCTTCTTTGGTCTTTTCAAAAACCGTCATTTTTCAAAAAACTTACATCTTTTCAAATCCATTCTTTTCAAAACCCGGAAAGCTACCGAATTTAGGACTTATGATTTTGACTCAAAATAGCCTATTTTTAGCCGGTATGCTGTCCAAACCTTTTCAAAAAAAATGCCCGAATTCTCGGCCCGATAACCTTTTTCTCGATTTTCAAAAAAAAATCGGGCCATCCTATCCGACCTTGTTCGGTTTTCAAATCCAAATTCTCTTTTCAAAACCCTCTTCTTCTTAGGACTTCCCGTATTTAGCAGCGTCGGGTCTTGTCATAAGTTAGAGTCTATAGCGTCGAAACTCCGTCGATCTTATATCACGGGTTTCCACCCCATCCCAGTCCGCCTTACTTGTCAAGGCACGGCCCACCTGCGTAGGACGAACTCCTACAAAGGGAAGCCCGTTTACACATTCGAATCCAAAGTCTGGGGAATTCTCACATGGATTTTCCTTCGAACGGGACTAGGCCCACTTTGCCAAATCCTAAGGAAAGCCCACCGTCCACGAGTCACCCGTCTAGGTGTCTTTTCTGAGTCAACCTTTTACAAGGCATAGCCTTATAACAAAAGGTTCGTGATCCTTACATCTAAGGGTCACTCGTCCGACACTCGAGTCTTAACAAAGTCTTCAGTCCCACTCGGGGGCTACCCTTCAGTAGAGCGACCAATCACGTTTGCTCTAAGGATCAGGTCTTACACGTGTTGACTCACGTACCCCACTTTCGAGTCACTTAGGTGTCACACCATCTGAGTCCTATCAGATTCTTTAGCCTCACTCGGGGGCTATCCCCCACCGAGCAGTCAACCACGGTCATTCTAAGGGCACCCCACGTTCATCATACACTGGCGTCCTTATGATGCCTTCTTCGAGTCGTACCTATGCTACAAATACTCGAGTCATCTAGGGTTAGGTCACCACGGTTGGTCCGAGCACGCGACGCGGTCAAACACGGTTGCCTCATTTTCGGACTCGCCCTCATACACCGTCCGAGTCTCATGGTCGAGTCCAAGCCAGGGTCGTTACCTCGTCTAGATCAACGTTCGAGTATCCCGGTCCAAGAGTCTTTGTCGACCCGTCACCCCGGGCCATGTCTAGTTTGACTCCCTCTCTTGCACTTGCGCAAAGCCGAGTTTAGGCGAGTCGTGACACCCGTCTTTCTCTCCAATCAAAGACCTTACCAAAAAAAAAACCAACCGAGCGTCCGAGTCCGGATTTGATTCGAGTCTAAGTCTGAGTTCGAGTCTAGGATACCCTACATCCTCATTTCCAAATCAAAGTCAGAGTCAAAGTCAGTTGTATTCTGTCCTCTTTTTTCAAAATTCAATAAAATCAGCTTTTCTATTTCTCATACATACTTTCCTTATGTGCTTCCGAGAACATGATGAACACCGTCATACACTGTGAGCACACGCACGTGACTATTATAGGCACATCTATAATGACTGCAGGAAACCGAGCCCGTGTTTTCCTTTTACCTATTCCATGTCTGGTATAGAAAGCCACATAACTACCCGTAGCAGGAGCATATCGAATCCTATGACAAATCTGGGTAGCCTTCTAGTTTGGGTTCAAGACGGGAGGCAAGCCCACTTCCCACAATAAACACCCTTCCAATAAGACTAACCAAACCCTACCTTAGGTGTTAGTCTGACCGACAAAAAAAAACTGGACAAAAAAATCAAAAGTCCAAGAGAAAAAAAAAAACAAAAGGCCCAAACAAAAAGATGGCCATGATCAAAAAAGAATTATCAACATCCCTCGACCAGACACGGTCAACTCAAATGAAGAATCCCATGACCAGGGCTAAGAGGTCAACCCAAAGAATTCAAAAACCCATGACCATGAAACGGTCAATTCAAAAATCATCAATACCCATACCATCCAATAGGGGAGAGACAGTCAAGCTGGTCAGCTAACACCACATCTAGCCTTCCCACATTACAACCCTCAAGACCTTCTCGAGACCTATTCTAGAGACAACCCAGAATTTTGAGGATTCAAGCTCCATAGGATACACCCTAACCTTTAGGGCCAGACATGGAAATCAGATCCCGCATTATCAAACCTGCCCAATCGAAGCTCGAGCCATTCTACTCGGCTTCCCCTTTACATAACAGAATTCACAATCACCATATGCAAATCCGAGAGCAAAACTCGTTAAAATCCCCGAGATCAAAACTCATCAAATCCCCGAGAGCAAAACTCATCAAATCCCCGAGAGCAAAACTCGTTAAAATCCCCGAGAGCAAAACTCATCAAATACCCGTGAGCAAAACTCGTCAAATCCCCCCGAGAGCAAAACTCATCAAATCCCCGAGAGCAGAACTCATTAAAATCCCCGAGAGCAGAACTCGTTAAAATCCCATCCCAATTCTTCTCATTCAAACCAGTTACCAACCCCAAACACGGGAACTCAACTTGCGGTCGGCATAGAACATGCCCAAATAGTTCACACCACCTCTGGGGGCTATCCCGGAGAATGCTCACAGTCACAGGATCAACATCCTAACTATTCTAGCCCTTTGATCAAGACATCACTGGGAATGCACCTAGCTTACACCATCGCTGTGGCTAGTTACACACAAAGCCCTAGTAAACTAGGCACCATTATCTTTCAATCCACTGAACTACGGCTTGGTTTGATTTCACTACACGTGAATACGTAGGCAGCCTTTCAACAGAGGCACAACCACCCACATTGACACACATTCAAAAAGCACCATCATTCCGGTCACGACACTGTCATGTTCTCAACAGCTAGCTTTGTCATTCTGGGGGCTTCTCCTAGGCAGAAGTTCTCCATCCACTCACATAATCCAAATACTTTCCAAAATCTAGCCACCTTTCTATAGTGTGTCCTAGTACTCGGTTTAGTCAAAGACGAGAATCTGTCAGGATTCGGAGCAATACCCACTTTGGAAATGTCCTAAAAATCAAAAAATCAAAAAAACACCAGTCTACGGCATTGCTACCACAAAGCCCTGTCGTACGGAAACAATCTCACTCTGAGGATTCAATCATGTTGCCACTCGCCTAGGCTACGGAATAGCGCAACTTAAGAGTCTTGTCATCTTAGGTGGCCCATACCCTACCGACTCACGGTCCAACCCTTAGGGAGTCCAGTCGTGTCTGCCGACTCGTCCGGTCACGTCCAGAGTCGAGTCTGTCGGTATATCTCCCACTTCATCTACGCATACAGGCCTAACCAGGAAATTCCAGGAATCCGTGTCAGAATCCGATTAGGAATCAAAGTCATCCCAAGCATCCTTATTTTCAAACCATTCCAAAAAAATTTCAGCTTTCCTCTTTTCAAAATTTTCGAAAAAATCACCTTTTTCTTCCCCAACATGAGTCAGTGTTTCGCCTAAATGTTACATACAAATTATGTCAGCATACAGGTACACCCAAGACTCCCAGAAATTCTAAGTTCCCCAGTGGAAAAACTCAAGCAACTCCATTCAGGATATATCTGCATACAGATATGCCCACGGCTTCCAAGGCAAGCTCCCGCGCAATTCTAAGACAGGATATATCTGCAAACAGGTATACCCATAGCTTCCTAGGCAAGCTCCCGTGACATTATCAACATCAACTCAGGTATGATTTCTATTCTATGGCTGGCGGGCCCTTCACGCAGGTCTAATGGACCCTAAACGACCCGATCGGAAGTCTGCCAGGTTTTAATCCTTGATTGACCTGGTAGCTACTCTGACTTTTGCCTTGTCCAAGCCTCAGTCAGAGTGGGGGCTCTGTAGACACCCACATTTTGACCGCCAGGTGTCTATAGTAGTTCCCGCCAAACACCCGATGATGATTGGACGTAAACGTGCTTTGACAGACTCGGATATGGGCTCGAAATCATGGACATTGGTTTAGGCTTATTACGGAGTACAAATCTCACAAAACGGACCTCAAATCCAGGCCCAGTGGGTCGTTTCGAGCCAAATGAGACTAATTTGGGTCGATTCCGGCACCAGGGGTAAAACCGTCTTTTAGCGACCGAGTCAAACTCGGTCAAAGATATTTTTTTTTTCCGATTCACACGAACTGGCCGTGACATTACACGGCTGATTCGGACTCAAACACCAAAAAATCAGTCTTCACAAACATTAAACAAATCCGTTTAAAGGTAGAATTCGATCTCAAGTAGGAATTCTATTTGGAGACCGATTCAGACATTGACCGAGTGTAAAACACCCGGCCAATACACCCTCAAACCAGCCGGTTTTCCTCTTTCTTCTTGGCCAAGAAAGCGGAATTCTTATTTCCCTCAAATTCCTACGTTTCCTATCCTAAGCGGTATTCAAACTCTCCTAAACCAAGGTCGGAAACTCCCTATAAATAGGACCTCCCGTCCAACACAAAAAGAGATCAATTACATCGTTTTTCCAGCCAACATACACGGTTTCCACACACCCATCATACCGAGAAAATAGCCTTGCAACACGGTTTACATACAATTCGATAGTTAGCAAATTCCGACACTTTCGAAGCCTTGCAACCTCGACGAAACCGGCCAAACCCGACGTCCCAAATCACCTAAACCGATACACCTTAACTCACCCGCATCATCTCGACGCTCCCGTGCCTAAGCCACCGTCCGACGAGCCTTATACCGAGAACACAAAGCATGTAGGTTGAGGGTGTAAATCAAACCCGATGCTTCTTTCTTTCTCCCTCTTTCTCACGTTTTTCTTCCTTTTTTTATTATTTTCGTCGGTCGTTTCATATTTTAATATGGGTCGTTCATCGCATATATTTTTCTAATATCGATATTATTAAAACTATTTTCCTATATTCTTAAAATATGATACCGATTTTATATAATCGAATATCGTATCGAAAAGAATTATATTAAGATTTCGACGACTTCATTATATTTTTGTTCGTTCAAAGTTCTTTTTACAACTTTTCGTTCAAAATTCTTTTTTACTTTTTTCGTTCAAAAACAAACTTTTTCAAAACCTTTTCTAAAGTCATTCCGAATATTCGATATCAATTCCATAATCGAATATCGAATACGACGAATATCGAAAATATAGACCGAGTATAAATTAATTCATGTTTGTACGCAATTAACGATTTTCGAACAATAAATAAGAAAACAGACCCGTACGCGAGTCGCGCCCGGTCCAGGCGACTCGCGCACGAGTCTGATCCGGTTCTATATTTTTAGTTTTTCGTTCGTTTATTTTTATTATTTTACGAGACGATTTCTAAATTTATATCTTTTCCAAAACTATTCTAAATATTTGATATTGATTTCATAGTCAACTATCGAATATAACGAATATCGAGAATATTAAGTCGAGTACGAGTTATGCGATATTCGTACGCGATTTAATCAAAAATTTTCCGGAAACCATTGTCGAGATCAGGCCGCCACGCGACTCGCATGAGTCTCGGGCGAGTCGCGCGGCTCTCGGCCTAAACGCATCTTTTTCGTTTTTTTTAATTCTTTCTCGAACATCGTTTTTTATACAAAACAACGTTTTAAACTATATTTTTCAGATTTCGATTAATATTTATTTTCTCGATTTCACATATTTCTTTCCTATATTATTATTTCAATCGTTACTAACCTGTTTTCTCGTGTTTGTAGCAATTTATTCTCTCATATTATTTTTATCGTTTTATTAGACTAAAACGAACTTCACATGCTAAAATAACTTTGACGTTATTAGTTTAACATGCATTAAACGACTTAGCAACCCATTTATTTATTTTCCTCACATATCTTAGGAAAATAATCTCTGCATATCATTCAATCGTCGAACTAACGCGTGTACACAAAACCGAACGATATCTTAGTAAAGGCCGCTAAGTGCGGGCGGGGTTGGGTGTTCTCGCTGAACTTCCCAACACGTACCCTCACCCCTTACTCAGAACCATGGTTTCCGGATGTCCGAATCCATTGGCAACGAGAGTCATTCAATATACGATTAACCGCCCAGTCGGCATCGGTATCGATATGCTAAGGGACGAACCCGATAAACTCTGACATCGGAAATGGGCCAGGCTTTAAGTATGGCCCACTACGACATAGAGTAGGTTCGAATGGTTCCGAATAACCATAAAATTCGATGGCGACTCCTACTTTGATTTAAAATTCTATTCGATCCATCTCATATGGAAATTCTATCGCCTCCCCAAAACCCGCGCTTCGCCGCGTCGGGGTGGACCTATGTCATGTCCGCACCATGGTTCTTACTTTACTTGCTTCTACTGTGGAAGAAAAAAGAAACACAACAGTTTTATACAACAATACATAATTGGTAGTTGTGGAACAAATTTAATTGTTCAGGAAAATGAGATTCTGAAGTCGAGGGGTCATGGATTCAATTGAAATCATGGCAAGTTAATGCAACTCATCGTAAATGTTAATGAAGATAAAGATAGGGAACTCGATGTGTTAGAAGAGAATTTCACGCAGCTGTAAAACAGTAGTGAGAGTATAATTTGGAGAGGCAAAATTTAACGAAGAAGATCTGTGAGCCGGGAAGCAATATGTAATATAGACATGATTATCAAAGATGATGAAGAGAGATTGTACTAAGTCAAAATATGAGAGGGCAAGTTACTCTTAATGTCCAAGGTTAGTACAAATAATTGTAAATGGGGCATTATAATGCGCATGATTTAAGGAAAATATTTAAAATTGTAACTTGGGGATTACGAAGCTGGAGTACAAAAACTGGAAAATTGTAGCGTAGTAAACATTGTAGTATAGGATGCTCACATAATGGAGTAAAAAAAATAAACGTTGTACCTTGGAACAACGCTAACGTATTGCGTTCATTTATCTGCGACCATTGTAGTCCTTTATCTAAATTTCCATTATGAGTTCAAATATTGTACGTATGTTCATTTCAATTAACTTAAGCTCCTTTCTGCTTACATTTTCATAACGTTCTCCATAAGATGACCATACGATGACAAAGTTGTAAAGTGGAGACAAAACGATGCACACGGAATGACGATAGAAAGGTATATAAAGTTCAGAATAAGGCTACTTTACACAAATGTTTAAATCAAAAGCACTGAAATGTTTACATATATGAACTTAGGTCTTAAAATATCGTTTAAGTACAATACATAGTAAACAGGAAGGTGATGAAAATATGATACAATAAAAACCATCCTCGAATAAAACTGTATCAATTCAGCCACAAACTTCTGTGTTAGTCGACACTGATGAGGATATGGGTGAGCCTGGTGAAGAGCAAAGCCGGAATATGGAAATCAACCTGTAACCTGCAACAGCAATCAGACGACGAAACATGCTAGGGATATAACAGTAAAAACCTCTACCATAGAGGTTCAAATCATCGGGTGAACATAAACCAAACATGTATAGTCCTCATCAAGATAATTTGGCAGATAATAATGTCTCATCTGACAAATAATATCACCACAGTGAAATGGTGAATAGCACTTAAGCGTCAATCGACAAATTGAAAATGTTTTTAAAGAAGAGACTACGGTTAACAGTTTTCCAGAGCAAACGAAAAACACATCAATCAAAATATTTTTTCCTTCTTTATAGACAGGATCTGCTTAGTAGCAGATGCAGCGTCTTCTGCAAGGGCATTTAGATCATAAGACTGCAATTCGATCGCAGCTCCATTCCTCTTCAAAGGTGTGATCCTATATGACGTTGAGGCGGTCTCACAATCGATGACCTGATTGCAAACAGAGTACAAATGCGATTAGATGAGGTGTAAACAAACCGTGAGATTTGTGTTGTAGTAACAAAGTTAAATGTAATTAAAAAAAAAATATGAAGAACATACCGGTTCAGTAGGTGTTGCGTCAACGTCTTTAGAACCACTAAATTCAATTTCATGAACATCTTCAAAGCTCTGACTGCCTGAAGTGGTCGACTTACGCCGGAGATCCTTTATCATCGAAGTGTATGCGTCCATCTCAACCTACATTATAATTCCCGTCAGAAGGTTGCGTTCAACTGAGGCATTCAAAAGACCATATATACTACTTGAAATGTTAATGTAGGCCAGTGTGTGAATACCTTGAGGGCTTGGTCGTATGTCATGTGCCACTTGTGGATCTTGTCAACGTCGTCGGACATCCACGACACAGTGTATGACTTGGAGAATTGTTTGACATTGAAGTTGTCATCTATTTTTATCTTGAACAGATAACGTTGATCAAGGAAAATGGAGAGCTCTTCAGGCATGGAATGACCCTGTCCATCCTAAGAGTAACACTCGGGTGAAATTTAGAGTGAAGAACTTGACCTAGAAGAAAGAAATAAAAATGAGGGGGCATCATTTAGCAGATGGTACGTACCTTTTCCATCTTAGCAATAAGTTCAATAGCCGTGGTATCTAGGAACTGCTTCACTTGATTATCAAAGACAACAAAATTACACTCTGTGTCGGTGAAATCTTGGACGACAAACTTCAACTGAAATCTGTGACAAATAATAAAATATTTAGAAATAGGAAAAGTTAAATTGCGGGGGGGTAAATGATACATATAGCGAATGTGCAAGTATTAGAATTACTTCGAATTGCAGGTCATGTATCCATTTTTGCTTCCATCACACCCCGTGTTCTTGCAAACCCACCTACTCTTGTCGTTCTTCACTGTTTTCGACCTGCAAGACCTGCAACTGCGGTAGTACCAACCCGCATATGAATCTATGTCGACAATCGTTGCGACAGTGTAGAACGACCCAGCCTGGTTGTTAAGGAGTAAACACCGTAAAAAAATGGAAAGTTAGAAAAACAGCATGTCATAGCGACCCGTTTCAAAGCTTGGGATCCTACCTTCTCATTTTCAACAATCTGTGAAATTGATAAAACACCGTCAACGGGCAAGTTGAAACTCTCTTCTTCACCACCTTCCTCGATTATTTGGAGAGAGTTGCTAGGGGCTTGGGATGATAGACTGAAAAGCAACAAAACTGTTATCACAATAAAGGTGCAAGATTTCAGAGTGTACAGTACAAATGAAAATGCAATCCTAAACCTCTCCTGAAAAGCCTCGACTTCGGGTATTGCTGGATTGATCTCAAAAGTTGTGGCGTTGAACGTGGTTGCACAATCCAGGTATCTATCAAACGAATAACCAAAATATATATCAAATTAACTAAATACTCGCGTTAGAGGGGAGTAGATGACTTCAATAATGCAGAAGTAGCTTACTGTCAAACAGCCTCGTCTCAAGACCTCTGAGAACAACAACTTTAGACTGTTGCGGGGACGGAAGAACTTGCAAAACATCCGGAAGTTCGGTGGCATGAGGAGCCCATAGTGTACATTGAAGAACAACACCCCTGAAATCAACCAAGAAAACAATAAGCGGTTGATGGGTCAAAGAATGAAAACTAAGTTACTTAATTACGAATTCAATAAGGGTACATACTCAATATCTTCAAGCTTAATTTTTCTGCACTTGTAAGCCCTCTTCGTTTCCTGCATTGGACCAATTTCGTACACCTTGCCAACAATATCTGCAAAACCAATCAACCATTACAAAACATGAAAAAGCTCAGAATTATTTTCAGACTGGACATTGCGTAAGTAAATGCAACCAAGAGGTAACATAATGGAGACCTATGTACTGATTCATTGGTACTTTGCCATTGACGATGTCATCAAACCTCGCAAAGCGGTATATGTTGAAAGGAATTGATGAACATTTGGGCAAATGAGTAACCCTTGTCGAGAATTCAACTTGAAGCCTGCAGGCATGGGAGGTGGCCCGCTCCGATCCAGTGTTCGACGTCAAGGTGAGACTGCGAATGTTATAAGCCTCCTTCACTATGAATTTGTCAATGAACTTGCTAATCAAGGATTTATTTATAGTAGCTTGGACCAAATCATCCTGATATATAAAAAAAAGCTAAAATATCAACAAAATAAAACATCATAACCACTGTCTACAGCTATACATCAATACTACTTGGGAAACAACCTTCTCGTCAATAAGCAGCAACTCAATTGAGTCGGTGACGGATTTGTCATTAAAATTTAGTCTATTCCATCGATTGATCACCCTGACATTTAGATCCCTCACTCGCACACCCTCACATAATGTTGAAATGGAGTCACGACGTAAAACAGACATGGTGGCTAAAGCGGGGAAAGATAACAGTAGTAATAGAAAAAGAGCAGAGGAGTTCAGAAAAGATTTAATGGCTGATAGGGAACTGCAATTACCGGTTTGAATAGATATATATTACCTCTGGCGGAAGTAATTTAAAGGGCTTGTGGAGACCATGGGACGGGTTTAAATGGCATCACAACTTCCAGCGAGGAATCATTGAAGAAGATGAAGATTTCCGGGGGGGGGGGGGGGGGGTGGGGGGTGGGGGTGGAATTGATGATTCATTTTCGAGGAGATGAATGATGGATGAGTTTTCGAGGAGGATGAGTAGAATGGATGATTGACGGAAATGAAGTGTAATTGATCAATTGATTGATCAATAAATGAGGAATTGGGAAGACGAAGAGAAGGGCTGTTGAGGATCAATTAAGGGGGAACTGTGAAAGGTAGTATATTTTTTTTGTACTATTTTCTCACAATCAGCAAAGTGGCCCAGTGGTGCGGTAAGTTGGGAATTGCCTCAAAGGTCGCGGGTTCGAAACCTGTCGTCAGCCTTTTTGGGAATATTTCACGGGTTCTGTGAGTCACATTTTCACCTAAAAATCAAATGAGGAGATGAATAAAAATCGGAGGGAATAATTGTTTTTATTCCTAAGATGGTCAATTGGTATTTAAACTTGTCTGATGATGATGATGATGATGGGGTCTGGAGACCCCGTACCACAATTTCTTTTGGGTATTTTATTCCACTCTTAGGTACAACAATGAAATTCATAATTGTATATGTATAAATGCGGTTTTTCAAATTTATCCAAACCCTTTTCTCGATCCACCACTATTCTAGTATATTGTTCATCGGCCTGGTCTAGACCATCGTATGCATTTGTGAGGTAGAGCGGTTAGAGTTGGTAGTTGGCGCATCCTCTATATTCTCCACAGTGGAACGGCCCATCGTGCCTCGACAACTATTTTTTGCATTTTCCACTTTTTAGCCATACTGAGCAGACGTCTTTTAATTAACTAATTAATTTTGCACCTGGCCCGTCCTTCAGCCCGCTGTATCATGTCGTGCCCTGGTCTCACTTAGGGTGTTTGGATAAGGGGAAAGGGAAGGAGGGACTATCCTTTGGATAACATTTAGGAAGGGAGAGAAATAGAGGGGAAGGAAATGGAGGGATGGGGTTGATTCATTTTAGGGTAAAATAAAATCTTGCCAAAATAGACCAGATTTGGAAGGAAAATGGATTGTCTTTCCATTAATCATACAATTACAAATTTATACTTACTAAAACAATGTTTTTACGCTCATTTTATCTCCTTATTTTTTTGACCTTTTTCTTCCGTTACGCCTTACAAGTGAGTATAGTTAGGATGAAAAGCGTATAAAAAAATTACGATGCCTTATTTTTTCAGTTACGGGTGAGAATAAAAAATTACGACGAGTTGTTTTTTTTTCCAATACGTGTAAATCGGGCTAGTATAAAAAAAGTACTACTAATTTTTTTCCCAATACGGGTGAGTCAGGTGAGGATAAAATAATTACGACGACGATTTTTTTTCCGTTATGGGTGAGTCAGGCTAGGATAAATTACGACGATTTTTTTTTTCGATACTTGTGAGTCAGGTTAGAATAAAAAAATTACGACGATTTTTTTTCCCGTTACGGGTGAGTCGGGCTAGGATAATTTACGACAATTTGTTTTTTTTTTCGATACTTGTGAGTCAGGTTAGGATAAAAAAAATTACGACGATTTTTTTTCCGTTACGGGTGATTCAGGCTAAGATAAATTACGACAATTTGTTCTTTTTTCCGATACTTGTGAGTCAGGTTAGGATAAAAAAATTACGATTTTTTTTTCTGTTACGTGTGATTCGGGCTAAGGTAAATTACGACAATTTGTTCTTTTTACCGATACTTGTGAGTCAAGTTATGATAAAAAAAATTACGACGACTTCTTTTTTCCCGTTACGGGTGAGTCGAGTTAGAATAAATTATGACGACTTTTTTTTTCCATTGATACGTGTGAGTTGGTTTAGGATAAGAAAACGTATAAAAAAAATTATGACGCCTTTTTTCATTACGGTCAAGTCGGGTTAGGATAAAAAAATTATGACGCCTTGTTTTTTTTCTTTCCGTTACGGCCCTTACGGGTGAGTCGGGTTAAGATAACGCCATGTTCAGACACTTTCAGTTTACTCCAGTTAGACGGATTCAGTTTAGTTCAGTTCAGACACATTCAATTTAGTTTTTTTATGTCATGTTTTTTTTCATCGCGGATGAGTCGGTTAGGATAACGAAGCGAATAATAAAAATTACGAGTGAGTCACTGAGTTGAGTTGATTAAAAAAAATAAAAAATTGTTATATTTAAACGAGTCAAAAATTAATAATCGTAATTACAAAAGTTATGATTAATAATCGCAATACATTCGTTTTATCAATCTTCCTCTCCCTCCCTTCCCTTATTCATGTTATCCAAACAACCATCCTTCTCCTACCCCTCCCCTCCTTCTCCCTCCCTTCCCTTTCCCTCCTATTTTGTTATCCAAACGGACCCTTAGGGATGGCAACGTGTAGACACCCACATTTGGCCATTAGGTGTCTATGATAGTTTCCAAAAAACACCCGATGATGATCAGACGCAAACATGCTTTGACATACTCGAATATGGGCTCAAAATCATTGGCATTTGGCTTGGGCTTTTTATGGAGTACAAATCTCACAAAATTAACCTCAAATTCAGGCCCAGTGGGTCGTTCCCAGTCAAATAAGACTAATTTGGGCCAAAACCGACACCAAGGACAAAATCGTCTTTTTAGCGACCGAGTCAAACCCCGGTCAAAGGCATTTCCGAGACATAAATATCCGCTGCGTCGCGCTGGAAATCCGACTAGAAGTCGAATATTACAAAAAATCAGCCACACAAAATAATAAACAAATCCGTAAGAGATAGAATTCGATCCTTAAAATGAGTTATACCCGAACTAGACCCACTCGATCGAGTGGACCGGCCCACTCGGTTGAGTAAGCTCACGAAACATGCTGAACCGGTGTCAAAACCGGACACTCGACCGAGTATTAGAGTCACTCGGTCGAGTGACTCCTTTTTCCAGCCGGGTGAGAAGTTCTCTTCCATCCAACAACATAATCCTGCTTCCTCTCGAATTGCATGCCTTTCCTATCCTAAACGGTATTTCTTGTCACCCAAGTTAAGCTACCTCTCCTAGCTTCAATCAAGGACCTCTACTATAAATAGACCCTCTCACACATTGATTCACAACACATCTGTCACAACTATACATTATCAATACACATCAAGCTATCATACCAAACACACATACAATCCGACGTAGCCTTATACCCGAGAGAACACCGTCCCAACCCCAAAAAAAACAGTCACCTCACCAGCCTCACCATCACACTTAAACCACCATAACTCACTCACATTATCTTGACGCTCCCGTGTCTAAGCCACATTCCGACGAGCCCCGTTCCGAGAATACAAAGCATGTAGGTTGAGGGTGTAAAATCAAACCCGTTTTCTCCTTCCTCTCTCTCTTCCTCTCGTTTTTTCTTCTTTGAGTCGTCGGTTGTCTGTCTTCATACGGGTCCTCATCACGTTTTTTTTCTTCTTTCTTTCTAATACCGATATTATCGCTACAATCTATTTTTATACAAAATAAACGTTCTTAAAACACGATACCGACTCCATAGTCGAATATCGTACTTAAAAGAACTAAATTTATCTCATTGATGCTAAAAATCGTCACATAAACAAAATACGACGAATTCGACGCGGAGAGAGTTCATATTGTTTTTTAGTTCAATTTTCAAAACGATTTACAAAACATCTTTTCTAAAGGGTCTCTCCGAATATTTGATATCGATTTCATAATCGAATGTCGAATATAACGAGTATTGCAAATTTAAGTCGGGTATAAATCGTATCATATTTTTACACGACTTAACAGAACTATCAATTTTTCAAACAAACAATTTCGAGAGCAAAAAAACAATCCGGACAGCAGTCCGTACAGGTGGCACTCGATCGAGTGCTTAGCCCACTCGATCGAGTGGCACCCCATAATTCGGGCAGAATCTTTTTTTCGAGACCACTCGATCGAGTGGCTCCTGGTTCACTAAAACTGTGAGTCTTCAAGCATCTTTTGAGTCTCGATAAAATATTTTTATGACTTCGGTCAACACGTGTCATGTCAATCACGTGTCATAAACTTTTCAAAACCATGCATTACATCATATTTACATCTTTTTATTCAATTCGCAAACCGTTACTAACCCGTTTGTTCTTTGTCTTCGTATCTTATTATTCATTGTTTGTTTTATTATACTAAAACGAACCTCGCATGCTAAAACAACTTTGACGTTAAATTTAGATGCATTAAATCGACTTATCAACCCATTCAAATTCTCGCATGTTTAGGCAAAACAATGTTTGCATATCATTCATCGTATTACTAACGCGCGTATTTCAAAATCAAACGATATCTTAGTAGAGGCCGCTAATGTGCGGGCGGGGTTGGGTGTTCTTTGTGAACTTCTCAACACGTACCCTCACCCCTTACTCAGAACCATGGTTTCCGGATGTCCGAATCCATTGGCACACGAGAGTTATTCAATACACGGTATCCGATAATGTCGGTATCGGTATCAAATGCTAAGGGACGAACCCAATAAACTCTGGCATCCGAATGGGCCATACTTTGTGCATGGCCCACTAAGATATAGAGTGGGTTCGAACGGGCCCCAACTCCCACAAAGTTTGGTGGCGACTCCACTTTGATTTAAATTTCCACTCGACCCATCTCATATGGAGATTCATTCGCCTCCCCAAACCCGCGCGTGGCCGCGTCGGGTGGACCTATGTCATGTCCACAATTTGGCGACTCCGTTGAGGATTAACTGACGCGACCATCGGCATCCTCAGGGTGAGACTCAAATAGAAATCGTTTGACTAGTACAATACGCGTTTTAGTTTTACGGTTCATGCATAACCCCATACTTTCCCGGGCCGGTACTGGTGACCGACGTCCCACTATACTATTGATGTAGTCCAAATTGGATATGTCAAAGGTGTTCATAGTCGATTCGTATGGGTTTCACGACATGTTCTAAGCTCAACTCGACTTAGGAAGTCCGTCCCGATTCTCGGATAGGCTATGCACACTAGTATAGACCCTTTTTAGACCGACCGAGACTTAGTGTAAAGCATACACGGCGTCGTTATAATGCTTGCGTGACTATATGCTACTTGGTTTCCGAGTCGTTTTCAAAAGACAGTCATTTTCAAAATGGTCCTTTTCAAAATTGCATCCTTTTTTCAAAAACATCCAATTTCAAAACCCGGGAAATATACCAAATTTAGGACTTATGATTTTACTCAAACCAGCCTATTTTTAGCCAGTATGCTACTCATTTCAAAACTCATTTTCAAAACTTCAAAACCGCAGCCCGATAACATTTTTCGATTTTTAAAAATCGGGCCGTCCGTCGGTTTTCCGGATTTCCTAAAAGTGATTCTTTTGCAAAACTTTCCTCTTCTTAGGACTTCCGATATTTAGCAGTGTTGGGTCGTGTCATGAGTCGTCGAAAATCTCTAGTGTCGAAACTCCGTCGATCTCACATCACGGGTTTCCTCCCTATCCCAGTTCGCCTTATTTGACTAAGGCAAGGCCCACCTACGTAGGACATACTCCTACAAAGGAGGGCCCGTCTATACACTCGAGTATAAAAGTCTGGGGAATATCCCACGTGGACCCTCCTTCGAACAGGACTCGGCCCACACGCCGAATCCTAAGGGAGGCCCACCTTGTACGAGTCACCCGTCTAGTTGTCTTTTCCGAGTCATTTCCTTTTCAGTCTTTATTTCGCTCGGGATGTGCTTTTATTCCAGGATTTGGGTTAGTTACTGATTACGCGGTACTCTTACAGACATGTCGCCCTTCACCCGAGCCATGACGCAACAAGCCATAGATGAGTTGACAGCCGCATTGGCTAAGTTCGAAACTCAATTGACGACAATGTGGGAAGACCAGATTTCCATCCTTAACCGTGTAAGTGCCGTGGAACAAGGAACCCCTAGTGGCAACACCGAGACTACCGGGCCGTTAGCTGAACTGGCCAGCGCGGTCCGCAAGCTGCAAGAACAGGTCCATTTGTCGACCAACAACACCATCCATACCAAGAATGCTCGGGCCTATTCACCCCTAACTGACGAGCTGCCCGCCAATCTCAACCTCACAGGCCTACCGATGTTCGATGGGACTGAAGACCCGATACTCCATATCCGAGCCTTTAAGGAATTCATGGCGGTCAAAGGAGTGAAGTCCACCATGTTTAAGCGCCTGTTTGCTTCTTCCCTCGAGAAGCATCCAAAATCCTGGTACTACAGGCTCGATTCCAAGAAATACAAGACTTGGGACGATGTAGCAACGGAGTTCGCTCGAAATTACGCTGACAATACCGAGATCCAGACTACCATGCGTACTCTGGAGGTCATGGCCCAAGAGCCCAAGGAAGGTTTCACCAAATACCTTCAAAGGTGGAGGGCCGAAAGCGTGAAGTTGGTTGATAAGCCCAGCGAAAAGGTGTTGGTGGAGGCCTTTGTGAAGAATCTCCTCCCCTCTTACTGGGTCCATCTCCGGTATGCATTCATACTCAATTTCGCCGCCTTAACCGAGATGGGTACAAGAATTGAAGATGACTTAAGGCTAGAGAGCCTTACTAAGGCCTCTGCCAAAGGGTACCTATACAAGAATTGAAGAATTGAAGATGACAAGGTCAATTCATTAGATGCCTCATCCAAAAAGAATACTCCAACTCGGGTATTCACCGATATAGGAACCACCTATACTTACGCCTTACAAAGGCTTTCCTCCAAGGGTCTGATCCAGCCGATATGCCCAACTTCAGAAGTCCCGGCGAGAAACGATCCAAAAGCTATAACATTCAGGCCTATTGCCAGTATCACCGAGGTAATGGGCACGATACTGAAAAATGCTGGAAATTGAAGCATCTCATTCAGGATCTAATCGAAAGTGGGAAGATACCGTTGCCTAGTGACAAACCAAGCAACAAGTAGAACCCCTTCAGTAATCGATTGTTCTCATCTCATTTCTCCTTTCGTCCCACAAATTAACGGGATATGGAACGATGATGAAAACGACGTTTACCTAGCTAAGGGGGAAGTCGTCCCCATCACCGTCGAAGAAATCCGGAAGGCTAAAACCAAAGCCTTGGCCAGCACCCACATCGTCACGGCCGACCCTTCTACCCCGGAAGCCGTCACTGAACCTGCCAGGACGGAACTTACCTTCGAGGAGCCAAGCGCTGACACGGCCCTGGTCAAACAACTGAAAAGGGTTCGAACTGATCTTACTATATGGCAGGTTTTGGTTACTTCTCAAGAACATCGGGCAGCACTTACTAAGGCTCTCGATCAGATCAAGGTTGACTCGTTGGTTACCCCCACTAAAATGGTAGCACTATTTTGCCCCATCTTAAGGGCAAATCCAAGGAAGAAGACCCACTCATCACCTTCTCTGAATCCGACCTTCCACCGTTCGGGGCCACCCATAACTTGGCCTTGGAGATCACGGTGATCTGCCGGGACAAATACCTCCCCATGACCCTGATTGATGACGGGTCTGCTATGAACGTCCTTCCCTTAAGGACTGCCAAGGCCCTCGGCATTACCGAGGCTGACTACCTTCCGACCGCACAAACTATTCAGGCTTTTGACGGAAGCCCAAAATCTGTTGCTGGGGCTGTTAAACTAACGATTATAACCGGCCCGATTGAGAAAGAGCTAGAATTTCAGGTGATTGATGTCACTTCATCCTTCAACCTACTACTTGGAAGGCCCTGGATCCACGCGGTCAAAGCCATATCCTTCACGCTCCACAGGAAGGTCAAGCTGCCTCTACAAGACAGGGTCATCACCCTCAAAGCCACCTCCATAACCGTGGCAAGCTGCAACACCGCAGGCCAGACCGACCCATGAGGTTTCAATTTCATGGGAATGATCGAGGAAGAATATCTCTTTAGGCTCTACTTCACCACTAGCATCGATACGATGCTGCAAAACTTGGGCTATCTACCGGGGGCTAATTCAAGGCCAAACCTCCCGGCTGACAAGATCATCGAGGTCCTGAGCAATGAGGAGCCGGAATTCGGTTTGGGGTATGCTATAACCCCAGAAAACGTGGTTCGGGCCGGTGTTCAGAAGGCCCCCAACATCCTCAAGGGTACCTACTTGGGCCCTTACAGCCCAAGACTGACTGATTACTTTGTCACTCCAGTGTTCGAGGCTGTTCAAGTGGGCCTCAACCAACCCACTATCACATATCGGGAATGCAACTATATCCCTGACGACATATTTGCCCTCGTTCAAGCTGAATCCAAAGAGGGCACTGACGGTACTGAACCCATGCTGGGGCTCTTATTTGAGGAAGACAAGGCCGTCCCCACCCCTAAAGAAGAATTGGTCAACTTAATCCTCCGCAGCAACAAGTTCGATCCAACCAAGTTGATCTCTGAAGTCGGTGCTGACACCGGGAAAAGGGCATGGAGGAAGACTATCAAGTGGACTGACTGCCAGGGTCGAGTTTACAAGCTGACCACCGGTGAAGGGGATATGCCGGATACCGAGTCCGAGTCCGAGCCAGAGTCAGAGTCGGAGTCTGAGTCCAAGTCTAGAGGGTCCAGTACTAGGATTGAGTCTGTAACCCCTCTTCCTTTAATAGCACCCACCGGAGCCTCGGGGTCTGTCCCAAGAGCTCTCTCTATCCCGCCACTGCAATGATCAGATGGCCGCTCTTTTCGAGTTCTTTTCCAAGTTTACTATCAATAATAACGAAATCTGTTCCGCTTACGACTTGTCTTATTTTCAAAATGCTTTCAAAAATTTTATATGCGATGACATTGAGAAAACCGACGAACAGGTACCTCTACCTCCGCATCTAATCGAGCAGCTCGAACAAAGGGAGTCCCGAGATCCGGTAATTGAAGAAACCGAGTCCATTAACGTGTGAACCACTTTAGAGCCCAGATGCTTAAGTTGGGTTTATCTTTAGATCCTGAGGAGAGAAAACGATTCACAGACCTCCTCCAAGAATTCAAGGATGTCTTCGCGTGGTCCTACAAGGACATACCGGGGATAGATCGGGAAATAGCTAAACACCGTATACCTATTAAGGACGGGTGTAAACCGGTAAAACAGAAACGCCAAAGAATGAGGCCCGAATGGTCTCTCAAAGTCAAAGAAGAAGTCGACAAGCAATTCAAAGTGGGGTTTATACAAGTGTTTGAATATCCAGACTGGGTTGCGAACATCGTGCCGGTACCCAAGAAGGACGGCAAGGTGCGGGTATGTGTAGACTTCCGGGACCTTAATAAGGCCAGCCCAAAAGACGATTTCCCGTTGCCACACATCGACATACTGGTGGATAACACAGCCGATCATGCCCTCTTATCATTTATGGACGGGTATGCCGGCTACAATCAAATCAAAATGGCGGAAGGAGACATGAGTAAGACCACCTTCATCACACTTTGGGGTACTTACTGTTACACCGTTATGCCATTTGGGCTCATCAATGCCGGGGCCACTTATCAAAGAACCGCCACAACTCTATTACATGACATGATGCATAAAGAAGTGGAGGTTTATGTGGACGACATGATTGTTAAGTCCAAGGACCGAGTAGGGCATGTTGCAGCCCTAAGAAAGCTCTTTACCCGACTACGCAAATACAACATGAGGCTGAACCCTCAAAAGTGCAGTTTCGGGGTAACATCAGGCAAATTACTGGGCCATATCGTTAGCCAACGCGGCATCAAAGTCGACCCAGCTAAAATCAAGGCCATCACCGAGATGCAGCCACCCAAAACTGAAAAAGAAATAAGGGGGTTTCTCAGGAAAGTCCAATACATCAGTCGGTTCATTTCAAAGTTAACCATGGTATGTGAACCCGTTTTCAAGAAACTGAAGGTAGAAGAACAAACACTATGGGATGATAAATGTTAGATGGCTTTCGATAAAATCAAGGAGATTCTGTCTGCACCGCCAGTATTAATGCCACCTCAGCCCGGTTAGCCTTTATCGTTATACCTAACAACGACCGAGACAGCCATGGGGGCTATGCTGGCCCAGACAGTCAATTCAGAAGAACGGGCTATTTACTACATTAGTAAAAAGTTCCTGGAATACGAATGCAAGTATACAATGCTCGAGAAAACGTTCCTAGCTTTGGTTTGGGCCACTAAAAAGCTCCAACATTATATGCTTAGTCACGAGGTACATGTTTTATCCAAAATGGATCCTATCAAGTACCTATTCGAAAAGCCCATCCTCAATGGCAGGATGTCCAAATAGACTTTAATGCTAGCAGAGTTTGACCTCAAGTTCATACCATTAAAAGCCATCAAAGGCCGGATTGTAGCCGAATTTCTCGCCGATAGTCCCGTATCTAATGAAGGACACACCGATACTTGAGTCTTTCCAGATGAAAACATATTCCATACTGACGCCGAGACATGGGATTTGTATTTTGATGGGGCGTCCAACTTCAGAGGATTTGGAGTTGGCATTCTTTTGATATCACTGAAAGGAGAGCATACACCGTTATCCATTAAATTGGACTTTGATGTAACTAACAACGCAGCCGAGTATGAAGCATGCATTCACGGGTTGCAATCCGCCGCTGATTTAGGAGTAACAAACCTCCGGGTCCACGGTGACTCATCTCTAGTCATCAATCAAGCTCTCCAAAAATGGAAAACTCGGAACGCCAATCTCGTGGCTTACCAAGCACGAGTAAGGGTTCTCGAAAAACAATTCCAAAAGGTAGAATATATCTATCTACCCTGGGAGAAAAATCAATTTGCAGATGCAATTTCCAAATTGGCATCCTTATTAAACATCCCGGAGCATCTAACCAGCATGCCGATCTGCGTTGAAAGACGATCCGAGCCGACTTGTATCCACGCCATCCAAGACATCGAAATAACTGATCCGGAGCCTTGGTATCAAGATGTCCTAACTTACTTGACATCGGGAGAATATCCCCCGGGAACTGAAAACCGGGCCAAGAAAGCCTTGCGAAGATTAGCAACCCAATTTGTTCGTACGGACGACGGACAGTTATACAAGAAGACGACACATGGGGCTCTCCTCCTGTGTATCGATAAAATACAAGCCGAGAAGGTCATGTCCGAGGTACACGATGGTGAAAATGGTCCGCATATGAACGCCCATATGCTAGCCCGAAAAATCATGAGACTCGGATATTATTGGAACACCATGGAAACTGACTGTCAATTATACGTTAAACACTGCCATAATTGTCAAATTTTCGCTAATGTACAACATATGCCGTCTTCCCTATTATATACCATGACATCA
This sequence comes from Agrostemma githago, assembly GCA_958450325.1. Lineage (NCBI taxonomy): Eukaryota > Viridiplantae > Streptophyta > Magnoliopsida > Caryophyllales > Caryophyllaceae > Agrostemma > Agrostemma githago. Next base: position 62,867,684 of record OY288240.1, read on the forward strand.
CCATGGCCATTTTCAACATGGGGTATTGATATAATTGGCAAGGTGAACCCTTCCGGAACAGGAGGACACTGTTTCATCTTGGTGGCTATCGACTATTACACTAAATGGGTCGAAGTCGAGTCATATCGGATCTTGAACGCCAAGCACGTTGCTAAATTTATCCAAAACAAGATTATATGCCGATACGGGATCCCGCACGAGTTCATCAATGATCAGGGACCCATTTCCAGGCTGAAACCGCTACTTTGCTGGAAAAATATAAAATTCAAAGGCATACATCTTCGTCGTACCGTCCTCAAACAAATGGAGCGGTAGAGGCAGCCAATAAAATGATTGTCACCATACTTTAAAAGATGGCTGAGAATTACCGGGATTGGCCCCGACAAAATACCTTTTGCCCTATGGGGATACCGGACGTCAATTCGCACCGCAACCGGAGCAACTCCATACTATCTGACATATGGAATGGAAGCGGTCCAACCAGTTGAAATAGAAGTGCCATCCCTCAGAATCCTACTTGAAAGCCAAGTGGCGGAACCAGATTGGGTACAAGCCCGATACGATTCGCTAGTTCTTTTGGACGAACGGCGGTCCCAGGCCCTCAACAATATCCAAATATACCAAAAAAGGATACAACGGGCTTTCAACAAAAGAGTTAGGCCCAGGAATATCAAAGAAGAGGACCTTGTTCTAAAGTCCGTCCGGGCATTACTACTGGTTGACCCAAGAGGAAAGTTCAAGCCCAATTGGGCTGGGCCGTATTTGGTAAAAAAGGTTTTATCAGGAGAAGCGGTGATGCTGACAGACTTGGACGGGAATGAATTCGTCAATCCAACCAACTTGGACCAGCTGAAGCGTTACTACCCGTAAACCCTATATATCTCAATGTCATTTGCAAAAGTTTGTAAAAATTCGTCTTCATAAATTTTCAAAAAATTATAAGGTAGTCAATAAGCTAGGATTATTTATCCTACTGTCGCACATCTCGAACTAATAGTCTTGGTGTATTTCAAAAATTGCGAAAGAAATCAAAAAAAAATTTGAGAAATTGAGGAAGCGAAAAATCAAAAAAGTCCGAAGCAATATACCTGTAATAAACGGGTACTTCCGGTCAAACGAACCGACGAATCCCTCTTACGGTTATCCAAACCTTGGATAATTTCCCCTGTAATTAGCCATGCTGGACTGTGTTCTGTTTCCATCACTATAAGAGTTAAAGTCTGGGGCTACTGACCTTAGCTACTGTCATCTGTCGCTAAAAAGAGACGCGCGACTGTTAACAGTCGCTAAGCAACTGTCGTTACAGTTAGTCGCATCTAGCGACTGATTTCAGTCGCTAAAACAGACGCACGACTGATTTTAGTCGCTAAAATTAGCGACCGAAATCAGTCGCTATGACGTCCCTTTAGAGACTGATTTCAGTCGCTAAAAGCGTCAGTTAGCGACTGATAACAGTCGCTAACTGGTGTGACGTGGCGTCCTACAGCGACTGATTTCAGTCGCTAAATAGAAAATTTAGCTACTGATATCAGTCGCTGCCGTACCAGAAATAGGCCGGTTATATTTATTATTTTTCTAGCCAAAATCTGCACAATAAAACAAACCAACAACCACAATACATCCCAAACATCATTCCAAACATTCCAAACGTTGTTTCAAACGTTACGCAAGCTTCACACTCCAAAATTGGCAACCAAGTAAGCAAACGTCGTGAATACACTAAATTAAAAGTGTTGTTACAAACTGTTTTTTCAACAAGCATTCAGAAACTACAAATTGTTTTCATTCAATCTACTCAGCTAACAGGGAAACTAGCTGACGCACCACTACCACCGTCACCGAAGGGGTCTCTAGGATCCGGGAATCGGGGAGTGGGGCCGGAGTTGCAGTTATACTGGTGCATGTTCCTAAGACGCTGTATCTCTTCTAGAATTTACAGGTTAATGGACTCCTGCATCTTCAGCCTCTCATCATGCTCCTTCAGCCTCTCATCCTGCTCCTTCAGCTTCTCAGCCATAGCCGCCCGTAGCGCCCTCTCCTCTCGGATTTCCGTCATCATCTCAGTCATTTCGGATGGTACACACTCCGTCGAGGTCGAGTGGGCCCCCCGAACATTGGGTGGTGTCCAGTACAGGGAATGAGCGTTCCCCGTACCGTACACCGCTCCCTTGCGGTGTCCCTCCGCGACTCTGAACCAAATCGCGCTCGGGACCACACCTTCATTCTCGGGCGCTCTAGTGACCTCCAAATACGAGCTCTGAAAGAAATTGAAGTCATGATTAGGTGAGTTGTTGATAAGTCTGTATTGTAGTGTTTATTTCACGTGTTTGGTCCCGCTTTCTTGTGTGAAATCCCTCTTTGGAGCGGTTTTGAGGCTACTTATGCTTCTTCTAGCTTGTTTTAGGTTCCTAATGCTCATCACCGAAAAGTGGAACGATTCCATTTTGTTTTCGATGTATATGGAGCCAATGAAGAGAAGCGACGATGATTCGGTGGCTTAGACTCGGTCCCGAGTCCCTTGGAACCCATTCCCGAGCACCAAGAGTCGATAAGAAGCCTAGGAGGAGCAAGTAGGGGCCTGCATGGCCGTGTCAAAAGCCTACATAGCCGTGTAGTGAGTTGGGAAGCAAAGAAGAGAGAAAGCAAGCTACGGCAGGGCGTCATGGCCGTGACCCATGACCATCATGGCCATGATGGGGGTGCCTCATGGCCGTGAGCCTCCTCCTCATGGCCGTGAGCCCCCTGATTCTCCTCGCACTTTGTCACTTCATTCCCCTTATTCTTACAACCCTATATATACCCCCTCTTGTATTGGTTTAAGCACTTTTACATTATCCTACATTAGACTAAACCCTAGATAGAGTTCCTCCTCTCATTAGCTTAATCTTTCCTTAATATTTAATTAAACTTAGCTTAATCTAGCTTGTAATCCTTGTATTAAGGGAATTCTTCAAGACTCATCCAAGATTGACAACCTTGGGAGATTTATTTGGGTTTTTCTTATTAATACAAGTTCTTATCTTTTCATCCTCTTGTTAGTAGGTATAATCTTCTTATTCTCTTTACTCTTAATCTTTGTTTAATCTTTCAAGTTTTAATCTTTGATTATTGTTCTTGTTCTTGCTAGTTTCATTATGAATGTTTTGTTGTTTGTGTTGACTTCTCTTGTTATGGTTAGGGTTAGCTTCATTATGTGTGAGTAGACTTATTGTGGGGTTAGTAAGGGGATTAAGGGTGGATTATGGGTAATTAGGGTTTGATTGAGGGTAAAGGTGGAGTCTTTGTTACTAGCCACATCTTAAGCACACTATGTGTTTGTTGAATTGCTTGTTTGAGTAGTAGTGGCCATGCTTCTCATGCTTGTTTTCCTCTTCTCATTGTGTGATTGATTTGTGGTTGAATCCTTGTGTATTGGGTAACATCTTGCATGAGTATTCGGGTTTAGTCTTTGACATGAGAGTGCAGACTTTGGCTTTGACACGAGAGCGCGGACCGACCTTAGTAACTAGGTGAAACCTACACCCTTGATTACCCAATTATCCTACTACACTTATGAACCCAAACTAACCCTACTCCTTCCCATATTGATTTCTCCATCTTGTTAGCTATTACCTATCTAGTTAGTTGATTGTCTTTAGTTTAGTTCATCTTCTGAGTTCATATTATACCTAGTTCATTGATAGTCTAGTTCATCCCCTTTAATCACCATAGTTAATCAATTCTAGTCAATCATCTTCCTCTTGTGTAGTTTTGGTGACTTAGCCTTGTTTTTGAGTAGACCATAGTCTAGACACCTCATAACCATCCCCGTGGACTCGACCCGACTTACCCTAGCTACCCGTTAGGATTAGTTGGACTCTATTTGCTGGTTGGGAACCACGGCAATTCCCTACCATCAATTTGGCGCCGTTGCCGGGGACGGTGCATGTTTAGACTTAGTTTGCTTATTAGCTTGACTTAGTTACCCCTTTTATGTTCTCTATCCATTGTGCATATTTTATAGGCTTTTTCTGTGTTTTTATTGCTTTCTCCTCTCTTTGTCTTTTGTTGTGGTTGGTTTTTGTCTCTACCTAGTGCCCTCAAAGCACTAGGTGTTCTCACGTTTGTTCCGAGTGTGTAGTTTATGCCTAGAGAAGGGAACGACTCCTTGCTCTTCAATTCAGATCCGGAGAGACTCTTTCGAGCCTTTTGGCAATGGACAATTGCTAGAGTAAGAAATTCCCAACCGGGTCCAAGCAACAACATAGAAGAACAAGCATTTGGGATTGACTTGAACGAGCCACCGCAAGACAACACCGAAGGGGGCTTCTTGAATCCCTTCGGCACTTTATTCCAACCACCTCCCACATCTCCAACAACTTCTCCTTCAACATCTCCATCAAGTTCAACACCATCTACACCATCATCTCCCGCACATCCAATAATGCCGAAGTTCTCTTCTCATTCAACCTTCACGAAAGACGTTTTGCCCGGTCCCACCGCTTTACCGGAGACATACACCGGAAATTTTGTGGCTAAAACGGCTTTTATCCAATTGGTTGAAAGAAGTCAATTTAGTGGGTTACCAACAGAAGATCCTCATCAACACATGGAAACCTTCTCAGATTATTGCGATGCCATCTCACAAACGGGAATAACCCAAGACCAAATCCGATGGGTACTATTTCCTTTCTCTTTGATTGGCAAGGCAAAACAATGGTTCAAAGGTCTCGACAAGGCGACTCTTGGTATAGACACATGGAAGAAGCTAGCTCTAGCATTCTACCAAAAGTTTTATCCACCGGATAAGACTAATCTATTAAGAGCTTCAATCACGGGGTTTCAACAAAGTGACAAAGAAAGTCTTTATGAGTCGTGGGAAAGGTTTAAGGCCTTGATCCGTTCTTGCCCCCATAATGGTATATCACAATGGTTCCTTGTACAATAATTTTGGAATGGTCTATATGAGGACTCAAGAGCCATACTCAATATGGGCTCCAATGGAAGGTTTACCGAGGTCGATGACGATCAAACATGGGCAACAATTGAAGAAATGGCGGTCCATAACTCTCAATACTCTAGGCCAAGAAAAGAAAGTAGAGGGGGAAGGCATGAGATTGATGCCATTACACAATTAAGTGCCGACCTTGGAGCACAATTGAAGACACACATGGATAATATTGACAAGAAGCTCCAAAATCATTTCTATCAAGGTCAAAGCACTAGTTCCTCCAATCAACAACCGATTCATCAATTTAATTCTATAGGAGTGGTTCCTTCTACATCTTATTATGGGATATGCGAGATTTGTGGGATATTTGGGCATGAACCTCAATATTGTCGAGGTAGTATTGAGCAAGTGAATGCTTTTCAAGCATACAAGCAAGGTGTTCCATATTTCTCCCACAAGCCTCAAAATGTGCCAAATCAACATGTGTTCGAAGCTTCCCAACAACAATCTCAACAACATACCGTGTACCCTATGTTCCTCCTCCCTTAAGGGACAACAACCAAGGCTACCATGGTTGTCAAGGCAATCCAAGGCCTTTTAACAACTTCCAACAAAATAACCAAGGTGCCTTCAACAACAATCAAGGGTTCCATCAAGGGAACTTCAATTATCAAGGTGGTTTCCAAGGAAACCAACACTCTCAAGGCCTAAATCAAGGCAATTCTCAAGGGTTCCAAGGGAACTTTCAACAACAACAAGGGTCCCAAAATACTCAACAAGAAAACAAGCAAAGAAGCCGGTCTCCAATTCATGATTATGGCATTCCCCTAGCCATTACCAATACCCCACACAATCAACAATCTCCACCTAGAGATCCGGAGATACAAAAGACAATCTTGGAGATACAAAGAAGCCAATTGGAGATGCAAAAAGCTCAATAAGAATTCTTTACTCACCTTCAAATGGAAAACAAGGCGAGAGATACGCATGTAAAAATACTTGAAACCCAACTAGCTCAAGTAGCTTCGGGTAGTTATTCAAGACAAAAGGGTCAACTACCTCCTTAAGGTGTACCATCGAAATTTGAGCATGTGAATGCCATCACCTTGAGGAGCGGTGCATCCTATGATTTTCCCTTGTACCCTAATGACAATGAAGCTATGAAAGAAGTTCTGTCTCCATCTCAAGACAATGAAGGTTGGGGAAATCTCATGGAGGAGCAAGTGTTGTGGGAGGTTGAAAAACCTATTGAAGAAAAGCTTCCCCCACCCCAAGAAGAAGACAAAGGAAAGAAAAAATGTCAATTGAAAAGTCCAAACCTAATGAGCAAGACAAGATACACATCAAGTTGCCTTTCCCAACAAGGCAAATGAAGACCAAGGTGGATGTTCAATTTGACAAGTTTGTGGATACAGTGAAGAAATTGGATGTGAGTATCCCTTTCACCGAGCTAATTACCCAAGTCCCGGCATACGGAAAATTCATGAGAGAAATCTTGGCTAGGAAGCGATCCTTTGACAAGGAAGAGACTATAGCGTTCACAAGAGAAGTGAGCGAGCTCATTCAAGGCTCTACACTTCCTAAGTTGAAGGATCCGGATAGTTTCTCAATCCCGTGCACCATAGGGAACTTGAAGATCGAAAGGGCGTTATGTGGTTTGGAGGCGAGTGTGAGCATTCTCCCTTATTCTATTTGTGAGCGACTTGGGATGAAAGAGCTAAAGTGTACCTCGATCACACTCCAAATGACCGATCGTTCACTTAATCGACCATTAGGAATGTTAGAGGATGTGCCATTAAGAATCGGGAAATTCTTCATTCCGGTCGACTTCCTTGTGCTTGATATGCCGGAGGATGCTATCACTCCCATTATCCTTGGGCGCCCATTTCTACATACCGCCGGTGCAATGATTGATGTAAAGAATGGTAGGATCACCTTTGAGCTAGGCGACAAGAAGCTCGTGTTTGACCTCCAAGGTAACACCTTGCCTACAAATGAAGAATCGTGTAATATGATCCACGCCATCAAAGACATCGATCTAGGGGATGAATCGGATGAAAGCTTGGAAGTCGACAACAATTTGTGTGAATTGATAATGATGCTATTGAGCTTGGGGTGAATGAATACCCTTGTTGTGTGAAAGAGGACAAGTTGCAAGGAAAGAAGAAAGTTGAGCCTCCCTTGGGGCCACATGAAGATAGATGGACGTTTGGGTATATACCGAAGGATCGCAAGTACAAGTTCAAGCCACTGAACTTAGTAGATCGGGATGCCCCGGGAACGTCGAGGCAAGGTTGTGAAGAACCTTGGAGTGTAGGTTGGTATTCCACAAGCTTGATCGAAGATTTCTCGAGAGCCTTCGATTTGTTGCTTCGTGCCCTTGAAGGTGATGGAGTTGTGTACCATGTTGTTGAAAATTGAATGAAGAACCCACCACCCTTGGTTTGACGGAGTTCCAAAAGAACCGTCTTATTGTATATATCTCTTTCTTATTCTTTTGTGTTGCTGGAATTCTTGTAATTTGGTATTTTGATGAGTGATGTGAGGGAGGGATTTTGATGGTGTTTATTGAGTTTATTTGCTAGGTTAATAGTGAAGATGAAGTTTTGAGAAGAGTGGTTGATGATAGAAGCTTGGAGCTTGGGCAAGGGAGTCGGTTTTTGAGCTTTTTGTAAGCTTAAGGGGGCGGGACTTTGGATCCCGAGGTATTATTTTGCATTTGGGTGGAAGGCTCGTTGTGCTAATAGTGAATGAAGACTTGGGTTGGAACATGGCCATGTCGAGGGAGACATGGCCATGAGGCGACATGGCCATAAGGAGGCTGTCATGACCGTGAGCTAGAAGTCCAAAAGTCACAGCCTACTGCTCTCGATCTTGGCCATGAGGGGCCAAGTCACGGCCAGGAGGGCTCCCGAACGTGAGGGGCCAAGTCACGGCCAGGACGGGTTCTTGTGCCAGATTCTGCGTCCTTATCTCAGCAACCAGCCCACTCCCCCTCTATTATTATATTACCCAGCCCATTTCCCTCCCTTATCTTTGCCCAGCCCAACTCCACTCCCCTCACCTTATTACCCAGCCCATAACCCTTTCCCCTCTCATATAACCCAACCCGCCCAGCCCTCCCATCATTCAACCCGACCCGCCCCTACTCCCCTCACTTACCCAACCTAACCCACCCTTATCTACCTAGCCCAACCTCACCCCAGCCCATCTTTCATCCTACCATTTAATTACCCAGCCCACCCCATTTTCACCAACCAAACCAGCCCCCCTCTATTTACCCAATTCATTTACACCCCCCAACCTCCCTTTTCACCTAATTCACTATCATAAAATCCAAATTCGCAAGTTCTTTTCACTTTCTTTATTTTTATTTTCATTTGGTAGAATTTAGTCGGATTTAGACGGAATCCGGGCTAGGTGACTTGATTACACCTAGCCCTCCCCTCCCATTTCCTTTTATTTTCTTCTTTTTATTTCTTCCCCCATCCATAGCTTTTCTCATCTTGGCCCTCGGTGACTTGATTACACCCCGGCCGGACGCATTCTACCATTTCTTCACTTTCATTTTTGATTTTTACTTTTATTTTCCTTTTTCCTTTTTTCTTTTTCTTTTTTTTTGTGTCTTCCACACACTACCGATCGAGCATGAGGACATTGCTCGGTTTAAGTGTGGGGGAGCGATATCTTAGTCTAGCTTAGTTTTATTTTCGTAGTTTTTTCGAAAAATCTTAAAAATCCCTAAAAATTTGAAAACAATTTCATAAAAATCAAAAAGATTTTCATTTGTGTCTTTTTCTTTTGTGTCTTTGTGTCGTATACTTGTTGTGTTGTGTGTTTTGCTCCTCCAAATTCCTTGTAGGTTGCGCGATCTTCGATAAGTTTTGGAAGGCTCTTGACATCCGGTATTATCCTTCTTTCTCCTTCTCCTTTTTCCCTTTTTGTGGAGTTTGGAGGATGTGTTGTGATGGTGTGTGCTCGGGTGGAGCTTTGTGAAGATTTTTGGTTGATTGGTTGCTTATTTGGATGTTTCGGGGTGGTGTTTGTTTTCTTTGTATGTTTGTTTTCTTTTCTCTTATTATGTTTTGTTTTGTTGTGTGTGTCTCATTTTCTTTCGTCCTTGTTGTGTCTTGTTTAGTTTGTGTCTTGTTTAGTTTGTGTCTTGTGTAATAAGGTTTTCGAAAATCCGGTTTTGAGGCTAGTGCGCAAGTGTTTACTTTCCCTTTCTAGTGATGTGAATCAAGTCTTGGACTTTACTCTAGTAGAATGACTTTAAATCAATGATTTTGTTGGTTTCTTACCTTGAGTCCACCTAGTCTACTAGGGATTTACTACGGGATTTGCATTTTGACCACCCACGGAGTGAAAAGGCCTTGGTTGCCGAGTCCCGTCCCTTAGGTGACCGTGTTCAAAATTGTTTGATTAGTCCAAGTTTCTCCCCTTTTTGTGGGTTTGAAGGGAAGGGCCCGTCCAGAGTTACCCATTTCCCTACCTCCTACGCATTTCCACAAATAAGTTGAAAATTGTTGAAATTCTCACTTGGTTGCAAGAAATGCCTACAAAACAAAAGTTATCCAAAAGGCAAGCCAAGAAAAAAAAAAGAAAAAAAAAGGAATAAGAAAGAAAAAGAAAGAAAAGAAAGAAGAAAAAGAAAAGGCACAACAAATGAAAAACAAAATACAAAAGAAGAAAAAGAAATGGCATAGCAACTCAAAAGTCGAATGCAAAAGAAAAATGCCAAAAGAAAACCATCTCACAAAAAGATTCCCACCCTCTCAAAAATAAGCCTTTTTCCGATCGTTACCGTGAAGAGCCTACCAAAGGACCGAGTCCCTAGGAAGGATGATAGCGGTAATGATCGGTCTTCCCTCATTTTGCAACCATATCCCCCTTTTTACTTGGACTAGTTGGGCGATTTTTGAGCATGGGACGATCCTCTTGGCTCATCGCTAAAGGGGGCGGGGTCTCACTTACCTACAGTGTCGACTAACTCCGTGGTTCATCCTTTTTCCATCCCGCCGATCGTTCCGTAGTACGTTCTTAGAAGGTTAGGAGGAACTAGGTAAGTTACCAACGTTTTTATTGCTTTGTTGTCATACTATTAGGGTTTAGTTCATATCGGTTTGTATTATTAGTTTGGGAACGTTGTCACTTGCCTTGAGTCCTTAACCGGTGCTTCTTTCACCGCTTTGTAGAGGGAAGCGGTATTTATTTCTTCTTGGGTGCAACCGATTGCTTGTTTGTTTGTATGTTTGTTTGTTTGTGTGTTTTTGTGTCCGGTTGCATCCACAGTTTTGTCGCAAGACCTCACTTGCCTTGCGGAGAGCACTTTTCCTCTAAGTGTTTTCGCGTGAGTTGAAAGGGCGTTGGGTGCGCTAATACCCGCTCGGTTAGTAGTCTAGTTTCTTTTAGTTTTTAGTTAGTTCGTGCTTACTCGAGGGCGAGTAAGGGTTAAGTGTGGGGGAGTTGATAAGTGTGTTTTGTAGTTTTTATTTCACGTGTTTGGTCCCTCTTTCTTGTGTGAAATCCCTCTTTGGAGCGGTTTCGAGGCTACTTACGCTTCTTCTAGCTTGTTTTAGGTTCCTAATGCTCATCACCGAAAAGTGGAACGATTCCGTTTCGTTTCCGATGTATATGAAGCGAATGAAGAGAAGCGACGATGATTCGGTGGCTTAGACTCGGCCCCGAGTCCCTTGGAACACATTCTCGAGCACCGAGATTCGATAAGAAGCTTAGGAGGAGCAAGTAGGGGCCTACATGGCCGTGTCAGAAGCCTACATAGCCGTGTAGTGAGTTCGGAAGCAAAGAAGAGAGGAAGCAAGCTACAGCAGGGCGTCATGGCCGTGACCCATGACCATCATGGCCATGACGGGGGTGCCTCATGGCCGGGAGCCCCCTCATCATGGCCGTGAGCCCCCTGATTCTCCTCGCACTTTGTCACTTCATTCCCCTTATTCTTACAACCCTATATATGCCCCCTCTTGTATTGTTTTAAGCACTTTTACATTATCCTACATTAGACTAAACCCTAGATAGAGTTCCTCCTCTCATTAGCTTAATCTTTCCTTAATCTTTAATTAAACTTAGCTTAATCTAGCTTGTAATCCTTGTATTAAGGGAATTCTTCAAGATTCATCCAAGATTGACAACCTTGGGAGATTTATTTGGGTTTTTCTTATTAATACAAGTTCTTATCATTTCATCCTCTTGTTAGTAGGTATAATCTTCTTATTCTCTTTACTCTTAATCTTTGTTTAATCTTTCAAGTTCTAATCTTTGATTATTGTTCTTGTTCTTGCTAGTTTCATTATGAATGTTTTGTTGTTTGTGTTGACTTCTCTTGTTATGGTTAGGGTTAGCTTCATTATGTGTGAGTAGACTTATTGTGGGGTTAGTAAGGGGATTAAGGGTGGATTATGGGTAATTAGGGTTTGATTGAGGGTAAAGATGGAGTCTTTGTTACTAGCCACATCTTAAGCACACTATGTGTTTGTTGAATTGCTTGTTTGAGTAGTAGTGGTCATGCTTCTCATGCTTGTTTTCCTCTTCTCATTGTGTGATTGATTTGTGGTTGAATCCTTGTGTATTAGGTAACATCTTGCATGAGTATTCGGGTTTAGTCTTTGACACGAGAGTGCGGACTTTGGCTTTGACGCGATAGCGCAGACCGACCTTAGTTACTAGGTGAAACCTACACCCTTGATTACCCAATTATCCTACTACACTTATGAACCCAAACTAACCCTACTCCTTCCCATATTGATTTCACCATCTTGTTAGCTATTACCTATCTAGTTAGTTGATTGTCTTTAGTTTAGTTCATCATCTTAGTTCATATTATACCTAGTTCATTGATAGTCTAGTTCCATCCCCTTTAATCACCATAGTTAATCAATTCTAGTCAATCCTCTTCCTCTTGTGTTGTTTTGGTGACTTAGCCTTGTTTTTGAGTAGACCATAGTCTAGACACCTCATAACCGTCCCCGTGGACTCGACCCGACTTACCCTAGCTACCCGTTAGGATTAGTTGGACTCTATTTGTTGGTTGGGAACCACGGCAATTCCCTACCATCAGTTGTAAAGAAAAAAAAGTAAAGAAACCTTATGTTTGAAACTTACCCAAATGTCGGCGTCCTTCTGCGTAGCGAACGATCGACCGGTGGTGTCGCCCCCCTTGGTCTTCGTGGCGAGAAATAGCTGCGCAGGCGGAGTGAATTCTCCGGTTTTCTTCTTCAACTGTTGGCAGTACATGTAGATTTCTCATTTGTATTTATAATGAAAACATTAAATAAAAATCCAAAATAAAAATCAAAGGTAAGGAAATACTAACATTCACAGCCCGCTGGTGCATCGACTGCGACCCACCGTAGTGGGTGCGTTCCGCCTCCACCTTGGGGTCCCATCCCCGCCTCTTGTTCTTCTTCGCCTGGACGGATCTTTTAAGGAACTTCGGGTCGGAGCGGGCTGTTCTGAACTGTTGGATGGCGTCACCTACAATTTATACACTTTGAGATCAATAAGTGTTCTGAAGATATATACAACTTTCTATTCAAGTACTAACACTAATTGAGTAATGGAACCTTTAAGGAATTTCTGTGCCTTTTCATCGTTCGCCAACTTATACATCATGTCTTTGTGTCTTTCCTTCGCGACATCCATGTATCTGTCTCTCACAGCCACCTCGAGACCCTCATTGTAAAAGTGTTTCAACTGCAAGATCGTTTGTTGTCATTGTATTAGTAATTTGTAAACAGTAACAGATAATTAATAAAAATCAAAAATTGGTGTACCTTGAAGTTGGCAAACCACTTCTCCCGTTGCCACAGAGGCAACTTTGTCCAACTCGTGCAGTAAGTAGTCAAGTCATTCATGAAACTGTCCTTGACACCAGTCACCACCGCACGAGTACAAAACCTATACCAAAGAGTGAAATAAGATGATGTCTCAAAAAAAGGAAATATAACGTCTCACCTTGTGTTCTCCGGGCTAATAATTAGGCGCCCTTCGTCGGTATATTGAAGCCCTGGATCCTGTTGCGGTTGTTCTGGTTGCTCATCGTTGTTCACCTCCTCCTCGTTCTCCTCTTGGTGATCCTCCTGCTATTGCTGCTCCCTGTTGCTGCTCGAACTACCATACCGCAACCTACTGCCAAACGTCATATCTGCAGACATATAATAGTAGAAAGTTAGAAATTGACATCATAATATTGAAATAATTTGCCCAAAATATGTAATGCAGATTACTATGTCGAAATATATAACTTACTAAAACTATACCCTACTAAAAATCATTGTCACTGTCGTTGTCATCTTCCACTTGCCTATTCGAACCAACCACATCCTCTTCCTCGTAGTCATCTTCCTCCTCCTCGTCATTGACCTCTAAATCATTGGTGTCATCCTCCTCCTCGACCATATCACTAGAAGCACATTCCTCCTCCTCACCACCTTCATCGTCTTCAAAATCCTCCTCCTCCTCATTATTGTCATCATCATCAATTGCGAAAAGATTCTCACATCAACTGGAGACAATGTTGTACCACTAGAAATGATATCCTCTAGGAAGAGGTCAGAGTCATAGTGCCCCCGTGTCTTAGTTTTGAACACCGCCCACCACTGGTTTACAGTTCTGTCGTTCTTTGTGGTTTGATAAGGCGCAAAGTACACTTGGTGTGCTTGATGTGCAAGTATAAACGGATCGTACTTGGAGTATTTTTTGGTATGATTAACTTCTACTAGTTTGTACCTTTCATGTACTCTAGTACCTTGCACAGAGTTGTCCTTCCATTCGCATTTAAATACCACAGCTCTATACCCACGATCATTTCCAACATAGCACAACTCGAAGATGTCCTCCAATAGACCGTAGTAATCTTTACCCTCAAGTGACGACACACTCACACCAAAATTACATCTACTTCTACTGCTACCATGGGCAAATGTATGGAAATTGAAACCATTAACCGAATACCGGTTCCAAGTCCTAACCTTCCACAAAGGACCTAATGCTAGACTCCTAACCAAATCATCCTGAATATTCTCTGAAATTACATGCTGCTTAAGCCATTTGGGAAACTGTTCCTCGTGCTTATTCAAAACATCATCAGCATTGAAATGTGGATTAGCAGCTACAAATTCAGTTACAAACTTCTTCTCGTACGGCTCCAAAACTTCGCATTTTGATAGCAAGTACAGGTGAGCACGATTGTACTCCTTCTCATCTAATGTCCTCCACCCGCCAGATGATGACGATCCCTCACCTACCTTACTTTGAAAAAAGTCTGGTATGTTGGGGTCAATCGTCGTCTCGGGTGTTTCTAGGTTTATATTTTTGGCTTTGGTGTTCACTTCTTTCTCGAAATACAGAGAACAGAAGTTGGCTATCTCCTCTGTTAAGTAAGCATTACATATGGAGCCCTCAACCCTCGCCTTGTTACCTATTTTTTTCTTCAAGTGGTTGAGAAATCTATGACAATCATCAAGCAATTATGTTATTATCAAATTATAGTGTCTAGCGTTAGTTAGTGGGTAAGTAATTAGTTGAAAGTTCTCACCTCTCAAACGGGTACATCCATTTAAACTGTACCGGTCTTCCCACTTTAGCTTCGTAGGGCAAGTGGACCGGTAGATGCTCCATTGAGTTAAAGAAAGAGGGTGGGAAGATCATCTCAAGTTTGCATAGTATTTGAGGAATTTGATCCTCTAAACGAGTCATGTCGTCATTTGTAACTTTCGACGAACACAAATCTCGAAAAAACTGAGATATCTCAGTGATAGGTTTCCAAACACTTTCCGGCAGCAGGTGCTTCAACGCCACAGGTAGTAACCGCTCCATGAACACGTGGCAATCGTGACTCTTCAAGCCTTGGAGCTTCAGGTTCTTAATGTCCACACACCGACTAAAATCGGATGCATACCCATCAGGGAACTTCAGTTTCCCTACCCACTCTAACACGGCCTTTCTTTGAGCCTTAACAAGGCTAAGCAAAGCCCTAGGCTTGGACCCATCCCGCTTGATATGCATTTTCGGACGGTCACAAATTTTTTTCAAATCTTTTCGGGATACTACGGTGTCACATGTCTTACCCTCTACATCCATGACGGTGTGAATCAGTTGCTCAAAGAAATTCTTCTCAATATGCATCACGTCCAGATTATGTCGGAGTAATAAAGTACTCCAATATGGAAGGTCGAAGAAGATGCTTCTTTTAAACCAACCATTTTTTAATTTCTTAGGATCTATGAACTCTTGATCGGTCCCGTCAACAGTAGATGGGAACTCTGAAATGACCTCCCAAATCTCATCTCCTTGGAGACGAATCGGTGCCTCATCTAGCACCACCTCATCCTTCTTGAAAGCTCTCCTATTCTTCCTGTACATGTGACCCTCGGGTAGAAACTGTCTATGACAGTCAAACCAACTAATTTTGCTTGAATTACTTAGGTAGAATGCTTTACTTTCATTCATGCAACAAGGACACGCTTTTTGGCCCGCCGTAGACCAACCACTCAACATACCGTACGCAGGAAAATCGTTTATAGTCCACAAAAGCGATGCTCTAAGCTGGAAATTTTGTTTCAACGACACATCATATGTCTCCACCCCTACTTCCCACAAGTTTTTCAATTCCTCTATCACTGGTTGTAAGTAAACATCCAAGTGGTTTTTTGAATTTTTTGGGCCGGGAATAATAAGAGAAAGGAAGATGAACGGTGGTTTCAGACAAAGTCATGGGGGTAAGTTGTACGGTGTGAACATGACAGGCAAACATGAGTATGACTTACCGAACTGACCGAAAGGGGCGAACCCATCGGTACACAACCCAAGTCTCACATTACGGGGTTCCTCAGCAAATTCAGGGTAAATCCTATCAAAGCGTTTCCACTCCTCCCCGTCACTAGGATGACACATCTTCCTCTCTACACGAGTGTCTTCCTTATGCCACCTCATTTGTTCGGCAATGGTTCTGGTTGCATATAATTTTTGAAGTCTCGGGGCGATGGGAAAGTAGGTAAGTTGACTAAGTGGTATAGGTTTTTTATGCCTCGCAACACTCTTTCCCTTCCTACCCCTCAAAACAATATTCCCATCCACACTTTTGTATCTACCCTTCCCACATATCTTACATTCCTCAAGCACGGCATCGTCCTTCCAAAAAAGCATACATCCATCGAGACAAGCATCGATCCTTTGATGCGGAAGTTCAAGACCTTTAACTATTTTTTTGGTATTGTAGAATGTTTTGGTCATAATGTTGTCTTTTGGGATGAGTTTCTCAATCAATGCAGCGACACCGTCTACGCACCCAAAAGGTAGGTTATACTCACATTTAAGGGTCACTACCATAGACGCGACTTCTAACAATGTCACATCACACCCTCCATATAATGGCTTCTCCGCAGCCTCTAACATATCAAAAAAAGCTTTCGCTCGTGGGTTTGGCTCTTGTGGGGTTGGTTGGTCATCGTCGTTAGTACACATGCTCTCATCATTAAACAAATTGCACTCAACCACATCAACAATCATTCCTCTCACCCCGCCCTCATTCTGATCCACCTCAGATTTCTCAACAGCGGACGTCTCACCATGACAAATCCAATAATAATAATTTGAGCTAAACCCATTTGAGATAATATGTTCCTTAATCAGAATACTATCCAAGAATTTGAGGTTCTTACATTTCACACAAGGACACCTAAATCTACCATCTGATGCGTATTCGGGATGAGTTTTAGCGAACTCAAGAAAACTACTAACGCCCTTGATAAGTGTGGTTTGTAGTGCCTATTTTGTAGTGTTTTGGTCCCATTTTCCTTGTAGAATCGCTCCTTGGGAGCGGTTTAGGGGCTTCTTATGCTTCCTTTAGTTCGTTTCAGGTTCCCGAGACCGATTTGGAAGAGTTGGAGCGATTCCGACTCGATACATACACATTTTGGAGCCAACGAGATAAAGGAACGATGACTCGATGCTTTGGAATCGACCCCGAGACCTTGGGACCCAATCCCGAGTCCCGAGACCCGATCCCGAGTCTCGAGAATCGATGAGAAGTCCATGTGAGGTAAGGAGAGACCAAAAGGATCATAATGGAGGCCTACAAGACCCATCCCCGACGGGTATGCACCTCATCCCGTCGGGGATGAAGTGCACTTTGGAGGAGGCTACTGCAGGGCCGTCCCGGTCGGGACCAACCCGTCCCGGTCGGGATGGTGGGTCCGTCCCAGTCGGGATGACCCGTCCCGGTCGGGACCAAGTGCTGTTGCCCGCATTTCACTTTCTTTCTTCTCCCTTCCATTTGGAACCCTATAAATACCCCTCCTCTTGTAATCTTATGTGATGTTCTTCACTTCCCACTAAACCCTAGACTATTTTAGGTTAGATTAGTGTAGATTAGTCGGTAATTAGTAGTTAATCTTAGTTTAGTACTTGTATTAAGGGAATTCTTCAAGATCCTTCCAAGATTGACAACCTTGGTGGTTTGTTTTGGGTTTTCTTCATTAATGCAAGTTTCAATCTTTCTCCTTCACTAGTATGGTATAATCCTCTTCCTTTTTACTCCTTATCTTGTTTAATTCATCCAAGTTTGCATCTTTGATTGTTGGATTGTTCTTAGTTCATAGTTTTCACTAGTTTGATTATGTATGTTTTGATTCTTGTGTTGTTTCCTCTTGTTCTTGTTAGTTGTAGTTTGATTATGTTAGAGTAGTGTTCTTGCTAGGGTTAGTAAGGTGATTAGGGTGTTAATTGGATGATTAAGGGTTTGTTGGAGATGTTGGTGGAAGATTTGAGGTTTCTTCTTGAGTGATGCATATTACATGTTTGATGGAATGCTTGAATGACTAAGTAGGTTGGAATGCTTGTTTTTCTTGCTTTCCTTTGTCGTGTGTGTCGCCGGATGGGTTCCATGAGGAACCTCTAGGTCGTGTGTCCTAGATTACCCTACTACCGCTTTCACTCTAACTCCTCCTTGGCCATTCCGTTACCCCTTTGACCCCGACCTAATTCTAGCCCGTTTTCCTTGTTGTTCTTCTTAGTCATAGTCTAGCTCTCTCCCCTTCTATCATTCTATAGTTTAGCTCGTTGACTTAGTCTAGTATTTGGGCCGACCTAGTCTAGACGCCTCTACCGTCCCCTTGGATTCGACCCGACTTACCCTATCTACCCAGTTAGGATTTGCCGGTTTATTATTTGACAGTTTATTATCTAAAAATTCCTTTGTGGGACGCCGTCTCTTGTCCAATCTTTCCCCATACATCCATTTTCGTTCCTGTCTCTTCATTTTTTTATCTAAAAAAATTGAGACAATAACCACACACAAATTATTTCCTCTAAAGTAATTTACTAATATATATACACTACTCACATATTCTGTAAAATTCTCAATTCACCTAAACATAGTACTATTTGCACTCAATCAGTCCATAATTACATCACTTAATCGGCATAATTGTAATTCAATTCCAATTTCCTAACACATCAAAACAACCCAATTCATTCAACTACGTAACCGCAAACCCTAATTTCATACTAACAATCTAACTATTTCAAATTGGGGAACCTATTGGGCGATTAACATTCTAACTACACTAAATACTCCAACACTAACAACAACACTACACTATAAAAACATCTAACTCAATAACTAATCTATTTATATCAACAAATATAAAAATTAACAAAAAATTTAAATTAAGAATAGATAAAAAACATACCGTAATTAAAAAAATGGAGGAATGAAGAAGGAAGGAATGATAAGGTGGAGACGGATTAGAGAGAAGGGAGAGAGTTTGTAGAAAGAGAGAGTGAAATGGCGAATGTGAGAGGGGGAGGGGGGATGCTCGCGCATTTAAAAAAATTGACACACTGTAGCGACCGAAATCGGTCGCGCGTCATTTTTATTCGGTCGCTACGTAGCGATTGATTTCGGTCGCGCGCCCTTTTTTAGCGACCGAAATCAGTCGCTAAGGGGAGTCAATTTTATAAATTTCGTCCCTTCGTCCAGCGACTTATATCGATCGTGCGGATTACTTTTCATTCACTAAATGAGCGACTGAAAGTTTCAGTCGCGCGTGGGCGGTAGCTATGGGAAGTATTTCTTGTAGTGCATCAGGTCAACCACTGTGAAAAGTCGGACGTGGCCCATACAAGATAGAAAATCCATGTGACCCTCGAAAGCATAGACATGGAGCATACAAAAGGCAAAGGCCCTACGGCTATAGACCGGCCTGACCCGGACGTCGTGTGGATTCATGAACTTTTCAGCCAAATCGATCAAGGAAATGGTACCCCCTCCGTCATACGGGATACCTCCATGTGATAAAGTCCTAGAAATTCCCGAAGCTTCCTCCCAGGGTCGTGAATTGAAAACGGGATGGCAGGATGAAGTATGCGATTCCATCCTCCTACGGCAGCAATTTTCTCAGGAATAGGGCAAATCTCGCCTCGGGGAAGAGCAAAAACATGATAGGTGTCATCCCAATACGACAAACAAGCATCGAGGAAGTGACAGTCCACTTGCATCTGGCGAATCGTAAACAATTGAGCAATACCATTCTGGTTCAGAATTACTTTATCGGCATCTCTAAAGCATCGGGACCAATCTTGCAGCATTCGGGTCAAACGATTGATTCCCATGGCTAGATTTTTCTTAAAAAGAATAAAGGATTCTCGGGGGTTGTTGTCTTTAGAAGGGAAGGATTGGTGAGAATTATGAAAAATTAAGAGCATAAGATAGGTATTTATAGCACTAAACCTGGGTAGTTCACCCATCTTTGGGATTCCTAATCCCCGGAGGATTAGCATAAAGGCCCCATCCTTTTTCTACAGCTAGTATAGGAATAAGCCATCCTGAGCATTCCTATTCCTTTTCAGAGTCAAAATTCTCAAATTTTCAAAAATTTTCAAATTCAAAAATCCAAAGCCTTTTGCAAAATTTCTATTCCCCAGCGCGAGTCATTTTACCTAAAATGTTACATGCAAAACTTCGCATAATTATATACAGGTACGACTCAAGTAGGGACATGCAACTCGCTCCCTAGCAGAAAACCCTAGGCGACATTTTCCCTGGAATAGCATGGGATGCGCCCATATATAGGCGCACCCAGGACTTATACGACAAGTCCGAATCCCCACGGATTATCTTCAACTCAGGTATGGTTCTAACCTATGGCTGACGAGTCCTTCACGCGAGTCTAATGGACTATAAACGACCCGACCCGGAAGTCTGCCAGGTCTTAATCCTCGATTGGCCCGGTAGCTACTCTGACTTTCGCCCTGTCCAAGCCTCAGTCAGAGTGGGGGATCTGTAGACACCCACATTTGCCATTAAGTGTCTATGCCAGTTTCCAAAAAACACCTGATGATGATCGGACGCAAACATGCTTTGACATACTCGAATATGGGCTCAAAATTATTGGCATTTGGCTTAGGCTTTTTACGGAGTACAAATCTCGCAAAACTAACCTCAAATTCAGGCCCAGTGGGTCGTTCCCAGTCAAATAAGACTAATTTGGGCCAAAACCGACACCAAGGGCAAAATCGTCTTTTTAGCGACCGAGTCAAACCCCGGTCAAAGGCATTTCCGAGACATAAATATCCGCTGTGTCGCGCTGGACATCCGACTAGAAGTCGAATATTACAAAAAATCAGCCACACAAAATAATAAAGAAATCTGTAAGAGATAGAATTCGATCCTTAAAAGGAGTTCTACCCGAGCTAGACCCACTCGATCGAGTGGACCGGCCCACTCGGTCGAGTAAGCTCACAAAACACGCTGAACCGGTCTCAAAACCAGACACTCGACCGAGTATTAGAGTCACTCGGTCGAGTGACTCCTTTTTCCAGCCGGGTGAGAAGTTCTCTTCCATCCAACAACATAATCCTGCTTCCTCTCGAATTGCATGCCTTTCCTATCCTAAACGGTATTTCTTGTCACCCAAGTTAAGCTACCTCTCCTAGCTTCAATCAAGGACCACTACTATAAATAGACCCTCTCACACATTGATTCACAACACATCTATCACAACTATACATTATCAATACACATCAAGCTATCATACCAAACACACATACAATCCGACGTAGCCTTATACCCGAGAGAACACCGTCCCAACCCCAAAAAAACAGTCACCTCGGCAGCCTCACCATCACACTTAAACCACCATAACTCACTCACATTATCTCGACGCTCCCGTGTCTAAGCCACATTCCGACGAGCCCCGTTCCGAGAATACAAAGCATGTAGGTTGAGGGTGTAAAATCAAACCTGTTTCCTCCTTCCTCTCTCTCTTCCTCTCGTTTTTTCTTCTTTGAGTCGTCGGTTTTCTGTCTTCATACGAGTCCTCATCACGTTTTTTTTCTTCTTTCTTTCTAATACCGATATTATCGCTACAATCTATTTTTATACAAAATAAACGTTCTTGAAAACACGATACCGACTCCATAGTCGAATATCGTACCTAAAAGAACTAAATTTATCTCGTTGATGCTAAAAATCGTCACATAAACAAAATACGACGAATTAGACGCGAAGAGAGTTCATATTGTTTTTTAGTTCAATTTTCAAAACGATTTACAAAAAATCTTTTCTAAAAGGTCTCTCCGAATATTTGATATCATTTTCATAATCGAATGTCGAATATATCGAGTATTGCAAATTTAAGTCGGGTATAAATCGTATCATATTTTTACGCGACTTAACGGAATTATCAATTTTTCAAAAAAACAATTTCGAGAGCAAAAAAAACAATCCGGACAGCAGTCCGTACAGGTGGCACTCGATCGAGTGCTTAGCCCACTCGATCGAGTGGCACCCCATAATTCGGGCAGAATCTTTTTTTCGAGACCACTCGGTCGAGTGCCTCAGTGACTCGATCGAGTGGCTCCTGGTTCACCAAAACCGTGAGTCTTCAAGCACCTTTTGAGTCCCGATAAAATATTTTTATGACTTCGGTCAACACGTGTCAAGTCAATCACGTGTCATAAACTTTTCAAAACCATGCATTACATCATATTTACATCCTTTATTCAATTCGCAAACCGTTACTAACCCGTTTGTTCTTTGTCTTCATATCTTATTATTCATTGTTTGTTTTATTATTCTAAAACGAACCTCGCATGCTAAAACAACTTTGACGTTAAATTTAGATGCATTAAATCGATTTAGCAACCCATTCAAATTCGCGAATGTTTAGGCAAAACAATGTTTGCATATCATTCATCGTATTACTAACGCGCGTATTTCAAAATCAAAGGATATCTTAGTAGAGGCCGCTAATGTGCGGGCGGGGTTGGGTGTTCTTTGTGAACTTCCCAACAAGTACCCTCACCCCTTACTCAGAACCATGGTTTCCGGATGTCCGAATCCATTGGCACACGAGAGTCATTCAATACACGGTATCCGATAATGTCGGTATCGGTATCAAATGCTAAGGGACGAACCCAATAAACTCTGGCATCCGAATGGGCCATACTTTTGCATGGCTCACTAAGATACAGAGTGAGTTCGAACGGACCCGAACTCCCACAAAGTTCGGTGGCGACTCCACTTCGATTTAAATTTCAATTCGACCCATCTCATATGGAGATTCATTCGCCTCCCCAAACCCGCGCGTGGCCGCGTCGGGGTGGACCTATGTCATGTCCACACAACGGGTCCGGGACCCTGCCTAGACCCTGTGGGTCTTACCCTAACGGGTCGGGTACGGGTCCTAATTTTTTTGGACCCTTCGGGTACGGGTCGGGTATGGGTCCTTCAAAAATGTTCTGGGTCCGGGTCCGGGTCCTAAGAGTCAGACCCGGACCCGACCCGTGGACTCGTGTAAAAAAATAAAATAAAACAAAATATATATATACTCCCTACAATTCTACTGATAAGTGATGATAATCTGTTAAACCCTACAATTCTATTATTCATTTACAGCCCACTCCCCTTACTTCCTACTTCCTTTTCTCTTCCTCCCTCCTCCAGCAGCACTGCAATTCACCAACATACCAACCACACCTTCTATACCTCAAATATTGTTGCTTCTTTCGTCCACAACCACCCCTTATTTGTTTATTTTCCAACTACACAGCAACATGATGACACAGGAGAAGGGGCTTAAAGCGACTGATTTTAATTTACCTTTTAATTTGGCTTTTTAAATTGTCGGGTTATAAATTGTATATATTTTAAATTGTCACGCATTGGATCTGTAACGGACCCGGACCCTACCCGTACCTGTCGGGTCCGGATAAGGGTCTAAAATTTTTGGACCCTTAAGGGTCTGGGCCGGGTCCGGTCGGACCCGACCCATACCCGCCCCGTTGCCATCCCTAGTCTCACTGATTACTCAGGCCGGGTCATCCCGTGCTGGGTCTGGCCGACAACCGTATCGCCCGACTGACCCCGACCCGATTTGCCAGCTCTAATTTATGTGAGCAGTATTTGTGTGGTTATTTGTGGGCTTATTGTTGCACAGTCCAACTTACATAAACAAACCAAATACCCAGAAGAGCGTTAACTGGAGTTTCTTCACTTGTTCCCATTCCTCTATTTTTTCCCGGCGTTTCTTCCTTCCAATCTGGGAAGCTAATTGGAAATCCATCAATTCAGGTCAGATTCGTTAAACTTGATTTCGTGCTCCGTATTACTAAACCCTTTACCCTGTTGATATGGATTTTTGAGTTGAGCAACAAACTTACTTCGCTTTGCGCACTACACGTTTGATGAATTGTCTGTGAGAAATATAGATTTTTGTTTGGCAACTGTTTGAAGTATAACGATGTCTAGATACATGAACTGTCTTTGAGAAATATAGATTTTTGTTTGGCAACTGTTTGAAGTATAACGATGTCTAGATACATTACGCTATAGAGAAGCCTTCAATTTTCTTGTAAGCGAATCTCTAGACTCTCTCCACTAAATGCATGATTATAGCCACCAACTCCGTGTTTACAGTGGTGGTAATTTCACTACTTATGTGATTAAGGTGTTAATTAATCACTATCACTATAAATATAAAAAGTGTAGTCATTTGAGAGATACATCATACTCCCTCCGTTCTAGAAAGATTGTCCCATTAACATTAGGTCACAAATTAAGAAAATTGAGTATATAGGTAATGATGACCTTCTTTATAGGATGAGTCATCACCTTAGGTGAGGTTGTGTGAGTTATTGCAATGGCAAAATGGTAAATAGTTTAACATAGTAGGGATTAAATTGTAAAAAATGATAGACTAAAAAGGAAAGTTGAGAAATTGGACAATCTTTAAGAACCTACCCAAAAAGGAATACATGACAATCTTAGTGGGATGGAGGGAGTATATCATCCCTAATGGTTGAGTAGACAAACTTTAGGATTGTTATGTGACCTTGGGGAACTATGTCCATTCCGATTTGTACCGTAGTCGGGGCGATTTCGTTTCTCATTTAGTGGCCTCCATATTACGACGCAACAAACTATATTCTCTAATTATATATCGCCCCTACAGTGATTCTATATTTCCAACAATTGAGAAACAACATTTTGTCATTATAATTGTTGTTGTTTTCATCATTCTTGTCATTGGAATGAATGAATGATTTCTATTGGAAAAAATGCGTTTTTGAGTAATTACGTATGGGTAAGACAACTGTTCGATATTTTAGCCATAACTCAGTCTCTAGACCTTCTTTTGGGACGTATAATATGGCGGTGGAAAGCTAAGAAGAAAGGCTACGTACAACGTTTTAGTTGAATCCGTGAGCAGATTCTGTCATTTACCTTTCTAAAAATGGGCAGCACGACACTGCTGAAAGTTTATGAAGATTTATAAAAGATTGGTATTTTCAATAATTTTAGGGTGCTACTTTTTTATACTTTAATATTCTTCAATCATACATCAAAATTACTATCCTACCCCTCTCATTTCCCCCTCCCATCTAAGTTTTTAGAGAGAAAAAAATACAAAATTCAATTGCATCAATTAGGGTTCTTCAAAAAGTTCTAATTTGCGACGAATAAAGTACAAATTGAGGTCGTAGATTTCAAATTCATTTGCACTAATTAGGGTTCTTCGAAAAAGTCCTAATTTGTGAGGAAGCGAATAAAAACCGAGATCAAGAATTTCAAATCAATTGCACAAATTAGGGTTCTTCCGGAAAGTCTTATTTGCGATCGATGTATACCAGTTAGGGTGAAAAGTCCTAGCTTGCGATGAATTTTAGATCAATTGCACCAATTAGGGTCATTCAAAAAAGTCCTAATTTGCGATTAACCGATTATACAAATAGAAATTGAGACCAGAGAAGAACGACAAGAATCGTAGATAATTTATTAACATTGATTTTCAATTAATTAACCCTGATTTTCAATTAAAATTACTACTCCGTATATAATAAAATATCAATTACCAAACTATGATCCATAGTGAATTCACAAATACTGATTGATGGATAAATAGAATTGATGAGGTTTAAGTAAAAAAATTTGAAGAAAAAATTGATCTAGAATTAGGATAAAAACAGTGAAGTTCCTTAAATAAAGAAAGGGTAATATTGGAAAGTTTAAGAAATTTTTAAGGAGGATTGAGTAATGCGCAAGTATGAAAAAGTCATTCCGTAATTTTATTGCTCAATTCCATTCTTGTGATAAGGTTTGTTTTTGAGACCTTCCTTTAAAATATTTACGATGATAAATGTGAAGGTTTGATCAAATTATATATGCCTTAATTATTCGTATGTTTTACTCCCTCCGTTTTTTGTTGTTCTTTCTTGTTTTCTTATTGGGCTGAAACACCCTTTTATCCCCATTTCTATTTTGGGTCATTAACATGTGGTCTATAATTAGCATACATATCTCTCTCATCTTTTTTCTTTTTTGAGTTACACATTCCTACACTCTTATTTTTCATCCAAAAGTCAAATGGAAAGATAAATAAAAATAGAAGGGAGTAGCTATTACGTTATTTGGTATGACATGTCTACAATAATCTTGGTAAAATTACTCTTGATAATTGATTTCAAAAATATGTGAATGAAACTGTTCCAAGATTTTAATAAATAATTAATAAAAACACTTTTAATTAAAAAACTAAATATTAAGCTAAATTACTTTTTATTAGTTACTCCCTCCGGTCACTATTTTTCGTCCCGTTTCATGAATATTTGTGAGAAGTATTTTAACGGAATATGATGAAAATAGTAACCGGAGGGAGTATTATTTTATTGAAATAGGGCGAAAATAGTAACCGGAAGGAGTATTGTTTTAAAAAACAAGTGTGGTCTCAAAAAAAATGGTGAGTAAAAAATGCTTGGTCCCACACTCTCCCTCCAACTCCCTCCATGAACTTGTCCATGTTTTAGAACCTCAATGGACAAACTTCAATGAACTTCAATCCACAATGGTGCATTTTTTGTCCATAAGTATGAAACTCTCTTATGGACCTCCATTGTGGATGCCCTTACACTCTTGTCTAATTGTAAAGATTACTCCCTCCATCCCACTATCTTCTTCCCACTTTCCTAAAAGGGAAATCTCACTAACATCTTCCCATTTACTTTATTTCCTTATTTGGTTGGTTTATTTTACAATTCTGCCCTTATTAATACTACCTATTTACACTATTTGCCACTCACCTTAGTTGGATGAAGCCAACTTGTATTTGTTTATAATATTATTTCTTACAATTGGACCCACTTACAATATTATATTCTTAATCCTTAAGAGATGTGCCCATATCAAATGGGAACATCTCTTTGGGATGGAGGGAGTACATTATATTGCTCTTAACCTTGCAGGGTAAGATGAAGTGTGCTTGTGAAGCTATTACTCTGTATTAGCTACTACTTAACTGTGGGGCATGAAGTTTTGCCTAATGTTTATTATCTTTAGCATGATGTTAATCAACTTGATAATGCTAAAACTAATGTGCAAAATGAATTATTTATTTACACAGTTTATGCAGATTTGAGAAAGTTGATTAAGAATGATACGCTCACATATTAATTTTGTGAAATTTTGTGTGGAGCATGTTTATTTCTATAGCTAATGAACTAAGAACGGAAGAAGTTTTAGAATTGTCGAGGGGAATGAGACGAAAGCCTATTGGTTGAGAATATTATGGTGGACACCGGAGCTTGCTTCTGCGAGGGTGGTCTAATGAAGCCATAAATAGACTCATACTTGTGTACACATCCTAATCCTATGACAAGTAAACTATTTTGGAAGGTTGAGCATATAGTTCTTAATGATCTTATAGCCCAAAGTTGGGTGGTCCTTGTGAGACGGACTTGATGAGATCACCGCAATGATAAAGGTTGAGATATTTCTCTTAATGATTCTATATCCCTATGGTTGGGTGATCCTATTGAGAAGAACTTGATGGATTAACCGCTATGTTGAGAGGTTGAACCGTAGAGCTCTTAATGATTCTATAGCTCATATTTGAGTGGTCTATGCGAAGATAAACTTGATGAAATCACCTAAGTGAGTGTGAAGGGTTGACCTCCTTCTATGAGAGATTGAGCTATCTCTTTAGAGCACTCATTATAATCTCAAGGTTCATTTGACCATAAATTTGTTGAATCATATTGCGGACCTCGTGTGGAACTTAAGGTATGATATGTGTTGTGAGAATCAACCGAAGTTTAATAAGGAATTCAAATCGAAAGATATTCTCTTATTGTAAGTAAGTTGTCTCATTTCACTAATACGTTAATTCAAATCAAAATATATTAACGTCTAAGTGTCAACCTTTTCTTATGCTCAAAATGTTGTCTTTCCTTTGTATTTGTCGGGGATTGTTGGAAGTAATGCAAAGTCTAGTAATGATGTCTAGATACATTATGCTATTGAGAAGCCTTCATTTCCTCGTAAGAGAATCTCTACACTCTCTCCACTAAATGCTGATTATAGCCACTAACTCCATGTTTATGGTGGTAGTTATTTCACTAATTATGTGATTAAGGTGCTAATTAATCACTATAAATATGAGAAGTGTAGTCATTTAAGAGATACATCTTCATATATCATCTACTGCTTCTCTTGTTAATTTTGGGCATACCATATGAGTTCCAACTTCTAATGGTTGAGTACACAACATTTAGAGTGTTATGTGACCTTGGGGGACGATGTTCATTCCGATTTGTATCGTAGTTGAGGCGATTTCGTTTCTCATTCAGTGAACTCCATACCACGACACAACAACATATATTCTCCAATTATATATCGCCCCTATAGTGACTCTATATTTCCAATAACTTGTTCATTAGTTGATTATTTAATTAATTAACCTGACATGTTTCATGGATTTTTGTTATCAATGACTGTAGTGAATAGTGATCATTGGGTTTGCTTAATACGGTATAATTTGTGTGGTAGGTGTATAGTTGTATCATGCATGGCAAATATTCATCGGACAATATCGTGCGATATCAAGAATGGTAATGCAAAAACACCAATGCCCAAATCATAATGAAGTGCGTCGTATTTGTTACTCCCTCCCCCCTTTTGATTTGCACCATTTTTCAAAGTTCTTCTCATGTAAATTCAAAGAATTTGGGTAACTCTGTAGGAGCAAATGTAATAATTGCATTGACTCTGCTATGTTGTGAAACACCATCGTCACTACCAATTTATTATTACCCAATACGAAGTATGTCCATGAAAGCTCTTGCTTTGATCGGAGTAGTGGTTAGTTATATCATGTATGTGGTCAACTGGTCATAGTGCAATAACCACCCTCTCTTTCTCCTTGTCCATGAATGGGAAGACTGTATGGTAATAATAAAGATTAAGTGGATGAGGTTTGCCAAATCCCAATAGTTGATTTTTCTCTTATTCTGTTGTCGGATTTTTGCATATACCCAAGTATTTAGGGCTAGCAATGACTCAAATATTGAGATACCACAAGAGTGAGGGTAAGGCTACGACCTGTAAGAATCATCTTTAAAGGAGAAAATGAATCAACAAAGTGAGGAGATAAAAGATTACAATTGTTAGGAAATAAGTGCCTAGCAATTGTCCTTTTGGACCTTGAATTGATTTGTTCCTGATATCTTTTCTAAAGTTGATCTTCTTATTTTGGTAACATAAGATTGTTTGGTTTTAGGAAAGATTAGCCTTGGTTTCCTAATTAGTTTAGGTAACTAGTTTAGGTGGAATAATACTATATAAAGACCTGACTAGTTTCTAGGTTAATTAGGACAGAGAGATAATTTGAGAGCACAATATAGAGGGCTGATTTGCGAGGGTTTTCTTGAGGGAAAAACTCCGTTTGTTCCGAGTCTCTATTATTTGGTGGTTCTATTGATCTCGTCTTCGTTGGAGACCGTTGGAGTTTGTTTGGATCTTGGTTGGCCGCAAGATCGTTTGTCCTTCGTCTCGTTAGTGAGTTCGTCGCAGGTCGACTCAGTCTGGGTAGTCTCTTTCCAGTTTGAGAATACTATCTGGTTGGTAGAATTGGTAGTACTTTTGGCTTTAGCTGTGAGCTATTAAGCACGTGTATTACAGTCTACTGTTGTACTATTATCTCAACAATAGTGAATTTGGTCTCCTTGTCGGTGTGGATGTAGCCAGTGATTTTGCTGGTGAACCACGTAAATCTTTGTGTCAGTTTATTATTGTTTGCTATTTGTTTTCTTCTTCTCACATAATTAACAAACCGTAGGTAACGGGACGCCTCCGTTACAACAAACTGGTATCAGAGGTTCAGGTTCCGCTTCCGCTTCTGATTTTCAGGTTCGGCTTCCGCTGAGTTAGTCGTTATTTGGGTTTGTTGAATTTTTGGTGAGAAGATGTCAGGGGCAACAATTTTAAAGATTGATAAATTCACGGGGAGTAATAGTTTTGGGTTGATAGGCTTGGGTGAAGATAGTAGTGTTGGCGGTAAGGTGGAGTTTTCATCTGTACGGGTCGAACTACGCAATTCTGAAGACAAGCTATCGACGGTTGTTTCCGCTTCTCCATGAGGCGGGCTCCTAGGTGGAGCAGACCCGTGCCTTTGGTGAAAAAAGGCAAGACCCGTGCCTTGGGTTAAAAAGGTAAAGCCCGTGCCTTGGGTGAAAAAAGGCAGAACCCGTGCCTTGGGTTAAAAAGGCAGGACCCGTGCCTTGAGTTAAAAAGGCAGGACCCGTGCCTTGGGTGAAAAAAGGCAGGACCCGTGTCTTGGGTGAAAAAGGCAGGACCTGTGCCTTGGGTGAAAAAGGCAAGACCCGTGTCTTGGGTGAAAAAGACAATCAGAAAGGAGAAAAATTACTATTGACTGAAGACCGTTGAAAGATGCGATCGTTCAAGTCAAGGTGGAGACTATTGTGACAAGTAGTGACTTGAGAATCGACTGTTCGAAGCTGCACTTTGAAGATTGGTTCGGGTTGAACAATTCTAGTCAAGGTGGAGATTGTTAGGAAATAAGTGCCTAGCAATTGTCCTTTTGGACCTTGAATTGATTTGTTCCTGATATCTTTCCTAAAGTTGATCTTCTTATTTTGGTAACATAAGATTGTTTGGTTTTAGGAAAGATTAGCCTTGGTTTCCTAATTAGTTTAGGTAACTAGTTTAGGTGGAATAATACTATATAAAGACCTGACTAGTTTCTAGGTTAATTAGGACAGAGAGATGATTTGAGAGCACAATATAGAGCGCTGATTTGTGAGGGTTTTCTTGAGGGAAAAACTCCGTTTGTTCCGAGTCTCTATTATTTGGTGGTTCTATTGATCTCGTCTTCGTTGGAGACCGTTGGAGTTTGTTCGGATCTTGGTTGGCCGCAAGATCGTTTATCCTTCATCTCGTTAGTGAGTTCGTCGCAGGTCGACTCAGTCTGGGTAATCTCTTTCCAGTTTGAGATTACTATCTGGTTGGTAGAATTGGTAGTACTTTTGGCTTTAGCTGTGAGCTATTAAGCACGTGTATTACGGTCTGTTGTACTATTATCTCCACAATAGTGAATTTGGTCTCCTTGTCGGTGTGGATGTAGCCAGTGATTTTGCTGGTGAACCACGTAAATCTGTGTGTCAGTTTATTATTGTTTGCTATTTGTTTTGTTCTTCTCACATAATTAACAAACCGTAGGTAACGGGACGCCTTCGTTACAACAACAATGTATAATTGAGTACTTCATATACGGAGCTTATCCTTTACTTTTGCCACGTGAGCCTCCCTTACTCTTTAGTGTGAGTATAAGTTATAGAATGGTAAATGGAGGGTACAAATTCAATACCATATCCGTTGTGTCATGTTGGAATTGTGGCCTTAAAAGTTGGAGAGTTGATGTAACACTGGCGGTTGGCCTAAGTATTTGTAATCTGAGTGGTATAATCATCAAAAGATTACAATGTATCATTGAGTACTTCATATACGGATCTTATCCTTTACTTTTGGCATGTTAGCCTCCTTTACTCTTTGGTGTGAGTATAAGTTATAGAATGGTAAATGGAGGGTACAAATTCAATACTACATCCGTTGTGTCATGTTGGAATTGTGGCCTTAAAAGTTAGAGAGTTGATGTAACACTGGTGGTTTGCCTAAGTATCGTGACGTTTGTAGTCCACGGGCTTGTACTTGTTGAAGAAGTATTAGGTTTGAATGAATAATTATATTGAATGAAGTAACAAGTATTTATACAAGCTACATTGACAAGAGACTGACACTAGCTGGCCGTAACCTAGTATCTTGTAGACACCCGCATTTTGACTGCCAGGTGTCTATGGCAGTTTCCAAAAAACACCCAATGATGATCGGACGCTAACGTGCTTCTATGCGCTCGGATACGGGCTCAAATCCATTAATCGCTGGCTAACACACTTACAGAGTACAAATCTCACAAAATCAACCTCGAATCCAGGCCCAGCGGACCGTTCCGAGCCAAACAAGACTAATTTGGGCCAAAACCGACACCGGAATTAAAACCGACTTTTTGCGATTGGGTCAACCCTGGTCAAGGTCGTTTCCGAGACATACAAAACAACCATTCACAACATCAAAAGTCCAACTCAAGAAGCAAAACCAACAGTCCATCTTCAGACGGGCCATCAGGTCAAGTCCGTCAAGGCAAAACCCTAGACACCAAAGTGCATGACCATGCCTATATAAACACCCCCATGCAACACACTTTCGGACATTGAAAA
Organism: Agrostemma githago; assembly: GCA_958450325.1. Lineage (NCBI taxonomy): Eukaryota > Viridiplantae > Streptophyta > Magnoliopsida > Caryophyllales > Caryophyllaceae > Agrostemma > Agrostemma githago. The sequence goes on from OY288240.1 coordinate 62,899,698, forward strand.
AAAAACCCTAGAGCAACCTTACACACACATACAACATCTATTACAAACCCTAATCAAACCCTAGCAATTCTACACTAGCAAAAAAACCCTAAACCTAGTTTTAGGAATCAATCCCGAGCCACCACAACTTAACCTTGATAAAACCTCGAAGACTCTTGTGTTAAAGCCACGGTTACGAGTTCGATCCGAGACAAGAACATGTAGGTTGAGGGTGTCAAAACCCCGTTCTCTCCTTCTCTTCCTCTCGTCATCTTCTTCGCTTTTTCTTACTTTTTTACTTTTTTATTTTTTTTTCTTTATTGCATCATAATATCGATAATAACTAATACAAAACATTAAAATACTTATCGATTTGTGTCGAATAAGAGGGATATCGGAATAAGGAAACACGAATATACAAGTGTACTGCACACAGCGTTGACGGTCGCTTGTTCCAATACCCCGATTATTTGATTATTGAGATTAGTTAACTTAAACAATACTTTTTTTATTTTGTTTGCATCATTATCATTAGTCGTATATTTACATTATTTTTCAAAAACAAGCATTATATTTAATAAGGGTCGAAACCCGTTGATGCGGGTCCGACATCAAACAATTCGCAAGAATTAATTATGATGTCGGGATGCGGAGGGAATCAAGTCGAGTTTTTTTTTAATTAAAGTATCGATCTATTAGATTCGATACCAATTCCATAATTGGATGTCGAATCTAATGATTTAGTCAAATAAATTAATTAACACGATTTTCGTTGATGCTAATATAGATGTCCTCTAATTCAATTGGATTAATTACGACATTAATAAACGCGGAGAAAATTTATATCGTGCTAGTTAATTTAAAACGACTTATATTATTTTCTTTATTTTTTTCACTCTAGTATTCCATATCGATTCCATAATCGGATATGGGATATGACGAGCATCAAAATCAAAATCGAGTATAAATTATTCCAAGTATTTAATATCGATTTCATAATCGAATATTGAATACGACGAATATCGAAAATATTAAGTCGAGTGCAAATTACGCAATATTTGTACGCGATTTAATAAAATCATCAATTTTCCGAAGAAAACAATTTCGCTCTTTTTTTATTATTATTCTTCGAACATCATTTTTTTAGACAAAACATTTTTTTAGATCTCGATATATTTTTCCTTGACCTCGGTCAACACGTGTTAATCCATCACGTGACCTACTATTCTTTCCAAAATCATGCATTCATCACATCTATATCTTTATTCAATTTATTACTCGTTACATCGTTACTAACGGTTTGATTGTTTCTTTTGTCGATTTTTGTCGTTTATTTTATTTTACTAAAATGAACCCACATGCTAAAATTCCACTTTGACGTAGAATTAATTGCATTAAATCGACATAGAAACGCTTTTCAATTCCATTCACATGTTTAGGGAACGAAAATAATCTTTGCATATCTTTTTCCCGTTTAACTAGCGCGCGTATTGTAAGTCACTCGAATTCTTAGTAGAGGCCGCTAAGGTGCGGGCGGGGTTGGGTGTCCATTGTGGGCTTCCCAACACGTACCCTCACCCCTTACTCAGAACCTCGGTTTCCGGATGCCCGAAACCGTTGGCGCACGAGAGTCATTCAATACACAATATCCGATAATGTCGGTATTGGTATCAAATGCAAAGGGACGAGCCCAATAAACTCTGACATCGGAAATGGGCCGTATTTTGTATACAGACCACTACGACATAGAGTGGGCTCGAATGGTTCCGAATAACCACAAAATTCGGTGGCGACTACACATAGACCTAAATTTCAATTCGATCTGTTTCATATGGAGATTCATTCGCCTACCCAAACCCGCGCGTGGCCGCGTCGGGGTGGACCTATGTCATGTCCACATATCTACAAGTTCTTTAATATCCTAGTTATACATGGATTACAATATATGTAGTTTACCTAAACAAGTGAAACTAGTATCTAAAATTAAGGAAAAGATAAGAAAATATTAACTAGAATCTTTATCTTCGATATGCTCCAACAAGGAGGACGATCCAAAGGAAAGTCCGATCTTGTGCAAAATAGGCTCGATGCAGGGTCTGGATAACAGTTTAGTGAGAACATCGACAAGCTGATCATCAGCGGAGATATGTTGAACGCGAAGTTGACCATTCTGCACCTGCTCCCTCTCTTGGGTGAAGTAAAATGCAAGGGCTATATGCTTCATCCGGGAGTGAAACACGGGATTGTCGGCGTTGTGAGTGGCGCCAAGATTGTCACAATAGACACCGGGTGGGAAGAGACGTGAAGGTGTACCACAGTGAGGAGAGAACGAAGCAACATAATTTTCATAATAACAGTAGCCCAGCTTCCGTGGTGGATAGGGCAACAACTTGTTGTTTACGAGAGGACCAAGATATAGGATTTCGATCAAGGTAAACAATGAACCCGGTAGTGGAGATATAGTTGTGCTTATCACCTGCCCAATCTGCATCACAAAAGGAGTGAAGAGAAAGAGAGGAGCGAAATAAATTAATACCAACCTGGAGAGTGTCTTTTAGATAACGCGGAAGTTGTTTCAAGGCCGGTCAATGAGACTCTTGAGGATCCTGCATAAATTGCGCAAGCCGATTGACACTGAAAGCAATGTCGAGACGGGTAAGGGACAAATATTGTAAACTATTGACTAGCATGCCATAGTTAGACGAGTTTGGTATAGAAGCGCCGGTGGAGGGAAGGAGAGGGGGGTAAGCAGCGATGGGTGTAGCGACGGGTTTACAGTCAAGCATGGTTGTACAGGTAAGGATAGCATGAATATACTTAGTTTGGGTGAGTTGTAGACCAGAAGGGATGGGAGTGACTTCAACACCAAGAAAATATGATGGAAAACCTAGATCTTTCAATGAAAAGCGACGAGCAAAGGCAGCAAGGAAATTTGAGAAAGAAGGGGACGCGAGTCAAGTAACTATAATATCGTCCATGTAGACAAGGAGATATATAGGATGTAAATTATGGTGAAGTAGAAAGAGGGAAGGGTCAGATTTGGACTGAGAGAAACCATAGGAGACAAAATAATTTTTAAGTTCAGCCGAAGGAACTTGCTTAAGGCCATAAATAGCACGAGTTAATTTATAGACATGTGTAGGAGATGTAGAATCAATAAACCAGGAGGCTGAGACATGTTAGTTAACGTACCTTGGAGAAAGGCGTTGTTGATGTTGAGCTATCGGAGAGACCGGCCATGTGCGAGTATAAGAGCATAGATAAAACGCACGGTGACCGGCTTGACAACCGGGCGGAAGGTTTCCTAGTAGTCTACCCCGGGACGTTGGTGAAACCCTTTGGCAACGAGACGAGCCTTATATTTATTAATAGTGTTGTCGGGGTTATATTTGATACAAAAGACTCAACGATAGCCGATAACATTATAAGATGGGTGAGATGGAACAAGAGACCAAGTGTTGTTGGCAAGAAGAGCATAAAGTTTCTGTATTCATGGCGGAACACCATTGCGGGTTAGACAAAGCCGATTTGAGAGTGACAAGGGCTGAGTTAGCTGTGGATACATGAGCTAAGGTTGAATACTTGGGATTGGAAACACGAATCTTATTCATAAGACGCCTAGCGGAGCGTGTTGTGGGAGCAGCGGAATATTGAGGGGCGGAGATAGTGGCAGCGAAAGGGTGAGACGAGGAAGAGTCGTTGGTGTCAAGTGGGGGCTGGATAGTCGGCTGGTCAGTGGCCGACTGGTTAGCAGGGAGTTGAGAGGGTTTAGGGTGTCTTCCTGTAGACCTGAAGAGGAGGGGACTGGTTAGCAGGGAGTTGAAGGGGTTTAGGGCATCTTGCTGTAGACCTGGAGAGGAGGGGAAGTAGGGACTGTAGCAGGAAGTTGGGTGAAGTATGGTGAGAGAAAAGGTGCACTATTCAGTGGGTGTCAATGGCGAGGGACTAGGGACAGAAGTGTGAGGAGAGGCAAAGGGAAACGAGTGTTCAGTAAATTGAACGTGTCGAGAGGTGTAGATTCGTTTCGTACTAAGGTCAAGACAATAGTAGGCACTCTGAGTGGGGAAATACCCTATAAAAGTACATGGTTTGGACTTGGGTTCAAGTTTGTGTTTGGTTTAGGAACGGAGTCAAGGGTAATATAAGCACCCAAAGCTACGAAGGTTGGAATAATTCAGACTATGTTCAAAGAGTTTAGCGAAAGGTGATATATTTTTTATGACGGGAGTGGGCATGCGATTAATTAAATAAAACTGTGGTGGTGAAGGCATAAGACCAATAAGTGGTGGGCATGTGCGCGTGAGTATGAAGAGCAAATTCGATCTTAACTATGTGACGATGACGTCGTTCGGTGAGACCGTTGTGTTCGGGTGTGTGAGGAGAAGTAAGATGAGTGATGTCATCGGAAGTGATGGGATGCTGTGAGTTTAAGGTATTCTCCTCCATTGTCAGAATTGTTTTGAATGATAGGTAAGTTAACAATTTTTTCAACGAGAGCACGAAATCGAGCAAAAATAGAATAAATGTCCGCCTTTTGTTTTAAAGGATAAATCTAAGTATAACGAGTGAAATGATCAACAAAGACAACATAATATTTAAAATCATCGATAGAATAAATAGGTAAAGTCCAAACGTCGGAGTAAAGTAGCTCCAAAGGTTTAGTAGAACTTAAAGTATCTAAAGCAAACGAAAGTTTATTACTCTTATGAGTCAAACACGCATTACAATGCTCTTTATTATGCGGAAAATTTAAATTAGCTAATTTAAAAATAGTACTAATAATAGAGGTCGAGGGGTGACCGAGCTTGTGATGCCATAGTGTGAAGGATGACATGGAGGTGAGAAAAGCCGTGGGGGGAAAGCTCAAGGGAAACCACTCGTATAACCCTAATTTAAGTCGACCTTGCAGAAGCACTCGTCTCGTCTGTCGATCCTATAAGACACACGAATCATGAGTAAAATTTGCAACGACATCATTATCGAGAAAAAAACGAGAGACGGATGATAATATCTTTTGAAACAGAAGGAGCATGGAGAACTTTGTCAAATGTAATAGAAATATTTGAAGGTAAAAGGATAGAAAAGGAACCAATATTAGCTATATGGAGAGGAGAACCATCACCAACAAGATCGTCGGTCCTGTCATATGGGGCATGAAGTGCAAGGTTGTGAAGGTCATTAGTTATGTGATGGGTGGCACCACTATTGATGATCCACGGGGATGAGGAGTCGGCAGCTATAAGATTAGCACGAGGAGGGGTACAAGTATTGGGTTGGGAATTGCGGAGTGGGACGACTATATGGGGATATAGGGACTTAAAATTTTGGTAGTTACGGAGATAATGGACATGACACCATTGACATTTAGCCTTAAAGGGAGGGAGATTAGTATCAGTGGGAGAGGGTAGTAGGGCGGGTTGAGGGGTGCAAGTAGGTTGACGTTGGGTGCGGTTCTGGTAAACTACGTGAGCAGATGTGGGGCCAGGGCAAATTGTGGTGTGGGAAGTGTGTTTGAGGGATAGGTCAAACTGGATAAGATGCTCATGAAGAGTGTCAAAGGATATGGGTGTCCCGATGCTTAACAGTTTTAATAAGCGAGTGATATTTAGCATAATCTAGTCCATAGAGGACCTTGGCAACGACATTTTCATTATACGTGGGCTTTCAAGGTTGGCTAATTCATCTACACTGGTTTGAATAGCCTGCGTATATTCAGTAGCGGTGAGATCACTTTTAGCAATAGAATTAAAACGATCTTTAATTTGCATAATATGTCCACGAGAAGGATTAGCATAAGTGGTGTGGAGAGCAGTCCACATCTCCGCAGAGGTAACACGGGAGTTGAGAAACATAACAATTGATTCGCAAACGGTGCCGCAAAGGGCGACTTTCAGGAGGGAGTCCGTCGCATCCAGGTGAGGTACTCCGGATTTGGAGAGGTGACGAATTTCTCATCTTTGTCAACGGCAGTGACGGTTTTAGGAGGGCACGAATATGACCTATCTAGGTGCTTGATGAGGTCAAAACTGAACAACAGAAATTTGGCCGGACCAACCTCGATATGTCAAGGGAGTTAGTTTGGTTAGGCCAGCTAGTTCGACAACAATGAACGAGGTTGATTTGTCGTGAGGGTTTGGAAATATGGTTGCCGATCGAGGCATGATGGCGATTTGAGATGTAGCGAGAGGAGGGTTTTAGGTTACGATGGTGGAGTGATGATGGCGATTTGAGATGTAGCGAGATGAGGGTTTTAGGTTTCGATGGTGGAGCGGTTAAGCTCTGGTGGTTGGCCTAAGTATCATGACGTTTGTAGTCCACAGGCTTGTACTTATTGAAGAAGTATTAGGTTTGAATGAATAACTAGTTTTCATGCCCGTGAAATTCACGGGTCTAGCAATGTATATATTATACGATTTTTCTTTATTATTACCATCACTTTATTTGTGGCCAAATTTTTTCAACTTACATACCATTTAAAAAAGAGTAAACATAGTTTTTTTTAAAACAAAAAATAAAAATTGTTAATGATATGTGAAATTAGTATTTAAATGTTGATAACACTTACTGCCTCCGATTTTAAATTATTGCCTCAGTTGGGTAATATATGTGAGGAGTATTATAACGAAACAGGGCAATCATTTAAAGAAGACGGAGTATTATTCTAGTATGACGCATACAGGCTCGTTTGAATTAGATATTTAGGTAACTAACAATAGTATGTAAATAATTTTCCAAATTTTGTTGGTAGACTCCTTAACTAACAATAGTATGTAACAGTTGTCTCGAAACCTTTGCAGTTCTAGTATTCCCCTCCGTGATTTTTTCTTCCTCTTCAGTTTCATATCTGTGATGATGATACACATACTTGGTTACTTGGCAAGCATGATCAGACAAATAGCACGATTATTTGTAAATGTAATTGGCTTCATACTTACTCTTATGGCCCTGTTTATTATGTGACGTACTGAGAAGCATATCTTGTTTGTTTATCATAGGTTGTTTTCTCTTCTTGAATGATAATATCATTATGTTTTACTTTAAAGCTTGCAATTTCATATCTTTCGAGTTATGTTTGAGTTTATGATAGATACTAAAATAACGAACATAATAAGAGAAAAAATTTACTCGTAAGGTATAGGGCGGGGTGGTCCGGTGGTGGTAGTGCCAACGTGACATAGTTGTTAAATAATTAGTAACATGATAATTACTCCTTACTACTCAAAGTAAATTCTGATAGGGATAAAATTAAGTAAACATCAAGGTTTAGAATTTACTTGTGAGGTTGGGACACTAATTGGAAAGTTGCGATTTTGTTCTACGGAATCTTATTTAGTTTGAGTAATTAAGGTAATGCTAAATATAATAGACAGATGATTATATTGTTCTGTATATTGAGTAATTCCCCAAAACACATCTTTGATGAATCGTCACGGGCTTATGTTCTACAAATGACAAACATATTTTATCCAGTGAAGTAGTCTAAACTCGAATCATGTAGGGTGGATTATACTAACATACGGAGTACATTAAGAGAAGGTGGCGCATACCTGTGTGCAACCAAAAACTAAAGAGGAAATACTAATAATACTCCAATTGAACCAATTTTAAGAGGAAAAATACTCAGATAAACCTACATTATAAAAAGAATGGTGGCGGTTTTGAGTCAAGCTTGACCATTTGCAACAACGATTGCCGGAGCTGTGATTTGAGACAAAAAAAATGTCGTGGGTTAGTTCGTTCTAGAAGCCAGTTTGTGATTTAAGTCACTATAAATTGCTTCATTTTCTCCTTTAATCTTCTCCTTTGACCGGTCAAACAAAAGTCAATTTGCAAATAAATGAAAAAAAGATAGTGGTGCCACTTGTCACTCATAGGAAGCTCTTAAAAAACTTGTTGGGATGCCTTTTTATGTTTATATATAGATTATATTGAACGAAGCCACATGTATTTATACAAGCTACAAGAGACCAACACTAGCTAGCCGTAACCTAGTATCCACAAGATCTTTAATATCCTAGTTATACAAGGATTACCATATATGTAGTTACCTAAACAAGTGAAACTAGTATCTACAATTAAGGAAAAGATAAGAAAATATTAACTAGAATCTTTATCTTCATGTGATCCTAAGCGACAATTCCAGATATTGAGTCCAAAAGCTTTTTGTCATCTGATTTGCTGACATAATAATATTAAGGATATCCCTTGATATCTCATAAAATGTTCCTGATATTATTTCTATTGTATTTTTTGCATATATTTTTCTATCTTTGTATATTATTTCATGTCTCATATTTTGTATCCTTAGGTAGTTTATTCTTATTCTCTTTACATACTTAGGGATATTCTGTATTCAGTGTATATATAGTCATAGGTTGTAATTCTCTTTAATTCAATTCAATATATTCACTTTCCAATCCTAATATGGTATCATAGCTCTATTGATCCATACCATCTTCAACCTTCTCAAAAACAATGGCTACAAATCAAATCACCAACACCCATGAACCTAACGTTCCACTATTCATTGTCAATCTATCCATGGTTGACAAATTAACACCTCTCACATATATGCAATGGCAAACACAAGTAGAAGCAATGTTATTCGGCTACGACCTTCTAAAATTCCTCGATGGCACACACGCCTGCCCACCCGAAACCATCCCTAACCCCAACACCAAACACGACGACAAAACTGACAAAACCCCTAAACCCATCGAAATACCCAACCCGGCCTACATGACGTGGAAATGTCAAGAACAATTCATCAAAAGTGCACTACTAGGCTTCTTGTCCAAGGACACGGGCGCCCTAGTCACACGCCTCACCACATCACGTGAGGTTTGGACCTCCCTAGCCAAAACCTATGCCAACCCCTCTCGTGGCCATATCCCTCAAGTTAAGGATCGTCTTAACTAGGGGTGTTCAAAAAGTGACCCGGACTGGCAAACCCGACCGACCCGGACCATACTGTCCGGTCCGATCCGGACCGGCTACTTACCGGTCCGGTCCGCGGGTCTCCAAAAACTTGGTTGCCGGTCCGCGGTCCGGTCCGGCCCGGTCCACACTTAAAAAATTTAATCAAATTTAGTGTATTTTGCCGGTCCGGTCCGGTCCGGTCTTAAGAGGGTTCGGTCCGGGTTTCTTTGTAACCGGTCCGGTCCGCAGGTTTGGATTTTTTGGGTTGTCGGTCCGCGGGTCAAGCCGGTCCGGTCCGGTGAACACCCCTAGTCTTGACTCTATCACCAAAACCACTACCACAACTGTAACCGAATACGTGCAATCCATCAAAATCTGCACGGCCAAACTCGCGGTCCTTGGTAAACCAATGGACCCCAAAGACATCACGGCAAAAATCCTTCGTGGACTTGACTCCACCACAAGTCCTTTATTGACCCCGTCAATGCCCGTGATGAACCCATCACCTTTGATAACCTTCATGAAAAACTCCTAAACTATGATCGAACCGTAACAAAACCAACCCAACCCGACCCATTCCCCACTTCGGCCCATATGGCACAATATTGTCCCAATGACCGACTCTATAATCAACCCAACCAAGGCCAAAATCAACCACCCCAAGCCAACCCCAACCCTTCCAACCCGGACCAATCCACCTCCTTCAAAGGCCGATGTCAATACCGTAACCATATTGGACACGTTGTGCCCAATTGTCGTCGGTTTGCACGTGACTTCCTGGATGTCACGTTCCAAACTATACCTCGCCTCACCAATTCCAATCAACCCCGTGGCTCACGTGTCACCCCCCAAATTAACCTTGCCACCACCCATCAACCCTCCTCCGATCAACCTTGGCTCCTCGACACCGGTGCAACACATCATGTCATCAATGACCTCTCCACCCTCGCTCTTCATGCGCCTTTTGACGGTAGTGATGAACTTGTAATTGGTTATGGCTCGGCACTCCACATATATAACCCATGTTGGTTCGTTTCAAATCTCTAACCTTTATCATCCCTCCTTTAAAATTTCCAATGTTTTGTGCGTTCCAACTATTTCACGTAATATTTTATCTGTCTCACAATTTTGTCACGACAATAACATCGTCTTTGAATTTTCTGATGATTTTTTTCTTATTAAGGATTCCAAAACGAGTCAGATTCTTATTCGCGGAAGACCTAACGGAGGTGCCTATGAATGGCAACCACCCAAGCCTACCGCGCACACCTCCACCACTATCACACCGGACTGGCATCACCGTCTTGGACACCCGTCAATCAAGATTTTTAATTACTTACGCACTAAGTTTAATTTTTCTACTAATAATCTTGTTACGCAAACATGTAACCCTTGTAATATTTACAAGAGTCACAAACTAGAGTTTGCTATATCTACTATACGTACTACTACTCCTCTTGAACTTATTTTTACCGATGTTTGGTCTTCACCTAATTTATCTTATGATAACTTCAAGTATTATATTATTTTCGTTGACCGCTTCACCAAGTATATTTGGTTATATCCACTTAAGAGCAAGTTCGACTCCAGCATAGTCTTCACTAGATTTAAACTTTTGTTTGAATTTTTTTTAATACCCCTATTCGTCAAATCTATCCCAATAACGGTGGTGAATATATAAAAATGTCACACCCTTACAAACAATGGAATAAGACATCTCACCACTCCACCCCACACCCCCGAACTCAATGGGTATGCCGAGCGTCGCCACCGTCACATTGTCGAAATCGGGTTAGCACTCCTAACCCATGCGCGTCTTCCAACCTTTTTTTGGACTCATGCCTTTTCCACCATGGTCTACCTCATAAATCATCTTCCTACCTCACTTTAAAACATGCGTCACCCTACCTAGCACTTTTCTGTTCTCATCTCAACTACACCAAACTACGCAGTTTTGGATGTCTTTGCTACCCTTGGCTCCGTCCCTATACAACCAACAAATTACAACCACGCTCTACCCCATGTGTCTTCTTAGGATACTCACCAACCCAAAGTGTGCTCGACCCTACCACCTACAAAATCTTTGTCTCACGTCATGTTAAGTTTATTGAAAACTGCTTCCCCTTTCCGGACCTCGACTCAAAACGGACCCCCCATCCCCGACACCCGGACACCGATTCAATGGTTTCACTTCACTATTCCGGACCCACCCACTTTGATGCCCACACAAACCCACGACGTCCCTAACACGTCCACACACCCAGACCCCCCACGCCTGCCCATACGCCTGCCAACCCCCTCACGTCACCGTCTTCTCCCCGTCAACCCCCGAACTCCACCACCACCAGCCCTCCACACCCGCCACCCCCGACTCAGCCAGCCCGCCCAACGCAACCCCTGCCCATCGTAAACCCGAACCACCCACAACCATCGCAGCCCCCCACAAACCGGTCCACAACACACCTATCAAACAACATCTGAAAACCGAACTCCAAATACGTTAACCTTGCTTCCCTAACTCCACCATCCCAATTATCAAACACCACCAAACAAGCCCTCTCCATCCCGGAATGGAAGGAGGCCATGCTAGCCGAATATGATGCATTGTGTAAGAACAAAACATGGACCCTTGTCCCACGACAACAAAGTTTCAATGTAATCAGTTGCAAATGAATATATCGTATTAAATACAACCCGGATAATACTATTGATAGATACAAAGCTCGTCTTGTCACAAAGGGATTTCTCCAAAGACCCGTTATTGATTACTCCGACACCTTCAGTCCCGTTGTTAAACCTACCACGGTTCGTATTTTAATCATTTTAGCTCTCACTAATAATTGAAAATTATGCCAACTTGATATAAATAATGCCTTTTTGTAGGGCAATGTCACTGAAACTGTCTATATGACACAACCACCCGGGTTTGTGGACTCCCACAATCCCTCCCACGTCTGTAAACTCAAAAAGGCCATCTATGGCCTCAAGCAAGCCCCATGAGCCTGGTATACCACCCTCAAGCAGTACCTACTCGATAATGGCTTCACTGGGTCAATAACTGACCCATTACTATTTATCACCACGACACCACACGACAAAATTTAATTACTTGTTTATGTTGATGATATTATCATCACTGGTCCTAACCAAAATGTTGTCACGACTTTTGTGTCAAAATTAGCGTCCCGATTTGCACTCAAAGATCTTGCTGCATTATCTTATTTCTTAGGGGTCGAAGTCACACCCACCAAATCAGGACTACTTCTCACACAATCTAAATACATTCATGACTTATTGCACCGTCACCACATGCTTGAGGCTAAACCCATGAACACACCAATGACACTTTTTCCACCCCTTCACAAGGACGAATTGTCACCAGTTACTAATGACAGACTACCGTGCCATTATAGGAAGTCTGCAATACTTATCCTTCACCACACCAGACTTAGCATTCGCGGTCAACCGACTTGCCCAGTTTATGCAACGCCCTCCCGATATGCATTGGACCGCACTAAAACGACTCTTGCGTTACCTTCAAGGTACGACCCAAGTCGGTTTATTACTACACCATGATTCACCCACCAGTCTACACGCATACAGTGATGCAAACTGGGCAGGTGATCGCCACACCTACTGCTCCACCACAGGATTTGTTACTTACCTCGGTAAAAACTCACTTTCATGGTCATCCAAGAAACAATCAGCACTTGCTCAGTCCACCACCGAAGTTGAATATCGAGCTGTAGCTACTACAGCTTCTAAATTATTATGGTTACAAAACCTTCTCAAAGAATTACACCTTCCAAACATAGCTCCACCCGTCATTTATTGTGACAATCTAAGTGCTACCAACTACTCTGCTAACCCATCTTCCACAACAAAATGAAATATCTTGCACTCGCTTTTCCTTTTGTACCTGAACTAGTCACCAACAGTGCTCTCCGTGTCCAACACATAGCAAGTGATTATCAACTTGCCGATGCACTCACTAAACCCCTCTCCCGGCTGCGCTTCATCGATCTAGTTACCAAGATTGGTCTCTTCGGAGGATCGTCCATCTTTCGGGAGCATGTTAAGGATATCTCTTGATATCTCATAAAATATTCCTTATATTATTTCTATTGTATTCTTTGCATATATTTTTCTATCTTTGTATATTATTTCATGTCTCATATTTTGTATCCTTAGGTAGTTTATTCTTATTCTCTTTACATACTTAGGGATATTCTGTAATCAGTGTATATATAGTCATAGGTTGTAATTCTCTTTAATTCAATTCAATATATATTATATATTCACTTTCCAATCCTATTGAAGGGTTTTAAGTAGACCTATGTGTAATCCTCGGCTTATTGTATTGCCTGTGCGTTTATCATAGATAGTAATAATTGAGTGTCTGGGAGCGTAAAAGGGTTCCATTGTCTTTCATGTCCATTATATTTTGATGTCAAAAAACGATGAATCTCTTGCTCAGTTGGAGATGGATTGTCATATCATAAGTTACTGATGGAAACAAATACTTGTGTACTAAGGTATCACTTCCCCGGTTGGTTGATGAAACTTTGACAGTCTCACTCTCTTGTTCCAGTTTAACTATAATGCTAACCAAATTAAGGCTAATTTCAGCTTCTTTATTTTTAAAAGGGTTAATTGATAAGAATATTCTGTACTATTACGCATGATCTCAAAATAAACCGAACTGTATGTTAACCTAAAACAAACCCAATTTTAGATACTCTCTTCTGAAAATAAACTAGCTTAATTTTGACATGTTATTAGGTTACAAAATGACCTTGTAACCTGCTACATCGAAATACCCTCTCTCCCCCTTTACTGCTCCCCCACAAAACCATAACCACCACCATCCTAGTCAGTCACATTAAGCATCATTTGTGGTGATATGGTGAGGATCGAAGGAGGGTTGAGTGAGTTGGATTGAAAGGAAAAACAATTAAGGAAGAAGGCTCAGTTAAGAGAAGAGGTATGCAGTAGTATGGTTTAATGTAAGTTAAAATAAAGTTCATATTATTATGAGAAGACGGCTAATAGTTTGGATTATTCTTATTAAACGGAGTAGTACCCTTTAAGGAACGACTCCTTTGGATTTATGTGCCAGGTTATCAAAGTAGGAGCCGGATCCCCTATGAGTCGGAGATCTTTATTTTGTACTCCAGTTCTTTTGCATTCTAATTTTAACAACTCTTGGTATCAGTCCTCTATTAAATCTTTTGACTTAATTATACCCTGAAATCATTCATTTATGGACCATGGCTCCCTATCATATCTGCACCCCTTCTCCCCCAAATGATGTAAGATCAATTTCATGATGGTGTTCAGTAAACATTTTACAGGGCACGATGGTTATCCTCCCCCAGTCAGAGCACCGAGAATCACAGAGTTTCTGAAGCCATACTTGTTGAAAATGCATTTCACAAACAAATATGTTCATGCTAAAGTCATCCATTCACCAACAGCTACAGTTGCTGCTTCTGCAAGCTCTCAGGAAAAAGCGTTAAAATCAACCATGGATATCACCCGAGATGTGGCTGCAGCCGCTAAAATAGGAAAGATTCTCGGTGAGCGTTTGCTGATGAAGAATATTCCTGCTATTCAAGTTTTCTTGAAGAGAGAACAAAAGTATCATGGTAAGATCAAAGCGGTTATTGACAATATGCGGAACGCTGGAGTGAAATTACTTTAAAGGTGGATCGCCTGTACTTAATCTTGTTTCATAAATTCTCGAGGATCCTATACCGGGCTTGTGACTATATTGGAAAGGAGTTGACGGAATTTGTTTGGGTCCTTTTGATTGTAGGCTCTTTGATGAGTTTTAAGGCTTTTCTAAGTAGCTATATGAAAACCGTAAGGGTCAAACTTGTTCAGAGACCAGTCTATTTGGCTGCCTTTTGTTCCAACTCTATATATTAGTCACTTTGTTATCAAAAAACATGCTCGATTTTCTTTGATCCTGCTATAAATAATTGTCGATAGGGGACTATAAGGACAACTTTATTGTCGATAGGCTTTGAATTTAGCTAATCAACAATGGAGCATGGTGGATTAGTGGGCTGCTCAGTCAAACGTACGCCCTAATGTTTCGGATTGTTTTTTTTTAAAAGCATACTTTGCCTGCGTACTACTTCCAAGTTCTAACAGACCAAAGAGATTTTATTTATTTAATTATTATACATCTCACCTTGAAATAAAAATGGGAAGTGTCATGGAACCTAATATGTGGATGTCCATCGGGTCTTATAGCCCATTATAATGTAACTCTAGATGTATCATGTACTATATATATACCCCAAGATGAATAAACACCTCTCTAATTTCTCTCATTCTCTTATCTCTCTTCTTTCTTTCCTTTCACAACACGTTATCAGCACGAGTCTCTAACCTTTATTTTATTTTTCCTATTTTAATTTTTGTACCTTTATTTTATTTTCCCTATTTTATTTTATTTTATACTTTTACGAGTAAGGTTTCATATGATAACCGACTTCGTAATTAGTTACCGCTCGTCAATTTTTTGTGATAGTCGTAATTGCATATACTCCGTATGTATGATTTATGACAGTAGTCGTATATTCACAAGAGTGCAATTCACTACACGAGGCTGATTGGTGTATAATTTATGTTTCAAACTGATAAGTTCGGATCTGATAAGTTAGATATGATAAGTTCCTAACGAATTGAGTATCTATTATTTAGATATAATAATATGGATCTTAATATAAAATCGTATTTTATTTAATAAGTCCGTCTGTTACCATCCGTAATCATAAGACTCGACAATTTCTTTATCTTTTATGCGATTATTTGTAATCCCCTATAAATTCTAACGCAATATAGTGGCGGAAACACTGTAGATTTGGAATTAAAATACACTGATGTTTTAAATTTTACAAAAAGACGGTCAGTCAATACAAAGACCACTTTTACAAAAGAGCTAAAAATAAAAATTCTCCAAATGGGTTTAACAATCCAAAAATTAATATAATTGAAGTAGAGTAGGATCCATGCTACTCGCTAGCTCACACCCAAATCCAGCAGCAAATTACCTGTCATGTTATAAACATAACAGCCACAATTCAGTGGGGAGTAACGACGACGTTCTCCCAACCATATTACATGACATTAAAACATAATTACTATTATATCAAAATAGTTCAAAATGGAAAACGTTTAAAACGATATAGTAAAATAATTCAAAATGATTGCCAACCTGCAAATCAAATCAACCAATAGTAATAACAGCGTTATGGATATAGATCAGTGCAACAGAATAGACTTTCACTAGGAGAATACAAAAAAACTAGCTTCGAGAACTTAGTTCAAACAAATCAAACCTCGATCTCTAACTAGGCTACTCAACCATAATAGGACGGCGACTTATCAATGCGAGGTCCTAGCTTAAGTAAATGTGCACACCCCTCCTGGAACACCAAGTGTGCCCAGTTCAACCCGACGGCGTCTTACATGCGAGCTACGAGCTTAAGGTCAAAATGAACATACACTCCTGGACAAGAACATGCCCAGTTCAACAACCAATGCATCCCGCTCGGATACACTAGCCTTATAGCTGATGGTAAAACGTATACTCTAGACTGTATTACTCGCTAGCTCACACCCAAACCCAACAGCAAATTACATGCCATGTTATAAACATTATAGCCACAATTCAGTGGGGAGTAACGACGACGTTCTCCCAGCCATATTACATGACATTAAAGCATAATTACTATTATATCAAAATAGTTCAAAATGAAAAACGTTTAAAATGATATAGTAAAATAATTCAAAATGATTGCCAACCTGCAAATCAAATCAACCAATAGTAATAACAGCGTTATGGATATAGATCAGTGCAACAGAATAGACTTTCACTAGGAGAATACAAAAAAACTAGCTTCGAGAACTTAGTTCAAACAAATCAAACATCGATCTCGAACTAGGCTACTCAACCATAATAGGACGGCGACTTATCAATGCGAGGTCCTAGCTTAAGTAAATATGCACACCTCTCCTGGAACACCAAGTATGCCCAGTTCAACCCGACGGCGTCTTACATGCGAGGTACGAACTTAAGGTCAAAATGAACATATACTCCTGGACAAGAACATGCCCAGTTCAACAACCAATGCATCCCGCTCGGATACACTAGCCTTATAGCTGATGGCAAAACGTATACTCTAGACTGTATTACTCTACCCGTACACTTCTCTTATTCCATAACTCCAAAACAAAGTCATTATCGAAATTCAATAGGATTATAGTTTATTCTTCAAAAGATAGAAACTTTCTTAAAATAATAACTTTCCAAAAGTAGGTACTATTATAAATAGAAATCGATTAAAATAGGAGTTATATAAAATAGTTAATATTAGGCCTCGATATGTAAACATTATATTTATTATATAAATGTATAATTCATGATTAATAGTCAACTAAAGTCAAAATTATAATTATTTCAAAAAAGATTGAAGTTTAAGTAATTAAAAGTATTTAAATAACAAATTTTCAGATTTTCCAGAATTGCACTGTCTTACTATAAAATTCATAATTAAATCATTAAAAATCAAAACAACGTAAGATCATTGGGGTTGAAAACTTTAGAAACTTAGATACAACTTTTATTTCTGGAGAAAATACAAATTCTAAATAAAACATGGGTTTTTATTCGTATATTTAAAAACTGTCAGAATTAGACACTCGATTGTAGTTCGTTAATAAAAGACGTTTAAAAATTGATTTTAAAGAAAATCCAATTGAAAACATTACCTAGACTCTTCATATCATATGTACATAAATTGCCAATATTAAATAAAAAGTTTATTACATGTTTAAAATCTAATCTTAACATAATAGATAGATTCGCGGATTATTTTGTTCATAAACAATTTATTGTGACCAAATGACTAGGAGTTATTTTACGAAATTAAATTTCAATAAAGTCGACTTAAAATAAATAGTAGTCTCTTTTCGATGTTTTCGTAAATAAAGTCTTTAAAACAGATTATTAAATCGCACAAAAACACTATCAGATTATGAAACATGCTGTAACTTTATCAAAAACAATACAACTTTCAATTTGATAATTCATACTTTTAAAATCACGAAAATTATAAAATAAAATTATTAGGGGTATGTTTTAGTCTTGACCTTATAATACTTTTTAATAATTAAAAGAAAGACTTATTCGCAAATCTCGTAAAAACGATTTAAAATAACGAAACATGTGAAAACTTATGATTTTAAAGTTTTTGTTATTAAAAACGTGACATACATATATTGTCTAACAAAAATCTAATTTATGTACGTGCAACTACAACAATAATATCACATAATACCGAGTAACGTGTCAATGTTACCTTAACCGAGATCCGAATCAATTAAATAATCGTCTTCGTCGGATCTAGCATGATAGCCTACGAAATAATTAAACATATGGTATTAAAACCACATTATAAGTGAATAGAAAGGAGAAAGTGAGATGAAGAACGAATAAGAGTAATTAAATTACCCTCGAGATCGGAAAGAACTAGGGACGAATTAGGCTCGGATAGAAAGTTTAACGTAAAATATAGAGGAGAAAAGAAGACTTGTGTTGGGAATAAAATAGACTAGAATGAAAGAGAATATATAAAAAAAATTAGAAAGCCAAAAGATAGGAATAATCGAGTTACAAGGACTCTTAACTCAACTAGGAGACGAGATGGTTGAGATGGAAAGAACAAGCAACGAATCGATGTGATAAGTTTCCAATTAAAATAAATAAGATAAAAATAATTTGTAGTGTTGATAATAAAAGGTGTCCGAAAATATTTCTCAAGTCGATAAAAGAAGGTTCGTAAAATAATATAAGTGTTTATGAAGAAATCGGATTAAAACGCGTAAGAAAATAATTATTTATGAAATCGCATAGTAAATTAATTAAATATATAAATATAATCGAGCATTTTTAGAAAAATAAGTAGTTCAAACTCAGTTTTAAAACTATTATTCATAGAAAATATGATTCCTCAAAAATAATTAAACATACTTGCGATGAAAAGAATTAAATGGGTTTTCGAATAAAAATAGAATAATTAAAGTCCTTTTATAAAAATAAATAATTCTAGGCTCGATAATGAAAGAGACCTGAAAATGGGAAAAATGTAATTGACGAAATATTTCAGAGTTACGATATAATCGTAACGGAATAGATAGCAAAGTTAGGAAAAATGCGGGTGTTACAATCCTCTCTATTAAAAAAAAAAGTTTCGTCCTCGAAACTAGAAAAAGGCAGAAAGGAAATCGAGATTCCAAGTACGACTCCTACGAAACTCGGGTTCTTATTTCCATCAAACAATACTATGTCCATTAATATCAGGCACTAGGGGGTTCTACACGGTCTACATCCTTCAAAATTATCAATTGCTACAACCTCGAATACAAAGTCTTACTTATTCAAGCAACAAGGTAAGAATCCACCAAACGATTAAAAGTCACATAACCATGCTACCAAAATTCCTCAAATAGCTACATTACGACCGAATCATTTAATCAACAAGGCTCGCTCTACAACAATTCAAAGCTCATCAGATTGTACTCGAAAGATATTCCATGATTTTCGAGTAATGAACACTAAACAAAATCCACCAATCAACAATGTTCGAACACGAAATCCTCAAAATTAATCTCACCAACATGTTTTCAAACACATCATTGGGATAAATTTTCATAAAAGTCTAATAAAATTCTAATCACAAGGCTGCAACCACAATATGATTAATATCTCAATGAAGCCACAATCTCGTTGATCTTAAGGTTCTTAATTGTAAATTCCATTAAGGTGGTTTGCACTAAAATATTCCTCAAAACAGGTTTAGATCCCTCAACTCAAAAGTTCATAAGTTATGACCTTATCACACTCCACGATTTAATCCACCGTACCAAAACCAAGGCTTAATCTATGTCAACAAAAATTACTAAAAACATTAATGAGAACCAAAAATGGTACCACAACACTCAGGCTAATGATCTAAACGAGGTTCTATGATCTTTAAACGTCCACGGTACATCCATCAAGTACGCATTAGGTAGGAATCCCAAAATAATAGTATTACTTACACTTAGCTTGGTACTAGGTATCCGTCAAATAAAATATAATCTTACCATCCAAAACTAATTCGACTCCAAGTATTCCATATAATCAGGTAACCTATAGCCAAGGTAAACACTTAAGGTACAATCTTACTGTCATATTAATCCTCAAAAGCTCTTATTAGGTTAGGAAATAGGTACAACTCACAATCCTCAATCATAGGTAATAAAGGGGTTACTAATCCTCAAATATCTTTAACTTCCAACAAGGTTTACTAAGATAAGAGTCAGTCTTACCAATGAATCTAAAAAAGAAAGGTGGTAAAGTAGAAGAATATAACGGAGATTTACCACAAGAATGGAGATGAGAATTTGTAAGAGAAGAATAATTGGGAAGAAGCTGAGATTGGAAGAAATTAAAAGAATCAATGATCCTAGACTACTAAGGTCTTGAACTAGAAGAGAATCTTCGGGCCTCCAGAGTTCACAAAGAAACTTGCTGGATCTCTTCATCTTCTCGTAAAGATATGAGCACACTAGTCTTGGTCGCTCCATATGGATCCAAAGTGAAGTGAAGTCACATCTAAGTCTACTACACCATCATAGAACTTGATGTTGAGAGTGCTAAGTAGATCTTGTCCCAGTATATATATATATATATATATATATATATATATATATATATATATATATATATAGATATAAAAAGGGATCAAGGGAGTTTGGTTAAAAGTGAGAAGTTGTGTTTTTGGCCCTTGATTTGGTTTGGATGGATGGCTAAGATTAATCAAAAAAAAAAAAGAAAAAAGGGAGAATATGTCCGTGAATGACAAGCAACAGGCAGCAGCAGGGCAAAGTACAGCATGCCATCACCATTTCTATCACCAAATCTATCACCCTTTCCATCAACAAAATTCACTTCCTCACCAAAATTTGAAAATCATCCCAAATTTCTCACCAAGTTCTACATATTCTGATATATACATATAATCATCCCAAATTTCTCACCAAATTCATCCTAAAATTCGAAATTTATCCTTAATAAAAAGCTTCCCTCTATCTATACCATTATATGTATATATCAGAATAACTAAACCCTAATTCGTAAATTGCTGTACGTCTTTATGCCCTAATGGTGTTGTTCCTCGAAGAACCACGCGATGATCAAAATGTGCAGTTGAAAATTTCTGGGCAACATGCAGGAGGTAAGATGGATATATACATATATATTTGGTTTGTTAAATGAGAAGAGGCAGGAAAATGTGTAGTCGAATATTGTTTTGTTTGGTTTGATATTTTGCAGAGTCACACCGTTATAACGTGACAGTCATACTCAATATGATAGACAGACACACATTCACTGTTGTTGTAGTTGTTCTGCTGTATTACGTTGAAGGTTCTTTATTATTCCAAATATTTATGTTGGTTTCCTTATCATTGTTATATCTATCATTGTATTTTTTTGTTGTTGTTGTTGAGTATTGCATACTGGTTTGTAGTTGTACTTGTAGTTCTTATGTGTTGTGGATATTAATCAAGGCAAATTATTATTTTGTTGGTTGCATGTAGTTGTAGTTTTATATAGAGGGGGGATATTTCTGGGCAACATGCAGGAGGTAAGATGGATATATACATATATATATTTTTTTTGTTAAATGAGAAGAGCCAGGAAAATGTGCAGTAGAACATTGTTTTGGTTGGTTTGATATTTTTGCAGAGTCACACCGTTATAACGTGACAGTCATACTCAATATGATAGACAGTCACACGTTCACTGTTGTTGTAGTTGTTCTGCTGTATTACGTTGAAGGTTCTTTATTATTCCAAATATTTATGTTGGTTTATTTATCATTGTTATATCTATCATTGTATTTTTTTTGTTGTTGTTGTTGAGTATTGCATACTGGTTTGTAGTTGTACTTGTAGTTCTTATGTGTTGTGGATATTAATCAAGGCAAATTATTATTTTGTTGGTTGCATGTAGTTGTAGTTTTATATAGAGGGGGGATATTTCTGGGCAACATGCAGGAGGTAAGATGGAT
The DNA here is from genome assembly GCA_958450325.1 of Agrostemma githago. NCBI lineage: Eukaryota > Viridiplantae > Streptophyta > Magnoliopsida > Caryophyllales > Caryophyllaceae > Agrostemma > Agrostemma githago. The sequence continues at coordinate 62,921,726 of OY288240.1, forward strand.
ATATACATATATATTTTTTTTTGTTAAATGAGAAGAGCCAGGAAAATGTGCAGTCGAACATTGTTTTGGTTGGTTTGGTATTTTTGCAGAGTCACATCATTATAACGTGACAGTCATACTCAATATGATAGACAGTCATACTCAATATGTTTAGTTGTTCATAATCATACTCAATTGCAGTTGTAGTATTGCATATTATTATTTTGTTTCCTTATCATTGTTATATTCATTATTGCGGGTGTTTTTTTTGTTGTTGAGAAAATATATACTCCGTATATATTTATTATTGTTGGTATTGCATCTGGGGTTGTAGTTGTACTTGCTTTTGTTATGCGGTGCGGGTGTTAAGCTCTAACAATCATGTTGTTATACACGCAAAGTCACAGTCGTTGTCGAGAAAAGTCACACTTCAATAAGGTCAGAGATAAATGCGTGCGTTGCAAGTTTGATAGTGTCCAACCTTTGATAATTTATTTTTTGTTCCAACCTATATGCCAGCTGAAGACACAGTGATTGTCCCTTACGTAGGGCAGAAGTTCGTGGACATCGATGGAGCATTCAAGTTTTATCAAGCTTACGCATTTTATGTTGGTTTCGAGGCGAAGAGGTACACGACAACTAGATCATTTGATGGGTCGATCAAGAAGAAATTGTTGGCTTGTAACAAGGAGGGCAAAACAGCCAGCCAGAGCATGGTGAAGCTGTCGAGCACGGGAGAGAAGGAGGGGCAAGAGTACGTGGGATCGTACGAAACCAAGAGGATTACGAAGGCGACGAGGACGCAATGTGGAGCAAGAATTAGGCTCTGTGCAATGATCGGGGGGTTTTATATTGAAGAGTTCATCAAGGAACACAACCACGATCTTGTGACAGTCAAGGACAGAGAGTTTCAAAAGTCATCTCGAAATCTATCAAGATATCACAAGGAGATGATCGTCTGCAACTCGAGGGTGCGTAATGTCTGTCAACAATGTTGTTAGTGTATGTTTGACTGCCAACTGTGCGAGACCAATGCAGTTTGCATTTTTGTGTGTGCAGCTGAAGATCGGGGCGACTCGAACATACAGAATGTGCAAGGAGTTGTCGGGCGGATATCAGAACATCGGAGCATCGTTGGTTGATTTCAAGAACTGGGGGAGGGACGTCAAGTGCTTCGTCCACGAGTAGGATGGTCAGTTGTTCATAGACCGGTTCAAGAGTTTGAGGGACAGTCAGGAGGATTTCTACTTTGACTACGATGTGGATACAGACGGAAGCTTACGCAGGGTCATTTGGGCAGATGCTGCAGCTCGAAGGAATTACGCGGCATTCGGGGATGCAGTTTCGTTCGACCCAACGTACGGAACCAACGTGTATTCCATGGTGTTCACACCGTTCACTGGCATGGACAACCACAAACGGTCTGTCATGTTCTGTGGGGCGTTGTTATTTAAGGAGGACTACGAGTCATTTATATGGGTCCTCTCCCGGTTTCTGGAAGCCATGGGCGGGAAGGAACCGTGTTATATCATTACAGATCAGGATCCCGGAATTTTAAAAGCCGTCCCCGAAATATTCAAAGCAGCGCACCAACGGTGCTGCACGTGGCACATCATGAACAAGGTTCCAACAAAGTATGGCAGATCAAGAGAGGAGGCCTCGGACTTTGTAAAAGCTCTCAATGCAATTATATGGGATGATGACATCGAGGCGTCGGAGTTCGACGACAGGTGGAGGCGGATTATGATCGACCATGATGCTGTTGGGATCGAATGGTTCGAAAATATGTTCAAAGAGAGGAGCAAATGGGTCGCCGCGCATTGCAGGGAGGTGAGGATGTCCGGAATTATGAGGACAATGCAGAGATCAGAGAGTGAGAACAGTTTCTTCAAAAAGTTTGAAGACAACAATGGTACGTTGGTCCAGTTCTGGATGCGTTTCGAAAGTGCGATGGACCAACAAAGGCACATGCAGAAGAGGCTAGACAACGATAACCGGCAGTCATTCCCCAAAATTGTATCGATGAATCCGATGGAGAGCCACACGGAAAGGGTGTACACGCACGTGGCCTTTGCACACTTTCAGGAAGAGGTTAAGTTTTCGCTGTACACGTGCAGCGTTCATGCGTATCAGGAGAAGGACAGGATCGAAGTGACAACAGTAGTGGACTCCATCCGGGACCGCAACTACATTGTTGAATACAACCCAGGTACTGGCATAGAAAGTCACTGTCCATTTCGTGTAGCCATATTATATGATCTAAACGTTTTGATTCTAAACGTAACGAGTTTTTTTCCATAATTCATTGAATGTGACTGTACACAATAAAGGGTGCGACTCTGGATCGCGGTGCGTGCGATTGTACAACGCAATTCGTTTGATTCTGCGTCGTAAGGACCGTGATTATGCAGCATTATGGGTGTGACTGTATCCTGTCAAGGTTGTGATCATACCTTTACGGAGTCTCATCCCGTACGTTGCGTAGCCACCGTCTGTACGGTCAACAGTCGCACTCTTTATGTGTTTTTTAATGCACTCGCAGGTATCTGTGAGGTCAGGTGTACTTGCAGGAAGTTCTGTCGGTATGGAATTCTTTGCAGGCACACCATTTGGATATACTCTTCGAAAGGACGGGAGACGATCCCGAAACGGCACGTGGCATGGAGATGGACAAAGGATGCTCTACGTAATGTTAATGCGTGTCCCCTGTCAGAGAGTCGCCTACGCGATGAGAAGGCTGTTACAGTCACGAGGCTGTTCTCGGAGTTCTATGAGACCGTCAGTCACGTCAGCAAAATGGGTAAGGAAGACGTTAGTAATCTAGCTGACGTCATTCGCGACTTCAGGTCCGATATTGTCTCTGCTGTGCCATTTAGCAAGACGCAAGAATTAGAGGAGATCCTCGGCTGTACGAGCTCAATTGAAACAACCATATTGCCCTCGAAGAAAGCCAAGAACAAGGGCAGTGGGAAGCGGATGCTTTCTTCTAAGGCGAAGGCTGCTGCAATTGCCGTGAAGCCTAAACGGCTGTGTAAGAACTGCAAGAGGATGGGGCACCATGACAAGAGGAACTGCCCCCAACCCATTTGCTGAGTACCCACCTGTTGATGTTGAGGAGGAGGAGGAGGAGGAGGAGGACCCGGCAGGGATTGCCGAGGAGGATTGTTCATGAATATCATCTGTTACTTAGGAACATTCTTTTTGGAAACACAAAGGCTGTCGACGTTTGAAATGGTCAAGGTCCGTGACATTGTTTTCGTATATTGCGGACCTCAATCATTTCTAATATGGTTTATGTCTTAGATCATGGGGGCGATTTCCTGCTTTGTGAAACATAAAGACTTGTCGACGTTTGAAATGGTCAAGGTCCGTGATATTGTAAGTGCTATTGCGGACCTTAATTATTTCCAATATGGCGTAGTCGTAAAGCGTGGGGGTCCGTAAAATTGTTTTTGTTCCTTTGACTGTAAGAATACATTGAAATAGCAGTCTTTTTTATTCTGGAATGCAGCATCTTTGGCTACAAATACAGTTGTACAGGAACATTATGCCCTTAATATTTGGGTGACACGAAACAAGTGAGTGTGATTGTGCAACACAATGAGTGCAACTTTACAGCATTCAGTGTGTGATTGTAGAACAAGAGGTGGACTGTGGTTTCACTAATTGTGGGAGTGTGATTGTACAGGATAATGACTGTGATTCTTCAATACACTGACTGTGATTCTCCAAAATGAAGTGTAGTAACCTAAACTAGTTCTATGACATGATGACTGTGATTATACACCATGTTTAGTGTGACTATAAAACTTGTTGAGTGTGACTATACACCATGTGTCTGTACATTAGAAAAATAGCGATGGAAATAGAGAAATAGTGCAATAGCGCAATAGCGATGGAAATATTTGTACTTTAGAAAAAGTCCATCTCTTACACAACATGTAATACTTGCATACCCTAAAACGCGGAAAACATTCTACGACATAGTGCGGAAAACATCCATTAAACGCTGCACTTGAACATTAAACGCTACACTTTAACATTCATTAAAACTTAAAACACATAAAAATGACCATTACTAAACGGTACATCTTAACCCATACATACTTAACCTCCGTACTTTTTAAGCATCTTATTCAAGTTGGCCAAGTCACGCTGGAACCTGTTCCTTGTGCGGAAACACTCCATAGACTTTTTCATCAAGAACTGGATGTAGTTGTCCAGTTCGGCCTCTTTATGTGTATCACTAGTGGACGCCACGAAGCGCCTCACGTCAATCGCAGTTGCGACTAGCTGCATGGCTCTTAATTCATTGGACACAGTGGAATCCAATAAACCATTGTACTCCTCGATCAAACTTCTGATCTCTTCTATTTTTGGGCATTTTTTTATAAGGTTAAAGTGGTGGAGTTGTATGTAGTGGCTGGTAAAAGTGGTGAAGTTGAAGTGGTTAAGATGATAAAAATGGTGTTGGTATTTAAAGAGGGGGAGGCAGTAAATAGGGGGTTGAAAATGAATGGGTTAGGCAGTAAAGGGGGGTGAAAATTTAATGGGTTAGGTGGGGGGCTTATTCTCATATATTTATTAGGGTTAAGAGATTGAGGTGGGTGTTGTGTTTCCCAACGATAAATTGAGACTCACAAACACCCCTTCACATTCATCACTACATATTCGGTTTTGTCGATCTTAATTATTTCGGGGACGGCGTAGTCGTAAAACATGGCGTAGTCGTTACGTCTTTTGTCGATCTTAATTATTTCTAATATGGCGTAGTCGTAAAACAAAATTGTTTTTGTTCTGGAATGTATTATCTTTAAATGCTACAAACAGTACTAACTTAATATTTGGTTGACATAAAACAAGTGAGTGTGATTGTGCAATACAATGAACGTGACTCTACAGTAGGCAGGGTGTGACTCTACAGTAGCATTGTGGGAGTGTGATTGTACAAGATAACGTCTGTGATTCTACAACACACTGACAGTGATTCTCCAAAATGAAGCGTAGAAACCTAAAAATAGAGAAATAGCGAAACAACGATAGAGAAATAGGGAAAAAAATAGAAAAGTCACATTCTTAAACAACATAAAAATATTCTTGAAACGTAAAAACATCCATTACTTATATATTTTATATCTCAAAACACATTAAAACATCCAGTACTTGAAACATGATACGTCCATTACACCCTTCATTTTCGCTACATGCATAATTAACCCCCGTTTTTTTGAAGCATCTTCCTCAAGTTGGCCAAATCACACTGCAACGCTTTCTTAGTGTGGAAACATCCAATACACTTTTTCATCAAGAATTCGATGTCGTCGTCCAGTTCGGTCTCCTTTTCTGTACTGCCAATGGATGCCATATAGGTCCTCGCGTCTATGGCAGGAGCGACTAGCTGCATGGCTCTTAATTCATTTGATCTAGTGGTATTCAACAAACCATCGTACTCCTCGATCATTTTTCTGATTTCTTTTATTTTGTTTGCCATTTTTTGTTAGGTTTAAAGATGTGAAGTTGGAAGTAGTTGGTGTAAAAATGGCTTTGGTATTTGAAGGGGGGAGGCAGTAAAGGGGCAGTAAATATTAATTGAGTTAGGTGGGGGCCCTATCCTTCTAAAGTAAATAGGGTTAGCAGAGTGAGGTGATGGTTTGTGTTCTCAATGTGCATTGAGACTCACAAACATCAATTCGCAGTCACACTCACAAACATCACTCAATGTACAGTTTATATTTTCTCGACATCGTTTTCAAATCATCGTTTTCTTATTGGGAAATAATCCGATTCTACGGTGCGTGTATTGTTTTTTTTCGTGTCTTCTGTAAATAAGGGAACCATCGGTTTTTTTTAATGGTGAAATAATCTAAAAGCAAATGGATGGACATATATGCAGGGGTAGTTAGTATAATTAAATGGTGATTTTGTGGTCGTCTGTCATGACTCTGCAGGAGTTTCACTGTGACTGTGAGTCAGAAGTTGCGTGACTGTATCACGTCGCACATGCGACCCTGATACTGAGTTGTCATTTATCTGATTCTCAGAAGATACTCGAACATGAGATTTTTTCTATATTCACAAAAAACGTTTTTACTTCACTACACATTCATGTCTTACGGTTCGCTGAGGTCTTTCGTTCCACGATTTTCCCCAGTTTACGTTTTTCATCGAGTTTGATCCATATGCACGTAGCATTTCTTATGAAAGCGCGAATTTTCGGCAACACGTCGTCGCGAGCTTCATTCATGTCAGCAAGTACGAGACTTGCTGCCACCTCGAACGACAAGTAACGCCTCCCGACCTTTGACCCAATATCAGTGTGGGTGAACGGCGCACCGTCGTACAGGCACATGTGCATCAAGCAGAAAATGCCGGACTCCGGATCGTTCTTCCGGGCGCTCTGCCATTCCAATTTTACTTGGCGATGCTCAAAATCCGCCAGGTGACTGCCCTTTCTCGTCCATGTAGACCCTCAATGCTTGCATCTGTTGCAGTATTAGGTAATAGTAAACATCAGCACCCAAGCAGTAGAATATTTTTGACGTGGTGAAATAAAGCATATGCGTGCAACTTACTATCTCGCTGGACACCCGGAACATATGCGACCCTGGGGCATGTGTCTGGTGATCGAGGATATCAACTATTCTTTCTCTAAAGTTGACGCACACGCACGCGTAGTGCCCCATAGTATGCACCGGGAAAAACAACAGTTCGGCGTTCAAGTCGAATGTCCCGGCGCAGTCTTGTATGAATCTGTCCCACGCTTCGTACAGACCGTCAGTGTCTTCGTCCGCAGGGGTACTTGAGTTGGGTCGTTCCAGTATACGGGTCAGCGAGTCCTAACGGATGGCAAATATTAGTTATCATCACTGACAGGATGCGAGAATGAAATATATAAAGTGTGTGATTGTACAGACTAAAGTGTGTGATTGTACAGACTAAGCCGCGTGACTTTGCAGCGTGCAGAGTGTGACTATACATGACAGTGTGAATTCAAATTCTAGGATGTCTGACTATATAATGTGCGTGGCTGTACAACTTATATTCCGTGATTGTGCATGTCAACAAGAGTGACTCTGCAAAGTGATGTCTGACTATTAATGTTAATGGGGGTCATTTGCACTTATAGCACGTGATTGTACAGACTAAGCTGCGTGACTTTGCAGCGTGCAGAGTGTGATTGTGCACCTCGACAAGAGTGATTGTACACATCAACATGTGATTGTAACTGATAGCATGTGATTGTACATGTCAACATGTGTGACTGTGCACCTCAATATGTGTGACTGTGCAACTGATAGCATGTGATTGTACATGACAACATGTGTGACTGTACTAATTGAACTTTGTGATTATTTCTAACTATTTAATGTGAATGGGGATCATTTGTACTATTTAGTGTGATAGGTAGTAGGTTATGGGGGCATACCATGTGTTGAATTCCGAACCACGCCATCGTTGGGTCCGTGGGGAAGGATAACCCACGCCGGTTGTCGTCTGATTCGCACCAGTTCATTAGGTGCGACCAACACTCCAGCACAGCGACGCTCATGCCACCGGCGGAGAAGAGCGATTGAATGTCACGCCTCGTCAGCTGCGCACGAGGGCCGTAGGACCCAAAGCGTTCACTGCGGATTTGTTGACACCGGTTAGTAGGTGTAATATGAAACACGCATCAGGAACAAAAGACGGTCACTTACTTTTCGTCGTACCCATTATCGTCGAGGAAGCAGTAGTCGGCGGTGTGTTTTCGCAGGCTGAGCATCCCACTCGTCAGCCCCACTCGCAGGCGAAATACGAGTGACATGACAATGGCGTCCGGGGCAGGTTCACCCTGGTTCAAGGAGCAACCCAACCCATCTCCACAGCCCCGTATCCGAGACTTAATCGCCGACTGTCTTTCTTTTGGGATTGATCTGGGGGTGGGTCCAGGTGTTTTTGGTGATTTGCTCAGACGCTTCTTGGCGGTTGCCTTCACAGGAGTGGTTTCAAACGTACGGGCAGATTCCAACGATTCCTTGTATTTTCCGAATTCAATCACTTTTTGCAAAACAACGTTCCTCATCTTGTTCGCGTCGCTTAGTATAAGGGTCGTCGTGATCTCCGCCCTGCACATATTCATGGCCGCCATTGTCCCCAAGGAGCAGTTGAACGGGGACCCGTTGTACAGCATCATGTGCACCATCAAGTACACTCCACAGTCATTGGCGGAGTACCCCACTCCCTGCCATGATAAGGGAACGTTTACCAATTTAAATGCACGGACCTTCTCACCTTTTTCCATCCCTCGTTGTACCATGAACTCCCCCATCTTATTAACCTGCAAAACAAGTTCAAACAAGATCAGTTGTTGGACACATTCCGGTCACATAATTGATTCAATATTAAATTAAAAGGGCCTGACCGCTGTCCGAGAAATGCCATAGTAAGACAACATTGTAAAATCTTTATCGTACAACTGGTTGTCGAGGTACTCTATTTGCCCAGAATTGAAGTTGATGCAGGCGCAACTGTAGTGACCCTCGTCACCCGTCAAGATCGGGACAAACACCTGCAAACAATGCGTCAGGATTATGGGTTGATAACAACTACGAATAGACAGTATGTCCAGGATAATACCATGTCCGAGTCCAAAGCAAAGTCGGAAAAACTATTTTTTATCCACTCGTCCCACACGTAAAATATTTTCTGGTCATATTTATTGCCCCTGCCTCCTTCCTTCCACAATGACAACACTGGGGCCTGCTCACATGCATTGATGGTAATACATGTAGTCAGTTTGTGTTTGACATGAGTGCGACTGTACAGCGTAAAATGTGTGACTATACAGCTTGTAGCGTGTGACTGTGCAGTTTATAGCGGTGACTGGACAACACAATGGGTGTGACTATACAGGTAACAGTGTGTGACTATACAGCCAATTGTGTGTGATTATACACCTTATTTGGGGGTTGAACGTACCGTATGTCCAAGAGAGAAGTAACATCTACTGGTTACTCTTGATGCTTTTTTGTCGTGCACCAGGTGGTTCAGCAGCCTACACCAGCAGTCAACGACGTTATTCATCACCTCCAGGCCAGGCTCGAGCGTCTGCATGTCGCCCCTCGCGATACAGTCGTAAGCTGTGTACTCGACCAGCATTTCGCTGCAGAACAAACGAAGTCCCGATTAGCACGTGCATTTTTAAAAACAACATAACCAGGTCAATAAGTACGTACCCTGACGGACGTGGCGTTCCCCGGTCGAAGACGTAGTCGATTACGTCTTTCTGTACGCTGAGGATATCCCTGAAGATGACGATGTTGGAGCACATGAATCCAGAGATTACAAGCTGCCCCCTCATTACTCTTCCACAGTCCAACGTGCATCCCAAATTGTCCGGAATCGTGTCCATGCACTCAAATGCCACGTCGGAGTGGAAGATGTACCGATGATGTTTAGCCTCCGGGTGTGTCCTGGTCACTGAACCATCGTCTGTCTGTTGAGTATCGGTCGTGACAATTTCTTCCGTCGCGGGCGTGGTGGCAACAGCGTCCGCTACAGCCCAGCCTGCTTTGTGCAGGTCCTTCTCAAGGCTAGAACTGACTGTCGCATCGGGCGGAGCTGGTGTTACATCTAAAGCCGACCGTGCGTCCGCTGTCCCACACCCTGCTTGCCGTAGAGCTACCACTACGGTCGGACTCATGTCCACCGAACCCTGCACAGCGGAGTCTTGGTTGGTTTCTACAGCGGCATCATTCTCTTCAACTTCCCCCTTACAGAAACCTGGTGTCACGATGCCACCATCAAAAGTCCCCTCATCATCGTAACCCTCTGTTCCTTTATCATCTCCCACGTAGAAATCTGATTTGTCAATATCTTCATCCGCGTAACCAGAATCACGCAAGTCTTGCATAATTTGACGTACCAGACCGCAGGCTTCAGCATCGCGCTGCTGCTCGCCCTCAACGACGGGGGCGTTCTGGGTAGTCTGCTTCAACTGGCCGGCCAACACAACGACTTCATCGATATACCGGAGGACAGATGGATCTTCCCAGAATTGTTGGGAGGACGTGTCCTGACTTGGAACTGCATTGTTCCTCGTCGATATTTCTCTTAGTTTTGAGGCAGCCTGCTCACAGAAACCGCAAAAGGCTAGCGCACACCTTCGGAATTCCATGAAAAAACGTCGGTCGTCCTATAATTCAGTTGAAGTCAAATCATTAGTGCGAAGCTCAGTGGTGTTGAGGCTGGCAGCGTAACTATGACTAAGCATCTAAGTGTGTGACTGTGAGGAATAAAGTGTGTGACTATACAGTTTATAGCGTGTGACTGTGCAGGTTATAGTACTGACTGGATAACATAATGCGTGTGTCTATACAAGTAATAGTGTGTGACTATACAGCTAATAGTATGTGACTGTACATCAGGATGAGTGTGATCATAACGACCATGACTATCAGTTTTTTTTAAAACATAGGCAAGACTTTCAGATTAAATCGTTTCACGAACAATAAATTGATGATCTATAGAGTGGCTGGGAGATCACTTACGTCAACCGCGTTGCCTTCCGATTGATCGCCTCTCTCCACCCCTGTCGTTATTCTTTTTGGACTAGAGTGTTGTTTGTCAGAGGGCATCGTTATAGCGGGGGTGCACTCGCTGCCTGGTTTCCCACATGTACATGGGTACGACACCTTCGAACGCAGCTAATTTCCCAGGGATCCCGTCTCCAGTTCCCCAGCAAGACGATCGCTTATTTTCCGTGCATCCCAATGTGCGATAAATGGTATGTCGCATCTGCAAGTCTCGCTACGGAAATCGTAGCGCTGGAAGTACGCAATCATCAGAATAGGGATGCACCCCCGGAGGTAGTTGACGACTTTGTTGGGGTCACGCGTCCCCTTACCTGCCCGCACCAGATCCTACATGACAAAGCTACACCAGTCCTATTCACCAATCAAGTCCACGTCCTCCACTGCGGCCAGAAGACTCAGGTCCAGTGAGTTGTTCGTAGTAGGCGCGAGGAATGATGACAACGCGAACAACACGAACCTGCGGACAAAGTCGTCGTCAGCGGCTTTGGTTGCCATTAAATTTTCGTGCACCCTCCCTAATGTTATTGGCCCGCTGCTGTCAACCACATCGAACCCCTTCCGCCAGGTACTCTTTAATCTGATCACGTCAGGTGAGTCTGCCCCTTTCTTATTTTGTGTTGGGATTAATTTCACCGAATGAGGGCCTAAAGGTAGCTGGAGGCAATCGTGGACGTCGTACTTTGACATCATGAATGCCTCCCGGCGTGAGGCGCGAAAAATATGGGACCCGTCAGAAAATGCACGTAGGAACATAAGCGCATGGTCAGTGGGGACCGATTCGATCCTCAGGTCCAAGAACCCGCCGAAGCCAACACCACGCACCCTCTCTTTCTGATCATCCGATAATTGCGCAATTAGTTGGTGCAACCGCTTTGGCCTACAGTGAATATCTGGCTGACCCTCTCGGCGGTCCCCCCCCCCCCTCTTCCTCCGAGACACACTCACGTATGTGGGGTCGGCCACTGTATCAGATTTGACTCTTCTCTTTTTCTTTGGCCTGCTTTCCTCAACACTTTTTGTCTCACCCACATCCAGATCGGCGACCGATGAATCAAAAGTCATCCTCTTTTTTTCCTTGTGCCTGCCTTCGTCAACGATTTCTGTCCCCACCACATTCGTCTCGGCAACGATGTGGTCCCCTGATGTATCTTCAACAGACTCCACAACAATCTTCTTCTTCTTATGCTTCTTTTTATGTTTCTTCTTACCCAAATTCTGGTCGGCGACCGGTGAATCAAAAGTCACCCTTTTTTTTCTTGTGCCTGCCTTCGTCAACGATTTCTGTCTCCACCACATTCGTCTCGACAACGATGTGGTCCCCTGATGTATCTTCAACAGACTTTACAACAGCCTTCTTCTTCTTATGTTTCTTCTTACCCAAATTTTGGTCTACAACCAATGTATCATCAATTACATTCTCTGCCACGGCCTTATTCTTACTGGTCTTCTTTTGAATTTTCTTCTTCGCACCCGACATTCTGCTGCAATAACAACATGCGTAAAGAGTGTGATACGGTTGTACAGAATGATGCACAGTCATACAGAGTTGGTTGTACAGTCATACAGAGTTGGTTGTGCAGAATGATGTACAATCACACCTTTGGATCTACACAGTCGCACTAGTTATGATGCAAAGTCACACGCTTTATATTGTATAGTCATGCATTGTTGGTTGTATAGTCACCCATTTGAGGCTGTATAGTCACACTCCTTATGTTGCAGAGTCGCTCTCTTTTTACTGTAGAATCACATCGTTGAAGCCGTATACTCAGTTGTAAAATCACATGCGTAAAGAGTGTGATTTTACAACTGAGTATACGGCTTCAACGGTGTGACTCTACAGTAAAAAGAGAGCGACTCTGCAACATAAGGAGTGTGACTATACAGCCTCAAACGGATGACTATACAACCAACAATGCATGACTATACAATATAAAGCGTGTGACTTTGCATCATAACAAGTGCGACTGTGTATGACTGTACAACCAACTCTGTATGACTGTACAACCAACTCTGTATGACTGTGCATCATTCTGTACAAGCAACAATCTCTGTATGACTGTACAAGCAACTCTGTATGACTCTTCAAATGTTAGTTTTATTTCTTCCCAAACACCAAGTCTGTGACTATAACACTGCTTTAACGTAAACCTCAACAAGGAAGCATGCAAAACTTCAACAAAGAACTATCTAATCGATGGCAGATGCATACTTACAATGACGACTATGAGAACTTAAACATGAACTTCAACAAATAAATAAAGACTTCATCTTTAGCTCTATAACTACAACTCAAATTTAGGGTTATAACTAGAGGAATAACGATTAATCAAGAATAAAAACTGTGTGATTATTAGTTGTCAAAGGAAAAAATCTTCATCTCCGACTCTATAATTACAACCACTGTACAACTACAACAACTTTAACTCAAAATCAGGGTTATCGGGTTGGAATAATGCTCTTTTATCATTTTGTATGGTTCATGCATGCGGGAGTTGGTGTTTTTAGGGTTCATGAAAATGGAATAAAAAGAAAATCGGAGGTCGAAAATAGAACATTCAACATACCTTATTGAAGATGGAGAAGCTGCGGAAATGGAGATGGAGATGGAGATGGAGAAGGAGATGGATTTTTTTTAGAGAGAGGAAGAGAGCGTTGAGTGATTGAGAGCTGGTGAATGGGGAAGTGCAATGGGTTGGGCGGGAGAATAGAGAGGAGGGAAATTAATTGGGGATAGGTTGAGGGGGCTATTGACTGTTGATGGTTGATGGGTGATGGGTGATGGTTGTCCGCAGCGTGTCAGTTCCGCAGCGCCCCTTTTTTTTTTATTAATCTAAACCCATCCATCCACCGTCCATATTAATCTTAATGGATGGGTGGGATTAACACTAAGGGAGAGTTAGGGAGTTATTAACTTCCCTGATCCTCCCTCTCTCTCTCTTTCTCTCTCTCTCTCTCTCTCTCTCTCTCTCTCTCTCTCTCTCTCTCTCTCTCTCTCTATATATATATATATATATATATATATATATATATATATATATATATATATATATATATATATATATATATATATTTGGAAAAATCATTGATTCTCATTCAAGAATTTCCAAAAAGGATACAAAGTAAATCATAGCAAGGTGATTAGCTAGGACATGAGGAGATCGATTATAGGTTGTTTCTCTTCGCTTTTACATACATATAAGACTCTAATACTAACATTATACTTGATTGCGTTAGTAATGGTTTGCCGAGTGCGACATTTTCCTTGGAATATTCTTACGTTCCGTTCTTGCCAGATTTCATATATAGAGGCAAGGAGCGCACATCTCCGGAGTCTCTTCAGAATGCTCGCCCCCCTATTACAATGAGTAAACCATCGTAGGAGAGCAGGAAAGGAGGAAGAGGCGCGCATCCGTACCCACATTTGTATTTCCGTCCAAACAGCCTTTGCTGTAGCACAGTCGAAGAAGAGATGCCTCTGTGATTCCGCCGACACTAGGCAGAGAACACAACGGTTAACACAGTGGATGCCCCTCCGTTGGAGGTTATCCACCGTAGCAAGAGAATAATAGCCAAAGTGGATATAAACGCATGTTTTGGGGCGTTTCTTCTATCCCAAACCAGTGGTGCCCATTTGGTCTTCTGGCCTCTATTTCGAAATATGTCATAGAAGGGTCGAAGATTCAATTTCCCAGCCCGTGCATTCTGCTGCAGCATTTCCCGAGCAAGACTAGTGGTGCCAAGAACAGCAACTAGCTCGTCACGTGTTCTGAGGATGTACTTCCAAGTTAGGCTATCCTCCGTTTTTTCCTCAACATCCCATACAGAACATCCACGAAGGTGGTACTTGGCAGACCATGTAGACCAGATGTCTGCCCTTTCTTGATTTAATTTCCAAAGCCATTTCAGTAGCAAACTTTTATTCCAACTCAATATCTCTCGGATATCAAATCCTCCTTCATCCTTTGGTCTGCAGCAAGAGTCCCAATTCTTCCAAATCAGTCCCCTACCATCTTTGCCCCATAGGAATTCTCGACACAATCTCTTAATCATTTTTACGACCGCCTTTGGAAGAAGTAGGCAAGTCGCCCAATACTGATGCATACCGAATATCACCGAGTTTATAATTTGGACTTTGCCCACATGGGGGAGAAGATGGCTTGCCCATCCAACTAACCTATCTTTAATCTTAGCAAGGAGGTAGTGGTACATGCTCACATCGACTCTAGAACTATTAAGCGGAATCCCCAAATACTTAAAAGGGAAGTGACCCTCAGAATATCCACAAGCAGCCAAGATTTGTTGGCCAATATCCCTCTTTATTCCCCCAAAATAAATAGTTGTTTTTGCAGGGTTTGCTATTAACCCGGAAACAGAAGAAATTTTTTTCAAGCATTCCGAGATAATCATTACTGACGGCACATCGCCTCTAGTGAAGATGAGCAAGTCATCTGCAAAAACCAAGTGGTTAAGAGCAAGTCGGGAGCATTTAGGGTGATAGGAAAACCCCTTTTCCTTAGCACAGTTACGGAGCATTCGGGACAACGTTTCCATACACAAGATAAAGAGGATGGGTGAGAGTGGATCACCCTGTCGAAGACCCCTTTTTCCAGGGAAATAGCCATGTGACATACCATTTATTTTTAAGGAAAACCTAGTGGAATGAAGACATTTCGTAATCCAATTGACCATTTTAGTAGGAATGCCAAAGAGGGGGAGAATCTGTTGTAAGAACACCCGATTCACAGAGTTGAAAGCCTTCCTAATATCGACTTTAATTGTGCAACGGGGGGAGAGATGAGCCCTGGTATAATTTTTCATTAATTCTTGGGATGTGAGAATGTTATCAAAAATATCTCGACCCGAGATAAAAGCTGATTGCTCTAATCCAACAATTTTATGCATAATTGGACTAAGTCTATTAGCAATTATTTTACTAATCGTCTTGTACACCGTGGAGCAGCAGGATATAGGACGAAAGTCCATAACAGAGTCAGGAACAGCCACCTTTGGTACCAAAGTAATAAGGGTAGAGTTTACCTCACCAAGCATCTTCGCAGTGGAGAAAAAATCCTGAATAGCTAGTATAAAGTCACGGGAAAAAGGGACCAGGCCTGTTGATAGAACCCAGAAGAAAACCCATCCGGTCCCGGACTCTTCTTAGAATCAATAGAGAAGAGGGCGCTTTTTATTTCCATATCTGACACCGGTCTGAGCAGTCCAGTAGCCTCATCCCGAGATAAAGTATTCTGACCAAAAAGCGAAGAATCAATGGGCTGAACCTCCGTGCTGGAACCAATTAGAGACTTATAATACTCTAAAAAAGCATTTGATATCCCCTCTTGTGTGGTGTGGCGGCCACCATTCATGTCCTTTATTGAGCCAATAAAACTATGCGACTTCCGAGCCTGTAGATGTGCATAGAAGTAAGTAGTGTTCCCATCGTTAAGTTCAAGGTGAGTGACTTTCGCCCTCTGTGCCAAGGCTGAGAGTTCAGCCTGTCTATAGTGAATATACTCCTTTCTAAGGGTACTTTCCAAACACAGAAAAACTGGGTTTATCGGTGCATTAATGAGCTCAGCCTGACACTTAACAAGTTGAGCCTTTAGATTCTTCACCCGTAGAGATAACTGATTGTAGTGTTGCTGGTGCAGCTGTTTAAAAGCTCGCCTTAATCTCTTAGTCTTCTGAACTAGGCGATACATAGGTACCCCTGGTACATAGGCCTGCCACTCCGCCTCGACCAGAGCATGGAAGTTTGGGTGGTCCGCCCAACAATTAAGATATCTAAATGGCCGAGCAACGGAGTCCACAGCGTGAGGTATAACTGTGAGTATGGGGGAATGGTCAGAGACCCCCGGTTCAAGGGCAATGAAGTGGCTAGAAGGAAAAATCTGAAACCAAAAGGGAATTTTCCAGTGCACGATCTAATCTCGCCCAAACTATGTCATCCTCCTGTTGGTGGTTGCACCAAGTGAATCTGGCCCCAGTACAAGTTAGATCCTGCAAATGGGCGTCATTCACACAGTCCTCAAAGTTAGTGATGTCAGCATAATTAATTTCACTTTTAGTGATTCTTTCATCAGGTGTTAGGGTGACATTGAAATCATCACTACAAAGCCAAGGAAGGTGAGCCCGGCATCTTCTTAGGAAATCCCATAAAGTATGCCTAGCATGCGAACCATTGTAAGCATAAACAGCCGTAAATAGGCCATCATAGTTAAGTGGCAAGTACTTGAATTTACAGTGAACATATTGAGCATCTTCTTCCAAAATCTCCAATTTCGTAGTCTGGGCCTTCCAACATACCCATATACGCCCATTATGATGACTTCGATAATTAGCATAGCCTGCAAGATGATTAAATTTCTTACTCCAAATTTTTTTTAAATTTTTTTTCCTTCATTCGCGTCTCAATAATGGCCATAACATCGACCTTATTAGCCAATATGAGGCTCAAGACCTCATGTTGCTTTAAGGGCTCATTCATGCCCCTAATAACACTCCCCCGATCAGGAGGTTCCCCCTCCAGGAGCATATCTCGACAAACCACATTTTCCTCAAAGCCAAGCTCTTCCAATGGGGTGAACTGGTTTGCTTCCAGAACCGGGATTAGAGGAGGCGTTTTTGGCTTGGGATTGCTTCCCTTCATAACAGTAGCGAACCCCTTCGAGTCAATAAGGACATGGGTGGTCACAATCTCATTTTCAGCAGTAACCGGAGCTAGAACAGGTTCTGGGTGAACAACCATGTCTTTCTTCTTATAAATCTTTTGTGTAAGACGACATTTCTCCTCGATATGCCCAAGTTTCTTACATTTCTTGCAGAAATAAGGTACCCATTCGTACTCAATTTGCTGAAGTATTTGCCCAAAAGGACTGTTGAGAACGACCTGAGATGAGAGTGCCTCAGCAACATTTGCCTCAATCAGAAGTCGAGCAAAAGAAATCCGCTCTTGGTTCGTAGTAACTCTGTCAGCACAGATAGGTTTTCCAACCCGACTAGCAAGCTTACTCAAGGACTTTTCTGACCAAAAGAAAGGGTCTAAGTTGGAAGGTGACCCAAATGGGAAGACATGACAAATGATCCATTTCTTTGTGGAAATTTGGCGTCCATTGTTTGAGAAGCAAGATGGACTTACCAATTTCCCATGGTCCTTCCTTCAAGACCGTATTCATATCCCCAAGGTTTTTAAACCTGAAACAAAACCAGCCCTTCTTGTAGTATAATATTGTTGGGTGCCCCTTGTCCCTCCAATTTGCTGCAACAAATTCATTTAGCTGCGGAATTGTTATACGTGCTCTTAAAACATGCCCAACTAGAGTAGTTTGCCATGCCTTCAGTTCATCAGCTATGTCATCAGGCTCAATGGTGATGGAATCCATTTGAGCACATTCCGAGACATAGTGAAGTTCCATCCCTTTGTCTTGCTGAAGTTTTGATGCCCAAGTGGCCTTTACCTCCCCTTTTTTAAGTCTCGGATTTGGTTTCACTGGAGCATCATTGTAATTAGGTGGAGGGTTCACCGCCCCTTTTTTAAGTCTTGGCATTCCCCCACCCGAACTCTGTTCAGTAAACGAAATAGGTCCCTCCCCTTTTTTAAGGCTTGTTACTATTTCATTCATCAGAGCTTGATCCGTTGCAATTGATGAAGAACTCTCCCCTTTTTTAAGTCTCGAGCTCTCATCAATCACTGAATTGTTCAAGTCGGACCCAACATTAACCCCATCATTGCCTATAACAGTTGATCCAAATATGTATTCTCCATATTCATGGGCTACATAAATCAATTCCGGTGGTGGGAATTGGGGATTCTCGACCTTTTTAAGCTTTGAATCACCCAATCCCACACCATCATCAGCTCGAGCAGAATGTGTCAGTGAGCAATTGCGCTTAATTGCAGATATGATAACATCATTGATCAGAGATTTGGTGGGAGTTTGAAGTACCTGGAATTCGTTAATGGAGTCATCAGCATAGTCATGTTGGTGAGGCGGGGGGGGAGAAGATGATTGTCGCGGTTGTTTCCGTGGCCGGCCTGGCCTCTTTCCCATGGAAACCGTTACCAGTGTCGTCCTTGCTTCCCCTGAGTTTCGTTCTTCAACTCAACCGCTTCTATTATTATTATTCAATGCTAATCATTGAGTTACAATATAGAGCAGCATCAAATCCAAGTCTTGTCCACTCATCTTCTTCTTGGGCATATAAAACAAATATTCAATGCTAATCATTGAGTTACAAGAACAGGTAAAACCTAACAGTTAAGTCCTTAATTTAGTTTCTACCCATCTCTTACTAATCTTTCATTAATGTTCAAATCATTTACGGGTATTTTTCCTAAAATCAGGTATAAGCGTCGGGAGCAACGATGCTCTGATACCAACTGTAATCCCCTATAAATTCTAACGCAATATAGTGGCGGAAACACTGTAGATTTGGGATTAAAACACACTGATGTTCTAAATTTTACAAAAAGACGGTTAGTCAATACAAAGACCACTTTTTACAAAAGGGCTAAAAATAAAAATTCTCCAAATGGGTTTAACAATCCAAAAATTAATATAATTGAAGTAGAGTAGGATCCACGCTACTCGCTAGCTCACACCCAAACCCAGCAGCAAATTACCTGTCATGTTATAAACATAACAGCCACAATTCAGTGGGGATTAACGACGACGTTCTCCCAGCCATATTACATGACATTAAAGCATAATTACTATTATATCAAAATAGTTCAAAATGGAAAACGTTTAAAACGATATAGTAAAATAATTCAAAATGATTGCCAAACTGCAAATCAAATCAACCAATAGTAATAACAGCGTTATGGATATAGATCAGTGCAACATAATAGACTTTCACTAGGAGAATACAAAAAAACTAGCTTCGAGAACTTAGTTCAAACAAATCAAACCTCGATCTCTAACTAGGCTACTCAACCATAATAGGACGGCGACTTATCAATGCGAGGTCCTAGCTTAAGTAAATATGCACACCCCTCCTGGAACACCAAGTGTGTCCAGTTCAACCCGACGGCGTCTTACATGCGAGGTACGAGCTTAAGGTCAAAATGAACATACACTCCTAGACAAGAACATGCCTAGTTCAACAACCAATGCATCCCGCTCGGATACACTAGCCTTATACCTGATGGCAAAACGTATACTCTAGACTGTATTACTCTACCCGTACACTTCTCTTATTCCATAACTCCAAAACAAAGTCATTATCGAAATTCAATAAGGTTATAATTTATTCTTCAAAAGATAGAAACTTTCTTAAAATAATAACTTTCCAAAAGTATGTACTATTGTAAATTAGAAATCGATTAAAATAGGAGTTATATAAAATAGTTAATATTAGGCCTCGAGACGTAAAAATTATATTTATTATATAAATGTATAATTCATGATTAATAATCAACTAAAGTCAAAATTATAATTATTTCCAAAAAGATTGAAGTTTAAGTAATTAAAAGTATTTAAATAACAAATTTTCAGATTTTCCAGAATTGAACTGTCTTACTATAAAATTCGTAATTAAATCATTAAAAATCAAACCAACGTAAGATTAGTGGGGTTGAAAACTATAGAAACTTAGCTACAACTTTTATTTCTGGAGTAAATACAAATTCTAAATAAAACATGGGTTTTTATTCGTATATTTAAAAACTGTCAGAATTAGACACTCGATTGTATTTCGTTAATAAAAGACGTTTAAAAATTGATTTTAAAGAAAATCCAATTGGAAAATTTTCTAGACTCTTCATATCATATGTACATAAATTACCAATATTAAATAAAAAAATTTATTATATGTTTCAAATCAGATATTATCATAACTGACAGATTCGCGGATTATTTTGTTCATAAACAATTTATTGTGACCAAACGACTAGGAGTTATTTTACGAAATTAAATTGAAATAAAGTAGACTTAAAATAAATAGTAGTATCTTTTCAAAGTTTTCGTAAATAAAGTCTTTAAAACAGATTATTAAATCGCACAAAAACACTATCAGATTATGAAACATGCTGTAACTTTATCAAAAACAATAAAACTTTCAATTTGATAATTCATACTTTTAAAATCACGAAAATTATAAAATAAAATTATTAGGGGTATGTTTTAGTCTCGGCCTTATAATACTTTTTAATAATTAAAAGAAAGACTTATTCGCATATCTCGTAAAAACGATTTAAAATAACGAAACATGTGAAAACTTATGATTTTAAAGTTTTTGTTATTAAAAACGTGACATACATATATTGTCTAACAAAAATCTAATTTATATACGTGCAACTACAACAATAATATCACATAATACCGAGTAACGTGTTAATGTTACCTTAACCGAGATCCGAATCAATTAAATAATCGTCTTCGTCGGATCTAGCATGATAGCCTACGAAATAATTAAACATATGGTATTAAAACCACATTATAAGTGAACAGAAAGGAGAAAACGAGATGAAGAACGAATAAGAGTAATTAAATTACCCTCGAGATCGGAAAGAACTAGGGACGAATTAGGCTCGGATTGAAGAACAAAAAGAGAAAGTTTAACGTAAAACATAGAGGAGAAAAGAAGACTTGTGTTGGGAATAAAATAGACTAGAATGAAAGAAAATATATATAAAAAAATTAGAAAGCTAAAAGATAGGAATAATCGAGTTACAAGGACTCTTAACTCAACTAGGAGACGAGATGGTTGAGATGGAAAGAACAAGCAACGAATCGATGTGATAAGTTTCCAATTAAAATAAATAAGATAAAAATAATATGTAGTGTTGATAATAAAAGGTGTCCGAAAATATTTCTCAAGTCGATAAAAGAAGGTTCGTAACATAATATAAGCGTTTATGAAGAAATCGGATTAAAACGCGTAAGAAAATAATTATTTATGAAATCGCATAGTAAATTAATTAAACAACCATTTTTCGAAAATAAAATATTTTTGTGCTAGAAACCATTATAAATATAATCAAGCATTTTTAGAAAAATAAATAGTTCAAACTCGATTTTAAAACTATTGTTCATAGAAAATATAATTCCTCAAAAATAATTAAACATACTTGCGATGAAAAGAATTAAATGGGTTTTCGAATAAAAATAGAATAATTAAAGTCCTTTTATAAAAATAAATAATTTTAGGCTCGATAATGAAAGAGACCTGAAAATGGGAAAAATGTAATTGACGAAATATTTCAGAGTTACGATATAATCGTAACGGAATAGATAGCAAAGCTAGGAAAAATGTGGGTGTTACATTATTATTTTCTCAATTGTTTTTCTTTCAATTACTCCGTTTATACTAATCAAAGGAGCATTGAATTTGTGTTCATTAGGTTTCGGTCTCGCGTACATTATTCTTATCAAGTACGCGCGGTGCATTTTTCTTACTAATTTCAAATTGAAATAAAAATTATGTCGAATTTTGTCAAACGCTAATTTATTGATCCGAATACTTTCGTGAAGATTACTTTATACTAATGATCTGGATGATACTATCAAGAGAAAAGAAAGATATGGAAAGAAGCCAAATTATGATTTTCTTCTTTTAATAGAAGATGTAAGATAAATCAGTCTTATAGACGGTATATATGAATGTATCTATTTTGGAGGTAATAATCCAATATACGAGGAATTCATATGAGGATATGGTTTTCTATCCTTTAACCTTTTCATAAAAGGTATTTTATTTAATTCAATCACGTAGACTGCATATATATCTATGGATCAATTTCAATCCATATTATGAAAGCTCATGTTATATTTGAACTAAAGTTCCAAAAACTATTTAATTTTTAATTATGAGCGGTGAAATAATGTTATCCTGTATGGTGACAAATATTTTGGACAGAAGTTTCATAAAAGATTGTAAACCTGAAGTATACACGATTATTTTGGATGATAAATATGTTAATACAGCTGTCCTAGAAAATATGATATCGCGGAAATAAAGTAGCCTCAAAGGTATTGTATCGTGAAAAATATACTTCGTGTGAGTACGTACATAAAATTGTACCGAGATAAGTATCACTTTAAAGTTGAAGTTTATAAAATTTATACTCCGTGTGAGTAAAGTACATGAAATTGTACCATTTTCATATCAATTTCCAATTGAAATAAAAATTATGTGGAAAAAGAGTACATGAAATTGTACTGTATTTAATACCACTTATTATTGTCCTGGAGACAAGATATCGTGAGGAGAATCAAGAGAAATCTTCTGAATTAATTTAATGTTCATCCGAAGTTGAACAGAATAATATAATATAATTAATATTGAAAGACGATGAATCTCTTTCAATTGGAGTCCGTTCCCTGAAGTGAATGTGACATTCGATAAAGACTCCGTCAGAAGCAGAAGTGGAAAACATGGTAGAAAAATAAGCCAAATGTTGTGGCCTTAATTGAGCCTAATGATAATGCGGCCTTAATTGAGCCTAATTCGGTCATTTAAAGTACATAACTCATGAAAAATTATTGTGACCCTCATATACGCGAAGTTCGATATGAGAGGAAGAAAAATTATATACGAGTTGAAATTTTGACACGCACACTATGACCTGAAATTTATAGTTCTTACATATACTGAACCTATGACGAGAAATCATAGTGTTGAATTGTTGACCAATATTGAAACAATGACGTGAAATTCACGATATCTTACAAATTTTCGTTTTGCGTGTAGCGAATATTATTTTAAGTATCAAAATTAAGAATAAACTTGATGTTTATTCACAGATATTTGCAAAGTATGAGATACTTTTAACAGTTGATATTCGTATCAAAATAATATAAATCATTTCCTGAAGCGAATGGTATTATCATATTTTCATGATGTAATACTCGTATATTTTATTTTCATACAAATTATGTAGTTGTAAAGACACATTATTTTGAAAATGGCTTAAAGAAATTATGTGTGATGTCTCGTATTTGCATGTCATGGTTGAACAAATTAATGCGATATTAAAATCGCGAGTCTCGTATGGGTGATTAATAGTCATTTTTCTTGGTAATGGATATGACATAAATAAAATATTCGATTAACGACCATTATTTCGTGAAACGAATATGTCATCGAATAAAATATTGATTAAGTGATGAAAATTATGTCACCGACACTGAATGTAACACCCGCCATTTTTTCCTAGCGTTTTATTCTTTCCGTTATGACTTCGTCATAACTCTGTCAAATTTTGGCTTTATGTTTCTCCATTTTTTTTTCAAGTTTTATTTTTTATTTTTGAGTTTAATGATATTTATTTATATTTTAAAAAAAGATTTTTAATTCTTTTAAATCCATTTATTTGATTTTTCTCGTAAACTATTTATTTTCCGCGAGGAATTCTATTTCTCTACGAGTTAACGTTTTTAAGCTCGGATTTAAGTTATCCCTCTTCCTAAAAATGTTTAAATACATTTATATAATATTTTCAACTAAGAAATATTTCTACTTACTAAAAATAAGGCATTTATGATTTTTATTACGAAGTTCGTAAATAATTATTTTCCAACGCTCGATTTACTCGAATTGCTTTGAAATACCTTTAACGATTTTACGATTCTTCTTTTTATCAACTTACAAATTATTTGGGACATTTTCCCCATGTTTTGGACCGAATCTCCTTGTCGCACGTTTACTACGTTTTCATCTTTACATTTCATTTTATTACGCTAAAACGTAATTACGTAATTCTTTTCTTTTCATTTATTTGATACATTATGATCAACCTTTCATTCTACCACCTATCACTATTTTGGCTGGTCATTTGGTATATTTCTACATAGTTTTCATCAAAATTTATCATCATTTATGCTTAGAAACCATCCATTTCTTTCTTACATTCATTTTTCTCATAAACAAAAACAAATACTTTTTCAATTCCCTCAAAAAAACGTGACATCCTCCAGCATTCCTACGCTGATTCTTGCTCCAATTCGAGTCATAATCGCCTCGTTTTTTTCGTCAAATTAATCGTCACTGCGATCCTTCTGTTAAGGTAATAATCGATGTTGTTTTCGATCGTTATTCTCCTTGATTTTCTTAGTTTTTCTCATGGTATTTTTCTGCCATGATTTTCGTGTATTAAGGATTTGTGGACGATCCCGAGGCCGACGAGTATATTATCGATTTCGATTTGGACTTGAGGTAACGTCGATGTTACTTGGTATTACTTGATTTTATTTGTGTAATTGCATGTATATAATTATAATTTTATTTTTGACAATATATGTATGTCATATAATCTGCAAAAATTTTAAAAGTTGGAAATTTGCATGTTTCGGTAATTTTTATCGCTTTTACGAGATTAACGATTAAATCGTCATATTAATTTGTAAAATCGTAATATTCGGCCTAAACTTGTAATATATGATTTTATTCTGTAAAAATGAGATTTTTGATGATTTTTAATAATTTGGTATTTTTCTGATATTTTTGATATCGATTACTGAATTATTACCGTTATCGGACAAAAATGATTAAAAACCGATTTTTAGTTCTAGTACTTAAACATTTTATTTTAATCTTATTTTTGACGTGGTGAAACTTTATGGTACAATAGAATGTTCTGATTTTTTTCATAATTTTTCGGAATTGTTAAGTGGATGAATTAATTAATCACTTTAAATCATCGTTTATCGTTAAAACCGCGTTTGTTGTTTGAATTCTCAATTTCTGGTCTTTGGATTAAATCTGGAAAAAAATATGGTTTTGATGATTTCATAATAAAATGTAATTTTATGATTTTTTAGTGCTTTAATAAAATGTTAGGACGATAAGTTTTATTAATGGAATCGTTAATTGTGAAAACGGGTTTTAAATGACGGTTTTATTGGAATTTGGTAAATCTGGAACTTTGGAAAATCTGAAAAATTAGTATATTCTGGAAAATGATGATTTTTAAGTTTAATAATAATTTTTGGACATTAATACTTAAATCGTTTTGTAATTACTATTTTTATTAATAGTTATTGTCGATATTAGACGATTAACGAGAAGACCCTTTAAAAGCCGAGACTAAGCATTCTGGAAAATTTTCTTTTCTAGAAAGAATGTCCATAAATATATTTTAGCTATTTTACGTAATTTTTTTACTATTTATTAAAGTCCTTAATTAATAAGTATTGGTTTTGGACAAATTACGATTTATCGTTAAAATGCTTCGTCTTACCTAAAAGATTTATTTTTCCAGCTATTTTGAAAATATTTAAATCTAAAACTTTAAGAGTTAAATCATCCCTTAACATACTCTAAATATATTTGTTGGTTTAATTAAATAAAGGCGTTCAAATATTTAATTTGATATTTGCCGTAAAATCCTATTTATAATCGTATTGTCGAAACTAATAATAATTAGGGAATTTTAGTTTTGTAAATATTGGAAACAACCTAATTAGTAGTATTTAAAATGTTTAAGACATTTCTAACTTGTATGACCTTTCAATGATTTCATTAACTCAAATGTTCTCGTTTTAAGAAGTAATATCGTTAAGGCCGAAAGTACTAGTTTTATAAATCTACATCGTTTACTAAAAATGTGTTATTAGTATGAACTAATATTTTTGCTATTTTGATATGATGCTATTATTTGTAAATTTTCTAAAAATAGAAGTTTCCTAAAAATAGAAAGTTTCCTCTTTTGGAAAGTGATCCTTTTCTTTTTGTTCTCTTATTATTTATAATGATTATATCTTTTGAATATCGATAATGGCTTTGTTTTGGAGTTATGGAATAAGGACAAGTGTGAGGTTAGAGTAATATAATCTGGGGTTTACGTTTTTGCCATCAACTATAAGGCTTGTGTGTCTTTATGGGGCACACTGGTTGTTGAACCGAGCATATATGGTGTTCGGGAGTGTGTGTATATTTTCTTAAGCTCGTGCCTCGCAGTGTAAGACGCAGTCGAGTTGAACTGAGTATTTATGGTGCTCGGGAGGGGTGTACATATCATCTTAAACTAGGGCCACGCATTTATAAGTCGCCGTCCTATTGTGGTTGAGTAGCCTAGCTAGAGATCAAAGTTTGATTTGTTTGAACTAAGTTCTCGAAGCTAGTTTTTAGTACTCCCCTAGTGAAAGTCTAGCCTTGTCCACACTAACCGAATATCCATAACGCCATTTTGAATATTTTATTTATTATCGACATAAATTGGTTTGCAGGTTGGCAAATATTTTTATGTTTCTTCGGAAACCCTTTTGATTATTTTGTTTTACGCTAAAAGCTTATTTTAATATGATGTTTTACTGTTTTCCTTTTTACTATTTTTCTATAATAGTAATTACAGTTTTAAAATCCTGTTATACGGCTGGGAGAACATTGACGTTGCTCCCCACTGATTGTGACTATTATGTTTTTAACATGGGAGGTGTATGTGTTTTCCTTCGGGTGGGCTAGCGAGCAGTTATGAATCCTGCTTGTTTTAATAAGATCACTGTATTATGGATTGTTAAAAACCCTTTTTATGGATTTTCTTTTATTTATTTTATTTTGTAGCCATTTTTATTTTATGGCTTATGTATTGACTTACCATTTTTATTTAATCTAAATATAGCTACAGTGTGTTATAATCCCACTTCTACAGTGTTTCCGCCACTGTATTGCGTTAGAATTCCTAGGGGATTACACTGAATATGTACAAGGAGGTGAATATTTTAATTATGTGTTTATTTAAAAACTCAAATATTTTTACCGGAAACGGTATTGTAAAGATCACAATATCTTGTGAAGACAACGTGATAATGCGACCATGTATTTATATGGTGAAATAAATGATCAGTTAATTATTGATCAATTTACTGTTATTATTATTATTATCATATGGAATCAAATGACTATAAGAGTAATATAGTCTTATTCTGGGAAGGAATATTGACGGACTTTGCCTATTTTATTAGACATGTTGTGTCATGTCACATTTATCATTTGCTACCGTCATATGAGAAATTTATTGTGTACATATGATAGAATATAGCTGACCAAAAAGTTTAGCAAGATGAGATTTGGTCAACTAGTAAAGTTGACACGAAAATATTAAAGATGTGACAAATTGAGGCCATCCGGGTTCTTCTTACACCCGTTTCGATAAACTTGGCGTTTATCTTGAAAGAATTTAATGGTGTGCTGATCAAACTCTCTCGTGTACCATTAAAATTATATTTAAAACAAGATAATACACTGAGATTTTGAGTGTAAAATATTGGAGATCTAAGTACTACTCATAGTTGGATAATGGAGATGAACGTCCATATCCGGTTGACCTTTAAGATTTTAATTAATTACGTGACCTGTAGTCACACGAAATTTTACGAGTAGTCCATGTAATCAGACTTCACAATTTGATCATTATGTGAACATGATGATGATCTCCTGAATGGGCAATTTTAATTCAGCACGTGAAAAACCAACTGCGTTAAGTTGAGCTCCCAAATATACTATTTTACTGAAGAGAATTAGTTGATAAAGTCTATGAAATTTGAGACAAATTCTAAGGTGGATATTGCCCTTTAAATCTATCAGGTAATGATAGTTTTTACCACCTTACGGGGAGATTGATAAGGATAAGATGGTAAAAAACAAACAAGTAATGTTGATCCCAACTGAACTAGAAGTTCAGGGACTTGTTTTGAATATGAAATACATCAATTAGAGATTCATGAAATATGAATAATTATTCGATCATTGTGTTATGATGATGTGTATGATGATATATCAGCTTGATTACTTATCTTATTAAATATGTTATACATTGAAATTTATGATTTCACTATAGACAGATTTACCCTCCTTGTGGTGTAGCGAGCTATAGATCAGTCATGGATAATAGATGTAATGAACATTGAGATTCTTGCCAAATTTTCAATAATCACACATGATATAGTGTGAGGGTCTTATTCGGTTAATTTGTTATAAGAAAATGGCAAACATGTGCAGTTGGTACTCGTAAAGAGTAATGAAATTGAATGTCCCAAAATGGCATAGATATCTGATGATAATAGATGGCCTATATAAAAAGATTGGTACCACATATATTCAGATTCAGATATCAATAATCAGTACTGATGATAAGAGATTATATCGATATATTAATTCGTGGAACCGCATAATAGTTGTGCTGTAGACACCCACATTTGGCCCATAGGTGTCTATAGCAGTTTCCAAAAACACCCGATGATGATCAGACGCAAACGTGCTTTAACGCGCTCGAATATGGGCTCAGAATCAGTAATGTCTGGCATGGACTTTTAGCAGAGTACAAATCTCACAAAATCGACCTCAAATTCAGGCCCGGTGGGCCGTTTCCAATCAAATAAGACTAATTTGGGTCAAAACCATCACCGGAAACAAAACCGTCTTTTAGCGACCGAGTCAAAACCCGATCAAAGTCGAATCCCGTGACGCAACCAGCCATGCATTTGTCTAAATTCAAAGTCAAAAGCAAATCAAGACTAACTAAGTCAACAAAATCACATTCAAAATAGTCAACAAATCTTTCTTAAAAAGCCTCCAACCGGTTTGACCCACTCGATCGAGTGGTTCAGGCCCACTCGATCGAGTATGCCTATGAACCAGGTAAATTGACCTCGAACCGGGCACTCGATCGAGTGCACACGCTCCACTCGATCGAGTGGCCATAAACCGGGGTATTTCTTCTATAAATACCCCGTCACCCCTAAGCCATTTCACAGGCTTTTGCAACCCTAATTACACTACAACTTTTTCGACCTTTTACCACCTTCAAAACAACTTTTTGCCCATCACATTTACAACTTTTTTTCCTACCTTTTACCACCTTCAAAACTTCTATTCACCCATCACATTTACAATTCTACACAATACATCCCTTTGAACTTGGCTTCAAAGTCACACACATACATACATATTCAAAATCCCGAGATCAAAACTCGTCAAAGACTGAGAGCAAAACTCGTTAAAATCCGTCTCTACAAAACCACATACACACCATAACTCCTCTACGTATCTCGACGCTCCCGTGACTTTGCCACCATTTGACGAGCCCTATTCTGAGAAGCAAAAGCACGTAGGTTGAGGGTGTAACATTCAAATCCCGACATCCTTTTCTTTCTTCTTCTTTTTTCGTTTCTTTCATATATATACATATTATTTATATTAATTGTACTAACACTAACATTTTAATTTCGTTACTAACTTTTAATTTTATGTATACTAACATTTTATTTTATGTCAACTAACATCTAACATTTTCATTATTTGCATACTAACCAATCTAACAATCTAACATTTAATTAATCGTTATTTATATTCCGTCTTATATAATACAGCGTATATTTATCATAAAAAAGTATTTTCAAAACGATCCGAGCAATGTCCGTTGAGGCTAAATTAATGATCGTAGGCCAAAAAGGCCAAACTACGATGTTAAAATGCCGAGGACCTAAGTTTACGACGACGGTCGAATTTGTGGGTCGAATATGTCTAATTATGAATTCCGCCTATAGTCTATTTAATCCCTTTACAAGTTGTATTGGAGGTGGCGCCCTTCGAGGTGCGCTGCCCTAAACACTTAAGGGCGTAATAGATCGTGGAGATTCGTCGTCAAATATGTCCGACCCCATCTCATTCAAAATATTATTCTAAAAAGGTCATCGACAAATCGGATTAAGACGAAACCCATTGGCGCCGAATTAATTGTCACACGATCCGAAAGGATTGATCATGACATTATGACGCGGAGGGAGTCGATATTTGTTATAGCCTGATCAAACTCGGTTTTGCAAATTTCGCTTTAACTACTGGATAATGGTTCTATAACCGAATGTTGAGTAGGACGGGCCATCGAAATTTACACTAATATAAATTAGACAATATTTATATTTAGTGTAATTACATGTCGATTTCAAAATCAATAAATCGGAATTGTTACCTTTTCCGAATCGAGTAGCACCTCGAACAGAGGGTACTCGATCGAGTACCTTGGCTCACTCGATCGAGTGACACCTCAAATAACAGGCAGAAGGCCTCCACGAGGGGCACTCGATCGAGTCTCCCCCATGACTTGATCGAGTGTCTTGTATCATGCCTAAACCGTGAGCCTTCTAAATATTGTAAGCCTAATCAATTTCTTTTTACGACTTTAAGTCATCACGTGTTAATTCAATCACGTGATTCCTTATTCAAAACTCATGCATTTTATTCTATTTTACTACTTTCACGACTTTGACTAATGTCTTGGACGACTAGTTTTGTGTCGACGACTCCTTAGTCGTTTCCGACACATGACTAGTCTAGACATCAATCTTTCAATATGATAAGTCGGGACAAGGCATCCAGACCCAGGATCGAGCTAGCACCACGCTTCGGTCCCATACGTGAATATGTATTAAAGTCTTCGTCCTCCGTTTAATGCACAATTTAATGTGTATTTAATCGAAGTTCGTCCATCTATTCAAATTACGGTTGAGCTTACATTTTCTATTTACGAATCTGTTTATGGTTAATGTTTACCGTTTTCTATTTCGATTATTATTTTATCGCTCGTTGTATTGTAAATTCCGGGTTGTATTCCGCCCGTGTAATTTGTAATTTCTTTACGAGTTTTCTATTTTCGATGTTTGCCATTTATTGCCTTAAATGAACATCGCATGCTAAATCACTTTGACGTGAATAAAGATGCATTAAAATGACGTAGCAACCTGACGGACGGGGATTTTGTCGCGAATCCCGATCGATCAAAGTAAAAACCAACTAATCCTAAACTTGGGTAGTCGAAGGTAAGTCGGGTCGAATCCACGGGGACGGTCTAGCTAAATAAGGGTCTCGGTCTAGGTAAGGTATTAGTCAAGAAAAGATATGTTTTTTTTTGGGGTTGGAGAGAGGTCTAAACTAGTGAACTAAGCTAATGAACATGAATCGAACAAGCAAATAAAATAAATACGATAAAATGGACTAGGGTCAAGGTCAACGAGGTAGTCTCAAGGGAGTTATCGGAGTTCACAAACGGGTCGATTAAGGTCGATAAAGGGTCTCTCGAGTCTCTATCTACCCGGGACGGTCCTAATAACGGGCTCTCGCACTTATTACTAGGTCGACCCACCCCAAAGAAAGCTCGAAAGAATATAATTCACCTATCGCTGCCAAAACAAGTAAATAATACAAAAATCGCAATCAATGAAGAATACCAACAATAATAGACAAGAATATAAACACACAACAAACCCACAAATATGAGACAAACCAAGTCTACCCAACCCTAGAAATTAACTAATTAAACATGATTAAAAGTAAACTAATTAAGTTACCCACCACTCTAATCATAATAATTAAGTTATTAGGTCGACCCACCCCAAAGAAAACTCGACGAAATACGATTCACCCATCGCGGCCAAGACAAGTAAATCATACAAAAGTCAAAATCAAAGGAGAACACCAACAATTAATCGACAAGATAATAAACTCACAACAAACTCCACAATCAAGACAAACCACGCCTTCCCCGACCCTAGAAATTAACTACTCGAACATGATTAAAACTAAACTAATTAAATTACCCACTACTCTTATCATCATATTAAACATGAATAAAAAGTAAAGATAGAAACTTTAGGCTAATTAAGCAATAAAATAATCTAAAACTAATAAACAATAAAAATGAACAATAAAGAAAAGAGAAAAGAAATTGTACCAAACTTGAAGGAGAATTGTATAAATGAGAAGAAATGTAGAGTCGAAGATTAACCCAAGTAATTAACACTAAACCAATCAAATTAACTATAGATTATCACTAATGGAAGGGTGAAAAAAATGAAAGAAAAAGTCTGCTGCCTACTCTATTTCCTACTGCTTCCTACAGCTCCCTACTGCGGCCCCCATCTCTTCATTTCAGGGTTTGCCTTTTATACTCCCAAAAACAAAAGAAGCCCCTTAATACAAAACGACATCCTCAAAAATACAAAACGAACTCCATTTAAATGAAGGGCAAGACAGTCTTTTTCCACTCAATTTTTTTTCTTCAATCAATTTGCTTCAATTGAAAATCCAACGATGGCTGTTGGTGTTCGTTTGATGGTGGCGCGTCGGAGTTTCAGGACTGCTGGTGGCTGACCACGGCGGTGCAGGTACGACATGGATGCAATGGGTGGTCCGCTCCTTGTGTTGACGGAGATGAAGATGGAGGTCGAGTCTGGTGGCTGGAACTGGGCGCGGAGATGAGTCGACGTCGGGGTTCGAGTACCTCAAAAGCGCGTGATTCGAGCAGGTGGTCGAGATGCGTGAGGTTGATCCTGGCTCGAACAGGTAGTCGCGTCGCCGGAGTTCTGGGCTCCATCTTGACTTAGCTCAAGGTTAGTGATTGAGGCGGTAGGAGGTCAGCGCGGCGGCTGAACTGGGCCGAGTCAATTGGTGGTCTGGTGGTCAGAGCATGCTCGCCTGAGATGTTGGGCTGAATGTCGGAGCTCAGGTCAAGCTGATGGGGCCTGGTCAGACCTCGACGGAGTCAGTTCATGGTGGCCGGTTTGAATAGCTGCTGCTCGAAGTGTGGTGGTTGGAATGAGAGAGCTGCTGGAGTGTCGGTCAGGATCTGGCCGTCCTAAGATCAACGGATCAAGGTCGGCGAGTTACGGTGGTCGGAGTAAGTATGGAGGTTGAACAATGGTGAGTGAAAGAGGATGATTGTTACTTGTGAAAATGGAGCAAATTGAATTGGAATGATAATGGCAGTGATAAGATAAATGATGGTTATGGAAGATGATTTTGATTGTGAACCATAGAACGTAGTTGAATTGGAAATGGATTGAGGAATTAATGGTGGATTGGAGATGATAATTTCATTGTTGGTAATGATGGAATTTGGAGTACAGGAGCTTGGAATTGAAGTTGGGTCAGTCAACCTTTGACATCTTCTCTTTTAAGCCTTCACCCATCTCGACACATTTTTTCCCGTCTATACTCATTTATTCCCGAGACGGTACCTATAAAATACAAACGAGACAAAGCAGTACCAAATCTACGAGAAATAACAATTATTACGATAATTATAACTAAAACGACTAATTAACACTTAATATCGTATAATAACCTATATTGAGCTATAATATCAATTAAGCACACAAAATCGACCCGAATAAGTAAATAAATGTGGGTAAAATAATCACTAAAATGACGTTTATCAACTCCCCCACACTTAAACCTTACTCGTCCTCGAGTAAGCTCAAATAGTCTACGACAAAAGCAATTTATTCACAAAATAAATAAATAAAACATAATATCCGATACGAGACAATAAACGGGCTCGCTCCGTCCCTTCAACTCACAACGAGATACTATGAGGAAAGTATCCCCTTGCAAGGCAAGTGGGGTCTTGCCAAAATTGCGAGACGACCAACATTAAAGCACAAAAACTCAATCATATAATAGTCATCTCAAGTCAAAACGAGTCACCTACCTCAATAAGGCAACCAAGCAAATCCCCAATCGATAACCAAAATTCTAAAATCCAACTAAAACACAAAGAATGACAAAGAAATACTTCACAAGTTGCATATTTTCATTGTACATCTACTAATCTATAATTTCGGTAAGCAAAATAGGGTGTATGACGAAGATGGAGTGAACTAACATGGCTTTATTACCGAAAATGAAACACAAAGTCCCTCCTCTCACATAGTAAGAAGTTCGGATCGTCCCGGTACCAACTTGTTGACTAGAAAGGAGTATAAATTTATTTGTTAAGTGGATGAGAAATAATAAATATACATAAGCTCATTTATTTGAACAAACTTTCTTTTCTTTTCATTTTCTTCTTTTTCATTTTTCTTTCATTTTTCTTTCTTTTTATTTTCATTCATTTGTTTTTGAAACACTTCGAATTATTTGAGAAGTGACTTTTTTCTTCTTTTGATTTTTGATTTTTGATTTTGTCACTTTGAATTGAAATGTGAGCAATTACTAAACACTTTGTTTTTGTGTTTTCTCACGATTTTCTCATTTTTGTGGATTTTTGTGATTTTCATATGGATATAATGTCACCAAGTCGGGATCCGGTCACCATAGACAAAATGAACATACGAAAATATCACACCATGAGATGAATATGTGAACAACAATGATGGTATACACCCTAAATCACTAATTAAAGCAAAGATTAGTCGATTCACAATACTAATATGCAACACTAAGTATTTCCAAATCATTCTTTTCATCAAAGTTGAAATCTAGAAAATTGACTAAACTCTTAGGAAAATGCAAATCTTCCTTTTGGATTTTTCAATTTTTCAAATTTCTAGGAGTTTTTGAAACTTTTTGACAAAACAAAAAAAAACACACGAAAGAGAAATAAAAAATCCACCACACATATTCACAAGGAGCAACATCACCAAACTACTTCCAACATCCCAACACAACACATATCCACAACAAAATCACACCACCAAATCCAAAACTTCCACCAAATCAATCCAAGTATGATCCAATAAGCAACAAACTCTCCCCCACACTTAAGCGAAACATTGTCCTCAATGTTTAAGACAAGGGAGGGAGAAAAGAAAGGGTGGGTAAAGAATTTACCATTTCAAGCTCGATCTTTCATCACTTGGTGAGTGATTCTTGATCTTTTCCCTTTTATCCACCATCTTGTTGTTAATTCTTCAAGATCACAAGTGGACACCTACACACAAGAAGAAAACAACACAAAAACACAAAAAAAAGGAAATATATACACTAAACACAAATGAAACAAGTGAGTCATCTAAATACCCTACCAAAGATCTCATTAACTTGTCATATGCATTTGAACAATCCTCACCAAAATGATCATAGTGAGGCAAGCAAGATGATCCACAAAACCAAGAGATAAGAGTGGTAATAAAGGGTTTGTGGATAGGATGGGTACTCGGGATCTCAAATTCCCAAAAATTATCACTCGACTCTAAATTCACAAGAGGAGAGGCACTCACACAATCATTCTTCCCATTTTCACTCATATTGGGAGTCTTAATCATCTCTCCATCCTCAAGTGTCTCAATCAAATAACCATCAAGTGACAAATCAAGAGTCAACACAAACTCTTCTAAAAGAGTTTCAAAATCTTCATCTATAATCATATGCTCATACAAAGGAGTAAGATAAATAAGATCCAAATCATCAATGGGTAAAAGAGACTCAAAATCCATACAAGGAAAGGGGTCAAATTTCTCAAAAATTGGTTCCTCAAAGAAATCAACCTCACAATCCCAAGTATCCTCGATCTCCACAATCTCATCACTCAAAGTATCATCAAATATTTCATTATCTTCTCTTTGCTCCTTCCTCTCAACCTCAAGAGCCTCTCTTTTCCTCAACTCCCTTTCCAAGCTCTCATAATCAACCTCAAAAGATATGCCCTCCAACTCACACAAGCTAAGACCTTTGTGGTTTTCCTCTCTACAAAGATCATAAAACTTATCCAAGCACACATTTTCCTCAAAAAGCACACATTCCAACTCACAATCATTAACACTCACAACAAAAGGTGTAAGTTGGACAAGGGGATGCGGAATTTGTGTTGAAGGAAGGCAAGTCGATTCACAAGAGTCAATAGTATGCAAATCATCAATAACATCATTCAAAGGGGCTTGGGGAACATGTGGAACAACATGCAAATCATCCTCCTCCTCCTCCTCATCATCAATAAGAGTTGGGAAAGAACAAGAAGGAAGAGCATGCAAAGTAGATCCCAAAACACCACAAGAAGCAAAAGTAGATGAAATGTCATACAAAGCATTCACGGTCACAAAGGGATGAGAAACTTGACAATTATGAGAATTATGCACATTATCAAGAGAATAAGAGTCTACCCTATCACTCAACTCATGTTGTAAAGAAAGCATAGGTGGGTTATCTCTAGTTTCTCTCACTTGAGGTCTCACTCTCACAAATCCCCATTGGTCATTGACATTAGCCACTCTTTCAATTAAACCGGAAACTTCATCATCAGTTAACTCGTTGAATTTTCTCTCGGATGAAAAGATGATTAAGTTTCTATGGTGAGGAAGAAGACCTTGAAGGAAGGTCGAAGTGCTTAGCCAAAGTGGGATTCCATGGATTGGACAAGCTCTCAATAAACCTTTAAACCTAACCCAAGACTCACTCAAACTCTCCAATTCACCTTGTTCAAAGCTAAGAATCTCATCTCTAAACTTGGCGACCTTTGAGGGAGGGAAAAATTTCCTAAGAAATGCAAGGGCTAGTGGGTTCCAAGAGGTGAAGGTGTTAGGAGGGTGTGAACGAAACCATCTCTTAGCTCCATCCTTAAGAAAAAATGGAAACAATATAAGCTTAATGGTATCAAGGGGTACCCCATCCCTTTTAAACACACAACACAAGTCCACAAAATTCTCCAGAAGACCATATACATCCTCACTCTCAAGCCCGTGAAAGGCATCCCGCTCCACCAAATCAATATAATAAGACTCAATATCGAAGCAAGGACCCTCAAAAACCCCAATGTTAATGGGTGAGGCAAACAAGTCGGGATCCGGTCTACTATGGTCGGCAAGACAAGGCATTATAGATAAGAAGAGAAGAAGAGATTAAAGAAGAATGACAAAATAAGACACAAGTGAAACGAGAACAAAGAAAACACACAAATATATATATACAAAACGAGAAAAAAATAAGAATAAATAAGAAGAGACTAACTCCGAAACAAAACTAAGACAAATATCTAACTTAGCACCGTCCCCGGCAACGGCGCAAATTTGACGGACGGGGATTTTGTCGCGAATCCCGATCGATCAAAGTAAAAACCAACTAATCCTAAACTTGGGTAGTCGAAGGTAAGTCGGGTCGAATCCACGGGGACGGTCTAGCTAAATAAAGGGTCTCGGTCTAGGTAAGGTATTAGTCAAGAAAAGATATGTTTTTTTTGGGGTTGGAGAGAGGTCTAAACTAGTGAACTAAGCTAATGAACATGAATCGAACAAGCAAATAAAATAAATACGATAAAATGGACTAGGGTCAAGGTCAACGAGGTAGTCTCAAGGGAGTTATCGGAGTTCACAAACGGGTCGATTAAGGTCGGAAATTGGGAAGATAAAGGGTCTCTCGAGTCTCTATCGACCCGGGACGGTCCTAATAACGGGCTCTCGCACTTATTACTAGGTCGACCCACCCCAAAGAAAGCTCGAAAGAATATAATTCACCTATCGCTGCCAAAACAAGTAAATAATACAAAAATCGCAATCAATGAAGAATACCAACAATAATAGACAAGAATATAAACACACAACAAACCCACAAATATGAGACAAACCAAGTCTACCCAACCCTAGAAATTAACTAATTAAACATGATTAAAAGTAAACTAATTAAGTTACCCACCACTCTAATCATAATAATTAA
Organism: Agrostemma githago; assembly: GCA_958450325.1. Taxonomy (NCBI): domain Eukaryota; kingdom Viridiplantae; phylum Streptophyta; class Magnoliopsida; order Caryophyllales; family Caryophyllaceae; genus Agrostemma; species Agrostemma githago. The sequence continues at coordinate 62,959,645 of OY288240.1, forward strand.
GTTACTAGGTCGACCCACCCCAAAGAAAACTCGACGAAATACGATTCACCCATCGCGGCCAAGACAAGTAAATCATACAAAAGTCAAAATCAAAGGAGAACACCAACAATTAATCGACAAGATAATAAACTCACAACAAACTCCACAATCAAGACAAACCACGCCTTCCCCGACCCTAGAAATTAACTACTCGAACATGATTAAAACTAAACTAATTAAATTACCCACTACTCTTATCATCATATTAAACATGAATAAAAAGTAAAGATAGAAACTTTAGGCTAATTAAGCAATAAAATAATCTAAAACTAATAAACAATAAAAATGAACAATAAAGAAAAGAGAAAAGAAATTGTACCAAACTTGAAGGAGAATTGTATAAATGAGAAGAAATGTAGAGTCGAAGATTAACCCAAGTAATTAACACTAAACCAATCAAATTAACTATAGATTATCACTAATGGAAGGGTGAAAAAAATGAAATAAAAAGTCTGCTACCTACTCTATTTCCTACTGCTTCCTACAGCTCCCTACCGCGGCCCCCCTCTCTTCATTTCAGGGTTTGCCTTTTATACTCCCAAAAACAAAAGAAGCCCCTTAATACAAAACGACATCCTCAAAAATACAAAACGAACTCCATTTAAATGAAGGGCAAGACAGTCTTTTTCCACTCAATTTTTTTTCTTCAATCAATTTGCTTCAATTGAAAATCCAACGATGGCTGTTGGTGTTCGTTTGATGGTGGCGCGTCGGAGTTTCAGGACTGCTGGTGGCTGACCACGGCGGTGCAGGTACGACATGGATGCAATGGGTGGTCCGCTCCTTGTGTTGACGGAGATGAAGATGGAGGTCGAGTCTGGTGGCTGGAACTGGGCGCGGAGATGAGTCGACGTCGGGGTTCGAGTACCTCAAAAGCGCGTGATTCGAGCAGGTGGTCGAGATGCGTGAGGTTGATCCTGGCTCGAACAGGTAGTCGCGTCGCCGGAGTTCTGGGCTCCATCTTGACTTAGCTCAAGGTTAGTGATTGAGGCGGTAGGAGGTCAGCGCGGCGGCTGAACTGGGCCGAGTCAATTGGTGGTCTGGTGGTCAGAGCATGCTCGCCTGAGATGTTGGGCTGAATGTCGGAGCTCAGGTCAAGCTGATGGGGCCTGGTCAGACCTCGACGGAGTCAGTTCATGGTGGCCGGTTTGAATAGCTGCTGCTCGAAGTGTGGTGGTTGGAATGAGAGAGCTGCTGGAGTGTCGGTCAGGATCTGGCCGTCCTAAGATCAACGGATCAAGGTCGGCGAGTTACGGTGGTCGGAGTAAGTATGGAGGTTGAACAATGGTGAGTGAAAGAGGATGATTGTTACTTGTGAAAATGGAGCAAATTGAATTGGAATGATAATGGCAGTGATAAGATAAATGATGGTTATGGAAGATGATTTTGATTGTGAACCATAGAACGTAGTTGAATTGGAAATGGATTGAGGAATTAATGGTGGATTGGAGATGATAATTTCATTGTTGGTAATGATGGAATTTGGAGTACAGGAGCTTGGAATTGAAGTTGGGTCAGTCAACCTTTGACATCTTCTCTTTTAAGCCTTCACCCATCTCGACACATTTTTTCCCGTCTATACTCATTTATTCCCGAGACGGTACCTATAAAATACAAACGAGACAAAGCAGTACCAAATCTACGAGAAATAACAATTATTACGATAATTATAACTAAAACGACTAATTAACACTTAATATCGTATAATAACCTATATTGAGCTATAATATCAATTAAGCACACAAAATCAACCCGAATAAGTAAATAAATGTGGGTAAAATAATCACTAAAATGACGTTTATCACAACCCTTTCGATATTTATATCTTGTAAAACGTTGTTTGCATAACATTTTACCGGATTACTAGCACGCGTATTATAAACTCGAACGATGTCTTAGTAGAGGCCGCTAAGTGCGGGCGGGGTTGGGTGTCCTTAGTGGGCTTCCCAACACGTACCCTCACCCCTTACTCAGAACCTCGGTTTCCGGATGACCGAAACCGTTGGCGCACGAGAGTCATTCAATACACGATAACTGGTAGTGACGGTATCGGTATCGCAATGCAAAGGGACGAGCCCAATAAACTCTGAAATCGAAATGGGCCATACTTTGTGTACGGTCCATAATGATATAGAGTGGGCTCGAATGGGTCCAAACTCCCACAAAGTTCGGTGGCGACTCCTAATTCGACTAAAATTTCAATTCGACCCATCTCATATGGAGATTCATTCGCCTCCCCAAACCCGTGCGTGGCCGCGTCGGGGTGGACCTATGTCATGTCCACATGCGCGCATTCGACCTTAATAGGGATCTTATATAAAAATCCATTTTGATTGTTGACGTACAATCTATGGTTAAGATTGAGCTCATGGACTTAAAGTCCATGTATTGACATAAAGTTAATCCAATTATGAATATTGGTGGATATACTGTACAGTTTGCATTTGAGTCTCATGTGCATATAATATAGTTATTTTATCGTTGCATACTAGTTAAGATTACATCATAGCATTATTTTAGAATATATACACTATAGGGCATTGATTGTATTACATGTTGCACGAGATTATTGTTGTTATATATATTGCAGGATATATGTATAAAAGGAGATCATACTCCTAGATTGATAAGTACTTTGGGGAGGAGCTTGTATTATAAATAATCATCAATGACGGTGGTTGATCAAATTGAGTTCCTGAAGAACTCGTGATTAAGTATAAGAACCTCTACACAATGATTGTGTTTAAGAAAAGCATTCAACATGAGAATTAATGTGAATGCACAGTATTATTGTCTCAACTTGAAGTTTGAGCGTACAATGGATACTTTATGGTCCAGAAACGCCATAATAGTTGGAAAATAAGGCAGTGGAATGCTACAATGAGTATGTCAATCCGTACAATGGCAAGAAATCAATTATTATTTAAGATAAATCGGATTGATTGATTCTCATGAAGATCGATAATCAGTTGAGAAAAAATGTTAGCTACACTCTTTTTTCCTTTGACTACGTTTTTGTCCCAATGGATTTTTCCTAGCAAGGTTTTTAACGAGGTAGCGCCATAGACGTGTTAATACGCCATAGTTATGATCATCAAAATTTTGATGACGAGATACATATTTGGTTATACATCAAAGAGTCATGAATGACTATGTCCAGAGTGCGAGTTTCGAAGAAATGTGATATTGAAATTATCAAGGATTCCTATTGATTGAAGCTACCAAGTTTCTCGGTTACTACAATCTATTTTAACGTCGTCGTGAAGTTCCATGAATACATGAATTATTTCATTAAATATCAAGTTGTGTAATTATCAGGGAAAGTAACCACGCGCTGGACTCTTTTTCCTAAGCCATGGTTTTGTCCACTGGGTTTTCCATGGAAATGTTTTAATGAGGCAGCCTGTTATGCGTGTATGAAGATTTACGTACTATTTTTCCTTCACTAGTGTTTTTCCATCGGGTTTTTCTAGTCAAGGTTTTAACGAGACATTTTCTTTAGTGATGTACATATAAGGGAGAGTGTTATGGAACCTAATATGTGGATGTTCATCGGGCCTTATAGCCCATTATGATGTAACTCTAGATGTACCATGTACTATATATATACCCCTTGATGGGATGAATAAACACCTCTCTGATTTCTCTTATTCTCTTATCTCTCTATACTTTCTCTTCTTTCTTCCTTTCACAACAGGAAGTTCTATTTGATGGGAAAAAAAGATTACATACTTGGTTGTACAGTAGTATCGTACAACCAAGCAGTTAATCCAATCAATCTTTTATTATTTATTAAACGAACAACCAATATAGTGTAAGTGGCATAAGCAAATAGTTAAATTTGGTATAGGTTGATGTCGTGATGACATCACCTTGAAAAAGCTACTCTTTTGATATTTTGGTTGAATAACTATTACGTCAAATAGAATAATTATGTTTAAAACTTGTCATTATCTCATAAATAAACGGTTTGAAACAAACTGCTCTTTGATATTTTGCTTGAAAAACTACCCCCATCAAATAGAATAGTTATCTTCTAAAATCTGTCATATTTCATAAAAAAATGGTTGAAATAAATTGCTCCACTTCCCTTTTTTCATTCAAAAACCCTCATTTTCCCTTCCATCATCCCTCAATCGCTCTACTAGACAGCCATGAGTATCTTTCACACTAATTTTTAAGCAATATGAAAATTCACTATGGTTAATACTTTGGCCTTGAATGGAATCCCAGAAATTAAAACAATAAGTTAAGACGAAATACTTCTCACTCTTAATTAAGTTCTTTTTTTGGGAATCAATTTCTTTTTTCTTCGGTTTGTTAATTCAGCATTATCATCCGTGATTTAGGGAGTGATCAGTTTCATTAATGTAGTTTTTTGATGTCATGATTTAACTGAAAAATTACGTTTTTATTTGCATCTGCAAAAAATAGACCTATGAGTTCGGGTAAAATATGGGTCATGGGTATTCCAGGTTTCGAAAATAGGGGTTTTTTATGAGTTTTGGGTCGGATTTTGTTTCAATACGAGTTATTAACGCATTTTGAAAACTTTAATTGTCTTTATTTTTTTATCATAAATACATTTTTATTCTTAATTTTCTTAATTATCTAATTTAATACTCCGTATATGATATTAGTAAGAATAAACATGTTTTGTTTAATATATTTTGAATATACATTGATATTACATTTCTGTAGAAAGTATTGATATATTGTTATTTCAAAATTGTTACACGTTACGACAAATCTTGATTCGATTTATTGATTTTTTTTATCATTGTAATAATATTTTGATAAAAATATGATTTACAACCAGGGGCGAGTCCACCCTTTGGCTTGGTGTAACACGTGCTACACCAAAGGGGAAGAAAATTTTGAGAAAAGATTTGGGGGTGTTATATTATTAATGGTAATAATTTTCCATTCTCAACTATAGCAGTAAAACATTAATGGTAAGATTTTGTGTCCCACACATTTATTGTTCCTTGTTTACAACAACTCTAAATCAAAAATATACGAGTAGTTCTTAAAAATAGATAATATCAATTCCCAAAAACCTCTTTGAATTCTGTACGAGTTGTGCTCATAGCTAAGATTGGCTTCCACAATTCATTTGATTCAAGTAGTTATATAAATAAAAAAAACACCTTAATTTATCTACAAACTGGTCATTATGTTGTGCTTCAAAGTTGAAATTTGCAATTGTTGATTTAAATTGTTAATTGGGTGATAGACGTTTGTGGGTTGAAAATTGTTGATTAAGTGCAAAAAGATTTATGAAGGTTTTTGATAATTGAGAATGTTTTACCAGTTACAACATGAGTATGGGCTTTGAGAATGAATGATGTAATTTTACCGCATAACCAAGTTTTTGGTATTTTTGTACAGGTCGAATCTTTATCCATCAAACTATATTTTTACGAGTATTTTTGTTATTTGTTCAATTTATTTTGTATTGACTTAACGTATTTAATCTGTAATATATAGAACAATTGATGAAATTAATATGAGTTACCTTTGTTAAATACTCTGTATGATATGATGTAGCTTTTACGATTAACGATCGACGAAATTGTGAAAAAATTCATGAATATGGAAGCTTGCGAAATAATTTTGGTTCAGTGTACGATATATTTTGCAGTGTGATTAAACCCCTTATTGTACACTTAATCATTGATTTGTGCTACACCAAAAATTGAATCTTGGACTCGCCTCCGTATACAACATATACTTCATCCTTTTTTTTATATCTTCGCAATTTCCTCTATGGTCCACTTTTTTTTCTCATTTCATTTTTTTTCATTTTGGTTCATAATTTTTACCATACTACCCTTACTATTTAAAACACTTTACACCTTTATTCTTTACTATTTACACACATTTATCATTCTACCCCCAATATTCTTAAATTTATCCTTTTATATTCAATACAAAAAACTTTGTGTCATATGTTCATGGGAAGATAAAATAAAAATGGAGGAAATATGAGAATTTTATTTCTTGAAATTTTGAAAATAAATAAATATTTTTTTACTATTTTTGAGAATTTTTTGTCTAATATTAATATTTTTTTTAATTCACCTATTTTCGAGTCGGGTCACAGGTCTGACGGGCTTGTCTTAGAATATTCAGATCATTATCGGGTCGAGTCACTTTCGGGTTTGGGTAATTTGCAGACGAGTTTTTTAGGTTTTTTTCGGGCAGTTTTCGGGCAGGTTTTCGGGACGGGTCATTTTTTGGCATGTCTGGATGCATTACATTTTTTAACATGAACACGTGTTGTTATGTTAGAGTTTTGTCGTTCTATGTAAATGTTTAGGTAACATTGTGTAAAATGTGACGAATATATTAATAACCATCTATGCAAAATTTGCATGAGTTAACAGTAGTGTATGTGTGTGTATATATATATAGAGAGAGAGGATCAAGGGAGTTAGTAACTTCCTAAGAGTCTCTTAGTCTTAATCTTGGCCTTCCATCCATCTTAAGATGGATGGATGGATGGACTTCAATTTTTAAAAAAAAGAAAAAAAAAGGGGAAGACTGTCATAAGGCTGCCAAACATCCCCTCACCCAAATCAATCACTACATTACTTCCCTCATACCATTCCCAATCCCCTCATTTTCAATTCACTTCCCAACTCAATTCATCTCTCTCTAACAAAACCCCAACAAATAATCTCCATTAATACTCCGACCATACTCCGTCAACTACTCCGACCATACTGCGTTTTTAACACAACATACTCCGTCAGTAACTCCGATCATCATACAAAGGTATGTTCATGCTTCATCTTCATCATCTTCATCTTCATGCTTCTTTTTCTTCATGCTTCTTTTTATTCATCATCTTCATCTTCATCTTCATGCTTCTTTTTATTTTTCATACCTTTTTTTTTGTATTTATAAAATTATTCATCTTCATTATCCACAAAAAGAAAAAAGAACAACTTCATCTTCAAGATGAAGTTGTTCTTTTTTTGTGGGATGAATGAAGGTTGAAGATGAATGAAGATGAAGATGAACAAGTCATTTAGTGCGTAATGTTCTTACAGAATTGCAAGACCACACACGTTCAGTTGTATAGTCACACTCATTATGTTGTAGAATCACGCAGCTATACACTCATTGTAGTCACATATTCAGTTGTATAGTCACACTCATTATGCTGTATAGTCACACTCGTTATGATGTAAAATCACACTGCTGTAGAATACCTTGGGATTAAGGTATCATGCTTTTAATCATCTTCATCTTCATCTTCATGCTTGTTTATTTTTCATACCTTCTTTTTTTTGGTATTTATAAAATTATTCATCTTCATTATCCGAAAAAAATGAAGGTTGAATATTTAATGAATGTTTAGATATTTTCGTTTTTTTAAAGTCACAGTCGTCCATTCATCTATATTCAACCTTCATTTTTTTGTGGATAATGAAGATGAATAATTTTATAAATACAAAAAAAGAAGGTATGAAAAATAAAACAAGCATGAAGATGAAACGCATGATACCCTAATTCCAAGGTATTCTACAGCTGCGTGGTTCTACAACATAATGAGTGTGACTATGCAACATAATGAGTGTGACTATGCAACTGAAAGTGTGTGACTATACAACTTAAAGTTATTAAGACTATGAACTTAAGTAAAACTATCTCACACCGAAAAATTATGATGAGTTGAAAATATTTTATATTATAAATATATATGACTAATCATTCGTTGTTAGATATCTTCCAAAACTCTATTGAGTCTTATAAAACCCTCTTAAAACTATAAACTCAACTAAAATTATCACAAGAGTTCTTAAGACTATACATAAACTTAAGTCAAAATTATTCTATATCGAAAAATTATGATGACGTGATGAAATTTTATATTATAAATAAATAAGATTAACCATTCGTTCTTAGATATAAAAAAAATCTTTTGAGTTTTATATAATAAGGTGAAAAAATTATACTCCATTATACGTTGAACTTACTTGATCTCTTCTATATAATATAGAAGAGATCAAGTAAGTTCACCATATGTAATTAAGTCTGTATTAAAGTTACAGATGACATACGATAAAGTTGCATAACTATAACATTCACCACTGTTATCACTTCAAGTGATAGAGTGCAACTTTATCACTCATCTCGTGTAACTTTAAGCACTTTTTGTGTAATTTTAACACTGGAACATATGAAGTTATAAGAGTTGTTGTTGACCTTATGTGAATCTATCTCTATGTATGTGTGTGTGTGTGTGTGTTGATGGACCATATTTAGTCATGGTATATCCTGCATAAAATGCTTTCTGTTGGATGATGTACAATTTGGGAAGTGTTGAGCGGTACAGATTTCATAGATTTCATGGAGAAGTAGTGACGCTAGCAGTAGCTAGGGGTGTTCACCGGTCCAAACCCGGACCGGACCGGTTTGACCCGCGGACCGGAAACCCAAAAAACCCAAACCCGCGGACCGGACCGGTTAATAAAGAAACCCGGACCGGACCGGACCGGACCCTCTTAAGACCGGACCGGACCGGACCGGACCGTAAAAATACACTAAATTTGATATTTTTTTAAAGTGTGGACCGGACCGGTTACCAACTTTTTTGGGACCCGGAGACCGGACCGGTACATGCCCCGGTCTAGACCGACCCGGACCTTACGGTCCGGTCCGGTCCGGTTTGCCGGTCCGGGTCAATTTTTGAACACCCCTAGCAGTAGCTAGATCTACTTGAGTCTAAAAATTTTCCTTGAGGTTTTCCATTACTCATTTGTAATATTCCAACTTAAGCAAGCATAATTGTTTCCTTTAATGGATTTGTTTCTTTTCTTTATACGAGTAATTTTCAATGTTCCAAAACTTAATTGAAACCTTGTTCATGTTGATGATTGCTGACTACGTGAAACCGTCTTATTCTATAATATGTGTGTAATTCGAGTAACCCCGACTTAAACTTGAAACTTGTTTGTGAATTGTGTCTTGTTTAAGAAGAACCTAAGTCAGCTAAGTAAAGAAAAGTTCAAAGTTGACTTAGTATTTGAAGTTGTTTTGTAATTAATTCAAAAGAAGAGGCGGCAGGTAGAAAGAACAGGCAAGACCCTGGCAACCTGAAACAAATCACCACCTCACCCATTGTGTCATTCTACTAAATTATACTCACGGTTTGGATCAATATAAAGAAGAGGCAGCGGGTAGAAAGAAGAGGCATTGTACTCACAGTTTGGGTCAATATTGATTTATCATCTAGGTGAAAAAGTAACATTAATAACAACTAACAAAATAAAATACTCTAAACTTGCTTTTACTTATATAGGAAAGAGGATTCCTTCACATTTCCAATATTTTTCAGTTTTTTAGACACACATCATAAATTTGTAAGGCGCAGGGTATGAAGATTTCCCTGGATTAATGTTTTCTACAATTCTGGGGGTGTTTTTTAATTCCGCCTTTCATTTTCTTTCTTAGACCTAATTTCGACTTCAATTTAATCCGACTTTTTACTCATTTATTTGATTGTTCTTACTTTTGTTTAGTTATTTTGCTAAGTCTGATGGTCACAAATACAGCTGCACCTATTGTTTCGGCTGAACTTATAACACATTTCAGGAGTCATAATAACGAGATTGCAAGTTTGGAATAATGAGGCTATAGAACCATTGCTCGATATTGTTATCAGGCCCAGGCCATTTTCGAGTAATGCTTTGTTGTTCTAGTAGTTTTGGGAATATAACCGATAGATTATGGTGGGTGCGTGGGTGAATAATAATCTGAAGATGATATGAACGGGAACTTGTTGTATCTATGTATACTATGTATGTATGCATTGTGATCATGTGTAAGGCCTTAGGAGTTGCTATTGCTTGGATTGTGCTTTTAACTTTTAAGCGGTTTTTTTTACGTTATAGAGCAGGACAAACTGAGGAGTGAGGATAATATAATCCAGTGGTATGACCTAAATTCTACGAAAAAGTAAGCATTCTTTTATCATAAAGAATCTAGAACAAGTCATAGTACATGGATAAGACTAGAAGTGATACTCAAAGTTGTGATCGGTCCCATATTCGACTATTGCTTTTATTGTTCTTGTAGTTGTTTTACGAATCTTGGGGTCTTCCATTATTTCTGTTGCTGTATGTATGCCTCTTCAAGGAATTGAATGTGTTGAATTACACTTTGTTATATCATGAATTCCCTCATGTATGTATGTATGTATGTATGTGTGTGTATCTTGTATCTTGTATTTTGTCATTTGTACGACTCTTACACTTTGTTATACTTGTTGCAATGTAGTCGGCTCCTCATGCTCGGAAAACAGAGTGCGGTAATTACGTGATGAGATATATGATCGAAATTATCACTCGTTCTGATTTGAAGAGAACCGTCAATGAGGTAAGACTTGGGTTTTCACACTTTCTCTTGTTTCAATCATTTGTTTTATGCACATAGTTGAAACAAAATAATCAGTTCATTTATATTATTAGTTTTGTAGCATTTCAACGATATGATGCCATATTCTCAAGAAGATATTGACGAGGTTCGTGGATTATGGGCGGATTATTTTCTTAATAATTAGTCGTATATGATGCATCAGATTACCTTATGCGGACAAGGTGTTAGTTGGATTATGGTTTTAGGTACTTTTGGACATGGATAATGATTTTATGTGTGCCTTTTGGATTTTGGATGTTGGATAATGATTTTATGTATCTTTTGGATGTTGGATTTTATAAAAATGTAACTTCTTTTGTTCAATTATTCGCTATGGTATTCCTTTTTTATGGTTTGTTAATATGTGCGTATTTAAGAATTAGTAAAAAACATAAAATATGTATACGTATATAAGAAAATATCTATATATACGTATTTTATAAAACAATTGTCTATTATGTATATAGAAAACTGTTGTTTTAGAAAAACAGTTGTCTATATACGTAATAGACAACTGTTGTTTTAGAAAAACAGTTGTTTATTAACCAATAGACAGCTGTTGTAAAACAGATGTCTACGCTTAGACTAATATACAACTTGTAGACACCCGCATTTTGCCTGCTAGTGTCTATAGCAGTTCCCGACAAAACACCCGATGATGATCGGACGCTAACGTGACTTAATACGCTCGAATACGGACTCGGAATCAATAGTATCCGAGGTGGGCATTTAGCGGAGTGCAAATCTCTCAAAACCGACCTCAAATCCAGGCCCAGTGGGCCGTTTCCAATAAAATGAGACTAATTTGGGTCAAAACCGTCACCGGAAATAAAACCGTCTTTTAGCGACCGAGTCAAAACCCGGTCAAGTTCGAATCCCGAGACGAACCAGCCTCACATTATGTCCAAATACACAAAATGAATCTAGTCACAACAACCAAATCATTCAAAAAAAAAGTCAACAAATCATTCCTAAAATATCTCATCCTAATTGATTCACTCGATCGAGTGGATTGACCCACTCGGTCGAGTGAAGCCTCAAAAAACGGACCAGATTCATTTTCAAAGGCACTCGACCGAGTGCACTAGGGCCACTCGATCGAGTGACCTTAGGTCGTGGGGTTCTCCTATAAATACCCCATCAACCCATCACATTAAAAAGACTTTTTTTCCATCATATTCTCCAGCCAACTTTACCTTAAAAAAACCCTACATTTTTCAGCCATATCAAGTTACAAATCATCACCATTTTCGACATCACCATATACACATCCTCTCTACACACACACATACAATCAAAAACTCGAGATCAAAACTCGCCAAAGACCCGAGAGCAACCTCTCCAAAACCAATCACACCATAACTCCTCCTACATTCTCGACACTCCCGCGCACACGCCGCTACGTTACGAGTTCGTTTTCGAGATTAAGCATGTAGGTTGAGGGTGTAATTCAAATCCCGTCATCTCTTTCTCCTTTCTCTTTTCTTTTTGATTATATATATATATATATATATATATATATATATATATATATATATATAGAGAGTAAGGCTCTTATGAGTCCTTTACTCTAGATGAGTCCCTAAGTCCTCATCTCATCCATTGGATGGGATGAGGATGGATGGACAAGATTCATCATAGTATTTGCATTAAAAAAAAAGATTTACGTTCCTAAAATAGCTCCCATGAATTTAGGAAACAATAACTCCCTTAATCACATTCATTCATCATTCACGTTCATTCATCATTCACGTTCATTCAAACCTGAAAAAAAAAACCCTTTCTTCATCACGTTCGTTCATTCATTCAATCAATCAATTCTGTGCTCGAAATCCCGTTACAATGGATTCAATGACCGCGTCATCTTCTTCAACTGTTGATAAGCAATTGATCGAGTATAACAATGGTGAGTTTCAATATTTCTTTCACGTTTTGATTCAATTTTTATCCATGGATACATCGTGCGTCAATTTACGTTCTTTTTTTACGTCAATTTTCATGTTGATATTGCTTTCATTGTCATTTCATTCATCATAGTTTTGTATCAATGGTTAATTGCTCTCTCGATCTTTATAGATTTTAGGGTTTTATGTTTGTTATTTAGATTTTTCATTATATCCACTGATACTATTGTTTTGATTTCTATTAACGCAGAAACGTCGTTGAAATAACATATCTTCTGAGTTAAAGTAACACTTAATTTTAATTACATTAACACAAATGAACGTTGAGAAAAGGGTTTTGATGATGATGTTAAAGTAACGTATTGTACTCGTTAGAGTAACACAGCTTAGGAATTGAAGTAACACATTATTTGCATGGGTGTAACGCTGTTCAATTTTGTGCAGGTGGTATTGGCAAAGATGCGAACGCACGGGACAACACTGGAAAATGTGGAATTTTATTCATTTGATTAATCATGGATTAATAACAATGGTTCATTGCTCTCGTTTTAGTATAGATTCCAAGTTTAACGTATTCTTCACTGATATTATTGTTTTGTTTTATGTTGAAGCAGATGAGCAAACTGAAGAAGACACTGATTTTATTGTTTTGTTTTATGTTGACGAAGATGAGGAAACTGAAGAAGACACTGAGGAAGATGAGGAGGAGAAATAAGTGTTTTGAGAATAGTTGTGTTTTTGGTCATTCTAAGGATTTTTTTTTGGTTTACAAGAATAACTGATTTTGTACACATTTTTTTACACATATCGCTGTGCTACGTTGCAATTAACTCTATATTTTATTTAATACATGTGTATTTGGTTAGAGTAACATCTCATATCTATTGGAGTAACACCTTTCTTGAGTTACAGTAACAGACATAATCCATGAAAGTAACATCACATATCTATTGGAGTAACACCTTTCTTGAGTTACAGTAACAGACATAATCCAAAATTAACTCTATTTTATTTAATACATGTGTATTTGGTTAGAGTAACATCCCATATCTATTGGAGTAACACCTTTCTTGAGTTACAGTAACAGACATAATCCATGAAAGTAACTGAGCACATCAGCGTTGTTTAAACAAATGATTACCAAAGTAACTGAGGATAACTTGGATTAGAATCATTCATTAGGAAATTAACAACTTTCGTTCTTTAAAGAACCATATATAATGCGTCATAGTGATTGATGATAATATCAATGAAAGTGATTATGAGACCACACCATTAATACCAATGAAACTTAATCATGAGACGTAGAATAACATCATTAATCAATTAGAGTAACATCATTTGTTCATTAAAGTAACAGTTACAATGCGTCAGTGTAATACACTGATTATGAGACCACATTTGTATCTTGGGTAAACTCCATTCATTCCCATAGTAACATCAGTCGTTACTTAGAGTAACAGGTACAGTCAATCACTGTAACAGAATGAACAAATTGGTAACCAGAAGAAGAAGTGACATAATTCATAATATTTCATAATCAGAAGAAGGTGACATAATTCATTAGACATAATTCATTAGACACAACATTTTTTTCGACCTTTTGTTGGCTTGGTCTTGGGACCGTCGATGATCTGTCTCGCGTCTGGGACCGTCTGTTCTTGTCTGGCAATATGAATATGAAGATTACCTTTGCTTGAGTTGACGATGAAGGGTTTTTGTTAGGCGGGTGTGTTTGAATGAAAAAATTGAATGGATGAAAGATAACGTTTATTAGTTGGAGGTAATTAAGGGAGGAGAGAAGATTTTATTATATTTTTTCCAAGATATGGTAGTTATTACCTTAATTACAACACTCAATCACCACCATCCATCTCTTTTAGATCAATGGCTCTAAATAGGACTTATGGACTCAAACAAAAAAAAGGGACTCACTTGATCTTCACTCTATATATATATATATATATATATATATATATATATATATATATATATATATATATATATATATTATTATTATTATCATTATTATTATTACTAACCGCTAACACTAACATTTTAATTTCTTGTATACTAACTCTCTAATCTAACACTTTTATTTATCGCAATCTAACATTTTTTATTTATTGTATCTAACACCTAACATTTAATTTTATCGTTTACTAATTTTTATCCTTTCGTCATTAACATATTAATACCGTGTATATATATATATATATATATTTATATATATATATTTATATAATATTAAAATTCGGATCTTAACACGTTTGACTACGATGATCATCCAAAGTCCGTTTAATCCCTTTACGAGTCACGACGGAGGTGGCACCCTTTTGAGGAGCGCCTCCCCAATGTACTCAAGGGCATAACGCGATCGTGATTGCTCATAGTTGAACGCGTAAGACTCCATTTCTAAGATTAGTACGAGATCCGTTGAGGCGAAAACAGACATCACATAATCCTTTAGGATTAGTATCGACGTCGTGACGCGGAGGACTATAATTTCGTCATTAATCAAATTTTTCAATCACATAATAGCATATTTCATAAAATCCCGATAACGGTCTCATAATCGTATAATACACGTTTATGACATCGAGAACTGAATTGAATTTAAATAATGCAATATTTTTATTTAACTCGGTCAATTATCGAATTCAAACAAATAAAAATGAAACGAGCCATGCCTCGTACAGGGGGCACTCGATCGAGTGCTATGGGCCACTCGATCGAGTTGGACCCCAAAAACTGGGCAGTAGCGGCTTCGAGTGTGCACTCGATCGAGTCCATGCCATGACTCGATCGAGTGGGTCCTGTAGCCCAGTAATCCGAGAGCTTTAATGCAACATTCGAGCCTCGTCTTTTTTTTACAACTTTTAGTCGACACGTGTAAAGTCAATCACGTGATCCTATTTTTCAAAACTCATGCATATCATATCACTTAAAACGACTTTGATCGACGGTCTCGCACTATTAATCTTGTGTCGACGACTCTTTAGTCGTATCCGACACATGATTAATTTAAACTCTATTCCTCGATGTGATAAGTCGGGACAAGGCATTGAGATTCGGGATCGGGCTAGCACCACGTCTAGGTTCCATATCTCCGTCCTCCGTTTAATACACAATATAATGTGTATTTAATCGAAGTTCGTCCGTTTGCACAACTTACGGTCTAGTGTATATTTATTATATACGGGTCCGTTTCTAGTTAACGTTTACCATTTCCTATTCGATTATTCTATTTTATCGCTCGTTGTATTGTGAATTCCGGGTTGTATTCCGCCCGTGTAATTTGTAATTTATTTACGAGTTTTCTATTATTTGATGTTTGCCATTTATTTATTTAAATGAACATCGCATGCTAAATCACTTTGACGAGAATCAAGATGCATTAAATGACTTAGTTAATCAACAACTCGCATGCTTAGACCGAAAACGCTGTTGGCATACCATTTAATCGTTTTACTAGCGCGCGCACACGAACACAAACGATGTCTTAGTAGAGGCCGCCATGTACGGGCGGGGTTGGGTGTCCTTAGTGGGCTTCCCAACACGTACCCTCACCCCTTACTCAGGACCTTGGTTTCCGGATGCCTGAAACCATTGGCGCTCGAGAGTCATTCTATATACGAAAGCTGGTTTAAACGGTATCGATATTGCAATGCAAAGGGACGAGCCCCATAAACTCTGAAATCGAAGTGGGCTGTACTTTGTGTACAGCCCATGACGATATAGAGTGGGCTCGTATGGTTCCGAATAACCACAAAATTCGGTGGCGACTCCATTTTGACTTAAATTTCGAACCCGAGAACAATCTCACCACGAGATTCATTCGCCTACCCAAACCCGCGCGTGGCCGCGTCGGGGTGGACCTACGTCATGTCCACAATTTGGCGACTCCGCTGGGGATACCTGATGTACCACATGTCATCGGGGTTCCTAGGGTGAGACTCGAAGAGAAATCGTTCGTATATTAGTGTGCGCGCATTAGTTTAATGATTCATGCATAACCCAATTTTGCCCAGGCCGGTTACTTGTGACCGACGTCCCACTATACCACGGTGCATTCCTACATGGGTGCGCTAAAGACTTCGATGGCGGAACTCGTCTGGGTTTTGCGGCATGTCCTAAGACCAAATCGGCTTAGGAGTCCGTCCCGATTCACGAGAATGCCATTGTTGTTGGTATAGACCCTATTTTGACTGACCGAGACTTAGTGTAAAGCATACATAAGCGTCGTTGTAATGCTCGCTTGACTACGTGCTACTTGGTTTCCGTGTCATTTTTTTCAAAAACCGTCATTTCAAAAAATGCATCTTTCCAAAAATACCAAATTTTGAAAAACCCGAAATAATGTCCGTTTCGGGACCCGTCTTTTCAAAATATCCAATTTTCAAAATTCGGAATGCAGCCGAAATTTAGACTTACGATTTGACTCAAAATAGCCTATTTTCTAGCCGGCATGCTGTCCATTTCAAAATTCGAATTTCTGATCCACCATTCGATTTTTGAATTTTCAAATTCCATTTCGATTTTCAAATTTCGAAATTCCATTTCGATTTTTTTCAGATCCTCGAGATGTGATTCTCAATTTTCAAATCTCCGAGATGCCGTTTTCGATTTTCAAATCTTCGGGATCTTATTTTCGATTTTCAAATTTTCGGAAATTTATTTTCGATATTCAAATTTTCAAAATTCCAAATATTCAACTTATCAAAAAAAAAAAAAACTCGGCCCTGTCGGCATGCTGCCAATTTCAAAAGACAGGATCGCCTCCTCAATTTTCAAAACGCGAAATTACTCGCAACCATTCTAACATTTCAAAATGCCCAGTCCTATTGGCCCATTACCAATTTCGGGACCGTCTTCTAAATTTTCGAAATTCAATCATTTTTCAAAAACCTTCCTTCTTATAAGACCTACCGTAATCTGTGTGTCGGGTCTTTTCATAATTTGTCGAAGGTCTATAGCGTCGAAACTCCGTCGATCCTACATCACGGGTTTCTTCCCCATCCTAGTCCGCCTTTTTCTAAAGGCGTAACCGACCAACACGAGTCATACACTCGTAAGTGGAAGGTTCGTCCATACACTCGAGTCCTAACTAGAAAGTCTCACGCGATCTTTTCCTCTAGCAGGACGGTCCCCACGATCTTTCCTAAGGGAATTTCGCCCGTCTTTCAATCCGTTAGTCGAGTCATTCCAACTCTAGAACTCTTTAACTTAAGGGTCTACCCTAATCACAGGGTCTATCCTTATTCAAGTCAAGTCAAGGGTCTCTAGCGTCAAAACTCTGCCGATCTTACATCGCGAGTTTCTTCCCTTACCCCGTCTGCCTTTTCTCGAGGCCGAGTCAACCTTTTACAAGGCATAGCCCTGTAGCTAAAGGTTCGTGATCCTTACATCTAAGGGTCACTCGTCCGACACTCGAGTCTTAACAAAACCTTCAATCTCACTCGGGGGCTACCCTTCAGCAGAGCGATCAGTCACGGTTGCTCTAAGGGTCATGTCTTACACGTGTTGTCTCACGTACCCCGCTTTTGAGTCACTTAGATGTCACACCATCTGAGTCCTACAAGAGTCCTTGGTCTCACTTGGGGGCTATTCTCCGACAGGGCGATTAATCACAATCACTCCGAGAATCGTACCCTACATATTTGTCTTAGGAGAGTCTAACCCGAGTCAAACCAGAGTTGTCT
Organism: Agrostemma githago; assembly: GCA_958450325.1. NCBI lineage: Eukaryota > Viridiplantae > Streptophyta > Magnoliopsida > Caryophyllales > Caryophyllaceae > Agrostemma > Agrostemma githago. The sequence goes on from OY288240.1 coordinate 62,977,718, forward strand.
CTCCTCCCGCGCTATTTCCTATGCCTTGGTGTATTCAAGTTCTGAAGCAACATTTCTGGTTACGTGGGTATTCTCGTAGAGGATGGCATCCACAACCGGGAATAGGGAGATGGAAAACACCATTAATGAACTGAAGGCTTTGCTAGAAACCATGGCTAGTAAGCAGGCCATGTTTGAAACCCAACTAGGGTTCATAAGAGCCGATCAGGAGGCCTTGGATGCTCGTCTAACTGTCGTTGAAGAACAAGACTTCAATTACGGGTCGGTAAATACTGGGCCATTTGCCAAACTGATCAGCACGGTGCGTGAGCTCGAACAACAGTTCCATGCCTCCCAAGAGAACAACATCCGAGTTGAAAACTCCCGAGACTATACACCCATTAGTGAGAAACTACCAACAGATCTCAATCTAGAAGGGTTACCCATATTCGAAGGGACGGAGGATCCATTACTACACCTCCGAGCTTTCAAGGCGTTTATGGCGATCAAGGGGGTCAAAGCCGACATGTTCATCAATCTGTTCAGCACATCCCTCGGGAAATATCCAAAAGCCTGGTTCTATGGGCTTAATACAAAAAGATTCCCCACTTGGGAAGATGTGGCTACCGAGTTCGCTAAAAACCATTCTGATAATACTGAACTTCAGACTACCATGCGGACTTTAGAAGTCATGGCCCAAGATCCAACAAAAGGTTTCACCAAATACCTTCAACGTTGGCGGGCTGAGAGTGTTAAGCTGATAGACAAGCCCAGCGAGAAGACACTAGTGGAGGCATTCATCAACAACCTTCTACCCTCCTACCGCGTCCATCTTAGGTATGCCGGCATTTCAAACTTTGCAGTGCTTACCGAAATGGGCACTAGGATTGAAGACGATCTTCGACATAATGAAGATCTGGGTAAAGCTTCTACCGAAGGCTATACTGGACATCCATTTGAGTCCTTAGAAGCCGAAGATTACTGACAACCTCATCCCAGAGTCCAGATTTGATTTAAGTCCGAGTCTGAGTCCGAGTCTAGGATGTTCTATTTCTTTCAATTCCGATGTCAGAGTTAGAGTCAACTATATTCTGTCCTCTTTCCAAAATTCAATAAAATCAACTTTTTCAATTTCTCATATATGCTTCCCTTATGTGTTTCCGAGAACATGATGAACACCATCGTACACTGTGAGCACATGCACGTGACTATTATAGGCACATCTATAATGACTGCAGGAACCGAGGCTTGTGTTTTCCTTTACCTGTTCCACGTCTGGTGTAGAAAGCCACAAAACCACCCTTACTAGGAGCGGTCTTGAATCCTATGACAAATCTAGGTAGTCTCCTAATTTGGGTTCAAGACGGGAGGCAAGCCCATCTCCCCACAATAAACACCTCTCCAATAAAACAAACCAATCCCTACCTTAGGCGTTAGTCCGACCAAAAGCAAAAAAAAGAAGCATCGTGACTCTATGCCCAGCTCGGGACGATACTCCCACCAAGCCTGCTCGGAATTATGATGACAATACCGAGATCCAAATCACCATGCTTACTGTAGAGTACTTCATCGCGAGTTGCACTCACATAAACACCAATTAGGCTTACACCTTACAAAGGTTTAGCTCCACAAGCCAAATCCAACCGATGAGCCCACCCCCATGTCCACCCACAACACCATAGGAGGGGATTACCGGGAAAAAAAAAAAAAAAAAAAAAAAAAAAAAAAAAAAGAGTTGGACGAAAAAAATCAAAAATCCAAGGAAAAAAGCAAAGGGCCAAAACAAAAGAGCTGGCCATGATTATCAAAAAGAATTATCAACATCCCCCGACCAGATACGGTCAATCCCTTGACCGGGGCACGGTCAACTCAAATGAAGAATCCCACGACCGGGGCTAAGAGGTCAACCCAAAAAAAAAGAATTCAAATACCCATTACCGTGGTCAACGGTCAACTCAAGTGAAAATCCCTTGACCGGGGTACGGTCAATTCAAAAATTATCAATGCCTATACCGTCCATTAGGGAAGAGACAATCAAGCTGGTCAGCTAACACCACACTTAGCCTTCCCACATTGCAACCCTCAAGACCTTCTCGAGACCTAGGCTAAGAGACAGCCCGGAATTTTGAGGATTCTAGCTCCATAGGATACACCCTAACCATTAGGGCCAGACATGGAAATCAGATCCCGCATTATCAAACCTACCCTGATCGAAGTCCGAGTCATTTTTACTCGACTTCCCCCTTTCCTACCACATTACAATACCTTACCCTCGAAGCCTTAGCTCCACAAAATCGAGCTCCAGATTTCGAATCATCAAAGCCACTTTCTACCTGGCACCACATTTCTAAAAACATCAAAACCAGTTACCAACCCCAAACACGGGAACTCAACCTGCGGTCGGCATAGAACATGCCCAAATAGTTCACACCACCTCTGGGGGCTACCCCGGAGAACGCTCACAGTCACGGGATCAACATCCTAACTGTTCTAGCCCTTTGATCAAGACATCATTGGGAATTCACCTAGCCTACACCATCGCTATGGCTAGTTACACACAAAGCCCTAATAAACTAGGCACCATAATCCACTGAACTACGGCTTGGTTTGATTTCACTACACGTGAATACGTAGGCAGCCTTTCAACAAGGGCACAACCACCCATATTGACACAAATTCAGAAAGCACCATCATTCCTATCACGACACTGTCATGTTCTCAACAGTTAGCTTTGTCTTCCTGGGGGCTTCTCTTAGGCAGAAGTTCTCCATCCACCCACATAATCCAAATACTTTCAAAAATCTAGCCACCTTTCTATAGTGTGTCCTAGTACTCGGCTCAGTCAAAGACGAGAATCCGTCAGGGACTCGAAGCAACACCCATTTTGGGACTATACCCCAAAACCAAAGATCCAAAAGAGCACCAGACTATAAAATTGCAACTACTAAGTCCTGTCGTTACAGTCTAGTTACAGACTACTGCAGCCACCCTATAGCACATCCTTCCCATTTCGATGTTCGACTGTGTTGCCACTCGCCTAGGCTACGGAATAGCGCAACTTAAGAGTCTTGTCATCTTAGGTGGCCCATCCCCCTACCGAGTCACAGTCCAACCCCTCGAGAGTCCAAGTCGTGTCTGTCAACTAATCGTCCTGTCACGTCCAGAGTCGAGTCTGTCGGTACCTCCTTCCTCAAATTTTCACTTCAAAGTTTGCAAAACTTAGCCATTTGATAAAATCCTTTTCGACAAGGTCAAATTTCAGTCTATTTAAACTGCAAATTTCTTTTCTACCCTTTTCAATTTTGAAAACCTATCTCCTAGCACGTGAGTTGCTTTCAGGACTTCGATTTCAAAATGAAGCAAAAACCATTTTCCCCAACGCAAGCTAGTCTATAGATGCTAACTGCATTTCCTATGTGCTATCTTGCTATCTGCTATGCCTGCTATTTCTGCCTATGTATCTAACATTTCAGTTACCAGCTAGTGTTTCCCAACGGAACATCAAAAGCGGTGTTTCTCCTGGAATGCTACATGCAAGTTGTCATGTGTCGGCCTACGGGTACACCCAAGACTTCAGAAGCAAGTCCCGTGCAACTACTTTACTCCCCAACGTGAGTCGGTGTTTCTCCTGGAACGCTACATCCAAAATGTGATGTGTTGGCATACGGGTACACCTATGACTTCAAAGGCAAGTTCGACTCCCCACGGAGCTATCATCATCAGGACAGGTATGACCCTCTGCTTATGGCTGGCGAGCCCTTCACGCAAGTCTAATGGACTATAAACGACCCGACCGGAAGGCTGCCAGGTCGTAATCCTCGATTGGCCTGGTAGCTACTCTGACTTTCGCCTTGTCCAAGCCTCAGTCAGAGTGGGGGCTCTGTAGACCCCCGCATTTTGCCTGCTAGTGTCTATAGCAGTTCCCGACAAAACACCCGATGATGATCGGACGCTAACGTGACTTAATACGCTCGAATACGGACTCGAAATCAATAGTATCCGACGTGGGCATTTAGCGGAGTGCAAATCCCTCAAAACCGACCTCAAATCCAGGCCCAGTGGGTCGTTTCCAATAAAATAAGACTAATTTGGGTCAAAACCGTCACCGGAAATAAAACCGTCTTTTAGTGACCGAGTCAAAACCCGGTCAAAGTCGAATCCCGAGACGAACCAGCCTCACATTATGTCCAAATACACAAAATGAATCAAGTCACAACAACCAAATCATTCAAAAAAAGTCAACAAATCATTCCTAAAATATCTCATCCTAATTGATCCACTCGATCGAGTGGATTGACCCACTCGGTCGAGTGAAGCCTCACAAAACGGACCAGATTCATTTTCAAAGGCACTCGACCGAGTGCACTAGGGCCACTCGATCGAGTGACCCTAGGTCTTGGGGTTCTCCTATAAATACCCCATCAACCCATCACATTAAAAATACTTTTTTCCATCATATTCTCCAGCCAACTTTACCTTCAAAAAAAACCCTACATTTTTCAGCCATATCAAGTTACAAATCATCACCATTTTCGACATCACCATATACACATCCTCTCTACACACACACATACAATCAAAAACTCGAGATCAAAACTCGCCAAAGACCCGAGAGCAACCTCTCCCAAACCAATCACACCATAACTCCTCCTACATTCTCGACACTCCCGCGCACACGCCGCTACGTTACGAGTTCGTTTCCGAGATTAAGCAAGTAGGTTGAGGGTGTAATTAAATCCCGACATCTCTTTCTCCTTTCTCTTTTCTTTTTGATTATATATATATATATATATATATATATATATATATATATATTATTAATATTATTATTATTATTATTATTACTAACCGCTAACACTAACATTTTAATTTCGTGTATACTAATTCTCTAATCTAACACTTTTATTTATCGCAATCTAACATTTTTTATTTATTGTGTCTAACACCTAACATTTAATTTTATCGTTTACTAATTTTTATCCTTTCGTCATTAACATATTAATACCGTGTATATATATATATTTATATAATATTAAAATTCGGATCTTAACACGTTTGACTACGACGATCATCCAAAGTCCGTTTAATCCCTTTACGAGTCACGACGGAGGTGGCACCCTTTCGAGGAGCGCCGCCCCAATGTACTCAAGGACATAACGCGATCGTGATTGCTCATAGTTGAACGCGTAAGACTCCATTTCTAAGATTAGTACGAGATCCGTTGAGGCGAAAACCGACATCACATAATCCTTTAGGATTAGTATCGACGTCGTGACGCGGAGGACTATAATTTCGTCATTAATCAAACTTTTCAATCACATAATAACATATTTCATAAAATCCCGATAACGGTCTCATAATCGTATAATACACGTTTATGACATCGAGAACCGAGTTGAATTTAAATAATGCAATATTTTTATTTAACTCGGTCAATTATCGAATTCAAACAAATAAAAATGAAACGAGCCATGCCTCGTACAGGGGGCACTCGATCGAGTGTCATGGGCCACTCGATCGAGTTGGACCACAAAAACTGGGCAGTAGCGGCTTCGAGTGTGCACTCGATCGAGTCCATGCCATGACTCGATTGAGTGGGTCCTGTAGCCCAGTAATCCGAGAGCTTTAATGCAACATTCGAGCCTCGTCATTTTTTTACGACTTTTAGTCGACACGTGTAAAGTCAATCATGTGATCCTATTTTTCAAAACTCATGCATATCATATCACTTAAAACGACTTTGATCGACGGTCTCGCACTATTAATCTTGTGTCGACGACTCTTTAGTCGTATCCGACACATGATTAATTTAAACTCTATTCCTCGATGTGATAAGTCGGGACAAGGCATCGAGATTCGGGATCGGGCTAGCACCACGTCTAGGTTCCATATCTCCGTCCTCCGTTTAATACACAATATAATGTGTATTTAATCGAAGTTCGCCCGTTTGCACAACTTACGGTCTAGTTTATATTTATTATATACGGGTCCGTTTCTAGTTAACGTTTACCATTTCCTATTCGATTATTCTATTTTATCGCTCGTTGTATTGTGAATTCCGGGTTGTATTCCGCCCGTGTAATTTGTAATTTATTTACGAGTTTTCTATTATTTGATGTTTGCCATTTATTTATTTAAATGAACATCGCACGCTAAATCACTTTGACGAGAATCAAGATGCATTAAATGATGTAGTTAATCAACAACTCGCATGTTTAGCCCGAAAACGTTGTTTGCATACCATTTAATCGTTTTACTAGCGCGCGCACACGAACACGAACGATGTCTTAGTAGAGGCCGCCATGTGCGGGCGGGGTTGGGTGTCCTTAGTGGGCTTCTCAACACGTACCCTCACCCCTTACTCAGAACCTTGGTTTCCGGATGCCCGAAACCATTGGCGCTCGAGAGTCATTCTATATACGAAAGCCGGTTTAAACGGTATCGATATTGCAATGCAAAGGGACGAGTCCCATAAACTCTGAAATCGAAGTGTGACGTACTTTGTGTACAGCCCATGACGATATAGAGTGGGCTCGTATGGTTCCGAATAACCACAAAATTCGGTGGCGACTCCATTTTGACTTAAATTTCGAACCCGAGAACAATCTCACCACGAGATTCATTCGCCTACCCAAACCCGCGCGTGGCCGCGTCGGGGTGGACCTACGTCATGTCCACACAACTCCAAACTACTCAACTGTTGTAAGTCAGTTGTCTATGGCAAAAAAAACAGTTGTTTATTTGATGTTTTGTAGTAGTGATGGTTATAACGTCGATTTAAGTGTAATTGGGTTGACTAAATTGGTGTTTTTATGGCCCGTTTGTGAAATATTTATGATGTCATTATTATAAGCCTATTTGAGGAATCTCGGTTCGGGTCGTGAATGAAAAAAGAAGACAAGACAAGGTGGGCCCAAAACGTGGAACAGGAAGAGATAGCTCGGGAATTGAAGACGGAACTTAAGTTGCTCTAGGTTCCGTAACAGCTTATTATTTATTAGCATTATTATATTATATTATTATTTTATTATTAGAGTTTGGTAAGTAATAGACTTACCTTAATTATTATTAGACTACTATGAGTATAGATTGGTATTAGTTATATCATTCATTATTCATATTAAGTTGAACGTTTAACCTAGTATTCTCAATAACATTATGAGTAACTAATATTTTCATCTTGGTTCAAGACATTAAGCGCTTAATTATCGGTTGTGAGTTTGAAAGTTCTAAACTTTATTCTTGATTATTGATTAATTGCTCAGTTTAATTACATGAATGTTGTTATTGATTTCTAGAGTGATCAACTAGTTTTCTATTTCATCGTTCTATTGTTAGTTTTGTTAATTGAACAGAATTTGTTGATTAACTTGACCTGAGTAACATCTAAGACTTAATTATTGAACGAGATTCGTTGATATTAAGACTTAGGAGCAATTATCATAGATTTATAGCACAACTGGATTGTATGTGTTTATTTATCTCTTTATCGAATTCTCTATTTACTAATGCTGCTGTCGAATTAAATCTAGAACTGGATTGTTTAGGTTCTTTAACAGTTAGAACTGATTAAGAACGGGATACGTTTTAATTAGTTATTCATAAGGAGAATTAGAATCTTCGATTCACGATAAAGTAGTCAAGAATAATAATTTGAACCTGATTTCGATGATCAATTGTGATTAAGTTGTGGATTTGTACTTGACCCGAGACCTTTTAATCATTTGATTTAATTAAAGTTTTCATCTTTATTGTTTTAGTTATTAGACAATCATTCAAAAACCCCCCTTCTTATTGTTTAATTAATTAGTTATTTATCATCTTACATTAGTACACATTTATAATTAGTCCAATTCTTTGTGGCTTCGACCCTTATTTCCATTATACTATTCTTTTAGTTAGTTGGTTATAAGTGATTATAAATTAGTAATTTGAGGTATACGACTTTAGCCTGTCATATATACATATATATATATATATAGAGAGAGAGAGAGAGACAAACAGGATCTTGTACATTTGTCATATTTGGTACAATTTACCTCTTAATTGTGGTCATTATATTTCACATGATCAAGAGTTGAGATTAAAACTCTCTAAATCTCCAAAGCATTTTTTTCTCAGATTTTTATAGTTATTTCGATGTAAAAACAAGATTATTTTAATGAAGATGCATAGTTATTTTATAGTTAAGTCAATTGTTTACTGAGAATAATGTTATTAGGTTATTTCAATGTTGATACGTAATGATTTCAATGTAGAAAGTCAGTTATTGTATTGAATAACTTGTGTTATTGTATTGAGATGAAACTCAAATATAATAAATTTTTGAATAATATTATCTGATGTTACGTGTTATTTCAATGTAGAAACTCAGTTATTATAACTCGGGTTATTGTATTGAGATGAAATTCAAATATAATTAACTTTATAATAATGTTATCTGATTTTACGAAGTTATTCTAAAGTAGAAACTCAGTTATTGTAATGAATAACTCATGTTATTATATTGGGCTGACACTCAAATATAATCAGTTTTAAAATAATGTTATACTAGTGCAAAACCCGTGCCTATGCACGGTTTTTTAATTAAATTTTGTGTATACAAATAGTTTAGTGACTTACAAAAATATATATTCTCTCGGTCTAAGTCATTCATTTACATTAGTATGATTTTAGTGTTTCGGTCAACCGTTTATGGTTTGGATAAAATTTACCCTCTACTTTTTGTTTTAAGCATAATAAAAATAATTTTTATCTCACTACCTTGTTTTTCTGTATAGACTAACATTCTATTAGGGCAGCATGAATACAAAATTACTAATATGATCGGTCATATAATAAGTACAATATATTGTAATGTTTACCATTTTATTTTATTTTTATATGACATTCATAAAATGATACGTATTTTATAAAAAAAAAAATATAGTATATTTTTGACAAATGAATCAGGTCGCGTCTAGTTTATGCCACGTAATAGGGTCATAATATAAGTAAGAAATAGGACTATAGGAGTAACAAAAAAAGGACTATAGGAGTAATAGTATTCGATGCCCTTTTTTTTACTTATTTTAGGTTGGAAAAAAAGAGTATTTTTTTCACTTTTAGATCACATTCAACATTAATATTCTTATTATGCTTAGTAGTTAATATAGTATTCTTAGGTAGTTGATTTGTTCCCAAATTTTTGAAGATTATGATAAGATAGAGGATCTTTAAATTAGTAAATAAATCTGTCAAATTTCTATCGACTCATAAAGTCGACCCATTTTTTTAGGCTCAAGAGTAAGACCCTAAAATTTTGAGCCGCGACCCGTTTGGCTTAGACCTGAAATGATCTGTTAATTAAAATTATTACTCCGTACAATATTACTTGCTCGTGGTATTTATATGAGTATGTTATATTTAAAAAAATAAATTTGAAAATTATTAACTTTAATATTGTAAACTACCAAAAAAAATTAAAAATAATAATTGTTAATAACATTTAATAATAAAATACTTTTTAATAGTAAGTTAAATATTTTATTTCAATAAATTTATGCCTCATTCTATTGACAAATATGTTTAATATTGAATTTAATAACATTAGTGATATTTAATGTGAATACTCTGTTAAAAAATTAATTTTTAATTGATAAACTGTAGGGCGTCAGAAATTATATAAGTCTAGTATTCTAACCCTAATCGACCTGTAACATGTATTTAACCCAACCCGTATTATGTCCAACCTAGATAGCATGACCCATCTGACCCGTTTCATATGCCTATTAAAAAGTATGAGATTTTTTTTGTTATTATGTTACATTTTTTTTTCAAATTTGTATAATTGGTAAAAATTTATAGATGTAAGGCTTTTTGGTTATTTTCTGAATGGATATTGCAGCTCTGGGCTTGTAATGTACTGGAGTATTTGGTTAAAAGTTTATTTTGTCAAGCCTGATTGTGGTAATGAAGGGTAGATTTAGGCGGGAAAGTTGAAATGTTTTTGTTTTAGTGAATAGGGGATGATTTTACGTAGTTATTAGTCCAATGTAGAAACTTAGTTATTGTAATGAACAACTCATGTTATTGTATTGGGATGAAACATCTTGCTTATCATTGAGGGTGCGCCCAACAAAAAGACAATTCACTGAAAGGCGAAAATAAAGAGGGGTTTAGTTACAATACAAAAAAATTGAAGTACAATATTCACATATGTGCTATAGAATAACTATAAAACCACTATAAAATAACCCTGGTTATAAAACATAGTAACTAATATAATGAAATAATCACAAGAATAATATAGAATAACCGCAATAATAGTATAGAATAACTGGAATAACATAATAAAATAATTGGGTATTTCGTAGTAATAATAATGTACTAAAACCAGAAATTCATACTATGAAATAATATGTAGTTATTTCAATGTGCATATTCGATCAAGTATTTCATTGTTCATATTCAAATATTGCAATATTCATAATTTCAATTTCTGATCTCGTAATCAAAAATCCAGAAATTGATCTTATTGAAACAGCAGATTGACGAAATAAAACGAAACTACAGATTCAGAATAAAAAATTACAGCACTTTGAAGCAAAAGAATCAGAGTTACAAAAATAAAAAAAAGTTACCCAGCAAAAGACAGTAGAATCAGAATTACAAACAGTAGAATAAAAAACAGTAGAACGAAATCAACCCGAGAATTTGTTGTCACCCAACAATAGAACGAAATGAGGACTTATAAAAAAAAGTATAAATAAAAATTACAAATTATGATTGCTTGAAGATGAGGTTTTTTGAAATCATAACACGAAATTGAAAAATTACGAATTGAAATTAGATTACGAAATTGAAAAATTACGAATTGAAATTAGATTACGAAATAGAAAAATTGAAATCATATTACGAAATTGAACAAGTTGAGAAACAGAACAGCGATAACGAAAAACAAGTGGGTGATTTGAGTGTGAATTTCTACAAATTGGAAGCAAATACCTGAATTGGCCATGAATTTACCAAAAGAAAGGCATGAAATTGAAGAGGAGCACTTCGTTTCTACACTAACAGAATCATGTGTGAGTGATTTTGAATGTACGATTTGATTTCGTGAAGGATTGTGAAAGATTATCCGAGCAGAAATTAAGGTTTGCAAGTGGTGGCTTTAGGGAGATTTCCTGAGGGATTTTCAATCTAGCATTCAATTGAATAGGACTTAGGGTTTGACGTTTGACGCTTACCTTGATACAAGTTTTAATCTTGGCCCTTAATCTAATTATATCTAATGGTGGGCAAAGGTAGGTAAATTGTAGGAAATTTGACCCAAGGTAAAAAATTCTTCTTATATATATTCAGGATCTCGTCCAAACCACAACTTCGGTGCTAACCAGTGCTTACGGTCTGAACCTCACTTACACTTCTTTAAAGCTCCACTTACACTTTCAATGGCTCCACTTACACTTTAAAAATGGCAACAAAAAAAAAGTTTCAGGCCGGTCTGGGCAGGGGGCCGATCAGCCGGCCTGATGGCCTTTTTTTTTTGGCATTTTTAAAAGTGTAAGTGCAGCCCCTAAAAGTGTAAGTGGAGCTTTAAAGAAGTGTAAGTGAGAGGTTCGGACCGTAAGCAAAAGTTAGCACCGAACATTGGTTCGCACGGATCCCACCCATATATATATATATATATATATGAAGATCAAGTGAGTCCCTTTTTTTTTTGAGTCCATGAGTCCTTTTCTTAGCCATTGATCTGAAGAGGATGAATGATTGAGATTGCATGTAGTAATTAAGGTAGTAACTACCATATTTTGGAAATAATATGAGAAAATCCTCTCTCCTCCCTAAATTACTGTCAACTGATATCTTCTTCTCTCTCATCTCATTCATTTTTTTTCATTCAAACACCCGCCTAACACAAAAACCCTTCACCTTCATCATCTCTCATCTCATTCAATTTTTTCACTCAACTCAAGCACACCCGAGCACTCAATCCCACAACTCAACTCAATCGCTCAACTCAACTCAATCGCTCACCTTCAACTCGAGCAAGGTTATATTGAAGCAGCTTTCTAACTTTAGCAAACATAATGAACAAGGTGCGATCGCGATTGTTGGAAAACGTAGCCAAGTATGCGGACGCTAGACAAAAGATTATCGACGCTCCCAAGAGCAAGCCAACAAAGGGCCGAAAAAAATAACGTGTTTACTGAATCATGTCATCTCTTTTCTAACTACGAATTAATGGTTTGTATTCTTTAGTTACCTGTCTAATTACATTGGTATTTTGACTATCACCAATGCATTGAACCTGTTAAACTCTGTTACACTGACTAGTTGTACCTGTTACTCTAATTTACTGTTGGTGCTACTATGGGGATTACTGAAGTTAACCCAATTTTCTTTGGTCTCACAATCTGTGTGTTACACCGAAGCATTGTAAATGTTACTTTAATGAACAATTTATGTTACTTTAAGTTATTAATGGTGTTTGTACAATGATATTGCAATTAATTCCTCTGACGCATTATATATTGTTTTTTGAAGAACAAATGTTGGTACTTTGTCAATGAATGGAACCAATCCAAGTTATCCCCAGTTACTTTGGCAATGATTTTGTGTAACTTCAATGCATTGTTTCTGTTACTGTAACAGACGAATAGTGTTACTCTAACACACACGAGATGTTACTCTAACAAAAAAACACATGTATTAAATAAATATAGTGTTAAATGCACCGTAACACAGCGCTATGTGTAAAAAAAATTGTACAAAATTAGTTTTTCGTGTAAACCAGAAAAAAGAAAAAATTCTTATAATGACAAAAAAACACGAGTATTCTCAAAACACTTGTTCATCCTCCTCGTCTTCCTCGGTGTCTTCTTCAGTTTCCTCTCCTTCGATGTCTTCATCAATTGTTCCACTGCCTCATCAATTGTTCCGAATACTTGCTCCATGTACGGAGTGAAAACCTCACCCACATCTCTGCACCATTCCTGTGCATTCGGTTCTTTGCCAATGCTTCGTGTAAGAAATTAAAAAATGTCACGCCCATGGACATAAGTGTTACTTCAACTCATAAGTTGTGTTACTTTAACCCTTAAAGGATGTTACTCCAACGTCAGCGCCAAAAACCCTTTTTAGTGTTACGTGTTTGTGTTACTCTAATTAGAATTAGATATTACTGTAATTCATAACTTGTGTTACTTCAACGCCATGACTGCTTCAACATAAAGCAAACAATAATATCAGTGAAACAATAATATCAATGAACCATTGTTATTAATCCATGATTGATCAAATGAATCAAATTCTACCTTTTCCAGTGTTGTCATGTGCGTTCGCATCTTTGGCAAAACCACCTGCACAAAATCAAATAGCGTTACACCCATGCAAATAATGTGTTACTATAATTCCTAAGTGGTGTTACTCTAACGTGTACAATACGTTACTTTAACATCATCATCAAAATCCTTTTTCTGAACGTTCATTTGTGTTACTGTAATTGCAAGTAAGTGTTACTTTAATGCAGAAGGCATGTTACTTCAACGACGTTTATGCGTTAATTGAAATCAAAACAATAGTATCAATGAATATCATGGAAAATCTGAATAAAAAGCATAAAGCCCTGTAATCTATAAAGATCGAGAGAGCAAATAACCATTGATACGAAACTGTGATATCAAAAACGCACGACATAAAAAAAAACGCAAATTGATACGAAACTGTGATACGAAATGACAATGAAAGCACTATAAACATGAAAATCGACGTAAAAAAAAACGCAATTTGACGCGATAAACCATTGATATTAAAACGCACATTGAAAGCAATATGACCATCGAAATCCATGAATAAAAATTGAATCAAAACGTGAATAAAATACTGAAACTCACCATTGTTATACTCGATCTGTTGCTTATCAACCGTTGAAGACGATGATGCGGTCATTGAATCCATTGTAACAGAATTCCGAGTACAAAATCGATGACTGAGCGTGAATGAAGAAAGGGTTTTTTTTTGTGTTTGAATGAACGTGATATGATGAATGAATGTGAATGATGAATGAATGTGATAGGGAGTTATTGTTTCCTAAATTCATGGGAGCTATTTTAGGAACGTAAATCTTTTTTTTTTTTAATGGATGCATCTTGTCCATCCATCCTCATCCCATCCAATGGATGAGATGAGGACTTAGGGACTCACAAAGAGTAAAGGACTCATAAGAGCCTTACTATATATATATATATATATATATATATATATATATATATATATATATATATATATATATATATAGAAGTGGGATCTTTTACCCACCTTATTTTTTTGTACATTTTACCTTGAATTTGCAGCCATTCAGATCTATTTACATCAAAGGTCAAGATTAAATATTAAACTTAAGAAGTGAAGCCTCAGACACAACCCATCATTATACACAATCCACGTTCAAACCCTATACTCAAACTGAAACAAAAATCCCTATATCGAAACTGAAACAAAACGCTCAAACCCTCTCGCATCTCACGAAAAACCGTCCCGAAATCGCATCTGACCAATATCTACATACAATTTTGCATCCAAATAAGGTATTTTAATCTTTAGTTTGATTAATTTTTTTGTATTTCAATTTATTTGTACTGTTTGATCAATTTCAATCGTATTGCTTAATTTCAATTTTAGAATTTTTGTATTGTATCATTTTCAATCGTTTTTTCTGGAAGAATCTACCGCATTTCAATCTACTGCGTTTTTTCAAATTTTTTTCAATTTCACGTTTTTTCAATTTCGCATAAACATGTTTATGCGTTTATCAATCGTACTGCGACTGCGTTTATTTCAAAAAAATTTCAATCGTACTGTGCGTTTATCAATCTACTGCCTTTTTTCAAAAAAAAAAAAATCAATCGTACTGCGTTTTGTCAATTTTTTTCAATCTAAAGTTTGAACCCTAAAAATTCAAAATTTTAGGTGAAATATTGAGCACAATAATTGAACTTCATAATAATTTTTCGTAATTTTGATTTCGTGACAACAGGAAAGTCCATCAATTTCGTGATCAATTTCTGGATTTTTGATTACATGATTAAACATTGAAATTATGAATATTGCAATATTTGAATATGAACAATGAAATACTTGAATATGCACATTGAAATAACTACATATTATTTCATAGCATGAATTTCTGGTTTTGTACATTATTATTACTATAAAATACCCAATTATTTTATTATGTTATTCTAACTATTCTATACTATTATTGCGGTGATTCTATATTATTCTTGAAGTTATTTCATTATATTAGTTACTATGTTTTATAACCAGGATTATTTTATAGTGTTTTTATAATTATTTTATAGCACATATGTGATTATTGTACTTCAATTTTTTTATTTTTTTTCTACTGTAACTAATACCCTCTTTGTTTTTGCCTTTCAGTGAAGTGTCTTTCGCTGGGTGCACCCTCAATGACATGCTAGATGTTTCATCCCAATACAATAACACGAGTCATTCATTACAATAACTGAGTATACAATCGACTAATAACTACGTAAAATGAGATAACATTATTTTAAAACCGATTATATTTTAGTGTCGGCCCAATATAATAACATGAGATATTCATTACAATAACTGAGTTTCTTCTTTAGAATAACTACGTAAAATCGAATAACATTATTATAAAGTTAATTATATTTGAATTTCATCTCAATACAATAACACGAGTTATAATAACTGAGTTTCTACATTGGAATAACACAAGTTATTCAATACAATAAATATCTTTCTACATTGAAATCATTACGTATCTACATTGAAATAACCTGATAACATTATTCTCATTAAACAATTGAGTTAACTATAAAATAATTATTCTTCTTCATTAAAATAATCGTGTTTGTACATTGAAATAACTATAAAAATCAGAGAAAAAAATGGTTTGGGATTTAGAGAGTTTTAATCTCAACCCTTGATCATGGAGATCTAATGGCCACAATTAAGAGGTAAATTGTACCAAATATGACAAATGTACCAGATCCTGCCTCTATATCTTTCTCTCTCTCTCTCTCTATATATATATATAGAGAGAGAGAGAAGGGATCATATAAGTCCCTTACCTTCCTATAAGTCCATAAGTTCCATTTTCATCCTTTAGATCAAAATGGAATGGATGGCTGAGATTGTTTTTATAACCCAATTTTCTATACTGATTTCACGTATACCCACATATCTTTGTCCCCCACCCTAATCAATTTCATTCATTCATTCAACCAAATTCTCATTCATTCATTCAACCAATTTCAGCCATCCTCTCTCTCTTCATCTCTTCCAAATTCTCATTTTATCCAAACCATACTTCATTCTACTCCCACCAAATTCTCAATCGTCATTCATTATTTTTTCCAAAACTGATGATCGAAAAAAAAAATCCAACTGCTCCAAATTCTCAGCCACCGTCATCATCTTTTTGCTCCATCGCCATCGTCATCCAACTGCACCAAAGTTTCGCTCTTTTCTCAGGTAATTTGTTATGGTTTTTCTTCTTATATTTAGTATAATCTGGGGATTCGTTGTTTAATTTCACGTTTTTTGGAGGTTTTCAGCGAAATTAGGGTTTTTTTTCAATTTGGGGGTTTCTACGTTTATTGTTCCAAATCAATTTCTGGTGGTAATATTGTTCCAAATCAATTTTTATGGTGTTTAATCAAATTTCTATGATGTTTACTGATTTTTTCTGGTTTTTTTTTCATTGGGTTTATGTTTACTGATTTTTTCTGGGTTTTTGTTTCATTGCATCTTTATTTTCACCTTTTTCATTTGTTTTGACTATTATATGCTAATTGATATTTTTTTCATCATGTTTTTGAATTTCAATTAATATAGTATATGTTTTTCAATTAATTATTGCAGATTTTTGATGAAAATGAAGAATTAAAAATGGAGACGAAGACGAAGAGGAAGAATTAAAAATGGAGATGAAGGTCGGACGAGTTTTGTAAATGAGTTGCTTTTTATAGATATTTGTAATTTCAGTTCACATATTTTGTAACTTCAGTTCAGATATTTTATAACTTCAGATCGTATATTGTAACTTCAGTCCATATATTTGTAACTTCAGTTCACATATTTTGTAACTTTAGTTCACATATTTTGTAACTTCAGATCGTATATTGTAACTTCAATTCTAATCAGTTCATATATTTTTGTAATTTTACTTCATATATTTTGTAACTTCTGTTCACATATTTTGTAACTTCAGATCGTATGTTGTAACTCAAATCCATTTTTGTAACTTCAATTCTAATCATTTCATATATTTTTGTAACTTCAGTTTATATATCACGTAACTTCAGTTTATATATTTTGTAACTTCAGATCATATATATTGTAACTCCAATCATGTTCGTATATCACGCAAAAAAAAACTCCTGCTAATCAACAAAATGGACGGTGGTGAAGATAAAACGAAAATAAAACAAGATGAAAGAAAATTAGAGTAATTAAAGAAATCTGATTTTTTTTTTTTTTAAATTAAATTTGTATGGAAGTTGATTAATGTGGTGGAAGGAGAGAGAAATGATTAAAGAGAGTAGTAATTGGTACATAGGGAATGTGAATTAGGGTGGAAATTTGTGTATTTAGATCAAATCTCAACCATACATCCTCACCCCATCCTATGGCCCAAAATAAGACTTATGTACTTATAGGGAGGGGTGTCTTTATGTGAACCCCTCTATATATATATATGTGTGTGTGTGTGTAGAATGGTTCGTTTGGTTCACTATGGGAAATTGAAGTTATCGGGAACTTAAATTCGCATGAATTTGTATTTCATGGGAATTACAAAAATATTATTTGGTTGTCATGTGAGAAATGACTTCATGCGAGAAGTTGTACACATGAAGAGGGGACTTGGTGAACAACTTCCCCCATTATGGAGGAATTGAAGTTCCTGGGAAAGTGGCAATTCCCATGAAATGGGCAACCAAACAACTCCCTGAAAATGCAATTCATGGAGTTTTAAATTCAAAGAACATTATTGAAAATTGATTATATTCGAGTTTCATCTCAATAAAATAACATGAGTTATTCAATACAATAACAGAGTTTCTACATTAGAATAACTGCGTTTCTACATGAGGGTAACTATGTAAAATCAGATAACATTACTCTAAAATTGATTTTATTTATATACAATAACTCAAGTTATTCAATACAATAATTGAGTCTCTACATTGGAATAACTACGTATTATCTACATTGGAATTGAATAACCTATAACATTAATCCTAGTAAACAACTGAATCAATATATATAATTAAAGAAAGCTTTTTTTTCGAGGGAATCCATCTTTTATGAAACACTAAGAATTTAAACATTATCCATATTAAATGTGGATATGATAAATAATATTTCTATTTGATTTATTATTAGATAATAAATAAAATTTCTTTGAATTTAAGTATTAGAAAAAACAATCCTAAAAACTCTAACACTCAAACAATTATCATTATATAAATCGTCAATTATCACCTCAAAAAACAACAGAGTTTGAATAGACACCACGTGGAACGCATATTCAGTTCGGTTTCATAAATTTTTAATATTAATATGATTTTTAATACGGAATATTAGATAAAATTACAAAGTAAATAATTTTTTCGACTTTTTTTACCTTTTATAATATTGTTCATAGGTTTGATGACACTTGAATCGTGGGTCAAAATTTATATGTGTTGACCTACGAAAAAACGGGTTGGATGGATCGGGTTTACGAGTCAAGTCAAGTCATTCAACTCAAGAATACAATTTTAGTCTCACGATATCTACTAAGAGCGTTAGATAATTTAAGTTAAAATTAGATACAAAACCATATTCAAATAAAATGATTAATATATACAATAAAAATCCCCCTTTCCACTAACCAAATAACAATCCTCCAATTTTTCCCGCCTAAAGTTATCCACCACAAAAAAAGAATTAGAAAAGCAAGTGAAATGAGTTATATGCGAATCAAACCCTTGACCTTAGATGTGTTGTACTTATTCTCTACCACTACACCACAATATTTCATTGTTTCAATTATCACTAAATTAATCCTAAAGTTATAGACTCCAATAATTTAATTAAGGAAAATCCCCATTTTTTTTCCACTAACCAAATAACAAATCTCCAAATTTTCCCGCCTAATCACATACGGGCCTATCATATGAGCTTACTTTTGGATTATTTAATATATATATTAGTTGGGCTTATATCTAAATTACTCATGCATGTTAACTGCGATCAATAGCTATATGTTTAAAAGATACTATCATAAAATAGTATAATAATATAATTAATTGAGTAGATGCTACCATTTTTGTTATACCATAAAATAGTATAAATTTTTTTCTATATATCATCATACTAATTAATTGATTGATTAATTGACAGTATCATCTAATTTTATATTTTATATACCATAAAATCCACTTGCTACAAAGAGATTAACCACCCTATAATTTTTCCGCCTATTCATATTGGACTCATATTTGGGCCTTAACTGCTTTGGTTATGTAATACTGAAATTTTGTTAACAGTATATTTTACAATCTCTGTTATTTGCACCAGTGTATACTAAATACAGACTGTATATATACCAACGAAAATATGTTTTATTTTTGTAATAATCATGACTGATATTTGATTGTAATTAAATATTGTAATCGTCAATTAAGTAAGAAAATAAAAATTCTCAAAACTTTTCGCACCAAAATTTTAAGCTATCAATATCTACTAACTAAGAGAAAAAAAATCTAAAAACTTTTCTCGCCTAAATTTTAAACTCTCAATTTGGACAAAATCAATAGAACAAATGAAGAAGAATTACACTCAATTATCATATAAAAATTCTTACGGGTTAAATATTTAAAAACTAACAACGGGTGTATCGATACAAATAAATTGTAGAAATATAGTCGCTTAAATTTCTAACAACAATTAAGATAATAAATTTTTTTTACTACATATTTCATGATATTAGTCGAGGTTGCAATTTCAAGTTATTTTATTATTATCCAAATACAATGATAGAATCGTGAAAAATTAGCATGTTGCTAAATTAAAATCTACTTTGTATAAATAATTAACTTAAAATATTAAAATTCTATAAATACCGTGCATACATGCACGGGGTATACACTAGTTAAAAATTAACTACATTGAATCAATCAATATAGTGAAACGAGAAATTGACGAGCGACGTTGATAGTCTTCAACAGTTTTAGGATTCTTAAATACAAGCTTAAGTTATTTATCATATTCAAGTGTTTAAAAAGTTTGAATACTACAAATTTGATTAAACTATTTTAACTAATTCAAAAATTTAATGAAGTTAAAATACTTAAATAGAATAATTGATTAAACAATTTAAAACAAAATGAATATAATTGAAGTTTTTTTCGAGTGACATGTAGTCTCAAACATATTTAAACTCAATAATTTATTTAAATAAATTTATACATGTCGGGTCAGAAAACAGGTCGGTTCAAATATCAGTCTGGTTATACGGGTCATGAGACGAGTTATGGTTAGAATACGGGTGAAAAATAGTTTCAAACGCCAATTATTTTACCCTTTTTAAGTAAAAAATAATATTTTTGATATTAACTTTTTACTTATTTTAATAATATTATTTTGGGAAATTCCCATTTGTACCCTCTAAGTTTTCACTTTTCCCAATTGTACCCCTGCGTATAAGCAATTACCAACGGTACCCCTGAACTCGGTTAATTACTCTCAACCGTGACTAAACTAGAATTATAAACTAGAATTAGCCGTTAAGTATGGATGTTAAGTGCCAACTTGCAGTCCTAATCTAATGACATGGCGAGTTACATGTCGGTCTAGTAGCCTTTTGGCCTTCGTTAATCCCTAATTACCCCTTCATTCTAATTTCGAGTTTTTGCCTCTTCGAAATCAACAACAACATGCAATAATAAGTGAGAAAAGCTATGATGATGATGATGATAGTACATAGAGGAAGAATGACAAATGATATGGTGATAATCAGTGAATTCGAACAAGGGAAGAAAGGAAGGGAGAGGAAGGGTTTATAGTCTGAAATTAGAATGAAGGGGTAATTAGGGATTAACGAAGGCCAAAAGGCTACTAAACCGACATGTCACTCGCCATGGCATTAGATATAGATTAAAATTTTAATATTCTGAAATAAATTTTAATAAATTTTAACACTACTGAAATTTCTATCGTTATCGCAATTATTCTATGCGATTTCGTAAAACGGTTCCTATTTTCGCATACGGACTCCGATTGAGGCGTTTCAAAAGCCTAACTTTATTATTTTTCCAAGATTTAGAAAATGGTAATATCCAAAATCTCATTTTCTAAGTGCATAAAAAAAATATTGTACTAGACAGCTCCTTTGCAAAGAAAATCGTCACCCGACGAATCGTTTCTCGATATTCGATTTCCGTACTTCTTTACTAACCTTTGTGGAATCAATATAACTCAAAACTATTATCCTTACACACCCCATACCGTCACCTTGAGGTCCAAGGGTCAAAAAAATGTTTTTCTAATCAAAAACACCAAAAAGGGTAATGTACTTCCTAATGGGTGACTAGCCATTTAAAGTAATTGTCATTTCTTTGCCCATTGTTTGCTCCCTCACCAAAGGCACGACCAAACTCTCTTATAATGATCCTCAAAATCATATATTCATACACCTAACATCCTCCTTAAAATCCTTTCTAAAAACCAAAGGAAAACCATCAAAATAATACTAAGTTCTTAAGCCTTACACCACCATTTTGAAGAGCATTAATCCCTTCTTTCTCCAATGGAGATCATCTGTCCCACATACCTATCCCATTTTCTGTCCCACCTATAGTAACATGACGCGTGGATGAACTGAAAAACAAAAAAAAAACAGTCACGTGGTTTTCTTTATACCTGTGAGAAAATAAAATTGCTATATATTCCCAAGTCTTTATTCTTGGGACTAATGATAGCAAGTAGCAACACCATTTCTTCCTCTTCATTTCCCTTGCCCTCTTCATCTTCGTCATATTTCCTCTTGTCCTCTTCATCTTCATCCTACTTACACTCACCCTTCATCAAATTAAATGCCGACTCGACCATTACACCCACCACAAACAGATAACCCATGTACACCCATAAACCGATTCATACTATAGATAACCCATATGGGTGTAATTTTTTGTCTGTAATAATACATCCATATTATTACCCACAAACCGATTCATCTAAAACAAATATCGCTCGACCATTATGGGTTGTCTGTTAGGGTCCAGGTTCTTCAGCTCCACCACGCTCGATCACTATGCCGACTACCCAAATGTCCTGATACCGGGTGTTATGCATGTAAGACCCATCTTTATTTTTAAGTTCATTTTTATATACATTGAATTTGATTATACACTTGCTAGTACTTGCTCACTGTAGTCTAGTTGTCTTTATCTAAATTGAAATGCTAACAAAAACTTATAACTTGGTTCAGGCCAGGTTCATTATTATACAGTGAAGTATATGTGTCAGTCAAAAGATGGAATTTTAGAAGAGGATGGAAAGAAACAAGATCAAGATATGGTTCTAAAGGCTTACAACTTATGAATCAACAGGAAGGAGATGGAAAGAAAATACAGAAAATAATGCCAATAATGACTTGATTAGATAAGGAGAGGAAGTCAGATTGCATTATTAAGATAGAAAAGAATAGTTTCTGACCCTTCAAGTCGAGTCGGAGAAAACAAAGACAAAAACAAAGCGAAACATTATTTCGAAGGAAAAGTTTCTGTAAGTCATCCTAAAAGATAATTATTTCGATAAATTAAAGCACAGCTACGCTAATACTTCGTATTAAACTTCTACGGTTCCGCCAATAGTACAAGTGTAGCTCCAAGGTCCAACTCAATTTTGTCTTTCATTCTTTTCCATGCGGTGGATAAACCTAGTATAAATAGATACTCGTGTGAGTTACATAGAAGATATCTAAATGTAATACGAAGTATTTCATAAACTTAAAGATATGTGACATACAGAGCCGTTTTGTTGCGTTGACACCAAGAATTCGTCCATTAAGCTCTCAACAACCGGATAGTCCATCGCCAACAAATCTTGATAACTATGTATCTAATTGTTTGTGTTCACACATTTAAACATATATCAATTATATTTCGAACCGGTGAGAATAAATACTAAGAAAAAAATTACACTTGTCGTTCTCCTTGTAGGACATTTGTAGAGACGGTTTGTGATTCTTGCCGGTTCACCTATATATTTGATTATAAAAAATTAGACTAAATTCTAAAGAGAACAACAATAAATAATGTACAATGTACCTTGTTCACTTGTGACGAACTAACAATTTGCTCCACTTGTGGAGATGCTTTCTTTTTAGTCTTTCGACTTCTTTTTGCTGATTCAAGAGCTCCTTTTGGCCTTTTGCTTGAATTTCCAGTTTTAGGCTTTGCTTTGATGCCCTTAACGGTTTTCTTTACACCAGTAGAATCCAAAATTATAGTGTCATCTTTCGCCCCGACACCCTCGGAATCCACTACATTTTTGTTCAACCCAACCCTTTCAAGTAACATAATAAGTGCCTCTTTAGCATCTTCATATTCCTCCTCGTTCTCTACCGCTCTTGCGCTTAAGCGTGTAGCTAAGCGACATAAGTTTCTATAACGTTTTCCTACCATCACTCTAGGGTCCACATCAACCACATCTTCACTACTGATCAGAGACCTCCCAACACTTCCACTTCTTTTTCCTTTTGTCCATCTTTTCAATATATATTTTCCAGGAATTCGAGTGATACCTCTAGTACAATAAACCTTTAAAACATGGCTACAGAGTATCCCAGCAAACTCAAATTTTCTACAAGAACATGATATGGTATCCTCTTGAGTGTCGTATGTGACACTATACCTATAATGTTTTTGGTAGGGGCAAACTACATACATAAAGAGTATCCCTGTCTCATTATTCTCAGCAATAACACAATCATATGACTTAGACAATTCTATCTGGAAAAGTTTGAAGACGGCCGGTGTATAGACACTTGCTGCATGTTTTAAAATTTCAACAGGGAAGGGTAAGACCACATCGGTCTGATCAGCTTTAAAATCAGGAATTCTCTCATTATAACGACGATCATTAAGCAGACGTTCAAAATGTAAAAAGAATCGTCGTAAATCGTGCTTATAACTTACATAGTGCTTGATGACTTTGTTCATGCTCACACTACGTTGTGTAGTAGTCATATCAGCACAAAAAGTATCTCTTCCATAAACCAAAGCCCATTTTTCTTTTATCTTAAACATTCTTTTCAACCAGTCATTGTTTTGAAGATCATACCTTGAAAGCATATCATTCCAAGCATGTAGAAATTCATCCTCTTGCTCATAGTCATAAACGCAAGAACTAAAATCCCTTGTGAAATCTTTGAACTCGGCAAATACATGACTCAAATGAATGGCTGCATTTTGAAAGATATGCCAAACGCAAAGCCGATGATATGTTTGTGACCATTGAGATTTTAGTGATGAAGCCATTGCAGCATCTTGATCAGTTAGTATTGTTTTCGGTAACTTTCCATCCATAGCCTCAGAAAATGTATCAAACAACCACATAAAAGTTAATGTAGTTTCGTCATACAGTAAAGCAGCTCCGAATAATGTAGTTTGCTTATGATGATTAACACCAACAAATAAAGCAATTGGTCGTCCATCCTTATGCTTTCGGTATGTAATGTCGAAACAAACAACGTCACCAAAGTCCTCATAATCGGCCATCATTTTTGCATCAGACCAAAATATATTTGTTATTAAATCATCTTCATCCACTTGTATAGCATAAAAGAAACTTGGATCTTCTAACTGCTTACGCTGAAGATATTCTAACACCCCACTTGTATCACCTGACTTCATTTCTACAGAACGCTTGGTTCGTAAAAGATTTTTATAGTCTATGTGAGTGAACCCAAGACTTTCCCGTCCTCCCGCCTGAGTAGCCATAAAATCGAAGCTAGATTTAGGAGGAATTCCACTACCTTCAATCATATTTATTTCTTCAGTCTGAGCCAATGTCATCTTTCGATGAGACCTAAAAAGATGTGTCTTGCTTGGACTTGCCAAATTATGATTATGCTCAGCAACGAAGTCAACAATTTGTAATCTACCCGTCTGACGAGAATTTATTTTTATCTTTGCAAGACAACCGCATCGCGATTCCGAACGATGGTTTTGGTAAGCATCATAACGTTTATCTTCTCCTCTTTTACCCTCACGGGCACAAACAAATTTTCTGTCGACAAGTTTTCCGTTAACATTATGGAACTTGCTTTTGCGAATTGAAAACCCAACTTCCAAAGCATAAGCATTGTAAAATTGATATGCCGCTTCTTCTGATTCAAACTCCATCCCAATTTCAGGCATTATCTTCGAAGATAACTTAGTTGGAACTGTTGGAAGGACAACTATATCATCATTGTCAATATGAGAATTCTCATTGACCGTGACTTCATCGTCTTGTTGAAATTGTAACTGACGACGTGCTTGTGACTCTTGTATTAAATCCATATATCGGTGTTACTGTAAACGAAAATAAAAAATATTGTGAAGTCAATTATCATAAGTAAGACACACATCCACAATTAATTACTATACTGATAATTCATTGGTAAAACATGAATTTATTGCACGATTGAATCCTTAGATATACTTCTACGTAGATTACGTATCAATTGAACTATTAAATATTTGATTTTGCGATTATGTCCATAGTATAAAAAATTATATGAGTATTAGAGAGACTGTTTAGTTCCAAATCTTCCTCCATATAAAAGTAATAGTACGAAATACTTAGTACAGTACATAAGAAAACTTACTGATGGTCGAAAGAGTAAATTTGATCTTCAATTGATGCGCCGTTGTTTTTGCCAATTAATTTGATGGGGAAAGAGGACAAAGTCTGCAATTTTGAAAAGTAGGATGATAACCCTACAAGCTTACTTTTAATTTGATTGAATGTTGACCTACACTCTACAGCTCCTCAGACCTACGTTACTTGCCTTATTTTGTTTGTTTCCTTTTTCTTAAGCACGTGACTGTTGTTTTTTTTTTTGCTTTTCAGTTCATCCACGCGTCATGTTATTATTGGTGGGACAGCAAATGGGACAGGTATGTGGGACAGATGATCTCTATTGTTCTTTCTCTTATCTTATACTACTTATTTTCAAAGTTATTTAATAGTATAACTACTAACTTAGTTTGTTTTTGTGTCATTCTAACTAATTTATGAAGATGAGCAAGAGAAAATGAGCATCGATCTTCGTTTTCTTATATGTTGTAGAGTCAATTATTTTTGCTCAAGGTAACCTAGCTTTTCTTTGACCTAAAATCTTGTAGTATAGTGTTAAGACTCTAACTATCATATAACATCATGTTTAGGACTAAATCATTAGATCACCAAGTTTAAAGTTAACTATTTGTTGCTTATCACTTAATAATACATGCTGTAAAATAAATTCTTTGATGTATGATGTATGTTTACGATTTTTCTGTGTAAAATATTTTTCGAATTAGCCTTAGTATCTTTCATGAAAGTTGTAGATATAAATGTCTAGAGTAAAGGAAAAATATGAAAAGTAAGTTTTTATGATTATATATATTTAATAATTATTTATTTCGTAAAATGGTACTGTATGCTTTTATGTACTGTCTAGACAAATGATATGTATTCTAATGTTAAACGTTTATTTTAGACTTGAAAAACATATATTATGTTCCTGATGATGTCTATTATTTGTACGTCAAACTTCATATAAATCCATCATATATATTTTCATTTATAAAATTTGTACTAAAATTGGTCAGATCTGGAAAGATGATTTTATTTAAGAATATTTATAAAGTATTTTAATCTAAATTTCTGGGGTTAAGTTATGTACAAATATAGGAATCTAAAATAAATATTTAGTTAACTTTCATGATTTTTAAGCATTTTAAAAGATTTAAAAGAGAGTATTGAAAATCGTATCATTTTCGTTTTTAATTTCTTAAAAATAATAAAACTTCTTATTTATGAAAAATGAGTTTATATATGGAAGCCTAACTCATAAAACTATATTTATTATGAAAATCGTGATTCAAAAATGACATTTGAAAAATGAATTATTTTGTATCGTTAATAATGTTACCGATTTCGTTATTACTTAAATTTATTTTTGTAAACTCTAAGTTTTGAGAAATATAATACTTGATAAGGTTAAAAATAATGTTTATAATTATTATAAATTTATTTGATTTTTGAAATATTTTACTAAGTATAAATAGGTTTTAAAAGATAAGTATACTTGCACAAATACGAAACCATATAAAAATACTAAATACGTACACTTGAGGTATAAATGTAATAAATACTTATGCCCAAAAAAGTACTAAAAGGCGAATAAACCAAAAGTACTAAGTTAAAATATGCTTAAATGTTCTGAAAAACCCTTAAACTTATTAATAACCACATAAGGACTAATTAGTAACTAAGTCAAAATTAAGAATTGACTTAGTCCATCTTGGTCAAACTTTGACTTTTTATGTCAACATAGACCAAGTCAAGATAAAAAAAACTCATCTTAAATAATGTACTTAGAGATAATTGAATCTTTAATCAAATCTCAACTAATGAACGCTTCAAATAATATACATCAAATAAAATGTTCCAAATCTAATATACTTAAGATATTCAGTCAAGTAAACTACACTTAATATAATGGTTATTGTAATCCCCTAGAAAATCTAAAGCGATACAGTGGCGGAAACACTGTAGAGTCGGGATTAAAACACACTGTAACTATGTCTTAGTAAAATTAAAATGGTAAAGTCAAACAATAGGCCTTAAATAAAATGGCCAAAATTTAAAACAATCCACAAAAGGGGTTTGAACAATCCATAAGACATAATTATTAAAAATAAATAAGCAGGATCCACACTGCTCACTAGCCCACACCCGGAACATGTATACCTGCCATGTTAAAACATAACAGCCACAATCAGTGGGGAGCAACGTCAACGTTCTCCCAGCCGTATAACAGGATTTTAAAAACTGCAATTACTACTATAGAAAAAAATAGTAAAAAAAAGAAAACAGTAAAACATTATAATGAAAATAAGATTTCAGTGAAAAACTTCACGTATCGAAATAAGATAATAAAAATGAGTTTTCTGGAGAAAACATAAAACATTTGCCAACCTGCAAATCAAAATTATATCGATAGTAACAAAAATATTCAGAATGGCGTTATGGATAGGATTAATGTAGAATCTAGACTTTCACTAGGACAATACTAAACTAGCTTCGAGAACTTAGTCAAAACAAATCGGACTTCGGTCTCTAACTAGGCAACTCAACTATAACAGGACTGCGTGCAGCGAGGTCCTGGCTTAAGTAATGTACACCCCTCCTGGACACCAACCGTAATCCAGTTCAACCCGACGGCAACTTACACGATGCGATATCTAAGTTTAAGGTCAAAATATACACTGTAATCCCCTAGAAATTCTAACGCAATACAGTGGCGGAAACACTGTAGAAGTGGGATTATAACACACTGTAGCTATGTCTTAATTAAATAAAAATGGTAAGTCAATACATAAGCCATAAAATAAAAATGGCTACAAAATAAAAATAAAATGAAATCCATAAATAGGGTTTTAACAATCCATAATACAGTGATCTGATTAAAAACAAGCAGGATCCATAACTGCTCGCTAGCCCACCCGAAGAAAAACACATATACCTGCCATGTTAAAAACATAACAGCCACAATCAGTGGGGAGCAACGTCAACGTTCTCTCAGCCGTATAACAGGATTTTAAAACAGTAATTACTAATATAGGAAAAATAGTAAAAATGGAAAACAGTAAAACAGCATATTAAAATAAGCTTTAGCGTAAAACAAATTAATCAGAAGGGTTTCCGAAGAAACATAAAAATATTTGCCAACCTGCAAACCAATTTATATCGATAATAAATAAAATAATCAAAATGGCGTTATGGATATGATTAATGTAGAATCTAGACTTTCACTAGGACAATACTAAACTAGTATCGAGAACTTAGTCAAAACAGATCAGACTTCGGTCTCTAACTAGGCAACTCAACCATAACAGGACTGCGTGCAGCGAGGTCCTGGCTTAAGTAATGTACACCCCTCCTGGATACAAACCATACCCAGTTCAACCCGACGCGACTTACACGATGCGATATCTAAGTTTAAGGTAAGCATACACCCTCCTGAACACAAACCATGCTCAGTTCGACGACCAATGTGTCTCAACATAGACACACCAGCTTTATAGTTGATGGCAAAACGTACATCCCAGACTATATTACTCTAAACCCACACTTTTCCTTTATTCCATAACTCCAAAACAATCCATTATCGATATTTAAAAGATGTATTCATTATAAACAATATGAGGATAAAAGAAGTAAACATTTATATTTTAAAAGAGGAAACTTTCTATTTTAGGAAACTTCTATTTTTAGAAACTTTACTACAAATAGCATTATATCAAAATAGTGAAAATATTGGTTTATACTAATACCAATTTTTAGTAAACGATATAGATTTATAAAAATAATACTTTCGGCCTTAACGATATTAATTATTAAAGTAAGAACATTTGATTTTATGAAATTATTAAAATATCGTATAAGCGTTATAAAATGATTAAAAATGTCTTAAACATTTTAATATTACTAATTAGGGTGTTTTCAAAAGTTAAAAAGCTAAAATTCCCTAATTATTATTAGTTTCGACAATAAAATTATAAATAGGATTTTACGGCAAACATCAAATTAAATATTTGAACGTCTTTATTTAATTAAACCAACAAATATATTTAGAGTATGTTAAGGGATGATTTAACTCTTGAAGTTTCAGATTTAAATACTTTCAAAATTGCTGGAAAAATAAATCTTTTAGGTAAGACGAAGCATTTTAACGATAAATCGTAATTTGTCCAAAAATCAATACTTATTAATTAAAAACTTTAATAAATAGTACAAAAATTACGTAAAATAGTTAAAATATATTTATGGACATTCTGTCCAGAAAAGAAAATTTTCCAGAATCCTAAAACTCGGTTTTTAAAGCGTTTCCTCGTCAACCGTCCAATCTCGACAATAACGATTAATAAAAATAGTAATTACAAAACGATTTAAGTATTAATATCCAAAAATTATTATTAAACCTAAAAATCATGATTTTCCAGAATCTACCATTTTTCCATTTTTCCAAAAATTCCAGATTTGATAAATCCCGTCAAAAACGTCTTTAAAACCCGTTTTCACAATAAAACTTATCGTTCCTAACATTTTATTAAGACACTAAAAATCATAAAATTACATTTTAATATGAAATCATCATAATCATAATTTTTCCCAGATTTAAACCAAAGACCAGAAATCAAGAATTTAAACAACAAACACGGTTTTAACGATAAACGATGATTTAAAGTGATTAATTAATTCATCCACTTAACAGTTCCGAAAAATTATGAAACAATTCAGAAAATTCTATTTCACCAGAAAGTTTCACCACGTCAAAAATCAGATTAAAATAAAATGTTTAAGTACTAGAACTAAAAATCGGCTTTTAATCGTTTTTGTCTGAAAACGGTAATAATTCAATAATCGATATCAAAAATATCAGAAAAATACTAAATTATTAAAAATCATCAAAAACAACATTTTTCCAGAATATAAACATATATTACATGTTTAGGCCGATTATTACGATTTTAAAAATTAATATAACAATTTAATCGTTAATCTCGTAAAAGCGATAAAAATACCGAAACATGCAAATTTTCAACTTTAAAATTTTTTCCAGAATCTGTGACATACATATATTGCCAAAATAAAACATAAAAGTATATACATGCAAATACTCAATTAAAATCATGAAATACCGAGTAACATCGACGTTACCTCTACTCCAAGTCTGGGTCGACAATATATTCGTCGGCTTTGGGATCGTCCAAAAATCCTACCAAACACGAAAATCATGGCAGAAAAATACCATGAGAAAACTAATAAAAATCAAGGTAAAAAATTGATCGAAAACGACGTTGATTAATACCTTAACGAAGAGAACGGAAAGAGGATTATTTGACGATGAATTTGAGTCGATTAGGACTAGAATTGAAGCAAAAATAATCCTAGAATAGAGGAAGGTGCCACGGCCAAATGAGAATGATGGTAGATTTTTTTTAAACTTTGATGAATGAATAAAAATGAAGTATGGAAATGAATGGTTTCCAAAGTGTAAATGAGATTAAAGTTTGATGAAAACTATGCACAACTAGGATGAAATAGCCGGCCAAAATGAAATGATAAGGAGCATGAAAAGTTTTGATACTAATGCAACAATGAATGAAAAGAAATTATCTTACGTTTACGTTTTAACGTGATAAAATGAAACGTTTAAATAAAACGTAATAAAACTTGTGACCAAGAGCTTAGTTGGTCCAAAATATGAGTAAATGGTCTCAAATAATTTATAAGTTGATAAAAAGTATAATCGTAAAATAGCTAAAGGCATTTCAAAGTAATTCGAGTAAACCTCGCGTAAGAAAATAATTATTCGCGAAGCTTCGTAATAAAAATCATTAACAACTAATTTTTTGTAAATAAAAATATTTACTAGTTGAAAATATTATAGAAACGTATTCAAACATTTTTAGGAAAAGGAATAACTTAGATCCAAGTTTAAAAATGTCAATTCGAAGAGAGACAGAATTCCTTTCGGAAAAATTAATTAGTTTACGAAGAAACCAAATAAATGAGTTTAAAAAGAATTTAAACCTTCAAAATTAAAAATAAAAATTATTAAACTCAAAAATTAAAATAGAGCTTAGTAAAATGATGAAATATGAGGCCAAAAGTGACAGAGTTAAGACGGAGTCCTAACGGAAAGAATGAAAATGCTTAGGAAAAATAGCGGGTGTTACAATCCTCCCCACTAAAAGAAAGTTTCATCCTCGAAACTAAGAATAAGTAGAAAGGAAACAAGATTACCCCCCCGAAAAGGGTGAGGATACAATTTTTTGCATAAAAATTTGCTTCAAAATAAAATTTTACAACCTTCAAAGTGATACGATATCGAAGACAAATATCTATTCCAAGAAGAATTGGGCTAACCAACCCGAAGTTTAAAATCTTTTGATTAATGAAAGCGTAAAGTAAAGTTATTTGATAAAATAACAACGTTAAATAACATTTGTAAACAAACTCGAAGGAAATAGGATAACCAAAATATTTTGAAAACAAAAGTAAAATATTTTGATTAAGAAATTCGATATTATTCCTTTTTTTTTTATGAAACAAAATTTAGTTTGGAGAAATCAAATTTTGTAGTTAGTAAAAATCGCACCAGCCGTCAAACATTTTCAATAACAGATTCAAAAGTCCACCAACAATAAAATGAAAATCAATTTTCAAAACGTTAAAATTTTGAAAATGTTATCAAAGTAATTATGAAAGTTTTCAAAAATGTTATCAAACTTGAACATACAAGATAATTTCAACAATGTTAAAACGTTTTACATAACAATCCTATACAAATTGAAGTACTTGGAAATATAAAAGTCTTCATAAAATTTTGATCGCTTGAAAATCAAAAATTAAAAATAACTTCGAAATAATTTAAAATAAATTATTAAGGCATTTTGAAATAGATCTAAATATAAATATCAACCAAAGATAAAACAAAGTGAAGTATATAGTTCTTAAATTATAAAATAAAAATGTTAAATTTCACGATAACCCAAAATGTTAAATTGCTCAATGTTTTTACAAAATGGGGAGTTTTAAAATTTGTAATTATGCTTCAAAATGTTAAAATTTCATGAAAATCAAAAATTTTAAATTAGTCAAACTTTTTACAAAACGGGCAAATTCACAGTTAGAAATTATAACTCAAAATGTTAAAATTTTACAATAATCCAATTTTTTTTTTAAAGTAGTCAAACTTTTATAAAATAGGGAGTTCGAAAAATAGTTAACGGGCAAATAGAACAAGGATAAATAAATTAAAAATAAGAGCTTCCAAAATCGACAAAGGTTGAAGGGATTGGCAGGAGTTACCGTAACAGAATTCAAGAGGAGCAGAAAGAAAGACGGAGTTGAGAATAAAAAAGAGCTCTCAAGGATTATGGAAGAAATTAATCATCTCGAGATTCCTAGCACGACTTCCACAAACACGGGTTCCTAATTCCCATCAAATAACGCTAAGTCCAATATCAGTACAGGGTGGTCCTACTCAATCTACAACCTCCAAAATTGAGTCCTACATACTTACACAATCTTTCAATTAGCATAGTAAGAATCCACAAATGATTTAGACTAATCCTTTAATTAAGATTCCAACGGTTATCAAAACATACCCTAACTCGTAATCACTAAGGTTTATAAATTTAAAGCTCATAAGGTCTGAACTCAAGGTATGCTTCAAATTTCTCGAGTAAGGAAGACTAAATAAAACCCATCAATTAACAATGTTCGGACACGAAATCCTCAAAGATGATCACCGACATATTTATAATACCACAAGTGCAGAAGTTGGGGAAGTACAATAAATCCTCAAACACGCTCCAACCTATAGGTAATGGCGCAAACACTCACATCTTCAAACACATCATTCGATTAATGTTTCTAAGAAGTCCATCAAATTTCTAATCGTAATGGTGCAACCACAAAATATTTAATAACTCAACGAAGCCACAATCTCGTTGGTCTAAGGTTCTGAACTATAAATCCATTAAAATGATTGACATCAAAATGTTCCTCAAAACAACGCGATAAATTCAACCTCTAATGGCAATATGTTTCTCCTTTTCAAGGTTAACAACAATTTATTCAATTTAGATCACTCAACTCCAAAGTTCATAGGTTACAACTTTAACCAACGATTAACGATCTAATCCTTAAGAAACACGGGTAATCTATGTTAACCAAAAATTTCTAACGGTATTAATGAAAACCTTCTATGGTACCACAACACTCAGGTTAACAATTTAAACAGTACTCTATGATCCCAAATATTCCCGATGCATCCATCAAATAACATTTAGGTAGGAATCTCAAAATTCTATTATTAGCTACACTTGGTTCGGTTCTAGGTTAAATTAGGTACTAGGTATCCATCAAACACGATATACTATTATTACCTCAAAATATATTCAAGTCTAAGTCCTCCAAATAATCAAGTAACCTATAACCCAAGGTTCAGAGTCTAAAGTACCAACCTAATTCCATTAATTAACAATTTATCATTCAAATCGATCCTCAAAAGCTTACTAAGATAGATAACAAGGTATAACTCACAACCCTCAAGCCCTAGGTAACAAGGGTTTACTAAACCTCAAACATCTATATCCTTTCACGGGGTTCACTGAGACAGAATCCAGTCTAACCAAAGAATCTCAAGAGAAATATGGTAGAATAGAATAATAGAACAAGGATTCACCAAGAGAATGAAGATGAGAATGTATAAGAGAAGAATTGGAAGAAATAGAGGAAGGAAGAAAAGAATCGATGATCCTATATTACTAAGTTCTTGAACCAGAAGAGAATCTTCGGGCCTCCAGAGTTCACGAGGGAATCCAAAATGGATTACTTCATCTTCTTGTAGAGGAAGGAGCACGCAAGTCATGGGTCGCTCCATCTGGATTTACTGCGACATCATGGAACATGAATCTACTCTTGATCATCTTGCCTGTAGCTTAAGTAAAACTGAACCGGAGCTAAAAGTCATTATCGAAATCTTTCTTGGAGCACCTAGTTGTCCACTCGAGTCAGCAGGCGTTGAGAGTGCTAAGTAGGTCTTGTCCCGATCTGGAGCAGCATATCAGCATCTTGTTCTTTCATCTTCTTCGACATATAAAACAAATATTCAATGCTAATCATTGAGTTCAGGAACAGATAATTCTAACAGTGAAGTCCTTATCTGTTTCTACCCATTTCTAATAATATTTTTATTTACTGTTTAAATAATTTACTGGTATTTTCCCTATTTTCAGGTGTAAGCGTTAGGAGCAGTGATGCTCTGATACCAACTGTAATCCCCTAGAAATTCTAACGCAATACAGTGGCGGAAACACTGTAGAAGTGGGATTATAACACACTGTAGCTATGTCTTAATTAAATAAAAATGGTAAGTCAATACATAAGCCATAAAATAAAAATGGCTACAAAATAAAAATAAAATGAAATCCATAAATATGGTTTTAACAATCCATAATACAGTGATTTGATTAAAAACAAGCAGGATCCATAACTGCTCGCTAGCCCACCCGAAGGAAAACACATATACCTGCCATGTTAAAAACATAACAGCCACAATCAGTGGCGAGCAATGTCAACGTTCTCCCAGCCATATAACAGGATTTTAAAACAGTAATTACTAATATAGGAAAAATAGTAAAAATGGAAAACAGTAAAACAGCATATTAAAATAAGCTTTAGCGTAAAACAAATTAATCAGAAGGGTTTCCGAAGAAACATAAAAATATTTGCCAACCTGCAAACCAATTTATATCGATAATAAATAAAATAATCAAAATGGCGTTATGGATAGGATTAATGTAGAATCTAGACTTTCACTAGGACAATACTAAACTAGTTTCGAGAACTTAGTCAAAACAAATCAGACTTCGGTCTCTAACTAGGCAACTCAACCATAACAGGACTGCGTGCAGCGAGGTCCTGGCTTAAGTAATGTACACCCCTCCTGGATACAAACCATACCCAGTTCAACCCGACGCGACTTACACGATGCGATATCTAAGTTTAAGGTAAGCATACACCCTCCTGAACACAAACCATGCTCAGTTCAACGACCAATGTGTCTCAACATAGACACACCAGCTTTATAGTTGATGGCAAAACGTACATCCCAGACTATATTACTCTAAACCCACACTTTTCCTTTATTTCATAACTCCAAAACAATCCATTATCGATATTTAAAAGATGTATTCATTATAAACAATATGAGGATAAAAGAAGTAAACATTCATATTCTAAAAGAGGAAACTTTCTATTTTAGGAAACTTCTATTTTTAGAAACTTTACTAAAAATAGCATTATATCAAATTGTGAAAATATTGGTTCATACTAATACCAATTTTTAGTAAACGATATAGATTTATAAAAATAATACTTTCGACCTTAACGATATTAATTATTAAAGTAAGAACATTTGATTTTATGAAATTATTAAAATATCGTATAAGCGTTATAAAATGATTAAAAATGTCTTAAACATTTTAATATTACTAATTAGGGTGTTTTCAAAAGTTAAAAGCTAAAATTCCCTAATTATTATTAGTTTCGACAATAAAATTATAAATAGGATTTTATGGCAAACATCAAATTAAATATTTGAACGTCTTTATTTAATTAAACCAACAAATATATTTAGAGTATTTTAAGGGATGATTTAACTCTTAAAGTTTGAGATTTAAATACTTTCAAAATTGCTGGAAAAATAAATCTTTTAGGTAAGACGAAGCATTTTAACGATAAATCGTAATTTGTCCAAAAATCAATACTTATTAATTAAAAACTTTAATAAATAGTACAAAAATTATGTAAAATAGTTAAAATATATTTATGGACATTCTGTCCAGAAAAGAAAATTTTCCAGAATCCTAAAACTCGATTTTTAAAGCGTTTCCTCGTTAACCGTCCAATCTCGACAATAACGATTAATAAAAATAGTAATTACAAAACGATTTAAGTATTAATATCCAAAAATTATTATTAAACCTAAAAATCATGATTTTCCAGAATCTACCATTTTTCCAGTTTTCCAAAAATTCCAGATTTGATAAATCCCGTCAAAACCGTCTTTAAAACCCGTTTTCACAATTAACGATTACATTAATAAAACTTATCGTTCCCAACATTTTATTAAGACACTAAAAATCATAAAATTACATTTTAATATGAAATCATCAGAATCATAATTTTTCCCAGATTTAAACCAAAGACCAGAAATCGAGAATTTAAACAACAAACACGGTTTTAACGAAAAACGATGATTTAAAGTGATTAATTAATTCATCCACTTAACAGTTCTGAAAAATTATGAAAACATTCAGAAAATTCTATTTCACCAGAAAGTTTCACCACGTCAAAAATCAGATTAAAATAAAATGTTTAAGTATTAGAACAAAAAATCGGCTTTTAATCGTTTTTGTCCGAAAACGGTAATAATTCAATAATCGATATCAAAAATATCAGAAAAATACTAAATTATTAAAAATCATCAAAAACAACATTTTTCCAGAATATAAACATATATTACATGTTTAGGCCGATTATTACGATTTTACAAATTAATATAACAATTTAATCGTTAATCTCGTAAATGCGATAAAAATACCGAAACATGCAAATTTTCAACTTTAAAATTTTTTCCAGAATCCGTGACATATATATATTGCCAAAATAAAACATAAAAATATATACATGCAAATACTCAATTAAAATCATGAAATACCGAGTAACATCGACGGTACCTCTACTCCAAGTCTGAGTCGACAATATATTCGTCGGCTTTGGGATCGTCCAAAAATCCTACCAAACACGAAAATCATGGCAGAAAAATACCATGAGAAAACTAATAAAAATCAAGGTAAAAAATTGATCGAAAACGACGTTGATTAATACCTTAACGAAGAGAACGAAAAGAGGATTATTTGACGATGAATTTGAGTCGATTAGGACTAGAATTGAAGCAAAAATAATCCTAGAATAGAGGAAGGTGCCACGGCCAAATGAGAATGATGGTAGATTTTTTTTTTAACTTTGATGAATGAATAAAAATGAAGTATGGAAATGGATGTTTTCCAAAGTGTAAATGAGATTAAAGTTTGATGAAAACTATGCACAACTAGGATGAAATAGCCGGCCAAAATGAAATGATAAGGAGCATGAAAAGTTTTGATACTAATGCAACAATGAATGAAAAGAAATTATCTTACGTTTACGTTTTAACGTGATTAAATAAAACGTAATAAAACTTGTGACCAAGAGCTTAGTTGGTCCAAAATATGAGTAAATGGTCTCAAATAATTTATAAGTTGATAAAAAGTATAATCGTAAAATAGCTAAAGGCATTTCAAAGTAATTCGAGTAAACCTCGCGTAAGAAAATAATTATTCGCGAAGCTTCGTAATAAAAATCATTAACAACTAATTTTTTGTAAATAAAAATATTTACTAGTTGAAAATATTATAGAAACGTATTCAAACATTTTTAGGAAAAGGAATAACTTAGATCCAAGTTTAAAAATGTCAATTCGAAGAGAGATAGAATTCCTTGCGGAAAAATTAATTAGTTTACGAAGAAACCAAATAAATGAGTTTAAAAAGAATTTAAACCTTTAAAATTAAAAATAAAAATTATTAAACTCAAAAATTAAAATAGAGCTTAGTAAAATGATGAAATATGAGACCAAAAGTGACAGAGTTAAGACGGAGTCCTAACGGAAAGAATGAAAATGATTAGGAAAAATAGCGGGTGTTACATACACACTCCTGAACACAAACCATGCTCAGTTCA
Source organism: Agrostemma githago (assembly GCA_958450325.1). Classification (NCBI taxonomy): domain Eukaryota; kingdom Viridiplantae; phylum Streptophyta; class Magnoliopsida; order Caryophyllales; family Caryophyllaceae; genus Agrostemma; species Agrostemma githago. The sequence goes on from OY288240.1 coordinate 63,016,340, forward strand.
ACGACCAATGTGTCTAAATATTACCCAAAGATAAAACAAAAGTGAAGTATAAAGTTGTTAAATTATAATTCAAAAATGTTAAATTTCACGATATCCGAAAAGTTTTAGTTAGTCAAACTTTTTACAAAACGTTCAATTTTACAATTAGAAATTATAACTCAAAATGTTAAAATTTTACGATAATCCATTTTTTTTAAAGTAGTCAAACTTTTTATAAAATAGGGAGTTCGAAAAATAGTTAACGGGTAAATAGAACAAGGATAAACAACAAATCAAAACAAAAGTTTTCAAACTCGATAAAGGTCGAAGGGATTGGCAGCAGTTACGGTAACAGAGTTCGAGAGAAGCAGAAAGAAGGACGACGTTGAGAGTCAAACATACCTCTCGAGGATTATAGAAGAAATTAACCATCTCGAGATTCCTAGCACGACTCTCACAAACACGGGTTCCTAATTGGCCCATCAAATAACGCTAAGTCCAAAATCGGTACAGGGTGGTCATACTCAATCTATAACCTCCAAGATTATCAACTATGATAGCCTCCAAAATTAAGTCTTACGTACTTATATAATCTTTCAATTAGTATGGTAAGAATCCACAAATGATTTATACTAATCCACTAATTAAGATTCCAACGGTTATCAAAACATACCCTAACTCGTAATCACTAAGGTTCATAAATTTAAAGCTCATAAGGTCTGAACTCGAGGTATACTTCAAATTTCTCGAGTAAGGAAGACTAAATAAAATCCACCAATTAACAATGTTCGGACACGAAATCCTCAAAAATGATCACCAACATATTTATAATACCAAAAGTACAGAAGTTGGGGAAGTACAATAAATCCTCAAACACGCTCAAACCTATAGGTAATGGCGCAAACACTCACATCTTCAAACACGTCATTCGATTAATGTTTCTGAGAAGTCCATCAAATTTCTAATCGTAATGGTGTAACCACAAAATATTTAATAACTCAACGAAGCCACAATCTCGTCGGTCTAAGGTTCTGAACTATAAATCCATTAAGATGATTGACATCAAAGTATTCCTCAAAACAACGCGATAATTTCAACCTTTAATTGTGCAATATGTTTCTCTCTCTCAAGGCTAACAACAATTTAGCCAAGTTAGATCACTCAACTCCAAAGTTCATAGGTTACAACCTTAAACGACGATCAACAATCTAATCCACCAGAAATACGGGTAATCTATGTCAACTGAAATTTCTAACAACATTAATGAAAACCTTCAATGGTATCACAACACTCAGGCTAACACTTTAAACAGTACTCTATGATCCCGAATATTCGCGATGCATCCATTAAATAATTAGGTAAAGAATCCAAAGTAATATTATCAGTTACCCTTAGTTTGGTTCTAGGTTAGGTGCTAGGTATCCATCAAATATGAGATACTCTCTTACTACTCCCAAATATATCCAACTCTAAGTACCCCAAAAATAATCAAGGTAACCTATAACCCAAGGTTCAGTGCCTAAAGTATCATCCTAATTCCATCAAGCAACATTTTGCTATTCAAATTAATTCTCAAGAATTTCTTACTTGCTTAGAAAGTAGGGCAGACTCAAAATCCTCAAACCAGGTAACAAGGGTTTACTAAACCTCAAACATCTATAACACGGGTTCACTAAGACAGAATCCGGTCTAACCAAAGAATCTCAAGAGAAAGATGGTAGAATAGAAGAATAGAACAAGGATTCACCAAGAGAATGAAGATGAGAAAATACAAGAGAAGAATTGGAAGAAATAGAGGAAGGAAGAAAAGAATCGATGATCCTATATTACTAAGTTCTTGTACCAGAGGAGAATCTTCAATCCTCCAGAGTTCACGAGGGAACAAAAAGGATTACTTCATCTTCATGTAGAGGAACGAACACACAAGTTTTGGGTCGCTCCATCTGGATCTACTACTGCAACGTCACGGAACATGGATCTACTCTTAACCTGTAGCTTGAGCAAACTAAATCGGAGCTGAAAAGTCACCATCGACCTCTTTCTTGGGGCACAAAGTTGTCCACTCGAGTCAGCAGGCGTTGAGAGTGCTAAGCAGGTCTTGTCCCGATCTGGAGCAGCATATCAACATCTTGTTCTTTCATCTTCTTCTCGATAAAAGAAACAAATATTCAATGCTAGTCATTGAGTTACAAGAACAAATAATCCTAACAGTTAAGTCCTTATTTGTTTCTACCCATTTCTAATAATATTTTTATTTACTGTTTAAATCATTTACTGGTATTTTCCCTAATTTCAGGTGTAAGCGTTGGGAGCAGTGATGCTCTGATACCAACTGTAATCCCCTAGAAAATCTAACGTGATACAGTGGCGGAAACACTGTAGAGTCGGGATTAAAACACACTGTAACTATGTCTTAGTAAAATTAAAATGGTAAAGTCAAACAATAGGCCTTAAATAAAATGGCCAAAATTTAAAACAATCCACAAAAGGGGTTTGAACAATCCATAAGACATAATTATTAAAAATAAATAAGCAGGATCCACACTGCTCGCTAGCCCACACCCGGAACATGTATACCTGCCATGTTAAAACATAACAGCCACAATCAGTGGGGAGCAACGTCAACGTTCTCCCTGCCGTATAACAGGATTTTAAAAACTGTAATTACTACTATAGAAAAAAATAGTAAAAAAAAAGAAAACAGTAAAACATTATAATGAAAATAAGATTTCAGTGAAAAACTTCACATATCAAAATAAGATAATAAAAATGAGTTTTCTGGAGAAAACATAAAACATTTGCCAACCTGCAAATCAAAATTATATCGATAATAACAAAAATATTCAGAATGGCGTTATGGATAGGATTAATGTAGAATCTAGACTTTCACTAGGACAATACTAAACTAGCTTCGAGAACTTAGTCAAAACAAATCGGACTTCGGTCTCTAACTAGGCAACTCAACTATAACAGGACTGCGTGCAGCGAGGTCCTGGCTTAAGTAATGTACACTCCTCCTGGACACCAACCGTAATCCAGTTCAACCCGACGGCGACTTACACGATGCGATATCTAAGTTTAAGGTCAAAATATACACACTCCTGAACACAAATCATGCTCAGTTCAACGACCAATGTGTCTCAACATAGACACACCAGCTTTATAGTTGATGGCAAAACATACATCCCAGACTATATTACTCTAAACCCACACTTATCCTTATTCCATAACTCCAAAACAATCCATTATCGATATTTAAAAGATGTATTCAATACAAACAATAGGAGAACAAAAGAAAATGAATCACTTTCCAAAAGAGGAAACTTTCTATTTTAGGAAACTTCTATTTTTAGAAACTTTACCAAAAATAGCATCATATCAAAATAGCGAAGATATTAGTTTATACTAACATCACATTTTTAGTAAACGATATAGATTTATAAAACTAATACTTTCGGCCTTAACGATATTAATTACCAAAGTGAACATTTAATTTTATGAAATTATTAAAATATCGTATAAGCGTTATAAAATGATTAAAAACAACTTAAACATTTTAATATTACTAATTAGGGTGTTTTCAAAAGTTATAAAGCTAAAATTCCCTAATTATTATTAGTTTCGACAATAAAATTATAAATAGGATTTTACGGCAAACATCAAATTAAATATTTGAACGTCTTTATTTAATTAAACCAACAAATACATTTAGATTATGTTAAGGGATGATTTAACTCTTAAAGTTTCAGATTTAAATACTTTCAAAATTGCTGGGAAAATAATTCTTTTAGGTAAGACGAAGCATTTTAACGATAAATCACAATTTGTCCGAAAATCAATACTTATCAATTAAAGACTTTAATAAATAGTAAAAAAATTACGTAAAATAGTTAAAATATATTTATGGACATTCTGTCCAGAAAAGAAAATTTTCCAGAATCCTAAAACTTGGTTTTTAAAGCGTTTTCTCGTTAATCGTCCAATCTCGACAATAACGATTAATAAAAATAGTAATTACAAAACGATTTAAGTATTAATATCCAAAAATTATTATTAAACCTAAAAATCATGATTTTCCAGAATATACCATTTTTCCAGATTTCCAAAAATTCCAGATTTAATAAATCCCATCAAAACCGTCTTTAAAACCCGTTTTCACAATTAACGATTCCATTAATAAAGCTTATCGTCCCAAACATTTTATTAAAGCACTAAAAATTGTAAAATTACATTTTATTATGAAATCATCAGAACCATATTTTTTTCCAGATTTAATCCAAAGACCAAGAATTGAGAATTTAAACAACAAACATGGTTTTAACGATAAACGATGATTTAAAGTGATTAATTAATTCATCCACTTAACAATTCCGAAATTTTTTGAATAAAATCAGAAAATTCTATTTTACCAGAAAGTTTCACCACGTCAAAAATCAGATTAAAATAAAATGTTTAAGTACTAGAACTAAAAATCGGCTTTTAATCGTTTTTGTCCGTAAACGGTAATAATTCAATAATCGATAACTAAAATATCAGAAAAATACTAAATTATTAAAAATCATCAAAAACATCATTTTTATAGAATATAAACATATATTACATGTTTAGGCCGAATATTACGATTTTACAAATTAATATAACGATTTAATCGTTAATCTCGTAAAAGCGATAAAAATACCGAAACATGCAAATTTTCAACTTTTAAAAATTTTCCAGATTATATGACATACATATATTGTAAAAAAGAAAATATAAAAATATACATGCAATCACATAAATAAAATCATGCAATACCGAGTAACAACGACGTTACCTTCAATCCAAATCCGAGTCTACGATAAATTCGTCGGCTTTCGGGTCGACCAAGAATCCTAAATCACATGACATAAATGGTACAAAAATACCATGAGAAAACTAAAAGAATCAAGGTAAATAACAATCGGAAATAACATCGATTATTACCTTAACGAAGGGGAAAGAAAGACGATGATTTAGAAGGCGAAAATAGGACGGTCAAAGCTTGATTATGGACGAAAATGGTTGCTGAAAATGGGCAGGAACACCAGCCAAAAAGAGGGAGAAAGAAAAGGTTTTTGCTAAAATAAAATGGAAGAATGAATAAAGAGGAAAATGTGAAGAGATATGGAATGAATGGTGACTTAAAAGTTGATGAAAACTAGGTACATTCACCTCAAAAATTTCAGCCAAGAGTGAATGTGAGAGGAGTGTGAAGAGTTTGTATTAATCCACCAAAATGAATGAAGAAAGAAATAAATATCTAATGTTTAACATAATAAAATGAAGTGTATAAAAAAATGTAGTAGGGGTGAGCCAAGAGGGGTCACGGTCCAAAATGTGGGAAAATGTCCCAAAATAATTTGTAAGTTGATAAAAAGAAAATCGTAAAATTGTTAAAGGTATTTCAAAGCAATTCGAGTAAACCTCGCGTTAGAAAATAATTATTTACGAAACTTCGTAATAAAATCATTAAAGGCTAAATTTTCGTAAATAAAAAAAATATATTTCTTAGTTGGAAATATTATATAAATGGGTTTAGACATTTTAGGAAAAGGAATAACTTAAATCCGAGCTTAAAACGTCAATTCAAAGAGAAATAGAATTCCTCACGGAAAATTAATTAGTTTACAAAGAAAACCAAATAAATGGATTTAAGAGAGTTAAAATCTTTAACATTAAAAATAAATATCATTAAACTTAAAACTAAAAATAAAGCTTGGTAAAATGATGAAATATGAGGCCGAAATGTGATAGAGTTATGACGATGTCATAACGGAAAGAATAAAAAAGCTAGAAAAATAGCGGGTGTTGCAGTTATGATCGTTTAGTACATCGTTCCTAAATTAGCTTAAGGAACTGTTGTACCTTCGGGTCAGCCAGTGTCCTATATGAATCAGTGGACCTTCCCAGTGTTCCATTTCTTGGAGCTTCTGTACCTATAGGACAGTATGCATCCTTCCGGTTATCTGAACTAAGTTCCTACGGGAGTCTGACAGTTCGATACCAAGTGAGCCATATGTTGCAACTGTACCTTCGGGACAGTATGCGATCATTCTAGTTGTCTAAACCAATGATCCTACGGGAGTCTAAGTGTCCGGTATCCTTATATGTCTCACATAGACAATCTATATCGTAGTATCGTTACGTGTTGGGCAATATTATGCCGAGGTTTAGAGATCGACATGATGGGAGATTGCTCATAGAGCTTTTGCTATGAGAGTACGGACATCACATTCTGAAGCTGCGTGTGGATGGATTGTCGTTAGAGTAGTAGTCATCGGCTATTACTGAGGATCTGCGGGAGTCCGAGAGTTGTGTTAGGGAGTATGTGCCCATATATTTGACAAGGGTCCGATCAGCTTTACTCTCTTTCTGATATCTTGGCACTTTTATTCACGGTTGTGTACGTAATTCTTTTCCCTGACTTCTGCGTGTTGTCAGTGCGCCTCGCGGTGGTGTGGGTAGTGTAGACACCCGCATTTTGACTGCCAGGTGTCTATGGTAGTTTCAAAAAAAACACCCGATGATGATCGGACGCTAACGTGTTTCTACGCGCTCGGATGTGGGCTCAAAACCATTAGTTGTTGGCTTAAGCACTTACGGTGTAAAAATCTCACAAAACGGACCTCAAATTCAGGCCCAGTGGGTCGTTTCCAGTCAAACAAGACTAATTTGGGTCAAAACCGACACCGAAAATAAAACCAACTTTTTGCAATTGGGTCAACCCCGGTCAAAGTCGTTTCCAAGACACACAAAAAACAGCCACTTAAACATCAAAAACTCAGTCCAAATACAAAACCCATCTCGAGGTCCAAAACATTGGACCCGTGCGACCCAGCTGACCCACTCGATCGAGTGCTCAGCCCACTCAATCGAGTGGGCCCTCATTCAAGCCCGGCTGCAGGCGCTTGGGCCACTCGACCGAGTCAAGGGGCTACTCGGTCGAGTAACCCTAGCCGGGGTGCATAGCCTAGGTGTTTGATAAGTGTAGTTTGTAGTGCCTAGTTTGCTGTGTTTTGGTCCCATTTCCTTGCGGAATCGCTCCTTGGGAGCGGTTCATGGGCTACTTATGCTTCCTCTAGCTCGTTTCAGGTTCCCGAGACCATTCATGAAGAGTTGGAGCGATTCCGACTCAATACATACACTTTTCGGAGCCAACGAAGCGGAGGAACGATCACTCGATGCCTTGGACTCGACCCCGAGACCTTGGGACCCGATCCCAAGCCCCTTAAACTCGATCCCGAGACCCGAGAGTCGATGAGAAGCCCATGTAAAGCAAGGAGGAACCTTAAAGATCATATTGGAGGCCTACAAGACTCATCCCCGACGGGTATGGCCTCATCCCGTCCGGGATGAGGTGCACGAATAGAGCTGCTTCTGTTTTGGCTCCGTCCCGGGCGGGACGAGACTGCTGAAGCCCGCTTTTGTTTCTTTTCTCTCCCTTCATTCTTGTAACCCTATAAATACTCTTCCCTTGTATTGTTTAAGCACCATACTTTACCCTAGATTGTTTTAGGCCTCTCTTAAGAATTCAAAACCCCAATTAGCCTCTTTTAATCTCCAAATAATCTTTAGTTAATCTTAGTTTAATCTAGTTTAGTAATCTTGTATTAAGTGGGTTCTTGAAGATTTCTCCAAGCTTGACATCCTTGGAGTTGATTTGGGTTCTTGTTTATGCAAGTTTACATCTTTTTCTTCATTTGGTTGTTGGTATAATCTTCTCTACTCTTGTTCTTGTTTACTTAATCAAGTTTGAATCTTTACTTAGTATTTATTGTTATTGTTCTTATTGTTGATAATGGATGTTTGGTTTTTCATGTTGTCTTCTCTTATTATTGTTAGCTTGTTCTTGATAATGAGTGAGTAGTCTCCTTGTGGGGCTAGTAGGGGGATTAAGGGTAGATTATGGGTGATTAGGGTTTGATTAGGGGTAAAGGTGACTCTTTTGTTGTTAGTCACATAATGGGCACTCTATGTGTTTGTTGATTTGCTTGTGTGAGTAGTAGTGGCCAATGCTCCCCATACCTGTGCTCATCTTCTCATTGTTTGTCTATTTTGTGGTTGTGTTGAGGTTAGTCTTAGACGCGAGAGCGCGAACTTACCTCGGCGTTGGTCTACGTAGCGAGAGCCCGGACCGACTCTAGCAACTAGGGGACGCTTGCACCCATGATCACCCCAATTACCCTACTACTCTTATGAACCCGACCTACCCCTACTCTTTTCCATATTTGAATTCTCTATCTCTTTAGTCGATCATCTTCTCTAGTTATTTGCTTAGTTAATCTTTAGTTGTTCATTAATTGTTGTTATAGCTAGTTCATTGTTAGTCCATTTCCATACCTCTTCTCCCATCATAATCCATCAATTATCATTTCTTGTGTTTGTTTGTGTAACTTAGCCTTGTTTGTGAGTGGACCTAGTCTAGACTTTATAATACCGTCTCCGTGGACACGACCCTACTTGCCCTAGCTATCCACTAGGAATATTCGGTTATTTATTGATCGGTAGGACCCACGGCAAATCCCACCATCAATTTGGCGTCGTTGCCGGGGACGGTGCATTGTTTAGACTTAGTTTGCTTATAGCTAGACTTAGTTACCCTTCTTTGTGTTCTTCTATCATCTCTTGTGCATATTTTGTAGGTTTCTCTTGTTTTCTTAGCCTTCTTTTCTCTTTGTTTTTCGTCGTGCTTGTTTATTGTCGTTGCCTAGTGCCCGAAAAGCACTAGGTGGTCTTACGTTTGCTCAAGTGTGTAGTGTATGCCTAGGGGGAGAGGCGAGTTCTTTCTCTTCAATCCAGAGCCGGAAAGACTCTTTAGAGCCTTTCTCCAACGGACGATTGGCCGGGTTAGAATCTCTCAACCAAGTACTAGCAATACCATTGAAGAGCAAGCTCAAGGGTCCGACTTTGACGAAGCATCTCGAGAGACGGCCGAAGGGATCTTCGTAAACCCCTTTGGTTCATCTATCCATTCTTCTTCACCTAGTTCCTCGTCTAGTTCTACATCAACACCGTCTACACCATCTTCTCCCGCATATCCAATTATGCCGAAGTTTTCATCTCACTCCACATTTACGGAAGATGTCTTGCCGGGACCGAATACTCTACCGGCCGCTTATGCCGGAAATTTTGTGGCCAAGACTCAATTCATCCAACTTGTGGAGAGAAATCAATTTAGCGGTTTGCCCACCGAAGACCCGCACCAACACATGGAGACTTTCTCCGATTATTGTGACGCTATTTCTCAAACCGGGGTTACACAAGATCAAATCCGTTGGGTATTATTTCCATTCTCATTAATTGGAAAGGCGAAGCAATGGATCAAGAGTCTCGATAGGGCAACCATGGGCATCGATACTTGGAAGAAACTTGCATTGGCGTTCTACCAAAAGTTCTACCCTCCGGAGAAGACTAATTTGCTAAGGGCCTCCATCACCGGTTTCCAACAACAGGATGAGGAAACCCTTTAAGAAGCTTGGGAGAGGTTTAAATCTTTGGTTAGATCGTGCCCCCACCATGGACTTGCACAATGGTTCTTAGTCCAACAATTTTGGAACGGTCTTTATGAGGACTCAAGAGCTATTCTTAATATGGGCTCCAATGGTAGATTCACCGAGGTCGATGATGACCAAACATGGGCAAGGATCGAGGAAATGGCGGTTCATAATTCTCAATACTCAAGGCCTAGGAAGGCAAATCGAGGAGGTAGGCACGAGGTTGATGCTATTACTCAATTAAGCATTGACCTTGGAGCTCAATTGAAGACCCACATGGAGAATATTGACAAGAAGCTCCAAGGCCACCTCAATCAAGTTCAAAGCATTAGTTCCTCCAACCAACACTCGATTCAAGAAGTGAATGCTTTAGGATTTGCACCTCCTTTGCCTTATTATGGGATGTGTGATACTTGTGGAATCGTTGGTCATGATCCTATGCATTGTCAAGGAAGCGTTGAGCAAGTGAACGCCTTTCAAGCGTTCAAGCAAGGTGCCTCCTATTCTAATCAATACCAAGCTTCCAATCAAGTCCCTCAACAACAAGCTCTACAACTTCGTCCCTATGTCCCACCTCCCTTAAGGGACAACAATCAAGGTTATCAAGGCAACTCAAGGCCCTTCAACAATTTCAAGCAAAATAACCAAGGTACCTTCCACAACAACAATCAAGGGTTCCAACAAGGGAACTTCAATCAAGGTGGTTTCCAAGGAAATCAAAACTTCCAAGGACAACAAAACCAAAACCAAGGGTATCAAAATTACAACCATGGCAACAATCAAGGCCTTAATCAAGGCAATTCTCAAGGGTTCCAAGGGAACCGTCAACAACAAGCAACTCAAAGTCAACAACAAAGCAAGCCTAGGAGCCGATCTCCTACTCATGACTATGGCATTCCTCTAGCCATCACCGATACTCCGCATAATCCACAATCCCCACCTCGAGATTTCAACATTCAAAAATCTATGACGGATATGCATAAAAACCAAATGGAGATGGCAAGAAACCAACAAGAGTTCTATGCTTTTATTCAAAGGGATAACATGGCGAGAGATGCTCATACGAAGATGCTTGAGACCCAAATATCTCAACTTGCTTTGGGAAGCTCCTCAAGACAAAAGGGGCAACTACCTCCTCAAGGTGAAACACCAAAAGTTGAGCATGTAAATGCTATTACCACGAGGAGAGGTACATCTTATGACTCCCCTTCATTCCCTAGTGAGCAAGAACCAATGCAAGAACCAACAAGAAAGTTGCATCTCCAATTCAATAAAACTCAAGCAAGGAAGATCCGATGGAGGAGCAAGTCTTATGGGAGATCGAAAAACCCATTGAAGACAAGCTTCCCCCACTTCAAGCAAAAGAAAAGGGTAAAGGAAAAGTGTCATATGAGAAATCCACCCCTATTGAGCAAAGCAAGGTTCAAATCAAGTTGCCTTTCCCAACAAGGCAATTGAAGACTAAGGTGGATGTCCAATTTGACAAATTCCTAGACATTGTGAAGAAATTGGATGTTAATGTCCCATTCACCGAGTTACTTACCCAAATCCCGGCATATGGAAGATTCATGCGAGAAATCCTAGCTAGGAAGAGATCCATCGACAAGGAAGAGACTATTGCGTTCACAAGGGTGGTGAGCGAGCTTATTCAAGGTTCCACACTTCCAAAGTTGAAAGATCCGGGTAGTTTCTCGATCCCATGCACCATAGGCAATTACAAGATCGAGAGAGCGCTATGTGATTTGGGTGCGAGTGTGAGCATCATTCCTTATTCCATTTGTTGCCGACTCGGGATGAAGGAGCTAAAGCGCACTTCCGTTACACTCCAAATGGCCGATAGTTCATTCAACCGACCATTGGGGATGCTAGAGGACGTGCCGGTGAGAATCGGGAAGTTCTTCATTCCGGTCGACTTCATTGTGCTTGACATGCCGGAGAATGCTATCACTCCCATTATCCTTGGGCGCCCATTTCTACACACCGCGGTGCTATGATTGATGTGAAGAACGGTAGGATCACATTCGAGTTAGGCGAAGAAAAGATCGTTTTTGACCTCCAAAGCAACAATTCGCCGACTAACGATGAGTCTTGCAATATAATCCACACCACGAAAGACATTGATCTAGGGGTTGAGTTGGGACAAAGCTTGAAGAAAAATTCATATGAGCTTGAGGATGATGACTCCGAGATTGGAGAAGATGAGTGCCCATATCATGGGTTTGATGACAAGTTGAAAGGCAAGAAGCAAGATGAGCCTCCCTTGGGACAGCACGAGGACAAGTGGACGTTTGGGTATATCCCGAAGGATCAAAAGTATAAGTTCAAGCCATTGAACTTACAAGATCGGGACGCCCCGGGAACGTCGAGACAAGGTCATGGAGAGCCTTGGTATTTGGATGCTTATATTACTAGCATGATTGAAGACTTTGCTAGAGCCTTCGATTTGTTTCTCCGTGCCCTTGATGGAGATGGAATGGGTTTTAGTATTGTTGAAAAAGATTGAAGAATGCACCATCCTTGGTTTGATGGAGTTCCAAAAGAACCGTCTCATTGTATATATCTCTTTCTCTTATAGTTCCTTTTAGTTTTTGGTGAATGTCTTGTTATTTGGATTATTGATGAGCGGTGTGAGGGAGGGAATTTGATGTTGTATTTGAGTTTATTATGATAGGTGTGAAGTGAAAGTGTCTCCTAGGAAGGAAGGGTTAATGTTAGAGTTTGGATCGTGCGAAGGGGAGTCGGTTTTTGAAGCTTGGAACGAGCTTTGGGGAGTTATAGAGGGTTAGAAGACTCTTCCCGGCCGAGAAGAGTGCATCCCGACCGGGAAGGATGAGCCATCCCGACCGGGAAGGGTGTCATCTCGTTCGGGATGGGTGTGCAAAAAATTGGGTCTACTGATGTGTCATCCCGACCGGGACGAGGTCTTCCCGACCGGGATGGACCCCTGTTCTTCCTTTGGCCTTTTCTTCGTCGTTTGAGCCCACCCTACCACTTTATACCCCCTCCCAACCTCCCTACCTATCCTTGCTCTCATCATATGACCCCTACACCTTTTATACACATTTTACCTCATTGTTCTCTTCACTTTACACCGACTTTCACATCAAAATCAACCTCATTTTACCTTTGTGCCCCAACCATGGAACCATATCGCGATTGGAGAGGAATAACAAAGACGACGACTAGCTACATGCCGATCTTGACTTATGAGACGATGGAGCGAGTGAGTTGCTAGCCGTATGGTACGGCAACTATCCTTTCTTTTCCGTCTTTTATAGCTTGTTTGCCCTTGTTTGTTCCCCTCCCCTTATACACTTTCGTGTCATGGTGGCCCTCGGGGCCTTGGTATTTGTTGCTCCCGACTCTCGATGACGTAACTACATCGAGAGTCATTTCAAAATCCAAATTTTACAAGATTTTCACCCTTTTTGGTAGAAGTTAGTCGGATTTGGGCGGAATCCGGGCTAGGTGACTTGATTCCACCTAGTCCTCCCCTCCCATTTTTCCTTTTATTTCTTTCTTTTTATTTCTTCCCCTTCTCCATATCTTTTCTCGTCTCGGCCCACGGTGACTTGACTACACCCCGGCCGGACACTTTCTACCCTTTTCTCCACTTTTTGATTTTTAGCTTTATTTTCGTAGTTTCTTTTCTTTTGTGCTCCCATGCACTACGGTCGAGCATGAGGACATTGCTCGGCTTAAGTGTGGGGGAGCGATATTCTATCGTAGTTAGTTTTATTTTCGTAGTTTTTCGAAAAATCTTTAAAAATCCTAAAAATTTGAAAAATTTTCTCAAAAATCAAAAAGATTTTCCTTTTGTGTGTTTTCCTTTTTATGTCGTTGTATCGTATATGTGTTTTGTTGTCCGTGTTTTGCCTCCCTTTTTCCTCTTAGGTCGCCCAATCGCCGCTAACTTTGGAAGGCTTTCAAGACATCCGGTAACACCTTTTATCCCTTTTTCCTCTTTACCTCTTGTGATGCTCGGAGGAGATTAGTGATGATGTGTGCTCGGGAGGAGCTTTGTAAAGTTTGGTGTTGGTTGGTTGCTTATTTGGAAGTTAGGGGTGGTGTTTGTTCCCTTTGTTTGTTTGTTTTGTTTTGTTTTTGTTTTGTGGCCTTTTGTCTATTTTTCTTTCATTTTCGTCATGTCTTCGTTTTGTGTTGTGTTAGTTGTGTCTTGTGTGTTTAAAAAGGTTTTCGAAAACCCGGTTTAGAGGCTAGTGTGCAAGTGTTTACTTTCCCTTTCTAGTAGTATAAATAGAGTCTTGGACTTTAGTCTAGTAGAATGACCCTAAATCAATGATTTCGTTGGTTTCTTACCTTGAGTCCACCTAGCTTACTAGGGATTTACTACGGGATTTGCATTTGACCATTATGACCACCCACGGTGTGAAAAGGCCTTGGTTGCCGAGTCCCGTCCCTTAGGTGACCGTGTTTGGGGTTGTTTGACTAGTCCAAGTTTTCCCCTTTTTTGTGGGTTTGAAGGGAAGGACGCTCCCCGAGCCACCCATTCACCTACCTCCTACACATATCCACCAAATAAAATTGCAATTTGTTGAAGTCTCTCTTTCTTAATTGCCAAGAAATGTCTATCAATCAAATCAAGCCAAAAAGGGCAAAGAGAAGAAAAATAAAGAAAGTGAAAGAAAGAAAAGATTGAAGAAAAAGAAAAGGCACAATAAGCCAAAAAGAAAATAGAAAATAAGAAAAGGAAATGGCATGGCAACATACAAAGCAAAAATGCAAAAGAAAAGAGAAAATGCCAAAAGAAAATCGTCTCACAAAAAGATCCTAACCCCACAAAAATAAGCCTTTTTCCGACTTTTGCCGTGAAGAGCCTACCAAAGGACCGAGTCCCTAGGAAGGATGATAGCGGCAAAGGTCGGTCTTCCCTCACTTTGCAATTATTTCCACCATTTTACTTGGACTAGTTAGGCGGTTTCGGACACGGGACGACCCTCTTGGCTCATTGCTAAAGGGGGTAGGGTCTCACTTACCTACAGTGTCGACTAACACCGTGGTTCATCCTTTTTTCCATCCCGCCGATCGTCCCGTAGTACGTCCGTAGAAGGTTAGGAGGAACCTAGGTAAGTTACCAACGTATTTATTGCTTTGTCATCATACTATTAGGGTTTTGTCCATATAGGTTTGTATTGCTAGCTTGGGAACGTTGTCACTTGCCTCGAGTCCTAAACCGGTGCTTCTTTCACCGCTTTTTAGAGGAAAGCGGTATTTGTTTCTTTTTTGGGTGCAACCTTTTTGTGTGTTTGTTTGTATGTTTGTTTGTTTTTGTGTTTATGTGTCCGGTTGCACCCACGATTTTGTCGCAAGACCTCACTTGCCTTGCGGAGAGTACTTATCCTCTAGGTGTTCTCGCGTGAGTTAAAAGGGCGTAGGGTGCGCTAATACCCGCTCGGCTAGTTTAGTAGTTAGTTTGTGCTTACTCGAGGGCGAGTAAGGGTTAAGTGTGGGGGAGTAGATAAGTGTAGTTTGTAGTGCCTAATTTGCTGTGTTTTGGTCCCATTTCCTTGCGGAATCGCTCCTTGGGAGCGGTTCATGGGCTACTTATGCTTCCTCTAGCTCGTTTTAGGTTCCCGAGACCATTCATGAAGAGTTGGAGCGATTCCGACTCAATACATACACTTTTCGGAGCCAACGAAGCGGAGGAACGATCACTCGATGCCTTGGACTCGACCCCGAGACCTTGGGACCCGATCCCAAGCCCCTTAAACTCGATCCCGAGACCCGAGAGTCGATGAGAAGCCCATGTGAAGCAAGGAGGAACCTTAAAGATCATATTGGAGGCCTACAAGACTCATCCCCGACGGGTATGGCCTCATCCCGTCCGGGATGAGGTGCACGAATAGAGCTGCTTCTGTTTTGGCTCCGTCCCGGGCGGGACCAATCCGTCCCGGGCGGGACCAACCCGTCCCGGGCGGGACGAGACTGCTGAAGCCCGCTTTTGTTTCTTTTCTCTCCCTTCATTCTTCTAACCCTATAAATACTCTTCCCTTGTATTGTTTAAGCACCATACTTTACCCTAGATTGTTTTAGGCCTCTCTTAAGAATTCAAAACCCCAATTAGCCTCTTTTAATCTCCAAATAATCTCTAGTTAATCTTAGTTTAATCTAGTTTAGTAATCTTGTATTAAGTGGGTTCTTGAAGATTTCTCCAAGCTTGACATCCTTGGAGTTGATTTGGGTTCTTGTTTATGCAAGTTTACATCTTTTTCTTCATTTGGTTGTTGGTATAATCTTCTCTACTCTTGTTCTTGTTTACTTAATCAAGTTTGAATCTTTACTTAGTGTTTATTGTTATTGTTCTTATTGTTGATAATGGATGTTTGGTTTTTCATGTTGTCTTCTCTTATTATTGTTAGCTTGTTCTTGATAATGAGTGAGTAGTCTCCTTGTGGGGCTAGTAGGGGGATTAAGGGTAGATTATGGGTGATTAGGGTTTGATTAGGGGTAAAGGTGACTCTTTTGTTGTTAGTCACATAATGGGCACTCTATGTGTTTGTTGATTTGCTTGTGTGAGTAGTAGTGGCCAATGCTCCCCATACTTGTGCTCATCTTCTCATTGTTTGTCTATTTTGTGGTTGTGTTGAGGTTAGTCTTAGACGCGAGAGCGCGAACTTACCTCGGCGTTGGTCTACGTAGCGAGAGCCCGGACCGACTCTAGCAACTAGGGGACGCTTGCACCCATGATCACCCCAATTACCCTACTACTCTTATGAACCCGACCTACCCCTACTCTTTTCCATATTTGAATTCTCTATCTCTTTAGTCGATCATCTTCTCTAGTTATTTGCTTAGTTAATCTTTAGTTGTTCATTAATTGTTGTTATAGCTAGTTCATTGTTAGTCCATTTCCATACCTCTTCTCCCATCATAATCCATCAATTATCATTTCTTGTGTTTGTTTGTGTAACTTAGCCTTGTAGACTTTATAATACCGTTTCTGTGGACACGACCCTACTTGCCCTAGCTATCCACTAGGAATAGTCGGTTATTTATTGATCGGTAGGACCCACGGCAAATCCCACCATCACCGGGGTGCATAGCCTAGCCTATATAAACACCCCATGCACACACTTCAACACACTTTTTTGCAACCCTAATTCAACCCTATTCTACACTAATCTACATACATCAAAACCCCAACCCTAGTATCTAGGAATCTGAACTCTAAACCACCACAACTTAATCTACATCTCGATACTCCCGTGCTAGCCACATCTAACGAGTCCCGTTCGAGAACAAGAACATGTAGGTTGAGGGTGCCACATCCCGTCTTTTCTCTCTTCTCTCTCTCTCTCTCGCGTCGTTCATCGTTGTTGTCGTTCTTTACCTTTTTTATTTTCGTTATCGCGTTGTAATACCGTTAATATCACTAGTATTAAAAGCATTAAAATACTTGTGGATTTGTGTCGAGTGCGAAGGATGTCGGAATAAGGAAACCCAAATATACAAGAGTATTGCACTCAGCGTTGCCGATCGCTTATCCTGACACCCCTAGCATTTGATTATTGAAACAAGTCAACTTGAACAATAATTTTTATTTCGTTCGCATCATTATTCAATCGCATATTTCATCAATTACAAACTACTTTCAAAACAAGCATTTTTTTTAAGGGTCGAAACCCGTTGACGCGGATCTGACATCACATAATCCCTAGGGATTCATTACGATGTCGGAGAAGCCGAGGGAATCAAGTCTTTAAATTCAAGTAAAGTGTCGATCTGTTAGATTCGATACCAAATCAATAGTTGGATGTCGAATCTCAACGGTTTAGTCAAATAATTTAACTAGCGCGATTTTCGTTGATGCTAAAATAATTGTCATACAATTCGTTAGAATTACGACACTATTAAACGCGGAGGAAATCTATTCATACCGTGCTAGTTAACTTAAGACGACTTAAAGCATTTTTTTAAGTTTTCACTCTAGTATTCCATATCCATCCAATAATCGAATATGGGATATGACAAGTATCGAAGTTAAGTTTCGAGTATAAATTCCACAATATTTATGCCCGATTCAACAAACTCATCGAATCATCAAAATCAAAAGCAATTTTGAAACCGAGAACAAATTGCAAAGCGAACCCTGGTTCGTGCAGGGGGGCAATCGATCGAGTGCTTAGCCCACTCGGTCGAGTGGCACCCCAAAAAACGAAACAGAATGCTTTTTTCGACCTCCACTCGGTCGAGTCTCACAATGACTCGGTCGAGTGGCAGCGTACTCGGTCGAGTTCGTCAATAACTCGATCGAGTAGGGTCTAAAATACGGGACATAAGCCTTTTCAGAGGTCCACTCGATCGAGTCCCTCAATGACTCGATCGAGTGGCCCTTTATCACGCCAAGCCGTGAGTCCTACAAGGCCATTCGAGTTTCGTTAACGTTTTTTTATGACTTAGGTCAACACGTGTCAAATCAATCACGTGAAATATCACTTTTCGAAACCATGCATCATCCTATTTACGTCATTCCATATTGCATCATTCTACAAACCGTTATTATCGTTATACCGTTACTAACAAGTTTGTTGCTTTTCTTGTTGATTTATTGTCTATTTTATCGTACTAAAATGAACCTTCGCATGCTAAATTCAACTTCGACGTTTGAATTAGTTGCATTAAATCGACATAAAAACCCTTTCAATTCTCGCATGCTTAGGAAAAAACAATGTTTGCATATCATTTTCCATCGTTCAACTAACGCGCGTATTAGAAAGTCACTCGATATCTTAGTAGAGGCCGCCAATGTGCGGGCGGGGTTGGGTGTCCTTTGTGGGCTTCCCAACACGTACCCTCACCCCTTACTCAGTACCTCGATTTCCGGATGCCCGAAACCGTTGGCGCACGAGAGTCATTCAATACACGATAACCGGTAGTGACGGTATCGGTATCGCAATGCAAAGGGACGAGCCCAATAAACTCTGACATCGGAAATGGGCCGTATTTTGTATACGGCCCACTACGACATAGAGTGGGTTCGAACGGGTCCAAACTCCCTCAAAGTTCGGTGGCGACTCCACTTCGATTTAAATTTCAATTCGATCCATTCTCATATGGAGATTCATTCGCCTCCCCAAACCCGCCCGTGGCCGCGTCGGGGTGGACCTATGTCATGTCCACAATTTGGTGACTCCGCTGGGGATTAACTGATGCGTGACTTACCATCGGCATCCTCAGGGTGAGAATCGAATAGAAATCGTTTGATTAGTACAATACGCGTCTTAGTTTTACGGTTCATTCATAACCCTATATTTTCCCGGGCCGGTACTCGCGACCGACGTCCAACTATACCGTGATGTACTCCAATATGGATATGTCAAAGGTGTCCATAGTCGATTCGAGTGGGTTTCACGGCATGTTCTAAGCTCAACTCGACTTAGAAAGTCCGTCCCGATCAACGTCTAGACTATATGCACTGGTATAGACCCTTTTTAGACTGACCGAGACTTAGTGTAAAGTATACATGGCGTCGTTATAATGCTTGCCTGACTACATGCTACTTGGTTCCCGTGTCGTTTTCAAAAACCGTCGACTTTTTCAAAAAATACATCTTTTTGAAGATATTCAATTTCAAAACCCGGGACGTATACCGAATTTAGGACTTATGATTTTACTCAAAATAGCCTATTTCTAGCCGGTACTCTGCCCATTTCAAAACTCGAAAATATTTTCGAACTTTCAAAACCGAGGCCCGATACTTTTTCCGATTTTCGAAAAATTGGGCCCCTCCGCCGAAATTTTTCGGATCCTCTAAAAAAACAATCCATTTTCAAAACCTCCCTCTTCTTAGGACTTCCCGTATTTAGCAGTGTCGGGTCATGTTGTTGGAGCAAGTGTCCTCCACAATAGTGCATTGATATATTAAATCTCATGGACGGAATATACTTGGGATAATTAGTACATCGATACTCCACGTCAGTTGATTAATGTAAATCGATAACGCTCAGCTGACTAGAGTTAGACGTTATTGTCGTAAGACGGCGGTGATCAACTGATCCCTTTCAATCACACCTATAGGATGAGACCCAAATAGAAAACTAATTATTTGTATTTGATACAGTTAATCAGTTCCTTGCGTATATATTTGATATATGCTTTGTAATGAGAGTTATTTATTGGAGATAGAGTTTAGAACTCAGTCAGATTAAGTTTATTAGTCTATTATACGATAATTGACTGAATAAATTTCACGTCTTATTAATACGATTAATAAGACCTAATTTAGTATTTAAACGTTAATTACTAAATTAGTTGAGGTTTTGTATGCTTTTATGGGTAGTGATAATTAGCCATTAATATTTACAAGAAGTTGTAAATTTAGGTAAGTAATTATTATTATGGGACCTATCATATATAGATATAATAGTAATGTACTACTTAAAGAGTTAAGAGTATATTATTTATTTGATGTGATCAATTATATGAGATAATTGATCATGTCACACATAAGCATTTGTATGACAAATGACAAAAATCAAATGGACCCATTTTATGTACATGTATATGGCACACTAGTAAAAATAAGGGCAATAATGGTTGTTCTTATTTATGTGCATGCATGAATAATAGTAATTATTACACTAGACCCTAGACCTTATGCATGCAAATAAAATAAAGCAATTGGTCTTCCCTAGGGTAAGGGTGGCCGGTTTTGGGGGTTGATATAAGGGAACATTTTGTTCTCTTTTTAACTCCATTCATTCATTAGTGATTTTGCTTTTACCTCTTCTCCAAAAATACTCTCATACTAATATTCATCTTTATTACTAAAGTAGTAATATTCATAATATTAGTATAGGTTCATCACTACTATTATCTAGTTAATAATAATAGTGATTATTTGGGTTGAATCTTGGTGCAACTAGAAGGAGATCTTCTACTTTGGAGATTCAAGATTTTGGAGGATCATCCATACTAATATAAGCTCAAGAACAATAAGAAAAGGGGTTTTCTTATTGTGCCCATTATTTCCTCTTTGTTTATGTAAGGAAATCTCTTCTTGTATCTAGTTTTTGTCATTTTATGTCATGCATGTAACTAGATCTTTATATACTAAATTAACAAGTAATTTAGTAACTAATTAGAGAAGTCTAATTAGAGGGTTATGAACCTTTCAAGTGGTATCAGAGCTTTGTTGTTGCATGCATGTCGATTTTTGACAATTTTTTCGGGTTATTGATAACTTTGTAAAAACCGAAAATTATGTGTAAAAATTTGTTTCACACAAAAAATTTGGGTACATGCATACCTAATGACATCAAAATGGTTGTGGTCGAGTTTGGTAATTTTTGGAATTAATTTGCTAATTTATAATCATTTATGCCTTAAAAACCGAGTTTTTATGCCTATTTGATGTTAAAAGTTAACTAAAAATAGTTGCATGTTGTTTTTGGGCGTGATATTTTTTTTGTACATTTCATCATATGTTTAAGGACATATTTGTAAATTTTTGAAATTTATTTTGTCCTTTTGGGATGTTTATTATTTTTTTATTGGATAAAAATCGATAAACATGCATTTATTTGTTCCAAATTTATTCGAAATTGTTTGTGAACAAATTTTTGTTTTTTGAGTTCCTGGAAATGTTCCAGAATGTACAAAAAAAATTATTTTTATTTTTGGGTGTTTTATGATTTAATTTGAATTTATTTCATAAAATTGACCATTTACCGATTAAATTAGCAAATTAAATGAATTCAAACTAATTTTTTATCTTTCAAATTAGTAGAGACTAATTCTTGAAATTCCAAATTTGTTTGGAAAAATTAGTTTGAGCTTAATTGAGAATTAAGTGTTGATTAATGATTTTTAATGGTTAAAAATCGATAAATTCCATAAAAACCGAGCTAGGATGAACTTGATAAATTATAGGGCGATTTTGGCATGATTTTTACAGCATTTTATTTATTTTAATGTTGTTGAATGAATGAATGTCATTTTATTGATTATTTTGCAAGATTGTACCTAGTATGGCCTAGTATTTTAATCGGTATTACCCGTAATGTAAGGGAATATCGATTTGGTTGTAATTAATTGCGATCTTGTATCGCCCGTTTGTAATAATTAATAGTTTTATTTATACAAATGTATAATAGGAATGCTATGTATTCATTTGTATCATTTGTAATTAATTATTATGAAGACGGAGATTACCCAAGACGGTGGACAAAAGACGGTGCCTTTTGGAGGTGTTCCTTTGAAGAGGCCAGGGACCAAGGAGTTGGTTTCCGATTTTGTAATAGTCTAGTTAATTAGATTAGCTAGATGGCCATACTAGGATTTATTTTGTTTGATGCTTGCTTTATATTCGCTCATGCCAAAATCGCCAATCATGCATTTTATTTTTCGATTGTCAATTCACCAATTTACGTAATCACCAACTTAGTTCACTTATAAGTGATTAGTAACTTAATATTGACAAGACCTCTCACATGCATAGTAACAATTGAGATATAGCCTTACCAATTAAAGCACCTATGAACCCCTTGTTCATTAGGGCAACCACAACGTGGACCCCTTTTTACCTTGGGTAAGTAGGGTGATAAGATCACATGCCAAGATTGGGTTGGACTCAACGAGATAAGAGTTATTTCGGGACTAGGAGATGGATTTGGTTGAAATCCGTCAACCGAGAGTTCTAGAGTAGAATTGGTCGAGTAATGACTTACCGTTTTTACGTAAGGATTGCATGCGATGTTAGTTCTTATCTAAATGCGGGTCTCGGAATCACTTATATAATTTCGTGAGGAGTCATTATATGAGTGACTTGTTAAAATTGTTTTACAAGTAAATTATATAACAATGGATGTTAATATTTCCTAAATTTTGTTGTAGTATTTATAATTCGCTATGGCTACCAATGCAACCATTCAACTCGGAAAGGATTCTTGGCTTAGGTCCGTTATGGACAAATGTATCTTGAAAGACGATGGAAGTAATTTCATCGAGTGGGAGTCAACCATAAAAGGTGCGGCGTTGTCCGACAACGTCCTTCGTTACTTGAACGAGCCACCACCCAATGAACCCGGTCCTAGAGCCACCGCGGCACAAAGGACCGCCTATGAGGAGTTTTTGAAGATATCTAACGATATCAAGAATGTCTTGATATGGTCAATGTCTCCAAAACTCAAGCTTCAATATATTACCCTTAATGCATATGAGATATTCTCAAGGGTTACGACGGCTTTTTCTCAATCACCCGACATCCGTCAATATGAAGCTATGATGAAATTCTTCGAGGGTAAGCTAGAAAAGGGTCAAAGAGTTGGTCCCCATGTGCTCAAGATGATTGAGCATATTGACACTCTAGAGCGTCTAGGGTGTAGCATTCCCAAGAAGCTTGCGATAGGTCGCATTCTTCACTCACTCCCCTCCAAGTTCTCCCAAATTAGGGTGAACTACAATATGCATGGCATGGACAAGAGTTTCTAAGAGCTTCATGCACTCCTCAACCAAGCGGAGAGGGACATGGAGGCTAGTGGGAGTGAGAAGAGAGACATGCTCTCCATGAAAATGAAGAATCTCAATCTTGGGGTTCAAAAGGGTAAAAACAAGGGTAAGACCAAATTCAAGAGACAAGGAAAAGACAAGAACAAAGGGAAAGCTATTGAGAATAGCAAACCTAAGGCTAAGGTTAACAAACATGCCGAAGCCGATTGCTATTATTGTAATGGCAAGGGACATTGGAAGCGCAATTGTCCCAAATATTTGAAAGATTTGAAGAACCAGAAAGACGAGAGTGAGACTCCGTCAGGTATTGTCCTCATTTCTCTCTATATGATAGACATTAAATTTACTTGCACTTCCACTTGGGTATTAGATACCGGATGTGGTTCTCATCTTTGTAATCATTTACAGGGGCTGAGGGACGTGTGAGCACTAGCCAAGGGTGATGTGGACCTACGCATGGGAAATGGAGCTAGAGTAGTCGCTATATCCGTAGGCACTTATGTACTCACTCTAGCTAGTGGTTTTGAGTTGTATTTGAATAATTGTTATTTCGTACCAACTTTAACTAAGAACATTATCTCCATTTCCGTACTTGATATGGAAGGTTTTTCCTTTATGTTTAAGGACAATTGTTGTACTTTTTCATTTAATGACATGGTTTATGGTAAAGCTACGTCTATCGGAGGTATTTATGTTCTAGATAATGTTAATGATATATATCATGTAGAAAACAAGAAGCTCAAAACGGGTGAACCTAATCAATCCTACCTTTGGCATTGTCGTTTAGGACACATAAACGAACGACGCATAAAGAGACTTGTTTCAACGAAACTTCTCAAACCGTTTGATTACGAATCTTATGGCGCATGCGAGTCTTGCCTTTTGGGCAAGATGACTCATGCTCCTTTCTCAAGTAAAGGAACACGAGCAAGTGAGGTATTGGGCCTTATACATTCCGATGTGTGTGGTCCAATGACTATCACCGCTAGGGGAGGTTACAACTACTTCATTACTTTTACCGACGACTTAAGTAGATATGGGTATGTCTACTTAATGAGGCACAAGAGCGATGCTTTTGAAAAGTTCAAAGAGTTTCAAAGTGAATTAGAGAACCAATTGGATAAAAAGATTAAAGTACTACGATCCGATCGTGGTGGTGAATACCTAAATAATGAATTTGATTCACACCTAAAAGATTGTGGCATAGTATCACAATGGACTCCTCCTGGCACACCACAATTGAATGGTGTGGCCGAAAGGAGAAACCGGACTTTATTAGATATGGTTTGGTCCATGATGAGTCTCACTGAGCTTCCTGATTCATTTTGGGGTTTTGCCATATTGTCCGCAATATTTTCACTAAATCGAAGCCCGACTAAAGCAGCCAATAAGACACCATATGAGATATGGAAGGGAAGGGTTCCTTATTTGTTGTTTATGAGAATATGAGGTTGTGAGGCATATGTTCAGAACAAGTCTGACAACAAACTCGCACCAAGATCCGACAAATGTCTGTTTGTAGGGTATCCAAAGGAAACACAAGGTTATTACTTCTACAATCGTCATGAAAACAAAGTATTTGTGGCTCGTGACGCTGTCTTTCTAGAAAATGACTTCATTTCTAGAAGACAGAGTGGGATAAAATTTGAACTTGATGAAGTCCAAGAGCCACAAACCGAGAATGAAGTGGAGGAAAGCGTTCCCTCCTCCTCGGACACGGTTGATGTTCCCTTTGAACCTAGGAAATCCACGAGGGTTAGTCATCCTCCTGATCGATACCTTGGTATTGTCGAGGAAGATGCGTTAGACATGTTACTTTGCGAAAGTGACGAACCTACAACCTACAAAGCGGCCGTATCTAGTCGTGATTCCATGCAATGGCTTGAAGCCATGCGATCCGAAATGGACTCTATGCACGAAAACCAAGTGTGGGATTTGGTTGATTTACCTGAAAAGGTGAGACCTCTTCAGTGTAAGTGGATCTTTAAGATCAAGAATGGCATAGATGGACATAAAGATGTCTACAAAGCCAGATTGGTGGCAAAGGGTTTTACTCAAGTTCATGGTCTTCACTATGACGAAACCTTTGCTCCAGTCGCAATGCTTCGCTCCATAAGGATTATCCTAGCGATTGCCGCATTTCATGATTATGAGATTTGGCAAATGGATGTCAAAACCGCCTTCTTGAATGGGATTCTAGAAGAGGAAGTGTATATGACACAACCAGAAGGTTTTGTAGATACATCTAATCCTAGGAAGGTATACAAGCTTAATAGATCCATTTATGGTCTTAAGCAAGCGTCCAGAAGTTGGAATCATCGCTTTGATCATGTTATCAAACAGTATGGATTTGTTCGAAGTGTCGAGGAACCTTGTTTGTACATGAAGTTTAGTGGGAGTAAGGTAACTTTTCTTGTATTGTATGTGGATGACATACTTCTTATCGGGAATGACGTTCCGATGCTTGCTTTCGTAAAGGAGTGGCTAGGAAAACACTTCCAAATGAAAGATTTGGGAAATGCACAATGCATTTTGGGTATTCGGATCCATAGAGATAGGTCCAAAAGAACGTTGGTATTAAGTCAAGAAGCTTATATAGATAAGATTCTTGATAGATTCAATATGAAAGACTCTAAGAGAGGCTTTCTTCCCATGAGTCAAGGTACCATTTTGTGCAAGTCACAGTGTCCTTCCACACCCGAAGAGATTGAACGCATGAAGTTGATCCCATATGCTTCCGCAGTTGGATCAATCATGTATGCCATGACGTGCACTCGTCCCGATGTTTCGTATGCTTTGAGCATGACGAGTCGTTATCAAGCCAATCCAGGTGAAAGTCACTGGACAGCCGTAAAGAACATCCTTAAGTACTTGCAAAGGACCAAGGATTCGTTCTTAGTGTTTGGAGGGGATACTGAGTTACGTGAAAGAGGTTACACGGATGCCAGTTTCCAATCCGATCGGGATGATTTGAAGTCCCAATCCGGCTATGTTTATATGTTGAATGGAGGAGCCATTAGTTGGAAGAGCTCCAAGCAAAGTGTCACCGCAGATTCTACAACAAAAGCTGAGTACATCGCGGCTTCGGAAGCTGCAAAGGAAGCTGTTTGGATTCGTCAGTTTTTGGAAGGACTAGGAGTAGTCCACTCCGTCGAAGATCCTATCACCATATATTGTGATAACAGCGGGGCCATTTTTAAAGCAAAAGAGCCTAAGCCTAGCAATAAGTCTAGACATGTACTTAGGAAATACCACGTGATAAGAGATCTCGAGGAAAGGAAGGAAATCGATATATGTAAGGTTGGGACAGACGAGAACATCGCCGATCCTTTAACCAAGCCTCTTTCAAAGGCTAAACATGATGGTCAGGTTGTCGCAATGGGATTGAGAAAAGTCCCAGATTTTCTTTAAGTTATCTAAAATGTAATAATTGGATATTGTAGCAATTTTTACATTTTTGATAATAGCATTCATTGTTCGAGTTTCAATATGAACTCTTTTATTCAGTTTGACTAAAACTTATACTTTGTTCATTCGAATGGATTGTGAGACAATCTTGAACCCTATTCAAGTGAACATTTGAACATGGTATTTTTGCCCCTTGTCACTTAATGAGGTGACGACTCGGAGTGACAAGATTGTAAGTTGATCGATGGTTAGTTCAAGACCATGGGGTCATGGAGATGACTGGTCATTTACATAGGCAGACTGATTGTCACTCTGTCGGGCAGTGACCAAAATAGAGTCCCTTATCAAAATAGTTGAGGCCTGGTCGTGGCGGGGATTTCTATTTTATTCCTATGAGTCGATTCTTTAGACTGGCGACCATTTATCTGAGTCGGTGCAGTTTCCAATTGGCTTTGGTTGGTGTCCTAGGTCGTACCGTGAAAGGAGGCTGATGGACATCTTCTGGGTCATGGTGATCTGCATTATACAGTATAAGATGGGTCAACAGGAATTGTCCACCCACGTTGGGTACAAACATCCTTGGGCCACTCGAGGAGAAGTAACTGGAAATAATGCGTGGCCACGCTTGGAAATAGATCTATGGTAGATTTTCCGGTCAGACAGTTATTCTCCAGATCGAGAAAACCACTCTAATTATAATTAAATCACAAGTGCGACCTGAAAGACACCTTGTGATGAGTGGGAGGATGTGACATCAAAGAGACAAGAGAATCGGTAGCACACAACTTGTGTAGACAAGTGGGAGATATTGATGGGGCCGGAGTCCTCCGCAATATAGTGGCTACATGCACAACTTGTATCGGACAAGTGGGAGATTGTTGGAGCAAGTGTCCTCCACAATAGTGCATTGATATATTAAATCTCATGGACGGAATATACTTGGGATAATTAGTACATCGATACTCCACGTCAGTTGATTAACGTAAATCGATAACGCTCAGCTGACTAGAGTTAGACGTTATTGTCGTAAGACGGCGGTGATCAACTGATCCCTTTCAATCACACCTATAGGATGAGACCCAAATAGAAAACTAATTATTTGTATTTGATACAGTTAATCAGTTCCTTGCGTATTGTATCGGACAAGTGGGAGATTGTTGGAGCAAGTGTCCTCCACAATAGTGCATTGATATATTAAATCTCATGGACGGAATATACTTGGGATAATTAGTACATCGATACTCCACGTCAGTTGATTAACGTAAATCGATAACGCTCAGCTGACTAGAGTTAGACGTTATTGTCGTAAGACGGCGGTGATCAACTGATCCCTTTCAATCACACCTATAGGATGAGACCCAAATAGAAAACTAATTATTTGTATTTGATACAGTTAATCAGTTCCTTGCGTATATATTTGATATATGCTTTGTAATGAGAGTTATTTATTGGAGATAGAGTTTAGAACTCAGTCAGATTAAGTTTATTAGTCTATTATACGATAATTGACTGAATAAATTTCACGTCTTATTAATACGATTAAATAAGACCTAATTTAGTATTTAAACGTTAATTACTAAATTAGTTGAGGTTTTGTATGCTTTTATGGGTAGTGATAATTAGCCATTAATATTTACAAGAAGTGGTAAATTTAGCTAAGTAATTATTATTATGGGACCTATCATATATAGATATAATAGTAATGTACTACTTAAAGAGTTAAGAGTATATTATTTATTTGATGTGATCAATTATATGAGATAATTGATCATGTCACACATAAGCATTTGTATGACAAATGACAAAAATAAAATGGACCCATTTTATGTACATGTATATGGCACACTAGTAAAAATAAGGGCAATGATGGTTGTTCTTATTTATGTGCATGCATGAATAATAGTAATTATTACACTAGACCCCAGACCTTATGCATGCAAATAAAATAAAGCAATTGGTCTTCCCTAGGGTAAGGGTGGCCGGTTTTGGAGGTTGATATAAGGGAACATTTTGTTCTCTTCTTAACTCCATTCATTCATTAGTGATTTTGCTTTTACCTCTTCTCCAAAAATACTCTCATACTAATATTCATCTTTATTACTAAAGTAGTAATATTCATAATATTAGTATAGGCTCATCACTACTATTATCTAATTAATAATAATAGTGATTATTTGGGTTGAATCTTGGTGCAACTAGAAGGAGATCTTCTACTTTGGAGATTCAAGATTTTGGAGGATCATCCATACTAATATAAGCTCAAGAACAATAAGAAAAGGAGTTTTCTTATTGTGCCCATTATTTCCTCTTTGTTTATGTAAGGAAATCTCTTCTTGTATCTAGTTTTTGTCATTTTATGTCATGCATGTAACTAGATCTTTATATACTAAATTAACAAGTAATTTAGTAACTAATTAGAGAAGTCTAATTAGAGGGTTATGAACCTTTCACATGTCATAAGTCGTCGAAGTCTTTAGTGTCGAAACTCTGTCGATCCTACATCGCGAGTTTCTTCCCCATCCCAGTCCGCCTTATTAGACTAAGGCCCGGCCCACCTACGTAGGACATACTCCTACAAAGGAGGGCCCGTCTACACAATCGAGTCCGAAGTCTGGGGATGTCTCACGTGGACCTTCTTTCAAACAGGACTCGGCCCACCCACCGAATCCTAAAGAAGGCCCACTTTTCACAAGTCACCCGTCTAGGTGTCTTTTCCGAGTCTTTTCCCTTTTCAGTCTTGTTCGGGATGTACTTTCTATTCCGGGATTCGGGTTAGTTTCTGATTACGCGGTGTTCTTACAGACAGGCCACCCGAGACCAGACGTCAACGCAAGATGCAAGAAACCTTGGACGAACTGAAGGCCGCTCTGGTCAAGATGGAAACCCAGTTGACAGCTATCCGGACCGACCAAAACACCCTGGCCACCCGGGTGAGTGCCGTAGAGAAGGTAGCCCCCATTGAAGGGTCTAAGCCCACTGGGCCCATAGCTGAACTAATCAGCGTTGTTCGCAGGCTTGAAGAACAGGTTCACCTGTCAACGAACAACTCGATCCACACTGAAAATGCTCGTTCCTATTCGCCTTTAAACGACGAACTACCTGCTAACCTCAACCTCACGGGAATTCCAATGTTTGAGGGTACTGAAGACCCGGTCCACCACATCCGTGCCTTCAAAGATTTTATGGCGATCAAAGGGGTGAAGTCCACCATGTTTAAGCACTTATTCCCTTCCTCCCTTGAAAAGCATCCCAAGGCCTGGTACTACAGGCTTGATTCCAAGAAATATAAAACTTGGGACGATGTGGCAACTGAATTTGCTCGGAATTACGCTAATAATACCGAGATCCAGACTACAATGCGTACTCTGGAAGTGATGACCCAAGAGCCCAAAGAAGGGTTCACCTAATATCTGCAAAGATGGCGGGCCGAAAGTGTGAAGCTGGTTGATAAGCCCAGCGAGAAAGTGCTAGTGGAGGCTTTTGTCAAGAATCTCCTCCCATCCTACCGGGTCCATCTCCGGTATGCAATCATCCCCAATTTTGCCGCCCTTACTGAAATGGGCACAAGGATCGAGGATGACTTAAGGTTAGAGAGCCTGACTAAGGCCTCTACCAAGGGCTATCAAGGGGCAAGTTCATCTGTGAGCAAGCCCACACCTGCAGCTGCAACTCGCAGCATCTTCGATGAGGTAAATCTGCTTGACACCTCATCCAAAAAGAATACACCAACTCGGGTATTCACGGATATAGGGACTACCTATACCTACGCCTTACAAAGGCTATTTTCTAAAGGCCTTATCCAACCAATAGGCCCGACTCCCGAACTTCCAGTGGAGAAAAGGCCCAAGAGCTACAATGTCCAAGCCTATTGCCAGTATCACCGAGGTAATGGGCATGACAAAGAAAAATGTTGGAAGCTGAAGCATCTGATCCAAGATCTGATTGAAAGCGGGAAAATACCGTTGCCCGGGGACAAGCCGAGCAACAAAGAAAACCCGTTCAGTACCCATGCTATATTCACGGGAGAGGTAATCGACTGTTCTCACCTCATTTCCCCTTATATCCCACAAATTAACGGGATATGGTTCGATGATGAGGACGACGTTTACCTGGCCAAAGGGGAAACTGTCCCCATCACAAGTGAAGAGGTCCGAAAAGCTAAGTCCAAAGCCTTAGCCACTAACCACCTCGCCACAGCCGGGCGCTCTACTCCCACAACCGTCACTGAACTTGCCAGGACGGAATCCACTCTCGAGGAACCAAGCAACGACACGGCCTTGGTCCAACAATTGAAGAGGGTTCGAGCTGATCTAACCATATGGCAACTACTGGTTAGCTCGCAAGCACATCGAGAGGCACTGACTAAGGCTCTCGATGAAATCAAGGTCGACTCCCAGGTTACCCCCGCTGAAATGGTAGCCACTATCATGCCCAATCTCAAGGGCAAGTCGAAGGAAGGCCCACTCATAACCTTCTCTGAGTCCGATCTACCGCCATTTGGGGTCGCCCATAATTTGGCCCTATACATTACGGTCATTTGCCGAGGGAAGTACCTCCCGATGACCCTGATTGACGACGGATCTGCCGTGAATGTCCTACCCCTAAGGACCGCTAGAGCCCTCGGCATCACAGATGTCGACTATCTCCCGACGGCACAAATTATCCAGGCTTTTGACGGAAGCCCAAAACCGGTTGCCGGGGCCGTTAAGCTAACAATAATAACGCCCCCCCTGAAAAAGAATTGGAGTTTCAGGTGATCGACGTCACGTCGTCCTTTAACTTACTACTCGGAAGGCCTTGGATCCACGCGGTCAAGGCCGTGTCTTCTACCCTACATAGGAAGGTCAAGATGCCACTTCAAGACGGTATCATCACACTAGAGGCCACCCCCATCACCGTGGCAAGCTGCAATGCTACGGGCCAGGCCGACCCACGAGGATTTGATTTCGTGGGTATGATCGAGGAGGAGTATCTCTTCAAGACCTTACTTCACCACTAGCATCAACACGATGCTACAAAACTTGGGTTACTTACCGGGGGCTACCTCGAGGCCATATCTTCCAGCTGGGAAGATTATCGAGGTTTTGAACGATGGCGAATCACAGTTCGGATTGGGGTATGCCATAACCCCGGAAAACGTGGTCCGGGCCGGTATCCACAAGGCCACCAACATCCTCAAGGGTACTTACTTAGGCCCTTACAGCCCGAGACTAACCGATTACTTCGTCACACCAGTCTTCGAAGCTATCCAAGTGGGCCTTTACCAACCCACCATCACATATCCCGAGACCAAAACGGCTCGAGAATGCAATTTCATCCCTGATGATATATTCACCCTTATCCGGGCCGAGTCCAAAGAAGGTGAAAACAACTCCGAGCCCGTGATGGGGCTTCTATTTCGAGAAAACAAGGCCGTCCCTGCTCCAAAGGATGATTTGGTCAATCTGATCCTCCGCAGCGATCGGTTTGACCCAACCAAGCTAATCTCCGAAGTCGGTGCAGACACCGAGAAAAGGGCCTAGAGGAAAACCATCAAGTGGACCGACAGCCAAGGACGGTACTACAAGTTAACCACCGGCGAGGGAGACATGCCGGATACCAAGTCCGAGTCTGAGTCGGAGTCTGAGTCGGAGTCGGAGTCCAAGTCTAGAAGGTCTGGTGCTAGAGTCGAGTCTGTAACCCCTCTTTCCTTAGCCACTTCCACTGAGGTCTCGGGGCCTGTCCCAAGACCTCTCCCTATCCCGCCACTGACCAACGAGCAGATGTCCGCTCTATTCGAGCTTTTCTCAAAATTTACCATTAATAATAATAACGAAAATCGTTCTGCTTACGACTTGTCTTATTTCCAGAATTCTTTCAATTTCAAAAGTTTTATATGCAATGACATTGAGAAACCCGACAAACAGGTACCTCTACCTCCGCATCTGATCGAGCAGCTCGAACAAAGGGAGTCCCGAGATCCGGTAATCGAAGAAACCGAGTCTATCAATGTGGGAACCACTTTAGAGCCCCAGATGCTTAAGTTGGGCCTATCCTTAGATCCCAAGGAAAGGAAACAATTCACAGACCTCCTCCAGAAGTTCAAGGACGTCTTCGCATGGTCCTACAAGGACATGCCGGGGATAGATCGGGAAATAGCTGAACACCATATACCCATCAAAGATGGGTGCAAACCGGTAAAACAGAAACTCCGACGAATGAAGCCCGAATGGTCTCTCAAAGTCAAAGAAGAAGTCGACAAGCAATTCAAAGCGGACTTTATACAAGTGTCTGAATATCCAAACTGGGTCGCAAACATCGTGCCGATACCCAAGAAGGACGGCAAGGTGCGGGTATGTGTAGACTTCCGGGACCTTAATAAGGCCAGTCCAAAAGACGATTTTCCGTTACCACACATCGACATACTGGTGGATAACACGGCCGATCATGCCCTTCTATCATTCATGGACGGGTATGCCGGATACAATCAAATTAAAATGGCAGAAGAGGATATGAGTAAGACCACCTTCATTACACCTTGGGGTACTTACTGTTACACCGTTATGCCATTTGGGCTTATCAATGCCGGGGCCACTTATCAGCGGACCGCCACTACTTTATTGCATGATATGATGCACAAAGAAGTAGAGGTCTATGTGGACGACATGATCGTCAAGTCCAAAGATCGAAGTGGGCACGTTGCAGCCCTAAGAAAATTCTTTACCCGACTACGCAAATACAACATGAGGCTAAACCCTCAAAAATGCAGTTTCGGGGTAACATCAAGCAAATTACTGGGCCATATCGTTAGCCAACGCGGCATCAAGGTCGACCCAGCTAAAATCAAAGCCATCACCGAGATGCAACCACCCAAGACCGAAAAAGAAATAAGGGGGTTTCTCGGGAAAGTCCAATACATCAGCCGGTTCATTTCAAAACTAACCATGGTATGTGAGCCCATTTTCAAGAAACTGAAGATCGGAGAACGGGTACTATGGGACGATAAATGTCAAATGGCTTACGATAAAATCAAGGAGATTCTGTCTGCTCCGCCGGTATTAATGCCACCTCAACCCGGTCTGCCTTTGTCGTTATACCTAACAACGACCGAGGCAGTCGTGGGGGCTATGCTGGCTCAGACAGTCAATTCAGAAGAACGGGCTATTTACTACATCAGTAAAAAGTTCCTAGAATACGAATGCAAGTATACAATGCTCGAAAAGACGTGTCGAGCTCTGGTCTGGGCCACTAAAAAGCTCCGACACTACATGCTTAGCCACGAAGTACATGTTTTATCCAAAATGGATCCTATCAAGTACCTGTTCGAGAAGCCCATCCTCAATGGCAGGATGTCCAGATGGACTTTGATGCTCGCAGAGTTTGACCTCAAATTTGTGTCATTAAAAGCCATCAAAGGCCGGGTAGTGGCAGAATTCCTTGCCGACAGTCCGATATCTGAAGAGGGACACACCGATACTTGGGCCTTTCCTGATGAAGACATATTCCATACCGATACCGAAACATGAGATTTGTATTTTGACGGGGCATCCAACTTTCGAGGATTTGGGGTCGGAATTTTGTTAATCTCACCACAAGGGGACC
This sequence comes from Agrostemma githago, assembly GCA_958450325.1. Classification (NCBI taxonomy): domain Eukaryota; kingdom Viridiplantae; phylum Streptophyta; class Magnoliopsida; order Caryophyllales; family Caryophyllaceae; genus Agrostemma; species Agrostemma githago. The sequence continues at coordinate 63,050,290 of OY288240.1, forward strand.
ACACCCCCTTATCCATCAAATTGGACTTTGACGTGACCAACAACGCAACCAAATATGAAGCATGCATTCACGGGCTGCAAGCCACCGCTGATCTAAGAGTAACGAACCTCCGGGTCCACGGTGATTCATCATTGGTCATCAATCAAGCGCTCCAAAAATGGAAAACTCGGAACGCCAATCTCGTGGCTTACCAAGCACGAGTAAGGGTTCTAGAGAAACAATTCCAGAAGGTGTAATATATCTACCTTTCCCGTGAAGAAAATCAATTTGCAGATGCACTTTCCAAATTAGCATCCCTGCTAAACATACCGGAGCATTTAACTAGCATGCCGATCTGCGTTGAAAGACGGTCCAAACCAGCCTATATCCACGCCATACAGGATATCGAGATAACTGACCCAGAACCTTGGTATCAAACCGTTCTAACCTACTTGACAACGGGAGAGTATCCCCCGGGAACTGAAAACCGGGCCGAGAAGGCCTTGCGATGATTGGCAACCCAATTTGTTCGCACGGACGATGGGCAGTTATACAAAAAGACGGCACAGGGGGCTCTCCTCCTGTGTATCGACAAAATACAGGCCGAAAGGGTTATGGCCGAGGTACACGATGGTGAAAATGGCCCGCATATGAACGCTCATATGCTAGCCCGAAAAATCATGAGGCTCGGGTATTATTGGAATACCATGGAAACGAACTGTCAATTATACGTCAAACACTGCCATAATTGTCAGATCTTTGCTAATGTACAGCATATGCCATCTTCCCTATTATATACCATGACATCACCATGGCCATTTTCGACATGGGGTATTGATATAATTGGAAAGGTGCACCCTTCCGAGACGGGAGGTCATTGCTTCATTCTGGTGGCCATTGACTACTTCACCAAATGGGTCGAAGCCGAGTCATACCGTGTCTTGAACGCCAAGCACGTGGCCAAATTTATCTAGAACAAGATCATATGCCAGTACGGGATCCCACACGAGTTTATCAGTGATCATGGGACCCATTTTCAAGCTGAAACTGCTACGTTGCTAGCAAAATACAAAATTCAAAGGCATACATCTTCTCCCTACCGTCCCCAAACAAACGGGGCGGTAGAAGCGGCTAATAAGACAATTGTCACCATACTTAAAAAGATGGCTGAGAATTACCTTGATTGGCCCGACAAAATACCTTTCGCTCTCTGGGGGTATCGAACTTCAATTCGCACCGCGACCGGAGCAACTCCATATTATCTGACGTATGGAATGGAGGCGGTCCAACCGGTCCAGCTAGAAGTTCCATCCCTCAAGATTTTACTTGAAAGCCAAGTATCGGAAGCAGATTGGGTCCAAGCCCGATACGATTCGCTAGTTCTTTTGGACGAACGGCGATCTCAGGCCCTCAACAATATCCAAATATATCAAAAGAGGATCCAACGGGCTTTCAACAAAAGAGTTAGGCCCAGAAACATCAAAGAAGGGGATCTGGTCCTAAAATCGGTCCGTGCCTTACTACCGGTTGACCCAAGAGGAAAATTCAAACCCAATTGGGCTGGGCCATATTTAGTCAAGAAGGTCCTATCAGGAGGAGCAGTGATGCTGACGGACCTGGACGGGGACGAGTTCGTCAACCCGACCAACTTGGACCAGTTGAAGCGCTACTACCCTTAAACCCTATCTCAATGTCATTTGCAAAAAAAATTATAAAATTTGTCTTTTTATAAATTTTCAAAATTATAGACAAGTCAATAAGTTAGAATTAATTATTCTACTGTCGCACATCTTGAACTAATAGTCTTGATGTATTTCAAAAAATTGCAAAAACAATCTAATTTTTGAACTACGTTTGGTTTGATTTCGCTAATTGTGGATACGTAGGCAACCCCTTTAAAGGGTACAACCGCTGCAATAAACGAAAAGACGGGAACGGTATTCACTAATACGTCTTTACTAAAAACCGATAAACTCGGGAAATTCAAATTACAAAAAAAAAACGCCAAAAACGGCACCCAAAAAAACACACCATAAAAAATAGTAATAATATTCAAATAATAAGACTAAGGAGAATAATATTTGTGCATTTTGCCCTTTCCTTTGTCCTTTGGGTCGCGTGGGGCCCGAGATCGCCGGGGCGGGGGCGAGCGTTCCCGAATCACGAGGGGAACCTCCTTAGCTCGAACCCATTTCTTTGACAGCGGGTCTTCTGCTATCGTCTTTGGTCCAAGTCGGGCCCGCACGTGCTCGGGTAGTCTATCTCGTGGGCCAAGTCGGTCCTGCACTGCTAGTCTTGGGCCCAGTCTCCTTTCCAAGTCAGTTTGGGGGCTCACTTTCCCCCGTGCACTTCTAGCACTAGACCCTTCAGCTTGAGTCTTAGTCTTCTTTCTCTGACCTGACATTAGACGGACCAGAGTAGCTGGAGTGTCACCTTCGTCGAAGAAGCCCCTATTGTCTTTAACTTGCTCCCTTCGCAGCAGATCAAAAGCTTCATCAACCTTCAGAGCAGCTCGGGCTTTGGCATCGCCTGCTTTAGTCCATTTCACATAAGAGTCTGAAACCCAGATGGAGTGACGAGATGTGGGAATGGGCCAAGTATGTCGGGTATACCATCTTTGCATCCAGGTATCGCACATCACATCAGTCAGTTGGGTAGGGTCACTCACTACTGCTTCAATCTCCGGGATTCTCTGGGTCCAACCATACTGCCTTAGTATGCGGTCGGGATAAAGATGGATCGTCTGCTTGAAAGACAAAATTACTTGATAACGAGCTCTGTCCCTCGGGTCCAAGCCAGTCCAAACATAGATGGGCCACCACGGCACTACCCATCGAATCAATGGACCACCATGGAATGATAACACCTCGTCCCAATACTTCTACGTAATCTGGCGAGAAAAATCAATGGTCGTCTCCTCGTCATCACCTGATTATGACGGTAATTGCTCGCGTCAAGAGGAGGATCTATCACTGATAGCCTCTCGTATAGCCAAATCTGAAAAAGAAGGCAAAAATATGAGTTCCCGAGACGAAATAGGCGTCCGCCTAAGGACACTCGGTCGAGTGCCTAAGGGACACTCGATCGAGTGGTACCTCTGAACACGAACAGGGGGCTTTTTACGAGGGCACTCGATCGAGTGCCAGGGTGACTCGATCGAGTGCCCACTGCAGCAGAAAAAACCGCGAAAAAAATCAATCAAAAATCAAGAAAATAAAAATCAAGAAAAATCCGACATACTTGCAACAAACGGGTACTCCCAGTCAAGCGGGCTGACGAATCCCTCCTGCGGTTGTCTAGGCCTTGGATAATTTCGCCCGTGATAAGCCAAGCCAGACTGTGCTCCGTCTCCATCAGATCAACCACGGTCAAGAGGCGGGCATTACCCATGCAAGACAATAAATCCATGTGACCTTCAAAAGCATAAATATGGAGCATACAGAAGGAAAAGGCCCTACGACTGTGAACCGGTCTGACCCGGACATCGAGAGGATTCATAAATTTCTCCGCCAAGTCGATCAGAGAAATATTGCCATCCTCAATCATGCGGGATACTTCATTGTGGGAAAGTCCTAAAAATTCCCGTAGCTTTCTCCTTGGGTCATAGACCGAATAGGGTATGGCAGGTCGGAGAATCGGGTTCCATCCTCCCACAGCAGTAATCTCCTCGGGTAAGGGACAAACTTCTCCCCGGGGAAAGGCAAAGACATGATATATGTCGTCCCAGTAAGACAAGCAGGCATCAAGGAAATAACGATCAACCTGCATCTGACGGAATGGGTACAGCTGAGTAATATCCGTCTGATTGAGAGCCACCCTATCTGTGTCCCTAAAGCGTCGGGACCATTCTTGCAACATCACAGTCAATCGATCGATGCCCATGGCTAAAATTCTTGAAAGGAATAAGGAGACTTTCTTTTTGAGGAGGGATGAATTATGAGAAGGTTGTGAGGAAAATCAAAGACAAGGGAGGGCTATATATAGCATCAACCTTACAATCCTCTTTCCATATCACTTTTCCATGAAAAGTTTCCTAATCCCAACCGGCTTAAAAATACAGGCCTCGTCTCGAGATTCCTTAATCTTAACCCGGGAATTAGTCATTCCGAACTTTCCTAAATTTCTTTGGAGTCAAAATTTTCAAAAATTTCAAAAAATTCAAAAATTCAAAATCTCAAAATTATCAAAAATTCAAAAATTCAAAAAAATCATTTTCCCCAGCGCGAGTCATATTTTCTACCTACGTGTTACATGCAAAATTTTATGTAACTTATACAGGTACGACTCAAGCAGGGACATGCAACCCACTGTATCTCCCCAGTGGAAAGCTCGAGGCGGCATTTTCTCCGGAATAGCACGGGATGGGCCTACATATAGGCGCACCCAGGACTTATGCGACAAGTCCGATTCCCCACGGAGTTATCAGCTCAGGTATGATTTCCATCTTATGGCTGGCAGGCCCTTCACGCGAGTCTAATGGACTATAAACGACCCAATCAAAAGTCTGCCAGGTTTCAATCCTCGATTGGCCTGGTAGCTACTCTGACTTCCGCCTTGTCCAAGCCTCAGTCAGAGTGGGGGCTCTATAGACACCCGCATTTTGACAGCCAGGTGTCTATGGTAGTTTCCAAAAAAACACCTGATGATGATCGGACGCTAACGTGTTTCTACGCGCTCGGATGTGGGCTCAAAACCATTAGTTGTTGGCTTAAGCACTTACGGAGTAAAAATCTCACAAAACGGATCTCAAATTCAAGCCCAGTGGGTCGTTTCCAGTCAAACAAGACTAATTTGGGTCAAAACTGACACCGAAAATAAAACCGACTTTTAGCAATTGGGTCAACCCCGGTCAAAGTCGTTTCCGAGACACACAAAAAACAGCCACATAAACATCAAAAACTCAACCCAAATACAAAACCCATCTCGAGGTCCAAAACATTGGACCCGTGCGACCCAGCTGACCCACTCGATCGAGTGCTCAGCCCACTCGATCGAGTGGGCCCTCATTCAAGCCCGGCTGCAGGCGCTTGGGCCACTCGACCGAGTCAAGGGGCTACTCGGTCGAGTAACCCTAGCCGGGGTGCATAGCCTAGCCTATATAAACACCCCATGCACACACTTCAACACACTTTTTTGCAACCCTAATTCAACCTTATTCTACACTAATCTACATACATCAAAACACCAACCCTAGTATCTAGGAATCCGAACCCTAAACCACCACAACTTAATCTACATCTCGATACTCCCGTGCTAGCCACATCTAACGAGTCCTGTTCGAGAACAAGAACATGTAGGTTGAGGGTGCCACATCCCGTCTTTTCTCTCTTCTCTTTCTCTCTCGCGTCGTTCATCGTAGTTGTCGTTCTTTACCTTTTTTTTATTTTCGTTATCGCGTTGTAATACCGTTAATATCACTAGTATTAAAAGCATTAAAATACTTGTGGATTTCTGTCGAGTGCGAAAGATGTCGGAATAAGGAAACCCGAATATACAAGTGTATTGCACTCAGCGTTGCCGGTCGCTTATCCTGACACCCCTAGCATTTGATTATTGAAACAAGTCAACTTAAACAATAATTTTTATTTCGTTCGCATCATTATTCAATCGCATATTTCATCAATTACAAACTACTTTTAAAACAAACATTTTTTTAAGGGTCGAAATCCGTTGACGCGGATCTGACATCACATAATCCCTAGGGATTCATTACGATGTCGGAGAAGGCGAGGGAATCAAGTCTTTCAATTCAAGTAAAGTGTCGATCCGTTAGATTCGATACCAACTCAATAGTTGGATGTCGAATCTCAACGGTTTAGTCAAATAATTTAACTAGCGCGATTTTCGTTGATGCTAAAATAATTGTCATACAATTCGTTAGAATTACGACACTATTAAACGCGGAGGAAATCTATTCATATCGTGCTAGTTAACTTAAGACGACTTAAAGCATTTTTTTAAGTTTTCACTCTAGTATTCCATATCGATCCAATAATCGAATATGGGATATGACAAGTATCGAAGTTAAGTTTCGAGTATAAATTCCACAATATTTATGCCCGATTCAACAAACTCATCGAATCATCAAAATCAAAAGCAATTTCGAAACCGAGAACAAATTGCAAAGCGAACCCTGGTTCGTACAGGGGGGCACTCGATCGAGTGCTTAGCCCACTCGGTCGAGTGGCACCCCAAAAAATGAAACAGAATGCTTTTTTCGACCTCTACTCGGTCGAGTCTCACAATGACTCGGTCGAGTTCGTCAATAACTCGATCGAGTAGGGTCTAAAATACGGGACAAAAGCCTTTTCAGAGGTCCACTCGGTCGAGTCCCTCAATGACTCGATCGAGTGGCCCTTTATCACGCCAAGCCGTGAGTCCTACAAGGCCATTCGAGTTTCGTTAACATTTTTTTATGACTTAGGTCAACACGTGTCAAATCAATCACGTGAAATATCACTTTTCGAAACCATGCATCATCCTATTTACGTCATTCCATATTGCATCATTCTACAAACCGTTATTATCGTTATACCGTTACTAACAAGTTTGTTGCTTTTCTTGTTGATTTATTGTTTATTTTATCGTACTAAAATGAACCTTCGCATGCTAAATTCAACTTCGACGTTAGAATTAATTGCATTAAATCGACATAGAAACTCTTTCAATTCTCGCATGCTTAGGAAAAAACAATGTTTGCATATCATTTTCCATCGTTCAACTAACGCGCGTATTAGAAAGTCACTCGATATCTTAGTAGAGGCCGCCAATGTGCGGGCGGGGTTGGGTTTCCTTTGTGGGCTTCCCAACACGTACCCTCACCCCTTACTCAGAACCTCGGTTTCCGGATGCCCGAAACCGTTGGCGCACGAGAGTCATTCAATACACGATAACCGGTAGTGACGGTATCGGTATCGCAATGCAAAGGGACGAGCCCAATAAACTCTGACATCGGAAATGGACCGTATTTTGTATACGGCCCACTACGACATAGAGTGGGTTCGAACGGGCCCGAACTCCCACAAAGTTCGGTGGCGACTCCACTTCGATTTAAATTTCAATTCGATCCATTCTCATATGGAGATTCATTCGCCTCCCCAAACCCGCGCGTGGCAGCGTCAGGGTGGACCTACGTCATGTCCACAGGTAGGCTTCTGCGAGTTGTCATCTACATTATCAGCAGTCTGTTCTCCCCCGCGATTCGAGTTCTAAATCAAATCATAGTTGTTGTTCGATCTTATTGAGCATTAGGGGTAAGATGTAAACCTTCTAGTATCGATATGATTGGCGGGATTGATGTTCCCATCCGCACTTATGGTGAGATGCAAGCCTTAAGTGTGCATGAGACATTAGTAGTCACGTCCCGTGCATTATGTGAAAGGAAATCATTGTTTTTAAAAGTAAATGACTACAGTTTTCTGAATCACATGTGTTAGTATGCTTCGTTACTGTTCTATACTCTTATGGCTAATGATGTGATTGAAATGCTCGATAATGGGAAGTGATGTTTTGTTATGTCTTGCCTGAATATTGATTTTGATTGATATTATGTTTCATATGATTTGTTTTATGTATGTCTTATTCTATTTTCACATGACACTTCTATGAATCCATGATAACATGTCCTTATAAAATGTTCGATAGTAGCCAAAAGGTAAAGTTTTCCCACTGAAGTCGGGACGAAGGTCACATCCATATTTCACTATCATATGAACATAAACTTGCTCTTAGTCTTGATATCGGTCTCTTTCACATAACGCCTTAAATAAATTTGATATACAAAGAGATAAAAAGAAAGGATTATAGGTGAAAAAATAATGCCACAATACCCATCGCACGACCTTACAGGTAAGAACCGAAACAATACTGAGTAGTATATACTACTTCCAAAGCAAAATTTGCATAATGTATACAAATTTGTATGAGTGTAAATGACCATAATATGAATATTTGTTTATAGCGTCTTCCGCCTGTCATTTCGCTTGGGAATCATCACTTTTGGGGACCTTCTCGTTGACAAAAAAACACCATCAAAACTTAAATATAGCAAAAAAAAATGGCTGAAGATTTGAAGCTTTGCTATTTGTAGATAATAGGTCGTTTGAAAATTGCACTACTGAACAAACGAACAATATTTCTCGTCAATACAATACTTACCTTCAAGCCACCACTTTCGCACTGCCCCCACCATGACTTCACCATATCTCGTTCCTTATTACCCTAATATTTCACCGACCCTCCTATAAAAATTAGGATGGGGGTCATGCTCATGTCGCACGTGAACGGGTCACATCAAGTTTGTTATATATATGTAACAAATTTCAAGTAATACTGTCATTACTCATTATAGTACTAACAACATAGTTGACGGAAAGTGATACGACGTCCTTATCCTAACGACCTAGCATACTCCTTATAACTTATAACCCCTAATATTAACCTCAGTTACCACTACTACAATCGAGATAATTAATAAAGTTGCCCACTTACCTCACCAATTACCACTACAATCGAGATTATGACATAAGAACATCAAAAATAGAAAAAATGTTGCCTACAAAAAATGAATTAAAAGGTAGCCTACCATTAAAAGATGAGTTATGGATGGAGGGTGGAGGCGTGAGACCAACAAAGAATAGGAAGCAGTGACAGCGGCAACGAAGTTATAAAGTATTCATAACAGTTTGCATTCCGTGCAAAAGGGTTTGCTCCTTTCTTGAGCTAAATCGTGTCTTTCTTGCTCAATTATAAATTTTTGCTCCTTCAACCAAATAGCTAACCAAATAGTCAACTGCAAACTGCCTTCCTCCAGACGTCATGCTCTGCTAATTTTTACTGTACTGTCAGAAAAAATAAACTACAAAAAAAAGTATAAAATAAGAAGGAAATATAGATGTCCTGATGATAGGCGTATTATATATTTATATGTCGTTGTATATTTGTTGCTCATTTTCCGTTAATTCAATTCATTGGTTTATGTATCCAATCATCTTCTCTTGGTAGGACAGTTGAGGACCGGCATTTTTTAAGTCAATGCATTTTGACCCACTTAATTTCATAGTGACCACTTAATGCATTTTGACCCACGACATTGAAGAAATTACACTTTCACAGTGGTCATTGAACAATATATATGATTAATTGTTAATTGGGTGAGACTCTTCCATTGGTACTTGGTAACGACAGGAGACAATAAAGGTGAATAAATTATTCCGTTGGTAATTTCACAACAGTGTAAAATCTGTAAATCCATGAATATTTGTAAAGGAAATACAACAGGAGACCCAAGACTGACCTTGATCGATAGATTGCACAACCATTTCTCCGTAATTTGTGACTCTTCAAAGAAAGTCAAGTAAAATGTTTCTGATGCTAAACCCGTCAGTGCTTTTCTGTAGAAGTTCACGAGTGCTTGCAGCCACAAAATTATGTTGTAATGAATAAAATTTCCTCATAGCTTCAGTTACATTTATAGCGTAGAAGTTTTGTAAATTATTTGGCTAAAACAATTGAGAAACGCAAAGAATTAATAAATAGAGTAAGTTGTAACCTGGGGAATATATTTGACGACAGTCATCGAGACTTGAATAATGCTGCAAGATTCCAAATAAAAAAACACGGTTAAGTTTTCCGAAGAAAAAAATCACCACAGAGAAGCATATTGCATAAAGTCCAATGAAGCAACCACAAAAAAATACTCCGTACTCTGTAGCAATCTTATTAATTCCGTGTCTTAAGGAACCCCGTAATGCAGGAGAAATTTTCTGTTGGTAATTAAGCCTACATCATCAAATTGCGAAAATAACTTATTGAACTTCAGCAAACTATAAAAGTGCAACACTGCAACTAATTCAATACCCAAATCATGAAACTATCAAAACATTACATTCAACCTGAAAATCAGTAATTTAGCAATCTATGATACTGTAATTTTAACACTTCTTTCTCTTTCACCTCACTTCCCTAAACAAAATTAATCAATTCTATCCACATCATGTAATTACTAAAATCAAACTTATCAAACATTAGCAAACCATAGAACTGCAATTAATTTAATACTCACATCATAAAATTACAAAAAATAATAAAGTTTATCAAACATCGACATCATCATAGTTACTGAAGATCGATGGCAGTATCATTTTTCAAATAGATTCAATTGCTATAAGTTGTGCTTACCATATCCCTAAATATCGCTCAACCCAACTTCAAAATCCCATGTTTGTTGGCCATGAATGCGTTGTTGCTACCGCCAGCGAGGAGTTACTATAGAACCAAACCCTAGAAGCAATATCCCAAATTCTATGGGAGAGAGATTGTGAGAAATTTGATGGTGGAATGAATGATTTTAGAGGACTAATTGAGGGGGAAATCAATGGAGGAAAAAAAAAAGGAAAGATGCGGTGCTTTTATTTAAAAAACTGCTCCTTTTGTTTCTCAAGGAGTTGAGATAGCAGTTGAGGATGTAGTGGGGTTTAGTGGTTGAGCGGTTGATGTAGAATAAAAACTGTAAATAAATTTTACTGTAACTGTTACTCTACACAACTGTGTTAATATTTGGTATTTTAATTGCCATGTCATTGGCCAACTCATTGACAACGTGGATGATGAGGTGGAAGAATGTGGTGCCTCCAAATTCTTCAGCTTTAATATATAAAGGATATATATATATATACACACACACACACACATATGTACTCCTATATATATATGTATATGTATGATGTCAAATTTAAATACGTTTTCTTTTTTTGTTTTATAGAAAATCTAATAATGACGAGTACAGAGAGAAAATGGATGTATGAAAGGGTAGACGATAGAAAGAAAGTTACATATGAGTTTACAATTGGGGTGAAGGATTTTATTCTATATGCAAAGAAACAAGACGAATTTAAGAAATCACAGATTCTTAGATGTCCATGTGTGAAGTGCCAAAATTCAAGAAATCACAGATTCTATATTTCCTAAATATTGATACGGATTATGCTCAAATTGGATTGGTTTTACCAAAAGCTCAACTTGTTAATTTATTTGCTAAATTATTAGAAGCATACAGTTATGGTCAAATTGGATTGTTTTAACAAAAGCCCAATTTACATAGTGAAAAGGTGATTTTGACAGGAAAGTTGAAAAGACGGAATTCCCCCTTGGTTTTTGTTTTAGTGAATAGGGGATACTAATATATAATACAGCAACCACGCATTGGTTTTTTGGCGCCAAAACGCACTTTCTTAATATATCAGAATTTTCATAACAATCTATATAATATAAATATCATAATAACTATTAATCTAATCTAATATTAATCCTAATTTTCATATACCTTCTTAAAACGTCAAGGACACAAGTTTAAAATAATTTGATGGTAATATAATTTATTTAAACGTGTCAAAATATCTGAAAATAGAGTAGGTATAAACCTGCTGACAAATGAAACAACTTATATGTTAATTGCAATTGATATTATTTCTATACTAATAATCGAACATAGATTAAGCATTGTCCGGCTGCTATAAATGCTACTCCTTCCCTTCACTATCTTTTACCCCGTTTCATTAAAACACTACTCACAAATAATGATGAAATGGGGCAAAAGATTATGAATGGAGGGAGTATGATTTACTATGTTTGGTGGACGAGAAACAAGGCGGTTCATGATTCGATAGTTATGAGACCATGGGGGCGTTTGGTAAATGGCATATCCGCCAAAAAACAACATATTGGGAGCCTTTGGCATGTTTGACCAAAAAATATGCTGATTATGGTGTTTGGTAAATGGCATTTTGTAATGGCATATTGGGCTCCAATATGTCGCTTTGCAATATGCTATTAGGAGCAGCATATTGAGTTAGCGTATTGATTTTTTATTTTATTTTACTTCTTTACTCTTTGCAAATCTCTTAACCCTATATTAGTTATTCAAACTCTTTCATAAATTACTCTTTCTAATTAGTTGAAAAGTATGTTTTCGTCTTCCCCTTGATTTTTTATGCCATCAATTTGATATACAATGACTTTATGCACTCTATAATTCATGTTTGGTTATTTCGTTTGAATCAATTTATAATCTCCGGTCGAGATTTCATAAACTAAAAAAATATCAACTCTTCGTGATAATATTTGTTCAGCTTTAATGACTACATTGGCTAGTAGAATAGATCGGAAGTATTTTTAAAGTTGTTGGTGTGATTATATATGTTGACGTATATTTAATCAAATATTTATTGATGTCCTTTTTTGTCATTTTACAAAGTAGTTAAACAATCAGCTAATTTAAAACTGCTAATTACCAAACCGTACAAAAAAATCTACTAATTAAATCTTCTAGTCAAAACTGCCTATTGATTCTGCTAGTCAAATCTGCTTTCTTAGGGGGTGTTTGGTAAACGGCGGATATGCCATTTTTTGGCATATTGAGGGCTTTTAGCATGTTTGACCAATCAATATGCTATTTTGGGTGTTTGGTAAACGGCATATTGAAACAGTAGATTTGGGCACAATCTACTGTTTTACAATATGCTGCTCACCCCAGCATATTCAGTTGGCATATTGAGAATATATACGAAAATGACTTTCTTATCCTTCAAAATATATTTTATCCAATCTCTATTTTTAATTCATATCCATAATAGTCATTTTACTGAAAATTTAGCATTCTACTAATTTGAAACTGCTGATTACCAAACACCACTAACAAAATCTGTTAATCATATATGTTAGTCAAACATGCTAATAAAATCTGCTAATTATAATCCGCTTTTGCAACCTGCTTATACCAATATTAATCCGCCGGTTACCAAACAGGGCCTTAATCTGCGTCTGCCAATATTAATCCGCTGTTTACCAAACAGGGCCCATGTATTCTGTGTAAATTGATTAAGAATGATATCAGATATAGGCTAACTAGGATTCGACCTCACTTGCAGATGCAGATTAGGTGTTTCTTGTAGTTAGCGTCTATAATCTTGTCTATCGGCCTTGGATGCCAAGTTGTATGTTTGGTTTTGGAATGAAATTCTTACATTTTACCAAAAAAATAAAAATAGATTAAGCATTGTCGGAAATCTTCATATTACACAAGTTTCTAACATATAAACAAATATAAATGGATCTAAACATTTTTCATATAGCGTAAACTAATCATCATTGATAAAATAACATGAAATAGATAAACAAAAAAAATGTATTTCTATATCTATATTAAATATATTGTTATCAATAATCAATAATAATTTACAAAAGAAAAAAGGGTATTAGTTATGAAATATACATATTTTTCAGCGCAATTTCTTGAAATGTTTTGTGTTACAATTTTTTTTTTGAAATACCATGGTGGGACCTAACTCATAATAATCCCGTCTGTAGCTATAACTGGTTTTTATATTGAGGTAGTTCTACTGAGCGTAAATTTTACATTATTTTTAAAAAGCACAAAGTAAAACTAATTTATTCAATGAATAATTGTATCAAACGTACATGTCAAATGCGTATCTTCACATTGATTTTATGTGTATATATCTTTCATGTTTGATTTTAACCGTATATTTTTTCATATCATAAATTTTTTGGGTTAAAGGTTTAATATTAAAATAAAATTATCTACATGATTTTTTTATTTATAGCCGTGCAACTTTGCACGGATATTAATCTAGTACGAGTATATGATTTCTTGGTGACGTCGTAATTTCTTTGTTCCCGCCAAAATCTTCAACCTGAGTCAAAATCCCCAATTTGTTCCCGCCATTTTCCAAAACCTCAGATCTCTTACCCCATTCACTCTCTTCTCAATCATCATCTTCATCTTTCCCGTTGCAAAACAAAATCCCTCTTCAATGAATCGCGATCCAAGCTAAACTATCCAGGTATCATCATACGTAGCGTACCCCTTTTTATTTTGTTGTAAATTCAGCTAAAATCTTTCCTTTTCATCGCAATAAGCAAATGTTCATTCTATAGGAATCAATCAGGTTTATAATTTAAAATGACGCGAGAAGAGGCAGATAATCATCGCGATGAGATGTTAATCGAGGGCCCCGGATTTCAAAACCCTAACCCTAACCCTAAGCAAGGAAATCCAATTGCTGATGAATTCAACCCTCACTATCTCAAAGTTTACTATGGTAGGATGCAGTTTTTCTAATTTTTTTTTTGGCTATTTTTAGTTGAATTTGAAATTTGACTTGTGTAAATTGTTGTATTCCAGCCAAGTTGTTTCCTTACTCTGATATGTTCAAATGGCTGTCTTATGGAAACGGTATGATAATTTGTTCGCGATAAGTCCATGTTCTCCGTCTGCTACTCTCTTTGCCCAGATCAATGATTGAAATAGATAAGTATGGACCGAAATCGAAGGGAGTATACGGTTATTTAATGTGATTTTGAAACCATAAAATGTTGTTGCTGTATTTGGTAGATGGAAAGCACCCATCATGTGATCAGTCATACTTTAGCAGAAGGGAATTCTCATTCACATTGGATAATGATATTTATCTCCGATACCAATCGTTTAAGAGTGTTGCGGAATTTGAAAGTGCTGTCAAGGAGAAATGCCCCTTCAAAATCGATATTGGGCCTGTTTTCAGTAATGATGTATGGTTCCTATTCTTCGCCTATTTGAATTCTTGGGTGCTGATAACTTTTTCGTTGGAATTGGTGGATAATACTCGGTGTAACATGTTAATTTCATTGACACTTCAAATGTAATCGGACATTCAAATATGATCTTACTCCAGTGTCGTAGTTGGATTTAATTTGCCCACCATTTCGATGTCTATTAAATCATGACCTTGTAGCGCGTTTTAGTAGCACTGTATGTGCAAGATCAATCATTCTCTTAGTAACAAGAATCGTCGTCATTTGATCAATTACATAATTTTTTTTTGCAAAGCATCAGTGTTGCAGTTTATATATTGTAAAATTAACCTTTGTAATATTGCAGTCTAATAGTTATACATTTTTGCAGCCATCTAAGAGACACGCGTATGCACAAATTACTCCTGTGGAGAGAGAGCTTGTATTTGATATAGTATGACCAGCAACTACTTCCTAAGTATTAGCCAACATTGGATAAATTAGTATGCCTTTTGATTATAATTCTTCTCGTTCTTCAGGATATGACGGATTATGACGATGTCAGATTTTGTTGCTCTGGGGCTGACGTATGCGGCGATTGTTGGCCTCTTATGACAGTTGCTATTAAAGTTGTTGACACTGCTCTTAGAGGTATATCAACTTATGATGTGCATGATCTTTGAGTGGTCATATTTCAGCTGATGTTTCCTTTCTTAAAACTGACAAGACCGAGACGAAAATTTATGATCATAGTAAAATGAATGGTAGTTACTGACTTATTGTGTGAGATGGTCTCTTTGTATAAAAAGATTACTCATTTATCAATATCAAATTAATGGGCTTTTTACATAAATGGACCGTCTCAGTCTATAATTTGTGTAAACCAAAATGTTGTTTTCAGTTATGTTTCTATTGTTGGCTCTAATGCTATATTCTGTACCATTTAATTGATATTTCTTCTTAATTATGTGCTTTCATCCTCTAGAATTTGTCTCTAGTAGGTCAGTAGGTGTATCTCATAGTTTTCTGCGGTACATATTATTGTTTTCTAATGATGTTAATATTTTTTTCATATGCAGATGATTTTGGTTTCAATCACATCCTCTGGGCATTCAGTGGTCGACGTGGTGTGCATTGTTGGGTTTGTGATGGAAAAGCAAGAAGGTAAAAAATCTAGTTGAAAATGATCTTGATGTTGGGTATTTAGTGATCTGCTGTACAACTTCTAATCTTGGCTCATACTATCTCTGCAGATTGACCAATGAACAAAGATCTGCTATAACCAAGTATTTTCATGTGTATAAGGTGATTTCAATTTTCAACTGACAATGATCACCCTTCATTGTGTTGAATCTGTTGATTACTGGTTAGATTAATTATCTATGAAAACTTGCTTACTCTTTTATCATGCTTTTTCAGGGCAATGAGAATCGTCTGAAGAAGGTCTTTTTTGGTGGTCACGCTCTTCATCCATTTCTTGCGTAAGTGTGTGCCTGTGAATGCTGTGATATGTTGTCGCTTTTGGTTTCCTTACATTGTTCTTGCATCACAATATCAGTATCTAATTCTGCAGGAGATCGTACACTGAATATCTGAAAACTTTTTTCGAGGAGACATTTCTTTGCAGTCAGAAGCTTCTATCATCCGAAGAGAGATATGAGAAAGTGCTGAACATGATTCCTGATGAGTGTATGCTATTTAAATTCGAACTGGCTCATTATCTTTAATATATTGTCACCAACACTGGGTTCTTTCACTTCAGCCTTTGTGGGCTTTCATCTATATTATATATGGTGTATTGCAGCAATTACTTCTGAGCTCCGAGGGAAATGGCAGGATAGTAGAAGATCTTCCATAAGTAATGAAGATATCAATGTTGTTCGTTGGCGCCAGCTTAAACAGGTTCTGCAGTCCGGGAAACAAAAGGTATTATACATGATATGATGGGTGAAATGTGATTTTGAAGGAGCTCATATACTTTGCCTTGTTCTTTGTATTGCAAAATCTTCAGAATATTTTTAAAAAATCAAAAAATGTTGCAAATGTAAAGTTTGAGTAGATGCTAAAGACAAAGGTAGTTGGGTGTAACAACTTGAGTTGTGCAGTAGTAATTCTAGATGCATATTTCTGGATTGAAACCAAGGCATCTCTCATCCAGGAGCTTGATCAATGATTCCAAAATTGCAATTTTATCCTTTTGTGCAAGTGTGTATTTCATGTCAAAAGTCGCCTAGAATTATGTACAGAATAGCAATTTAATTTCTTGCTTTATGCCACCATAATTCGACAATGAAAGTCAAAGTTTCATTGAGCTGTAATATTAGCCTGTTCTATGCTTTAACTCTCTTTCAAATGTGTAACCTGCTTCCCCTTTTTCTTCGTGTCTTTCAGTTTCTCATCTAGCGAGTGCTCTTAACAATAATTACTAGCTAGCTCAACTGTTGATCTGTTAATATTTTCCGAAAAATTCATATTGAAAGTTGAGATGCCATGTTCATGGACAAGGACTTAACGGGTGTGTTGAAGAGATTGTGTTTTCTTATGTCTACCCCAGGCTTGATATGGAGGTTAGTACGGATTTTTCTCTCTAATCAACCTGGTAATAATTACTGTCACTTGTAACTGAGTAACCTCAAGCTGTGAACATGTTTGGGAAACTCTTTACTGCCATAAATGTGACTATGACTTCCTCAAGAAACTCATCTTTCTATTTTTCAGGTCTCCAAACACATGAACCATTTGCTTAAAGCGCCTTTCTGTGTACACCCCAAAACAGGTTTGTAGGATTCTCATATATACAGCCTTCTCTGATGAAGTACAAGTTACCAAAACCCCGAGTTGAAATGTTTTAAAGTTATTTTTGTAGTAACTCTTAGATATTTGTGCATAAACCACTACATATAAATGATTTGAACATCAAATTTCATATGTTCAGCTCATTATATTTGAAGATTTGATGTGTGTTGATCATGTATATTATACTTTATGAATCTGTGATGTTGATTTTTAGGTCGTGTTTGTGTTCCTATTGATCCCGATCGGTGCGAAGAATTTGATCCCACCAGTGTTCCTACGCTTTCTCAGGCGAGTTTATGTGCACTGAATTGAATGCTCATGCATGTTACGAGTCTTACCTTATGTACAAACCAGCATGGTGACTTTTCATTCATTACCTCTGAATTTACCTTCTGACATGATCGTGTTCTTGATAATTATCAGCTTTTGGAGGAACTTAATGTGAAAAGTTTGGATTCTGATGTTGAAGCTGGTAATTGCCATATTCTGATGCTCTTAATTTTTTTTTTTTAAAACCCTCGTAGGATGACTATAAACGTGAAATCAGGGAACTTGAGGGAGTGCTTGGTTCTTAATATAATGATTTGGTAAATGTGTGGCAGACTTGGATAGAACCTCACTCGGCAAGGCAGTTGCATTCTTCAGGTCCTCATTCTTACAGCCGCTATCAAAATCTTGCAAGGTAAGCCCTTGTCCTTGTAAACTGTCTATGATATGTGTGCAAATACAACTACTGTGTTCCCTTATGCTTGTGCTAAAGTATCTGTGTACGGCAGCAAGTATTCAATGTGTAGCCTTATGTCGCAATATAGTTAATAACTTAGAAAAAAAATGAAAATAGCTATTACCGATAGATTTAGTGTGCCGAATTTGGCATTGTACCTTTAGATCAATGCTTTAAGTTGACTGTCGAAGTTAAACGGAATTAGATAAATAAGTTGAAGGTAGTACTTAAATACAGAGTAGTAAAATAACATGTATGAATAGTTTTGTTTATCAACTCGGTATACTTGTTTTAATCTAAGGCCATATCATAAGGCCTTAATGCCCTTACAATCCATACTAAGCTGGGTTACTGTTGATATTATATACAGTAATTTCCATTTCCCAGTGGTAACATGTACAGAATTTGAAGGCGTGAAACTGTCTACTGGCTCTCTGGAATACTTGTGCCATAGAATTGAAGGGACTGGAAACATTACCTTTTTTGTTACCCAATGTGGTATGCGTAGTAGACTTGTAGATGTAAATATTTGTTTGTTCCTTCCGGTTGGCTGCAGGACGAACTGGAAAATTCCTACAGCAAAAAACTTCAAGAGAGCAAGGATTCGCTGAATTGGTGACGGTATCTGTTTGCGAGTCTCCAGACATTTTTCCGTCGCTTAGTCAGTCAGGACTTCGATGGTAAAACAGTGTACTACTCCATACTAATTTGTATGAGTAACCTATAAATGTTTTTAAATCGGTGTAGTATCATAAATCGTGATCCCTCGAGTTTCTATATTGTTTCATTTCCTTTAAAAAGTTTGGTATATATCAATGCAAGAGATTATCTCAGAATTTGAGCTTCATCCACTAATTGCTAAGATTGAACATCATAATCATAGATTCATAGCTGAATTTGCTGGTTTCGACATCCATAACGTGGTGTTATGTGATTTTTTGAGTTTTTGAATACCGTTTTGTTGTGCTATAGCAATCTACTTGCAGGACTGCATATGTTATCCATAATACTAGGTTTGCCCCGTGCAAAATTGCACGGATGTGTTTTAATATTTTCGATTATAAAATGAATCAATATTAACATTTAACATCGTACTTCCTTCCATTCATAGATGTATTTGTAAAATTTAATTAAGGTATAAGATTTGAAAATTGATTTTAGGTATATTTTAGGTATACAATATTCACCTCCTATTCCTCATTTTCTTTCACTTTCTTTAATATATGCGAGATATATTTTACTGAAAGAGAAAAAAATGATGAATAGGAGGGTGTATCAATTTACCCTTAAATTTATGTTGGTTAAGATTTTGTTATGAAAAGATGTTTACGGAATATACGATAACACAATATATGATGTTGTGTTAAATGTACTTCCTACATTCCTTATTCCATTTAAACCGGGGATTCATCGAAAAGAAAGACAGAATTCCAGACCACTCATCGGAGGAACTGTCGTCAGAAGCACCCCATTCCCCATCCCTTTCATTGACCTACAAAGATTGAAATTCGACCAAAATATCAAATACTTCATCCAGATTTATTTTATCTTTTCATTGACATTCAACATAATTTTTTTTTATAATGAATATAAAATGATTATTGAGGGTAGAATGATAAGTGTGTAAATAAGAAAGAATAAAAGTGTAAAACATTGTAAATAGTAAGGGTAGTATGGTAAAAAATTATGGATCAAAATGGAAAGAATTGAAATGGGAAGATAAAAAAAAAGTGAATCAAAAAGAAAAATGGGAAAATATAAAAAAATGGAGGAAGTACAAAAATTGAAATTACTTCATTTTTGTCACACATGATCAACGGATCAATCATCACGATACATAAATTATGAAATGAAAAACCGACAATCGAACATCTACGATCTACCACGTTCTTAAGAAGCACAATCAATAGTCCATGCCAAAGAGTCTTATTAAGTCTCTACTTAACACCAAATAAACGTTAGAAGTTTTCAAAATAAAATAAAATAATACGACATCGGAAAGTGAAGTTTTTCACTGATTTCTCCAAGGTCGACAGTGATTTCCCTAGATGAGACGGGGAGCTCGATTCTCGTGAACTTGTACAAAGCCTCGAGTTTATCCATGAATGACGCATGTGGAGAGATCTTGTACCCGATTATTGTTCGTATAGTGTGAATTTGCTCCCACGCTTTCCCCCCATTTATCAATTTCAGAAATACAAATCATATATTCGTTATAGGACGAAGACCTTTTGTAATTCTAAAAGATAGAAAAACCGAGGGAAAATCGTTTCATTCACCTCGGTTTATATATTCGTCACTTTATCCAACTGTTTTGTTGAACAGACCTCTCCACATGAATATTTTATGAGTTCTTATAAATCTTCATGTAGCTCGGGATGAGGGTATAGTACTCAAACTCCAAGTGAGAAATGATTGGGCGCCTATTACCCGCAACAATAGCAAGAAGTGAATCATCCTCTTTGCAATTTTGCACACTAATTTCTTTAACCTCATCAAGTAAAGCTGTAATGAAAAGAAAGCAGAAACATAAGATACAGGACTTGTAAATTTATTCGGACACTCCAGCGTCAAAAACTCAAAATTTGACCTCAAAAAGAACCATTTTCTGACCACCTTATAGTACATTTCATTCTTTCATTCCCCACATGCCTAATCCAAAAATGATGTGGGCGGCATGGGGGGTTATATATAAAAGCATCTCGTCATATATAAGATGTGAGATTAGCTATCTAATAATAATATCATGTTTAGCCAAAAAGGAAAGAGTTCAAGTTGTGATGTTCTCTACTCAACCATATTCAGCTGTGAAATATCAGAGATCTGATCCCTAACCTGAATAACATTCAAAGGATAATCAAAAATTTGATATTATATGGGTTGTGTTTGTGCAACAAGAGATACCATGCATGAAGATCAAATAAGTCTTAAGTTAGGAAACTAATATTTCAATGTTAACAGGTGATGCAACGACCAAAATTACCTTTTGTGCATAAGCTCTTTGCATCTGTTGTTGCCTGAGCCTTGAAGTAGAAATTGTGGTGATCAAGTGACTTGTGATAGTTTTTAGAGTATATATTGGCTCAAACCTTGTTGAATCAGCTCGACATCTAGCCCACTCCTCAGGTTTCTGCTTCAACCGACTAACCGAGTCAATAATTTTTTATAGTAAAAATATTATTATACTGCACCATATAAAACATGTAAGTATCGTAATTATTGAATACAAAACAATAATGCACTCTAACAGTTTATTCGTGAGTATAATTGTTTGATAGTAGTAGTAATTAAGTGCCTAATTAATTAATAAAATAATTATGGTGATAATGACGGTATTGAATATGATTAAATATTAAAAAAACATCAGACTTTTTCAATTTCTTAAAAAAATAGTGTCAGAGATTATATTTTGACCTATATTTTGACCCTTATAACCCGACTTGTATTTGACCTGATTCGTTAGATAGATCGGCTATTAGT
Source organism: Agrostemma githago (assembly GCA_958450325.1). Lineage (NCBI taxonomy): Eukaryota > Viridiplantae > Streptophyta > Magnoliopsida > Caryophyllales > Caryophyllaceae > Agrostemma > Agrostemma githago. The sequence continues at coordinate 63,071,840 of OY288240.1, forward strand.
AATCGTGGTGAATCTCTAACAACAGAACTCCTCTGCCTCTCAAATCCTTCCATTCCGGCTTAAAAATAGATGTTTGGTTCATTATCGTATTTACCAAAGGGGTTGTTTGGTTCATGACATCAATTTTCGGTTGATCACTTGAAGAATTAGCATCAACAACAATTACCTTATTATCTCGTGGTACTCCCATATCACTTAGAGCGACCTGCACAAACACATTAGTTCAGTCCTTCAAGTAGATGCTCCATTAAGTTCTTAACACTAAATTAGAAGGACAATAGTGGCCAAATTGTTTCCTACTGAAATGTTTTGAAAAAGCAGAGGAAATTGAAGTACACCACAAAACTTAACAAATTTACATATTAATTGTTTGATCAATCATGTAGTTTTACGCAAATTCACAATTACCAATTGAGGACGTATCAATGAATTTGCCAAGTGATTTGAAGCAATTACTTTCTAGGAAAACATTATAGATTCCCAAAATCTAATTACATTACTTGTTTGAACTACTAACAAAGAAACCAATGGACCAAAACAGCGAAGAAAACCACTTATCCTAAAATTAAGCCCAATTAAACTACACAATTCAACCAATTGACAAAAACTCAACTGAAATAAAGAAAATTACTTGAAAGTTTCAGCTCAGAAGCATAATCATCGAATCCGTATGTTCTGAATAGCAGAAGTGGAATAGCTACAAACTGACAGGATTTGAAGTGCACCAGAAGTGGTATTGAACTGAAATAGTTCCAAATTGTCAACATCAATTCCAAAATAGTTCTAAATTGACATAAATTCAACTGAAATTGCAGAATTGGAATCAATGTAATGTACAGAAACTGAAATTTTAACAAAGCAAACGATGGAAAAATCAAATTAAAATCCCCGTCAATTTCATAGTCCATACCCGACCATCATAGTGTTCCGATTCTTAGCCGCCATTCCGTCAAACACCCTCTTGTCCTCACATAACCTGCACTTTTTTGCATAAATATCGATAAGAACATTTGAGACTTGAATATCAAAATTAAATGATAAGTTTATAGCTAGTCCGTGAGTCAAAGGATTGGGATCCAAGTCACCAATCGGGAATCCGGGTATCCAAAGTCCAAACAATTCAAACCAATTGGCCAACAATGATCTAATTTCTAACATTATATGAAATGGGTTTTACCCATTTGTGTTAAAATGGATGGTTTGAGGCGTACTGTGCAGGTTGAGCGAAGGTGATACGTGGAGATCAAAATTTTCGTATGGCGAGCTGCTTGGAACAACGACTATATGCATCAACTTCTACTCTGTCCATGGAACAACACAATCTGAAACCAACAATTTCACAAAAATATGCAAAATTGACACCACTCAGAACATAAATCATAAGAATAAATCATCATACATTCACAATAGATGAAATATCGAACCTATATTTCTGAAACTAACGCTCAACAATAGAAATTGAAGAACAATCAAATGAGTAAATGACAACAAAAATCGAATCTACAGTTTGCAAATAATGCTCAAAACCTTGAAACATAAATCATCAGAAACGAACGCTCAAATGTTAGAGTGAATCGAACATACACTTCGCAAAACTAACGCTGAAATCCTTGGAAAACAAATTATCAGAATTACCGTGGATGCGATGATTTCGATTTGATACATGGAATAGGTGCACAGACGCATTGTACATGAAATGAATATAATCAATTTGATGGAGGAGAGAGGGTGAAAGATATAAGTAGAGTTGGATGATTTTTTTTTTGTACTTGTAGAGAATATGTATAACTGATAAGGGAAGTTTTTTTTTGAATTATTCCAAAGTTTTAGTCTGGGAAAATGGCTAAAAAAGCATTCGTAGTGGGTGGGTAGTTGTTAAATCTGATTTCAGGAAAGGTGAAGGGAGGTTGGAGGAAATGAAACTGTCAAGTGTAAATAATAAGTTACGGATGGGATCGTGGGATTAATGTGTTTCTTGAGAAAACTGACTCATCGCCAAGTCACCGCCATGTGGAATGCTGAAGTGGATGAATGTGGTGCTTCTAAATGTTTCTGCTTTAATATATAAAAGATGAATCACTGCACTATCATCTATTCATGAAACACTGCGAATGTACATCACGTCCACGCAACCAGTATCCGAATGATGTACGTCACGTCCATGCAACCAACGCACTCCCTCTCACGACTCACCCACATGCTTGTCGGTCGTCTGACCCGACCACCCCGCCCTAGACCCTCACCGATGCACCTTTACTGCCGCCCCTAGCCACCAACAGTAACCGAAACCCTAATTGATTGGAGAAAATAAATTTTAATAAAAAATCTACTAATTTAATTTTTACATGCTTTAATCTACTCCATCTGTCTCTTAAAGAATGTCCCGTTTCATTAAAATACTTGTCACATATAATGAGGGAATGTGATTACTTCCTAAATATGTGAATTAAGATCCATAATCGTAAATTTTTCAACAAATGGTTAGGTTTTGATGGAGATTGATGAGAGCGTTTGTTTTATTACAGTGTACAGAGTACGTAGTATTATTTATGGGAGAAGGGTAGTTGTGAAACTCGTGTATAATTTAGCAATTAGGTATGTGTCCCGTGAATTATCTATTTCAAATTTTTTATCGTATTATTAATATATTTCTAACCGAGTATCATGTTTCATTTTAGAAGGTATGATATACATAAAAGTGACAATTGTCAATATTATACTCCGTAGTACATAAATTTATCACATCGGACAATAATAGAAAGTGGACATGAAATTGCACCGTTAATGTGGTTGTTGCATCTCATTTCCGTTGGTTGTGGCCGCGGACTTATGGTGTTAAATATCGTTAGTCAAGGTATTTATATGTGATTACAAAGATAATAAAATGAGTTTTTGACTGAATCATTGAAACATAAAAACAATAAAAGCGATACAAATATTTAAGTGTGTTCATATTGTTTACACTTCTCTTCTACGTTATTTATACTCAAATTAATTTTCATAAATACATAAGAAAACCTTTTAATAATATACGGACAACCATATATTTATCACAAACTAGTTGGAAAGCCCGTGCGATGCACGGACCGATTTTTAGTGACAATGATAATAACACCAATTAAGTTAGAACTTTACTCAATCCTAACGAATTTTCCTAAATTTTTCTCATTATACCCCTATATAAACTTCACTTTGACTTTAAAATTAAATATCGTTTTGCTTCATCAATTTAGATAATCAATTGCTCCTGATTTCAATTATGACTTCTAATTCAATTAACGATGATGTAAAATCGTTCATTTATTTACAATTTTTTTAGATTGTATTATTATTGTTTCATTAATTGTTTAGGGTTAATTGAATTAAAATTTTCAACTAAAATAAAATAAAAATTTAACAAAAAAGTTTATCTAATAACAAAGAAAAAATGAAAAACAAAAAATAACAAATGAAAAAGGAAAACAGTAATTAACAAACAAAGAAGGGGAAATTTAAATAAAAAATAATAATTAAAAAAAACCCACCACCAACAACGTACATCCTCCCTTCCTGACCCCCACACCATGCCCCACCGCCGACCACCCTCACCCACCCGACCCTCACCGTCGATCACCTCACCACCTGACCCGACCCCTACCGCAAACAACCCTCACCCACCCGACCTGATCCCCACCCGGCCAACCACCACCACCCAGCCCACCCGCCCACCACCCACCACCCAAGCACCGGCTCTGACCCTTCCCCGCCGACCCGATCTCAGCCGCCTACTTGATAAGTGTGGTTTGTAGTGCCTATTTTGTAGTGTTTTGGTCCCATTTTCCTTGTGGAATCGCTCCTTGGGAGCGATTTATGGGCTTCTTATGCTTTCTTTAGTTCGTTTCAGGTTCCCGAGACCGATTTGGAAGAGTTGGATCGATTCCGACTCGATACATACACATTTTGGAGCCAACGAGATAAAGGAACGATGACTCGATGCTTTGGAATCGACCCCGAGACCTTGGGACCCAATCCCGAGCCTCCGAGACCCGATCCCGAGTCCCGAGAATCGATGAGAAGTCCATGTGAGGCAAGGAGGAACCAAAAGGGTCATATTGGAGGCCTACAAGACTCATCCCCGACGGGTATGCACCTCATCCCGTCGGGGATGAAGTGCGTGTTTAAGGGTGCCACTGTGGGTCCGTCCCGGTCGGGACCAACCCGTCCCGGTCGGGATGGTGGGTCCGTTCCGGTCGGGACCACCCAGTTCCAGCCGCGCATCTTTTCTTTCTTCTTCCTTCCATTTGTAACCCTATAAATACCCTTCCTCTAGTAATCTTAGGGGATGTTAGACATTACCCACAAACCCTAGCCTAGTTTTAGCATAGATTAGATTAGATTAGTGTAGATTAGTCTTTAGTTTATCGTTAATCTTAGTAATTAGTCTTGTATTAAGGGAATTCTTCAAGATCTCCATTCAAGCTTGACAACCTTGGATGTTTGTTTTGGGTTCTTCCATTTATGCAAGTTTCCTTCTTCTTTTCATCTTCTAGTATGATATAATCTTCTTTTCTTTACTCTTAATCTTGTTTGTTCATCCAAGTTTTAATCTTTGTTCATTTTATTGTTCATATTTCATTGTTTTCACTAGTTCCATTATGGATGTTTTGTTGTTTGTGTTGATTCATCTTGTTAGTGTTAGTTTTAGTTTAGATATGTTAGAGTAGTGTTTTTGCTAGGGTTAGTAGGGTGATTAGGGTGTTAATTGGATGATTAAGGGTTTGTTGGAGATGTTGGTGGAAGATTTGGGTTCCTTCTTGAGTGATGCATATTACATGTTTGTTGGAATGCTTGAATGACTAAGTAGGTTGGAATGCTTGTTTTTCTTGCCTTCCTTTGTCGTGTGTGTCGCCGGATGGGTTCCGTGAGGAACCTCTAGGTGAGTCTAAGTTAGATTACCTAGATTACTCTACTACCTCTTTCACTCTAACTCCTCCTTGACCATTCCGTTACCCCTTTGACCCCGACCTAATCCTAGCCCGTTTCCCTTAGTTGTTCTCCTTAGTCTTAGTCTAGCTCTCTCCCCCTCTATCATTCTCTAGCTTAGCTCGTTGACTTGGTCTCGTTCTTGGGCGAACTTGGTCTATACGCCTCTACCGTCCCCGTGGATTCGACCCGACTTACCCTAGCTACCCTAGTTAGGTTTTGCCGGTTAATTATTTGGTGGCGGGATTCGCGACAAATCCCTACCGTCAAATTGGCGCCGTTGCCGGGGACGGTGCTAGTTTAGACTTTGTTTTCCTAGTTACTTGACTTTGTCTTTGTGTTTGTGTTTTTCTTTTCTCTTTTTGTTACCTTGCTTCTTGTGTGTGTGTGGTTTATTTCTCTCTTGTCTAGTGCCCAAAAAGCACTAGACTTCTCACGTTTGTTCTTAGTCTGCAGTTTGTGCTTAGAGGTGGTGACTATCTTCTTCTTGCGACTTAGAGCCGCTTTAACGGACGGTTGCTAGAATGAGTGGTTTCCAACCGGGTATGAGCTACAATTTTCGAGCGAGCATGGGGTTTGATCTAAACTCCACACACTCAGGAGCCGATATGAGCTACACCTCTTCTTCCATGAACCAAGGGTATGACATGACGTCCCCCTACCACTATCAAGCTTCTTGGGGTAATCAAGAAGGGTATGATCTTCAAGAATATGGAAATGGCTACCAACAAGTGAATGACTATCAATCCTACGATCAAGGTGGCTATTACTCAAGCTATGATTGTGAGCCCACCATGATCAATCAAGATTCACCTTATGGAAGCCAATACCCCCAAAACCCACAATATTACCCTCCACCCCAACCACAATATGAACCCCATGACTCACAATACTACCAATCACCTCAACCTCACTACCAACAATATGATGCCCCACCCCTTGGGCATCATCAAGATGCCATGTTTAATCAAGATTATCAAGATTATCAAGATTATCAAGGAGCCTTGCAAGACCCCAATGACCACCAATTGTCAAACTTGGAATTGTATCATTCGCTTCTTCAATTGCAAAAAGAACAAGATGAATTATGGGTCCAAATGCGAAGGGCAAACGAGGCGAGGGATGCTCGATTAAATGCATTATCGGTTCAAGCCGTAATGTATTTATCCCGAACATCGCAACTAGATGAAGGGTGCCCACTTGAGAAAGAGGAGCAACCTAACCATGAAGCCGCCAACGTTGTTCCCTTTGATAGAGAGATTTGCTATGAAGAACCTCAATCGTCTACCCAAAAAGAGACGAATGAGGAGATGACCCTTAGTGAAGGCAACATTGGTGAGGAATTGGAGGAGGATGGTGAGTTGGATGATTTGGTGGAGTTTGTGAAGTTTTTGGGTGAGATTGATAGCCTCGAGTTGCCCTTGTCCGAGAACGTGGATAAGCATCAAGAGCCCCTAGCTAGTGAACCAAGCAAGGACTTGGAAGAGATTGAGACCGCCGGTAGAAGTTTCGATCCTCTTCTCCAAGATGATGTGGGGCCGAGTGATGAAGATGGGGAACCACAACTTGAGGAAAGTGTGGAGGTGTGCATCGAGGAGATGAGGCCAAAACCGCTTTTTGTGCCTTGTTTCTTGGAGATGAAGCTTGCTTGTGATTGGAGGCGATGCCTAGGGAGGAAGAGGCCGGTGAAGCTCATAGGATGGATAGACCCCGGATATGACACGAATGATGATTTTGGGTCTTGGAAATCCTACTTCTTGCCTCCACCTTGGAGGCCGTGGAGGTTGGCAAAGCTCGAGCGCTTCTTGGGCCTCCACTATGATGTCGGTAGCGTGTTCGAATTACTCCTCCATGCCCTTGAGGGCTACGGTTGAAGAAGAGTCCACCATCCTCGGTTTGACGGAGTTCCTAAAGAACCGTCATGTTGTATATTCCCCTCCTCTCCTCTTTAGAGTACTTGTGTTTGTATTTGTGTGATTTTTCACTTGATTTTTGTTAGTTTTGTGATATTCTTGTAATTGTTTTGGTATTTTGATGAGCGATGTGAGGGAGTGAATTTGATGTGTATTTTGAGTTTGTTGTGATAGGTGAAGTGAAGGTGACTCCTAGAAAGGAGTGGTTAGTGATAGAGCTTGGATCGTGAGTAAGGAAGTCGGTTTTTGGGGTCATGGGAGTCATGAAGACCCTTCCCGACCGGGAAGGGTGTGTCGTCCCGACCGGGATGGGGCCGTCCCGATCGGGATGAGGGTGCCAAAAATCGAGTTCACTGGAGTGCCATCCCGACCGGGAAGGGAGCTTCCCGATCGGGACGGGTATGTCATCCCGACCGGGACCACCCATCCCGACCGGGATGACCCCCTACTCCTTTTTGGTGCCTCTTCTTAGACATTTAAGCCCACCCAACCATTATATACCCCCACCCAACCTCCCTACCTTCCTTTCTCATATCACACCACCCATGTGCCTCATTTACATACCTTAACCTCATTTCCCCCTCACTTTAGACCGATATTCACATCAAATCCCACCCCCTAGCACCATTACTACCTCTACCGTGCGGTTTTCTCAAGCTTGAAGAAGGATGACAATAACGACAACAAGCAAGTGCCTATATTGATCATTGAGACGATGGAGCGAGTGAGTTGCTATCCGGGCGGTCTAGCAACTATCCTTTCTTTTCCGTTTTTTTATTGCTTGTTTTCCCCCTGTTTATCCCCTTCCACTTTGTCATGGTGGCCTTCGAGGCCTTGGTAGTTGTTGCTCCCGATTCTCGATGATGTGACTACATCGAGAGTCATTTTTCAAAATCCAAATTTTACAAGTTTTTCACTCTTTCTTTTTGAGGATCTAGTCGGATTTAGGCGGAATCCGGGCTAGGTGACTTGATTACACCTAGCCCTCCCCTCCCATTTCCTTTTATTTCCTTCTTTTTATTTCCTTCCCCCTTCCATATCTTTTCTTGTCTCGGCCCATGGTGACTTGATTACACCCCGGCCGGACACATTCTACCATTTTCTCCACCTTTTTGATTTTTAGCTTTATTTTCGTAGTTTCTTTTCTTTTGTGCTCCCATGCACTACGGTCGAGCATGAGGACATGGCTCGACTTAAGTGTGGGGGAGCGATATTCTATCGTAGTTAGTTTTATTTTCTTAGTTTTTCGAAAATTCTTTAAAAACCCTAAAAATTTGAAAACTTTTCTCAAAAATCAAAAAGATTTTCCTTTTTTGTGTTTTTCTTTTGTGTCATTGTCTCGTATATTTGTTTCGTTGTGCGTGTTTTGCCTCCCTTTTCCTTATAGGTTGCTCAATCACCGTTAGTTTTGGAAAGCTTTCAAGACATCCGGTAACATCTTCTATCCCTTTTCCCTCTTTATTTCTTGTGAAGTTTGGAGAAGGTTTGTGATGTGGTGTGCTCGGGTGGAGCTTTGTAAAGTTTGCGGTTGATTTGGACGCTTGATTGGATATTCGGGGTGGTGTTTGTTTTGTTTATGTGTTTGTCTTGTCTTGTTTTTTTTGTTTTGTGCCCTTTTTTCTATTTTTCTTTCAATTTTTGTCGAGTCTTTGTTTTGTGTTTTGTTGTGTGTCTTGTGTGTAAAAGGTTTTTGAAAACCCGGTTTAGAGGCTAGTGTGCGAGTGTTTACTTTCCCTTCCTAGTAATATAAATCGAGTCTTGGACTTTATTCTAGTAGAATGACCCTAAATCAATGATTTCGTTGGTCCTTTACCTTGAGTCCACCTAGCTTACTAGGGATTTACTACGGGATTTTCATTTTGACCATTTTGACCACCCACGGTGTGAAAAGGCCTTGGTTGCCGAGTCCCGTCCCTTAGGTGACCATGTCTAGAATGGTTTGATTAGTCCAAGTTCTCCACTTTTTGTGGGTTTGAAGGGAAGGACGCTCCCCGACTCTCCCATTTCCCTACCTCCTACACATATCCACACAATAAAATTGCAAGTTGTTGAGTTCTCTCTTTCTTGTCACCCAATAAGGAATGCCAAAAAGCCAAATCTTGCCAAGAAAGGGCAAAGAAAAGAAAAGAAAGAAAAAAAAATGAAAGAAAGAAAAGAATGAAGAAAAAGAAAAGGCATAAAAGCCAAAAAGAAAATAGAAAAGAAGAAAAAGAAATGGCATGGCAACAAGCAAAGCAAAAATGCAAAAGAAAGGAGAAAATGCCAAAAGAAAATCGTCTCACAAAAAGATCTTAACCCCACAAAAAGAAGCCTTTTTCCGACCTTTGCCGTGAAGAGCCTACCAAAGGACCGAGTCCCGAGGAAGGATGATAGCGGCATTAGTCGGTCTTCCCTCATTTTGCAATTATTTCCACCTTTTTACTTGGACTAGTTAGGCGGTTTTGGACACGGAACGACCCTCTTGGCTCACGCTAAAGGGGGCGGAGTCTCACTTACCTACAGTGTCGACTAACACCGTGGTTCTTCACTTCCCACCCCGCCAATCGTCCCGTGGTACGTTCTTAGAAGGTTAGGAGGAACCGAGGTAAGTTACCAACGTTTTTATTGCTTTGTCGTCATACTATTAGGGTTTTGTCCATTTTGGTTTGTATTGCTAGCTTGGGAACGTTGTCACTTGCCTTGAGTCCTAAACCGGTGCTTCTTTCACCGCTTGTTTGAGGGAAGCGGTATTTCTTTTCTTTTGGGTGCAACCTTTTGTGTGTTCGTTTGTGTGTTTGTTTGTTTTTGTGTCTTGTGTCCGGCTGCTTCCACAGTTTTGTCGCAAGACCCGACTTGCCTTGCGGAGTGCACTTTTCCTCTAAGTGCACTCGCGTGAGTTGAAAGGGCGTAGGGTGCGCTAATACCCATTCGGCTAGTATAGTAGTTAGTATGTGCTTACTCGAGGGCGAGTAAGGGTTAAGTGTGGGGGAGTTGATAAGTGTGGTTTGTAGTGCCTCTTTAGTAGTGTTTTGGTCCCATTTTCCTTGTGGAATCGCTCCTTGGGAGCAATTTATGGGCTTCTTATGCTTCCTTTAGTTCGTTTCAGGTTCCCGAGACCGATTTGGAAGAGTTGGATCGATTCCGACTCGGTACATACACATTTTGGAGCCAACGAGATAAAGGAACGATGACTCGATGCTTTGGAATCGACCCCGAGACCTTGGGACCCAATCCCGAGCCTCCGAGACCCGATCCCGAGTCCCGAGAATCGATGAGAAGTCCATGTGAGGCAAGGAGGAACCAAAAGGGTCATATTGGAGGCCTACAAGACTCATCCCCGACGGGTATGCACCTCATCCCGTCGGGGATGAAGTGCGTGTTTAAGGGTGCCACTGTGGGTCCGTCCCGGTCGGGACCAACCCGTCCCGGTCGGGATGGTGGGTCCGTTCCGGTCGGGACCACCCAGTTCCAGCCGCGCATCTTTTCTTTCTTCTTCCTTCCATTTGTAACCCTATAAATACCCTTCCTCTTGTAATCTTAGGGGATGTTAGACATTACCCACAAACCCTAGCCTAGTTTTAGCATAGATTAGATTAGATTAGTGTAGATTAGTCTTTAGTTTATCGTTAATCTTAGTAATTAGTCTTGTATTAAGGGAATTCTTCAAGATCTCCATTCAAGCTTGACAACCTTGGATGTTTGTTTTGGGTTCTTCCATTTATGCAAGTTTCCTTCTTCTTTTCATCTTCTAGTATGGTATAATCTTCTTTTCTTTACTCTTAATCTTGTTTGTTCATCCAAGTTTTAATCTTTGTTCATTTTATTGTTCATATTTCATTGTTTTCACTAGTTCCATTATGGATGTTTTGTTGTTTGTGTTGATTCATCTTGTTAGTGTTAGTTTTAGTTTAGATATGTTAGAGTAGTGTTTTTGCTAGGGTTAGTAGGGTGATTAGGGTGTTAATTGGATGATTAAGGGTTTGTTGGAGATGTTGGTGGAAGATTTGGGTTCCTTCTTGAGTGATGCATATTACATGTTTGTTGGAATGCTTGAATGACTAAGTAGGTTGGAATGCTTGTTTTTCTTGCCTTCCTTTGTCGTGTGTGTCGCCGGATGGGTTCCATGAGGAACCTCTAGGTGAGTCTAAGTTAGATTACCTAGATTACTCTACTACCTCCTTCACTCTAACTCCTCCTTGACCATTCCGTTACCCCTTTGACCCCGACCTAATCCTAGCCCGTTTCCCTTAGTTGTTCTCCTTAGTCTTAGTCTAGCTCTCTCCCCCTCTATCATTCTCTAGCTTAGCTCGTTGACTTGGTCTCGTTCTTGGGCGAACTTGGTCTATACGCCTCTACCGTCCCCGTGGATTCGACCCGACTTACCCTAGCTACCCTAGTTAGGTTTTGCCGGTTAATTATTTGGTGGCGGGATTCGCGACAAATCCCTACCGTCACTACTCCAGCCACGGACCCCGAACGGTCTCGATATTCGTGGTGGTTCTGGTTCATGGTGAGTTTATGAGTGTTTGAGATTTATTTAGAGAGGAAACCAAACACTTGATTTTTTGAGGTGGTGAAATGAGAGGGGTAAAGCGGTAAAATATCGTTAGGATTGAGTAAAGGCTCGTTAAGAAAAAGTAATTTCAATTGCTTGAATTGCTGAGAGTACACAACAGTAGAAAGTAAGTACGCCAAAGGTAAGAGTAGGTCTAATAGTAAAGAAATATTATCCACATACGTGAGTGTGTTTTTAAGGAGGTAATCTATGCGGTAAACGTCAAATTAAATTATAGGCGTGCCGCGTGCATTATAGTTAGAATTATTTTTTATTACTTGAACTCTTTTTTACTTGAACTCTTTTTATGACGCAAAAGATTTCTGGTTGACGGATGCATGATTACTTTTAGGGAAATTCCCATTTATACCCTCTAAGTTTTCACTTTTCCCAGTTGTACCCCTGCGTATAAGCAATTCCCAATTTTACCCCTGAACTCTGTTAATTACTCTCAACTGTGACTAAACTAGAATTAGCCGTTAAGTATGGCTGTTAAGTGCCAACTTGCAGTCCTAATCTAATGACATGACGAGTGACATGTCGGTCTAGTAGCCTTTTGGCCTTCGTTAATCCTTAATTACCCCTTCATTCTAATTTCAAGTTTTCGCCTCGTCGGAATCAACAACAACATGCAATAATAAGTGAGAAAAGCAACGGAGAATATGATGATGATGACGATGATGATGTTGTTGATGATGATGATGATAGTACATAGAGGAAGAATGCAGATGATATGGTGATATCAGTGAATTCGAACAGAGGAAGAAATGAAGGAAGAGGAAGGGTTTGTAATTTCAAATTAGAATGAAGGGACAATTAGGGATTAACGAAGGTCAAAAGGCTACTAAACCGACATGTCACTCGCCATGTCATTAGATTAGGACTGCAAGTTGCCACTTAACAGCCATACTTAACGGCTAATTCTAGTTTAGTCACGGTTGAGAGTAATTAACAGAGTTCAGGGGTACAGTCGAGAATTGCTTATACGCAGGGGTACAACTGGGAAAAGTGAAAACTCAGAGGGTGCAAATGGGAATTTCCCTTACTTTTATTTATATAATAAAATTTCATCATCTTATTATAATTTCTCGATTTGGGATACTTTTACTTCAATTTATAGCCTTAAGAGTTGTTATAAGATTCAAAAGATTTTTCGTTAATATTTAAAATGAATAATTTCTCTTATTTATGTAGTAAGTATAAAATTTCATCAGCTCATCATAATTTTTCGATGTGAGATAATTCTACTTAAATTTCTAATTTTAAGAACTGTTTTTAGAGCTCAAAAGATTTATGGTTGATATCTTAAGACGATGATTATTTTTATTTATATAATAAAAATTTTGATCAACTCATTGTAATTTTTCGATGTGGGATAACTTTGACTTAATTTATAGTTTTAAGAGCCACTTCGTATTATAAGACTCAAAAGATTTTTTTTATTAATATCTAAAAACGAATAATTTCTCTTATTGATGATATAAAGTTATAGTCCTAATAGCTTTTTTAGGACTCAAAATATTTTAGATTGAGATATTAAGACGAATGATTACTCTTAATTATATAATAAAATTCAATCAACTTATAATTTTTTGATTCCTTAAAAAAAACTTATAATTTTTTAATATGAGATAATTCTCCTTAAATTTATGGTCTTAAGAATGCTTTTTATAAGAATTAAGAGCTATGATAAGACTCAAAATACTCGATGTGGGATAATTTTACTTGAACTCTTTTTATGACTCAAAAGATTTCTGGTTGACGGATGATTACTTTTATTTATACTCCATAATAGAATTTCTCGATGTGGGATAATTTTACTTCAATTTATAGCCTTAAGAGTTGTTATAAGAATTAAAAGATTTTTCGTTAATATCTAAAACGAATGATTTCTCTTATTTATGATGTAGTATAAAATTTCATCAACTCATCATAATTTTTCGATATTATAATTTTTATATCACAAATAAAACTCGATGTGGGAGTATGATTTATTAAGAGCTTTTTATAAGACTTATTGTAATTTTTCGATGTGAGATACTAATTTTTACTTCAATTTATAGCCTTTAGAATTATTATAAGACTCAAGAAATTTTTGTTGATATCTAAAGACGAATGATTACTTTTATTTATATAATATAATTTTCTCACCATACATATTATAATTTTTCAATGTAGAATAATTTGTACTCCCTCCATTCATATTTAAATTTCATGGGTGGAGTGAACCCAATATTAAGAAGAGAATGAAGTATGCGGTGGAAAAATGAAAGTTGAGAGATGTGTGGTCAGAAATGATGTTGATCATAAAAATTGTAGGTAAAAAGTTTAAAGATGGGTAACCCATTAAGGAAAATAGAAAAAATAAAAATGGATAGAGGTATTTCAATTTATAGCCTTAAAAGCTATTATATAACTCACAAGATTTTTGACATCTATATAAACGAAAAATCTCTCTTGATTTACAATTTCATTACCTCATCATAATTTTGTTTATAGTTGTTCCAGTATGGAAACAATCGACCCGAATATGGATTCGGATCCTGGGTTTTGGTTACTCGAATGATGTTTCCTTGGCCTTCCAACCTCTCTTTCTTCCCACTCTAATGGTCGGACCTTCCCGGTGGAGATGGTCTGCCACCTGTACACAAGGAGCGCACAGGGCCTCGGAGGTGTCCAAGGGAACCCCCTCCGATGCCTAAGTCAGTCCGTGGAATGCCTTGACGAACCTTACTCGTGAGGAGCAAGGTGGCGTTCTTTAGAGTGAGATTATAGAGAGAGAAAATCCAACCCCTTTCTTGTGGGAAATATATGAGTATTTATAGGTTCCCCCCAAGAGAGAGGAAGGAGAGAGAGAGAGAGAAGAGGGAGAGAATGGGAGAGTGACACGTGGGTTCGCCCCGTCCACCCATTCTCTCTAACCTTAGGCATGATCAGGGAGGGTTAAGCTTCCTCCCCCTGTGTCTGCCAGGGAGGGGTACCCTGGCGCCTGACAGACAGGGAGGACCTCGTTCCTTGTTGACCACATTGTCTGCGGCCTAACCCTGATGAGCAGGGGATCAATCTTCTACTTGGAGCTCAGAGCGGCTCCACAGTCGCCCCTTGGGGCCACCCGACGGGGTTCCATAGGCTGGCCTGCCAAGCAGGCCCCTTCTTGTGCTTTTGGGCCGGACTGCCCTGGGACTTGCATGACGGACGGCCCGCGGTAGGCAACCGACCCCCATCAATTGACCCTCGTCGGCAGGGGGGAAGCAGGGTTCCCCTTCGGCGGACGACTTTTGCTTAGCATGGTGGGAGGTTGACTTTCTGAATCTCTTTCCGCATTTAATTCCGCGCGTATTCCCGAGGGGAATGTCTTAAATGGCTTGGGTATGCAAAGAGTTGGGATGCCTTTTCCCTCATGATTACTTCTCGTAAGGTGCTCCCTTCGAGCCGCGTGCCCAGGTAATGGTTGGCTCTCTTTCATGGAGGTGGTTGGGGCATCATTTAATGCCTTGCTCCCACCCTTTGCGTATAACACCCGAACTTACTCTTCCTTTTTGCAAATTTCCTCAACACCTCTTTTCATCACCTTTCTCTAAAAATGTCGTGGATGAGAAACATGATTCTTCGTCGTGGTGTTTACGTCAGCGCCCTTCGTTACAGGGGGCGCAGAAGGCTGAGGTACCCCAGGCAGGTACACTCAGCTATTCGTCGCAGTAGGCGAACACGCTCTCGCCTTTTGCGAGCTGCTAAGGTGGAGTCTTCCTCGAGGGCCGTTAAGCGCCCTAAAAAATCTCAGGCCTCTGCGAAGCCGAGGCCCAAGTATTGCACCCAGGTGGGAGGCTGCTCCGACAAGGGGTGTCATAGGTGTTTCCCCTGGCTGCAGCTAGAGAACTTTGACCCGGACTGTCCTGACTCGGGTCCCTCTTCCCCCGACTCGGGCCCTTCTTCCCCTGTGCTGAGGAAACTGGGGGGTTACTATGGCTCCCTTGTAGGCACCAGGGTGGCCAGGTATGGTGAAGATTGGGACCTAAGTAGCCATGACTTAGGGGATAACAAAGGTCAGGGTTACTCGTCTGGTCGAGATGCCCTGGGGAGTGAAGAAGAGGGTCCTGACGATCCGTTCAAGGACTCTGGTAATTGGGACTGGGGATCTGACGATGGGAGCTGCGATAGCCCCGGGGGCTGCTTCCCAGGCTCTGATGAAGATTAGGCCTACCCTGCTTTTGCAGGCAGGTTGAGCCAGACTGTTAGGCTTCTTTTGTAATCTTTCTTTTGATCCCACACGTTTTGTAACTTTGGCCCTTTGGGCCTTTAATTAATGAAAAAAATCTGGTGGGCTTTTAATTGATGTGCTGTTTTTTTAAATTGCGCCTTGGATGACGCAGCGCATTGATTTCCCGCTGTACTCGTTGTACTTTCGAGGCTTTCTTGGGAAGTGGTGGATGGTTGGATTTCAAAAAGCGTGACACGTGGGGGCTTTGTAGGGAGGGTGTCAGAGTGGATGACTTTCTCAGGGAACTTTTCGTCTTCCTCTTTCTATAAAAGAGCCTCTATCTCCCCCATTCTCCCTTTTACACTTTTTGAAACTCATAAAACCCATCTTCTCCACTCCTTTTCTCTGTCGAGCATTCTAACCTGAGGAGCTTTTTCCGGCGTCTCCCTCCGGCGTCCTTCGATTAGGTTAGAACCCTGCTTTCTGACTTGTCCTTACATTACTCGCCTTTTTTTTCTTGCTTCTCTGAATATCATGACTCATCGCCGCGCTCGAGTTTTATCCTTTAATAAGTCGCCTACTGAAAGGTCAGAGGAGGGTGAGGGTAGGGTTGACACTGACCTTCCCTCCTCCTCTGGCAGGCCGGAAGTTACGGTGGCCGAGGGGGCGCTTTCGGAGGATAGTGAGGGTGCCAACTCCCCCGATCCTGCCCAATTCGACGTTGTCGGCTCTGGTGATGAGGCGTTGGAGATTGATCCATTCACAATTGCCGGCCCCCTCGTGCCCAGGAAACTGGGGAAAACCTACTACCTAGATAAGGACAAGTATAGGATTCCCCTACAGACCTACCCTACTCTTAAGAACCGGGAGGTTATACTGGAAAAGAATGTCGCTGAGGCCATAGCCAGGTTCTACAATTTTGGGAGAGGCTACACAGTCATTGTTCCTGGGGAAAAGGACACTGTGTGCAACCCTCCTGATGGTTGCATTGCTGTTTATCACAAATGCTTGGAGTTCGGCCTGCGCTTCCCTCTTCACCCTTTTCTCGAGGAGGCCTTCAGGCGTATGAACGTGGCTATCGCCCAGCTGACCGCCATGGCTGTCAGGTCGCTAGTGGCCTACACCTGGACCTGCTTGTTTCTGAATGAGGAGCCTTCCATAGACGCCTTTAGATACATGGTTGGCCTGCAGATGGTTGGTTCTGCAGAGGGGAGCAGTTCTCCAGGATACTTTTCCCTCCTCAGGCAGAAGAATTGTTCCTTGGTCTGGCCAACCATGAATAGCCTGAAGGACTGGAAGGACAATTTCTTGTATGTTCATAGTGCGGAAGGGTGGAGGATCCCCCGTTATTTCAGGAACCACGTCCACACCCGACTGGAGACTCGCTAGGAGTACCACCCTGGGGTTGGGGGGAGGGCTCTTGAAGTCAAGATGAACGAGAAAGAGGATGCCTTGGTCAAGCGGTTCGTTTCTGCCAAGGATGGGAAGGGCGTGTACGGCCCTGTTATCTGGCTCCCCCCCTGCGGACCTTATATCGACTGATGACTACCTGACCCCGGTGGGGTTAAACCCTGGCCTTGGAGAAGGTAGCTCAGAGGCTTGTTAATAGTTGTCTTTTCCTGACCCTTGTCTTATCATCTACTTACTTGGTGAAGTTTCTTGATTTTTGCTGAGCTTGTTACTTACACCTGGTCCAAGAGGCAGCTGAGGGATATTGGCCTGAACAAGGACTTCGTGGTCTCTAATAATCGTCCTTCCCTTCCTTCCGGTTTCAAGAAGAAGACCCTCATGAAATATGTGAAGAACATTTCGGCCAGTAGGGCGAGGCTTCCTCCCCCCTCCTCCCAGGTCGTCGTCTACACGTCCTCCAGCTTTGACTCCCGTCCCTAGGACAGCAGAGGTGGAGGCTGCTTCAGAGGCTACTCCCTCTCCGGCCAGCAAGCGCGAAGGTACCCCCCCTGGGGCTCATCCTTCTGCGGGGGCGAAGCCCTCTGCCTCTGAGGAGACTGGGGAGAGTAATCCCCTGGTGGGCAGGAAGAGGAAAAACAGGGAGCCGGTGGACGCCGACCAGGTGGTGGACCTGGAAGCAGACGCCAGCACTCCTCAGGCAAAGCGCCATGTTCCCGTTCTTCCAGAGACTCTGTTTACGGAGGGAGGGAACGCTGAGTTCAACTTCGCTGTTGGTGAGAGCGTCGATGTCTCCGCCTTGTTTTCAGACACCAACTCTTCGTCGGAGGACCGGCTTGCTAGGGCTCTGACCCATTCCAGCAGCCAGGCGGCTCAGTTTATCCAACGCTGCTCTCGAATTTTCCAGGCTTCTGCAGAGCTGGCGGCCCTTGACCGCCTGAGTGATGAGGAACTGAACATTACCCTTGGGTCCTCCCTTCCTGACCGTATAGCGGTAATTGAGAGAGATGTGGCTCTTATTGCCAACTTAAAGCTTTAGCTGTCCAAGCGTGAAAACGAACTGGAAGAGGCCCGGGGCCAGGTCGCCCATTGGAAGGACCAGGGCGAGAAAGCCGTAAGGGAGGCAGCGAGCTTGGAGGTTGAGCTGGAGCAGGCTAGGAAAGAGGCTGCCGAGCTGGAGCAGGCCAAGAAGAAGGCTGCCGAGATGGAGGACCGCCTTGAGGTGTATGCTACTCGCCTGACCAAGGCTGACTCTAATCTTCAGGAGGCCCGGGGTGAGCTGTAGGTTCAGAGCGAAAAGTGGCTCAAGGAGAAGGACGACATTATCCAAGATGCTAACTTGGAGGTGGAAAAGGCCTTCAACTCAGGGGCTTCTTCATCCTCAGAGTTTGTTATGGAGGTTATTAGGGAGATGCTCCCGGACTTTAATGAGGATGCCTTCCAGGCCCTTTACGCAGCCAAGAACGAAGCCAGGGCCAATAAGTCACCCGAGGAGGCCCCTGGCCCTGATAAGGATGCCCCTGCTGCGTAACATACATGGCAGTCGTCTTCTGAGGGTTCTTGTCCTTTCCCTCTTGCGCCTCTTCTTCCTCGCTGTTTTTTCCATCTTTTGCGTGCCGGACCCTGACGTGGCCGACTGCCTGCTAATGTAATCCAATATTTTCTCGTAATTGGATCTTTATTATTTGTCTTGTAAAACTATTGTGACTCTTCTTTATCTTTATGAATGCTTACTTGCTTGTTGCATTCTTATTATTTCTTTTGTTTTGACTTCATGGTTTTGGCCTGACCCTGACTCCTGTCCTGGGGTCGGAGGGCTTGCCCCCTGCCTGCTCGGAGGTTCAGGGGGCCTGCCCCCGCCAGCTGGCAGGCTGGCTGGCTGGGGGGGGGGGGTTCTGGTGTTTTTTATACAAGGTCTAGCGTGACTAAGTCCTTGTTCGTTCGACCTGACCGTGGCTTCTTGTCGAAGTCCAGGGGGCCTGCCCCCTGCCTGCCCAGGGGCAGGCGAGGGGAGGGGGGGGGGGGGTTTGGTGTTTTTTTATACAAGGTTGATCGTGACTCAGTCCTTGTTCGTTCGACCTGACCCTGGCTTCTTGCCGAAGTCCAGGGGACCTGCCCAGGGGCAGACGAGGGGGGGTTCTGGAGTTTTTTATACAAGGTTGATCGTGACTCAGTCCTTGTTCGTTCGACCTGACCCTGGCTTCTTGCCGAAGTCCAAGGGGCCTGCCCCCTGCCTGCCCAGGGCAGGCGAGGGGAGGTTCGGGGTTTTTTGTTGGGTGGTCTATTTTCCTTGGGTTTTGCAACAGGAGGGCCCTCCCCCTATTGCCCCCTGCTTGTTTGTGTGTGAAGTGCGAATCTGAAAAGACAACGAATATTAATTCGAGAATCCTTTTCATTTCTTGAGAAACTTAACATTTGTGGTCGGAGCCGTCGACATTTTGCTTTGACCGTCCTCCGCCAATTTTGGAAAAAGAAAATTTGAGTTTCTAGGCTAAACATAATACTTTTTCAGGGTGTCTACGTTCCAATGCGCTGCTAGCTCTTGGCCTTCAGGGTTCGCTATTTTGTAGGTTCCTGGCCCCATAATTTGGGTGACTTCATACGGGCCTTCCCAATTAGCGCTTAGCTTGCCATGCTCTCTCGACCTCCCTACTGCCTGTGTCTTTCTTAGGACCAGGTCTCCTACATGGAAATTCCTTGCATTCACTTTTTTGTTGTAGATTTTTCTCATTTGTTGCTTATAGGCGGCGATATTGACGCTCGCCTCTTGCCTAACTTCACCGACTAAGTTAAGAGCTTCGGTCATTGCAGCCTCATTGCTCGCCCTGTCAAATTGCTGAGACCGTAGGGTAGGGACACGTGCTTTTATAGGCAACAGGACCTCGGCCCCGTAGACCAGGCCGAAAGGAGTTTGCCCTGTGGACTCCTTTCTGGTGGTCCTGATTGACCATAACACACTTGGAAGCTCGTCTGCCCATCTTCCTTTTAGTTCGTCTACCATTCTTTTCAGCCCGTTAAGTATTTGCTTGTTTGCTGCTTCAGCCTGTCCATTGGTCTGTGGATGGCATACGGCCGAGTAAGCGACAGTAATGCCGTGGCCTTCCAGCCAGGCTCTGAGGGGGTCGTTATCGAACTGCCTGCCATGGTCAAAAACCAACACTTTTGGCAGGCCATATCTTATTATTATATTCCTCCAGATCACCTTCCTGACTGCCGGCTCTGTTATATTCGGGACAACTTCCGCCTCAATCCACTTGGTGAAGTAATCAATCCCTACTATCAAGAGTTTCCTCCCCCCAGTCGCCACAGTGAACGGCCCCAGGATGTCCATCCCCCATTGGGCGAAGGGGATGGGAGATAGGATTGGCCTGAGATCCTGGGCCGGGGCGTGTATCACGGGGGCAAAAAGTTGGCATTTCCTGCATTTTCGGGTCAGATCCCTGGCGTCTGCGAGCATGGTTGGCCAATAATACCCTGCCCTTAGGGCCTTGTGTGCTAGGGTTCGTCCTCCCACATGGTGTCCACAGATCCCAGAGTGTATGTCGTCTAGTACCTCTGCAGCCTGTCCTGCCCCCAGGCACTTAAGAAGGGGAGCGGAGAAGGACTTGCGGTACAACTCCTCTCCAATCATTATGAACCGTGCAGCTTTGACAGACATTCTTCTCTTCTGAGTTGGGTCTTGTGGGAGGAGTCCATGTTTTTTGAACTGGATGATAAGGGTCATCCAGCTTTCAGACTCGGCTTCATTGATGACGTTGATCAGCTGGCAGAGCGCTGTAGACTTCTCTTGCACCACATCTACCCATACCGATCTTCTTATATCTAGCAGGCTGGAGCTGGCCAGCTTAGACAGAGCCTCTGCCCGATTGTTTTGTGACCGAGGGACTTGTTTGACTTCATAAGATTTTAGTCCGGATAAGTCTTGCTTCACCTTTTCCAGGTACGAGACCATGGCCTGATCTCTAGCTTTATATTCTCCATTGATTTGATTTGCGATGAGTTGGGAATCAGTGGCTAAGATGAGCCTTTCTGCCCCCTGCAGCTCTGGCTAGGTTGATGCCTACCAGTACGGCCTCGTACTCGGCTTCGTTGTTTGATGCCGGGAAAGTGAACTTGAGAGCATGTTCAAATTCCACTCCCTCGGAGCTGGTAAGAACGATCCCTGCCCCTGCGCCATTGGCTGTGGACGACCCGTCAGTATATACTCTCCATTCGCCGGCAGGGGGATCGTCTTCCTCTGAGTGAGAACACTCTGCCAGGAAATCCGCCAAGGCCTGTGCTTTGATGGTAGTCCTGGACTGGTATGATATACCTAACCCACTCAGTTCTATGGCCCACTTCAACAGTCTTCCAGACTTCTCGAATTTTTCAAGTACTTTTTCTAGAGGCTGGTCTGTTAATACGACGACGGGGTGAGCGTCAAAGTATGGTCTGAGTTTTCTGGCTGCTATGACGACCGCATAGGCTGCCTTTTCAACAACTGAGTAGTTCTTTTCCGCTACCCCTAGGGCGTGACTGTTGTGTGCTAAATTTAGACCATTTTACCTCCCATTTAGACCCGTTTTTCCCTCGTTTTGTGAGTCTAGAGTGCGAATATCGCCATATTTTGAGTACTTCTCGCATTAGCGTCCCTCTTGTGCGTTTTACGTGTTTTTGGTAGTTTTTCTATCAATTTTGATAGGATTTGGCACCAAAATCACGATCGAGCTTCCACGAGCACAAGAGAAGGGACTACCGTCCATAAGAGCAAAGCACACAACTTAAAAGTTTAAAGCCATCCAATCATTCAACGAAGAATGAGACAAGGAAAGAGGCCAGAGATATGACCGGGCGAAATTTCACCCGACGGTAAAGCGCCTCTCCGAAGATTTTCCGAGACCTCCCCACTGGGCGAAGTTGACCGGGCGAAATTTCGCCCACTGGGTGAAATTTCTCCCGATGGTGAATAGTGCCAGAAATCGCAAAAAGTGAAGAAAATCTCACCGGGCGAAAATTTCACCCGATGGGATTAGTCCATCAAGCCGCAGGGCGAAACTTCGCCCTATGAAGATGCAAAGGATGATTGTCTCACTAATGAAGCAAAAGTTGGATTTGGGCTTTAGGTTAAGAGACCCATTAAGGATTACTATATATATGTTACCCTAATTTGTTGCCCAAGGCATCACCTCATTAGTGTCAATCCATCATTAAAGTAAGCAAGTAGTAAGAGGCCTCCATTAGTGTAGTTACACATCCATTAGTAGTAATTTAGTAATATTCTTAGTAATTCTCTATAATTCTAGTAGTTTACATAGTAATTAGTAGTAGATCTACTTAGTTTCCATCAACAACGCTCTAGATTTCAAGTTTGTAGAAGATTATTTCAAGTTTTATTTGAAGATTTGTTGGGTTTATTGAAGAATTACTGACAAGTTCTTCATTCTCTTCATCAAAGATTCAACCTTTATTTATGCAATCTTCTTATTTCTTCCAGATCTTCATAGTTGGTATATTTCTTTCCACTCTCTAATCTCTAGTTTAGATTTATTTTATGTTTCTCATTATTGTCTTGTTTAGATCATCTTAGTGTTGTTAGTTTCTCTAGATTTTATTCGTGTTGTTCTAGATTATTCTCTAGCTTAATTTGGTAGTTCCATAGTGTTCCGGTCACGGAAACAATTAACCCGGCTCTGGGTCCGGGTTGAGTAATCGGATTGTTGGTAAGTAACAGATCGCCTGATTTCCTTGAATCTCTCCTTTATCCCTCTCCCTTGATCGGACCTTCCCGGCAGAGTTGGCCTGCTCCCTGCACAATGAACGCACAGGGCCTCGGAGGTTGTCCGAGGGAACCCTCTCCGATGCCTAAGTTAGTCCGTGAAATGCCTTGATGAACCTAGCTCGTGAGGAACTAGGTGGCGTTTTTAGGAGTGAGAATCTAGAGAGAGAAAATCCAACCCCTTTCTTGTGGGAAAGGGTTGAGTATTTATACCTTCCCACAAGAGAGAGGAGTAGGAGGGAAGTGGATGGATGAGGAGGTGACAAGTGGCTTCTTCCCATCCACCCATTCCCAATTACCTTAGGCGAAATGACGGGAGGGCCCCTGGGGGTCTCGGCCCTGTCACTCAGGGACATCCCAAGGGCAGGCGGACTTTAAACCGTGGTCGCTGGGCTCTAGCAGGCTGTGTTGGCTTGCTGGCCCGGCGGTCGATTGCTATCTTTAGCGTTTACTCCTGTTTTGGCTTCTTGCTAGGGGCCGGCCTTTGAGCTTGATAAGGGTGCTTCTGGGGCCTGCCCGGCAGGCGATTATTGGCAGGCTGCCGACCTCAATCAATTGGCCCTCGCCAGTAGGGGGAAAGCAAGGCTTTTCTTCTGCTGGCGACTCTTGCTTGGGGGGAGGTTGACTTACTTCCATGTCTGCTACCGCATTTAATGCTTTGCGCCTTCCCAAGGAACGAAGCGCAGCTCACGTCAGGTATACAAAGAGTTGAGAGTGCTTTTGCAATGATTACCCTTCTCCTCTTGATGGATTTTCGGGAACCGTGAAGAGTTCCCGATTGGTGGCTCTCCTTCCAGGGTGGTTGGAACGTCATTAATGCCGTGTTTTCTCTTGTATAAAATCCCAGCTTTCTTCATCATTTCTGCTTAACCCATTTTCAATCTTTCCACTTTCTTTGCTTTAATCATGGTTTGGATCAAAAAATTTGTGACTCGCCGTGGAGTTCGCTATGTTACTTTCCTTTTTAGAGGATTCTGGAGGCTCAGGTACGCTCGAGCTGCTTATCGAGCTATTCGTCGTAGCCGTCGTTCACGGCTTCGGTCTCGTCGGAGTGGCAGGAAAGTCCCCACCAGGTTGAGCAAGCGTCTCAAGAGATCCTCGACCCCTGCTGCTCCCAGATTCAGGCGTTGCCCTCAGGGAGGGGGTTGCTTTGACCGGGGATGCCACGAATGCTTTCCGTGGCTGCACCCTGAGCAGTTTGACCCTAACTTTTCTAACACTGACTCCTCCCTGGCGTCAGGCCCCTCCTCCCCTGTGAGGAGAACAGGTTGTCGCACCTGCGACGAGTCCCAGGCTGTTCCCTTTGGCAGGGACTGGGAGGATAGTAGCCGAGACTCTGATGATAGCGAGGGTCTTGGTTGCTTGAGTGACAAGGATGGGGACGGACTCCCTGATGATCCTTTCAAGGATTCCCCAGACTGGGACTGGGGCTCGGATTTTGGGAGCCCAGGCAGCTCTGGGGACCATTCCCCAGATTTGGATGATGACTAGGCCTGCGTAGCAGGGTGTTGACTTTGTCGGGCCGGAATTTTTAGGCCTTGTGTATTTTCTTTCCTTGTTTGGCACTAGATGTAATTTTCCCTTTTTAAGGCTAATGAAATGAAATTTGATCAGTTTCGCTTCCTTTTTTTTTTTGAATGTGGGGATGACGTCGTCGGTCGATATTTTCCCCCTGCCATTTTAGTTTTTCGAGGCCCTTCTTGGGAAGGGGTGAACAGCCCGTGTTCAGCATGCGACACGTTGGAGACTGTTGGGGGTCTTGTCAGGGAAGTCGTCTCTTGGGCTTCTTGGGCTTTATTTACGCCTTTCTTCCCCTCCATTCCCTTCTTTTACTTTTCTGAGATTTCCCACTCCTCACTCTCAAATCGCCTTTGTTGTTTGAGCATTCTGCGAGGAACAAGAAGTACCCTCTGTCACCTTTTCCGGCGATTATCGGCGTTTTTAGGTTAGAAGTTCTTCTTTAAACCTTTCCTCCTCTTTTTTCCCTTTCATAGCCAGTGTGTCGCGAGTTTGTCCTCTTTCTTTTAATTCTTTGCTTGGGGGAACTGGGGATGGCGACGGTGGCCGGCGCGACATAGCTTCTTCCTCCGGAGCCGGCCCTCGGGAAGAGGATGATCATCACAGGGGGGAGGGTGCTGAGTCACCCGAACCTGCTCCCTTTGATGTAGTCGACTCCGATGACGAGGCCCTGGAGGTGGACCCTTCCAGGGTTGCCGGCCCCCTCATCCGTAGGGAGAGGGGGAGGACTTATTACCTGGATAAGAAGAAGTATTTGATCCCCCTAAAGACCTACCCTGAGGCCAAGAACAGGGACCTGATTCTGGAGAGCAATGCTGCTAGGGCGATTGAACAATTCTATAACTTTGGGGAAGGGTACACAGTCGTTGTTCCGGGGGAAAAAGACACAGTGTGCTGTCCCCCGGAGGGTTGCGTGGCCGTCTACCATAAGGCCTTAGAATTTGGCCTGCGATTCCCACTACATCCCTTCCTGGAGGAAACCTTCAGGAGGATGAATGTCGCCATTGCCCAGCTTACAGCCACAGCCATTAGATCTTTAGTAGCTTACACCTGGACCTGCCTTTTTCATGGCGAGGGGCCTTATATTGACGCCCTTCGCTTTATGGTCGGACTTCAAATGGTGTCCTCGTCAGGGGGGGGATGGCCTCCCTGGTTATTGGTCTCTGCTGAGACAAAAGAAGTACGCCCTGGTCTGGCCGACTTTGAGCAGCCTGAAGGACTGGAAAAATAACTTTATATACGTCCATAGCGCGTCAGGGTGGAAGATTCCTAGGCACTTTAGGAATCATGTCCACACCTGTATGGAGACACGCGAGGAGTATCACCCGGGCGTCGGGGGAAAGGCCCTGGAGGTCAAGTTGAGCGAGAAGGAGGAGATTTTGATTCAAAAGTTTGAAATTGTTGCGGACAAACATGGCAACTTTGGCCCTGCTTTCTGGCTCCCTCATGCGGAGCTTATAACGACAGACGAGTACTTGCTTCCCTTGGGCCTGATTCCCGGCCTCGAAGGTAGTTCTAGGGAGTTCTTGCTGTCACGGTTTTCCAGAGACTTTATTTCTCCCTGCTTTTTAGATGACCGCCTTTCCCTTTCTGCAGATTCCTATACTTGGCGCTGGACAAAGAGGCAGGTCAGGAGGCTAGGCTTGAGCGAGGATCTAGTCGTTCTTTCGAAGCGTCCTTCTCTCCCGGCGAATTTCAGGAAAGGGAGCAAAGCCTTAATGAAGCTTGTAAAGGACTTTGCTGCTGGTCGAAAATTGCCCCTCCCCCCCCGGCTGCCTTCGTCGAAGCCGGCGACTCCTACTCCCAGCGTTCATGAGGGGGAGGCTGAGGTTACTTCTGGAGCTACCCCCTCCCCTGGACAGAAGCAGGGTGCTTCTTCAGCTGGACCCCAAGCTTCTCAGGGAACGCAGCCTGGGAATTCCGAGGGAACTGGGGAAAGTATTCCTTTGGAGTTGAGGAGGAAAAGAGACAGGGAGCCTCCTAGTGCTGACGTGGTGGACCTGGAGGCGGATGTTACCACCCCTGAGGCGAAGCGCCCTGCCCGTGAGCTTCCAAGTGTCCCCTTTCTGGAGGAAAATGCAGAGTTCCACTACACTGCTGGTGACAGCGTGGATGTGTCAGGCCTGCTCTCTGATTCTGGTGCTGTCTTGGCTGACCGCCTCACCAAGACTGTGACTTCAACTTCTCATCAAGTGCTTCAGTACATCCAGCGTACCTCTAAGGTTCTGCTGGCGTCTGCTGAGCTGGCGGCACTCAGCCGCCTGAGTGATGAAGAACTGACGATCACACCCGGGGCTCCTCCTCCTGACCGCTTGTCTATGGTAGAGAGGGATATTTCCTTGATAAGTTCTTTGAAGGACAAGCTGGCAAGGCAGGAGAGCGAGCTAGAGGAGTCAAAGAAACAGGCTGATCGGTGGAGGCTGTAGGGAGAGAGGGCTGTGAAGGAAATAGCCAAGCTGGAGGCTGATCTGAAGGAGAGCCGTCTATCGGTGGATCGAGCTAATCTGTCTCTGGCTGAGATGGGGCACTTGAAGGGGAGAGTGGCTGACTTGGAGGAGCAATTGTCCAGAGCTAACTCAACTTTTGAGCAGGCTAAAGGAGAATGGAAGAAAGAGAAGGAGACCCTAGCAGAGGAGACTGAAGCTGCGGTGGATGCCAGCTTCGCGAGTGGTGCCAACTCTTCCCTGGAGTTGGTGATGGAGGTGATAGGGGAAATGTTCCCTACCTTTGATTAGGAAACCTTCCGGAGTCTCTATACTGCCAAGAATGAAGCCCGGGCGGCCAGACAGCCTGAGGCGGAAGCCGGCCCTCGCCAGGATGCTCTGTGACGCTCCTTGTAATAATCTTACTCTTCTGTGCTGAGCCTACGTTATGGCCAGCTTCCTTGTAACATTCGTCACTTTGGTTCCTCTGTCTTAACTTTGTAAAGACTTTCTACCCTTCACGGGTTTTATTGTAGAATATTTTTCTTTTCTTTGCTTCTTTAAGATATGCTTGCTCTAGAACTCGTGGGATCTTTCCCTAATGTTAGTCGTGCCTAGCATAGCTTGTCCCTGGTTTCTGCTTGGAATCCAGGGGGTTTGCCCCCTGCCTGCCCAGAGGTAAGCAGGGAGGTTTGCGTTTTTTATACAAGGTTGGGGAGCTTGCCCCCAGTCCTTGTTGATCTGGCCTGTCCCTGGCTTTTGTTCAAAGTCCAGGGGGTCTGCCCCATGCCTGCCCAGAGGTAGGCAGGGAGGTTTGCGTTTTTTATACAAGGTTGGGGAGCTTGCCCCCAGTCCTTGTTGATCTGGCCTGTCCCTGACTTTTGTTCAAAAGTCCAGGGGGCCTGCCCCCTGCCTGCCCAGAGGTAAGCAGGGGGGTTTGTGTTTTTCATACAAGGTTGGGGAGCTTGCCCCCAGTCCTTGTTGATCTGGCCTGTCCCTGGCTTTTGTTCAAAGTCCAGGGGGCCTGCCCCCTGCCTGCCCAGAGGTAGGCAGGGAGGTTTGCGTTTTTTATACAAGGTTGGGGAGCTTGCCCCCAATCCTTGTTGATCTTGCCTGTCCCTGGCTTTTGTTCAAAAGTTCAGGGGGCCTGCCCCCTGCCTGCCTAGAGGTAAGCAGGGGGGTCTGTGTTTTTTATACAAGGTTGGGGAGCTTGCCCCCAGTCCTTGTTGATCTGGCCTGTCCCTGGCTTTTGTTAAAAAGTCCAGGGGGCCTGCCCCCTGCCTGCCCAGAGGTAAGCAGAGAGGTTTGGAATTTTTGTTGGGGTGTTCATTTTCTCTAGCTTTGGCAACAGGGGGGCCTCCCCCTATTGCCCTCTGCTCGTTTGTGTGTTAAAACGCAAGTTTGAACAGGCAACGAGTATGAATCTGAAGCTCTCTTATTTCTTTATAAAACTTTTTGACATAAGGGTGGTCGGAGCCGTCGACATTCTTGACCGTTCTCCGCCATTGTTTTTAGTAAAATAAAAACTATCTATAAACTTGGTTCAGACATAATATTTCTTCAGGGTGTCCGCGTTCCAGTGAGCATTCAACTCTTGTCCTTCAAGGTTGGCGATTTTATATGTGCCTGGTCCCAGGATTTGAGTTACTTGGTATGGACCTTCCCTGCTGGGAGAGCATTGGGCTTTTTGCTTCCCTTTTCTTTCTGTCTCATGGGCTTGCAGGGCCACGGAATAACAGTGTCTGGCCGACTCCTGATCCCCGTGGACCTTCCCCTCCATGCCAAAGTCTGTTACATAGGCTATGGTGAGGGCCCTAATTGATACAGCAGCTTCTATTTTATCTAGGGTGGCTCGGCCTATCAGGACGTTGTACGTGGATTTGGCATCCACCACAACAAATGACGCCCTGATATTTCTTGCTGAGGTCCCCTCCCCAAACGTAACAGGCAGATCGATAACTCCCATGGGTAGCATGCCTGCTCCATTGAATCCATACAAAGATCCGGGGGCTGGCTTCAGGTGCCTTTTTTCAAGGTTCATTTTCTCAAAAGCATCTTTGTATAAGAGATTTGTATAGGCGCCAGTGTCCACCATACACCTCTTGACAATGTGATTGCTAATTTCCAGGGTTAAGACCAGAGGGTCACTATGCGGGTACACGACTCTCCCTGCATCTTCAGAGGTGATGCTTAGGGTAGTGCCCCTTGGGCTGCCTGCCTTCTCGGCGTAGCAAATTTGGTTCCGCAGCTCGCGGATCTGCCTTTTCTGGCTACGCCTGCTGGTCCGCCCTTCTGCATCCCCTGATACTACATGGATGACCGTGCGATTTTGGGCTGAGCCCTCAGGTTTGTCTGCCGCCTCCTTCTGGGGTTTGTTCCTTGCTGCATAGTTACTCAGCCAGCCGTTTCTTATTAGTTTCTCTATTTCGTCTTTTAAGTGGCGGCATTCCTCCGTGGTATGGCCTATGCAATCGTGGAACGTGCAAAATTTTTTGGGATCCCCTTTTGGGCTGCGAGGCTTGTTTGGTCGAGACCACTTTGCTGTTTCTTTTTCCAACTCGAAGATTTCTGCTCTCGGCCTGTTGAGGGCCGTGTAGCTGTCAAATCTTGGTTGGTATGTTGTGCGTTGTTTCTTGGGAGTGTCTCCCTCTTCTCTCTGCTTGCCTGGCTCATTTCTGCCACGTCCACCCTGCGGTCCCCCTTGCGGCCTTGCTTCGCCTGCAGGGGTATCCGGCAGGCTGTGAAACTCTTCCTGCAGAATAAACCCTTCAGCGATTTTCCTGGCCATGGCCAAGGTTTCTGGCTGGGCCCTGATCATCTGATTTTTCATTTCTCCTGGGAGCAGGGAGACAGTCAGGGCGTAGGCAGCGGTGGAGTCATCGATCTCCCTGACTTGCTGGTAGGATAGGTCAAACCTCCTTAGGTACTCCCTTACACTTTCACCCTTTTTCTGCTTTAGAGTCATAAGATCGAAGCGAGTGAGGCGTCTCCTTTTGTTCCCAGCATACTGTTCGAGGAAGATCTCGGCCAATTCTATGAAGAACTTGATTGATCCTTGGCGGAGATCCCTGAACCATCCTTGTGCGAGCCCTACCAGGGTGGTTGGGAAAACTTTGCACCAGATGGCGTCATCCACGTCGTACATGCCCATGTGGCTCTCGAACGCCGCCAAGTGGTCCTCTGGGTCTGTTGTCCCGTCAAACTTATTGGTGGGCATTTTAATCTTCGGGATGGGGTATTCTTGTACCTCAGGATGAAGTGGGGTTTTTGTAGGCCTGCCTACCATTCGTGACCTGCTTTCCCCAGACTGGTTAACGTGAATATCCCATTGTTTATGGATCGGTTTCCTCGTACTGGGGGAGCGGTGCCTTGGAGGCGGCCTGCTTGCTGCTTCGTCTTCTGTCTCAGAAGAGATTTGCCTGGGTCTCTTTCTCTGAGAGTGGCAGAGGTTCTCATCCTGGTGGTACCTAGATTCAAGCGGTTACCCCCGGTTAAGCCTAGACTGCAGGCTTTGGGACAAACCCGGGGCTGACTGCTCTTTGACCGCCGGCGTTAACCTGGAGAAGACCCCGCCCTGCTTTTCTCCCAGGCGCTTAGATATGGGCTCCCTGTGCCTCATACGCTCCTGCAATCCCTGGGATAAACCTCTATGTTCTCCAGACGCGGATTCTGTTGTGTGAATGGAGAATGCCTGCTGTTGGACAGGCGGCTCTGGGCTGCCTATTGTGATGCGCCTTTGCACCTGCGCGTATACTTGTGCCGTCCTTCTTGCTTTCCTCTGAGCGTTTCTGGCGGCGGTCCGCTTCGTGCCCCCAGCTCCATCCCTGCTTATTGAGGGTGGCTGCCTGGGGGCCGATGCGACCCTGCCTACCAGGTCCTCAGGAGTGAACTCCTGGTTTAGCATTGCAGAGAAGAAGGCGGCTGTCTGCGCCATCTGAGCCGGGGTCAGATTCAGAGTGTGCCCTGGGTGTGTCCCCAACTCAGGTGCTACAGCAGTGCTTGGTACGCCTAGGAGACTGGTTCCCCCCACCCCCAGGATCGTGGCGGGAGGAATCCTCTCTGGCTGTGGCATGCCATACAGGGGGGTCACTGGTGGGACCGTCGGACCCGCCCCTGCACTGGCGTCAACGATTTCTGGCATGATTACTTTGACTGTTTTAGTTTTTTGTGATTAGGAATGGTTGATTTTTGTGGGTAATTCGTGAGTACAACCGTTTTCTCCCCACAGACGGCGCCAAATTGTTCCGGTCACGGAAACAATTAACCCGGCTCTGGGTCCGGGTTGAGTAATCGGATTGTTGGTAAGTAACGGATCGCCTGATTTCCTTGAATCTCTCCTATATCCCTCTCCCTTGATCGGACCTTCCCGGCAGAGTTGGCCTGCTCCCTGCACAATGAACGCACAGGGCCTCGGAGGTTGTCCGAGGGAACCCTCTCCGATGCCTAAGTTAGTCCGTGAAATGCCTTGATGAACCTATCTCGTGAGGAACTAGGTGGCGTTTTTAGGAGTGAGAATCTAGAGAGAGAAAATCCAACCCCTTTCTTGTGGGAAAGGGTTGAGTATTTATACCTTCCCACAAGAGAGAGGAGTAGGAGGGAAGTGGATGGATGAGGAGGTGACAAGTGGCTTCTTCCCATCCACCCATTCCCAATTACCTTAGGCGAAATGACGGGAGGGCCCCTGGGGGTCTCGGCCCTGTCACTCAGGAACATCCCCAGGGCAGGCAGACTTTAAACCGTGGTCGCTGGGCTCTAGCAGGCTGTGTTGGCTTGCTGGCCCGGCGGTCGATTGCTATCTTTAGCGTTTACTCCTGTTTTGGCTTCTCGCTAGGGGCCGACCTTTGAGCTTGATAAGGGTGCTTCTGGGGCCTGCCCGGCAGGCGATTATTGGCAGGCTGCCGACCCCAATCACATAGTTTAGTGGCTAATTGTTAGATCATAGTTTTCTCATCATCTTGTAGTTAGTTTCCTTAGATCTAGTTATTATGCATGCTTTAGTTAGTTTCTCCTTAGTTAATGTTTTGTTGTCTTTCATTATGATTAGTGAGTAGATTTCTTGTTGGGAGTTTAGGGATGAGGACTTGGATTATTTGAATTTAGGGATGTTGGTGGGTTGCTTGCTTGTTGGTTTATCTTGCTTGTGGTTGTTGTGTCATTGTTGTTTTAGTCCGGCCAACTTGACCGACCTTGACTCATTTCTATCAATATGGGGAAACTCGGGGTAGAAATTACCACAACTAGAGACTTACCCTTCTTCACCGCGAAAGCGGGTTTTTAGGTGGGTTGGGTGAAGAAACCGAAAGGTGGCATTCTCCCTTTATCAATGTTGCAACAAAAAATCGATTCTGACCTTCTTAGACTCCATGTTCCGAATCCTGACTTCCCCCTAACGCCTTTCCCTAGATTGACCACCCCTAGCTATTCTCGTAGTCATTTCTCTAGTATAGACTCGACCTTTAGAAACCCCCTCTATAGACATCAAACACGCCGCTTTAAACTTGTCAACACACTCCGTTCCCTGTGGACCGACCTCGACTTACCACGAATACTTGTCTGTTTTTGTGTAATCTCGAGTCTTACAAATATCGTTTGATCCCCCGTCCTTCGTTAACGACCGATCCGATTGGGAGGTGATCAGAATGGCGTCGTTGCCGGGGACGGCTAGTTGTTATGTTGTTTTTAGTTGTTGTGTTTGATTCTTTTCCCTTATCTCTTTTCCCTAGTACCATTAGGTTCTAGGAGTCTCACCGTTTATTTGAGTTTTATGCCCAAGAACACGTCATCGCCCTCGTGGTTCGATCCGGAGCCGGAAAGGACTTTTAGAGCATTGCGTTTTTGGGGAAATAACTCAACCACCATCATTCCACATCCTTCATTATCACCTCCTAACCTTAATCCCATCCTACCACATACACCTTCTACACCTTCTACATCACATAACCCCACTCCAAATAATCCTTCCATACCTTCCACTTCACAAAATTCACCACCATCACCAAAAACACCACCACAAAATCAAAATCCATCCCCTCCAAATCATTCAAATTCAAATCCAGCATCACCACCAATCCAACAAATGGCAACTTTAGGATCTCATTCCCAACTCACACATGAAGAAACACCTTCTCCGTCGATTTCGGGAAGATTCCCGAGAATTATGAATTAAAAGCCTCTTTGACAATGCGGTTCAAAGATACTTTTCACGGTTTTTCTCAAGAAGATGCTCAAGAGCACATTGCTTCATTTAAAGAAAAATTAGTAGGAGCCCGTCTTAATGGATTAACTTCATGCAAATTGCATCGTTTACTATTTCCAAAGACCTTGAGAGATGGAGCTCGTAGATGGCTTCAAGGCCATCCCGCTAATACATTTACAACATGGGCTCAACTATCCAATGCCTTCTTGGAGAAATATTTTCCGCCGTCAAAGACTAACCAATATCGCATGGAGATACAAACATTTAAACAAGATGAATTTGAAAGCCTAAGTGAGGCATGAGAAAGATTTAGAGATTTATTGCGCAAATGCCCACACCATGGAATACCCGATTGGCTAACTACCCAAACATTTTACAACACCCTTTCATCGAGAACCAAGGAAAACCTCAATTCGGCCGCCGGAGGATACTTCTCTTCTCTCACCGATGAGGCATCTAAGAGTCTTATTGAGAAGATGGCAAGGAGTGATTCTAGAATGGGTCAATCGAGGGATTCTAGGAAGAAAGTCGAAGTGAACTTATCTACGAGTTCTAGTGAATTGAAATTTCAAGCGGAAGTTGAAGAGTTGAAAAAGAGAATGGATGCCATGAGTTCAAGGCCTACTCCTAGAGGTATGTACCAAATCCAAGGGAGTGTTCCACCAAGGCAACCATCTCCTCCAAAGCAATTAACATGGGAAATTCAATGTGATCATTGTGGCAATTATGTCCATGATTCTAGCTCTTGCATTCCTAATGAAGAAGTTTATATTGAAGAGTCAAATGAAGTCCAAGCTATACAAGTGTATGGGCAAAGACCTCAATTTGATCCCTTTTCCAATACTTACAATACCGGCACAAGATTTCATCCCAAATTTTCTTATGGAAATCAAAATGTCCAAAATCCGA
Source organism: Agrostemma githago (assembly GCA_958450325.1). Lineage (NCBI taxonomy): Eukaryota > Viridiplantae > Streptophyta > Magnoliopsida > Caryophyllales > Caryophyllaceae > Agrostemma > Agrostemma githago. The sequence goes on from OY288240.1 coordinate 63,105,655, forward strand.
TGCCACGTGCCCAAGGGAGTCAATTGAGGCCATTCAATCAAAGTCAACAAAGGCCCTTTAATCAAGGTCCTTCAAAGATGCCTCCATATATGCCTCCTCATCAAAAGAGCAACTTCAATCAACAAAGTAGCAACTTCCATGTTCCCAACAATTACAACAATTACCAAAATCAACATGGTCATCATTTCAATCATAGATACAATCAAGGGTTCCAAGGTAATTTTCAAGGAAACCAAGGTTACAATCAACAACCATTTAATCAACCCTCTCAATCTTATGGCCAATCAAGCAATTTTCAATTTGGTCAAGGAGGAGTCCCATGGGATAACATTAATGATTTGCAAAGAACCGTTGGGTAGCTATGGAATGAACATCAAGATACCAAGGCAAGGCTAAAGGTTTGGGAATCACAAGAAGCAACAAAAGCTTTAGCCGCCCCAATTCATCCACCACATGGTTTGCCCAAGCAACCCCAAAACCCAAGAGACCCTTCACACCAAGCAAATGCCGTCATTTTGAGAGGTGGCAAAGAACTTGAGGACCCATATAAGAATTTGAACTTGAACACCAAAAGCACCCCATCCAAAGTCAATCAACCAAGTGCACCACAAGAATCATCTCCCCCTTCCCCCAAACAAAACCGGGGAATACAAGCAGAGTTTGACATCCTTCAAAATTTGGAGAATGTACAAAGAGAGCAAAGAAAGAAGAAAGAGCAAATGAAAGCGGAAGAAGCAAAAAAGAAAGAGGCGGAGCGATTAGCCGAAGAAGAAGAAGAATCCAATGTTCCACCACCTCCCGGTTTTGTCCCACCATTGCCTTTTCCCGAACGAGCTAAGCCACATAAAGAGAATGCCCAATTTAGCCGTTTTGTGGATATGTTGAAAAAGGTGGAGGTAGCTTTACCCTTCACCGAGGTAATTTCTCAAATGCCCCTCTATTATAAGTTTTTGAAAGATGTCTTGACTGGTAGACACCCACATTTGACCGCCAGGTGTCTATAGCAGTTTCCGACAAACACCCGATGATGATAGGACGCAAACATGATTTAACATACTCGGAAATGGGCTCGAAATCATTGGCATTTGGCTTGAGCTTTTTACGGAGTACAAATCTCATAAAACAGACCTCAAATTCAGGCCCAGTGGGTCGTTTCGAGTCAAATAAGACTAATTTGGGTCGAATCCGACACCAGGGGCAAAACCATCTTTTTAGCGACCGAGTCAAAACCCGGCCAAAGATATTCCCGAGACACACAGACCAGCCGTGATACCTCAAGAGTCCGGCCTAGACTCAAATACTACAAAAATCAGCTACGATAAATATTAAACAATTCCGTTAAAGGTAGAATTCGATCTCAAATAGGAATTCTATCCGAACACCGAATCAAACACTCGACCGAGTATCAAATACTCGGCCGAGCAGCTTGTTTCAGCCGAGTCCCTGGCTTCTTCACCAAGTAAACGGATTTCTCGTTCCCTTCAAATTCTTACGTTTCCTATCCAAACCGGTATTTCTTGAGTCCAAGCAAGATACCTCTCTCAACCTTCTTTTCCTATAAATAGGACCCTCACATACACAATTCATACACATCAATCATATATCATACAACAACTTCACATCAACTTTCTTATTCATACACCTCGAGATTCTTACACTTAGCATCGAGAAGACCGATAGTGCATCCGATACTCGAAGGAACCGACCCTTAGACCCGATACCCTTCTTACACGTCCCAACCAACCACCATAACTCACCAACATTAACTCGACGCTCCCGTGCCTTAGCCACATTCCGACGAGCCCCGATCCGAGTAAACAAAGCATGTAGGTTGAGGGTGTAAAATCAAACCCGACTTCTCCTTTCTCTCTTCTTCTCCTTCTCGTCTATTCTTCTTTTTTTCGTCGTCGGTCTATTTATTATGGGTCGTTCGTCGCATTTTTTTTTCCTAATATCGATACTACAAAAAACTATTTTCATATAACGAATATTCTTAAAAATACGATACCGATTCTCTAGTCTAATATCGTATTAAAAGAATTACATTAATCTCATCGATGCTAAAAAATCGTTACTTTTTACAAAATACGACGATTTTAACGCGGAGAGAACTAACATTCTTTTTCTTTTCGATCAAATTCTTTTCGTTCCGAACAATTTTATAAAAACTTTTCTAAAAATCATTCCGAATATTCGATATCGATTTCATAATCGAATATCGAATACGACGAAAAACGAAAGCATAGATCGAGTATGAATTAATTCATATTTGTACGCGATCTATCGAAATTAAAAATTTCTCGAAAAGAACCGAACCGGGACAGCAGTCCACGCGAGTCGCCCGCGTGGAGGCCTGATTCCGTGGCCTTCTTTCGTTTGTCTCAATTTTTCTTAAACATCGTTTTTTCTACAAAACGATTTTTCTTAAAACCTTTTTTTCATCTTTTCCGAGTATTCAATATCGATTTCATAATCGAGTATCGAATATGACGAACGTCGAGAATATTAGGTCGGGTGCAAATTGTGCAATATTTGTACGCAATTTAATAAAATCATCGCTTTTTTCAAAAAAATCAATTTCGAAAACAGACCGGGACGCGAGTCGCGCGCCTCCCGGGCGGGTCGCCGACTCGGGCGAGTCGCGCCTGACTCGGGCGGGTCGCCGACTCGGGCGAGTCGCGCCTGACTCGGGCGAGTCGCCCAGCAGGCTGGAACGCGTGACCCTTTATTCTTTTTTATTATTTTTCGAACATCGTTTCTTGGATAAAATAGCGTCTTTTGAACGATATTTCAGATCTCGACATATTTTTTTTACATTATTCATCGCATTCATATTTTCATTCGATTTATTCAATCGTTACTAACACGTTTGTTCGTCTTCTTAGCAATTTCTTCTTTTTATCTTTTGTTTTATTAGACTAAAACGAACTTCACATGCTAAAATACAACTTCGACGTTAAATTTAAGTTGCATTAAATCGACTTAGCAACCCATTCAATTCTCGCATGTTTAGGGAAAACAATGTTTGCATATCATTTCATCGTTCAACTAACACGCGTATTAAAACATCAAACGATATCCTAGTAGCGGCCGCTAATGTAATCCCCTAGAAATTCTAACGCAATACAGTGGCGGAAACACTGTAGAAGTGGGATTATAACACACTGTAACTACGTCTTGATTAAATAAAAACGGTAAGTCAATACATAAGCCATAAAATAAAAAAAATGGCTACAAAATAAAAATATAATAAAATCCATAAAATGGGTTTTAACAATCCATAATACAGTGATCTTATTAAAACAAACAAGACCCACAACTGCTCGCTAGCCCACCTGAAGGGAAACACATATACCTGCCATGTTAAAAAAAACATAACAGCCACAATCAGTGGGGAGCAACGTCAACGTTCTCCCAGCCGTATAACAGGATTTTAAAACTATAATTGCTATTATAGAAATATAGTAAAAACGGAAAATAGTAAAAAAGCATAATAAAAATAAGCTTTCAGTGAAGAATTTCACGTATCGAAACAATATAATAAAAAATGAGTTTTCCGGAGAAAAAAGAAAACATTTGCCAACCTACGAACCAAATTATACCGATAATAATAAAATATTCAAAATGGTGTTATGGATAGGATTAGTGTAGACGACTAGACTTTCACTAGGAGAGTACTAAAACTAGCTTCGAGAACTTAGTTCAAACAAATCAAACTTCGGTCTCTAACTAGGCTACTCAACCATAATAGGACGGCGACTTATAAATGCGTGGCCCTAGTTTAAGATGATATGTACACCCCTCCCGAGCACCATAAATACTCAGTTCAACCCGACGGCGTCTTACACTGCGAGGCACGAGTTTAAGGTCAGAATGTTCGCACACTCCCGAACACCATATATGCTCGGTTCAACAACCAGTGTGCCCCATAAAGACACACCAGCCTTATAGTTGATGGCAAAACGTAAACCCCAGAATATATTACTCGAACCTCACGCTTGTCCTTATTCCATAACTCCAAAACAAAGACATTATCGATATTCAAAAGATATAATCATTAAAATAATAAGAGAACAAAAGGAGTAACCATTATATTGTAAAAGAAGAAACTTTCTATTTTAGGAAACTTTCTATTTTTAGAAACTTTACTAAAAATAGCATCATATCAAAATATCGAAAATATTAGTTTATACTAATACAACATTTTTAGTAAACAATATAGATTTATAAAACTAATACTTTCGGCCTTAACGATATTAATTATCAAAGTGAGAGCATTTAGGTTTATGAAATTATTAAAATATCTTCTAAGTGTTTATAAAATGAATAAAAATGTCTTAAACATTTTAATACTACTAATCAGGGTGTTTTCAAAGTTTATAAAATTAAAATTCCCTAATTATTAATAGTTTCGACAAAACGAACATAAATAGGATTTTACGGCAAATGCCAAACTAAGTACTTTAACGTCTTTTATTTAATTAAACCAATAAACATATTTAGAGTATGTTAAGGGATAATTTAATTCTTAAAGTTTCTGATTTAAATACTTTCAAAATTGCTGGAAAAATAATTCTTTTAGGTAAGACGAAGCATTTTAACGACAAATCGTAATTTTGTCCAAAAACCATTACTGTTAATTAAAGACTTTAATAAATAGCACAAAAATTACGTAAAATAGCAAAAATATATTTTTGGACATTCTGTCCAGAAAAGAAAATTTTCCAGAATTCTTAAACTCGGTTTTTAAAGGGGTTTTCTCGTTAATCGTCTAATCTCGAGAATAATGATTAATAAAAATAGTAATTACAAAACGATTTAAGTATTAATATCCAAAAATTATTATTAAACTTAAAAATCATGATTTTCCAGAATTTACCATTTTTCCAGATTTCCAAAAATTCCAGATTTAATAAATCCCGTCAAAACCGTCTTTAAAACCCGTTTTCACAATTAACGATTCCATTAATAAAACTTATCGTTCCTAATATTTATTAAGGCACTAAAAATCATAAAATTACATTTTAATATGAAATCATCAGAATCAGAATTTTTCCAGATTTAAACCAAAGACCAGAAATCGAGAATTTAAACGACAAACAAGGTTTTAACGATAAACGATGATTTAAAGTGATTAATTAATTCATCCACTTAAAAATTCCGAAAAATTATGAAAATATTCAGAAAATTCTATTTCATCAGATCGTTTCACCACGTCAAAAATCAGATTAAAATAAAATGTTTAAGTACTAGAACTAAAAATTGGCTTTTAATCGTTTTTGTCCGTAAACGGTAATAATTTAATAATCGATAACTAAAATATCAGAAAAATAATAAATTATTAAAAATCATCAAAAACATCATTTTTACAGAATATAAACATATATTACATGTTTAGGCCGAATATTACGATTTTAAAAATTAATATGACGATTTAATCGTTAATCTCGTAAAAGCGATAAAAATACCGAAACATACAAATTTTCAACTTTAAAAATTTTTCCAGATTATATAACGTATACATATCATCAAAAACAAAAATATAAAAATATACATCCAATTACACAAATAAAATCATGCAATACTGAGTAACATCGACGTTACCTCTAACCCAAATCCGAGTTGATTATAAATTCGTCGGCTTCGGGATCAACCAAGAATCCTAATTCACATGACATACATGGTGTCATGGTCCAAAAAGGTCTCTTTTTAGTTGTAGGTTGATAAAAATAAGGATCATAAAATTATTAAAAGCATTTCAAAGCAATTCGAGTAAACCGCGCGTTCGAAAATAATTATTTACGAAACTTCGTAATAAAATCATTAAAGGCTAAATTTTCGTAAATAAAATATTTCTTAGTTGAAAATATTATATAAATATATCTAGACATTTGTAGGAAAAGGAATAGCTTAAATCAGAGTTTAAAAACGTTAATTCGTAGAGAAGTAGAATTCATCGCAGAAAAATAATTAGTTTACGAAGAAAATCAAATAAATAGATTTAAAAGAATTAAAATCTTTCAAAATAAAAATAAATACCATTAGACTCAAAAATGAAAATAGAGCTTGGAATAATGATGAAACATAAGGCCGAAATGTGACGAAGTTATGACGAAGTCATAACGGAAATGATAAAAATGCTAGAAAAATAGCGGGTGTTACAGCTAATGTGCGGGCGGGGTTGGGTGTCCTTCGTGGGCTTCCCAACACGTACCCTCACCCCTTACTCAGAACCTCGGTTTCCGGATGTCCGAAACCATTGGCAAAGAGAGTCATTCAATACATGATATCCGTATCGGTATCAAATGCAAAGGGACGAACCCGATAAACTCTGTCATCGGAAATGGGTCGTATTTTGTACACGGCCCACTACGACATAGAGTGGGTTCGAACGGGCCCGAACTCCCATAAAGTTCGGTGGCGACTCCAACTTCGATTTAAATTTCAATTCGATCCATTCTCATATGGAGATTCATTCGCCTCCCCAAACCCGCGCGTGGCCGCGTCGGGGTGGACCTATGTCATGTCCACAATTTGGCAACTCCGCTGGGGATTAACTGATGCGTGACTTACCATCGGCATCCTCAGGGTGAGACTCGAATAGAAATCGTTTGACTAGTACAATACGCGTTTTAGTTTTACGGTTCATGCATAACCCCATATTTTCCCGGGCCGGTACTGGTGACCGACGTCCCACTATACCATTGATGTAGTCCAAATTGGATATGTCAAAAAGTGTTCATAGCAGATTCGTATGGGTTTTACGGCATGTTCTAAGCTCAATTCGACTTAGGAAGTCCGCCCCGATTCTCGAATAGGCTATGTACACTGGTATAGACCCTTTATAGACTGACCGAGACTTAGTTTAAGAGCATACATGGTGTCGTTATATTGATTCCATGACTACGTTCTACTTGATCTACATCTTTTTCAAAAATCGTTTTTTTCAAACAATACATCTTTTTCAAAATATCCAATTTCAAAACCCGGGAAGCATACCAAATTTAGGACTTATGATTTTGCTCAAAATAGCCTATTTTTAGCTGGTATGCTATCCATTTCAAAAATTCAAAAAATTTCAACTTTTCAAAAATTCGGGCCCGATGACATTTTCGCCAATTTTAAAAGTCGGGATCCTGTTTTCGATTTTCAAATTTTCGGAAATTATCTTCGATATTCAAAATTCCGAAATTCCAAAAGTGCATCTTTTCGAAAATATTCAAATTTTAAAAAATCGGAAAGCTGCCGAAATTTAGACTTAAGATTTGACTCAAAACAAGCTTATTTTCTAGCCGACATGCTGCCCATTTCAAAATTCGAATTTCCGATCCACCATTCGATTTTCGAATTTTCAAAATTCAATTTCGATTTTAAAATTTTCGAGATACCAGTTTCGATTTTCAAAATCTTCGAGATGCCTTTTTCAATTTTCAAATCTTCGAGATGCCGTTTTCGATTTTCAAATCTTCGGGATCTCATCTTCAATTTTCAAATTGTCGGAAATTCCTTTTTTTCGATACTCAAGTTTCAAAATTCCAAATATTCAACTTTTCAAAACCCCGGAATGCTACTGAAATTAGGATTTACGATTTGACTCAAAGTAGCCTATTTTCCAGCCGATATTCTGCCCATTTCAAAACTCGATTTTTTTTTTCGAACTTTCAAAATTGTGGCCCGATGCACTTTTCCGTTTTTTCGAAAAATTGGGCCATCCACCGAGACTTCTCGGATTTTCCAAAAAAAAAATCCCTTTTTCAAAACCTTCCTCTTCTTACGACTTCCCGTATTTAGCAGTGTCGGGTCGTGTCATAAGTCGTCAAAGTCTTTAGCGTCGAAACTCCATCGATCTTATATCACGAGTGTCCTCCCTATCCCAGTCCGCCTTATTTGACTAAGACAAAGCCCACCTACGTAGGACATACTCCTACGAAGGTTGGCCCATCTACACAATCGAGTCCAAAGTCTGGGGAATGTCTCACGTAAACCTCCTTCGAATAGGACTCGGCCTACACGCCGAATCCTAAGGGAGGCCCACCTTTCACGAGTCACCCGTCTAGGTGTCCTTTCCGAGTCATTTCCTTTTCAGGCTTTCCCCACTCGGGGGGCTACCCTTCAGCAGAGAAGTCAATCACGGTTGCTCTAAGGGTCATGCCTTGCACGTGTTGTCTCACGTATCCCGCTTTCGAGTCACTTAGATGTCACACCATCTGAGTCTCTAGCCTTACTCAGGGGCTGTCCTCCACCAGAGCAGTCAACCACGGTTACCATAGAGAGTACCCTACGTTCATCCTACACCGGCGTCCTTATGATGCCTTCTTCGAGTCGTACCCATGCTACGAATACTCGGGTCACCTAGGGTTAGGTCACCACGGTTGGTCCAAGCACGCGGCACGGTCAAATACGGTCGCCCCATTTTTGGACTTATCCTTATACAGCTCGAGTCTCGTGGTCGAGTCTAGGTCACAGTCGTTACTTTGTTTGGATTAACGTTTAAGTAGCCCGGTCATAGAATCTTAGTCACTCCCGCCCCGGGCCGTACCTAGCTTGACTCTCTCTCTCTTGCATTTGCGCAAAACCGAGCTTAGGCGAGTTCTAACACCTGTCATTTCTTCCGAGCATGGACCCTATGAACGAGACACTACCAAACCACAACAAATCTCGCACCGTCGAGAAAGGGGATATCCAAGGAAGCATGCTTATGCTATCTTGCTCCATTAACAATATTTTCTCAAAAATCAATACCGCCCTAGATAGCCTAAATGTCAGGGTGACCATCATCGAAGAGGATCTTGTAAGAACCCGATCCCGTCTAACACAGCTAGAGCGGGTAAGGCAGCCAATCACCCAACCGAACCATTTAAAAGGTGAACACTCTTACGAAACTGTCTGATATCCTCAAGATGGCAAGACCGAGAGAGGTAACCCTCAAGTCACCTCTCCAAAAATCAAGAACCAGTCAAAGGAAAGGACATTTACCCACTTGGATATGTCCTACACCGTCGCTTTCCAGAAGTTCCGAAGGGCCTAATACTACCTATAGGCCCAACAACCGACCCACCTTTGGAAAAACGCTCCAAAGCATGGAACGCCGAGCATTACTGCAAATTCCACAGAGGGAGGGGACACGATACAGAACAGTGCTGGAAGCTGAAACACCTTATTCAAGACTTCCTCGATGCCGGGAAGACTCCCGTTTTGGAAACATTGTCACTTGCAAAGCCCCTCGTGGACTATACAGGGCCCGATGACCAAAGCATCCAATCTACCTCTCATGCATCCAAGAGTCCGGATTTGATTTAAGTCCAAGTCTGAGTCTGAGTCTAGGATATACTATTTATTTCAATTTCAAAGTCAGAGTCAGAGTCAATTGTATTCTGTCCTCCTTTTCAAAATTCAATAGAATCAGCTTTTCTATTTCTCATATATACTTTCCTTATGTGTTTCCGAGAACATGATGAACACCATCATACACTGTGAGCACATGCACGTGACTATTACAGGCACATCTATAATGACTGCAGGAAACTGAGACCCGTGTTTTCCTTTACCTGTCCCATGTCTGGCATAGAAAGTCACATAACTACCCTTAGCAGGAGCGGTATCGAATCCTATGACAAATCTAGGTAATTTCCTAGTTTGGGTTAAAGACGGGAGGCAAGCCCATTTCCCACAATAAACACCCATCCAATAAGATCAACCAATCCCTACCTTAGGTGTTAGTCTGACCGACAGAAAAAAAAAAAAAAGCTGGACAAAAAAAAGGTCCAAGAAAAAGCAAAAGCCGAAATAAAAAGCAGGCAAAAGAAGCACCCATGACCGGGATTAAAAGCTGGACAAAAAAAAACAAAAGTCCAAAAGAAAAAAGCAAAAGGCCCAAAACAAAAGGGCTGACCATGATAAAAAAAGAACCCCCAAAAACCCATGACCATGATCAACGGTCAATTCAAGTGAAAGCCCCATGACCAGGGTACGGTCAAAATTCATACCATCAAATAAGGGAGAGATAATCGAGCTGGTCAACTAACACCACATTTAGCCTTCCCACATTACAACCCTCAAGACCTTCCCGAGACCCAGGCCAGAGACAGCCCGGAATTTTGAGGATTCAAGCTCCATAAGATACCCCTAACCATTAGGGCCAGACATGGAAATCAGATCTCGCATTATCAAAACCTATCCCGATCAAAGTTCGAGCCATTCTACCCGGCTTCCCCTTTACATAACAAAATTCACAATCACCATACAAAGACCCGAGATCAAAACTCGTCAAAGACCCGAGATCAAAACTCGTCAAAGACCCGAGATCAAAACTCGTCAAAGACCCGAGAGCAAAACTCCTCAAATCCCTTACCTAATCATAAACAATCCCCAAGAGCAAAACTCGTCAAATCCCCCGAGAGCAAAACTCGTCAAATCCTCCCGAGAGCAAAACTCGTCAAATCCCCCCGAGAGCAAAACTCGTCAAAATCCCCCCGAGAGCAAAACTCGTTGAAATCCCCGAGAGCAAAACTCGTGAAAATTCCCGAGAGCAAAACTCATCAAAATCCCCGAGAACAGAACTCGTTAAAATCCCCGAGAGCAGAACTCGTTAAAATCCCATCCCAATTCTTCTCATTCAAACCAGTTACCAACCCCGAACACGGGAACTCAACTTGCGGTCGGCATTGAACATGCCCAAATAGTTCACACCACCTCTGGGGGCTATCCTGGAGAATGCTCACAGTCACAGGATCAACATCCTAACTAGTCTATCCCCTTGATCAAGACATCATTGGGAATGCACCTAGCCTACACCATCGCTATGGCTAGTTACACACAAAGCCCTAATGAACTAGGCACTATAATCCACTGAACTACGGCTTGGTTTGATTTCACTACACGTGAATACGTAGGCAGCCTTTCAACAGAGGCACAACCACCCACATTGACACAAATTCAAAAAGCACCATCATTCCGGTCACGACACTGTCATGTTCTCGACAGTTAGCTTTGTCATTCTGGGGGCTTCTATTAGACAGAAGTTCTCCTTCCACTCACAAAATCCAAAATACTTTCAAAAACTATCCTCCTTCCTGTAGTGTGTCCTAGTACTCGGCTCAGTCGAAGACGAGAATCTGTCAGGACTCAAGGCAATGCCACTTTGGAAATGTACTCTAAAATCAAAAAGGATTCAAAAGAACACTAGTCTACAACATTCCACTGCTAAGTCTTGCAAAAACAGTCCCATTACGGACTACCGCAATCCCCCTTTAGCATATCTATCCCATTTCGATGTACGACCGTGTTGTCACTCGCCTAGGCTACGAAATAACGCAACCTAAGAGTCTTGTCTTTTTTAGGCGGCCCACCTCCCTATCGAGTCACGCTCCAACCCTTAGAGAGTCCATTTCGTGTCTGTCAACTCGTCCTGTCGCGTCAAGAGTCAAGTCTGTCGGTAGGCCTCTCTCTTCAAATTCTCATTTTAAAAATTTGCAAAACTAAGCCATTTGAGAAAATCCTTTGCGACAAGATCAAATTTCGGCCTATTTTAAACTGCAAATTTCTTTTCTACCCCTCTCAATTTTGAAAACCTATCTCCTAGCACGTGAGTTGCTTTGAGGACTTCGATTTCAAAACGAAGCAAAAATCACTTTCCCCAGCGCAAGTCAGTCTATAGATGCTAAATGCATTACCTATATGCTATCTTGCTATCTGCTATATTTGCTATTTCTGCCTACATATCTAATGTTTCAGGTACCAGCTTGTGCTTCCCAAAGGAACATCAAGTTCTACTTCCCCAGTGTGAGTCGGCGTTTCGCCTAAATGTTACATACGAATTGCTATGTTTCGGCATCATACAGGTACACCCAGACTCGAGAAGGAAGACTCCTCGCTGAAACTCCCCAGCGGCATTTAACGGGATGAGCCAATATATAGGCGCACCCAAGACTTGTACGACAAGTCCGATTCCCCACGGAGTTAGCATCATCAGCTCAGGTATGATTTCCAACTTATGGCTGGCGAGCCCTTTTACGCAAGTCTACTGGACTATAAACGACCCGACCGGAAGTCTGCCAGGTCTTAATCTTTGATTGGCCTGGTAGCTACTCTGACTTTCGCCTTGTCCAAGCCTCAGTCAGAGTGGGGGCTCTGTAGACACCCACATTTGACCGCCAGGTGTCTATAGCAGTTTCCGACAAACACCCGATGATGATAGGACGCAAACATGCTTTAACATACTCGGAAATGGGCTCGAAATAATTGGCATTTGGCTTGGGCTTTTTACGTTGTACAAATCTCATAAAACAGACCTCAAATTCAGGCCTAGTGGGTCGTTTCGAGTCACATAAGACTAATTTGGGTCAAATCCGACACCAGGGGCAAAACCGTCTTTTTAGCGACCGAGTCAAAACCCGGTCAAAGATATTCCCGAGACACATGGACCAGCCGTGATACCTCACTAGTCCGGCCTAGACTCAAATACTACAAAAATCAACTACGATAAATATTAAACAATTCCGTTAAAGGTAGAATTCGATCTCAAATAGGAATTCTATCCGAACACCGAATCAAACACTCAACCAAGCAGCTTGTTTTAGCCGAGTCCCTGGCTTCTTCACCAAGTAAACGGAATTCTCGTTCCCTTCAAATTCTTACGTTTCCTATCCAAACCGGTATTTCTTGTTGTCCAAGCAAGATACTTCTCTCAACCTTCTTTTCCTATCAATAGGACCCTCACATACACAATTCATACACATCAATCATATATCATACAACAACTTCACATCAAATTTCTTATTCATACACCTCGAGATTCTTACACTTAGCATCGAGAAGACCGATAGTGCATCCGAGACCTGAAGGAACCGACCCTTAGACCCGATACCCTTCTTACACGTCCCAACCAACCACCATAACTCACCAACATTAACTCGACGCTCCCGTGCCTTAGCCACATTCCGACGAGCCCCGATCCGAGTAAACAAAGCATGTAGGTTGAGGGTGTAAAATCAAACCCGACTTCTCCTTTCTCTCTTCTTCTCCTTCTCGTCTTTTCTTCTTTTTTTCCTCGTCGGTCTATTTATTATGGGTCGTTCGTCGCATTTTTTTTCCTAACATCGATACTACAAAAAACTATTTTCATATAACGAATATTCTTAAAAATACGATACCGATTCTCTAGTCGAATATCGTATTAAAAGAATTACATTAATCTCATCGATGCTAAAAAATCGTTACTTTTTACAAAATACGACGATTTTAACGCGGAGAGAACTAACATTCTTTTTCTTTTCGATCAAATTCTTTTCGTTCCAAACAATTTTATAAAAACTTTTCTAAAAATCATTCCGAATATTCGATATCGATTTCATAACCGAATATCGAATACGACGAATATCGAAAGCATAGATCGAGTATGAATTAATTCATATTTGTACGCGATCTATCGAAATTAAAAATTTCTCGAAAAGAACCGAACCGGGACAGCAGTCCACGCGAGCCGCGCCACTCCCAGGCGACTCGCGTGGAGGCCTGATTCCGCGGCCTTCTTTCGTTTGTCTCAATTTTTCTTAAACATCGTTTTTTTCTACAAAACGATTTTTCTTAAAACCTTTTTTTCATCTTTTCCGAGTATTCAATATCGATTTCATAATCGAGTATCGAATATGACGAACGTCGAGAATATTAGGTCGGATGCAAATTGTGCAATATTTGTACGCGATTTAATAAAATCATCGCTTTTTTCAAAAAAATCAATTTCGAAAACAGACCGGGACGCGAGTCGCGCGCGTCCCGAGCGGGTCGCCTACTCGGGCGAGTCGCGCCTGATTCGGGCGAGTCGCCCTGCAGGCTGGAACGCGTGACCCTTTCTTTTTTTATTATTTTTCGAACATCGTTTCTTGGACAAAATAGCGTCTTTTGAACGATATTTCAGATCTCGACATATTTTTTTTACATTATTCATCGCATTCATATTTTCATTCGATTTATTCAATCGTTACTAACACGTTTGTTCGTCTTCTTAGCAATTTCTTCTTTTTATCTTTTGTTTTATTAGACTAAAACGAACTTCACATGCTAAAATACAACTTCGACGTTAAATTTAAGTTGCATTAAATCGACTTCGCAACCCATTCAATTCTCGCATGTTTAGGGAAAACAATGTTTGCATATCATTTCATCGTTCAACTAACACGCGTATTAAAACATCAAACGATATCCTAGTAGAGGCCGCTAATGTGCGGGCAGGGTTGGGTGTCCTTCGTGGGCTTCCCAACACGTACCCTTACCCCTTACTCAGAACCTCGGTTTCCGGATGTCCGAAACCATTGGCAACGAGAGTCATTCAATACACGATATCCGTATCGGTATCAAATGCAAAGGGACGAACCCGATAAACTCTGACATCGGAAATGGGCCGTATTTTGTACACGGCCCACTACGACATAGAGTGGGTTCGAACGGGCCCAAACTCCCGTAAAGTTCGGTGGCGACTCCAACTTCGATTTAAATTTCAATTCGATCCATTCTCATATGGAGATTCATTCGCCTCCCCAAACCCGCGCGTGGCCGCATCGGGGTGGACCTATGTCATGTCCACATGACTAAAAAGAGAACAATAGAGGATAAAGAATGTATCTCTCTCACGGGACAATGTAGTGCCATTCTTATGAATCAAATGCCAAAGAAACTTGAGGATCCCGGTAGTTTTTCTATCCCTTGTCGGGTTGGAGACGTTGTTGTTAATCAAGCTTTATGTGACCTAGAGGCTAGTGTTAGTTTGTTACCTTATTCCATTGCCAAGAGACTTAGTGTGGGAGTGATGAGACCCACTAGCATGTCGATTCAACTTGCGGATAGGTCCGTCAAGTACCCACTTGGGATACTTGAGGATGTACCCGTTCAAGTTGGTAAGTTTTTCATCCCCTCCGACTTTGTTGTCATGGATATGCCCGAAGACACTATTACCCCCATTATTTTAGGTCGACCTTTTATGGCTACCGGGGGTACTATAGTTGATGTCAAGAATGGAAAGTTGTCTTTTAACATAGAGAACGAGTCGGTAGAGTTTTCCCTTTCTCAAGCTCTTAAACAACCAATGATTGAACAAATGCATTCCATTGAAGTTATTGATTGTTTGGTTGAGTATAGCTTGATAGATGATGATAAGCAAGAAGATGAACCATTTGACTCTCCACCCTTTGAAGATGAATGTTTGCATGATGAAAAGGTAGAACCACTACCGGTGGGTAAGAGTATGGTATCTTCTCCTCCTAATCTTGAACTTAAACCACTCCCGTCTTCCCTCAAATATGCTTTTCTTGAAGGAACTAATTATCCCGTTATCGTCAATGCTACCCTCGGTGGACCTCAATTGGAAAAACTTTTGATTGTTTTGAGAAAGCACAAAAAGGCCATCGGGTATAGCATTGCCGACCTCCAAGGCATAAGCCCAAATGTTTGTATACATAGCATCATCCTTAATGATGACCACCGTCCTTCGGTTGAGTGTCAACGTAGGTTGAACCCCACCATGAAAGAGGTTGTCATGAAGGAACTCCTCAAGTTGTATGAGGCTAACATTATATACCCAATAACCAGAAGTAAATGGGTTAGCCCCGTACAAGTTGTGCCGAAAAAAGGAGGAATAACGGTTGTAAAAGGAGAAAAGGGTGAGTCAATTTCTACTAGGACTATTACCGGTTGGCGCATGTGTATAGACTATCGAAAATTGAACACGGCCACCATAAAAGATTATTTCCCCCTTCCCTTCATTGATCAAATACTTGAAAGATTGGCGCATCATTCTTATTTTTGTTTCCTTGATGGTCATTCCGGATTTCTTCAAATTCCCATTCATCCCGATGACCAAGAGAAAACCAGTTTTACATGTCCCTATGGCACCTATGCTTATAGAAGGATGCCATTTGGATTGTGCAATGCGCCGGGAACATTTCAAAGATGTATGATGGCTATTTTTTCCGATTTTATTGAAAATCCATGGAAGTTTTTATGGATGATTTTAGTGTCCATGGTACATCTTTTGATTCTTGCCTTGAAAATCTTGATCAAGTGTTAGATCGATGTGAAGAGTATAGACTTGTTTTAAATTGGGAAAAGTGTCATTTTATGGTTGAACAAGGTGTTGTCCTAGGTCATATTGTTTCTAATAGAGGAGTCGAAGTCGATAAGGCTATAGTCTCCGTGACTATTGAAGAGCCATGAAATGGAAAGACGGAAAAACGAAGAAAACAAGACCGCCGGGCGAAACTTCGCCCGGTGAGACTTGATCGGGCGAAACTTCTCCCGGTGAGACTTGACCGGGCGAAACTTCGCCCTACAAAAAAGTTGCCAAAATTGCCGGAATTGAAGAAGATACCACCGGGCGAAATTTCGCCCGGTGAGATTTTCACCCGGTGGAGAAAAGTGGCAAAAACGATTGTCACGACGAAAAGTCCGTCGGGTGAAATTTCACTCGGTGGTGCTTGACCGGGTGAAATTCCACCCGGTGGCATGGGCTTGGTCAATCACCTATAACACACCGCCTCACTACAATTTCAATTCCCTCCTTCATATTTACCACACATAACTTTCCCTCCAAAAATTTTTACACCAAAATCTTACCACCCACTTTAAAACTTTCACTTTCCCTCCTCAACCACCTTTATATATATCACCTTTACCCCACAATTCACTCCACATTCTCACCCTTTATAAACACATCAAACCACCTTCCATACCCAATCACATTCAAACCTCCATTCATAACTCCACTCCAACTTGATGATTTATTTTGGGGTTTTGAAGAAGGAAAAGAAGTTTTGGGATCATTCTTGCAAATTATTATTAGGGAGACAAGAGCCCAATGAGCCGCGCGAAAACAAGGTATGACTTCAACCTCTAAACTTTCTAAGTCTCATAAGCCTAAACTTTTACCTTGTCCTAATACACCCTTAGCTCGAACCTTCTCCGAAAAGACCTTTCGGAGCACAGGGTGGCCTTGTCCATTCACAATGGAAATTCTAGGAACAGATGACGATATTAGAGAGTTATCGTCAAGGACCGGAACAAGCGGACTCCTTAATTTTGTGCCTTTCACAAATAAAGACCTTGTATGTGAGTTCTTAAGTACCTTTACTATCGATAACCCGACCACACCAAGAGAGCTTAGATTTTGTTTATTCGGTAGAACCCATTGTTTGACTATTTCCGAATTTGGCCTAGCCTTAGGTTTACCCTCATCGGGTACCGGACTTAGTGAACCTTTGAGTGATGTACAAGCTAGTGTGTCTAGAAGAGACCTTTGGCGGTGCATAACACGTGGTCAACGAGATTTTGAACCTAATTCGAACTTTACCTCTGAAATCCGTAACCCCGCTATTCGTTACTTCGCGGCGATACTCTCCCATTGCTTGACACCATCTACCGATACTATTTTTAATCTTAATGTGTGCGTCTTACAATTGATTTCTGACTCCTTACTTGGTAACCCTAACCCCCTAGACTTACCACTTGTCATAGCGTTGCATTTTCACAAAATTATTATTGCCCAACGCCCTTTCGTTGACTGTGGAGGTCTTGTGACCTTAATCGCTAAAAACTTGGATTATGCGACCGACCACCTTATCCCACTAGATAATCGAGTCTGGCTTGACGAGGCCTATCTTCCTGAATGGATTTTTAATGTACCTGACCATCGCCTCGTCTCAATTTGCCATGACCGTGCTTTAATAGTCCCCAACATACACCGAACCAATATTTATAATTGCCACAATTGGGACCTACCCTTAGGTCCCGATGAATTCCGACTAAACCAATCGGGAGGAATGGAAATTTGGGAGTGTGCGAACTATAGGTTACCCGAGGGTCGTACATTATTCGACCTTTTTGAGTTAGAACCCACCGAGGGCGTACAACCCTTACCCGGGTCTCCGACGCTTTCTTTTGCGTCAAATGATTACCCAAATTAAACTATCCCCAGAGTCGGTCAGGTGATGTGTATGTTGTGTGTGTGCGTGGATTAGGTCGGTGTGTCTTTAAATCAGTCTTTGAATTAAATTCGTTCCTTGTTCCTTGCTTCATCATTTTATGATCATTGTGATTGTTTCTACCTCTAACCAAAATTGCAAGTTGTCCCACCGTCCCATCGATTTTTTGCGGCCGTCGCGGCCTTGGTTTAGCTCCCGGTTTATAGGCGACGTGATTACGCCATTGACCTTTTGAAAAATCCAAATTTTAAGCAATCTTTCTCAATTTTTCTTAATCCGGGCTAGGTGACGTGACAACACCTACGCCCAATTTTTCACCCTTTCGTTTTAATTTCTTTTCTTTCCGTCTATTTCTTTTTCAATTTCTTAGCCACTTGGCTAGGGTCTAGGTGATGTGATTGCACCTAGGCCTGCCACTATTTTATCGCTTTCCTTATTTTCTTTTTCCATTTTCTTTTCTCAAAAATTTTGAAAAATCCAAAAACATTTGAAAAATCATAAAAATCCAAAAAGATTTTTCTTATTTTTCTTTTCTGTCTTTTTCGTCCTTCCCCTACTTGTCCATTGAGAACAATGTACAGTTTTATTGTGGGGGAGAAGTCTACTATCTTTTGTTTTTCAAAAATCTTCTCAAAATCCATAAAAATTTGAAAAATTCGAAAAATCAAAAATAATTTCCTTTCTTTTTCTTTTCTTTTCTCGTTCTCATTATGTTTTTGTGTCCTGTATATGGTTTTGTTCTCTACTTTTACAGGTAACCACCGCCTTAATCGCATGTTTTGAAGAGAATATGAAAGAACTCCGCTTGGTAACTTCCTTCCTTCTTTCTTTATCTTTGTAGAGGAGTTAGGTTGTTGCTATTGGAGGCTCTCGAAGTTGAGCATTTTGGGTGTTGTGGTTGATTGTGTGCATTAATGTTGATGGAGTATGGAGTACATGACCTTACTTGTGTTTTCTTTTGTTTGTTTTTCTTTTTCGTGTGTTTCTTTTGTTTTTGTATAGTGTGTCTAGGACTAAACTTTTCGAAAACCCGATTACAAACCTTATTACAAGAGTTTACATTCCATTGTAGATAACCCATCGTAGATTTTGGACCTTAATCTAGTAGAATGACTCTTAATCAATGAATTTGTTGATCCTTTAACTTGAGTCCACCTTTTCTACTAGAGGTTTACTTCGGGGTTTGCATTTGACCACCTTGACCACCCATGGAGTAGATAGGCCTTGGTTCCCGCATCCCGTTTTCTAGGTCACCTTGCTCGAATGACCATTGCACCTTTAGTCCAAATTCTTTCCGTCTTTTTGTGGGTTATCCGGGAATGGCGCGCGTTCTCGTTTACCTATTTTTCCTCCACCTATACATCACCACAATAAGTTTACACAAAAATAACCTCCAAGCTTGGTTTCGAACCACATCAAAATCAAAAGGCCAAAAAGGGCAAACCAAAGCAAGAGAAAAGGGCACAAAAATATGAAAAACAAAGGAGAGAAAAGGAGCTTCAAATGAAAATCATATCATCGAAAAAACGTCTCTCTCTAAAAAAAAAGGCCTTTAATCGATTCATCGCCGTGAAGTGCCAACTAGAGGACCGAGTCCCGAGGTAAGAAGATAGCGGTGATTAGTCGATCCACCCCAATAATTGTAAACACTCCACCTTTTTGTTTGGGCTAATTTAGGAAATTCGAGTATGGAACGACCCTCCTGGCTTAGCCAAAGAGAGCGGGACTACACCTACTTACAGTGTCGAACAAATCCACGGTTCACTTTTTCCACTCCGTTATACGCCACGTCGTACCCCTTTAGAAGACTAGGAGGACCTAGGCTAAGTTATCAACATTTTTATTGCTTAATTGTCATAGTATTAGGCTTTGGTCCTTGTTTACGTGGGTCATTTATCTTGGAAGTTTATTGTTGTTTTAGGTAAGTAATCGGTGTCTTCCCCGCCGTCTCGATGAGGGATTCAGTGTTTTATTTTTGCTTTGGATGCGTCTACTCTTTCATGTTATGTGTTTTTGTGTGTTTAGTCACATCCACCATTTTGAGCAAGCCCCAACTTGCCTTGCATGGGAGTACTCTACCTCATGAGTATTTCGATGTGAGTTGAAGGGACGAAGCGGGCCCGTTAATTGCCCCGTATCGGCTTAGCATAGTCTAGCTAGTAGTAGTAATATGTAATTTCTTTTTGGGTCTTTGCTCGAGGACGAGCAATGGTTTAGTGTGGGGGAATTGTTATGTGCTAAATTTAGACCGTTTTCCCCCCATTTAGACCCGTTTTTCCCTCGTTTTGCGAGTCCAGAGTGCGAATATCGCCATATTTTGAGTACTTCTCGCATTAGCGTCCCTCTTGTGCGTTTTACGTGTTTTTGGTAGTTTTTCTATCAATTTTGATAGGATTTAGCACCGAAATCACGATTGAGCTTCCACGAGTACAAGAAAAGGGAATACCGTCCAAAAGAGCAAAGCACACAACTTAAAGTTTAAAGTCATCCAATCAATCAACGAAGAATGAGACAAGGAAAGAGGCCAGAGATATGACCGGGCGAAATTTCACCCGACGATAAAGCGCCTCCCCGAAGATTTTCCGAGACCTCCCCACTGGGCGAAGTTGACCGGGCGAAATTTCGCCCACCGGGTGAAATTTTGCCCGATGGTGAATAGTGCTGAAAATCGCAAAAAGTGAAGAAAATTTCACCCGATGGGATTAGTCCATCAAGCCGCAGTGCGAAACTTTGCCCTATGAAGATGCAAAGGATGATTGTCTCACTAATGAAGCAAAAATTGGATTTGGGCTTTAGGTTAAGAGACCCATTAAAGATTACTATATATATGTTACCCTAATTTGTTGCCCAAGGCATCACCTCATTAATGTAGTCAATCCATCATTAGAGTAAGCAGGTAGTAAGAGGCCTCCATTAGTGTAGTTACACATCCATTAGTAGTAATTTTGTAATATTCTTAGTAATTCTCTATAATTCTAGTAGTTTACATAGTAATTAGTAGTAGATCTACTTAGTTTCCATCAACAATTCTCTAGATTTCAAGTTTGTAGAAGATTATTTCAAGTTTTATTTGAAGATTTGTTGGGTTTATTGAAAAATTAGTGACAAGTTCTTTATTCTCTTCATCAAAGATTCAACCTTTATTTATGCAATCTTCTTATTTCTTCTAGATCTTCATAGTTGGTATATTTCTTTCCACTCTCTAATCTCTAGTTTAGATTTATTTTATGTTTCTCATTATTGTCTTGTTTAGATCATCTTAGTGTTGTTAGTTTCTCTAGATTTTATTCATGTTGTTCTAGATTATTCTCTAGCTTAATTTGGTAGTTCCATAGTTTAGTGGGTAATTGTTAGATCATAGTTTTCTCATAATCTTGTAGTTAGTTTTCTTAGATCTAGTTATTATGCATGCTTTAGTTAGTTTCTCCTTAGTTAATGTTTTGTTGTCTTTCATTATGATTAGTGAATAGATTTCTTGTTGGGGGTTTAGGGATGAGGACTTGGATTATTTGAATTAGGGATGTTAGTGGGTTGCTTGCTTGTTGGTTCATCTTGCTTGTGGTTGTTGTGTCATTGTTGTTTTAGTCCGGCCAACTTGACCGACCTAGACTCGTTTCTATCAATATGGGGAAACTCGGGGTAGAAATTACCACAACTAGAGACTTACCCTTCTTCGCCGCGAAAGCGGGTTTTTAGGTGGGTTGGGTGAAGAAACCGAAAGGTGGCATTCTCCCTTTATCAATGTTGCAACAAAAACTCGATTCCGACCTTCTTAGACTCCATGTTCCGAATCCCGACTTCCCTCTAACGCCTTTCCCTAGATTGACCACTCCTAGCTATTCTCGTAGTCATTTCTCTAGTATAGACTCAACCTTTAGAAACCCCCCCTCTAGACATCAAACACGCCGCTTTAAACTTGTCAACACACTCTGTTCCCTGTGGACCGACCTCGACTTACCACGAATACTTGTCTGTTTTTGTGTAATCTCGAGTCTTACAAATATCGTTTGATCCCCCGTCCTTCATTAACGACCGATCCGATTGGGAGGCGATCAGTGACTTACGAAGTAAATCGGCTGTTGGGAACCTGCTTCCTCTCTTAGGATTACTGCGCTTACAGTCGAGTTTGTAACAACAATGTAAAGGAAGAGCTTTTCTCCTGTTACCGCCCTTGCTAGGGTCGGCAATTTTTTCAGATGTTCTTTTAATTGCTCGAAAGCTTCCTTTTGCTCAGCTTCCCACTTGAACTGCTTATTTCCTTTTAATACTTTAAAGAAGGGCGCCGACTTGTCGGCCGACCTGGCGATGAACCGCGCCAGGGCAGCCATCCTGCCAGTCAGGCGTTGGATATCCCTGATCGTTCTTGGCTCCGGAAGGTCTAGGACGGCCTGAACTTTCTCCGGGTGGGAATCAATCCCCCTGGCGCTGACCAGGAAACCTAGGAATTTTCCTGAGCGTACCCCGAAGGTACACTTTTTAGGGTTTAGTTTCATCTGGTAGGCGCGCAGGGAGGAGAAGGTCTCCTGCAAGTCTTTTAGATGCCCTTCGTCCCCCTTACTCTTCACTATTGCATCATCCACAAACGCCTCCAGGTTTCTACCCTTCTGGTTTTCAAACACTTTATCAACTAACTGCTGGTAGGTGGCGCCTGCATTCTTGTGTCCAAATGGCATCATCTTGTACATATACGTGCCTGAGCTGGTGATGAACGCGCACTTTACCCTGTCAGGTTGCCAGAGATACACTTGGTGGTAGCCTGAAAAGGCATCCAAAAAGCTGAGCATGGAATAACCATTGGTGGCGTCTACCAATTGGCCTATCCTTGGCAGGGGATAGCAATCTTTGGGGCACGCCCTGTTATGATTGGTGAAGTCCACGCACATCCTCCAGGCACCCGAGGATTTTTTCACCATCACTACATTAGCCAGCCATTCAGGGTAGTCGCAACTCTCTATGAAATCGGCCTTCAGGAGTTTTTCGATCTCCTCTTTGATGGCTTGATCTTTTTCTGCAGACATGTTTCTTTTCTTTTGCTTCACAGGGCGTGTTTCCGGACTCACGTTCAGCTTGTGAACGATATGATTCGGATCGACCCCCGACATTTCGTCTGTCGAGTAGGCGAAAACATCTATGTTATCTTGCAAGACATTAATCAATTTTTCTCGATAGGAATCTTCCAGGTCTGCTCCTATCAGAACCTGCCTTCCTAGCTCTAGTTCCACCAGCATACTTTCTCCCCCAGGTTCAGGGTGGTCTGCTGTTTGATGACCGGTCGGAATCTCTCCTTCCCTGTTGGGGGAACATTCCGCCTTCTGCTTTCCTTTCCTCTCCGTTTCGTGGGCATGCAGGGCCACAGAATAGCACTGTCTGGCTGATTTTTTGTCTCTGTGTACCTTTCCTTTCATACCAAAATCCGTGACGTAGGCCACCGTCAGCCCCCTGATGGATATGGCTGCCTCGATTTCATCCAGGGTTGCCCTGCCTATTAGGGCGTTATACGCAGATTTTGCGTCCACAACAACGAACAGGGCTCAGATGTTTCTGGCCGATGCCCCCTCTCCAAATGTTACCGGCAGCTCGATGACTCCCATGGGGAGGATTCCTGCCCCACTGAATTCGTATAATGATCCAGGGGCGGGCTTGAGGTGCCTCTTCTCCAGATTCATTTTTTCGAAGGCGTCTTTGTATAATAGATTGGTGTAGGCGCCTGTGTCCACCATACACCTCCTCACTATGTGATTGCTGATAGTGAGGGACAGGACCAGAGGATCACTATGGGGGTAGATCACCCGCCTTGCATCCTGGGGAGTGATGCTTAGAGTCAGGCCTGTTGGACTCCCTGCTCTTTCAGCATAGCAGATTTGATTTCGGAGTTCTCGGATCTGCCTCTTCTGGCCCCTTCGGCTGGTCTGGCCCTCAGCGTCTCCTGATATCACATGAATTATCATGCGATCCTGCGCTGGGACCTCGGATTTGTCTGTTGCAGCTTTCTGATTTTTGTTTCTTGTGGTGTAGTTACTTAGCCAGCCAGAGCTTCTCAATCTCATCCTTCAAAGGGCGACACTCCTCAGTAGTATGTCCTACGCAATCATGGAATGTGCAGAATTTTTTCGGGTCGCCTTTTGGGCTGCGTGGCTTCTTGGGCGGTTTCATTTGGCTTTCTTCTCCAGCTCAAATATCTCAGCCCTTGATTTGTTGAGAGCTGTGTAGCTATCAAACCTTGGCTGATACGTTGGACGTTCCCTTTTTGGGGTGTTGCCTCCCTCTGCCCTTTGCTTCCCTGCTGTATCGCCTCTGCCGCGTCCACCCTGTGGCCTGGAAGGTCTTGTGGGGGTATCCGGCAGGCTGTGGAACTCCTCCTGCAGCATGAAGCCTTCAGCTATCTTTCAAGCCTTTGCCAAGGTTTCTGGCTGGGCTCTGATCATCTGGTTTTTCTTATCTCCAGGGAGAAGTGAACTGGTCAAAGCATACGCTGCCGTTGGGTCATCAATTTCCCTGACCTGCTGGAAAGCCAGGTCAAACCTCTTCAAATATTCTCTGATAGTCTCTCCCCTCTTCTGCTTGAGGGTCGTTAGGTCAAAGCGAGTCAGCCTGCGCCTTTTGTTCCCGGCATACTGATGGTAGGGATTTGCCGTGGGTCCTACCAACAAATTAAAACCAACTAGACCTAACACGTAGCTAGGGTAAGTCGGGTCGAGTCCACGGGGACGGTAGAAGGGGTCTAGACTATGGTCTACCTAAAAACAAGGCTAGGCTACCAAAACAACACAAAGAGAAGGAGAATTGACAAGAATTGATTAACTAAGATGATTGAAAGTGGGGAAACTAGATTGACAATGAACTAGATGCAATAAGGACTAAATGGAACACTAAAGCTAAAACAATCAACTAACTAGATGAATAATAACTAACAAGATGGAGAAATCAATATGGGAAGGAGTAGGGTTAGGTCGGGTTCATAAGTGTAGTAGGATAATTGGGAGATCGAGGGTGTAGGTGTCGCCTAGTTACTAAGGTTGGTCCGCGCTCTCGCGTCAAAGCCAAAGTCCGCACTCTCCTGTCAAAGATTAAACCCGAATACTCATGCACGATGTTACGCAATACACAAGGATTCAACCACAAATCAATCACACAATGAGAAGAGGAAGACAAGCATGAGAAGCATGACCACTACTACTCAAACAAGCAATTCAACAAACACATAGTGTGCTCAATATGTGACTAGTAACAAAGAGTTCACCTTTACCCACAATCAAATCCTAATCATCCATAATCAACACTTAATCTTCCTACTAACCCCACAATAAGTCTACTCACACATTATCAAACTAATACTAACACTAGCAAGAGAAATCAACATAATAATCCAAACATTCATTATGAACTAACAAGAATAAAGAACAATATGTAAAGATTAGAACTTGAGTAACTAAACAAGGATTAAGATTAAAGAGAGTAAGAAGATTATACCAACTAATAAGAGCATGAAAAGATGAAAACTTGTATTATAAGAACACCCAAAAATCTCCACCAAAAGTTGTCAAGGATTGATGGATTCTTCAAGAGATCCTTAATACAAGATTAACTAACTAAATTAATCTAGGATTAACAAGGATTATGAAAAGATTAATGTAAACTAAGCTAAGGATGAAGAGAGTCTAATTAGGGTTTAGAATAATGTAGAGGAGTCTAAGGTGCTTAAACAATACAAAGGGAAGGTATTTATAAGGGTTCATGAACAAAGGATAAGAAAAGAAGAACACGGGGCTGCTGCTGCTCCTTCCCGGCCGAGATGAGATGGTCTCGGGCGAGATGGGATCCATCTTGGTCGAGATGAGATGATCTCGGTCGAGATGGTGCATAACATCGCCCGGTGTTATGCATAACACCAGGCGGTGTTATGCTCTTCCCGGTCGAGATGAGATGGTCTCGGGCGAGATGAGACTCTTCTCGGCCAAGATGAGGTGATCTCAGGCGAGATTGAGCATCAGTGGCTCGTCTTTGCTTGTACTCTTCATCTCGGGCGAGATGGCCCTTATCTTGACCGAGATAGGTCTTGTAGGCCTCAAATATGATCTCAAGGGTCCCTACTTGCTTCTCATGGGCTTCTCATCGATTCTCGGTGCTCGGGATCGAGTCTAAGGGGCTCGGGAATGGGTCCCAAGATCTCGGGATCGAGTCTAAGCCACCGAGTGATCGTCGCTTCTCTTCGTTGGCTCCAAATGTGTCGGCAACGACTCGGAATCGTTCCACCTCTCCAAGAATGGTCTTAGGAACCTAAAATGAACTAGAAGAAGCGTAAGTAGCCAAGAAACCGCTCCAAAGAGCAATTTCACAAGAGAAACCGGGACCAAACACAACAAATAAGCACTACAAAACACACTTATCACATACTGGTCTAGAAAGGCTTCGGCCAGCTCTATGAAGTAACTGATTGATCCCTATGGCAGGTCTCTGAACCATCCCTGAGACAGGCTTACCAGGGTGGTAGGGAAGATTTTGCACCAGACTGCATCGTCAGCGTCATACATCCCCATGTGGCTCTCGTAAGCTGTCAGGTGGTCTTCGGGGTCTGTGGTTCCGTCGAACTTGACGGAGGGCATTTTAATTTTTGGGATGGGGTACCACTGTACTTCGGGGAGAAGCGGAGTCTTGGTAGGTCTTCCCATCATTTTTGATCGGCTCCCAGCAGAGTGGTAACCGTAGTCGTCCCTTTTGCCAGGGGTCGGTTTTCCAACACTGGGGGAGCGGTGCCTGGGTGCTTGCCTGCTCATAGCCTCATCCTCTCTCACAGGGGAGTAGTGTCGGGGTCGCTTTCTCTGAAGCGGCTCGAGGTTATCGCCTTGGCGGTGCCTTTGTCCCAGTGGCTGTCCTTGGTTGAGCCTTGACTGCATGTTTAGGGACAGCCTTGGAGTTTGCTGTGACTCTGCAGTAGGTGTTAACCTGGAAAAGACACCACCCTGCTTTTCCCCCAGGCGTTTCGAGGCTGGTTCCATGGGTCTCATTCGTTCTTGGAGTTCCTGGGATAAGCCCCCTTTCTCAGCTGCTGCATTGGATTTTGTGGTATGTATAGAAAACTCTTGCTGCTGAGCGGGCGGCTCCTGAGCGTTGACTGTGATGCGTTTCTTGGCCTGTACATACCCACGAGCCATTTCGCCTTCCTCTGGACATTCTTGGCGGCGGTTCGCTTCGTGCCCCCAGCCCCTTCGGCACTCTCAAAGTGCAGGTGTCTGGGGGTTGTTGTAATCCTGCCCACCAGGTCCTCCGGTGCGACTTCTTGATTTAGCATGGCCGAGAAGAAGGCTGCGGTCTGCGCAATCTGAGCAGGGGTGAGGTTAAGGTTGGGCCTCTGATGATCAACCTGTCCAACTGCGACTGTCGTTCCCTAATTAGGTACCTCGTAGAGAATGGCCCGCCCTACTCCTCGGATCGTGGCGGCGGGCGTCACCTCCGGCGGAGGCATGCCATGTAGGGGGATCACCGGATGTCCCGTTGGATCCACCCCAGAGTTGGCTTCAACAATCTCATGCATTTTTCTGACGGCTTTTTGTTCTTTTTAAAGGAATCTCGAAAGGATTCCCCACAGACGGCGCCAAATTGTTCCGGTATGGAAACAATCGACCCGAATATGGATTCGGATCTTGGGTTTTGGTTACTCGGATGATGTTTCTTGGCCTTCCAACCTCTCTTTCTTCCCACTCTAATGGTCGGACCTTCCCGGCGGAGATGGCCTGCCACCTGCACACAGGGAGCGCACAGGGCCTCGGAGGTGTCCGAGGGAACCCTCTCCGATGCCTAAGTCAGTCCGTGGAATGCCTTGACGAACCTTACTCGTGAGGAGCAAGGTGGTGTTTTTTAGAGTGAGATTCTAGAGAGAGAAAATTCAACCTCTTTCTTGTGGGAAATATATGGGTATTTATAGGTTCCCCCCAAGAGAGAGGAAGGGGAGAGAGGGAGAGAATGGGTCTAAATGAGACGCTAAAGTGAGAGAGACGCTAAAGCGAGAAGTACTCAAAATATGGCGATATTCGCACTCTAGACTCGCAAAACGAGGGAAAACGGGTCTAAATGAGGGGAAAAACGGTCTAAATTTAGCACACAACAAACATAAAGAGAGAAAAACAACACCTTGCATTTCCCAAAAAACAACCTGCCTTGCCACCCAGTTTTGTTGAGTTCAACTCGTGCACCAAACAATCATCCGTCGAATTAATCAAATACATAAATAAAAACGATCAAAAATCAATCAAAATCAAACTCATGCAACATATGTGCATGTTTTACCAGAAAAAGGTCTTCTCCCTCCCCCTTCATCTTTTAATCGTCATTAATTAAGCGTGTCATAAATTACGATTGAAGAACTTTGCATTCGCTAACATCCAAAAAATCACGCATTGATTTGTAAGTGATTTTTATAGAGCAATTTCTAATAAAATTGAAGAACTTATAGTGTAATTGATTGATTGAACATATTGCAGAAAAGAAATAAATCAACAAAACAAATTCTTAAGAAAACAATTGCACAACCATTTGTCCGTAATTTGTGACTTCCCCAAGAAAGTTGGGTAAAATGTTTCCAATGGTAAACCTTTCAATGCTTTTCTGGTAGAATTTCATGAATTCCTGCAACCAAAAAAAATATTCTGTAATATTAAAGCCAAAACTTGAATACAAAACCTTGCACGGTTAAACGAACTCATGATGATCATATCCGACACTTATCTCAACAAAGAGTGGATTATCCATTTTCATTATGTGATCAGATGCTTCAGGTCTGCTGCTCATGAAGCTGTGACTCTGCTACTTGGGTGTGATGATCGAGATGGAGATTGGGTTGTGAATTGAAGAGAATATTTGGTTGCTGCAATGTGAATGTCATGCATTCATCAAAGGCGATTAGTTCAAATACGATATAATAATCACAAAAAATAAAGTTCGATGTGATTGAAGCTTAGATGGTCAAGAAAGTTACCTATCGATAAGAGATTCTATGTTTCGATTGATCTTGGTAAGTGTAGGTGGGTGAGGGATTTTGTGGGGTGGGAGTTCAAAAATGGGCGGCGGGGTGGTGCCCTTGGAGGTTTCTATTTCATGTCTGAAACCAAACATTGCATCCTATTCTAGATTATTTGATTCCTTATCGTTGCCAGTTTTCAGTTCGCCTCTATGTAAACCAAAAGACTCATACCTAAAAATGGAATCAATCATATTCTACATAGATAAAAATATGAAGTTTCGTAACTAAAAATCTCAACCTTGTGCAATTCATAAAAAAGTAATCGTCTCTTCCCCAAAAATCATAATTATCTAGATCAATAACTACTCTATCACATACCACATAAATCAATCACATCAATTAAGCGAGCAACACTAATCATCAGGAAGTGTTAAGATGTTAATCCTAACACACTAATAAACTAAAAGTTAAGCTCTAACATGTTTTAAGTCCTAATAAACTACAGTACTACAACTTAAGCTCAACGCCTCAACATGTTTTAAGTTGCACTTATACACTTGCATTGAATCTCCATTGAAAAATTACAGGACATAACTCCATACTATCGATCAAGCAATGATAGATGCAAGCTCTTACTCAAGCAAATATTATAGTAGCAAAATCACTAAACTAATATTCAAATTTTCACCTAATAGTAAGTCTAAAAATAAAAAAAGGACAATGTCTACTTGAATTATGCTTGGTGTAAGAACAGACTTGTTACGTGAAATAAATTTGTCGTAGACTTGATTCTATTTGGCTTTAGTACGATACTACCTCCATCTATTTTCTTCTTCCCACTTCCCTAATATATGTAAGGAATATTTATTGAAGTTGGAAAAATGGGAAAATGGAAGGAGTATTAGACTTTATCGTTTTATTTCCACCTCTAACATGTTGCCTTATGAGATAAAAAAATGTTATCCCAAGGAATGAGTTAACATTTACCATTGCTTATGAAAATATAGGCTAGTATATCTATAAATAAAAAATCAAAACAATCAAATTAGGTATAATATGAATGAGTAAACTGAAAAAGTAATTGTTTCGAAATTGTAATGTCTAGGAATCAAGTAGTACGCAACGTGCATTTAGCAAAAAAAAAAATCAGTCGATTTCAAAGAGAAGTCCCAAATATGAAATTAGCTAGCAATTTGACAAAGAAACATGTATATTAATTAATTTCCATCAAAACAAAGACGATGATTGAAATTCACTGGTTGTCAATATTGACAAAATTTTAAGGGGATATATTAATGGGAAGAAGAGGAATAACATTGAACCTTCTTCCTCCACCGCTTTGCCTTCCTTCATGATTTTGCCTGAGATTCTCACATTCGGTGACTTCCATCCTCAATTCCAAGATTGCTGAAACATTCAGAAGTAGCTAAATTACTAAATTAATTGTAGTAGCTAACAAACAAAAAATCAAATGGCTAAAAGCCTATAACGCACTTTTAAAAATGGAAAAAAATTAATTATAAAATGGAAATTAATTGTACTATTTACAAAATGGAGAGAAAAAACGCACTTTAAAAAAAGAATTATAACGAAAAATCTAAAACATATCGGAAATATGTCAGCTTAGTCATTAAGAGTTAAGACGGAGGTATTGTGAACGATAGGTCCCAAGTTTGAATCCACTTTCCCCTCTATAGTATTGCAAGTTTGCGACTAAGTACACACTTCTTTGGAAAAATATGTCTATATTACAAAATTACTCCATCCTAATCATAATTACGAACTGACAAAAGACAACTTTTAGTCACATATCTCACATTCTAGCTCAATTACACAGTTATGTGGCAATTAGATTTTAAGCATATTGGAAATAAAATCGAAATAAAACATAGCCCAAACGAACTGCTAATTAGTATTTATGTATTTTTAAGTGATTAGATCAAGCTAATTCGTTTCTTAATCGGAGATGGGAATGCATAATCGGGCAATTCGTCGAAATATGCTCTCTTTACGCACGTTACTCCCAAAAGATAAATAAATAAGTTAGATGTAACTTCAAGAAACAGGTCTCAATTATAAATAATTAAGAAGAAACATATTGTGATTTCTGGGGGTATTCCTGCACTTTCTCCGTACAATACTAATGGTGGAGATTCCAAATTAACCTCACAAAACCCTAAATTATAGAAATTAATCATAATAAATAAAGATTTAAAAATCCACCAACCAACATTCCTAAATCATAACCCTAAAATCAATCCAAATGAACCAAAATGCAACTCTAATTAATAATTAAAAGTCCTAATTTTATCCAAATGGCCAGAAAACAACACCAATAAATAACTAACAGTCGATCAATAAAAAAATTCAAACTAACCTTCAGATTGATCATCTTCCAAAAATTTCTTCTCCAAATCCTGATCAAACCAAAAACGTAAACAAAAAAATGTTCTAAACATAAACCGGAATAAAAAAACGAAAATTCAACAAATTGAATCAAATGTAAACAGAGCGTATCTCATGGAAAATACAATTAATATCAATTAAATGTTCACCGTAGAACGTCTCTGAGTTCTCTGAAAGATTAGCTGCTAACACATAATTTTGTCGGGTTGACGGTGATGTGATCTCCACGGACTAAAAAAATTTCATTGGTGGTGAGAGGCTAGGTTTTTGGTGATTGAAATGGGATTTCAAGTAGGGGTGTTAACCGGTCCAAACCTGGACCGGACCGGACCGGCTTGACCTGCGGACCGGCAACCCAATAAATTCAAACCCGCGGACCGGACCGGTAAAATACACTAAATTTGATTAATTTTTTTAAGTGTGGACCGGACCGGACCGGGGACCGGCAACCAAGTTTTTGGAGACCCGCGGACTGGACCGGTATGTAGCCGGTCCAGACCGGACCGGACCGTACGGTCCGGGTCGGTCGGGTTTGCCGGTCCGGGTCACTTTTTGAACACCCCTAATTCCAACATCCTTAATATATTAGAACAGCAGCATTTAGAGCCTTCTTATGCATCCACATCATCATTGATGACATGGATCTGATGTGTCGCGATTTCATGCATCCACGTGGATGGTGCATTGTGTGAGTAATGAGGGAGGATGAGGGATGAGCACTTTACAATTAGCAGTTTACAATTTACAATAGGAGGTAACTGCAAACGGCGGTTTCTGAGTAGTTTACTGCTTTTTTTTTTGGTTATTTTGTTATTGGAATTGGAATGGAATTCATAATGAGGTAACTGCTAACAAGTTACTCTCCTTATTTAAGCATTGGAAAGAAATTGATTTCCTCACAACTACTGTGTATACAATTTACAATTTTACAATTTACAATCACAAATCACAAATTATGGCCTTTCAATGTAAGTTGATCACAATCCCAGAAATTACTGAATCAATGAGATCCATCCAGATAACGGTGCGAATTATGAGGAAGTGGCTGCGTACGTCAAAGAAGCCGGATACCGACGCGTCCCAAATAGGCAAAAAACCGATAACTTTCGGAGTTGAGCTAATCATGGTCGATAGCTCGGTATGTTCTCCCGTCCTTTTTTTCGGTAACTGTAATTTCATCTGTGTAACCATCTGCTCGGTGTTAACCATATGTTTGATGTTAACCCGATTCATTATGTAAACAGGGCAGCACAATCCAGGCGTCAATCAGGCAGAAATTAGTGTCAGCATTCGGTAACGGGTTTAAAGAAGGACAGATCTACAACATTTCAAAGTTTTCAGTTTCCTCTAATCTTGGCACGGAAAAGGCAACATCACACAAGTGCAGAATTTGGGTTGAATTTAGTACCTAGGCGATGGAATTGCACCCCGATCCGAATATCCCAATGTGTGTGTACAATTTTACTGAATATGACGATATTATAGCAGGAAACGTTCCCAACGACACATATATAGGTGAGACAGTAAATACTCTACTGAAATACTCATTCATACATATCCACATGCACCTTCTAACTGTTTACGTTTCTCAATATCACAGGCATCATTGGAAAATTTATTGATTACAACTCTATTCAAACGTCAGCAAAAGGCTACAATTGGACGTCAATTGTCTTGGAGAATACACAGTAAGCAACACTTTTACTGATCTAGATGTCATCTCAATTTTTAGTTACGTTCTAAAAAAAATTTGTATGCAGGAAGGAACAGATAACATGCTCCATCTTCGGACCATTTATATCAGATATAGTATCAATTGTGAATGGGTTCATGCAGAAGGACAGACCGATATTAGTACTAAGACATGTGAAGCGCAATGAGTGGAAAGGTATAAACTACTTCACATTTATATTTATCTACTGTTTATATTTCTACAAGAGTTCATTCTTTTCAATTGAATTTACTACTGTCACACAAAGTAGGATAACAAAGAACGTGAGTACATTCCAGTAGAATAACATATAGGCTGATTAATTTTCTCAGATGACGTTAGTATTACGACCCGTGATGCATCTAAGATATTGGTTAATCCTAAAATTGAAGAGGTGATCGCATTCCGAGCGAAGTAAGTTCACATCCGCCTTAAGTCCAGCAAATTTGAATTTCAACGAATAACTTGCTGACAATTCTACGTTATTTCAGCTACCCAGCCTTACCCGGCCCCGATAGGTGGAAGACTGGTGCACCGACTACATGCACCGGCCCTCGCAACATACTCACGGGATCTAAGTGCAAGTCCCTATTGGAGATTAAAAACAGCACGAAGGTATATTTTACTATTATATTTCTCTTCTATTATTACTCTTACATTACTACGAAGGATGACAGTATCCTAGGAATGGAAAAAGTAACTATAATCACCTACAATATATCTTGGATGAAATTAACTGTACACAACATTTAATATCTATGTAGGCTGGGGCGTTTGTTACACTAGCAACCATATATGAAATGGACACATCAAAAGAATGGTGCTACTCTTCGTGTGGAGAGTGCAGGTTTAAAATGTCGGAAAAAGAGAACGGGATGTGGTACTGTGAGACGAAAGATTGTCGATTCATCGGCTTGGCTATGAGGGAGCCCGTGATGAGGTCATGCTGCCATTATTCACTACTTCCCAATTAGTTTTTTTCCCCCCGTGTACTAACAGTGAATACATTTAACCAGGTACCAAGTGAAATTCACTGTGTTTGACGACGCGTGTGAATTTGTGGACATTATAATTTGGGACGAGCAAATGACAAAGCTACTAGGGAAGACGGCAAAGGAAATGCTAGACGAACGGACGGTATGTGTCCCTCCTGTCCCATTATTTAACATGGTACACAACTTATTACGCAACAATAATGAATTATGATGTAAGTGTAGGAGTCAAGTCCAAACGGTCTACCTCCCCAGGAGTTCCGTGCTATTATAGAGAAAGAGTATCTTTTCAAGCTCAGGATCACACAAGCATTCAACATTAGACATAATTCAAAATGCTATGCAGTCATGGATATGTGCGATAATGAAGCAAATAAGCTGACATGGAGAAATCTAATGACTACACAGCCTACTACTCAGACGGTACTCCATTAAAACTACGCATTCATAAAGATAGCATGGTTTTTCAATTTAATATATGACGAATATGTATAACAATGTTGTAGGTGCAGACAGTGGAAGTAGTAGATGAAGCAGCGGCTGGGAGTTCTGCCTCGGTGTCAATGGTGTCAAAGAACCCCGTTAGTGCAACTGTAAGCTGTTGTTTAATTATTTTTCCTCCTTTTTTTATTTGGGACGCAACACAGTAGTCCCTATCCGGATCAGTTACTGACACAACTACGACTTAAATTTAGGAGTCGTTTTGCGAGCAACCAGAAAAGTCCACCAAAGGAGACGAAGTATTTAAGGGAGCAGTAGCCATACCAGTTGAGGAAAACAATGTGGTGGTGACGAATTCTGAAAAATTAGCACGGGAGGATACAACCACTGAAAAGTGTGAGGATGCAGGAGAGTCAACCGAGCCGCAGACCAAACAGCGGAAGAAACGACATGGGAAGGCTCATATGACCTAAGTCGGTGCACCGATTTCGTAATGGTGTCAATATCTAAGCTGCTGTTTCAATTCATGTGTGGTAATCTAGAACTACATTTCATCTTACAGTTCGATTGTGTTGACTCTGTTTTTAATTTTGAACGGTTATCTCGGTCTTAATTTTCACATTAACCTACAGTTGCATGGTGTTTAATTGTTATGGTGACTACATATTAAATTTAGTCAAGTTGCATCGCTTTACTTCTCTCAGCCATATCGTCGATCCTCATCGTAAACGAATAGGTGCATACCCATCTATCACAAAAACCCGAGTAGACATTATAGCGCTACAATTAGAGGAGCGACTTATCAGTCGTACATCGCTCCAAGAGCGTAATATAGTCAGACTCAGGCCATGCTAAACGACGGATGTGCACTCTAGACATTTACATTCAGGAAATTATTATAGGCTCATCATTGAGAAGCGTGCCTAGACGTTCTGCCGCCCTCCACCTCACTAAGAGCATGCTATGACACAGTATATTTTATTTTATGTATTATAGACGCTTCAATTAGGAGGGAAGGACGACGTGTTGTATAGGCTACCAGAATCGCAGCTCATCATTGAGAAATACGCGTAACCGTTCTGTCGTCCTCCAACTCACTAAGAGCATACTATGATACAATATATTTTCTGTGATATATAGACGCTTCGATTAGGAGGGAAGGGCAACGTGTTGTCTACGCTGCCAGACTCACAACTGACCAACTTAAGTTGTGTCATTTAAAATCACTCAGTTTAGGGATAGGGTCGTGGGTTTCCTGGGATCGGTTCTCCCTCACATAAGTGGGCTGCCTGCAATATCATACAAAAATTGATGTTAGTTGTCATGTAAAGGACCATTAAGAGACAAGTTACTACTAATTAGTAAGGGATTAATGTAATTGTTAGTTATTAGTAGTATATATTAGTAGTATAAATTGCATGTGTATGTATTATTAATTTTGGTAAATATTTTCAGTGGTGTACACGTATATACGTTCACATACGGCCAGCCACACACACATGTATATGTATGTGTGTATATGTATTAACTATATTATAGGTAGAATTATTTACACCATTGTACACATATATACGTTGAGCCACATATATACGAACAGCCACATACATATATACAATCAGCCACCCACATATGTATGTATATATATGTATTAATTATAGTTAAAAATATATACAGTAGTGTACTTCAGTCACATATAGACGGTCAATCACATTCATATATGTAGTCAGATATATATATACAGTCAAGTACATACATTCATATTCATATATACTGTCAGATATATATATATATATACATTCATTCACACATATATATATTTATATATGTGTGTGTGTGTTGTATATATGTGTGTATGTATTAATTATATTATATAGTAGATGAAAATATGTTGCAGCAGCCAACACATTTACGTTACCCACTTCCTGAAAGAGTGGGTGATCTTTTGAAAAAGATTTGAAATATATGAGAAGAATAGTGAGGGTAAAAGACTTCTATGTAACCACTTCAAATATTCATTGCTTATTAATAGGTAAACAAAAACCACTTCAAATATTCATTGCCAACAGCTGTACGTTACTCACTATCTACTATATGGCAGGATTATTCTTAGCTATATAAATAAGGGAAATACAGTGACTTTAATCAACTTTTTACACAAAACTATCACAACAATATATCAGAAAACATTCAGTATGGATAATCCACCAGGAGATCCCAGGTTCCTTCATGGATTTATAGAAGGAAGGGTTGTCGGGATATGGAGAGGAAGATTCAACAGAATAAACCCGTATGAAGCAGAACCACTCACTAACGAAATGTTAATTGTTGATGATGAGGCGAGTTCCTTTCTTAGTGGAGTATTTTCGTCACTGCACTTAACTGTCATGTATTTCTATGTGATTAATGTTTTAAAGTGATGCAGGGAGTTGTGACACAGTGTTCTATTCATAGGCAACATATGCACTATTTCGAAGGAAAGTTCTTAGAGGGAAGGGCATATAGGATACATTATTTCAATATGGCTGTAAACAACGGCTGGGACTGTGCTACACCCCATGCATTCAAAATGGTGTGTCACTCAGAAAGTATTGTTGATGAAATACAAGTGCCACTTCCTTACTTTGGATTCAATTTTGTCACCATTGATGACATCAGGAGACACTCTCTTGGAGACCGTTAATTTATAGGTAACATCTGTGTTTTATGTAGTCATAAATAATTACTGTATATAAGGGATTCAATTATTATGTGACTTATTACATGTAACAGATTTCATAGCTGAGGTTATAGAATACAAAGTTCTATTTAAGAGAGCACTTTCATGTGTAGTATTACGTCTCAGAGATATAAAGTAATTTTCTTTCTCTTTTTTATGGCACAATCATATTCAAGTTAATGGTCATATGCATTCAATCTTTCTAACACATTCAATCTCATATTTAAGTTATTGACCTATCATTTATATCCAATCTACAGTGGACATGAAACGACAATGTGGCCGTGGGAGCATATTGCAGATGAACTACGTGTCTTGGCAACCAACGAAGAATATCTAACCAGGAAACCAGTTGTTGTCTTTCAGTGTGTGAAAGTTAATTATGAAAGTAAGGATCTGAAAATACAACTGAGTAAATATTTTTTAAAATAAAGCAATTTGCATGTTAAATAAATGTTTTTTGTGTGTGCAGGAAATATGATACTTGAAACAAAAGCAGCTACAAAGTTATATATCGACCCTGATATTCCCGAGGTCAGACACTTTGGTACTATGTCATGTGAGAGAGACATTCTGCACGTTATGTGGAAGTAGGCATTGACAAGCGTGGCGAGACTGAAATTAGAAGCAAAATTAAATGGGAGTATTTAATTTTTCGTTTATCATAATAAGTTATTATTCTTATTGTAGGTTTAAGCGACTTTTATTTTTAAAGGGATGTTAAACTTACGTACGTTGCTTTGTCGTTGGTTAATTAGTTTAAGGTTTTCTTAGATGTAAGACGTACAATTTTAGTTTGCGGTGCAGACTTTGCGGATTAATGTTATGTTTTTTTACTGTTCACCCGTGCATATAAACATTTTACATCCGAAAACAGATTCCAAAAAAGGTAAGACAAAGTTTGTTTAAAGATGGTAGCAGACGACATAGTCAGATAACATTCATCCTAAAAAGTCACTGTACAATCAATATTAATGAAAACAATTTATTTTGCAATCCTTAATATATAACAACAGCAGCATAGGTTTAATCTTCTCTTCAATATAAGAAGTGTGCTTTAGGTTTGTCGGTCCAGATTTAGTGGTTGACCCAATGTTTAAATTAATTTATTTACTATTGAATCGTGTATATGAACATTTTCCAGCCACAAACAAAAATAGGAACACTGGCAGACGACGTAGTCAAAAAAACAGACCCAAAAAAGGCACTGTATACCCAAAAGTAATCAAAACATACAAATTAAGAGAGGTGTACTTACTTTTATTTTGGTTTTTCCCCACAACTTTATTAACTTCCAATGTTTGGCATGTTCATAACTTCTCCACTTCCTGAGAAACCACCTCATCAGTAGTTACCACTCCTCCAGCAAGGCAAATCATGTATATAAATTCTCATTAGTGGTGAAACCATTGAATCAAATTAATCAGAATCATTCACAAAATGAAGAAAAACAACATCTATAATGCAAAGTACTCAACAAAACGTCACAGAGTTGTGAAAGCGAGTAAACATCCTACCAATCTGTCATCCATTGCTGAATTAGAGCAAGTTCATAAGGTATATATGTTATATTTTTGTTCTCTAATAAATCAGTTATTATTGTGCTAAATTACTTGCAATCTAATTCTCATTTTGTGTCTTCAGGGTGGAATATACTCGATAATCGCAACATTGAAGGAAGTAGATACTGAGAAGAAATGGTATCGAAACAAGTGCAAGGTATGTGAGAAACGAGCAGGAATGAAAGAAGATGGCCTGTGGTATTGTGCTACGGAATATTGTTACAGATCAGAAGTGGGGCATCCAGTGAGAGACATAATGTCGGTAACAAATTATAGTACAACATTCTTTTCTTTGTCATGAACTATGTTGACTAATTTGACACAGTTTTTGGCATTTAGCTTCAAGGTGAAATTTTTAATTGAAGATCACAATGGTGACAAGATTCACATCATCGCCAACAATGAGCAAGTAGAAAATGAAGTTGCTTATAGTGCATCTGATTGTATTGACATGCTAAGAAATGTAAGATCAGTCATTTAGTAAATAATACGTTAATTCATTTACTGTACTGAAGTATGTATATAGAATGTAACGTACACATGAAATTAACATTCATAAAATCTAGGTGAATGACCCAAAGGAGATTCCATTTACATTATGGATTCTTCAAGACAAAGAGTTCATAATAGACTTGGAAGTTTCAAGATACAAAAATATTGACATGAATTCAAGATGCTACAAAGTCATTAACCTAAATGATGACACGGAAGAAATCATCAAGAGAAAGAATGTCATGATTCCACAGGTGAAAATAACAGCATTGTACTAATAGAATTTATATGCATATATCAATGACATTTCTAACTGTTTAAATAAAACAGGAACCCAGCACATTAACTAGATCAGAAGTAACAGATGACACAAGATTGGTAAGTAAAATCATAAGAATGTTGATAAAAATGACAATGTATTCATTTTATAGTTTATTATTCATTAATGATTCGTCTTCCATGAATTCATGCAGATTGACACACCTGTTGTATACACAAACCAGGATCTCTCAGCTGAAGTAATACCAATGAGCAAAATCTCCCGTAAGCGAAAATATTCAGCAGTCGGTGAATCAAGTGAGTCAAGATCAGAGTGTGTAGACCTGGGATCAGCAACAAAAAACATCAGAACATTATGAACAAGACCTAATCAATCAGTGCATTCAATTAATGGACGCTAATATTTAATTATTTGTTATTCGATTTCGTTGTTTGCATTCTGTTTAACTCAAGTGGGTAGATTTTAATGACTTTTGTAGACTTTTACAATTGTTATGTTCTTATCAAATCAAGATGTACTTTCCTTTTTCATAAGCGTTTTATTCTCAACAGTCAGCAATCATTAATAATATTAAGTACGTTAACGAGACACGAGACATATGAAACCAATAGAAATGAAAATGTCATACCATGAGTGTATAAACGTCGCCGTATTGTTCGTCAGATAAATAATGTGCAGGTTAAGCGAAATCCCACAGTACAGAGAGTATTCCAATGTCGATGCAACATGTCAAACAAAAAATTAGATTTCCTGATTAGTCGACCACTTTCCCAGTGCAAAAGTCATTCATTAGGTGCCTTTGTTTGAGTCTATTCCCAAACAACAGTAATGAGTGAATAATTAAATGTATATGCATATGTGTACGTATACAAATGTAGGACTACATAATGCTAAAATACATTATAGAACAACTCTTCTAAAAGATTATGTGCAGTTATTATGAACTAATTTAGCATGAAGAAGCAAGTTAATTAGGAAACTGACGGTTTGAAACAAATAAAACTGACAAGACCATGTTCTCCATTGACAAGCAGTTATTCAAATTGTAGCATATATATATACCATACATATATACATATATCACTGAATGTTAATGAAAACATTAGCAAAACTCATTTCATTGAGGTTATCGAATACTATAAAGTATAATAATAATCTAAATAAACAGTCAGTACCAGGTGTTATAGTTATAGTAATCAACAATTATCAAGTAGTCATTTGTATAATAGCATTTAGGGGTGATTATGGAGAACAAAGACCCTTCAAGTTCATCAAAGAAAAAGGCAAGCAGAAAGAGCAAAAGAAACAGATATGAGAGTAAGATTTATTTCGTTTTTCATGATAAATTGTAGGCTTGATTACACATGTTGCATATATACACGTTGTATGCGTTAGAAATTATATTACACTCTGAATTAAGCCCGTTTATATGATACATTAGGTTTTCTTATTTAAGGAGGCAAAATTTGCAAAACAGTAATTATTTTTTAGAAAACAAAAATATTACTACTGGCTTCTCAATGGTATAAAAATATTGTCCATATTTATTTTTGGAAAACAATATTTATTTTTACGAAACAATTTTTATTGTTTTTAGAATACGCCTGGACCAGTCTGGGTCGGACCAGGACCGGTCTGGGTCGGACCTGGACCGGTCTGGGTCGGACCCGGACCGGTCGGTGTCGGACCCGGGCCGGTCGGTGTCGGACCCGGACCGGTCGGTGTCGGACCCGGACCAGTCGGTGTCGGACCCGGACTGGTCTGGGTCCGACCTAGACCGGACTTTTAATTTAAAGGGGATAATTCGTTTTTCAAACCCGGGTCTACTAAAAGTGCATTATTTTTTATTACTATATTTCTAACTAGATTTATTATAAACCGAGAATTTTGGATTATTCTAATAATTATTCGAAATACTATTCAATTTTCGATTTTAAGTGGATATTAATTTTCATAAATTTCAAATAAAAAATAATAGGGGACATGAAAATTAGTCATAAATTGTGATGAAATATCGAATTTTTTCTTCGTAAAAATGACCTACCAAATAAATGGAGTAACCAATAATAGATGTCCAAAAAAAATGACAGTGAGAACAAAATTTTAATTAGATCCAAAACATTTTTTCAAAAAAAATCACATGCATTACCCAGAAATGAAGAGTAAAAAAAAGGAACATCAGTGCTTTAATTGAAAAGACCATCATAATCGACATGATAGAAAACAGAAAACATCACATGCACCGTGTATGAATATATGCAACATAATATATGAATCAAATTTGGATTAAGGGATGTCCAAAAAAAATGACAGTGAGAAAAAAAATTTGATTAGATCCAAAACATTTTTTCGAAAAAAATCACATGGATTACCCAGAAATGAAGAGTAAAAAAAGGCTTGAATTAAAAAGACCAACATAATCGACATAATAGAAAACAGAAAACATCACATGCACCGTGTATGAATTTATGCAACATAATAGATGAAACAAATTTGGATTAAGGTATAGAATGTTATTTCACCTTTTTTTGCACAGAAGAAACGCGATCTACTCTCATTAACCCACAAAAATGACCAATACACCGTTGCATGTTGATGACAAACCGATTTCTTGACCGTGTAGTATACTCCAGGAGAAGCCGCGCAAGAAATAGAACCACCGCCGTAGAATTTTGGGGAAAATACTGTACATATTAAGAGAGGATGATTTTTAGAGTGAACAAAGTATGACGGAAATCAAGGTTTCATCAATTCATAAGACGGAAATGAACAAAGTATGAATTGTGGGGGTGAGATTTTTAGAGTGAAGTTAGATCTAGAGTGATTGGAATCCAAAATATTAGGAAAGAAGGATTAGGGTTTGTAAGGAAATATGGTTGTAAGAGTGAGGGAGGCTGTTGTTTTGTGTGTGGCAGGGTAGGGACTGAGGAGTGTAGGGATTGATTAGGGTTTGTGTGAATAAGTAGTTAGGGGTGAATGGTTGGGTCTGGGTATTGCATTGGGCTTGGACGGTATTGGGTGGGGGTATATGGGAATTGGGTTTCGGGTTTGGCTGGATTATGGGTGAGGGAATGGAGCTTGCTGGACTTGGGGGATAATAAGTAAGGGGATGAGGAATATTGATTTGGGCTTCATCGGATATGGACTTATGAAATGGGGGTTTGTGTTTGGTCTGTAAAGTTGGGCTTACAGTGTGGATTTTTGGCCTCTATGATGGGTATGTGCCTGATTATATTGTTGTATTTGGAAGGGTTATGTTGGGTTGATTAAGTGTTGAACTGGGTCGGTCATTTGGGTCGGCTAATCAATTTTATAGATAGTTGCTATGTTGGAGTGTCTAAGATCTGTCCGTAGAAACGTCTCCTACTTTAGATGTGCGTCCAGTTAAAGATGCACGTCGTGAGTACATTGGTTTTTCATTTTATAATCCACTTTTGACTGGAACAATCAGAACTTCAAATTGAGGCCAAATTAGTACACGTTGCATGTTCTGTTGTGTCATCTTTATCATAATGTATACCGTTTCTATGTTAAAAGTCAACATAAACCACTATCTTGAGTCAAAACCAGTTTACTATGTTTACAAATTGTGATTGAATGTAAAAAAAGTGACTTACGTATATTTGTGACTGGATTCTAGATGTAGTATTATGTTATCAATTTCTATTTACGTTTTTATTTACGTTGTCACCTACGTGCGTTATTTTCTAATAATAATTTGATCTTCACATTTTACATTACCTTTCTTTCTTACACAATATCCTGTTAAACCTCTATGTTAGGTAGTGGACATCTCGGAGTGTCGACAGAACAAACGCCATCAGATTGTCAAGATGTTCGTACTCCATTCGCAGATATTGGCAATGGTAACCACCCATGCTGCTTCAGATGTTTTCAAATTTGTATTCCTTACATAGGTAGACAATGTAATGTTCTCACACATTAAAACATGTATACACATTACGTACTATATTCAATCATATGTGTAGAGTAATCCATATAGAGAAAGAGATATGCTCATTGATTTCTGAAACCAGAACGGTAAGAATTAATGGACAATACACTTTTAATGAATTAATTTACACGTTTCATGTTGCCAGCTATGTTTTTAAGTGGAGAAGACATTGAACATAGATACATATTTCACAGAGTCTGTATATATAGACTTACATTTTATCAGTATGTCAGTTGAATGTTCATAAATTGATTACATGTTGTTCGCTTTGTAGATGTGCGCCTACATGAGACGTCTACACCATCTTCTTCATCTAACAATGTTTCGGCCAATCACTTATTATGGTCTTCTCATATAGTTGTTCCAACGACATCATCCACCATCACATTTCAACCAGTTGTGCTTTCGCCAGCCCAACAAATGGCAAAGTTGGTAAGGGCTAGGAGGAAAGTTTTGACTATGGAGAAGAGGAGTGCACTGCGCTTGGACAGATCTACTAACTCTGGTACTCTTCCATATCTCAACAGTAATTCAAAGTGCCTGTGTCTCTATGTCCTCGCGTGACTAATGTTTACATTTGACATGTTGTGACTCATGTAGATGGTTCACATCGTGCGGCCTCTACCCCATCTTCATCTAACATCGTTACACAAGGGCAGTTGTCCTCTTCTAATTCAGTTGTCCAACA
Source organism: Agrostemma githago (assembly GCA_958450325.1). Lineage (NCBI taxonomy): Eukaryota > Viridiplantae > Streptophyta > Magnoliopsida > Caryophyllales > Caryophyllaceae > Agrostemma > Agrostemma githago. The sequence goes on from OY288240.1 coordinate 63,149,824, forward strand.
ACAGTTGCCCACATTCACAGTTCAACCAGTTGTCCGTACGCCGGTTCAAGAAATGGCCAAGGCAAAAAGGGCTAAGCGTAAAGTTTTGAATGCACAAAAGAAAAGATCATCAGGTTCGCCAGTATTTTATATCCAACTAATAACTTATAGTCCTTCCAGCCATTATTCTTTGCCTCATCCTATTAAAATATGGAGTCACAAATATTCATGAAATAGGCAAAAAATAGTGATACGTGGACCGGTAATTTTATACCCCGTATTGTCTATCTTTTCTTTGTTATCATTTTTGTTATTGGTTTGTGGCAAATGTTTCACAATTGTATACACATTCTACTTTAGGACAACGTTTGCTTGCAACACTTCACCCTGATTGCACAAGCGGCTTACATGATGATTTTGAGGCCGTTGATGATGGCACGTATGCGACTCCTACCACTCCAACAAAAGAACCTGAAATTGATAATGATTTTCAAGATCATCATTTTGAAGTTGGGTCAAGTAGTCGTTGCACAACAATTACTGCAACTGTTGATGAAGGTTTGCATTCACTATGTGTTTTACTCTATTATCTTCATGAGTTATTTTTTCATTACCAGTAATGTGTTAATGGTACAGAAGTATATACACATTTATAACGTAGTGTACATGTATATATATGTACACACACACACACATGTCTTTAGTTAACTGTAAAATTGAGCACTTTTATACTTTCATAACATCCAGTGGCTATAACTTACTGGGATATTGGAGACCCAGACTACCAATGTGGAAAGTGCGGGACACTAATGTGGTACGAAGAAAGGATTGGAAAGGATCGGGGGACGACAAATCCTAAATTCTCTCTATGTTGCTCAGATGGGAAAGTAACATTGGCATATCTGAGTGATCCCCCACCGTTATTAAAGTCACTTTTAAGCCGTGAGCATCGACTTAGCTCCACGTTCATAACGAATATTCAGGGCTACAATTGTGGTTACTCTTTCTCATCCACGGGTGGCATCATAGATAAAACAGTGAACCGCGGTCGTGGCCCATATACATTCAGGATAGGAGGTCAGAATACACACAGAATTGGTAGTTTGCTGCCTGCCGAGGAAACAACTCCAAAATTTTGCCAGTTGTACATTTACGATACGGAGGACGAGGTGCACAACCGAATGAATGCACTAAGGTAGGTAATTCTGCTTTATATTGCTGTTACAACCTATTTTAAATGCATTATATGATGCTATTTTATTTGTTTGATATGATATTTAATCTATTTCGTTTCTCTTTTACTATTACTACATTTCTTATTTGTTTTGTGTCAATAGTGGCGGTGGGCGCAGTAGGCTGAATGAGGAGCTTATGTTGTTGCTAAAAGATATGATAGATGAATACAATCCCCTAGCAAAGGCATTTCGAAAGGCCCGAGATAGACTTTCGTCAGATGTAGAAGGTGATGTTTGTATTAGACTAATTTCACGCAGATGCACAGATGGTAGAACTTATAATCGTCCAACCGCTTTTGAAGTTGCCGCTTTGATTTAGGGTGACATAGGCCCGGAAATGGAGCAACGCGACATTATAGTTCAAAAAACATGTGGAGCACTGCAGCGTATTTCTGAGCTACATCCAGCGTATCTTGCCCTTCAGTACCCTACTTTGTTGCCATACGGTGAAGATGGTTTTCGTCCAAACATACCGCATAGTGAGTCATCTCTTGGTATTAGTCAAAGCTTAAAGCCGCGTGATGAGCTAACCCTGCGTGAGTTCTTTGCCTTCCGGTTTCAAGAAAGGCCGATGGAGATTGAGTATCCAACGTGGTCGCGCGCTTGCAATTTATTTCAGCAAATATGTGTCGACGGTTATATGATGGTTGAGTCTCAACGATTATCATTCCTACGCTTCAATCAACAGTTACTTAGGGTTGATAAATACAAGAATATTGTCGATGCAGCCGATAACGGTAATGTTGACCCATCTTCCACTGGTGGCAGTTATGTTGTCCCATCGTCTTTCACGTCTGGGGATGCTTTCATGCGGTCGAAATATCTAGATACTTTGGCTATTTGTAGGTGGTGTGGATACCCGGACCTTTTCATCACGTTTACATGTAATCCCAATTGGCCAGAAATTACACGGTTCTTATCAAGCAGGGGTCTTCGTTCAGAGGATCGTCCAGATATCCTGTCTCGCGTGTTTCATGTTAAACTCTATGAGTTAATCCATGACTTAAAAGTACGTGAAATATTTGGGAGGACGAAGGCAGGTTAGTACCCTCATCAACTACTGTTACTATTGGTTGTGTTCTAACTACTTTGAAATTCTCAGTCTGATAATTTTTTACCACAATTATGTGCAGTTGTGTACACAGTCGAATTTCAGAAGCGTGGTCTACCTCATGCACATATATTGTTGTTCCTTCATAGAGACGACAAATTCCCAGAGGTGTCGAATGTCGATAGAATAATTTCCGCTGAGATTCCTGATGAAAAGGCAAATCCTATTTTGCACGCTGCTGTGTCAGAGTTAATGATTCATGGACCCTGTGATGCAGCAATCCAAATTCTCCATGCATGTCAAAAGGGGTACGTATTCGAAAATTCCCAATGCCCTTCAATGAAAGGACGACAGTGGACAAGCATGGCTTTCCTATTTACCAAAGAAGGGACAATGGGTCTGTTATTTACAAAAATGGTGTGCCAATTGACAATCAATATGTTGTCCCTTATAATCCCGGCCTAATTGTAAGGTATTGGGCTCACATAAATGTGGAGTGGTGCAACCAAGCGAGGTCAATTAAATATCTCTTCAAGTATATTAATAAGGGGTCTGACCGTGTTACAATGCAATCGTCTTACACTCGGCCTAATGCGCGAAATCAGTTTGATGAGATCAAGAAGTTATATGATTGTAGATACGTCTCTGCATGTGAGGCAGTCTGGAGGATTTATGCTTTTGACATCCACTACAGGACACCTGCTGTAGAGAAGTTGCAATTCCACCTCCCCGGGGAGCAAAGTGTGATCTTTGAAGACGATGACCCAATTGATGAAGTCCTTGAGCACCCAAGTGTTGGTATGTCAAAATTCCTGGATTGGCTACAATTAAACGAAAGAGATCCTGATGCACGTGATCTACTGATTTCTGAAATCCCACAAAAGTACGTTTGGGACAGAACGAACAGGAGGTGGAAACATAGGCAGAGGGGAATTACAATTGGTCGGTTGCACCATGTACCTCCAAAATGCGGCGAATTATATTACATGAGGTCCATGCTAAACCATATTAGAGGCCCCAGGTGTTATGAGGATATTCGAACGGTTAATGGTGTTGTGTACCAAACATTTCGTGAAGCATGTTACGCGCTTGGATTGGTTGGGGATGACACCGAGTATATTGACGCCATTACGGAAGCACACTACTGGGAATCAGGTGTCTATCTTAGACATCTTTTCACATCACTGCTCTTATCTGATTCCATGTCAATGCCTCATATAGTTTGGGAGGAAACATGGGCTCTTCTATCTGATGATATTCTCCACAAGCAACGTAGTTTTTTGCACAACCCAGGTTAGTTTAATTATTAAGATTTGCTCCTTTAGTATTTGTTCCCACTTCACAGGACTGAATTTTGCTTTATTTTTAGATTTTATAACATGCAATTACATTTTCTAACTCATATTCAATTTAATGCACCGATACACCATTAAAGGCATTATTTACATTTGATAATGCTTTCGGACTATACCTCAGATCTAGAGTTGTCAGACGACGAGATTCAAAACTTAGCACTGCTTGAAATTGAGGCATCATTGCGAAGCAATGGCAGTAGCCTAACTAGATTCGAGGGCATGCCTATCCCTGATGCGTCAATTGTTGCCTATCTGGGGAATACACTGGTACGAGGTGAACTTGCGTACGATAGGGAGGCTCTGAAACGTGAATATGAATTGGCGTTGCCTATGATGACTACCGAACAACAATCGGTATTCCTTGAAATAAGTGACGCGGTTTCAGCCAATCGAGGTGTTGTATTCTTCCTATCCGGTTATGGTGGGACAGGGAAAACATTCATTTGGCGTGCTTTATGTGCTGCATTGCGTAGCAAGGGCCATATTGTTCTCCCTGTTGCATCGAGTGGAATTGCTGCTACATTAATTCCCGGTGGTAGGACGGCTCATTCCAGGTTCAACATTCCAATCAATATTGTTGAGACTTCGACGTGTTCTGAATTTAGGCCAGGTACGGACTTGACAGAGCTAATAATGAAGGCAAGTCTCATTATTTGGGATGAGGCACCAATGACACATATGCATAGCTTTGAAGCTCTTGATCGTAGCTTGAAGGATGTGATGCGTGCTGTTAATCCAACTAATGCTGACCTTCCTTTTGGTGGAAAAGTTGTGGTCTTTGGAGGAGACTTTAGGCAAATACTACCAGTTGTTTCTAAAGGTAGTAGGTCAGATATCGTGCATGCAACCCTATGTTCATCATATTTATGGTCATCATGCAAGGTTTGTTCTTTCGTATGTGCACATCTCTTTCTAAGGCTTCTTATTAAGTGTCCTTTACATGTTATTTGGATAACGGTCCTATATTTTTGAAATTTTTCCCTTACGTCTTCTACCATTATTACAAAACTATGTAGGTCCTCCATTTGACGCAGAACATGTGCTTACAAGTTGGGAATTGCCCTACTAATGCACGTGAGATACGCGAATTCTCTGACTGGATATTGAGAATTGGTGATGGGATAGAAGGTGGTTCCAATGACGGTGAAGTTGATGTCCACTTTCCAGAGGAAGTACTTATACATAATGTCGATGACCCTGTTGCAGCAATAGTGTCGTCCACGTATCCTGATCTTTCGAGACGCATGTGGGAGGCTGACTATTTTCAACAGAGAGCGATTCTAGCTCCAACACATGAATTTGTAGAATTAGTAAACGACTATGTGTTATCTCTTATTGATGGCCAAGAGGCGGTATATATGAGTTCTGATGAGGTTTGCATGGATGAATCAACTTCACCTCCCCCTGATCCCGACTCAATTGACTCACCTGCATTCCAACCTGACCTTCACTCAACCGAATTTCTGAATAGCATTAAGTGCTCCGGTGTGCCTAATCATGAACTCCGATTAAAGGTGGGTGCTATGTTCATGCTTATTAGGAACATTAACCAATTCCATGGCTTATGCAATGGAACACGGTTACAAGTTACTGACCTAGGAAAAAAAGTTATTCGATGTAATGTGCTAACAGGTAGCCATAAAGGTGATAAGGTGTACATCCCTCGATTTTCTCTATCTCCATCCGACTCAGCCAAATTCCCAGTACGATTTGTAAGGCGACAGTTCCCTATCTCAGTATGCTTTGCCATGACAATTAATAAAAGTCAAGGACAGTCATTGACTCATGTAGGTCTCTACCTTCCGAAGCCTATTTTTTCGCATGGTCAATTATACGTTGCTTTGTCAAGGGTAACTAGCAAGCGTGGATTGAAGATTCTTATTTTCGATGAAGAAAAGCGCACTTCTAACACTACTACAAATGTTGTATACCAAGAAGTTTTCCAACATTTATAACTTAGTTTGGTGTTTTATTTGCATAGATTTACGTTTCCATGCATATTGATTGTATTTTCGCTACTTCAATGTCACATTGCTCTTAAATTACTTAACTTACAACTATATGAGTGTATATATTTATTCCCTCCGATTGCCTATTTTTTCCCCTTTTCTTTTATCTTGATTTTGGCATCGTTACACTTTTAATAAGCAATGAGCCGTGTTGTGCTGTCCATCTAATTGTAGAAAGAATTGTCGATCACGTAATTGTTAAACACAACTATTTATATCCATCAATTTAATGATATTTGTTAATGTCGACCGTGCAATGTTGCACGGGTCAAAACTAGTATTAAGAAAAAAGAGATGACGAGCGTTGAGTATTTGAAAACTGATGTAAGTTTGACTAGTGGATAAGCGGTTAGGGAAATTAGGAGGAAGTTATTTACTCCTTAAAATTGCTGCCTGTTTTTTTTTTAATTGTTTTTCAGCCACACCATCTCATCACCAAGTCACCGCCACATGGAACGCTGATGTGGAACAATATGGTGCAAGGAATTTCTACAGCTTTGATATATAAAGGATATATTGATTCATTGATTATACTCCATAGTATATCATTGTACCGTACAACAAATCTTAAAACTAGAAATTTATGGTGAAAAGTCACCCCTTTAGGTTATTTACTGACCACTTTTTAATACGAAAATGGGATAAATATTCATCTGAAAGTGGTAATTAATAGACCTAAAATTGCAAATCAATATATATTAATAAAGTAGGAACTTTTCGAGCGATATGATTTGTCGGAGTTTTTTACATTATTTAATAAAAAGTTTTAATATATTTTTTTAATTTAAATAAGAATATAGGAATTTGTATAGGATAAATTAGTCCTACAACACCTCAGATTTAAGCAATATTAGATTCGTATAGAAAAAAAACAATCCTACTGCACCAAAGATTAAAAAAATTACCACTATATAAACCGTCAATTATCACCTCAAAATATTACAAAAATTTAACAGAAACCGCGTGGAACGTGTAGTCAGTTCTATTTGACAAATTTTTAAATATTTACGAGTATTTATTTATTCACCCTATAATCAATATTAGAAACTCCAAAAATATAAAATTACGATAATTTTGTTGTTTACATATATATAAAACGGTAAAAAATTATCTCACATTGAAAAATTATAATAATGAGACGTGATTATAATAAATAAGAGGCATAATTGGTCATTAGGTAAAAAAAATTTTAAAAAATGAGTCTCATAAGTATTGTATTTTTTGCTCGAAAAAATGTCAGAATAAGTTTTAATGTGTTTTCCTCCCACATACAAGAAATAATGTAAACGGTGAAACTATTACATATTCCCTCTATTCATATCCAATGCTCACATCTGCTTTTTCACATTTCTCGAGATGCGTTTTGCACCATCAATATCAAATACTACCTCCATCCAATTTTAATCTTCCTACTTTCCTTAAAGGGTTGTCCATCTTTAAACTTCCTACTTACAATATTTCCTCTTTTGTTTGATTTTTGTGGTCTATATCATTTCTGACCCCACATTTTCTCTCAACTTTCATTTTCCACCACATAATCTACCTCACCCTTAATTTTTGTGCCACTCCCCCCATGAAGTTTAAAGTTGGATGGAGGGAGTATACATTAACAAAAAATATAAAAGTTTGATATTTATAATATATACTCATAACGACTAAACACACAAGATCTCACGTGACTATATTCTCTCTTATAGATTGTCAAGAATATTGAAGATTTTCTTTATTTGTGAATAATGTCAAAAACAGAAGTGAGACTAAAATTATCTCACATCGATAAACTATAATGAGGTGATGAAATTTTATTATATAAATAAAAGTAATAATTCGTCTTTAGATATTAACCAAAAAAAATTGAGTCCTAAAAAGAGTTATTAAAACTACAAATTTAAGTAAAATTATCCCACATCGAAAAATTATAATACTCCGTAATAAATTGATGAAATTCTATTATATAAAATAAAAGTAATCATTTGTATTTAGATATCAATAAAAAAAATTAGTTCTCAAAAGTGTTCTTTAGGTTATAAACTTAACTAGATTTATCCTGCATCGAAAAATGATGATGAGGTGATGGAATTCTACATCATAAATAAGAGAAATCATTCAAGTTGAGATATTAACCAAAAATCTTTGAGTCCGAAAAAGAGTTTTTGAAACTATAAACTTAAGTAGAATTATCTCACTTTGAAAAATTGTGATGAGGTGATAAATTCTACGTACTATATCATAATTAAATAAGAGAAATCATTCGTTTTTGGATATTAACCAAAATTTTGTTGAGTCTTACAACATCTTTTAAGGCTATAAATTTAACTAGAAATATCTCACATCGGAAAATAATAATAATAGTTGATGGAATTCTATTATTGAGTACAGTAATAATTCGTCTTTAGATATTAATATGAAATCTTTTGAGTTCTAAAGATTACTATAAACTTACGTAAAATTATTTCACATCAAAAAATTATGATGAGGTAATGAAATTCTATATCATAAATAAGAGACAACATTAGTTTTTGGATATTAACCAAAAAAATTGAGTCTTATAACCGTTTTTAAGGCTATAAATTTAAGTTTAAGCAAGATTATCCCACATCGAGAAATTTTAATGAGGGGATGAAATTCTACTATATAAATAAGGGGTTATGTTAAATACAATCCTTAAGGTTGTTTTTAAGCCTTTAATACCTTCTCAATTAGGTATAAAGTTAAAAATTAAAGAATAAACTACACATACATCGATACAATCAATACAACTATTAAGAATTTGTTTCCTCTTTTACACTCTTAGATGCAATCCTAAGGACTGTATTTATCATTTTCCTATAAATAAAAGTAACATTCATCCTTATAAATCAACCAAAAATCTTTTGAGTCCTAAAAAAATTCTTAACACAATAAATTTAAGTAGAAATATCATACATCGAAAAATTATAATAAGTTGATGGAGTTCTATTATATAATTAAGAGTAATCATTCGTCTTTAGTTATGAACCTGAAATCTTTTGGATCTTAAAAATAGTTTTTAAGATTTTAAGACAACAAACTTTAAGTAAAATTATCTCATAAATCAAAAAAATTATGATGAGGTGATGAGATTCTATTTCATACATAAAGAGAAATCATTCATTTTTAGATATTAATCAAAAATTCTTCTGGGCCCATAACAGCTCTTAGTAAGACTATAAATTTAAATAGAAATGCATCAAAAAATAATATGAAATAATAAGTTGATGGAATTCTATTTCTCCGTATAATTAAGAGTTTTCATTCGTCTTTAGATTTCAACATGAAATCTTTTGATTGAGTCAAAAAAGAGTTTTGAAGAGTACTACGGAGTATAACTCTAAGTTGAATTATCCAAAATTGAAAAATTATGATGAGGTGAGAAATTTTATATCATAAATAAGAGAAATCGTTCGTTTTTAAATAATAATAAAACTTTTGAGTCTTGTAACAACTCTTAGCTTAAGGTTATAAATTGAGGTAAGATGCTCCCACATCGAAAAGTTGATGAAACTCTATTATGTAAATAAAAATAATCGTTCGTCTTTAGATATATAAAAACAGAAATCTTTTGAGTTATAAAAAGTCTTCTTAAGACCATCAAAAATTTCTACAAAGGTATAAAAATCGGCCCGTACATCGCACAAGCTTTCCAACTAGTTATTATTATAATTGTAACGATAAAACAATTGTACACAATAATTACTCCGCGATCTATTTTTATAGTCACTCGACTCACTGCACTCAGTAGTTCGTAAATGATGGAGTAGTATTGGTGAGCCTAGGTCGTATGCTCCCAAAGATAAATAATTAAGTCCTATTACCTTTAACAATATAGTAGAGGTAAGTCGGGTGTCGAATCCACAGGGAAGGCGATGTAAATTAATGTGTGAATAAAATAAATAAAAGTAACAAGAATAATGGGGTTTTGTGATTGAATTGTCTAATAACTAAAATAAGGAAAGTAAAATAACTAATAATGAGAATTCAGATAATTAAGAGACTCGACTCAAAGAAAATCCACTAACTAGTTAAACAATTGATCATCGACTACTAACCTTTATTTAATCCTTGAGTATTCTATTGTGAAACTGAAAGTTCCAATTGTTTCGTAGATAATATTACTTAGGTCGAAACGCGATACTAAGCAACCTAATTATTGAATAACCTAATCCACGCGTCTAGATTTAATTCAATAACAGCATGAACGATACGAACAAATCAATAGAAATAACGACCTTTAACACACGCGGTTATTGGTTCGAATTATATGTTTATTCCTCCTTTTACCCAATTACGATGAAACGCATACAAATAATTAGGTCTAAAGGTTGCAACTTTATCTAGTGAATTGAACAATTACGGATTCAAACACAAAGAATTGCAATAGATTGAAGATTGAAATAATCAATTGGCCATAAAGATTAAACAAAGAACAATCATAAAATTAGCACAAGGAATAAACAATACTCAAGTATTTAAATAAAGATTAAGAAAGTCTCACAATCAATTAACCAGAAAGTTTCAAATCTTTGATCCGAGATGGAAGAATTAGTTACACATAATTAGGGTTCTTCTCTTCTTTATTTTTCTTGATGAACGTAATGTTCATGAATGATTAATGTAATACTACCTAACTCATAGTATAAAATCTAATTATAATAAATATAGGAAATTCTACTAATTTCCTAAATCTAATAATAATATAATAATAAATAATAATTAAGTTGACACGGACTCAAGGCAGTTCCGTTTTCAATTCCCGAGCTGCGCTATGATATATCACCCGGGTTGTTGGGCTTGTTCTTCAAACTCTCCGTCTCGAGCCCAAATCACACATCACGGAATTAAGTTCTAAAAATCGTCTTTTTTCCAATAAAGCACAATTTCCTTAATAAAACCAATTGGACGATTTCCACTCAAAATCCACACCTTTCATCATCGAATCTAACTTAAATCTCCGTCGTAAACACATATAAAATACGCTAGATCAACTTCCCCGCACTTAGACCTTTGCTCGTCCCGAGCAAAACTCAGAAACAACAACAATAAAACACAAGATCTTGCAAACGAAACATGGGAAGCTCGACTTCAAATAAAATTCATCCTTAAAAATTTAAGCACAAGGTCACAATGACATGAAAACACACAACAACAAAATCTGTGACCACAAGACAACTCCAAAATAAACATCGGAACATGATACTACGCCCCTTATTTCTCCTAGTCCTAAACATAATTACATGTGCTACAAAATATCACCAATGGTAAACAATGTATACCACTATTCTCCACAACCCACACATGTGATCGACCTAATGCCTCTTATATCTCAATACAACACAATAATACTCCAATCGCATAAAATTTAGTTCTACGACTACATTCGCACCACGATTCTTCTCACCTTAATCAACTATCCTACCCGACCTTCCTTCTATGTCGCCCTTCTTATGACACCACGCCAAGAATGGAGAAAATATTGTGAATTTTTTCCTAAATCCCTCATTTTGCCTAGAGTGTCCGCCCTTGCGGATTTTCACTCTAGCTTTTCATTTTTTTTTTTTCAAACTCACACTACTCTCGTGGCACGCAACTCGATTTTTCTTTTTACCCGGAGAGCCCTTTCGGGTTTTCACTCCCTCCTCGGCCACTATTCCCATTCTTGCCTAGGCGCCATTCCGGGTTTTCACCTAGCCGGGTTTATTTATTTCTTTTTCCATTTTTTTCCATTTTTTTCATTTTTTTTTACTTCAAAAATCAGCTCAAAGACGATTACAACGAGATAAAAAGACGAGAAATATATTTCCCTTTCCCACACTTATTTCGAGCATTGTCCTCAATGTGAGGTAAAGGACATCAATAAAAACAATAAACGGGGACAAAGGGTCTTCAACTTCGATAATCAACTCGTCGTAAACATGATAATCTCACGTGACATTCACTAAAGCATATACTAATATGAGCATTCAAACCTTCGTCTCATGACTGCTGACAAGCTCACTTCACCTTCACTGCCTCCTTCAACCCTCAAGACGATAACCAACCCAAATGACTCTCAAAAAAAATGAAATTAGACCTTGAATCATCATGCTTGGAGCAATTCTATACTTCAGTCAAATTGGACCCCGTCATACTTCACAACTCAACCGAGATTAATACACACTCATCAGAGTAATAGCTATAAGACCAACTTCTATCAACCCCGAATCAAAACACTTCAACCACAAAATACCCAAGTCAGCAACACAACCGACAACAAATTCCACTAACCGACATTAACTCAGTAGAAGGCAACTCACACTACGAAGTATGCAACTCGGCTGAAACTCACACTGCAACAACAAAACACAGCCACTAACACCAACTCAACAGCACAACTCACTAAAATCGAGTCAAACTCGGGATCAAATTCGGGGCAATCAATGAGACAAGGTCGATTATGCTTACCCGATTCGTAAAATTTGCTGTAAGCCTGTAATCCGACTAATTCTTCCACCACGACAGAAATACGGTTATTGTCGGCCTCACACCTGCGCTCTGAACTTACACGGGACCCACTCACGCACTCTGAGACACAAAACCCCAGACACGGCGGATATTCCCACGAATAGGCCGATCGGACGCCTAACCCCCATAGCTGGAACTTCTGAGGCCACAGACGGCGATCCTCACAGATGGACAGACGGACTCAAAACAAAGGTAGAGTTGGAGGGGATGAATGGAGATTTGAAGATATTTAGGGATTTAATGGGATTTAATTGTGAATTGAAGGAAATGAAAGATTTAATTAAAATTTAAGATGGAATCTGAGATGGGTAATTGAATTAGGAAGAAACTGGATGTGGTTTGATTTAGGGAAAGGGATGAAGGGGAGAGAGGGAAGGGGAAGAAGATGAAGAGGGGGATCTGGGTAGGGAGCGTAACTTTTTCTTAATTTTTCTGTTTTTTTTTTTTTACAGAGAAACAGACCTGTACAGTGGAGGGAGTGTGCGACTCGCGTAAGAGTCAAGCGACTCGCGCGTGAGTCTGCAACTTCGGGCCGAATTTCTTCGTTTCGTCCTCCGTTTTTATTACCTCGTCATGCTAGTCGCCCCGGGTTCGTACAAGTCGCACGAGATTCTGGAAAGTCTTCACTCCTCTTTCCTGCAAGTACTAAAAATTAGAAAATACTTAAGATTAAAATTAAATATATTAGCACCTTATTCTACGAAAAATACGAAAAATTATTACTTAGCTAATATAATGAAACACGACCCTTAATAAAATAAAATAACATAAAAATATATAAGAAGCGGGTTGCCTCCCGAAAGCGCTCTTGTTTTACGTCGTTGGCTCGACATGTTGCATGGTAGCTCACTAAATCACCGACTTTATCTAGAGTTTCATCTTACGAACAAAAGGCGACCCAATATCACGATGATAGACGCGAAATACTGGAGGGTCGTCATCTTTCCCCGTCTTCTTCTTAATCCACCCGTCGTACCAAGCTTTGGTCGTACCTCGATGGATTCTCGCATCCTTACGGTTAGCCCATAAAATTTTGCACTTCGGTGATGTAGGAGTGGGATCTTGCAATTCGCAAATAATGCTTGGGCCCGGTGGTTCCCGACTTCTCCTCGAATGAGGGTTAGTAGAAATAACACATAGAGAATGGACATTTATATTAGTCGAATTAGGTGGACTAATTTCAAATTTAACCACCCTCCCATTAAATTCCATGGTCAAAGAACCGTTAGGAACATCAATCCGGGTTCCTGCGGTCTTCAAGAAAGGTCGACCCAATAAAATTGGGATAGCATCGGCATCATGTGCCATATCTAAAACATAAAAATCAGCCGGAAAGACTAATTTATCGACCTTGACCATCACATTCTCTACGACCCCTCTAGGTACAACACTCGACCGATTAGCAAGTTGAACAACCACTTTTGTACTCTTTAGAGGACCAAGTGCTAACGACTCATAAACTTGGAATGGGAGGACATTTATCGACGCCCCTAAATCTAACATGGCTCTTTCGAACCGCATATGACCGATAGTGCAAGGTATGGTGAACATACCCGAATCACTACACTTGGGAGGGGTTTTAGTCCTAAACAAAGCCGACACAAATTCACTAGCTTGACCCTTAGGCTTTTTCACACTACGTTCCTTTTGATTCCTCTTGATTGTACAAATTTCTTTTAAGAACTTCGCATATCTAGGAACGTTTTTAAGTAAGTCAAGTAAAGGAATATTTACCTCGCATCTACGAAAGGTTTTGTAAATCTCAGTGTCATGCTCCTTCTTCCTAGTGTCCTTCGCTTCGGGAAATGGTGGGAGTGGCTCATAAGTCGGAAAAATTGGGGTCGACATTGCCTCCTTGGACTTAGAAGCAATTCCACTTCCCTCTTCATTAGGGAGCTTCCCCTTATCGATCACCAGCTCCTCCTCTTCACGAATAATCACCGTTTTAAGCTTGGTTTTAGGCTTTTCAACCTCAACCAATTGCCTACCATTCCGCAACGAAACCGCGCTCACATTATGTTTTGGAGTTTCTATCGTTTGAGAAGGTAGACCACTCGACTGTTTAGCCTCCAAACGATTGACCGCGGTAGCTAACTGACTCATCTGATTCTCAAGATTTTTAAAATTTTGCTTATTTTCCGCTCGATCTTGAGTAACACTAACGGTGAGTGCCCGAATCATGTCCTCTGTGGACATTGATGAACTCGGTGTTGCTTTTGGAATAGCTTGTTGCGGCACTTGTGGGGTGAATTGTTCTCCTTGTGGTCGGGGAATAAATTGACCCCTAGGAGGACCAACTTGGTGAGATTGCCCCTTCCAACTGGAGTTGTAAGTATTAGATTACGGATCCCACTTTCTATTGTTGGACTGACTTTCCCAAATCTCATTCACCATCTCAGAATCATGCTCTTGGTTTTGGGGACAAAGATCGCTCGGGTGACCTGAAATAGAGCAAATACCACAAACAATAGTTGATTGCTTACCTACCATCATAGCATGCACCATCGAGGTTAAACTATCAACTTTCTTCTCTAAGCTCGTATTTGAACTCAATGAGTTCACACCACGGCGTCCATCTTTTCTAGCAAAATCCCTAGAACTCTCGGCTAGCTCCGTGATGATATTCCAAGCATCCGAGGGATTCTTGTTCACTATGCCTCCACCGCTAGCAGAATGAACCATACGACCATCCTCCGAGGTAAGTCCTCCACAAAAGTATAAGATGAGATCTTGGTTGGAATACCCATGATAAGGACAACCGGCGCATAGTTGCTTAAAGCGTTCAAGGAACTCGTACATAGTCTCTTCCGTATGTTGCTTCACATTACTAATGGCTTTCTTCAAGTGTGCAGAACGGGACGGTGGGAAGTACTTCTCCAAGAATGCCTTCTTCATATCCACCCAAGTTGTGACACTATTAGGTGGTAAATAGTACAACCAATCTCTTGCATTCCCCTTCAATGAAAAGGGAAAAGCTCGTAGCTGCAGCTGTTCATCAGTCACACCGGCCAGCTTCATGCTAGAACATTTAATATGGAAATCCGAAAGATGTTTATTCGGATCTTCGATGCTTGTTCCATTGAAAGTGGGTAGATGATAGATCAGACCCGATTTCAATTCAAACGTTGCTCCCTCGGCTAGAGCTGGAAAAGTAATGCATAACGATTGAACCGCAAGATCAGGAGCTGTGAGCTCCTTCAGAGTACGTGTTTCTCTCGCCATAACTACTTTGTCCTCAGATTCGGGTAAAGACTCTGGTGTAGACTCTAGATCACTTCCGGGCTCAGGTTGATCAAAGATGATCAATTCACTATTATCACCTTGTCTCCACCTGAAAATTGAACGTTCAATCTCTGAGTCGAAGGGCTTGAGTGGATTGTTAGTGGAACGAGTATTATGCAAATACTAACGTAGCTAAAAAAAAGAAAAATAAAAATCTACACTAAACAAAACACAAAAATTAACTATTGCCTTCCCCGGCAACGGCGCCAAAATTTGGTGAGCCTAGGTCGTATGCTCCCAAAGATAAATAATTAAGTCCTATTACCTTTAACAATATAGTAGAGGTAAGTCGGGTGTCGAATCCACAGGGAAGGCGATGTAAA
The DNA here is from genome assembly GCA_958450325.1 of Agrostemma githago. Lineage (NCBI taxonomy): Eukaryota > Viridiplantae > Streptophyta > Magnoliopsida > Caryophyllales > Caryophyllaceae > Agrostemma > Agrostemma githago. The sequence continues at coordinate 63,165,577 of OY288240.1, forward strand.
TTAATGTGTGAATAAAATAAATAAAAGTAACAAGAATAATGGGGTTTTGTGATTGAATTGTCTAATAACTAAAATAAGGAAAGTAAAATAACTAATAATGAGAATTCAGATAATTAAGAGACTCGACTCAAAGAAAATCCACTAACTAGTTAAACAATTGATCATCGACTACTAACCTTTATTTAATCCTTGAGTATTCTATTGTGAAACTGAAAGTTCCAATTGTTCCGTAGATAATATTACTTAGGTCGAAACGCGATACTAAGCAACCTAATTATTGAATAACCTAATCCACGCGTCTAGATTTAATTCAATAACAGCATGAACGATAGGAACAAATCAATAGAAATAACGACCTTTAACACACGCGGTTATTGGTTCAAATCTATAAATAAAGTTAAAAGGGTTGTTTATGCATTTAATTTTTTGCCACGTGGCGGACATTAAATGCTTGAGCAACCTTTTATTATTATTATTATTATTATTATTATTATTATTATTATTATTATTATTTATAATTTCTTTCCTTTTGTCAATTTAGTCTTACTGAATTTTTCCCTCATATATGTATGTGTCACCAAGTTTTGCCTTTACACAGTTGCAAATTTTGTGTTCTTAAAAGATTTCCCGTTCTATTTTCAAAATATTCTCCTCAGTTGTATACTCGCTCTTTGTTCGTTCTAATTTTAGTGCTAATTTTTTTCGTGCATGTGTTGTTGTTTAGTGAACTTATGTGAAGCCACTAATCAAGTCTGGAATTCCTCGCTTTTCAGGTATAATAGTTTTATTTTAGTTGATTATTTATATAGATATATTTGAAGTTAACTTTAAATATAATGGATTTGGGGTTCATAAGAATGTACTTTTATTTATATTCAAACTTGAAAAAATTTACACAATATGATTAAAAAGAGGTTACAACTGTTTTTGTTTTTCAGTTTCTTGCATTCGGCTTTGATTTATTCTTATTGCATTTTGTTTTGTTGCTTATATATGTATTGTTTTTTCATGATTATTATCTACATTCCTTATCAATGAATAATAATTTTCTACTCATTATTATAACAAATAATAATTAAATAAGGGTAAATGAAAAGGTTTTGGTCAATTACTAATATAATTAATTACATTTAATGAAAAAAAACTTAATATCACATATAATAATACAGCAAATTATTAAATAAAAGTTTTAGAAAAGAGTGTGATTTCTGAAAATGTAGGTCATAATAAAGTTTTTAATGAAAACAAATAAATTTATTAATGAAAACAAATTGCATTGATTTTTACATTCACAAATGAAAATTCTTATTGTTATAAAAGGTAGTATTACACAATTTACTATTTTCGATTAAAAAAAAAGGTACACTCTTATGAACACAAAACCCATGATAGATAAATTTAACTTGAAATATATTTATATAAATAATCAATGAATTATAATTAAATAAGGGTAAATGAAAAGGTTTTGGTCAATTACTAATGTAATTAATTACATTTAATAAAAAAAAACTTAATATCACATATAATAATAAATAATACAACAATTTATTAAATAAAAGTTTTAGAAAATATAATGATTTTTGAAAATGTAGGTCATAGTAAATTTATTAATGAAAACAATTTGCATTGATTTTTACCTTCACAAATGAAAATTCTTATTGTTATAAAAGGTAGTATTACACAATTTACTATTTTCGATTAATAAAAAAAAGTACATTCTTATGAACACAAAACTCATGATATTTAAAGTTAACTTGAAATATATTTATATAAATAATCAATGAAAATGAAAGTATTATAACTGAAAAATGAGAAATTTCAGACTTGATTATTGGCTTTGCATAAGTTCACTAAACAAAAACAAAATCCGAAAAGTAATATCCGTAATACATTTATTATCGCTTAAATTTTTAAATTACATATTTTTCTACGCCTTTTTTATATCTAATTCTCCGTCCGCACTAATTTGTTATGTTATTAGTATGTTGTATTAATTTATGCTTTTATTAGATTTCTTATTAATTTTATTATTATCTATCTATCTATATTCTATATATAAAGTTAAAAAGGTTATTTGAGTATTTAATTTTCTGCCACGTGGCAGATATTAAATGCTCAAACAATCCTTTAATTTATGTGTCATCAAGTTTTGGCTTTATACAATGGCACATTTTTTCTTATTAAAAAATTTTTCGTTCTATTTTTAAAATACTCTCTTTAGTTTTATAATTGTTCTCCGTTGATTCTAATTTTAGTACTAATTTTATCTTTTTGCATCTAATTTTAGTTAACTTATGTGAAGCCAATGATCAAGTCTGGAATTTTTCACTTTTCAGGTATAATAATTTTATTTAAATTGATTATTTATATAGATATATTTCAAGTTATCTTTAAATATTATGGATTTTGTGTTCATAAGAGTGTGCTTTTATTTATATTCAAACTTGAAGAAATTTACAAAATATGATTAAGAAGAAGTTACAACTCACTACTAGAAATCCCTTGTATTTTCGACGCTTTTTTATTAGATTTTTGTCGCATTAAAGCGTCGGGAATTTTATTCTTGGCACTTTGAGAAAGCGTCGGATTTTGAGGCGTCAGGAATTGATGACACTTTGAAGTGTCAATATTCTCGACATTTTTTTCTGTCGGTAGTTTGCCGACACTTTATGGTGTCAAGATTATTGATGCTTTTGTGTGTCAAGATTCAAAGGTTGACCCCTGTGTGCCCAAGAACAAATTTGGTGGTGACAAATATTTCAACGGTAAAAAACGTCAAGATTTTGCAATTAATTAAATAGTTTATAATATCGTTTTCGTTATCTTGACAAAAGGATAAACAATCATAGTTTTTAAATTGAATTCAATATAATACAGAATAAAGATACTGCCAAAAAAACAAGTATAATACAAAGACAAGCAAATTTAAATAATCAATAGTATACGATGATTGATCATTATGTTTTCATGATTCAATAATAATGTCTAGGAGAAAATGAAATTAGTACATACTAACTAGCCAATACTCTAACATAATTGAGTACGTACTAAATTAATAACCCAATGTAATTTCAATCGAAAACCATAAGATATATGGAAATCATCTCGACACGAGTATATGTATGTATAAGTTAAATAACAGATCTCCCGCGTATGCAATGATCGTCTTAATTACGAGTAGTATAGTTTGAAAGCAAATTCTTGCAGTTATTCAGTTCAAAAATCTTCTTTTGCGGAACCTGAAACATACAAATTAAAATATAATAAACAATTAATATTTTACACCACCCCAAAAGCACATACTATTATTCTTTTATCTGATCTTGCAATAACCATGAAGATATACAAATGCATACAAAAAGATTAAGACATCCACAAATTGACATTATTCTTTAACTACTGGAGAATATTATATATGAAAATGCCATTATATACAATGTACAGGATGTATATTTACAGCAAATAAGTAAATTCAAGTGAAATGTACATTTCACCTGAAAACCTGATTTGTTGTATATAAATGTAGGGTCACACCATAAGAAGACTTATACAACGTCAATATCTATGGAATAACCATTTTAGAAGTAAAACAAATAAACGGGGGTTTAAATTACCACTACGAGATGGGCTTTACGCCTTCATTTGAGCACTAAGACAAATACTATCCAACTCATAGTTTATTTCTTTAAAAAAAGATCAAATTTCACCTCTATTTGTGTAAAAAAAATAACTTTGAGATGGGAACAATATCGATCCCTAAACCATTTAATCACTAAAAATAACATAAAAAAAAAACATTAATCAATATAAAATACTTTGATACTTATTATTTAATTTACAACTTATAACTGGCCAAATGATTCAAACATTTACAAAAGAGAAGAGTCTCCGACGATACAAATCTACATACAAGAATGATTTGAAGACATAATACTCACTGCATACCTTGATTTAGTGTAGACTTTGTAATTAGTTAATATGATCTTAGCTTTTCTTGTACTTGATTTAGATTTTATGCCCCCGAATGTGCATAGACTTATTGATGACGTAGTTTTGAATAGACACATGCATTCCTGCGAATGTAGCAAGGGAAAACAATACAGTAAAGAAGGTGTCAGACTAAAAGAGACTACGATGACCAACACCAACTAATGATAAAAAAGAAAGTAGTGCTAATTGGTGATTTACCTGTGTTGACATCAAAGTAACATCATCAATGGAATCTGGTAGATCCCAAAAAAAGAATCCAGAATATAGCTGAAGTTCCTACCATCATTTTGGTCTTCGAAAGCAACAGTATAAGAACTTTGTATTAGAGTTGACGTGTAGAGTACTGCCAACATTCTTTTGATTAGAATTTATCTTTCGATGCATTGTTTCTATAACCAACATTCTTTCCTCAAAAATCTTTTCTTTATAACCAACATTCTTTTGATTAGAATTTATAAGGATCTAATTCATCCATCTGATATCAGCAACATCAGAGAAAAGATGGTTAGGAAAATGAGTAAAATGACGGAGCTACAATGCCGGACACACGAAGTTTATTTTAAGCTTCTTACTTGTTGCACATCCAGTCATCCAAAAGTATCCATCAAGATTCTTGTAAATATACATCAGTAAGCCTACTCCACCCTTGTTTATAGGAAAACAATGGCAATTGATCAATAGTTCTAAAATTAATGTACGAGTGTAAAAATCATTTGCTAATGCTTAAATACTAACCTTGAGGATTTCTAGAGTAGGTACAGAACGTAAGAAATCTTTTCCTATGAACAAACATATGATCATGAAATCATCAATAACCTGCTCAAAAAAAATATCCCAAAAGTATCGGGCGTAGCAATTATCCGCATATCTAGCTCCAAATATTCCCTCAAAATCCTTGTTGTGATTCACTGCCATGATTTTTCTGCATTGAAATCGCCTAGAAGAGGACTTGCTAATTAGGATAAACACAAATAAATTTTAAATTAATAGTCAACAGTTTCAATAATTATAAATACAGAATGAAACAAATACTGCTAAAACAATAGGAAAGAATTGAAATCAATTTGATAATACATGATTATGAACACGCTAACACTTAGAAACATTTAAATTAGCAATAATACTCCCTCACAGGCCCAAAATAGAAGCGTAGCCGGGAAGCGGAAATCCAGAAAGTACAGTGGTAGAGACATATATTAAAGTAAAGCCTAATAATCAGAGTATCCATATATCAATACACACCCACAAGCTTTACAATGGAAGGCAGAACAGTGCCACCGCCATAGAAGGCACAACCGACTGAAGAGAGGGAATCCACAATTAAAATTAAAATTAACATAATTCAACAGTGAAATCGAGTCCGACAATGAAATTACTTACATTGATTTGCTTTTGAACGATTTTGGTACACATCTATGTCCCTGTCCTCTAATTTCACGACCGAATCTTCAACGCAGTCTACGCTGGCGTTGCGTCATTCTGCAGCGCCGTTAATGGTGGCATGTCTGAGTATCATCTGCTTGTGAGAGACACGGTTTTCAGTTCTTTAATTTCATCGACCTTGACGGAAAACGACGCAGAAGGCGGCGAATACAAGTTGTCGGATGATTTTTTCTTAGAGTGATGGGGTTGGTATTAGGGTTTCATTGGAGATGGAGATCAGTTCTTTTATTGGAGAGTGATGGGGGCGGTTTATCTTTAGAAAGATACGGAGTATTATAATTAGATTACTATTAAAAGATTAATTATAAATACTTTACACCTGGACACAAAAGCGAAAAGAATGAATTTTGGGAAAACGAAGGTCGACGCTTTTAAAAGCGTCAAGCCCAAAGTGTCGGGATATGAGGGGATTTGTAGTAGTGACTGTTTTTGTTTTTCAATTTCTTGCATTCGGCTCTAATTTATTCTTATTTCATTTTGTTTTGTTGCCTATATATGTATTGTTATTTCATAATTATGGATATGTTTCCGTTCTATTTTTAAAATACTCTCTTCAGTTGTATAATTATTCTCCGTTGATTCTAATTTTAGTGCTAATTTTATCTTTTTGAATCTAATTTTAGTTAACTTATGCGAAGCCAATGATCAAGTCTGGAATTTCTCACTTTTCAGGTATAATAATTTTATTTTAACTGATTATTTATATAAATATATTTCAATTTAACTTTAAATATCATTGATTTTATGTTCATAAGAGTGTACTTTTATTTATATTCAAACTTGAAGAAATTTAAAATATGATTAAGAAGAAGCTACAATTGTTTGTGTTTTTACAATTTTTTGCATTCGACTCTAATTTATTTTTATTGCATTTTGTTTTGTTGCTTATATATGTGTATTGTTTTTTCATAATTATAGATATGTTATAAATTTTTCACTTTATTATTAAACTTATAGATAATCACATTAGTGAGTGTCGCATACTTCTCGGTTGGCCTTGGTAATTGGTTATATATAGTACTGAATTTTTTATAATTTGCAATAATATAGTACTGAATAATTTGCAATAATATAGTACTAAATATTTTTAATAATATAGTACCGAATTTTTAATTATTATATGTGATGTTAAGTATTCTATTTATTAAATTTGGAGTTAATTATATGAGCACTTGATCCAAAACCTTTTCGGTTACCCTTATTTAATTAATTAATTAATTATTATAATAATCAAATAGAAAATTAATATTCATCCGTAAATAATGGAAGATTTCAAATTTCATTGTGTCTAAGTTAATCCATTTCTTACCTTTGTTTTTTGACTTCTCGACAAATATCCGTAATACCTTTTATTATCGCTTAAAAATCTTTTTATCACAGATTTTTCTACAACTTATATCTAATACTCCGTAAGGACTAATTTGTTATGCTATTAGTATGTAGTATTAATTTATGCTTTTATTAGATTCCTTATTAATTTTATTATTAATTGATCGAAACCTTTTCGTTTGCCCTTATTTTATTATTTGTTATAACAATCAATACAAACTTAATATTCATTGATAAAGAATGACAAATGCTCTACAACAATGATGATTCATTACTCCTAGGTAACTATTGTCTCCTCTAATTATAATTTTAAGCACATCATTGTTGGCAACCATCATAACTTCTGAGATTAGCAACATCATCTCGACTTTAAATTGTCCCGTGAAATTTGCATTTATGTACGTCTACCACGGTTCAAGGTTGCATTTTTTTTAGCTCTATATACCACATTATATACGTATATGTGTCGCGAATAATAAACCCGAGTTACTTTTATTTAATAATTTGTTGTATTATTATATGTGATGTTAAGTATTCTATTTATTAAATTTAGAGTTAATTATATGAGCATTCAATCCAAACCTTTTGGGTTACCCTTATTTAATTAATTAATGGTTATAATAATCAAATAGAAAATTAATATTCATTCGTACAGAATGAAAGATTTCAAATTTCAATGCGTTTAAGTAAATCCATTTTTTAACTTTAATTTTTTGACTTCTCGACAAATATGATTCATTTTATTACATTTATTATCGCTTAAATTTTTTTAATCACATATTTTTCTACAACTTATATCTAATACACCGTAAAGACTAATTTGTTACTATGTTATTAGTATGTGGTATTAATTTATGCTTTTATTAGATTCCTTATTAATTTTATTATTAATTGATTGAAACCTTTTCGTTTGCCCTTATTTTATTATTTGTTATAACAATCAATACAAACTTAATATTCATTGATAAAGAATGACAAATACTTTACAATAAAGATGATTCATTTCTCCTAGGTAACTATTGTCGGCTCTAATTACAACTTTAAGCACCATCATTATTGCAATCGAAGCTACATCTCAACTATGTTTAATTCCATTAAACACGAAATCGATCCACATGTAATTTCAGACAACTACTCTGTATATATATTCGCCAAACGACTTGGTGGATGTTTACAAAAACCAACGCACACAATTTTTAAGCGGATAATCCCGTGAATTTCACGGGTGACGTACCTAGTTATATGTTTATTCCTTCTTTTACCCAATTACGATGAAACGCATACAAATAATTAGGTCTAAAGGTTGCAACTTTATCTAGTGAATTGAACAATTACGGATTCAAACACAAAGAATTGCAATAGATTGAAGATTGAAATAATCAATTGGCCAATAAGATTAAACAAAGAACAATCATAAAATTAGCACAAGGAATAAACAATACTCAAGTATTTAAATAAAGATTAAGAAAGTCTCACAATCAATTAACCAGAAAGCTTCAAATCTTTGATCCGAGATGGAAGAATTAGTTACACATAATTAGGGTTCTTCTCTTCTTTATTTTTCTTGATGAACGTAATGTTCATGAATGATTAATGTAATACTACCTAACTCATAGTATATAATCTAATTATAATAAATATAGGAAATTCTACTAATTTCCTAAATCTAATAATAATATAATAATAAATAATAATTAAGTTGACACGGACTCAAGGCAGTTCCGTTTTCAATTCCCGAGTTGCGCTATGATATATCACCCGGGTTGTTGGGCTTGTTCTTCAAACTCTCCGTCTCGAGCCCAAATCACACATCACGGAATTAAGTTCTAAAAATCGTCTTTTTTCCAATAAAGCACAATTTCCTTAATAAAACCAATTGGACGATTTCCACTCAAAATCCACACCTTTCATCATCGAATTTAGCTTAAATCTCCGTCGTAAACACATATAAAATACGCTAGATCAAGTATCATAAAAAAGGTAGTTTCTGTTTTAACAGCGGGAAAGTAGTGATTAAGCCCCTTTACTTTGCTCAATTGTGAAATCAAACCCCTTAACTTTTGATTGTAGCAATTAGACCCCTTAACTTTGTCAATATGTGAAATTAAGCCCTTTTTATTTATTTTTCGATCAATTGCTCAACTTCTCGTCAATTTCTCATGCTAGAATATGAATACGTACATCACGATAGCATAAGAATACCTACATTACAATAGGATACGAATACGTACATTACGGGATAAAATATTTTATCAAACTACTTGGGATATACGAATACGTACATTACGAATACGAATAGTATTTTTTTTTTTGTACTACTCGGATCCGTACTTGGGAATATGTATTTCTATACGTATGTGTATTATATTGGTGTATTTTTGGATAAAATATTTAATGATAGTAATCAGATATTGACATAAAATTGACGAGAAATTGAGCAATTGATCGGAAAAAATAAAAAAAGGACTTAATTTCACATATTGGCAAAGTTAAGGGTCTAATTGCTACAGTTAAGAGTTAGGGTTTGATTTCACAATTGAGCAAAGTAAAGGGGTTCAGTTACTACTTTCCCGGTTTTAACAGCAACCCACTTCTGAAAAAAAAAGGAGGAGAAAGAGAGTAGGGCTGTGATCGAGCCGAACTATACCGAATAATGCCATTATTTGGTTTGGTTTGAAAATTTTTCGAGCCGACGTTTGATTTGGTTTGATACCGTCGAATAATGAAAATCATTATTTGATTTGGTATTTGATTTTTCGAATCGAATAATATTTGATTTGATCCGACATAATAAAAAAATTAATAGAATCACAAAATGAATCGATTTTAAGTATAAGTATTATTCTTACTATGGTGGTAACAACCAACTAATTCAACAAGCAATCTCAAAAACATAAAACATTTTATAAAACAAAATAAGTCTAAATATAAACCTTACAGACATTACAGTAGCTTAGTTTAGAGTTATGGCCTAACTTCTTAGGCAAGCTAATCAGCAATAAAGCTATTACAATATAAATTCATCCACAAATAATAAGTTTTCCAATAATCAAATTTAGTTTCAAGTTCTTCTTTACTTCTTAGTGCTCAAAGACGGTTGCTTTTGCAAATTTTTTGGTGTCTTTTAGTATAAATTTTTTAAATGAACCATGAATTTAGATGGACCAAAAAAATGGAACAAGTAATGATTGAAACGAATCGAGCCGAATATTATTCTTGATTTGGTTCTGTGGACATGACATAGGTCCACCCCGACGCGGCCACGCGTGGGTTTGGGGAGGCGAATGAATCTCCATATGAGATGGTCAAACTGAAATTTAAATCGAAGTAGGAGTCGCCACCGAATTTTGTGGTTATTCGGAACCATTCGAGCCCACTCTATGTCGTAGTGGGCCGTATACAAAATATGGCCCATTTCCGATGTCAGAGTTTATCGGGTTCGTCCCTTAGCATTTGATACCGATACCGACATTATCGGATATCGTGTATTGAATGACTCTCGTTGCCAATGGATTCGGACATCCGGAAACCATGGTTCTGAGTAAGAGGTGAGGGTACGTGTTGGGAAGTTCACTAAGAACACCCAACCCCGCCCGCACTTAGCGGCCTTTACTAAGATATCGTTCGTTTTTTATGTACACGCGTTAGTTCGACGGTTGAATGATATGCGAGCATTATTTTCCCTAGACATGTGAGAGAAAAATAATGGGTGGCTAAGTCGTTTAATGCATGTTAAACTAATAACGTCAAAGTTATTTTAGCATATGAAGTTCGTTTTAGTCTAATAAAACAAGGAAATAAATAAATTGCTACAAACACGAGAAAACGAGTTAGTAACGATTGAATAATTTGAATAAAGACGTAAATACATAATATGCATGATTTTGGAAAAGGTTTATGATACGTGATTGATTAGCACGTGTTGACCGAGGTTGAAAAAAGTATTTATCGAAGTATGTCGCGAAAGTCGCCTTTTATGTAAGGTTCGAAAAGAATAAAAAATAGAAAAGCGAGGAAACGAAAGAAAAAGACTCGGCGAACCAGGCTGTTGCGCGAGTCACCTGACAGGCGCGCGACTCGCGTGGCAGCCTGTTCGGGTTTTTTTTATTTTGTCGAAAATCGTTAATTTTTATAAATCGCGTACAAATATGGATTAATTTATACTCGATTTATATTTTCGATATTCGTCGTATTCGATATTCGATTATGAAATCGATATCAAATAGTCGGAATGATTTTAGAAAAGGTTTTGAAAAAAGTTTGTTTTGAACGAAAAGTGAAAAAAAAAAAATTTGAACGAAAAAGATGTTAATTCTCTCCGCGTATAAAATTGTCGAATTTTGTTTAAAAAAACGATTTTATTAGCATCAACGAGAATTGATTAATTTTGTTCTTGTTAGATACGATATTCGATTAGAGAATCGATATCGTATTTTAAGAACGTTATAAGAAAAGATAGTTTTTGTAGTATCGATTATTAGAAATAATGAAAAATATGCGAAAACGACCCATATTAAACGAGGACCGACGACTCGACACAAAAAAAAAAAGATAAAAAAAACTTGGAGAAAGGGAGGGAAGAAGAGAAGAATCGGGTTTGATTTACACCCTCAACCGACATGCTTTGTTTTCTCGGAATAAGGCTCGTCGGAAAGTGGCTTAAACTTGGGAGCGTCGAGATGATGCGGGATGAGTTAAGGTGTTATTTTGGACGTGTAAGGTGATGCGAGAGGGGGTCGGTTTTGGTCGCGTAGCGTGACGGGTTTTGGCCGGTTTCCGTCGGGTTGGATTCGTCGGGAATTGCTTAGTATAACGAGGTGGAATGTGAGAATGGTTTGTGAAAATTTCTGTGTCAATCTCCGTCTTTTGTGTTGAATGGAGGGTCATATTTATAGGCGAAGAGGCTTAGGAGAGGTGTCTTGCTTGGACAACAAGAAACACCGGTTTGGATAGGAAACGTAAGAGGTTGAAGGGAACGAGAACTCGCTTTCTTGGTGAAGAAGGCAAAGAACTCGGCTGGTTTGTGGGGTGTTTCGGCTGTTTTGGGATGCCTTAGCCGAGTATTTGAGCTCGGTTTGCGAACTGTTTCGGTTTTCGGATAGAATTCCACTCGAGATCAAATTCTACCTTTAACGGAATTGTTTAATATTTTCGAAGCTGATTTTTTGTACTGTTTGAGTCCAAACCGGACGTGTAGTGTCACGGTTGGTCCGCGTGTCTCGGGAAATATCTTTGACCGGGTTTGACCCGGTCGCTAAAAGACGGTTTTACCCCTGGCGGCGGTTTCGACCCAAATTAGTCTTATTTGACTCGAAACGACCCACTGGGCCTGGATTTGAGGTTGGTTTTGTAAGATTTGTACTCCGTAATAAGCCTAAACCAAATGTCCATGATTTCGAGCCCATATCCGAGTCCGTCAAAGCACGTTTACGTCCAATCATCATCAGGTGTTTGGCGGGAACTATTATAGACACCTGGCGGTCAAAATGTGGGTGTCTACAGAGCCCCCACTCTGACTGAGGCTTGGACAAGGCAAAAGTCAGAGTAGCTACCAGGTCAATCAAGGATTAAAACCTGGCAGACTTCCGATCGGGTCGTTTATAGTCCGTTAGACCTGCGTGGAGGGCTCGCCAGCCATAGGATAGAAATCATACCTGGGTTGAGTTTGATAATGTCGCGGGAGCTGCCTTGGAAGCTATGGGTATACCTGTTTATAGGTACATCCTGTCTTAGAATTGCGCGGGAGCTTGCCTTGGAAGCTATGGGCATATCTGTTTACAGATATATCCTGATTCTTCAGTAGAAAATGTCGCCTGAGCTTTCCACTGGGGAATTTTTCTTAGAATTTCTCGGGAGTCTTGGGTGTACCTGTATGCTGACATAATTTGTATGTAACATTTAGGTGAAACACCGACTCATGCTGGGGAAGAAATGATGATTTTTTTTCGAAAATTTTGAAAAGAAAAACGCTGAATTTTTTTGAAAAGTTTGGAAATAAAGATGCTTGGGATGACTTGATTCCTAATCGGATTCTGACACGGATTCCTGAAACTTCCTGGTTAGGCCTGTATGCCTAGATGAAGTAGGGGATGTGATATAAAGTCCTATTCCTGTGATGACTAGGGAAAGGGATATTCTCTATTATAAATAGAGGGTTCCGGCTTCTTATTTTTCATATTCCAACCCAAATCTTTTCTTCTATCTTAAAATCCCTTAGACTTTTTAGGATAAATAAAAGAAACTATTCTCGCAATGGGTATTGATCATTTGACTGCGATGCTTCAGGCGTGGGCTCAGGACTTTCGAGACGAAGATAAAGTTCAGCTAACTCAAATGGGAATTGTGGCTTTATTCCCACTTCAGCGACTTAGGGTAGATTCGCACTTTCTCGATGCTTGCTTATCCTTTTGGGATACTACCCACCATGTTTTCGTATTTTCTCGAGGAGAAATATGTCCTCTTCCCGAAGAAATTGCAGCTATAGGCGGTTGGTGCCCTAATGCTCGTCCTGCTATTCCCCCATTTTATCCTGACCCAAGGAGAAGATTGAGGGATTTTCTAGGCTTGTCGCATGCTGAGACGGCCCGTATGGTAAAGGGAGATTCGGTTTCCTTATTTGACCTGGCTGACAAATTTATAAATCCAGTTGGTGCAAGAATTACTTCTACCCATAGGCGTAGGGCTTTCGCCTTTTGTATGCTGCATCGATATGCCTTTGAAGGTCAGATGGATGCTGACTCGTGCTGGGTGAGATCAGGCTAATTAGTATAGTTGACCAAATGGAGACAGGTCAAAGCCCGGCTTGGCTGATAACTGGGGAAATTATTATGGATCTTGATGCTAGAAGACTTGACTCGGATCGACAATTGACAGGAAGCATCCGTCTTCTGCAGGTATTCAACCGTTTTTTTTACCCTCTTTTTTTTCTTTTTCCGAAAAATTGCCCGATTTTCCGAAATTTTTCGAAATTTCCAATTTTTTGAAAATTTTTGATTTTTTCCGAAAATTTTTAATAAAAAAAAAAATTTCGAAAATTTTCCCGAAAAAATTTTTTTGATTTTTTTTTGAATTTTTCGAAAATTCGAATTTTTCGATTTTTTTTTATTTTTCGAAAATTTTTGCAGATCTGGTTATCCGAGCGTCTGTCAATCATAGAGCCCCCAGTGAACATATCCAGGTATCGCAGCTGTCAGATCGGTTCCAGGTCCCGACGAATAAGCTCAAGTCATCATATAAATCGGAAATATTGGGATGAAGAGCTAACATTCCATGGTGGGCCTTTGATTAGATGGAATGTCATCTGGTGGTTCCTTTCAAGACTGACGGGGTTAGCTAGGAGGGACAAGGCCCGTTATCTGGTGATCTTATCTTTGGACTGGACCGTCCATATTTACCCGGATCGTATTTTGAGACAGTTCGGTTCGTTTCAGCAGATCCCCGAGACTGAAGCAATCATTAGCGTTTCGCTCCAATTGACGGACGCTATGTGTGACACGTGGCTACAACGATGGTTTACCCGTGTCATATGGACTATACCTCGCCCTTGTCAAACTACTTGGGTTTCTGAATCATACCGAAAATGGACTTCTGAAGAATCCCAGGAGACCCGTAAAACCTTGAAGACTGACGAGGCTTTTGACTTGGCCCGTCGAGAGTCGGTAAAAGACAATAGGTGGTTTTTTGATAAAAAAAAAATTCCAACTACTTTTGTCGAGCCGGAGTCGGGTTCTAAGTCAAAAACTAAGACTCGAGCTAATGAGACCGGTGCTAGCGACTTGGAGAGAAGGCTCGGACTGAAACTAGCGGTCCGAGATAGGCTAGGTCCATGTGATCGGCTACCCGAAGGAGTGAGGGCCCGCCTAGGATCGAATGAGGTGACCGGGGAATCGAGTTTGAAGAAACGCGCCCGGGTTAAGGAGGTTCCCTTGGTGATTAGGGAGGGTTCACCTCCACGTCGACGTCGGTGGACCGAAAAGGAAACTAAAGACAAGGGAAAAAGAAAAATGCCCTAGTTTTTTATTACTTAAGTAATAGTATTATTTATTGTGTGCTGATTTTTTGATTTTTTTTGTAACTTTCCGAATTTGTCGGAATTTTTTTTTTAAATAAATAAAGAAGTTTATTAAAAACCGTTCCTATTTTTTTTCGATTGCAGTGGTTGTGCCCTTTTGAGGGGCTGCCTACGTATCCACAATAAATGGAATCAAACCAAACGTAGTTCAGACTTACTTTGCAATTTCGAAATACATCAAGACTATTGGTTCAAGATGCTTGTAACAGTAGAATAAGTAATTCTAGCTTTTGACTTGTCCTTAAAAGTTTACGTTTGAAAAGATTTTTTTTAATAAACTTTTGCAAATGACATTGAGAGAGGTGGGTTAAGGGTAGTAGCGCTTCAGCTGGTCCAGGTTAGTTGGGTTGACAAATTCATTCCCGTCCAGATCCGTTAGCATTACTGCGCCACCTGATAGAATCTTCTTTACCAGATATGGCCCAGCCCAGTTAGGTTTGAACTTTCCCCTTGGGTCTACTGGTAATAAAGCTCGAACAGATTTGAGAACCAAATCTCCTTCTTTGATGTTTCTGGGCCTTACCCTTTTGTTGAAAGCCCGCTGGATCCTCATCTGATAGATTTGTATATTATTGAGGGCACGAGATCGTCGTTCGTCTAAAAGGACTAGCGAGTCATATCGCGCTCGGACCCAATCAGCTTCAGGTACTTGGCTCTCGAGTAGGATTCTGAGTGACGGTACTTCTAACTCAACAGGTTGGACTGCTTCCATGCCGTATGTAAGGTAATACGGCGTTGCCCCGGTCGCAGTACGAATCGAGGTCCGATATCCCCAAAGTGCGAATGGTATTTTGTCGGGCCAATCCCGGTAATTATCAGCCATCTTTTTGAGTATGGTGACATTTTATTAACCGCTTCTACCGCTCCATTGGTTTGGAGTCGGTAGGGTGAAGATGTATGCCTTTGAATTTTGTATTTGGTTAATAACGCTGCGGTCTCGGCTTGAAAATGGGTCCCGTGGTCACTGATGAATTCGTGCGGGATCCCATACCGGCATATTATCTTATTTTGAATAAACTTGGCGACATGCTTGGCATTGAGAATACGGTAGGATTCAGCTTCGACCCATTTGGTGAAATAGTCGATTGCTACCAAAATGAAGCAGTGTCCTCCGGTTCCCGAGGGGTTTATCTTCCCAAGTCCCGTGGTCACTGATGAATTCGTGCGGGATCCCATACCGGCATATTATCTTATTTTGAATAAACTTGGCGACATGCTTGGCATTGAGAATACGGTAGGATTCAGCTTCGACCCATTTGGTGAAATAGTCGATTGCTACCAAAATGAAGCAGTGTCCTCCGGTTCCCGAGGGGTTTATCTTCCCAATTATGTCGATTCCCCGTGTTGAAAATGGCCAGGGTGATGTCATGGTGTACAGCGGGGATGGTGGCATATGCTGCACATTGGCAAAGATTTGACAATTATGGCAATGTCTAACATATAGCTGGCAGTCGGTTTCCATGCTATTCCAGTAGTATCCGAGCCTCATGATTTTTCGGACTAACATCTGGGCATTCATGTGTGGGCCGCATTCGCCATCATGTACCTCAGCCATAACTTTTTCAGCGTTGGTTTTATCGACACATCGAAGGAGAGCGCCTTGTGTTGTCTTTTTGTAGAGTTGTCCGTCGTCGGTGCGGACGAACTGGGCTGCTAGCCTACACAAGGCCTTTCTGGCTCGATTGTCAGCTCCGGGTGGATATTCTCCGATTGTTAAGTATGTCAACACAGCTTGATACCATGGCTCGGGATCAGGTATCTCGATATCTTCGATGTCGTGGATATATGCTGGCTCGGATCGTCTTTCGACACAGATCGGCATACTGGTCACATGATCGGGAATATTTAGCAAAGATGCCAGTTTTGAAAGTGCATCTGCGAATTGATTCTCTTCCCGAGGTAGGTATATATATTCTACCTTCTGGAATTGCTTCTCGAGATCCCTTACTCGTGCCTGGTAGGCCATGAGATTAGCATTTCAAGTCTTCCATTTTTGGAGTGCTTGATTAATGACCAGAGATGAATCACCGTGTACTCGGAGGTTTGTGACCCCTAAGTCGGCGGCGGCTTGTAGCCCGTGGATACATGCTTCATATTCAGCGGCGTTATTAGTGACGTCGAAGTCTAATTTGATGGAAACGGGAGTATGTTTCCCTCTTGGCGAGATTAGGAGAATCCCGACCCCAAATCCTCGGAAATTGGATGCCCCGTCAAAGTATAAGTCCCATGCTTCGGTGTCAGTGTGGAAAATGTCTTCATCCGGGAAGGACCAAGTGTCGGTGTGTCCTTCTTCGGTTATGGGACTGTCAGCGAGAAATTCGGCTACTATTCGTCCTTTGATGGCTTTCAATGGTACGAACTTCAGATCGAATTCTGCCAACATCAGGGTCCATCTTGATATCCTACCATTGAGAATGGGCTTTTCGAAAAGGTACTTGGTCGGATCCATTCTGGATAATACCTGTACCTCGTAACTGAGCATGTAATGTCGGAGCTTCTTGGTAGCCCAGACCAAAGCTAAACACGTCTTTTCGAGCATGGTGTACTTACACTCGTACTCTAAAAATTTCTTGCTGATGTAGTATATAGCCCGTTCCTCGGAGTTGACCGTTTGAGCTAGCATAGCTCCCATGGCTGTCTCTGTCGTGGTTAGGTATAGTGACAAAGGCAAACCGTGCTGAGGTGGCATCAGGACCGGCGACGAGGACAAAATTTCCTTGATTCTATCAAAGGCTGCTTGACATTTGTCATCCCATAGTAACCGTTCCCCTATTTTCAGCTTTTTTAAGATCGGTTCACACACCATGGTTAGCTTTGAAATGAACCTGCTGATGTATTGGACTTTTCCGAGAAACCCTCTTATCTCCTTTTCGGTTTTAGGAGGTTGCATCTCGGTGATGGCCTTGATTTTGGCTGGATCGACTTCAATACCACGTTGGCTAACGATATGACCCAGTAATTTGCCAGATGTTACCCCGAAACTGCATTTCTGAGGGTTTAGCCTCATATTGTATTTGCGTAATCGGGTGAAGAACTTTCTCAGGGCGGTGATGTGACCGTCCCTGTCTTTAGATTTGACGATCATGTCGTCTACGTAAACTTCCACTTCTTTATGCATCATGTCATGTAATAAAGTTGAGGCGGTTCGTTGATAGGTGGCCCCGGCATTGATGAGACCAAACGGCATAACAGTATAGCAATAAGTACCCCAAGGTGTAATGAAGGTGGTCTTATCCATGTCTTCCTCTGCCATTTTTATCTGGTTATACCCTGCATACCCGTCCATAAATGATAGAAGGGCATGATCAGCTGTGTTATCCACCAGTATATCGATGTGTGGTAACGAGAAATCGTCTTTCGGGCTCGCCTTGTTAAGATCCCGAAAGTCTACACAGACACGTACCTTACCATCCTTTTTGGGGACTGGTACAATGTTTGCAACCCAATCTGGATACTCGGAGACTCGTATGAACCCAACCTTGAATTGTTTGTCGAATTCTTCCTTGACTTTGAGGGACCATTCGGGCCTCATGCGTCGGAGTTTTTGTTTAACCGGCTTGAACCCTTCCTTGATTGGTATATTGTGCTCGGCTATTTCATGATCAATCCCCGGCATGTCCTTGTAGGACCATGCGAAGACGTCTTTGAATTCTTGAAGGAGAACTGTGAATTGTTGTTTCTCCTCGGGATCTAAGGATAACCCTATCTTAAGCATCTGAGGTTCTAAGGTTGTTCCCACGTTAATGGATTCGGTTTCTTCGATTACCGGATTGCGGGATTCCCTTTGATCTAGTTGCTCGATCAGATGTGGAGGCAAGGATACCTGTTCGTCGGGTTTCTCAATGTCATTGCACATAATACTTTTGGAATTAAGAAAATTTTGAAAATGAGACAAGTCGTAAGCAAAACGGTTGTTATTATTGATCATGAATTGAGAAAATAGCTCGAAAAGAGCTGCCATCTGATCACTAGTCAGTGGCGGGATAGGCAGGGTGCCCGGGACAGACCCCGAGGCACCAGGAATAGTTAAAGGGAAAGGGGGAGTTACAGGACTGACCCTAGCACCGGACTCACTAGACTCAATCTTAGACTCTGACTCGGACTCCGACTCGGACTCAGACTCAGATTCTGGCATTTCTCCTTCCCCCGTGATCAGCTTGTAAGTCCTCCCTTGACTGTCAGTCCACTTGACAGTCTTCCTCCAGGCTCTGCTTCCGGTCCCGGATCCGACCTCCGAGATTAGTTTAGATGGATCAAAGGTGCGGTTGCGGAGAATGAGACTGACCAACTCTTCCTTTGGTGTTGGGGTCGTGGGTTCCTCTCCAAAAAGCAGCCCTAGCGCGGGCTCGGCATTCTTAACATCTTCGGACTGGATAAGAGCGAAGATGTCATCTGGTATGTAGTTGCAATCCTGGGCCAAGTGGGTCCCAGGGCGCGTGGTGATGGGCCGGTATAAGCCTGTTTGAACTGGTCCAAATACTGGAGTAACAAAAGTGACAGTGTTAGTCCTTGTTTGGCCCATATTCTCTGGGGTTATGGTATAACCCAGACCAGTTTAAGTCCTCTCGTTATCTAGGACTTCGAGGATCTTCCCTGCGGGGAGATTGGGCCTTGATGTAGCCCCCGACAGATAGCCCAGATTCTGCAACATCCGGTCAATGCTAACCGTGAAGTAGGGTCGGCAAAGATACTCTTCTTCAATGGTCCCTACGAAGTCGAACCCCCAGAGATCGGTGCGGCCTGAGGTGTTGCAGTTAACCACAGTCATCGGTGTGGCTTCTAGAGTGATGACGGTGTCGTGTAAAGGTAGCTTGATTTTCCGATGTAAGGTGGAGGATACAGCCCTGGTCGCGTGGATCCAAGGTCTTCCCAAAAGAAGGTTGAAAGAGGAAGTCACGTCGATCACTTGAAATTCCAGCTCCCTCTCTATCGGGCCTGTTATGATAGTAAGTTTTGTGGCTCCGGCTACTGACTTTGGGCTTCCGTCAAAAGCCTGAATGGTTTAAGCTGTGGGAATGTAGTCAGCCTCGGTGATGCCGAGGGCTTTGGCGGTCCTCAAGGGGAGGACGTTGACTGCTGACCCGTCGTCAATTAGGGTCATGGGTAGGTACTTTCCACGGCAGATGACTGTGATGTAGAGGGCCATGTTGTGGGCTGGCCCAAATGGTGGTAGATCAGCATTGGAGAAGGTAATCAGTGGACCTTCTTCTTTAGATTTCCCCTTTAGGTGGGGCAGAACCGTGGCTACCATTTCAGCTAGAGTAGCCATAGAGTCAATTTTGACTTGATCGAGGGCCTTAGTGAGTGCCTCTCGATGTTCCTGGGAGCGAACTAGGAGTTGCCATATAGAGAGGTCAACTCGAGTCCTGTTCAGCTGCTTTACAAGAGCCTTTTCGGTAGTTGGCTCTTTTGGGGCGGGCTCGACCCTAAGTGGTTCGGCGATAATGAGGGCTTGACTAGTGGCTAAGACCTTGGACTTAACCTTCTGAATCTCCTCGGGCGTGATGGGGACAGCTTCCCCTTTGGTGAGGTAGACGTCGTCTTCGTCGTCGCACCAGATCCCGTTTATTTGCGGGACAAATGGAGAAATGAAGTGTGAACAATCCATTATTTCCCCGGAGAAGATGGCGTGAGTGGCTAACGGGTTATCCTTGTTATTGGGTTTGCTCCCGGGCAAAGGGATCTTCCCGCTTTCGATGAGATCTTGGATAAGGTGCTTTAGCTTCCAATATTTCTCGGTATCGTGTCCCTTACCACGATGGTACTGACATTAGGCCTGAAGGTTGTAGGCCTTGGAGCGTCGCTCGACCGGGAGATCAGGTGTTGGGCCTATCGGGGTGATTAGGCCTTTTGATGAAAGCCTTTGCAGGGCATTTTCATAGGTGGTGCCTATGTCGGTGAATACCCGGGGGGTGGTATTCTTCTGGGACGAGGTATCAAGTGCGTTTACCTCGTCAAAAATGCTACGAGTGGCAGCAGTAGATGTGGGCTTGCTTGTTGATGAACTGGCCCCTTGGTATCCCTTGGCGGAGGCCTTAGTGAGGCTTTCCAACCTTAAATCATCTTCGATTCTTGTTCCCATCTCAGTTAGGACCGCAAAGCTAGGTATGATGGCATACCGGAGATGGACCCGGTAAGCTGGAAGGAGGTTCTTGACGAAGGCTTCAACCAGCACTTTTTCACTGGGCTTATCGACCAGTTTGACGCTTTCAGCCCTCCAGCGTTGAAGGTATTTTGTGAATCCTTCCTTAGGTTCCTGGGCCATTACTTCCAGGGTGCGCATAGTGGTCTGGACTTTCGTGTTGTCAGCGTAGTTCCGAGCGAATTCTGTTGCCACGTCATCCCAAGTTTTGTATTTCTTGGAATCGAGCCGGTAGTACCAGGCTCTTGAGTGCTTCTCAAGAGAAGAAGCGAACAGGTGCTTGAACATGTTGGACTTAACCCCCTTAAGAGCCATGAACTCCTTGAAAGCCCGGATATGGTGAACCGGGTCTTCAGTACCCTCGAACATTGGCAGGCCCGTCAGATTGAGATTGGCGGGTAGTTTGTCGGTCAATGGTGTGTAGATCCGAGCATTCTCCGTGTGGATGGAGTTTTGGGTTGACAGATGGACCTGTTCCTGCAGTTTGTGGACTGCGCTGGACAATTCAGCTAAAGGCCCAGTAGTATCGACACTGCCGCTGGGAGTTCCCCGCTCCACGGCACTTACCCGGGTAAGGATGGCGATCTGGTCCCCTCTCATCGACGTGATCATGTTTTCCAGCTTGGTCAATGAGGCCCTCAATTCATCTATGGCTTGTTGCGTCATGGCTCGGGTGTGGGGTGGCCTGTCTGTAAGGGCACCGCGTAATCAGTAACTGACCCAGATCTTAGAATCAAAGAGTACATCCCGAGCAAGGAAAAGACTAGACGAGAAAAAGACCGAAAACCGACTTCTAGACGGATGACCCGTGGACGGTGGGCCTTCCTTAGGATTTGGCGAAGTGGGCCTAGTCCCGTTCGAAGGAAGGTCTACGTGAGAATTCCCCAGACTTTGGACTCGAATGTGTAAACGGGCTTCCCTTTGCAGGAGTTTGTCCTGCGAAGGTGGGCCGTGCCTTGACAAATAAGGCGGACTGGGATGGGGTAGAAACTCGTGATGTAAGATCGACGGAGTTTCGACGCTATAGACTCTTACAACCTATGACAAGACCCGACACTGCTAAATACGGGAAGTCCTAAGAAGAAGAGGGCTTTGAAAAAAGAATTTGGATTTGAAAACCGAACAAAGTCGGGTAGGATGGTCCGATTTTTTTGAAAACCGAGAAAAAGGTTATTGGGCCGAGATTTCGGGCTTTTTGAAGAGGTTTGGACAGCATACCGGCTAAAAATAGGCTATTTTGAGTCAAAATCATAAGTCCTAAATTCGGTAGCTTTCTGGGTTTTGAAAAAATAGATGGGTTTGAAAAGATGCAAGTTTTTTTGAAAATGACGGTTTTTGAAAAAGACCAAAGAAGATCAAATAGCATGTAGTCACGGAAACAGTATAACGACGCCATGTATGCTCTTAGTCTAAGTCTCGGTCGGTCGAATAGGGTCTATACCAACGACGATAGCATTCTCGCAAATCAGGACGGACTTCCTAAGCCGAGTTGGTCTTAGAACCTGCCGTAAAACCCATGCGAGTTCCGCCATCGAAGTCTTTAGTGCACCCATTTAGGAATGCACCGCGGTATAGTGGGACGTCGGTCACAAGTAACCGGCCCGGAAAAGAATTGGGTTATGCATGAACCATTTAACTAAAACGTGTACATTACTAATCGAACGATTTCTTTTCGAGTCTCACCCTGAGGATACTGATGGTAAGTGACACATCAGTTAATCCCCAGCGGAGTCGACAAATTGTGGACATGACATAGGTCCACCCCGACGCGGCCACGCGCGGGTTTGGGGAGGCGAATGAATCTCCATATGAGATGGTCAAATTGAAATTTAAATCGAAGTAGGAGTCGCCACCGAATTTTGTGGTTATTCGGAACCATTCGAGCCCACTCTATGTCGTAGTGGGCCGTCTACAAAATATGGCCCATTTCCGATGTCAGAGTTTATCGGGTTCGTCCCTTAGCATTTGATACCGAT
This sequence comes from Agrostemma githago, assembly GCA_958450325.1. Classification (NCBI taxonomy): domain Eukaryota; kingdom Viridiplantae; phylum Streptophyta; class Magnoliopsida; order Caryophyllales; family Caryophyllaceae; genus Agrostemma; species Agrostemma githago. Next base: position 63,188,528 of record OY288240.1, read on the forward strand.
ACCGACATTATCGGATATCGTGTATTGAATGACTCTCGTTGCCAATGGATTCGGACATCCGGAAACCATGGTTCTGAGTAAGGGGTGAGGGTACGTGTTGGGAAGTTCACTAAGAACACCCAACCCCGCCCGCACTTAGCGGCCTTTACTAAGATATCGTTCGTTTTTTATGTACACGCGTTAGTTCGACGGTTGAATGATATGCGAGCATTATTTTCCCTAGACATGTGAGAGAAAAATAAATGGGTTGCTAAGTCGTTTAATGCATGTTAAACTAATAACGTCAAAGTTATTTTAGCATATGAAGTTCGTTTTAGTCTAATAAAACAAGGAAATAAATAAATTGCTACAAACACGAGAAAACGAGTTAGTAACGATTGAATAATTTGAATAAAGACGTAAATACATAATATGCATGATTTTGGAAAAGATTTATGATACGTGATTGATTAGCACGTGTTGACCGAGGTCGAAAAAAGTATTTATCGAAGTATGTCGCGAAAGTCGCCTTTTATGTAAGGTTCGAAAAGAATAAAAAATAGAAAAGCGAGGAAACGAAAGAAAAAGACTCGGCGAACCAGGCTGTTGCGCGAGTCGCCTGACAGGCGCGCGACTCGCGTGGCAGCCTGTTCGGGTTTTTTTTTGTCGAAAATCGTTAATTTTTATAAATCGCGTACAAATATGGATTAATTTATACTCGATTTATATTTTCGATATTCGTCGTATTCGATATTCGATTATGAAATCGATATCAAATAGTCGGAATGATTTTAGAAAAAGTTTTGAAAAAAGTTTGTTTTGAACGAAAAGTGAAAAAAGGAATTTTGAACGAAAAAGATGTTAATTCTCTCCGCGTATAAAATCGTCGAATTTTGTTTTAAAAAAAACGATTTTATTAGCATCAACGAGAATTGATTAATTTTGTTCTTGTTAGATACGATATTCGATTAGAGAATCGATATCGTATTTTAAGAACGTTATAAGAAAAGATAGTTTTTGTAGTATCGATTATTAGAAATAATGAAAAATATGCGAAAACGACCCATATTAAACGAGGATCGACGACTCGACACAAAAAAAAAGATAAAAAAAAACGTGGAGAAAGGGAGGGAAGAAGAGAAGAATCGGGTTTGATTTACACCCTCAACCTACATGCTTTGTTTTCTCGGAATAAGGCTCGTCGGAAAGTGGCTTAAACTTGGGAGCGTCGAGATGATGCAGGATGAGTTAAGGTGTTATTTTGGAGTGTAAGGTGATGCGAGAGGGGGTCGGTTTTGGTCGCGTAGCGTGACGGGTTTTGGCCGGTTTCCGTCGGGTTGGATTCGTCGGGAATTGCTTAGTATAACGAGGTGGAATGTGAGAATGGTTTGTGAAAATTTCTGTGTCAATCTCCGTCTTTTGTGTTGAATGGAGGGTCATATTTATAGGTGAAGAGGCTTTGGAGAGGTGTCTTGCTTGGACAACAAGAAACACCGGTTTGGATAGGAAACGTAAGAGGTTGAAGGGAACGAGAACTCGCTTTCTTGGTGAAGAAGGCACATAACTCGGCTGGTTTGTGGGGTGTTTCGGCTGTTTTGTGATGCCTTAGCCGAGTATTTGAGCTCGGTTTGCGAACTGTTTCGGTTTTCGGATAGAATTCCACTCGAGATCAAATTCTACCTTTAACGGAATTGTTTAATATTTTCGAAGCTGATTTTTTGTACTGTTTGAGTCCAAACCGGACGTGTAGTGTCACGGTTGGTCCGCGTGTCTCGGGAAATATCTTTGACCGGGTTTGACCCGGTCGCTAAAAGACGGTTTTACCCCTGGCGGCGGTTTCGACCCAAATTAGTCTTATTTGACTCGAAACGACCCACTGGGCCTGGATTTGAGGTTGGTTTTGTAAGATTTGTACTCCGTAATAAGCCTAAACCAAATGTCCATGATTTCGAGCCCATATCCGAGTCCGTCAAAGCACGTTTACGTCCAATCATCATCGGGTGTTTGGCGGGAACTATTATAGACACCTGGCGGTCAAAATGTGGGTGTCTACAAGTTCGAATACCAAATTATGATTTGGCTCTATATTTGATCGTCCGAATCGAATACGAATCAAGCTTTTTTTGAGCCAAGCTTCACAAATCGGATCGAATAGTTAGGCTCACTAACAGCAGAGAGGGAGTGAGGAAAACGACCGAAAGAAAGGAAGCAAGAAAACAGTGACAGTCTCCCACTAGCTTTCTCCCTGTTCGTCAAACTTCAGATAACCTCCTCCTCTTCCTCCTCCTCCTCCTCCTCGGTTAATATTTTCATCATCCTCTTTACTATTATCGCAGATTGAAAATTTATGTTAATTTCATCAATCAGTTATGATTTCGATTTTTTCTGGAGGCTTTATTCAATCAGTTACATTCTGGATTTGTTGTGTATAATTAATTGATTGGTGATGAATTGAGCGAGCTTTACTGTTTTCTGATTTTAGATTCGTGTAGTTTTGTTTTTGATGCATTTTGAATTCGAAATTTAGGCTGCAGTTTTAGCAATCAGTTGTGATTCGGTTTTTCGCAACCAGTTACATTCAGGATTTCTGTGTGTGTAATGATTGGTGATGAAATGAGTGAGGTTTACTGTTCAATGATTTCATAAGATTCGTGTTTGGTTTTGTTTGTTAATGTATATATAATATTTATTGTGTTGTGATGAATGAATAAGTGGTGCGGTTGGTGTGAATGTGAAGGTTGGATGAGCAATGATAGTGAACAAATGGGTGGAAATTAGGTGAATCGAGGATAAAGAGTGGTTGCGAAGATGAACGAGTATAGGAAACGGGGGACCAGGTACTTCCTGGGGAGCTAATGGTCATAACAATAAGGGGTCGTCGAGTTAGGTTGATTGGCTGGATAAAGAGATGCTTGATATGAAATTGGAAGATAAAATTGATCATGATGATGGCAGAGTAAGCTTCCACTTTAGCGACTGAATTCTTTTTTGTGTTTTTGTTCTATAGTCTATCTGATTTTCTGAATTCTTATGACTCTCTCAATATCCCTTTATAGGAAATGGTAAGTGGTAAGTAAGAAATCAGAGAATTATGAGAGTTGGTTTGTTTTTCATCTCCATTTTGCTACATACATCGACTTGAATCATGAAAAGGGGCACAATTTCGTAGTTCTGTTCAACGTATTAAATATGTAATTTGTGGTCAATGGTTTAGAGCTCCTTAAAATCACTGTTCTTTCTTCATTCCTTTCAACAAATTTTGTCCGTGCCACATTTTGAGGGAACAGCCTTTAGCATTTAATATAGGTGCATACTTAAAGATAGATGTGTAACAACTATGTACTCCTTCTATTCAATGGTTGATCCCCCTCTGATTATGTAGTTAGGAAAAAGATATCAAATGAGGCTAATTAACTGAAATGCTAGGAGTATTAGAAAAGCTTGTCAGTCTTTACTGTTATAATATAGAAACTTGCACATACCCTTGTAGGTTGTAAATTTAGGAATGAGATTTATTACATTAATTTAGAGGCGAATAATTCCTTGTACACTCGGCGAGATCAGTTTTTCAAATATTATTGGGTTTTTGTTGGATCTGAGTTACTCGTTTCACTTCTTTGATCTTTCCCGTTCTCCTGTATAATAGCTAGCTTCCACTATATTGACATGTACACCTGTTGCTGACAAAATTTCCTAATTTGACAATCTCAGCAGGATAGTGAACCAGATGTCATTGATGGGATTGGTGCTGAAGCTGGGCATGTTATCAGCACAACAATAGGTGGGCGTAATGGCCAACCTAGGCAGGCAATTATGCAATACAACTTTTCAGCTGTTGGATGTTTCATTTGAAGTTATCATCATTATATTTTGACGCCATTGTGTGTTTTTATTGCCAGGCAATAAATTATATAGCAGAACACGTGGTTGGTACAGGTTCCTTTGGAGTTGTTTTCCAGGTGAACCAAAGCTCTATTTTTCAAGTCCTTCCTGCATTTTTTCACTTGCTTCGTTTGTTTTCACCAGCAAGTATACACAACTTTTTGACAGGCAAAATGCAGAGAGACAGGGGAGATAGTGGCCATTAAGAAGGTGTTACAAGACAAGCGCTCTAAAAACAGAGAGTTGCAGATCATGCAGATGTTGGACCATCCTAATATTGTTGCTTTAAAGCACTGCTTCTATTCTACTACTGACAAGGAGGAGGTGTACCTTAATCTTGTGCTTGAATACGTTCCTGAGACTGTTAAACGCATTGCAAGGAACTACATTAGGATGCATCAGCGGATGCCTTTGGTTTATGTCAAACTATATACCTATCAGGTATCCATCCTATATCCCCTTCTCTCATACTTGGCTTGAAATTGTAGTAATTGTTAACCTGTGTATGTTTGAAATTATACTTTTGCACCTGCCTTTATAAATTATGGGGTCTTTCACAGAGGTGGCCTAGGGGAATACTGGCATGGCAGTATGGCACATTATCAGTTGCCACTTACATGTGAAAAGGTTGATTTTAGAAGACGCACAATAACTCTTTTCCATTAAAGATTTTTACAAAGACACAAATGCACAAAACATGAAGGGATCCAACACTTGTAGTGCACATGAGTAATTTTTATTTTCATTTTGTTATTCTACTGTCACGTTTGTGAGCATTGAACTGTGTGCTTAGCTAATACTTCTGTTATCTGTTGCTCGGTACTTTTGAAAAACATAGATAGGTGCTTTATTGCTGGTTTGAGCTTGTAGCGTCAACTTCTTGGATTGCTTTGCTTTTTGTCGATTCTTATCTTATTGTTCATCCTGTGATGTAGATCTGCAGAGCACTGGCATACATACATAATTGTATTGGAATATGTCATCGGGACATCAAGCCTCAATTTACTGGTAAGAATGTAATCTTTGTTGTTACTCAAATCTTCCGGTTCATACAGAGTGATGGTCGATGGAATAATGACATTACATAGAACCCATTTTTTTTCTTCTTCCATTTAAAGCATTTGTAATATAAAGAAGTAACAACAAGTAAAATGTGAATATTCTGCTCTACCCAGTTAAATTTAGAGACCAAATAAATTTCCACCACAGTTTCACCTTTCATTTTCTCCAATCTCATTAATCAACCTTCAATAAGTCAATAGAAAAACCAGGGAATAACTGTTAGCTGTCTTGAATGCTAACTAAGTTAAGACAAAGCGGGTCTGTAACTAAATAATACTACCTCCGTCCCACTAAGATTGTCACATCCTCTATATATTAAAACAGAAACCACTTCCCACTTTTTGAGACAATGTGATGCTCCCATTTTGAAATAAGCCTCATTTTTTACACTTTCTACTTCTCATCCAGTGTGTGGGCAAATCCCAACTTACCACACCACTGGGCCACTTCGCTGATTGTGAGAAAATAGTACAAAAAAAATATACTACCTTTCACAGTCCCCCCTTAATTGATCCTCAACAGCGCGCCTCTTCGTCTTCCCAATTCCTCATTTATTGATCAATCAATTCATCAAACACTTCTCGAAACCTGATCAATTACACTTCATCTCCGTCAATCATCCATTCTACTCATCCTCCTCGAAAACGCATCCATCATTCATCTCCTCGAAAATGACTCATCCATTCACCCCCCCTTCGAAAATCTTCATCTTCTTCAATGATTCCTCGCTGGAAGTTGTGATGCCATTTAAACTCGTCCCATCGTCTCCACAAGCCCTTTAAATTACTTCCGCCAGAGGTAATATATATCTATTCAAACCGGTAAGTGTAGTTCCATATCAGCCATTAAATCTTTTCTGAACTCCTCTGCTCTATTACTATTACTACTGTTATCTTTCCCCGCTTTAGCCACCATGTCTGTTTGTCGTCGTGACTCCATTTCAACATTATGTGAGGGTGTGCGAGTGAAGGATCTAAATGTCAGGGTGATCAATCGATGGAATAGACTAAATTTTAATGACAAATCCGTCACCGACTCAATTGAGTTGCTGCTTATTGACGAGAAGGTTGTTTCCCAAGTAGTATTGATGTATAGCTGTAGACAGTGGTTATGATGTATTACATTTGCTTTTTATTTTGTTGATATTTTAGCTTTTTTTATATATCAGGATGATTTAGTCCAAGCTACTATAAAGAAATCCTTGATTAGCAAGTTCATTGACAAATTCATAGTGAAGGAGGCTTATAACATTCGCAGTCTCACCGTGACGTCGAACACTGGATCGGAGCGGGCCACCTCCCATGCCTGCAGGCTCCAAGTTGAATTCTCGACAAGGGTTACTCATTTGCCCAAATGTTCATCAATTCCTTTCAACATATACCGCTTTGCGAGGTTTGAAGACATCGTCAATGGCAAAGTACCAATGAATCAGTACATAGGTCTCCATTATGTTACCTCTTGGTTGCATTTACTTACACAATGTCCAGTTTGAAAATAATTCTGAGCTTTTTCATGTTTTGTAATGGTTGATTGGTTTTGCAGATATTGTTGGCAAGGTGTACGAAATTGGTCTAATGCAGGAAACGAAGAGGGCTTACAAGTGCAGAAAAATTAAGCTTGAAGATATTGAGTATGTACCCTTATTGAATTCGTAATTAAGTAACTTAGTTTTCATTCTTTGACCCATCAACCGCTTATTGTTTTCTTGGTTGACTTCAGGGGTGTTGTTCTTCAATGTACACTATGGGCTCCTCATGCCACCGAACTTCCGGAGGTTTTGCAAGTTCTTCCGTCCCCGCAACAGTCTAAAGTTGTTCTCAGAGGTCTTGAGACGAGGCTGTTTGACAGTAAGCTACTTCTGCATTATTGAAGTCATCTACTCCCCTCTAACGCGAGTAGTTAGTTAATTTGATATATATCTTGGTTGTTCGTTTGATAGATACCTGGATTGTGCAAACCACGTTCAACGCCACAACTTTTGAGATCAATCCAGCAATACCCGAAGTTGAGGCTTTTCAGGAGAGGTTTAGGATTGCATTTTCATTTGTACTGTACACTCTGAAATCTTGCACCTTTATTGTGATAACAGTTTTCTTTCTTTTCAGTCTATCATCCCAAGCCCCTAGCAACTCTCTCCAAATAATCGAGGAAGGTGGTGAAGAAAGAGAGTTTCAACTTGCCCGTTGACGGTGTTTTATCAATTTCACAGATTGTTGAAAATGAGAAGGTAGGATCCCAAGCTTTGAAACGGGTCGCTATGACATGCTGTTTTTCTAACTTTCCATTTTTTTACGATGTTTACTTCTTAACAACCAGGCTGGGTCGTTCTACACTGTTGCAACGATTGTCGACATAGATTCATCTGCGGGTTGGTACTACCGCAGTTGCAGGTCTTGCAGGACGAAAACAGTGAAGAACGACAAGGGTAGGTGGGTTTGCAAGAACACGGGGTGTGAAGGAAGCAAAAATGGATACATGACCTGCAATTCGAAGTAATTCTAATACTTGCACATTCGCTATATGTATCATTTATTCCCCTGCAATTTAACTTTTCCTATTTCTAAATATTTTAGTATTTGTCACAGATTTCAGTTGAAGTTTGTCGTCCAAGATTTCACCGACACAGAGTGTAATTTTGTTGTCTTTGATAATCAAGTGGAGCAGTTCCTTGATACCACGGCTATTGAACTTATTGCTAAGATGGAAAAGGTACGTACCATCTGCTAAATGATGCCCCCTCATTTTTATTTCTTTCTTCTAGGTCAAGTTCTTCACTCTAAATTTCACCTGAGTGTTACTCTTAGGATGGATAGGGTCATTCCATGCCTGAAGAGCTCTCCATTTTCCTTGATCAACGTTATCTGTTCAAGATAAAAATAGATGACAACTTCAATGTCAAACAATTTTCCAAGTCATACACTGTGTCGTGGATGTCCGACGACGTTGACAAGATCCACAAGTGGCACATGACATACGACCAAGCCCTCAAGGTATTCACACACTGGCCTACATTAACATTTCAAGTAGTATATATGGTCTTTTGAATGCCTCAGTTGAACGCAACCTTCTGACGGGAATTATAATGTAAGTTGAGATGGACACATATACTTCGATGACAAAGGATCTCCGGCGTAAGTCGACCACTTCAGGCAGTCAGAGCTTTGAAGATGTTCCTGAAATTTCGTTGGGTGGTTCTAAAGACGTTGACGCAACACCTACTGAACCGGTATTTTCTTCATATATTTTTTTTAATTACATTTAACTTTGTTACTACAACACAAATCTCACGGGTTGTTTACACCTCATCTAATCGCGTTTGTACTCTGTTTGCAATCAGGTCATCGATTGTGAGACCGCCTCAACGTCATCTAGGATCACACCTTTGAAGAGGAATGGAGCTTCGGTCGAATTGCAGTCTTATGATCTAGATGCCCTTGCAGAAGACGCTGAATCTGCTACTAAGCAGATCCTGTCTATAAAGAAGGAAAAAATATTTTGATTGATGTGTTTTTCGTTTGTCCTGGAAAACTGTTGACCGTAGTCTCTTCTCTAAAAACTTTTTCAATTTGTCGATTGACGCTTAAGTGCTCTTCACCATTTCACTGTGGTGATATTATTTGTCAGATGAGACATTATTATCTGCCAAATTATCTTGATGAGGACTATACTTGTTTGGTTTTTGTTCACCCGATGATTTGAACCTCTATGGTAGAGGTTTTTACTGTTATATCCCTAGCATGTTTCGTCGTCTGATTGCTGTTGCAGGTTACAGGTTGATTTCCATATTCCAGCTTTGCTCTTCACCAGGCTCACCCATATCCTCATCAGTGTCGACTAACACAGAACATTGTCGCTGAATTGATACAGTTTTATTCGAGGATGATTTTTTTTGTATCATATTTTCATCACCTTCCTGTTTACTATGTATTGTACTTAAACGATATTTTAACACCTAAGTTCATATATGTAAACATTTCAGTGCTTTTGATTTAAACATTTGTGTAAAGTAGCCTTATTCTGAACTTTATATACCTTTCTATCGTCATTCCGTGTGCATCATTTTGTCTCCACTTTACAACTTTGTCATCGTATGGTCATCTTATGGAGAACGTTATGAAAATGTAAGCAGAAAGGAGCTTAAGTTAATTGAAATGAACATACGTACAATAATTGAACTCAAAATGGAAATTTAGATAAAGGACTACAATGGTCGCAGATAAATGAACGCAATATGTTACCGTTGTTCCAAGGTACAACGTTGATTTTTTTTACTCCATTATGTGAGCATCCTATACTACAATGTTTACTACGCTACAATTTTCCAGTTTCTGTACTCCAGCTTCGTAATCCCCAAGTTACAATTTTAAATATTTTCCGTAAATCATGCGCATTATAATGCCCCATCTATAAATAAAGTTAAAAGGGTTGTTTATGCATTTAATTTTTTGCCACGTGGCGGACATTAAATGCTTGAGCAACCTTTTATTATTATTATTATTATTATTATTATTATTATTATTATTATTATTATTATTATTATTATTATTATTATTATTTATAATTTCTTTCCTTTTGTCAATTTAGTCTTACTGAATTTTTCCCTCATATATGTATGTGTCACCAAGTTTTGCCTTTACACAGTTGCAAATTTTGTGTTCTTAAAAGATTTCCCGTTCTATTTTCAAAATATTCTCCTCAGTTGTATACTCGCTCTTTGTTCGTTCTAATTTTAGTGCTAATTTTTTTCGTGCATGTGTTGTTGTTTAGTGAACTTATGTGAAGCCACTAATCAAGTCTGGAATTCCTCGCTTTTCAGGTATAATAGTTTTATTTTAGTTGATTATTTATATAGATATATTTGAAGTTAACTTTAAATATAATGGATTTGGGGTTCATAAGAATGTACTTTTATTTATATTCAAACTTGAAAAAATTTACACAATATGATTAAAAAGAGGTTACAACTGTTTTTGTTTTTCAGTTTCTTGCATTCGGCTTTGATTTATTCTTATTGCATTTTGTTTTGTTGCTTATATATGTATTGTTTTTTCATGATTATTATCTACATTCCTTATCAATGAATAATAATTTTCTACTCATTATTATAACAAATAATAATTAAATAAGGGTAAATGAAAAGGTTTTGGTCAATTACTAATATAATTAATTACATTTAATGAAAAAAAACTTAATATCACATATAATAATACAGCAAATTATTAAATAAAAGTTTTAGAAAAGAGTGTGATTTCTGAAAATGTAGGTCATAATAAAGTTTTTAATGAAAACAAATAAATTTATTAATGAAAACAAATTGCATTGATTTTTACATTCACAAATGAAAATTCTTATTGTTATAAAAGGTAGTATTACACAATTTACTATTTTCGATTAAAAAAAAGGTACACTCTTATGAACACAAAACCCATGATAGATAAATTTAACTTGAAATATATTTATATAAATAATCAATGAATTATAATTAAATAAGGGTAAATGAAAAGGTTTTGGTCAATTACTAATGTAATTAATTACATTTAATAAAAAAAAACTTAATATCACATATAATAATAAATAATACAACAATTTATTAAATAAAAGTTTTAGAAAATATAATGATTTTTGAAAATGTAGGTCATAGTAAATTTATTAATGAAAACAATTTGCATTGATTTTTACCTTCACAAATGAAAATTCTTATTGTTATAAAAGGTAGTATTACACAATTTACTATTTTCGATTAATAAAAAAAAGTACATTCTTATGAACACAAAACTCATGATATTTAAAGTTAACTTGAAATATATTTATATAAATAATCAATGAAAATGAAAGTATTATAACTGAAAAATGAGAAATTTCAGACTTGATTATTGGCTTTGCATAAGTTCACTAAACAAAAACAAAATCCGAAAAGTAATATCCGTAATACATTTATTATCGCTTAAATTTTTAAATTACATATTTTTCTACGCCTTTTTTATATCTAATTCTCCGTCCGCACTAATTTGTTATGTTATTAGTATGTTGTATTAATTTATGCTTTTATTAGATTTCTTATTAATTTTATTATTATCTATCTATCTATATTCTATATATAAAGTTAAAAAGGTTATTTGAGTATTTAATTTTCTGCCACGTGGCAGATATTAAATGCTCAAACAATCCTTTAATTTATGTGTCATCAAGTTTTGGCTTTATACAATGGCACATTTTTTCTTATTAAAAAATTTTTCGTTCTATTTTTAAAATACTCTCTTTAGTTTTATAATTGTTCTCCGTTGATTCTAATTTTAGTACTAATTTTATCTTTTTGCATCTAATTTTAGTTAACTTATGTGAAGCCAATGATCAAGTCTGGAATTTTTCACTTTTCAGGTATAATAATTTTATTTAAATTGATTATTTATATAGATATATTTCAAGTTATCTTTAAATATTATGGATTTTGTGTTCATAAGAGTGTGCTTTTATTTATATTCAAACTTGAAGAAATTTACAAAATATGATTAAGAAGAAGTTACAACTGTTTTTGTTTTTCAATTTCTTGCATTCGGCTCTAATTTATTCTTATTTCATTTTGTTTTGTTGCCTATATATGTATTGTTATTTCATAATTATGGATATGTTTCCGTTCTATTTTTAAAATACTCTCTTCAGTTGTATAATTATTCTCCGTTGATTCTAATTTTAGTGCTAATTTTATCTTTTTGAATCTAATTTTAGTTAACTTATGCGAAGCCAATGATCAAGTCTGGAATTTCTCACTTTTCAGGTATAATAATTTTATTTTAACTGATTATTTATATAAATATATTTCAATTTAACTTTAAATATCATTGATTTTATGTTCATAAGAGTGTACTTTTATTTATATTCAAACTTGAAGAAATTTAAAATATGATTAAGAAGAAGCTACAATTGTTTGTGTTTTTACAATTTTTTGCATTCGACTCTAATTTATTTTTATTGCATTTTGTTTTGTTGCTTATATATGTGTATTGTTTTTTCATAATTATAGATATGTTATAAATTTTTCACTTTATTATTAAACTTATAGATAATCACATTAGTGAGTGTCGCATACTTCTCGGTTGGCCTTGGTAATTGGTTATATATAGTACTGAATTTTTTATAATTTGCAATAATATAGTACTGAATAATTTGCAATAATATAGTACTAAATATTTTTAATAATATAGTACCGAATTTTTAATTATTATATGTGATGTTAAGTATTCTATTTATTAAATTTGGAGTTAATTATATGAGCACTTGATCCAAAACCTTTTCGGTTACCCTTATTTAATTAATTAATTAATTATTATAATAATCAAATAGAAAATTAATATTCATCCGTAAATAATGGAAGATTTCAAATTTCATTGTGTCTAAGTTAATCCATTTCTTACCTTTGTTTTTTGACTTCTCGACAAATATCCGTAATACCTTTTATTATCGCTTAAAAATCTTTTTATCACAGATTTTTCTACAACTTATATCTAATACTCCGTAAGGACTAATTTGTTATGCTATTAGTATGTAGTATTAATTTATGCTTTTATTAGATTCCTTATTAATTTTATTATTAATTGATCGAAACCTTTTCGTTTGCCCTTATTTTATTATTTGTTATAACAATCAATACAAACTTAATATTCATTGATAAAGAATGACAAATGCTCTACAACAATGATGATTCATTACTCCTAGGTAACTATTGTCTCCTCTAATTATAATTTTAAGCACATCATTGTTGGCAACCATCATAACTTCTGAGATTAGCAACATCATCTCGACTTTAAATTGTCCCGTGAAATTTGCATTTATGTACGTCTACCACGGTTCAAGGTTGCATTTTTTTTAGCTCTATATACCACATTATATACGTATATGTGTCGCGAATAATAAACCCGAGTTACTTTTATTTAATAATTTGTTGTATTATTATATGTGATGTTAAGTATTCTATTTATTAAATTTAGAGTTAATTATATGAGCATTCAATCCAAACCTTTTGGGTTACCCTTATTTAATTAATTAATGGTTATAATAATCAAATAGAAAATTAATATTCATTCGTACAGAATGAAAGATTTCAAATTTCAATGCGTTTAAGTAAATCCATTTTTTAACTTTAATTTTTTGACTTCTCGACAAATATGATTCATTTTATTACATTTATTATCGCTTAAATTTTTTTAATCACATATTTTTCTACAACTTATATCTAATACACCGTAAAGACTAATTTGTTACTATGTTATTAGTATGTGGTATTAATTTATGCTTTTATTAGATTCCTTATTAATTTTATTATTAATTGATTGAAACCTTTTCGTTTGCCCTTATTTTATTATTTGTTATAACAATCAATACAAACTTAATATTCATTGATAAAGAATGACAAATACTTTACAATAAAGATGATTCATTTCTCCTAGGTAACTATTGTCGGCTCTAATTACAACTTTAAGCACCATCATTATTGCAATCGAAGCTACATCTCAACTATGTTTAATTTCATTAAACACGAAATCGATCCACATGTAATTTCAGACAACTACTCTGTATATATATTCGCCAAACGACTTGGTGGATGTTTACAAAAACCAACGCACACAATTTTTAAGCGGATAATCCCGTGAATTTCACGGGTGACGTACCTAGTTATATGTTTATTCCTTCTTTTACCCAATTACGATGAAACGCATACAAATAATTAGGTCTAAAGGTTGCAACTTTATCTAGTGAATTGAACAATTACGGATTCAAACACAAAGAATTGCAATAGATTGAAGATTGAAATAATCAATTGGCCAATAAGATTAAACAAAGAACAATCATAAAATTAGCACAAGGAATAAACAATACTCAAGTATTTAAATAAAGATTAAGAAAGTCTCACAATCAATTAACCAGAAAGCTTCAAATCTTTGATCCGAGATGGAAGAATTAGTTACACATAATTAGGGTTCTTCTCTTCTTTATTTTTCTTGATGAACGTAATGTTCATGAATGATTAATGTAATACTACCTAACTCATAGTATATAATCTAATTATAATAAATATAGGAAATTCTACTAATTTCCTAAATCTAATAATAATATAATAATAAATAATAATTAAGTTGACACGGACTCAAGGCAGTTCCGTTTTCAATTCCCGAGTTGCGCTATGATATATCACCCGGGTTGTTGGGCTTGTTCTTCAAACTCTCCGTCTTGAGCCCAAATCACACATCACGGAATTAAGTTCTAAAAATCGTCTTTTTTCCAATAAAGCACAATTTCCTTAATAAAACCAATTGGACGATTTCCACTCAAAATCCACACCTTTCATCATCGAATTTAGCTTAAATCTCCGTCGTAAACACATATAAAATACGCTAGATCAAGTATCATAAAAAAGGTAGTTTCTGTTTTAACAGCGGGAAAGTAGTGATTAAGCCCCTTTACTTTGCTCAATTGTGAAATCAAACCCCTTAACTTTTGATTGTAGCAATTAGACCCCTTAACTTTGTCAATATGTGAAATTAAGCCCTTTTTATTTATTTTTCGATCAATTGCTCAACTTCTCGTCAATTTCTCATGCTAGAATATGAATACGTACATCACGATAGCATAAGAATACCTACATTACAATAGGATACGAATACGTACATTACGGGATAAAATATTTTATCAAACTACTTGGGATATACGAATACGTACATTACGAATACGAATAGTATTTTTTTTTTTGTACTACTCGGATCCGTACTTGGGAATATGTATTTCTATACGTATGTGTATTATATTGGTGTATTTTTGGATAAAATATTTAATGATAGTAATCAGATATTGACATAAAATTGACGAGAAATTGAGCAATTGATCGGAAAAAATAAAAAAAGGACTTAATTTCACATATTGGCAAAGTTAAGGGTCTAATTGCTACAGTTAAGAGTTAGGGTTTGATTTCACAATTGAGCAAAGTAAAGGGGTTCAGTTACTACTTTCCCGGTTTTAACAGCAACCCACTTCTGAAAAAAAAGGAGGAGAAAGAGAGTAGGGCTGTGATCGAGCCGAACTATACCGAATAATGCCATTATTTGGTTTGGTTTGAAAATTTTTCGAGCCGACGTTTGATTTGGTTTGATACCGTCGAATAATGAAAATCATTATTTGATTTGGTATTTGATTTTTCGAATCGAATAATATTTGATTTGATCCGACATAATAAAAAAATTAATAGAATCACAAAATGAATCGATTTTAAGTATAAGTATTATTCTTACTATGGTGGTAACAACCAACTAATTCAACAAGCAATCTCAAAAACATAAAACATTTTATAAAACAAAATAAGTCTAAATATAAACCTTACAGACATTACAGTAGCTTAGTTTAGAGTTATGGCCTAACTTCTTAGGCAAGCTAATCAGCAATAAAGCTATTACAATATAAATTCATCCACAAATAATAAGTTTTCCAATAATCAAATTTAGTTTCAAGTTCTTCTTTACTTCTTAGTGCTCAAAGACGGTTGCTTTTGCAAATTTTTTGGTGTCTTTTAGTATAAATTTTTTAAATGAACCATGAATTTAGATGGACCAAAAAAATGGAACAAGTAATGATTGAAACGAATCGAGCCGAATATTATTCTTGATTTGGTTCTGTGGACATGACATAGGTCCACCCCGACGCGGCCACGCGTGGGTTTGGGGAGGCGAATGAATCTCCATATGAGATGGTCAAACTGAAATTTAAATCGAAGTAGGAGTCGCCACCGAATTTTGTGGTTATTCGGAACCATTCGAGCCCACTCTATGTCGTAGTGGGCCGTATACAAAATATGGCCCATTTCCGATGTCAGAGTTTATCGGGTTCGTCCCTTAGCATTTGATACCGATACCGACATTATCGGATATCGTGTATTGAATGACTCTCGTTGCCAATGGATTCGGACATCCGGAAACCATGGTTCTGAGTAAGAGGTGAGGGTACGTGTTGGGAAGTTCACTAAGAACACCCAACCCCGCCCGCACTTAGCGGTCTTTACTAAGATATCGTTCGTTTTTTATGTACACGCGTTAGTTCGACGGTTGAATGATATGCGAGCATTATTTTCCCTAGACATGTGAGAGAAAAATAATGGGTGGCTAAGTCGTTTAATGCATGTTAAACTAATAACGTCAAAGTTATTTTAGCATATGAAGTTCGTTTTAGTCTAATAAAACAAGGAAATAAATAAATTGCTACAAACACGAGAAAACGAGTTAGTAACGATTGAATAATTTGAATAAAGACGTAAATACATAATATGCATGATTTTGGAAAAGGTTTATGATACGTGATTGATTAGCACGTGTTGACCGAGGTTGAAAAAAGTATTTATCGAAGTATGTCGCGAAAGTCGCCTTTTATGTAAGGTTCGAAAAGAATAAAAAATAGAAAAGCGAGGAAACGAAAGAAAAAGACTCGGCGAACCAGGCTGTTGCGCGAGTCACCTGACAGGCGCGCGACTCGCGTGGCAGCCTGTTCGGGTTTTTTTTATTTTGTCGAAAATCGTTAATTTTTATAAATCGCGTACAAATATGGATTAATTTATACTCGATTTATATTTTCGATATTCGTCGTATTCGATATTCGATTATGAAATCGATATCAAATAGTCGGAATGATTTTAGAAAAGGTTTTGAAAAAAGTTTGTTTTGAACGAAAAGTGAAAAAAAAAAAATTTGAACGAAAAAGATGTTAATTCTCTCCGCGTATAAAATTGTCGAATTTTGTTTAAAAAAACGATTTTATTAGCATCAACGAGAATTGATTAATTTTGTTCTTGTTAGATACGATATTCGATTAGAGAATCGATATCGTATTTTAAGAACGTTATAAGAAAAGATAGTTTTTGTAGTATCGATTATTAGAAATAATGAAAAATATGCGAAAACGACCCATATTAAACGAGGACCGACGACTCGACACAAAAAAAAAAAGATAAAAAAAACTTGGAGAAAGGGAGGGAAGAAGAGAAGAATCGGGTTTGATTTACACCCTCAACCGACATGCTTTGTTTTCTCGGAATAAGGCTCGTCGGAAAGTGGCTTAAACTTGGGAGCGTCGAGATGATGCGGGATGAGTTAAGGTGTTATTTTGGACGTGTAAGGTGATGCGAGAGGGGGTCGGTTTTGGTCGCGTAGCGTGACGGGTTTTGGCCGGTTTCCGTCGGGTTGGATTCGTCGGGAATTGCTTAGTATAACGAGGTGGAATGTGAGAATGGTTTGTGAAAATTTCTGTGTCAATCTCCGTCTTTTGTGTTGAATGGAGGGTCATATTTATAGGCGAAGAGGCTTAGGAGAGGTGTCTTGCTTGGACAACAAGAAACACCGGTTTGGATAGGAAACGTAAGAGGTTGAAGGGAACGAGAACTCGCTTTCTTGGTGAAGAAGGCAAAGAACTCGGCTGGTTTGTGGGGTGTTTCGGCTGTTTTGGGATGCCTTAGCCGAGTATTTGAGCTCGGTTTGCGAACTGTTTCGGTTTTCGGATAGAATTCCACTCGAGATCAAATTCTACCTTTAACGGAATTGTTTAATATTTTCGAAGCTGATTTTTTGTACTGTTTGAGTCCAAACCGGACGTGTAGTGTCACGGTTGGTCCGCGTGTCTCGGGAAATATCTTTGACCGGGTTTGACCCGGTCGCTAAAAGACGGTTTTACCCCTGGCGGCGGTTTCGACCCAAATTAGTCTTATTTGACTCGAAACGACCCACTGGGCCTGGATTTGAGGTTGGTTTTGTAAGATTTGTACTCCGTAATAAGCCTAAACCAAATGTCCATGATTTCGAGCCCATATCCGAGTCCGTCAAAGCACGTTTACGTCCAATCATCATCAGGTGTTTGGCGGGAACTATTATAGACACCTGGCGGTCAAAATGTGGGTGTCTACAGAGCCCCCACTCTGACTGAGGCTTGGACAAGGCAAAAGTCAGAGTAGCTACCAGGTCAATCAAGGATTAAAACCTGGCAGACTTCCGATCGGGTCGTTTATAGTCCGTTAGACCTGCGTGGAGGGCTCGCCAGCCATAGGATAGAAATCATACCTGGGTTGAGTTTGATAATGTCGCGGGAGCTGCCTTGGAAGCTATGGGTATACCTGTTTATAGGTACATCCTGTCTTAGAATTGCGCGGGAGCTTGCCTTGGAAGCTATGGGCATATCTGTTTACAGATATATCCTGATTCTTCAGTAGAAAATGTCGCCTGAGCTTTCCACTGGGGAATTTTTCTTAGAATTTCTCGGGAGTCTTGGGTGTACCTGTATGCTGACATAATTTGTATGTAACATTTAGGTGAAACACCGACTCATGCTGGGGAAGAAATGATGATTTTTTTTCGAAAATTTTGAAAAGAAAAACGCTGAATTTTTTTGAAAAGTTTGGAAATAAAGATGCTTGGGATGACTTGATTCCTAATCGGATTCTGACACGGATTCCTGAAACTTCCTGGTTAGGCCTGTATGCCTAGATGAAGTAGGGGATGTGATATAAAGTCCTATTCCTGTGATGACTAGGGAAAGGGATATTCTCTATTATAAATAGAGGGTTCCGGCTTCTTATTTTTCATATTCCAACCCAAATCTTTTCTTCTATCTTAAAATCCCTTAGACTTTTTAGGATAAATAAAAGAAACTATTCTCGCAATGGGTATTGATCATTTGACTGCGATGCTTCAGGCGTGGGCTCAGGACTTTCGAGACGAAGATAAAGTTCAGCTAACTCAAATGGGAATTGTGGCTTTATTCCCACTTCAGCGACTTAGGGTAGATTCGCACTTTCTCGATGCTTGCTTATCCTTTT
The DNA here is from genome assembly GCA_958450325.1 of Agrostemma githago. NCBI lineage: Eukaryota > Viridiplantae > Streptophyta > Magnoliopsida > Caryophyllales > Caryophyllaceae > Agrostemma > Agrostemma githago. The sequence goes on from OY288240.1 coordinate 63,207,291, forward strand.
GGGATACTACCCACCATGTTTTCGTATTTTCTCGAGGAGAAATATGTCCTCTTCCCGAAGAAATTGCAGCTATAGGCGGTTGGTGCCCTAATGCTCGTCCTGCTATTCCCCCATTTTATCCTGACCCAAGGAGAAGATTGAGGGATTTTCTAGGCTTGTCGCATGCTGAGACGGCCCGTATGGTAAAGGGAGATTCGGTTTCCTTATTTGACCTGGCTGACAAATTTATAAATCCAGTTGGTGCAAGAATTACTTCTACCCATAGGCGTAGGGCTTTCGCCTTTTGTATGCTGCATCGATATGCCTTTGAAGGTCAGATGGATGCTGACTCGTGCTGGGTGAGATCAGGCTAATTAGTATAGTTGACCAAATGGAGACAGGTCAAAGCCCGGCTTGGCTGATAACTGGGGAAATTATTATGGATCTTGATGCTAGAAGACTTGACTCGGATCGACAATTGACAGGAAGCATCCGTCTTCTGCAGGTATTCAACCGTTTTTTTTACCCTCTTTTTTTTCTTTTTCCGAAAAATTGCCCGATTTTCCGAAATTTTTCGAAATTTCCAATTTTTTGAAAATTTTTGATTTTTTCCGAAAATTTTTAATAAAAAAAAAAATTTCGAAAATTTTCCCGAAAAAATTTTTTTGATTTTTTTTTGAATTTTTCGAAAATTCGAATTTTTCGATTTTTTTTTATTTTTCGAAAATTTTTGCAGATCTGGTTATCCGAGCGTCTGTCAATCATAGAGCCCCCAGTGAACATATCCAGGTATCGCAGCTGTCAGATCGGTTCCAGGTCCCGACGAATAAGCTCAAGTCATCATATAAATCGGAAATATTGGGATGAAGAGCTAACATTCCATGGTGGGCCTTTGATTAGATGAAATGTCATCTGGTGGTTCCTTTCAAGACTGACGGGGTTAGCTAGGAGGGACAAGGCCCGTTATCTGGTGATCTTATCTTTGGACTGGACCGTCCATATTTACCCGGATCGTATTTTGAGACAGTTCGGTTCGTTTCAGCAGATCCCCGAGACTGAAGCAATCATTAGCGTTTCACTCCAATTGACGGACGCTATGTGTGACACGTGGCTACAACGATGGTTTACCCGTGTCATATGGACTATACCTCGCCCTTGTCAAACTACTTGGGTTTCTGAATCATACCGAAAATGGACTTCTGAAGAATCCCAGGAGACCCGTAAAACCTTGAAGACTGACGAGGCTTTTGACTTGGCCCGTCGAGAGTCGGTAAAAGACAATAGGTGGTTTTTTGATAAAAAAAAAATTCCAACTACTTTTGTCGAGCCGGAGTCGGGTTCTAAGTCAAAAACTAAGACTCGAGCTAATGAGACCGGTGCTAGCGACTTGGAGAGAAGGCTCGGACTGAAACTAGCGGTCCGAGATAGGCTAGGTCCATGTGATCGGCTACCCGAAGGAGTGAGGGCCCGCCTAGGATCGAATGAGGTGACCGGGGAATCGAGTTTGAAGAAACGCGCCCGGGTTAAGGAGGTTCCCTTGGTGATTAGGGAGGGTTCACCTCCACGTCGACGTCGGTGGACCGAAAAGGAAACTAAAGACAAGGGAAAAAGAAAAATGCCCTAGTTTTTTATTACTTAAGTAATAGTATTATTTATTGTGTGCTGATTTTTTGATTTTTTTTGTAACTTTCCGAATTTGTCGGAATTTTTTTTTTAAATAAATAAAGAAGTTTATTAAAAACCGTTCCTATTTTTTTTCGATTGCAGTGGTTGTGCCCTTTTGAGGGGCTGCCTACGTATCCACAATAAATGGAATCAAACCAAACGTAGTTCAGACTTACTTTGCAATTTCGAAATACATCAAGACTATTGGTTCAAGATGCTTGTAACAGTAGAATAAGTAATTCTAGCTTTTGACTTGTCCTTAAAAGTTTACGTTTGAAAAGATTTTTTTTAATAAACTTTTGCAAATGACATTGAGAGAGGTGGGTTAAGGGTAGTAGCGCTTCAGCTGGTCCAGGTTAGTTGGGTTGACAAATTCATTCCCGTCCAGATCCGTTAGCATTACTGCGCCACCTGATAGAATCTTCTTTACCAGATATGGCCCAGCCCAGTTAGGTTTGAACTTTCCCCTTGGGTCTACTGGTAATAAAGCTCGAACAGATTTGAGAACCAAATCTCCTTCTTTGATGTTTCTGGGCCTTACCCTTTTGTTGAAAGCCCGCTGGATCCTCATCTGATAGATTTGTATATTATTGAGGGCACGAGATCGTCGTTCGTCTAAAAGGACTAGCGAGTCATATCGCGCTCGGACCCAATCAGCTTCAGGTACTTGGCTCTCGAGTAGGATTCTGAGTGACGGTACTTCTAACTCAACAGGTTGGACTGCTTCCATGCCGTATGTAAGGTAATACGGCGTTGCCCCGGTCGCAGTACGAATCGAGGTCCGATATCCCCAAAGTGCGAATGGTATTTTGTCGGGCCAATCCCGGTAATTATCAGCCATCTTTTTGAGTATGGTGACATTTTATTAACCGCTTCTACCGCTCCATTGGTTTGGAGTCGGTAGGGTGAAGATGTATGCCTTTGAATTTTGTATTTGGTTAATAACGCTGCGGTCTCGGCTTGAAAATGGGTCCCGTGGTCACTGATGAATTCGTGCGGGATCCCATACCGGCATATTATCTTATTTTGAATAAACTTGGCGACATGCTTGGCATTGAGAATACGGTAGGATTCAGCTTCGACCCATTTGGTGAAATAGTCGATTGCTACCAAAATGAAGCAGTGTCCTCCGGTTCCCGAGGGGTTTATCTTCCCAAGTCCCGTGGTCACTGATGAATTCGTGCGGGATCCCATACCGGCATATTATCTTATTTTGAATAAACTTGGCGACATGCTTGGCATTGAGAATACGGTAGGATTCAGCTTCGACCCATTTGGTGAAATAGTCGATTGCTACCAAAATGAAGCAGTGTCCTCCGGTTCCCGAGGGGTTTATCTTCCCAATTATGTCGATTCCCCGTGTTGAAAATGGCCAGGGTGATGTCATGGTGTACAGCGGGGATGGTGGCATATGCTGCACATTGGCAAAGATTTGACAATTATGGCAATGTCTAACATATAGCTGGCAGTCGGTTTCCATGCTATTCCAGTAGTATCCGAGCCTCATGATTTTTCGGACTAACATCTGGGCATTCATGTGTGGGCCGCATTCGCCATCATGTACCTCAGCCATAACTTTTTCAGCGTTGGTTTTATCGACACATCGAAGGAGAGCGCCTTGTGTTGTCTTTTTGTAGAGTTGTCCGTCGTCGGTGCGGACGAACTGGGCTGCTAGCCTACACAAGGCCTTTCTGGCTCGATTGTCAGCTCCGGGTGGATATTCTCCGATTGTTAAGTATGTCAACACAGCTTGATACCATGGCTCGGGATCAGGTATCTCGATATCTTCGATGTCGTGGATATATGCTGGCTCGGATCGTCTTTCGACACAGATCGGCATACTGGTCACATGATCGGGAATATTTAGCAAAGATGCCAGTTTTGAAAGTGCATCTGCGAATTGATTCTCTTCCCGAGGTAGGTATATATATTCTACCTTCTGGAATTGCTTCTCGAGATCCCTTACTCGTGCCTGGTAGGCCATGAGATTAGCATTTCAAGTCTTCCATTTTTGGAGTGCTTGATTAATGACCAGAGATGAATCACCGTGTACTCGGAGGTTTGTGACCCCTAAGTCGGCGGCGGCTTGTAGCCCGTGGATACATGCTTCATATTCAGCGGCGTTATTAGTGACGTCGAAGTCTAATTTGATGGAAACGGGAGTATGTTTCCCTCTTGGCGAGATTAGGAGAATCCCGACCCCAAATCCTCGGAAATTGGATGCCCCGTCAAAGTATAAGTCCCATGCTTCGGTGTCAGTGTGGAAAATGTCTTCATCCGGGAAGGACCAAGTGTCGGTGTGTCCTTCTTCGGTTATGGGACTGTCAGCGAGAAATTCGGCTACTATTCGTCCTTTGATGGCTTTCAATGGTACGAACTTCAGATCGAATTCTGCCAACATCAGGGTCCATCTTGATATCCTACCATTGAGAATGGGCTTTTCGAAAAGGTACTTGGTCGGATCCATTCTGGATAATACCTGTACCTCGTAACTGAGCATGTAATGTCGGAGCTTCTTGGTAGCCCAGACCAAAGCTAAACACGTCTTTTCGAGCATGGTGTACTTACACTCGTACTCTAAAAATTTCTTGCTGATGTAGTATATAGCCCGTTCCTCGGAGTTGACCGTTTGAGCTAGCATAGCTCCCATGGCTGTCTCTGTCGTGGTTAGGTATAGTGACAAAGGCAAACCGTGCTGAGGTGGCATCAGGACCGGCGACGAGGACAAAATTTCCTTGATTCTATCAAAGGCTGCTTGACATTTGTCATCCCATAGTAACCGTTCCCCTATTTTCAGCTTTTTTAAGATCGGTTCACACACCATGGTTAGCTTTGAAATGAACCTGCTGATGTATTGGACTTTTCCGAGAAACCCTCTTATCTCCTTTTCGGTTTTAGGAGGTTGCATCTCGGTGATGGCCTTGATTTTGGCTGGATCGACTTCAATACCACGTTGGCTAACGATATGACCCAGTAATTTGCCAGATGTTACCCCGAAACTGCATTTCTGAGGGTTTAGCCTCATATTGTATTTGCGTAATCGGGTGAAGAACTTTCTCAGGGCGGTGATGTGACCGTCCCTGTCTTTAGATTTGACGATCATGTCGTCTACGTAAACTTCCACTTCTTTATGCATCATGTCATGTAATAAAGTTGAGGCGGTTCGTTGATAGGTGGCCCCGGCATTGATGAGACCAAACGGCATAACAGTATAGCAATAAGTACCCCAAGGTGTAATGAAGGTGGTCTTATCCATGTCTTCCTCTGCCATTTTTATCTGGTTATACCCTGCATACCCGTCCATAAATGATAGAAGGGCATGATCAGCTGTGTTATCCACCAGTATATCGATGTGTGGTAACGAGAAATCGTCTTTCGGGCTCGCCTTGTTAAGATCCCGAAAGTCTACACAGACACGTACCTTACCATCCTTTTTGGGGACTGGTACAATGTTTGCAACCCAATCTGGATACTCGGAGACTCGTATGAACCCAACCTTGAATTGTTTGTCGAATTCTTCCTTGACTTTGAGGGACCATTCGGGCCTCATGCGTCGGAGTTTTTGTTTAACCGGCTTGAACCCTTCCTTGATTGGTATATTGTGCTCGGCTATTTCATGATCAATCCCCGGCATGTCCTTGTAGGACCATGCGAAGACGTCTTTGAATTCTTGAAGGAGAACTGTGAATTGTTGTTTCTCCTCGGGATCTAAGGATAACCCTATCTTAAGCATCTGAGGTTCTAAGGTTGTTCCCACGTTAATGGATTCGGTTTCTTCGATTACCGGATTGCGGGATTCCCTTTGATCTAGTTGCTCGATCAGATGTGGAGGCAAGGATACCTGTTCGTCGGGTTTCTCAATGTCATTGCACATAATACTTTTGGAATTAAGAAAATTTTGAAAATGAGACAAGTCGTAAGCAAAACGGTTGTTATTATTGATCATGAATTGAGAAAATAGCTCGAAAAGAGCTGCCATCTGATCACTAGTCAGTGGCGGGATAGGCAGGGTGCCCGGGACAGACCCCGAGGCACCAGGAATAGTTAAAGGGAAAGGGGGAGTTACAGGACTGACCCTAGCACCGGACTCACTAGACTCAATCTTAGACTCTGACTCGGACTCCGACTCGGACTCAGACTCAGATTCTGGCATTTCTCCTTCCCCCGTGATCAGCTTGTAAGTCCTCCCTTGACTGTCAGTCCACTTGACAGTCTTCCTCCAGGCTCTGCTTCCGGTCCCGGATCCGACCTCCGAGATTAGTTTAGATGGATCAAAGGTGCGGTTGCGGAGAATGAGACTGACCAACTCTTCCTTTGGTGTTGGGGTCGTGGGTTCCTCTCCAAAAAGCAGCCCTAGCGCGGGCTCGGCATTCTTAACATCTTCGGACTGGATAAGAGCGAAGATGTCATCTGGTATGTAGTTGCAATCCTGGGCCAAGTGGGTCCCAGGGCGCGTGGTGATGGGCCGGTATAAGCCTGTTTGAACTGGTCCAAATACTGGAGTAACAAAAGTGACAGTGTTAGTCCTTGTTTGGCCCATATTCTCTGGGGTTATGGTATAACCCAGACCAGTTTAAGTCCTCTCGTTATCTAGGACTTCGAGGATCTTCCCTGCGGGGAGATTGGGCCTTGATGTAGCCCCCGACAGATAGCCCAGATTCTGCAACATCCGGTCAATGCTAACCGTGAAGTAGGGTCGGCAAAGATACTCTTCTTCAATGGTCCCTACGAAGTCGAACCCCCAGAGATCGGTGCGGCCTGAGGTGTTGCAGTTAACCACAGTCATCGGTGTGGCTTCTAGAGTGATGACGGTGTCGTGTAAAGGTAGCTTGATTTTCCGATGTAAGGTGGAGGATACAGCCCTGGTCGCGTGGATCCAAGGTCTTCCCAAAAGAAGGTTGAAAGAGGAAGTCACGTCGATCACTTGAAATTCCAGCTCCCTCTCTATCGGGCCTGTTATGATAGTAAGTTTTGTGGCTCCGGCTACTGACTTTGGGCTTCCGTCAAAAGCCTGAATGGTTTAAGCTGTGGGAATGTAGTCAGCCTCGGTGATGCCGAGGGCTTTGGCGGTCCTCAAGGGGAGGACGTTGACTGCTGACCCGTCGTCAATTAGGGTCATGGGTAGGTACTTTCCACGGCAGATGACTGTGATGTAGAGGGCCATGTTGTGGGCTGGCCCAAATGGTGGTAGATCAGCATTGGAGAAGGTAATCAGTGGACCTTCTTCTTTAGATTTCCCCTTTAGGTGGGGCAGAACCGTGGCTACCATTTCAGCTAGAGTAGCCATAGAGTCAATTTTGACTTGATCGAGGGCCTTAGTGAGTGCCTCTCGATGTTCCTGGGAGCGAACTAGGAGTTGCCATATAGAGAGGTCAACTCGAGTCCTGTTCAGCTGCTTTACAAGAGCCTTTTCGGTAGTTGGCTCTTTTGGGGCGGGCTCGACCCTAAGTGGTTCGGCGATAATGAGGGCTTGACTAGTGGCTAAGACCTTGGACTTAACCTTCTGAATCTCCTCGGGCGTGATGGGGACAGCTTCCCCTTTGGTGAGGTAGACGTCGTCTTCGTCGTCGCACCAGATCCCGTTTATTTGCGGGACAAATGGAGAAATGAAGTGTGAACAATCCATTATTTCCCCGGAGAAGATGGCGTGAGTGGCTAACGGGTTATCCTTGTTATTGGGTTTGCTCCCGGGCAAAGGGATCTTCCCGCTTTCGATGAGATCTTGGATAAGGTGCTTTAGCTTCCAATATTTCTCGGTATCGTGTCCCTTACCACGATGGTACTGACATTAGGCCTGAAGGTTGTAGGCCTTGGAGCGTCGCTCGACCGGGAGATCAGGTGTTGGGCCTATCGGGGTGATTAGGCCTTTTGATGAAAGCCTTTGCAGGGCATTTTCATAGGTGGTGCCTATGTCGGTGAATACCCGGGGGGTGGTATTCTTCTGGGACGAGGTATCAAGTGCGTTTACCTCGTCAAAAATGCTACGAGTGGCAGCAGTAGATGTGGGCTTGCTTGTTGATGAACTGGCCCCTTGGTATCCCTTGGCGGAGGCCTTAGTGAGGCTTTCCAACCTTAAATCATCTTCGATTCTTGTTCCCATCTCAGTTAGGACCGCAAAGCTAGGTATGATGGCATACCGGAGATGGACCCGGTAAGCTGGAAGGAGGTTCTTGACGAAGGCTTCAACCAGCACTTTTTCACTGGGCTTATCGACCAGTTTGACGCTTTCAGCCCTCCAGCGTTGAAGGTATTTTGTGAATCCTTCCTTAGGTTCCTGGGCCATTACTTCCAGGGTGCGCATAGTGGTCTGGACTTTCGTGTTGTCGGCGTAGTTCCGAGCGAATTCTGTTGCCACGTCATCCCAAGTTTTGTATTTCTTGGAATCGAGCCGGTAGTACCAGGCTCTTGAGTGCTTCTCAAGAGAAGAAGCGAACAGGTGCTTGAACATGTTGGACTTAACCCCCTTAAGAGCCATGAACTCCTTGAAAGCCCGGATATGGTGAACCGGGTCTTCAGTACCCTCGAACATTGGCAGGCCCGTCAGATTGAGATTGGCGGGTAGTTTGTCGGTCAATGGTGTGTAGATCCGAGCATTCTCCGTGTGGATGGAGTTTTGGGTTGACAGATGGACCTGTTCCTGCAGTTTGTGGACTGCGCTGGACAATTCAGCTAAAGGCCCAGTAGTATCGACACTGCCGCTGGGAGTTCCCCGCTCCACGGCACTTACCCGGGTAAGGATGGCGATCTGGTCCCCTCTCATCGACGTGATCATGTTTTCCAGCTTGGTCAATGAGGCCCTCAATTCATCTATGGCTTGTTGCGTCATGGCTCGGGTGTGGGGTGGCCTGTCTGTAAGGGCACCGCGTAATCAGTAACTGACCCAGATCTTAGAATCAAAGAGTACATCCCGAGCAAGGAAAAGACTAGACGAGAAAAAGACCGAAAACCGACTTCTAGACGGATGACCCGTGGACGGTGGGCCTTCCTTAGGATTTGGCGAAGTGGGCCTAGTCCCGTTCGAAGGAAGGTCTACGTGAGAATTCCCCAGACTTTGGACTCGAATGTGTAAACGGGCTTCCCTTTGCAGGAGTTTGTCCTGCGAAGGTGGGCCGTGCCTTGACAAATAAGGCGGACTGGGATGGGGTAGAAACTCGTGATGTAAGATCGACGGAGTTTCGACGCTATAGACTCTTACAACCTATGACAAGACCCGACACTGCTAAATACGGGAAGTCCTAAGAAGAAGAGGGCTTTGAAAAAAGAATTTGGATTTGAAAACCGAACAAAGTCGGGTAGGATGGTCCGATTTTTTTGAAAACCGAGAAAAAGGTTATTGGGCCGAGATTTCGGGCTTTTTGAAGAGGTTTGGACAGCATACCGACTAAAAATAGGCTATTTTGAGTCAAAATCATAAGTCCTAAATTCGGTAGCTTTCTGGGTTTTGAAAAAATAGATGGGTTTGAAAAGATGCAAGTTTTTTTGAAAATGACGGTTTTTGAAAAAGACCAAAGAAGATCAAATAGCATGTAGTCACGGAAACAGTATAACGACGCCATGTATGCTCTTAGTCTAAGTCTCGGTCGGTCGAATAGGGTCTATACCAACGACGATAGCATTCTCGCAAATCAGGACGGACTTCCTAAGCCGAGTTGGTCTTAGAACCTGCCGTAAAACCCATGCGAGTTCCGCCATCGAAGTCTTTAGTGCACCCATTTAGGAATGCACCGCGGTATAGTGGGACGTCGGTCACAAGTAACCGGCCCGGAAAAGAATTGGGTTATGCATGAACCATTTAACTAAAACGTGTACATTACTAATCGAACGATTTCTTTTCGAGTCTCACCCTGAGGATACTGATGGTAAGTGACACATCAGTTAATCCCCAGCGGAGTCGACAAATTGTGGACATGACATAGGTCCACCCCGACGCGGCCACGCGCGGGTTTGGGGAGGCGAATGAATCTCCATATGAGATGGTCAAATTGAAATTTAAATCGAAGTAGGAGTCGCCACCGAATTTTGTGGTTATTCGGAACCATTCGAGCCCACTCTATGTCGTAGTGGGCCGTCTACAAAATATGGCCCATTTCCGATGTCAGAGTTTATCGGGTTCGTCCCTTAGCATTTGATACCGATACCGACATTATCGGATATCGTGTATTGAATGACTCTCGTTGCCAATGGATTCGGACATCCGGAAACCATGGTTCTGAGTAAGGGGTGAGGGTACGTGTTGGGAAGTTCACTAAGAACACCCAACCCCGCCCGCACTTAGCGGCCTTTACTAAGATATCGTTCGTTTTTTATGTACACGCGTTAGTTCGACGGTTGAATGATATGCGAGCATTATTTTCCCTAGACATGTGAGAGAAAAATAAATGGGTTGCTAAGTCGTTTAATGCATGTTAAACTAATAACGTCAAAGTTATTTTAGCATATGAAGTTCGTTTTAGTCTAATAAAACAAGGAAATAAATAAATTGCTACAAACACGAGAAAACGAGTTAGTAACGATTGAATAATTTGAATAAAGACGTAAATACATAATATGCATGATTTTGGAAAAGATTTATGATACGTGATTGATTAGCACGTGTTGACCGAGGTCGAAAAAAGTATTTATCGAAGTATGTCGCGAAAGTCGCCTTTTATGTAAGGTTCGAAAAGAATAAAAAATAGAAAAGCGAGGAAACGAAAGAAAAAGACTCGGCGAACCAGGCTGTTGCGCGAGTCGCCTGACAGGCGCGCGACTCGCGTGGCAGCCTGTTCGGGTTTTTTTTTGTCGAAAATCGTTAATTTTTATAAATCGCGTACAAATATGGATTAATTTATACTCGATTTATATTTTCGATATTCGTCGTATTCGATATTCGATTATGAAATCGATATCAAATAGTCGGAATGATTTTAGAAAAAGTTTTGAAAAAAGTTTGTTTTGAACGAAAAGTGAAAAAAGGAATTTTGAACGAAAAAGATGTTAATTCTCTCCGCGTATAAAATCGTCGAATTTTGTTTTAAAAAAAACGATTTTATTAGCATCAACGAGAATTGATTAATTTTGTTCTTGTTAGATACGATATTCGATTAGAGAATCGATATCGTATTTTAAGAACGTTATAAGAAAAGATAGTTTTTGTAGTATCGATTATTAGAAATAATGAAAAATATGCGAAAACGACCCATATTAAACGAGGATCGACGACTCGACACAAAAAAAAAGATAAAAAAAAACGTGGAGAAAGGGAGGGAAGAAGAGAAGAATCGGGTTTGATTTACACCCTCAACCTACATGCTTTGTTTTCTCGGAATAAGGCTCGTCGGAAAGTGGCTTAAACTTGGGAGCGTCGAGATGATGCAGGATGAGTTAAGGTGTTATTTTGGAGTGTAAGGTGATGCGAGAGGGGGTCGGTTTTGGTCGCGTAGCGTGACGGGTTTTGGCCGGTTTCCGTCGGGTTGGATTCGTCGGGAATTGCTTAGTATAACGAGGTGGAATGTGAGAATGGTTTGTGAAAATTTCTGTGTCAATCTCCGTCTTTTGTGTTGAATGGAGGGTCATATTTATAGGTGAAGAGGCTTTGGAGAGGTGTCTTGCTTGGACAACAAGAAACACCGGTTTGGATAGGAAACGTAAGAGGTTGAAGGGAACGAGAACTCGCTTTCTTGGTGAAGAAGGCACATAACTCGGCTGGTTTGTGGGGTGTTTCGGCTGTTTTGTGATGCCTTAGCCGAGTATTTGAGCTCGGTTTGCGAACTGTTTCGGTTTTCGGATAGAATTCCACTCGAGATCAAATTCTACCTTTAACGGAATTGTTTAATATTTTCGAAGCTGATTTTTTGTACTGTTTGAGTCCAAACCGGACGTGTAGTGTCACGGTTGGTCCGCGTGTCTCGGGAAATATCTTTGACCGGGTTTGACCCGGTCGCTAAAAGACGGTTTTACCCCTGGCGGCGGTTTCGACCCAAATTAGTCTTATTTGACTCGAAACGACCCACTGGGCCTGGATTTGAGGTTGGTTTTGTAAGATTTGTACTCCGTAATAAGCCTAAACCAAATGTCCATGATTTCGAGCCCATATCCGAGTCCGTCAAAGCACGTTTACGTCCAATCATCATCGGGTGTTTGGCGGGAACTATTATAGACACCTGGCGGTCAAAATGTGGGTGTCTACAAGTTCGAATACCAAATTATGATTTGGCTCTATATTTGATCGTCCGAATCGAATACGAATCAAGCTTTTTTTGAGCCAAGCTTCACAAATCGGATCGAATAGTTAGGCTCACTAACAGCAGAGAGGGAGTGAGGAAAACGACCGAAAGAAAGGAAGCAAGAAAACAGTGACAGTCTCCCACTAGCTTTCTCCCTGTTCGTCAAACTTCAGATAACCTCCTCCTCTTCCTCCTCCTCCTCCTCCTCGGTTAATATTTTCATCATCCTCTTTACTATTATCGCAGATTGAAAATTTATGTTAATTTCATCAATCAGTTATGATTTCGATTTTTTCTGGAGGCTTTATTCAATCAGTTACATTCTGGATTTGTTGTGTATAATTAATTGATTGGTGATGAATTGAGCGAGCTTTACTGTTTTCTGATTTTAGATTCGTGTAGTTTTGTTTTTGATGCATTTTGAATTCGAAATTTAGGCTGCAGTTTTAGCAATCAGTTGTGATTCGGTTTTTCGCAACCAGTTACATTCAGGATTTCTGTGTGTGTAATGATTGGTGATGAAATGAGTGAGGTTTACTGTTCAATGATTTCATAAGATTCGTGTTTGGTTTTGTTTGTTAATGTATATATAATATTTATTGTGTTGTGATGAATGAATAAGTGGTGCGGTTGGTGTGAATGTGAAGGTTGGATGAGCAATGATAGTGAACAAATGGGTGGAAATTAGGTGAATCGAGGATAAAGAGTGGTTGCGAAGATGAACGAGTATAGGAAACGGGGGACCAGGTACTTCCTGGGGAGCTAATGGTCATAACAATAAGGGGTCGTCGAGTTAGGTTGATTGGCTGGATAAAGAGATGCTTGATATGAAATTGGAAGATAAAATTGATCATGATGATGGCAGAGTAAGCTTCCACTTTAGCGACTGAATTCTTTTTTGTGTTTTTGTTCTATAGTCTATCTGATTTTCTGAATTCTTATGACTCTCTCAATATCCCTTTATAGGAAATGGTAAGTGGTAAGTAAGAAATCAGAGAATTATGAGAGTTGGTTTGTTTTTCATCTCCATTTTGCTACATACATCGACTTGAATCATGAAAAGGGGCACAATTTCGTAGTTCTGTTCAACGTATTAAATATGTAATTTGTGGTCAATGGTTTAGAGCTCCTTAAAATCACTGTTCTTTCTTCATTCCTTTCAACAAATTTTGTCCGTGCCACATTTTGAGGGAACAGCCTTTAGCATTTAATATAGGTGCATACTTAAAGATAGATGTGTAACAACTATGTACTCCTTCTATTCAATGGTTGATCCCCCTCTGATTATGTAGTTAGGAAAAAGATATCAAATGAGGCTAATTAACTGAAATGCTAGGAGTATTAGAAAAGCTTGTCAGTCTTTACTGTTATAATATAGAAACTTGCACATACCCTTGTAGGTTGTAAATTTAGGAATGAGATTTATTACATTAATTTAGAGGCGAATAATTCCTTGTACACTCGGCGAGATCAGTTTTTCAAATATTATTGGGTTTTTGTTGGATCTGAGTTACTCGTTTCACTTCTTTGATCTTTCCCGTTCTCCTGTATAATAGCTAGCTTCCACTATATTGACATGTACACCTGTTGCTGACAAAATTTCCTAATTTGACAATCTCAGCAGGATAGTGAACCAGATGTCATTGATGGGATTGGTGCTGAAGCTGGGCATGTTATCAGCACAACAATAGGTGGGCGTAATGGCCAACCTAGGCAGGCAATTATGCAATACAACTTTTCAGCTGTTGGATGTTTCATTTGAAGTTATCATCATTATATTTTGACGCCATTGTGTGTTTTTATTGCCAGGCAATAAATTATATAGCAGAACACGTGGTTGGTACAGGTTCCTTTGGAGTTGTTTTCCAGGTGAACCAAAGCTCTATTTTTCAAGTCCTTCCTGCATTTTTTCACTTGCTTCGTTTGTTTTCACCAGCAAGTATACACAACTTTTTGACAGGCAAAATGCAGAGAGACAGGGGAGATAGTGGCCATTAAGAAGGTGTTACAAGACAAGCGCTCTAAAAACAGAGAGTTGCAGATCATGCAGATGTTGGACCATCCTAATATTGTTGCTTTAAAGCACTGCTTCTATTCTACTACTGACAAGGAGGAGGTGTACCTTAATCTTGTGCTTGAATACGTTCCTGAGACTGTTAAACGCATTGCAAGGAACTACATTAGGATGCATCAGCGGATGCCTTTGGTTTATGTCAAACTATATACCTATCAGGTATCCATCCTATATCCCCTTCTCTCATACTTGGCTTGAAATTGTAGTAATTGTTAACCTGTGTATGTTTGAAATTATACTTTTGCACCTGCCTTTATAAATTATGGGGTCTTTCACAGAGGTGGCCTAGGGGAATACTGGCATGGCAGTATGGCACATTATCAGTTGCCACTTACATGTGAAAAGGTTGATTTTAGAAGACGCACAATAACTCTTTTCCATTAAAGATTTTTACAAAGACACAAATGCACAAAACATGAAGGGATCCAACACTTGTAGTGCACATGAGTAATTTTTATTTTCATTTTGTTATTCTACTGTCACGTTTGTGAGCATTGAACTGTGTGCTTAGCTAATACTTCTGTTATCTGTTGCTCGGTACTTTTGAAAAACATAGATAGGTGCTTTATTGCTGGTTTGAGCTTGTAGCGTCAACTTCTTGGATTGCTTTGCTTTTTGTCGATTCTTATCTTATTGTTCATCCTGTGATGTAGATCTGCAGAGCACTGGCATACATACATAATTGTATTGGAATATGTCATCGGGACATCAAGCCTCAATTTACTGGTAAGAATGTAATCTTTGTTGTTACTCAAATCTTCCGGTTCATACAGAGTGATGGTCGATGGAATAATGACATTACATAGAACCCATTTTTTTTCTTCTTCCATTTAAAGCATTTGTAATATAAAGAAGTAACAACAAGTAAAATGTGAATATTCTGCTCTACCCAGTTAAATTTAGAGACCAAATAAATTTCCACCACAGTTTCACCTTTCATTTTCTCCAATCTCATTAATCAACCTTCAATAAGTCAATAGAAAAACCAGGGAATAACTGTTAGCTGTCTTGAATGCTAACTAAGTTAAGACAAAGCGGGTCTGTAACTAAATAATACTACCTCCGTCCCACTAAGATTGTCACATCCTCTATATATTAAAACAGAAACCACTTCCCACTTTTTGAGACAATGTGATGCTCCCATTTTGAAATAAGCCTCATTTTTTACACTTTCTACTTCTCATCCAGTGTGTGGGCAAATCCCAACTTACCACACCACTGGGCCACTTCGCTGATTGTGAGAAAATAGTACAAAAAAAATATACTACCTTTCACAGTCCCCCCTTAATTGATCCTCAACAGCGCGCCTCTTCGTCTTCCCAATTCCTCATTTATTGATCAATCAATTCATCAAACACTTCTCGAAACCTGATCAATTACACTTCATCTCCGTCAATCATCCATTCTACTCATCCTCCTCGAAAACGCATCCATCATTCATCTCCTCGAAAATGACTCATCCATTCACCCCCCCTTCGAAAATCTTCATCTTCTTCAATGATTCCTCGCTGGAAGTTGTGATGCCATTTAAACTCGTCCCATCGTCTCCACAAGCCCT
Source organism: Agrostemma githago (assembly GCA_958450325.1). Lineage (NCBI taxonomy): Eukaryota > Viridiplantae > Streptophyta > Magnoliopsida > Caryophyllales > Caryophyllaceae > Agrostemma > Agrostemma githago. Next base: position 63,222,772 of record OY288240.1, read on the forward strand.
TTAAATTACTTCCGCCAGAGGTAATATATATCTATTCAAACCGGTAAGTGTAGTTCCATATCAGCCATTAAATCTTTTCTGAACTCCTCTGCTCTATTACTATTACTACTGTTATCTTTCCCCGCTTTAGCCACCATGTCTGTTTGTCGTCGTGACTCCATTTCAACATTATGTGAGGGTGTGCGAGTGAAGGATCTAAATGTCAGGGTGATCAATCGATGGAATAGACTAAATTTTAATGACAAATCCGTCACCGACTCAATTGAGTTGCTGCTTATTGACGAGAAGGTTGTTTCCCAAGTAGTATTGATGTATAGCTGTAGACAGTGGTTATGATGTATTACATTTGCTTTTTATTTTGTTGATATTTTAGCTTTTTTTATATATCAGGATGATTTAGTCCAAGCTACTATAAAGAAATCCTTGATTAGCAAGTTCATTGACAAATTCATAGTGAAGGAGGCTTATAACATTCGCAGTCTCACCGTGACGTCGAACACTGGATCGGAGCGGGCCACCTCCCATGCCTGCAGGCTCCAAGTTGAATTCTCGACAAGGGTTACTCATTTGCCCAAATGTTCATCAATTCCTTTCAACATATACCGCTTTGCGAGGTTTGAAGACATCGTCAATGGCAAAGTACCAATGAATCAGTACATAGGTCTCCATTATGTTACCTCTTGGTTGCATTTACTTACACAATGTCCAGTTTGAAAATAATTCTGAGCTTTTTCATGTTTTGTAATGGTTGATTGGTTTTGCAGATATTGTTGGCAAGGTGTACGAAATTGGTCTAATGCAGGAAACGAAGAGGGCTTACAAGTGCAGAAAAATTAAGCTTGAAGATATTGAGTATGTACCCTTATTGAATTCGTAATTAAGTAACTTAGTTTTCATTCTTTGACCCATCAACCGCTTATTGTTTTCTTGGTTGACTTCAGGGGTGTTGTTCTTCAATGTACACTATGGGCTCCTCATGCCACCGAACTTCCGGAGGTTTTGCAAGTTCTTCCGTCCCCGCAACAGTCTAAAGTTGTTCTCAGAGGTCTTGAGACGAGGCTGTTTGACAGTAAGCTACTTCTGCATTATTGAAGTCATCTACTCCCCTCTAACGCGAGTAGTTAGTTAATTTGATATATATCTTGGTTGTTCGTTTGATAGATACCTGGATTGTGCAAACCACGTTCAACGCCACAACTTTTGAGATCAATCCAGCAATACCCGAAGTTGAGGCTTTTCAGGAGAGGTTTAGGATTGCATTTTCATTTGTACTGTACACTCTGAAATCTTGCACCTTTATTGTGATAACAGTTTTCTTTCTTTTCAGTCTATCATCCCAAGCCCCTAGCAACTCTCTCCAAATAATCGAGGAAGGTGGTGAAGAAAGAGAGTTTCAACTTGCCCGTTGACGGTGTTTTATCAATTTCACAGATTGTTGAAAATGAGAAGGTAGGATCCCAAGCTTTGAAACGGGTCGCTATGACATGCTGTTTTTCTAACTTTCCATTTTTTTACGATGTTTACTTCTTAACAACCAGGCTGGGTCGTTCTACACTGTTGCAACGATTGTCGACATAGATTCATCTGCGGGTTGGTACTACCGCAGTTGCAGGTCTTGCAGGACGAAAACAGTGAAGAACGACAAGGGTAGGTGGGTTTGCAAGAACACGGGGTGTGAAGGAAGCAAAAATGGATACATGACCTGCAATTCGAAGTAATTCTAATACTTGCACATTCGCTATATGTATCATTTATTCCCCTGCAATTTAACTTTTCCTATTTCTAAATATTTTAGTATTTGTCACAGATTTCAGTTGAAGTTTGTCGTCCAAGATTTCACCGACACAGAGTGTAATTTTGTTGTCTTTGATAATCAAGTGGAGCAGTTCCTTGATACCACGGCTATTGAACTTATTGCTAAGATGGAAAAGGTACGTACCATCTGCTAAATGATGCCCCCTCATTTTTATTTCTTTCTTCTAGGTCAAGTTCTTCACTCTAAATTTCACCTGAGTGTTACTCTTAGGATGGATAGGGTCATTCCATGCCTGAAGAGCTCTCCATTTTCCTTGATCAACGTTATCTGTTCAAGATAAAAATAGATGACAACTTCAATGTCAAACAATTTTCCAAGTCATACACTGTGTCGTGGATGTCCGACGACGTTGACAAGATCCACAAGTGGCACATGACATACGACCAAGCCCTCAAGGTATTCACACACTGGCCTACATTAACATTTCAAGTAGTATATATGGTCTTTTGAATGCCTCAGTTGAACGCAACCTTCTGACGGGAATTATAATGTAAGTTGAGATGGACACATATACTTCGATAACAAAGGATCTCCGGCGTAAGTCGACCACTTCAGGCAGTCAGAGCTTTGAAGATGTTCCTGAAATTTCGTTGGGTGGTTCTAAAGACGTTGACGCAACACCTACTGAACCGGTATTTTCTTCATATATTTTTTTTAATTACATTTAACTTTGTTACTACAACACAAATCTCACGGGTTGTTTACACCTCATCTAATCGCGTTTGTACTCTGTTTGCAATCAGGTCATCGATTGTGAGACCGCCTCAACGTCATCTAGGATCACACCTTTGAAGAGGAATGGAGCTTCGGTCGAATTGCAGTCTTATGATCTAGATGCCCTTGCAGAAGACGCTGAATCTGCTACTAAGCAGATCCTGTCTATAAAGAAGGAAAAAATATTTTGATTGATGTGTTTTTCGTTTGTCCTGGAAAACTGTTGACCGTAGTCTCTTCTCTAAAAACTTTTTCAATTTGTCGATTGACGCTTAAGTGCTCTTCACCATTTCACTGTGGTGATATTATTTGTCAGATGAGACATTATTATCTGCCAAATTATCTTGATGAGGACTATACTTGTTTGGTTTTTGTTCACCCGATGATTTGAACCTCTATGGTAGAGGTTTTTACTGTTATATCCCTAGCATGTTTCGTCGTCTGATTGCTGTTGCAGGTTACAGGTTGATTTCCATATTCCAGCTTTGCTCTTCACCAGGCTCACCCATATCCTCATCAGTGTCGACTAACACAGAACATTGTCGCTGAATTGATACAGTTTTATTCGAGGATGATTTTTTTTGTATCATATTTTCATCACCTTCCTGTTTACTATGTATTGTACTTAAACGATATTTTAACACCTAAGTTCATATATGTAAACATTTCAGTGCTTTTGATTTAAACATTTGTGTAAAGTAGCCTTATTCTGAACTTTATATACCTTTCTATCGTCATTCCGTGTGCATCATTTTGTCTCCACTTTACAACTTTGTCATCGTATGGTCATCTTATGGAGAACGTTATGAAAATGTAAGCAGAAAGGAGCTTAAGTTAATTGAAATGAACATACGTACAATAATTGAACTCAAAATGGAAATTTAGATAAAGGACTACAATGGTCGCAGATAAATGAACGCAATATGTTACCGTTGTTCCAAGGTACAACGTTGATTTTTTTTACTCCATTATGTGAGCATCCTATACTACAATGTTTACTACGCTACAATTTTCCAGTTTCTGTACTCCAGCTTCGTAATCCCCAAGTTACAATTTTAAATATTTTCCGTAAATCATGCGCATTATAATGCCCCATCTATAAATAAAGTTAAAAGGGTTGTTTATGCATTTAATTTTTTGCCACGTGGCGGACATTAAATGCTTGAGCAACCTTTTATTATTATTATTATTATTATTATTATTATTATTATTATTATTATTATTATTATTATTATTATTATTATTATTATTATTATTATTATTATTATTATTATTATTATTATTATTATTATTATTATTATTATTATTTATAATTTCTTTCCTTTTGTCAATTTAGTCTTACTGAATTTTTCCCTCATATATGTATGTGTCACCAAGTTTTGCCTTTACACAGTTGCAAATTTTGTGTTCTTAAAAGATTTCCCGTTCTATTTTCAAAATATTCTCCTCAGTTGTATACTCGCTCTTTGTTCGTTCTAATTTTAGTGCTAATTTTTTTCGTGCATGTGTTGTTGTTTAGTGAACTTATGTGAAGCCACTAATCAAGTCTGGAATTCCTCGCTTTTCAGGTATAATAGTTTTATTTTAGTTGATTATTTATATAGATATATTTGAAGTTAACTTTAAATATAATGGATTTGGGGTTCATAAGAATGTACTTTTATTTATATTCAAACTTGAAAAAATTTACACAATATGATTAAAAAGAGGTTACAACTGTTTTTGTTTTTCAGTTTCTTGCATTCGGCTTTGATTTATTCTTATTGCATTTTGTTTTGTTGCTTATATATGTATTGTTTTTTCATGATTATTATCTACATTCCTTATCAATGAATAATAATTTTCTACTCATTATTATAACAAATAATAATTAAATAAGGGTAAATGAAAAGGTTTTGGTCAATTACTAATATAATTAATTACATTTAATGAAAAAAAACTTAATATCACATATAATAATACAGCAAATTATTAAATAAAAGTTTTAGAAAAGAGTGTGATTTCTGAAAATGTAGGTCATAATAAAGTTTTTAATGAAAACAAATAAATTTATTAATGAAAACAAATTGCATTGATTTTTACATTCACAAATGAAAATTCTTATTGTTATAAAAGGTAGTATTACACAATTTACTATTTTCGATTAAAAAAAAAGGTACACTCTTATGAACACAAAACCCATGATAGATAAATTTAACTTGAAATATATTTATATAAATAATCAATGAATTATAATTAAATAAGGGTAAATGAAAAGGTTTTGGTCAATTACTAATGTAATTAATTACATTTAATAAAAAAAAACTTAATATCACATATAATAATAAATAATACAACAATTTATTAAATAAAAGTTTTAGAAAATATAATGATTTTTGAAAATGTAGGTCATAGTAAATTTATTAATGAAAACAATTTGCATTGATTTTTACCTTCACAAATGAAAATTCTTATTGTTATAAAAGGTAGTATTACACAATTTACTATTTTCGATTAATAAAAAAAAGTACACTCTTATGAACACAAAACTCATGATATTTAAAGTTAACTTGAAATATATTTATATAAATAATCAATGAAAATGAAAGTATTATAACTGAAAAATGAGAAATTTCAGACTTGATTATTGGCTTTGCATAAGTTCACTAAACAAAAACAAAATCCGAAAAGTAATATCCGTAATACATTTATTATCGCTTAAATTTTTAAATTACATATTTTTCTACGCCTTTTTTATATCTAATTCTCCGTCCGCACTAATTTGTTATGTTATTAGTATGTTGTATTAATTTATGCTTTTATTAGATTTCTTATTAATTTTATTATTATCTATCTATCTATATTCTATATATAAAGTTAAAAAGGTTATTTGAGTATTTAATTTTCTGCCACGTGGCAGATATTAAATGCTCAAACAATCCTTTAATTTATGTGTCATCAAGTTTTGGCTTTATACAATGGCACATTTTTTCTTATTAAAAAATTTTTCGTTCTATTTTTAAAATACTCTCTTTAGTTTTATAATTGTTCTCCGTTGATTCTAATTTTAGTACTAATTTTATCTTTTTGCATCTAATTTTAGTTAACTTATGTGAAGCCAATGATCAAGTCTGGAATTTTTCACTTTTCAGGTATAATAATTTTATTTAAATTGATTATTTATATAGATATATTTCAAGTTATCTTTAAATATTATGGATTTTGTGTTCATAAGAGTGTGCTTTTATTTATATTCAAACTTGAAGAAATTTACAAAATATGATTAAGAAGAAGTTACAACTGTTTTTGTTTTTCAATTTCTTGCATTCGGCTCTAATTTATTCTTATTTCATTTTGTTTTGTTGCCTATATATGTATTGTTATTTCATAATTATGGATATGTTTCCGTTCTATTTTTAAAATACTCTCTTCAGTTGTATAATTATTCTCCGTTGATTCTAATTTTAGTGCTAATTTTATCTTTTTGAATCTAATTTTAGTTAACTTATGCGAAGCCAATGATCAAGTCTGGAATTTCTCACTTTTCAGGTATAATAATTTTATTTTAACTGATTATTTATATAAATATATTTCAATTTAACTTTAAATATCATTGATTTTATGTTCATAAGAGTGTACTTTTATTTATATTCAAACTTGAAGAAATTTAAAATATGATTAAGAAGAAGCTACAATTGTTTGTGTTTTTACAATTTTTTGCATTCGACTCTAATTTATTTTTATTGCATTTTGTTTTGTTGCTTATATATGTGTATTGTTTTTTCATAATTATAGATATGTTATAAATTTTTCACTTTATTATTAAACTTATAGATAATCACATTAGTGAGTGTCGCATACTTCTCGGTTGGCCTTGGTAATTGGTTATATATAGTACTGAATTTTTTATAATTTGCAATAATATAGTACTGAATAATTTGCAATAATATAGTACTAAATATTTTTAATAATATAGTACCGAATTTTTAATTATTATATGTGATGTTAAGTATTCTATTTATTAAATTTGGAGTTAATTATATGAGCACTTGATCCAAAACCTTTTCGGTTACCCTTATTTAATTAATTAATTAATTATTATAATAATCAAATAGAAAATTAATATTCATCCGTAAATAATGGAAGATTTCAAATTTCATTGTGTCTAAGTTAATCCATTTCTTACCTTTGTTTTTTGACTTCTCGACAAATATCCGTAATACCTTTTATTATCGCTTAAAAATCTTTTTATCACAGATTTTTCTACAACTTATATCTAATACTCCGTAAGGACTAATTTGTTATGCTATTAGTATGTAGTATTAATTTATGCTTTTATTAGATTCCTTATTAATTTTATTATTAATTGATCGAAACCTTTTCGTTTGCCCTTATTTTATTATTTGTTATAACAATCAATACAAACTTAATATTCATTGATAAAGAATGACAAATGCTCTACAACAATGATGATTCATTACTCCTAGGTAACTATTGTCTCCTCTAATTATAATTTTAAGCACATCATTGTTGGCAACCATCATAACTTCTGAGATTAGCAACATCATCTCGACTTTAAATTGTCCCGTGAAATTTGCATTTATGTACGTCTACCACGGTTCAAGGTTACATTTTTTTTAGCTCTATATACCACATTATATACGTATATGTGTCGCGAATAATAAACCCGAGTTACTTTTATTTAATAATTTGTTGTATTATTATATGTGATGTTAAGTATTCTATTTATTAAATTTAGAGTTAATTATATGAGCATTCAATCCAAACCTTTTCGGTTACCCTTATTTAATTAATTAATGGTTATAATAATCAAATAGAAAATTAATATTCATTCGTACAGAATGAAAGATTTCAAATTTCAATGCGTTTAAGTAAATCCATTTTTTAACTTTAATTTTTTGACTTCTCGACAAATATGATTCATTTTATTACATTTATTATCGCTTAAATTTTTTTAATCACATATTTTTCTACAACTTATATCTAATACACCGTAAAGACTAATTTGTTACTATGTTATTAGTATGTGGTATTAATTTATGCTTTTATTAGATTCCTTATTAATTTTATTATTAATTGATTGAAACCTTTTCGTTTGCCCTTATTTTATTATTTGTTATAACAATCAATACAAACTTAATATTCATTGATAAAGAATGACAAATACTTTACAATAAAGATGATTCATTTCTCCTAGGTAACTATTGTCGGCTCTAATTACAACTTTAAGCACCATCATTATTGTAATCGAAGCTACATCTCAACTATGTTTAATTCCATTAAACACGAAATCGATCCACATGTAATTTCAGACAACTACTCTGTATATATATTCGCCAAACGACTTGGTGGATGTTTACAAAAACCAACGCACACAATTTTTAAGCGGATAATCCCGTGAATTTCACGGGTGACGTACCTAGTACAATTATTTGTACTAACCTTGGACATTAAGAGTAACTTGCCCTCTCATATTTTGACTTAGTACAATTTCTCTTCATCATCTTTGATAATCATGTCTATATTACATATTGCTTACCGGCTCACAGATCTTCTTCGTTAAATTTTGCCTCTCCAAATTATACTCTCACTACTGTTTTACAGCTGCGTGAAATTCTCTTCTAACACATCGAGTTCCATATCTTTATCTTCATTAACATTTAAGATGAGTTGCATTAACTTGCCATGATTTCAATTGAATCCATGACCCCTCGACTTCAGAATCTCATTTTCCTGAACAATTAAATTTGTTCCACAACTTCCAATTATGTATTGTTGTATAAAACTGTTGTGTTTCTTTTTTCTTCCACAGTAGAAGCAAGTAAAGTAAGAACCATGGATGGTGATATGAGTCTAAATGCAGATAAAGTTAAGTCGGCTACTTCGAAGCGAAAGTCTACTAACGTCTGCGAAAATGCAGGCATTGAGAGTAACTCAACACGGAGGAAGGCACTTAGGAATGGTAAGCACATTGACGGAAGGTTTCAACTATCTCTACAGTTTGTTTTCTACCTGTTAACCACCATTTCGTAATTCTGTTAACGATTTTTTTAATTTCGTTAACAATTGTTAGATCAGAGGTCTCCTTTAAAGAATGTTACAAACACAGTCAGCAGTCCTGCAACTGGTCATGACTCAGGAACACCCAGGTGCAATCTTAGTTTTGATCAAAGCACACCTTCGAATCATGGTTGCAGGTCTTTAAACCTTGAATGTAGACCTTCAACATCGCTGCCAGGTAAGCGTATGTTAGCAGAGTTTCCAGACCAAACAACCGCACCCGGAAATGACGCCTCAGGTACAATGCTCCGACATTATGTTCTCTTAATGCAATTATCCACTAAATGTATCCTAACCGTGCCCTACAATTAAAGTTAGTTTCATTCTCCGAATTCATATTTAGGTTCGTCGCCCACCACAGCCCCAACAGATGAGCTTGAAACATTTGATCGGGATAAAGATCTTTATGAAGATGGTATTCCTTTTCACTGATAAGTATTCGTTGTTCATGCGTTTTCCTGTATATCCTTTCTTTCCATCTGCACTGTCCATTCATGAAACGTGGAATACTGAACTGCGCAGCAATTGGTCTCGAGAAGTACCTCATTAAATATCTCACAGCACAGCAAGCACGAAGGGATTTGAAACATATTTTGGCTGACAGGAGGGAGGGCCATAATGCATATCAGGATGCCATGTACACTGACAAAGATCCTTATCGTGAGTGGCAAAAAAAAATCGATACAAAACGAATAGCGTCTGTCCTCTCAGAAATGGCGCATGCAAAATGTTTACCACATCCAATTATTTAATCGTGCTGACATTGACACAGATCACGAAAAAAAATCGATACAAATTTCTTTTGTACAAAAACGTTCTTTTTAATTTTAAGTTACAACAAATGAACATCCGATACGAACTTCAGATTATAAGAATGCCAAAACTATATCAATATTTACCCCTGCGATGATTACTTGGAACATATATGATACGTGGTAGCTACTGATGACCGGGTAGCTGCGGGATTCTATAATTTACTCATTAGTCGTGCAGTACGACGCGTTGACATCGCCCTCTTCGTTCATATGCTTAACTGTTACATAATGAATCTATTCAAGTACTCTCAACATGGAGTAGAAAGTTCATGATGATGTCATCTTGAATAGATTGCTTACTTCTTAATATACGTTGTTGATTGATATCGTCAGAACTTTATTCACCGTGTTACTTCATTCCATCTTTCATATAATTACAAGCGAACAACCCGTGAAATTTTTCACGGGTAACACACTAGTTTCATTAAAATACTCCTCACAAATAATAGGAAAATGGGACAATCATTTAGGGACGGAGAGAGTAAATCACATGGAGTTCATTCTTTGACTCTTCAAAGCGACATAAGCTGAAACCAAGAGCCCCGGATTTTCAATGCTCGGGAATGTATTGAGTATTTTTTTGACCGGAAGGTAACATTTAACTAAAAGCTCTCTTCTTGAGAGGAGCTTAGATTCGATTTCCTCCATAATGATCGAAATTTCTTGTCCAATTTTATTCGACAATCCCCTTTCTGTTATTTTTTACTCCGTATGAGTTAATCTCCAGTACTTATGGAGTTTAGTAATCATCTAGGAGGGTCAGGGATCATAGTTAGCTGCAACTCTTTGTGATAATTTACAAGAATTGCCATTGATATCTACTAGTGTGAAGGCTTGAGGTGCTGCAGTTCTGTACTTTTGTAGCTCAGTGAATAAGTGGATTTATTTGAGTGATAGGGGCAGCAGATGTCTTTGGGTAAGTTATCACTGCATTAGTAACAAACATAACTGTGTTCATCTCCAACACATTCCTTGGACCTGGATTTGGGGGAGGGGGACAAGAATTAGTAAAAAGTCAGAAACGGGCAGACAATTTACCCATTCATTGGAAGATAGATACATCTACGTGTTTGTATCTTTTTTAGCGGGTAACAAAACTCACCAAGTTTTAGCTGAATGATAATGAAATAAAGCAAAATGACACGCTAAAATGACTTAGTTAGCCATGCTTTTTTCTGCCATGAAATTTCGATGCAATTCTCATCCTAAATTGCCCCAGAAACAGCCTCCTTGTGTTAACACACTGGTATGGTTGCTTACCACCGATCCCCTCTTCCCTACCATTTGCGAGAGGCTAACAGCTGTTGAGGCACTGGGATAATGTTACTATTGTGCACTGTAACAACAAATTTTGTATAACGATATTATAAATATCTGTAATACAAAATCGGAGTCAACAAATTATAATATCAGAAAAGTTCAAGTGTTCAGTTCTCTATTCTTCCTCTGATTCTACTACGTTGCTTTAGGCACACTTCAACGATCTTCGTTCTTCGCTTGACTTTAGCTTCTTGGGAGGGTCGCGATGACTTGAATCTCCTTTCGATGCTTGAAATTGATTTGACTTCCTTGAGTAGGCGGCACGATCTTGTAGTGCTTGTTGCTACTTGGAAGGAATGACGCTTCGAGAATTTCCGAGCTTTTGTAGTCTTCTTTCTCTTCACCTTTTGTAGCGAGCTTGCGTTGTCTCCTTTTTGTTGTTTTTTTTAAAATGGTTGAGTAGCTCTCTATTTATAGAATTTCTTCCTCCATTCTTGTTGGACTCAGAGTTGGGCTTTTTGAAAGCTTGGCTTCTCTTCGGGTCCAATTGACCATTCCTTGACTTTTAGGTCAAATTTGGTCAATATTTGACTTTTTTTTGTTCAAGTTTGACATGTCTTGAAATTTGGGCCAGATCGACGAGTGCTTGACTTTTGGGCCATATTGACTATGATCTGACTTTCCGGTCCGCTTGACATTCATTTGACTTTTGGGTCAACTTGGCATTTTCTTGACTTTTGGCCCAATGGTACATTTTCTTGACTTTTGGGCCAGACTTACAACTATTTAACTTTTGGGTCAAATAGTCAAGCTCGGGAATGAAACGAGTCGTCTTTAACTTTTACGGGACAAATATAACTAAACTAAGTCAAAATTTGTTGTTGACTCAGAATAATTATTTTCTTGTATTTTCGACACTTAAATAAATTTTCCGTGTATACAAATTGCCCCCTCGGGACCTTGTCGCGGAGACGATTTGACCGTCGGAAGACATGGTTTCGATTTTCTTCTATTGACTTGGAAGTCGATAGGTATTGCGTCATCCTGTCATTTTACAACTTTGCGGATGACCATACGATCTTGATTTTTCTTTGACTTGGGAGTCGATAGGTACTTAACTTATTGTAGGGGTACCATTGTAGATTTTGAAATATCACCCTGTCACTTTGTGACTTGTCGGACAATAATTTTGATTTTTTTCTTTGACTTGGAAGTCGAGATGGGCATTTAACTACTTGTCGTTAAAGAATACCTACGTAAACTCGAGACGTCACCCGATCGTTCTTTTTACTTGGCCGAATAATACAAGTACATTGTCTTGATAATTTAATCAATCCTTGTAAAGTTGTAACCCAAATTTGATCCTTATCCGTCAAATGATTTTATGTATAAAATGAGAGCTCCGTCGAAGAGACAATTTCAGTAGTCCCCGTACTTGGACTTGGATAGTACTCCAATACTCCGTATCAAAATAAATGATCAACCGCTCATTGGAATTAACTCCAATAACTCCACTATCTATTTCTTTCTTTGACCATTTGGTGTTATCAATATAAATCACCGTTAATCTTGCAATTAAATGGACTTGGAATAGTAGTGCCGTAGTCAACTTCCCCTTTCATCGCTTTGGGGAGCACTTGATCAAACAACTTGGCCGTGTTCATTTCTTCAATTCCCAACGGACATAACGGCTGTCAGCTAGACCATGTAAATGATGATGTGCTGTGGTCAAATATAATTGATTATTTTTAACGGATCATTAAACCATCACTTTATTCTTTATCCATTGGAGCAATATTCATGCGGTGCCAAACTTATGTAACTGGATTCTCGGCCAGGAATATCCACCGCTCAATGAAGGAGTAAAATCAATATTCAATAGCAACATTAATTGCTTCAGTTACCTTTCCCTCCCAACGGACATAATCTCACTAAATGGCAAAAATTATACCTTTTTTTTAATGCATTCCAGCTTCCAGCACTATATATACTCCATCTGTTGTCATCTTTACTAACTCAGTCTTGCTAAGAACACACATCAAAAAGAGGTCATGCCTGCACATCGGATTGTCGTCTCTCTGTCTTTGATAAAGGTAATATGCTATTGAAGCTTTTCTTAGTCTCATCTTCATCGAGTTTATTGTGACGTCCACTTTGAGTTCCTTTTCTTTGATTAAGTAGCTTAAGCAGACGGAGCAGTAGTATTTTTTTTACTCCCGATATTTGATTTAAGTTCTGGGAAAATTTGCCCCATTTCGATCCGGTATAGGTCAAATTTTGACCCATGGAATATCGGAATAGCTTCAGAACAATTTTCCTTCCTTTATATTCCATATGAGCTCAACTGACACATTTTTTTTTAACCAGGTGGATGCCGGAATACTGAAACCGGTAATGATGAGCAAACGGTGTTCGGATTCTACGAAGGTATTTTTCTTGGAATCTCCCTTGATGTCATTTTTTTAGCATGATTGAACTTATTCGAGGCTCTGTGAATGCAGTGCATCTTCAAATAAATATATTGTTGCTCCGTTAAAGCACAAATTTGATTCCAACTCACGTAAATTTTTGCTTGGAACATAAGAATAGCTTCAAAGTTTCACACCGATTTTTTTCTTTCTTTATACTGGCTCAACTGGAATTTTTGCTTTGTTTTTAGCTCAACTGAAATTTTGTTTGTGGGTAGGAAGATAAACATCAAGAGCTTAGCTTCATTTTTTTTTGTATGGAGAGATGAATATGCTAGAGGAAACATGGATGGCAATCTTGTGTATAAGCTTGAACAACAACTCGAAGGCATACTCTTTTTTTTTTCAAAGTTTTTCAATGTTGTTCTATCCATCTTCTTTCTCGGCTGATCATGCATATATAGTTGTATGCTACCATATTTTGCTTTGCAGCAAGTACACGCATTCATACTGCCATATTTCTCTAAGCTCTATTTCTCCCGGCTGCTTCCTTCACATGCATCATGATCTTTGCTAATACTGTCTTTTAATTGAATAGGCTCGATTCTGCCTCGGTTCTGCGTCGATTCACCGGGAAACTTTGGTTGGAAATGAATAGCACACTTAAGCGAGGAATAATTACTGACCCGTGACTGAATTTCAGCCAATTTCCTACTCACGACTACTCTGCTCGAATTTAGCAAAGGTACTCCCTTTCTTTATTTCGAATTTTCTTCACTTTCTTTCGTTGAATTCGCCTTTTGTTCTAGGATTTTGCTCAAGCCCATGCGGATTTTGAAATTTTAATGTCGGATTTTGTTCTAGGAACAATCTCACCTAACTGAGTCAATTGTTGTTGGCTAGATGATGGCAGAAGAATCTCAAGACCACAAACGAGGAGAGCCCCAGCCCCGTAGGCCGAAACGATCAACGAAATGGCGTCGATGACACACACTGGAACTGCGAAGGATCCGTATAAAGATGCCGGGAGATGGAAAAGCTAAGTGTCAGCTCACCCATCTACTTGTAGCTTTGGGAAAGTTCGATCATGATGAAGTCGGATTTTGATTTCAGGAGCTTCAACTTCTATGTATTTTTTATCACGGGAGATAGAATGGAAAACAAGACTAACGACAATTTCTTTTTTAAATAATCTGTAGCTCTGTCTTTGTATTTTGTATAGCTCACTTGCAGGGGTGTCTTGGAATCTTGAGTAACTAGCATAAATTCAAGCCGTCAACTGGGGTGGATATTCTGAACGAGTTATTTCAATTTCATTTTGAGTCGATATCATGCAACGAATCTACCCGTCAAATCATTGGATAGGAATCAATAAATCTACCCGTCAAATCATTGGATAGGAATCCTGAACGAATCATTTCAATTCTCTATGAAGTTATCATATTATGAAGCTGTCGGTCGATCGTGGGACTGCTTCAAGCTATTCTAGGTTGGATCATTTCGTCCTGCTTGAGTTGTCATGAGGGAAGCCGTTTGGATCATCATGACTTTCTTGTGAGGAACCACGAATTGAATCCATTCACTGATGGCTCGAGTTTTGGAGCTCCGAGGAGGCCATTTTAGTTCTCTTCAAGATACTATGAAATGAACCAATCCGCCGACCATTGGGATATAAGTCATTCCGAGTCAAATCACCATGTTACTCCACAATTCCATCTTGCAATCCATTTTTGAAAGTTCTTCGTCAAGCTATATGAAGATGTTCGATACAGCTACAAGTGCGCTTGAAGACATGGAGCACGACAAATCTTGCAGATTGTACAAACAAGAAGCTTGGAGATTATATATTGATGGAAATACAATGACGATCATGGATCACAACCAACTCGAAGAATCTTGGAGATTATTCATTGAAGAAAAGATGACGATGATTATCATGGATCGCAATCTACTCACAGAATGGAGCATGATGAATCCTACTTGAAGATGAAGCCTGGAGCATGCTCAATCCTACAAGTGAGAGATAAAGCCTGGAGCTTTCCAATGAAGGAAGGACGATGACGATTACAAAACCTACTTAAAGAATGGAGCACGCTCAATCCTACTTGTAGATCATGGAGGAAGAGAGAAGCCTGGACATTATCCGTTGAAGGAAGGACAATGATGATCATGGATCACGGCCTACTTGAGGTTCATGGCAATATTCCTCTAAAGCAACCAAGGCATTTGGGGAGCTGCATGATATGAAGACATCAATTATCTTGAAGCAAACATATCATTGGGCAACATCCTTGTGGAGCCACGAAGTGCAATCGATTCGAAGTTTGTTTAGCCGTACACAGTTTAAACTCTTGCGGGCCAGGAGTATTTTTTGAAAAATGGTGTTGGTGTGGCTGCACTCAAGCAAAGTATTTGCTCGAGCTGCCTACGTACTTGTGAAAGCTGACATGAGAGACAACTTACAAGATCAAGCCAACGTAGTTCAAGGAAATGATTTTTTTTATTTAGAGGTGTGGCTTCACTCAGGCTACATGTTCACTCGAGTTGCCTACGTACCTGCAAAGTATCAAAATACTTTACAGGATCAAGCCGACGTAGTTCATGAAGGAATTTTTTATTCGGTGGATTGGATTTTTTTTTTGTTTTTTTGTTTTGTATGCAGTTTATACTCTTGCTTAGGAGCCTTGTTGCAGTTTATCCTCTTGCTTAGGAGCACTGTCGCAAAGAGGTTCAAGAGTAGTAGTGCTTCAGGAACTTTCCATTGATCGGTCCTATGCGCACACCGTCTTCGTCCACAATTTTGTAAGCACCATTGGAGTACACCTCTTGCACGACATAGGGTCCATCCCACTTAGAAGTGAATTTACCCACTGGTTTGTGAGAGGTAATGATTGGCCTTCTTACGGCGAGCACCAAGTCCCCTACTTGAAAAGACCGAGGATTCACCTTTTTATTGAAAGCGCGTGCCATTCTAGCTTGATAACATTGAAGTGTTTGTTGTGCTAACAACCTTCTTTCATCAAGGGCTTCCAATTCTGCTAAGCGCAGCTTATCGTTATCATCACTTGAAAGTTCTTCCTGGATAGCAATACGCAATGATGGAATCTGAACCTCTAGTGGTAGCACAGCCTCAACTCCATATACCAACGCGTACGGGGTTGATTGGGTGGGTGTCTTGTATGTTGTACGATATGCCCACAACGCTTCACCAATTCTTTCGTGCCAATCACGCTTTGACTTAGCCACCACTTTTCTTAACAAGTTGCAGAGCGTCTTGTTAAAGGCTTCAGCCAAACCATTTGCAGGGGCATTGTACATTGATGACTTGTATTGTTTGAACTTAAACTTTTCAGCTAACCTCGTCATTAGTTTATTGACGAAAGGCGTTCCATTATCAGTTATTATGCGTTGCGGCACACCATACCGATAGATGATTTGGGTACGGATGAAATCAACAACAGTCTCCTTCTTGACTTCGCGCACGGAGGCAACTTCTGCCCACTTGGAGAAATAGTCTGTTGCTGCCAGGATGAACGCATGTCCATTGGAGGCTTTTGGAATGATAGGTCCTACCACATCTAATCCCCAAGCTTCGAAGGGCCAGGACGATACAGTGGGATGTAAAGGTTCAGGTGGTTGATGAATGAAGTTTGCGTTGAACTGACAGGCCTCACATTTTTTCGAGAAGTCCATGCAGTCTTGTACCATTGTTGGCCAGTAATATCCCATCCTCTTGACACGATCATGCAATTTAGGCCCAGATTGATGAGCACCACAAATGCCAGAGTGAGCTTCATACATGGCTTGAGCTGCTTCAGTTTCATCAAGGCACCTTACCTATTGCCCCAGAAAGGAACGTCTGTACAATGTACCTTTGTAGTAGATGAATCGTGGAGCACGTCGACGAATTTCAACTTTATGCCTAGGATCATCGGGTAACTTTTGATGTTCTAAGTAGTCGATGATGGGTTGTCGCCAATCCTCCTTGTCAACTTGATATGCGGAAATCATGTTGGATGTCCCTTTGATTTCTTCCATTTCTAACAGCGGTATTACCCATCTGTTGCAAATTGGAATGGATGTGACTTCGTCTGCCCCCAGTGCCAAAGTGGCTGCAAGATTAGCGAGCGCGTCAGCCAACTTGTTGGCACTTCTCGGTACGTGACCGATGCGAACATTATCTAACTTATGGAGCAATTGAATTGCATATTGATGATAAGGGACAAGATCATTCTTCTTCACTTCATAATCATCGAGGATTTGATTCACCACCAATTGGGAGTCACCATAAATGTCTATGTCTCTGATCCCCATCTCGATTGCCATTTCAAGTCCTAAGATAAGAGCTTGGTATTCAGCCATGTTGTTTGAGCATAGCTGGGTGAGGACAAATGAATAAGGCAATAGATGATTTTCGGGTGACAAGAACACGACACCAGCACCTGCACCATCTCGTCTTGCAGCTCCATCGAAATACATTTGCCATGGAGGAAGCACATCAACATAGAAGATTTCTTCACCAGGGAGGTCATCTTGTAATTCCCACCCGCCTGGGATTGGATGGTCAGCAAGAAAATCAGCTAAAGCTTGTCCTTTGACTGCCTTTTGAGGCACATGGACCAAGTCATACTGCTTGAGTAACACCGCCCACTTAGCTAAGCGTCCAGACAAGACCGGTCTTGAAAGTATATACTTTATAGGATCATCCTTTGAAACCACATGAACTGTGTGAGCTTGCATATAGTGCCTTAATTTTTGGATTGCAAAGACAAGGGCTAGACATATCTTCTCGATTGGAGAATAGTTCAACTCTGCTCCCACCAAAGTTCGACTCAAGTAGTAGAGCGCCCTTTCTTTACGATCTTCATTTTCCTGAGCACATAATGCCCCCAGAGAACGTTCTTGTGCAGCTATATACAGGATAAGTGGCTTTCCTTGAATTGGTGCCCCCAGCACTGGTGCGGAGGACAAGTACTTCTTTATGCTTTCAAAGGCATTGTGACATTTTTCATCCCACTGAAATGCAGTATCCTTCTTCATAAGATGGCTGAACGGTTGACAACGTCCAGCAAGGTTTGAAATGAATCTTCTTATGTAAGCTAAACGTCCTTGCAGTCCGCGTAACTCTTTCAAATTTCTCGGTGCGGGCATTTCTCGGATAGCTTTGATTTTTGACTGATCTATCTCAATTCCTCTATGTCGTACCACAAATCCTAAGAACTTTCCAGAGGAGACACCGAATGCACATTTGAGTGGGTTCATCTTCAATAGACATTTCCTTAGTCTTTCGAAGACAGTTCGAAGGTCACTGAGATGATCCTCTTTTTTCTTGGTCTTGACCACGACATCATCAACATAACATTCAATTGATTTGTGCAACATGTCATCGAAGATTTTCTGCATCGCTCTTTGATATGTTGCTCCAGCATTCTTCAATCCAAATGGCATAACTTTGTAACAGAATATCCCTTTTGGAGTGCGGAAAGCTGTGGCCTCTTGATCTTCAGGTGCCATCATTATTTGATTGTACCCTGCTGTGCAATCCATGAATGACAGAGCTTCATGCCCGATTGTTGCATCGATCATAAGTTCTGTGATAGGGAGGGGAAAGTCATCTTTTGGACAAGCATTATTCAGATCCCGAAAGTCCACGCATATACGTAGTTGACCATTCTTCTTTCTCACTGGCACAATGTTGGCTATCCATGTGGGGTATTTGACTTCACGAATAAAGTCAGCTTCTATGAGTTTGTTGACCTCATTCTCGATCTCAGGAATAAGTTCTGGCCTGAAACGACGCTGAGGTTGCTTCTTGGGGCTTACACCCTTTTTGATTGCTAGTCGGTGCACTGCAACTTTTGGACTCAGCCCTGGCATTTCCTTGTAGCTCCAAGCAAAAACATCTTTGTACTCGCTTAAAAGCTTTTGGTACTCATCCACCTCTTTGTCGGTAAGGAGAGCACTAACATATATAGGACGGGGATCTTCAGGTGTTCCCAAATTAAGCTCCTTCAAGTCATCTACTGTTGATTGACCCCCATCTTCTAACAACTCGGGGGCATCATCTGCTTCTACCTCTTCGTTAGGATCGGGGACCTCCTCCACAGTGATATGATATGTTGTCATTATTTCATCATCCAACGCTTTCAAATTTCTTTTAACTCGCGGCTTCAATTTTGTTGGCGAGATTTTAGATTTTTGTTGGTTTGTGAATATGACAACACGTTGCTTGACTTTCAAAGGTTGCTCTTGCACAATGTCAACCTCCTCGATGCGCTTCATGCGGGAAGGGATGATACTTTTGAGATCATCATTGACTTTCACCTTCGTTTTTTCTTTGCTTGTAGAAGCTGCATAGGATTGTTTACAACTCTGAGCTTGTTTTGAATCACCCAAACGATTGAAGACTGATCCTTTCTTCTTCCTCGAATGTGATGATGTAGCTGCATGACGAGCGCGGTCGTTAACCTCTTGGTTGCCCAACCTTTTGAATACGGAGAAACGGTTCCTTAAAGGTATTTGTAGCTCTGAAGGCGATGATCTTCCTAATCGGTGGAACACTGAAGTGTTCTCTCTTGCGGTAGATGGTCGAATTCTATCGAAGACAGAGGATCCTGTTAAGGCATTATCAGCTTCAATATTTTCTTCCACTGTGATGTATTGAGAAGACGATGTGTCGGCCTTGTGCCTTGCTGAAATCTTGACTGGCATTGGTGTTTCATAGCCTATACCAATCTTGGTTAAGCTACGGCTTCGAGCTTCACCATCTGTTTTTACCTGTATATGCTTTCCTAATTGACTAGGATTCTCAAAGTCATATCCAGATTTTTCGAGCAACTTGTATGCATTGGTACTGTATACACCTTCTTCTTTCCCATCATATAGCATGGTAGACGATGAAACAAACCCTTTTAGTGGAGGTTTCACCACTTGCTTTTCATTTGACTGAGCTAGGGGAGTAACAAGCTTCACCATCCATTCTTGCTTAACTGAGGGACTGTGCTTTGCTTTTTCCTTATGGACTGCTTTGGTATTCTGATATTCTGCAAAAGGGCTTTGTCCTTGCTTGCGCCGCGACTTCGGGATGTATCGGAAGACGAGAGGGGAACTCTTTGGAAGCTCTTCTTCTCGAGCCTTGGTTTCTGAATCCTGGGTGGTTTTGTCTTTACCCTTGGATTGATTACCCTTGTCCTCCTTTTCTGTAAGAACATCAGGTTTGTTTGGAGAAATTGCAGCTCCCTTAACTTTGCCCCTTTTTCCAGTGGAAGAAATAATGGTCGGCATGAACTCACTTGAAGTGGCATTTTCCTCGAAGAATTTTGCATCAGCGAAGAATGAATCTGCCTTAGTGAAGGGTTTAACATCACCATTAATCTTTTGCTCGCCATCACGATAGTACTTCAAACATTGGTGAAGTGTTGAAGCAACTACACCATTTTCGTGCTTCCACGGTCGTCCCAACAAAAGCTTGAACGAGGTCTTTGCATTAATAACATGGAAGAGGGTGTCAGAGGACAAATCTGCCATGCTCAGTTTGAAGCGAATGATTCCAATTGCACGTTCACCATTTAGATTGAAGCCATGGATTAGCGTTCGACTACTGGATAATTCATCTACTGTAATGCCTAGCTCCACCATGGTTGCCTTGGGCATGAGGTTCACACCAGATCCACCATCGATCAGAATGTGACTTACTTTCTTCCCTCTGATGTACCCTGAGACATACAGTGGCCTATTGTGAAGTTTGGACCCAAGAAGGAGATCTTCATCAGAGAATGTCAAGGCGGTGTTGCAGGATAGACATTTGGTCTCTTGTTCTACAGACTTGCCAACATCTTTTATCTCTTCTTCAAACAGCTCAGGGTTTTGAAGTGCTTGGGAAACTTGATGGCGCATCTCCTCCGGTAGATGAAAGATTTGCTTCCACTCCATGCGCGCGGGTAGAGAATCGAGCGTAGCTGACACTTTAGTGTCTCTGGCTAGATTCTCATCCTTTTCAGTGGCTACTTTTGAAGTATCACTTTCTTCTTTATCTTCTTCATCCTCCACGATCACTTCAGCCGCTATTGTGTAAACTGCGACTTCATCGAGATAGCCCTCGGGGAAAAATTCCTTTAAGACGATCGGAGGTGGAAGACCTTGCTCTAGCAAATCGATGGGCATGACTTGTGACTTGTTCGCTTTCTTTGCTTTCTTCTTATTCTTTGGGCGGCGTGGCCCCTTCTTCTTTGTTTGTTTCCTCTTTCGTTGAACAGGTTGTTGATTTTGAAGTTTCACTGGCTTCCTTGGTTTCTTGCGAGTGACCAATGTCCATCCTTCATCATCATCTTCTTTTGAGCTATCTGTGATTGTCTTTTCATTCCAAGAAGTCGGCTTTGATGTCATCGACTCTGGCACTTGCAACATCGTAGGCTCAAGAGTTCCAAATTGTATCAAGCACACTTCATGCTCTTCACTTGAAATGTCCATGGGTGTGACATCAAATTCACCAACTATTGCCGTGGTATGATTTGTCGTCACAACATCATCCACGTCCAAGATGATCTTCCCTTCTCTGGATAGTTGCATGATTCTTTCCTTGAGGGTGATGCACTTCTCCAAAGGATGACTTACCAATCTATGGTAACGACAATAATTTGGATCATTTGTCTTGTTTGCTTGTTCCGGGCGCTTTGACTCAGGTAGTTGGATGATATTCTTCTCAAGTAGATCATCAAGCATGCCTGACATATCTGAATCAGGGAACGGATACTGTTTGGACTGCAACTCCTTTAGCGTTGGCCTTTCACGCTTGAAGTCACTTGTGTATGTTTCCTTGCCTTTGGTTTGCTTGGGTTTTCCCGAAATTTTGACGGGCTCACTGGTGGTGGTTACATTCACTGTTTCCTTGGAAGAGCTTTTGGAACCCTTGTCATTTTTCTTGAATTCCTTCTTCTCTGATGTTGTATTGGAAGAAGATGATCGAGTCTTTCCACGTGCCTTGATTGTCAGCTCCATATCATGAGCACGAGTCGCCAACTCTTGAAAGCTTCGAGGTTTGATACCGTTCAAGATGTAGAGCAGGTCCCACTTCATGCCATTGATGCACATTTCAACTGCAGAACCCTCGCTCAGGCGATCCTTGCACTCCAGACTTAGGGCGCGCCATCGGTTGATGTATTCTACAACGGGCTCCTCTTCCCACTGAGTAGTATTTGTCAACTCACTCATGCTCACAATGCGCCGTGTGCTGTAGAACCTATTCATGAACTCGGTCTCCAAGCGATCCCAACTGTCGATGGACTCAGAACCTAAGTCCGTGTACCAATCAAAGGCGATGCCTTTGAGGGAACGGACAAACTGTTTCACCAGTAAGTCACCATCAGTCCCTGCGTTGTTGCAAGTCTCGATAAAGTGTGCAATATGTTGTTTGGGGTTGCCTTTCCCGTCGAACTGCTGGAACTTTGGAGGTTGGTAGCCTGAAGGCATGCGCATCTCATCGATCCTCTTTGTATACGGCCTCACATAGCGCAGTTTGTAGGAAGCTCCTTCATCCAACTGATTCTTGATGGTGTTGTTAATCAAGTCACGCAGTTGTTCTTGGCTGAGAGGTTTTTCACCACCTTTTTCGCCACCATCCTTCTCACCGTCACTCCCAACTTCACTTTCGGTTTCTCCATGGTAACTAGAGCCACCCTTGTTACGAAGATCCTCCATTTCTTTTCGAAGATCTTCAATCCTCTTGTTCTTCTCTTCGTTTTCCTTCATCATTTTTTCAAGGATTCTGTTCATATTTGCCACTTGCTCTTCGAGGGTAGAACCACCAATGGTCATCACTGATGCAATAAGAGGGGCTTCAACTTCCTTTTTCTTTGGGGAAGTTTTCTTCTCCTTGCGAGGGGATGCACTGGAAGACTTCAACTCCTTCTGATTTGTCTTTGAAGGTGAAGCAGCCTTGTGAGGGGATCCACTTTTGGGAGATCCACTTATGGGACTCAACATCTTTTGCTCCTTGCTTGGAGATGAAGAGGCCTTGAGCAAAGCAGTAGCAGCAGCAGCAATGGACTGAATGGAGTATCTACGTGGCCTTCTGGGAACATTAGCAGCGCGTAGGCTAGCAGCAGCATTGACAGCAGCCTTCTTCGCCATTGCTCTAGTGGACACACCAGCAGATTGCATGCCTGATTTGAGAGGCTCCTTGAGGATTGATGCATAGGATTGCTTCGGTGTGTTTGGAGTGTTTTCTGGGAGAGACATCTTCTTGTTGAAGTAGCTTGCTTTTGTAGGAGAGATGAGAGGTAGAGGTTTCACGTCGGGTTCACCAAAAATTTGTAACAACAAATTTTGTATAACGATATTATAAATATCTGTAATACAAAATCGGAGTCAACAAATTATAATATCAGAAAAGTTCAAGTGTTCAGTTCTCTATTCTTCCTCTGATTCTACTACGTTGCTTTAGGCACACTTCAACGATCTTCGTTCTTCGCTTGACTTTAGCTTCTTGGGAGGGTCGCGATGACTTGAATCTCCTTTCGATGCTTGAAATTGATTTGACTTCCTTGAGTAGGCGGCACGATCTTGTAGTGCTTGTTGCTACTTGGAAGGAATGACGCTTCGAGAATTTCCGAGCTTTTGTAGTCTTCTTTCTCTTCACCTTTTGTAGCGAGCTTGCGTTGTCTCCTTTTTGTTGTTTTTTTTAAAATGGTTGAGTAGCTCTCTATTTATAGAATTTCTTCCTCCATTCTTGTTGGACTCAGAGTTGGGCTTTTTGAAAGCTTGGCTTCTCTTCGGGTCCAATTGACCATTCCTTGACTTTTAGGTCAAATTTGGTCAATATTTGACTTTTTTTTGTTCAAGTTTGACATGTCTTGAAATTTGGGCCAGATCGACGAGTGCTTGACTTTTGGGCCATATTGACTATGATCTGACTTTCCGGTCCGCTTGACATTCATTTGACTTTTGGGTCAACTTGGCATTTTCTTGACTTTTGGCCCAATGGTACATTTTCTTGACTTTTGGGCCAGACTTACAACTATTTGACTTTTGGGTCAAATAGTCAAGCTCGGGAATGAAACGAGTCGTCTTTAACTTTTACGGGACAAATATAACTAAACTAAGTCAAAATTTGTTGTTGACTCAGAATAATTATTTTCTTGTATTTTCGACACTTAAATAAATTTTCCGTGTCTACATGCACCACTATGCTTATTCATTTATAAATATTATAAGATACATCTACCATAATTATGTGGATATATATCCATTTATCGTTATAGTATTCATAATAATGTTCAAAAAATTATGTTACTTGAAGCAGTCGGGATTCTTTTATACTGAAATTTTAACCGAAAAGTAAACTAATATTTACCGGATATTATATTTTTATTTTATAGAATATGGTCTCATGTTAGAAAATAAATTTATACCCCCAATAACTTAACTTGATATGGAACTGAATCTTTTAAATAAAAAACACTCAGTCCACTTATTCTCATCAATACTGAATGTATATTCATTTATAAATATTAGGAGATACATCTATAAGAATCATTGTGCAAAATCTTGATGATGATGGTTTCGTGATGAATTCTGGTGACTTTGATTGATTAAGTGTGTTGGTAGAAGGAGTGAGATGATAAGACGGGAGATGATATTCCTAATTTGTTGTCTTGACTTATGGAATAATTTTTTAGTCCAGCAATTGTTAGATTTTGATTCTTTTTGTCGATACGGATTATTGAACAATATAAACTTCCTTCAGTAATTTGAGACGGAATAAGTTATATCGATTAATTTTTTCTTTATTAAAATGAATTAGTAATTGTTAAGCCTAATGTAGTCAATACAATATTTTTGCTCACGTAATTGTTAAGCCTAATTTTTGCTCACGAATTTGTCAAATTTTCGAAAAAACCACTCAATTGTACAGTGATCTCTATCAATTTAAGTTACTACAATCTCACAACAACTAAAGTGAAAATGTTGTCTACTACACAAAAAAAATCATTAGCACACAAGTTAAGATTTTGTAGTTTAATATTCCACTAATAAAATATTAAAATTGAAAATTATCACCCGTAGCAGATCATTCGTCGAGATGATATTAATTTGTATTTATCGTGAAAATGAAAAACACAACACGGCATGAAACTAAAATAAATTCCCCAAAAATAGTAGAGGGACTTACGTAAACACAAAAAACCGCCCCAACCCGTGAATTTTCACGGGCCACTACACTAGTTTAATTAATAGTTTTGTGGCGTCAGGTAATCCTCATACACACCAGCTGAAAAATTGTGATTTTGGAAGTGCAAAAGTATTGGTATGATTTTCCCTTTTAAAACTTCAATGATTGGTGGGAATGTCACCTCCATTAAAGATTTCCCTGTTACGTTCTATCTGTTGGGTGTTTTTCCCTTCTAATTCAGTTGCTTCTTGGTTATTTTACCAGGTCAAAGGGGAACACATTGTCTCATATATTTGCTCGAGATACTATCGAGCTCCAGAACTCATCTTTGGTGCTACTGAATATACAACTGCAATAGATATATGGTCCACAGGATGTGTGATGGCTGAACTGCTTCTAGGGCAGGTGGTCAAGCGTACCAATTTCTGCTAATTTAATACTTCCTCCGGTCATAAATTATTGCCCCATTTCATGAATATGTGTGAGGAGCATTTTAATGACATGGGGCAATAATTTGTGACCGGAAGTAGTATATCCTTTTATTAACAGGAAGGCTCTTGGTGTGACCCTCTAAATGTGATTGTAATTTTTCTACAGCCATTGTTCCCAGGAGAAAGTGGTGTGGATCAGCTAGTGGAGATCATCAAGGTAACAATGTTTTCAGCTCATGTTGTTAGAGTTCCACATTTGAAATTTGATGTTCCATAGAGCGAAGTTAAAAATGTGTGACTGTAGTATAAGACTTCGCTTGTATAGTTGTATGTATGTCTGACGGAGCAATACGATCAATGTTTTTTATTTAGAGTTATCATGCTTACCTCACATGTGGTGTATCAAAATTATTTTAACTTTCAAATGTGTTATTTGAAAGTTTAATTATTTGACATTAATTGAAAAGCTTTTTTTTTTGCCTTCTCTATGCATTAAAATCTGAACATTTTGTCTCATGTTTTTAATATCCAACAATCATCCTGCATAATCTCTGTTTTGCTGACCATTTATTTGACCACTGTAATCTAATCATGGATAAGGGATATAACATCAATGCAGGTTTTGGGAACACCAACAAGGGAAGAGATAAAGTGCATGAATCCTAATTACACGGAATTTAAGTTTCCACAGATAAAACCATATCCATGGCACTGGTTTCTGTTTATTTATATGTGAATATTGTATTACGAGAACTGGGCGGTATATCGACAGTTGGATGCCCTTAGGACTGAGGTTGAGATTTTAAGATTGGCAGTTAACTATTTAGCCTTTTCCATTACATCAGGTATTTCAGAAGCGCTTGCCTCCTGAAGCAGTGGATTTGATTTGTAGATTTTTTCAGATTTGAGATCCCCAAATTTGGATCCCCAAATTTGAGATGTACTGCTGTAAGTTACAGTCACTTCCATGATCAGTGCCATTTTTCTATTTTGCTGTTCTATAAAGCCTGAAAAGTATGGAAGATCAAAATATTGTTATACTGCAGTTGGAAGCTTGTGTTCACGCTTTCTTTGATGAATTGAGGGATCCAAATACACGACTTCCTAATGGTCGCCCTCTTCCTCCTCTCTTCAATCTTAAGCCACAAGGTATGTTTTTATTGCTTGTGCAATTTATATGTGATGATGGTGTCGTGTATTGTTAATGAGGACACGGTCTAGGATGATAGGTGTCTTATGATCAGAGCTGGTTAGGTTTGATGATGCTCGTACTCCAAATAAGCTAATGGTAAATCTATTGAGCTACTGGTTGTATTGTGTAAAAATATTCGATGCATGTCGACATGTCTTTTAAAATCATGCTTCCAATATTTGTCCTCAGTTTCTATATGTGAAGAAAGCATGGCCTAAAGATGTAGGTGTTTAATTATAGCCAGTTGTGTTTATATTCAGGATCTACTCATACCCGAAACAGGCTAATGAGTGGTCCATCATTTCAATTGAGCCACTGGCTGTGTTTAGGATGTAGAAGTATTTGATGTATCTTCTACATTACTAGCTTGTTGCCTCCAAAATTAAGGAGGTTTTTGAAATGTTAACAGCTTCCTCCCTTCAAAGAATGGTTGTAGAAGTAAATCTGTGAATGGCTTTCTTAATTGGAGTTTGTGATTGCCAGTGTAGCTAACATCATACCTGCCACTGTTAGAAAATTTGTTGATTGTCCATAACACCTGGTTAGACCGAGCCTTTTTGAGTTAAGTTTTAAATCCAAACAAACATATGATACCAATTTATGAACCAGAAATATGGCAAATCTTACTGTGAAATTGTTGATTTCCCACCCAATTGGCATTGTTATTGTTATTGTTATAGGATAGGATGTTTCTGAATGAAAATGGAAAAGAGCTTTACTGTGTTTTCTTCCAACAGAGCTTTCAGGAATCCCACTTGATATGGTTAACCGTCTCATCCCGGAGCATGCTCGAAGACAGAATCTATTTATGGCATTGAACCCTTAGTAGATGGTAGACATGCTTCTGCCACCAAAAAATAATAATCTTCTAATTGGTCTATCTACGACTATTAACAATGTGGTCTTCATCAGTGAGTGAGTGCACTGCCGGCAAACGGGTTGATAGCGGATTAGCGGTAATTCTGGAGAGCCTGATGGTCAATTTCTGGCTACGACACGCCTCTTTTTTTTTTTCTTTTTATATACGGAGTACAAGTCATCCTGAGTTGTTAAAGTGTAGTACTCCGGACAATATTTGGAGAATTAAATGAGAATATATGGTACAAGATGTTTGTAATTGGTGAGGGTCCTCCATGTCTCTAGATCTGTAAAGTTGTTACCTGCATATTTATGTCTATGGTTGTATGTTAGTAAAGCGTATTGATTGGATTCTGATACCAACGGGATGCAAATCCAAGGGATTAGGCATACCACCCTCGATTACTATACTTGACAATTACTCGGCGGTAAGCCACTTTGCAATATCAGCTCAACAAGCCGCTGTCAGTTGTGTATGGCATTCTAGGACTAGGTTTGTTCTGAGCATCTCATGTGAGATGAGTTCATAACAAAGTCGACATAGGTAATTTGACGAGTTCATGTAACATTTGACTGAATTTATATGCATGGAGTCGATTTTAAGAGTAGCGAACTGTTAATTACTCTTGGACATAGCTTCGAGCCTTCTATATTGACTTTTTTCAACGCTGCAATAGAATGAATGTTGGTTTTTGCATCGTGGAGTGCCAGAATATTGGTTTACTGGCTTACTGGAATTGTTCGTACGGGTGTAGATCAGTGGCCAGAGTTATGGCTAGGTGTTGTTGGTCCAATGAGTCGTCAAGTAGGGGGTCGACAACTTAGAAGTGGCTGGGATGGGGCACCGGGTGATGCTTGGTTTTGTGGGGATGTTTGACAATGAGTAAGTTTTCGTTGTGACAGATACTTCGTATATCATATATTTGTCGCAAATAGGCGACATATCAAATACTCCGTATTAGAAAAAGCAAAGTAGTAGTAAATTGTTTGTCTTTATTTATCCCACACGAATATTATTTGACTCATTACAAATTTGACACGAATATTATTTGACTCATTACAAATTTGTGACAAATATCGTCAGAAACCCTCCTTTGTCTTTTGTAATGGGGGTGGGGTTATGTGGATTTCAATATTTTTGTTTTCTTTGTCAAATTGAATACCCAGGACGAAATGACAATAGTAAATCTATATATATATATATATAGAGGGAGGTTCAGGGAAGTTAATAACTTCCTAACTCTCCCTTAGTGTTAATCCCACCCATCCATTAAGATTAATATGGACGGTGGATGGATGGGTTTAGATTAATAAAAAAAAAGGACGCTGCGGAACTTACTGCTGCGGACAACCCATCAATAGTCAATAGCCCCCTCAACCTATCCCCAATTAATTTCCCTCCTCTCTATTCTCCCGCCCAACCCATTGCACTTCCACACTCACCAACTCTCAATCACTCAACGCTCTCTTCCTCTCTCTAAAAAAAATCCATCTCCTTCTCCATCTCCATCTCCATTTCCGCAGCTTCTCCATCTCCAATAAGGTATGTTGAATGTTCTATTTTCGACCTCCAATTTTCTTTTTATTCCATTTTCATGAACCCTAAAACACCAAATCCCGCATGCATGAACCATACAAAATAATCACAACTAATAATCATTTTTTCCTTTAACAACTAATAATCACACAGTCGTCATTGATTAATCGTAATTCCTCTAGTTATAACCCTAAATTTGAGTTGTAGTTATAGAGCTAAAGATGAAGTCTTTATTTCTTTGTTGAAGTTCATGTTGAAGTTCCCATAGTCGTCATTGTAAGTATGCATCTTCCTTGTTGAAGTTTTGTTGAAGTTTTGCATGCTTCCTTGTTGAGGTTTACGTTAAAGCAGTGTTATAGTCACAGACTTGGTGTTTGGGAAGAAGTAAAACTAACATTTGAAGAGTCATACAGAGTTGGTTGTACAGTCATACAAAGTTGGTTGTACAGTCATACACAGTCGCACTTGTTATGATGCAGATTCACACGCTTTATATTGTATAGTCATGCATTGTTGGTTGTATAGTCACCCGTTTGAGGCTGTATAGTCACACTCCTTATGTTGGAGAGTCGCTCTTTTTTTACTGTAGAATCACACTCTTTACGAATGTAGAGTCGCTCTTTTTTTACTGTATACTCAGTTGTAAAATCACACTCTTTACGCCAGTACCTGGGTTGTATTCAACAATGTAGTTGCGGTCCCGGATGGAGTCCAGTACTGTTGTCGCTTCGATCCCGTCCTTCTCCTGATACCCACGAACACTGCACGTGTACAGCGAAAACTTAACCTCTTCCTGAAAGTGTGCAAAGGCGACGTGCGTGTACACCCTTGCCGCGTGGCTCTCCATCGGATTCGTCGATACAATTTTGGGGAATGACTGCCGGTTATCGTTGTCTAGCCTCTTCTGCATGTGCCTTTGTTGGTCCATCGCACTTTCGAAACGCATCCAGAACTGGACCAACGTACCATTGTTGTCTTCAAACTTTTTGAAGAAACTGTTCTCACTCTCTGATCTCTGCGTTGTCCTCATAATTCCGGACATCCTCACCTCCCTGCAATGCGCGGCGACCCATTTGCTCCTCTCTTTGAACATATTTTCGAACCATTCGATCCCAACAGCATCATGGTCGATCATAATCCGCCCCCACCTGTCGTCGAACTCCTCCGCCTCGATGTCATCATCCCATATAATTGAATTGAGAGCTTTTACAAAGTCCGAGGCCTCCTCTCTTGATCTGCCATACTTTGTTGGAACCTTGTTCATGATGTGCCACGTGCAGCACCGTTGGTGCGCTACTTTGAATATTTCGGGGACGGCTTTTAGAATCCCGGGATCCTGATCTGTAATGATATAACACGGTTCCTTCCCGCCCATGGCTTCAAGAAACCGGGAGAGAACCCATATAAATGACTCGTAGTCCTCCTTAAATAACAACGCCCCACAGAACGTGACAGACCGTTTGTGGTTGTCCATGCCAGTGAACGGTGTGAACACCATGGAATACACGTTGGTTTCGTACGTTGGGTCGAACAAAACTGCATCCCCGAATGCCGCATAGTTCCTTCGAGCTGCACCATCCGCCCAAATGACCCTGCGTAAGCTTCCGTCTGTATCCACATCGTAGTCAAAGTAGAAATCCTCCTGACTGTCCCTCAAACTCTTGAACCGGTCTATGAACAACTGACCATCCTGCTCGTGGACAAAGCACTTGACGTCCCTCCCCCAGTTCTTGAAATCAACCAAGGATGCTCCGATGTTATGATATCCCCCCGACAACTCCTTGCACATCCTGTATGTTCGAGTCGCCCCGATCTTCAGCTGCACACACAAAAAAGAAACTGCATTGGTCTCGCACAGTTGGCAGTCAAACATACACTAACACCATTGTTGACAGACATTACGCACCCTCGAGTTGCAGACGATCATCTCCTTGTGATATCTTGATAGATTTCGAGATGACTTTTGAAACTCTCTGTCCTTGACCGTCACAAGATCGTGGTTGTGTTCCTTGATGAACTCTTCAATATAAACCCCCCCGTCATTGCACAGAGCCTAATTCTTGCTCCACATTGCGTCCTCGTCGCCTTCGTAATCCTCTTGGGTTCGTACGATCCCACATACTCTTGCCCCTCCTTCTCTCCCGTGCTCGACAGCTTCACCATGCTCGACAGCTTCACCATGCTCTGGCTGGCTGTTTTGCCCTCCTTGTTACAAGCCAACAATTTCTTCTTGATCGACCCATCAAATGATCTAGTTGTCGTGTACCTCTTCGCCTCGAAACCAACATAAAATGCATAAGCTTGATAAAACTTGAATGCTCCATCGATGTCCACGAACTTCTGCCCTACGTAAGGGACAATCACTGTGTCTTCAGCTGGCATATAGGTTGGAACAAAAAATAAATTATCAAAGGTTGGACACTATCAAACTTGCAACGCACGCATTCATCTCTGACCTTATTGACAAAGGTGTGACTTTTCTCGACAACGACTGTGACTTTGCGTGTATAACAACATGATTGTTAGACCTTAACACCCGCACCGCATAACAAAAGCAAGTACAACTACAACCCCAGATGCAATACCAACAATAATAAATATATACGGAGTATATATTTTCTCAACAGCAAAAAAAACACCCGCAATAATAAATATAACAATGATAAGGAAACGAAATAATAATATGCAATACTACAACTGCAATTGGGTATGATTATGAACAACTAAACATATTGAGTATGACTGTCTATCATATTGAGTATGACTGCCACGTTATAACGGTGTGATTCTGCAAAAATATCAAACCAACCTGACAGTCACACCGTTATAACGTGACAGTCATACTTAATATGATAGACAGTCATACTCAATATGTTTAGTTGTTCATATTGAGTTCGACTGCACATTTTCCTGGCTCTTCTCATTTAACAAAAAAAAATATATCCCCCCTCTATATATTCCCCCTCTTCTCAATCCATCTTACCTCCTGCATGTTGCCCAGAAATATCCCCCCTCTATATAAAACTACAACTACATGCAACCAACAAAATAACAATTTGCCTTGGTTAATATCCACAACACATAAGAACTACAAGTACAACTACAAACCAGTATGCAATGATAGATATAACAATGATAAAGAAACCAACATAAATATTTGGAAAAATAAAGAACCTTCAACTTAATACAGCAGAACAACTACAACAACAGTGAACGTGTGACTGTCTATCATATTGAGTATGACTGTCACGTTATAACGGTGTGACTCTGCAAAAATATCAAACCAAACAAAACAATGTTCGACTGCACATTTTCCAGGCTCTTCTCATTTAACAAAACAAATATATATGTGTATATCCATCTTACCTCCTGCATGTTGCCCAGAAATTATCAACTGCACATTTTGATCATCGCGTGGTTCTTCGAGGTACAACACCATAAGAGCATAAAGACGTACAGCAATTTACGAATTAGGGTTTAGTTATTCTGATATATACATAAAATGGTATAGATAGTGGAAAGCTTTTTTTATTAAGGATAAATTTCGAATTTTAGGATGATTTTGGTGAGACATTTTGGTGAGAAATTTGGGATGATTTTCAATTTTGGTGAGGGAGATATCCCCCCTCTTCTCAATCCATCTTACCTCCTGCATGTTGCCCAGAAATATCCCCCCTCTATATAAAACTACAACTACATACAACCAACACGTAAGAACTACAAGTGCAACTACAAACCACAACAACAACAAAAAAAAAATACAATGATAGATATAACAATGATAAAGAAACCAACATAAATATTTGGAATAATAAAGAACCTTCAACGTAATACAGCAGAACAACTACAACAACAGTGAACGTGTGACTGTCTATCATATTGAGTATGACTGTCACGTTATAACGGTGTGACTCAGCAAAAATATCAAACCAAACAAAACAATGTTCGACTGCACATTTTCCTGGCTCTTCTCATTTAACAAACCAAATATATATGTATACATCCATCTTACCTCCTGCATGTTGCCCAGAAATTTTCAACTGCACATTTTGATCATCGCGTGGTTCTTCGAGGAACAACACCATGAGAACATAAAGACGTACAGCAATTTACGAATTAGGGTTTATTTATTCTGATATATACATATAATGGTATAGATAGAGGGAAGCTTTTTTATTAAGGATAAATTTCGAATTTTAGGATGATTTTGGTGAGAATTCTGGTGAAAAATTCTGGTGAGAATTTGGGATGTAGAACTTGGTGAGAAATTTGGGTTGATTTTCGAACTTTGGTGAGGGAGTGAATTTTGTTGATGGAAAGGGTGATAGATTTGGTGATAGAAATGGTGATGGCATGCTGTACTTTGCCATGCTGCTGTCTGCTGCTGCCTGCGCTGCTGCCTGCTGCTTGTCTCTTCACGGACATATTCTACCTTTTTTTTTTTTTTTTAATCTTAGCCATCCATCCAAACCAAATCAAGGGTCAAAAACAAAACTTCCCAACTTCCCACTTTTAACCAAACTCCCTTGATCCCTTTTCTATATATATATATAAAGGAGTAACTTTTCGGGCGATATGATTGGTCCGTTGCATCAAAACTCAATTTATGAAAGTATCATTAATAATAAAAAAATTAAGTGGAGAATCTTTTAATTATTACAATCAATATATTTAATCTATCATATTGATGTGATGTTTTATAAATTTTCATCTTAAAACCTTTACAATTCGTTTAACAAAAAATTATCATAAAAAAAATTATAAAAATGAAATTATTAGATTCTTGGTAGAAAATGCTTTCATTTGAGTATAAATTTCATATTATTTGCTCGAAAAAGTGATGAATTTATTACATACAAAAATAGTAAAGTTATCCCACATCGACAAATTATAATAAGGTGGTGCAATTATATATTATAAATAAGAGTCCGTCATTAGATATCCACCAAAAATCTTTTGAGTCTTGAAGAACTCTTAAGATTAAGATTATAAACTGTTCCGGTACGGAAACAATCAACCCGAATCGGATCCGGGTCCTTAGTATTCGATGTTGTTACTTTGATGGTGACCGTGAAATCTCTCATATCTCTCCTTCCTCTCATTCCGATGATCGGACCTTCCCAGCGGAGTTGGCCTGCACCCTGCACAAGGAACGCACAGGGCCTCGGAGGTGTCCGAGGGAACCCTCTCCGATGCCTAAGTCAGTTCGTAAAAAGCCTTAAGGAACCTTACTCGTGAGGAGTAAGGTGGCGGTTTTAGAGTGAGAGTCTATAGAGAGAAAGTCCCACCTTTTTATGTGGGAAGTGGCAAAGTATTTATACCTTTCCATGAGAGAGGGAAAGGAGAGAGGGAGATAGGAGGTGTGAGTGGATGAGGGGATGACACGTGGGTTCACCTCGTCCATTCATACCTCTTTACCTTAGGCCTGGTCGGAGGGGTTTTGATCCCTCCCCCTGGCCCTGCCAGGGGCCAGAGCGCCCTGTCTGGCAGGCGGGGGAGTTGCCTTGGAGCTGGGAGCAGCTGAGGCCTTTTGGAGACTTCAGTTGGGCTTCGTTCTGATGGCCTGCCAAGCAGGCCGCTTCTTATTCTCGGGTCGGGCTCCCCCAGGGTCTGATTTAATGGGGCGACCCGTGGCAGGCTACCGACCCCCATCAATTGGCCCTCGCCGGCTGAGGAGGAGCGGGGCTCTTGTTCAGCAGGCGACATCTTGATTGGGATGGCGAGAGGTTGACTTCTTGAACACCTTTGCATTAAATGCATCGCATGTTCGCGAGGGAGAGAGCCTTAACTTCTCTGGGTATGCAAAGAGTTTAAACGTCCTCTTTCATGATTACTCCTCTTTGCAAAGTGGATTCTTGAACAGTGTGTCAGGTTGATGATTGGTTTCCCTCTTTGATGCCCTGCCTTTGCTCTTGTATAAATTCTGGTTTTACTTCATTGTCCTCACAATCCATCTTCATTTTACTTCACTTTTTTCGAAAGAAAGAAAAGAGATGATGTCGTGGGTGAGAAAAACAGTTCTTCGTTGTGGGGTTTACGTGGACGTCCTTTGCTTCAGGGGACGCCGGAGGCTGAGATATCCTAGGCAGGTTCACCTGTCCCTTCGCCGCAGTAGGCGAATGCATTCTTGTCTTCCCCACGCTGCTGGGAGAAAATCTTTATCCAGGGCTGGCAAGCGCCCCAAAAAGTCCCTATCTCCTGCTGGGCCCACACCCAGACGCTGCTCCCAGGCGGGAGGCTGCTTTGACAGGGAATGCTACACATGTTTCCCTTGGTTGCATCCTGAACAGTTCGATCCTACCTGCCCCGAATTGAGCTCTTCTCTTGAATCAGGCCCCTCCTCCCCCTTGGCGAGGCGGGAGGACCATGGTTCCCCTGAAGGTGCTAGGGTGGTCCCTTATGGCAGGGGCTGGGACGTGAGTAGTCACGACTCAGAAGACAGTGAAGGTCAGGGCTACTCATCTGGTAAGAATGAGGAGGAGGGCCTTGTTGACCCATTCGAGGACTCCGATAGCTGGGATTGGGGCTTCGATGCAGGTGGTCATGACAGCGCTGGGGATTACTCCCCGGGTTATGATGATGATTAGGCCTGCCCTGCATATGCAGGCTGTTTGAGCCAAACTGTTAGGCTCTTTTTGTATCTTTTGTTCCCACTTTGTTTTGTAATCTTGGCCTTTTGGGCCCTTCAATTAATGAGAATCAGGTGGGCTTTTGTTTTGTCACCATTTGTCTTTTTTTTTTTTTGAATTGATGATGTCATGCTATGTAATGATTTCTTTCTCTGTTCTTGTTGCCTTTTCGAGGTTCTTTGGAAAGTGATGGGTGGTTCAACTTTGGATGTGTGATACGTGAGGGGGCTTTTCTTGGAAGAAACCCTCTGAGTGGGCGGCTTTTCGTCTTCCTGCGCCTATATAAGTACCAGCTCCCCCTTCATTCCCCCTTTTACACATTCAAAATTTTACGAACCCCCTCCTTCAAACTCTCCTTCTGCCAAGCAGTTTTTAGTTTTGAGGAATTTTCTCGCGTCTTCACCCGGCGACTGCAAATTAGGTTAGAGTCCTAATCCTTGACTTCCTCGTTTTTCTATTTCTTCGTTTTTCCCTATTTTCTTGATCATCATGTCCCACCGTTGTGCCCGGATTCTTCCTTTCTCTAGCCGTTCGACTGAAAGGACGAGGGGTAGGGACAGTGTTAGGATGGCCGGGGAAGACCATTCAGAGGACAGTGGGGGTGCGAACTCCTCTGAGCCTGCTCCCCTCAATGTCATTGATTCTGACGACGAGGCGTTAGAAGTCGATGCCTCTACAATCGTCGGCCCACTCGTTCCCAGGGAGCCGGGGAGGGTCTATTACTTAGATAGGACCAAGTATAGGATTCCCTTGAGAACATACTCGACCCCCAAAAACCGAGACCTAATACTAGAAAAGAGTGATGAGGAGGCTATAGCCAAGCTCTAAAATTTTGGGGAGGGTTATACTGTTGTCGTCCCTGGGGAGAAGGACACAGTATGCAATCCCCCTGCGGGCTGTATTGCTGTGTACCACAAATGTTTCGAATTTGGTCTGCGCTTTCCCCTTCACCCATTTCTGGGGAGGCTTTCCGGCGCATGAATGTGGCTGTTGCCCAGTTGACAGCCCTTGCCGTCAGGTCGTTGATTGCTTACACCTGGACCTGCATGTTCTGGGGCGTGGAGCCATCCATAAATGCTCTAAGGTTTATGGTTGGCCTTCAGATGGTGGCTTCTAATGAAGGGGGTGGCTCCCCAGGTTACTTTTCCATCCTTCGCCAGAAGAAGAGCTCCCTGGTATGGCCGGTTCTGAGCGGCCTGAAGGATTGGAAAGACAATTTCCTCTATGTGCACAGCGCCACGGGATGGAGGATTCCTCGTCATTTCAGGAATCATGTCCATACCCGGCTGGAGACACGCCAAGAGTATCATCCTGAGGTTGGGGGGAGAGCTCTTGAGGTCAAGTTGACCCAGCTAGAAAAAGATTTGGTCGCCCGGTTTGCCTCTTCCAAGGACATGAGAGGCTCATATGGTCCTGACATCTGGCTCCCCCACGCCGAGCTTATAGCGACTGATAACTATCTGACTCGGGTGGGTCTGAACCCCGGTCTTAGTGCAGGTAGCTCAGGGATTCTGTCAGCACTTGAATTTCCTTTGCCTTGTTTTCATTTGTGTGCTTACTCGGCTATCTTTCTTATCTTTTCGCAGACCTTGCTACTTGTCTTTGGTCGAGGAACGAGTTGAAGGATCTTAACCTGAACGAGGATTTCTTGGCCTTCGTCAAACATCCCCCCTTCCTTCTGACTTCAAGAAGCAAACCCTGATGAAGTTTGTGAAGAGTTTGTCCATCAACAGGGTAAAGTTTCCTCCTCTCCCCCCAAAGCCAACTCCGGTAAAGCCTGCGATTCCGGCCTCTGCCGTCAGGGATGCGGAAGGGGAGGTTGCCTCAGAGACTACCCCTTCCCCTGCTAGCAGGCATAGAGGCTCTTCTGCTGGGACTCAGCCTCCGGCGGGGTCAAAGCCTTCAGACTCTGAGGATACTGGGGAAAGCCGCCCCCTGGTCGGTAGAAAGAGAAAAGACAAGGAAACGCTGGATGATGTCCCGGTGGTGGACTGGAGGCCTACGCCAGCACGCCTGAGGCCAAGCGGCCTGCTCGCGATGTTCCAAGCACCTTGTTTTTTGAGGAAAATGCAGAGTTCCACTTTACTGCTGGCGAGAGTATTGATGCTTCTGCCCTGCTCTCTGACTCTACTGCTTCGCTGGCAAATCATCTCACCAAGTCCCTGACTTACTCCACTAGCCAGGTGATCCAGTTTATTCAGCGTTGCTCCAGGGTGTTCCAGGCCTCTTCGGAGCTGGAGGCCTTAAGTCGTTTAAGCGACGAGGAGTTAAGTGTTATTCCTGGGTGTCCTCTCCCGGAACGTCTGGCGGTGGTCGAGAGGGATGTCACTCTGGTTGCCAGCTTGAGGGACCAGCTGGCTAAGTGTGAGGGCGAGCTGGGAGAGGCCAAGGACGAAGCAGTCCGCTGGAAAGCCCAGGGTGAGAGAGCTGTGAGGGAAGCAGCTAACTTAGCAGTGGAGCTGGAGCAGGCTAAAAAGGCGGCAGCTGAGCTGGAGCGGGCAAGAAAGACGATTGCCGAGCTGGAGCACTTCAAGAGAAAAGCGAGTGAGTTGGAGGATTGCCTAACCAAGGCTGGCTCGGACCTTCAGAGGGCGCAGGATGATTTGCAGGTGAAGGGCGAGGAATGATGCAAAGAGAAAGATGACCTAATCAAGGAGGCCAACTCTGCGGTGGCAGAGCATTTTAACGCCGGGGCCACTTCTTCCCTGAAGTTTGTGATGGAGGTTATCAGAGAGATGCTTCCTGATTTCGACGAGGATGCTTTTCAGGCCCTATACGCTGCCAAGAATGAGGCCAGAGCTGATGGATCGCCTGAGGAGACTCTTGATGCTGATCAGGGTGCCCCTACTGAATAACATGCAGGGCAGTCGTCTTCCGAGGGGTCCTGTCCCTACCCTTCTGCGCCTCTACTTCCTCGTTAACTTTCAATCTTTTTTGCGCGCCGGACCCTGATGTGGCCGGCTGCCTGTTGATGTAATCTTTAACTCTTGTTATTTGGATTTGAATTTATCCCTTGTTTTTGTAAACTCTATGAACGCCTCCCACTATTTTTATGAATGTTTCTTTTTTGCTTGTTATGTACTTATTTTCCTATCGTTCTTCGAGCTCTGGCCCGATCCTGACTTTTGTCAAAGTTCAGGGGCCTGCCCCCTGCCTGTCCAAAGGTGGGCATGGGGTTTTTATACAGGGTTGAGTACGACTCAGTTCTTTATTCGTTTAGCCTGACCCTGGCTTTTTGTCAAAGTCCAGGAGGCCTGCCTCCTGCCTGCCTTTGGGCAGTCCGGGGGATTCTGGTGTTTTTTATACAAGCTTGAGCATGACTCCGTCCTTGTTTGTTTAGCCTGACCCTGGCTTTTTGTCAAAGTCCAGGAGGCCTGCCCCCTGCCTGCTTTTGGGCAGTCAGGGGGATTCAGGTGTTTTTTATACAAGGTTGAGTATGACTCCGTCCTTGTTCGCTGACCCTGGCTTTTTGTCAAAGTCCAGGGGGCCTGCCCCCTGCCTGCCTTTGGGCAGTCAGGGGGATTCTGGATTTTTGTTGGGGGCCTGTTTTCCTTGGCCTTAGCAACAGGGGGGCCTCCCCCTATTGCCCCCTACTCGTTTGTTTGTGAAATGCAAGTTTGAACAGACAACGAGTATAGATTCAAGGTTCTTTTCATTTCTTGCAAAACTTAAAACATCCATGGTCGGAGTCGTCGACATTCTATTCTGATCGTCCTCCGCTAATTTTTGGAAAAAAGAAAAACTCTTAGTTTCTTACTGCTAGACATAATATTTCTTCAGTGTATCTGCATTCCAGTGGGCGGCCAGCTCTTGGCCTTCAAGGTTAGCAATTCTGTAGGTGTCTGGTCCCATAATCCGGGTTACCTCATACGGGTCTTCCCAATTGGCACTTAATTTTCCATGCTCTCTTGATTTCCCCACGGCCTGCGTTTTCCGCAGGACCAGGTCCCCTACCTGGAAATTTCTTGTTTTCACCCTCTTGTTGTATGCTTTTTTCATTCGTTGCTGGTAGGCGGCAATATTGATGCAAGCCTCTTGTCTTATCTCTCCTATTAGATCAAGAGCCTCGGTCATCGCGGCTTCGTTGTTTGCCCTTTCATATTGCTGGGAACGCAGGGTGGGAACTCGTGCTTCAATAGGTAGTAGGGCTTCGGCCCCGTAGACCAGGCCAAAAGGAGTTCGCCCTGTGGACTCTTTCCTGGTGGTCCTGATTGACCATAGTACACTTGGTAGCTCGTCAGCCCATCTTCCCTTGAGTTCATCTACCATCTTTTTTAATCCGTTCAGTATTTGCTTGTTTGCTGCCTCAGCCTGCCCATTGGCCTAGGGGTGGCAGACGGCTGAATAGGCGACAACTATGCCGTGGCTTTCCATCCAGGCTCTCAGGGGATCATTGTCAAATTGCCTCCCATGGTCGAAAACCAACACTTTCGGCAAGCCATATCTTGTCATGATGTTTCTCCAGATTACTTTCCGAACTGCCGGCTCTGTTATGTTGGGGACGACTTCGGCTTCAATCCACTTGGTAAAATAATTGATTCCCACTATTAGAAACTTCCTAGCCCCGGTTGCTGTGGCGAATGAACCCAGAATGTCCATCCCCCATTTAGCGAAAGGGATGGGGGACAAGATTGGTCTCAAGTCTTAGTCAGGAGCATGTATTGAGGAGGCGAAGATTTGACACTTTCGACATTTCTGGGTCAGGCTCCTGGCGTCAGCAAGCAGGGTCGGCCAGTAGTATCCTGCCCTCAGGGCTTTGTGTGCCAGCGTCCTTCCTCCTATATGATGGTCGCAGATTCCTGAGTGGATATCATCTAGCACTTCTACGGCCTGCCCTGCCCCCAGACACCTGAGCAGGGGTGTAGAGAACGATTTTTTATACAGTTCTTCGCCAATTAATATAAACCAGGCGGCCTTTGCTGGCATTCTTCTTTTCTGAACTGGGTCTGATGGAAGGGTTCCATACTTCTTGAATTGGATGATTGGGGTCATCCAGTCTTCGGACCCTGCCTCCTCAATGACACCGACTGATTGGCAGGGGATGGTTGATTTTTCCTGGAGCACATCCACCCAGACTGACCTTCTTATGTCCTGCAGGCTGGAACTGGCCAGTTTCGATAGGGCGTCCGCCCGGTTGTTCTGGGACCGGAGGATTTGTTTGATCTCGTGGGACTTTAACCCTGATAATTCCTGCTTCACTTTTTCCAGGTAGGCGGCCATGGCTTGGTCCCTGGCTTCGTACTCTCCATTAATTTGGTTGGCGATGAGGTTGGAGTCCGTTGCCAGGACGAGTCTCTCGGCCCCTGCAGCTTTAGCCAGGTTAATGCCTGCTAATACAGCTTCGTATTCGGCCTCGTTGTTTGATGCAGGAAAGGTAAACCTGAGCGCATGCTCGAAGTCCGCTCCTTCAGGGCTGGTCGGCACAATCCCCACCCCTGCACCATTGGTTGTAGAGGACCCGTCGGTGTATACTACCCATTCTCCAGTGGGTGGATCATCTTCCTCTGAATGGGAACATTCTGCCAGAAATTCTGCCAAGGCTTGCGCCTTGATGGCAGACCTGGACTGGTAAGATATTCCCAACCCACTTAGCTCTATAGCCCATTTTAACAGTCTTCCAGATTTTTCAAACTTCTCCAACACTTTTTCCAGGAACTGGTCAGTTAATACCACGACAGGGTGGGCGTCAAAGTAAGGCCTGAACTTCCTGGCTGCAATAACGACTGCATAGGCTGCTTTCTCGACCAGAGGGTATTTCTTCTCTGCTGCCCCCAGGGCATGGCTCACAAAATATATTGGCTGTTGGGAGCCTGCTTCCTCCCTTAGAATTACCGCGCTCACCGTTGAGTTTGTCACGGCAATATAAAAGAAGAGCTTCTCCCCTGCCACTGGTCTTGCCAGGGTGGGCAACTTCTTCAAGTACTCCTTGAGCTGTTCGAAGGCTTCTTTCTGCTCATCCTCCCATTTGAATTGTTTGTTTCCTTTCAATATTTTGAAGAAAGGTGTTGATTTGTCGGCTGACCTGGCGATGAATCGTGCCAGGGCAGCCATTCTGCCTGTTAGGCGCTGGATGTCTCTTATCATCTTTGGCTCAGAGAGATCTAACACGGCTTGAACCTTTTAGGGGTTCGCATCGATACCCCTTGCGCTTACTAAGAAACCCAGAAATTTTCCAGAGCGGACACCGAAAGTGCATTTCTTGGGGTTTAGTTTCATTTGATATGCGCGCAGGGAAGAGAAGGTTCTTGTAGGTCTTTCAGGTGCTCTTCATCCCCTTTACTCTTTACAATTGCGTCGTCGACATAGGCCTCCAAGTTTCTGCCCTTCTGATTCTCAAAAACTTTGTCGACCAGTCGTTGGTAGGTGGCGCCCGCATTTTTGAGCCCGAACGACATCATCTTGTACATGAATGTGCCGGCACTGGTGATGAAG
This sequence comes from Agrostemma githago, assembly GCA_958450325.1. Lineage (NCBI taxonomy): Eukaryota > Viridiplantae > Streptophyta > Magnoliopsida > Caryophyllales > Caryophyllaceae > Agrostemma > Agrostemma githago. The sequence continues at coordinate 63,265,093 of OY288240.1, forward strand.
GCACATTTTACCCTGTCTGGCTGCCAGAGGTAGACTTGGTGATAGCCTGAAAAGGCATCCAAGAAACTAAGTGTGGTGTATCTGCTGGTGGCGTCTACCAGCTGATCGATCCTTGGGAGAGGGTAGCAGTCCTTCGGGCAGGCCTTGTTGAGGTTGGTAAAATCTACACACATCCTCCAAGCCCCCGAGGATTTCTTTACCATCACCACATTGGCCAACCATTCGGGGTAATCGCAGCTTTCTATGAAGTCTGCCTTCAAAAGCTTCTCGATTTCTTCTTTTATGGCCTGATCTTTTTCCGCGGACATATTTCTTTTCTTCTCCTTAACAGGGCGAGCTTCCAGACTCACGTTCAGCTTGTGAACAATGTGAGCCGGGTCCACCCCTGACATCTCGTCTGCCGAGTAAGCAAACACATCCCTGTTGTCTTTCAAGATTTCGATTAGTTCTTCTTGGTAGGAACTTTCCAGGTCCGCTCCTATCAGGACTTGCCTGCCTGGCTCCAGTTCCACCAGCATGCTTTCTCCCCCAGGTTCAAGGTGGCCCACTGTCTGCTGGCCAGCTGGGATCTCACCTTCCTTGATGGGGGAACTGTCGGCCTTACTTTGCTCTTCCGCTCTGTCTCATTGGTGCGCAGGGCTACGAAGTAGTACTGCCTGGCTGATTCTTGATCGCCGTACACCTTTCCTTCCATGCCAAAATCCGTGACGCAGGCTATGGTTAATGCTCTAATTGATATGGCAGCCTCAATCTCGTCTAGGGTTGCCCTGCCTATCAGGGCGTTATACGCTGATTTCGCATCCACCACAACGAATGATGCCCTGATATTTCTGGCTGAGGCTCCCTCTCCAAACGTCACTGGTAGATCAATGATCCCCATTTGGAGCACGCCTGCCCCGCTGAATCCGTACAGCGATCCGGGGGCAGGCTTCAGGTGCCTCTTTTCTAAGTTCATCTTGTCAAACTCATCTTTGTATAGCAAGTTGGTGTAGGCTCCTGTATCCACCATACACCTTCTCACAATGTGGTTTTTGATGTCTAGAGATAGGACCAGAAGGTCGCTGTGAGGGTATATCACCCGCCCTGCATCCTGGGGGGTGATGGTCAGGGTTAGGCCCTTCGGGCTGCCTAGCCTCTCAGCATAGCATATCTGGTTTCGCAGCTCTCTGATTTGTCTTTTCTGGCCTCTCTTACTCATCTGGCCTTCTGCGTCTCTAGACACCACGTGAATTATCAGACGGTTTTGCACTGATCCCTCAGGTTTATCCGCCTGCTCTTTCTGGTTCTTGTTCCTTGCCGCGTAGGCGCTCAACCAGCCATTCCTGATGAGCTTCTCGATCTCATCCTTCAGGTGGCGACATTCTTCAGTAGTATGTCCGGTGCAGTCGTGAAACGTGAAAAACTTCTTGGGATCACCTCTCGGACTGCGCGGCTTACTGGGGCGGTTCCACTTAGCCGTTTCTTTTTCTAACTCAAAAATTTCTGCTCTTGACCTGTTGAGGGCCGTGTAGCTATCAAACCTGGGCTGATATGTTGTACGCTCCTTCATGAGGGTATCCCCTTCTTCAGCTCTCTGTTTGCCTGCTTCGTCCACCCTGCGGCCCCCCCTGCGGCCTGGAAGGTCCTGTAGGGGTGTCCGACAGGCTATGGAACTCTTCCTGCAGTATGAAGCCTTCAACAATTTTTCGAGCTTTGGCCAGGGTTTCTGGTTGGGCTCTGATCATTTGATTCTTCATTTCCCCTGGGAGCAATGAGTTGGTCAGGGCATATGCTGCAGTCGGGTCGTCGATTTCCTTGACCTGCTGGAAAGACAGGTCGAACCTCTTCAAATATTCCCTGACAGTTTCACCTTTCTTCTGTTTCAAGGTCATCAGGTCGAACCGGGTTAGCCGGCGCCTTTTATTCCCCGCGTACTGATCCAGGAAGGCTTCAGCCAGTTCTATGAAATAGCAAACCGAACCCTGCGGCAGGTCCCTGAACCACCCTTAGGCCAGCCCTACTAGGGTGGTGGGGAAAACCTTGCACCAAACTGCGTCATCAACATCGTACATTCCCATATGGCTCTCGTAGGCGCCAGATGGTCCTCTAGGTCGGTGGTTCCGTCAAACTTGACAGATGGCATTTTAATTTTAGGAATAGGGTATCCCTGCACCTCAGGGTGAAGCGGAGTCTTTGTGGGCCTGCCTGCCATTTTCGATCTGCTCCCAGTGGATTGGTAACCGTAGTCATCCCTCTTGCCAGGGGTCAGTTTTCCAATGCTGGGGGAGCGGTACCGGGGCGCCTGTCTACTCATGGCTTCATCCTCTCTTACGGGTGAGTAATGCCTGGGTCATTTTTTCTGGGGTGGCTCCAGGTTATCACCCTGGCGGCATTTTGACTCCAGTGACTGCCCATGGTTGAGTCTTGATTGCAGGCTCTGGGACAACCCTGGAGCTCGTTGTGACCCAGCTGATGTTAGCCTGGAGAAGACATCTCCCTGCTTCTCCCCCAGGCGTGTCGACGCCGGCTCCCTGTGCCTCATCCGATACTGGAGATCCTGGGATAAGCCCCTTTTCTCGATGGCTGAGGTAGACTCAGTGGTATGTATGAAAAGGCTTGCTGCTGAGCAGGCTGCTTCTGATTTCCGGTGAGGCGCTTCTGGGCCTGCACATATCCCTGAGCTGTCTTCCTTGCCTTCCTCTGGACATTCCTGGCGGCGGTTCGCTTCGTGCCCCCAGCTCCGTCCACTCCTTCAAAGTGAAGCTGCCTGGGGGTCGTTGCGATCCTGCCTACCAGGTCCTCTGGAGAGAACTCCTGGTTGATCATGGCCGAGAAGAAGGCAGCGGTCTGTGCAACCTGGGCAGGGGTGAGGTTCAAGCTAGGCCTCTGATGGCCAACCTGCCCAGTTGCAACCGTAGTTTCTCCATTGGGCGCTCCTTGAAAGCTAGCTCGCCCTACTCCTGGGATTGTAGCAGCGGGTGTCGTCCCAGGTGGAGGCATGCCATACAGGGGGATCACCGGTGGTACCGTCGGACCCGCCCCAGAGCTGGCTTCGACAATTTCAGGCATGTTGTTTGATTGTGGTTGATTTTTGTGGGTAACTCGTGAGCACAACCGAATTCTTCCCCACAGACGGCGCCAAATTGTTCCGGTACGGAAACAATCAACCCGAATCGGATCCGGGTCCTTAGTATTCGATGCTGTTACTTTGATGGTGACCCTGAGATCTCTCAGATCTCTCCTTCTTCTCACTCCGATGATCGGACCTTCCCGGCGGAGTTGGCCTGCACCCTGCACAAGGAACGCACAGGGCCTCGGAGGTGTCCGAGGGAACCCTCTCTGATGCCTAAGTCAGTCCGTGAAAAGCCTTAAGGAACCTTACTCGTGAGGAGTAAAGGGCGGTTTTAGAGTGAGAGTCTAGAGAGAGAAATCCCCCCTTTTTTAAGTAGGAAGTGGCAAAGTATTTATACCTTTCCATGAGAGAGGGAAAGGAGAGAGGGAGAGAGGAGGTGTGAGTGGATGAGAGGATGACACGTTGGTTCACCTCGTCCATTCATACCTCTTTACCTTAGGCCTGGTCGGAGGGGTTTTGATCCCTCCCCCTGGCCCTGCCAGGGGCCAGAGCGCCCTGTCTGGCAGGCGGGGGGGTTGCCTTAGAGCTGGGAGCAGCTGAGGCCTTCTGGAGACTTCAGCTAGACTTCGTTCTGATGGCCTGCCAAGCAAGCCGCTTCTTATTCTCGGGTCGGGCTCCCCCAGGGTCTGAATTAATGGGCGACCCGTGGCAGGCTACCGACCCCCATCATAAACCTTAATTAATTATCTCACACCGAATTTTTTTGATAAGGTTATGGAATTTTATACTATAAATAAGAGTAATCATTGTTTTTAAATATCGACCAAAAAACTTTTGAGTCTTAAAAAAAATTCTTAATAAGACTACAGACTTCAAATTATCCCACATCGAAAAAATTAAAATAAGATGATGATTTTATATTATAAATAAATAAGAGTAATCATGTGTAAAAATAATGATAATGGAATTCTATATTATTAATAAGAATAATCATTCGTTCTTAAATATCATTAATAAAAACTTTAAGAGTACTCAATCAATATATATATATATATAAAGGAGAAAGTTTTCGAGCGATATGATTGGTATGTTGCATCAAAGTTCAATTTAGGAAAGTATCATTAATAAAAAAAAAATCAAACAGAGAATCTTTTAATTACTATAATAATATATTTGATCTATTATGTTAACGTGATGTTTTACAATTTTCATCCAAAAACCTTTAAATTTCGTTTAACAAAAAGTTATCGTAAATAAAATTATAAAAATGAATTAATTAGATACGTGGTAGAAAATGCTTTCATTAGAGTATAAATTTCATATTATTTGTTTCATATTATTTGCTCGAAAAAGTGATGAATTTATTACATATAAAGATATTAAAGTTATCCCACATCGACAAATTATAATAAGGTTAATGAAATTCTATATTATAAATAAGAGTAATCATTCGTCCTTAGATATCCACCAACAATCTTTTGATTCATAAAGAACTCTTAAGATTATAACCTTAAGTAATTATCCCACATCGAAAAATTATGATGATGTTTTGGAATTCTATAATATAAATAGGAGTGATCATTGTTTTTGAATATTGACCAAAAAACTTTTGAGTCTTAGAAAACTATTAATAAGACTATAAACTAAAAAATGTTCCACGTCGAAACAATTAAAATAAGATGATGATTCTATATTATAAATAAGAGTAATCATGTGTTCTTTTGGGTCTTAAAATGAGCTCTCAAGATAGTAAATTATCCCACATCAAAAAAATTATGATAATGGAATTTTATATTATAAATAAAACTAATCATTTCTTCTTAAATATCAATAAAAAAAACTTTTGAGTCTTAGAAAATATTTTAATAAGACTAAAAACTTGAATAACATAATCTCACAACAAAAAATTATACTCCCTCCGTTCCATTTGATTCTTTGCATTTGCTTTTTGGACACTATTCATAGGAGAGTGAAAACATCAATGTAACTAAGTGTAATCATTCCTCCAAATTATAATGAAGTGATGAAATTCTATGTTGGAAATAAGTGTAATCTTTCATCCTTAAGTATGACTAATCATTCGTTATTAGATATCTTCCAAAATTAGATATCCTTAAAGTATGACTAATCATTCGTTACTATAAACTCAAGTAAAGTTATTATAAGAGTTCTTAAGACTATATCTAAACATAAGTCAATATTATCCTATATCGAAAGATTATGAGGTGATGAAATTTGATATTATAAATAAGATTAATCATTCGTTCTTAAATATATATACAAAAAAAAGCTTTTTGAGTCTCACAAAAGTCAGTTGAGATCCTCTGTCCCACTTTTATGTCCCATCTTATGTCCCATAACCTTTATCATGCGACACCTCATCTCTTAATTGATCAAAATAGTGATTAATTATGTGATAGTGATTACGTGTCAATAAGATAAATGATGGGACATGAGATGGGACACGTAATGGGACAGAGGATCTGCACCGCACAAAAGTACTTAAGACTATAAACTTAGGTAAGATTATCCCACATCGAAAAATTATAATAAGGTGATCAAATTCAATTACTTCATATAAATAAGAGTAATCGTCCATTCTTAAGTTAGATATAAAAATAAACTCCTTTACTATTATTATAATTATCCTAACGTTGTCTCACATCGAAAAATTATGATGAGTTAGTGAAATTCTATATTATAAATAATAATCATTTGTTCCTTGGATATCACCTAAAAATGAGTCTTAAAAATGCTCATTGTAACACCCGCTCTTTTTCCTAAGCGTTTTTATTCTATCCGTTAGGACTTCGTCTTAACTTTGTCACTTTTGGCCTCATATTTCATCATTTTACTAAGCTCTATTTTAATTTTTGAGTTTAATTATTTTTATTTTTAATCTCAAAGATTTAAATCCTTTTAAATCCATTTATTTGGTTTCTTCGTAAACTAATTAATTTTTCCGCAAGGAATTCTATTTCTCTTTGAATTGACATTTTTAAGCTTGGATTTAAGTTATTCCTTTTCCTAAAAATGTTTGAATACGTTTCTATAATATTTTCAACTAGTAAATATTTTTATTTACAAAAAATTAGTTGTTAATGATTTTTATTACGAAGCTTCGCGAATAATTATTTTCTTACGCGAGGTTTACTCGAATTACTTTGAAATGCCTTTAACTATTTTACGACTATACTTTTTATCAACTTATAAACTATTTGAGACCATTTACTCACATTTTGGACCAACTAAGCCCTTGGTCACAAGTTTTATTACGTTTTATTTAAACGTTTCATTTTATCTCGTTAAAACGTAAACATAAGATAAATTATTTTCATTCATTGTAGCATTAGTATCAAGACTTTTCATACTCCTTCATCAACTCTTTTGGCCGGCCAATTCTTGTGGATGTCACATAGTTTTCATCAACCATTTAATCCCATTTATATTTTTGAAAACCATCCATTTTCCATACTACACCTTATTCATTCTTGTCATAAAAAAAATATACTCAACCTCCCTCCATCTCATTTGGCCGTGTACTACTCCTCCATCTTTTTTGCTCCATTTCGAGTCCCAATCACATCATTTTTATCGCCATAATAATCCTCTTTCCGTTCTCTTCGTTAAGGTATTAATCGACGTCATTTTCGATCAATTTTTACCTTGATTATTTATTAGTTTTCTCATGGTATTTTTCTGCCATGAATTCCGTGTTTGGAAGGATTTTTGGACGATCCCGAAGCCGACGAATATATTATCGACTCAGACTTGGGGTAGAGGTAACGTCGATGTTACTCGGTATTTCAAGATTTTAATTGAGTATTTGCATGTATATATTTTTATATTTTATTTTGGCAATATATGTATGTCACGGATTCTGGAAAAATTTTTAAAGTTGAAAATTTGCATGTTTCGATATTTTTATCGCTTTTACGAGATTAACGATTAAATTGTTATATTAATTTGTAAAATCGTAATAATCGGCCTAAACATGTAATATACGTTTATATTCTGGAAAAATATTGTTTTTGATGATTTTTAGTAATTTAGTATTTTTCTGATATTTTTGATATCGATTATGGAATTATTACCGTTTTCGGACAAAAACGATTAAAATCTGATTTTTAGTTCTAGTACTTAAACATTTTATTTTAATCTGATTTTTGACGTGGTGAAACTTTCTGGTGAAATATAATTTTCTGAATTTTTTCATAATTTTTCGGAATTGTTAAGTGGATGAATTAATTAATCACTTTAAATCATCGTTTATCGTTAAAACCGTGTTTGTTGTTTAAATTCTCGATTTCTGGTCTTTGGTTTAAATCTGGAAAAAAATTTGATTCTGATGATTTCATATTAAAATGTATTTTTATGATTTTTAGTGCCTTAATAAAATGTTAGGAACGAAAGGTTTATTAATGAAATCGTTAATTGCGAAAAACGGGTTTAAATGACGGTTTTGTTGAAATTTGTTGAATCTGGAGTTTTGGAAAAATCTGGAAAAATTTATATTCTGTAAAATCAGGATTTTAAATTCTAATAATAATTTTTGGATATTAATACTTAAATCGTTTTGTAATTACTATTTTTATTAATCGTTATTGTCAAGATTGGACGATTAACGAGAAAACGCTTTAAAAACCGAGTTTTAGGATTCTGGAAAATTTTCTTTTCTGGACAGAATGTCCATAAATATAATTTAACTATTTTACGTAATTTTTGTACTATTTATTAAAGTCTTTAATTAATGAATATTGATTTTCGGACAAATTGTGATTTATCGTTAAAATGCTTCGTCTTACCTAAAAGAATTATTTTTCCAGCAATTTTGAAAGTATTTAAATCTGAAACTTTAAGAGTTAAATCATCCCTTAACATATTCTAAATATATTCAATGGTTTAATTAAATAAAAGACGTTAAAAGATTTAATTTGACATTTGTTGTAAAATCCTATTTGTAATCGTATTGTCGTAACTAATAATAATTAGGGAATTTTAGCTTTTTAACTTTTGAAAACACCCTAATTAGTAGTATTAAAATTTTTAAGACATTTTTAATCATCTTATAACACTTATATGACATTTTAATGATTTCATAAAATCAAGTGATCTTACTTTAATAATTATTATCGTTAAGGCCGAAAGTATTAGTTTTATAAATCTATATCGTTTGCTAAAAATGTGGTATTAGTATGAACTAATATTTTCACTATTTTGATATGATGCTATTTTTAGTAAAGTTTCTAAAAATAGAAGTTTCCTAAAATAGAAAGTTTCATCTTTTAGAATATAAATGTTTACTTCTTTTATCCTCATATTGTTTATAATGATTATATCTTTTATATATCGATAATGGCTTGTTTTGGAGTTATGGAATAAGGACAAGTGTGGGTTTAGAGTAATATAGTCTGGGGTGTACGTTTTGCCATCAACTATAAAGCTGGTGTGTCTATGTTGAGACACATTGGTCGTTGAACTGAGCATGGTTTGTGTTCAGGAGTGTTTATATTTTGACCTTAAACTTAGATATCGCATCGTGTAAGTCGTCGTCGGGTTGAACTGGATTACGGTTGGTGTCCAGGAGGGGTGTACATTACTTAAGCCAGGACCTCGCTGCACGCAGTCCTGTTATAGTTGAGTTGCCTAGTTAGAGACCGAAGTCTGATATGTTTTGACTAAGTTCTCGAAGCTAGTTTAGTATTGTCCTAGTGAAAGTCTAGATTCTACATTAATCCTATCCATAACGTCATTTTGATTATTTTATTTATTATCGATATAAATTGGTTTGCAGGTTGGCAAATATTTTTATGTTTCTTCGGAAACCCTTCTGATTAGTTTGTTTTACGCTAAAGCTTATTTTAATATGTTGTTTTACCGTTTTCCATTTTTACTATTTTTCCTATATTAGTAATTACTGTTTTAAAATCCTGTTATACGGCTGGGAGAACGTTGACGTTGCTCCCCACTGATTGTGGCTGTTATGTTTTTAACATGACAGGTATATGTGTTTTCCTTCGGGTGGGCTAGCGAGCGGTTATGGATCCTGCTTGTTTTAATCAGATCACTGTATTATGGATTGTTAAAACCCTATTTATGGATTTCATTTTATTTTTATTTTGTAGCCAATTTTATTTTTATGGCTTATGTATTGACTTACCATTTTTATTTAATTAAGACATAGCTACAGTGTGTTATAATCTCACTTCTACAGTGTTTCCGCCACTGTATTGCGTTAGAATTTCTAGGGGATTACACTCATAGGACCGTAATCTGATGGAAAAGAGAAATCATTTGTGTGTAGATATATATTAACCAAAAATTTGAGTTCTAAAGTCTTTTTAAGACTATAAACCTAAGTAGAATAATTGCATATCGAAAAATTATGATGAGGTGATGACATTCTATATCATAAGTAAGAGACATCATTCGTTTTTAGATTAACAAAAAAATAGTCTTATAAAAGCTCTTAAAGTTATAAATTTAAGTAAAGTTATCCTACATGAAAAACTATAATAAAAGGTGCTATATAAATACAGAGTAACAAAAATCATTCGTCTTTAGATATCAACGAGAAATCTTTTGAGTCCTAAAATTTTTTTGTAAGACTATAAACTTAAGTAAAATTATCCCACATCGAAAAATTATGATGAGGTGATGAAATTCTACATCGTCAATAAGGAAAATTATTCGTTTTTAGATATTAATCAAAAATCTTTTGAATCTTATACTCCTCTTAAGACTATAAATTGAAGTAAAAATTATTTCACATCGAAAAATTACAAAAAAGTGATGAAATTCTATTATATAAATAAAAGTAATCATCGTCTTTACATATCAATCAGAAATCTTTTGAGTCATAATTAAAAATAGTTCTTAAAACTATAAATTTAAATAGAATTATCACACATCAAAAAATTATGATAAGATACATATCATAAATAAGAGAAATCATTCGTTTTAGATAATCATGTCCAAAATATACTCCGTAATAAGGTGATCGAATTCTACTATGTAAATCAGAGTAATCGTTCGTCCTTAATAACTTAGATGAAAAGCAAACTCTTTTGGGTCTTAAAAAAATTCTTAAAACCATAAAATTAATTAAGTAAAATTATCCGACACTTTGGAGTCTTAAAAAACTCTTAAGACTATAAACTTGAGTAAAATTTCTCACATCAAAAAATTATTATAAAGTTATGAATTTCATATTATTATTTGCTCAAAAAAGTAATGAATCTATTACCTATAGAAATAGTAAAATCATGTCACATCGAAAAATTATATTAAGATGATAAATGTCTATATTACAAATAAGAATAATCATCCGTTCTTAGATATCAACAAAACAATCTTTTGATCCTTAATATCTTAAGACATAAAATTAAGTAAAATTATCCCACATTGAAAAAATTATGATGAGTGGATTAAATTCTATAATATAAATAAGAGTAATCATTCGTCAATAAATATTAACCAAACATCTTTTGAGTCTTAGAAAAACTCTATCTCACATCGAAAAATTATATAACAGGGCGATGAATTTTCATTATATAATTTGTCCTTAAATATTGATAAGTGTGGTTTGTAGTGCTTATTTGTTGTGTTTGGTCCCGGTTTCTCTTGTGGAATCGCTCTTCGGAGCGATTTTAGAGGCTACTTACGCTTCTTCTAGCTTTTGTTAGGTTCCTAGGACCATTATTGGAGATATGGAGCGATTTCGACTCGTTTCCGACACATTTGGAGCCATCAAAGAGAAGCGATGATCACTCGGTAGCCTATACTCGATCCCGAGACCTTGGGACCCATTCACGAGCCCCTTGGACCCGATCCCGAGCACCGAGAATGGATGAGAAGCCTAACAAGAGCAAGGAGGGACCTTTGGGACCATATTAGAGGCCTACAAGACCCATCCCGGTCGGGACAACCCTCATCCCGGTCGGGATGAAGTGCAAACTAAGAAGCTCTTCTGCTGAGTCAACCGGGACGGGATGAAGTCATCCCGGACGGAATGATGAAGTCATCCCGGACAGGACCATCCATCCCGACCGGGATGACCCTGCTGTAGCCCGCGCTTGCTTTCTTCTTCTCCTTTGTTCTTGTAACCCTATAAATACCTCCCCTCTTGTAATCTTAGCTTATGTTCTTCATTACCCATAAACCCTAGACTACTTTAGCATAGTTTAGCATAGATTAGTGTAGATTAGTCTTTAGTTAATCGTTAATCTTAGTAATTAGTTTTGTATTAAGGGAATTCTTCAAGATTCAACCAAGATTGACAACCTTGGGAGATTGTTTTGGGTTTTTCTTATTAATACAAGTTTCAATCTTTCATCCTCTTGTTAGTAGGTATAATCTTTCTTTCTCTTTACTCTTAATCTTTGTTTAATCCTTCAAGTTTCAATCTTTGATTATTGTTTATTGTTCTTGTTTGTTCTTTATGGATGTTTTGATGTTTGTGATGTTTCCTCTTGTTTATGTTAATCTTAGTTTGATTATGAGTGATTAGATTCCTTGTGGGGTTAGTAGGTGGATTAAGTGTGGATTATGGGTAATTAGGGCTTGATTGTGGGTAAAGGTGAATCCTTTGTTGCTAGTCATATGTTGGGCACACTATGTGTTTGTTGAATTGCTTGTTTGAGTTGTAGTGGTCATGCTTCTCATGCTAGTCTTCCTCTACTCATTGTGTGTTTGACTTGTGATTGAATTCTTGTGTATTCGGGTTTAGTCTTTGACACGAGAGTGCGGACTTGGGTTTTGACACGAGAGCGCGGACCGACCTTAGTGACTAGGTGAACCTTGCACCATCGTTACCCCAACTATCCTACTACACTTATGAACCCGACCTAACCCCACTCTTTCCCTGGCCTACTAGATTTCTTTTCGTTTATTCTTAGTCGTAGTTTATCCCCCCTTTCTTATCGTTCTAGTTTAGCTTAGCCGCGAGACCTAGTCAAGTCTTTAGGTGGAACTTGGTCCAAACCCTCTTTACCGTCCCCGTGGACTCGACCCGACTTGCCCTATCTACGTGTTAGGATTAGTTGGTTATTATTTGATCGGTGGGGATTCATGGCAAATCCCTCCCATCAAATATAGACAAAAAATTAAGAGCTTTTAAGACTATAAAATTAAGTAAAAACTATCTCATATTGAAAGAATAATGTCATTGAAAGAATAATGCCATATGTATGTATATTTCATTTCTATAATTGTAGTTATAAGTAAAAAAAAGTGAGGTTAATATAATAAAATGTTGGACCAAATAAATAATACTCCGTATTTGCGATGGGATGAAGATAGAAAGACGGACGAAAATAAAATATGGAAGAAGATAAAAGGAAGGAGGAAGTACTACGTTGTATAATTGTACCACATTGAAGGATTATTATAAGGGAATGATCCTATGATTATTATAAATTGAAGTCATTATTAGTTCATAGATATCAATTATCAACACAAATATTTACCGAGTATTGTCTTAAAGAAAGATATTACGAGTTTTAAATGCAATGCACGCGTATAATTTAATTTGACGTTTGCCGCATATATGACCTCCCAAAAACACATTCACGTATGTGGATAATATTTCTTTACTATTAGACATACTTTTACCTTCGACTTACTTTCTACTATTGTGTAATCTCACAAATTTAATTAATACAATTCTCTAACTTGGTGTCATTATCATTGTCACTAAAAATCGGCCCGTGCATCGCACGGGCTTTCCAACTAGTTATATAATAAAACGATGAAATTCTATTATACAAATAAAAGTAATCTTCCTACAAATTATATTGAGGTGATGGAATCTTTATTATAAATAAGAGTAATCATTCGTCCTTAAATATCAACAAAAAAATTTTTAATCTTAACAAAAGTTCTTAATAAGACTACAAAGTTAAATAAAATTATCACACATCGAAAAATTATAATGATGTGATAGAATTCTATTATGTAAAGTAATCATTCGTTCTTAGATTTTAACTTAAGATTCTATTATATAAAATTAGATTCTTTTACAATCAATATATTTAATCTATTATATTAATGTTATGTTTTATAAATTTTCATCTAAAAATCTTTAAATTTCATTTAACAACAAGTTATCGTAAATAAAATTATAAAAATGAATTAATTAGATTCGTGGTAAAAATGCTTTCATTAGAGTATAAATTTCATATTATTTGCTTGAAAATGTGATGAATTTATTACATATAAAGATATTAAAGTTATCCAACATCGACAAATTATAGTAAGGGGTCGTTTGGTTTACCATGGGAAGATGGAGTTACCGGAAACTTAAATTCACGTGAATTTGTATTTCATGGGAATTACAAAAATATTGTTTGATTGCCATGTAGGACATGACTTCATGCGGGAAGTTCTACACACCAGGGGGCTTGGTGAATAACTTCTCCCATTATGGAGGAAGTGACAATTCTTGGGAAGTAGCAATTCCCATGAAATGGGCAACCAAACAGCATCTCAATTTATCAATTCACGGGAAGTTCTACTTCCCATAATTTAAGAGGGCAACCAAACGACCCCTAAGATGATGAAATTCCATATTATAAATAATACAGTAGTAATCACACATCAACAAATTATAATAAGGTGATGGAACTCTATATTATAAATAATAGTAATCATCTATCCTTAGATTTTCACCAAAAATCTTTTGAGTCATAAAGAAATCTTAAGATTATAACCTTAAGTAATTATCCCACATCGATAATATAAATAAGAGTAATCATTGTTATTGAATATCGACCAAAAAACTTGAGCCTTTAAAAAACTCTTAATAAGACTACAAACTTAATATTGTCCCACATTGAAATAATTAAAATAAGATGATGATTCTATATTATAAATAAGAGTAGTCATGTGTTCTTTTGGGTATTAAAAGGAGACCTTAAGTATGATAATGAAATTCTATATTGTAAATAAGACTAATCTTTCGTTCTTAAATATCAATAAAAAAACCTTTTGAGTCTTAGAAAATATCTTAATAAGATTACAGACTGAAATAACATAATCTCACATCGATAAATTATAACAAGCTACTGAAACTCTATATTATAAATTAGAAATAAGAGTAATCAATTCTATAATAAGACGATGAAATTCTATTATACAAATAAGAGCAATCATTCTTCCAAATTATGACGAGGTGATGAAATTCTATGTTGTAAATAAGTATAATCTTTCGTCCTTAAATATGACTAATCATTCGTTATAAGATATCTTTCAAAACTCAACTGAGTCTTAAAACCTCTTAGGACTATAAACTCAAGTAATGACGAAGTACAAGAGTTCTCAAGACTATACCTGAACTTAAATCAAAATTATTCATTCTATATAGAAAAATTATGAGGTGATGGAATTTGATATTATAAATAAGATTAATCATTCGTTCTTAGATTTAAAAAAATAGACTTACAAAGATTATCTCACATTGAAAAGTTATAATACAGCGATCGAATTTTATTATATAAACAAGAGTAATAACCCATTCTTAAGTTGTTAGATATAAAAAACAAACTCTTTTATTATTATAATTATCCTAACGTTGTCTCACATCGAAAAATTATGATGAACCGATGAAATTCTATATATTATAAATAATCATTATTTGTCCTTGGATATCAGCTAAAAAAAATTGAGTCTTAAAAATGCTCTTAGGACCGTAAGCTGACAGAATGGAGAAATCATTTGTGTTTAGATATTAACCAAAAATCTGAAATAGCACGGGATGGGCCCATATATAGGCGCACCCAGGACTTATACAACAAGTCCGAGCTCCCGCATAGTTCTGAGATGGGATGTGTCTGCAAACGGACACACCCAGGGCTTCTTAGGCAAGCTCCCGCGCAGCTCCAAGACGGGATGTATCCGCATACAGATACACCCGGGACTTATACGACGAGTCCAATTCCCCACGGAGTCATCATCATCAACTCAGGTATAATTTCCATCTTATGGCTGGCGGGCCCTTTTACGCAAGTCTAATGGACTATAAACGACCCGACCGGAAGTCTGCCAGGTCTTAATCCTCGATTGGTCTGGTAGCTACTCTGACTTTCGCCTTGTCCAAGCCTCAGTCATAGTGGGGGCTCTGTAGACACCCACATTTGGCCGTTAGGTGTCTATGGCAGTTTCCAAAAAAACACCCGATGATGATCGGACGCAAACATGACTTAATACACTCGATTTTCGGACTCGGAATCAATAATAGTTGGCACGAGCTTTTAGCGGAGTAAAAATCTCACAAAACAGACCTCAAATCCAGGCCCAGTGGGTCGTTTCCAGTCAAATGAGACTAATTTGGGTCAAAACCGACACCAAGGGCAAACCGTCTTTTAGCAACCGGGTCAAACCCCGGTCAAAGACGTTTCCGAGACATAAAAATCTGTCACGCCACTTCAAAAATCTGACTCGAAGTCAAATACTATACAAAATCAGCTACAAAGTAGGAATCCTTTCCTATCCAAAGTCGGAATCCTACTCCATCTAAACCGGGTGTTTCTTCCCATGCAAGTAACCTTTTTCTATCCAAAGACGGAATCCCACTTCATCTCAACCGGTTGTTTTCTTCCTTTGCAAGATATCAATTTCCTATCCCAAGTCAGTATTTCATCCTATAAATACCTCACCCTTGCACACACCAATTCACACATTCAATTCCCGACATCAATCATACGCAACCTTCAACCCGAATCTCTAGCAAACCTTAGGAAAATTATACCGAAATACCGTCCCGATTTTCCATAGAAATTCTCAGGCAAATACAACCATACAACACCTTAACTCCTCCTATATTCTCGTTACTCCTACGCAAGTGCCGTTACTACGAGTTCCTAATCGAGACCGAATTTAGCATGTAGGTTGAGGGTGTTTCAAATCCCGATTTCTCTCTCCCTTGTCACGTTTTTTTTTTTCTTTTTTTACGTCGTCGGTCCATTTTTTTTACGGGTCATCGTCACATTCTTTTTCTTTCTCTTCTTTCTTTTCTAATATCGATACTATAATATAATTTTTATGTACAAAACGAACGTTCTTAAAAATACGATATCGATTCTCTAGTCGAATATCGTAACAAAAAAAGAACTAAATCGATCCCATTGATGCTAAAAATCATCACATAATTTTAAAAGGACAAAATACGACGATTTTAACGCGGAGAGAATTAACATTGTTTTTTTTAAATTCGATTTTCAAAACGATTTACAAAACTTTTCATCTTTTCTAAAAAAATCATTCTGAATATTTGATACCGATTCCATAATCGAATATTGAATATAACGAATATCGCGAATTTAGATCGAGTATGAATTACGCTATAATTGTACGCGATTTAAACAAAACCGTCGATTTTACAAAAAAAAAACGAGTCCGAAAACAGGCCGCCGTGCGACTCGCGTACACCCCGTGCGACTCGCACAACAGCGCGGGTGGCCCCCTCCTCGCGCGGGTCGCACGAACCCCTGAAATCCGTGATATAAAAAGGCAATCCCGTTCTAATTTTTCAGACATCGCTTCTTAAACAAAACAGCGGGTTTTTCCGATATATTTTCAAGTTTCGATAAGTATTTTCTTGACCTTGGTCAACGCGTGTTTAATCCATCACGTGTCACAAACTTTTTCAAAATAAAGTATGTCGTCGTATCTTCATTCGATCGTTACTAACTCGTTTGTTCATCTTTCTAGCAACTTCTTTTTCATCTTTTGTTTTATTATACTAAAACGAACCTCGCATGCTAAATACAACTTCGACGTTAATTTTTAGATGCATTAAACCGACTTAGCAACCCGTTCAATTATTCGCATGTTTAGGCAAAACACTCTTTGCATATCATTCAACCGTTGAACTAACGCGTGTACACCAAAAACGAACGATATCTTAGTAAAGGTCGCTAAGTGCGGGCGGGGTTGGGTGTTCTTTGTGAACTTCCCAACACGTACCCTCACCCCTTACTCAGAACGATGGTTTTCGGATGTCCGAATCCATTGACATACGAGAGTCATTCAATACTCGATTACCGATAATGTCGGTATCGGTATCGCAATGCTAAGGGATGAACCCAATAAACTCTGAAATCGAAATGGCCGTACTTTGTGCACGGCCCACAACGACATAGAGTAGGTTCGAACGGGCCCGAACTCCCACAAAGTTCGGTGGCGACTCCTACTTCGATTTAAATTTCAACTCGAGATCCATCTCACATGAGATTCATTCGCCTCCCCAAACCCGCGCGTGGCCGCATCGGGGTGGACCTATGTCATGTCCACAGTCGAATTTACGAGTCGAGTCAAAATTTGACATGATTGTTTTCTAATTTAAAATTTTCTTATCAAATCATATCCCCTGAAATTTTTAAACAAATTAATTTCCAAAAAATACTCTACTAAACGATAAATCTACAAAGTTCCGTGTAATATTTTCAAATATAGGTACAATAATTAGTAAATATGATAAGAATAGTAATGTCAAATATAGTGTAAAATTAATTTTTTTTAAACCTAAAATTGGTAAAAAGTAAGGCATTCATAATTATTTCTTACTTATATTTTGACACTACTATGTATCATAAATTAGATTACAATCCTAATAATGTTATGGATGACATATAAAAAAAAGATAAAAGTATGAACAATATATTGTACTCCGTATTTATTACGAAATATATGACGAAACATAGAACTCACTAATTTTACAAAAAATCTTAGGTACACCGCATGCACCAAGTCATTGTATTCCTTACCCAATGAAAAAGCTAAGTCTTGATTGGTGCAAGTGAGACATAATTACTTTTAAATAAGTTATGAAAATCAACAATTAAACTTCTCATTGGTTAGGATGTACGATGACGTGGTACACCCGATGTACCTAAGAATTTCTCCTAATTTTTTATTCTTCGTAATAATAAAATGTTGCTCCGTACATTTTCTTTATAAAGAAAGACAAGGTAGTTAGAGAAAATTTGTTTTTATTATGCATAAAACAAAAAGGTAAAGTGACATTTGTCCAAAATAGAAACATAAATGGTTGACAGAGTAAAAGAAAAAAATGTAAACCATATTCACCTAGACGAAGGTAATAAAATTTTGTTAAGTCAATAAACTCATTGCGTGAACAAAAATTAATTATAAAACCGTGCATAGGCACGGGTTTCGCACTATATAAATAAAAGTTTGTCAACCATTAGTTTCACAAATTATGCAATCCTCCAACTTGATAGTCATCATCATTTTCACTCAAAGTAAGCCCGTGCATCGCACGGGCTTTCCATATACTTACAACAATACTCCGATATACTTACAACAATACTCCGTACATAATAATTTACGTGTGTAATTTAGCACGTCCCAAAATAAATCGGAAAGACGATAAAGCCCAACTCTGGAGACAAGGGTCGCCTAAATTTCGACAAGAAGACTGCCAAAGTGCCAATAATGTTACGTTTACTTCTTGGCTCTGGCTGATCCTCCTCTCCCCTAAATCCGGGCACTAACCTTAAATCAGTCATCTGTTCGATTCGATTGGACTCGATTTCTCTGCAAGCCAATTCCACCCCTCCCATCTCAGCATTATTGCCGTCGTCGATTCTTCCACCGAGCTCACTCTAAGCGATGGATCACAATCTCACCTGATTCCTCATTCATTCGCTCTTTTTCTTATTGATTCAAGGTACGAATTTACGTTTGTCGCATTTTTCAGCTCTTTCATCAATTCAATTGCATGATTTCCTTGGTTAAACCTTCATCAATTGACAAAAATGAAGTGTCCATTTTCCAGATTTCGTGTCCATACGCGTGTCCTTATCTTACGGGGAAATTTCCGATTCCAAGGGCCATAGTGTTTAGGTTTATATGATTTGGGATGTGTTTACTGATGTTATATTTGCGAATTGGTATAGATTGATTATTGTGTTGATATTTATAGGTTTAATTCAACAAGCACAAAAATATTAGTTGGATTTTTTTTATTGAAATTTTTAGATGCAAGTGTTTCGACTTCGAGCACCCTGTCGCATTGTTGTTAATCGGCTTTATTAGGCATGGCTGTCTGTTGTAGGGACTATGAGTGAATCTGCTTATTTGTCATGCCCGTGTAAGAAAGCTTTTTCTGAGAGACATTACTTTGTGAAAGTGGTGAAATCATAGTTATCGATTGTTATTGATCAGCTTTACGCATGGTTGTCTGATGTAGAATACGAGTGAGAAGAATGTTTTTCTGACCATCTTATTCGAGTTACACAACCACTTTGTGGCAGTATTTATTTGTCTGTGCGATCACTGCGATTCCCTCCTACTGCTCGTTCCTATTTTGTTGGATATATTGAGTGATTGACGCTTCAATTTATCCTTGGAGTCTTCATTCATATACTACCCACATGTGTGTCAGGACTGTCACTGTTTTCCATCTTGTTATTCTCGCTAATGTTTCAGTTTTAAGCAATAGTATCTGTGTTCTTGCTTAGATGTCACTTCGAGATGATCTGGCGAGGTTTCAGAAGCAACAAGAAAGATGTCAAACAACTCTGTCCAAGTATTCGGCAAGGCAAGCTCCGGCCAAGGCTTCTACCTCACATAATACACCCTCAACTATGCGTAAAGAAACTCCACCTATTGGAGTGTTCACAAATATCGGGACTTCTACGCCTGTTGGCAAATTCTCCGAAAATACAGAAAAGCTTCAGCTGATTAACAGCATCAGGAAAGCTCCTGTTGGAGCTCAGATGAAGAAAGTTATTGAGTTGCTTGAAAAGGTTTGTTTAACTTAAACAGTGCTATTTTGGCATACACACACTTGTTTACTTGGCTATGCATAGGCTAGGCTCAAGTAACGGCTGTGTCATATGCTAATATTATTTGAAAATAGAAGTTGCTACTGGGTTTGCTATTAGAGAATTATATCTTGTTTATCATATAAATGCTGCTTATTTAGTTATGTGGGTCATGACGACCGAGAGGGGAAACTGTGAATGTCTGTTATCAAGAAGAAAGTAATTAACAGGTCTTATCTTATTGTGATGTTCTTGTGTTGTGCAGACAAGGCAAGCTTTTACGGCAGATGAAATCAATAAAGCATGCTATGTTGATATGAATACGAACAAGGAAGTGTTTGATAGCTTGACTAAGAATGTAAAAGTGAAGTATGATGGCTTACGCTTCTCATATAAGGTACAATTTGGTGCATATAGTCCTCAGTTCCTCACTATCTTCTATACGAGAAAGTGATTCTTGATCTCTCTTTTATTACAGTCAAAATATGAGATCAAGGACAAGGATAAACTGCTTCAGACTATAAGTAGTTATCAAGAGGGCATAGCTATTTTTGATCTCAAGGATTCATATCTTGATGTCATGAAGGACTTGCAGGTAAGAATCATTGTCAAACAGGACATCTTAATATTTGCTGCATTGTTCAGCACGATTCCCAGCTTGTATGTCGTTTGGTAAAATGCTCTTTTCACAACCATCTGGCCGTCAGCTATGTTAGTCTCACCCTTAGTTTACTTGGCCCACCAGTGTGTTCGTCACTTTGACACTCCAACATGGGTAAGACAGTTGGACACTTCCTTGTATGCAGAACTTAGAAGATTCCTCATAAATAGTCGAATCCCTGCACTTGCACTTGGACACAGCCAATGCATATTTCTAACAAAGTCTAAGCAACCTAGATCATAAATGCCGGAAAATACATTTACGTTTTTGGTTGTATAACGTACAGAACATATACCACTGCGTTCACCTCCATGTGTGAATTGAAATGATAATTTAGGTTTATCTCTAATTATGGCATCAACTATGTTAGTTAGACTTTTCAGTTTTAGAACCATATGTGTGTTTGATATGACACTCAAGGATATGGCCATATGGGTATGGTATTACCAACCCTACACTTATCGATCAGACACTTTTTTCACAACGACGATATTACACAAGGACTGATGTATTTTAACTTTCAATTTTAGCTTGACCCATGTATTAACCCAAAATAATCTAAGAGTATGTTTCTTGACTAAAATAAATAAGAAAAAAAATCACATTTATTATGTGGTTAGTGAGCTTGCCTCATAATAGGCTCATATGTATGTCTGTCTCAAGTAAATGTTTGTGCATATACACTACAAGAGTTAAAGTCATTGGCGACTGATTTTAGCTACTGACATCTGTCGCAAATAACAGACGTGCGACCGTCAGCAGTCGCTAAGCGACAGTAGCTACAGTTAGTCGCTGAATAGCGACTGATTTCAGTCGCTAAAAAAGCGCGCGACTGAAATCAGTCGCTAAATTTAGCGACTGAAATCAGTAGCTAACCGAAGCTTTTAGCGACTGAAATCAGTCGCTAATGGCGGCATTAGCGACTGATTTAGCGACTGATATCAGTCGCTAACCGAAGCTTTTAGCGACTGAAATCAGTCGCTAAAGGCAGCATTAGCGACTGATTTAGCGACTGATATCAGTCGCTATAACTTCAGTTAGCGACTGATTTCAGTCGCTAAATAGTGCGACGTGGCATCATTTAGCGACTGATATCAGTCGCTAAATACAAAACTTAGCTACTGATATCAGTCGCTACCGTGCCAGAAATAGGCCGGTTCAATTTATTATTTTTCTAGCCAAAATCTGCACAATAAAACAAAGCAACAACCACAATACATCCCAAACATCATTCCAAACGTTATTCCAAACGTTATTGCAAGCTTCATACTCCAAAATTGTCAACCAAGTACGCAAACGTGTTGTTTTATCAACAAATCAAGCTTTTTCATTACAAACCAAATCAACTAAGTTGCAAACAGTTTTTCCAACAACCATTTCTCCCACTACAAATTGTTTTCAATAAATAAACTCAGCCAACAAGAAAACTGGCGGACGCACCACTATTACCGCCGAAGGGGTCTCTAGGATCCGGGAATCGGGGAGTGGGGCCGGAGTTGCAGTTATATTGCTGCGTGTTCCTAAGACGCCGAATCTCTTCCAGAATTTGCAGGTTAGTGGACTCCTGCGTCTTCAGCCTCTCATTCTGCTCCCTCATCTGCTCGGCCATAGCTGCCCGTTCCGCCCTCTCCTCTTGAATTTGAGCCCTCATCTCAGCCATCTCGGATGGCACACACTCGGTCGTCGTAGAATGGGCCCCCCGAACTTGCGTAGACTGTCGTTGTCATCTTCAACTTGCCTACTCGAACCGACGACATCCTCTTCCTCGACGTCATCTTCGTCCTCCTCGTCATTAATATAGTGTTTCATTTTTGCCTCGCTACACTCTTCCCCTTCTTACCCCTCAAAACAATATTTCCATCTACAGTTTTGTATCTACCCTTCCCACATACCTTACATTCCTCAAGCATGGCATCGTCCTTCCAAAAAAGCATACATCCATCGGGACAAGCATCGATCTTTTGATGCGGAAGTTCAAGACCTTTAACTATTTTTTTGGTGTTGTAGAATGTTTTGGTCATAATGTTGTCTTTTGGGATGAGTTTCTCAATCAACGCAGCGATTCCGTCTACGCACCCAAAAGGTAGGTTATACTCACATTTAAGGGTCACTACCATAGACGCGACTTCTAACAATGTCACATCACACCCTCCATATAATGGCTTCTCCGCAGCCTCTAACATATCAAAAAAAACTTTCGCTCGTGGGTTTGGCTCTTGTGGGGTTGGTTGGTCATCGTCGTTAGTGTACATGCTCTCATCATTAAACAAATTGCACTCAACCACATCAACAATCATTCCTCTCACCCCGCCCTCATTCTGATCCACCTTAGATTCCTCAAAATCAGACTTCTCACCATGACAAATCCAATAATAATAATTTGGGCTAAACCCATCTGAGATAATATGTTCTTTAATCAAAATACTATCCAAGAATTTGATGTTCTTACATTTCACACAAGGACACCTAAATCTACCATCTGACGCGTATTCGGGATGGGTTTCAGCGAACTCAAGAAAGCGATTAACACCATCTAAAAATTCCTTTGTGGGACGTCGTTTCTTATCGAATCTTTCCCCATACATCCATTTTCGTTCCTGTCTCTTCATTTTTTTATCTAAAAAATTTAAGACAATAACCACATACAAATTATTTTCTCTAAAGTAATTTACTAATATATATACACTAGTCAAATATTATGTAAAATTCTCAATTCACCTAAACATAGTACTATTTCCACCCAATTCGTCCATAATTACATCACCAAATCGGCATAATTGTATTTTAATTCCAAATTCCTAACACATCAAAACAACCCAATTCAATCAACTACTTAACCGCAAACCCTAATTTTATACTAACAATCTACCTAATTCAAATTGGGGAACCTATTGAGCGATTAAAATTCTAACTACACTAAATATTCCAACAACTAAGAAACTATCCAACCCAATAACTAATTTATTTAAATCGATAAAAACAGAAATTAACAAATAATTGAAATTAAATAAAGATAGATAAACATACCTTAAGGAAAATGAGAGAATTGAATAAAGAATGAAGAGGAAAGGAGGAGGGACGACTTTAGAGAGAGGGGGGAGCGGAGTTTAGAGAGATAGAGTGAAATGAGGGAATGAATCGGGGGAGGGGGGTGTTCGTTAATTTAAAAAAAATTACGACCTTTAGCGACTGATTTCGGTCGCTAATTCAGTCGCGCGCTTTCTTTTTTAGCGACTGAAATCGGTCGCGAAATTCGTTTTTAGCGACCGATTTCAGTCGCTAAATCAGTCGCGCGCTTTCTTTTTTAGCGACTGAAATCGGTCGCGAAATTCGTTTTTAGCGACCGATTTCGGTCGCTAAAAAAAATTGATATTTTAATTTTTCGTCTCCTCGTCCAGCTACTAATGTCGGTCGCGCGTTGAACTTTCAGTCGCTAAATTAGTGACTGAATCTATCAGTCGCGCGTGATTAGTAGCTACATGCAGTATTTCTTGTAGTGATAGATTTTGTTAAAGTGTTCTGTGACCTTTCTTGTGTGAAGTCATTCTTGTAACTCTACTGCTTGGTCTATATCCAAAGCAACACTTACGTTAAGGACCATGTCACGCTTTATGTTGTGCCAATTATGGTTCAGTATTTAGTAGATCGTGGTTTACTGGCTGTGATAAGGTTGCAATCCTGGTCCTTTTGATACAGACTTACCTTTCCTTTCCTTTGGAGTTACGTGCTAACTATCAAACACAACTCGCCTCTTAGTTTCCAGCAGCATAACATCTCTGATCTCGGTCTCACATGACTAGACCTGGCAAAGCCAACCCGACCCGACCCGAATAAGCCAACTTGAACTGAAGACCCGAAGTTGACCCGTAACCTGAAATGACCCGGGCTAACCCGAAACTGACCCGATTATTATTGTAGAAAACGGGTTGATATCCTTTAAAAAGTTGAAAATAGCAAGCCCAGAAATGACCCGGCCCGACCTAAAGTCAACCTGATTTTAATAAACCCGACCAATTTACCCGTTTTGCCAGGTCTACACATGACATGACCACCCCAAATACAGAAGTGCTACTCCTTGTTTTATATGGTTTGTATGTAGTTCATACATGATTTGAGCCTTGAGGTCTCATCACTCTCATGTAAAGCTTTTGTGTAGACTTTAAAGGTTGAAGGAAAAATATGGCTCCTCTCAAATTTTGATTCTAAAGAGGATATTGCTTATCCAAATGATCCGCGGCTGTCCAGCTTCAAGGTTGACGATGATCTCAAACAACTTTTCAGGGGCATCGAACTGCCCAAAGATTTTCTGGATATTGAGAAGGATTTGAGGCAAAAAGGATTGACACCCGCCACTGACACCGCCAAGAGGAAGGCGGCAGCCCAGATTCAGGGCATATCTCCCAAGTCCAAAACTACAAAGAAGAAGGAGATCACCAAGAGGACTAAGCTCACAAATGCTCACCTTCCCGAGTTGTTTGAAAAGCCGAAGTTAGGATGATCCGCCTGATTATCACTTCATTCGAAGGGTATTCCTTTTTTTACGAGGAAAGAAAGAATTGGCTGACCGCTTGAAAGCCGGTTTATCTGATCCTCACCGGTGAAACTGATGAACTTTCAAAAACATCTCAATAGAATTGGATATATAAAAATGTCCAAGAGTAACCCTATAATTTGCGACTTTGATGGTCTTGGTCTGCGTCAGGCAAATTGTTATTCACTACATTTGTTACCTTTGCTCATGATTACGAGTATTATATTTGATCATGGGACTATTTGAAAGGAATGTGAAAATATTTATAGTGATTGGTAAATAATAGTACAACGTACTTATGTTATAGCAATATTTTGGTTATAGCACCATTTCATCATGGCAAAAAATCGATTATCTAATCTGGTCTCTGCTCTTAATCGGATCGGAAACTTTGGATATATGAACCGAAAAGTAAGTTTGGATTGAATATCCTATCTGATGTTTTATTTATTTGGGAAGGCAATGCACGACTAGTTGGCCGGAGATAAGCAGAAGAACAGCCATATCTCCGGTCCCGTAGGGTGGAGGGGAGGGAGAAGGTTGAGTGTGTAGCTATGACGGAGAAGTTAGACATTTGTTGGTTTTCTATGGCTGAAATAATTAAGTCTTTTTGTAAACTTGTTAAAAATGTACCGTAAATGGTACTCATAATATACTCGTATAATATTTGATAAAATGACATAAACAAATGTCACTCTATTATTGTTGTAATAATTGATTGAAGATTTGAAGTGTTAAAAAAAAAGACGAATTGTATAATACATATCATAAATACTCATAATAAGATGTCTTTGGTCGAGTGATTAAGACTAGGCAGCAATATTTTTTTTTTTTGCCAGCAAAGACAAATCAACCCTACAACAAATTCAGAGTAAGTACTAAGTAGTGTTCTCTTTTGTTAAGGGATTGAGGGAAACATAAAACATTAAGAATAACATAAAACTTAAAGAACGCCTAAAAACGAGAATGGTACGAGGTCCAAGGGCCACAGCATGCTGACGGAGATCAGTAGAAAGGACACGAACACGAGCATCCACCATAGTATCGTCCAAGTTGTAAACTCCATGCGATCGCTGATAGGACGACTGGAACACACAAAATGCACTTACGCCATAAAGACGTAGAAGGGAAACGAGGAAAACAAGTCTGGAGGACCTGTCATCAGTGGAGTAAAGACTCCTACATTTTGGTAGTCGAACACGCCTAAAACATGGCCAGCAAATCAGAGAGCAAACCCAAACGACGAAACAGAGTCTACCCCGTCCAACAACCTTCCTATACAGCACCACCACTCTAGAAAAAGAGTCGAGGAAGGAACCAACACACCCATGACACCTGAGGGCCAAGCTTTTTCTAAAAAGGACAATTAAACTACAACAAAGACTCCTAACGGAGATTATTGTGAAAAGAAAACGCAGAAAAAGGAAATACAGAGGCATCATTATGAAAGGAGGAATTCACCATCACAACCAACCAACACAACACCCAAATCGAACCCAACTCCAGATCATCCAAACACCAATAATTCCACAACTAAGAAGACCACAACAAGCAGCCACCACAATGATCACATGCATGGGAGCCGTCCAACGCACACAACAAGGAAAAGACAGAACATGAAAAGACGGGAAGAGAAACAAGGCCCAATCAAAACTCACCCGAAGAGAATGACAAGACCGATCGTCGGAAGCAACCACCATCAACAGACGAAAGACGAAAGACACAACCCTAAACCTAAAACAACCCATAAAACCAAGTCTCAGACAGTCTTACATAGGGCTACGATGGGGGAGGGGGGCGAGGGGAGGGGGGAACACCTAGCCAGAGCCATGCAAGACAACCCCGAGACCAAACAAAAAAACAGAACAAACAACTCAACAACATACCAGAGATGGGGGAGGGGGACGAGGGGAGGGGGAACACCTCTAGTAGTTGAAAACAAAACCACCACGACCCATACGGGAGGGTAGTCTGGAACAACACGACCCATACGGAGGGAGACCGGCGGGAGCGAGTCAGGCGGCTGACGACCAGGAGGGGATCGGGCAGACGACGATCGGAGGGGATCGGGCACAACGAAACTCAGACCGACACCATACCTAAATCAAAGGAACGAGAGGCGGAGAACGGACCCAGAAACACAAAATCAGTGGGGAAGCGAGACAAAAATGGTAGACTAAAGGTGTAGAATGATTGAGTGGCCGGAGATGGGACTAAAAAGCCCCATCTCCGGCGAGGATGAAGAGATAGGAAGGACAAGGGTGATGGTGGTGGCTATGATGGTGAACAATTAGGGTTTAAATTTGGGGTTTTTTTGGTGTAGATAGAAGAGGGAGGAAATTGTAGAGAGAGAAGTCAGAGTGTTGTATTATGATTTTAATACGACGAAAGTTTAGGCAGCAATTAAGCGTGCTTTTGGTTGAACAAAACAATAAATAAAAAGGTTTTACTCCGTAAAAAAGAATCCAAAAAAAAGTTTTTTAAAAAAAAAGTAAAAAGGGAAAAACAAGTGATTGGCGAAAATAGGATTATACACTTGGTTGTACAATAGTATTGTACAACCAAGTCAAAGTTGTTGAGATTTTGTATATATTAACCGAGTTTCTGAGTTGAGTTATAAGTTTTTGAGCTTAAATATTTATGTGATCTAACTCGACAACTTTGCACTAGAACTCGAAAAGTTTGCAACAAAGCTCTTAACCGAGTTTCTGAGTTGAGTTGTAAGTTTTTGAGCTTAAATATTTATGTGATTTAACTCGACAACTTTACACTAGAACTCGAAAAGTTTACAACAAAGCTCGAAACCTTTGTGATAAAGCTCAAAATCATAAAACCAATTATACATAGAGCTACGTACAACTGGTTGCATAATCTTCTCATTGAGTAATTAGACCATGTACAATGGAGAGTACATATCCATTCTCCTATTTCTTCTTTCACCCTATATTTTTTTGACACCTCATAATCTCTTTCCTCCACTACATTTTCCACTATTTACTTTATCTTTCCTTTCCCTTCTTCAAATTTTCTCTCACAATAGAGAGAATCCTCTTAGGTTACTTTTCTTATTATTTTAATAATTGGATAATTAATATTGGTTTACTTATATTATTTTCATAAATCACTAAAGCTAATTTTTAAAAAAATGTGTTAATTAAATTAAATCTAGTACAAATTTATTTTGTTTTCATATTGTTTTCGTAATTCACTAAATCAAATTTACTACAACGCATGCTCAGGGCCGTCAAATAATATTCGGTGGCCCGGTTCCAATTTTCGTTGGAGACCCCCATATTAACGAGTGTTAACCCGTACAGAAATTATAGTTTTCGTTCCATAAAATATCAAGTTACAATTTTGAACAATTTTTGGACGATTTGCTCGACAAGGCTACCAACTACGGAGTACCAAAGTAATATTGTCTATGTCTAAGCAAAAAAATTGTGCTTTGTGAAGTATGATTAAATAACTAATAGGTATGTATTGAGCATCATTGAATTTCACCAAATATACTCCTTAATTACGAACAATTTAATTATTAAAATAGGAAATTAATAAAATAAAATGGATTTTGTCCAGAAATAACAAAAATTAAATAATTAGAAATTAGCGTAATATCTACAAACTAGTGTGTTACCCGTGAAAAATTTCACGGGTTGCACAGTTTTAATGTAATACTCCCTCCGAGTTTCTAACGTTGTCCCATTTTCCTTTTTGAACTGAGTTTGATCTTTTATCCATTTTACACTTTAGGCCATAAATGTGTGGTTCACATTCAACCATCCATTTCTCTATCTTCCTCCTTCCTTTTTTAACCACTCATTTTCCTTTCCTTATTTTTCATTCCAAAAGTAAATGGGACAATGTTAGAAACTCGAAGAAAGTATATGATATTATGAAGCAAGTATGGTTGGGGGAGTATACAGTAACTGACTAAAGCAACGTTAGAAACATGAAGGGTGAAAGAAAATAAAGACAAAAGGTTACATATGAAAACGCGTTCGTGTGACACCCGTGAAAAATTTCACGGTGGTTCATTTTTATTGATATTTAAAGTTGAAGGAAGACAATATTGATATTTAAATTACGCGAAAAAGTGTGATCATCGATATGTGGGTTAATAGTACGAAAGATCGAACAACAAAATCGTCTTAAGGGATAATTTTGTTGCTAGAATAAGATAATCTATTCTTTATTTCATAAGTACTTTACTAATTATATAAAGTACAATTAAATCTACTCATAAACAAAATTAAAATAGTTAAATATATTGTTTGACCCGTCTTGAATATCGTTTGACTATAGTGAAATAGTTAAATTGAATATTTTGGCACATTTTGATCATAAATGAAATGTTAGTCATGTACTACTTACTTCATATTAATTATACTGAAATCTTATCTACAATATATATTCCTTAGGAGTTACGGAGAAATATATTTATATCTTCATTAAATCATAACCCTCTGAGTCTGACTTATGTTTCCTCTTTCCCGTGACTCGAATCTCGACCTAAAATCCGTATAAATCCAGCCCGTGTAATTAATGTTTTAATGTGCATTAATAAACCGTTTGTCCCGAAATCCCTTTAAACCCGATTCATATAAGTAATGTGATTAATATGCGTTAATAATCCATAAATGCGATAATAACACGTATTTGACCCGAACCCCGTCTCAAAATTCTTATAAACCTGACCCATATAATTAATAATTCTAACATGCGTTAATAAACCGTTTTGACACGAAATCCCTTTAAACCCGGCCCATAATCCATAATAATTGACCCGAAAGCAAACCAAAACCGTATAAATCTGACCCGAATGCACTTTAAAAAAAAAAACTGCCCCATCATCAATGCTCTCCTTCTGCTCTAGAAGACCTTAAATAGTTGAGATTATCGAACATTGATATCCTAATGCTCAAATTAAACACAAAAACTCACCCTAACTGCATTATTGAGTTAGAGTTCATTTGTCCCCCAAATTGACAAACCCTAAATCCCCAAAATTCTCAAAAGCTAAGTTAGAAAACAACAATATTTATCGACACTCCCAAATACAACACAGTAATCCGCTTCAACTGACATTCGATCCGTAGTATATTAGATAAGAATCCGTGATTTGTAATGTACTCTTTAGTGAAATGTGTTCCCTCTAGTGTCAACTAAACACAAATTCATCACGGTATTGTGATGATGGTACAAATTTCACAATATCCCTTAAGGGACCGTTTGGAAACATGGAATTATTTTCATTTCCAAGAATCTAATTCTAGATATTCAATTATTGACATTCAATTCCATTTTCAATTCCAAAATGTTGTTTGGGTATCCATGGAATTGGAATTGGAATTGGGCGGGTCAGAGCCGGGTCGAGATCACAAAAAAATAATTTTTGAATTTTTTTCCGTGACGAAAATGTATATTTTCAATTAGGGACAAAAATTAATAAAAAAAATATATATTCCGACTAGATTTACGCGGAAAAAAAAACAATAAATAGTGACGGAATTGAAATGACTATCCTGGGGTAGTCATTTGAGAAAGTCAAATTTAAACAAGGTTGGAATTGGTATGGAATTCATCTCAAATCCAATTCCAAATTCTCGATTTTCCCAAACACTTGAATCATCTCAATTCCGGAATTGAATTCCAATTCTTAGTTCCCAAACAAGCCATAGTGATTTTGTTGTAAATGGAATCTATTAAAAGTGAATTGTTAAAATTATACTATACTAGTGTAATACCCGTGAAGAACCTTCACGGGTTGTTCGCTTTTATTTATGCAGAGAGTTTATTGGATTAACAACTAAAATTAGGTTATTCGTTAATAGACTTTTAGTTACTTTAGGTTAGACCTGACAAATAGATCGGGTCGTGTCTGTTTCATGTTCGTGTCATCGGTAAACGGGTCACGAACCCCTCCGCCCAAACCCGACCCATTTAAGTTTCGTGTCGTGTTCGTGTTGACCCACTTACATAAATGGGTCATCAACCCTCAACCCAAACCCATTTATTTCGTATCGGGTTCGTGTCGTTTTTTCGTGTCATGTCCATATTTGGAAAGTATTAACATATTTATGTTAAAAATGATTAAAAATATTTACACTAATTTAATAAACAAGTTATTCGTGTCAGTTTCGTGTTTTGGGACCTCAACCCAAACCCGACCCAATTAAATCTCGTGTCGTGTTCGTGTCGACCCACTTACATAAATGGGTCATCAACTCTCAACCCAAACCCATTTATTTCGTCTCGGGTTCGTGTCGTGTTTTCGTGTCGTGTCATTTTTTGCCGGCTCTACTTTAGGTGTTATTAGGTAAGCGAAAACATGAACAACATATAGTAAGTATGGCGCAATATCTTCGACATTCTTTGATCATGCACTTTTGTAGACACCCACATTTTGACCGCCAGGTGTCTATAGTAGTTCCCGCCAAACACCCGATGATGATTGGACGTAAACGTGCTTTGACGGACTCGGATATGGGCTCGTAATCATGGACATTTGGTTTAGACTTATTACGGAGTACAAATCTTACAAAACCAACCTCAAATCCAGGCCTAGTGGGTCGTTTCGAGTCAAATAACACTAATTCGGGTCGAATCCGGCACCAGGGGTAAAACCGTCTTTTAGCGACCGAGTCAAAACCCGGTCAAAGATTTTCCCGAGACACGTGAGTCAGCCGTGACACCTCACACGGCTGATTCTCACCCAAACTCTACAAAAAAATCAGCTTCACAAAATAATAAACAATTCCGTTCAAAGTAGAATTCGATCTCAAGTAGGAATCCTATTCGAGGACCGATTCAAACACTCGACCGAGTGCAAATACTCGGCCAAGCAACATACAACCAGCCGAGGTACCTTTCTTCTTTGTCAAGAAAGCGGAATTCTCATGCTTCTCAAACTCCTACGTTTCCTATCCTAAGCGGTATTCAAACTCCTCTAAGCCAAGGTCGGGAATTCCTATAAATAGGACCTCCCATCCAACACTTTTAACACATCACAACATCACAATCAACCCCGAAAAAACAGCCCCATAACACGGTTTTTTCACACATCCTACATCCTCGATATCTAGCAAATCCCGACATCTTTCCGAAGCCTCGAAGCCACGAGAAACCGTCCGACCATACGTCAAACCCGACATCCAAACCGACACCCTAAACTCATCCTCATCATCTCGACGCTCCCAAGTCTAAGGCACTTTCCGACGAGCCTTATCCCGAGAAAACAAAGCATGTAGGTTGAGGGTGTAAATCAAACCCGCTTCTTCTTCTTCTCTTTTCTCCTTTTCGTTTTTTTATTTTGGGTCTTTCGTCGGTCTTCTTTTTTTATTTCTAATATCAATACTATAAAAAAAAACTATTTTCATATATCGAACATTCTTAAAAATATGATATCAATTTTCTATAATCGAATATTGTATCGAAAAGAATTATATTAAGATTCCGACGATTTTAAAAATCGTTACATCTTTTTTTCGTTCAAAATCTTTTTTTAAACTTGTCGTTCAAAACAAGCTTTTATTTTTTTTCTTTCTTTTCAAAATCTTTTTTTTAAAATCCTTCCGACTATTCGATATCGATTTCATAATCGAATATCGAATACGACCAATATCGAAAATATGAGTCGGGTATGAATTAATCCATATTTGTACGCGATTTATAAAATTTAACGATTTTCGACAAAAAAATAATAAAAACGGGCCGGCGACCCGGATCGGATTTTTTTTAGCTTTTCGTTCGTTTATTATTATTTATTCTACGATACGATTTCTAAAATTTATGTCTTTTCTAAAACTATTCCAAATATTTGATATTGATTTCGTAGTCAACTATCGAATATAACGAATATCGAGAATATTAAGTCGAGTACGAATTATGCAATATTCGTACGCGATTTAATCGAAAATTTCCAAAAAACCGCTTCCGAAAACAGGCCGCCACGCGACCCGCCGGCATCCCTGACGAGTCGCGCGGCCAGCTGCCTTCGTGCGCCTTTCTCGTTTTTTTTCTCGAACTTCGTTTATTATACAAAACAACGTTTTAGTAATATTTTTCAGATTTCGATTAATATTTATTTTCTTGATCTCGTATATTTATTTGCTATATTATTATTCAATCGTTACTAACTCGTTTTCTCGTGTTTGTAGCAATTTATTTTTCTCATATTCTTTTTATCGTTTTATTAGACTAAAACGAACTCACATGCTTAAATAACTTTGACGTTAGTAGTTTAACATGCATTAAACGACTTAGCAACCCATTTATTTATTTTTCCTCACATGTCTTAGGAAAATAATCTCTGCATATCATTCAATCGTCGAACTAACGCGTGTACATAAAACCGAACGATATCTTAGTAAAGGCCGCTAAGTGCGGGCGGGGTTGGGTGTTCTCAATGAGCTTCCCAACACGTACCCTCACCCCTTACTCAGAACCGTGGTTTCCGGATGTCCGAAACCATTGGCAACGAGAGTCATTCAATATACGATTAACCGCGCAAGTCGGCATCGGTATCGAAATGCTAAGGGACGAACGCGATAAACTCTGACATCGGAAATGGGCCATGTTTTAAATATGGCCTACTACGACATAGAGTGGGTTCGAATGGTTCCGAATAACCATAAAATTCGGTGGCGACTCCTACTTCGATTTAAAATTCTATTCGATCCATCTCATATGGAAATTCAATCGCCTCCCCAAACCCGCGCGTCGCCGCGTCGGGGTGGACCTATGTCATGTCCACAATTTGGCGACTCCGCCGGGGATTAACTGATGTGTCACTTACCATCGGAATCCTCAGGGTGAGACTCGAAAAGAAATCATTCGATTAGTAATGTACACGTTTTAGTTCAATGGTTCATGCATAACCCCGTTCTATCCCGGGCCGGTTACTTGTGACCGACGTCCCACTATACCACGGTGCATTTCTACTTGGATGCACTAAAGACTTCGATCGCGGAACTCGCATGGGTTTTACGGCAGATTCTAAGACCAACTCGGCTTAGGAGGTCTGTCCTGATTTGCGAGAATGCGATCGTTGTTGGTATAGACCCTATTCGACCGACCGAGACTTAGACTAAGAGCATACATGACGTCGTTATACTGTTTCTATGCTACTTGATCTTTTTTTTTGGTCTTTTCAAAAACCGTCATTTTTCAAAAATTTACATCTTTTTTTTTCAAATCCATCCTTTTTTAAAACCCGGAAAGCTGCCGAATTCAGGACTTATGATTTTGACTCAAAATAGCCTATTTTTACCCGGTATGCTGTCCAAACCTTTTCAAAAAAAAAAGCCCGAAATCTTGGCCCGATAACCTCTTTCTCGGTTTTCAAAAAAAATTGGGCCTTCCAATCCGACCTCGTTCGGTTTTCAAATCCAAATTCCCTTTTCAAAACACTCTTCTTCTTAGGACTTCCCGTATTTAGCAGTGTCGGGTCTTGTCATAAGTTAGAATCTATAGCGTCGAAACTCCGTCGATCTTACATCACGGGTTTCCACCCCATCCCAAGTCCGCCTTATTTGTCAAGGCACGGCCCACCTGCGTAGGACAGAGTCCTACGAAGGGAAGCCCGTTTACACATTCGAGTCCAAAGTCTGGGGAATTCTCACGTGGATTTTTCTTCGAACGAGACTAGGCCCACTTTGCCAAATCCTAAGGAAAGCCCACCGTCCACGAGTCACCCGTCTAGGTGTCTTTTCCGAGTCAACCTTTTACAAGGCATAGCCTTATAACAAAAGGTTCGTGATCCTTACATCTAAGGGTCACTCGTCCGACACTCGAGTCTTAACAAAGTCTTCAGTCCCACTCGGGGGCTACCCTTTCAGTAGAGCGACCAATCACGGTTGCTCTAAGGGTCTTGTCTTACACGTGTCTCACGTACCCCACTTTCGAGTCACTTAGATGTCGCACCATTTGAGTCCTATCAAAGTCTTTAGTCTCACTCGGGGGCTGTCCTCCACCCGAGCAGTCAACCACGGTCACCTTAAAGGGTACCCTACGTTCATCCTGCACCGGCGTCCTTATGATGCCTTCTTCGTGTCGTACCTATGCTACGAATACTCGAGTCACCTAGGGTTAGGTCACCACGGTTGGTCCGAGCACGTGATACGGTCAAACACAGTCGCCCCATTTTCGGATTCACCCTTATGCAGCTCGAGTCCAATTCGCAGTCGTTACCTCGTCTAGATCAACGTTCGAGTATCCCGGTCCAAGAGTCTTTGTTGACCCGTCACCCCGGGCCGTGTCTAGTTTGACTCCCTCTCTTGCACTTGCGCAAAGTCGAGTTTAGGCGAGTCGTGGCACCCGTCTTTCTCTCCAATCAAAGACCTTACCAAAAAAAAAAACAACCGAGCGTCCGATTCCGGATTTGATTCGAGTCTAAGTCTGAGTTCGAGTCTAGGATACCCTACATCCTCATTTCCAAATCAAAGTCAGAGTCAAAGTCAGTTGTATTCTGTCCTCTTTTTTCAAAATTCAATAAAATCAGCTTTTCTATTTCTCATACATACTTTCCTTATGTGTTTCCGAGAACATGATGAACACGATTATACACTGTGAGCACACGCATGTGACTATTATAGGCACATCTATAATGACTGCAGGAAACCGAGCCCGTGTTTTCCTTTTACCTATTCCATGTCTGGTATAGAAAGCCACATAACTACCCGTAGCAGGAGCATATCGAATCCTATGACAAATCTGGGTAGTCTTCTAGTTTGGGTTCAAGACGGGAGGCAAGCCCACTTCCCACAATAAACACCCATCCAATAAGACTAGCCAGTCCCTACCTTAGGTGTTAGTCTGACCGACAAAAAAAAGCTGGACAAAAAAAATCAAAAGTCCAAGAGAAAAAAAAAGCAAAAGGCCAAAACAAAAAAGCTGGCCATGATCAAAAAAGAATTATCGACATCTCTCGACCAGACACGGTCAACTCAAATGAAGAATCCCATGACCGAGGCTAAGAGGTCAACCCAAAGAATTCAAAAACCCATGACCGTGAAACGGTCAATTCAAAAATTATCAATACCCATACCATCCAATAGGGGAGAGACAGTCAAGCTGGTCGGCTAACACCACATTTAGCCTTCCCACATTACAACCCTCAAGACCTTCTCGAGACCTATTCTAGAGACAACCCAAAATTTTGAGGATTCAAGCTCCATAGGATACACCCTAACCTTTAGGGCCAGACATGGAAATCAGATCCCGCATTATCAAACCTGCCCAATCGAAGCTCGAGCCATTCTACTCGACTTCCCCTTTACACAACAGAATTCACAATCACCATATGCAAATCCGAGAGCAAAACTCGTTAAAATCCCCGAGAGCAAAACTCGTTAAAATCCTCGAGAGCAAAACTCATCCCCGAGAGCAAAACTCATTAAAATCCCCGAGAGCAAAACTCGTTAAAATCCTCGAGAGCCAAACTCATCAAATCCCCGAGAGCAGAACTCGTTAAAATCCCCGAGAGCAGAACTCGTTAAAATCCCATCCCAATTCTTCTCATTCAAACCAGTTACCAGCCCCAAACGCGGGAATTCAGCTTGCAGTCGGCATAGAACCTGCCTAAATAAGTTCACACCACCTCTGGGGGCTACCCCGGAGAACGCTCACAGTCACAGGATCAACATCCTAACTATTCTAGCCCTTTGATCAAGACATCATTGGGAATGCACCTAGCCTACACCATCACTATGGCTAGTTACACACAAAGCCCTAGTAAACTAGGCACCATTATATATCTTTCAATCCACTGAACCACGGCTTGGTTTGATTTCACTACACGTGAATACGTAGGCAGCCTTTCAACAAGGGCACAACCACCCACATCGACACACATTCAAAAGGCACTATCATTCCGGTCATGACACTGTCATGTTCTCAGCAGCTAGCTTTGTCATTCTGGAGGCTTCTCCTAGGCAGAAGTTCTCCATCCATTCGCAAAATCCAGATAAATTCAAAAAATCTAGCCTCCTTTCTATAGTGTGTCCTAGTACTCGGCTTATTCAAAGACGAGAATCTGTCAGGACTCGGAGCATTACCCACTTTGAGAATGTACCCCTAAATCAAAAGAATATCCAAAAGAACACCAGTCTACGGCATTGCTACCACAAAGTCCTGTCATACGGAAACAGTCCCATTCCGAGGATTCGACCGTGTTGCCACTCGCCTAGGCTACGGAATAGCGCAACTTAAGAGTCTTGTCATCTTAGGTGGCCCACCCCCTACCGAGTCACGGTCTAACCTTTAGAGAGTCAAAGTCGTGTCTGTCAACTCGTCCTCTCGCATCCAGAGTCGAGTCTGTCGGTACATCTCTCTCTTCAAATTCTCATTTTTGCAAAACTTAGCCATTTGAGAAAATCCTTTTCCTAGTCACCACGGGAATAGGAATTTTTCTCACACTTCATCTAGGCATACAGGCCTAACCAGAGACTTTAGGAGTCCGTGTCAGAATCGGATTAGGAATCAAGTCATCCCAAGCATTCTAATTTCCAAAAAAAAATTCATTTCTTTCCAAAAAATCAATCAAAAATCATTTCTTCCCCAGCATGAGTCAGTGTTTTGCCTAAATGTTACATGCAATTTGTTATGTATCAACAGACAGGTACACCCATGACTCCCAGAAATTCTAAGTTCCCCAGTGGAAAAGCTCAAGCAACTTCTTTCAGGATATATCTGCAAACAGATATGCCCATAGCTTCCAAGGCAAGCTCCCGCGCAATTCTAAGACAGGATATATCTGCAAACAGGTATACCCATAGCTTCCTAGGCAAGCTCCCGCGACATTATTAACATCAACCCAGGTATGATTTCTATCCTATGGCTGGCGAGCCCTTCACGCAGGTCTAATGGACCCTAAACGACCCGATCGGAAGTCTGCCAGGTTTTAATCCTTGATTGACCTGGTAGCTACTCTGACTTTTGCCTTGTCCAAGCCTCAGTCAGAGTGGGGGCTCTGTAGACACCCACATTTTGACCGCCAGGTGTCTATAGTAGTTCCCGCCAAACACCCGATGATGATTGGACGTAAACGTGCTTTGACGGACTCGGATATGGGCTCGTAATCATGGACATTTTGTTTAGACTTATTACGGAGTACAAATCTTACAAAACCAACCTCAAATCCAGGCCCAGTGGGTCGTTTTGAGTCAAATAACACTAATTTGGGTCGAATCCGGCACCAGGGGTAAAACCGTCTTTTAGCGACCGAGTCAAAACCCGGTCAAAGATTTTCCCGAGACACGTGAGTCAGCCGTGACACCTCACACGGCTGATTCTCACCCAAACTCTACAAAAAATCAGCTTCACAAAATAATAAACAATTCCGTTCAAAGTAGAATTCGATCTCAAGTAGGAATCCTATTCGAGGACCGATTCAAACACTCGACCGAGTGCAAATACTCGGCCAAGCAGCATACAACCAGCCGAGGTACCTTTCTTCTTTGTCAAGAAAGCGGAATTCTCATGCTTATCAAATTCCTACGTTTCCTATCCTAAGCGGTATTCAAACTTCTCTAAGCCAAGGTCGGGAATTCCTATAAATAGGACCTCTCATCCAACACTTTTAACACATCACAACATCACAATCAACCCCGAAAAAACAGCCCCATAACACGGTTTTTTCACACATCCTACATCCTCGATATCTAGCAAATCCCGACATCTTTCCGAAGCCTCAAAGCCACGAGAAACCGTCCGACCATACGTCAAACCCGACATCCAAACCGACACCCTAAACTCATCCTCATCATCTCGACGCTCCCAAGTCTAAGCCACTTTCCGACGAGCCTTATCCCGAGAAAACAAAGCATGTAGGTTGAGGGTGTAAATCAAACCCGCTTCTTCTTCTTCTTCTTCTTCTTCTTCTCTTTTCTCCTTTTCGTTTTTTTATTATGGGTCTTTCGTCGGTCTTCTTTTTTTATTTCTAATATCAATACTATAAAAAAAACTATTTTTATATATCAAACATTCTTAAAAATATGATATCGATTTTCTATAATCGAATATTGTATCAAAAAGAATTATATTAAGATTCCGACGATTTTAAAAATCGTTACATCTTTTTTTCGTTCAAAATCTTTTTTTAAACTTGTCGTTCAAAACAAGCTTTTATTTTTTTTTTCTTTTCAAAACCTTTTTTTTAAAATCCTTCCGACTATTCGATATCGATTTCATAATCGAATATCGAATACGACGAATATCGAAAATATGAGTCGGGTATGAATTAATCCATATTTGTACGCGATTTATAAAATTTAACGATTTTCGACAAAAAAAATAATAAAAACGGGCCGGCGACCCGGATCGGATTTTTTTTAGCTTTTCGTTCGTTTATTATTATTTATTCTACGATACGATTTCTAAAATTTATGTCTTTTCTAAAACTATTCCAAATATTTGATATTGATTTCATAGTCAACTATCGAATATAACGAATATCGAGAATATTAAGTCGAGTACGAATTATGCAATATTCGTACGCGATTTAATCGAAAATTTCCAAAAAACCGCTTCCGAAAACAGGCCGCCATGCGACCCGCCGGCATCCCGGGCGAGTCGCGCGGCCGGCTGCCTTCGTGCGACTTTCTCGTTTTTTTTCTCGAACTTCGTTTATTATACAAAACAACTTTTTAGTAATATTTTTCAGATTTCGATTAATATTTATTTTCTCGATCTCGTATATTTATTTGCTATATTATTATTCAATCGTTACTAACTCGTTTTCTCGTGTTTGTAGCAATTTATTTTTCTCATATTCTTTTTATCGTTTTATTAGACTAAAACGAACTCACATGCTTAAATAACTTTGACGTTAGTAGTTTAACATGCATTAAACGACTTAGCAAGCAACCCATTTATTTATTTTTCCTCACATGTCTTAGGAAAATAATCTCTGCATATCATTCAATAGTCGAACTAACGCGTGTACACAAAACCGAACGATATCTTAGTAAAGGCCGCTAAGTGCGGGCGGGGTTGGGTGTTCTCAATGAGCTTCCCAACACGTACCCTCACCCCTTACTCAGAACCGTGGTTTCCGGATGTCCGAAACCATTGGCAACGAGAGACATTCAATATACGATTAACCGCGCAAGTCGGCATCGGTATCGAAATGCTAAGGGACGAACCCGATAAACTCTGACATCGGAAATGGGCCATGTTTTAAATATGGCCCACTACGACATAGAGTGGGTTCGAATGGTTCCGAATAACCATAAAATTCGGTGGCGACTCCTACTTCGATTTAAAATTCTATTCGATCCATCTCATATGGAAATTCAATCGCCTCCCCAAACCCGCGCGTCGCCGCGTCGGGGTGGACCTATGTCATGTCCACAACTTTCTACTCCCTGCTGTAAGTGTTTTAACCGATTCATTAGATAAGAGGTGAGTATATGAACGAAGGGCTGCCCACTATTATTTTGACAAATATTGATGACAGTCAAAGATAAATTTTAGATTAGTAATAGTGTGTTACTCGTGAAAAATTTCACGGGTTGCCCATTTTTATTGACACTTAAAGATAAAGGAAGCGAGATTGGTTTTTAAATTAGACGAAAGAGTGTGATCATCAA
This sequence comes from Agrostemma githago, assembly GCA_958450325.1. Classification (NCBI taxonomy): domain Eukaryota; kingdom Viridiplantae; phylum Streptophyta; class Magnoliopsida; order Caryophyllales; family Caryophyllaceae; genus Agrostemma; species Agrostemma githago. The sequence continues at coordinate 63,305,714 of OY288240.1, forward strand.
TATGTGGGTTAATAGTACGAAAGATCGAACAACATAATCGTCTTAAAGGATAATTTTGTTGCTATAATAAGACAATTTATTCTTTATTTCGTATATAAAGTACAATTAAATATACTCATAAGCAAAATTAAAATAGTTAAATACGGAGTATATAGTTTTACCCGTCTTGAATATCATTTGATTATAGTAAAATAGTTAAAATGAATATTTTGGTTTCGTTTGATTATTGTGAAATGTTACTCATACATGTATTACTTACTCCGTACTTCGTACTAATTATACTGAAATCTTATCTACAATATATACTCTGTAGGAGTTACGAAGAAATATATTTATATCTTCAATAAATCCTAACCCCCTCCGAGTCTGATTTATGTTCCCTCTTTCTCTTTTGGGGTGAGTCATTTTTCTTTCTTCTTTCCTGTTTAAGCCATAAATATGTGATTCATATTCTTCCATTTATTTTCCTCTCTTTCTCCTTTATTTTTAAACCATACATTTTCACATTCTTATTTTTTCCTCAAAATTTCCAGGGAAACATATCTTAGACTCGGAGGGAGTACTTGACACAATAAAGTCACAACTCCCAATGAGTTACAACATAAATTATAGGGAATTTAAAAAATTTCTCGGTTCCAAGAAGTATAGATAATTGGGGAAGTAGATAATGAATAATCATTTTAATTGCATTTGGACTACAAATCATGCATACCTAATCAATGTAAATTATTCATTTGGGGACTTGTGGACATGACATAGGTCCACCCCGACGCGGCCACGCGCGGGTTTGGGTAGGCGAATGAATCTCCATATGAAACGGATCGAATCGAAATTTAGGTCTATGTGGAGTCGCCACCGAATTTTGTGGTTATTCGGAACCATTCGAGCCCACTCTATGTCGTAGTGGTCCGTATACAAAATACGGCCCATTTCCGATGTCAGAGTTTACTGGGCTCGTCCCTTTGCATTTGATACCAATACCGACGTTATCAGATATTGTGTATTGAATGACTCTCGTGCGCCAACGGTTTCGGGCATCCGGAAACCGAGGTTCTGAGTAAGGGGTGAGGGTACGTGTTGGGAAGCCCACAAAGGACACCCAACCCCGCCCGCACATTAGCGGCCTCTACTAAGAATTCGAATGACTTACAATACGCGCGCTAGTTAAACGGGAAAAATGATATGCAAAGAGTATTTTCCCTAAACATGTGAATTGAATTTGAAAAGGGTTTCTAAGTCAATTTAATGCAGTTAATTCTACGTCAAAGTGGAATTTAGCATGCGGGTTCATTTAGTACAATAAACGAACAAGAATTAAATTGACAAAAGAAACAAGCAAACGGTTAGTAACGGTAAATCGATATTAACGGTTTGTGAAAATAATGAATTGAATTGAATTGAATGATGTACAAGATGATGCATGGTTTGAAAAGATAGTATACACGTGATTAATTATGCACGCGTTGACCTAAGTCGTAAAATACTATCGGGTTTTGAGGAAAGAAGATGTGCGACCTATGTTTTGGTCGTTATGAGGCCACTCGATCGAGTGGTCGATAGACTCGATCGAGTAGGCCCTGAGAAGATGTTTCTGTTTCGTGTTATAGACCATACTCGGCCGAGTTATTGACAAACTCGGTCGAGTACATGGCCACTCGACCGAGTCACTGTGAGACTCGACCGAGTGGGTGTCGTAACAGACATTCTGATCCGATTTTTGGGGTACCACTCGACCGAGTGGGTCAGGCACTCGGTCGAGTGCCCCCTGTACGAATTGTAATTCGTTTGCAATTTTGATATTGATTTTGAAATTGCTTTTGATTTTTGAGAGTTTGATGATTTTACCGAATTGGACATAAATATTGCACAATTTACGCTCGACTTGGACTTTTATAAATCGCAAATTTTGTCGGACCGAATATAAATATTGTTGAATTTATACTCGATTCTAAATTTGAATACTCGTTGTATCCCATATTCGATTATTTGAATCGATATGGAATATTAGAGTGAAATAAAAAAAAAATAAACAAATTGATTTTAGTCGTTGTAAATTAATTATCGTGATATGAACAAATCACGTTAATTAATTCATATGACTTGATTGTTAAATTCGATACCCAATTATGGAATTGGTATCGAATCTAAAATCTACGCTTTACTTGAATAAATAAAAAAAAACTTGATTCCCTCGACTTTTCCGGCATCGAAATAAATCCCTAGGGATTGTGATGTCGGATCCGTGTCAACGGGTTTCGACCCTTATTAAAGTACGATGTTTGTTTCTTGAGAAATCGATGAGGCATGCGAATAACAATAATGACACAAACGATATGAAAATTATTGTTGAAGTTAACCTATCGCAATAATCAAGTAATCGGGATATCAGAACGAGCGACCGTCAACGCTGTGTGCAGTACACTTGTATGTTCGTGTTTCCTCATTCCGATATCACTCATACTCGACACAAATTGATAGGTATTTTAATGTTTTGATATTAGTATTATCGATATTAATGATGCGATAATAACGATAAAAAAAAAAAACGACCCATATGATGATGACGATACTACGCGAGAAAGAGGAAGAAAGGAGAAGAAACGGGGTTTTGACACCCTCAACCTACATGTTCTTGTCTCGGTGCGGACTCGTAACCGTGGCTATAACACAAGAGTCTTCGAGGTTTATGGAGGTCGAGTTATGGTGGCTCGTGTTTGATGAATCCTAAAGCTAGTTTAGGGTTTGCTTAGGGTGTGCTAGGGTTTGTAAAGGATGTAATATGTGTGTATGATTGCTCTAGGGTTTTGAAAGTTCTCTCAAAAGTGTTGAAGAGGGGTGCATGAGGGTTGCTTATATAGGAAAAGCTAGGGCTTCGGTTTAGGGTTACTCGACCGAGTAAGTGGCTAACTCGGTCGAGTGGTCCGTTACGCCAGCCGCCGGGCTTGAATAAGGGCCCACTCGATCGAGTGGGTGAGGCACTCGATCGAGTGGCCCAGCTGGGTCGCGCGGGTCGCTCGCTTGGACCTTGACCATGGATATTTGATGAGTTTGAGTTTGAATTGGGCTTTTGATGTTTGAGGGGTTGTTTGGTATGTCTCGAAAACGACTTTGACCGGGATTGACCCAATCGTGACGAGTCGGTTTTAATTCCGGTGTCGGTTTCGGCCCAAATTAGCCTTGTTTGATTGGAAACGGCCCGCTGGGCCTGGGTTTGAGGTTGATTTTGTGAGATTTGTACTCTGTAAGTATGTTAGCCAGCGATTAATGGATTTGAGCCCGTATCCGAGCGCAGAGAAGCATGTTAGCGTCCGATCATCATCGGGTGTTTTTTGGGAAACTACCATAGACACCTGTCAGTCAAAATGCGGGTGTCTACAGAGCCCCCACTCTGACTGAGGCTTGGACAGGGCGAAAGTCAGAGTATCCACCAGGCCAATCGAGGATTGAAACCTGGCGGACTTCCGGCCGGGTCGTTTATAGTCCATTAGACTTGCGTGAAGGGCTCGCCAGCCGTAAGCTAGAAGTCATACCTGAGCCGATAACTCCGTGGGGAATTGGACTTGTCTCGTAAGTCCTGGGTGCGCCTGTATGTAGACTCATCCCTTGAAATGCCGTCGTTGGCTTCCGCTGGGGAATTATCGTGGGTTGCACATCCCTATTTGAGTCGTACCTGTATGAGTCACATAAAATGCATGCAACACGTAGGTAGTAAAATGACTCGCGCTGGGGAGAAATGGTTTTTTGAAAATTTGAATTTTTGAAATTTTGAAATTTTGAGATTTTTGAGTTTTGGAAACTTTGATATTTTGACTCCTAACAGAGATTAGGAAAGTTCGGGATGGAGATTTCCATGCTAGTATTGAGACTAGGATTGTGGTTCGATTCCTATTGAGATTAGGAAATTTTCCTAAATAGTTTGCAAGGCTAATGTTATATATAGCCCCTCCTTGCTCTTGATTTTCTTCACAAGTCACAAAACAAACCCTTCTTAAGAGAAAGTCTCTCTAATTCTCTTGAGAAAGTCTCTTCATCTTCTTTAAGAAGTTTTAGCCATGGGGATCGATAGGTTGAGTGTGATGTTGCAGGAGTGGTCCCGTCGCTTTAGGGACGCAGATAGGGTGGCTTTGAATCAGACGGGGATAACCCAATTGTACCCGTTCCGTCAGATGGTGGTTGACCGCTACTTTCTGGATGCTTGCTTGGCTTATTGGGATGACATATATCATGTCTTTGCTTTCCCTCGGGGCGAAGTCTGCCCTTTACCTGAGGAGATTGCAGCTATAGGAGGATGGAATCCGATACTCCGTCCCGCCGTCCCGTATTCGATCTATGACCCGAGGAGGAAGTTGAGGGAATTTCTAGGGCTTTCTCACAACGAGGTATCCCGTATGCTGGATGGTGATAAAATTTCTCTGATCGACTTGGCTGAGAAATTTATGAATTCATTCGATGTTCGGGTTAGACCGGCTTTCAGCCGCAGGGCCTTCTCTTTTTGCATGCTTCATGTATATGCTTTCGAGGGTCATATGGACTTGTTATCTTGCATGGGAAGCACCCGTCTTCTAACCGTACTGGATCTGATGGAGACTGAGCACAGCCCGGCTTGGTTGATCACGGGCGAGATTATCCAAGGATTGGATGATCGCAAAAGGGGCTCATCCATTCGTCTTACCGGGAGCACCCGTTTGTTGCAAGTATGTCACTTGACTTCTTAATTCAATTTCTTGGATTTTTTTTTGCGAATTTTTTTTTTACTGCAGGGGGTACTCGATCGAGTCACCCAGGCACTCGGTCGAGTATCCTCGATGGAACTCTCCTGATCTGTCTTCGGAGGTGCCACTCGATCGAGTCACCCTGGCACTCGATCGAGTGCCCTCGTAAAGAGCCTCCTGTTTGCGTTCAGGGGTACCACTCGATCGAGTGTCCCAAGCACTCGATCGAGTGGCCTTTAGGCGGACACCTATTTTGCCCTAGAATCTCATGCTTTTGTTTCCTTTTGCAGATTTGGCTATATGAGAGACTATCAGTGATAGATCCTCCTCTTGAAGCGGGCAACTACCGTCATAACCAGGTGATGACGAGGAGGCGGGCCATTGACTTTTCTCGTCAGATTACACAGAAGTACTGGGACAAGGTTTTGTCTTTTCATGGCGGCCCGTTGATTCGATGGGTAGTTCCATGGTGGCCCATCTATCTTTGGAGTGGCTTGGATCCGAGGGACAGAGCCCGCTATCAGGTGATCCTTTCTTTTAGGCAAACGGTTCATCTCTACCCAGATCGCATACCAAGGCAGTATGGATGGACTCAACGAATCCCTGAAGTTGAAGCGGTTGTGAGCGACCCTACCCAGTTGACTGATGTAATGTGTGATACCTGGATGCAAAGGTGGTACACACGGCATACTTGGCCCGTTTTCAAATCTCGCCATTCAATCTGGGTTTCAGATTCTTATACGAAGTGGACCAAAGCAGGAGATGCTAAAGCCCGAGCTGCTTTGAAAGTCGATGAAGCCTTCGATCTGCTGAGAAGGGAGCAAGCCAGAGACAACAGGGGGTTTTTTGATGAAGGAGACACTCCAGCTACCCTAGTTCGTCTAATGTCTGGCCACAAGAAGAAGACTAAGACTCAAGCTGAAGGGTCTAGTGCTAAAGGTGCTTGGGGGAAAGTGAGCCCCCAAATGGACTTGGAAAGGAGACTGGGCCCAAGACTACCCGTGCAGGACCGACTTGGCCCACGGGATAGACTGCCTGAGCACGTGCGGGCCCGACTTGGGCCGAAGACCGTGATTGAAGACCCGTCGTCAAAGAAACGGGCCCGGGCTAGGGAGGTTCCACTCGTGATTCGGGAACGCTCACCACCACCACCCCGAAGACCTCAGGCTCCACGCGACCCGAAGGACAAGGGGAAGGGGAAGATGCCCGGATACTAGTCTCCTTATTTTATTATTTGAATATTATTATTATTTTTGTGGTGTGATTTTTTGTGAATGCCGTTTTGGGCGTTTTTTTTGTAATCCCGAGTTTATCGAGATATTAATAAAGGACATATTATTGAACACCGATCCCGTCTTTTCGTCTATTGCAGTGGTTGTACCCCTTTGAAGGGTTGCCTACGTATCCGCAAATGGCGGAATCAAACCTAACGTAGTTCAAAATTTGATTTGATTGATTTTTTTTGCAATTTTCGAAATACATCAGGATTATTAATTCAAGATGTGCGACATAGAATAATTAATTCTAGCTTATTGACTTGTCTAAAATTTGAAAATTTATAAAAAAGGACAAATTTTTATAAATTTTTGCAAATGACATTGAGATGTGGGTTTATGGGTAATAGCGCTTCAGCTGGTCCAAGTTGGTTGGGTTGACGAATTCGTTCTCGTCCAGGTCTGTCTGCATCACCGCTCCTCCTGATAGGACCTTCTTGACTAAGTACGGCCCAGCCCAGTTGGGTTTGAATTTACCCCTTGGGTCAACCGGCAGTAAGGCACGAACCGATTTTAGGACCAGATCCCCTTCCTTGATGTTCCTGGGCCTAACCCGTTTGTTGAAAGCCCGTTGGATCCTTTTTTGATATATTTGAATGTTGTTGAGAGCCCGGGATCGCCGTTCGTCTAAAAGGACTAGCGAATCGTATCGGGCTTGGACCCAATCTGCCTCAGGTACTTGGCTTTCAAGTAGGATCCTAAGGGAGGGCACCTCTAGCTCGACTGGTTCGACCGCTTCCATTCCGTATGTCAAGTAATACGGGGTTGCCCCGGTCGCGGTGCGGATTGAGGTTCGATATCCCCATAGGGCAAAAGGTATTTTGTCGGGCCAGTCCCGGTAATTTTCAGCCATCTTTTTAAGTATGGTGACAATTGTTTTATTGGCCGCTTCTACCGCTCCATTTGTTTGAGGTCGGTAAGGCGAAGGTGTATGCCTTTGAATTTTGTATTTTGTCAGCAATGCGGCAGTTTCAGCTTGAAAGTGGGTCCCGTGATCGCTGATGAACTCGTGCGGGATCCCATACCAGCATATTATTTTATTTTGGATAAATTTGGCCACGTGCTTGGCGTTCAAGACACGGTATGACTCGGCTTCGACCCATTTGGTGAAGTAGTCGATGGCCACCAAGATGAAGCAATGGCCTCCCGTCCCGGAAGGATGCACCTTTCCAATTATGTCAATACCCCATGTCGAAAATGGCCATGGTGATGTCATGGTATATAATAGGGAAGATGGCATATGCTGTACATTGGCGAAGATCTGACAGTTATGGCAGTGTTTGACATACAACTGACAGTCTGTTTCCATGGTGTTCCAATAGTACCCGAGCCTCATGATTTTTCGGGCTAGCATATGGGCGTTCATATGCGGGCCGTTTTCACCATCATGGACCTCGGCCATGACCTTTTCGGCCTGTATCTTGTCGATGCATAGGAGTAGAGCCCCCTGTGCCGTCTTTTTTGTACAATTGCCCGTCATCAGTTCGAACAAATTGGGTTGCTAATCTTCGTAGGGCCTTTTTGGCCCGATTTTCAGCTTCCGGGGGGTACTCTCCCGTTGTCAGGTAGGTTAGGACAGCTTGATACCAAGGCTCCGGGTCAGTTATCTCGATATCCTGAATGGCGTGGATGTAGGCTGGCTCGGACCGTCTTTCGACACAGATTGGCATACTGGTCAGGTGATCTGGGATGTTTAGTAAAGATGCTAATTTGGAAAGTGCATCTGCGAACTGATTCTCTTCCCGGGGCAGATAAATGTATTCTACCTTTTGGAATTGTTTCTCTAGAACCCTTACCCGTGCTTGGTAAGCCACGAGATTGGCGTTCCGAGTTTTCCATTTTTGGAGTGCTTGATTGATGACCAATGATGAATCACCGTGGACCCGGAGGTTTGTTACCCTAAATCAGCGGCGGCTTGCAACCCGTGAATGCATGCTTCGTATTCGGCTGCGTTGTTGGTCACGTCGAAGTCCAACTTGATGGATAAAGGGGTGTGTTCCCCTCGAGGTGAAATTAACAGGATTCCGACCCCAAATCCTCGGAAGTTGGATGCCCCGTCGAAATATAGATCCCATACTTCCGTATCGGTATGGAATATGTCTTCATCAGGAAAGGCCCATGTATCGGTGTGGCCTTCTTCGGATATTGGGCCGTCAGCGAGGAACTCGGCAACTACCCGGCCTTTGATGGCTTTTAATGGTACAAATTTGAGGTCGAACTCGGATAACATTAAAGTCCATCTTGACATCCTGCCGTTGAGGATGGGCTTCTCAAATAAGTACTTGATAGGATCCATTTTGGATAGCACATGTACCTCGTGACTGAGCATGTAATGTCAGAGCTTTTTAGTGGCCCAAACCAATGCTAGGCACGTCTTTTCGAGCATTGTATATTTGCACTCATATTCGAGGAACTTTTTACTGATGTAGTAAATAACCCGTTCTTCTGAATCGACTGTCTGGGCCAGCATAGCCCCCATGGCCGTCTCCGTCGTCGTTAGGTATAACGACAGAGGCAGACCGTGTTGAGGTGGCATTAGTACCGGCGGAGCAGACAACATCTCCTTGATTTTCTCAAAAGCCGCTTGACATTTGCCGTCCTATAGCACCCGTTCTCCGATTTTTAGCTTTTTGAAGATGGGTTCGCATACCATGGTTAGTTTCGAAATGAACCGGCTGATGTATTGGACTTTTCCGAGAAACCCCCTTATTTCTTTTTCGGTCTTGGGTGGTTGCATCTCGGTGATGGCTTTGATTTTAGCTGGGTCGACCTCGATGCCGCGTTGGCTAACGATATGGCCCAGTAATTTGCCCGACGTCACCCCAAAACTGCATTTTTGTGGGTTCAACCTCATGTTGTATTTACGTAGCCGGGTGAAGAACTTTCTTAGGGCTGAAATGTGCCCGCTTCGGTCCTTAGATTTGACGATCATGTCGTCCACATAGACCTCCACTTCCTTATGCATCATGTCGTGGAGCAAAGTAGTGGCAGTCCGTTGATAAGTGGCCCCGGCGTTGATAAGCCCAAATGGCATGACGGTGTAACAGTAAGTACCCCAAGGTGTAATGAAGGTGGTCTTACCCATGTCCTCTTCTGCCATTTTAATCTGATTGTACCCGGCATACCCGTCCATGAACGATAGAAGGGCATGATCGGCCGTGTTATCCACCAGTATGTCGATGTGTGGTAACGGAAAATCGTCTTTTGGGCTTGCCTTGTTAAGATCCCGAAAGTCCACGCAAACCCGCACCTTGCCGTCCTTCTTGGGTACCGGCACGATGTTTGCAACCCAGTCTGGATATTCAGACACTTGTATAAAGCCTGCTTTAAATTGTTTATCGACCTCTTCTTTGACTTTAAGAGACCACTCGGGCTTCATTCTTCCGAGCTTTTGCTTTACCGGCTTGCACCCATCATTGATGGGTATTCGGTGTTCGGCTATTTCCCGGTCTATACCCGGCATGTCCTTGTAGGACCATGCAAAGACATCTTTGAATTCATGGAGGAGATCTGTGAATTGTTTTCTCTCCTCTGGATCTAAAGATAGGCCCAACTTAAGCATCTGGGGCTCTAAAGTGGTTCCCACATTGATGGACTCGGTTTCTTCGATTACCGGATCTCGGGATTCCCTTTGCTCGAGCTGCTCGACCAGGTGTTGAGGTAGGGGTACCTGTTCGTCGGGTTTCTCAATGTCATTGCATATAAAATTTTTGAAATTGAGAAAATTTTGGAAATAAGACAAGTCGTAAGCAGAACGGTGTTCGTTATTATTATTGATGGTAAATTTTGAAAATAGCTCGAAAAGAGCTGCCCTCTGATCATTGGTCAGTGGCGGTATGGGGAGAGGTCTTGGGACATGCCCCGAGACCTCAGTGGATAAGGGAAGAAGGGTTACAGACTCGACTTTAGCACCAGACCCTCTAGACTCGGACTCAGACTCCGACTCTGACTCTGACTCCGACTCGGTATCCGGCGTGTCTCCCTCGTCGGTGGTTAGCTTGTAGACCCGTCCTTGACTGTCGGTCCACTTTATGGTCTTCCTCCAAGCCCTCGTTTTGGTGTTGGCGCCGACCTCGGTGATTAGCTTGGTTGGGTCAAACCGATCGCTGCGAAGGATCAGGTTGACCAAGTCATCCTTTGGAGCGGGGACGGCCTTGTCTTCCCCGAATAAGAGCCCCAGCACGGGCTCGGAGTCGCCTTCACCCTTTTCGGACTCTGCTTGGATGACGGTGAATATATCATCGGGGATGAAATTGCATTCCCGAGCCTTTTTGGTCTCAGGATATGTGATGGTGGGTTGATAGAGGCCCACTTGGATAGCCCCGAAGACTGGTGTGACGAAGTAATCCGTTAGCTTCAGGCTATAAGGGCTTAAGTAAGTGCCCTTGATAATGTCGATGGCCTTGTGAATACCGGCCCGAACCACATTTTCCGGAGTTATAGCATACCCCAATCCGAAATGTGACTCGCCATCATTTAGGACCTCGATGATCTTCCCAGCTGGAAGATATGGCCTTGAGGTTATTCCGGGTAGGTAACCCAGATTTTGTAGCATCGTGTCGATGCTAGTTGTGAAGTAGGGCCTAAAGAGATATTCTTCTTCGATCATGCCCACGAAATCAAATCCTCGCGGGTCAGCCCGGCCTGTAGCGTTGCAGCTTGCTACGGTAATTGGGGTCGCCTCCAGCGTGATGATACCGTCTTTGAGGGGCATCTTGACTTTTCGATGGAGGGTAGATGACACGGCCTTGACTGCGTGGATCCAAGGCCTTCCCAGCAAGAGATTGAATGATGAGGTGACATCTATCACCTGAAATTCCAATTCCTTTTCGATTGGGCCTGTTATGATCTTCAATTTCACGGCCCCGGCGACAGGTTTTGGGCTTCCGTCGAAAGCCTGGATAGTCTGCGCCGTTGGAAGGTAATCGGCATCGGTGATGCCGAGTGCTTTTGCGGTCCTTAGGGGAAGGACATTTACGGCTGATCCATCGTCGATAAGGGTCATCGGGAGATATTTACCTTTGCAGATGACCGTGATGTATAGGGCCAGATTGTGATTGGGCCCAAATGGTGGCAGATCAGCTTCAGAGAAGGTTATGAGTGGGCCTTCTTCTTTGGATTTGCCCTTAAGGTAGGGCATGATGGTGGCTACCATTTCAGCGGGGGTAGCCTCTGAATCAACCTTGATTTCATCGAGAGCCTTAGTCAGTGCTTCCCGATGAGCTTGTGAGCTAACCAATAGTTGCCATATGGTTAGATCGGCTCGGACCCTCTTCATTTGTTGGACCAGAGCCGTATCTGGGCTTGGTTCTTCAAGGGTAGGCTCCGTCCTGGCGGGTTCAGTGACGGATATAGGAATGGAACGCCCAGCTGCGGCGAGATGATTGGTGGCTAAGGCCTTGGACTTAGCCTGTCGGACCTCTTCGAGGGTGATGGGGACAGCTTCCCCTTTGGTTAAGTATACATCATCCTCGTCGTCGAACCATATCCCGTTGACTTGTGGGATATAGGGAGAGATGAGGTGAGAACAGTCAATTACCTCACCGGTGAAGATAGCATGAGCGCTGAATGGGTTTTCTTTGTTGCTCGGCTTGTCTCCGGGCGACGGGATTTTCCCGCTCTCGATAAGGTCCTGGATCAGGTGTTTTAACCTCCAACATTTTTCAGTATCATGCCCGTTACCCCGGTGATACTAACAATAGGCCTGGGCATTGTAAGTTTTGGGCCTCTTTTCCACTGGAGGTTCTGCAGTTGGGCCTATCGGTTGGATTAGGCCCTTTGAGGATAGCCTCTGTAAGGCGTAAGTATAGGTAGTCCCTATATCTGTGAATACCCGATTTGGTGTATTCTTTTTAGATGAGGTGTCGAGCAGGTTTACCTCGTCGAAGATGTTGCGAGTTGCAGCTGCGGGTGTGGGCTTGATTGTGGATGAACTTGCCCCTTGATAGCCTTTGGTAGAGGCCTTAGTCAGGCTCTCTAGTCTCAGGTCATCCTCGATTCTCGTGCCCATTTCAGTAAGGACAACAAAGTTTGGGATGATAGCATACCGGAGATGGACCCGGTAGGATGGGAGTAGATTTTTGACGAAGGCTTCCACTAGGGCCTTCTCGCCGGGCTTGTCGACCAGCTTCACACTTTCAGCCCTCCACCTTTGCAGATATTTTGTGAACCCTTCTTTGGGCTCTTGGGCCATTACTTCCAGAGTACGCATTGTAGTCTGGATTTCAGTGTTATCGGCGTAGTTCCGAGCGAATTCGGTCGCCACATCATCCCAAGTCTTGTATTTCTTGGGGTCGAGCCTGTAGAACCAGGCCCTAGGATGCTTTTCCAAAGAGGAAGGGAATAGGTGCTTGAACATGGTGGACTTTACTCCTTTGACTGCCATGAAGTCCTTGAAAGCCCGGATATGATGGACCGGATCTTCGGTACCCTCAAACATAGGAATTCCCGTTAAGTTGAGGTTGGCCGGTAGCTCGTCATTCAAAGGTGAATAAATGCGAGCATTTTCAGAGTGGATTGAGTTGCTTGTTGATAAGTGAACTTGTTCCTCGAGCCTGCGAACAACACTGACCAATTCGGCTATGGGCCCAGTGGAATCGGCTCCTTCAACTAGGACCGTCTTCTCTACAGTGCTCAGGCGGGTGTCCAAAGTTGCTTGGTTAGCGAGGATGGAGGTCAGTTGAGTCTCGATCTTGGTTAGGGCATTTTTCAAATCGTCCATCTTGCGTTGATGTCGGGTTGTGGCTGGCCTGTCTGTAAGAACACCGCGTAATCAGAAACTAGCCCAGAAATCCTGGAATAGAAAGTACATCCCAAACGAGACTAAAAAAGGAAATGACTCGAGAAAGACACCTAGACGGGTGACTTGTGAAGTGTGGGCCTTCCTTAGGATTCGGCAAGTGGGCCTAGTCCTGTTCGAAGGAAGGTTCACGCGAGACATCCCCAGACTTTTGACTCGATTGTGTTGACGGGCCCTCCTTCGTAAGAGTATGTCCTACTTAGGTGGGCCCTGCCTTAGTCTAATAAGGCGGACTGGGATAGGGAAGAAACTCGTGATGTAAGATCGACGGAGTTTCGACGCTAGAAGATCTTGACAACTTAAGACTCGACCCGACACTGCTAAATATGGGAAGTCCTAAGAGGAGGGAAGTTTTGAAAATTGATTGATTTTTGAAAAAGGACCGAGTGGACTCGGTGAATGGCCCAAATTTCCAAAAAAAGAGGACGAAAAGTCATTGGGCCATGAGTTTTGAAAGTTCGAGTTTTGATTCGGGCGGCATACCGGCTAGAAGATAGGCTACTTTGAGTAAAATCATAAGTCCTAAATTCGGTATGTCCCGGGTTTTGAAGATTGAATATCTTGAAAAAGATGCAATTTTTGAAAAGTTGACATTTTTGAAAACGACTCGGAAACCAAGTAGCACATAGTCACACAAGCATTATAACGACGCCATGTATGCTCTACACTAAGTCTCGGTCGGTCTGAAAGGGTCTATCCTAGTGTACATAGTCTAGACGTTGATCGGGACGGACTCTCTAAGTCGAATTGAGCTTAGAACATGCCGCGAAACCCACTCGAATCGACTATGGACACCTTTTGACATATCCATGTTGGAGTACATCAATGGTATAGTGGGACGTCGGTCACCAGTACCGGCCCGGGAAAATATGGGTTATGCATGAACCGTAGAACTAACATGCGCATTGTATTTGTCAATCGATTTCTATTCGAGTCTCACCCTGAGGATGCCGATGGTAAGTCACGCATCAGTTAATCCCCAGCGGAGTCGCCAAATTGTGGACATGACATAGGTCCACCCCGACGCGGCCACGCGCGGGTTTGGGTAGGCGAATGAATCTCCATATGAAACGGATCGAATCGAAATTTAGGTCTATGTGGAGTCGCCACCGAATTTTGTGGTTATTCGGAACCATTCGAGCCTACTCTATGTCGTAGTGGTCCGTATACAAAATACGGCCCATTTCCGATGTCATAGTTTACTGGGCTCGTCCCTTTGCATTTGATACCAATACCGACGTTATCGGATATTGTGTATTGAATGACTCTCGTGCGCCAACGGTTTCGGGCATCCGGAAACCGAGGTTCTGAGTAAGGGGTGAGGGTACGTGTTGGGAAGCCCACAAAGGACACCCAACCCCGCCCGCACATTAGCGGCCTCTACTAAGAATTCGAATGACTTACAATACGCGCGCTAGTTAAACGGGAAAAATGATATGCAAAGAGTATTTTCCCTAAACATGTGAATTGAATTTGAAAAGGGTTTCTAAGTCAATTTAATGCAGTTAATTCTACGTCAAAGTGGAATTTAGCATGCGGGTTCATTTAGTACAATAAACGAACAAGAATTAAATTGACAAAAGAAACAAGCAAACGGTTAGTAACGGTAAATCGATATTAACGGTTTGTGCAAATAATGAATTGAATTGAATTGAATGATGTACAAGATGATGCATGGTTTGAAAAGATAGTATACACGTGATTAATTATGCACGCGTTGACCTAAGTCGTAAAATACTATCGGGTTTTGAGGAAAGAAGATGTGCGACCTATGTTTTGGTCGTTATGAGGCCACTCGATCGAGTGGTCGATAGACTCGATCGAGTAGGCCCTGAGAAGATGTTTCTGTTTCGTGTTATAGACCATACTCGGCCGAGTTATTGACAAAATCGGTCGAGTACATGGCCACTCGACCGAGTCACTGTGAGACTCGACCGAGTGGGTGTCGTAACAGACATTCTGATCCGATTTTTGGGGTACCACTCGACCGAGTGGGTCAGGCACTCGGTCGAGTGCCCCCTGTACGAATTGTAATTCGTTTGCAATTTTGATATTGATTTTGAAATTGCTTTTGATTTTTGAGAGTTTGATGATTTTACCGAATTGGACATAAATATTGCACAATTTACGCTCGACTTGGACTTTTATAAATCGCAAATTTTGTCGGACCGAATATAAATATTGTTGAATTTATACTCGATTCTAAATTTGAATACTCGTTGTATCCCATATTCGATTATTTGAATCGATATGGAATATTAGAGTGAAATAAAAAAAAATAAACAAATTGATTTTAGTCGTTGTAAATTAATTATCGTGATATGAACAAATCACGTTAATTAATTCATATGACTTGATTGTTAAATTCGATACCCAATTATGGAATTGGTATCGAATCTAAAATCTACGCTTTACTTGAATAAATAAAAAAAACTTGATTCCCTCGACTTTTCCGGCATCGAAATAAATCCCTAGGGATTGTGATGTCGGATCCGTGTCAACGGGTTTCGACCCTTATTAAAGTACGATGTTTGTTTCTTGAGAAATCGATGAGGCATGCGAATAACAATAATGACACAAACGATATGAAAATTATTGTTGAAGTTAACCTATCGCAATAATCAAGTAATCGGGATATCAGAACGAGCGACCGTCAACGCTGTGTGCAGTACACTTGTATGTTCGTGTTTCCTCATTCCGATATCACTCATACTCGACACAAATTGATAGGTATTTTAATGTTTTGATATTAGTATTATCGATATTAATGATGCGATAATAACGATAAAAAAAAACGACCCATATGATGATGACGATACGACGCGAGAAAGAGGAAGAAAGGAGAAGAAACGGGGTTTTGACACCCTCAACCTACATGTTCTTGTCTCGGTGCGGACTCGTAACCGTGGCTATAACACAAGAGTCTTCGAGGTTTATGGAGGTCGAGTTATGGTGGCTCGTGTTTGATGAATCCTAAAGCTAGTTTAGGGTTTGCTTAGGGTGTGCTAGGGTTTGTAAAGGATGTAATATGTGTGTATGATTGCTCTAGGGTTTTGAAAGTTCTCTCAAAAGTGTTGAAGAGGGGTGCATGAGGGTTGCTTATATAGGAAAAGCTAGGGCTTTGGTTTAGGGTTACTCGACCGAGTAAGTGGCTAACTCGGTCGAGTGGTCCGTTACGCCAGCCGCCGGGCTTGAATAAGGGCCCACTCGATCGAGTGGGTGAGGCACTCGATCGAGTGGCCCAGCTGGGTCGCGCGGGTCGCTCGCTTGGACCTTGACCATGGATATTTGATGAGTTTGAGTTTGAATTGGGCTTTTGATGTTTGAGGGGTTGTTTGGTATGTCTCGGAAACGACTTTGACCGGGATTGACCCAATCGTGACGAGTCGGTTTTAATTCCGGTGTCGGTTTCGGCCCAAATTAGCCTTGTTTGATTGGAAACGGCCCGCTGGGCCTGGGTTTGAGGTTGATTTTGTGAGATTTGTACTCTGTAAGTGTGTTAGCCAGCGATTAATGGATTTGAGCCCGTATCCGAGCGCAGAGAAGCATGTTAGCGTCCGATCATCATCGGGTGTTTTTTGGGAAACTACCATAGACACCTGGCAGTCAAAATGCGGGTGTCTACAGGACTACAAATGCATTTAAGAGCCTTATTTTTTTTAAAATCAATATAAATTATTCATTTGGGACTACATTGCACTTCTAATCGTGTGAAAAATATTATTTGTTGCGTGTTTTCAAAGACAACATAATTTAGACCTGATTAAGCGGTTATGAATAGAATTCAAACTCATCCGTAAAAGAAATATTGTATGATTTATTTAATACTCCGTATGACAATTTGACTCTTATATTGTTGATATTTACAATCTTATTCAAATTAGTTACACCGTATCTACAAAACCTTTGTTAAAGTATTTAAACAAATAATAGTGTAACACCCGTGAAAAATTCACGGGTTGTTTTTTTTTACTTTTTACTAAAAATACAAATATCACGGGAAGGACACGTCTTGTACGTAGCATCATTCAACCTTCTAACTTTCGGGGACTCAATGCTACCTACAAACAACATCAAGACAAAATCAAATTGCAATACGTTTCCAATGTATTAGAGACAAAAGTTTATTACTCCCTTCTTTTTGAATTAGCCCATGAGCCCACTTCTCTAATTATAAAATAAAAAGATATGTGACTAATTCAATAATATGGAGGGAATATATCGTTTATCTAATATATCAAAAACATGTTTAATGTTACTAATAATACATATCTATCTTTAATTCAAGAATATGGAGAGAAAATTGAAGACAGTATACATTCTTCGATAGCGTTTATAACGCGTATTTGACCCGAATCCCGACCTAAAATCCGTATAAACTCAACCCGTATAATTAATGTTTTAATGTGCGTTAATAAGCCGTTTTGACCCGAAATCTTTTAAAACCCGACTCGTGTAAGTAATGTGATTAATATGTGTTAATAACCCGTAAATGCGATAATAACGCGTATTTTACCCGAACTCGGTCTCAAAGTCCGTATAAACCCGACCCGTATAGTTAATACTTTTAACATGCGTTAATAACCATTTTCACACAAAAACCATTTAAACCCGGCCTAGATATTGCTCAATAACAATCTTACCGCTACCCCTCAATTTTTCTTTCCATTAATATTAATAGTGTAATACCTGTGAAAATTCATGGAATTGAAAAGTTTATTTGGTCTACAGAACATAGTGTTAAACAATAGACAACAAATGTGAAAGAGAAGTAGAATGATATAAGTACTTTAATACATGTATTAATTTCTTGATGTATGTGTAATTTGTGCTCAAATCCATATGTTTATATAAAAATTGAAATCTTTTAAATGCTTAATTATATACAACCCTATGGGTTATATATAACATTACCCTATGAATTGTTTGATGAAATAAGGAGAAAACTATTGACTATGTTTGTAAATGACATACTCGTAATATATTACTATAAACAACCGTAAATTTACGGAGTATTTATGCGCTTTAGCTATATAAAGATAATTTTCTCTATAATTTTTTCACATAAATAATGACATTTATTATCGGAAAATAAAGTCTCATTTTTCTCCTCATTTAATTTTTAAAATTACAACAAATAAGCCGTCCATGAAAACTGCACATTAATGATATAAAGTATTATTTTCAATTGAAGTTTAAGTATGCTTGTGAAACATAGAGGAATTAAAATCTTGCAATTTATAAGTTTCTATAGTTCTATAGTCAAACAATTGAAATATGATAAATTAGCCTCAGAAACATAATATATGATTGTGCTTTACAAAAAAGGACAAAAAATAATGTCAGATAGAAATATAGAATCCTATATCATTAATGAAACAACTCTTTCACCCACACTATGTATTAATTTTTTTTTAAAAAAAATTGCATTGTATTTAAAATTTTTAAAATTTTGGGGAATCAAAAAGCAAGTGTTGGGAAATAAGAAATTCACGGGGAAGATTGAAAAATTAATTACATGTTGGTTATGAAAAATGTATTATGCTATTAATCTCTGTATATTTATTTTGACTATGTGAACCGTGTTATTTAATTGCTGATTATTTTATACGGAGTAAAAATAAATAGTAATTGCATAATACAATCGACATTATCGAAATACCAAGAAATTGTGGACAACGTATTTATTTAGATTATTCGTTCTGAGCCTGAAGATTAATTTATGTGTTAATAGGTGGACGAAAGTACGAACAATCTAAAGTACGTTTCAATTAAGTATAATTAGTCAATTGTCCATTGATGAATATATAGTTATACATATATTAAAGAAGATATTGTACGGATAATAAAGATTTTATTTTACTATGGCTAAATATTTCTAAAAAAAATGAACAAATAATCTACATTATACAAATTGAGAGTTACTTAAGAAGAAATATGAAATAATTAAAATTGTAATGAGAATAAAATTTTAGTAATTAAAATGTAAATTATTAAAGTTTATTAGAGAATCACAAATGTGACTAACAATAAATGTGAAATAATTACATGTGTGACTGCAAATGCATTTAATTAAGAGTCTTTTTAAAAAAAATCAATTTACTTTTTTTATGCACCTACTGCAAACCCATTTAATTAAATCAATTTACTTTTTTTATGCACCTATGTTTATACAGATTATATAAGTAACTTCCTTACGACAAATGCATAATTAATCAAAACGATAACCATTATATGGCACTAACATTCAAAGACTAACATTGAGTTTTATTAAACGTATACATGGTACTCGTATAACTCAAAGACCCGTATTGAATATCGTTTGATTATAGTGAAATAGTTAAAATGAATCTTTTGGCTTTTGTTTGACCCGTTTCGACTCACTTTGTCCCGTCTTTCTTGAATCCGTACCTACAAATAGAAACATTAGTTAATTAATTAATCATAATAAATCAGGTTAAAATGAAGTAATGCATATAATTATGTAATTAAAAGAAATGTTAAAACAAAAATAAAAAATTAGAAATAAAGTTGAACTAACAAAATCATTGTTTGTAAATTCGTACAGAGTAATATAAAAATTGTTCCCACTTCTTTAAAAACACAATTATGCACAAATTCCACTATCGACTAACATTGCTATAAACAAAAACGGAAAGAATAAAATGAAACAGAAAAAACTCGATATTAAATGGTCGTATGTTAATAACACAATTATGGTAAGATTGTCAATCGAATAATTATCATGACAAATTAAAATATTAACTTATATGGAATAATTACCATACTTAAAAAATATGATTGATAAGAAATCATTTCATTCGGAAAATATGATTGGTAAGACTTTTTTTTATACTCTATTAGTCTAATGATATATTATGATTCGTAGATTCGTAGGCAATGTTATTATATACTCCGTAGACAATTTAATTGATAAGTGAGTCAATGATCGTAAATCTAAACTTTTCACTTTGATTTTTTTTTTGAGTAAAACTTTTCACTTCGATAAGTAACTTATGATTTTAAATAAATTTTTAATCCTACTTGCAAATTAAACATCATAATTTAGTCTATAAAAATCAACTAAACCCCTTGATTTGTGCTAATCAATTAAATTAATCAACTAAATTTTTTAAAAATCTTACAGCAACAACCGATATATCATGTTAAATTAATTATATATTATGTTAAAGTCTATATATATTTTTTAAATTAATCAACTAAATTTTTTAATAACTCAATTATGTTAAGATTGTCGAGCAAATAATTATCATGACAAATTTATATATTAACTTATATGACAAAATTATATATTAATGGACTTTAATACCAAAAATACCTCTACAAAGTTCACTATATTATCTTCGTTCATCATCACCTGGGAAAAAATAACGCCCTTATACAAAATTAACAAAAAAAACGCCCTTATCAAAAATTAACATTACCGTCTATATCGACATATCTTGAATTAAACCTAAAACCTACAACATAACCAAAATACTTCGTATAATATTAATGGTGAATAACCAAACTTGTAAATATCAACAACCAAACTTATGTTATAATGTAATATACTGTATTGGTGGATGTCCACACTATGACGACATTATGTCGACATCATATCTACACAGAATATTCTAGACCTAGAAGAAACCCTAGATATCTGTATATGTATATATATATATACGTTAATGATCAATGGAATATGGCACCTTATTCTCTCCTCTTTCTCTCTCATATTATAACACGTTATCAGCACGAGTTTCTAGCCGACTGAGCAAGCATTGATTCTAGCCGATTGAGTGAGCACTTATTATTGAGCCGACTGAGCATTTATTATTCAAATCTGATAATATGGAGATTCAAATCAAATCTTATTCTATTTTATTATATATCTAATCAGGTACTTTCTTTTATCATCAATTTAATTAATTGAATCGTAGTAAAGTACAATACTATTACCGTGGACGGAATAAGGTCAAATTCTCGCAATTATGTTACGGAGTATTTTATTAACCAACAACAATATTAAAACAAACATGTATTCTTTCATATTAATCGATGTATTAACTTATACAAATATGGATGGATGATCGATGTTTTCTAGAAATTTCGTAATTCATATGCATGTGGTGTTAGATTAACTTTGTTTTAACTAGGTGATTTATGTAATTTACCTAATCTTCTTATGATAATTACCCGATTATCAAATTCATAGTCCCGAATTAGTTTATATACGTCTAACTTTTATCTATCAAAGTCTCAAATCAATTAGATTTTTCTACTAATTAATTAGTTTCTCTTTTATGTCATAAATTATTAATGATTGGAAAAATAGTGTAAAAAAAAAAATAAGTGTTAATCGTAATGGAATATATAGGTATTATATTAATTGGTAAATCTATTATTTTTTGGATATTATATACGAATAGTGTGTTTTATATATGTTGCCTATTATATTATGAATCAATGAATTTGATTTGATGTATTTTTTTTTTAGAATATCCATGTTATATGTTACATAAATATCTTTTCAATATTTATCTAACTAACTTAGAAGATATTAGCGTGATATAGCAAAGATTCAAAGAGTAGAAATTTGAATTATTCTAATCATCCTATTACCCGTAAGACAGTGCGTGTATTAGAGCATCATATTATTGTGTGCCTTTAATCAAATACTCCGTATTAGTTTGCTCACAAATTCATTACTACTTGATTGTTTCACATTAGTCATCAGTTCATCACTAATTCGTTTTATATCATAATCTTTATATTAGTTTTATTAAATTATGAATATTATTTGTTTCTTGTACAAGATTATTTGTCAACTAATAGATGTATGTTGAGATGAATTCAATTGTTTAATTTTACTATCAAAAATCAAGAACGTAGACTCCATTTATCATTCAATTGTTTATATATACAAAAGTATCTTTGCAAATTTGATTATATCTTTCGAGCATGGACTCCGTTTATCTCATGAAAATTTGATACTTATATAAAGATCGAACATGATTTGTACATACATATTTGAGTGCATAATTTAATCGTCATTTTTGCCTATTTTATGTGGATTTGACAGTACATATTGTGTTGATTAATTTCTCAATTAATATGTTTGTAAATTTGATTCCATAATCGTTATAGTTTTCATACAATTATATTATAAAATGAAATCAGTTAAGCATTATTGTATATACATACATACATACATACATACATATATGAATCAACTTTGGAGTCAAATATCCATATATTAAAAGGCTCATATACGATCATGATCAGAGCTAATAATGTTATCCGGTGAGATAATAAGTATTTTTAGACTAGAAGCTCCTTATAAGAATTTGTATGCCTGAAATAATATACAAGATTATTATGGATAATAAATACGGCAAATACAGCAGCCGCGAAAACACGATATCATGGGAATAAAGTAGTCTTGAAGACATTGTATCGTAAAATAAATAAATAAATAAATTATATTTTGTGTGAGTACGTACATGAAACAGTACCGTGTTTAATACGGAGTATCACGTATTATGTGAGGAGAAAATTTATATTCCTTTGAATTGAAATAATATTGGCCTAAAGCCTAGAGGCAACATATAGTAGGTAAATAAAGATTTGGAGAAATATTGTCAATTAATTTCTTGTTCATTCGCGTTGAACAAGTGTAATTTTTTTTTGGTAAAGCGTAAGTATGACATTTTTAATAAAGACTCTGCCACAAGCAGGAGTCGAGATAGGACTGGCATAATTAAAACGAGTCTAATGAAATGACCTTAATTGAGACAAAATTCTACATTGAGTTATTAAAAATTGTGAGTAACGTATCATTGGTTAATAGTCATAATTTCGGATATGACTTGAAATAATGTATTCGATTAACGATGATCATTCTCCAAAGCGAATATGACATCGAATAAAAGAGATTGATTAAGTGAATGTCATCATTGTATATGTTGACAATTATAATTATTGATCGTATTTTATGACAATTACAAGTGAGTAATATAGCATATTCCCGGAAGGAATATTGACGGGTCTTGCCTATGTATATGAGACACCACTTGTGTCATGTCACATCTATAATTTTTCATGGCCATATGAGAAAATAAAATTGTTGTGCCCATAATATATAATGTAGTTAAACAAAAGTTTAGCGTGATGAGATTCAGTCGACTGAAAATGTGGCGTACAACAAGTGAATTTATCAAGACATAGCCAAATGAATAAGAAAAATGACATGAGTTTTAGGCAATGCAAAGTCGACACAAATATTAAAGATATGACAAATTTAGGCCATCCGGGTTCTTGTTACACCCGTTTTGATAAACCTGATGTTTATCTTAAAAGAAATGTAACAACGTGTTGAATCCCCTCTCATGTATCATTAGAATTATATTTTTGGCAAGACAGTACACTGAGATGGAATATTATTATGTTGGAGATTTGAATACTGCTCGAAGTTGCATAATGAACATGAACGTTTATGCATGGTTGAATTACGTGACCTGTAGTCACACAGAATTTTACGAGTAGTTCTTGTAATCAGAGTTCACCATTTGAGTATTATGTGAACATGATGTCTCCCAAATGGGCAATTTTAAGTCAGCACGTGGAAAAACCAACTGCGATAAGTCGAGCTCCCCAATATATGGGTTGATTAAAGTGTGTAAAAAAAAATATGAGATGAATTCTAAGGTGGATATTGCCCTTTAAATCTATCAAGTAATGATAGTTTTTACCACCTTAAGGGGGAGATTGCTGATAAGAATAAGCTGGTAAAAACAAACAAGTAAGGTTGATCCCATCTGAATCTGAAGTTCAGAGACTTATTTTGGATATGAAATACATCACCTAGAGATTCAAGAAATATTAACAATGATTTATATCATTTGGTTTTGATGATATACCAGGATATATCAGCTTGATCACCTTATCTTATCAAGATATGTTATACATTGAAATTTATGATTTGACTATAGACAGATTTACCCTCCTTGAGGTAGAGCGAGCTATAGCTCCGTCACGGATAGTAAAATGTATGAACATTGAGATTCTTGTCATATTCGGTTCATAGGTTATGAGTGAAAGAAAATGGCAAGCATGTGCAGTTGGTACTCATGAAAGTAATGAAACTTGGATGTCGTTGAAGTGACATAGATATCTGAACGATAATAGATGGCCTAGCTATATGAAAATATTGATACCAAATATATTCAGATATTTTTAAGCAGTGCCGGCAGTATACGTAATTATATCGATATGTTAATTCATGGAACCGAATAATACTTGCGCGCGATATGTGATGGACAGTTTAATGGGGATCTTATTTAAGCGTTCATCTTGATTGTTGACATACTATCTATGGTTAAAAATGAGCTCATGGACTTGAGGTCCACGTATTGACTCGAAGTGATCAATCCAATTATGAATAATATCGGTGAAGATACTGTACAGTTTGCATTTGAGTCTCATGTGCATGTAACATAGTTATTTTATCATTGCATATTAGATACTATATATTAGTTTCATAAAACCTCGTTGCATTAGTTTAGTACATATTCCATATACTATCGAGCATTGTTCATATTATAGGCATGCACAAGATTATTATTGTTATAATATTGCAGGATACATACTTATAAGTTATAAGGAGATTTATACTCCCAGATTGATAACTCCCTGAAGGAGCATATTATAAATGATCAAAAGATAATGATAGTTGATCAGATGAATTCCAGAATGACTCATGATTAAGAATATGAACCTCTAGCCATAAGTGTATTTATAAAAGTATTCAACAGTTGTGAATGCACGGTTTTATTATCTCAACTTGAAGTTTGAGTGTATGAGAATTCATACATGAGTAAGTTCCTTTCCGATTATATGAGAATATTTTATGGTCCAGAAGCACCATAATAGTTTGAAAATAATATAGTGAAAGATTATAATTAGTATGTCAATCTGTACAATAAGAAAATCTGACAAGAAAGATCAATTATTATTTAAGATATTTAAATTGTAAATATTAGCTACACTATTTTTCCCTTCGACTAGGTTTTTGTCCAAACGGGTTTTTCCTAGCAAGGTTTTTAACGAGATAGCGTTATAGACGTGTTAATAACGCTATAGTTATAATCGTCATTGTTGAGATGACAATTTTCTAGACATATTATGTTATGGCGTGCATTGAGAACAAGTTCACAATTGTGGAAATATTATTTGAAATGAAGATCCAAGAGTCATGAACCACTATCCAGATTGTGGTTCCGAAGAAATATGATATCGAATTATCAAGGATTTCTATTGATAGAAGATACCAAGTTTATCGGTTACGACAAATCCATTTCAATGCCGTGAAGCTACATGAAGACATGGATAATTTCAAGACATATCAAGTCGTGCAATCATCAGGGGGAGTAATCACGCGCTGTACTCTTTTTCCTAAGCCATGGTTTTGTCCCACTGGGTTTTCCATGGAAAGGTTTTAACGAGGCAGCATGTTATGCGTGTTTTGAAGATTTATGTACTCGTTTACTTTACTAGTGTTTTTCCATTGGGTTTTTCTAGGCAAAGTTTTAATGAGACATGACTTCACTGATGGACATCCAAGGGGGAGTGTTATAATGTAATATACTGTATTGGTGGATGTCCACACTATGACGACATTATGTCGACATCATATCTACACAGAATATTCTAGACCTAGAAGAAACCCTAGATATCTGTATATGTATATATATACGTTAATGATCAATGGAATATGACACCTTATTCTCTCCTCTTTCTCTCTCATATTATAACAACTTAAACATTATTTAGAACATTAACATGTAAATATCAAACATTATTTAGAACATTAACATGTGAGTAATTTAAATTGAGACTTTAATATCATATGAAACATTAGATAAATTACGTAGATTTGATTATTAAATTGAATTAGCTTGTTTAAGTTTCCAATTTGACTAATAAGGATAAAGATTTGTGAGTAAAAATAAATGTACATGTGAATACCTCCAAGTGCATCCAAGTTCAGTTACAACTCGATGGGATCCCCACAAAGTTCGTATCCACTGTTAACCCAATTGAAAATTTGTTAAGTTAGGAAGAATGGATAGAACAATAAAACATTACGAAGTCCTACACACATACTCTGCACAATGAAACGGATTTTGAATAATTTTGAATAAATCTACAAATTTTGACATTTAATAGCATAAATTCATGAAAAACTAAAAATCCCTGAAATCTTCTTTATACAAATTACCTAGAAAACATGAAAATAGTCTCAGATTATTTATCGTACAGCTATCTAAAATCAAAATAAAAAAATTTTCAACCACACACATTAACAAACATCATCATTAACCTATGATTTGTTCAACAATCTTATACAATAAGAAACATGAATTTTTACCCATTTTTTTTAAAATAAAAATAAAATCACAGAAAAATAATCAAAAAATACCAATTATGACGATGCTTTGGTTTTTATTGCACTTCTCTTCTTTCTTCTACATGAAAATTCACCAAATAAATTGAAAAAAAACAGATTTTTTTAAAATTCAATTGACCATTATACAATAAGAAACATGAATTTTTACCCTTTTTTTTAAAATAAAAATAAAATCACAGAAAAATAATCAAAAAAATACCAATTATGACGATGCTTTGGTTTTTATTGCCCTTCTCTTCTTTCTTCTACCTGAAAATTCACCAAATAAATTGAAAAAAAAACCAGTTTTTTTTAAAATTCAATTGACCATTATATGAATAAAATCAGAAAAATTAAATTAATATTGCTTGAAAACACAGTATATAAGTTTGAATGGGAAGAGATGGTGGAAAATCGGATGTAATATATAATAGAATGTTGGAAGTTATTGATGGAGACGAAGCAGAAACGAAGAGGCGATCATAAATTGAGAGTACAATTTTCCGAATTCATTAGGGGAATACCGAGATGAAGGGAAACCGAGGAGATGGGGAGATTAATGTATGACAGAGTATTAACTGAAGGGGTAGGTGGGGTTAAGGGGATAATCAATGTCATGAAGACCATTGACTGTTGGGGAGCAATTTTCGAGTAATGAAGACCATTTTTGGATTTTCGAGTAATTATGTTGATGAACAGCAATTAAGGCTATAGTATGTTTTTTCCACAATTTTTTCACAAACTGATGTCTTGGATCAGTGGTTTGCTCACATGGGATAGAACCTGGAGGTCGCAAGTTCGATCCTTGTTGTTGACGTTTTTGGAGGAAACTTTGGAATTGCTTTGGATGCACATACAATCGTGTTCACACTGGGGAGAAAAAAAATTGTATCAAAAATAGAGACTTATTTCTGAAAGGGGGGATCTTCATTGTGCCATGTCATTCTAAATGGTCTTTGCTTTAATATATAAGAGAAGAGATTACTAATAGTGAATTCTATATGATTTATATAAATATTACTTTGATACAATACAACTAATAAAAGTATAACATATCGGAATTGAACTATACATACATAATACATTAAATCTTTAGCAAGGAAAATAGATTAGTGATTTAAATGTCATCATATGTTACTAAATCATATTAATGCCAACTACTGACTTTCTTTAAATTGCATAAATTTGATTTTAGTAGATGTCAAAATATAATCTACATCGTACTGTAATACTTTAGGTAGATGTTTTCATACTTTAGAACTATTAAACAATCATACGAAACATTATTTATTTAGAACATTAACATGTAAATATCAAACATTATTTATCACATTAACATGTGAAGAATTTAAAGGTAAATTGAGACTTTAACATCATATATATGAAACATTACATAAATTGCATAGATTTGATTATTAAATTGAATTAGTTTATTTAAATTTCAAATTTGACTAATAAGGATAAAGATTTGTGAATAAAAATAAATGTATATATGAATACCTCCAAGTGTATCCAAGTTCAGTTACAACTCAATGTTCGTATCCACTATTAAAATGGTTTGAACAATAAAACATTACGCAGTCGTCTTGCACATATGAGTATGTCTTCTTATAATTGTATAAAATTTATTAAATCCTTCATCTTTATATTCATGAAATTGAATCCGTTTCTTGTTTCTATCACAGGACCAATCGTGATAATTCTACAGATCACATCTGCAAAAGCATATAGATTAAAGGTTTGCAATAAATTAGCGCAACATTACAAAATATATAAAACAATGTGGATTACACTAAGGTTGAATATAAAACCCACTATATAACAACTTCAAAAAAGATATGACTCAAAATATATACAGTATATACAATTCTATAGCAGCTAATTCTGAATTTTGTTTCAGGTCAAATCTGCTCCACTTGTGAATTGCACAAACCTTCATCTCTCCATTAGCTTCACACCAACTTTCAATTGAGAAATTGAAGTCATCTCAGAAGGCGACTAATTTATGCTTCAAACGTCCACGTCCAGAATCTGTAAACAAAGATTGAAACGTTATAGAAAATTCAAATTCATGTTGTAAAAATTACTCAAGAATACAAAAATGAATCTAAAATGGACAACTTATAAAATAACAACATTAATTTGCATTACTTTGGAAATATGTAAACTATGTATTGTGAATTGCATTTGGTTTAAAGGAGATGACTGGAAACCAAGGAGGTGGAAGTATATATGGGGGGTTTAACGGTGAAGGGGTTAATTAATGACCCGAGTAGGTTGGGTTAAGGATGAACTGAATAGTATTTGAGTATTTCACTAGGGAAATTGCTAATAATCTAATTGATTGAAAATTGAGGTCAATTTCTAAATGGAGCATTGTATTGCCCTTGATTTCTGGAAACTGATTTCTGTTTTAATATAATGAGGATTAATTGATTCAATAATTAATACTCTGTAATCAAATTTAAGGTGTGAGACAATAAATGACAAAGTTTTTAAAAAATGTGGATACAAGGAATTGAACCTTGGTCATCTCCCCAAATGAGTAAACATATTTGAGGCCCTTTACTTTTTTGGGCCCCTGTGTCAAACACCTTCTGGACTTGGTTTCTGACGGGCCTGCGCATGCTCACATACTACAGCTAAATGTTCCTTAAATTTACCATACTCACTTACGTACAATGCTACAACGCATGCAATATCAAATTTACGCGATTTTTTTTATTGTTCCATTTTAGTAAAATATACCTTATACATATAAAATGGGGCAATAAATAAAACTTGGAGGGAGCCAAAGATAAAAAAAATGAAAATGATAATGAAAATATACAAAATAAAAACAAAAAAAATCATTTCCAATTTTTATAAAAGATAAAAATAAAAATGATATCTCTTACTAAGAATAGGATATATACCAAGAATAGTACTCCCTTCATTCAAATCCAAACTACACATTTCTCTTTTGCACATTTGTCGAGGCACGTTTTGCAATATCGATATCTTTCATTTTACATTAGCAAAAAATATAAAAATTTGATATTCATAACCAACTTACAAACATGAATCAAACAAGATCCCACATGACTATATATATTTTCTCTTATAGATTGTCGTGAATATCGAAGATTCCCTTTAGTTGTGAATAGTGTCAAAAAAATGTACACTTTGGATTTGAATGGAGGGAGTACGTAATTTTGATCAATTGAGTAAGAATCTAGCACAAGGGCCAAGATTGTTTATCCTCTAAAATTAGAGGAAGAATAGGTGATCCTCCTAGCAAGAGGATGAAGGAGGAAGAAGCTACAATGGAGAGGACCTCCTCCTAGAGGAGAGAGAGAGGACTAAGACCATGTACATTAGAGAGGACAATTTCTTCCTCTTATTTTTTTCTCTTTCACTAGTTTAAAACCCGTGCAACTTGCACGGTGGCATTAAAGACGTTGTGACAAAAATAATGACTAAATAATGGAAGGTTTACAAATTTCAAACTGAAACCGTTGGACAAAAAAAAGTAATTAAAAAAAGTTACAGATTTTCTTTATTGAGAATGACATATGCATTAAAATGTTTTACTATAGTGAGAAATGCAAAAAATAATATTTACGTGAATATACAAAATTGACAAAATCAATGATAAAGTAAGCAATTGAGAATGACATGAATATTAAAATGTAAAACTATAGCAATAAATGTCAAAAGAAAATATTAACGCACATATACAAATATGTTTACAAATATTGGAAAACTTCTTGATACACTACATTAGTTGTAGTGTCAGAAGTGCGTTGGTTACTATCAAAAATAAGAATTTTCAGTCCACTCTTGCTAGTGACCCTCGATAAAGCAACGTATAAATGACCATGTGTGAAGACAGGCTTAGGAAGATAAAGACCAACGTGCGACAATGATTGACCTTGACTTTTCTTGATCGTCATGGCAAAGCATATAGAAATTGGGAACTGTCGCCGAGTGAACTGAACTGGGAATTTGCTTGTGTCAGATGGTGAAAGTGACAAACGGGGGATGTAAACTATATCACCTGCATGGCTACCCGTTAACACCTTACACCGAATGACTCGTTCTGCTAAATCAGTCATTAAGGTATCCTTCCATCTTTAATAGGAGAGGAGCAAGCGACTTTTGTGAAGGGAAGGAACATTTTTGATAATACTCTCTTGTCTCAAGCATTGGTTAAGGGATACTCGAGGAAATTTTTGACTCCAAGATTCCTTGTGAAAGTGGATATTAGGAAAGTATTTGATTCATTGCAATGGGAGTTTATAGAGCAGATGCTTATTGCTTTTGGAATTCCAAACTAGTTTGTCAAATGGTTGATGGGCTGTATTCAAGATCCTTGGTATTCCTTTAACACTACAAGAAATACTTCATATAGCTACCAACCACGCGCGACTGATAAATTCAGTAGCTAATTTTGCGACTGAAAGTACCACGCGCGACCAATATTAGTCGCTGGACGAGGAGACGGATTTTGAAAAAAATAATTTGCCTTAGCGACCGAAATCAGTCGCTAAAATAAAGGGCGCGCGACCGATTTCGGTCGCTAAATTAGTGAAATAGTGGCAGATTTAGCGACTGAAATCGGTCGCTAAAAACTGGGGCGCGCGACCGATTTCGGTCGCTAAAGCTGCAAACTTTTTTTAAGTTAACGAAGCCCCCTCTTCCCCGAGCCATAATCCCATTTCGGTCTCTCTCTCTCTAAAAACCCTCCCCCCTCTCTCTAACACTCGGCTCCTCCTCCATTCCTCTTCATTCCTTCTTCAATTCTCTCATTTTCCTTAAGGTATGTTTATTTATCTATATTTAGTTTCAATTATTTGTTAATTTCTGTTTTCATAGATATAAATAAATTAGTTATTGGGTTGGATAGTTTTTTATTAGTTGTCGGAATAGTTAGTGTAGTTAGAATGTTAATCGCCCAATAGGTTCTCCAATTTGAAATAGGTAGATTGTTAGTATAAAATTAGGGTTTGTGGTTAAGTAGTTGAATGAATTGGGTTGTTTTGATGTGTTAGGACATTGGAAGTGAAATACAATTCTGCCGATTTAGTGATGTAATTATGGACGAATTGGGTGGAAATAGTACTATGTTTAGGTGAATTGAGAATTGGGTGATGTAATTAGTGATGTACTATGTCTGCAGATATGACGTTGGGCAGCAGACTTAGGTATGACAGTGGGAGCAGCAGCAAGGGCCGGCAACAACAGGAGGATCAGGAGGAGACCCGGCTGGAGGACTAGAACGAGGTCCAACTTGATGGTAATGAGGAGGAGGTGAACAATGAGCAACCACAACAGGATGAAAGGCTTCGATACACAGACGACGGGCACCTAATAATTGGCCCCAAGTCCACATGGTGAGACATTGTATTTCCTTTTTTTTGTGAGACATCATCTTATTTCACTCTTTGGTATAGGTTTCGTACTCGTGCGGGGGTGACTGGTGTCAAGGACAGTTTCATGAATGACTTGACTACTTACTGCACGAGTTTGACAAAGGTGCCTCTGTGGCAACGGGAGAAGTGGTTTGCCAACTTCAAGGTACACCAATTTTTGAATTTTATTAATTATCTGTTACTGTTCACAGATAACTAATACAATGACAACAAACGATCTTACAGTTTAAACACTTTTACAACGAGGGTCTCGAGGTGGCTGTGAGAGACCGATACATGGATGTCGCGAAGGAAAGACACAAAGACATGATGTATAAGTTGGCGAACGATGAAAGGGCACAAAAATTCCTTAAAGGTTCGATTACTCAATTAGTGTTAGTACTTGAATAGAAAGTTGTATATATCTTCAAAACACTTATTGATCTCAAAGTGTATAAATTGTAGGTGACGCCATCCAACAGTTTAGAACAGCCCGCTCCGACCCGAAGTTCCTGAAAATATCCGTCCAGGCAAAGAAGAACAAGATGCGGGGAGGGGACCCTGAGGTGGAGGCGGAGCGCACCCACTACGGTGGGTCGCAGTCGATGCACCAGCGGGCTGTGAATGTTAGTATTTCCTTACCTTTGATTTTTATTTTGGATTCTTATTTAATGTTTTCATTATAAATATAAATGAGAAATCTATATGTACTGCCAACAGTTGAAGAATACCCTCCGCCTGCGCAGCTATTTCTGGCCACGAAGACCAAGGGGGACAACGAGAGTGGTCGATCGTTCGCTACGGAGAAGGACGCCAAAATTTGGGTAAGTTTCAAGCATAAGGCTTCTTTACCTTTTTTCTTTAGAACTCACCTAATCATGACTTCAATTTCTTGTAGGGTTCGTATATGGAGGCCACCAGAGTGCCCGAGAACCTAGGTGTGGACCCGAGCACAATTTGCTTCAGAGTCGCGGATGGGTACCGCAAGGGAGCGGTGTAC
The DNA here is from genome assembly GCA_958450325.1 of Agrostemma githago. NCBI lineage: Eukaryota > Viridiplantae > Streptophyta > Magnoliopsida > Caryophyllales > Caryophyllaceae > Agrostemma > Agrostemma githago. The sequence goes on from OY288240.1 coordinate 63,338,342, forward strand.
GGTACGGGGAACGCTCATTCCCTGTACTGGACACCACCCAATGTTTGGGGGGCCCATGCGACCTTGATGGAGTGTGTACCATCCAAGATGGCTGAGATGAGGTCGGAACATCGAAAGGAGAGGGCGCAATGGGCAGTTATGGCTGAGCAGCTGAAGGAGTAGAATGAGAGGCTAAAGATGCAGGAGTCCATTAACCTGCAAATTCTGGAAGAGCTACGACGTCTTAGGAACATGCAGCAATTTAACTGCAACTCCGGCCCCACTTCCCGATTCCCGGATCCAAGATACCCCTTCGGTGACGGTGGTAGTGGTGCGTCAGCTAGTTTCCCTGTTAGCTGAGTAGATTGAATGAAAACAATTTGTAGTTTCTGAATGCTTGTTGAAAAACAGTTTGTAACAACACTTTTAATTTAGTGTATTCACCACGTTTGCGTACTTGGTTGCCAATTTTGGAGTGTGAAGCTTGCGAAACGTTTGGAACAACGTTTGGAATGATATTTGGGATGTATTGTGGTTGTTGGTTTGTTTTATTGTGCAGATTTAGGCTAGAAGAAAAATAAATATAACCGGCCTATTTCTGGTTCGGTAGCGACCGATGTCGGTCGCTAATTTTGTCATTTAGCGACCGATTTTAGTCGCCGAAAGACGTTCAAAGATGCCACGTCACACCCCTTAGCGACTAAAATCAGTCGCTAATCTGACGCTCTCAGCGACTGAAATCAGTCGCTAAAGGGACGTCTTAGCGACTGAAATTAGTCGCTAATTTTAGCGACTAAAATCAGTCGCGCGCCTGTTTTAGCGACTGAAATCAGTCGCTAAAAGCGACTAACTGTAACCACAGATGCTTAGCGACTATTAACAGTCACACGTCTCTTTTTAGCGACAGATGACAGTAGCTAAGCTCAGTCGCCCAACACTTTAACTCTTGTAGTGTAAGTTGAATGGTAGTATACATGGATTTTTCCAGGGGAGGAGTGGAATCAGGCAAGGGGACCCCCTTTCCCCATATATCTTTGTTATGAGTATGGAAATTCTATCAAGATCTCTCAGACTACTGTGCACTCAGGATCAAGTGTCTTACCATCCCAAGTGTTGTAGGTTTAATATAACCCATTTAGTCTTTGCTGATGACCTAATGCTCTTTGTGTGAGGGGATGTCCCTTCAGTTATGGCAATAAAGCAAGCTTTGGGTAATTTTGCTAATGTATCAGGTCTTCAAGCCAATAATGATAAAACAAATATATACTTTGGTGGTGTATGTCAGGAGGTAAAGAATGCTATCTTAGCAGGTACAGGTTTTGTTGAGGGATTTTTCCCATTCCGGTATCTTGGCATTCCCTTAACAGATGCCAGGATAAGTGTTAGGATGTTTGATGAGTTGCTTTTGAAAATTCAGTAGGCAACTAAACACTGGTCTACTCAATTCCTCTCGTATGCTGGTAAAGTGCAGTTAATCAACTCTGTGGTTTTTGGGTTGGAAAATTTTTGGTATTCAAGTATTCTCCTTCCTTCTACTATACTCAAAGCCATTGCTAAGCTTTGTAAAGATTTTTTTTGGGGCATTCAAGAGGGGCACAGGAGGCTAGTCTTTAAAAAATGGAAAGATATTTGTTCCTCTTGGGATTCAGGAGGATTTAATATTAAGGAGGCTGCAGTTTGGAACAAGGCTTTGTTGTTAAAATGGGTCTGGGTTCTATCTAAACCTCCTTGTAGTTTGTGGAGCAAATGGTGTCATGCATATACAATTGAGAATGCATCTATTTGGTCTCTTCAGGTCAAGGATTATCACTCTGCTGGTATCAAGGGGATCCTTGCTACCAGAGATGAATTGGTAAAGAGGTGTGGTTCTATTAATGATGCGCAAGAGTTTCTGCAAAACTGTGTTACTGCTGATAAGTTCAAGGTGAAAAAGGCTTATACCCTACTGCTCAATGCACGGTTACTTAGCTGGAGGAATATACTCAAAGCAAGTCCTATTGTGCCAAGCCATAAAGTCATTCTATCCTTAGCTATTCAGAATTAGTTGGCTACTACTGATCGCTATATGCAAAGGGGGTTTCAACTGGCTAATAGATGTAGTCTTTGCGAAGTAGCTGAAGAAAATCTACCCCATCTCTTCTTTCTATTTTGAGTTGGATAGATGTTGGAAGTGTTGGTTGCAAGCTGGCTGCCGTTACTTGCTGGTTGAAGCAGCGACATCGTCAGAAGCACTGGAAGTTCAGTTGGATTTGCACCTGTCTAGCAGCCACGGTCTACCAGATTTGGAAAGAGAGAAATAAGAGGATTTTTACGGCTACCAAATCCACTGCTGATTCTTTGGTTGCGCATATCAAATTTGTTATAGAAACTAGATTTGATAGTCTCAAGCATGTTTCTAGATACAAGAGGATAATAGATAAACTTGGGCTTTTACATTAAGCCTTTAGTGTGATAGTCTTTTTGCAACAAATGTAAATTCTTTCTCATTGAAATGAAATGATACCTCTTCTTGCAAATAATAATAATAATAATAATAATAATAATTAATAATAATATTATTATTATTACTATTAATTAATAATAATAATAATAATAATAATAATAATAATAATAATTATTATTATTATTATTAATGTGTCTGAACTGAACTGAACTGAATGAGTCTAAATTGAACGGAACTGAACTGAACTAAACTGAACTGAATGTGTCTGAACTGAACTGAAACTGTCTGAATATAAGTCCAAGAAAACAAGGCCTTACAGTTATTTACCATATAATCAATTCTTTAGCAGATTAGTCTATTTAAGTTTTAGTTCTAGAATCAGGGCGACCCAAAAACAAAAAACAAATATATAAGATTGGGCTTCTATAGGGGAAGACAATTAAAAAATTTAAACCCAACCCAAACAATAATTTGGAACCCTAATTCTTACCTATCTATATAAATTCCAGATTACTCTATTTAAGTTTTAGTTCTAAAATCAGGGCGGCCCAAAAAAACCAAATATAAAAGATTTGGCTTCTGTAGGTGAAGACAATTAAAAAATATTAACCCTACCGAAACAATAATTTGGAACCCTAATTCTTACATATCTAATTATCTATATAAACTTCTTAAGACCAAATTCTTACATTCAACCTAATTTGTCGCGCACCATCTCTATCTCTCATCATCTCTCACTCTCAACTTTCCGTCAATTTCCTCTCTCTCTCTTCTCTCACTCCACTCTTCAAAATTGAAATGACATCTCCTATCTTTTTAATTTTAGAATCCAAAAATATTAATGCTAATGAACTCAAATTGCACGATCTTTAGCCGCTGTCAAATCCGTCGGTCTAGTTTTTTCTACCAGAGATCCGTCATTTTTCTTCACCGGCTTATTTAGGCGCATATATTTTGAAGAGAATGGTAAAAAAGGACGAAAATTTGAGGTTTTGGGGCATGGATCTAATTATTTTCTTATTGTCATTTGTATTTTTTTCTAGAAGGTATTCACTTGATCTATCAATCTCGATTCTTCTCTAAACTATGCATATTTATGTCACTAAAAATATAAGATCTGATTTTATTATTTTACTTTGCATGTTTATGTTTATGTATTATATATGCATGTTTATGTTATATACTTAGTTGATTATTTTAATTGGATGTTTATATATTGATGGTGAGATTTGCCGTGGGTCCCAACCGTCAATATTTAACCGACTATTCCTAGTGGGTAGCTAGGGCAAGTAGGGTCGATATCCACGAAGACGGTGTTGTAAGGCCTAGACTAGGTCGGCCTAAAAACGAGACTAAGTCACAAACAAACACAAGGAATTAATGATTGACAAACTAGGATAGGAGAAGAGGAGTGAACAAGACTAATAACAAGTTAGCTATAACAAGGCTAAATGAAATAACTAAACACAAACTAAACAATGAACTAGATAAATGATGACTAACTAAGAAGTTGAATCAAAAATGGAGAAGAAGTGGGTTAAGTCGGGTTCATAAGTGTAGATGGGTAATTGGGGTGGTCAAGGGTGTAGGTGTCTCCTAATTGCTAGAGTCGGTCCGGGCTCTCGCTACTTAGACCAACACCGAGGTAAGTTCGCGCTCTCGCGTGTAAGACTAACTTCAACACAACCACAAATGGACAACCAATGAGAAGGTGAGCACAAGTATGGGAAGCATGGCCACTACTACTCACACAAGCATATCAACAAACACATAGAGTGCCCAATATGTGACTAACAACAAAGATTCACCCTTTACCCCTAATCAAACCCTAATCACCCATAATCTACCCTTAATCCCCCTACTAACCCACAAGGAGACTACTCACTCATTATCAAGAATAAACTAATAACAATAAGAGAAAACAACATCACAAACCAAACATCCATTATCAAGAACAAGAACAATAACAATAAACACTAAGTAAAGATTCAAACTTGAATAAATAACAAAGAACAAGAGTAGAGAAGATTATACCAACAACAAGATGATGAAAAAGGTGTAAACTTGCATAAATAAGAAACCCAAATCAACTCCAAGGTTGTCAAGCTTGGATGAATCTTCAAGTATCTTCTTAATACAAGACTAACTAAACTAGATTAACAAAGATTAACTAAGGATTAAAGAGAAGATTAATCTAAAAGGATGAACTCTAAATCTAGGGTTTTATCTTGTAGAGAGGCTTAAGAGAGTCTAATGTAAGGTATCCTCCCTAAACAATACAAGAGGGAAGTATTTATAAGGTTACAAGAATGAGGGAGGATGAACTAAAGAGTCACGCGCAGCAGCACCATGGTCCCGACCGGGAAGGGCTGATCCCGACCGGGAAGGACCCAGATCAGAACACCTCTCTTTTTTTCACCTCATCCCGGACGGGATGAGGCCATACCCGTCGGGGATGAGTCTTGTAGGCCCCCAATATGATCTTTAAGGTTCCCCCTTACTTCACATGGACTTCTCATCGACTCTCGGGTCTCGGGATCGAGTCTAAGGGGCTCGGGATCGGGTCCCGAGGTCTCGGGATCGAATCCAAGGCATCGAGTGATCGTTCCTCCGCTTCGTTGGCTCCGAAAAGTGTATGTATTTAGTCGGAATCGCTCCAACTCTTCATTAATGGTCTCGGGAACCTGAAACGAGCTAGAGGAAGCATAAGTAGCCCATGAACCGCTCCCAAGGAGCGATTCCGCAAGGAAAATGGGACCAAAACACAGCAAAATAGACACTACAAACTACACTTATCAACTCCCCCACACTTAACCCTTACTCGCCCTCGAGTAAGCACAAACTAACTACTAAACTAGCCGAGCGGGTATTAGCGCACCCTACGCCCTTTCAACTCACGCGAGAACACCTAGAGGATGAGTGCTCTCCGCAAGGCAAGTGAGGTCTTGCGACAAAACTGTGGATGCAACCGGACACAAAAACACACAAACACACAAACATACAAACAACACACAAAAGGTTGCACCCAAAGAGAAACAAATACCGCTTCCCTCTAAAAAGCGGTGAAAGAAGCACCGGTTTAGGACTCAAGGGAAGTGACAACGTTCCCAAGCTAGCAATACAAACCAAAATGGACTAAACCCTAATAGTATGACGCCAAAGCAATAAAAACGTTGGTAACTTACCTCGGTTCCTCCTAACCTTCTAAGAACGTACTACGGGACGATCGGCGGGATGGAAAAAGGATGAACCACGGTGTTAGTCGACACTGTAGGTAAGTGAGACCCCGCCCCCTTTAGCAATGAGCCAAGAGGGTCGTCCCATGCCCAAAACCGCCTAACTAGTCCAAGTAAAAAGGGTGAAAATATTTGCAAAGTGAGGGAAGACCGACCTTTGCCGCTATCATCCTTCCTAGGGACTCGGTCCTTTGGTAGGCTCTTCACGGCAAAAGTCGGAAAAAGGCTTATTTTTGTGGGGTTAAGATCTTTTTGCGAGACGATTTTCTTTTGGCATTTTCTCTTTTCTTTTGCATCTTTGCTATGTATGTTGCCATGCCATTCCTTTTTCTTCTTTTCTATTTTCTTTTTGGCTTTATTTTTGTGCCTTTTCTTTTTTCTTCAATCTTTTCTTTCTTTCTTTTTTTCTTTCTTTTTCTTTTCTTTGCCCTTTTTGCTTGATTTGAATTATAGGCATTTCTTGGCAATTGAGAAAGAGAGACTTCAACAAATTGCAATTTATTGTGTGGATATGTGTAGGAGGTAGGGTAATGGGTGAGTCGGGACGGTGCCTTCCCTTCAAACCCACAAAAAGGGGAAAAACTTGGACTAATTGAGCAAATTTCAAACATGGTCACCTAAGGGACGGGACTCGGCAACCAAGGCCTTTTCACACCGTGGGTGGTCATAATGGTCAAATGCAAATCCCGTAGTAAATCCCTAGTAAGCTAGGTGGACTCAAGGTAAAGGACCAACGAATTCATTGATTTAGGGTCATTCTACTAGACTAAAGTCCAAGACTCGATTTATACTACTAGGAAGGGAAAGTAAACACTCGCACACTAGCCTCTAAACCGGGTTTTCGAAAACCGTTTTACACACAAGACACAACTGCACAACACAAAACAAAGACGCGACGAAAACGAAAGAAAAAATATATAAAAGATAACAAAACAAAACAAGGAGAAACAAACACATAAACAACACAAACACCACCCCGAGCTTCCAAACAAGCCACCAACCAACACCAAACTTTACAAAGCTCCTTCCGAGCACACAACATCACAAATCTCCTCCGAAAATCACAAGAGGTAAAGAGGAAAAAGGGATAAGGTGTTACCGGATGTCTTGAAAGCCTTCCAAAGTTAGCGGCGATTAGGCGACCTAAGATGAAAAAGGGAGACAAAACACGCACAACAAAACACATATACGATACAACGACATAAAAAGAAAACACACAAAAGAAAATCTTTTTGATTTTTGTGAAATTTTTTCAAATTTTTAGGATTTTTAAAGATTTTTCGAAAAACTACGAAAATAAAACTAACTATGATAGAATATCGCTCCCCCACACTTAAACCGAGCAATGTCCTCATGCTCGACCGAAGTGCATGGGAGCACAAAAGAAAAGAAACTACGAAAATAAAGTTAAAAATCAAAAATAAAGTGGAGAAAATGGTAGAATGTGTCCGGCCGGGGTGTAGTCAAGTCACCATGGGCCGAGACAAGAAAAGATATGGATGGGGGAAGAAAATAAAAGGAAAGAAATAAAAGGGAATGGGAGGGGAGGACTAGGTGTGATCAAGTCACCTAGCCCGGATTCCGCCCAAATCCGACTAAGTCCTACAAAAAGGGTGAAAATCTTGTAAAATTTGGATTTTGAAATGACTCTCGATGTAGTCACGTCATCGAGAGTCGGGAGCAACAAATACCAAGGCCCCGAGGGCCACCATGACACGAAAGTGTATAAGGGGAGGGGAACAAACAAAAGAAGACAAGCTAGAAAAGACGGAAAAGAAAGGATAGTTGCCGTACCGTGCAGTTAGCAACTCACTCGCTCCATCGTTTCATAAGTCAATATCGGCATATAGCTAGTCGTCGTCATTGTTCTTCCTCTCCAATCGCGATACGGATCCATGGTTGGAGCACAAAGGTATAATGAGGTGGGTTTTGATGTGAAAGTCGGTGTAAAGTGAAGAGAAAGTGAGGTGAAAATGTGTATGTGAGGTGTAGGGGTCATATAATGAGAGTAAGGACATGTAGAGAGGTTGGGAGGGGGTATAAAGTGGTTGGGTGGGCTCAAAAAATGAAGAAAAGGCCAAAGGAGGAACAGGGGGTCCATCCCGGTCGGGATGGGTGGTCCCGGTTGGGATGAACTTCTCGTCCCGGTCGGGAAGCCTTCGTCCCGGTCGGGATGACCTGTCAGTAGACCCATCTTTTGTCACACCCATCCCGGACGGGATGACATCCTTCCCGGTCGGGATGACTCATCCTTCCCGGTCGGGATGACCTCTTCTCGGCCGGGAGGAGTCTCCTAACCCTCTATAGCTCCCAAAAGCTCGTTCCAAGCTTCAAAAACCGACTCCCCTTCACACGATCCAAGCTCAAACAATGACCACTCCTCCCTAGGAATCACCTTCACTTTACCTATCAAACAAACTCAATACACACATCAAATTCCCTCCCTCACATCGCTCATCAACAATCCAAATAATCAAGAATTTCACAAAACCAAACAAATTACAAGAGAAAGAAATATATACAAAGAGACGGTTCTTGTGGAACTCCGTCAAACCAAGGTGGTGCATTCTTCAATCTTTTTCTTCAACAACAATGATTAGTTCCATCTCCATCAAGGGCACGAAGAAACAAGTCGAAGGCCCTAGCAAAGTCTTCAATCAAGCTCGAGATATAAGCATCCAAATACCAAGGCTCTCCATGACCTTGTCTCGACGTTCCCGGGGCATCCCAATCTTGTAATTTCAATGGTTTGAACTTATAATTTTGATCCTTCGGGATATACTCAAACGTTCATCTATCCTCATGTGGCCCCAAGGGAGGCTCATCTTCCTTCTTGCCTTTCAACTTGTCATCAAACCCATGATATGGGCACTCGTCCTCTCCAATCTCGGAGTCATCATCCTCAAGTTCACAAGAGTTCTTCTTCAAGCTTTGTCCCGACTCAACCCCTAGATCAATGTCTTTCGTGGCGTGGATCATATTGCAAGACTCATCATTAGTAGGCGAAGTGTTCCCTTGGAGGTCAAACACTAGCTTTTCTTCGCCTAGCTCAAAGGTGATCCTACCATTCTTCACATCGATCATAGCACCGGAGGTGTGTAGAAATGGGCGCCCAAGGATAATGGGAGTGTTGGCATCTTCCGGCATATCGAGCACGATGAAATCGACCGGAATGAAGAACTTCCCGATCCGTACCGGCACGTCCTCTAGCATCCCCTATGGTCTGTTGAATGAACTATCGGCCATTTGGAGTGTAATGGAAGTACTCTTAAGCTCCTTCATCCCAAGTCGGCAACAAATAGAATAAGGAATGATGCTCACACTCGCACCCAAATCACATAATGCTCTCTCGATCTTGTAGTTGCCTATGGTGCAAGGGATCAAGAAACTACCCGGATCCTTCAACTTTGGAAGCGTAGAACCTTGAATAAGCTCGCTCACCACCCTTGTGAACGCAATAGTCCCTTCCTTGTCGATGGATCTCTTCCTAGCTAGGATTTCTCGCATGAATCTTCCATATGCCGGGATTTGGGTAAGTAACTCGGTGAACGGGACACTCACATCCAATTGCTTCACAATGTTTAGGAACTTGTCAAATTGGACATCCACCTTAGTCTTCATTTGCCTTGTTGGGAAAGGCAACTTGATTTGAATCTTGTTTTGCTCAATAGGGGTGGACTCTTCAACCGACACTTTCCTTTTACCCTTGTCTTTGCCTTGAAGTGGGGGAAGCTTGTCTTCTTGGGGTTTCTCAATCTCCCATAAGACTTGCTCCTCTATAGGATTTCCCAAGATTTGGTCTTCTTGAATTGGGGGCACAACTTCTCTTGTTGGTTCTTGCTCATTAGGGGGTGGGGGAGGGTTATAAGATGTACCTCTCTTCGTGGTAATAGCATTTACATGCTCAAGTTTCGATGTTTCACCTTGAGGAGGTAATTGCCCCTTTTGCCTTGAAGAGCTACTCGAAGCAAGTTGAGCTATTTAGGTCTCAAGCATCTTCGTATGAGCATCTCTCGCCATGTTGTCCCTTTGAATAAAAGCATAGAACTCTTGTTGGTTTTTTAACATCTCCATTTGACCCCTTTGCATCTCCAACATAGATTTTTGAATGTCGAAATCACGAGGTGGAGATTGTGGATTGTGCGGAGTATCGGTGAGGGCTAATGGAGTACCGTAATCATGAATAGGGGACCGGCTCCTAGGCTTGCTTTCTTGACGGTTAGCTTGAGTTGCTTTTTGTTTATGGTTCCCTTGGAACCCATGAGAATTGCCTTGATTAAGGCCATTGTTGTGGTTTCGTTGTCTTTGGAAGTTTTGGTTTCCTTGGAAACCACCTTGATGGAAGTTCCCTTGTTGGAACCCTTGATTGTTGTTGTGGAAGGTACCTTGGTTATTTTGCTTGAAGTTGTTGAAGGGCCTTGGGTTACCCACATAACCTTGATAACCTTGATTGTTGTCCCTTAAGGGAGGTGGAACATAGGGACGAGGTTGCATAGCTTGTTGTTGAGGGACTTGATTGGAAGCTTGTTATTGATTGGAATAGGAGGCACCTTGCTTGAACGCTTGAAAGGCGTTCACTTGCTCAATACTTCCTTGACAATGCATAGGATCATGACCAACGATTCCACAAGTATCACACATCCCATAATAAGGCAAAGGAGGTGCAATTCCCAAAGCATTCACTTCTTGAATTGAGTGTTGATGGGAGGAACTAACGCTTTGAACTTGATTGAGGTGGCCTTGGAGCTTCTTGTCAATGGTCTCCATGTGTGTTTTCAATTGAGCTCCAAGGTCAATGCTTAATTGAGTAATAGCATCAACCTCGTGCCTACCTCCTCGATTTGCCTTCCTAGGCCTTGAGTATTGAGAATTATGAACCGCCATCTCCTCGATTCTTGCCCATGTTTGGTCATCATCGACCTCGGTGAACCTACCATTGGAGCCCATATTGAGTATAGTTCTTGAGTCCTCATAAAGACCGTTCCAAAATTGTTGGACTAAGAACCATTGTGAAAGTCCATGGTGGGGGCACGATCTCACCAAAGATTTAAATCTCTCCCAAGCTTCATAAAGGCTCTCTTCATCCCGTTGTTGGAAACCGGTGATGGAGGCCCTAAGCAAATTAGTTTTCTCCGGAGGGTAGAACTTTTGGTAGAACGCCAATGCAAGTTTCTTCGAAGTGTCGATGCCCATGGTTGCCCTATCGAGACTCTTGACCCATTGCTTCGCTTTTCCAATTAATGAGAATGGAAATAATACCCATCGGATTTGATCTTGTGTAACCCCGGGTTGAGAAATAGCGTCACAATAATCGGAGAAAGTCTCCATGTGTTGGTGCGGGTCTTCGGTGGGCAAACCACTAAATTGATTCCTTTCCACAAGTTGGATGAATTGAGTCTTGGCCACAAAATTTCCGGCATAAGCGGTCGGTAGAGCATTCGGTCCCGGCAAGACGTCTTCCGTAAATGTAGAGTGGGATGAAAACTTCGGCATAATTGGATGTAAGGGAGATGGTGGTGAAGATGGAGTTGAAGTAGATGTAGAGGGTGAACTAGGGCTAGAATATCCAAAGGGATTGGTGAAATTCCCTTCGGCCGTCTCTCGAGATGCTTCCTCAAAATTGTTTCCTTGAGCTTGCTCTTGATGGGTATTGCTTGCGCTTGGTTGAGATATTCTAACCCGGTTAATCGTTCGTTGGCGAAAGGCTCGAAAAAGGCTTTCCGGCTCTGGATTAAAGAGAAAGAAGTCGCCTCCCCGCCTTGGCATACACTACGCACTAGAACAAACGTGAGAACACCTAGTGCTTTATGGGCACTAGGTAACGACAATAAACAAGCACAATCGAAAGACAAAGAGAAAAGAGGGAGAAATAAAACTAATGAAACAAGAAAAATCTAGAGAATATGCACAAGAGATGATAGAAGAGTACAAAGAAGGGTAACTAAGTCTAGCTATAAGCAAACAAGGTCTAAACAATGCACCGTCCCCGGCAACGGCGCCAAATTGATGGTGGGATTTGCCGTGGGTCCCAACCGTCAATATTTAACCGACTATTCCTAGTGGGTAGCTAGGGCAAGTAGGGTCGATATCCACGAAGACGGTATTGTAAGGCCTAGACTAGGTCGGCCTAAAAACGAGACTAAGTCACAAACAAACACAAAGAATTAATGATTGACAAACTAGGATAGGAGAAGAGGAGTGAACAAGACTAATAACAAGTTAGCTATAACAAGGATAAATGAAATAACTAAACACAAACTAAACAATGAACTAGAGAAATGATGACTAACTAAGAAGTTGAATCAAAAATGGAGAAGAAGTGGGTTAGGTCGGGTTCATAAGTGTAGATGGGTAATTGGGGTGGTCAAGGGTGTAGGTGTCTCCTAATTGCTAGAGTCGGTCCGGGCTCTCGCTACTTAGACCAACACCGAGGTAAGTTCGCGCTCTCCCGTCTAAGACTAACCTCAACACAACCACATAATGGACAACCAATGAGAAGGTGAGCACAAGTATGGGAAGCATGGCCACTACTACTCACACAAGCATATCAACAAACACATAGAGTGCCCAATATGTGACTAACAACAAAGATTCACCCTTTACCCCTAATCAAACCCTAATCACCCATAATCTACCCTTAATCCCCCTACTAACCCACAAGGAGACTACTCACTCATTATCAAGAATAAACTAATAACAATAAGAGAAAACAACATCACAAACCAAACATCCATTATCAAGAACAAGAACAATAACAATAAACACTAAGTAAAGATTCAAACTTGAATAAATAACAAAGAACAAGAGTAGAGAAGATTATACCAACAACAAAATGATGAAAAAGGTGTAAAATTGCATAAATAAGAAACCCAAATCAACTCCAAGGTTGTCAAGCTTGGATGAATCTTCAAGTATCTTCTTAATACAAGACTAACTAAACTAGATTAACAAAGATTAACTAAGGATTAAAGAGAAGATTAATCTAAAAGGATGAACTCTAAATCTAGGGTTTTATCTTGTAGAGAGGCTTAAGAGAGTCTAATGTAAGGTATCCTCCCTAAACAATACAAGAGGGAAGTATTTATAAGGTTACAAGAATGAGGGAGGATGAACTAAAGAGTCACGCGCAGCAGCACCATGGTCCCGACCGGGACGGATCGGTCCCGACCGGGAAGGGGCTCATCCCGACCGGGAAGGGCTGATCCCGACCGGGAAGGACCCAGATCAGAACACCTCTCTTTTGTGCACCTCATCCCGGACGGGATGAGGCCATACCCGTCGGGGATGAGTCTTGTAGGCCCCCAATATGATCTTTAAGGTTCCCCCTTGCTTCACATGGACTTCTCATCGACTCTCGGGTCTCGGGATCGAGTCTATGGGGCTCGGGATTGGGTCCCGAGGTCTCGGGATCGAATCCAAGGCATCGAGTGATCGTTCCTCCGCTTCGTTGGCTCCGAAAAGTGTATGTATTGAGTCGGAATCGCTCCAACTCTTCATTAATGGTCTCGGGAACCTGAAACGAGCTAGAGGAAGAATAAGTAGCCCATGAACCGCTCCCAAGGAGCGATTCCGCAAGAAAAATGGGACCAAAACACAGCAAAATAGGCACTACAAACTACACTTATCATATATGCATGTTTATGTTATATACTTAGTATGATTATTTTATGTATTAGTTGATTATATATATTTTTTTTGTTGGATGAAATTGCTAAACATATGGATATGGAGGTTTAGTTGCCTAAGAAGGTGGCAAGTGGTAAACATCTTAAGATGCTAAAATGGTGGCATTTGAATCTCAAGATAAGTCAATCTTCACCTTTTCTTTTTGTTAAGGTTTGTTATCTTGTGACTTGCATTCATGTTTGTGAAATGAACCTAGGATTAATTTTTTTGCTAATATGGGTTATAGGATGCATCTATTTTGGATTATAAGTTAATTGTTTTACTTGCTAATATGGTTATCGTACAGTTTTATGTTTGATTTGACGGAGTGACATTCACGTGTGAAAGAGGAACCTAAAATGGCATTCATGTGTGAATAACAATTAATGAACCTATAATGACATTCACATGTGAATATAAAATCTTTCATAAGCTGGAGAATTGTTTAAAAGAAAACGAAATGATGGACTTAATTAAAAATCAGTACTGTTTTTACACGGACATAAAAGGTAATACCGAAACGGAAGTAACAACATCATCCCTAAAGTGAAAAATACAGTCGTACTAAAAAAAACTGAACTGAATGAAAGGACACTTGCTAAATTTTAACTTAAACTTAATATAAAAGTGCTGAACTTGAAGAGTAATTCTTGATGCTGTCTTGCTGAACTTGAAGAGTCATGCCCACTTAACTTGTAGAAGTTGCCTCCCACCCGTAGTTGCATGGTAATTAAGAACCTCCAGGATATTTGGCTCAATGAAAATCTTTGATGCATCTGTGGATTCGATTCTTGTATGGTCTGTGATGGATCATAATGATTTTAATTAGTTACAATAACAACATAAAATAAAAGATAATTCAATTTCATACCATTGTACTTAATCTTTACGCATTGAAAGACTAATATTGGTTTCGCATTGAAATACTTTGTTGTTGTCCCGATTTCTGAGAGTTGAGCTCTAATGTCCTTCCATATCCAAGCGGTGATCTTGTCCCCACTTCATACCATGAAAGTATTAGTTACTGAAAAAAAATTAAAAACAATGTAATTCAGTGAAATTAATTAAACATGACACTTACTTTTTGTCTATCAGTTTGAAGCGAGAGTATGGTAGTGACCCGCAAAACGGTAACTTGTATTCCTCAACTTCAGCTATGAAATTTGACGCAGTTGGATATTATTAGAAACAATAATAAGTAGGTGTGATGGATTTTAAAAATCTGCATTATTGTTGGGATTTTTTGCCAATAAGGGTACGATCTCCTAATTGGTTTTGACGAATTTCATTGATTGTTAAGAAATTAAAGCCATATTCTGGGAAAGGTGCTTCTATTTCTTCGACAATGGTAGCACCATTGAATAAAATCTTGCAACAGTGAGGTGTAGCTATGTCCCAACCCTTGTTCAACCCACATGAAAATCTTCCAATTCGGTAGGCTCTCCCTTCAATAAGATTCTCTCCAAATATTTGCATTAAACTTCCTTGAATGCTACACTGCATAACAAACCCCTGCAGCATAGTTGTTAAAAACAAAAAATGACATCAAAAAGTAACACTAATAGTTGATAAAAAATTGTGCAAATAATTGTTGCTAAAGTTAATAATGAAAGACGACAAAAAAAAGTGTGATATAAAACAAAAAAATGTGATATAAAACCAAAAAGTAACACTGATAGTTGATAAAAAATTATGCATATAAAGTTAATAATGAAAGACGACAAAAAAAGTGTGATATAAAACAAAAAATGTGATATAAAACCAAAAAGTGTGATATAATTATAATTATAAAAGTGTAATGTAAAACCAAAAATTGTTAATAGTTAATAATAAGTTAATAATAAGTTGTGCAAATAATTGTTGCTGTTTATATTGTACTGATTATTGTTAAGGTTAATATTAAAAGACGAAAATAAAAGAGAAAAAAAAGCGTGATATAAAACAAACATACCTTATCATCAACAATCAGCAACTCATAAAATTGGAGTTCTTCGTTACGGGAACTGCATAGAGGACTCTTGCTACGCCAAAAACGTACTATCTTCCCTTCTATGAATTTGCTACAAAGTGATTCATTGATGACATGAAATGGAGATTTGGGTGGCTCCATATTGGAATTGATAAAGTAATAAAGTAATTTTTTGCAATCTGACTTTGTTTTGATGTTTGAATGAGATATGGGAGACTCTATGGATATATATATATATATATATATATATATATATATATATATATATATATATATATATATATATATATATATATATATATATAGAAGTGGGATCTTTTACCACCTTAATTTTTTGTACAATCTACCTTCAATTTACAGCCATTCAGATTTAGTTAAATCAAGGGCCAAGATTGAATATTAAAACTTCAACTGAAACACAACCCATCATCAAACCCTAAATCAAAACTGAAACCGAAAACAAAACAAAACCTCAGCATATTCACGAAGGACGCTCACCAAACGCACATCAAAGGTCAATTTTTTTCAATTGAAATCACGAAATCCTCTCGCATCTCGCATCTGAAATCAGGTATTTCATTTATTTGTATTTTTTGTATCAATTTCGATTCTGTATTGTATCAATTTCGCATTCAAGTTTTTTCGTATTGATTTTCATACTTTACTATACTGTATTAATTTTCGTACTGTACTGTACTATTGAACATCCGATGTTTTTTTTGTATTCGCATCTCGCATCTGAAATCGTAATGTACGATTATTTTGTATTCGCATATCGTATGTTTTTTTTTGTATTTGCATTGAAATAATTAGGCGTATGACTTTTGAAATAATTAGGCATTTAGATTGATATTGAAATTTCAATTTCGAAAGTTGAAATTGAAATAATTAGGTGTATGATTTTTGTATTCGCATAATTGTACATATCGTATGATTTTTTCGTATTGTACTGACAAGATAGAAATTGAAATTGAGCATATGAACTGCTATTTTAATGCTCAATTGAAATAACTGCTATTTGTAGTGACAAGATAGAAATTGAAATCGAGCATATCGTATTATTTGTATTGAGTATAGAATACGTTATGATTTAACTGTACGATTTTTTTGTATTGAAATTGAGAATATGAACTGCTATTTTAATGCTTTTCTTCGATTCTGATAAAATCCTCTCGCATCTCATTAAAACCTCTCGCATGATGATTTTCTATAATGAATATTGCAATATTTGAATATGAACAATGAAATAATTGAATATGCACATTGAAATAACTACATATTATTTCATCACATGAAATCTGGTTTTGTTACATTATTATTACTACGAAATAGCCAATTATTTTATTATGTTATTCCAGTTATTCTATACTATTGTTGCGGTTATTCTATATTAATCTTGAAATTATTTCATTATATTAGTTACTATGTTTTATAGCCAGGGTTATTTTATAGTGTTTTTATGCTTATTCTATAGCACATATGTGATTATTGTACTTCAATTTTTTTTGTACTGTAACTAACCCCGTGTTTATTTTTGCCTTTCAGTGAAGGGTCTTTTGCTGGGTGCACCCTCAATGATATGCAAGATGTTTCATCCCAATACAATAACATGAGTTATTCATTACAATAACCGAGTTTCTACATTGGACTAATAACTACGTAAAATCAGTTAACATTATTGTAAAACTGATTATATTTGAGTGTCAGCCCAATATAATAGCATGAGTTACTCATTACAATAACTGAGTTTCTACTTTAGAATAACTACGTAAAATCAGATAATATTATTATAAAGTTAATTATATTTGAATTTCATCTCAACACATAACACGAGCTATAATAACTGAGTTTCTACATTGGAATAACTACATAACATCAGATAACATTACTAAAAAATTTATTATATTTGAGTTTCATCTCAATACAATAACACAAGTTATTCAATACAATAACTGACTTTCTATATTGAAATCATTACGTATCAACATTGAAATAACCTGATAACATTATTCTTAGTAAACAATTGAGTAAACTATAAAATACTTATGCTTCTTCATTAAAATAATCTTGTTTGTACATCGAAATAACTATAAAAATCTGAGAAAAAAATGCTTTGGGGATTTAGAGAGTTTTAATCTCAACTCTTGATCAAGTGAGATCTAATGGCTACAATTAAGAGGTATATATATATATATATATATATATATATATATATATATATATATATATATATAAACTTCTTTTTCTAGTACTACGTATTATATAATAAATGAACATAAACACGTATAAATTAACACAGTCTTGTTTTTTAAATGTAATTTATTTTTACGCGTAAGAATAATATATATTCATCGATATCGTAAAAAACGAATTACAATAATATTATCAGAGTTTGACTTGTTTCTGATGATGAGAATAATATTTACATCTGTTTATACTATAGCGATGGCAATATTGAGAGAGCAGTTACATCAATTTTAAATACGTCGGTTAAAGGTCAACCGATTCAAGGAGGATGCAATTACATCGGTTGTGCGACAACCGTTGTAAATGAAGCAGTTATAAATACATCGTTATGGATGAACCGATGTCAATAATAGCGTATTTACATCGGTTATTCAAAATTGATGTAAATAACCGATGTAATTTTTTTTGAGAAATATACATCGCTTCTTCACAAGAAAGTGATGTAAATAGCTGTAGACACCCGCATTTTGACTGCCAGGTGTCTATGACAGTTTCCAAAAAACACCCGATGATGATCGGACGCTAACGTGCTTCTACGCGCTCGGATACGGACTCAAATCCATTAGTTGCTGGCTAACGCACTTGCGGAGTACAAATCTTACAAGACCAACCTCGAATCCAGGCCCAGTGGATCATTCCGAGTCAAACAAGACTAATTTGGGCCAAAACCGACACCGAAATTAAAACCGACTTGTCGCGATTGGGTCAATCCCGGTCAAAGTCGTTTCCGAGACATGCAAAACAAACCCTCAAACATCAAAAGTCCAATTCAAACACAAACCCATCAAATTGTAGACACCCGCATTTTGCCTGCTAGTGTCTATAGCAGTTCCCGACAAACACCCGATGATGATCGGACGCAAACGTGACTTGGTATACTCGGATTTGGACCCGAAATCAATAATATCTGACATGGACTTTTAGCGGAGTAATAATCTCACAAAACAGACCTCAAATCCAGGCCCAGTGGGTCGTTCCGAGCAAAATGAGACTAATTTGGGCCAAAACCGACACCAAAAATAAATCCCGTCTTTTAGCGACCGGGTCAAAACCCGGTCAAAGACGAAACCGTCTCATAAATCAGCCAAGTTCAGCTGGCGCACAAATCCAAATTCAAAAAAATCAATCAAAACAACAAAATCAATTCTTTCCTATTTTGTCTCGATTTGCTTGACCCACTCGATCGAGTGGATTGACCCACTCGGTCGAGTGGAGCGTCATTTACCGGATCAGGCCCATTTTCTAGAGCACTCGACCGAGTGCACTAGGGCCACTCGATCGAGTGACCCTAGGTCGTGGGGTAAACTCTATAAATACCCCACGACCCCCACTCATTTACACAGTTTTTTTTTACCTACATTCTACCTACATTTTACCCTACATTCACCTACACTACAAGCCTTAGTAAGCCTAAGCACTACACACAAAAACCGAGCCCTTCGTCCCTCGAAAACCGACGAATCACCCACCCACACACACACACACCATAACTTGCATACATCCTCGATACTCCGACGTCCCGTCACTATTTACGAGTCCATTTCCGAGGTCCTTACTAAGCATGTATGTTGAGGGTGTCCTAAACCCCATTTCGATCCTTGTTACTCTTTTATTTACGTTTTTCTATCGTTTATATTATATCTATACTAGTATTATAATTCTAACTTCTAACATAATTTTAACATTTTACTTTTTTGCACACTAACTTTTACATTCTCATTACTAACACTATTATACCGCGTATATATAAACTAGTATCGAAATTCGGTTTTGAATACGTTTAACTATAATTGTCGCCTAAAGTCCGTCTAATCCCTTTACGAGCAACGACGGAGGTGGAGCTCTTTCGAGGAGCCCCGCCCCAATGTACTCAAGGGCGTGACGTGATCACGAATAATAATAGTTGAACGCATTTGATCCCATTTTAATTAGTACGGAACCCGTTGACACGAAAACCGACATCACATAACCCGAAAGGGTTAGTTTCGATGTCGTGACGTAGAGGGATGCATTCCGTTGCTAATTCAAAGTTTCTAATATAAACGTTTTCATAAAATCCTGACCACGGTATTATAATCATATATATACACGATTATAGTACCGGAGGTCAAGTTAAATTCAAATCGTGCGATATTCGTATTTAATTTAACTGACCGTCGATTTTAAACCCCAAAAAAACGAAACGAGTTGACACTCGTACAGGGGCTACTCGGCCGAGTACGTAAGCTACTCGATCGAGTAGCGCCCATAAATCTGGGCAGACCCCTTTTCGAGGACACACTCGACCGAGTCAGACCATGACTCGACCGAGTGGGTCCTGTAACCCAGAAAACCGAGAGCTTAAATGCAACATTTAAGCCTCGTCTTTTTACGACTTTTAGTCGACACGTGTAAAGCCAATCACGTGAATCCACTTTTCAAAAACTCACGCTTATCACGACACTTTAACGACTTTGATCGATTTTTCGACGTGATAAGTCGGGACAAGGCATCGAGGCATAGGATCGGGCTAGCGTCACGCTTAGGTCCTATGTCTCCGTCCTTCATTTAATACACAACGCAATGTGTATTTAATCGGGGTTCGTCCATTCACACGATTCACGGTCTAGTTTGCATACGGGTCCGTTCTTACTTTCTTTATTTATTATTCCGTTTGTATATCGCCCATAATTTTTGTATTGGCCGGGTTGTATTTCCGCCCGTGTAATTTGTATATTATTTACTTTCGAGTTTTATTTATTTACTTGCTTATCGCTTTATAAATGAACCTCGCATGCTATATTACTCCGACCATATTCAAGATGCATTAAAATGACGTAGTTAACGCAAAATTCACATGCTTAGCCCGAAAACGCTGTTTGCATATCATTTAGTCGTTTTACTAGCGCACGCACACGAACACGAACGATGTCTTAGTAGAGGCCGCCATGTGCGGGCGGGGTTGGGTGTCCTTAGTGGGCTTCCCAACACGTACCCTCACCCCTTACTCAGAACCTTGGTTTCCGGATGCCCGAAACCATTGGCACACGAGAGTCATTCTATATACGAAAGCCGGTTTAAACGGTATCGATATTGCAATGAAAAGGGACGAGCCCCATGAACTCTGAAATCGAAGTGGGTTTACTTTGTGTATAGCCCATGACGACATAGAGTGGGCTCGTATGGTTCCGAATAACCACAAAATTCGGTGGCGACTCCATTTTGACTTAAATTTCGAACCCGAGAACAATCTCACCACGAGATTCATTCGCCTACCCAAACCCACGCGTGGCCGCGTCGGGGTGGACCTACGTCATGTCCACAATTTGGTGACTCCGCTGGGCATACCTGATTTACCACATGTCATCGGGGTTCCTAGGGTGAGACTCGAAGAGAAATCGTTCGTATATTAGTGTGCGCGCATTAGTTTAATGATTCATGCATAACCCAAATTTTGCCCGGGCCGGTTACTTGTGACCGACGTCCCACTATACCACGGTGCATTCCTACATGGGTGCACTAAAGACTTCGATGGCGGAACTCGCCAGGGTTTTACGGCAGGTCCTAAGTCCAAATCGGCTAGGGATTCTGTCCCGTTTCGCGAGAATGCTATCGTTGTTGGTATAGACCCTATTTTGACCAACCGAGACTTAGTGTAAAGTATACATAAGCGTCGTTATAATGCTTGGTTGACTACGTGCTACTTGGTTTCCGTGTCATTTTTTCAAAAACCGTCATTTCAAAAAATGCATCTTTCCAAAAACACCAAATTTTGAGGAATCCCGAAATACTGTCCGTTTCGGGACCCGTCTTTTCAAAATATCCAACTTTCAAAAATTCGGAATGCCGCCGAAATTTAGGATCAACGATTTGACTCAAAATATCCTTTTTCTCTAGTCGGCTTGCTGCCCATTTTAATTCGTGAATTTCCAACACCATTCCGATTTTCTGAATTTTCAAAAATTCTAATCTTGGTTTTCGAAATCCCGTGTTCAATTTTCGAACTCTCGGAAATTCACCCATTTTATATTCGAATTTCAAACATCCAACCTTCCTAGTAAACCTTCCTTATTATAGGACCTACCGTCTAGCCGTGTGTCGGGTCTTTGCATAGTATGTCGAAGGTCTATAGCGTCGAAACTCTGCCGATTCTATGTCGCGAGTTTCCCCCCTTTCCCGAGTCCGCCTTATCTATCACGGCACGACCAACCCGCGTAGGGCATACCCCTACAAAGGAAAGTCCGTCTATACACTCGAGTCAAAAGTCTGGGGAAAAGTCTCACGTGGACCTTCCTTCGAACAGGATTAGGCCCACAAAGCCAAAATCCTAAGGAAGCTATACCACCCATTGAGTCATCCGTCTAGATGTCTTTCTCGAGTCTTTAGTCTTCCTTCTTAGTGTCGCTCGGGATGTACTTTTCCTTTCTTTTTCCAAGATCTGGGTTCGGTTTCTGATTACGCGGTGTTCTTACAGACAGGCCGCCGGCAACTAGACACGCTCGAAGGATGGCTACTTTGAACAGCCTACAAACCTCTCTAGACGCCATGGTCGCAAAGCAAACCGACATCGAAGCCCAACTGACTGAAATGAGGGCTGGCCAAGTGGCCATTGTTGCTCGCCTAGCTACGGTGGAGCAAAGGGCTCCTAATGCCGAGGCTACTGAGCCTCTAGCTGAACTAGTCAGCGCGGTGCGCCGGCTAGAGGAAAAAGTCCATTTGGCTGGGAGTGACAACATCCATCGGGAGAATAGTCGAGAGTACAACCCGCTGAGTGACAAGCTGCCCGCAAACCTGAACCTCACAGGTTTGCCCATGTTTGAGGGAACTGAAGACCCGTTACTACATGTGCGGGCCTTCAAGGAATTCATGGCCATCAAGAGAGTGGATTCGTCCATGTTCAAGAACCTCTTTGCTGCATCTCTTGAGAAGCACCCACGGGCCTGGTACTACAGGCTAGACCCGAAAAAATACCCTACATGGGATGATGTGGCTACCGAGTTCGCTCGGAACTATGCTGACAACACCGAGATCCAAACCACAATGCAATCTCTGGAGGTTATGGCCCAAGAGCCGAAGGAAGGTTTTACTAAATACCTTCAACGCTGGAGGGCCGAGAGCGTGAAACTGGTCGATAAGCCCAATGAGAAGACTTTGGTGGAGGCTTTTGTCAAGAACCTCCTCCCTTCCCACCGGGTTCACCTCCGATACGCTGTCATACCCAATTTCACCACCCTTACTGAAATGGGTATGAGGATTGAAGACAATCTGAGACTAGAAGGCCTCACTAAGGCCGCTAGCAAAGGATACCAAGGGGCTTCTTCCTCCACCACTAAGCCCCAGGCTGCAACTCGCAGCATTTTTGACGCGATTAATCTACTAGATGCCCCGTCCAAGAAGAACACCTCACCTCGGGTCTTCACTGATATAGGTACCACCTATACCTATGCCTTACAAAGGCTGTCCTCCAAAGGCCTAATCCAACCGATAGGCCCAACTCCTGAAGTTCCGGTCGAGCGACGCTCCAAGAACTACAATGCTCAGGCCTATTGCCAATATCATCGGGGCAATGGGCATGATACCGAAAAGTGCTGGAAGTTGAAGCACCTGATCCAGGACTTGATCGAAAGCAGTAAAATCCCGCTACCCGGAGATAAACCAAGCAACAAGGAGAACCCTTTCAGCTCCCATGCCATCTTTGCCGGGGAGGTGGTTGATTGCTCTCACCTTATCTCTCCATTTATCCCGCAAGTAAATGGGATCTGGTTTGACGACGAGGATGATGTCTACCTCGCTAAGGGGGAAACCGTTCCCATCACCCCTGAACAGATTCGCGAGGCCAAAACTTGAGTCCTAGCCAGCAAAAACCTTGGTCGTCCCTATTTAGCCACAAGCACTAGGGACACCCCCATCCCGACAACCATCACCGATCCACTCGGGATGGAAGTCGCCCCTGAAGAGCCTACCGCTGAAACAGCTATTGTGAAACAACTGAAGAAGACCCGAGTTGACCTCACTATATGGCAACTCTTAGTCAGCTCACAAGAACATCGAGAAGCACTTACAAAGGCTCTCGATCAAGTCAAGATCGACTCTTTGGCTACCCCTGCTGAAATGGTAGCCACGGTCCAACCCCACCTAAAGGGTAAGGCCAAGGAAAGAGGCCCAATGATCACCTTTTCTGAAGCCGACCTGCCGCCATTCGGGACCTCCCACAACCTGGCCCTCTACATCACGGTGATTTGTCGAGGAAAATACCTCCCTATGACTGATAAGTGTAGTTTGTAGTGCCTATTTCGTAGTGTTTTGGTCCCATTTCCTTGTGGAATCGCTCCTTGGGAGCGATTTATGGGCTACTTATGCTTCCTCTAGTTCGTTTCAGGTTCCCGAGACCATTCATGAAGAGTTAGAGCGATTCCGACTCAATACATACACTTTTCGGAGCCAATGAAGTGAAGAAACGATCACTTGATGCCTTAGATTCGACCCCGAGACCTTGGGACCCAATCCCGAGCCTCCGAGACCCGATCCCGAGTCCCGAGAATCGATGGGAAGTCCATGTGAAGCAAGGAGGGACCAAAAAGATCATATTGGAGGCCTACAAGACTCATCCCCGACGAGTATGCACCTCATCCCGTCTGGGATGAAGTGCGCTGATAAGTTCCTAGGGGTCATCTCGAATAAACGGAACGATTCAATTCGTTTCCGACACGTATGGAACCCAAGAGGAGAAGCAACGATGATTCGGCGACTCCCCGAGCACCGAGCATCGACAAGGAGTCGAGGAAGAGCTAAACAAGACTCATCCCGATCGGGAATTCGTGAACCCCATCGGGAATGAAGTGCAAGAATAGCTGCTCACTGTCAAGCATTCCCGACCGGGATCGCATATTCCCGATCGGGAAAGAGGAAGTATCCCGATCGGGATAAGGCCCTCCCGATCGGGAAAGGTGGAGCAAGGGAGGCGCTCACTGTGAAGCCGTCCCGGTCGGGATCGCATATTCTCGATCGGGACCATCATTTCTTCCCGATCGGGAATGACCCAGTCTCCGTTCCGCCTCCTTCTTTTATTCCTCTCACTTACGGAACCCTATAAATACTTCCCTCTTGTATTGTTTATGTATCTTACATTAACCTAGACTATCTTAAGCCTCTCTACATCATATAAACCCTAGATTTAATTCTCCTCTCATTTAGTTTAATGTTCCTTTAATCATTAGTTAATCTTAGTTAATTAGTTCTTGTATTAAGAAGATTCTTGAAGACTCACCCAAGCTTGACAACCTTGGGGTTTTATTTGGGCTTCTTATTAATTCAAGTCCTCATCTTTTTCATCCAATTGTAGTGGGTATAATTTCTCTTCTCTTAATCTTTGTTTTATCATCAAGTTTTAATCATTGAGTATTGTTTATTGTTATTGATTGTTCACCATGAATGTTTGGATGTTTGTGATGTTGTTTTCTCTTTTCATTGTTGTAGTTAGTATGATTATGAGTGAGTAGTCTCCTTGTGGGTTAGTAGGGGGATTAAGGATAGATTATGGATGATTAGGGTTTGATTGGGGGTAAAGGGTGAATCTTTGTTGTTAGTCACATATTTGGCACACCATGTGTTTGTTGATATGCTTGTATGAGTTGTAGTGGCCATGCTTCTCATGCTAGTCTTCCTCTACTCATTGTTTGTCTTGTTTGTGGTCATGTTGAGGATAGTGTTGAGGATAGTCTAAGTTGCGAGAGCCCGGACATACCTCGATTAGAGTCTAAGTTGCGAGAGCCCGGACTCACCTTGACATCGGTCTAAGTAGCGAGAGCCCGGACCGACTCTAGCACTAGGAGACACCCATACCCACGATCAACCCGACCACCATACTATTCTTATGAACCCGACCTAACCCACTTCCTTCCGTATTTGATTTCATCTTATTAGTTAGTCATCGTTTATTCTAGTTTACTTGTTAATTCGATCACTAGCATTGTTTAGCATTGTTTTAGCCTAGTTCATCATTAGTCTAGTTTTTACCTCTCCTCCACAATAGTTTTCCATTTATTGTTTCTTTGTGTTTGTTTGGTGATTTAGTCTCGTTTTAGGCCGACTTAATCTAAACCTTGCAACACCGTCTCCGTGGACACGACCCGACTTACCCTAACTACCGTTAGGTGCTAGTTGGTTATTTATTTGGCGGTGGGATCCACGACAAATCCCACCATCAATTTGGCGCCGTTGCCGGGGACGGTGCATTGTTTAGACTTTGTTTGCTTATTTCTAGACTTAGTTACTCTTCTTTGTGCCCTTCTATCATCTCTTGTGAATATTCTCTAGTCTTTTTTGTTTTCTTAGCTTTCTTTTCTCTTAGTCTCTAGTTGTGCTTGTTTATTGTCGTTACCTAGTGCCCATAAAGCACTAGGTGTTCTCACGTTTGTTCTAGTGTGTAGTGTATGCCTAGGCGGGGAGGCGAATTCTTTCTCTTTAATCCAGAGCCGGAGAGGCTTTTTCGAGCTTTTCGCCAACGGACGATTAACCGGGTTAGGATCTCTCAACCAAGTGCAAGCAATACTCATCAAGAGCAAGCTCAAGGAAACGATTTTGAGCAAGCATTTCAAGAGACGGCCGAAGGGAATTTCACCAATCCCTTTGGATATTCTTCTCCTAGTTCCCCCTCTACATCTACTTCAACTCCGTCTTCACCACCATCTCCCTTACATCCAATAATGCCGAAGTTTTCATCCCACTCTACATTCACGGAAGACGTCTTGCCGGGACCTAATGCTCTACCGGCCGCTTATGCTGGAAATTTTACGGCCAAGACTCACTTCATACAACTTGTGGAAAGGAATCAATTTAGTGGTTTGCCCACCGAAGACCCGCACCAACACATGGAGACTTTCTCCGATTATTGCGACGCTATCTCTCAACCCGGGGTTACACAAGATCAAATCCGATGGGTACTATTTCCATTCTCATTAATTGGAAAAGAGAAGCAATGGATCAAGAGTCTCGATAGGGCAACCATGGGAATCGACACTTGGAAAAAGCTTGCATTGGCGTTCTACCAAACATTCTACCCTTCGGAGAAGACAAATTTGCTTAGGGCCTCCATCACCAGTTTCCAACAAAGGGATGAAGAGAGCCTATATGAAGCTTGGGAGCGGTTTAAGTCTTTGGTTAGATCATGCCCTCATCATGGACTCTCACAATGGTTCTTAGTCCAACAATTTTGGAATGGTCTTTATGAGGACTCAAGAACTATACTCAACATGGGCTCCAATGGTAGGTTCACCGAGGTCGATGATGACCAAACTTGGGCGAGAATTGAAGAGATGGCGGTGCATAATTCGCAATACTCTAGGCCTAGGAAGGCAAATCGAGGAGGTAGGCACGAGGTTGATGTTATTACTCAACTAAGCATTGACCTTGGAGCTCAATTGAAGACCCATATGGAGACCATTGACAAGAAGCTCCAAGGTCACCTCACTCAAGTTCAAAGCATTGGTTCCTCCAACCAAGCCTCAATTCATGAAGTTAATGCTTTGGGATTTGCACCTCCTTTGCCTTATTATGGGATGTGCGACACTTGTGGAATCGTTGGTCATAATCCTATGCAATGCCAAGGAAGTATTGAACAAGTGAATGCCTTTCAAGCATTCAAGCAAGGTGCCTCCTACTCTAATCAATACCAAGCTTCCAATCAAGTCCCTCAACAACAAGCCTTTCAACACCAACAACAACATCGTCCCTATGTTCCACCTCCCTTAAGGGACAACAACCAAGGTTACCAAGGCAACTCAAGGCCTTTCAACAACTTCAAGCAAAGTAACCAAGGTTCATTCAACAACAATCAAGGGTTCCAACAAAGGAACTTCAACCAAGGTTATCAAAACCACAACCATGGCAACAATCAAGGCCTTAATCAAGGCAATTCTCATGGGTTCCAAGGGAACCGTCAACAACAAGCAACTCAAGGCAATCAACAACAAAGCAAGCCTAGGAGCCGGTCTCCTATTCATGACTATGGTACTCCATTAGCCCTCACCGATACTCCGCATAATCCATCATCCCCACCACAGGATTTCGACATTCAAAAATCTATGATGGATATGCAAAAGAGTCAAATGGACATATCAAGAAACCATCAAGAGCTCTTTTCTTATATTCAAGGGGAAAACGCGTCAAGAGATGCCCGTATGAAGATGCTTGAAACTCAAGTATCTCAACTTGCTTCGGGGAGCTCCTCAAGACAAAAGGGGCAACTACCTTCTCAAGGTGAAACACCGACATTTGAGCATGTAAATGCTATCACCACAAGGAGAGGTACATCTTATGACTCCCCTCCATTCCCTAGTGAGCAAGAGCCAATGCAAGAACCGACTAAGGAAATGGCACCTTCAATTCAAGAAAGCTCGAGCTTTGATAATCCAATGGAGGAGCAAGTCTTATGGGAGATCGAGAGACCCCAAGAAGACAAGCTCCCCCCACTTCAAGCAAAAGACAAGGGTAAAAGGAAAGTGTCGTTTGAAGAGTCTGCCCCGATTGAGCCAAACAAAAGATCCAAATCAAGTTGCCTTTCCCAACAAGGCAAATGAAGACCAAGGTAGACTCTCAATACGACAAGTTCCTTAGTATTGTGAAGAAGTTGGATGTGAGTGTCCCATTTACCGAGCTACTTACCCAAATCCCGGCATATGGAAAATTTATGAGAGAAATATTGGCTAGGAAGAGATCCGTCGACAAGGAAGAGACCATTGCGTTCACAAGAGTGGTGAGCGAGCTCATTCAAGGTTCTACGCTTCCAAAGTTGAAGGATCCCGGTAGATTTTCGATCCCTTGTACCATAGGCCACTACAAGATCGAAAGAGCATTATGTGATTTGGGTGCGAGTGTGAGCATCATTCCTTATTCTATTTGTTGCCGACTTGGGATGAAGGAGCTTAAAAGTACTTCTATCACGCTCCAAATGGCCGATAGTTCATTCAACCGACCATTGGGGATGCTAGAGGATGTGCCGGTGAGAATCGGTAAGTTCTCCATTCCGGTTGACTTCATCGTGCTCGATATGCGGGAAGATGCTATCACTCCCATTATTCTTGGGCGCCCATTTCTACATACCGCCGGTGCTATGATCGATGTGAAGAATGGTAGGATCACATTCGAGTTAGGCGAAGAGAAGCTAGTGTTTGACCTCCAAGGTAACACTTCGGCTACTAATGATGAGTCATGCAATATGATCCAAGCCAAGAAAAACATTGATCTAGGGGTTGAGTCGGGACAGAGCTTGAACAAGAACTCTTGTGAACTTCAAGATGATGACTCCGAGAGTGGAGAGGATGAGTGCCCATTTCATGGGCTTGATGACAAGTTGAAAAGCAAGGAAAAGGATGAGCCTCCCTTGGGGCCACATGAAGACCGGTGGACGTTTGGGTATGTCCCCGAAGACCAAAAGTACAAGTTCAAGTCGTTGAACTTGGAAGATCGGGATGCCCCGGGAACGTCAAGGCAAGGCCATGAAGAGCCTTGGTATGTGGTCGGTTATATCTCGAGCTTGATTGAAGACTTTGCTAGGGCCTTCGACTTGTTCCTTTGTGCCCTTGATGGAGATGGAACTAATTTTGGTTGTTGAAAAAGATTGAAGAATGTACCACCTTGGTTTGACGAAGTTCCACTAGAACCGTCTCTTTGTATATATCTCTTTCCCTTGTAGTTTGTTTTGTTTGGTGAATTTCTTGATTACTTGGAATGATTGATGAGCGATGTAAGGGAGGGAATTTGATGTGTTATTTGAGTTTATTGTGATAGGTGCGAAGTAGAAGTGTCTCCTAGTAAGGAGTGGTCATTGTTGGAGCTTGGATTGTGTGAAGGGAAGTCGGTTTTTGAAGCTTGGAACGAGCTTTTGGGAGCTATAGAGGGTTAGGAGACTCTTCCCGGCCTAGAAGAGGTCATCCCGTCCGGGATGGAAGGCCCATCCCGACCGGGAAGAATGTCATCCCGTCCGGGATGAGGTGCACAAAAGATGGGTTCACTGACAGCTCATCCCGACCGGGACGAGGTCTTCCCGACCGGGACGAGACGGTCTTCCCGACCGGGACCACACATCCCGACCGGGATGGACTCCATGTCCTCCTTTGGCCTTTTCTTCGTCATTTGAGTCCACCCAACCATTGTATGCCCCCTCCCAACCTCCCTACATGTCCTTACTCTCATTATATGACCCTTACACCTTACATAAACATTTTCACCTCACTTTCACTTCACTTTAAACCGACTTTCACATCAAGACCCACCCCATTGTACCCTTGTGCCCCAACCATGGAACCGGATCGCGATTGGAGAAGGATAACAACGGCTAAGACAAGCTACGTGCCTATATTCACTTATGAGACGATGGAGCGAGTGAGTTGGTAACCGTATGGTACGGCAACTATCCTCTCTTTTCCGTTTTTTTAGCTTGTCTTCATTTGTTCATTCCCTTCCCCTTATACACTTATGTGTCATGGTGGCCCTCGGGGCTTTGGTGGTTCTTGCTCCCGACTCTCGATGATGTGATTACATCGAGAGTCAATTCAAAATCCCAATTTTTCAAGATTTTCACACCCTTTTTTTAGGACTTAGTCGGATTTGGGCGGAATCCGGGCTAGGTGACTTGATTACACCTAGTCCTCCCCTCCCATTTCCCTTTATTTCCTTCTTTTTATTTCTTCCCCCATCCATACCTTTTTCTCGTCTCTGTCCATGGTGACTTGACTACACCCCGGCCGGACACCTTCTACCTTTTTCTTCACTTTATTCTTTGATTTTTAGCTTTATTTTCGTAGTTTCTTTTCTTCTGAGCTCCCATGCACTACGGTCGAGCATGAGGACATGGCTCGGCTTAAGTGTGGGGGAGCGATATTCTATCGTAGTTAGTTGTATTTTCGTAGTTTTTCAAAAAAAAAATCTTTGAAAATCCTAAAAGTTTGAAATTTTTTCATAAAAATCAAAAAGATTTTCCCTTTTGTGTGTTTTTGTTTTGTGTCATTGTCTCGTATATTTGTTTTGTTGTGTGTGTTTGCCCCCTTTTCCTTATAGGTTGCTTAAACCACCGATGGCTTTGGAAAGCTTTCAAGATGTCCGGTAACATCTTCTTTCCCTTTTTCCTTCTTTGTCTCTTGCGGAAGTTGGAGGAGAATGTGATGTGGTGTGCTCGGGAGGAGCTTTGTAAAGTTTGATGTTGGTTGGTTGCTCATTTGGAAGCTAGGGGTGGTGTTTGTGTTATGTATGTGTTCGTTTTGTGTTGTTCTTGTTTTGTTGCTTTTGTTTCTTTTTCTTTCGTTTCCGTTGAGTCTTTGTTTTGCGTTTTGTTGTGTGTCTTGTGTGTAAATAGGTTTTCGGAAACCCGGTTTAGAGGCTAGTGTGCGAGTGTTTACTTTCTCTTCCTAGTGGTATAAATCGAGTCTTGGACTTTAGTATAGTAGAATGACCCTAAATCAATGAATTCGTTGGTCCTTTACCTTGAGTCCACCTAGCTTACTAGGGATTTACTACGGGATTTGCATTTTGACCATTATGACCACCCACGGTGTGAAAAGGCCTTGGTTGCCGAGTCCCGTCCCTTAGGTGACCATGTTTAGGATTGTTTGATTAGTCCAAGTTCTCCACTTTTTGTGGGTTTGAAGGGCAGGACGCTCCCCGACTCTCCCATTCCCCTACCTCCTATACATAACCACAAATAAATTTTCAATTTGTTGGGTTCTCTCTTTCTTGTCATACAAAGAAATGCCAAAAAGCCAAATCAAGCCAAAAGGGCAAAGAAAAGAAAAAGAAAGAAAAAATGAAAGAAAGAAAAGAAAGAAGAAAAAGAAAAGGCACAAAAGCCAAAAAGAAAATAGAAAAGAAGAAAAAGAACTGGTATGGCAACAAACAAGGCAAAAATGCAAAAGAAAAGAGAAAATGCCAAAAGAAAATCCGATTCACAAAAATAACCCCTACCTCTCAAAATAAGCCTTTTTCCGATTTTTGCCGTGAAGAGCCTACCAAAGGACCGAGTCCCAAGGAAGGATGATAGCGGCATTAGTCGGTCTTCCCTCATTTTGCAATTATTTCCACCTTTTTGCTTGGACTAGTTAGGCGGTTTTGGACATGGGACGACCCTCTTGGCTCTTTGCTAAAGGGGGCGGGGTCTCACTTACCTACAGTGCCGACTAACACCGTGGTTCATCCTTTTTCCATCCCGCCGATCGTCCCGTGGTACGTTCTTAGAAGGTTAGGAGGAACCGAGGTAAGTTACCAACGTTTTTTATTGCTTTGTCGTCATACTATTAGGGTTTTGTCCATTTTGGTTTGTATTGCTAGCTTGGGAACGTTGTCACTTGCCTTGAGTCCTAAACCGGTGCTTCTTTCACCGCTTGTTTGAGGGAAGCGGTATTTGTTTTCTTTTGGGTGCAACCGATTTTTGTTTGTTTGTTTGTATACTTGTTTGTTTATGTGTTTTGTGTCCGGTTGCATCCACAGTTTTGTCGCAAGACCCCACTTGCCTTGCGGAGTGCACTTTTCCTATAAGTGCACTCGCGTGAGTTGAAAGGGCGTAGGGTGCGCTAATACCCACTCGGCTAGTTTAGTAGTTAGTATGTGCTTACTCGAGGGCGAGTAAGGGTTAAGTGTGGGGGAGTTGATAAGTGTAGTTTGTAGTGCCTATTTTGTAGTGTTTTGGTCCCATTTTCTTGTGGAATCGCTCCTTGGGAGCGATTTATGGGCTACTTATGCTTCCTCTAGTTCGTTTCAGGTTCCCGAGACCATTCATGAAGAGTTAGAGCGATTCCGACTCAATACATACACTTTTCGGAGCCAACGAAGTGAAGAAACGATCACTCGATGCCTTGGATTCGACCCCGAGACCTTGGGACCCAATCCCGAGCCTCCGAGACCCGATCCCGAGTCCCGAGAATCGATGGGAAGTCCATGTGAAGCAAGGAGGGACCAAAAAGATCATATTGGAGGCCTACAAGACTCATCCCCAACGGGTATGCACCTCATCCCGTTCGGGATGAAGTGCGCTGATAAGTTCCTAGGGGTCATCTCGAAGAAACGGAACGATTCAACTCGTTTCCGACACGTATGGAACCCAAGAGGAGAAGCAACGATGATTCGGCGACTCCCCGAGCACCGAGCATCGACAAGGAGTCGAGAAAGAGCTAAACAAGACTCATCTCGATCGGGAATTTGTGAACCCCATCGGGAATGAAGTGCAAGAATAGCTGCTCACTGTCAAGCATTCCCGACCGGGATCGCATATTCCCGATCGGGAAAGAGGAAGTATCCCGATCGGGATAAGGCCCTCCCGATCGGGAAAGGTGGAGCAAGGGAGGCGCTCACTGTGAAGCTGTCCCGATCGGGATCGCATATTCTCGATCGGGACCATCAGTTCTTCCCGATCGGGATTTCCCATTCCCGATCGGGAATGACCCAGTCTCTGTTCCGCCTCCTTCTTTTATTCCTCTCACTTACGGAACCCTATAAATACTTCCCTCTTGTATTGTTTATGTATCATACTTTAACCTAGACTATCTTAAGCCTCTCAACATCATATAAACCCTAGATTTAATTCTCCTCTCATTTAGTTTAATCTTCCTTTAATCATTAGTTAATCTTAGTTAATTAGTTCTTGTATTAAGAAGATTCTTGAATACTCACCCAAGCTTGACAACCTTGGGGTTTTATTTGGGCTTCTTATTAATTCAAGTCCTCATCTTTTTCATCCAATTGTAGTGGGTATAATTTCTCTTCTCTTAATCTTTGTTTTATCATCAAGTTTTAATCATTGAGTATTGTTTATTGTTATTGATTGTTCACCATGAATGTTTGGATGTTTGTGATGTTGTTTTCTCTTTTCATTGTTGTAGTTAGTATGATTATGAGTGAGTAGTCTCCTTGTGGGTTAGTAGGGGGATTAAGGATAGATTATGGATGATTAGGGTTTGATTGGGGGTAAAGGGTGAATCTTTGTTGTTAGTCACATATTTGGCACACCATGTGTTTGTTGATATGCTTGTATGAGTTGTAGTGGCCATGCTTCTCATGCTAGTCTTCCTCTACTCATTGTTTGTCTTGTTTGTGGTCATGTTGAGGATAGTGTTGAGGATAGTCTAAGTTGCGAGAGCCCGGACATACCCCGATTAGAGTCTAAGTTGCGAGAGCCCGGACTCACCTTGATATCGGTCTAAGTAGCGAAAGCCCGGACCGACTCTAGCACTAGGAGACACCCATACCCACGATCAACCCGACCACCATACTATTCTTATGAACCCGACCTAACCCACTTCCTTCCGTATTTGATTTCATCTTATTAGTTAGTCATCGTTTATTCTAGTTTACTTGTTAATTCGATCACTAGCATTGTTTAGCATTGTTTTAGCCTAGTTCATCATTAGTCTAGTTTTTACCTCTCCTCCACAATAGTTTTCCATTTATTGTTTCTTTGTGTTTGTTTGGTGATTTAGTCTCGTTTTAGGCCGACTTAATCTAAACCTTGCAACACCGTCTCCGTGGACACGACCCGACTTACCCTAACTACCGTTAGGTGCTAGTTGGTTATTTATTTGGCGGTGGGATCCACGACAAATCCCACCATCAATTTGGCGCCGTTGCCGGGGACGGTGCATTGTTTAGACTTTGTTTGCTTATTTCTAGACTTAGTTACTCTTCTTTGTGCCCTTCTATCATCTCTTGTGAATATTCTCTAGTCTTTTTTGTTTTCTTAGCTTTCTTTTCTCTTAGTCTCTAGTTGTGCTTGTTTATTGTCGTTACCTAGTGCCCATAAAGCACTAGGTGTTCTCACGTTTGTTCTAGTGTGTAGTGTATGCCTAGGCGGGGAGGCGAATTCTTTCTCTTTAATCCAGAGCCGGAGAGGCTTTTTCGAGCTTTTCGCCAACGGACGATTAACCGGGTTAGGATCTCTCAACCAAGTGCAAGCAATACTCATCAAGAGCAAGCTCAAGGAAACGATTTTGAGCAAGCATTTCAAGAGACGGCCGAAGGGAATTTCACCAATCCCTTTGGATATTCTTCTCCTAGTTCCCCCTCTACATCTACTTCAACTCCGTCTTCACCACCATCTCCCTTACATCCAATAATGCCGAAGTTTTCATCCCACTCTACATTCACGGAAGACGTCTTGCCGGGACCTAATGCTCTACCGGCCGCTTATGCCGGAAATTTTACGGCCAAGACTCACTTCATACAACTTGTGGAAAGGAATCAATTTAGTGGTTTGCCCACCGAAGACCCGCACCAACACATGGAGACTTTCTCCGATTATTGCGACGCTATCTCTCAACCCGGGGTTACACAAGATCAAATCCGATGGGTACTATTTCCATTCTCATTAATTGGAAAAGCGAAGCAATGGATCAAGAGTCTCGATAGGGCAACCATGGGAATCGACACTTGGAAAAAGCTTGCATTGGCGTTCTACCAAACATTCTACCCTCCGGAGAAGACAAATTTGCTTAGGGCCTCCATCACCGGTTTCCAACAAAGGGATGAAGAGAGCCTATATGAAGCTTGGGAGCGGTTTAAGTCTTTGGTTAGATCATGCCCTCATCATGGACTCTCACAATGGTTCTTAGTCCAACAATTTTGGAATGGTCTTTATGAGGACTCAAGTACTATACTCAACATGGGCTCCAATGGTAGGTTCACCGAGGTCGATGATGACCAAACTTGGGCGAGAATTGAAGAGATGGCGGTGCATAATTCGCAATACTCTAGGCCTAGGAAGGCAAATAGAGGAGGTAGGCACGAGGTTGATGCTATTACTCAACTAAGCATTGACCTTGGAGCTCAATTGAAGACCCATATGGAGACCATTGACAAGAAGCTCCAAGGTCACCTCACTCAAGTTCAAAGCATTAGTTCCTCCAACCAAGCCTCAATTCATGAAGTTAATGCTTTGGGATTTGCACCTCCTTTGCCTTACTATGGGATGTGCGACACTTGTGGAATCGTTGGTCATAATCCTATGCAATGCCAAGGAAGTATTGAACAAGTGAATGCCTTTCAAGCATTCAAGCAAGGTGCCTCCTACTCTAATCAATACCAAGCTTCCAATCAAGTCCCTCAACAACAAGTGTAATCCCCTAAAAATTCTAGCGCGATACAGTGGCGGAAACACTGTAGAGTCGGGATTAAAACACACAGAACTATGTCTTAATAAATTAAATTGGTAAAGTCAAACATACGCCATACATAAAAATGGCTAAAAATTTAAAACAATCCATAAAGAGGTTAAACAATCCTTAAGACATGATTATTAAAAAGATCAAGCAGGATCCAAGACCGCTCGTTAGCCCACACCCACCGGAAAATAAACACGTATACCTGCCATGTTAAAACATAACAACCACAATCAGTGGGGAGCAGCGTCAACGTTCTCCCAGCCGTATAACAGGATTTAAAAACAGTAGTTACTAATATAGGAAAAATAGTAAAAATGGAAAACATTAAAACAGCATATTAAAATAAGTTTTAGCGTAAAACAAATTAATCAAAAGGGTTGCCGAAGAAACATAAAAATATTTGCCAACCTGCAAACCAATTTATATCGATAATAATTAAAATAATCAAAATGGCGTTATGGATAGGATTAATGTAGAATCTAGACTTTCACTAGGATAATACTAAAAACTAGTTTTGAGAACTTAGTCAAAACAAATTAGACTTTGGTCTCTAACTAGGCAACTCAACTATAACAGGACTGCGTGCAGCGAGGTCCTGGCTTAAGTAATGTACACCCCTCCTGGACACCAACCGTAATCCAGTTCAACCCGACGGCGACTTACACGATGCGATATCTAAGTTTAAGGTCAAAATATACACACTCCTGAACACAAACCATGCTCAGTTCAACGACCAATGTGTCTCAACATAGACACACCAGCTTTATAGTTGATGGCAAAACGTACACCCCAGACTATATTACTCTAAACTCACACTTGTCCTTATTCCATAACTCCAAAACAAGCCATTATCGATATATAAAAGATATAATCATTATAAACAATATGAGGATAAAAGAAGTAAAAAATTTATATTCTAAAAGAGGAAACTTTCTATTTTAGGAAACTTCTATTTTTAGAAATTTTACTAAAAATAGCATTATATCAAAATAGTGAAAATATTAGTTCATACTAATACCACATTTTAGTAGACAATATAGATTTATAAAACTAATACTTTCGGCCTTAACGATATTAATTATTAAAGTAAGAACATTTGATTTTATGAAATTATTTAAAATATCGTATAAGTGTTATAAAATGATTAGAAACATCTTAAACATTTTAATATTACTAATTAGGGTGTTTTCAAAAGTTATAAAGCTAAAATTCCCTAATTATTATTAGTTTCGACGATAAAATTATAAATAGGATTTTACGGCAAACATTAAATTAAATACTTGAACGTCTTTATTTAATTAAACCAACAAATAAATTTAGAGTACGTTAAGGGATGATTTAACTCCTAAAGTTTCAGATTTAAATACTTTCAAAATTGCTGGAAAAATAATTCTTTTAGTTAATACGAAGCATTTAACGATAAATCACAATTTGTCCGGAAATCAATATTTATTAATTAAAGACTTTAATAAATAATACAAAAATTACGTAAAATAGTTAAAACATATTTATGGACATTCTGTCCAGAAAAGAAAATTTCCAGAATTCTAAAAACTCTGTTTTTAAAGCGTTTTCTCGTTAATCGTCCAATCTCGACAATAACGATTAATAAAAATAGTAATTACAAAACGATTTAAGTATTAATATCCAAAAATTATTATTACACTTTAAAATCCTGATTTTACAGAATATAAATTTTTCCAGATTTTTTTCCAAAACTCCAGATTCAACAAATTTCAACAAAACCGTCATTTAAACCCGTTTTTCGCAATTAACGATTTCATTAATAAACCTATCGTTCCTAACATTTTATTAAGGCACTAAAAATCATAAAAATACATTTTAATATGAAATCATCAGAATCAAAATTTTTTCCAGATTTAAACCAAAGACCAGAAATCGAAAATTTAAACAACAAACACGGTTTTAACGATAAACGATGATTTAAAGTGACTAATTAATTCATCCACTTAACAATTCCGAAAAATTATGAAACAATTCAGAAAATTCTATTTCACCAGAAAGTTTCACCACGTCAAAAATCAGATTAAAATAAAATGTTTAAGTACTAGAACTAAAAATCGGCTTTTAATCGTTTTTGTCCGGAAACGGTAATAATTCAATAATCGATATCAAAAATACCAGAAAAATACTAAATTATTAAAAATCATCAAAAACAACATTTTTCCAGAATATAAACATATATTACATGTTTAGGCCGATTATTACGATTTTACAAATTAATATAACAATTTAATCGTTAATCTCGTAAAAGCGATAAAAATATCGAAACATGCAAATTTTCAACTTTAAAAATTTTTCCAGAATCTGTGACATACATATATTGCCAAAATAAAATATAAAAATATATACATGCAAATACTCAATTAAAATCATGAAATACCGAGTAACATCGACATTACCTCTACTCCAAGTCTGAGT
Source organism: Agrostemma githago (assembly GCA_958450325.1). Lineage (NCBI taxonomy): Eukaryota > Viridiplantae > Streptophyta > Magnoliopsida > Caryophyllales > Caryophyllaceae > Agrostemma > Agrostemma githago. Next base: position 63,376,442 of record OY288240.1, read on the forward strand.
CGATAATATACTCGTCGGCTTCGGGATCGTCCAAAAATCCTACCAAACACGGAATTCATGGCAGACAAATACCATGAGAAAACTAATAAAAATCATGGTAAAGATTGATCGAAAATGACGTCGATTAATACCTTAACGAAGAGAACGGAGAGAGGATTATTATGGCGATAAAAATGATGCGATTGGGACTCGAAATGGAGCAAAAATTTGCCTAAGATGGATGAGGGACACACGGCCAAAAGAGAGTGAAGAAGGGTTGAATATTTTTTTTATGACAAGAATGAATAAGAAGGATGGAAGGTCTTTTGTGTATAAATGAGAGTGAATGAGTTGATGAAAACAATGTGAAAATATGACCAAATGGCCGGCCAAAAGGATGAGGATGGAGCATGAAAAGTTTTGATAATAATGCAACAATTGAATGAAATAAAAATTATCTTACGTTTACGTTTTAACGTGATAAAATGAAATGTTTAAATAAAACGTAATAAAACTTGTGACCAAGAGCTTAGTCGGTCCAAAATGTGAGAAAATGGTCTCAAATAATTTATAAGTTGATAAAAAGTATAATCGTAAAATAGTTAAAGGCATTTCAAAGTAATTCGAGTAAACCTCGCGTAAGAAAATAATTAATCGCGAAGCTTTGTAATAAAATCATTAACGACTAAATTTTTGTAAATAGAAATATTTACTAGTTGAAAATATTAGATAAATGTATTTAAACAATTTTAGGAAAAGGAATGACTTAAATCCGAGCTTAAAAACGTCAATTCGAAGAGAAATAGAATTCTTCGCGGAAAATTAATTAGTTTACGAAGAAAACTAAATAAATGGATTTAATAGAATAAAAATCTTTAAAATATAAATAAATATCATTAAACTCAAACATTAAAATAGAGCTTAGTAAAATGATGAAATATGAGGCCGAAAAGTGACAGGGTTAAGACAGAGTCCTAACGGAAAGAATAAATATGCTAGGAAAAATAGCGGGTGTTACAATCCTCCCCACTAAAAGAAAGTTTCGTCCTCGAAACTAAGAATAAGTAGAAAGGAAACAAGATTACCCCCCTCGAAAAGGTGAGGATACAATTTTTGCATAAAAATTTGCTTTAAAAGAAAATTTTACAACCTTCAAGGTGATACGAAATCGAAGCCAAATATCTATTCCAAGAAGAATTGGGCTAACCAACCCGAAGTTTAAAATCTTTTGATTAATGAAATCATAAAGTAAAGTTATTTCATAAAATAACAACGTTAAATAACATTTGTAAACAAAGTCGTAGAAAAATAGGGTAACCAAAACACTTTCAAAACAAAGTAAAACAATTTGATTAAAAATAATCCGATAATATTTCGTTTTATGACAAAACCAAATTTAGTTTGGAAAAATCAAATTTTGTGGTTAGTAAAAATCGAACCAGTCGTCAAACATTTTCAATAACAGATTCAAAAGTCCACCAACAATAAAATGAAAACTAATTTCAAAATATTAAAATTTCGAAAATGTTATCAAAGTAATTATGAAAGTTTTCAAAAATGTTACCAAACTTGAACATAAAATAATTTCGACAATGTTAAAACGTTTTATGTAATAATCATATAGAAATTGAATATGGAAATATGAAAGTCTTCATAAAAGTCCGATTGCCTGAAAATAAAAATGAAATAATTTTGAAATAATTTAAAATAAATTATTAAGGCATTTTGAAACAGATCTAGATATAATTATCAACCAACAATAAAACAAAAGTGAAGTATAAAGTTCTTAAATTCAAAAATGTTAAATTTCACGATATCTGAAAAGTTTAATTTAGTCAAAAAATTTTTTTACAAAACGGGGAGTTTCATAAATAGAAATCATAACTCAAAATGTTAAAATTTCACGATAACCCAAAATGTTAAATTGCTCAAAGTTTTTACAAAATGGGGAGTTTTAAAATTTGAAATTATGCTTCAAAATGTTAAAAATTAACGAAAATCAAAATTTTTAAATTAGTCAAACTTTTCATGAGTTCGGGGAAATAATGAACGGATAAATAGAGTCAAGAATAAATAATAAATTAAAATAAGAGTTTTCAAAATCGATAAAGGTCAAAGGGATTGGCAGGAGTTACCGTAACAGAATTCAAGAGAAGCAGAAAGGAAGACGAAGTTAAGAATCAAAAAGAGCTCTCAAGGATTATAGAAGAAATTAACCATCTCGAGATTCCTAGCACGACTCCCACAAACACGGGTTCCTAAGTCCCATCAAATAATGCTAAGTCCAATATCAGTACAGGGTGGTCCTACTCAATCTACAACCTCCAAAATTAAGTCTTACATACTTAAATGATCTTTCAATTGGTATAGTAAGAAACCACAAATGATTTAGACTAATCCTTTAATTAAGATTCCAACGGTTATCAAAACATACCCAAACTCGTAATCATTAATGTTCATAAATTTAAAGCTCACAAGGTCTGAACTCGAGGTATACCTCAAATTTCTCGAGTAAGGAAGACTAAATAAAATCCACCAATTAACAATGTTCGGACACGAAATCCTCAAAAATGATCACCAACATATTTATAATACCACAAGTACAGAAGTTGGGGAAGTACAATAAATCCTCAAACACGCTCAAACCTATAGGTAATGGCGCAAACACTCACATCTTCAAACACGTCATTCGATTAATGTTTCTGAGAAGTCCATCAAATTTCTAATCGTAATGGTGTAACCACAAAGTATTTAATAACTCAACGAAGCCACAATCTCGTTGGTCTAAGGTTCTGAACTATAAATCCATTAAGATGATTCGCATTAAGTATTCCTCAAAACAATGCGGTAACTCCAACCTCTAATGGCAATATGTTTCTCCTTTTCAAGGTTAACAACAATTTATCCTATTTTAGATCACTCAACTCCAAAGTTCATAGCTTACAACCTTAAACAACGATCAACGATCTAATCCTTAAGAAACAAGGGTAATCTATGTTAACCAAAATTTCTAACGGTATTAATGAAAACCTTTTATGGTACCACAACATTCAGGTTAACACTTTAACCAACACTCTATGATCCCGAATATTCACGACGCATCCATCAAAAAAGCATTAGGTAGGAATCCCAAAATACTATTATTATCTACACTTGGTTCGGTTCTAGGTTAAATTAGATACTAGGTATCCATCAAATACATTATACTCTTACTACCCCAAAATATTTTCAACTGTAAGTCCTCCAAATAATCAAGTAACCTATAACCCAAAGTTCAGTGTGTAAAGTACCAACCTAATTCCATTAATTGACAATTTATCATTCAAATCGATCCTCAAAAGCTTACTAAGATAGATAACACGGTATAACTCACAACCCTCAAGCCATAGGTAACAAGGGTTTACTATACTTAAAACATCTATATCCTTTCACGGGGTTCACTGAGACGGAAATCGGTCTAGCCAAAGAATCTCAAGAGAGAGATGGTATAGTAGAAGAATATAACAAAGATTCACCAAGCGGATGAAGAAGAGAATATAAAAGAGAAGAATTAGAAGAAGTAGAGGAAGGAAGAAAAGAGTCGATGATACTATATTACTAAGTTCTTGAACCAGAGGAGAATCTTCGGGCCTCCAGAGTTCACGCGGGATCCAAAAGGCTTACTTCATCTTCTTGTAGAGGAACGAGCACATAAGTATTGGGTCGCTCCATCTGGATCTACTGCGACATCACGGAACAGGAATCGACTCTTGATCATCTGGCCTGTAGCTTAAGTAAACTGAACCGGAGCTAAAAATTACCATCGGCATCTTTCTTGGAGCACCAAGTTGTCCACTCGAGTCAGCAAGCGTTGAGAGTTCTAAGCAGGTCTTGTCCCGATCTGGAGCAGCATCAAGTCAACATCTTGTCCACTCATCGTCTTCTTCTTGGACATATAAAACAAATATTCAATGCTAACCATTGAGTTTCAGGAACAGGAAAGCTAAACAAATAAGTCCTTATTTGTTTCTACCCATATCTAACAATATTTTTATTTACTGTTTAAATAATTTACTGGTATTTTCCCTAATTTCAGGTGTAAGCGTTGGGAGCAGTGATGCTCTGATACCAACTGTAATCCCCTAAAAATTCTAGCGCGATACAGTGGCGGAAATACTGTAGAGTCGGGATTAAAACACACAGAACTATGTCTTAATAAATTAAATTGGTAAAGTCAAACATACGCCATACATAAAAATGGCTAAAAATTTAAAACAATCCATAAAGAGGTTAAACAATCCTTAAGACATGATTATTAAAAAGATCAAGCAGGATCCAAGACCGCTCGTTAGCCCACACCCACCGGAAAATAAACACGTATACCTGCCATGTTAAAACATAACAGCCACAATCAGTGGGGAGCAACGTCAACGTTCTCCCAGCCGTACAACAGGATTTAAAAACAGTAGTTACTAATATAGGAAAAATAGTAAAAATGGAAAACATTAAAACAGCATATTAAAATAAGTTTTAGCGTAAAACAAATTAATCAAAAGGGTTGCCGAAGAAACATAAAAATATTTGCCAACCTGCAAACCAATTTATATCGATAATAATTAAAATAATCAAAATGGCGTTATGGATAGGATTAATGTAGAATCTAGACTTTCACTAGGATAATACTAAAAACTAGTTTTGAGAACTTAGTCAAAACAAATTAGACTTTGGTCTCTAACTAGGCAACTCAACTATAACAGGACTGCGTGCAGCGAGGTCCTGGCTTAAGTAATGTACACCCCTCCTGGACACCAACCGTAATCCAGTTCAACCCGACGGCGACTTACACGATGCGATATCTAAGTTTAAGGTCAAAATATACACACTCCGGAACACAAACCATGCTCAGTTCAACGACCAATGTGTCTCAACATAGACACACCAGCTTTATAGTTGATGGCAAAACGTACACCCCAGACTATATTACTCTAAACCCACACTTGTCCTTATTCCATAACTCCAAAACAAGCCATTATCGATATATAAAAGATATAATCATTATAAACAATATGAGGATAAAAGAAGTAAACATTTATATTCTAAAAGAGGAAACTTTCTATTTTAGGAAACTTCTATTTTTAGAAACTTTACTAAAAATAGCATTATATCAAAATAGTGAAAATATTAGTTAATACTAATACCACATTTTAGTAGACAATATAGATTTATAAAACTAATACTTTCGGCCTTAACGATATTAATTATTAAAGTAAGAACATTTGATTTTATGAAATTATTTAAAATATCGTATAAGTGTTATAAAATGATTAGAAACATCTTAAACATTTTAATATTACTAATTAGGGTGTTTTCAAAAGTTATAAAGCTAAAATTCCCTAATTATTATTAGTTTCGACGATAAAATTATAAATAGGATTTTACGGCAAACACTAAATTAAATACTGGAACGTCTTTATTTAATTAAACCAACAAATAAATTTAGAGTACGTTAAGGGATGATTTAACTCCTAAAGTTTCAGATTTAAATACTTTCAAAATTGCTGGAAAAATAATTCTTTTAGTTAATACGAAGCATTTAACGATAAATCACAATTTGTCCGGAAATCAATATTTATTAATTAAAGACTTTAATAAATAATACAAAAATTACTTAAAATAATTAAAACATATTTATGGACATTCTGTCCAGAAAAGAAAATTTCCAGAATTCTAAAAACTCGGTTTTTAAAGCGTTTTCTCGTTAATCGTCCAATCTCGACAATAACGATTAATAAAAATAGTAATTACAAAACGATTTAAGTATTAATATCCAAAAATTATTATTACACTTTAAAATCCTGATTTTACAGAATATAAATTTTTCCAGATTTTTTTCCAAAACTCCAGATTCAACAAATTTCAACAAAACCGTCATTTAAACCCGTTTTTTGCAATTAACGATTTCATTAATAAACCTATCGTTCCTAACATTTTATTAAGGCACTAAAAATCATAAAATTACATTTTAATATGAAATCATCAGAATCAAAATTTTTTCCAGATTTAAACCAAAGACCAGAAATCGAGAATTTAAACAACAAACACGGTTTTAACGATAAACGATGATTTAAAGTGATTAATTAATTCATCCACTTAACAATTCCGAAAAATTATGATAAAATTCATAAAATACTATTTCACCAGAAAGTTTCACCACGTCAAAAATCAGATTAAAATAAAATGTTTAAGTACTAGAACTAAAAATCGGCTTTTAATCGTTTTTGTCCGGAAACGGTAATAATTCAATAATCGATATCAAAAATACCAGAAAAATACTAAATTATTAAAAATCATCAAAAACAACATTTTTCCAGAATATAAACATATATTACATGTTTAGGCCGATTATTACGATTTTACAAATTAATATAACAATTTAATCGTTAATCTCGTAAAAGCGATAAAAATATCAAAACATGCAAATTTTCAACTTTAAAAATTTTTCCAGAATCTGTGACATACATATATTGCCAAAATAAAATATAAAAATATATACATGCAAATACTCAATTAAAATCATGAAATACCGAGTAACATCGACGCTACCTCTACTCCAAGTCTGAGTCGATAATATACTCGTCGGCTTCGGGATCGTCCAAAAATCCTACCAAACACGGAATTCATGGCAGACAAATACCATGAGAAAACTAATAAAAATCATGGTAAAGATTGATCGAAAATGACGTCGATTAATACCTTAACGAAGAGAACGGAGAGAGGATTATTATGGCGATAAAAATGATGCGATTGGGACTCGAAATGGAGCAAAAATTTGCCTAAGATGGATGAGGGACACACGGCCAAAAGAGAGTGAAGAAGGGTTGAATATTTTTTTTTATGACAAGAATGAATAAGGAGGATGGAAGGTCTTTTGTGTATAAATGAGAGTGAATGAGTTGATGAAAACAATGTGAAAATATGACCAAATGGTCGGCCAAAAGGATGAGGATGGAGCATGAAAAGTTTTGATAATAATGCAACAGTTGAATAAAATGGTCGGCCAAAAGTTTTGATAATAATGAAATAAAAATTATCTTATGTTTACGTTTTAACGTGATAAAATGAAACGTTTAAATAAAACGTAATAAAACTTGTGACCAAGAGCTTAGTCGGTCCAAAATGTGAGAAAATGGTCTCAAATAATTTATAAGTTGATAAAAAGTATAATCGTAAAATAGTTAAAGGCATTTCAAAGTAATTCGAGTAAACCTCGCGTAAGAAAATAATTAATCGCGAAGCTTTGTAATAAAATCATTAACGACTAAATTTTTGTAAATAAAAATATTTACTAGTTGAAAATATTAGATAAATGTATTTAAACATTTTTAGGAAAAGGAATGACTTAAATCCGAGCTTAAAAACGTCAATTCGAAGAGAAATAGAATTCTTCGCGGAAAATTAATTAGTTTACGAAGAAAACTAAATAAATGGATTTAATAGAATAAAAATCTTTAAAATATAAATAAATATCATTAAACTCAAACATTAAAATAGAGCTTAGTAAAATGATTAAATATGAGGCCGAAAAGTGACAGGGTTAAGACAGAGTCCTAACGGAAAGAATAAATATGCTAGGAAAAATAGCGGGTGTTACAACCAGCCTTTCAACACCAACAACAACATCGTCCCTATGTTCCACCTCCCTTAAGGGACAACAACCAAGGTTACCAAGGCAACTCAAGGCCTTTCAACAACTTCAAGCAAAGTAACCAAGGTTCATTCAACAACAATCAAGGGTTCCAACAAAGGAACTTCAACCAAGGCTATCAAAACCACAACCATGGCAACAATCAAGGCCTTAATCAAGGCAATTCTCATGGGTTCCAAGGGAACCGTCAACAACAAGCAACTCAAGGCAATCAACAACAAAGCAAGCCTAGGAGCCGGTCTCCTATTCATGACTATGGTACTCCATTAGCCCTCACCGATACTCCGCATAATCCATCATCCCCACCACGGGATTTCGACATTCAAAAATCTATGATGGATATGCAAAAGAGTCAAATGGACATATCAAGAAACCATCAAGAGCTCTTTTCTTATATTCAAGGGGAAAACGCGTCAAGAGATGCCCGTATGAAGATGCTTGAAACTCAAGTATCTCAACTTGCTTCGGGGAGCTCCTCAAGACAAAAGGGGCAACTACCTTCTCAAGGTGAAACACCGACATTTGAGCATGTAAATGCTATCACCACAAGGAGAGGTACATCTTATGACTCCCCTCCATTCCCTAGTGAGCAAGAGCCAATGCAAGAACCGACTAAGGAAATGGCACCTCCAATTCAAGAAAGCTCGAGCTTTGATAATCCAATGGAGGAGCAAGTCTTATGGGAGATCGAGAGACCCCAAGAAGACAAGCTACCCCCACTTCAAGCAAAAGACAAGGGTAAAAGGAAAGTGTCGTTTGAAGAGTCTGCCCCGATTGAGCCAAACAAAAGATCCAAATCAAGTTGCCTTTCCCAACAAGGCAAATGAAGACCAAGGTAGACTCTCAATACGACAAGTTCCTTAGTATTGTGAAGAAGTTGGATGTGAGTGTCCCATTTACCGAGCTACTTACCCAAATCCCGGCATATGGAAAATTTATGAGAGAAATATTGGCTAGGAAGAGATCCGTCGACAAGGAAGAGACCATTGCGTTCACAAGAGTGGTGAGCGAGCTCATTCAAGGTTCTACGCTTCCAAAGTTGAAGGATCCCGGTAGATTTTCGATCCCTTGTACCATAGGCCACTACAAGATCGAAAGAGCATTATGTGATTTGGGTGCGAGTGTGAGCATCATTCCTTATTCTATTTGTTGCCGACTTGGGATGAAGGAGCTTAAAAGTACTTCTATCACGCTCCAAATGGCCGATAGTTCATTCAACCGACCATTGGGGATGCTAGAGGATGTGCCGGTGAGAATCGGTAAGTTCTCCATTCCGGTTGACTTCATCGTGCTCGATATGCGGGAAGATGCTATCACTCCCATTATTCTTGGGCGCCCATTTCTACATACCGCCGGTGCTATGATCGATGTGAAGAATGGTAGGATCACATTCGAGTTAGGCGAAGAGAAGCTAGTGTTTGACCTCCAAGGTAACACTTCGGCTACTAATGATGAGTCATGCAATATGATCCAAGCCAAGAAAAACATTGATCTAGGGGTTGAGTCGGGACAGAGCTTGAACAAGAACTCTTGTGAACTTCAAGATGATGACTCCGAGAGTGGAGAGGATGAGTGCCCATTTCATGGGCTTGATGACAAGTTGAAAAGCAAGGAAAAGGATGAGCCTCCCTTGGGGCCACATGAAGACCGGTGGACGTTTGGGTATGTCCCCGAAGACCAAAAGTACAAGTTCAAGTCGTTGAACTTGGAAGATCGGGATGCCCCGGGAACGTCAAGGCAAGGCCATGAAGAGCCTTGGTATGTGGTCGGTTATATCTCGAGCTTGATTGAAGACTTTGCTAGGGCCTTCGACTTGTTCCTTTGTGCCCTTGATGGAGATGGAACTAATTTTGGTTGTTGAAAAAGATTGAAGAATGTACCACCTTGGTTTGACGGAGTTCCACAAGAACCGTCTCTTTGTATATATCTCTTTCCCTTGTAGTTTGTTTTGTTTGGTGAATTTCTTGATTACTTGGATTGATTGATGAGCGATGTAAGGGAGAGAATTTGATGTGTTATTTGAGTTTATTGTGATAGGTGCGAAGTAGAAGTGTCTCCTAGTAAGGAGTGGTCATTGTTGGAGCTTGGATTGTGTGAAGGGAAGTCGGTTTTTGAAGCTTGGAACGAGCTTTTGGGAGCTATAGAGGGTTAGGAGACTCTTCCCGGCCTAGAAGAGGTCATCCCGTCCGGGATGGAAGGCCCATCCCGACCGGGAAGAATGTCATCCCGTCCGGGATGAGGTGCACAAAAGATGGGTTCACTGACAGCTCATCCCGACCGGGACGAGGTCTTCCCGACCGGGACGAGACGGTCTTCCCGACCGGGACCACACATCCCGACCGGGATGGACTCCATGTCCTCCTTTGGCCTTTTCTTCGTCATTTGAGTCCACCCAACCATTGTGTGCCCCCTCCCAACTTCCCTACATGTCCTTACTCTCATTATATGACCCTTACACCTTACATAAACATTTTCACCTCACTTTCACTTCACTTTAAACCGACTTTCACATCAAGACCCACCCCATTGTACCCTTGTGCCCCAACCATGGAACCGGATCGCGATTGGAGAAGGATAACAACGGCTAAGACAAGCTACGTGCCTATATTCACTTATGAGACGATGGAGCGAGTGAGTTGGTAACCGTATGGTACGGCAACTATCCTCTCTTTTCCGTTTTTTTAGCTTGTCTTCATTTGTTCATTCCCTTCCCCTTATACACTTATGTGTCATGGTGGCCCTCGGAGCCTTGGTGATTCTTGCTCCCGACTCTCGATGATGTGATTACATCGAGAGTCAATTCAAAATCCCAATTTTTCAAGATTTTCACACCCTTTTTTTAGGACTAAGTCGGATTTGGGCGGAATCCGGGCTAGGTGACTTGATTACACCTAGTCCTCCCCTCTCATTTCCCTTTATTTCCTTCTTTTTATTTCTTCCCCCATCCATACCTTTTTCTCGTCTCGGCCCATGGTGACTTGACTACACCCCGGCCGGACACCTTCTACCTTTTTCTTCACTTTATTCTTTGATTTTTAGCTTTATTTTCGTAGTTTCTTTTCTTTTGAGCTCCCATGCACTACGGTCGAGCATGAGGACATGGCTCGGCTTAAGTGTGGGGGAGCGATATTCTATCGTAGTTAGTTGTATTTTCGTAGTTTTTCAAAAAAAAAAATCTTTGAAAATCCTAAAAAATTGAAATTTTTTCATAAAAATCAAAAAGATTTTCCCTTTTGTGTGTTTTTCTTTTGTGTCATTGTCTCGTATATTTGTTTTGTTGTGTGTGTTTGCCCCCTTTTCCTTATAGGTTGCTTAAACCACCGATGGCTTTGGAAAGCTTTCAAGATGTCCGGTAACATCTTCTTTCCCTTTTTCCTTCTTTGTCTCTTGCGGAAGTTGGAGGAGAATGTGATGTGGTGTGCTCGGGAGGAGCTTTGTAAAGTTTGATGTTGGTTGGTTGCTCATTTGGAAGCTAGGGGTGGTGTTTGTGTTATGTATGTGTTCGTTTTGTGTTGTTCTTGTTTTGTTGCTTTTGTTTCTTTTTCTTTCGTTTCCGTTGAGTCTTTGTTTTGCGTTTTGTTGTGTGTCTTGTGTGTAAATAGGTTTTCGGAAACCCGGTTTAGAGGCTAGTGTGCGAGTGTTTACTTTCTCTTCCTAGTGGTATAAATCGAGTCTTGGACTTTAGTCTAGTAGAATGACCCTAAATCAATGAATTCGTTGGTCCTTTACCTTGAGTCCACCTAGCTTACTAGGGATTTACTACGGGATTTGCATTTTGACCATTATGACCACCCACGGTGTGAAAAGGCCTTGGTTGCCAAGTCCCGTCCCTTAGGTGACCATGTTTAGGATTGTTTGATTAGTCCAAATTCTCCACTTTTTGTGGGTTTGAAGGGCAGGACGCTCCCCGACTCTCCCATTCCCCTACCTCCTATACATAACCACAAATAAATTTGCAATTTGTTGGGTTCTCTCTTTCTTGTCATACAAAGAAATGCCAAAAAGCCAAATCAAGCCAAAAGGGCAAAGAAAAGAAAAAGAAAGAAAAAATGAAAGAAAGAAAAGAAAGAAGAAAAAGAAAAGGCACAAAAGCCAAAAAGAAAATAGAAAAGAAGAAAAAGAAATGGCATGGCAACAAACAAGGCAAAAATGCAAAAGAAAAGAGAAAATGCCAAAAGAAAATCCGATTCACAAAAATAACCCCTACCTCTCAAAATAAGCCTTTTTCCGATTTTTGCCGTGAAGAGCCTACCAAAGGACCGAGTCCCAAGGAAGGATGATAGCGGCATTAGTCGGTCTTCCCTCATTTTGCAATTATTTCCACCTTTTTGCTTGGACTAGTTAGGCGGTTTTGGACATGGGACGACCCTCTTGGCTCTTTGCTAAAGGGGGCGGGGTCTCACTTACCTACAGTGCCGACTAACACCGTGGTTCATCCTTTTTCCATCCCGCCGATCGTCCCGTGGTACGTTCTTAGAAGGTTAGGAGGAACCGAGGTAAGTTACCAACGTTTTTTATTGCTTTGTCGTCATACTATTAGGGTTTTGTCCATTTTGGTTTGTATTGCTAGCTTGGGAACATTGTCACTTGCCTTGAGTCCTAAACCAGTGCTTCTTTCACCGCTTGTTTGAGGGAAGCGGTATTTGTTTTCTTTTGGGTGCAACCGATTTTTGTTTGTTTGTTTCTATGCTTGTTTGTTTATGTGTTTTGTGTCCGGTTGCATCCACAGTTTTGTCGCAAGACCCCACTTGCCTTGCGAAGTGCACTTTTCCTCTAAGTGCACTCGCGTGAGTTGAAAGGGCGTAGGGTGCGCTAATACCCACTCGGCTAGTTTAGTAGTTAGTATGTGCTTACTCGAGGACGAGTAAGGGTTAAGTGTGGGGGAGTTGATAAGTGTAGTTTGTAGTGCCTATTTCGTAGTGTTTTGGTCCCATTTCCTTGTGGAATCGCTCCTTGGGAGCGATTTATGGGCTACTTATGCTTCCTCTAGTTCGTTTCAGGTTCCCGAGACCATTCATGAAGAGTTAGAGCGATTCCGACTCAATACATACACTTTTCGGAGCCGAGCACCGCATACCTATCAAAGACGGGTGCAAACCGGTCAAGCAGAAGCTTCGTCGAATGAGGCCCGAGTGGTCTCTCAAAGTAAAAGAAGAAGTCGACAAACAGTTCAAAGTCGGCTTCATACAAGTGTCTGAGTATCCGGACTGGGTTGCAAACATTGTGTCGGTTCCTAAAAAGGACGGTAAGGTGCGGGTGTGCGTAGATTTTCGGGATCTTAACAAAGCAAGCCCGAAGGATGATTTTCCGTTACCACACATCGATATACTGGTGGATAACACGGCCGATCATGCCCTTCTGTCATTCATGGACGGGTATGCCGGATATAATCAAATCAAGATGGCGGAAGAAGATATGAGTAAGACTACCTTCACCACACCCTGGGGTACTTACTGCTATACCGTCATGTCCTTCGGCCTTATTAATGCCGGGGCCACGTACCAAAGGACCGCTACCACTTTACTACACAACATGATGCATAAAGAGGTAGAGGTTTATGTGGACGACATGATCGTCAAATCTAAAGAACCGGACGGTCATATCACTGCCCTAAGAAAATTTTTCACCCGATTACGCAAATACAACATGAGGCTAAACCCTCAAAAATGCAGTTTCGGGGTAACGTCAGGCAAATTACTGGGTCATATCGTTAGCCAACGAGGTATCGAGGTCGACCCAGCTAAAATCAAAGCCATTACCGAGATGCAAGCTCCTAAAACCGAAAAAGAAATAAGGGGATTTCTCGGGAAAGTCCAGTATATTAGTCGATTCATTTCCAAACTAACCATGGTGTGTGAACCAATTTTCAAGAAACTGAAAATAGGGGAACAGATACTATGGGATGACAAGTGCCAAGCTGCTTTCGACAAAATCAAGGAAATTCTGTCTGCTCCGCCAGTTTTGATGCCACCTCAACCCGGCTTGCCTCTGTCGTTATACCTAACAACGACCGAGACAGCCATGGGGGCTATGCTGGCTCAGACGGTCGACTCCGAAGAACGAGCCATTTATTACATCAGCAAGAAGTTTTTAGAGTATGAGTGCAAATATACCATGCTCGAAAAGACGTTTTTGGCTCTAGTCTGGGCCACTAAGAAGCTCCGACACTATATGCTCAGCTACGAGGTCCATGTTCTATCCAAGATGGACCCGATCAAATACCTCTTCGAAAAACCCATCCTCAATGGCCGAATTTCTAGATGGACTCTAATGTTGGCAGAGTTCAACCTAAAATTTGTGCCACTAAAGGCCATTAAGGGACGGGCGGTAGCTGAGTTCCTCGCTGACAGCCCGGTAACCGAAGAAGGAGACACCGACACCTGGTCCTTCCCAGACGAAGATATTTTCCATACCGATGCTGAAACATGGGATTTATACTTCGATGGAGCATCTAATTTTCGAGGGTTCGGAGTCGGGATCCTTCTAATTTCACCAAGAGGGGAGCATACCCCCGTCTCCATCAAACTGGACTTTGATGTTACCAATAATGCAGCAGAGTACGAAGCATGCATTTACGGGCTACAAGCCGCCGCCAACCTAGGGATCACAAATCTCCGGGTACATGGCGAATCATCCTTGGTCATTAACCAAGCACTCCAAAAATGGAAGACTCGGAATGCTAATCTCGTGGCCTACCAGGCACGAGTAAGGGATCTCGAGAAACAATTCCAAAAGGTGGAGTATATATACCTGCATCGGGAAGAAAATCAGTTTGCAGATGCACTCTCAAAATTGGCATCTTTACTGAATATTCCCGACCACGTGACCAGTATGCCAATTTGCGTCGAAAGACGGTCCGAGCCAGCATACGTTCATGACATTGAAGACATCGAGATCACTGATCCCGAACCTTTGGTACCAGGCTGTATTAAAATACCTGACAAATGGAGAATATCCTCCCGGGACTGAGGGTCGAGCCAAGAAAGCCTTACGGAGGCTAGCCACTCAGTTCATCCGTACTGATGACGGGCAACTATACAAAAAGACGGCACAGGGGGCTCTTCTCCTTTGTGTTGACAAATATAAGGCCGAGAAAGTAATGGCTGAAGTACATGATGGTGAAAACGGCCCACATATGAATGCTCACATGTTGGTCCGAAAAATCATGAGGCTCGGGTATTACTGGAATACCATGGAAGCCGACTGCCAATTTTATGTCAAACATTGCCATAACTGTCAAATCTTTGGCAATGTGCAACATATGCCGTCATCTCTGCTTTATACCATGACGTCGCCTTGGCCGTTCTCGACATGGGGTATCGACATAATCGGTAAGGTAAATCCCTCCGGTATCGGCGGACACTGCTTCATTTTAGTAGCTATCGACTATTTTACCAAGTGGGTCGAAGCTGAATCATATCGCATCCTCAATGCTAAACATGTCGCCAAATTTATCCAGAACAAGATAATATGTCGGTATGGAATCCCACATGAATTCATCAGTGATCATGGGACTCATTTCCAAGCTGAGACCGCAGCCCTACTGGCTAAATATAAAATTCAAAGGCACACGTCCTCACCCTACCGTCCCCAAACGAATGGAGCAGTAGAGGCGGCTAATAAAACAATTGTCACCATACTCAAAAAGATGGCTGATAATTATCGGGACTGGCCCGACAAAATACCTTTTGCCCTATGGGGGTACCGGACATCAATTCGCACCGCAACCGGAGCGACACCATATTACCTAACCTATGGGATGGAGGCAGTCCAACCCGTTGAATTGGAGGTACCGTCCCTCAGAATTCTGTTAGAAATTCAAGTACCCGAAGCTGACTGGGTTCGAGCACGGTACGATTCGTTGGTTCTACTAGACGAACGACGGTCCCGCGCTCTCAACAACATCCAAATCTACCAGAAACGGATCCAACGGGCCTTCAACAAACGGGTAAGGCCCAGAAACATCAAGGAAGGGGGTCTAGTCCTTAAGTCTATTCGAGCTTTACTACCAGTTGACCCAAGGGGAAAATTCAAACCCAACTGGGCTGGGCCATATCTGGTGAAGAAGAACCTATCAGGGGGAGCAGTAATACTGACGGACCTGGACGGGAATGAGTTCGTCAACCCAACCAACCTGGACCAGTTGAAGCGTTACTACCCTTAGCCATTTCTCAATGTCATTAGCAAAATTTATCAAAATCTTTCTTAAAAAAAAAAGGCAAGTCAATGAGCTAGAATTATTTATTCTACTGTCACAAAACATCTTGAACCATTAGTCTTGGTGTAATTCGAGATTGCAAATTTCCTAAGCCTGAACTACGTTTGGTTTGATTATGCTAATCGCGGATACGTAGGCAGCCCCTCAAAAGGGCACAACCAGTGAAATCAAGAAACGACAGGAACGGTTAGATAATAAACTTCCTTTATTAATTGTCACAAAAAAAAGAGCCCCGATAAACTCGGGAAAATTACAAAATGCAGGAATTCAAAAAACTACAAAAAAACAAAATGCACGACACTCCAAAATAAATAATAATAATAATATTTAAATAATAAAAAAGCTAAGGACTTGGCATTTAAGGCATCTTGCCCTTCCCCTTGTCCTTGGCCTCCTTGGCCGTCCACTGACGACGACGCGGAGGAGAGCGTTCCCGAATCACCACAGGAACCTCTTTAGCCCGGACTCGTTTCTTGGAGCTCGAGTCCTCGTCCACCTCGATAGGCCCGAGTCGGGCCCTCACGGGCTCAGGGAGCCGGTCACGCGGACCTAGTCGGTCCCGGGCTGCCAACCTTGGCCCAAGTCGCCATTCCAAATCGGTCTGGGGGCTTAGCCGCCCCCGCGTGCCACTAGCACCGGCATCTTTAGCTCGAGTCTTAGTATGTGACTTAAGACCCGATTCTAATCGGACTAAGGTAGCAGGGGTCTCTCCCTCGTCAAAGAATCCCCTATTATCCTTTGCCGTCTCCCGACGGACCAGTTCACAGGCCTCATCGACCTTCAGAGCTTTACGAGCTTCCTCGGACTCCTCAGAAGTCCATTTCTCGTAAGCCTGAGAAACCCAAGCAGATTGGCAAGGGTTGGGAATAGTCCATGTAGGACGAGTGAACCATCTCTGCAACCAGGTATCGCACATAGCGTCTGTCAGTTGGAGCGAGACGCTAATAATGGCTTCAGTCTCAGGAATGCGCTAAGACGAACCGAACTGCCTCAGGATGCGGTCCGGGTAAATATGAACTGTCCAATCAAGGGACAGGATCACCAAGTAGCGGGCTTGGTCCCTCTTGGCCAGTCCCGTCAGTTTAGAAAGGAACCACCAAGCGACCGTCCACCTGATTAAAGGGCCACCATGGAACACCAACTCCTCATCCCAGTAAGCTCGATTTATATGGTGATTTGAGCTTATCCGACGCCCTCTTGAACTAATTTGGCTGCTACGGTAGTTGGGAACGCTCGGAGGAGGCTCTATGATCGATAGACGTTCCGATAACCAAACCTGCAAAAAGTATATACAAAATTCATAAGCAACGGAATTGTCCGCTACAGCCTACTCGATCGAGTAAAGCACCACTCGATCGAGTAAGCCCTCCACAGGTGGGCAGAAGCACTTTGAAGGCGTCACTCGGTCGAGTGACAGGTCCACTCGATCGAGTGACTTACGGACCTCAAGAAATCGCGCGAAGCAAAATTGAAAATCGCGAGACATATACCTGCAGAATAAGGGTGCTCCCCGTCAATTGTCGGGTTGGGTCAAGTCGCCTAGCATCCAGACCCATGATGATTTTTCCAGTGACTAGCCAAGCAGAGCTATGACCAGTCTCCATCTGGTCAACCACTCCGATCAGCCTAATTTGACCCACGCATGAGTCAACATCTATCATCCCCTCAAAAACGTAGCGGTGCAGCATGCAGAATGCGAAGACCCTACGCCTATGAGAAGGCGTAGCCCTTACATCTTGACTGTTCATAAACTTGTCAGCCAAGTCGAAGAGGGAAACAGTATCTCCCCGCACCATTCGATCTGCCTCAGCATGAGACAGACCCAGGAAATCCCTCAGCCTTCTCCTCGGGTCCGGGTAGAACGGAGGGATGGCAGGACGAGCAACAGGGCTCCAACCCCCGATGGCTGCGATCTCCTCGGGAAAAGGGCATATCTCTCCCCGCGGGAACGCAAAGACGTGATGGGTGGTATCCCAAAACGACAGACAAGCGTCCAAAAAATGCAAATCAGGTATTAGGCGTCGAAGAGGAAACAGGCTGACAATCCCCATTTGGGTCAGTTGAATTTTGTCCTCATCCCGGAAGTGCTGGGACCAGGCAAAAAGCATTGAAGTAAGATGCTCGATACCCATGGCAGGAATTTGAATCCTCTTGAGAGACTAAGAAATTTTTGAGGAAAAGAAGGGGTTTTGATCTGAGATACAGTAAACTGAAGCAGGGAGACCTATATTTATAATAGGAAACCCTAAACCCTAACTACCCTGCCTCCTCAGCAAGACTGGGCCCCAGCATGTGCAGGCCTGACTTCAGACTAAAACCCAGAATAGGAATCAAGTTGTCCCGAGCTTTCCTAAAAATTCTAAAAAAAAAAATTCGAAAATTTCGACTTTTTCAAAATTCGGTACATTTTCCCCAGCACGAGTCGGTGTTTTGCCTATGTGTTACATGCAATTTGTTATGTGTCAGCATACAGGTACACCCCAGACTTCAGAAGCAAGTCTCCGCGCAACTACTTCACTCCCCAACGTGAGCCAATATTTATCCCAGAATGCTACAATCAGAGCCGTGATGTATCAGCATACGGGTACTCCTACACCCTCAGAAGCAAGTTTCACTCCCCACGGAGCTATCATCAGCAAGACAGGTATGACCTTCTGCCTATGGCTGGCGAGCCCTTCACGCTAGTCTACTGGACTATAAACGACCCGACCGGAAGGCTGCCAGGTCGTAATCTGCGATTGGCCTGGTAGCTACTCTGACTTTTCCCTTGTCCAAGCCTCAGTCAGAGTGGGGGCTCTGTAGACACCCGCATTTTGCCTGCTAGTGTCTATAGCAGTTCCCGACAAACACCCGATGATGATCGGACGCAAACGTGACTTGGTATACTCGGATTTGGACCCGAAATCAATAATATCTGACATGGACTTTTAGCGGAGTAATAATCTCACAAAACAGACCTCAAATCCAGGCCCAGTGGGTCGTTCCGAGCAAAATGAGACTAATTTGGGCCAAAACCGACACCAAAAATAAATCCCATCTTTTAGCGACCGGGTCAAAACCCGGTCAAAGACGAAACCGTCTCATAAATCAGCCAAGTTCAGCTGGCGCACAAATCCAAATTCAAAAAAATCAATCAAAACAACAAAATCAATTCTTTCCTATTTTGTCTCGATTTGCTTGACCCACTCGATCGAGTGGATTGACCCACTCGGTCGAGTGGAGCGTCATTTACCGGATCAGGCCCATTTTCTAGTGCACTCGACCGAGTGCACTAGGGCCACTCGATCGAGTGACCCTAGGTCGTGGGGTAAACTCTATAAATACCCCACGACCCCCACTCATTTACACAGTTTTTTTTTACCTACACTCTACCTACATTTTACCCTACATTCACCTACACTACAAGCCTTAGTAAGCCTAAGCACTACACACAAAAACCGAGCCCTTCGCCCCTCGAAAACCGACGAATCACCCACACACACACACACACACACCATAACTTGCATACATCCTCGATACTCCGACGTCCCGTCACTATTTACGAGTCCATTTCCGAGGTCCTTACTAAGCATGTATGTTGAGGGTGTCCTAAACCCCATTTCGATCCTTGTTACTCTTTTATTTACGTTTTTCTATCGTTTATATTATATCTATACTAGTATTATAATTCTAACTTCTAACATAATTTTAACATTTTACTTTTTTGCACACTAACTTTTACATTCTCGTTACTAACACTATTATACCGCGTATATATAAACTAGTATCGAAATTCGGTTTTGAATACGTTTAACTATAATTGTCGCCTAAAGTCCGTCTAATCCCTTTACGAGCAACGACGGAGGTGGAGCCCTTTCGAGGAGCCCCACCCCAATGTACTCAAGGGCGTGACGTGATCACGACTAATAATAGTTGAACGCATTTGATCCCATTTTAATTAGTACGGAACCCGTTGACACGAAAACCGACATCACATAACCCGAAAGGGTTAGTTTCGATGTCGTGACGTAGAGGGATGCATTCCGTTGCTAATTCAAAGTTTCTAATATAAACGTTTTCATAAAATCCCGACCACGGTATTATAATCATATATATACACGATTATAGTACCGGAGGTCAAGTTAAATTCAAATCGTGCGATATTCGTATTTAATTTGACCGACCGTCGATTTTAAACCCCAAAAAAACGAAACGAGTTGACACTCGTACAGGGGCTACTCGGCCGAGTACGTAAGCTACTCGATCGAGTAGCGCCCATAAATCTGGGCAGACCCCTTTTCGAGGACACACTCGACCGAGTCAGACCATGACTCGACCGAGTGGGTCCTGTAACCTAGAAAACCGAGAGCTTAAATGAAACATTTAAGCCTCTTTTTTTTACGACTTTTAGTCGACACGTGTAAAGCCAATCACGTGAATCCACTTTTCAAAAACTCACGCTTATCACGACACTTTAACGACTTTGATCGATTTTTCGACGTGATAAGTCGGGACAAGGCATCGAGGCATAGGATCGGGCTAGCGTCACGCTTAGGTCCTATGTCTCCGTCCTTCGTTTAATACACAACGCAATGCGTATTTAATCGGGGTTCGTCCATTCACACGATTCACGGTCTAGTTTGCATACGGGTCCGTTCTTACTTTCTTTATTTATTATTCCGTTTGTATATCGCCCATAATTTTTGTATTGGCCGGGTTGTATTTCCGCCCGTGTAATTTGTATATTATTTACTTTCGAGTTTTATTTATTTACTTGCTTATCGCTTTATAAATGAACCTCGCATGCTAAATTACTCCGACCATATTCAAGATGCATTAAAATGACGTAGTTAACGCAAAATTCACATGCTTAGCCCGAAAACGCTGTTTGCATATCATTTAGTCGTTTTACTAGCGCACGCACACGAACACGAACGATGTCTTAGTAGAGGCCGCCATGTGCGGGCGGGGTTGGGTGTCCTTAGTGGGCTTCCCAACACGTACCCTCACCCCTTACTCAGAACCTTGGTTTCCGGATGCCCAAAACCATTGGCACACGAGAGTCATTCTATATACGAAAGCCGGTTTAAATGGTATCGATATTGCAATGCAAAGGGACGAGCCCCATGAACTCTGAAATCGAAGTGGGTTTACTTTGTGTATAGCCCATGACGACATAGAGTGGGCTCGTATGGTTCCGAATAACCACAAAATTCGATGGCGACTCCATTTTGACTTAAATTTCGAACCCGAGAACAATCTCACCACGAGATTCATTCGCCTACCCAAACCCGCGCGTGGCCGCGTCGGGGTGGACCTACGTCATGTCCACACAAATATCCATGGTCACGGACCAAAACAAGTGACCCGCGCGACCCAGCTGGGCCACTCGATCGAGTGCCCCACCCACTCGATCGAGTGGGCCCTATTTCGAGCCCGACGGCTGGCATAACGGGCCACTCGACCGAGTTAGCTACCTACTCGGTCGAGTAACCCTAAACCGGGTGCCCTAGCTTTTCCTATATAAGCAACCCCCATGCACACATCTTCAACACTTTTTTTGACACAACCTCAAGAACCCTACTACACCCTAGAGCAACCATACACACACACACATACAACGTCATTTGCAAACCCTAATCAAACCCTAGCAATTCTACACTATCAAAAACCCTAAACTTAGTCTTAGGAATCAATCCTGAGCCACCATAACTTAACCTTCATCCACCTCGAAGACTCTTGTGTTAAAGCCACGGTTACGAGTCCGTTCC
Source organism: Agrostemma githago (assembly GCA_958450325.1). Classification (NCBI taxonomy): domain Eukaryota; kingdom Viridiplantae; phylum Streptophyta; class Magnoliopsida; order Caryophyllales; family Caryophyllaceae; genus Agrostemma; species Agrostemma githago. The sequence continues at coordinate 63,398,073 of OY288240.1, forward strand.
GAGACAAGAACATGTAGGTTGAGGGTGTCAAAACCCCGTTTTTTCTCTTTTCCTCCTCCTTCTCGTGTCGCGTCGTCATTATCTTCATATGGGTCGCGTTTTTTTATTTTATTTTATAGTTATTATCGCATCCTAATATTACTAATATCGATAGTATCAATATCAAAGCATTAAAATACTTATCGATTTGTGTCGAATAAGAAGGATATCGGAATAAGGAAACCCGAATATACAAGTGTACGGCACACAGCGTTGCCGGTCGCTTATTCCGATATCCCGACTATTTGATTATTGAGATAAGTTAACTTAAACAATAATTCGTTATTTTTGTCGTCATCATCATTAATCTTGCATTCATCAATTTTTAACATCAATTTTCAATAAAGGTCGAAGCCCGTTGACGCGGATCCGACATCACAATCCCTCGGGATTTATTTCGATGTCGGAAAAGCCGAGGGAATCAAGTTTACTATTTCAGCAAAGAGTCGATTCCCTAGATTCGATACCTATTTCATAATTGGATATCGAATCTAGCGATCTAGTCGCATAAATTAATTAACGCGATTTGTTCATATCACGATAGTTAATTTAGGACGACTAAAATCAATTTAATATTTTCACTCTAGTATTCCATATCGATTCAATAATCGAATATGGGATACTACGAGTATTCAAAATTGGGATTGAATATAAATCTCGAAATATTTATATTAGATTCAACAAAATCAACAATTTATAAAATCCGGGTCGAGCATAAATCGTGCAATATTTATGTTTGACTTGGTAGAATCGTCGAATTATCAAAAATCAAAGAAGCAATTTCAAAATCAATGCGATTTCACAAATGAATTGTAAATCGTACAGAGGGCACTCGACCGAGTGCCTAGCCCACTCGGTCGAGTGGCACCTCAAAATCGGATCAGAATGTCTATTATGACCCCCACTTGATCGAGTCTCACAGTGACTCGGTCGAGTGGCTATGTACTCGACCGAGTTGGTCAATAATTTGGTCGAGTACGGTCTAAGACGCAAAGCAGAAACTTCTTTTACAGGTTCACTCGATCGAGTCCATCGACCACTCGATCGAGTGACCCTAATAACGACTAAAACAACGAGTCGTACACTCTTCTACTTTCTAAATTCGACAGTATTTCATGACTTAGGTCAACACGTGCGCAATTAATCACGTGTATTACTATCTTTTCAAACCGTGCATCATCATATTTGCATCTTTTCATCTCATCTCATATTTCATAAACCGTTAAATATCGTTATATCGTTACTAACGCGTTTGTTGTTTCGTTTGTCAATTTAATTCTTGTTCGTTTATTGTACTGAATGAACCCGCGTGCTAAATTCCACTTTGACGTAGATTTAATTGCATTAAATTGACTTAGAAACCCTTTTCAATTTCTATTCACATGCCTAGGAAAACAATGTTTGCATAAGCATTTTCCCGTTCTACTAACGCGCGTATTGTAAGTCATTCGAATTCTTAGTAGAGGCCGCTAATGTGCGGGCGGGGTTGGGTGTCCTTAGTGGGGTTCCCAACACGTACCCTCACCCCTTACTCAGAACCTCGGTTTCCGGATGCCCGAAACCGTGGGCGCACGAGAGTCATTCAATACACAATATCCGATAATATCGGTATTGGTATCAAATGCAAAGGGACGAGCCCAATAAACTCTGACATCGGAAATGGGCAGTATTCTGTATACGGACCACTACGACATAGAGTGGGCTCGAATGGTTCCGAATAACCACAAATTTCGGTGGCGACTCCACTTCGACCTAAATTTCAATTCGATCCATTCTCATATGAAGATTCATTCGCCTCCCCAAACCCGCGCGTGGCCGCGTCGGGGTGGACCTATGTCATGTCCACAATTTGGCGACTCCGCTGGGGATTAACTGATGCGTGACTTACCATCGGCGTCCTCAGGGTGAGACTCGAATATAAATCGTTTGACAAATACAATACGCGTTTTAGTTCTACGATTCATGCATAACCCATATTTTCCCGGGCCGGTACTCGCGACCGACGTCCCACTATACCGTTGATGTACTCCAATATGGATATGTCAAAAGGTGTCCATAGTCGATTCGAGTGGGTTTCGCGGCATGTTCTAAGCTCAATTCGACTTAGAGAGTCCGTCCCGATCAACGTCTAGACTATGTACACTGGTATAGACCCTCTTAGACCGACCGAGACTTAGTGTAGAGCATACATGACGTCGTTATAATGCTTGTGTGACTACGTGCTACTTGGTTTCCGAGTCATTTTCAAAAATGTCAACTTTTCAAAAATTGCATCTTTTTCAAGACATTCGATTTCAAAACCCGGGACATGCTGAATTTAGGACTTATGATTTTACTCAAAATAGCCTATTTTCTAGCCGGTATGCTGCCCAAATCAAAACTCGAACTTTCAAAACTCGTGGCCCAATGACTTTTCGTCCTCTTTTTCGGAAATTTGGGCCATTCACCGAGTCCACTCGATCCTTTTTCAAAAATCATCAATTTTTAAAACCTTCCACTTCTAGAACTTCCCGTATTTAGCAGTGTCGGGTCGAGTCTTAAGTTATCAAGCTCTTTAGCGTCGAAACTCCGTCGATCTTACATCACGAGTTTCTTCCCTATCCCAGTCCGCCTTATTAGACTAAGGCAAGGCCCATCTACGTAGGACATACTCCTACAAAGGAAGGTCCGTCTACACACTCGAGTCTAAAAGTTTGGGGATGTCTCACGTGGACCTTCCTTCGGACGGGACTCGGCCCACATAGCCAAATCCTAAGGAAGGCCCACCTTTCACAAGTCACCCGTCTAGGTGTCTTTTCCGAGTCAATCTTTTACAAGGCATAGCCCTATAACAAAAGGTTCACGGTCCTTACGTCTAAGGGTCACTCGTCCCACACTCGAGTCTTAACAAAATCTTCAATCCCACTTGGGGATTACCCCTTAGCAGGGCGATCAATCACGGTTGCTCTAAGGGTCATGTCTTACACGTGTCTCACATAACCCACTTTCGAGTCACTTAGATGCCACACCATCTGAGTCCCTAGCCTCACTTTGGGGCTATTCTCCGACGGAATGACTAATCACAGTCACTCCGAGAATTGTACCCTACACATTTGTCTTAGGGGAGTCTAACCCGAGTCAAACTGGGGCCGTCCCTCCTCTTACGCTATTTCCTACGCCTTGGTGAGTTTGAGTTCCGAAGCAACCTCTCTGATTACGTGGTGTTGTTACAGACAGGCTACCTGAAACCTGACATCAACGCAAAATGGAAGAGTTGAAAGATGCCCTAACCAAAATCGAGACTCAACTGACCTCCATCCTTGCTAACCAAGCAATTTTGGACACTCGCCTGAGCACTGTGGAGAAGACGGTCCCTGTTGCAGGAGCTGAGCCCACTGGGCCCATAGCCGAATTGGTCAGTGTTGTTCGCAGGCTCGAGGAACAAGTTCACTTATCGACGAGCGACTCAATCCACACTGAAAATGCTCGTTCCTACTCACCTTTAAATGACGAGCTACCTGCTAACCTCAACCTCACGGGAATTCCAATGTTTGAGGGTACCGAAGACCCGGTCCACCACATCCGGGCTTTCAAAGATTTCATGGCGATCAAAGGGGTGAAGTCCACCATGTTTACGCACTTATTCCCTTCCTCCCTCGAAAAGCATCCAAAAGCCTGGTACTACAGGCTCGATTTCAAGAAATACCCAACTTGGGATGACGTGGCAACGGAGTTCGCTCGGAACTATGCTGATAATATTGAGATCCAGACTACAATGCGTACTCTAGAAGTCATGGCCCAAGAGCCCAAAGAAGGGTTCACTAAATATCTTCAAAGATGGAGGGCCGAAAGTGTGAAGTTGGTAGACAAGCCCAACGAGAAGATACTAGTGGAGGCGTTCATCAACAACCTCTTACCTTCCTACCGCGTCCATCTTAGGTATGCCGGCATTTCAAACTTTGCGGTGCTTACCGAAATGGGCATTAGAATTGAAGACGATCTTCAACATAATGAAGATTTGGGTGAAGCTTCTACTGAAGGCTATATTGGACATCAACTCGAGTCCTTAGAAGCCAACGACTAATGACAACATCATCCGAGAGTCCAGATGTGATTTAAGTCCGAGTCTGAGTCTAAGTCTAGGATGTTCTATTTCAAAGTCAGAGTCAGAGTCAGTTGTATTCTGTCCTCTTTTTCAAAATTCAATAAAATCAGCTTTCAATATTCTTTCTCATATATATTTTCCTTATGTGTTTCCGAGAACATGATGAACACCATCATACACTGTGAGCACACGCACGTGACTATTATAGGCACATCTATAATGACTGCAGGAAACCGAGCCCGTGTTTTCTTTTTACCTATCCCGTGTCTGGTATAGAAAAACCACATAACTACCCGTAGCAGGAGCGGTATCGAATCCTATGACAAATCTAGGTAATCTCCTAGTTTGGGCTCAAGACGGGAGGCAAGCCCATTTCCCACAATAAAATACCCCTCCAATAAGACTGACCAATCCCTACCTTAGGTGTTAGTCTGACCGGCAAAAAAAAACACTGGACAAAAAAAAATCAAAAGTAAAAAAAAACAAAAGAAGGCCATCAAAAAAAGAAAGGGCCAAAACAAAAAGAAGACCATCAAAAAAAAAAAAAAAAACTGGACACAAAAAAAAATCGAAAGTCCATGAGGAAAAAAAGCAAAAGGCCAAAAAAAATGCAGGTCATCATCAAAAAAAAAATCAGAATACCCATGACCGTGGTCAACGGTCAATTCAAGGGAAAGCCCCACGACCAGGGTACGGTCAAAATTATCAAAACCCATGACCGCGGCTAAGAGGTCAATCAAAAATCAAATACCCATGACCGTGGTCAACGATCAACTCAAGTGAAAATCCTTTGACCGTGGTACGATCAAATTCAAAATTATCCATGCCATCCAATAGGGGAGTAACAATCAAGCCGGTCAGCTAACACCACACTCAACCTTCCCACATTACAACCCTCAAGACCTTCCCGAGACCGAGGCCAGAGACAGCCCGGAATTTTGAGGATTCAAGCTCCATATGATACCCCTAACAATTAGGGCCAGACATGGAAACCAAATCCCGCATTATCAAACCAGCCCTCGAAGCCTTAGCTCCACAGAACCGAGCTCCAGATTTCGAGTCATCAAAACTAGATCCCACATTATCAAACCAGCCCTCGAAGCCTTAACTCCACAGAACCGAGCTCCAGATTTCGAGTCATCAAAGCCATTTACTTCCTAGCACCACATTTCCAAAAACATCAAATTCCCCGAGAGCAGAACTCGTTAAAAATCCCGAGAACAAAACTCGTTAAAATTCCCCTAGAGCAGAACTCGTTAAAAATCCCGAGAGCAGAACTCGTTAAAAATCCCGAGAACAAAACTCGTTAAAATCCCATCCAAACCAGTTACCAACCCCAAACACGGGAACTCAACTTGCAGTCGGCATAGAACATGTCCAAATAGTTCACACCACCTCTGGTGGCTACTCCGGAGAACGCTCACAGTCACAGGATTAACATCCTAACCATTCTAGCCCTTTGATCAAGACATCATTGGGAATGCACCTAGCCTACACCATCGCTATGGCTAGTTACACACAAAGCCCTAATAAACTAAGCGCCGTAATAAATCTTCCAGTCCACTGAACTACGGCTTGGTTTGATTTCACCACACGTGAATACGTAGGCAGCCTTTCAACAGAGGCACAACCACCCACATTGACACAAATTCAAGAAGCGTCATTCTTCCGGTCACGACACCGTCATGTTCTCAAGAGCTAGCTTTGTCATCCTGGGGGCTTCTCCTAGGCAGAAGTTCTCCTTCCACTCACAAAATCCAAAATACTTTCAAAAACTAGCCTTCTTTCTGTAGTGTGTCCTAGTACTCGGCTCCGTCGAAGACAAGAATCTGTCAGGACTCGAAGTTATACCCATTTTGGACTGTACCCTAAAATCAGAGATCCAGAAGAGCACCAGACTAAAACAGTCTCATTACAAACTACTGAAGTCCCCTATAGCATATCCATCCCATTTCGATGTTCGACCGTGTTGCCACTCGCCTGGGCTACGGAATAGCGCAACTCGAGAGTCTCGTCATCTTAGGTGGCCCATCTCCTACCGAGTCACGGTCCAACCCTCAGAGAGTCCAGTCCGTGTCGGTCAACTCGTCCTGTCGCGTCCAGAGTCGAGTCTGTCAGTATGTCTCTCTCCAAATTTTCATTTTAAAATTAGCATAACTTAGCCATTTGAGAAAATCCTTTTCGACAAGGTCAAATTTCAGTCTATTTAAACTGCAAATTTCTTTCCTAAAATTCTTTAGGAGTCAAAAATTTCAAAATTTCAAAATTTCAAAAATCCAAACTTTCAAAAATTCAAAAATCATTCTTCCCCAGCGCGAGTCATTTTACTACCTATGTGTTGCATTCATTTTACGTGACTCATACAGGTGCGACTCAAACAGGGACATGCAAACCACTACACCTCCCCAGCATTTTCGCGGGATGGGCCAACACACAGGCGCACCCAGGACTTACACGACAAGTCCAAATGCCCCACAGAGTTATCGTCATCAGCTCAGGTATGACTTCTAGCCTATGGCTGGCGAGCCCTTCACGCAAGTCTAATGGACTATAAACGACCCGGCCGGAAGTCTGCCAGGTTTCAATCCTCGATTGGCCTGGTGGCTACTCTGACTTTCGCCTTGTCCAAGCCTCAGTCAGAGTGGGGGCTCTGTAGACACCCGCATTTTGACGGCCAGGTGTCTATGACAGTTTCCAAAAAACACCCGATGATGATCGGACGCTAATGTGCTTCTACGCGCTCGGATACGGACTCAAATCCATTAGTTTCTGGCTAACGCACTTGCGGAGTACAAATCTCACAAGACCAACCTCGAATCCAGGCCCAGTGGATCATTCCGAGTCAAACAAGACTAATTTGGGCCAAAACCGACACCTGAATTAAAACCGATTTGTCGCGATTGGGTCAATCCCGGTCAAAGTCGTTTCCGAGACATGCAAAACAAACCCTCAAACATCAAAAGTCCAATTCAAACACAAACCCATCAAATATCCATGGTCACGGTCCAAAACAAGTGACCCGCACGACCCAGCTGGGCCACTCGATCGAGTGCCCCACCCACTCGATCGAGTGGGCCCTATTTCGAGCCCGACGGTTGGCATAACGGGCCACTCGACCGAGTTAGCTACCTACTCGGTCGAGTAACCCTAAACCGGGTGCCCTAGCTTTTCCTATATAAGCAACCCCCATGCACACATCTTCAACACTTTTTTTGACACAACCTTAAGAACCCTACTACACCCTAGAGCAACCATACACACACACACATACAACGTCATTTGCAAACCCTAATCAAACCCTAGCAATTCTACACTATCAAAAACCCTAAACTTAGTTTTAGGAATCAATCAGGAGCCACCATAACTTAACCTTCATCCACCTCGAAGACTCTTGTGTTAAAGCCACGGTTACGAGTCCGTTCCGAGACAAGAACATGTAGGTTGAGGGTGTCAAAACCCCGTTTCTTCTCTTTTCCTCCTTCTTCTCGTGTCGCGTCGTCATTATCTTCATATGGTCGCGTTTTTTTATTTTATTTTATCGTTATTATCGCATCCTAATATTACTAATATCGATAGTATCAATATCAAAGCATTAAAATACTTATCGATTTGTGTCGAATAAGAAGGATATCGGAATAAGGAAACCCGAATATACAAGTGTACTGCACACAGCGTTGCCGGTCGCTTATTCCGATACCCCGACTATTTGATTATTGAGATAAGTTAACTTAAACAATAATTCGTTATTTTTGTCGTCATCATCATTAATCTTGCATTCATCAATTTTTAACATCAATTTTCAATAAGGGTCGAAGCCCGTTGACGCGGATCCGACATCACAATCCCTCGGGATTTATTTCGATGTCGGAAAAGCCGAGGGAATCAAGTTTTCTATTTCAGCAAAGAGTCGATTCCCTAGATTCGATACCTATTTCATAATTGGATATCGAATCTAGCGATCTAGTCGCATAAATTAATTAACGCGATTTGTTCATATCACGATAGTTAATTTAGGACGACTAAAATCAATTTAATATTTTCACTCTAGTATTCCATATCGATTCAATAATCGAATATGGGATACTACGAGTATTCAAAATTGGGATTGAATATAAATCTCGAAATATTTATATTAGATTCAACAAAATCAACGATTTATAAAATCCGGGTCGAGCATAAATCGTGCAATATTTATGTTTGACTTGGTAAAATCGTCGAATTATCAAAAATCAAAGAAGCAATTTCAAAATCAATGCGATTTCACAAACGAATTGTAAATCGTACAGAGGGCACTCGACCGAGTGCCTAGCCCACTCGGTCGAGTGGCACCTCAAAATCGGATCAGAATGTCTATTATGACCCCCACTCGATCGAGTCTCACAGTGACTCGGTCGAGTGGCCATGTACTCGACCGAGTTGGTCAATAATTTGGTCGAGTACGGTCTAAGATGCAAAGCAGAAACTTCTTTTACAGGTTCACTCGATCGAGTGACCTCATAACGACTAAAACAACGAGTCGTACACTCTTCTACTTTCTAAATTCGACAGTATTTCACGACTTAGGTCAACACGTGCGCAATTAATCACGTGTAATACTATCTTTTCAAACCGTGCATCATCATATTTGCATCTTTTCATCTCATCTCATATTTGCATAAACCGTTAAATATCGTTATATCGTTACTAACGCGTTTGTTGTTTCGTTTGTCAATTTAATTCTTGTTCGTTTATTGTACTGAATGAACCCGCATGCTAAATTCCACTTTGACATAGAGTTAATTGCATTAAATTGACTTAGAAACTCTTTTCAATTTCTATTCACATGCCTAGGAAAACAATGTTTGCATAAGCATTTTCCCGTTCTACTAACGCGCGTATTGTAAGTCATTCGAATTCTTAGTAGAGGCCGCTAATGTGCGGGCGGGGTTGGGTGTCCTTAGTGGGGTTCCCAACACGTACCCTCACCCCTTACTCAGAACCTCGATTTCCGGATGCCCGAAACCGTGGGCGCACGAGAGTCATTCAATACACAATATCCGATAATATCGATATTGGTATCAAATGCAAATGGACGAGCCCAATAAACTCTGACATCGGAAATGGGTCGTATTCTGTATACGGACCACTACGACATAGAGTGGGCTCGAATGGTTCCGAATAACCACAAAATTCGGTGGCGACTCCACTTCGACCTAAATTTCAATTCGATCCATTCTCATATGGAGATTCATTCGCCTCCCCAAACCCGCGCGTGGCCGCGTCGGGGTGGACCTATGTCATGTCCACAATAGCCATCATAGAGGAAGGTACATCGCTTTTTTGAAAAACTGATGGCATTGTGGCGATGTCAATGGCCCTAAATGTACTAGTATACCAATTAAAATATACTCCACTAAACAAACTGTAAAACATAAACTAAATTGAGGAGTAAATAATAGTACGGAATACTTAGTATAATAGTCCGTATAATTGACTGATTTATCGTATATCTATAATTTACTCGATGGCGATAAGCTGATAAGTCTATTTTACCCGTCTAACGAAATGATTCAAAAATTGAATACGAAGTACTCCTTCCGAGTTCCTAAATGTTTGGTTCACAATTGCTCTCCCATTTCTCTCTCTTCCTCCTCCTTTTTTGAACCACTCGTGTCTCCTTCCTTATTTTCCACCCCAAAAGCTTTTGGGACAATAATAGGAACTCGGAGGGAGTACAATTTATTTGATAAGGATGAGATGAATCACGTGTACTTCTGCCAACTGACTGCAACTCTGCCTCTGACAGAATGACTTATTCACACTTTGAATTCTTTTGCCTATTCTCCCACGTCTCTCTCTCTCTCTCTCATAGTCTCATACTCTCATATCAATTATCAATTCACCTATTAATTAGAAAATTTGACAAAAGCAGATTGGATTCCTATTCCTAAGTTCTAACTTTCAAATTTCAATAAACAATTGGTTGAGAATAGAGATGATCATTTATCAACATAAAATTGCATAAGATTATTACATTTTCAAATTTTAATTACCTGAGTTGGTGACGGATGGTCGAAATGGTGGACCCGGTGTTTCTATCGCCGGTGGAATCAGCGGCGACGACGACGGCAAGGGAGAAGAGGGCCTTGACGGTGGTCTTGAAGAAGGTCCAACAATTGAGATAGAGAGACCAGACATTGTGAATTTAGGAGAATTGAAATGGTAATTTAGTAGTAATTTACTTGATTATAATTTTTAAGGAATGATGTATCTTTATAATTAAAGTAGATTAGTAGTAGATTGAATTAATTAAGGAATTAACCAATGAACACGGAAAGTTGTGCTTTTTTTTGGAATTGTATTATAATTAAAGATTTTATGTTTTGGAATGAAAAATAATAAGAGTAATTAATGAATATCAGTTAAAGATTCATGACATACTTTGAATTTAACTTATTTAGGGAAGAGAAATTTCTTATTGATTATTCCATGACATTAATTATTGGTATAGCAAGATTTAAGATTCATTATTGGTATAGCAAGATTTAAGATTCTCAATTTTTTTGGTAGCAGTTGCTACACCTTGCTACTGTCTCGGTCCGCCCCTGTGTGTAACTCTTTTTAGGGGATGTTTGGTTGGATACTTAGGAATGGATTTGCTCCATTCCAATGTTTGGTTGGAGAGTTTTGGAGTGAAGTTGGATACCTAAGGAGTTCTAACTTCATCCTAAATCCTTGTAATCCATCCTCACCTCTCCTCCTTGGATTCTAATTCCATTTCTTCATGCTTGAAATTAAAGTGAACCAAACAAGTTTAAGGCATGGATTTAGAATCCCAAATCACTATGGACTCCAAATCCATCACATTCCATACCTAAGTGTTGAACCAAATCTCAGTTTCAATTGCTTGACTCTGATTTAGGTCCGGACATAATATTTAGATGCCCTTGTTTTACATTATATCTATCACCTTGGTAGTTTCTAACAACCTGGTGTTTTTTAAATTTCAGGTAGGAAAATAACATGGATAGCAACATCCAAGATTCTCCAACTCCAATTTTTGTTGCAAAGATGAATCCCAGGTTAGCACAATAAAAAAAATCATTAGTACGGAGTATATGTTGTTTTGGCGACTTTTCTCGTTAAAAGAACGAAGAAATATTTGGTTTCCGCCATATTAGTGTATGGTGGATTTTGGGTATTATTGAGCTTGTCAACGGTAAGCCTATGACACCATATGTGTGAATAACTAAGTGCCTAAAAGTATTATTGATACGGAGTAAATTTTTTTGTTTTAATTTTACCTAAAAAAACGCTTAAGGATGAAATACTTTGTAATACAAAATCTTGTTGTGCGTAGATATGTTTGGTGGTGTACGTTGTATAGAACTCGTGATCCTTTATGAATGAAATTCAAAATTGCTTATTTCAGTAGGTGGAGCTTGATAACCTCTTGGATACGGCTAAAACACTCAAAACCAAGATGGTAGAAGTGGCTGGGTTATTAGGTTTGGATCTAATGCAAAGTGGACTACTTCAACTGTCGTTGTTTGTAGTAATTAACCTATACCAAGCACTTCTAATTTTATAGAACAATTTTATTTAGAAGGTATTCTGTATTTTGAAATAAATCCTACATTATGTGTGTTTTAATTGACATGTTGTGGACGTCTATTTGAGTGGTGGACAATGTAGTATATTTGATTTTATTGAGAATTGTTATTATTGAAAAAGCTCAATATTTTTTAGGGTTATTTCATAGGAATAATACTAACTATGTGTGTGCTTCTTAAAATAATATCAACTATACGTAATCTCATTTTAATATGAACTACGCATTCATGAATCTCGCTTTGCTATGTATGAAATTATGACTTGCTATTACCGGTCACAGTGACTTGTTGTAACTTTCTAGGGTTTTATTAGGTCCGTTGCAGTCATCGTGAAAGTCAAAATTACAATAAAAATATTTTTTTTCATAGCTTCTATATGACTAACTGAAAATGAATTGGAAGATGAATTTTCGGATTTTTTTTTATCAATGACCGAAAATAAACACGAAATGTGAATCAGATGAAGAAGAGTTAGGAAGAGTTGAATGAGGGAGGTTCAACAGGTAGCCGGTCACCCATAGCAAAATGAGGTTAATGAAGGCATAGTTCGTATTAAAATGAGATTACGTGTAGTTTGGATTAATTTAAGAAGCACACGCATAGTTGATACGGAGTATTATTTCCATGAAATAACCTTTTTTTTAAAATGATTATTTGAGGCGTCTTATTTTAAAAAAAAACACCACAAATCTAGTGATTATTTGAGGATTCCTAACAAAAAGATGCCGCAGATAAGGTGATTATTTGCGGTTTTTTTATGAACGCCACAAATAGTGCTCTATTTGAGGCTTTTTTAAAACGCCACAAATAACAATTTTATTTGCTGCCCTCCACTTCCATGCATAAAGCGCCTCAAATAGAGGGTTTTTTGTTGCCACAAACTAGATTTTTCTAATAGTGAGAGGGTGGGTATACGTATAGCGGTACAGATAGTTTTATGATTTTTTATATTTTTTGTTTTTGTTTTTTTTGTTAATTCTAGTTAGAAATTTTGTAATTTAAAATTATTTTAATTAGAAAAAAATCTTTCCTCTAACTTTCTAAGATCTTCCCATTTGATTATTTGTACTCACCTAAATGAATATCCAATAGATAAATCTTGGAAAGTTAGAGGAATTATTTAATTTTTTAAGCAATTAAATTAACTTTTTTCTCTAATTAACAACACAATGGTACCCCTTACTTTTAGTACATTATATCTCTATTCATGACGTTTTCCATCTTTTTTTACTTCCTTTTTTCGTTAATTGTATTGCTTATACAAAAAAACAAGTAAGGCTTAAGATTAACATAAACAACTTAAGCATAGTTAAAAGAGTATGGAAGTCAAAGAAGACGGAAAACATCATTAAGTATATGGAGACATAATACCCTAAAAGTGAGGGATACCATGTGTAATTATACCACGTAGAAAAACTTTACTATAAATGTTGCTTCGCTGTTCTTTGTTTAATGCCAATGAGAAATGATACGGACAAACAAATAAATTTTAGACACCATCCTACAAAAAAAAAAACCAACATCAACCTCACCTTACAACACATCCGAAATCGAAAACACAACCACCTAATACGCTTGCCACAAATACAACGCAAACTCGAACAAAGTACTGCACGCAAGCAACTAGTCACAGAAAAACAGGAGTATAGACGAACAAAACAGTTTAACCATGAGATTTTATATACTCCTATATAATAATCAATGGCATACACCAGGATGTAATTACACGTGATGTCATACGAAATTGGCATGAGCCCTATCCTTGAAAAATTAACCTCACTTTCCATTACAACTCAATATCATCATCCTGGCTAACTTCACACCAGTCTGCAAATTTCTGTCAATATAAGAAAACGCGGTTCTTCTGGGAGGCAATAACCCATCATCACATATAATGAAGCATACGCTAGCAGTTTTTGAGAGTCGCCAAATACATGTTGTTGTCTGTTAGTACCTTGTGAAACTGCTTTGGACAGCCAGCACCTGAAAGCAAGCGACTCCACTTCTTATACAATATATACATACTTCTTCATGGAAGAGGTATCAATTTAAAACTAATAACTAAACTTTGAAAAGGAAAAAAAAGGGCAAATCCATCTTATATTTGCAGTCACATTAGTCAAGTACTTCCTGCAGATAATCACGTTTAGTGTAAGACTTTACAAGGAGAAACCTTTCAAACTCCCTCGTGGGTTGGTCGCTGAAGTCAATCAAACCCCTCGTCCACCTTAGAACCACTGCAAGTCGGCATCAAACTTTCATTCTAACCCTTCCATCACAAATTCATAACCCACCACGATCCGCCATGGCACCACACCCTTAAAGGTGCAACAGTAAGTGGCATCAATGATTCGTCATTTTTTATTTCAACATAACTTGCACTTGGTGAAAGCTTTTTCATCTATACACTTGCAAAAATGTAAGCTCAGAGGGATGCCTTTCCCCTCTATTAAAGTTCATAGGCTTTTGAGAAACTCTCATTTTGGGTACTAACCTAGAAATATTTCAGTTGTGTCAGCAATATGCACAAAGGATAAGATACTATAGGGTATGTTGTTTTACTTGCCATCCAATAGGTTCTGAATTTGTAAAAATAATAAACCTCATTAAGCAAACTTCTTTTGTAGACGATTTGACTCATGTTTCATTTTGGTACTATTTTGTTTTATTATAGGACTAGTTGGAAAGCACGTGCGATGCACGGACCAATTTTTAGTGACAATGATAATGACACCAAGTTAGAGGACTGCATAAATTGGTGAGACTACGCAACAATAGAAAGTCAGTCGAAAGTAAGATAATGTCTAATAGTAAAGGAATATTATATATCAACATGCATGAATATGTTTTTAGGGAGGTAATATATGCAGTAAACGTCAAATTAAATTATAAGCATGCATTGTACTTATAACTAATAATTAAAGTACCTCGCACACAAGTAAATTTTCAACTACATATTGATACCAATATTCAATTATATTTATATGGAGTATTTACTCACTACTTTGTTAATTTTGCTTTCAACAATATTATCTACGGATTATTGTTATTATTATAAATGTAATAACTAATAAATAAAATGACAAATAATATTTACATATCAATGTAAAGTAAGAGACCTAATTTGACATAGATAACTCAAAAACATATTGTACGTAGCATGTATATAACGATATGAGTAATAAATTTCATGATAGTATAAATAGCCACGTTTATTCATACATAATAAATGTATAAATAATTGATCTAATAGGGGATTAGGATTAGCACTTCTAAATTTGATTAGTGTTAGATTAGTTTTATTATATTGTTCATATGATTAGCTAAGTACACACAAGATCATGCAACACTTTGAGAAAATTTCTACAAATTGTCAAATATAAATCTCTTAGGTTATCTCACTTTCTTAAAAAAAAAAAAAAAAATTCTTGAATCATGCTATTAGTAATAAATTATAGGGTTATTTAACAGTAATAATACCAACTTTGGGTGATATTCCATCAATAAAACCAACTTTAATTAATACGGGAATAAAACCAAGTATGAGTCATATTACACGAAAATGAAATTGTTTTACCTGCTACCGCCTACACTCGTTAATATTACCACTAATTCAAATTTTACTGACACTCTGAAACTCCCAAACTTTTAACCTCACTTTTGACCTCGTTAACTCCCAAACTTTAAACTTCATCTTCTCGCTTCATCAATCATCAATTCTCATCAATTCAAAACGTCTTCTTTATCCATTCATCACTTCATCCCTTCGTCGAAGGTAATTTTTACGGAACTTTTATTTGTTTACCTTTCTCAAACTTTTGTCAAACTTGATCGAAGGTAATTATCATTAATTATGTCTTAAATCAATTTTCAGGGATATTGTCAAGTTCATTCCTCAATCTTGTGGTTCGGCAATGTCAACGGTGAGTGTTTTTTTCATTTCCCCTAAATCGATTTTTTCTGGGTTGAAATTAGGGTTTTCAATTTTTTTTCGATTTTTCTGGGTTGAAATTAGGGTTTTCAATTTTTTTCGATTTTTTTGGGTTTAACTTAAATTTTTTATTTTTCTGGGTTTAATTTGGGGGGTTAGTGTCCAATTACTGTTCTTTTATAATTGGTTTAATTGAAAATGTAGGTTGATTTGGATTTGGATTTGGAGAAAGGATGGTTTAAGAGAGAGAATTTGATTTGGGGCAATGAAGAAGATGAAGATGGGTGTTAATTAATAGCATGGGACCCACAAAACCGACTTCATCCGGTCAGTTAAGAGACAATTTCATTTTCGTGTAATATGACTCACACTTGGTTTTATTCCCGTATTAATTAAAGTTGGTTTTATTGATGGAATACCACCCAAAGTTGGTATTATTCCTGTTAAATAACTCTAAATTATAATCAAATATAGCGATGCACGGGCCGCTTGTTAGTGACGTTGATAAAAAAACTATTGTAATTAATTACATTTAAAGTCTTTTTTTTTTAAGAAGGCATTTCAAGTATCTTGTACGGAGTATAATAAGTACACTTATGATGTACGTTTTGTTATTCCCAAAAATATTTTTGGTTGATATAATGATATCTAAGGATTAATGATTTCTCTTATTTAATGGTTGATATAATGATATCTAAGGATGATCGAAGGATGAATGATATCTTAATTTTAATGGTGACTTTTTAATCACCAAATAGAACCCATTTTTGATTAAAAATATTGATATATATTATATAGGCTTCAAAATTATTTTTAAATTTATTTTAAGACTCAAAAGATTTTTGGTTAATATTTAATAATGAATTATTACTCTTATTTATATAATAGAAATCTATGACTTCATTAGAATTTTTTGATGTGAGATAATTTTACTTAACTTTATAGTCCTACGAAATTTTTTGTTGACATCTAAAGAACGTACGATTGTTCTTATTATAATAAAGAATTTAATCACCCCATCACAAATTTTCGATGTTGGATAATTTTTATTGCTCAAAAGATTGTTGGTTGATATCTAAGAACGAATGGTATCTCTTATATAATCTCAGGAGTAATATAGTCCCCTATTATAATTTTTTGATATGAGAATTTTTTACTTAAGTTTATAATCTTATGATCGAGGATTTTAAGACTCAAAAGATTGTCGGTTGATATCTAAGAATGAATTATTACTTTCATTTATATAGAACTTCATCACCTCATCATAATTTTTCGATATGGGATAATTTTTACTTTAAGGTTATAATCTTAGAAACTTTTTCTTAGATTCAAAAGATTGTTGTTTGATATCTAAGAACGAATTATTGCTCTCGTGTGTAGGATTTTTTTTCTACACAAATTTCTATAAATTCTTTATTTAAATTTAAAAAATATACGGAGTATTAATAATAATTATTTAAAAATTTAAAATGTGTACTCCCTCCGAGTTCCTATCATTAACATGTATTCCTTTTTGGGCTGAGTTTGATCTTTTACCCACTTTCCATTTTAAGCCATAAATGTGTGATTCACATTTAACCACCCATTTTTATCTCTTCCTCCTTTTTTGAGCCACTTATTTTCCCAAATCCAAAGGTGTCAAATGTTAAAAACTCGGAGGGAGTATCTTTTAAGGATGAATAAATAAATATTAAAACAATTATCAAACAGAATTGACTAAGCGTTTCACGCTGTCGCTGTCCAATTTTCGTTGTCTTATGAGATGATAATCGTCGGTTTATATAGTGATAATTTTTTGAGTCTTAAATGTAATAGGATCGTTTTTTTTTCTATACAAATTCCTATATTCTTTATTTAATGTTTTTTTTAAATCGAGTCTTAGATGGAATAGGATTTTTTTTTTCATATACAAATTTTTATATTATTTATTTAACTTAAAAATATATTTAAAAAACTTGGACCAATCATATCGCTCGAAAAGTTCCTGCTTTATTAATATAATATATATATATATATATATATAATATATATATATATTGATCGATTGATTTCAATTAAAGAACAAATTTTCTTATGCTGGAGGGATCCAAATTTCTCTGGAGAAGAGAACATGAACCCCTCAAACTTCCTCTTCCGCATCTTCTAGCTAAACTACAGAAATTGTATCACTCCTTTCTTATCTCCCTTCCCTAAGAAACCCTCTATCCCAACGAGGCCTTACTTTCCAACTCTATTGGGCCAAAATGTCAATATTTCAAGCTTTGTTATATGACATAATAGATCAAAATGTCTCCTAAACTCTCTATGCTCTCTCTATGCTCTCTCTATGCTCCTTGTATACTGAAGTAGTGATCAATGCATTTCATTACGAGTATGGGTAGTCTGGAAACAACCAATTTGTGTTTTTAACACAAGGTTAAGGCCTTTTTTTTTTACCATCCTCAAATATCTCCTCTAAGTTTCAGACTTCCAAACTTTCATTTGTTTTTCTTTTAATCTCACAGAATTCCAACCTGTTCTCACAATCCACACCCCAATTGAGTGCAAGTTCCACCAAGATACTCATGGGACCACTACCACAAGATGAATTTCAGAAGTGCTCGATAAAAATGAAAAGGTAGATGTAAATTACTTACGGCAACAACAATACAAATATGGTTGAAAAGGTCAAATTGCATCAACAGCTTTGATCCCAGCACCCTTGTCCCAGTCCTCAGGTGCTGAAACATCTGCCATGATCTTTTCTTGGCCCCGCCATAGTATCTATATCAATAACATCAGATGTGAACTTCAAACATGAACCATGGTTTTTTTGGAAAAGCTGACAAGCAAACTTAAGATTAAAAATCCAGCAATAACTTGAGCAGTAGCAAACAAAGAAAAAACACGAGAGAAGCTTTAGGTCACACGGAAACTTGCCCTATCTATGACGCCAAAATCTTTGGCTGTTGTTGCATCCATATAAAACGGTCTTCTCATGACATTAGCAACTGCTTCCTCTGACTGTACCAAGTTAAGCGGGGGGATTTAGCTATTAAGATAACTTAAAGCTGAAAGAATGGCAATAAAATCAGATGTCCTACACTCAGACTCACATTTCCTGTGTGCTTGGCCAAGAGTGTAACAAGAGTATCCCTATTTATAATTACCTGAAAATTCAACATGAGATTGCAGGTCATTTTGTATGAGCCCATATTTTTTTCAGCAGAATTATACTCCGCTGAACGAAGTCAGGTAAAACACATAATTAGTTATCTTATTTTACCTCCTTTGCACGAATTGCAACATCACTGGCTGGCATTAGCCCTGATGAGGGTACTCGAGGTTGCTGAATCATGGCTGAGAAATATACAAGAGCATCGATTAAGGTCCAACACAGATGTACATAATAAAGCTTAAGAGCTGCCATAAAAATAGAGGCTCAGTGCACCAAACCTTTGGCATGTGGCATCATAAACCTCTTTCCCTTAGTTCCGGCAGAAAGAAGCAAACAAGCTTGGCCTATAGCAGCACCCACAGCTACAGTGTGTATCTGAATTGATAAATGTAGGCCGGTCAATGGAGCAGAAAAAAGACAAGCTCTAGAATTCTAAATGCAAAAGAATTAACATAAAAAGCTAGCAGAAGATCAGATCACAACTTTGACAACCATTTTGACAATGTGGCCAGTGAAATAGAAGATTGCAATTAACAATACTGACACAATGGTCAGACAAAAATAAGACTGCAATTAAGCAGAAGGAAGACAAGACTCTTGGTCAGCACCAAAACTACAATATTGGTATCTAGATAATATTGAGGGTTTTTAGTTAGACACTACCTACAATTTAAGGCACTTTGTTAAGAAATACCTAGATTTTTTTATTTTTTATGCCAAACACTACCTATAGTTTAATTCTATTTGTCACAGTTAACCAAAATCACTATTTTAGCAAGAAAAAGTAAAAAAAGGGCGTTGACTTGCCATATCATTGCATTCGCGTGTATTTTTACGAAACTATTCTGATTCTTAACCTTTTCACTATACATAGACTTAGACCTGTCAAAACTCAACCCGACCCAAAAACCCGACCCATTTTCATAGGGTCATAAACCCATTTTTTTTCGACCCACGACCTTTTTGACCCGAACCTGAATTGACCCGTTAATTTAGGGTCGAAACCCGACCCACCAGTTTTGACCCGTTGGGTCAACGAGAATTTATATTTAATATTAAAAGTACTATATTTGGATATATAATTAAAAAATTAATACTTTTAATATTTTAAATTACAAAATAAACAAATAATCAATTTAATACAATTTTTTTTATCATTTAATATTAAAATATTTTAAAATTTCATTTTAATATTTTTTTAAATATAAACATTATAATTAAAGGGTATTATAATAATACTATTAAAATAAATAAAAAATTATTTTTACTTAAAAGGCGGTAAAAAATTAAGTGTTCGAAATTATTCTAACCCATATTCTGGCCTTAACCCGACCCGGGACCCGACTTGCCCGTATGACCCAACCCGAGACTCGACTTGCCCGACCCGTTTGACAGGTAACATAGATGATCACATATAGCTAGAATAGAAATAAAGATGGATGATTAAAGGTTGATGATCAAGTAGTTGAGAAAAATAGGGCAAAACATACGTGTAATTTACGAAATAGGAACGAATTATGTGATTTCTTGCAAAGAAACAGAAAATCAATGTCGGAAGCTTGACTTTTTCCATTAGAGTGGTAATTTTGGTAGTTATCAACAAAAGAAGTTAAATATTAGGTAGGGTTGGACAAAAAGTAAAATTTTAGGCAGTTCTTCGCTAAGTGACAACTTTTACGTAGTGTTCCACATTAAAAAATCTAATATTAACACCACATAGAACAATAGTCTGGACAGGATGTTCTTGAACCTTCTGTTTTGACCACAAATATGACCATGAAGTTCACTGATGTCACATGTCCAGCATGATAATATAGCAGGTAAAATTACCTCATTTTTCAACTGCATCATTGCATCATAGATAGCAAAGCCTTCAGTTTCCATTCCAACCTAACATTAATGATCAGCAAACGTGTAAAAAGCAGCACATACGAAGATACAGTAAAAGTGGTGAAGTACCTACACTACGAGATAGCCAATACACTATTTTCCCAATCTCTTTTACTCCACAATTGGATTATACCCGACTAGAAAATCAGGTATGGTCAACCATGTATAAACAACTATTGAGAAATAAGTAAATCACGACTAAAAAGAAATTCCAGATGTAGTCATCTGACCCAAAAGCGTACAAGAGAGCTCCAAAAATGATGAAAAGAAGAGAGCGCCAAAAATGACAAAAGAAAGAGAGATCCAAAACACAAAATGAATAATGGGCTCACTGTTTCACCATCATCCCTGGTGGTGCCAGTAGAATTTATATAAATATATATAGGTTCCTTGGGATCCATCCATTGTAGGTACATCAATTCTGCAACGACAAGCTCAGTGACAGCAGGAACCAGCTGAAAATATGAAAAATAAATTGTGAACAAAACAGTACCACAGCAATCAGCTTCTAAATGAGCACAAGTGAAGGCTTTACATAAATAACATAACAAAAACAAAAGGAGTGAGAGAGAGAGAGAGAGAAAGCAGTCCGCACAATTGATTCTACTCCCTAATTGATGTGTCCCTCGCTCCCTCCATTTCTAACCCGACGACAATTTTTTTTAAAAGTTCAACAATGAGCATGAGTTATGGAACAATCCTAACTCAATTCATAAATGTCCTCCTCACTTCAACATATCCCATAGTTTTTACAGCTCCGGAAGGATCCAATCATCACATCCTTCACTATCAAGTTAATTAGCATCACCCACACATCATTGATGTGATTTTTTTTTACAAGTTCGATAATGAGCATGACAGACAAAAAAATCCTATCAGCTCAAAGCCGTAATGTCGCTTCCACTTATCCCATTGTTTGTACAACTCCAGAAGGATCCAATTATCACATCCTTCACTAACAAGTTAAAGTCCGTTTATTAACATCACCCACACATCTTAGTGAAACCATTCACCATAATTAGCTCTGAATATCAACTTCAAAACAACTTAACTCCGCTCTGCTTTAGAAGCAATGACAACCACCACCATAATCAGGATTATACCATCATTCAATTATACATTACTGCTATACAAACTATATGAAATATTGAATCTGTACTGGACATTCTCCACTTCACATCTTTATGTAAGAGCTTGCTGAGTCAAATGGCATCGCCATTGGGTTCTTAATGTGTCTCACTGCCACCAACGGTTCCGTAAGTACAGCAAAATGAATTACAACCAGTTTATTACTCTCATATTTGAATTTTAAACTTGATAATTTAAGATACATAAGAACCTCAAATGTCAATGAAAATCAGTAAAGTATCAGCTGAATCACAAAGGAAAGCAAACTAGCACTCCCATGTCCCAAACCATGTTTCTAAAGAAAAATTTAAAGATAGGATTATTAGAAGAGATGTGTTATCAAACTTCCCTCGCTCTCCATCTGCTGCTACCAGATTTGATTGAAAATGATTAATGATAAAATCACTACTCCATATAAGTTACCAATAAGTCATCAACAATTAAGAATCATATCAGAAGAGTACTTACTGGCATGCCAATATAAATTATTCTTCCATGGAGTAGCAATGACGGCAAATCTGGAGGGGGCCTCCTTGGCCTGTGCTCGTTGTAAGAAACTGACCTTTCAACCTTTTTTACAAACCGAAGAAGTGAAACACATCAGTGAATCTACATATTTAAGGACCAGATTATATCTTTTACTAACTAGGCCACTATGGTCTATGCTTATGTAGAAAAAAAATCCCAAACAAAACACCACGGATTAAGGCTCATTTATTCATGAATTTATTCACTTGGAACATTTTATCTATAATTTATTTTTTGTTTGAAGATGTTAGTGGTGGTTTTAAATGATGATTCATGGAACCAATCATTATTTTTTCTTGTTGTCGTTAAGAAAAATGTCATGGTGACTATGCTTGCTCATTTTCCTGCTCAACTAAAGGAACTCAATCACTAAATAATACCCTCTTTCTTAATAAGTTTATATCACCCTTATGACACAAGAAATTGGATATGAGTATAAATTCACAAATGTGCATTAAAATAACAACAGTTTGAGAGCATTGCAGAGCTGTTCAGAAAACTTGCTTGTCAACCCAACACTATGCCAGGAATCGCCTAGCGCTCCATAGTTCATCCAATTTGTAGCTTCACTAAGCAGACATTTATTGCAAGAATTAACACAAAATTTTCCTCAAATTTAACCTCGGAGCAAACATTCTTTTCACAAAAACCTCAAGCTATTGTACCCCCATCAACCAACCTCTACCACCATTACCCAACCACGAAAATCACAAGTACTGGGACAATCTCCTTCAACAAATGCTCAAAAGCGCGTCCCTTCACAATATAGTGGTCCTTCACTGCGTTGAGATGTTCCAAAGTAACAAGCCACATCCCTTTCCAAGACATATACGGAGTATTTATTTTCGACTTCCATCCTCCAACGAGGTTCATGCTTTTTGGGGGAAGAGAGTAAATATATAAGGATGACGTGTTCCTAATTTCCTATATAGTCATGTCATTTTTTCGGACAGTTGTCCAAAGTAACGTTTGTTTCGTAAAACAATCACAAACTCTTGTCCAATGTTCATCAACACTAACAAGTCACAAACTAGCAACAATACACCACTATCTATACTAAAATGTATTGTAAGAAGTACATCATCCCAATTCACATTAAATTACATAAAAACCAAGTTCCAAACATTCACCAAAGTAATACAAAAATACTTCAAGCTCCATTGTGGATCTAGGGGGCTAGCCGGGGGCACTCGCACCAGGACTGAAAATTTTAAACTTGTGGCTTGAATTTCCTATTTTACCTTTAATTTATCACTTGTTCACCAGCTCAATTTTAATCTTTGGACTCCTAATTATAAATTCGGGTTCCAATACTATCTACCCAATCATGAAAAACGTAAATTATCGAGCATCCGAGGTTCAGATTCATACCATACAACAGCATAAATCGCAACAAAACCTCAAATTCAGCAAACAAAAAAAAAACACCTTCGGGGAAAATATACAAGAAATACCTGAGCAGGGGTGGCCATAAGCGTAGGAGAATCAAAAAGGTCCAAAAACGGCGGCGTATCGGAACCCTGAGGACGCTGAAGAAGCGTTTCGGGGGAAATAGAAGCGACGGAAGCAAGCTTTTTGAGAAAAGGGTCGTTAGGGTTGATAGGTGGCATAGGGAGTTTGGAAACGGTGTTTCTGATGGAGTTAATTGCGAAACGCGTTCTGAATGAAGAAACTCGATTAGTAGAGGATAGGGAAGTAGTTGGAGAAGGAGAGATAGAGTAAGAGGACGCCATGGATACTTGTAAGCAGCTCGCCATGGATACTTGTAAAGAGTGAATTACAGAAAGAAGAAGGGAAATTGAAGGGAGAGGGTAGAGAAAGGGTGGGAACCGTGAAAGGTGATTGTGTTACTTGAAGGGCCTTCCTTAGTTTGGATGATTCTTCATTTTTTGGGTCATTAGGGATTTCACTAACCCTCTTTAAACTTTACTAGTGAACCAGTTTTTTTAGAGAGGATGGAATTGTAACACTCAGCCACCACTTGTGGACCGGGTGTCACGTGTGACGTTCAACTGGTTGTGTACTGTAATCACCCATTCTTAAATCACGTTTGTTTCATCTAGGAACTTATTTGCGGAAGGAAATTGCATTTCCCAGAAAATTACTTACCACAGATAATGACATCGAGTCAGGTAAGAGTATATCATGACATCGAGTCAGGTAAGAGTATATCATGACATCGAGTCAGGTAAGGGTATATCTAATAGTATAGGAATTAAATTATACGCGTGCATTGTATTTAAAACTCGTAATATCTCTTTTTAAGAGAATACTCGGTAATTATTTGGGTTGATAGTTAGTATTTAAGAACCAATAATGACTTCAATTTATAATTATAGGATCATCCCTTTAGGATAATCTTTCAATGTGGTACGAGTACTTCCTCCTTCCTTCTATCTTCTTACGTATTCTTTTTTCGTCCTTTATATCTTCTTCACATCGCAAATATTTTTTACTTGGTCCAACCTTTTTACTATATTAACCTCACTTTTTACTTATAACTATAATTATAGAATGGAGAAATATTTAATTTATACATATGACGTTATTCTTTCAATGACATTATTCTTTCAATGTAAAGATAATTTTACTTAATTTTATAGTCTTAAAAGCTCTTTAATTTTTGTCGATATTTAAGGACGAATTATACAATGAAAATTCATCTTCCTCTTAAGTTTATTATAGTTCTAAGAACTTTTCTAAAACTCAAAAGATGTTTGGTTTATATCTATGAAATTCATGACTTTGTAATAATTTTTCGATGTAAGAAATTTTTACTCAAGTTTATAGTCTTAAGAGTTTTTTTAAGACTCAAAAGTGTTGGATAATTTTTACTTGATTAAGTTTTTGGTCTTAAAAATTTTTGTAAGACCCAAAAGAGTTTGTTTCTCTTATTTGTTTCTAGTTGAAAAGTCCGTGCGATACATGGGTCGATTTTTAGTTACAATAATAATGACACCAAGTTAGAGAAATGCATAAATTGGTGAAACTACTTATTGACGGACTTTTATTTATATACGAAGTAATAGAATTTTATCGTCTTATTATAATTTCTCGATGTGGGATACTTTTACTTCAATTTATAACCTTAAGAGTTGTTATATCTAAAACGAATGATTTTACTTAATTAAGATTATGATTTTAAAAGTTCTTTTTAAGACTCAAAATAAATAGTTTGTTTTAATATATAAGTTAAGGACGGGAGATTACTCTTATTTATATAATAAAATTCGATCACCTTATTATAATTTTTGTGTAATAGAATTTCTTACCTCATTATAATTATAATTTTTTGATGTGAGATAATTTTATCTAAGTTTATAGGCTTAAGTACTTTTTAAGGACTCAAAGACTTTTTTTTATATATAAGAACGAATGATTAATCTTTTTATTTATAATATAAAATTACATCACCTAATCATAACTTTTCGATGTGGAATACTTTTAGTTTGTACTTAAGTTTATAGTTTTAAAAGATTTTTTTAAGTAACTCAAAAGTTTTTTGGTTGACATCTAAGGATGAATGATCACTCTTATTTATAATACTGTATAGAATTTCATCACCTTATCATAATTTTTCGATGTGAGATAATTTTTACATAAATTTATAGTCTTCTGAGCTTTTTTAAGACTCAAAAGATTGTTGGTTGATATCTAAGAACGAATTATTACTCTTATTTATACTCCATAGTATAGTAGAATTTCATCACCTTATCATAGATTTTCGATGTGAGATAATTTTACATAAGTTTATAGTCTTCTGAGCTTTTTTAAGACTCAAAAGATTGTTGGTTGATATCTAAGAACGAATTATTACTCTTATTATTCCGCAATATAGTAGAATTTCATCACCTCATCATATATTTTTGATGTGGATAATTTTACTTGATTTTATAGTCTTAGAAACTTTTTCTAAGTTTTAAAAGATTGTTGGTTAATATATAAGAACGAAATAGAATTCTATCACCCGATTGTAATTTTTCGATGTGTGATAATTTTATTTAACTTTATAGTCTTATTAAGAGTTTTTTTTTAAGATTAAAAATTTTCTTGGTTGATATTTAAGAATGAATGATTACTCTTATCTATATAATAAAGAATTTTATCACCTCATCATAATTTGAATGAATGATTACTATTAGAGTTTTTTGTCAGAAGGCACCTAACATTTAGGTCTTCTGTAAAAAAGGCACCTTAAGTTTTTTTTTTGCTCGAAAACACCTTAAGTTTTCATTTCTTTGTTTAAAGGCACTAAAACCCTAATTCCGTTAAAAAAAAGTTAGATTTAGCGGTTGTTTTTTTTCTATACCTCTTAATCACTTCATTCTTTAATCAAACTCAATTAATTCATTCATCCCCTTTATTCAATCCTCATAATACTCAATTTTTCCTCCAAAAACTCTTTTATCTCTCCCCAATATCAATAAGATTACATTATAAGTTCATAATAGTATGAACCACTCCAAGTCTTCAAAGTCGGTGAATATCAACTATGCTTCTAAATTATATGCTTCTAACCCGAAGTATATATATTCTGGATATCCCTCGTCAGACTTCCGTAGATTTTACTCTGCATCTTGCCAGATTCCATATATAAAAGCAAATGAACTTGATTATAGCATGACTGTATAGTATAATCAGTACCCTAATTTGCCTACCGGGAGCTAGATTTCCTCCTTACCTTTACATATCTTCCTCCGGCCATGTTTAGCTAGTAGTCTGTAAGCAACTAATTTCCTTTTATATAAATAAAGTTGACCCACTTGATACACAAATGATCAGCTTTGGAATGAATCCACCTCATAAATGTGAGGTAAAATTAAGTAGAGAGATAAAAAAGTTCTTGGAGAGAAAAAATTGAGTATTATGAGGAATGAATAAAGGAAATGAATGAATTAATTGAGTTTGATTAAGGAATGAAGTGATTAAGAGAAATAAAAATGAAACAACTGTTAAATCTAACTTTTTTTTAAACGGAATTTGGGCTTTGATGCCTTTAAACAAAAAAATGAAAACTTAAGATGCTCTTGGGCGGAAAAAAAACTTAAGGTGTCTTTTTTACAGAAGACCTAAATGTTAGGTGCCTTTTGACAAAAAATCCTTACTTTTATTTGTATAATAGAATTTCATTGTCTTATATTTTATATAATTGAGTACTCTTATTTCTTATTTATAATATAGAGTTTCACCATACCTTTTTATAATTTTTCGATGTGAGATTATTTAACTTAAATTTGTAGTCTTAGAAACTTTTTAGGACTCAAAAGTTTTTATTAGTGATATTTAAGAACGGATGTGATGGGGGTCGGTAGCCTGCGATGAGTCGCCCGCCATTTGGGTCCCAGGTCGGCCCGACCCAGGAATGAAGAAGAGCCTGCCCGGCAGGCCATTAAGCGAGGAGTCATCACTCCAAGGCACCCACCTGCCCGGCAGGGGAATACCGCCCGCCGAGCAGGGCAACCAAGACCCCCTGCCTTCTGGGCCTCGTGGCGTTCACATGCCCAGCAGGGGCAGGGGAGACCAGGGACCCTCCCGTCATTTTGCCTAAGGTAAAGGGGAATGAGTGGACGAGGTGAAGCCACTTGTCACCCTCTCGTCCACCCATTCTCCCACTCTCTCTCCTCTTTCCTCTCTCTCTTGTGGAAAGGTATAAATACTTTTCCATATCCCACAAAAAAGGGGTTGGAATTTCTCTCTCTAGACTCTCACTCTATAACCGCCACCTAGTTCCTCACGAGCTAGGTTCCTAAAGGCTATTCACGAACTGACTTAGGCATCGGAGAGGGTTCCCACGGACACCTCCGGGGCCCTGTGCGTTCATTGTGCAGGGACAGATCGTCTCCGCCGGGGAAGTTCGATCATCGTAGTGAGGAGAAGGGGAGATCAAAGGAAGACTAGCATTGATCGCTTCGAACATCAATTACACTTGTTAAGATCCGAATTCAAAGTCGGGTTTGATTGTTTCCATACCTGAACAATTTGGCGCCGTCCGTGGGGAAGGATCTGGTTGTACCCACGAAATCACCCACAAAAATCAACCACAATCAATCACAACAAAAATGCCTGAAATCATAGAGGCAAGCTCCGGGGCGAGTCCGACGGTACCACCGGTGATCCCCCCATATGGAATGCCTGCACCTGGGAGAACGCCCGCTGCAACAATCCCAGGGGTGGGGCGTACCAGCCTTCGTGAGACGCCTGAGGAAGGCGCTGCAGTCGCAGCTGGGCAGGTTGGCCATCAGAGGCCTAATTTAAACCTCACCCCTGCCCAGGTTCTGCAAACTGCAGCCTTCTTCTCAGCGATGCTTAATCAAGAGTTCACTCCAGAGGACTTGGTTGGCAGGATTGCTACTACTCCCAAGCAGCTTCACTTTGAGAGTGGAGAGGGTGCCAAGGGTACAAAGCGAACCGCCGCCAGGAACATCCAACGGAAAGCGGTGAAGGTTGCTCAGGGGTACCAACAAGCCTAGAAACGCATTACCAGCAATCAAGAGCAGCCAGCTCAACAACAAGCGTTCTCTGTACACACTACGGAGTCCACGGCTGCCAGGGAAAAAAGGGGTCTATCTCAAGGCCTCCAAGACCGAATGGGGCATAAAGAACCTACATCTAAACGTCTGGGAGAGAAGCAGGGCGGAGTCTTCTCCAGGTTGACGCCAGCGGCAGAGGAGCAGCCAACTCCGGGGCTATCTCAAAGCCTGCAATCCAGGCTCAACCGGGGGCGACCACTCAAGTCAAGGCATCGTCAAGGCGACAACCTTGATCAGCCCCAGAGAAAGAGATCCAGACATCCCACCCCTGATAGGGAGGACGAGGCAATAAGCAGGCTGCCGCGAAGGCACCGCTCCCCTAGTGCAAGGAAACCGACCCCTGGAAAATGGGATGACCACGGTTACCACTCTGGAGGGAGCAGGTCACGATTGGTAGGCAGGCCCACCAAAACACCTCTCCACCCTGACGTGCAAGAATACCCCATCCCAAAAATTAAAATGCCCTCCGTCAAATTCGACGGGACTTCAGACCCAGAAGATCATTTGGTAGCATTTGAAAGTCACATGGGCGTGTATGACGTAGACGACGCAGTCTGGTGCAAAGTCTTTCCAACTACCCTGGTTGGGCTAGCACAGGGATGGTTCAGGGATCTTCGTCAGGGATCGATCAGTTTCTTCATAGAGCTAGCTGAAGCTTTCCTAGAACAATACGCAGGAAACAAGAGGCGTCGGCTCACTCGGTTTGACCTGATGACCCTAAAACAGAAGCAGGGGGAAAGTGTTAGAGAATACCTAAAGAGATTTGACCTGTCCTACCAGCAGGTCAGGGAGATCGATGACTCGACGGTTGCATACGCTCTGACCATCTCACTGCTCCCAGGGAAGATGAAGAACCAGATGATCAGAGCTCAGCCTGAGACCCTGGCTAAAGCCAGAAAAATTGCCGAGGGCTTCATATTGCAGGAAGAGTTCCACAGCCTGCCGGATACCTCTGCAGGGCCGACCAGGCCGCAGGGAGGACCGCAGGGTGGACGTGGCAGGAACGAGCAGAACAGACAGAAAAATGAGGGGGGAGATACCCCAAGAAAAGAACGCACAGCGTACCAACCCAGATTCGATAA
Organism: Agrostemma githago; assembly: GCA_958450325.1. NCBI lineage: Eukaryota > Viridiplantae > Streptophyta > Magnoliopsida > Caryophyllales > Caryophyllaceae > Agrostemma > Agrostemma githago. Next base: position 63,428,034 of record OY288240.1, read on the forward strand.
CTACACATCCCTTAACAAATCCAGGGCAGAGATTTTCGAACTGGAGAAAGAGACGGCTAAATGGAATCGCCCTAATAAGCCTCGCAGCTGATGGGTAGGGATTTGCCGTGGATCCCACCACCAAATAATAACCAACTATTCCTAACTGGGTAGATAGGGCAAGTCGGGTCGATCCACAGGGACGGGGTGTCGGACTAATGGGTGCTACGGTCAAAGACTCGGTTCAAGACAAGCTAATCTAAGCGATGGCTAAGGACTAAACTATAGTCTATAACAACAAATAAAAAGGCTAAACAAGCATCTAATGACTAGCGGAAGCTAATAAAACGATAAGAAGAAACTAGGGTTAGGTCGGGTTCATGGATGTCAAGGGCATAAAAAGGGGAAAGACGGGGTTACTAGCGTGCTTTCGTAGCCTAGGTTCCGATCGGGCTCTCGTTACTTAAACGGCCTAGGGGTCACCCTCACCACGCTCTCGCTACTAATGAGGTTACCAAACCTACAACCAAACACACACATACAAGAGAAGAGGCAAGGAAAACAAGGATTGATCATCTCGAGTCTCACAAGCATTACATCGAACATGTGGAGTGCAAGGTTAATAGGAAACAACAAAAACAACATCTAGTACCACCCATCTCACCCTAATCATCCACAATCACAACCAATCACCCTAATAACCCTAGCAAGAATCTACTCAAACATATCTAAAGGAAAACTAACACTAACAAGAGAAACCAAAACGAGAACAAGAGCATACATATGTATGTAGACACCCGCATTTTGCCTGCTAGTGTCTATAACAGTTCCCGACAAAACACCCGATGATGATCGGACGTAAACGTGACTTAATACGCTCGAATACGGACTCGGAATCAATAGTATCCGACTTGGGCATTTAGCGGAGTGCAAATCTCTCAAAACCGACCTCAAATTCAGGCCCAGTGTGCCGTTTCCAATAAAATGAGACTAATTTGGGTCAAAACCGTCACTGGAAATAAATCCCGTCTTTTAGCGACCGGGTCAAAACCCGGTCAAAGACGAAACCGTCTCACAAAATCAGCCAAGTTCATTCTCGAAAACTGGCGCACAAAATCAGAATTCAAAATTAGCAAATCAAATCAAGAGTCAACATTTTCCTATAATAACTCAACCCATTTGATTCACTTGATCAAGCCTATAAATACACCCCCTAACCCTTTGCATTTTTCAGCTTTGAGAGTTTAAGGAGAGCCTTTGCAAACCTCATTCACCCTACATATTCTACCCTAATCTACCTAAACATCCTACACTACAACCCCAAGCAAAACCATACAAAAAAAACCGAGCCTTTTGCCCTCGAAAAACCGGCGGCATACATACACACACACATACATATTCAAAATCCCGAGATCAAAACTCGTCAAAGACACACACCATAACTCACCCTACATATCTCGACACTCCCGCGCTCCCGTCGCTATTACGAGTTCGTTTCCGAGGCCATTAAGCATGTAGGTTGATGGTGTAATTCAAATCCCGACATCTCTTTCTCCTTTCTCTTTTCCTTTTGATTATGTATATATATATATATGTATTATTATTATTATTATTATTATTATTATTACTAACCGCTAACGCTAACATTTTATTTCTTGCATACTAACTTTATTTTCTCGTTACTAACACTATAATACCGCGTATATATATATTAATACTAGTATCCGGTTTCAAATACGTTTGACTACAACGATTTCCTAAAGTCCGTCTAATCCCTTTACGAGTAACGACGGAGGTGGAGCCCTTTCGAGGAGCCCCGCCCCAATGTTCTCAAGGGCGTGACGTGATTGTAATCGATCGTAGTTGAACGCATTCGATCCCATTTCAATTAGTGCGAAACCCGTTGACACGAAAACCGACATCACATAATCCGGAAGGATTAGTTTCGATGTCGTGACGTAGAGGGATACAATTTCGTCACTAATTCAAAATTCTTAATCTATAAAAATTGTAAATCGAGTAAATAAACCCACATTGGCACGTAATTATAAAAACGGACGATCTTTTCGACAAATAAAAAATGCCCGACCAGACCCAACGCGAGTCGCGCGACCGGCCAGGCGACTCGCGGGCAGGCCTGTTTGGCCGAGCCCACTTTTTCGTTTTCTCGACTTTCTACCCTTTCCGGTCCTTACATTAATATGCGACCTTCGCGACATATGTCTATATTTTGAGACTCGTCTTTTCTTTACGACTTTTAGTCAACGCGTGTAAAGGCCATCACGTGAACCCATTTTTCTAAAAACTTATGCACATCACGACATTTAAAACGACTTTGATCGACGGTCTCACACTATTAATTTTTATGTCGACGACTCTTTAGTCGTATCTGACACATAATTAATTTAGACTTCATTTTTCGAGATGATAAGTCGGGACAAGACATCGAGGTTCGAGATTGGGTTAGATTCACGCCTAGGTCTCGAACCTCCGTCCTTTAATTAATATGCAATATAATGCGTAATTAATTGAGGTTCGTCCGCCTAGCTAATTCACGATCTAGCGAATATTTATTATATACGGGTCTTTGTCGAGTCGTGTATTTTATTTTTCGCTTTTCTTATTTGGTTTATTATTTCTTTTAATCGTTATAATAATCGTTGTATTGTGAATTCCGGGTTGTATTTCCGCCCGTGTAACTTGTACGTTACTTATTTTCGAGTTTCGTTTATTTGCTTGCCCATCGCTTTATAAATGAACCTCGCATGCTAAATCACTTCGACCATAATTAGATGCATTAAATGACGTAATTCGTATATAATTCACATGCTTAGCCCGAAAACGCTGTTTGCATATCATTTTATCATTTTACTAGCGCGCGTACACGAACACGAACGGTGTCTTAGTAGAGGCCGCCATGTGCGGGCGGGGTTGGGTGTCCTTAGTGGGCTTCCCAACACGTACCCTCACCCCTTACTCAGAACCTTGGTTTCCGGATGTCCGAAACCCTTGGCGTACGAGAGTCATTCTATATACGAAAGCCGGTTTAGACGGTATCGATATTGCAATGCAAAGGGACGAGCCCAATGAACTCTGAAATCGAAGTGGGCTTACTTTGTGTATAGCTCATGACGACATAGAGTGGGCTCGTATGGTTCCGAATAACCACAAAATTCGGTGGCGACTCCATTTTGACTTAAATTTCGAACCCGAGAGCAATCTCACCACGAGATTCATTCGCCTACCCAAACCCGCGCGTGGCCGCGTCGGGGTGGACCTACGTCATGTCCACAATTTGGCGACTCCGCTGGGGATACCTGATGTACCACATGTCATCGGGGTTCCTAGGGTGAGACTCGAAGAGAAATCGTTCGAATATTAATGTACGCGCATTAGCTTAATGATTCATGCATAACCCAAATTTTTGCCCGGGCCGGTTACTTGTGACCGACGTCCCGCTATACCACGGTGCATTCCTACATGGGTGCGCTAAAGACATCGATGGTGGAACTCGTCTCGGTTTCGCGGCATGTCCTAAGACCAACTCGGCTTAGGGAGTCCGTCCTTCACACGAGAAAGCCATCGTTGTTGGTATAGACCCTATTTTGACCGACCGAGACTTAGCGTAATGCATACATAAGCGTCGTTATAATGCTTGCTTGACTACGTGCTACTTGGTTTCCGTGTCATTTTTTTCAAAAACCGTCATTTCAAAAAATGCATCTTTTCAAAAATACCAAATTTTGAAAAACCCGAAATACTGTCCGTTTCGGGACCCGTCTTTTCAAAATATCCAATTTCAAAAACTCGGAATGCTGCCGAAATTTAGACTTACGATTTGACTCAAAATAGCCTATTTTTAGCCGGCATGCTTCCCATTTCAAATTTTGAATTTTTGATTCCCTTTCAACTTCAATTTTCAAATCTTCAAAATTCCACCTCGATTTTCAAGTCTTCGAGATTCCATTCTCGATTTTCAAATCTCCGAGATGCCGTTTTCGATTTTCAAATCTTCGGGATCTTATTTTCGATTTTCAAATTTTCGGAAATTTATTTTCAATATTCAAAATTCCAAATATTCAACTTATCAAAAAAAAAAAACTCGGCCCTGTCGGCATGCTGCCAATTTCAAAAGACAGGACCGTCTCCCATTTTTTTTCAAAATGCGAATTTACTCGCAACCATTCTAACCTTTCAAAATGCCCGATCCTATTGGCCCACTACCAATTTCAGGACCGTTCTCTCAATTTTCAAAATTCAATCATTTTTCAAAAACCTTCCTTATTATAGGACCTACCATAATCCGTGTGTCGGGTCTTTTCATGGTTTGTCGAAGGTCTGTAGCGTCGAAACTCCGTCGATCCTACATCACGGGTTTCTTCCCCATCCTAGTCCGCCTTTTTCTAAAGGCATAACCGACCAACACGAGTCGTACACTCGTAAATGGAAGGTTCGTCTGAACACTCGAGTCCTAACTAGAAAGTCACACGCGATCTTTCCCTCCGACAGGACGGTCCCCACGACCTTTCCTAGGGGAATTTTGCCCGTCTTTCAATCCGTCAGTCGAGTCATCCCAATTCAAGTCCTTTAACTTTAGGGTCTACCCTAATCACAAGGTCTATCCTTATTCAAGTCAAGTCAAGGGTCTCTAGCGTCGAAACTCTGCCGATCTTACATCGCGAGTTTCTTCCCTTACCCCGTCTGCCTTTCCTTGAGGCCGAGTCAACCTTTTACAAGGCATAGCCCTGTAGCTAAAGGTTCATGATCCTTACATCTAAGGATCACTCGCCCGACACTCGAGTCTTAGCAAAACTTTCAATCTCACTCGGGGGCTACCCTTCAGCAGAGCGATCAGTCACGGTTGCTCTAAGGGTCATGTCTTACACGTGTTGTCTCACGTACCCCGCTTTTTGAGTCACTTAGATGTCATACCATCTGAGTCCTACAAGAGTCCTTGGTCTCACTTGGGGGCTATTCTCCGACGGGGCGATTAATCACAATCACTCCGAGAATCGTACCCTACATATTTGTCTTAGGAGAGTCTAACCCGAGTCAAACCAGAGTTGTCTCTCCTTCCGCGCTATTTCCTATGCCTTGGTGTATTCAAGTTCCGAAGCAACATTTCTGATTACGTGGGTATTCTCGCAGAGGATGACATCCACAACCGGGAATAGGGAGATGGAAAACACCATTAATAAACTGGAGGCTTTGCTAGAAACCATGGCTAGTAAGCAGGCCATGTTTGAAACCCAACTAGGGTTCATAAGAGCCGACCAAGAGGCCTTGGATGCTCGTCTAACTGTCGTTGAAGAACAAGACTTCAATTACGGGTCGGTAAATACTGGGCCATTTGCCAAACTGATCCGCACGGTGCGTGAGCTCGAACAACAGTTCCATGCCTCCCAAGAGAACAACATCCGAGTTGAAAACTCCCGAGACTATACACCCATTAGTGAGAAACTACCAACAGATCTCAATCTAGAAGGGTTACCCATATTCGAAGGGACGGAGGATCCATTACTACACCTCCGAGCTTTCAAGGCATTTATGGCGATCAAGGGGGTCAAAGCCGACATGTTCATCAATCTGTTCGGCACATCCCTCGGGAAATATCCAAAAGCCTGGTTCTATAGGCTTAATACAAAAAGATTCCCCACTTGGGAAGATGTGGCTACCGAGTTCGCTAAAAACTATTCTGATAATACTGAACTTCAGACTACCATGCGGACTTTAGAAGTCATGGCCCAAGATCCAACCGAAGGTTTCACCAAATACCTTCAACGTTGGCGGGCTGAGAGTGTTAAGCTGATAGACAAGCCCAGTGAGAAGACACTAGTGGAGGCATTCATCAACAACCTTCTACCCTCCTACCGCGTCCATCTTAGGTATGCCGGCATTTCAAACTTTGCAGTGCTTACCGAAATGGGCACTAGGATTGAAGACGATCTTCGACATAATGAGGATCTGGGTAAAGCTTCTACCGAAGGCTATACTGGACATCCATTTGAGTCCTTAGAAGCCGAAGATTACTGACAACCTCATCCCAGAGTCCAGATTTGATTTAAGTCCGAGTCTGAGTCCGAGTCTAGGATGTTCTATTCTTTCAATTCCGATGTCAGAGTCAGAGTCAACTGTATTCCGTCCTCTTTCCAAAATTCAATAAAATCAACTTTTTCAATCTCTCCTATATGCTTCCTTATGTGTTTCCGAGAACATGATGAACACCATCATACACTGTGCGCACATGCACGTGACTATTATAGGCACATCTATAATGACTGCAGGAACTGAGACCCGTGTTTTCCTTTACCTATTCCATGTCTGGTATAGAAAGCCACAAAACTACCCCTAGTAGGAGCGGTATCGAATCCTATGACAAATCTAGGTAGTCTCCTAGTCTGGGTTCAAGACGGAAGGCAAGCTCATTTCCCACAATAAACACCCCTCCAATAAGACTGATCAATCCCTACCTTAGGCGTTAGTCTGACCAGAAGCAAAAAAAAAAGGAAGCATCGTGACTCTATACCCAACTCGGGACGATGCTCCCACTAAGCCTGCTCGGAATTATGATGACAATACCGAGATCCAAATCACTATGCTTACCGTAGAGTACTCCACCGCGAGTTGCACTCACCAACTAGGCTTACACCTTACAAAGGTTTAGCTCCACAAGCCTAATCCAACCGATGGGCCCACCCCCATATCCACCCACAACATCAAAGGGAGGGATAGCCGTGAAAAAAAAACTGGACAAAAAACAGAAGTCCAAAGAAAAAGCAAAAGGCCGAAACAAAAGAGCTGGCCATGACCAAAAAAGAACTCTCAACATCCCTCGACCAGATACGATCAATCCCTTGACCGGGGTACGGTCAATTCAAAAATTATCAATGCTCATACCATCGAATAAGGGAGAAACAATCAGCTGGTCAGCTAACACCACACTTAGCCTTCCCGCATTACAACCTTCAAGACCTTTCTGAGACCTAGGCTAAGAGACAGCCCGGAATTTTGAGGATTCTAGCTCCATAGGATACACCCTAACCATTAGGGCCAGACATGGAAATCAGATCCCGCATTATCAAACCTACCCCGATCGAAGTTCGAGTCATTTTTACTCGACTTCCCCCTTTCCTACCACATTACAATACCTTACCCTCGAAGCCTTAGCTCCACAAAATCGAGCTCCAGATTTCGAATCATCAAGGCCACTTACGACCTAGCTCCACACTTCCAAAAACATCCAAACCAGTTACCAACCCCAAACACGGGAACTCAACCTGCGGTCGGCATAGAACATGCCCAAATAGTTCACACCACCTCTGGGGGCTACCCCGAAGAACGCTCACAGTCACGGGATCAACATCCTAACCGTTCTGGCCCTTTGATCAAGACATCATTGGGAATTCACCTAGCCTACACCATCGCTATGGCTAGTTACACACAAAGCCCTAATAAACTAGGCACCATAATCCACTGAACTACGGCTTGGTTTGATTTCACTACACGTGAATACGTAGGCAGCCTTTCAACAAGGGCACAACCACCCATATTCAAAAAGCACCATCATTCCTGTCACGACACTGTCATGTTCTCAACAGTTAGCTTTGTCGTCCTGGGGGCTTCTCTTAGGCAGAAGTTCTCCATCCACCCACATAATCCAAATACTTTCAAAAATCTAGCCACCTTTCTATAGTGTGTCCTAGTACTCGGCTCAGTCAAAGACGAGAATCTATCAAGGACTCGAAGCAACACCCACTTTTGGGACTATACCCCAAAATCAAAGATCCAAAAGAGCACCAGACTATAACATTGCTACTACTAAGTCCTGTCGTTACAGTCTCGTTACGGACTACTGCAGCCACCCTATAGCACATCCTTCCCATTTCGATGTTCGACTGTGTTGCCACTCGCCTAGGCTACGGAATAGCGCAGCTTAAGAGTCTTGTCATCTTAGGTGACCCACCCCCCTACCGAGTCGCGGTCCAACCCCTCGAGAGTCCAATCGTGTCTGTCAACCCGTCCGTCACGTCCAGAGTCGAGTCTGTCAGTATGCATCTCTCTTCGAATTTTTTACTTTGAAGTTTGCAAAACTTAGCCATTTGATAAAATCCTTTTCAACAAGGTCAAATTTCAGTCTATTTAAACTGCAAATTTCTTTTCTACCCCTTTCAATTTTGAAAACCTATCTCCTAGCACGTGAGTTGCTTTCAGGACTTCGATTTCAAAACGAAGCAAAAACCATTCTCCCCAGCGCAAGTCAGTCTATAGATGCTAACTGCATTTCCTATGTGCTATCTTGCTATATACTATGTCTGCTATTTCTGCCTATGTATCTAACATTTCATGTGTCAGCTAGTGCTTCCCAACGGAACACCAAAAGCGGTGTTTCTCCTGGAATGCTACATCCAAAGCGTGATGTGTCGGCATACGGGTACACCCAAGACTTCAGAAGCAAGTCCCCGCGCAGCTACTTTACTCCCCAGCATGAGTCGGTGTTTCATCTAAATATTATGTGCAAACACAAGTACACCTAGGACTTCAAAGGCACGTCCGACTCCCCACAGAGCTATCATCATCAGGACAGATATGACCCTTTTCTTATGGCTGGCGAGCCCTTCACGCGAGTCTAATGGACTATAAACGACCCGACCGTAAGGCTGCCAGGTCGTAATCCTCGATTGGCCTGGTAGCTACTCTGACTTTCGCCTTGTCCAAGCCTCAGTCAGAGTGACGTGGGGGCTCTGTAGACACCCGCATTTTGCCTGCTAGTGTCTATAGCAGTTCCCGACAAAACACCCGATGATGATCGGACGTAAACGTGACTTAATACGCTCGAATACGGACTCGGAATCAATAGTATCCGACGTGGGCATTTAGCGGAGTGCAAATCTCTCAAAACCGACCTCAAATCCAGGCCCAGTGTGCCGTTTCCAATAAAATGAGACTAATTTGGGTCAAAACCATCACTGGAAATAAATCCCGTCTTTTAGCGACCGGGTCAAAACCCGGTCAAAGACGAAACCGTCTCACAAAATCAGCCAAGTTCATTCTCGAAAACTGGCGCACAAAATCAGAATTCAAAATTAGCAAATCAAATCAAGAGTCAACATTTTCCTATAATAACTCAACCCATTTGATTCACTTGATCCAGCCTATAAATACACCCCCTAACCCTTTGCATTTTTCAGCTTTGAGAGTTTAAGGAGAGCCTTTGCAAACCTCATTCACCCTACATATTCTACCCTAATCTACCTAAACATCCTACACTACAACCCCAAGCAAAACCATACAAAAAAAAACCGAGCCTTTTGCCCTCGAAAAACCGGCGGCATACATACACACACACATACATATTCAAAATCCCGAGATCAAAACTCGTCAAAGACACACACCATAACTCACCCTACATATCTCGACACTCCCGCGCTCCCGTCGCTATTACGAGTTCGTTTCCGAGGCCATTAAGCATGTAGGTTGATGGTGTAATTCAAATCCCGACATCTCTTTCTCCTTTCTCTTTTCCTTTTGATTATGTATATATATATATGTATTATTATTATTATTATTATTATTATTATTATTATTATTATTACTAACCGCTAACGCTAACATTTTATTTCTCGCATACTAACTTTATTTTCTCGTTACTAACACTATAATACCGCGTATATATATATATTAATACTAGTATCCGGTTTCAAATACGTTTGACTACGACGATTTCCTAAAGTCCGTCTAATCCCTTTACGAGTAACGACGGAGGTGGAGCCCTTTCGAGGAGCCCCGCCCCAATGTTCTCAAGGGCGTGACGTGATTGTAATCGATCGTAGTTGAACGCATTCGATCCCATTTCAATTAGTGCGAAACCCGTTGACACGGAAACCGACATCACATAATCCGGAAGGATTAGTTTCGATGTCGTGACGTAGAGGGATACAATTTCGTCACTAATTCAAAATTCTTAATCTATAAAAAACGTAAATCGAGTAAATAAACCCACATTGGCACGTAATTATAAAAACGGACGATCTTTTCGACAAATAAAAAATGCCCGACCAGACCCACACGCGAGTCGCGCGACCGGCCAGGCGACTCGCGGGCAGGCCTGTTTGGCCGAGCCCACTTTTTCGTTTTCTCGACTTTCTACCCTTTCCGGTCCTTACATTAATATGCAACCTTCGTGACATATGTCTATATTTTGAGACTCGTCTTTTCTTTACGACTTTTAGTCAACGCGTGTAAAGGCCATCACGTGAACCCATTTTTCTAAAAACTTATGCACATCACGACATTTAAAACGACTTTGATCGACGGTCTCACACTATTAATTTTTTTGTCGACGACTCTTTAGTCGTATCCGACACATAATTAATTTAGACTTCATTTTTCGAGATGATAAGTCGGGACAAGACATCGAGGTTCGAGATCGGGTTAGATTCACGCCTAGGTCTCGAACCTCCGTCCTTTAATTAATATGCAATATAATGCGTAATTAATTAAGGTTCGTCCGCCTAGCTAATTCACGATCTAGCGAATATTTATTATATACGGGTCTTTGTCGAGTCGTGTATTTTATTTTTCGCTTTTCTTATTTGGTTTATTATTTCTTTTAATCGTTATAATAATCGTTGTATTGTGAATTCCGGGTTGTATTTCCGCCCGTGTAACTTGTACGTTACTTATTTTCGAGTTTCGTTTATTTGCTTGCCCATCTCTTTATAAATGAACCTCGCATGCTAAATCACTTCGACCATAATTAGATGCATTAAATGACGTAATTCGTATATAATTCACATGCTTAGCCCGAAAACGCTGTTTGCATATCATTTTATCATTTTACTAGCGCGCGTACACGAACACGTACGGTGTCTTAGTAGAGGCCGCCATGTGCGGGCGGGGTTGGGTGTCCTTAGTGGGCTTCCCAACACGTACCCTCACCCCTTACTCAGAACCTTGGTTTCCGGATGTCCGAAACCCTTGGCGCACGAGAGTCATTCTATATACGAAATCCGGTTTAGACGGTATCGATATTGCAATGCAAAGGGACGAGCCCAATGAACTCTGAAATCGAAGTGGGCTTACTTTGTGTATAGCCCATGACGACATAGAGTGGGCTCGTATGGTTCCGAATAACCACAAAATTCGGTGGCGACTCCATTTTGACTTAAATTTCGAACCCGAGAGCAATCTCACCACGAGATTCATTCGCCTACCCAAACCCGCGCGTGGCCGCGTCGGGGTGGACCTACGTCATGTCCTCAATGTAAAACTAACAAAGATGTTGAACAAAACAATAAACAAGATATAAAGATGAAAACTTGAATGATAAAACAAAGATTAAGAGAAAGGAAAAGAGATTATACCATACTAGAAGATGAAAGCAAGAATGAAAACTTGTATAAAAGAGAAAACCCAAAACAATCTTCCAAGGTTGTCAATCTTGGTGGAGATCTTCAAGAATTCCTTAATACAAGATTAGCTAACTAGATTAAGGACCAATTACCGACTAATCTACTCTAATCTATGCTAATCTATGCTTAAGTAGTCTAGGGTTTAGTGGGTAATGAAGAACATAACATAGGAATACAAGAGGAAGGGTATATATAGGGTTACAATGAGTAAGGAGATGAAACAAGTGACGCGGCCCTATATCTGAGCCATCCCGTCCGGGACGAGGTGGTCCCGTCCGGGACGGATTGGTCCCGCCCGGGACGGATTGGTCCCGCCCGGGACGGATTGGTCCCGCCCGGGACGGACCCAAAACAGAACCATCACTTTTAGTGCACCTCATCCCGGACGGGATGAGGTCCTTCCCGTCGGGGATGGGTCTTGTAGGCCTCCAATATGATCTTTAAGGTTCCTCCTTGCTTCACATGGGCTTCTCATCGACTCTTGGGTCTCCGGATCGAGTCTAAGGGGCTCGGGATCGGGTCCCAAGGTCTCGGGGTCGAATCCAAGGCATCGAGTGATCGTTCCTTCGCTTCGTTGGCTCCGAAAAGTGTATGTATTGAGTCGGAATCGCTCCAACTCTTCATGAATGGTCTCGGGAACCTAGAACGAACTAAAGGAAGCATAAGTAACCCATGAACCGCTCCCAAGGAGCGATTCCGCAAGGAAAGTGGGACCAAAACACAACAAACTAGGCACTACAAACTACACTTATCAGCAGCCCAAAAGGAGATCCGAAATTTTTTTGCACGTTCCACGATTGTATGGGGCACACCACCGAGGAGTGCTGCCGCCTGAAAGACGAAATCGAGAAGCTTATCAGGAATGGTTGGCTGAGCAATTACGCAGCAAGAAACAAAGGCCAGAAAGACGTAGCAGATAAGCCTGAAGGCTCGGCGCAAACTCGCATGATAATCCATGTGATATCAGGGGATGCGGAGGGCCAAGCAAGCAGGAGAAGCCAAAAGAGGCAAATCCGAGAATTGCGAAATCAAATCTACTATGCTGAGAAGGCAGGAAGCCCCAAGGGCGCGACCCTAAGCATCACCCCCGAGGATGCAGGGTAGGTAATATACCCCCAATAGCGACCCTCTGGTAGTGTCCCTGGAAATCAGCAACCACATCGTAAAAAGATGCATGGTAGATACAGGTAGGGGTGTAAACGAGCCGATCTGAGCTCGAGCTCGGGTGGGCTCGGGTTCGGCTCGTAAATTTGAACTCGAGCTCGGGCTCGGCTCGTAACTTGTCGAGCTCAAAAAATTGAAGCTCGAGTTCGGCTCGTAAAAAGCTCGAGCTCGGCTCGAGCTTCGTATCAAGCTCGTTTACCTTTATATTTTTTCGTCACTTTATAAATATATATAACTATAAGTAACTTTTTTAAAAGACAAAAAAATATTGTTCCAAAATTTTAAAGTACAATAATTATAAATATAAAATAAACATGTATTTTGAATTTTTAGAATTTAAAATTATTAAACTTATATTGTAAAAAACTAAAAAAACGAGCCCAAACGAGCTTCCGAGCCGAACCTTACTGAGCTCGGGTTCGGCTCGGATTTGAACAAGCTCGGCTCGAGCTCGAGCTCGAGCTCGTTTTGACCGAGCTTGAGCCGAGCTTTGACTGAGCCGATTCCGAGGGCTCTACGAGCCGGCTCTGATCGTTGACACCCCTAGATACATGAGCGTACACTAATCTATTGTACAAGAATGCATTTGAAAGGATGAATCTGGAAAAAAGGCACCTGAAGCCAGCCCCTGGATCCCTGTATGGGTTTAGCGGGGCAGGTGTACTCCCCATGGGTATCATTGACTTACCGGTAACATTTGGGGAAGGAGCTTCCACCAGGAATGTCAGGGCCTCATTTGTTGTAGTAGACGCAAGGTCTGCATAAAACGCCCTGATAGGCAGAGCTACCTTGGACGAAATCGAAGCGGCCATATCAATCCGGGCTCTGACTGTAGCCTATATAACAGATTTTGGCATGGAAGGGAAAATTCATGGGGATCAGGAGTCAGCCAGACAATGCTATTCTGTGGCCCTGCAAACCCATGAAACCGAAAGAAAAGGGAAAAAGAAAAGCCGACTGTTCCCCTACCAGGGAGGATGAGATCCCAGCCAGACAACAGGCAGCTGACCACCTGGAACCTGGGGGGGGAGAGTATGCTGGTGGACCTAGAGCCTGGCAGAAAAGTTCTCATAGGAGCCGATCTAGAGGCGTCCTACCGGACGGAGTTAATCAGGGTCCTGAGGGATAATAGGGACGTGTTCGCCTACTCGGCAGACGAAATGCCGAGGGTCGACCCGGCTTATATCGTTCACAGGCTGAACGTGAATCCGGAGGCCCGCCCTGTAAAACAAAAGAAAAGAAACATGTATGCAGAGAAGGACCTAGCCATAAAGGAGGAAATAGAAAAACTTTTAAAGGCAGATTTCATTGAAATCTGTGGTTACCCTGAATGGCTGGCAAATGTGGTAATGGTGAAGAAATCCTTAGGCGCATGGAGAATGTGCGTGGACTTCACGAATCTCAATAAGGCCTGCCCAAAAGCCTGTTATCCCCTTCCCAGGATAGATCAGCTGGTAGACGCCACCAGTGGGTACTCCACGCTAAGCTTTCTGGATGCCTTTTCAGGGTACCATCAGGTGTATTTGTGGCAGCCTGACAGGGTGAGGCGTGCCTTCATCACCAGCCGTGGCACTTATATGTACAAAATGATGCCGTTCGGACTGAAGAACGCAGGCGCCACCTACCAGCGATTAGTAGACAAGGTCTTTGAAAAACAGAAGGGTAGGAATTTGGAGGCCTACGTCGACGACGCAATAGTAAAAAGAAAGGGGGATAATCAACACTTGACAGACTTGCAAGAAACCTTCTCCTCCCTGCGCGCTTACAAGATGAAGCTCAACCCCAAGAAATGCACATTCGGAGTTCGCTCCGGAAAATTCCTGGGTTTTCTGGTCAGCGAAAGGGGAATAGACGCCAACCCTGAAAAGGTCCAGGCAGTCTTAGACCTTCCAGAACCGAAGACCATTAGAGATATCCAGCGCCTAACTGGCAGGATGGCTGCCCTGGTACGCTTCATCGCCAGGTCAGCGGACAAATCAACGCTGTTCTTCAAGGTCTTGAAAGGCAACAAACAGTTTAAGTGGGAAGACGAGCAAAAGGAAGCCTTTAGACAACTAAAGGAACATTTGAAAAAGCTCCCTACCCTGGCAAGACCAGTGGCAGGAGAAAAACTTTTCCTTTACATCGCTGTGACCAACTCGACAGTAAGTGCAGTTATCTTAAGAGAAGAAGCAGGTTCTCAATAGCCCATATACTTCGTGAGTCATGCCCTGGGGGCAGCCGAGAAAAATTACCCAGTGGTTGAGAATGCAGCATACGCAGTCGTCGTCGCAGCCCGAAAGCTTAGACCATACTTCGAAGCACACCCTGTTGTAGTGCTAACAGATCAACCATTGGAAAAAGTCTTAGAAAAATTCGAGAAATCAGGAAGGTTGCTGAAATGGGCCGTCGAGTTAAGCGGGCTCGGAATATCCTATCAGCCCAAGGCAGCCATTAAAGCACAAGCCCTGGCAGATTTCCTGGTCGAATGCTCTCATTCAGAGGAAGATGATCCCCTCACCGAGGAATGGGTGGTGTACACAGATGGATCTTCCACGACCAACGGTGTAGGGGCAGGGGTCGTATTGACCAGCCCTGAAGGAACGGACTTTGAGCATGCTCTCAGGTTCACCTTCCCTGCATCCAACAACGAGGCCGAGTATGAGGCCGTCCTTGCAGACATAAAGTTGGCCAGAGCCGCAGGGGCAGAGCGGGTCATTCTAGCGACAGACTCATCGCCAACCAAATCAATGGAGAATATGGAGCAAGAGACCAGGCAATGGCCGCGTATTTGGAAAAAGTGAAGCAAGAACTGTCAGGACTTAAGTCCTACGGAATCAGACAGATTCCCCGGTCCCAGAATAACCGGGCAGATGCTCTGTCAAAACTGGCCAGCTCCAGCTTACAAGACATACGAAGATCGGTCTGGGTGGATGTGGTCCAAGAAAAATCTACCACCCCCTGCCAACCAGTCGGTGTCGTTGAGGAAAATGGCCCTGGAAATTGGATGACCCCAATCATCCAGTTCAAGAAACATGGAATCCTACCGCCTGACCCTGCTCAAAAAAGAAAAACGCTGGCAAGGGCCGCATGGTTTATACTAATAGGAGATGACCTGTACAAAAAGTCGTTTTCCTCACCCCTGCTCAAGTGTCTGGGGGCAGGACAGGCAAAGGAGATCCTGGACGACATTCATTCAGGAATCTACGGGCATCACATAGGAGGAAGGTCCCTGGCCCACAAAGCCCTGAGGGCAGGGTACTACTGGCCGACCCTGCTAGCAGACGCAAAAGATCTGACCCGAAAATGCAGAAAGTGCCAACTCTTTGCCCCGTCAATCCATGCTCCAGCCCAAGAGCTCAGGCCAATCCTTTCCCCCATTCCTTTTGCTCAATGGGGAATGGACATACTGGGCCCCTTCACTGCAGCCACAGGAGGTCGGAAGTTCTTAATAGTAGGGATTGACTACTTTACAAAATGGATCGAAGCTGAAGCAGTCCCTAACATCACTGAACCTGCAGTTAGAAAAGTCATCTGGAGGAATATCATAACCAGATTTGGCCTACCAAAGATGCTGGTGTTCGACCATGGAAGGCAGTTTGACAATGACCCCCTGAGAGTCTGGCTGGAAGGACACGGAATAGCAGTCGCCTACTCCGCTGTCTGCCACCCACAAACTAATGGGCAGGCTGAAGCTGCCAACAAGCAAATCCTGAATGGGTTAAAGAAAATGGTAGACGACCTCAAGGGCAGGTGGGCAGATGAATTGCCAAGCATTCTATGGTCAATCAGAACCACACGCAAAGAGTCTACAGGTCAGACACCCTTCGGCCTGGTCTATGGAGCAGAAGCCTTTCTACCCATAGAAGCCCGAATACCAACCCTGAGGTCCCAACAATATAATCAGGCAGATAACGAAGCATCAATGGCTGAAGCCTTAGACTTAGTCCACGAAGTCAGGGAGGAGGCCAGCATCAACATAGCTGCCTATCAGCAAAAAATGAGAAGGGTGTACAACAGAAGGGTAAATGAGAGAAGCTTCCAGGTGGGAGACTTAGTCTTAAGGAAAACGCAGGCGGTAGGGAAATCACGTGAGCATGGAAAGCTAAGCGCCAACTGGGAGGGCCCATACGAGGTAACCCAGATTAAGGGGCCAGGCACCTACAAGATCGCCAACCTTGAAGGCCAAGAGTTAGCTGCCCACTGGAATGCAGACACTTTAAAGAGGTACTATGTTTAAAAATAGGAAGCTAGGTAGCTCTTTTTTACTTTTCAAAGAAAACCGGCGGAGGATGATCAAAACAGAAATGTCGACGACTCCGACCACAAATGATTGTAGCAAATTCCGAAGAAATGAAAAGTTTGCAGTCCATACTCGTTGTCTGTTCAAAATTGGTAGTTTTTTACACACAAACGAGTAGGAGGCAATAGGGGGAGGCCCCTCTGTTGCAGAAACCAAGGAAAATAGGCCCCCCAACAAAAATTTTAGTCCCCTGCCTACCTCCGGGCAGAAAGGGGGCGCAGAAAGGGGGCAGGCCCCCTGGACTTCGACCAGAAGCCAGGATCAGGCTGGGTCCCATGAACTAAAACAAACAAGGACTGGAGGCAATCCCCCCAACCTTGTATAAAAAACGCCAAAAAACCCCTCCCTACCTCTGGGCAGGCAGGGGGCAGGCCCTCTGGACTTCGAACAGAAGCCAGGGTCAGGCCAGGCTTCGCACGCCAAAACAAACAAGGACTGGGGGCAATCCCCCCAACCTTATATAAAAACGCCAAAACCCCTCCCTGCCTCTGAGCAGGCAGGGGGCAGGCCCCCTGGACTTCGAACAGAAGCCAGGGTCAGGCCAGGCTTCGCACGCCAAAACAAACAAGGACTGGGGGCAATCGCCCCAACCTTGTATAAAAAATGCCAAAAACCCCTCCCTGCCTCTGGGCAGGCAGGGGGCAGGCCCCCTGGACTTCGAACAGAAGCCAGGGTCAGGCCAGGCTTCGCACGCCAAAACAAACAAGGACTGGGGGCAATCCCCCCAACCTTGTATAAAAAACGCCAAAAACCCCTTCCTGCCTCTGGGCAGGCAGAGGGCAGGCCCCCTGGACTTCGAAAAGAAGCCAGGGTCAGACCAGGCTTCGCACGCCAAACGAACAAGGACTGGGGGCAATCCCCCCAACCTTGTATAAAAAACGCACAACCCCTCCTTGCCTCTGGGCAGGCAGGGGGCAAACTCTCTGGACTTCGATCAGAAGCTAGAGCTGAGCCGAACCTTGAAAGAAAGGCAAAACAAAACAGAATAGATACATTCATAAACAAAAGTCTTTACAAAAGGACGTTAAAATTCGCAAGCAAAGGAGTTAAAACATTACACCAGAAATGGCAGCCGGCCACATCAGGGCCCGGCGCGCAAAAAAGGGATTAAAAAATCAGCAGGGAAGTGAAGGCGCAGTAGGTGAAGGACAAGAGCCCTCAGAGGACGACTGCTCTGCATGTTAGACGTCAGGAGCACCCTGGCTAGGGCCGGCAGCCTCATCAGGTGGCCTGTTTTCCCGGGCATCATTCTTGGCAGTATAAAGACTTAAGAAGGCGTCCTCGTTAAAATCTGGAAACATCTCTCTGATGACTTTCATAACAAGTTGCAGAGAGGAGTTGGCGCCATCCTCAAAGCCCTTCGCCACCGCACTTTTGGCCTCCTGAATTATGTCGTTTTTCTCTTTCTGCCACTCCCCATCCTTTGTTACCAAGTCAGTTTGAGCTTTTTGAAGGTCGGAATTGGTCTGGGACATGAGCTCCTCTAAGTCACTTACCCTTCTCCTCACATGCTCTAGTTCAGCCATCGCCTTCCTGGCCCGTTCCAGCTCAGCAACATCCTGCCTGGCTTTCTTCAGCTCCTCTTCGATGGTGGACATCCCCCTGATAGCTCTTTCTCCATGGAGCTTCCAATGGGCCACCTGACCTCTGGCGTCCTTCAGAGCACCCTCCTGCTTTGACAGTTGATCTTTTAAACCGGCAATAAGGACGACATCCCTCTCAATTGCGGCCAGACGGTCAAAAAGAGGGGAAGAAACAACCAACTCCTCATCAGCCAGGCGACTAAGGGCTGCCAATTCGGCAGAAGCCTGAAAAACTCGAGAGGTGCGCTGTATGTACTGAACCACCTGTTTGGTGGTGGAAGTCACAGTTTTGGTAAGATGATCTGCCAGGACAACGCCAGAATTAGAGAGGAGAGCAGAAACCTCCAGACTGTCACCGGCAGTATAGTGAAACTCAACGTTCTCCTCTGAAAAGAGGGTGCCAGGGACGTCATGAGCAAGACGCTTAGGACCAGGCGTGTCAGCCTCAAGGTCCACCACATGCGCATCATTTATGGGCTCCCTGCCCCTCTTCCTAATCAACTCCCGAGGGGTGCTTTCCCCAGTCTCCTCAGAGCCGGCAGGCTGCGGTCCAGGGGAAGTACGAATCCCCGCAGGGGGGCCTCCTTGTTTGTTGGTGGGAGAAGGGGTGGCCTCAGAAGCAGCCGCCGTCTCCACACCTCGAGCAGGGGAGGATGCCGGCTTCGTAGGTAGAAGTCTGGGTGGAAGAGGGAGTTTCGCCCTGTTAGCTGGGAGGCCCCTCAGGTACTTCATCAGATTCTTCTCGCCCTTCTTAAAACTGGAAGGAAGGGGGGGTGGCACTTTCAACAACGATGAAGTCTTCGTTCAAACCCAGATGCCTCACCTCCTTTCTCGACCAAGTCCGAGTGGCGAGATCTGCAGGATAAAAGGGAAAAATCAATTAGACTATAAGGACGAATGGAAGCAAGACACGACCAATAATATCCCTGGAACTACCTCTATCAAGACCAGGATTCATGCCCACTCGGGTCAGATATTTATCAAGGGCAATAAGCTCCGCATAGAAAGCCAGAAACTAGGGCCGTACACGCCTGATTTGTCCATATGAGCAATGAACTTCTTCACCAGATCCTCATCTTTCTCGCTCAGTTTCACCTCCAAAGCCTTCCCCCCGACCCCAGGGTGATACTCCTCGCGAGTTTCCAGCCTTGTATGAACGTGATTCCTGAAATGCCGAGGAATCTTCCATCCTGTGGCACTTTGCACGTAAAGGAAGTTGTTCTTCCAGTCTTTCAGGCTATCTAAAATTGGCCACACCAGAGAATACCCCTTCTGCCTCTGGATGGACCAGTATCCAGGGGAGCCCTCACTCCCAGAGGCCACCATCTGCAGGCCAGCCATATACCTCAGAGCATCGATTGAAGGCTGGTCGCCATGGAACAGGCAGGTCCATGTGTAGGATATCAGCGACCTAACTGCCATGGCGGTCAATTGGGCGATGGCTACATTCATTCGCCTAAACGCCTCCTCTAAAAAGGGATGAAGGGGGAAACGCAGGCCAAATTCTAAGCATTTATGAAAAATGGCTATGCAGCCGTCGGGGGGATTACACACAGTATCCTTCTCATCAGGGACGATTATTATGTAGCCCTCCCCAAAATTGTAAAAGTTAGCAATATCCTCAGCAGCATTCTTCTCTAGGATCAAATCTCTGCTCTTAGGGTCAGGATAAGTTCTCAAGGGAACATGGTACCTAGCTTTATCTAAATAATAGGTCCTCCCTTTCTCCCTAGGGACAAGGGGACCGGCTATGATCGAAGGGTCAATTTCCCTCGCCTCGTCATCAGAATCGATGACATCAAAAGGGGCGGGGTCCGGAGAGTTGGCACCCCCATTCGGGCAACCCTCCTCGACCCTCCTAGTATTAAAGCCTCCAGAGGAGGAAGCCAAGTCAGTCCCAACCCTGTTTCTACCCTCTTCCCCTCCGACAGAGGGGCTAGAGAAATCCAAGATACGGACTCGACGGCTACCAATGACGATTGAGAAGAGAAACAAGGAATTAAAGAAAAAACGAAGGTGGAGGAGAAGATTCTAACCTAAGGTCGATGGCCGATCAGACGAAGGCACAATGAAAGTAGTTCCTCAATCTGGAGTGTTTCTAGCAAGAGGATTTTGAAAAATAAGAGTTGTTTGGGTTTGCAAAAGTGTAAAAGGGAGAGCAGGAGGAGGAGAAGTGTTTTTATAGACATGGGCAGATGAAAAGTCGCCCATCTCAAAAGACCTTCCCAGGAAACTCCCACGTGTCACATTTTCAAAACCCAACTACCCACCATTTTCCAAGAAAAACCTCGAAAAGGCAGAAGGTGTCAGAGAATTAATCATCCTTGGACGTCATCCCTCCATTCATCCACTCATTCAAAAAAAAAAGAAAAAAAAAATCCGCCTGATCTTTCATTCATTAAAAAAGGCCCAAAAACGGGCAAGTTACATTCAACACAAATGAAAAAGTATGAAGAGAGCCTGACTTTCTGGCTCAATTAACCAGCCTGCGAATCCTGAGCAGGCCTAGTCATCATCAGGGCCCGAGTAATTCCTTGGGCTATAGTCATCCAGAGCTGACCCCCAGTCCCAATCATCAGAGTCCTTGAAAGGGTCAGTAGGGAAGTCATCCTCGCCACCGCCGGAGGAGTAGCCTTGACCTTCACTATCCCCGGAATCACGGCTACTGATGTCCCAGTCCCTACCGTAAGGAACCGTCCTGACATCATCGCAGGAACCACAACCCACCTTCTTCACAGGAGAAGAAGGGCCCGACTCAGGGGAAGAGTTAAACTCAGGGCAGTTAGGAACGAACTGCTCTGGGTGTAGCCAGGGGAAGCACGTATAACACCCCCGATCAAAACAGCCAGAGCAGCGCTTAATCATAGGCCCAGATGGGGATGAGGGTTGGATAGGACGCTTGCCTGCCCTAGCAGCTCTCCTCCTAGCATTCCGAGAAGAGCGAAGCTGGAGTCGCCTGCTGCGACGCAGGGCCAGAAAAGCCGCCCTTGGATATCTCAATCTCCAGAATCCTTTAAAGCAAAAAGTACCCACACGAACTCCACAGCGAAGAACTGTTTTCTTAACTCAAGACATTGTTCTTTTAAAAATGAAGCTAGAAGAAGAATTGAGGATGGAACGTGAAAATGGTGGAGACCAGAATTTATACAAAGACAAGACCCACCATTTATGGCACCCCAACCACTTCAGTAAAGAAAATAGCCAATCACTGAGAGGGCACGCTGCCCAAAAATCCTCTTTGCAAAAGAGGTAATCATGAGCCAAGAACATTCCAACTCTTTGCATGCCCAATACAGTTGAGTTTCTTTCCTCGGGAACACGCAGCGCATTAAATGCTAAGAAGTCAACCTCCCATCCCAGAGATCGCCTGCCAAGGGGAGCCCTGCTTCCCCTTAGCTGGCGAGGGCCAATTGATGGGGGTCGGTAGCCTGCGATGGGTCGCCCGCCATTTGGGTCCCAGGACGGCCCGACCCAGGAATGAAGAAGAGCCTGCCCGGCAGGCCATTAAGCGAGGAGTCATCACTCCAAGGCACCCACCTGCCTGGCAGGGGAATACCGCCCGCCGAGCAGGGCAACCAAGACCCCATGCCTTCTGGGCCTCGGGGCGTTCACATGCCCAGCAGGGGCAGGGGAGACCAGGGACCCTCCCGTCATTTTGCCTAAGGTAAAGGGGAATGAGTGGACGAGGTGAAGCCACTTGTCACCCTCTCGTCCACCCATTCTCCCACTCTCTCTCCTCCT
Organism: Agrostemma githago; assembly: GCA_958450325.1. NCBI lineage: Eukaryota > Viridiplantae > Streptophyta > Magnoliopsida > Caryophyllales > Caryophyllaceae > Agrostemma > Agrostemma githago. The sequence goes on from OY288240.1 coordinate 63,450,194, forward strand.
TCCTCTCTCTCTTGTGGGAAGGTATAAATACTCTTCCATTTCCCACAAAAAAGGGGTTGGAATTTCTCTCTCTAGACTCTCACTCTATAAAGGAGGAACTTCTCGAGCGATATGATTGGTCCGTTACATCAAAACTCAATTTAGGAAAGTATCATTAATAATAATAAAAAAATCAAGGGTTATTTCATGACAATAATACCAACTATAAGGGGCTTCTTAGATTAATCTCAACTATACGTAATCTTGTTTTAATATGAACTGCGCCTTCATTAATCTCTCATTGATATAAGTGACCGGTTACCTAGAAAACTGGTTGAACCTTCCTCTACAGTTTCGGCTATTGGTTAATTTTTTTTTGAATCTTCCCAAAATTCATCTTGTTTTTTTTTCCGATTAGTATTATAGAAGCCATGAAAAAATGCTTTAATTTACTTGTTGTTTTGACATTCATGAACGAGGATGGAACACTCAAGGGCCCTAGAAAGTCACAACCGGTCACTATTACTGGTAATAACAGGTCATAATTTTGTCCATAGCGAAATGAGATTAATGAAGGCATAGTTGTAGACACCCGCATTTTGACTGCCAGGTGTCTATGGCAGTTCCCAAAAAACACCCGATGATGATCGGACGCTAACATGCTTCTATGCGCTCGGATACGGGCTCAAATCCATTAATCGTTGGCTAGCACACTTGCAGAGTACAAATATCACAAAATCAACCTCAAATCCAGGCCCAGCGGACCATTTCGAGTCAAACAAGACTAATTTGGGCCAAAACCGACACCGAAATTAAAACCGACCTTTTGCGATTGGGTCAACTCCGGTCAAAGTCGTTTCCGAAACATGCAAAACGAACCCTCAAGCATCAAAAGTCCAATTCAAACACAAACCCATCAAATATCCATGGTCACGGTCCAAAACGAGTGACCCGCGTGACCCAGCTGGGCCACTCGATCGAGTGCCCCACCCACTCGATCGAGTGGGCCCTTATTCTAGCCCGACGGCTGACGCACAAGGCCACTCGACCGAGTCAGCTGCCTACTCGGTCGAGTAACCCTAAACCGGAGCCCTAACTTTTCCTATTTAAGCAACCCCCATGCACACATCTACAACACTTTTACACACATCTTTACACCCCAAAATTCAACCCTAATTCAACTCCTTTCCAACCCTAATACACCCTAAGCAAACCTTAAGCAACACCCTAGCAAACCCTAAACTAGTTTTAGGATTCAACAACCCAAGTCACCATAACTTAACCTTCATCCACCTCGAAGACTCTAGTGTTAAAGCCACGGTTACGAGTTCTAATCCGAGACAAGAACATGTAGGTTGAGGGTGTCAAAACCCCGTTTCTTTTCTTTCCTTTCTCTTTCTCGCGTCATGTCGTCTTCATACGGGTCGCGTTTTTTTATCTATTTTATCGTTATTATTGCATCATTAATATCGATAGTACTAATATCAAAACATTAAAATACCTATCAATTTGTGTCGAGTATGAGTGATATCGGAATAAGGAAACACGAATATACAAGTGTATTGCACACAGCGTTGACGGTCGCTTGTTCCGATATCCCGATTACTTGATTATTGAGATAGGTTAACTTCAACAATAATTCTCATATCGTTTGCATCATTATTGTTATTCGCATGTCACATCGATTTCTCAAAGAACAAACATCGTATTTCAATAAAGGTTGAAACCCATTGACACGGATCCGACATCACAATCCCTAGGGATTTATTTCGATGTCGGAGAAGTCGAGGGAATCAAGTCCTTTTTTATTCAAGTAAGCGTCGATTTTAGATTCGATACCAATTCCATAATTGGATATCGAGTCTAACAATCAAGTCAAATGAATTAATTAACGCGATTTGTTCATATCACGATAATTAATTTAAAGCGACTAGAATCAATTTATCCTTTTTTTATTTTATTTTTTTACTCTAATTTTCCATATCGATTCAAATAATCGAATGTGGGATACAACGAGTATTCAAAACTTGAATCGAGTATAAATTCAACAATATTTATATTCGGTTCAACAAAATTCGCGATTTATAAAAAACCAAGTCGAACATAAATTGTGCAATATTTATGCCCGATTCGGTAAAATCGTTGAATTATCAAAAATCAAAAGCAATTTCAAAATCAACAATTAAATTTGCAAACGAATTACAATTCGTACAGGGGGCACTCGACCGAGTGCCTAGCCCACTCGGTCGAGTGGCATCCCAAAAATCGAACCAGAATGTTTTTCACGACCTCCACTCGATCGAGTCTCACAGTGACTCGGTCGAGTGGCCATGTACTTGACCGAGTTAGTCAATAACTCGGCCGAGTATGGTCTAAAACGCGGAACATAAACCTCTTTTCAGGATCTACTCGATCGAGTCTACTGACCACTCGATCGAGTAACCTCATAACGATTAACACAATAAATCGTACATTATTCTATTTTCAAAACCCGATTGTATTTCACGACTTAGGTCAACACGTGCATAATTAATCACGTGTATACTATCTTTTCAAACCATGCATCATCTTGTACATCATTCAATTCAATTCAATTCATTATTTGCACAAACCGTTAATATCGATTTACCGTTACTAACCGTTTGCTTGTTTCTCTTGTCAATTTAATTTTTGTTCGCTTATTGTACTAAATGAACCCACATGCTAAAATTCCACTTTGACGTAGAATTAATTGCATTAAATTGACTTAGAAACCCTTTTCAATTCAATTCACATGCCTAGGAAAACAATGTTTGCATAAGCATTTTCCCGTTTAACTAGCGCGCGTATTGTAAGTCATTCGAATTCTTAGTAGAGGCCGCTAATGTGCGGGCGGGGTTGGGTGTCCTTTGTGGGCTTCCCAACACGTACCCTCACCCCTTACTCAGAACCTCGGTTTCCGGATGCCCGAAACCGTTGGCGCACGAGAGTCATTCAATACACAATATCCGATGATGTCGGTATTGGTATCAAATGCAAAGGGACGAGCCCAATAAACTCTGACATCGGAAATGGGCCGTATTTTGTATACGGACCACTACGACATAGAGTGGGCTCGAATGGTTCCGAATAACCACAAAATTCGGTGGCGACTCCACTTCGACCTAAATTTCAATTTGATCCGTTTCATATGGAGATTCATTCGCCTCCCCAAACCCGCGCGTGGCCGCGTCGGGGTGGACCTATGTCATGTCCACAATTTGGCGACTCCGCTGGGGATTAACTGATGCGTGACTTACCATCGGCATCCTCAGGGTGAGACTCGAATAGATATCGTTTGACAAATACAATGTGCGTTTTAGTTTTACGGTTCATGCATAACCCATATTTTCCCGGGCCGGTACTGGTGACCGACGTCCCACTATACCATTGATGTACTCCAACATGGATATGTCAAAAGGTGTCCATAGTCGATTCGAGTGGGTTTCGCGGCATGTTCTAAGCTCAATTCGACTTAGAGAGTCCGTCCCGATCAACGTCTAGACTATGTACACTGGTATAGACCCTCTTAGACCGACCGAGACTTAGTGTAAAGCATACATGGCGTCGTTATAATGCTTGTGTGACTACGTGCTACTTGGTTTCCAAGTCGTTTTCAAAAATATCAACTTTTCAAAATTGTATCCTTTTCAAACTATCCAATTTCAAAACCCGGGACACATACCGAATTTAGGACTTATGATTTTACTCAAAATATCCTATTTTCTAGCCGGTATGCTGCCCAAATCAAAACTCGAACTTTCAAAACTCGTGGCCCAATGACTTTTCGTCCTCTTTTTCGGAAATTTGGGCCATTCACCGAGTCCACTCGGTCCTTTTTTCAAAATCATCAATTTTCAAAACCTTCCACTTCTAGAACTTCCCGCATTTAGCAGTGTCGGGTCATGTCTTAAGTTGTCAAGTGTCTCTAGCGTCGAAACTCCGTCGATCTTACATCACGAGTTTCTTCCCAATCCCAGTCTGCCTTATTAGACTAAGGCAAGGCCCACCTAAGTAGGACATACTCTTACAAAGGAGGGCCCGTCAACACAATCGAGTCAAAAGTCTGGGGATGTCCCACGCGAACCTTCCTTCGAACAGGACTAGGCCCACTTGCCGAATCCTAAGGAAGGCCCACACTTCACAAGTCGCCCGTCTAGGTGTCTTTCTCGAGTCATTTCCCTTTTAGTCTCGTTCGGGATGTACTTTCTGTTCTGGGATTTCTGGGCTAGTTTCTGATTATGCGGTGTTCTTACAGACAGGCCAGCCGCAACCCGACATCAACGCAAGATGGAAGAATTGAAAAATGCCCTAGCCAAAATCGAGACTCAACTGACCTCCATCCTCGCTAACCAAGAAACTTTGGACACTCGCCTGAGCACTGTAGAGAAGACGGTCCTGGTTGAAGGAGCTGATTCCACTGGGCCCATAGCCGAATTGGTCAGTGTTGTTCGCAGGCTCGAGGAGCAAGTTCACTTATCAACAAGCAACTCAATCCACTCCGAAAATGCTCGCATCTATTCACCTATGAGTAACGAGCTACCGGCCAACCTCAACTTGACGGGAATTCCTATGTTTGAGGGTACCGAAGACCCGGTCCATCATATCCGGGCCTTCAAAGACTTCATGGCAGTCAAAGGGGTAAAGTCCGCCATGTTCAAGCACCTATTCCCTTCCTCCTTGGAAAAGCATCCCAGGGCCTGGTTCTACAGGCTCGACCCCAAGAAATACAAGACTTGGGATGATTTGGCGACCGAATTTGCTCGGAACTACGCCGATAACACTGAAATCCAGACTACAATGCGTACTCTGGAGGTAATGGCCCAAGAGCCCAAAGAGGGGTTCACAAAATACTTGCAGAGATGGAGGGCCGAGAGTGTGAAGCTGGTTGACAAGCCCGGCGAGAAGGCCCTAGTGGAAGCCTTCGTCAAAAATCTACTCCCATCCTACCGGGTCCATCTCCGGTATGCTATCATCCCAAACTTTGCTGTCCTTACTGAAATGAGGACGAGAATCGAGGATGACTTGAGACTAGAGAGCCTGACTAAGGCCTCTACCAAAGGCTATCAAGGGGCGAGTTCATCTACGATCAAGCTCACACCTGCAGTTGCAACTCGCAGCATCTTTGACGAGGTAAACCTGTTGGACACCTCATCTAAGAAGAATACACCAAATCGGGTATTCACAGATATAGGGACTACCTATACTTATGCCTTACAAAGGCTATCATCAAAGGGCCTGATCCAGCCGATAGGCCCAACTGCAGAACCTACAGTAGAAAAGAGGCCCAAAACTTACAATGCCCAGGCCTACTGTCAGTATCACCGAGGTAATGGGCATGATACTGAAAAGTGTTGGAGGTTAAAGCACCTAATCCAAGATCTTATCGAGAACGGAAAAATCCCGTTGCCCAGAGACAAGCCGAGCAACAAAGAAAACCCGTTCAGCGCCCATGCTATCTTCACCGGTGAGGTAATTGACTGTTTTCACCTCATCTCTCCCTATATCCCGCAAATCAACGGGATATGGTTCGACGACGAGGATGATGTGTACTTAACCAAAGGGGAAGCTGTCCCCATCACCCTTGAAGAGGTCCGAAAGGCTAAGTCCAAAGCCTTAGCCACCAATCATCTCACCGCAGCTGGGCGTTCCATTCCTATATCCGTCACTGAACCTGCCAGGACGGAGCCTACCCTCGAAGAACCAAGCCCAGACACGGCTCTGGTCCAGCAAACGAAGAGGGTCCGAGCTGATCTAACCATATGGTAACTATTGGCTAGCTCGCAAGCTCATCGGGAAGCACTGACTAAGGCTCTCGATGAAATCAAGGTTGATTCGGAAGCTACCCCCGCTGAAATGGTAGCCACCATTATGCCCTACCTAAAGGGCAAATCCAAAGAAGAAGGCCCGCTTATAACCTTCTCCGAAGCTGATCTGCCACCATTTGGGCCAAATCACAATCTGGCCCTATACATCAAGGTCATCTGCAAAGGTAAATATCTCCCGATGACCCTTATCGACGATGGATCAGCCGTGAATGTCCTTCCTCTAAGGACCGCAAAAGCACTCGGCATCACCGATGCCGATTACCTTCCGACGGCGCAGACTATCCAAGCTTTCGACGGAAGCCCAAAACCTGTCGCCGGGGCCATAAAATTGAAGATCATAACGGGCCCAATCGAAAAGGAGTTGGAATTTCAGGTGATAGATGTCACCTCATCATTCAACCTCTTACTAGGAAGGCCTTGGATCCACGCAGTTAAGGCCGTGTCATCTATCCTCCATCGAAAAGTCAAGATGCCTCTCAAAGACGGTATCATCACACTGGAGGCGACCCCAATTACCGTAGCAAGCTGCAACGCTACGGGCCGGGCCGACCCACGAGGATTTGATTTCGTGGGCATGATCGAAGAAGAATATCTCTTTAGGCCCTACTTCACAACTAGCATCGACACGATGCTACAAAATCTGGGTTACCTACCCGGAATAACCTCAAGGCCATGTCTTCCAGCTGGGAAGATTATCGAGGTCCTAAATGATGGCGAATCACATTTCGGATTGGGGTATGCTATAACCCCGGAAAACGTGGTTCGGGCCGGTATTCACAAGGCCGTCGACATTCTCAAGGGTACTTACATAAGCCCTTATAGCCCGAAGTTAACAGATTATTTCGTTACTCCAGTCTTCGGAGCCGTCCAAGTGGGCCTCTACCGACCCACCGTCACATATCCCGAGACTAAAAAGGCTCGGGAATGCAATTTCATCCCTGATGATATATTCACCATCGTCCAGGCCGAATCAAAGGAGAGCGAAAACAACTCTGAGCCCGTGCTGGGGCTCTTATTCGGGGAAGACAAGGTCGTCCCCGCTCCAAAGGACGACTTGGTCAACCTGATCCTTCGCAGTAATCGGTTTGACCCAACCAAGCTAATCACCGAGGTCGGTACCAACACCGAGATGAGGGCTTGGAGGAAGACCATAAAATGGACCGATGGCCAAGGACGGGTCTACAAGCTGACCACCGGCGAGGGAGACATGCCGGATACCGAGTCTGAGTCAGAGTCGGAGTGTGAGTACGAGTCTAGAGGGTCTGGTGCTAAAGTCGAGTCTGTAACCCCTCTTCCCTTATCCACTGAGGTCTCGGGGCCTGTCCCAAGACCTATCCCTATCCCGCCACTGACCAATGATCAGATGGCAGCTCTATTCGAGTTATTTTCAAAATTTACCATCAATAATAATAACGAACACCGTTCTGCTTACGACTTGTCTCATTTCCAAAATTTTCTCAATTTCAAAAATTTTATATGCAATGACATTGAGAAACCCGACGAACAGGTACCCCTACCTCAACATCTGGTCGAGCAGCTCGAGCAAAGGGAATCCCGAGATCCGGTAATCGAAGAAACCGAGTCCATCAATGTGGGAACCACTTTAGAGCCCCAGATGCTTAAGTTGGGCCTATCTTTAGATCCAGAGGAGATAAAGCAATTCGCAGACCTCCTCCAGGAGTTCAAAGATGTCTTTGCATGGTCCTACAAGGACATGCCGGGTATAGATCGAGAGATAGCCGAACACCGGATACCCATCAAAGATGGGTGCAAGCCGGTAAAGCAAAAACTCAGAAGAATGAAGCCCGAGTGGTCTCTTAAAGTCAAGGAAGAGGTCGATAAACAATTCAAAGCAGGCTTTATACAAGTGTCTGAATATCCAGACTAGGTTGCAAACATCGTGCCGGTACCCAAGAAGGACGGCAAGGTGCGAGTTTGCGTGGACTTCCGGGATCTTAACAAGGCAAGCCCAAAAGACGATTTTCCGTTACCACACATCGACATACTGGTGGATAACACGGCCGATCATGCCCTTCTATCGTTCATGGACGGGTATGCCGGGTACAATCAGATTAAAATGGCAGAAGAGGACATGGGTAAGGCCACCTTCATTACACCTTGGGGTACTTACTGTTACACCGTCATGCCATTTGGGCTTATCAACGCCGGGGCCACTTATCAACGGACCGCTACTACTTTGCTCCACGACATGATGCATAAGGAAGTGGACGTCTTTGTGGACGACATGATCGTCAAATCCAAGGACCAAAGCGGGCACATTTCAGCCCTAAGAAAGTTCTTCACCCGGCTACGTAAATACAACATGAGACTGAACCCACAAAAATGCAGTTTTGGGGTAACGTCGGGCAAATTACTGGGCCATATCGTTAGCCAACGCGGCATCAAGGTCGACCCAGCTAAAATCAAAGCCATCACCGAGATGCAACCACCCAAGACCAAAAAGGAAATAAGGGGGTTTCTCGGGAAAGTCCAATACATCAGCCGGTTCATTTCGAAACTAACCATGGTATGCGAACCCATCTTCAAAAAGCTAAAAATTGGAGAGCGGGTGCTATGGGACGACAAATGTCAGGCGGCTTTCGACAAAATCAAGGAGATTCTGTCTGCTCCGCCGGTACTAATGCCACCTCAACACGGTCTACCTTTGTCGTTATACCTAACAACGACAGAGACGGCCATGGGGGCTATGCTGGCCCAGACAGTCGATTCAGAAGAACGAGCTATTTACTACATCAGTAAAAAGTTCCTCGAATATGAGTGCAAATATACAATGCTCGAAAAGACGTGCCTAGCATTGGTTTGGGCCACTAAAAAGCTCCGACATTACATGCTCAGTCACGAGGTACGTGTTTTATCCAAAATGGATCCTATCAAGTACTTATTCGAGAAGCCCATCCTCAACGGCAGGATGTCAAGATGGACTTTAATGTTATCCGAGTTCGACCTCAAATTTGTACCTTTAAAAGCCATCAAAGGCCAGGTAGTTGCCGAGTTCCTCGCTGACAGCCCAATATCCGAAGAAGGCCACACCGATACATGGGCCTTTCCTGATGAAGACATATTCCATACCGATACGGAGGTGTGGGATCTATATTTCGATGGGGCATCCAACTTCCGAGGATTTGAGGTCGGGATCCTGTTAATTTCACCCCGAGGGGAACACACTCCCTTATCCATCAAGTTGGACTTCGACGTGACCAACAACGCAGCCGAATACGAAGCATGCATTCACGGGTTGCAAGTCGCCGCTGATTTAGGGGTAACAAACCTCCGGGTCCACGGTGATTCATTATTAGTCATCAATCAAGCACTCCAAAAATGGAAAACTCGGAACGCCAATCTCGTGGCTTACCAAGCACGGGTAAGGGTTCTAGAGAAACAATTCCAAAAGGTAGAATACATTTATCTGCCCCGGGAAGAGAATCAGTTCGCAGATGCACTTTCCAAATTAGCATCTTTACTAAACATCCCGGATCACCTGACCAGCATGCCAATCTGTGTCGAAAGACGGTCCGAGCCAGCCTACATCCACGCCATTTAGGATATCGAGATAACTGACCCGGAACCTTAGTATCAAGCTGTCCTAACCTACCTGACGACGGGAGAGTACCCCCCGGAAGCTGAAAGTCGGGCCAAAAAGGCCCTACGAAGATTAGCAACCCAATTTGTTCGAACTGATGACGGGCAATTGTACAAAAAGACGGCACATGGAGCTCTACTCCTATGCATCGACAAAATACAGGCCGAAAAGGTCATGGCCGAGGTCCATGATGGTGAAAACGGCCCGCATATGAACGCCCATATGCTAGCCCGAAAAATCATGAGGCTCGGGTACTATTGGAACACCATGGAAACAGACTGTCAGGTGTATGTCAGACACTGCCATAACTGTCAGATCTTTGCCAATGTACAACATATGCCATCTTCCCTCTTATATACCATGACATCACCATGGCCGTTTTCGACATGGGGTATAGACATAATTGGAAAGGTGCATCCTTCCGGGACGGGAGGTCATTGCTTCATTTTATTAGCCATCGACTACTTCACCAAATGGGTCGAAGCCGAGTCATACCGTGTCTTGAACGCCAAGCACGTGGCCAAATTTATCCAAAATAAAATAAAATGCCGGTATGGGATCCCTCATGAGTTCATCAGCGATCACGGGACCCACTTTCAAGCCGAAATTGCCGCATTGCTGGCAAAATATAAAATTCAAAGGCATACATCTTCGCCTTACCGACCTCAAACAAATGGAGCGGTAGAAGCGGCCAATAAAACAATTGTCACCATACTTAAAAAGATGGCTGAGAATTACCGGGACTGGCCCGACAAAATACCTTTTGCCCTGTGGGGATACCGAACTTCGATTCACACCGCAACCGGAGCAACCCCGTATTACTTGACATACGGAGTGGAAGCGGTCCAACCAGTCGAGCTGGAAGTGCCATCCCTCAGGATTTTACTTGAAAGCCAAGTACCTGAAACAGATTGGGTCCAAGCCCGATACGATTCGCTAGTCCTTTTAGACGAACGGCGATCTCGGGCCCTCAACAACATTCAAATATATCAAAAAAGAATCCAACGGGCTTTCAACAAACGGGTTAGGCCCAGGAACATCAAGGAAGGAGATCTGGTCCTAAAATCGGTTCGTACCTTACTACCGGTTGACCCAAGGGGTAAATTCAAACCCAACTGGGCTGGGCCATACTTAGTCAAGAAAGTTCTATCAGGGGGAGCGGTAATGCTGACAGACTTGGACGGGAACGAATTTGTCAACCCAACCAACTTGGACCAGCTGAAGCGCTACTATCCATAAACCCCATCTCAATGTCATTTGCAACAATTTATAAAAATTCGTCTTTTTATAAATTTTCAAAAATTATAGACAAGTCAATAAGCTAGAATTAATTATTCTACTGTCGCACATCTTGAATTAATAATCTTGATGTATTTCGAAAATTGCAAAAAAAAAATCAGTCAAATCAATTTTGAACTACGTTTGGTTTGATTCCGCTATTTGTGGATACGTAGGCAACCCCTCAAAAAGGTACAACCACTGAAATAAACGAAAAGACGGGAACAGCTGTTTAATAATATGTCGATAAACGCGGGATTACAAAAAAAAAAAAAAAAAAAAAAAAGCGCCGGGCACGGCATACACACACAAAAAAAAATCACACCACAAGAATAATAGTAATATCCAAATAATAAAATAAGAAGACTAATATCCGGGCATCTTCCCTTTTCCCTTGTCCTTCGGGTCACGTAGAGCCCGAGGTCGCCGAGGTGAAGGTGAGCGTTCCCTAATCACAAGGGGAACTTTCTTAGCCCGAACCCGTTTCTTTGACGACGGGTCTTCAATCTCGGTCTTCGGCCCAAGTCGGGCCCGCACATGCTCGGGTAGCCTATCCCGTGGGCCAAGTCGGTCCTGCACGGCTAGCCTAGGGCCTAGTCTTCTTTCCAAGTCCGTCAAGGGACTCACTTTCCCCCAAGCACCTTTAGCACTAGACCCTTCAGCTTGAGTCTTAGTCTTCTTCTTATGACCTGACATTAGACGAACTAGAGTAGCTGGAGTGTCTCCTTCATCAAAGAACCCTCTGTTGTCCTTGGCTTGCTCTCTTCTCAGCAGGTCGAAGGCTTCATCGACTTTCAAAGCGGCTCGGGCTTTGGCATCTCCTACTTTGGTCCACTTCGTGTAAGAATCTGAAACCCAGATTGAGCGGCGAGATTTGACAATGGGCCAAGTATGCCGTGTGTACCACCTTTGCATCCAGGTATCACACATCACATCAGTCAGTTGGGTAGGGTCACTCACAACTGCTTCGACTTCGGGGATGCGCTGGGTCCATCCATACTGCCTTAGTATGCGATCTGGGTAGAGATGAACCGTCTGCCTGAAAGAAAGGATCACCTGATAGCGGGCTCTGTCCCTCGGGTCCAAGCCACTCCAAAGGTAGATGGGCCACCACGGAACTACCCATCGAATTAACGGGCCGCCATGAAAAGACAAAACCTCGTCCCAGTACTTTTGCGTAATCTGACGAGAAAAGTCAATGGCCCGCCTTCTCGTCATAACCTGGTTATGACGGTAATTGCCCGCATCAAGAGGAGGATCTATCACCGATAGCCTCTCATATAGCCAAATCTGCAAGAGGAAGCAAAAGCATGAGTTTCCAAGGCAAAATAAGCGTTCGCCAAAGGCCACTCGGTCGAGTGCTTGGGATACTCGATCGAGTGGTACCCCTGAACGCGAACAGGGGGCTTTTTACGAGGGCACTCGATCAAGTGCTGGAGTTACTCGGTCGAGTGGCACCTCCAAAGACAGATCAGGAGGATTTCATCGAGGGTACTCGACCGAGTGCCTGGGTGACTCGATCGAGTAACCCCTGCAAAAAAAAAAATCGCAAAAAAAATCAAAAATCGAAAAATTGAAAAGAAGGCCAAGTGACATACTTGCAACAAACGGGTGCTCCCGGTAAGACGAATTGATGAGTCCCTCTTACGATTGTCCAATCCTTGGATAATCTCGCCCGTGATCAGCCAAGCCGGGCTGTGTTCAGTCTCCATCAAGTCCACTACGCTCAAAAGACGGGTGCTTCCCATGCAAGATAACAAATCCATGTGACCCTCGAAAGCATATACATGGAGCATGCAAAAAGAGAAAGCCCTACGACCATAAGCCGGTCTAACCCGAACGTTAAGAGGATTCATAAATTTTTCAGCCAAGTCGATCAGAGAAATATTATCACCCTCCATCATACGGGACACCTCATTGTGTGAGAGCCCCAAAAATTCTCTCAGCTTCCTCCTCGGGTCATAGATCGAGTACGGGACGGCGGGACGGAGTATCGGGTTCCATCCCCCTATAGCGGCAATCTCCTCAGGTAGAGGGCAGACTTCGCCCCGAGAGAAAGCAAAGACATGGTATATGTCATCCCAATAAGCCAAGCAAGCGTCCAGAAAATAACGATCAACCACCATCTGACGGAACGGGTACAGCTGAGTTATCCCCGTCTGATTCAAAGCCACCTCATCCGTGTCCCTAAAGCGACGGGACCACTCCTGCAACATCACACTCAACCTATCGATTCCCATGGCAAAACTTCTTAAGAAGATAAAGAGACTTTCTTTTGCCTAAAGGGAAATAAAGAGACTTTCTTTGATTTGTGATGGGATTTATGAAGAAATCAAGAGCAAGAATGGGCTATATATAGCATTAGCCTTGCAAACTATTTAGGAAAATTTCCTAATCTCAATGGGAATCAAACCGCAATCCTAGTCTCAATACTAGCACGGAAATCTCCATCCCGAACTTTCCTAATCTTTGTTAGGAGTCAAAATATCAAAGTTTCCAAAATTCAAAAATCTCAAATTTTCAAGATTTCAAAAATTCAAATTCTCAAAATCATTTCTCCCCAGCGCGAGTCATTTTACTGTGTTGCATGCATTTTATGTGACTTGTACAGGTACGACTCAAACAGGGACATGCAAACCGCTATACCTCCTCAGCATTTTCACGGGATGGGCCAACACACAGGCGCACCCAGGACTTATGCGACAAGTCCAATTCCCCACGGAGTTATCGGCTCATGTATGACTTCTAGCTTGTGGCTGGCGAGCCCTTCACGCAAGTCTAATGGACTATAAACGACCCGGTCGGAAATCCGCCAGGTTTCAATCCTCGATTGGCCTGGTGGATACTCTGACTTTCGACCTGTCCAAGCCTTAGTCAGAGTGGGGGCTCTGTAGATACCCGCATTTTGACTGCCAGGTGTCTATGGCAGTTCCCAAAAAACACCCGATGATGATCGGACGCTAACATGCTTCTATGTGCTCGGATACGGGCTCAAATCCATTAATCGTTGGCTAGCACACTTGCAGAGTACAAATATCACAAAATCAACCTCAAACTCAGGCCCAGCGGACCATTTCGAGTCAAACAAGACTAATTTGGGCCAAAACCGACACCGGAATTAAAACCGACCTTTTGCGATTGGGTCAACCCCGGTCAAAGTCGTTTCCGAAACATGCAAAACGAACCCTCAAGCATCAAAAGTCCAATTCAAACACAAACCCATCAAATATCCATGGTCACGGTCCAAAACGAGTGACCCGCGTGACCCAGCTGGCCACTCGATCGAGTGCCCCACCCACTCGATCGAGTGGGCCCTTATTCTAGCCCGACGGCTGACGCACAAGGCCACTCGACCGAGTCAGCTGCCTACTCGGTCGAGTAACCCTAAACCGGAGCCCTAGCTTTTCCTATATAAGCAACCCCCATGCACACATCTACAACACTTTTACACACATCTTTACACCCCAAAATTCAACCCTAATTCAACTCCTTTCCAACCCTAATACACCCTAAGCAAACCTTAAGCAACACCCTAGCAAACCCTAAACTAGTTTTAGGATTCAACAACCCAAGCCACCATAACTTAACCTTCATCCACCTCGAAGACTCTAGTGTTAAAGCCACGATTACGAGTTCTAATCCGAGACAAGAACATGTTGGTTGAGGGTGTCAAAACCCCGTTTCTTCTCTTTCCTTTCTCTTTCTCGCGTCATGTTGTCATCATACGGGTCGCGTTTCTTTTATCTATTTTATCGTTATTATCGCATCATTAATATCGATAGTACTAATATCAAAACATTAAAATACCTATCAATTTGTGTCGAGTATGAGTGATATCGGAATAAGGAAACACGAATATACAAGTGTACTGCACACAACGTTGACGGTCGCTTGTTCCGATATCCCGATTACTTGATTATTGAGATAGGTTAACTTCAACAATAATTCTCATATCGTTTGCATCATTATTGTTATTCGCATGTCACATCGATTTCTCAAAGAACAAACATCGTATTTCAATAAAGGTTGAAACCCATTGACACGGATCCGACATCACAATCCCTAGGGATTTATTTCGATGCCGGAGAAGTCAAGGGAATCAAGTCCTTTTTTTATTCAAGTAAGCGTCGATTTTAGATTCGATACCAATTCCATAATTGGATATCGAGTCTAACAATCAAGTCAAATGAATTAATTAACGCGATTTGTTCATATCACGATAATTAATTTAAAGCGACTAGAATCAATTTATCCTTTTTTTTTATTTTTTTACTCTAATTTTCCATATCGATTCAAATAATCGAATGTGGGATACAACGAGTATTCAAAACTTGAATCGAGTATAAATTCAACAATATTTATATTCGGTTCAACAAAATTCGCGATTTATAAAAAACCAAGTCGAACATAAATTGTGCAATATTTATGCCCGATTCGGTAAAATCGTTGAATTATCAAAAATCAAAAGCAATTTCAAAATCAACAATTAAATTTGCAAACGAATTACAATTCGTACAGGGGGCACTCGACCGAGTGCCTAGCCCACTCGGTCGAGTGGCATCCCAAAAATCGAACCAGAATGTTTTTCACGACCTCCACTCGATCGAGTCTCACAGTGACTCGGTCGAGTGGCCATGTACTTGACCGAGTTAGTCAATAAATCGGCCGAGTATGGTCTAAAACGCGGAACAGAAACCTCTTTTCAGGATCTACTCGATCGAGTCTACCGACCACTCGATCGAGTAACCTCATAACGATTAACACAATAAATCGTACATTATTCTATTTTCAAAACCCGATAGTATTTCACGACTTAGGTCAACACGTGCATAATTATCACGTGTATACTATCTTTTCAAACCATGCATCATCTTGTACATCATTCAATTCAATTCAATTTATTATTTGCACAAACCGTTAATATCGATTTACCGTTACTAACCGTTTGCTTGTTTCTCTTGTCAATTTAATTTTTGTTCGCTTATTGTACTAAATGAACCCACATGCTAAAATTCCACTTTGACGTAGAATTAATTGCATTAAATTGACTTAGAAACCCTTTTCAATTCAATTCACATGCCTAGGAAAACAATGTTTGCATAAGCATTTTCCCGTTTAACTAGCGCGCGTATTGTAAGTCATTCGAATTCTTAGTAGAGGTCGCTAATGTGCGGGCGGGGTTGGGTGTCCTTTGTGGGCTTCCCAACACGTACCCTCACCCCTTACTCAGAACCTCGGTTTCCGGATGCCCGAAACCGTTGGCGCACGAGAGTCATTCAATACACAATATCCGATAATGTCGGTATTGGTATCAAATGCAAAGGGACGAGCCCAATAAAATCTGACATCGGAAATGGGCCGTATTTTGTATACGGACCACTACGACATAGAGTGGGCTCGAATGGTTACGAATAACCACAAAATTCGGTGGCGACTCTATTTCGACCTAAATTTCAATTCGATCCATTTCATATGGAGATTCATTCGCCTCCCCAAACCCGCGCGTGGCCGCGTTGGGGTGGACCTATGTCATGTCCACAATAATTCATATTAACGAGATTACGTATAGTTGGGATTATTCTAAGAAGCCCCCTTATAGTTGGTATTATTGTCATGAAATAACCCAAAAATCAAATAGAGAATCTTTTAATTATTATAATAATACATTTAATCTATTATATCAATGTGATGTTTTATAATTTTCATCTAAAAATCTTTAAATTTCATTTAACAAAAAGTTATCGTAAATAAAACTATAAAAATGAATTAATTAGATTCGTGGTAGAAAATGATTTCATTAGAGTATAAATTTCATATTATTTACCCGAAAAAGTGATAAATTTATTACATATATAGATATTAAAGTTATCCAACATCGACAAATTATAATAAGGTGATGAAATTCTATATTATAAATAATAGTAATCATCCGTCCTTAGATATCACCAAAAATCTTTTGAGACATTCAGAACTCTTAAGATTATAACCCACATTGAAAAAATTATGATCGGGTTATGGGATTCTATAATAGAAATAAAAGTTATCATTGTTTTTGAATATTGACTAAAAAATTTTGAGTCTTAAAAAACTCTTAATAAGACCATAAATTTAAAATTAGATGATGATTCTTAAAATAAGATGATGATTCTATATTATAAATAATAGTGATCATGTGTTCTTTTGCGTAAATTACCCCACATCAAAAAAATTATGATAATAGAATTCTATATTATAAATAAGACTAATCATTCGTTCGTAAATATCAATAAAAAAACTTTTGCGTCTTAGAAAATATCTTAATAAGACTACAAATTTAAGTAACATAATCTCATATCGAAAAATTATAACAAGGTAATGAAACTCTATATTATACTCCGTAAATAAGAAATAAGAGTAATCAATTCTACAATAAGACAATGAAATTCGAATATAAATAAAAGTAATCATTCCTCCAAATTATGATGAGATGATGAATTTTATATTGTAAATAAGTGTAATCTTTCGTCCTTAAATATGACTAATAATTCGTTATTAGAAATCTTCAGAAACTCAATTGAGTCTTAAAACTTGTTAAGACTATAAACTCAAGTAAAATTATTACAAGAGTTCTTACGACTATATCTAAACTATTGTTATAAGAAGAAAAGTAATTGTTATTCGAAGTGTCTTGATTACATGGAGGAGAGCCTCTATATATAGGGCTAAGGTACACAAGGCATCTAAGTATTATGGTAAGGGAATATTGACCCAATATTCTTACCATATTTGTTCTATAACACTCCCCCTGATGACAGTGTGTCTTAGCATTACTAAATTTTGATAGAGCTAAAACATAAAACTCACCATGTGTTGGACGTGCTTGTGATGCCTCGTTAAAACCTTGACAAGGAAAACCCAGTGGGAA
Organism: Agrostemma githago; assembly: GCA_958450325.1. Lineage (NCBI taxonomy): Eukaryota > Viridiplantae > Streptophyta > Magnoliopsida > Caryophyllales > Caryophyllaceae > Agrostemma > Agrostemma githago. The sequence continues at coordinate 63,467,802 of OY288240.1, forward strand.
AAAAACCTTGACGAAGGAAAAAGAGTACATCGTGAAAAGTCCAACATCATGGATGTTACAAAATTTATTAGGTTCTCAGGTCCTTAAGTTGACGCATTCTAATCTTGTAGACTAATTTCTTGAATGTTGAAGTCGGCAATGCTTTGGTAAATAGATCTGCCAAGTTGTCACTTGAACGTACTTGTTGAATGTCTATTTCACCCTGCTTTTGTAGATCATGTGTGAAGAAGAATTTTGGACTAATATGCTTCGTTCGATCACCTTTGATAAAACCCTCCTTTAGTTGTGCAATACAAGCAGCATTGTCTTCATACAATATTGTTGTCAAATTTTTATTCGAATGGAGTCCACATGAATCTTGAATATGATGAATTACGGACCTTAACCACACGCATTTACGACTTGCCTCATGTATTGCTAGTAACTCAGAGTGATTTGTAGAAGTAGCCGCAATCGTTTGTTTCACTGATCGCCATAGGTGAACAAATATCCTGTTTGGGATTTTCCTTTGTGTGGATCAGATTGGTAACCTGCATCTCCATATCCAACTAATTTTGATTTGGATTCATAGGAGTAGAATAGACCTAAATCAGTGGTGCCACTAAGATACCGAAGTAAATGTTTGACTCCGTTCCAGTGTCTCTTAGTTGGGGCAGCACTATATCTAGCTAATAAGTTTACTGAAAAAGCAATGTCTGGTCTAGTACAATTTGAGAGATACATGAGGGCACCAATTGCACTAAGATAAGGTACTTCTGGTCCTAGGAGCTCTTCCTCATCTTCTTTAGGACGAAATGGATCTTTATGCACATCGAGTGATCTCACAACCATTGGAGAACTTAATGGATGTGCTTTGTCCATATAGAAGCGTTTTAAGACCTTTTGTGTATAATTAGATTGGTGCACAAATATCCCATTTGAGACATGTTCAATTTGTAAACCCAGACAAAACTTAGTTTTACCAAGATCTTTCATCTCAAATTCCTTTTGTAAATAAGTAGCGGTTTTAGAAACTTCTTCAAACGTCCCAATAAGGTTTAAATCATCAACGTATACTGCAATAATGGCAAATCCGGGAGAAGATTTCTTAATGAACACACATGGACAAATGACATTATTAGTGTATCTTTCTTTTAACAGGAATTCACTAAGCCGATTATACCACATTCTTCCCGATTGCTTTAGCCCATATAAAGCTCTTTGGAGTTTAATTGAGTATATACTACGTTGTTTAGATACGTTTTTAGGTATATGAAGTCCCTCTGGGATTTTCATGTAAATGTCACTATCAAGTGATCCATACAAATAAGCTGTGACTACATCCATAAGATGCATATCTAGCTTTTCTGAAGCCGCCAGGCTAATAAGAAATCGAAATGTGATGGCATCCATCACTGGAGAGTAAGTCTCTTGATAATCAATTCCAGGTCTTTGTGAAAAACCTTGTGCAACGAGTCGAGCTTTATATCTCACAATTTCATTTTTCTCGTTGCGTTTTCTTACGAATACCCACTTGTATCCCACCGCTTTACAATTACGGGGAGTTTCAACAATTGGACCAAAAACATTACGTTTTGTTAATGAGTTAAACTCTGTTTGGATAGCATCCTTCCACAGTTGCCAATCTTTTCTATTTTGACATTCTTCGACAAATTGTGGTTCAGAATCGTCGATATTTTCAATGGTATTTTGGGCAACTGCAAATGCAAATATATTATCAGGAATTTTTGTGTTCATGTCCCAACTTTCTTTTGTACCAACATAGTTTATAGAGATCTCGTTGTTTTTTGGTCCATTTTCCTCATTATGTGCAACTAATTCCTCAGTATTTGATTGTTCAATCAAGTTTTCAGGTGATGTGTCTTTTTCTGGAATGACACTTGCTAACCTTTTTATTCGGGGAATTGAATCCTTTGCACCTAGAGGTCTCCCACGCTTTAAGCGTGTTTTGGATTCATTTTTGTTATCATAATTTCCTTCGGGTATACACACTTTTGCTGGGGCATTTATAGCAGGAATATGTGATTTCGTTACCCTTCCCATATCGGTAAATGCATTAGGTAATCTATTTGCAATATTATGCAAATGTATGATTCTTTGAACCTCAAGTTCGCATTGCTTTGTACGGGGGTCAAAATGGGCTAATGTTGGTGTATTCCAGGAAATTTCACGACGTTCCTCAAGTTTAAACTTCTCTCTCCCTAATGTCGGGAATTTTGACTCGTCAAACGGACAATCATCAAATCGTGCTTTAAAAACATCTTCCGTTAAAGGCTCTAAGTATTTAATGATATATGGGGACTCATAGCCGACATATATTCCAAGTTTACGTTGGGGACCCATTTTTGCTCTTTGAGGTGGAGCTATAGGAACATAGACCGCACAACCAAAAGTTCTAAGATGAGAGATATTTGGTTGATGTCCAAAAACTAGTTGAACCGGTGAGTATTGTTGATAACTTGTTGGCCGGATACGTACTAGTGTTGCGGCATGTAATATTGCATGACCCCATGTTGAAAATGGTAATTTGGACCTTAAGATCAATGGTCGAGCGATTAATTGTAACCGTTTAATAAATGATTATGCTAAGCCATTTTTGGTATGCACGTGGGCAACCGGATGCTCGACGTCAATGTCAATTGACATGCAATATTCATCAAATATTTTAGATGTAAATTCACCAGCATTATCCATACGTATAGTTTTGATAGGAAAATCTGGGAATTGAGCCCGCAATCTAATTAATTGTGAGAGAAGTCTTGCAAACGCAACAGTACGAGTCGAAAGTAGACAAACATGGGACCATCATGTTGAAGCATCAATTAGGACCATAAAATAACGAAATGGTCCAGATTAAGGATGGATTGGCCCACAAATATCACCTTGAATTCGTTGCAAAAAATTTGGTGATTCGATACCAACTTTCATCAAAGATGGTCTAATTATCAATTTTCCTTGATAACAAGCCTCACAAGGACAATCATTAATAGATAATACTTTTATATTCTTTAGAGGATGTCCAGCGAGTTTTCTATAACTCGACGCATCATTGTTGATCCTGGATGGCCTAGCCAGTCATATCATGCCAAAGTTTGAAAATATTAGGATCAAAAATTTTCGTATGTCTCACAAAATGTGATTCAATAAGGAGGATAGTATGATATAATCCAGAAGGTAAAGCAGAAAGTTTTTCTAACACTTGTTTCTTCCCTGAAATGATGGAAGTAATGCATAGATATTTTGTGTTATCCTCAATTTTTGTCTCGAGATGATATCCATTAAGACGGATATCTTTAAAATTCAACAAGTTTCGTTCAGATTTTGTTGAATATAGGGCATCTCGAATATTAATTTTCGTACCATTAGGTAATATTAATAATGCTTTTCCATGACCCTCGATAAGGTTAGATGTCCCTGATATTGTACTAACGTTGGCCGTAGCTAACATTAAATGTGTGAAAAACCGCTTGTTGCGAATAATTGTATGTGTTGTTGCACTGTCTACAAGACATATATCTTCACTGTTTGTTTGCAACATCTTGTTAGCAAAATCCATATGACCATAAAGAAAATAATAATAAATAATCTGGAGAGGAAAAAAAAAATAATAATAATAAAGTAAATATAGACATATAGTCACGTTATATTTATCTAATAATTTTTTTTTAAGATAACTAATATGTTAAAGAACTGACATAGATAGCAAAAAAATAAAAATAAAAGTAAAGAATTAACATGGAATAAAAAAAATGTAAGAGTAAAAATAATACTATAAGTAATGGAAAATTATGGTTTCAACTTTATTTGGATATGAATAAACCTTAGAAGGTATAAAAGTTGTCAAACATAAGCCTAAAGTACACCTAATTACTCTTATTCTTGTAGTTCCAATATTAATCATCACGTGGATGAAATAATTTACCGATAAATTGGAATGGGTAAATCGAAATAGTTGGAATTATAACTAATGAATATTGAGTATAAAGAGTGTCAAGGCGGATATACGGATTAAAGGTGTGCGTAATGGAAAAACACACAAAAGACATTCCGTAGAAGATGATTAATAAATATAACAAACGTGTTATTAGACTTGCTCTTAGGGCCATGCAATAATTGTAAATACGGTGTAAAAAATACACCAAATATATTGTTTTAAGGCACCAATAAGATGAACAAAAGAAAAAAAAATAATAAAAGGACAAATAATATGAAGAAATAAAAAAAAATACAAACAAAAAAAATAAAGAGGAAGAAAGGTAAAGAAATTTGCACGTGAAGTGCACACAAGACATATGGCAAATGAAGAATGAGTTTCAACGGCAACGTGGTAGATAATTACCGTGAAAGTGTTATTGACCTACGTCCTGATAACGTGTTATAAGAAGAAAAGTAAGGGCTCGTTTGGTTCACCATGGGAAGATGAAGTTACCGGGAACTTTAAATTCATGTGAATTTGTATTTCATGGGAATTAGAAAATATTATTTGGTTGCCATGTGGGAAATGACTTCATGCGGGAAGTTCTACACACCAAGGGGGGGCTTGGTGAGTAACTTCCCCCATTGTGGAGGAAGTGGCAATTCACAGGAAGTGGCAATTCCCGGGAAGTGGGTAACCAAACAACTCCCTGAAAATGCACTTCCTGGGAACTTGCACTTCCCGGTGATTGGATGAGTAACCAAACGACTCCTAATTGTTATTCGAAGTGTCTTGATTACATGGAGGAGAGCCTCTATATATAGGGCTGAGGTACACAAGGCATCTAAGTATTATGGTAAGGGAATATTGACCCAATATTCTTACCATATTTGTTCTATAACATTTATATCGAATAATTATGAGGTGATGGAATTTGATACTTCGTATTATAAATAAGATTAATCATTCGTTCTTAGATATAAAAAAAAGTTTTTTGAGTCTTACAAAAGTACTTGAGACTATAAACTTAGTAAGATTATCCCACATCGAAAAATTATAATAAGGTGATCGAATTTTATTATATAAATAAGAGTAATCGTTAATTCTTAAGTTAAATATAAAAACAAACTATTTTATTATTATAATAATCCTAACGTTGTCTCACATCCAAAAAGTCATGATAAGGTGATCAAATTCTATATTATAAATAATAATCATTTGTTCTTGGATATCAACTAAAAAAAATTGAGTCTTAAAAATGTTCTTAGGACCGTAAGCTGATGGAAAAGAGAAATCCTTCGTGTTCAGATATTAACCAAAAATCATATAAACCAAGATAAGATAAATTGAAGTAAAATTATCCTACATCGAAAAATTACAAAAAAGTGATGAAATTCTATTATATATAAATAAAAGTAATCATCGTCTTTATAGATATCAATCAGAAGTCTTTTGAGTCCTAAAAAGAGTTATTTTTTTGATGAGATATTAAATAAGAGAAACCATTTGTCCAACGATATACTCCGTAATAAGGTAATTGAATTCTATTATATAAATAAGAGTAATTGTTCGTCCTTAATAACTTAGATGGAAAAACAAACTCTTTTTGGGTCTTAAAAAAATTTCTTAAGACCATAAACTTAATTAAGTAAAATTATCCCACACTTTTGAGTCTTAAAAAACTTTTAAGATTATAAACTTGAGTAAAATTTCTCACTTCGAAAAATTATTACAAAGTCATGAATTTCATAGATATAAACCAATTAGAAAAACTCTTGGAACTATAATAAATTTAAGTAAAAATTTCTCTTTTGAGTCTTAAAAAAACTCTTAAGACTATAAACGTGTGTGAAAATTTTCCACATCTAAAAATTATTGTAATTTCATATTATTTGCTCAAAAAAGTAATAAATCTATTGCATATAGAAATAGTAAAATCACCTCACATCGAAAAACTATATTCAGTTGATAAATTTATATATTATAAATAAGAATAATCATTGTTCTTAGATATCAACAAAAAAATCTTTTGATCCTTAATCTCTTAAGACCATAAAATTGAGTAAACTCACATTGAAAAAATATGATGAGTTGATTAAATTCTATATTATAAATAAGAGTAATCATTCGTTCATAGATGTTAACCAAACATCTTTTAAGTCTTAGAAAAACTCTATCTCACATCGAAAAATTATATAATCGGGCGATAAATTTTCATTATATAATTCCTCCTTAAATATCGACAAAAATTAAAGAACTTTTAAGGCTATAAAATTAAGTAAAATTATTTCACATAGAAAGAATAGTGTCATTGAAAGAATAACGTCATAGGTATAAATTAAATATTTCTCTCTTCTATAATTGTAGTTATAAGTAAAAACTGAGGTTAATATAGTAAAAAGGTTGGACCAAATAAAAAATATTTGCGATGGGAAGAAGATAGAAAGACGGATGAAAATAGAATATGGAAGAAGATAGAAGCAAGGAGGAAGTACTCTATAGTATAATTGTGATATCAAATATTTACCGAGTATTCTCTTAAAGAGAGATATTACGAGTTTTAAATACAACGCACGCATATAATTTAATTTGACATTTACCGCATATATGACATCCCAAAAAATGCATTCACGTATGTGGATAGTATATCTTTACTATTAGACATATTCTTACCTTCGATTTACTTTCTACTGTTGCGTAGTCTCACAAATTTATGAAATCGTCTAACTTGGTGTCATTATTATTGTCACTAAAAATCAGCCAGTGTATCGCACGGGCTTTCCAACTAGTCAATATATATATATAAAGGAGGAAGTTTTCGAGCGATATGATTGGTCGGTTACATCAAAACTCAATTTAGGAAAGTATCATTAATAATAAAAAAAAATCAAATAGAGAATCTTTTAATTATTACAATCAATATATTTAATCTATTATTAATGTGATGTTTTATAAATTTTCATCTAAAAATCTTTAAATTTCATTTAACAAAAAGTTATCGTAAATAAAATTATAAAAATGAATTAATTAGATTCGTGGTAAAAATGCTTCTATTAGAGTATAAATTTCATATTATTTGTTTTACATTATTTGCTTGAAAAAGTGATTAATTTATTACATATGAAGATATTAAAGTTAACCCACGTCGACAAATTATAATAAGGCGATGAAATTCTATATTATAAATAATAGTAATCACACATCGACAAATTATAATAAGGTGATGAAATTCTATATTATAAATAATAGTAATCATCCGTCCTTAGATATCCACCAAAAATCTTTTTGAGTCATAAAGAACTCTCAAGATTATAACCTTAAGTAATTATCCCACATCACCTTAAAGTAATTATCCCGCATCGAAAAATTATGATGAGTTTAATAATAGTATTATTATGGTTATATATAAAGGAGCAACTTTTCAAGCGATGTGATTGGTCCGTTGCATTAAAGCTCAATTTAGTAAATTATCATTAATAATAAAAAAATCAAGTAGAAAATCTTTTAATTATTACAAAATATATTTAATCTATCATATTAATGTGATGTTTTATAATTTTCATCTTAAACCTTTAAATTTTGTTTAACAAAAAATTATCGTAAAAAAATTTATAAAAATGAAATAATTAGATTCTTGGTAGAAAATGCTTCCATTTGAGTATAAATTTCATATAATTTGTTTCATATTATTTTCTCGAAAAAGTGATGAATTTTTTACCTATAAGAATAGTAAATTTATTCCACATTGACAAATTATGATAAGGTGATGGAAATTCTATATTATAAATAAGAATAATCATCTGTCCTTGGATACCCACCAATAATCTTTTGACTCTTGAAGAACTCTCAAGATTAAGATTATAAACCTGAGTAATCATTGTTTTTAAATATCGACAAAAAAACTTTTGAGTTTTAAAAAAAAAACTCTTAATAAGACTACAAACTTAAAATTATCCCACATCGAAAAAATTAAAATAAGATGATAATCTTATAAGACTGCATCAAAAAGATCTCTTAAGACAGTAAATTATATATCCCACATCAAAAAATTATGATAATGGAATTCTATATTATAAATAAGAATAATTATTATTCGTTCATGAAACTTTATATTATAAATAAGAAATAAGACTCTGACTTGATAAAATCAAGTAAATTATTATATAAAGTAATAATTCGTAAATTATCTCACATCAAAAAATTATGATGAGGTCATGAAATTCTATTATATTACGAAGTATAAATAAGAGTTACAATCTTTTGAGTCTTAAAAAAATTCAGAAGATTATAAACTTATGTAAAATTATCTCATATCGAAAAAGACTATAAACTTATGTAAAATTATCACATCATATCTCTCAGTTTTAGGGACGAAAAATGTCATTAAGGGTATATATAGACATAATACACTAAACGTGAGGGATACCATATGTGATTATAAAAGTGCAGGGATACCATATAGAAAAGCTAAAAACATAGGAACACCGTGTAGAAAATCCCTTATAATAAAGGGGTGGAATCAAACTTAAGTAAATTATCCCACATCGAATATTTATGATGCGGCGATGGAATTCTCTATTATAAATAAGGGTAGTCATTCGTCAAATTATGATGGGATGAAATTCTATATTATAAACATGATTTCATATTATTTTCTCAAAAAAAAGTGATGAATTTATCATCCACTCCATAAATGCAGTACAGTTGTCCCACATCGAATAATTATAATAAGGTGACGTAAGCAATATATATATATATATATATATATATATATATATATATAGAGAGAGAGAGAGAGAGAGAGAGAGAGAGTGAGGATCCGGTGAGTCCCCCTCTTTAGATGAGTCCGTCCTTTCAATCTGGACCACACAATCAAACAAGATTGAATGGCTGAGATTGGACCACGTCATTAAGGAAGAGTAACAAGGCTGCCTTTGCATACGCAAACATCATAACTCTTTAATTCCATATTACTGTGATATTATTACTGTGACATTATTACTGTAATTTCTTATTACTGTGACAGTGTCACAGTAAGATATTTGTGTTACTGTAATAGTGTTCTGTTACTGTAACAGTGCTACTGTTAATCTCATGTTGATGTTACTTTGTAGTGTCAATTGATAAATGAATTTGACATTATTACTGTGACATTATACTGTCTTTATTACTGTGACAGTGTCATAGTAAGATATTTATAACTCTTTAATTTCATATTACTGTGACATTATTATTGTAATTCCTTATAACTGTGACACTGTCACAGTAAGATTTTTGTGTTACTGTAATAGTGTTCTGTTACTGTAACAGTATTACTCTGACATTATTATTGTAATTCCTTATTACTGTGACAGTGTCACAGTAAAATATTTGTGTTACTGTAATAGTTTTTTTTTTTTAAATAGTTTTTTTTATATATAAAAAAAAACTATTACAGTAACACAAATATCTTACTGTGACACTGTCAGAGTAATGTCAGAGTAATATTGTTACAGTAACAGAACACTATTACAGTAACACAAAAATCTTACTGTGACAGTGTCACAGTTATAAGGAATTACAATAATAATGTCACAGTAATAATGTCACAGTAATATGAAATTAAAGAGTTACAAATATCTGTGACACTGTCACAGTAATAAGGAATCACAATATAATGTCACAGTAATAATGTCAAATTCATTTATCAATTGACACTACAAAGTAACATCAACATGAGATTAACAGTAGCACTGTTACAGTAACAGAGCACTGTTACAGTAACACAAATATCTTACTGTGACACTGTCACAGTAATAAGGAATTACAGTAATAATGTCACAGTAATAATATCACAGTAATATGGAATTAAAGAGTTATGATGTTTGTGTATGCAAAGGCAGCCTTGTTACTCTTCCTTAATGACGTGGTCCAATCTCAGTCATTCAATCTTGTTTGATTGTGTGGTCCAGATTGAAAGGACGGACTCATCTAAAGAGGGAGACTCACCGTATCCTCTCTCTCTATATATATATATAATATAAAAGAGACTTTTTTCAAATTCAAAGAATTTTTAAGACTATAAAATGTTGAGGTGATTAAATTCTATATCACAAATAAAAGACATCATTCATTTTTAGATATTAACCAAAAAAAATTTAGTCTTATAAAAGTTCTTATAGCTACGGAGTATAAATAATTTAAGTAAAATTATCCCACATTGAAATAATAAGGTGATGAGATTCTACTATATAAACAAAAGTAATCGTTCGTCTGTAGATACCAACGAGAAATCTTTCGAATCCAAAAAAACATTCTTTAAGACTATAATTAAATTCAAGTAGAATTATCCAACATCAAAAGATTATATGTTGATTGATTTCTATTATATAATTAAGAACAACCATTCGTTTTTATATGTCAATCTGAAATTTTTTGAGTCCTAAAAGAGCTTTTAAGACTATAAACTTAAGTAGAATTATCTCACATTGAAAAATTATGATGAATGTGAAATCTACGTCATCAATAAGAGAAATTTTTTCGTTTTTTGATATTAATAAAAACTCTTTTGAGTATTATAATAGCTTTTAAGGCTATAGATTGAATTAAAATTATCTCAGATTGAAAAATTGCATTAAGGAGATGAAATTCTATTATATAAATAAAAATAATCAGCGTCTTTAGATATCAATCAGAAATCTTATGAGTCTCAGAAATAGTTCTTAAAACTTAAATTTATGTTGAATTATCACACATTGAAAAATTATGACGAACTGATGAAATTTCATACTATATCATAAATAAGAGAAATCATTCGTTTTAGATATTAACCAGAAAAATCTTTTGAGTCTTATAACAACTCTTAAGGCTATAAGTTGAAGTAAAATTATCCCACATCGAGAAATTAATAAGACGATGAAATTCTATTATATAAATAAAAGTCTGTCAACCAGTAGCTTCACCAATTTATGCAATTCTCTAACTTTGTGTCATTATTATTATCACTAAAAATCGGTTCGTGCATCGCACGGGCTTTCCAACTAGTTATTATATATATAAAGGAGGAACTTTTCGAGCGATATGATTGATCTGTTTCATCAAAACTCAATTTAGGAAAGTATCATAAAAAATACAAAAAAATCCAGCAGAGAATCTTTTAATTATAATTTAATGTGATGTTTTATAATTTTCATCTAAAAATCTTTAAATTTCGTTTAACAAAAAATCTATCATAAAACAAATTATAAAAATGAAATAATTAGATTTGTGGTTGAAAATGTTTTCATTAGAATATAAATTTCATATTATTTGCTCGAAATAATGATAAATTTATTACATACGGAGTATAAAAATAGTATCACATCGACAAATTATAATAAGGTGACGAAATTTTATAATATAAATAAGAGTTATCATCTGTTCTTAGATATCCACCAAAAATCTTTTGAGTCTTAAAAAATCCTTAAGAGTTATAAACCTTAAACAATTATCCACATCGAAAAATTATGATAAGATTATGAAATTCTATACTATATATAAGAGTAATCATTGTTCTAAAATGTCGATCAAAAAAATTTTGAGTCTTAAAAAAGTTCTTAATAAGACTACAAACTTAAAATTATCTCACATTGAAAAAATTAAAATAAGATGATGATTCTATATTATAAGTAAGAGTAATCATGTGTTCTTTTGAGTCTTAAAAATAGCTCTTAAGACTGTAAATTATCCACATCAAAAAAATTATGATAATGGTATTCTATACTACGTATTATAAATAAGACTAATCATGCATTCTTTTACGGAGTATATATCAATAAAAAAAACTTTTGAGTCTTAAAAAATCTCTCAATAAAACTACAAACTTAAGTAAAATAATCTCACATCGAAAAATTATAACAAGGTGATAAACTCTATATTATAAATAAGAAATAAGAGTAATAAATTCTATAATAAGACGATGAAATTCTATTATGCAAATAAAAGTAATCATTTCTCTAAATTACGATGAGGTGATGAAATTCTATATTATAAATACGAGTAATCATTCGTCCTTAAATATCAACAAAAATTTTTTTGTCTTAAAAAATGCTTTTAATAAGACTATAAAGTTAAGTAAAATTTGTTTTTCGAAATAAAAAAGAAGATTTGTTTTTCGAAAAAAAACCCTAATGCTCTTTACAGGAGGCGATCATCAGGCGATTTTGGTAGAACGGCGTGATTGATTCCAATCATCATGGCGAGGAACTCTGCGTCAAAGACAAAGGCAAAGCAATCTAGTTCTCAGCAAGACAAAACTAAGAATTCAATGGTACAAAAGGAAGCAAACTCTAAGAAGGCTACTGGATCGGGTGAAGAGGATGTTTTACGTACAAAACCTATGCATGAATTAAATGCAATCCCTAGACTGAATTTTGATGAGGAAGAAGATGTGCTGGAAGTGAATAACCCATGGATAACTCAGAGAGGGAGACATGAGGAAAACACGACAAAGTCTCAGGAAAAAACTAAAGAGAAGGAGGTTGATGAAGAGGAGAGTTTGATACAATTTACCAAGGAAAACACCAAAGATGAGATATTGTACTGGGTGCAGGCTGTATACTGCTACATATTGGGTGCAAATCCGCCTTGGGAGGTTGTGGATGGATTTATTAGGCGTATATGGAGGAATCATAATGTCGACAAAGTCTCTTTCCTTCCAAATGGTATTTTTCTGGTTAGATTTAAAAACATGGAGGACAAGGAGAAAGTTCCGGCTGCTGGCTACCATATGTTTGATAGCAAACCAATGGTAGTGAAAGCCTAGACTGTTGGGATTGATTCACTTAAAGAGGATGTCAAAGTAATCCCGACATGGATCAGGTTGCATGAATTGCCATTGCGATTCTGGGGTAAATGCTTACCAACTATAGCAAAGCTTGTGGGTAAGTATATCCACTCTGATCAGGCTACTGTGGCCAAAACTAGACTTGGGTATGCTCAGACCACGGTGGAACTACAGGTGGGTCAGAAATATCCAGAGAAAGTTAGCTTTTTGGATGAAGAAGGAAACAAATTGAGTATCAAAGTTGAGTACGAGTGGAAACCTAGCCTGTGCACTCATTACAAAGGTCTAGGGCATGAAGTAACTCAATGCAGAAAGAAGGAAACGAGGAAGGAAGGTGGGGCAGTGTTCAAGAAATTATGGAAACCTGTACAGAAGCCTGTACAGATGCCCGTATAGATAATAGTTCCACCAAACAATAAGATGGATAAGCCTGCGAGTTCAGGTAGCATTAGTGGGGGATGAACTTCAAGTTTGGCATCCCCTATGAGAACATACTTACTTGGAAGTTCTTGATGATGAACCTGGTATAGAAAGAGTGGCTCAAGATCAAGCTGATGGTGATGGAATTGGTAACCTCTCCCTCCAATTGAATCCTAATGAATAACATCGATTTTTGGAATGTGAAAGGGCTCAACAATGTAAATAAATAGGAAGTAGGTAAGCAATTCATGAATAAAAAGTAGTTAGCGTTATTTGGATTATTGGAGACCAAAGTCAATAGCAATAATGTAGGGAATATAGCTAATAAGATGTTAGGAGGCTGGAGCTTCACAACTAACTGTAGGCTGCATAAGGGTGGGAGAGTCTGGATATTATGGCAACCTAGTGTGTTCTCAGTAGATGTACTGGCTATCAGTCCTCAGTTCATTCATGTCAGGGTGGTGAACAGATGCAATAGCAGACATTTTTTTGTGACAATGGTATATGCATTCAATGATGGGGCTGATAAGAGACCTTTATGGGAAGATCTAAAGAATATTCATCAGGGTGTTGATAGCTCCTGGGCTATAGCAGGGGACTTTAACATAGTCTTGAGTAGAGAAGAGAGAATGGGGTCAGAGTAAGGAAGAGGACATTGAAGAGTTTGCTGACTGTTTGGATGCGTGTGATATGCATGATATAGCAGCTACTGGAGCGTATTTTACCTGGACCAATAAACAAGAAGAAGGGGATAGAAAGTACAGTAAGCTTAATAGATCATCACTGTGGATGGAGGAATACCCGGATATGAATGCACATTTTTATCATGAGGGGTTAATGGATCATACCCCTTGTGTAGTGGGAAATAGAGTTAATTATGGAAATGAAATAAAGGAGTTTCAAGTATTTCAACATGTGGGGCTATACACCTTCTTTTAAGGAGTTGGTGAAAGGGGTCAAGGATGAGGAAGTCAGTGGTACGCTGATGTTTACAGTTGCTAAGAAACTGAAGAAGCTCAAACCTTGTCTGAAGAGATTGAATGTGGAATGCTTCGATGATATTGTGAATCAGGCAGATGAAGCAACCAGAAAACTTGAACAAATTCAAGAAGAGTTGATGACTGATATGCATAATACCAGTCTTATTGCTGAAGAGATTATTTTGTTGGAGCAGGTAAGGAAACTGCAGAGAAGCAAGACTAGTTTCCTACAGCAGAAGGCTAAAGCCTAATGGCTTAAAGATGGAGATGCGAATTCAGCTTTCTTTCACTCGTGTATCAAGCAAAGACAGAATAAGAATAAGGTGATACAGATTCAAGACATGGAGGGCAAGTTATGTAACACACCTGAAGCAATTCAGGATGCTTTTATAAAGTACTATCAGGCTCTTCTTGGCAGTTCTAAGGAGGTTCAACATGTTCGAAGATGCATCATTGATCAAGGGAAGAAATGCAATGTTAATCACTGGAGTATGTTGAATACACCTGTGACTAATGAGGAGATTAAGCATGCCATGCTATCAATTCCCCAAGATAAAGCCCCAGGTCCAGATGGGTATACAAGTGGCTTTTTTGAGGATGCGTGGGGAATAATTGGAGGAGATATTGAAGCTGCTGTTAGGGATTTCTTTGAAACAGGTGAGCTGCTCCAATTGATTAATGCTACTACTCTTACTTTAATCCCTAAAGTAGAGAGGCCTAGTTCAGTTGCTCAATTTAGACCCATAGCCTATTCCAACACCATTTATAAGATAAGCTCTAAGATAATGTGTATAGGCTAGCAAGAGTTTTACCTGATATCATTGAAGACACCCAAGGTGCATTCATACAAGGAAGATCCATAGTCAAGAATATCCTGATTTGTCAGGACCATGTTAAAATGTATGATAAGAAAGGGGTCTCAGCTAGATGTCTCTTCAAGATAGACCTACAGAAAGCTTACGACTCGGTTGAATGGGTTTTTGTAGAGCAGATGATGAAGGCATTGGATTTTACCCATCTATTCATAAAACAGGTCATAAAATGCATAACTACCCCTACCTATACCATATCTATGAATGGTAGTAACTTCGGCTGCTTTAAGGGTAGAAGGGGATTAAGGCAAGGGGATCCAATCTCCCCTCTAATCTTTAGAACTTGTATGGAGTACTTAACAAGGACGATTAAGTACGCTACCTCTACTTGGCCATTTCAGTATCATCCTATGTGCAAAGATATGAAATTGACTCACATGATGTTTGTTGATGACTTATTACTATTTTGCAAGGGAGAAGCACGTTCCATACCACTTATGATGAAAGCCTTCTATACCTTCTCCAATACTTCAGGTCTCCAGAAGAATAATAGTAAATCAGAGGTATACTTTAATGGTATGTCTGATAGTTTGATGCAGGATATATTGAATGTCACTGGTTTCAGCAAAGGAACTATGTCATTCAGGTATCTAGGCATACCTATTAAACCGAGTCGACTATCCAAGAAGGAGTGCAACCTACTTATAGACAAGATGGTGACAAGGATAAGGAGTTTAGAAGCACGTAAATTATCATATGTAGGAAAACTAACTCTTATCAATGCAGTTCTTAATACTCTTCACTGTTATTGGGCATCAATCTTTATTCTCTCAAGTAACATTGTTAAAAGAGTGGAGGCCATTTGTAGAAACTTTTTCTGGGCTGGTTCAGCTGATTATATGCGAGTACCATTGATAGCTTGGGATAAAATCATTGTTCCTAAAAAAGAGGGCGGACTGGGTATAAAAAATGTCAAAGCTTGGAATCAAGCCGCAGTAGCAAAGCTAGCAAACTGGATTTACTCTCATCCTGATAAACTATGGGTTGGATGGGTGAACCAGATATACATAAAAGGACATGACTGGTGCAATTACAAGCCTAAGCAAGGGGATAATAATTGGTCATGGAAGCAAGTCTATAAGGTGAAAGAATTGATGAAGGATGCGTATCAGCAGGGTATATGGGCTGGTTCACAGATTGAGTACACTGTAAAAGAAGGATACAATTGGCTTAGAAGCAAACTTAGTGAAAAACAATGGGCAAATGTTGTTTGGAATAGTTGGAACATTCCAAAACACTCCTTGGTCACTTGGATGGCTCTGAACAAAGGCATGAATACAAAAGAAAGGCTGTTTAAGATTGGCTGCAGTGAGGATAACAGCTGCTGCTTGTGTGGACAGGAAGAAGAGACTATTGAGCATCTTTTTTAAACTTGATTGTACAGCAGCAAGATCAAAACTAAACTCAACAGCAGCTGGTACGGACTTGTTCAGGATGTACAGTTGCTGGCAAATGGAAACCAATCCGACATACATTGGAAAATAGATGCAGTTATGTTGAATGCATACTAGTATTACATCTGGAGTCAGAGAAATGGTGCGTGGTATGAAGGAAAGCTTCTGAGACCTGAGGAGATTTCAAGACGAATTAAGAGGGAGATGACTGCGAGGGTCTTAGGAAAGACAACAACAAGTAGTATACACTGGAGTTGCTAATGTCTAGTTTTTGAATTATTTTGATATTGTGTTTTCTTATTGTGAAGTAATAGTCAGGATACGAATATCATATGATGTAATTGTACCCATTGATATTTTTTTGGCAATATACTCACATTTTACCAAAAAAAAGTTAAGCAAAATTATCACACATTGAAAAATATCAACAAAAAATCTTTTATTCTTAAAAAATGTTTTTAATAAGACTATAAAGTTAAGTAAAATTATCACACATTGAAAAATTGTACTCCGTATTGAGGTGATAAAATTCTATTATATTAAGTAATCATTCGTTCTTAGATATTAAACAACACAATCTTTTAAGACTTGAGAAAAGTTTCTAAGACTATAAAGCTATGTAAAATTATCCCACACCAAAAAATAATAATAGTCATTCGTTATTAGATATCAACCAATAATATTTTGAGTCTTAAAAAAAGCTCAAAAGACTGTAAACTTATGCAAAACTATCCCACATCGAAAAATAACGTTGAGGTGATGAAATTCTGTATATTATAAATAAAAGTAATCATTCGTTCTTAGATATTAAAAAAATGGTTTGAGTCTTAAAACTTTTAAGACTATAAACTTAAGTACAAAATTATTCTACATCAAAAATTTATAGTGAGGTGATGTAATTTTCTTAAAAAAATTCTTAAGATGAATCTATTACGAGTACTATTTACTCAAACAACTGTTGAATCTATTACATATAAGAATAGTAAAATTATCCCACATCGAAAACTTATAACAATGTAATGAAATTCTATATTATAAATAAGAGTAATAATTCGTCATTAGATATCAACCAAAACTCTTTTGAGTCTTAAAAAAGTTCTTAAGACTATTAACTTAAATAAAACTATTTCACATCACAAAATTATGATGAGATGAGGAAATTTTATATTATAAATAATACTCCGTACTTAATAATTTGTCCTTGGATATCAACTAACAAAAGTTGAGTCTTAAAAATGCTCTTAGGACTGTAAGCTGATGGAAAAAAGAAATTATTCGTGTTTAGATATTAGCCAAAATACTTTACTTAGTATTTCTAACTACAATGCACGACTATAATTTAATTTGACAATTACCGCATATATTACCTCACTAGAAACACATTGACGTATGTGGATAGTATTCCTTTACTATTTACTAGTGTAGTGGCCCGTGAAAATTCACGGGTTGGGGCGTTTTTTTTGTGTTTACGTAAGTCCTTCTATTGTTTTTGGGGAATTTATTTTAGTTTCTGATAACACGCAAATTTGGACCGTTTTACCTCCTATTTTCACTCGTATTTGACTCGATTTTGTGTGCTTCAACGTCAATTTAACTCATTTTTGACTATATTTCGTATTTTCTAGTTTGAATTTGGTTTTTTCGTATTTATCGTCTTTTTCGTAGAATTTCCTACAGCTTTTGTGTGTTTTTATCTTATAGGTACGTGTTCGTGAATAAAGGGGCAAATTGAAGCGAGAGGAGCCAAGTCAAGAGATCGATCAAACCCCGAGTCAAACCCGATTCACCTAACCCATTTCAACCTTATACTCCACCAACACAAATCAACCCACATCTCATTTCCCAATCAACCAACCCAACTCCAATTCAACCAACCCAAACATCCAAACCAACCCAAACACCCAAACCAACCCAATTACCCAAATACAATCCAACCCATACCCTAACCAAGGTCAAACCGACTTTCACCTTCACTAATCATTCATCCAAGTCAAGGTCAAGTTGACCTTGACTAACCCATCTCCCTCAACATCACCATACCACCTTCATCAACAGCCACAACCCGACCACCACCTTCGACCCTACCTCCGTTCAACCGGCCAACCACCACGACACAACCACGCACCACCATACCTGACCACCACGAACCACCACCTTCACCTCCATCCACACCTCATAACCCATTTCCCTCCGACTCCGGCATACCTCCGGCACCGCGAACCCGACAACCACGCGCCTCGACCTCCGTTCGCAACCCCCTCTCCTCTTCACTGTCGACCTCCGTATCCCAGATCCGGCAAGGACCAACAACGACAATGCTGCAACAACAGCGTGACAAGACCAGCAGCGGTGAGCGCCGGCGAACAACAACGAGAGCGCAGAAGCAGCAGCAGCGCCGCCGGCGACCAGCCGCGTCTCCCTCTGTTTCCGGCGTCGGCCCAGAACCGCAGCAGCAGCGCCGGCGTCAGCGATTCCGTGAGCCGACCTCCTCTGCCCAGATTCCATTGTCGGCGAAAGGACGACGCAACATCAGCAGAGCAGCAGCCCGGATTCCGCGCAGCAACAACACGGCATCTCTCGGTTTTCCGGCGACTTTCATCGGCGTCGACACCAACTCCGATGTCGACTCGGTTCGACCCAGATCCGGAGTTCGAGATTAGAAACCGTCAATTGAATGGAGACTCGAGGAATTTAATTGGAATAGACGGTGAGATCTAATTTGGATCGAGAAGGACGGGTGAGATTTAATTAGGTCGAGATTATAATCGAGTTGGGACGAGTAAAGGCGAGGTGTCGGGTGATTCTTCACCCTATGAAGCGACTGGGCGAAATCGAGAAAACTGTGGGGCAAAGTTTTGTCCGGTGATTAATTATGCAAAACCGAAGGACGAAGTTTCGCCGGATGGGTTTCATAAGGTGAAATGAAGGATGTGGGTATTGAAGTATTTGGCTGCCACTTTATTGGGCCTTGGGTTTACTTAGGGTTTTGATATCCTCTTTTTCTCCTCTATATATATATACATGTAACTCATCATCATTTGAGGAGGAGGCACCATTCCACAATGACGGGGTAGTCGCATCCCTAATCAAAGATACCCTAAGGTCACTAAATAATGTAGATAGTGAAGTCAGGGGTCGAACCACAAGGAGATGGGAATTCAATTGTTTATCCTAAGAATTATATTCTAGATTATGGGTCACAGTTTTTCTTGGGTTTTGTAACTAAGACAAGACAATAATAAGATAAAGTTCTAGGATCGTAGGTTCACTATGAATATTTGTCGGGGGTCAAGGAATTAACTAACTAATCATTAATCGAACTACCTAAGGTGCAAGTCCGGTCGGTACATTACAACCTTTAGATCTAAACTTAACCTGCGGTCGCTAGCATTAAGTCAGTCTACCCGAATTATCGTGGCCTAATTAGTTCTTAACCTGGTCGGCGAAAATCCCTAATAGCTATGCTAATTAATTGAATTATGCATCAGACAAATAATCAGATTTAAGACGATAAACAAGCGATAGTTCATGCGATTAACAATTAATCAATCAACTATAATCCCTCCTAACATGCATAAATCCCCTTAACCCTAGATGAGAAATTAGCTAAGCATAATAAAACTAATCAAACAAGAAAGAAAGAAATCGAATCTAAACATATCAAGATGAATTAACAATCAATTGAAGGAAATAATAATACTAGAACAATAAATAAAGATGAATTTAAAGAGAATTGAAATTCAATACCGAATGATGAAGGAAATTGTAAAGATCTCTAGGTAGGTAAACTAAACTATGAAAACTGAATAATGAAATGTGTGTAAAAGAAGGTAAAAGAAAGTGTGTAAAAAAAGTGTCTGACACAAGTCAGGAAAACTGATTTTAAAGAGTAGCAGTTGGACTTGAAAACAGGCCCAAATTCTAAGTTGAAACAAGAATGACGCGAGGCCCGGTTTAGGTGCACTCGATCGAGTGCCTGATGACACTCTATCGAGTGACCCCCCAAAATATGGGTAGAGAGCTTCACGGAGTGGCACTCGATCGAGTGCAGTAGGAGCACTAGATCGAGTAGCGCTGTAGATCAGCGCATCGTGTGCTCGACTTCAAACGATTGTCATTTCTTTGTTACTTGTTCAAATCAGACGTGCGATATATCGTTGGAAAGCTAAGCTCAAGAACTTTCAAACGCCACCTGAATCACCCTGATTGGAGTTGTATAACTCAATATATGAACGTTTGAAGTTGACCCTTGTGTAGGCGATCATTCTTTCATCTCATTTGGTGTCTTTTCCTTCTTTGATCTTTGTTTCTTCGTGTATTCCGCATCTTCTTCCTTCGATTCCGTGCTTAGGTGTAAATTCTTTAATTTTTGATTCCATATTGCTCCGATGAGCTCCAAATGCATCCAAATCTACAAAATACACACAAATACGGAAGTATCGACATTCAAAGTATATATTTCATCATTATTAACGAGTTAAGCACAAAAAACCGAGATAAAACTAACAATTAGGGGATGGAAATATGTATATAAATAACACTCATCAAACTCCCCCAAACCGAACCTTTGCTTGTCCTCAAGCAAACCACACATATAAATACAAGAGAGGACAAGTGATGTGAAGCACGACTAAGAGCAAGCTTACAATCATTCTACTAAAAATCGGCTCAAGTCGGTTAGAAAACACGCAATGCCAAAAATATAACTAAATCAATAATCATGCCTTAAATGAACAATTTTTTGCCAACCTTTCAATCTTGCAAAACCATCAATGTCGGACTTTCTCGCGGTTATCGCTCAACACTCATAAGAACGGGTGAGTATATAAATGTGAAGATAAGAAAGAATAAGAACACTCACTCGACTTATGAAACATGCATGCAATCGAATATGAAATCAATCTCCCCAATCAAATACGTGTTCTACCAATCAGGACTATAGTACATGCCAAAGACTTACAAAGGGTGGCTAATATGTGAGGGAATAAAATGGATTGTGCTTAAAGCACGTATGAGAATGTGGAGCTAAAATCGGGCCCAATCGCAGCTACACAATAAAAACTATCCATCAAAAACCCCAACAAATAACATCGAACCACTAACTAGAGATATAAATTCAAGATTAGGTGTAAGAGTGAATTCTGTTCATCATCACAATTAATCTCTAGTTTCAATCTTTTCGACCATTCCCCGAAATATTACAAGAAGCATATATTTCATCTTTTTTTTTCAATTCATTTTCTTTTCTTTTCAACGCTTCTATTTTTTCAAATTGTGAATAGGGGGAAGGCGAGTACAAAGTCGCACCAACTATATTATTCACTAAGTCCAAAAGATGCAGAAATCTCCAAACATGACCAAATAGTGAAGTAATTCCAATTAAGTTCACTGCGACTGTCCCGACAGGGTAGGCTATTCTGGGTTGTAGTTAAATAATATAGGCAATAAAAACAGGCTTACAACGGCTGAAATGGGCTAAACAAAGGAAAACGACCTAAATCTACAAGGTAGTAAAAATGGGTCATTTTTGGCTATGTGGAGCTCATCAAAAACAAAATTGCCTTTCCTCATGTACCTCCTCCTCAAACCAAACACGTATTCAATATCAAGAGACGGATGTCATATTTATGCAAATTGATGTTACACATTCCACAAGGAGAAAATCACTCAATTCCTAAATAATAATGAGACCAGTTATGGATGTTACTGGCCTAGGAAGCTCTAAAATTCTCAGAATTTTGTGGGTTGCCGACAAGTGGTCAAATTTACTCATTTGGCAATTAAAAGTTCAAATAGGCATATCATATCAATTTAATCAAATCTCAAGACAAAACATGTTTTCAGGCACGAAGTAAGTTGAAAATTAGGAGAAATCATGTTAAGAGCATTATCATCATCGCCGTTTTGCATGCTTCTACATCAGACACACCACATAAAAAATAAATATTTTTGGAATTTTATGATTTTTTCAATTTTTTTTTTGCATTTTTATATTTTTTGAAAGCGGTAAAACACACGACGGAAAATGAAACACACAAAAGCACACAAACTCTCCCCCAAACCTAAATGTCACAGTGTCCTCAATGTGACTCTAAAGCAGATAAGGCAGAAAATCCACAGCCAATCCTAAGAACAACTTGACTTAAGGGGAAGGAAAAACCTAAGAAAACATGAAAAACAAAAATAAAAAGGAAAGAAATTACCGTATACAAGGGCAGCTCCCCCAAACCAGCTGCAAAGTGGGAGTTCGTCTTATAGATCAGTTGTCCACAGATGACTGTGATCAAAACAGCTTAAAGCTCTCAAGAGTCGATCAAACATCTACGCATGTGCTACACAAAAGCATAAGTAGCACCAAGATATAAAGAAGACAAACAGCGACAAAGTCAATGATCGTCTTAGCCTATCAGACGAGCTAGACCAATCTCCAGCATGGTGGTCATAGTGCATAAGAAGAGTAAGAATGTTAAGAGGCGGCTCGTAAGGCAAGACGTACACATCAAATATCTCAAATTCACCCCAAGGCTTATCATTGGGTATATATTGCATAAAATAAGAGTTAGAACTCTCAAGACTACTCAAAGGATCAATCTTACCGATCTCCGTGAAAGAATTATCACAATCCTCCCCACTAATCATAAGCTCAAACAAAGGGTCAAGAGAAATATAATCAAGACAATCAATAGGTGGAAGTGGGTCGTCCTCAATATAAGGGAAAAACTCAAATGTCTCTAAAATTGGTGTTTCAAAGAAATCATTCTCGCTATCCTATGTAGCCACACCTCTTCCACTCAAGGAATCGTCAAAAAGTGTATTCTTCTCTTCTCTTTCATTTTTCCTCTCAAGCTTAAGATCCTCTCTTTTGTTCAATTCTGTCTCCAAAACCTCATAATTGACATCAAATGACACTCTCTCAAAATCACACAAATCAAAATCCTTAATGTTATCCTCAATTAAAAGAGCATCATTCAGCATCATTCAGAGCATCCAAACACACGTTTTCCTCAAAAAACACACATTCTAGCTCACAGTCATTCATGGCAGTTTGGTGATCTTGAATAGATTGAACATTATACCCATCATCATCATCAATTATGTTCACAAGAGATGGAGATAGAACACTTACCTGGAGGTTCTTCACTACTTCCATAGGCGTACCCGATTGACTTTGTTGCTTTTGGCTTGCTAATTGGGCAATTTGATTGTTCAAGATTTCATAATGATCTAGCAATAGGCCTATTTGAGTATCTTGCTTTTGTTGAGCTTGCACGAATTGCAGCAACAAAGCCTCGATTTCTGCCTTGTCATTTTTCCGCCTCAACTCTAATTCAACACTATTACAGGCTAAATATTTAAGGATTTCCAATCGTTCCTCGTAAGAGATATAATTAAACATCCCTCCGCAATTTTCCTCAATTCTAGCCCGTGACTCATCATCAACACCATTATATATCATATGACACATATCCCGTATATCAACATTAAAGCCATTTTGAATAATGAAAGATTCAAGTCTAACCCAATAATTATGTAGTGACTCGTGTTTGAATTGTGGGAAGTAAAAATTGGTCATAATGGTGAATGATTAAAAAATATATACAAAATAAAAAAAAAATTATATACAAAAAATAACCTAGAACGTAAAAAAGATAAACAACTAAATAATACCGTCTCCCCGGCAACGGCGTCAAAATTTGACAGGGGTAGTCGTATCCCTAATCAAAGATACCCTAAGGTCACTAAATAATGTAGATAGCGAAGTCAGGGGTCGAACCACAAGGAGATGGGAATTCAATTGTTTATCCTAAGAATTAGATTCTAGATTATGGGTCACAGTTTTTCTTGGATTTTGTAACTAAGACAAGACAATAATAAGATAAAGGTCTAGGATCGTAGGTTCACTATGAATATTTGTCGGGGTCAAGGAACTAACTAACTAATCATTAATCGAACTACCTAAGGTGCAAGTCCGGTCGGTACAACACAACCTTTAGATCTAAACTTAACCTGCGGTCGCTAGCATTAAGTCAGTCTATCCGAATTATCGTGGCCTAATTAGTTCTTAACCCGGTCGGCGAAAATCCCTAATAGCTATGCTAATTAATTGAATTATGCATCAGACAATCAATCAGATTTAAGACGATAAACAAGCGATAGTTCATGCGATTAACAATTAATCAATCAATTATAATCCCTCCTAACATGCATAGATCCCCTTAACCCTAGATGAGAAATTAGCTACGCATAATAAAACTAATCAGACAAGAAAGAAAGAAATCGAATCTAAACATATCAAGATGAATTAACAATCAATTGAAGGAAATAATAATACTAGAACAATAAATAAAGATGAATTTAAAGAGAATTGAAATTCAATACCGAATGATGAAGGAAATTGTAAAGATCTCTAGGTAGGTAAACTAAACTATGAAAACTGAATAATGAAAAGTGTGTAAAAGAAGGTAAAAGAAAGTGTGTAAAAAAAGTGTCTGACACAAGTCAGGAAAACTGATTTTAAAGAGTTGCAGTTGGACTTGAAAACAGGCCCAAATTCTAAGTTGAAACAAGAATGACGCGAGGCTTGGTTTGGGTGCAGTCGATCGAGTGCCTGATGTCACGCTATCGAGTGACCCCACAAAATATGGGCATAGAGCTTCACGGAGTGGCACTCGATCGACTGCAGTAGGGGCACTCGATCGAGTAGCGCTGTAGATCAGCGCATCGCGTGCTCGACTTCAAACGACTGTCATTTATTTCTTTGTTACTTGTTCAAATTAGACGTGCAATATATCGTTGGAAAGCTAAGCTCAAGAACTTTCCAACGCCACCTGAATCACCCTGATTGGACTTGTATAACTCAAGATATGAACGTTTGAAGTTGACCCTTGTGTAGGCGATCATTCTTTCATCTCATTTGGTGTCTTTTCCTTCTTTGATCTTTGTTTCTTCGTGTATTCCGCATCTTCTTCCTTTGATTCTGTGCTTAGGTGTAAATTCTTCAATTGTCAATTCCATATTGCTCCGATTAGCTCCAAATGCATCCAAATCTACAAAATACACACAAATACGGAAGTATCGACATTCAAAGTATATATTTCATCATTATTAACGAATTAAGCACAAAAACCGAGATAAAACTAACAAATTGGGGATAGGAATATGTATATAAATAACACTCATCACACAACTCCACCACAACACTACCTAAGCTAGTAGATTAGTAGTAGATTATATTTGTAGATTAATATTAGTTTCTTAGTAGATTAGTTAGTAGGGAGATTTTTGGAGGGTGACAATCCAAAAATCTCCACCTATTCTAGATCTAATTAATTAAGTGTAAAGACTCCATCTTTATATTCAAGTTTTTATCGAAGTTCTTTTGGAGATTTTCAAAGGGTTAGTGACAAATCCATTGTCATCTTCATCAAGCTTCTCCTTATTTTTATTATTATCGTTTTCCTCCATAGTCGGTATATTTCTATTCCTCTCCCTAATCTCCAGGGGCGGACCTAGGAGAGGGCCCGGGGGGTCCCGGGCCCCCCCGACAATTTTTGAAACAAATACCATTTGGAATATCAGTTTGATGGGTGTTGATGAATTGGTTTGGTCATTTGGCTTGTGTTCAATAGGTTAGGGGCTCGATCCTTGTTATTAACATTTTATTAGTTAAATTATTTTGTAAAAGATAAATGTACGGATAGAGGGATTTGAACCCGAGCCACTTGCATGAAGTATTGTTATTGCAACCAACTCTACCACCTTCTACTTCATGTTACATATCATTGGAAGATTTGTATTATATCTAAATTATTTTTCAAAAACTTTCAAGTATTGTAAAGAAAATAATAGCGTAAAATATGGATTAATTTATAGAGAAAATAATAGCGTAAAATGTGGAGTAATTTATAACCTTAAAAAATGTCGGGATTTTTTTTTGTGCCCCCCTAGCTAAAAAATCATAGGTCCGCCACTGCTAATCCCTAGTTAGATTTAATTTCGTTCTAGATTTAATCTCTTGTCTAGATCTAATTTAGTTGTTGTTTTCCTTAGATTTAATTGTTATACTTGTTTTAGTTGATTTCTCCTTAGTTATTGTTTTAGTAGTTTCCATTATGAATAGTGAGTAGATTTCTTGTTAGGGGGTTAATGGAGGAAGATTTTGGGTAATTTGAATTGAGGAATGTTGGTGGGTTGTTTGCTTGTTAATTTATCAAGTTTGAGATTTTTGTGTCTTTGTTGACTTAGACCGTACGACTAAATCGACCTTGACTCATTTCTACCAATATGGGGAAACTCGGGGTAGAAATTAGCTTAACTTGAGACTTACCCTTTCGCCGCGAAAGCGGGTATAAGTGGGTTGGGTGAAGAAACCAAAAGGTGGCATTTTCCCTTTATTGACGTTGTAATTAAAACCCGATTCCGAGACTCATAGAACCCGATTTAGGATTCCCAACTCTCCCTAACACCTTCTCCTTATTTGGCTAGCTTCTCGTAGTTTATAGCCTATTAGTATAGACTAGTGTAGACTTAACCCAAAAACCCCAAAATTAGACCCCGAACGTCCAAACGTGCTTAGACTTTGACTCGACCGACTTTACCTAGCCCGTCCCTGAGGATCAATCCCGACTTGCCGCTATTACGTAGAAGTTAGTTGGAGTTTATAAATATTGTTTGATCGTGTTAGATAGGCAACAATCTGACGCGCATCAAAATGGCGCCGTTGCCGGGGACGACGATTAGTTAGTTGAGTTTTAGTCTTTTCATGTTTGGTTATTGTTCTCTCTCTACCCTTGTGCCTCTTGATGCTAGGAGACTCACCTTCTAATTGAGTATGTTTGCCAGGAGCAAGTTATCGCCTCTTCGGTTCGATTTTGAGCCAAAGATGACATTTAAAGCTAAGAAATTCGGGGGAAATATCTCGACTAGAGTGATTCCACATCCGTACCTCACACCACCATCCATACATACTATCCTTCCATCCCCTCCAAATCCATCCATATCACCAACATCCACACCACCTACACCTTTCATTCCACAAAATTCACCTTCTACAACTCCTCTCATCATTCCAATTCCACAAGAAACACCATCTCCACAAGAAAATTCTCCAACTCATTCACCTCCCAAATCACCTCCATCACCAAAAAGCCTTCGAAAAGCAAACATGACAACTCTTGATTCACATTCACAACTCACTCACGAGGATTTTTCTTCCCCTGTTTCTTATGGAACCATTCCGAATGAGTATGAGCTTAAAGATTCCTTGATCAATGAAGAAAAACTAGACACCTTCCATGGGCTCCCTCAAGAAGATGCTTTTGAACATGTATACTCTTCCAAAGAGAAGTTAGTTGAAGCTAAGCCTATTAAGAAGATGGGAGATGAAAATTCTCCTATGACCAATGAAATGAAACCCCTATTGGAAAAGGAAGAGCTAACCAAGAAACTTGAGGCTATGAATGCAAAGTGTACTCCAAAGCAAAGACCCTTCAATTCCAATCAACAAACATTTTCCAACCAAGGGTCTGTCAAAGTGCCTCCACATATGCCTCCTTATAAAAGAGAAAACTTCAACAATCAAGGTGGAAACTATCATGTTAAAAGAAACTTCCATAATCAAAGTGCAATTCAAGGGAACAATTACCATAATCAAGGAAGTAATTATCATAATCAAGGGTTCAATCAAGGCTATCAATGCGATTATCAAGGTAACCAAGGGCCAAATCAAGGGTACCAAAGGTCCAATTTTCAAAGACATAACCAACCTTCTCATTTTTATGGAAATCAAGGTAATTATTAACATGGTCAAGGTAGTGGTCAAGGGTATGGTTCGACCATTGATATGAGAAAGCCTTTAGTCAACGAAGTGTATCAAGGAAACCCGAATTACAAAGGTAATCAAGGTCATAAAGGATTACACTCTCAAAGCTACAATGAACCCTCTCAATTCTTTGGCAACCAAGGTCATTATCAACAAAGTCAAGAAAGCGGTCAATGGGACAATGCATTAAATTAATTGCGAAAAACAATAGAGTATTTGATGAATGAAAATGCGAAAGACAAGGCAAGGCTCGAACTCTTGAAATCTCAACGAGCATCCAAAGCCTTAGTCACTCCCGTGCACCCACCTCACGACTTTCTCGGTAAACCTCAACACCCAAGGGATCCACCAAGCCAAACTCATGTCGTTATCAAAAGAGAAGAAAATGAGCTTGAAAACCCCTATAATCACTTGAGTACCAAAACAACCCAAAATTTGCAACAACAAAAAGCACCACATGCCACTACCCCGATTCTCCCAAACAAAACCGCGGAATTCGAGAAGAATTTGAGTTAGTTGCAAAGGCCGAAGAAAAGCATCGAAAATTGAAGGAAGCTAGAAGGCAAGAGACCAAGCAAGCAATTGAGGAGAAGGAATACAATGTTCCATCTCCATCGATCTATGCACCATCTTTACCATTTCCACAATGAGCTAAAGTTCAGAAAGGTAATATCAAGTGTAGCCGACTTGTGGACACGATCGAAAAAGTAGAAGTCTTCTTGCCATTCACCAAGGTCATTCAAGAAAAATCAACCCTCACTAATGGGATGAAAAATGGTGAAAAGTCTATGGACATCAAGTTTCCTTACCCCAAAAGGCAATCCAAGAAACCCATTCAAGGTGAAGTAGTGATCATTGTAGATATCGGTAAGAATGACAACATCTTGTTATCAAGGACAGAGATCACCACTTTTACTCCCAACAAGGAACTCGAATCTCAAAATTGCCACATGGAAAATGCAACCGAGAATGTCGAAGATACGAGTCCTTGGGATGAGTTGAATGAGGTAATAGATGCTGTTAAGTCTTGGAATGATGATGAAATAAAGTTGCTCTTGTGCGAGAATGTTGAAGAACATCACGAGTCCTTTACTAGTGAGCTAAACTTTGGTTTAGGAGAAATAGAAACCGCCGGTAAAAGTTTCGAATCTCTCCTTCACAATGATATGGGGACAAGTGAGGTTTTGAGATTTAGGGATATGGGCCCGAAACTTGAAGAAGATATGAGGATGTACAATGTGCCGGGGATTTTTGAGGAACACCCTTTAGAGGACACCATTGTTGAGATCGATTTCTCTAAACCTTGTATTTGGGATGAACCACTCACTACCATTGACTCTTTATGCTTTGAATCCCCTACTCATGAAGAATTTGTTGACGAAGATGACACAATTGAAAATTCTTTGAATGAGAAAATTGAAGGCTCTTTTGGTGATAGCTTTGAGATTAAAGGGGTAAAACCATTGATGTATTGGTATGTCATTGTTAGTGACTCCTCCATTCCCGATAGAGAAGATATGGGGATGTTCAATGGGGAATTAAAGCCTAAACCATTTTTCATGTTGAGTGGTGTGATTGTGAAGTTTTGGAAAGCTAGAAGGTGTTTTGGAAAGAAATGGTCGCTTGTACTTGTGAAGTGGAAAGACCCGGAAGACCACTACAAACCCAGGCTTCGTGGATTTGAAGATTGCTTATCGCTTCCGACTTGAAAGCTTCTCATGATAGCTTGGCTCGGCTACATGAGCCCTTCTGAAGACTCTTCTAGAGCCTTTGACTTACTCCTCCGAGCCTTTGATGGGTATGGTGGAGATTACACTTTAAAGACAAACAAACTTTAAGGTTTGGCGGTCCTAGCCAAAACCACGCTTCTTGGGAGGCAACTTAAGCTTTTTAGTGCATATTTACGCTTTTTGTGTTTTGTTTTTGTTTGTAGGAATTTCCAACAAGAAGCCAACATGGATAGATGGTGAAGAATTTGGAAGCAATCAAGTGTGGAAGATATTTTGCTTGATTGATCCATTTTGGATTGTGGATTGCAATCTTCGCTTGTATCTTGTTGGAGGATTGGTGGTGTATTCGTAATTGTGATGTAATTATGTTGTTATTAGTAGTTGTTGTGGGATTGTAGTTATTGTCTTTCTTGTATTGTCTTGTTTTCTCCTTTCTTACAGGAATGTCACCCACTTCATTGCATAAGAACATGAGGTATTAAAAAGTGAATACCTTTTGGTAATCCCTTTTAACCCTTATTTTTCTCCCCTTCCCTTATTCACATGAGAGTATGGGCTTGTATGCTTTGGAGGTTCACTTGGTGAACATTTTGGAATTGGTGGTTGTGATTGTGGTGACTATTTGAAGAAGATTGGAGTACTTGGCTTTACTTGTAGTTGATTTTGTTTTTATTTTTGTTATGTTCTTTTGTGTTTTTTTAGTGTGTTTAGGTAAATGTTTTCGAAAACCCGATTGTGAGACTTGCTTACTAGTGTTCACCTTCCCTTGTTAGCAACCCATTTTGATTTTAAACTCTATTTTACTAGAATGACAATAAAACAAAAATTTCATTGATCTTTTAGCTTAAGTCCACTTTTTCTACTAGGATGTTTACATCGGGGTTTGCATTTGACCACCTTGACCCCCCATGGAGTGATAAGGCCTTGGTTACCGGATCCCGTGCCTATAGGTGACCTTACTTGAAGATATCTTTAGGTTTGGGATGATCCTCTTTGCTTTTACGAAAAGGTCGGAATTACACTTACCTCCAGTGTCGACTAACTCCATGGTTCACTCATTTCCATCCCGTTTACGCCCCGTTGTACGCTTTTTAGTTGATTAAGAGGACCTAGATAAATCATCAATGTTTTTAGTTATTTAATGTCATCCTATTAGACTTTAGTCCACTTCATTTTGAGTAACTAACTTTGGAACATTTGTACTTGTCTCGAGTAAACGATTGGTGTCTTTCCCGCCATCTCGATGAGAGATTCGGTGTTTTCATGTTTGGATGCAACTATTCTTGTTTGTTTGTTTATTTGTTTGTTTGTTTGTTTGTTTGTTTGTTCGTTCGTTCGTTCGTTCATTTGTTTGTTTGTTCGTTTGTGTTTTGTGTGAGTCTAGTTGCGTCCACAATTTTGAGCAAGACCCAACTTGCCTTGCATGAGAGTACCTTACCTCATAGGTATTTCGATGTGAGTTGAAGGGACGGAGCAGGCCCGTTAATTGCCCCGTATCGGCTTAGTTTAGTTTAGTAGTAGCTTTTATTTTAATACCTTTTGTTGTGTTCTTTTTATGTACGTGCATGTTTGTGTGTTTTTCCTTGTAGGTACCTCCAACAAACAACAACAATGGATGAGAAAAGGATAAGAAGCATGGAATCGTTCAAGTGTGGGGGATAGCTTATGCTTTAAACGGTAATTTCTTACCCACCCTACCTTCCTCTCCCTAACTTTGAACATTGAGGACAATGTTCGGTTTAAGTGTGGAGGGGAGTGTGTTTGTATTGACGATTCTTCGTTGCTTTGGGATTGTGGTTGATATTGTTGTTGGAGGATACTTTGGTGGAGTATATATGTTTTTTATTTGTGGTTGTTATGGATTGTAGCATTGTGTTTTGTTTGTTGTTTTTGTGTCTTGTTTTTTTGTTTTCTTTTGATAAAACTTGAAAAATCCTAAAAATTTAAAAATTCCAAAAAGATTGTATTGTTTTCGTGTTTCACTTGTTTTCCTTGATAAAATCATTTTTCTAACTCTCAACTTCTTTAAAGAGTATGGATTATTCTATTACTTGTTGATTGATTTTAAGTATTATATATTGATTGTCCTCCTACTGTAAGTCGCTCGGGTGTGTACCTCACTTATGTCCACCTTCCACCTCCCGTGTTGTGATTTCGACATTGTATGCTTGTCTAGGTGACTATAAGCCAAGTGACTTTTACCCTTTTACGATCCATCATTCCACAAAAATACTCAACAAATAAGAGTTCGGTTATGATTGATATAGAATTTTGCATTCCATTTCCCATTCAAATGAACTCAAACATCAAAATGTGCTTACAAAGAAAAATTCTCAAAAACTCAAAAAGAAAAGAATAAGGGGGAGAAGAAGAAAATGAAGAAAGAAAAAAAGAAAGAAATGAAAAAGAATGAAAGAAAGATTGAAAAGAAAAGAAAAATGAAAAAGAAAAAAAAGAAAAGAAAGACGATTCCTCCCCGAGTATTTTTGATATTCATATCTTCCATTCGGATCGGTTCTTATGTCACTTGGGCCATTAGGACGACCCTAGCCCTTGTTTTTACAAGTGCCCGAGACTTGTATGCATTAGTTGATAATTTCATGGGAGTACTCATTCCATCTCCGCCACACATCCCGACATAGCTTAGACCGAGGCCAAGAAATATGTAATAATTATTTTTACAACCGATTTAGTAATTTTAGTATTCATATTCTATATTTTAGTTGGATTTTAGAATTGTGACTTTTGATTTGAAAACTTGTGATTTGTTGTGTTATGTGTTTTTCGTTCTTGTGTTTTGTTTTTGCATGTTATTTATTTATGGGTCGTAGATTAGTCTAATGAGTTACTCGAGGACGAGTAAAGTTTAAGTGTGGGGTTATTGATAACACGCAAATTTGGACCGTTTTACCCCCTATTTTCACTCGTATTTGACTGATTTTGTGTGCTTCAACGTCAATTTAACTCATTTTCGACTATATTTCGTATTTTCTAGTTTGAATTTGGTTTTTTCGTATTTATCGTCTTTTTCGTAGAATTTCGTACTGCTTTTGTGTGTTTTTATCTTAAAGGTACGTGTTCGTGAATAAAGGGGCAAATAGAAACGAGAGGAGCCAAGTCAAGACATCGAGTCAAACCCCGAGTCAAACCCGATTCACCTAACCCATTTCACCCTTATACTCCACCAACACAAATCAACCCACATCTCATTTCCCAATCATCCAACCCAACTCCAATTCAACCAACCCAAACATCCAAACCAACCCAAACACCCAAACCAACCCAATTACCCAAATACAATCCAACCCATACCCTAACCAAGGTCAAACCGAGTTTGACCTTGACTAATCATTCATCCAAGTCAAGGTCAAGTTGACCTTGACTAACCCATCTCCCTCAACATCACCATACCACCTTCATCAACAGCCACAACTCGACCACCACCTTCGACCCTACCTCCGTTCAACCGGCCAACCACCACGACACAACCACGCACCACCATACCTGACCACCACGAACCACCATCTTCACCTCCATCCACACCTCATAACCCATCTCCCTCCGACTCCGGCATACCTCCGGCATCGCGAACCCGACAACCACGCGCCTCGATCTCCGTTCGCGACCCCCTCTCCACTTCACTGTCGACCTCCGTATCCCAGATCCGGCAAGGACCAACAACGACAACGCTGCAACAACAGCGTGACAAGACCAGCAGCGGCGAGTGCCGACGAACAACAACGAGAGCGCAGCAGCAGCAGCAGCTCCGTCGGCGACCAGCCGCGTCTCCCTCTGTTTCCGGCGTCGGCCCAGAACCGCAACAGCAGCGCCGACGTCAGCGATTCCGTGAGCCGACCTCCTCTGCCCAGATTCCATTGCCGGCGAAAGGACGACGCAACATCAGCAGAGCAGCAGCCCGGATTCCGCGCAGCAACAACACGGCATCTCTCGGTTTTCCGGCGACTTTCGCCGGCGTCGACACCAACTCCGGTGTCGACCCGGTTCGACCCAGATCCGGAGTTCGAGATTAGAAACCGTCAATTGAATGGAGACTCGAGGAGTTTAATTGGAATAGACGGTGAGATCTAATTTGGATCGAGAAGGACGTGTGAGATTTAATTGGGTCGAGATTATAATCGAGTTGGGACGAGTAAAGGCGAGGTGTCGGGTGATTCTTCACCCTATGAAGCGACCGGGCGAAATCGAGAAAACCGTGGGGCACAGTTTTGCCCGGTGATTAATTATGCAAAACCGAAGGGCGAAGTTTCGCCGGATGGGTTTCATAGGGTGAAATGAAGGATGTGGGTATTGAAATATTGGGCTGCCACTTTATTGGGCCTTGGGTTTACTTAGGGTTTTGATACCTCTTTTCTCTCCTCTATATATACGTAACTCCTCATCATTTGAGGAGGAGACACCATTCCACAACTCCGCCCCAACACTACCTAAGCTAGTAGATTAGTAGTAGATTATATTAGTAGATTACTATTAGTTTCTTAGTAGATTAATTAGTAGGGAGATTTTTGGAGGGTGACAATCCAAAAATCTCCACCTATTCTAGATCTAATTAATTAAGTGTAAAGACTCCTTCTTTACATTCAAGTTTTTATCGAAGTTCTTTTGGAGATTTTCAAAGGGTTAGTGACAAATTCATTGTCATCTTCATCAAGCTTCTCCTTATTTTTATTATTATCGTTTTCCTTCATAGTCGGTATATTTCTCTTCCTCTCCCTAATCTCTAGTTAGATTTAATTTCGTTCTAGATTTAATCTCTTGTCAAGATCTAATTTAGTTGTTGTTTTTCTTAGATTTAATTGTTATATTTGTTTTATTGATAACTCCTTAGTTATTGTTTTAGTAGTTTCCATTATGAATAGTGAGTACATTTCTTGTTAGGGGGTTAAGGGAGGAAGATTTTGGGTAATTTGAATAGAGGGATATTGGTGGGTTGTTTGCTTGTTGATTTATCAAGTTTGAGATTTTTGTGTCTTTGTTGACTTAAAGCGTACGGCTAAATCGACCTTGACTCATTTCTACCAATATGGGAAAACTCGGGTAGAAATTAGCTTAACTTGAGACTTACCCTTTCGCCGCGAAAGCGGGTATAGGTGGGTTGGGTGAAGAAACCGAAAGGTGGCATTTTCCCTTTATTGACGTTGTAATTAAAACCCGATTCTGAGACTCATAGAACCCGATTTACGATTCCCGACTCTCCCTAACACCTTCTTCTTATTAGACTAGCTTCTCGTAGTTTATAGCTTATTAGTATAGACTAGTGTAGACTTAACCCAAAAACCCCAAAAATAGACCCCGAACGTCCAAACGTGCTTAGACTTTGACTCGACCGACTTTACCTAGCCCGTCCCTGAGGATCGATCCCGACTTGCCGCTATTACGTAGAAGTTAGTTGGAGTTTATAAATATTGTTTGATCGTGTTAGATAGGCGACAATCTGACCCGCATCAGTTTCATGTCGTGTTGTTTTTTTCGTTTTCACGATAAATAGTAATTAATATCATCTCGATGAGTGATCTGTTATGAGTGATAATTTTCAATTTTAATATTTTATTAGTGGACTATTAAACTACAAAAACTTAACGTGTGTGATGATGATTTTTTATTTTGTGTAGTAGACATCATTTCCACTTCAGTTGTTGCGAGATTGTAATAACTTAAATTGATAGAGATCACTGTACACTCGAGTGGTATTATTAAATATTTTGCTTAAAAAATTTGACACATTACGTGAGCTATATTGACTAGCTACATTAGTGAGGCACTACATTATATTATGCTTAACAATTACTAATGATGGTTTGTCAGCATATTTTTCAACATATTTTATGGTTTCACTGATTCTTAAGTATGAATCTTCTTCAACATATTTTATGGTATACACAATCCTCAAATATAACTATCTCTATCATACTACAAACAGAAATTAACTTGGTTCGTTGTTTGAAGCAGGAAAAACAGATATATTAACAGAAGCGGACTACATTTGACAACTTAACAACATGCTTGATCTAATTGAAAGGTATTATAATTCTAAGTTTCACTTTCAGTACAACAAATTATTCACATATCTCTTTAACACAAATTCTCATATGAGACGGTCTCACGATACGATTAATGTGAGACCTCTCACATGGGATCAGGAATTATTAAAATAATAAAATACTCTTATGTGAGAGGTCTCACAATAATCGTATTGTGAGACCGTCTCACAGGAGACTAACTATATGAGTTGTTAGCATATTATTAACATGACATAAATAAAACATAATTCTCATAAATTTTTGAACAACATGAAGGTCACAAAAGATTAATTAAGAGAGATTAAGACATACCTCATTACGGAATAAGTCGAAATCTAATACGAATGATATTAGATCTCTATAAGACGACTTCACAAATAATAAGACGATTATAAGACGACTTGAAATAATAATAATACGTCTTCATATGATCTTCAAATATAATAATAATAATAGGCACGGTTTCATAATTAATAGGTATGGTTTCTCCATCTTGTCCCATAACGTAATAAGTGTTGTTTGACCTTAATAATACGCATTCATGCATTACGTTTTCATTCATCAACGGAGTTTCTAATGGGGAAGACTCCATTATATAGGCAGAGAGAGGACCAGTTTCCTATTAGAGTTTTAGATTACAGTAATCTCGACCTTCCATCAAGGTTGAGTAAATATGAAAAAACTCCTTATTTAGTCCAATATTATTGTGATAACATATCTCTTTAAAAGACATTTCCAATAAGACCACAATTATGGGGAAGAAATATTGTCATAATAATAGGAAAATATATTACATATCCCATAATATTATTATATCATAAAATATTCTTACATGAGTCCCACTCTTATATTGAGTCCCTAAGTACTCATCCCATCCATTGGATGAGAGACAGATGGATGGACGAGATCCATCGTTATATTTTAAAAAAAAGATATTGCTTCCATCAAAATAGGAAAGAATATCATTCAGTAACATAATCATTCATACTACCATTTATAGCACAACCCAGTTCATTCTCTCATTTCTCACTTTCAAAAAACAAAATCTTCAATCAAAATATATGCAAATCGTTCAATCATTCATCTTCTTCTTCGCGCCACTACAACTTACGTTCAATCAACCCACTCAATAACACATACAATCATTCATCTTCTTCGTCGCGCTGCTGAAACTTCTCCTTCGATAACGGATATGCAAATCGTCGAATGCACAAACGGTGAGGATACGCTTTGTAATTTATACTGGAAACACCATGGAAGTGATTAAGATGCTCCATATTATTAGTTTTTATGTTTACAGTATGGAAACTTCATATTATTAAAGGTCTGATCATTATATGAATTTTTCGCACGAACAATAGTTGGAGTTATACAACGTAACAGACTTTATGAGTTAAAGTAACACAGTTCATGAATTAAAGTAACACATTGTATGAGTTAAAGTAACATAGTTTATGATTTATGGCAGTAACATAATAACATACGTACAATGGCAGTAGCGAAATGATGATTTTTTGGTGAAGATGAAAAAAAACTTAATTTTAAAGAAATTTGTTGTGTGAGAGAAGGAAGCAGTTAAAAGATTGATAAGAGAGAGAAGATGTGCATTGAGATAATTAAGGAGGAGAGAGAGAAATGATATATTTAACAAGATTTGTTAGTTATTTCCTTAATTAACAAAACATATCATGCCCATTAATCCATCCATAATCTAAGGGTTAAGATGAGGAATCACAGACTCAATTATTATATATATATATATATATATATATATATATATATATATATATAAAGAGAGAGTGAGGATCCGGTGAGTCTCTCCTCTTACGTGAGTCCGTCCCGTGATATATAAGATCGGATTAAGAGTAAGTTTACATTTGAGTCAATTAGAAGCAACTCAACACCATCAATCTTTAATTTATTGTTGAAGTTAGGCCTTTGCCATCTATATATCACCCTGACATCCAAATTGCTTAGCCTAACACCTTGGGTAAGTGTAGCAATGGTGAGATTAATGGCAGCATACATTTTTGAGATAAATTTTTAGTTGATACAGTAATCAACAAAGGTGATAAACGTATTAGGTTTTAATTTTGTATTAGGATTTTTGAGGTTATAGATTTTCTGTTTGCAAATATTAAAGGGATACTGTCATAGATGTATTAGGGTCTCATATTTTGAATCACGGATTAATTTAGTTGGTATAATGTCCAGGTTAATTCAGTGCGAAGACGGGATTATGAAGTGGGGATTGTCCAACTCAAACTGTGCAGCCCAATACGTTGAATGCAACATATAGCTTGATTAAGAAGATTTGCTTAATTGCCTAAAATGACTCTCGATTAATGTGGATTGAGTATTCAAAATGGAGATCAATGAGCTGTGTCACCTCACCAGTCTTGGTCTCTGTTTTAATAAATAAAGGATTAGGCATACTCTTATCTTCGACTTACTTTCTACTGTTACGTCGTCTCACCAATTTATGCAATCGTACAACTACGTGTCATCATCAATGTCATTGACAAGTGGCCCGTGCATCGCACGGGCTTTCCAACTAGTTATAATAATAAAAGGGTTTGTTTTTATATCTAACTTAAGAATGGATAATTACTCTTATTTATATAATAAAATTTGATCACCTTATTATAATTTTTCGATATGGGATAATCTTACTTAAGTTTATACTCTCAAGTACTTTTGTAAGACTCAATTTTTTTTATATCTAAGAACGAATGATTAATCTTATTTATAATATCAAGTTCCATCACCCCATAATTATTTGATATAGAATAATTTTGACTTAAGTTTAGATATAGTCTTAAAAACTCTTGTAACACTTTTACTTGAGTTTATAGTTTTAACGGGTTTTTAAGACTCAATTGACTTTCAGAAGATATTTAAAAATGAATGGTTAGTCATATTCAAGAACCAAAGATAACTACACTTATTTACAATATAGATTTCCATCACCTCATCATAATTTGGAGGAGTGATTACTTTTATTTGTATAATAGAATATCATCGTCTTATTGTATAATTGATTACTCTTATTTCTTATTTATAATATAGAGTTTCATCACCTTGTTATAATTTTTTGATGTGAGATTATGTTGCTTAAGTTTGTAGCCTTATTATGATATTTTCTAAGGCTCAGAAGTTTTTTTATTGATATTCAAGAATGAATTATTAGTCTTATTTATAATATAGAATTCCATTATCATAATTTTTTTGATGTGAGATAATTTACTGTCTTAAGAGCTCCTTTTAAGACCCAAAAGAACACATGATTACTCTTATGAGTTTTTTTAAGACTCGAAAGTTTTTTTCGGTAAAATTAACCATTGTTCTTATTTATATTATAGAATTTCATAACCTCATCATAATTTTTCAATGTGGGATAATTACTTAAGATTATAATCTTAAGAGTTCTTTATGACTCAAAATATTTTTGGTGGCTATCTAAGGATGAATGATTACTATTATTTATTTATATGTAATATAGAATTTTATCACCTTATTATAATTTGTCAATGTGGGATTACTTTAATATCTTTATCTGTAATAAATTTATCATTTTTTCGATCAAATAATATGAAATTTATAATCTAATGAAAGCATTTTCTATCACGAATCTAATTAATTCATTTTTATAATTTTATTCACGATAACTTTTTCTTAAACAAAATTTAAAGATTTTTAGATAAAAATTATAAAACATCACATTAATATAATAGATTAAATATATTATTGTAATAATTAAAAGATTCTCTATTTAATTTATTTTATTAATGATACTTTCCTACAATGTCCAAGCTTATTGCCAATACCACCGAGGCAATGGGCATGATACCGAAAAGTGCTGGAAGCTGAAACACTTGATCCAGGACTTGATTGAAAGCGATAAAATCCCGCTGCCTAGAGATAAGCCGAGTAACAAGGAGAACCCTTTCAGCTCCCATGCCATCTTTGCCGGGGAGGTGATTGATTGCTCTCATCTTATCTCTCCATTTATCCCGCAAGCGAACGGGATCTGGTTTGACGACGAGGATGATCTCTACCTCGTCAAAGGGGAAGCTGTCCCCATCACTCCTGAGCAGATTTGCGAGGCTAAATCCCGAGTCTTAGCCAGTAACCACCTTGGTCGTCCCTATCAAGCCACTAGCTCTAGGGATACCCCTATCCCGACGACCGTCACCGAACCCCTCGGGATGGAAGTCGCCCCTGAGGAGCCGACTGCTAAAACGACTCTCGTAAAGCAACTAAAGAAGACCCGAGTTGACCTCACTATATGGCAACTCCTAGTTAGCTCACAAGAAAATCGAGAAGCACTCACTAAGGCTCTCGATCAAGTTAAGATCGACTCTTTGGCTACCCCTGCGTAAATGGTAGCCACGATCCTGCCCCACTTGAAGGGCAAAACCAAGGAAGGAGGCCCAATGATCACTTTCTCTGAAGCCGA
This sequence comes from Agrostemma githago, assembly GCA_958450325.1. NCBI lineage: Eukaryota > Viridiplantae > Streptophyta > Magnoliopsida > Caryophyllales > Caryophyllaceae > Agrostemma > Agrostemma githago. Next base: position 63,508,235 of record OY288240.1, read on the forward strand.
CCTACCGCCGTTTGGGGCCTCCCATAATATGGCCCTCTACATTACGGTGATCTGCCGAGGAAAATACCTCCCGATGACCCTAGTTGATGATGGGTCTGCTGTGAATGTTCTTCCTTTAAGGACCGCCAAAGCCCTCGGCATTACCGAGGCTGATTATATTCCGACGGCTCAGACCATCCAAGCCTTTGATGGGAGCCCAAAGTCGGTGGCTGGGGCCGTAAAGTTGGCCATTATAACAGGCCCAGTAGAAAAGGAACTTGAATTCCAGGTGATCGATGTCACCTCATCCTTCAATTTGCTCCTAGGAAGGCCGTGGATTCACGCGGTCAAAGCGGTATCCTCCACCCTCCACCGAAAGATCATAATGCCTTTGCTTGACAATGTCATTACTTTGGAGGCGACCCCAATGACTGTGGCTAGCTGTAACGCCACGGGCCGCACGGACCTCTGGGGGTTCGACTTTGTGGGGATGATCGAGGAAGAGTACCTTTTTAGGCCCTACTTCACAACTAGCATCGACACGATGCTACAGAACCTAGGATACTTACCGGGGGCTACTTCTCGACCCGATCTTCCAGCTGGGAAGATCATTGAGGTCCTTAAGGACGAAGACTCTCACTTCGGCCTTGGCTATGCCGCCACCCCAGGCAACGTTGCCCGAGCAGGGATCGAAAAGGCCTGCAACATCATTAAGGGTATCCACTTGAGCCCTTACAGTCCACGATTGTCTGACTACTTTGTCACACCGGTATTCGGGCTTATTCAGGTTGGTCTATACCAACCCAATGCTGTGCACCTCGGGACCCGATTGGCCTGGGACTGCAACTACATCCCGGATGACGTGTTCGCCCTCATCCAGTCTGATGAAGCTGGCGATGCTGAGCCCGCGCTGGGGCTACTTTTCGGGGAAGACACCATAACCCCGACTCCAAAGGAAGACCTGGTCAACCTGATTCTCCGCAGCAACAGGTTTGACCCGACCAAGCTGATCTCGGATGTTGATTCCGAGACGGGAAACAGGGCCTGGAGGAAGACTGTCAAGTGGACTGACAGTCATGGAATGATCTACAAGCTGGTTACTGGAGAGGGAGACATGCCTGAGTCTGAGTCCGAGTATGAGTCGGAGTCAGAGTCAGAGTCTGAGGTCGAGTCTAGGGAGTCTGGTGCTAGAGTCACTCCTGTAACCCCTCTCCCACTTGTCATTCCTGCTACTGGCACTTCAGGGTCTGTCCCGCGTGCCTTACCAATTCCGCCACTGACCAATGATCAGATGGCTGCTCTTTTCGAGCTGTTTTCAAAATTTTCAATCAATAATAACAACCGTTCTGCTTACGACTTGTCTCTTTTAAATTCCACTTTCAAAAATATTTTATGCAATGGCATTGAGAAACCCGACGAATAGGTACCCTTACCTCCACATCTGATCGAGCAACTAGAACAAAGGGAATCCCGGAATCCGGTAATCGAAGAGACCGAGTCCATTAATTTGGGAACAACCTTAGAGCCTCAGATGCTTAAGATAGGGTTATCTTTAGATCACGAGGAGAGACAACAATTCACGAGCCTCCTCCAAGAGTTCAAAGATGTCTTCGCATGGTCCTACAAGGACATGCCGGGGATAGACCGGGAAATAGCCGAGCACCACATACCGATCAAAGACGGGTGCAAACCGGTTAAGCAGAAGCTCCGCCGAATGAGGCCCGAGTGGTATCTCAAGGTGAAAGAAGAAGTTTATAAACAGTTCAAAGCCGGCTTCATACAAGTGTCTGAATATCCGGACTGGGTTGCAAACATCGTGCCGGTTCCTAAAAAGGACGGTAAGGTGCGGGTATGCGTGGATTTTCGGGATCTTAACAAGGCGAGCCCGAAAGATGATTTTCTGTTACCACACATCGACATACTGGTGGATAACACGGCCGATCATGCCCTTCTGTCATTTATGGATGGGTATGACGGGTACAATCAGATAAAGATGGCGGAAGAAGATATGAGTAAGACTACCTTCACCACACCTTGGGGTACTTACTGCTATACCGTCATGCCATTTGGTCTCATTAATGCCGGGGCCACGTACCAGCGGACCGCTACCACCTTATTACATGACATGATGCATAAAGAGGTAGAGGTTTATGTAGACGACATGATCGTCAAATCCAAAGAACGGGACGGTCACATCACCGCCCTAAGAAAATTCTTCACCCGATTGCACAAATACATTATGAGGCTAAACCCTCAGAAGTGCAGCTTCGGGGTAACATCAGGCAAATTACTGGGCCATATCGTGAGCCAACGAGGCATCGAGGTCGACCCAGCTAAAATCAGAGCCATCACCGAGATGCAACCTCCTAAAACCAAAAAATAAATAAGGGGATTTCTCGAGAAAGTTCAGTATATCAGTCGGTTCATCTCCAAACTAACCATGGTGTGTAAACCAATTTTCAAGAAACTGAAAGTAGGGGAACGAGTACTGTGGGATGACAAGTGCCAAGCTGCTTTCGACAAAATCAAGGAAATCCGGTCTGCTCCGCCTGTCTTAATGCCACCTCAACCCGGCTTGCCTCTATCGTTATACCTAACAACGACCGAGAAAGCCATGGGGGCTATGCTGGCTCAGACAGTCAAATCCGAAGAACGAGCCATTTATTACATCAACAAATTTTTTTTAGAGTATTAGTGCAAATATACCATGCTCGAAAAGACGTGCTTGGCTCTGGTTTGGGCCACTAAGAAGCTTCGACATTATATGCTCAGCTACGAGGTCATGTGCTATCCAAGATGGACCCGATCAAATACCGCTTCGAAAAGCCCGTTCTCAATGGTCGAATTTCTAGATGGACTCTAATGCTGGCAGAGTTCGACCTAAAATTTGTACCGTTAAAAGCCATAAAGGAACGCGTAGTAGCTGAATTTCTCGTCGATAGCCCGGTAACCGAAGAAGGACACACCGACACCTGGTCCTTCCCAGATGAAGATATCTTCCATACCGATACCGAAACATGGGATTTATACTTCGACGAAGCGTCCAATTTTCGAGGGTTCAGAGTCGGGATCCTCCTAATTTCACCAAAAGGGGAGCACACCCTCGTGTCCATCAAACTGGACTTTGATGTTACCAACAATGCCGCTGAGTACGAAGCATGCATTTACGGGCTACAAGCCGCCGCCGATCTGGGGATCACAAATCTCCTGGTACATGGTGACTCATCCTTGGTGATTAATCAAGCACTTCAAAAATGGAAGACTCAGAACGCTAATCTCGTGGCCTACCAGGCACGAGTAAGGGATCTCGAGAAACGATTCCAAAGGGTGGAGTACATATACTTGCCTCGGGAAAAAAATCAGTTTGCAGATGCACTCTCAAAATTGGCATCTTTGCTGAATATTCCCGACCATGTGACCAGTATGCCAATTTGCGTCGAAAGACGGTCCGAGCCGGCATACATTCATGACATTGAAGACATTGAGATAACTGATCCTGAACCATGGTATCAGGCTGTATTAACATACCTAACAAACGGAGAGTACCCTCCCGGGACCGAAAGCCGGGCCAAGAAAGCCTTACGAAGGCTAGCCACCCAGTTCATCCGTACCGATGACGGGCAATTGTACAAAAAGACGGCACACGAGGCTCTTCTCCTTTGTGTTGATAAATATAAAGCCGAAAAGGTCATGGCTGAAGTGCATGATGGCGAATGTGGCCCACATATGAATGTCCAGATGTTAGCCCAAAAAATCATGAGGCTCGGGTATTACTGGAATATTATGGAGGCCGACTGCCAGTTATATGTCAAACATTGTCATAACTGCCAAATCTTCGCCAATGTGCAACATATGCCGTCGTCCTTACTTTACACCATGACGTCACCCTGGCCATTCGACATAATCGGGAAAATAAATCCCTCCGGTACTGGTGGACACTGTTTCATTTAGGTAGCTATCGACTATTTCACCAAATGGGTCGAAGCTGAATCATACCGCATTCTCAACGCTAAGCATGTCGCCAAGTTTATCCAAAACAAGATAATATACCGGTATGGTATCCCACACGAGTTTATCAGTGATCACGGGACTCATTTTCAGGCCGAAACTGCAGCCCTACTGACCAAATATAAAATTCAAAGGCATACGTCTTCACCCTACCGTCCCCAGACGAATGGAGAAGTAGAGGCGGCCAATAAAACAATTATCACCATACTAAAAAAGATGGCTGATAATTACCGGGACTGGCCCGACAAAATACCTTTCGCCCTATGGGGATACCGGACGTCAATTCGCACCGCAACCGGGGCGACGCCGTATTACCTAACTTATGAGATGAAGGCAGTCCAACCAGTTGAATTGGAAGTACCGTCCCTCAGAATCTTGTTAGAAAGTCAAGTACCCGAAGCTGACTGGGTTCGAGCACGGTATTACTCGTTGGTTCTACTCGACGAACGACGATCTCGTGCCCTCAACAATATCCAAACCTACCAGAAAAGGATCCAACGGGCCTTCAACAAAAGGGTAAGGCCCAGGAACATCAAAGAAGGGGATCTGGTCCTTAAATCGGTTCGAGCCTTATTACCAATTGACCCAAGGGGAAAATTCAAACCTAATTGGGCCGACCATACTTGGTAAAGAAGATCCTATCGGGAGGAGCCGTAATGCTAACGGACCTGGACGGGAATGAGTTCGTCAACCCAACCAACCTGGACAAGCTAAAGCGTTACTACCCATAGCCATTTCTCAATGTCATTAGCAAATTTTATCAAAATCATTTTTTTTACAAAAAGCAAGTCAATAAGCTAGAATTATTTATTCTACTGTCACAAGCAACTTGAACCAATAGTCTTGGTGTAATTCGAGATTGCAAATTTACTGAGCTTGAAATACGTTTGGTTTGATTCCGTTAATTGCGGATACGTAGGCAGTCCCTCAAAAGAGCACAACCAGTGCAATCAAGAAAAGGCAGGAACAGTTTAATAATAAACTTCTTTTATTAATTACTAAAACCCCGATAAACTCGGGAAATTACAAATGCAGGAATTTAAAAAAAAACAAAAAGCACACAACAAAATTAGTAATAATATTTAAATAATAATAAAGCTAAGGACTTGGCGTTCAAGGCATCTTGCCCTTTCCCTTGTCTTTAGCCTCCTTGGCCGTCCACTGTCGACGACGCGGAGGAGAGCGTTCCCGAATCACCACGGGAACCTCTTTAGCCCGGACTCGCCTCTCTGAACTTGAGTCCTCAATCACATCAATGGGCCCAAGTCAGGCCCTCACAGGCTCAGGAAGCAGGTCACGTGGGCCTAGTCGCTCTCTAACCGCCAATCTTAGCCCAAGTCATCTCTCTAAGTCAGTCTGGGGGCTTGGCGGCCCCCGAGTACTGCTAGCACCAACATCCTTAGATCGAGTCTTAGTATGTGACTTAAGACCCGATTCTAATCAGACTAAAGTAGCAGAAGTGTCTCTCTCGTCGAAGAAACCCCTGTTGTCTTTCGCCGTCTCCCGACAAACCAATTCCAAGGCCTCATCAACCTTCAAAGCCTTACGAGCTTCCTCGGACTCCTCGGAAGTCCACTTCTCGTATGCACGTGAAACCCAAGCGGATTGGCAAGGGTTGGGTATAGTCCATGTAGGACGGGTGAACCATCTCTGCAGCCATGTGTCACACATAGCATCCGTCAATTGGAGCGAGACGCTATTGATTGCCTTAGTTTCAGGAATGCGCTGAGACAAACCGAACTGCCTCAGGAGGCGGTCCGGGTAGATGTGAGCTGTCCAGTCAAGAGACAGAATCACCAAGTAACGGGCTTCGTCTCTCTTGGCCAAACCCGTTAGTTTGGAGAGAAACCACCAGGCGACGGTCCACCTAATTAAGGGACCACCATGAAACATAAACTCCTCATCCCAGTAAGCTCAGTTTATATGGTGACTCGAGCTTATTCGACGCCTCCTCGAGCTAATTTGGCTGCTACGGTAGTTGGGAATACTCAGAGGGGACTCTATGATCGACAAACGTTCAGACAACCATATCTGAAGAGGGATACACAAGTTTCGTAAGCAACGGGAAGGTTCGCTACAGCCCACTCGATCGAGTACGACGTCTGACTCGATCGAGTAAGACCTCTGAAAGCAGACAGAAGCTCGTCGAGAGTGTCACTCGATCGAGTATCGCAGCTGACTCGATCGAGTAAGCCCTCTGAAAATAGGCAGAAGCTCTTCGAAGACGTCACTCGGTCGAGTGACAGGTCCACTCGATCGAGTGACTTACGGACATCAGAAAATTCGCGTGAAATGTATACCTGTAAGACACGGACGCTCCCCGTCAGCTGTCGGTCAGGGTGAAGCCTCCTAGCTTCGAGACCCATAATGATCTCCCCGGTGGCTAGCCAAGCAGGGCTATGACCAGTCTCCATCTGGTTAACCACACCAATTAGCCTGATCTGACCCAAGCACGAGTCAGCCTCCATCATCCCTTCGAAAACATAGCGGTGCAGCATACAAAAGGCGAAAGCCCTACGCCTATGAGCAGCAGTAATCCTCATGTCTCGATTATTCATGAACTTGTCAGCTAGGTCGAAAAGGGAGACAGAGTTTCCCCGTACCATTCGATCTGTCTCAGCATGAGACAAACCCAAGAAATCCCTCAGCCTCCTTCTTGGATCAGGATAGAATGGAGGGATAACAGGATGAGCAATAGGGCTCCAAACACCTATAGCAGCGATTTCCTCAGGTAGAGGGCATATTTCTCCTCGCGGGAACGCGAAAACATGATGGGTAGTATCCCAAAACGTTAAACAGGCGTCCAGAAAATACGAGTCGATTATTAGACGTTGAAATGGGAGTAAGTTGACGATTCCCATCTGAGTCAGATGAACCTTTTCCTCGTCCCGAAAGTGTTGGGACCAAGCAAAAAGCAGCGCAGTCAGGTGATCGATACCCACGACAGAAATTTGAATCTTCTTGAAAGTGTGAAAGATTTTGAGGAGAAGAAGGGGTTTGTGATTTGGGATGCAGTGAACTGAAACAGGGATCCCTATATTTATAATGAGGAAACCTAACTGAAACCTAACTAAACCCTAACTGCCATGCCTCCTCAGCAGATTTGGACCCCACTCAGGCCTGATTACAGTTCAGAACCCAGAATAGGAATCAAGTCGTCCCGGGCATTCCTAAAAATTTCTAAAATTATTTCTAAAATTCTGCTTTTCAAAAAAAAAAATCAATATTTTTTTTACTTCCCCAGCATGAGTTGGTCTTTTGCCTATGTGTTACATGCAAGTTGTTATGTGTCAGCATACAGGTACACCCCAGACTTCAGAAGCAAGTCTCCACGCAACTACATTACTCCTCAACGTGAGTCAGTGTTTCTCCCAGAATGCTAAATCCAAGATGTGATGTATCGGCATACGGGTACACCTAGAACTTCAAAGGCAAGTCCGACTCCCCACGGAGCTATCATCATCAGAACAGGTATGACCTTCTGCTTATGGCTGGCTAGCTCTTCACGCAAGTCTACTGGAATATAAACGACCCGACCGGAAGGCTGCCAGGTCGTAATCTGCGATTGGCCTGGTAACTACTCTGACTTTCGCCTTGTCCAAGCCTCAGTCAGAGTGGGGGCTCTGTAGACACCCGCATTTTGCCTGCTAGTGTCTATAGCAGTTCCCGACAAAACAGCCGATGATGATCGGACGCAAACATGACTTAGTACACTCGAATATGGGCTCGGAATCAATAATATCCGACGTGGACATTTAGCGGAGTACAAATCTCTCAAAACCAACCTCAAATTCAGGCCCAGTGGGTCGTTCCAAGTAAAATGAGACTAATTTGGGCCGAAACCGACACCAAAAGTAAAAACCGTTTTTTGGCGACCGGGTCGAAACCCGGTCAAAGACGAACCCATCCTTGAAATCGACCAAGTTCGCTTCTAGAAACTTGCGTCTGAAGACAATCCTCAAAGAAATAAAAAAGGTCAACCATTTCCTAAAATGGCTCGTCAACCCTATCCACTCGATCGAGTGGATTGACCTCACTCGATCGAGTGGACCCTCAAAATCATAACAGACCCCTTTCCTAGGGCACTCGATCGAGTGACCCTAGGTTGGGGGGTAAACTCTATAAATACCCCCCTTGTGCTCTTCATTTGAAAAGGATTTTTCATACACATTTACCCTACATTTCTACCCTAACATTCTACACAACACTACACTACAACCCTTAGCAATTCTAATCAAAAACCCGAGTCATTTGTCCCTCGAAAAACCGACAAAGACACCACACACACACCCACACACCATAACTCAACTACATCCTCGATACTCCCGCATTCCCGTCGCTATTACGAGTCCATTGCCGAGGCCATTCTAAGCATGTATGTTGAGGGTGTCATCAACCCCGTTTCTATCTTTACTATCTCGATTTATATACATTTTCGCACTTTACATTATAATTATATTAGTATACTAACGCTAACACTAACATCTTAATTATCGTATACTAACTCTTTAATTTTGTTACTAACCAATCTAACATTTGTTTATCGTTATTTACTTTTCATTCATACATATACCGCGTATATATATACATAATAATAAAACCGGATTCGAACCCGTTTGACTATGACGACCATCTAAAGTCCGTTTAACCCCTTTACGAGCCACGACGGAGGTGGCACCATTTCGGGGAGCGCCGCCCCAATGTACTCAAGGGCGTAACGTGATCGTGGTCGATCACAGTTGAACGTGTTTGACTCCATTTATAAGATTAGCGCAAAATCCGTTGATGTGAAAACCGACATCACATAATCCATTAGGATTAGTATCGATGTCGTGACGCGGAGGAAAATAATTTTGTTACTAATCAAAACTTTTGATCCCATAATGACATTTTTCATAAATTTCCGATGACGGTATTATAATCGTATACTACACGATTATAACGCCGGAAGTTGAGTTGGATTTAAATCATGCAATATTTTTATCCAACTCGGCCAACCGTCGATTTAAAAACAATTAAATCGGAATAGCCGCCCTTTTCCGAAGTGAGTTATGCCTCGTACAGGGGCCACTCGACCGAGTGCCATGGGCCACTCGATCGAGTAGCACCCCAAAAACTGGGCAGTAGCTACCTCGAAGGTACACTCGATCAAGTCCATGCCATGACTCGACAGAGTGGGCCCTGTAGCCCAGAAAACCGAGAGCTTTAATGCATCATTCAAGCCTCGTCTTTTTTTATGACTTCGGTCGCCGTGTATAAAGTCAATCACGTGTTTACTTTTTCAAAACTCATGTATATCACTTCACTTAAACGACTTTGATTGACGGTCTCTCACCATTAATCTTGTGTCGACGACTCCTTAGTCGCATCCGACGCATGATTAATCTAGACTCCAATTTCTCAACGTGATAAGTCGGGACAAGGCACCGAGACTCGGGATCGGGCTAGCACCGCGCCTAGGTTCTCTATCTCCGTCCTTCGCTTAATACACAATATAATGTGCATTTAATCGGAGTTCGTCCATTTGCACAACTTACGGTCTAGTTTGTATTTATATATACGGGCCCGTTGCAAGTTATTATTTATCGCTCTTTATATCTCGTTTATTCTTTGTTTATTGTTCGTTATTTTGTATTGGCCGGGTTGTATTTCTGCCCGTGTATTTTGTACATATTTACGAGCTTTATTTATTTTGATACCTATCGCTTTATAAATGAACCTCGCATGCTAAATTACTTTGACGTGAATCTAGATGCATTAAATGACGTAGCTAACCCATAATTCACATGCTTAGCCAAAAACGTTGTTTGCATATCATTTAGTCGTTTTACTAGCGCACGTACACGAACACAAACGATGTCTTAGTAGAGGCCGCTAAGTGCGGGAGGGGTTGGGTGTCCTTAGTGGGCCTCCCAACACGTACCCTCACCCCTTAGTCAGAACCTCGGTTTCCGGATGCCCGAAACCGTTGGCGCACGAGAGTCATTCTATACACGAAAGCCGGTGTAAATGGTATCGGTATCGTAATGCAAAGGGACGAGCCCCATAAACTCTGAAATCGAAATGGGCCGTACTTTGTGTATGGCCCACGATGACATAGAGTGAGCTCGAATGGTTCCGAATAACCATAAAATTCGGTGGCGACTCCAACTTTGACTTAAATTTCAACCTGAGAATAATCTCACCACAAGATTCATTCGCCTACCCAATCCCGCGCGTGCCCGTGTCGGTGTGGACCTACGTCATGTCCACAGAGACCCATATTGAAAATGTGGGAGAGGAAGGAATGTGGGATTGTCTGGGCTCGCCTTTGGCTAGGGCGGTAGAAGCTTGTGTTCAGAGGATCGATGATGAGAAACACAAGCAGGTACGCTTTAATGGCAAGGGAAAGAAAAGGTTGGACCGGTAGAGTTCAACCATCTTGTATTATGTCTTATTAATTGTTATTATGTGGCGTATTAGTACTAGTTTTTTGTGGAGTTTTGACACGTTATTGCTTTCCGGGATATCCGGGTTTCAGATGTAAATGCCTCGACAAAGGCTCGATTTAACCAAATTTTATTATTAATGAGAAGCACATTGTTATTTTTTTTTGTGGTGGCTCGCAACTTGATTCTTCATTTTACCCGGAGCGCCCTTTCGGGTTTTCACTCTGTCCTCGGCTCACCCTTTTTGTTTTCCTTTATATATATATATATATTTTTTTTTTTGCTCTTTTTTTTTCGACAGCTCGCAACTCGATTCTTCATTTGGCCCGGGGCACCCTTTCGGGTTTTCACCCCGTCCTCGGCTCCTTAATTTTTTTTATCACGACGTCTCGCAACTCATTTCTTCATTTTTCCCGGGGTGCCCTCTCGAGTTTTCACCCCGTCCTCGGCTCGTCGTTTGTGCTTGGTCACTTAAATCACTCACTGGCCGGAACGTGGAAAAAGTCCTGGTTTGTAAATGAATCGAGTAATCAATTTTTTTATTTGTTTGTTTGGTTTGTTGTACCCGAAGGAGGGTTGCCTACGTATCCGTTTTTAAACGGAATCAAACCATGTTCGTAGTTCTTTCAAAAATGTGAGTTATTTTGCTTTAGACTCGTTATGCCAATTATCGATGAGAATTTTTTTTTGTTGTTTTGCATGGCTTCCCCCTAAGTCGGAGGTCGGGATGGGGTTGTCGAGATGTCTACGGGTAGTATCGTTTGAGTTGGTCCATGTTGGTTGGAGTTGAGAACTCTTGACCGTCTAGATCGGTGAGGATCATGTCGCCCCCCGAGTGTATTTTCTTAATGAGGTAGGGGCCCGCCTAGTTTGATTTGAATTTCCCTCTAGGGTCGATGGGAAGGGGTGCTCTAATGGATTTGATTACTAAATCTCCCTCGTGTATGTTTCGGGATTTCACTCGTTTATTAAAGGCTCGTTGTATGCGTTGCTGGTAGGCTTGTACGTTGGATAAGGCATGTATCCAACGCTCGTCTAAGAGCACTAGCTCATCGTATCGTTTTTGGTTCCACTCTTCCTCGGGAATACCGCTCTCAGATAATATCCTTAGTGATGATATTTCTAGTTCTACGGGTTGTACGGCTTCGGAACCGTAAGTTAGGTAATATGGTGTGGCTCCAGTGGGTGTTCGATAGAATGTTCGGTATCCCCACAAGGCGAAGGGGATTTTGTTTGGCCAATCCCGATAATTGTCTATCATTTTCTTAAGGATCGTGGTGATGGTTTTGTTGGCTGCTTCTACGGCCCCGTTTGTTTGAGGTCTATAGGGTGAGGATTTTTGTCTTTGGATTTTGTATTTGTCTAGGAGTTTTTGGTGTCGGCCCTGAAGTGAGCTCCCTGATCACTGATGATTTTGTGAGGTATACCGTAGCGGCAGATGATGTTGTTTTGTAGGAATTGGACTACTTGTTTTGAGGTTAGTACGGTGTAAGAGGCTGCTTCTACCCATTTGGTGAAGTAATCGACGACCACTAATATAAAGCAGCGTCCGCCGGTCCCAGATGGGTGTACTTTTCCTATGATGTCTATTCCCCAAGTAGAGAAAGGCCAGGGTGTGGCTATAGTGTGTAGAGGATACGACGGTAGGTGTTGGATGTTGGCAAAGATTTGGCAATTGTGGCAGTGACGAACGTGACGTCGGCAGTCTGCCTCTAAGGTAATCCAGTAATAGCCCAGTCTCATTATTTTTTGGGCTAGTAGGTGTGCACTCATGTGGGGTCTGCACTCTCCGTCATGTACCTCTTCCATGACTCTCTCGGATTGGTTTTTGTTTATGCACCTAAGGAGGACTCCTTGTGGGGTTCATTTGTATAATAGTCCTTGATTCAGGACGTAATGGGTGGCTTGCATTCGTAGGGCTCTTTTGTTCTTGGTGTTAGTGTTGGGTGGATATGACCTGTGGGTTTTGAAGTCTAGGATCGCTTTGTGCCAGGGTTCCTCGGGGGGTATCGTCGGTTTCGGAATTATGGATGTAGGCTGGTTGTTCGCTTCTCTCTACGCAGATAGACATAGAGAAAAGGTGATCGGCCATGTCTATTAGTGAGACTAGTTTGGATAATGCGTCGGCGAATTGGTTTTCCTCGCGGGGTATGTGTATGAAGTCGATTTTGGTGAATTCCCGAGATATTGTTTCCACTTTGGTTTGGTATGGGGTTAGGCTTTCGCTATAAACCTTCCAGGTTCCTGTGGCTTGGTTGTTTACTAAGGATGAATCTCCGTGTACTCTAAGGTTTTTAACTCCGAGAGATATGACTGTTTTTAGACCTATTAGGCGGGCTTCGTATTTGGCTGTGTTGGGGAAGTCTAGTTTGATGGAGGTTCGTTCGTTGCAGGCTTATTGTCGTTTGGTTTGGGAGGTCAATGATGGGTTGAACCTAAGGCTATTGTTCCCGATCTCTTTTTAGTGTGAAGTTAAGTGGGCCGTTCGTTATAGACCTTGCGTTTTAGTCAATTGTTATCGATAAGTGGCATAGTGTCGAGTCTTTAAGCGTTAAAGTAAGTTATTGAAAGAAGTCAAGCGATTGTCGAGGCATGTTTGTAAAGAAAAAGAGTTGTTTTATTGATAAGATAGTAGACGGGCTAGATGCCCGTGATTAAGTTTGGGGGAGGTGGAGGACATGTCCCTTCGCACCTCCCTGGACTCGAAAAAAGAAATTATTATTATTACTAGTAAGCCTAGGCCCTAAGATGAACTAGACCCTGACTCGGGTGCGGACTTGATGGCCTCGGTAGGTGTCTTGGTGTCCTTGTACTCGGGGTTTATACGCCCCAAATTTTTCCTCCTGGATGAGGTAACAAACTTGCTGCCGAAATTCACGACACTCACTAATGTCATGTCCTCGACCTTGGTGGTACCGACACCATTTGTTACCATTCCAATGTGACGACTTCTTGTCGGTAGGTGGGTCAGGTGTTGGACTTAGGAGGTAGAGGAGCCCGTCAGATATTAACATTGTTAGGGCCTGATCGTGAGATAGCCCAAGGTGCTCTAGTAGTCGGAGACCCCTTTCCTCGGAGGTGTTAGTTAAGAAACGGGTGGGTTTTTTTGTCAGTAGTGAGGTTTTTTCCACCCCCGTTTTTACTAATCCCTCGATTTTGTCTTTTAGCAACGTACAAGACTCTATGTCATGACCGTTGCCCCTGTGGTAGTGGCGGTATTTTCCTTTGGACCAGTGACGGGACCTATGCTTAAGTGGGGGATCGACCATCGGCCTTATGGGTCGTAGGAGGCGAAGGGATGTTAATCTTCGGAGTGCAGCTGCATAGCTGACCCCAATTTGGGTGAACTTCTTCTTGGCTTCGACAGTCTCGGGTGAGCCTATGCCCTCCCCTTTGATCGATCCGTTGCATACGGAAACTGGGGGTTTAGGAGGTTCTTCGAGTCTTTCCTCAATATGGGCTATCCTAGCCTCAATTCTCAAGAGTATGGGGTGTATTTGTGAGACTAAACGGGCTAGGCTCTCGATAGTTATTGCGAGGTCGAGGGGTGTGGGCTCTAGATGGGTGTCTGGTTCATCCTCGATATTTAGGACCTTCTCTCCCAGGGGGACAAGGTGGGAGCAGTCAATAGTGTCATCGAAGATTGCGTGGACACTAATGGGGTTCGTAATATTATTGGGTTTCTCAGGTTGGGGGAGAGGGATTGTCCCGTTTTCTATCATGTCTTGTATAGTATGTTTGAGCCGAAAACAGGATTCTGTGTTGTGGCCTTTGCCACGATGGTACTGGCAATACTTATTAGCGTCCCACGTTTTTGCCCTCTTGTCCGCGAGTGGGTCCGTAGTAGGACCTATCAGTTCGAGCTTTCCTTACTCGGTCAATCTTTTTAAGGCTTCGGTGTATGTGATGCCTAGTTTGGAAAATGTTCTAGGGGTGAAGTTTGTTCTTCCCTGGGTGGTTGGTTCGATTAGGTGTACTTCTTCGGTTTTGTTGTTCCCATAAGACCGGGTTCCTGTAGAAGTGGTCGGCCCTTGATAACCTTTCCCCATTATTTTGGAGAATACCCCCTTTTTCATGTCGTCCTCTAGGCATATTCCTAAAGTGGATAACTCCTTGAAGGTGTGGATGTTTTGGTAACTAAGATGGGAGGCGTAAGCTGGTCTAAGGTTATTGACGAACTTTTCTACCAAAGTGGTTTCGTCCGGGCGATTTATCAGTTGGGTACTGACCTTCCTCCATCTGGTCAGAAATTCCGAGAAACCTTCCTTCTCGTTCTGAGAGAGGACTTCGAGGCTTCTAATGGTGACTTGTGTTTTGGCGTTATCCGCGTATTGTTTTGCGAATTCTACGGAGATATCGTCCCAAGTGGATATCTTTTTAGGGTCAAGTGAATAGAACCATGATCGCGGTGTGTCTCCTAAGGATGAAGGGAATATCCTAGTGAAGAGGCTAGGTTTGACCCCTTTAATGGCCATGCAATCCTTGAAGGCTCGGATGTGATTGAGGGGGTCCTTGGTTCCTTTGAATTTAGGTATGTCGGGTAGAGAAAAATTCTCGGGTAACTGATCATTCACCATTTCAAATTTTCTATGGTTTTCGAGGTGGACGTTGTTCCCTTGGTTCAGACGCATCTGACTTTCAAGGAAATCTATGCGATTCATAGCGAACTGCAGGGTGTCATCTTGGGGTAGGGCAGCGTGATCACTAGGGATGATGCCGACGGGTCCCCCACCTAGCGGGGGTGGAATTTAAGAGGACCTCGTTGAGGACCCGGTTGTGGTGTTCATCTGAGGCTTTATCTTCTAAGTGGCCTAGGCGAGAATCTATGATGTTCACAGATGCGTTCACCGTGATAATGGTGGCTTGAAGATCCCGGATTAGGTTAGTTAGGGTTCCTATGGTGTCATCTGCAGACTGTCTGGCATTGCCCATACTAGGGGTGAGCAAAAATATACGATACGGTTTTATTATACGTATACGATACGGTATACGCTTTCAATTATACGAATTTCCGTATATCCGATACGAATAACCGGATATACGATACGGTTTTCCTTAAAACCGTAGCGGATACGTATCGGGGAAAATAGAAACCGGATATCCGGTTTCCGATCCGGTTTTTTAAAAACAATAAAAAATATGAAAAATATAATCCTAATATGAATTATACAATAAAGAATTCAAAACCCACCAATTATTTTCAAAGGTAAAAAACGAAACTATTAGTAAATTTATGATATTATGTATTGAAACGTAATATTTTGTTAGAATAATTGTACCGTAAGACATATATACCATTTTTTTGAAGTTTTTTTAATATATTTTATTATATCAATTTATATAAAACATAACGTTGCTTAAAAATCAATTAATTACTCTTGATTAAAATGAAAAAAATTGTTTAAAAAAAAGAAAAATAGAAGAAAAATATAAAACCGGATACCGGATATCCGAAAACCGGATATCCGAAAAAATCGGATATCCGGAAACCGGATATCCGGAAAAAACCGGATCGGATACGGATCGGGAATTTTTTGATTTTTAAAACCGGATATCCGATACGGTTTAGAAAACCGGATCGGATATCCGGTTTTGCTCACCCCTAGCCCATACCATGGTTACTCGCGTCTATGCTTGAATCTCCCGACATGACTGTGAAATGGTAATACTAATGAGGGCAGGTCTACCAGACAATTTAAGGACTCGAGGAATGCTCGTGACTGAGCGACGCGGAAATGAGACCCTTCACTCGCGTGTGTGTGCGGTCACTGGCTTAGGGACTCGGGTGCTTTAGACTCTTGGTGTATTTGGCGAAACGCCTAACGAATTTTAGGTCTTTGTAACGAGACTATTTGACACAAACCTCGGAGGTGAGGTTTAAAGAGGACTTCTCAGAACGAGACGACCCGAAATGTAAGACCTCGAGTAGAGGCGATCCTAATAACTAACACAGACAGTTAATCACACGGTTGTACGACATAAGAAGTTGATCGCGATCCCGGCTCAGGATCAAAGAATTTTGATATATGTTTTTCGAAAATGACCAATCTATGCGGAGTAAATTTTTTGAAAAGAGCGATTTGTAAAAAATGGGGTGACGATGATGTGACGTAAAAGTGTGTTGCTATATGTGTACGTCGGGAATCCGACGATAGCAAAAGTGTAATTGTTTTTTAAAGGAGCATGGTTCTTAGGGGAACCCAGTTTTGAAAATGATAACGTGGTGCTTTTATCGCAACTACTATTAATTAGCCAGTTCGATACTTATGGTGTATGTGGTGCTCGTGATAGAGCGTGAAGTCCGGTAATGGTGTTTTAAAGGTGTGACTAAATCCTTATTAAGGAATTTAGGTGGTGAATAGTGTTTTTTAAAAAAAATGATGTTTTGTGAATGTGACCGTATCGGGTTCCTTGACTTCATTAATTGAAGCTTCGTTTATGTTAACGGTATGTGTGTAAAAAATTTATTTTTTGAAATAAAATTTAACCGTTTGGGGTACCTCGATCCCCATTAATTGGGAGTCTCGGTGGTATTAACGGTATTCGTTGTTTTACTTTGGACAAAGTGATGGCACTTAAAAGTCTTTTGAAAAATAGTGAGTGTAAAATTTGCCATGATAAGACATCTAAGATATTTTTTTGGAAAATTACGGTTTGACCAAAGTATCGGTGTTCAAAAGGTCGTTTTTGAAAAGATGAGATATTTTTTGAAAATGGAATTGGGTGCGGTTGAATATGTTGGCGTGGTTGAGTCCAGATTTTTAGTATTTTATTTGGGTTGTTCACACACACTACACATAACTAGGAATGCATACACTCATGCAGGATGCAGACACGGGTAGGTTAGGCTAGGCTACCGCCCACGAATAGTTTTTACTTAGGTATTTGACCAATCATCTGGGGAGACGAGTGTCATACCGTCCGTTCGGAACTATCCGCTTATTATTCCCGCGAGGTACGTGTTAGGCGACCGGAGCGTCAATCGAGGATCTCTCCGCATGTCCCTAAGGATCTTACCTCGAAGAGGTCGATTGGTCCTGATATCGGTTAGGGTGGGCTTTTTAGGGCCAAAACTTGTGGTGACCACAACTAGGAACTAAGAAATGAGCTTCACCGACCTCGTTCAAGTTACACCACCACTGGAATTTGTTTCCAAATCCCCAGCGGAGTCGCCAAACTGTGGACGTCCGTCCGCACTGCCCAGCGCCCCGCGCCGGACCGACCAGGTTTTTCAACGTGTGGCGGCGGCCACCCACACGGCCCCCTCCTATTCGGGGGCCGGTCCGATCTCGCGTACGGGGTGATGTTTTGGATCTCGATTCGGATGACGATCCGGACTTGTACTAGACGGGTGCGGGCACCCGTGTTTCCGTTTGGAATCGATCGAGTCGTGGTTGTAAATTTTTAAAGGTCAATTCGTTTGGTAAGGTGACCTTTTTAGTGAACTGAATTCGTTGCCAATTTGTGGAGTCGCCACCGAGTCAATTATGGGGACTCGGAAACCGTTCAAGTCAACTTTGATCCTTAGCCAGCTAAAAGCTGAGGGGCAGGGGACCTAAAGATAAAGACTTGTGCCCTTAAGCATTCCATGCCTGGAATGACTCTCATTGCCAATGGTTTCGGATATCCGGAAACCGTTGATTCTGAGTAAGGGGTGAGGATACGTATTGGGAAGCCAACATCCGATAGATGTCAACACCCAATCCCGCCCGCACTATAGCGGCCTCTACTAATCAATCGGTGGGCTGATACCTAGTTCTTTTGTTGTGGTGGAAGTACTGTAACATCCATTGTTTTAACCCTATACCTTTTGCTATGTCGGTTGTTTTAGGGCAAGTAAGTTTTGTCGTCAAAGTTGTTGTGTTTACATTTTTTGCATGCGATTTCACGTGACAAGCATGCCATGAAAAGATGCACGTAGTAGAGTAGAGAGTACTAATATTATAGGTATTAACAAGTCAGTTTTAACGCGATAATACGGATATTCTGCTTAAGATGCGTTGGTTCGGTATTAATAGGGATGCGTCAAACCTAGTAAGGCGAGAACCCGGACTAATACGAAACCCGACCATCACTTTGTTCAGTTTTAGTTGTTTTACGTTTTGAATTCCGTGTTAGGTGATTTAGCATGCGATTATAAGGTCATAAAAGCAATAAATTATACAAAAAACTGTAAATGCGAATGTAAGTAAATCACATTGTGAGGAGTTGCACCCTCGGAGTATACACTAAACGGGACACGATGCATAGATAGTTGAGAACGGATCTCGGAATTACTCGGGTCTATTTAGTGTATTTTAGTGCTTTTGGTTGAAGTTGGGACGTTACGTGTTTTATTAAGTGTGGTGGACCTAGTGTCCATTTCTAGTATTATCGTAGTGCATAATAAAAGAAAGTGCGAAAACGTAAAGTTTTGTTTTGATGACAACCTAGTGATGATTCGAATTCAAAGGCGGATCCTCCTAGCTTGCCTGGTGATTTCGGCAGAGTTCCGTTACCCTTGACCCCTCCTGCGGCTACTCCGGCAGAGCTCCGTTTCTATTGACTGATTCTGCGGCTAATCCGGCAGAACTTCGTTACTAGACTATAGCTAGTCGAACATAGTCACCTCGGGATCGAGTGGAGTGCTCGAACATAGTCGCTTATATCGGAACTATGATCGAGTGGATCGTTTGCCTCGGGTATCGGAGTACGAGCCCTTAGCGAGAATTATCGACATGCTAGTCGTGTACCTATCAAAAATAACCAACTACGGTCCAACTAAAAATATAGCTAGGGAAGTCGGGATCGATTTCACAGGGAGACAAATAAATCCTACTTGCAATTAAAGTCTATCTAAGTAACAATTCGGGGGTTTTTGATTGTGGTTAACTAAACTAAAGTAGTGAAGGAAGAGAAAATTAAAAGGGAAGAAATAACTAAAATAAACATGATGAATTTAAGACGAATTTATATATGAAGAGAAAACTAGGATTGTCGGTTCACTACGAATCTTATATGGTCACGGTCTAAGTCACAGATCTGTCGCAGATATTTGTCTAAGGGGTAGTGAAAAGGTCCTTCCGGTCCGCTATTCACCCTAGCATGCTTCTAAAGGCTTCCGATCTTATTAGGTCATACTAATGTGTTGTAGCAGGTCTAACTTTTACCAGGTTTCCGATCTTAGGTTCAAGTTTACCAGATTCAATTAATCAATCATGCGCATTAACTGATTAATCGCGATTATATGCTACAATTGACAAATCAGACACAATATCATTGACAGATCTATAAATTATTTAGCGACCACATTCAATTCGCAGATCCCCTATATCCTAGCGAAGGAAATTAGCTACTCATGATTAATTTAATAACAACAAGATTAATAAAAGAATTTACTAAATTAAACATGACAAATAATAAATTTACGACAAGCATAAAACGATAATTAAGTATGAAGAAGAAGAATTAATCAAGAACAAAGAATAAGGAAGAAGGATTAAATAAAATTACCAAAAGGAATGAAGGCGATTTGAATCCGAAATTCTTACAATAACCGAGTTTTGGGAAGAAATTAAACTAGAGAGAATAATGAGAGAGATTAAAGTCTAGGAGTAAAGTGTAAAAGTAGAGAAGAAGTCTAAAAGAAATTTAAAGAGAGGTTGTGAAGAAGTTGAGAGATGATTTCTAATGTGGCTGAAAAGCCCTATTTATACAATTCGAATGAGTTAAAAACTGTTTAGGAAACTCCTTGTGTTTAGGAAATTTCTTGCTGATCACGAAACCTGCCCGCGGCTCAGGAAATAGTCGGTCGACTAATCATTCATTAACTTGATCTCTGCAGCTCCAGAATAGTCGGCCGACTATTGTAATAGTCGGTCGTCTATCGTCATGGTCGGCCGACTTTTCTAATAGTCGGTCGACTATCGCTCGTTTCAGCGAATAACTTCTTCCAGCTTCGTTTTGGCGCGGTTTTGGTTCGTTTTAGCTCCTTTGTCTTCCGTTCCTGCAAAAGGACAATACATACCACAAAGTAGCCAATTTTCGGGGCAAAATAACAGTTTTCACTATTCAATAAACACGGGAATGCGCGCATAAAAGGCATAAAAAGTGTATATAAAATACGCGCATCAAATCTCCCCAAACCAAAACCTTGCTTGTCCTCAAGCAAGCACAAAACTATAACTCAATCCTAATGGAATGTATATAACTCATAGCGGAATATGCTTCAAAGTTACCCAAACCAATGCGCAACGATTAAAATCAATGTAAACAACCACATACAACAAGCTTGACCAATGACAACAATAATGAACCTTCAACCTTGCAAGACTCGTCTATGTCGGACTCTCACGGATCGCTCATCACACATAAGGGGTGATTTTGTGAGTTTATGTAAAAATGGAAAGACAAAGCACTCACCTAAACTGCGACTTACAAGAACATGCATGCAATCTAACATGAAATCAATCTCTAATAACCGTACATACGCATTTTATCGGGAAAAGACACGTGCCAAGGACTTACATATGGTATAAAGTGAGGCTAATCTGGTAAGAAGGGGCAAAACGATATGGATATGTGGAATTAAAAGCCAAGCTAGTATTCCTTATACCCATCAATAAATAACATCCCATTCTCACCAAATTCCAGTCGAAGAAATCAGACATAACAAAAAACGCCTTATCAAACCGCTTCCCACTAATAACTATGAAATTAGAGAGATCAATTCTTTTCTCATAGCAAAAACACATTCTTCTTCTAGTTTCACTTCATTCATTTTTTTTCCTTTCCTTTTTTTTTTCATTCAATTTTTTTTTTCATTGAATTTTTTCTTTTTTTCCTTTCATTTTTTTCTTTCATTTTTTTCTCAATTCATTTTTTCCAATTCCCCTTTTTTCTTTTCAAATATCTTGGTTCCAAAATTAACCCGAAAAAAAAATAATTCTGTCCAACTAATCTACTAGCTTGACTAGGGTAGGCAAATTATGGCATGTAGTTAATAAACGGGTCAAACAGGTCAATTTGGCTATGTGAGGCTCATGGGAATTAATTAAAAGAAAGGTTTTGCCTTTTTCGCACATGTCAAAACCACGAGTCAAATGCATACAGGTACCTAAGAGACGAATGTCATGCTTATGCAGTTTGATGTTACATGCCTCATAAGGAGTACTACTCTCAACCTAAATGAAACTGATCATGGATGTCATCAGTTTAAAGGCTCTAATTCCTTACAAATCTGAGTAGTTTGCCAACAATGAGTCAAGTTTATTCGTTCAGTACTGTTAACCAAAGATGCAAGAATACCGCATGTGATTATATACAAAAATTCTAACGACGCACTTAGGATAAGCAACTAAATGAAGACATAAAAACAATATCATCATCGCTACATAGCATTCCGACTCAACTAAGACTCGACTAAATGCAAAAACATATTTTTGGGATTTTTTTTATGCATGCGGACATGCAAGAAATATGCAGATGGATGAAAACAGACAGAAGCATACCCTCCCCAAACCAAATCACACAATGCCCTCATTGTGTACAGCAAACAATAAGAGGCATTAAAAAAATATGGGGAAAGAAATGCAAAACGATGGAAGTGCAAAAAGAAAAAGAAGAACTACTTACAAGATATATACAAATGGAGACCTCCCCAAACCGTCCTAATCGGAGCTCTCGTCACCGCTCTCCTCCTGAATACCACCATCGTCAGCTCCATCGTCGTCATCTCCCTCCTCGTCATCTCTCTCCCCATCATTTCTCTCCGCATTCCCGGCATTGTTACCATAGCCTCCCTCGAGATAGGTGTAGTAAGTTGGGTGCCAAGCTGTAGGAGAGATTAGGCCAACCTGCACTCCATTGTTGTAACATGGAAAATCGGAAAGTGCCTGATTTAGTTGTACCGTGGCTATCCGGTGGCACAACTCATTAAGCATTCCCGGGACCGCCGCTTGGTCGAGGACCGCAGGTGTAACATACGGCAGAGGAGGCACAAAGTGAGCAGGAAATGCAGGTACATGAGAATAATCAGTATATGGAAATGCATAAGGAGGCCATGGTGGGCCCGAAGGTCCAGCCGCAAAAGATGGTGTATGTGATGCACGGCTGGTTGATCGGCTACCACCTCCTCGAGATTGTCGAGAAGGTCGAGACGGTTCACCCGTCTCGGGTGCGAAGTGTGTGGGGGTCTGAAGTTCCCTCCTAAGTGGTAGCAAATAGGAGGGATACGGTGGAGGGTCCCTTGCAGGATCAAAGGGAAGATAGGGGAAGGGGGGTAAGAGGTGGTAGATAGTAAGCAAGGGAGGATAACCGATTCATCCTTTGTTATGCGCCAACGCAAATCGGGACCTAGCCAATGAAGACTCTTAAGGACAGAAAAGTTCAAAAGACGACTATTGAGTCGCTCGGCAGATGGAAGCTCGTGTCCTATAGGTTCCTCCCCGTACGGGAAGTCCGGAAATAGCCTACGACCGATGTGGGAAACGAGACCCACACAATGAATGACAAAAATAAGCCCATTCCCGATATGTTGGAAATGGTGGGCAACAAGGGCAGCCACATTCATGACATATGGCCGCTCGCTATCGATGTTTAGATAGCCCGCTAGACTATCTAACTCATCAGCATTAACATTGTTCGGCTTAGCACGTCCATAAATGGTGCACCCTATCAGACGAAGCTAGTATCGGATGGCCGGGTGATGGACTTCGTTCCCCCGCTTACGACCCGTATTACGATCAGTAATGCAAGACCAAATTTCATTGGCTAGATGGCGAGGGGGATGAATTGAATCCCCTTCGCTAGTAACACCTAAAAGCTGACCGAACTCGCGAACGGTCCTAGAAAAACTCGTGTTAAAGAGTCTAAAAAAATGCAAGGTGTGTCCCAGTTCATGTCACTAAAAAAATTGAAACTACTAAAAAATTCAAGAGTAAGACCCTTATACGTGAATTCTAGCATATAAATTAGCCCACTCATACCAGTACCATTAAGTAAGTCAACAACAGGCTGATAAATGCCTAACCTGCCCAAGAGCTCACGATCTAGAAACCGTGTCGGGGTTACCTTAAGAGCTGCCAACTGGATAAAACGCTCCCTCTGATCAGCCGAGGCAAACTGAATGTTTGGATATTCCGGTATGCTCTCCTCGGGAAATGGAACAAGGTCTTGACTCGGCATTGACTCCCGGCTAATGTCGACCAGACGCCTTGTGCTTCCCTGACTTTGTCTTTTTCTCGCATCCATATTGACCTGAAATAGCAGAAATCAGACTAGTGTACTATACACACAAAAACCCCAAAATCAATTGAAATCAAAACCCTAATTTCAAAACTGAAATTTGGGTAAAAACATTATTATGTGGATGAAATCAACAAATTTGGGTAAACAAATGAAGTAGTAGCAGAAATCCGAGAAAAACCCCAAATCAATTGAAATCAAAACCCTAATTTCAAAACTGAAATTTGGGTAAAAACATTATAATTTGGATGAAATCAACAAATTTGGGTAAACAAATGAAGTAATAGCATAAATCTGAGAAAAACCAGGTCGAAATATGAAATTCAAGCCTGAAAACAGATTCTAAAAGTCGCGACAGAGACCCTGACTATCGCCTGAAAGTCGTGATTGTCGCTCGACAAAAACAATAGTCGCCCGACAATCGTGACTGTCATCCGACAATCATAATAGTCGTCCGACTATTCTGATGGTCGGCAACTCCTCCGGCGAACAGCAGCTAAAACATTCTGAGAAAACCAAGGGGAAACTTACTTGAATGAAGAAACTTACTTGAATGGTCGGAAAGTAGTAGCAACTTCAATAAAGACAAGAACTATGGCAAAAGATGAAAAGATTAGAGGAGAAAAAAAAGGATGGAAAGGAGATGGGTAGGGTAAGGAGGTTGAAGATGAAGATTGATGGGGGAGAAGGTGAATGTTAAGAATGGGGTAGGTGGGAGGAGTGAGAGAGAGACTAGGGTTTAGGAGTAAAAATTTTTCAAAATAATAAACTGAAGTATAGAGTAAAGAGAGAAAAATAAGACTTATGCCACGAAAATATTCAGCCAAGGTGCGCGATAATTGCCGGAACTGTCGACCGACAATTAGAATAGTCGGCCGACTATAAAAATAGTCGGTCGACTATAAAAATAGTCAGTCGACTATTGTTGACTCATTCCAGTTCTCTGCAAAACTCAATTTAAACCTTTAGACCCTTGTTCTCACCCTCACAAAATCTATAATGCATAAAATTAAATATGCTCTAACTAACTAAATGCAGGTACAAATGTTTTACAACCCGGGTTGCCTCCCGGTCAGCGCTGGTTTAAGGTCCCGCACGACCGTAGTCACCTTGCTCAGTTGGTGACAGCTTTGAGGTACAAAACCTCGACTTCTCCTCATGTCTCACCTTTCTTGCGGTAGTGCTTTATTTGGTGACCATTGACCTTAAAGCGATTTCCTGTTGAAGAATTTTCAAGCTCGACCGACCCAAATTTAGAAACTGAAATTACCGTATAGGGGCCGGACCATCTGGATTTTATTTTTCCAGGAAAAAGACGAAGACGAGAATTAAACAATAATACCTTTTCGCCCGCTTTAAACTCTCTCGGAATGATACGCTTATCGTGCCACCTTTTTGTCTTTTCTTTGTAGATACGGGCACTATTGTAGGCATTCATTCTGAACTCCTGGAGCTCATCTAGCTGTAAAAGTCGATTTTCGCCACACAATTTTGGGTCAAAATTCAGCTCTTTAACGGCCCACCAAGCTTTATGCTCCAACTCTACGGGTAAGTGACAAGACTTCCCATAAACCAACCGAAAGGCGATGTACCAATCGGTGTCTTATAAGCGGTCCTATACGCCCATAAACTGTCATCTAGTTTCAGGCTCCAATCTTTTCTTGACTTCGAGACAACTTTTGCGAAAATATCCTTAAGCTCCCGGTTGGAAACTTCAACCTGTCCACTAGTTTGGGGGTGATACCCCAAACCTCTGCGATGCATAACACCATATTTAGATAATAAGGCAATAAGTTGTTTTTCTTTAAAGTGCGTACCTCCATCACTAATGACGACTCGGGGAACGCCAAAACGTGGAAATATAATCTTCTTGAAAAGTTGGTTGACGGTCTTAGCGTCACAATGGACCGAGGCAATGGCTTCTACCCACTTAGATACGTAGTCCACAGCTACTAAAATGTACCTATTACCTCGACTTGTCGGGAAGGGACCTTGATAGTCGATGCCCCAAACATCGAAAATTTCTACCTCCAAAATACCGACCTGAGGCATCTCATGCCTCCGGGAGATATTTCCCGTCATTTGACAAGCATCACATCCTGAAACAAATGACTTGGCATCAGAGAACAAAGATGGCCAATAAAAACCTGATTGAAGTACCTTAGCCACGGTCCTAGCGTGACCGTGGTGACCACCATAAGACGAGGAATGACAGGCTTCCAAGATGGCATTGGTTTCCCATTGCGGTATGCATCGCCTAAAAAGTCCGTCGGCACACTCTTTGAAAAGATATGGATCGTCCCAAAAATATTGCCGAACATCATGTAGGAACCGCTTCTTTTGTTGACACGACAAATCAGGCGGCATTATTTTACCTACAAGAAAATTAGCATAGTTAGCATACCATGGAGTATCCGTTATACCAATAGCCATCAAAATATCATCAGGAAAAGAATCATCTATCAGTAAAGTATTGCCTCCGTCCTGCAATGGAAATCTAGAAAGGTGGTCCGCCACAAAATTTTCAGCGCCCTTCTTGTCCTTAATCTCTAGGTCGAATTCCTGAAGTAGAAGGATCCATCGTAGCAATCTCGGTTTGGCTTCCTGCTTCGCGAGGAGGTACTTCAAAGCCGTATGGTCCGTATAAATTGTGACTTTAGATCCTATTAAATAAGATCGAAATTTCTCTAATGCATAAACCACGGCTAGAAGCTCCTTCTCCGTCGTAGTATACTTCACTTGAGCCTCATCCAGAGTTCGGCTCGCATAATAGATGGCATTTACTGCCTTTTCCTTCCTTTTACCCAGCACCGCTCCGACCGCATAATCACTAGCATCGCACATAACTTCAAACGGTAACTTCCAATCCGGGGCCTGAATAATAGGTGCTGTGACCAAAGCATGCTTCAACCTGTTAAAAGCAGATAAACATTCATCAGAAAAAATGAATGGGGCATCCTAAAGGAGCAATTGTGTAAGTAGTTTAGCAATTTTAGAGAAATCTTTGATAAACCGGCGATAAAATCCGACGTGTCCAAGAAAACTCCTAACCCCCTTCACGTTAACGGGAGGAGGCAATTGCTCGACCACTTGCACCTTTGCTTTGTCTACTTGGATGTCTCGATCTGAAACTAAGTGCCCAAGGACAACTCCCTCGTTGACCATAAAATGGCACTTCTCCCAATTCAGCACTAGATTGACCTCAATACATCGCTGCATCACTTTATCAAGGTTAGTTAAACAATCAGTGAAACTACTACCGCAGACACTGAAATCATCCATAAATACCTCCATAATAGACTCGATATACTCGGAAAATATCCCCATCATACACCTTTGAAAGGTGGGAGGGGCATTACACAACCCGAAGGGCATCCTGCGATAAGCAAAAACACCATGGGGACAGGTAAAGGTAGTCTTTTCCTGATCATCAGGATGGATCAGGATCTGAAAGAACCCTGAATAGCCATCTAAATAACAGAAAAACTTATGTGAGGCTAACCTTTCTACCATTTGATCGATAAATGGAAGAGGGAAGTGATCCTTTTTTGTGGCGGCATTTAATTGTCTATAGTCAATGCACATCCGCCATCCCGTTACAATTCTAGTAGGTATTAATTCATTTTTTTCGTTTTTTACCACGGTCGTCCCGCCTTTCTTCGGGACGACCTGAACAGGACTCACCCATTTAGAGTGACCGACATAATAAATTATACCTGCATCTAACAACTTCATCACTTCTTTCATTACTACTTCCTGCATTTTCGGGTTCAACTTACGTTGACCCTGTCTAACAGGTCGGTAATCCTCTTCCAGTTCAATTCGATGCATGCAAATATCGGGACTAATTCCCTTAAGGTCATCTAGACTGTAACCTAATGCATTCTTGTTCTTTTTAAGAACGACCAACAAAGCAGAAAGTTGGTTCTCATATAATTTATTACTTACGATGACGGGATAAGACTCAGAATCTTCTAGAAATACATACTTAAGATGAGATGGAAGAGGTTTCAGGTCGGGTTTGGTTACCTCTACAGCATAAGAAGAATTTACCAACCTACTTACCACTTCTCCGTCGATGCTCGTCAATTTCTGTGTATCTCCTAAAATATCCCACACAGCATCATCGTTAGTCTTATCACCTGCACAAGTGTCTAAACATGTTAAAGCCTCGAGCGGGTCCCTACTCAGGGAACCCGTACAAAAATCAAGAATAACTTCATCAATGATATCTAGTGGATAACAAGTATCCTCGATCATAGGCTTAGCTAATGTGTTGGCCAAATTAAAGGTCACTTTATCGTCCCCCACCTCTAAAGTCAAGCGTCCGTGTTTGACATCTATAATAGCCCCTGCAGTATGTAGAAATGGCCTACCTAAAATTATAGGAATCTGAGTATCCTCAGCCATATCTAAAACAATGAAATCGACAGGTATAAAGAATTTACCTATCCTCACAGGGACATCCTCTAAGACTTCTAAGGGACGTTTAACTGACCTATCAGCCATCTGAAGAGTCACACTTGTGACTTTAAGCTGATCCATATTCAGTTTCTCTCAAACTGAATAGGGCATGACACTGGCACTTGCACCCAAATCACATAAAGCTTTATCGATTACATGGGTGCCTATGGTGCATGGTATGGAAAAACTACCTGGGTCTTTCAGTTTGGGTGGAGACTTACTCTGAATTAGAGCACTACACTTAGCAGTAAAAGCAATAGTCTCATGTTCATTAAAATTCCTCTTACGGGTCAGAATATCTTTCATAAATTTTGCGTAAGAGGGTACCTGGGTAATTAATTCTGTGAAGGGAACGGTTACCTGAAGATTTTTGACGACCTCCATAATGTAATCTCCTAGAAAATCTAACGCGATACAGTGGCAGAAACACTGTAGAGTCGGGATTAAAACACACTGTAACTATGTCTTAGAAAATTAAAATGGTAAAGTCAAACAATAGGCCTAAAATAAAAATGACCAAAATTTAAAACAATCCACAAAAGGGGTTGAACAATCCATAAGACATAATTATTAAAATAAACAAGCAGGATCCACACTGCTTGCTAGCCCACACCCGGAACACGTATACCTGCCATGTTAAAACATAACAGCCACAATCAGTGGGGAGCAACGCCAACGTTCTCCCAGCCGTATAACAAGATTTTAAAACTGTAATTACTATTATAGAAAAATAGTAAGAAAAGGGAAAACAGTAAAACATTATTGTGAAAATAAGTTTTCAGTGAAAACCTTCACGTATCGAAACAATATAATAAAAACGAGTTTTCCAAAGAAAACATAAAACATTTGCCAACCGGCAACCAAATTATATCGATAATAATAAAAATAGTCAAAATGGCCTTATGGATAGGATTAGTGATGAAGACTAGACTTTCACTAGGAGAATACTAAAAACTAGTTTCGAGAACTTAGTTCAAACAAATCAAACTTCGATCTCTAACTAGGCTACTCAACCATAATAGGACGGCGACTTATAAATGCGTGGCCCTAGTTTAAGATAATATGCACACCCCTCCCGAGCACCATAAATACTCAGTTCAACCCGACGACGTCTTACACTGCGAGGCACGAGTTTAAGGTCAAAATGTACACACACTCCCGAACACCATATATGCTCGGTTCAACAACCATTATGCCCCATAAAGACACACCAGCCTTATAGTTGATGGCAAAAACGTAAACCCCATAATATATTACTCTAACCTCACACTTGTCCTTATTCCATAACTCCAAAACAAAGCCGTTATCGATATATTTAAGAGATATAATCGTTATAAACAATAAGAGAACAAAAGGAGTAACCATCATATTTCAAAAGAGGAAACTTTCTATTTTAGGAAACTTATATTTTTAGAAACTTTACTAAAAATAGCATTATATTAAAATAGCGAAAATATTAGTTCATACTAATACAACTTTTTTAGTAAACGATATAGATTTATAAAACTAATACTTTCGGCCTTAACGATATTAATTGATAAAGTACGAACATTTAGGTTTATGAAATTATTGAAATATCATACGAGTATTTTTTATAAAATGATTAAAATGTCAAACAATTTAATACTACTAATCAGGGTATTTTTAAAATTTATAAAAGTAAAATTCCCTAATTATTAATAGTTTCGACAATACGAACATAAATAGGATTTTACGGCAAATGTCAAATTAAATCTTTTAACGTCTTTTATTTACTTAAACCAATGAATATATTTATAGTTTGTTAAGAGATGATTTAACACTTAATAATTTTTTTAGGTAAGACGAAGCATTTTAACGATAAATCGTAATTTTGTCCAAAAATCATCACTAATAATTAAAGACTTTAATAAATAGTACAAAAATTACGTAAAATTGCTAAAATATATTTTTAGACATTCTGTCCAGAAAATAATTTTTTCCAGAATCTTTAAACTTGGTTTTTAAAGAGTTTTCTCGTTAATCGTCTAATCTCGACAATAACGATTAATAAAAATAGTAATTACAAAACGATTTACGTATTAATATCCAAAAATTATAATTAAACTTAAAAATCATGATTTTTCAGAATATACTAATTTTTCAGATTTTCCAAAATTCCAGATTTAACAAATTCCAACAAAACCGTCATTTAAAACCCGTTTTCACATTTAACGATTTCATTAATAAAACTTATCATTCCTAACATTTTATTAAAGCACTAAAAATCATAAAATTATATTTTATCATGAAATTATCAGAATCATATTTTTTTCCAGATTAAATCAAAAGACCAAAAATCGAGAATTTAAACGACAAACGCGGTTTTAACGATAAACGATGATTTAAAGTGATTAATTAATTCATCCACTTAAAAATTCCGAAAACTTATGAAAAATTTCAGAAAATTATATTTAATCAGAAAGTTTCACCACGTCAAAAATCAGATTAAAATAAAATGTTTGAGTACTAGAACTAAAAATCAGTTTTTAATCGTTTTTATCCGTAAACGGTAATAATTCAATAATCGATATCAAAAATATAAGAAAATTACAAAATTATTAAAAATCATCAAAAAAAATTTATTTTTTTTTACAGAATATAATCATATATTACAAGTTTAGGCCGAATATTACGATTTTACAAATTAATACGACGATTTAATCGTTAATCTCGTAAAAGCGATAAAAATACCGAAACATGCAAATTTTAAAATTTTAAAATTTTTCCAGATTATATGACATACATATATAGTCAAAAATAAAATTATTATAATATACATGCAATTACACAAATAAAATCATGCAATACCGAGTAACATCGACGTTACCTCCAATCCAAGTCCGAGTCTATGATAAATTCATCAGCTTCGGGGTTGTCCAAGAGTCCTTCAATACACGAAATACATGGTACAAAAATACCATGAGAAAACTAAAAGAATCGAGGTAAATAACGATCGGAATTAACATCGATTATTACCTTAACGAAGGGAAAAGAAAGACGATTAATTTGGAGATGGAAAAGGGACGATCAAGACTCGATTTGAGACCAAACATGGCTGGAAAATACTGCTGGAATTCATGGCCAAAGAAGAGAAAATAGAGAGTATTTGCCTTGATTATTTTTGTGTAAAAATGAATGAATAACAAAGTGAAAAGTTTAGGCTTAAATGATAATTAAAATTTGATAAAAACAATGTTATGCATGCATGAACTAGGCAACCAAAATATGTGAGAAAGGGAGTGTGAAGAGTTTGGTCAATTCATCACAATAAATAAGAAGAAATAAAATATCTAAGGCTTAATTTATTTGTGAAATAAAAAATGTATACAAAGTTGCAGTGTAAAAATGTGACATGGGTGTGTCACGGTCCAAAACATGGGGAAAATGTCCCAAATAATTTCTAAATTGATAAAAAGATGAATTGTAAAATTATTAAAGGTATTTCAAATCAGTTCGAGTAAACCGCGCGTTGGAAAATAATTATTTACGAAACTTCGTAATAAAATAATTAAAGGTCAAATATTCTTAAATAAAAATATTTCTTAGTTGGAAATATCATATAAACGTGTTTTGATATTTAGGAAAAATAAATAACTCAATTCCAAGCTTAAAACGTTAGTTCGTCGAAAAATAGAACTTCACGCGCAAAAATAAATAGTTTACAATGAAAATCAAATAAATAGGTTTAAAAGAATTAAAATCTTTTAAAATAAAAATAAATATTGTTTGACTCAAAAATAATAAGAATTCAGAAAGATGAAGAAAATAGAAGACGAAATTGACATAGAGTCATGACGGATTCACAACAGAATAATTAACGGCACTAGGAAAATAGTGGGTGTTACAATCCTCCCCACTAAAACAAAGTTTCGTCCTCGAAACTAAGAATAAGCAGAAAGGAAACAAGATTACCCCACTCGAAAAGGTGAGGATACAAATCTCGCATAAAAATTTTGCTATAAATTTTTTTTTACAACTTTTAAAGTGATATGAATTCAAATGCAAATATTTATTCCGAGAGGAATTGGGCTAAGCTACCCGGAGTTTAAAATTTTTTTAATTAGCGAAATCGTAAAGTAAAGTTATTTGGTAAAATAATGACGTCAAATAACATTTGTAAACAAACTCGAAGAAATAGGATAACCAAAATATTGTGAAAACAAAAGTAAAATATTTTGATTAAGAAATTCGATATTATTCCTTTTTTTGATGAAACAAAATTTAGTTTGGAGAAATCAAATTTTGAAGTTAGTAAAAATCGCACCATCCGTCAAACATTTTCAATAACAGATTCAAAAGTCCACCAACAATAAAATGAAAATCAATTTTCAAAATGTTAAAATTTCAAAAATGTTATCAAACTAATTATGAAAGTTTTCAAAAATGTTATCAAACTTGAACATACAAAATAATTTCGACAATGTTAAAACGTTTTACATAACAATCCTATACAAATTGAAGTACTTGGAAATATAAAAGTCTTCATAAAATTTTGATCCCTTGAAAATAAAAAATTAAAATTAATTTCAAAATAATTTAAAATAAATTGAAATAATTTTGAAATAATTTAAAATAATTTAAAATAAATTATTAAGACATTTTGATAGATCTAAATATAAATATCAACCAAAGATAAAACAAAGTGAAGTATATAGTTCTTAAATTATAAATAAAAAAAATGTTAAATTTCACGATAACCCAAAATGTTAAATTGCTCAAAGTTTTTACAAAATGGGGAGTTTTGAAATTTGAAATTATGCTTCAAAATGTTAAAATTTCATGAAAATCAAAAATTTTAAATTAGTCAAGCTTTTTACAAAACGGGCAAATTCACAATTAGAAATTATAACTCAAAATGTTAAAATTTTACGATAGTCCATTTTTTTTAAACAAGTCAAACTTTTTATAAAATATGAAGTTTGAAAAATGGGTAACGGGTAAATAGAACAAGGATAAATAAATTAAAAATAAGAGCTTTCAAAATCGATAAAGGTCGAAGGGATTGGCAGCAGATGCGGTAACAGAATTCAATAGAAGCAGAAAGGAGACGGAGTTGAGAGTCAGAAAGAGCCCTCAAGGATTATAGAAGAAATTAACCATCTCGAGATTCCTAGCACGACTCTCACAAACACGGGCTCGTAATTGGCCCATCAAATAACGCTAAGTCCAATATCGGTACAGAGTGGTCCTAATCAATCTACCACCTCCAAAATTAATAAATTATCAACTGTCACCGCCTCCAAAATTAAGTCTTACATACTTATAAATCTTTCAATTAGTACGGTAAGAATTCACAAATGATTTATACTAACCCATTAATTAAGATTCCAACAGTCATCAAAACATACCCAAACTCATAATCACTAAGGATCATAAATTCAAAGCTCATAAGGTCTGAACTCGAGGTATACTTCAAATTTCTCGAGTAAGGAATACTAAATAAAATTCACCAATTAACAATGTTCGGACACAAAAACTTCAAAAATGATCATCAAGATATTCTTAACATCATCAATAGACAGAGGTTAACAAAGTACGCCAAACCTTAAACACACTCAGCCTGACATTTAATGACAGATACTCACATTTTCGAACACGTCATTCGACTAAGGTTTCTGAGAATTCCATCCAATTTCATCGTAACAGCGAAACCACCAAAATATTTATTAACTCAACGAAGCCGCAATCTCGTTGGTCTAAGGGTTCTGAACTATAAATCCATCAAGATGATTGACATTAAGTATTCCCCAAAACAACGCGATAAAACCAACCTTTAATTATGCAATATGTTTTTCTTCTTCAATGTTAACAATGATCTATCCAAGATTTAGGTCATTCAACTCCAAAGTTCGTAGGTTACAACCTTGAACAACGATCAATGATCTGATCCTTAAGAAATGCGGGTAATCTATGTCAACCAAAATTTCTAACGACATTAATGAAAACCTTTAATGTTACCACAACACTCAGGCTAACACTTTAAACATTACTCTATGATCCCAAATATTCACGATGCATCCATAAAATAAGCATTAGGTAAGAATCCTAAAGTAATAATATTATCAGTTACACCTAGTTTGGTTCTAGGTACTAGGTATCCATCAAATATGACATACTCTCACTACTCCAAAATATATTCAACTCTAAGTACTCCAAAATAATCAAAGTAACCTATAACCCAAGGTTTAGTGTCTAAAGTATCATCCTAATTCCATCAATCAACAATTTATCATTCAAATCGTTCCTCAAAAGCTTACTAAGATAGATAACAGGGTATAACTCACAACCCTCAAGCCATAGGTAACAAGGGTTTACTAAACCTCAAACATCTATATCCTTTCACGGGGTTCACTGAGATGGAAATCGGTCTAGCCAAAGAATCTCAAGAGAAAGATGGTAGAGTAGAAGAATTAACAAGGATTCACCAAGCGGATGAAGAAGAGAATATAAAAGAGAAGAATTAGAAGAAGTAGAGGAAGGAAGAAAAGAGTCGATGATAATATATTACTAAGTTCTTGAACCAGAGGAGAATCTTCGGGCCTCCAGAGTTCACGCGGGATCCAAATGGCTTACTTCATCTTCGTGTAGAGGAACGAGCACGCAAGTATTGGGTCGCTCCATCTCGATCTACTGCGACGTCATGGAACAGGAATCTACTCTTGATCATCTGGCCTGTAGCTTAAGTAAACTGAACCGGAGCTAAAAGTCACCATCGGCATCTTTCTTGGAGCACCAAGTTGTCCACTCGAGTCAGCAGGCGTTGAGAGTTCTAAGCAGGTCTTGTCCCGATCTGGAGCAGCATCCTATCAATATCTTGTTCATTCGTCTTCTTCCCACAAAAGCATTAAATATTCAATGCTAATCATTGAGTTCAGGAACAGATAATCTTAACAGTTAAGTCCTTATTTTTTTTCTACCCATCTCTAATAATATTTTTATTTACAGTTAAAATAATTTACTGGTATTTTCCCTAATTTCAGGTGTAAGCGTTGGGAGCAGTGATGCTCTGATACCAACTATAATCCCCTAGAAAATCTAACGCGATACAGTGGCGAAAACACTGTAGAGTCGGAATTAAAACACACTGTAACTATGTCTTAGAAAATTAAAATGGTAAAGTCAAACAATAGGCCTAAAATAAAAATGACCAAAATTTAAAACAATCCACAAAAGGGGTTGAACAATCCATAAGACATAATTATTAAAATAAACAAGCAGGATCCACACTGCTCGCTAGCCCACACCCGGAACACGTATACCTGCCATGTTAAAACATAACAGCCACAATCAGTGGGGAGCAACGCCAACGTTCTCCCAGCCGTATAACAAGATTTTAAAACTGTAATTACTATTATAGAAAAATAGTAAGAAAAGGGAAAACAGTAAAACATTATTGTGAAAATAAGTTTTCAGTGAAAAACTTCACGTTTCGAAACAATATAACAAAAATGAGTTTTCCAAAGAAAACATAAAACATTTGCCAACCGGCAACCAAATTATATCGATAATAATAAAAATAGTCAAAATGGCGTTATGGATAGGATTAGTGATGAAGACCAGACTTTCACTAGGAGAATACTAAAAACTAGTTTCGAGAACTTAGTTCAAACAAATCAAACTTCGATCTCTAACTAGGCTACTCAACCATAATAGGACGGCGACTTATAAATGCGTGGCCCTAGTTTAAGATAATATGCACACCCCTCCCGAGCACCATAAATACTCAGTTCAACCCGACGGCGTCTTACACTGCGAGGCACGAGTTTAAGGTCAAAATGTACACACACTCCCGAACACCATATATGCTCGGTTCAACAACCAGTATGCCCCCATAGAGACACACCAGGCTTATAGTTGATGGCAAAAACGTAAACCCCATAATATATTACTCTAACCTCACACTTGTCCTTATTCCATAACTCCAAAACAAAGCCGTTATCGATATATTTAAGAGATATAATCGTTATAAACAATAAGAGAACAAAAGGAGTAACCATCATACTCCAAAAGAGGAAACTTTCTATTTTAGGAAACTTTACTAAAAATAGCGTTATATTAAAATAGCGAAAATATTAGTTCATACTAATACAACATTTTTAGTAAACTAATACTTTCGGCCTTACGATATTAATTGATAAAGTACGAACATTTAGGTTTATGAAATTATTGAAATATCATACGAGTATTTATAAAATGATTAAAATGTCAAACAATTTAATACTACTAATCAGGGTGTTTTTAAAATTTATAAAAGTAAAAATTCCTAATTATTAATAGTTTCGACAATACGAACATAAATAGGATTTTACGGCAAATGTCAAATTAAATCTTTTAACGTCTTTTATTTACTTAAACCAATGAATATATTTATAGTATGTTAAGGGATGATTTAACTCTTAAAGTTTCAGATTTAAATATTTTTAAAATTGCTGGAAAAATAATTTTTTTAGGTAAGACGAAGCATTTTAACGATAAATCGTAATTTTGTCCAAAAATCATTACTAATAATTAAAGACTTTACTAAATAGTAAAAAAATTACGTAAAATAGATAAAATATATTTTTTGACATTCTGTCCAGAAAATAAAATTTTCCAGAATCTTTAAACTCGGTTTTTAAAGGGTTTTCTCGTTAATCGTCTAATCTCGACAATAACGATTAATAAAAATAGTAATTACAAAACGATTTACGTATTAATATCCAAAAATTATAATTAAACTTAAAAATCATGATTTTTCAGAATATACTAATTTTTCAGATTTTACAAAATTCCAGATTTAACAAATTCCAACAAAACCGTCATTTAAAACCCGTTTTCACAATTAACGATTTCATTAATAAAACTTATCATTCCTAACATTTTATTAAAGCACTAAAAATCATAAAATTATATTTTATCATGAAATTATCGGAATCATAATGTTTTTCCAGATTAAATCAAAAGACTAAAAATCGAGAATTTAAACGACAAACGCGGTTTTAACGATAAACGATGATTTAAAGTGATTAATTAATTCATCCAATTAACAATTCCGAAAAATTATGAAAAACTTTAGAAAATTATATTTAATCAGAAAGTTTCACCATGTCAAAAATCAGATTAAAATAAAATGTTTAAGTACTAGAACTAAAAATCAGTTTTTAATCATTTTTGTCCGTAAACGGTAATAATTCAATAATCGATATCAAAAATATAAGAAAATTACCAAATTATTAAAAATCACCAAAAACATATTTTTTTTACAGAATATAATCATATATTACAAGTTTAGGCCGAATATTACGATTTTACAAATTAATACGACGATTTAATCGTTAATCTCGTAAAAGCGATAAAAATACCGAAACATGCAAATTTTAAAATTTTAAAATTTTTCCAGATTATATGACATACATATATAGTCAAAAATAAAATTATAATAATATACATGCAATAACACAAATAAAATCATGCAATACCGAGTAACATCGACGTTACCTCTAATCCAAATCCGAGTCT
Organism: Agrostemma githago; assembly: GCA_958450325.1. NCBI lineage: Eukaryota > Viridiplantae > Streptophyta > Magnoliopsida > Caryophyllales > Caryophyllaceae > Agrostemma > Agrostemma githago. The sequence continues at coordinate 63,545,857 of OY288240.1, forward strand.
ATGTTAAATTCATCGGCTTCGGGGTCGTCCAAGAATCCTTCAATACACGAAATACATGGTACAAAAATACCATGAGAAAACTAAAAGAATCAAGGTAAATAACGATCGGAATTAACATCGATTATTACCTTAACGAAGGGAAAAGAAAGACGATTAATTTGGAGATGGAAAAGGGACGATCAAGACTCGATTTGAGACCAAATATGGCTGAAAAATACTGCTGGAATTCATGGCCAAAGAAGAGAAAATAGAGAGTATTTGCCTTGATTATTTTTGTGTAAAAATGAATGAATAACAAAGTAAAAAGTTTAGGCTTAAATGATAATTAAAATTTGATAAAAACAATGCTATGCATGCATGAACTAGGCAGCCAAAATATGTGAGAAAGGGAGTGTGAAGAGTTTGGTCAATTCATCACAATAAATAAGAAGAAATAAAATATCTAAGGCTTAATTTATTCGTAAAATAAAAAATGTATACAAAGTTGTAGTGTAAAAATGTGACATGGGTGTGTCACGGTCCAAAACATGGGGAAAATGTCCCAAATAATTTCTAAGTTGATAAAAAGATGAATCGTAAAATTATTAAAGGTATTTCAAATCAGTTCGAGTAAACCGTGCGTTGGAAAATAATTATTTACGAAACTTCGTAATAAAATAATTAAAGGTAAAATATTCTTAAATAAAAATATTTCTTAGTTGGAAATATCATATAAACGTGTTTTGATATTTAGGAAAAATAAATAACTCAATTCCAAGCTTAAAACGTTAGTTCGTCGAAAAATAGAACTTCACGCGCAAAAATAAATAGTTTACAATGAAAATCAAATAAATAGGTTTAAAAGAATTAAAATCTCTTAAAATAAAAATATATATTATTTGACTCAAAAATAATAAGAATTCAGAAAGATGAAGAAATTAGAAGACGAAATTGACATAGAGTCATGACGGAGTCACAACAGAATAATTAACGGCACTAGGAAAATAGTGGGTGTTAGACATAAACTTACTGAACTGTTTCTCGACTTTCTTATTCTTCAACCGGCTAGGAAAAGGAACTTCAATTTTGACCTGTTCAGCAGCTTTATCTTGTTGAACACCCGTTTCCACTTCAGCATCAGACGTATTATCAGCAGCGACCGTCTCGGATCTGGATCCTGCCTCTGAAATAGTCGGCCGACTATCAGGGATAGTCGGTCGACTATTATTAATAGTCGGTCGACTATCAAGGATAGTCGGTCGACTATTTTCCACCTCACCTGCAATTTCTGTTAATCTGTCAATGATAGTCGGTCGACTATTATTAATAGTCGGTCGACTATTATTGACCAGTTGGTCATTCACAGCTGTTTCAGCAGTTTTTAACGATACATCATCATCTATTACATCCTCAATTACATCATCCACAATAACAGAATTATCATAACCAGACATCTTGGGCTCGTCATAAGTAAGGCCGCTACGAAGCTGAATCGCGTTGGCCGTATCGTGCTGTTTTTCCGGCTGTGACGGTAGTGTGCCCGGTTGCCTAGCAGACTGATTTGTGGCAAGTTGCGCCACCTGCGTCTCTAACATCTTGATCTGTGCATCTTTAGATTGGTCACTTTTCTGCATCTGGATCATGAGAGATTGCATCATACTCTTCAATTCCTGATATTCGCTAGGAACTGGAGCCGGAGTCACATGTGGTGGAGGAAAAAATAGCAAGAGGTTGAGTTGGCGGTGGAAGAGCTAGAGGCTTTTGGAAGCCTTGTTGTTGTCCGCGATGAGGAGGAACATAAGCTTGTTCCTTCGGCTGAGGAACTGGGTTCAACACATTCTGACTCGTCCAACTGAAGTTCGGATGCTCCCTAGTCCTCTCATTATAGTAATTAGAATAGGGATTACCTTGCTTGAAGTGTTGAAAAGCTAGAACTTGTTCCATCCCGGTCATACATTCCCCCGCGCTATGGCCTTCGGTACCACATCGCTCACACATGACCTCCTGTTTGATCATAGCATGGACAGTTTGCTGTTTTGACTCGTTTCTATGAGGCGGATTCTGAATTTTATCGAGACGGGCATGAAGATGATCAAATTGAGCCATAATCTCGCTAGTTTCAGCTGCGGCTACCCGAACACTTCCCCTTGGATTTCCGTACTCGGCTCGGTGCGTGGCCATCTCCTCAATCAATTTCCAACCCTTGTCATCATCAACATTGTTTTGGAAACGTTCGTTAGCTGCACCATCAAGAATAGCACGATTATCATCAAATAAACCGTTATAAAATTGATTACATAAGAACCATGGCGGCTCGAATCCGTGGTGAGGAATAGAACGGACTAGATCCTTAAATCTAGTCCATGTTTCGTTTAGATCTTCCAATGGTCCTTGCTTAAAACTGGTTATTTGACTCCGTATCTGATTGGTGCGCTGAGGAGGGTAATAATGCTTGTAAAAAGCAAGAGCCAACGAGTTCCAGTCATTAATATTGGCTCCTTCTTTGTCCAAGTCTCGATACCATCTACGGGCTGGACCTGCAAGAGGAAATGGAAATAAGGCCTCCATTACTTGTTCCAGTGTTACCCCGGGAGCAACCGAAATCGAACAACAATAATCAAGGAATATTTCCATATGCTGTCCGGGGTCTTCGTTTTTATTGCCCGAGAAGGTATTTCGCTCCACTAAATTGATATAAGCGGGACGAATCTCGAAAGAGCCGGTGGTAGGAGTCGGTAGCTTCCATCCTTTTGGTATGTTAACCTGAGTCGGCTCGGAGTGAGTGGAAAGTTTCGGCGGCATGATCGGAACTGAGATATCTGACTCGGTGTCTGATTTGGTGCTAAAGTCGTCCTCTTCGTGGGACGAATATTCCGCTTCCAGATTAGCGAAAACTGGTTCAAGCGGGTTAGATTTTTCCGCTTGACGAATTTCCCTCCAAAAACTCCGTCTAGCTCGTAAAGTCTTCTCAGGTTCGGGATCAAAAGGATGAATCTCGGACCGGTTAGACATGGGCATACACAGAACTAAGAAGGAAAATATGAGAACCGTCTCAAGGAACGAAAGTTCCCTAAGACAAAAGATAAACGAGAAAGACAAGTAAAATTAACCGTCTCCCCGGCAACGGTGCCAAAATTTGACAAGCTAGTCGTGTACCTATAAAAAATAACCAACTACGGTCCAACTAAAAATATAGCTAGGAAAGTCGGGATCAATTTCACAGGGAGACAAATAAATCCTACTTGCAATTAAAGTCTATCTAAGTAACAATTCGGGGGTTTTTGATTGTGGTTAACTAAACTAAAGTAGTGAAGGAAGAGAAAATTAAAAGGGAAGAAATAACTAAAATAAACAAGATGAATTTAAGACGAATTTATATATGAAGAGAAAACTAGGATTGTCGGTTCACTACGAATCTTATATGGTCACGGTCTAAGTCACAGGTCTGTCGCAAATATTGGTCTAAGGGGTAGTGAAAAGGTCCTTCCGGTCCGCTATTCACCCTAGCATGCGTCTAAAGGCTTCCGATCTTATTAGGGCATACTAATGTGTTGTAGCAGGTCTAACTTTTACCAGGCCTTCCGATCTTAGGTTCAAGTTTACCAGATTCAATTAATCAATCATGCGCATTAACTGATTAATCGCGATTATATGCTACAATTGACAACTCAGACACAATATCATTGACAGATCTATAAATTATTTAGCGACCACATTCAATTCGCAGATCCCCTAAATCCTAGCGAAGGAAATTAGCTACTCATGATTAATTTAATAACAACAAGATTAATAAAAGAATTTACTAAATTAAACATGACAAATAATAAATTTACGACAAGCATAAAATGATAATTAAGTATGAAGAAGAAGAATTAATCAAGAACAAAGAATAAGGAAGAAGGATTAAATAAAATTACCAAAAGGAATGAAGGCGATTCGAATCCGAAATTCTTACAATAACCGAGTTTTGGGAAGAAATTAAACTAGAGAGAATAATGAGAGAGATGAAAGTCTAGGAGTAAAGTGTAAAAGTAGAGAAGAAGTCTAAAAGAAATCTAAAGAGAGGTTGTGAAGAAGTTGAGAGATGATTTCTAATGTGGCTGAAAAGCCCTATTTATACAATTCGAATGAGTTAAAAACTGTTTAGGAAACTCCTTGTGTTTAGGAAATTTCTTGCTGATCACGAAACCTGTCCGCGGCTCAGGAAATAGTCGGCCGACTATTGTAATAGTCGGTCGACTAATCATTCATTAACTTGATCTCTGCAGCTCCAGAATAGTCGGCCGACTATTGTAATATTCGGTCGACTATCGTCATGGTCGGCCGACTGTCGCTCGTTTCAGCGAACAGCTTCTTCCAGCTTCGTTTTGGCGCAGTTTTGGTTCATTTTAGCTCCTTTGTCTTCCGTTCCTGCAAAAAGACAATACACACCACAAAGTAGCCAATTCGGGGCAAAATAATAGTTTTCACTATTCAATAAACACGAGAATGCGCGCATAAAAGGCATAAAAATTGTATATAAAATACGCGCATCAATTATAGAGGGAGAAGAGAAGTTATGAAATTGTGTTAATGAATGAGGTGAGGGGGGGGGGGCATTTATAGGTGTTTTCGGTCCTCGTCACCCATTTGGACGCCTGAGTTGAGGCGCACCAAGACTCAGGCGCCTGGGTTCAGGCGTGGGGAATCTCAGACGCATGGGGTAAGGCGGTTGGAGTTTTGAAGATACGATTTTGGTACTTTCCAAAACCGAGAGACGGGTGTATAATACGTATCTTGGAGGTTAAGTTTCCCCCGGGTTTGACCTAGCGCCGTGAGTTTAGTGGGCCTCGGGTGTGCATCCCGAGGTTCGCTTGGCGCGGTGCTGACTCGGTTTGAGTTTCGGGACCAACTCGGGGTCCCGGTGTCAGAATTGATCCTAATTAGTGTCTATGCGACCGTAACGACACGACTAAGGCTGCCATCATGTTAGTTTAATTTTTCCGAGTAATTTATTTGATCCGTTCTATAGAAAAACTACCTAAAACATCGCGAACCCGCGTCGCGTTGCATTCCTATCGTCATCGGGTGTTTGTTGGGCGCTTCTGCAGCCACCAGGTCCAAATTTGGGTGTCTACAAGTCTTGGTCAGTCTAAAGTGGGTCTATACCAACACCGATAGCTCTCTCGTAAATCAAGACGGACTTCTTAAGCCGAGTTGGTCTTAGAACATGCCGCAAAACCCATACGAGTTCGGCCATGGATGTCTTTAGCGCACCCATTTAGGAATGCACCGCGGTATAGTGGGACATCGGTCACAAGTAACCGGCCCGGGCAAAAAAGGGGTTATGCATGAACCATCGAACTAAAATGCGTACATTATTAATCGAACGATTTCTTTTCGAGTCTCACCCTGAGAATCCCGATGACATGTAGTACATCAGGTATCCCCAGTGGAGTCGCCAAATTGTGGACATGACATAGGTCCACCCCGACGCGGCCATTAGCGGGTTTGGGTAGACGAATGAATCTCGTGGTAAGATTGTTCTCGGGTCGAAATTTAAATCGAAATAGGAGTCGCCACCGAACTTTATGGGAGTTCGGACCCGTTCGAACACACTCTATACTTGGGCGCATCGTGTACAAAGCACGGCCCGCTTTAGTACTAGTGTGTATTGGGTTCGTCCCTTTGCATTACGATACCGACGCTGAGTTATTGGGTATCGTGCATCGAATGACTCTCATATGCCAACGGTTTCGGACATCCGGAAACCATGGTTCTAAGTAAGGGGTGAGGGTACGTGTTAGTAAGTCCACGAAGAAAACCAAACCCCATCCGCTCTTAGCGGCCTCTACTAAGATATCGTTCGGTTTTCGTGTACGTGTGTTAGTAAGACAATTAAATTTTATGCAATCAACATTTTAGCTACGCATGCCAAATACGTGTTAAGCTACGCCATTTAATGCATCTAAAATTATTGTCGAAGTCGGATTTAGCATGCGATGTTCATTTACAAAACGGTAAATGGCAAACATCGAAAGTAAATAAACTCAAAATTAAATTACAAATTACGTGGGCGGAAACACAACCCACAAATACAATACTTGAACATAACGATAATATAAATTGGTTAGAATATGATGCGATGCATGGTTTTGAAAAGGGGAACACGTGATTGAATTAACACGTGTCGACTTAAAGTTGTAAAAAATGATTTGAAGGGAGTTGATATCATTTCGAGCTCTCGTTGGAGGCCTAAAGAGGTCACTCGGCCGAGTCATTGAGGGGACTCGATCGAGTGGCCTTGATAAAAACTTCCTGCCCATTTTTAGAGGGGTCACTCGATCGACTGGCCCTTAGGCACTCGATCGAGTGTCTTCTGTACGAGTGATAACTCGTTTAAAAAAAGGGGTCGTTTCGTGGCTTAATGATTTCGATCGAGAGCTAATCAAATTAGACATAAATATTACATAATTTATATCCACTCGATTCTCGATAACTCGTCAGACACGATACACGGTTATGAAATCGGTATCATGCATTTTAGAGTATTGTATATAAAATCAGAGTTAATTAAACTAGAGTGAATATTAGTTCCCTCGGTGTCACAATGTCATTGTCGGTCCTTACGGACCATATGACAATCAATTTAGCGTCAAAAGGTTTCACACTTTTTTTAATTACCGATGACCTACTCAGAACCATGGTTTCCGGATGTCCGAAACCGTTGGCATACGAGAGTCATTCGATGCACGATACCCGATAACTCGGCGTCTGTATCGTAATGCAAAGGGACGAACCCAATACACTCTAGTACTAAAGCGGGCCGTTCTTTGTGCACGATGTGCCCAAGTATGGAGTGGGTTCGAACGTGTCCGAACTCCCATAAAGTTCGGTGCGACTCTTATTTTGATTTAAATTTCACCCGAGAACAAGCTTACCACGAGATTCATTCGCCTACCCAAACCCGCGTGTGACCGCGTTGGGGGGGACCTATGTCATGTCCATAGAGTTACATTACCATTGTTGTTCCGGAAAAATCATTGTTTATGAAAATACTTACTAGTGAAAGTTTGAAGCTCTAGGAAAACATCCCAAACATTAGTAGTTCGGCTGATTGGTGATAACATGCATATTTAGACCGTTTTATCCCTCATTTAGACTCGTATTTGACTCAATTTTGTCTACTTAAACGTCAATATAACTCATTTATATATATTTTTTGTATTTTTAAGTTTGAGTTTAGTTTATTAAATTATCGTCATTTTCGTAAAGTTTGGTGCTGCTTTTGTTTGTTTTATCTTTGTTGGTACATGTTTGTGAATAAAGAGATCGAGTCAAAGCGATCCGAGTCAAACCCGACTTTGACCCATGTCAACCTTAACCCAATCCACCAATCAAACCTTCCATCTCTCAAACCCATTCACCATAACTCACTACACCAAACCCACTTCCATTTCAATCAATACATTTCCCACTCTAACCCAACTCACCAAAACAGCCCAAGTCCTCAACCCATGTCAAGGTCAAGGTCAAGACCTTCACCAAGACTCATTAAACCCATTATCATCCTCTATCATCTATACTCAAATACTCCGGTACCATTTCTGCGCACCACTAGATATACGACGGACCTCCGACGAGACAAACTGGCGCATCATTCACCTTGCTCCAACCTTCACATTTCACCTCCAAATTCAATCGGCCTCCATTGCCGGTGAACCAGACACCACGTGCGACTAGGGGTGAGCAGAAAAATTCGATACGGTTTTATTATCCGTATACGATACGGTATACGGTTGCAATTATATGAATTTTCGTATATCCGATACGAATATCCGGATATACGATACGGTTTTCCTTAAAACCATAGCGGATACGTATCGACAAAAATTGAAACCGGATATCCGGTTTCCGATCCGGTTGTATAAAAACAAAAAAAAAATTAAAAATATATCCTAATATGAATTATACAAAAAGAATTTAGAACTCCCAAACTATTCTCGAAGATAAAAAAAACAAAGGTACTTATGAATTTATGATATTATCGAATGAAACGTACTATTTTTCTTGAATAGTGGTACCATAAGACATGTACCATATTTTTTTGAGTTTTTTTTATGTTTTTTTCTTGTATTAATTTATATAAAACGTAACGTTACTTAAAAATCAATTAACTACTCTTAATTAAAAATAAAAAATTGTTTTAAAAAAAAAAAGAAAAATAGAAGAAAATATAAAACCGGATACCAGATATCCGGTTTCCGGATATACGGAAAAAGCGGATCGGATACGGATCGGAAAATTTGATATTTTTAAAACCGGATATCCGATCCGTTTTACAGAACCGGATCGGATATCCGGTTTTGCTCACCCCCTACGTGCGACCACAATCTTCATCCTCCGGCAGCTCCTGCGAATTAACCACACACTCGACCTCCAACGACGAACCTAGAGGCCGACCATGTTCTCCTCTGCTGCCCAGATTACGGCGACGGCAACCCGGTCTCTGTTCGAAGCTCCATCTCAGAAGCGCAGCAGCAGCGGAACTCCGGTGAGATAGGCACTTGAGTCAGCTCCAGCGTTCTCCCCTACTCGCTCCGTCCCATCAACAGATATCAGCTCATCTCCGTCGCACCAACGTCACACGTGTCCTACTCCGACCCCTGCTTCGGCATCAATCAACAACCAGCAGCGCAGTGCGACCAACACTCATTCATTCACCAGCCACAGCCCGCGTTCCCCTGCTCGATTCCGTCCCATCAACAGATATCAGCTCATCTCCGTCGCACCAACGTCACACGTGTCCTACTCTGACCCCTGCTTCGGCATCAATCAACAACCAGCAGCGCAGTGCGACCAACACTCATTCATTCACCAGCCACAACCCGCGTTCCCCTGCTCGATTCTGTCAAGCCCGAGTATGACCACCGTCGGTGCAACTCTGAGCAAACAACCAGGCCTAGATTCGAGTTCGTGAATCGAGAATGGTCAATTGAATTGGAGTAGGTGAAAATTAAGATGATGCAAGGCAAAACTTTGCTCAGTGAAGATTCCATCGGGCAAAACTAAAATCCGCGGGATGAAGATATGCCCGTGGATTGATTGTGCGAGAACCACAGGGTGATCTTTAACCCGATGAGGTGCGACCGGGTGATATGGGTGTATGCGTTGTACTTATTGCCTGCTGAAGTCCTCTTCTTTGATTCCTTTTTGTTTTATTTTAATTACCTTTTTTTTCTTTTCCTAGTTTACTTCTCTTTTCTTAATTTCCGGCTCTACCCTTAATGAACCACACTATATAATGTAACCCTCATTTGAAGGGAGGACACTTCACTTTATATTAGACATTACACATTATTATTAGGGTTTTGGGAGATTAGTTTAAGGAGATATTTTGGAGGGTGACAATCCAATTCCTCTCTTAGTCTAGATCTAATTAATCAATTTCCTTTAATCAACATTCAAGACTCCATCTTTATTAAAATCAAGTTCTTATTTCTTCTTCCCCTTGCAATTTCCTTTCTATTGGTATAATTCTTCTCCTTATTTACAGTTTCATATCATATTTCTAGTTTTTTTAGGTTTTATGTTATTATTAGCTTTATGTTCATATCATAGTTTTATGTTATTATTAGTCATAATTCAATTAGTTCATATCTTCTTATGTTGTCATTAGTTTCATCTTCATTTCTATATTATTGTTATTTGGGTATAATAGTTATATGCTTAATTTCATGATTAGTTTGGTGTAGTTTTCTTCATGTTTATTATTTCATTATTATCAGTGAAATGTTTAGTTAATTTGTATTTTAGTATGATTAGTGAGTAATTTTGTGGTTAGGGGGCTAAGGGAAGAAGATTTGGGTAATATGAATTTGGGATTCTTGTGATTGATATCCTTGGGTTGGTTTCCTAATTTGGAATTGTTGTGTATGTGTCGACTTAATCACTTTAGTTGAATTGTATTCACCCGAATCAATATATGGGGAAACTCGCACTACTAAAAAATATGAAACAGCCGACCGATATCAGCGACCGTTTTCTGTCGCTAAAACAGACGTGCGACAAATAACAGTCACTAAGAAGCAGTTGCACTACGTAGTCGCTTAAAAGGAGGCGGGCAACCGACATCGATCGCTAAAAAACACGGGCGACCGGTATCGGTCGCTAAACTTAGCGACTGATATCGGTCGCTATATGAGAAGCTCAGAGATCGATATCGGTCGCTAATGGGGAAATTTTAGCGATCGTTATCAGTCGCCCTATGAGTTTTCCTGACGTCTCTGGGAAACTTTGGCGTCTTATTTAGCGACCGTTATCAGTTGCTAATATTTTCCATTAGCGACCGATATCGGTCGCTAATAGGCCAGCAATTGGCCGATTCAATTTGATTCATTTCTAGCCGAAATCTTCACACAAAAAACCAACCCAACAATGACAATACGTTCCAAACACATTCCAAACATCATGCTGTATCGGCCACATAACGCCAGCTTCACACTTCTACAATTGTCAACCAAGGTAACTAAATGTCGTGAATAAACTAAATTAAGAATAATGTTACAAACTGTTTTGAATCAACATTCAGGAACTACAAGGTTTCTTAAACTACAACTACTGACATTATCTACTCAACGAACAAGAAAACTAGCCGATGCACCACCCCCCCTCCCCCCTCCCCCCCCCTATTGAAGGGGTCTCTAGGGTCTGGGGATCGGGGAAAGGGGTCGGAGTTGCAGTTCTGCTGCTGTATGCTCCTTAAGCGGGCGAGTTCTTTTAGTATTTGCAGTTCAGCTCAGCCTATTGCCTAATTTGTTCAGACTGTTGCTTCACTTGATCGGCAAGAGCAACCCGTTCCGCCTTTCCTTCTTCAATTTCTGACCTCATCTCGGCCATGGCGGACGGTATGTAAAATGCGCCCCATCTAAGATCGGTCGTTAACGATAGATAGGGGATCAAACAATATTTATATGACTCGCAAATAACACAAAAATAATTAAATGTAGTCGTGGTAAGTCGAGGTTGGTTTAGAATTCATGGCATCCATTCTCTTTGTCAATTCTTCAATTCTAGCTTCAAGTTTCAATTCATTGCTACTCTTAGAAGAGTTCACTTCAACCTTGTTCTTAGAATCCCTTGATTGACCCACTCTAGAATCACTCCTTGCCATCTTTTCAATAAGATTCTTAGATGCCTCATCGGTAAGGGAAGAGAAGTCTCCTCCGGCGGCCGAGTTGAGGTTTGCTTTGGTTCTCGATGAAAGGGTGTTGTAAAAAGTTTGGGTTGTTAGCCAATCGGGTATTCCATAATGAGGGGATTTACGAAGTAGATCTCTAAATCTCTCACAAGCTCCGCTTAGGCTTTCAAATTCATCTTGCTTAAAAGTTTGTATCTCCATGCGGTATTGGTTAGTTTTTTACGGTGGATAATATTTCTCCAAGAAGGCATTGGACAGTTGAGCCCATGATGTGAAAGTGTTGTCTGGATGGCCATGAAGCCATCTTCGAGCTCCGTCTCGCAAGGTCTTAAGGAATAATAGTTGGTGAAGTTGACATGATGTTAACCCGTTCAATCGGGCCCCGACTAGTTTCTCCTTAAACGACGCAATATGTTCTTGGGCATCTTCTTGGGAAAAACCATGAAAAGTATCTTTTTGGACCGCATTGGTGAGAGAAGCTTTAAGTTCATAATTTTCAGGAATCACCTCGAAATCGAATGGTGATGGGGTCTCTTCATGTGTAAGTTGGGAATGAGATCCTAAGGTTGCCATTGGTTGAGGTAGTGGTGGTGATAGATTTGGAGGACTTTGATTTTGTTGTGGTTGTTGTGGAGTTTCTGGTGATGGTGAAGTTAGTGGTGAATTTTATGAAGTAGAAGATGTGGAAGGTTTGTTTGGTGTAAGAGGTATATGTGGTAGGATGGAATTTTGATTTGGTGGTGATAGTGAAGGGTGTGGGATTATAGTTGTTGAATTGTTTCTCTGAAATCTCAAGGCTCTAAATGTCTTTTCCGGCTCCGGATCGAACCACAAGGGCGATGACGTATTCCTGGGCATAAAACTCGACAAACATAAGTCTCCTAGCACCTATCGGTACTAGGGAAAACGGGAAAAAATAAAATGAAAGCGATTGACCAAACACAAACAAACTAAAACTCAATTAACTAGCTGCCGTCCCCGGCAACGGCGCCATTTTGAACGCACCTCATATAGGATCGGTCGTTAACGATAGATAGGGGGATCAAACAATATTTATATGATTCGCAAATAACACAAAAACAATTAAATGTAGTCGTGGTAAGTCGAGGTCGGTCCACAGGGATGGCGGTGAGAAAATCGAGTAAGAGCGATGCGTTTGGGGTCTAATTAGGGGTTTTTGAGTCGAGTCTAAACTAAGATGCGATAAATGATGAAGAATAATCAATAAGGAAAAGGTGTTAAGGGGAGTCAGGAATCAGAATCGGGTTCTATGAGTCGAGAAATTATGGGGCCGGTCACAAAGTCGATAGAGGGAGAATGTCACCTTTCGATTTCTTCACCCAACTCATCTAGATCCCGCTTTCGCAGCGAAAAAGGATAAGTCTCAAGTCAAGGTAACTTCTACCCCGAGTTTCCCCATATTGATAGAAGTGAGTCAAGGTCGATCTAGTTGGCCAGACTAAGTCAACAAAGACACAATAACTTCAAGCATGATAAATCAACAAGCATGCAACCAAACCACAATTTCATAATTCATATTACCCAAGATCTTCCTCCCTTACCCCTTAACAAGTAAACTACTCATAATTCATGAATAAATCTACAAAGGCAATAACAATTGAGATAATAGCAAAAACATGCATAATGATGAAAGGTAGAGAAATTAATACTAAAACAAAGAAGGAAATTACGGTCAACAAAAGAAACTACAAAGCGATCTAAAAACAACGAAAGAAAAATCAATGAAAATGGTGCTATAAAGAAAGAGCAAGAGTAAAATCTAATCTAGATAAGAGGGAGAGGAAGAGAATTATACCAACAATGGAGAAAGATAACAATAAAGAAGATGAAGATTGCATAAAACTAAGGAGAAGCCTTGATGAAAAAGACAATGGATTTGTCACTAATCCCTTGATGATCTCCCAAGAACTTCAAGATTAAATCTAGAATTTCTTACAAAAGCTTGAATCTAAAGCTAGATGAAAAAGATGAAGATTGATAAAAACTATGTAGCTTCTAGGAATATCTTGTGTGATTGTTTGGACTTTAGGTTTCGTGTGTTGCTTTCGGACGGTATTCCACTCTCTTGTGCTCGTGGAAGCTCGGACATGCTATCCGTTGCAAATCCTATCAAAATAGATAGAAAAACTACCAAAAACACGTGAAATGCACAAGAGAGACGCTCATGTGAGAAAGACTAAAAATAGGGTGATAATCGCATTGTAATCTCGCAAAACGAAAGAAAAATGAGTCTAAATAGGAGGAAAAACGGGCTAAATTTAGCATACATCATATGTACTCGGTTGAGGTCGAATGCCCCTCTCAAACATTTGGTGGGGTGAAGAACCGGGTGTGAGCATTCCCCGTACTCTACACCCCTCCCTTACGGTACCCCTTCCACAACATCAAACCATATCTGGTTCGGATCTCTACCTTCAGCTTCGTCGGTGGACGTGGCTTCCTGATATGTTTCCTAAAAAAATTGATTTGATGATTAGGTGAGATTTCGTCGACAAAGTCACAATCTAAAGAACAATGTAAAGAAGCCTTATGTTAGAAACTCACCCGAAGTTCTCTGTCCCTCACCGAAATGAAATGCCTTCGATCGTTGCAGTCCACCTTGCTCTTCGTCTGAACAAACAACTCCCCAGTGCCAGCTTGAACATGTTGTCCTTGAACCGTGGTTTGATGACCTCATGTACCGGTCCCGTGCAGCCACCCCGAGGCTCGGGTCCCACCAGAATTTCAGCTGCAAGATCGTTTGTCGTTAGTAAATTATTAATCCGTAAACAGTAATAGGTAACTACTAAACCCAAAAAATGGTGCGCCTTAAAATTGTTGAACCACTTTTCCTACTACCATGCGGGCACCTTAGTCCAACTGGTGCAGTAACTTATAAAGTCACTCATGAAACTATCGGTTACACCAACCGCTCAACATACCATATGCAGAGAAATCATTTATAGTCCCCAAAAGGGATGCTCTAAGCTGGAACTTTTGTTTCAACGACACATCGTATGTCTCCACCACTACTTTCCACAAGTGTCTCAATTCCTCTATCACTGGTAGTAAGTAAACATCCAAATGATTTTTGGGATTTTTTGGGCCGGGAACAATAATAGAAAGAAAGATGAATGGTGGTTTCAGACACAACCATGGGGGTAAGTTGTATGGTGTGACCATGACATGCCAGCAGGAGTACGACTTACCGAACTGACCGAAAGGGGCAAACCCATCAGTACACAACCCAATCTCACATTGCGGAGTTCCCCAGCAAAATTAGGGTAAATTCTATCTAACCGATTCCACTCCTCCCCATTACTAGGATGACACATCTTCCCCTCTACACGAGTTTCTTCTTTATGTCATCTCATTTGTTCGGCAATGTTTTGGTTGCATATAATTTTTGAAGTCTAGGGGCGATAGGAAAGTAAGCAAGTCGACTAAGTGGTATAGGTTTTTTATCCCTCGCAGCAATCTTTTCCTTTTTACCCCCCAAAACAATATTCCCATCAACACTTTTTTATCTACCTTTACCACATTTCTTACATTCTTCAAGTAGGGCATCGTCTTTCCAAAAGAGCATGCATCCATCAGGACAAACATCAATCTTTTGATGCGGAAGTGGAAGACCTTTTACTGTTTTTTTGGTAGTGTAGAATGTTTTGGTCATAATGTTGTCTTTTGGGATGACCTTCTCAAGCAAGGCAGTGAAACCGTCTATACACCCAAAGGTAGGTTATGCTCACATTTAAGGGTCACTATCATAGACGCGACTTCTAACAATGTCATATCACACCCTCCATATAACGGCTTCTCCGAAGCGTCTAACATATCAAAAAATGCTTTCGCTCGTGGGTTTGGCTCTTGTAGGGTTGCTTGGTCATCGTCATTAGTATACATGCTCTCGTCATTAAACACATTGCACTCAACTACATCAACTATCATTCCCCTCAACCCTCCCTCATTTTGTTCAACCTCAGATTCCTCAATAGGAGACGTCTCACCATGACAAATACAACGATAATAATTTGGATACAACCCATTTGAGATAATATGTTCCTTAATCACAGTAATCTTCAAGAATTTGAGGTTCTTACATTTCACACAAGGACATCTAAGTCTACCATCCGATGCATATTCGGGTTGTTGTTTAGCAAACTCCAAAAAACTATCAACACCCTTTAATAATTATGTTGTGGGACATCTTGTCTTATCCAATCTTTCCTCATACATCCATTTTCATTCAAATCTCTTCATTTTTTATCTAAAAAAATTTAGACAATAACCAAATACACATTATTTCTTCTAAATTAATTTACTAATATACACTACTCACATATTTAGTAAAATTCTCAATTCACCTAAACATAGTACTATTTGTACCTAATCCGCCTAATTATATTACTAAATCGGCCTATTTATATTTTCACTTTCAATTTTCTAACACATTAAAAAAACCCAATTCATTGGACTATCCAACCATAAACCCTAACTTTATACTAACCATCTATCTATTTCGAATTGGGGGAACCTATGAGCAATTAACATGCTAACTACATTAAATATTTCGACAACAACAAAACTATACTAAAAAACATCTAACTCAATAACTAATTTATTAAAATCAATAAATACAAAAATTAAGAAATAATTTAAACTAAGTATAGATAAAAAAAACATACCTTAATCAAAGAAAATGGGAGAAAAAAGAGAAGGAATGAAGAGGAAAGAAGGGCTCAGTGTAGTAGAGAGAAGAGAAGACGAGGTTAGAGAGAGAGTGAAATGGAGAATGAAGAAGGGGGAAGGGGGCTACATCTGATTTTAAAAAAAAACTCATAAGCTTAGCGACCGATAGCGGTCACCCGTCTTTTCCTGTCGGTCGCTAAGCGAGATTTTTACGTCAGTTAGCGACCGATATCGGTCGCACGCGTTTTTTCTTATCGACTAATATCATCTGCTAAGTTGTGTTCATTTTATTCCGAACCTCATCCAACTTGGTCTCTTCGCCTAGCGACTAATATCGATCGCTCGCGTTTTTTTCGGTCGCTACTGGAGCGACTGACAGTTTTGGTCGCGCGTGTAAGGTTGCTAATGAAGTATTTTCTTGAAGTGTCAAGGTTTGGGTAATTCTGGTTAGAGCCTTAGCTTTCTCGTCACGAAAGTGGGCTTTAGCGTAGTTGGGTCAAGAAACCGAAAGGTGACTCACCCTTTATCAATTGTGTATCATTTGCATGATTCCCTCATTTATGTGACTCATTTCTGATTCCCCGACCCCCCTAACTTGTTTCCTCTTATTGTAATCCGTCTTAGCTTGTTTAGATTCGTTCATGTTATCTTAATCCAATCATTTCAAACCCCCATTTTAGACCCCAAACATGCTTACACTTAGACTCAACCGACTTCACATAGACCGTCCCCGAGGATCGATCTCGACTTACCACTACTACGTAGTAGTTAGTTGGAGTTTATAAATATTATATGACTGTGTGGGTCGCGACGCCCGCGCATCAAAATGGAACCGTTGTCGGGGACGACGATTAGTTGATTAAGTTTTAGTCTTTTTTTGTTTGGTTTTGCTTTCATATTTTATTTTTCTCTACCCTAGTACCACTTAGTGCTAGGAGATTCACCTTCCACTTCAGTGTATGTCCAGGAAATGATTGTCTCTATTATTGTTCGATCCCGAGTCGGAGAGAGCATTAAGAGATTTGAGATTCCGGGGCAATAATTCAACAGAGATGATTCCACATCCATACCTCACATACACCACCCAACATACATCAAATCCTTCCAATTCCTCCAAATCCATCCACATCACCTACTATAAATTCCACTTCAAATCTTTCATTTACACCCTTCACACCACAAAATTTCCTTCCTACATCACTAATCCTTTCACCTCTTGTCCCTCCACAAGAAGACCCTCCAAATCTTTCACATCTTACACCACTTACTTCATCAAAAAGCCTCCAAGAAGCAAATATGATAACTCTTAGTTCTCATTCACAACCTACACATGAGGGAACTCCTTCCCCTGTTTTCTATGGAACTATCCCCGAAGATTTTGAACTCAAAGCTTCGTTCCTTGATCAATGAAGTGCAATTAGATACCTTCCATGGGTTCTCTCAAGAAGATGCTCTTGAACATGTATGCTCTTTCAAGGAAAAGCTAGTCGGAGCCAAGCTTAGTGGTCTTAGTTCATGTCAACTACATCGCATCCTCTTTCCACGGTGCCAAGAGATGGTTACAAAGACATTCAGATAATACTTTCCAAACATGGGCCAAGTTTGCAAATGCTTTTCTAGAGAAGTGTTTCCCTCCATCCAAGACGAATCAATTTCGGATGGAAATTCAAACATTTAAGCAAGAGGAATTTGAGAGCTTGAGAGAACCATGGAATCGATTTCGAGATCTTCTCCGAAGGTTTCCTCACCACGGTATTCTGGATTGGCTCACAACCTTAACATTCTACAACACTGTGTAAACGTTCGTCCGCACCGCCCGGCACCCCGCACGCGCCCGCGCGGGACAGACCCGCTTTTTCAACGTGTGGCGCACGCGGCCCCCTCCCGGTCAGGGGCCGGTCCGATCACGCGTACGGGGTGATGTCTCGGACCTCGATTTAGATGACGATCCGGACTTGTACTAGACGGGTGCGGGCACCCGTGTTTCCGTTTGGAATCGATCGAGTCGTGGTTTTAAATGTTTAAAGGCCGATTCATTTGGTAAGGCGGCCTTTTTAGTGAACTGAATTCGTCATCAATTTGTGGAGTCGCCACCGAGTCAATTATGGAGACTCGGAAACCGTTCAAGTCAACTTTGATCCCTTGCCGGCACAAAGTTGAGTGACACGGGACCTAAAGATAAAGACTTGTACCCTTAAGCACTCCATGCCTGGAATGACTCTCATTGCCAATGGTTTCGGACATCCGGAAACCGTCGATTCTGAGTAAGGGGTGAGGGTACATATTGGAAAGCCAACATCCGATAGATGTCAACACCCAATCCCGCCCGCAGTATAGTGGCCTCTACTAATCAATCGGTGGGCTGATAACCTAGTTCTTTTGTTGTGGTGGAAATACTGTAACATCCGTTGTTTTCACCATATACCTTTTGCTACATCGGTTGTTTAAGGACAAGTAAGTGTTGTCGTCAAAGTAGTTGTTTTTACATTCTTTGCATGCGATTTCGGTGACAAGCAGGCCATGAAAAGATGCACGTAGGAGGGTAGAGAGTACTAGTATTATACGTATTGTTTTTAACGCGCTAATACGGATATTAGTCGTTCTCGTGGTATACCTTACCTGGTATTCTGCTTAAGATGCGTCGGTTCGATATTAATAGAGATGCGTTGAACCTAATAAGGCGAGCACACGGACTAATACGGAACCCGACCATCACTTTGTTCAGTTTTAGTTATTTTATGTTTTGAATTCCGTGTTAGGTGATTTAGCATGCGATTATAAGGTCATAAAAGCAATAATTCATACGAAAAATTGTTAATGTGAATGTAAGTAAATCACATTGTGAGGAGTTGCACCCTCGGAGTATACGCTAAATGGGACACGATGCATAGATTGCTGAGAACGGATCTCGGAATTACTCGGGTCTATTTAGTGTATTTTAGTGCTCGTGGTTGAATTTGGGACGTTACGTATTTTAGTAGACGTTTGTGGACCTAGTGTCCACATGTAACGTTGTCGAAGTGCATAATAAAAGAAAGTACAAATATGGAAAATTTTGTTTAGTTGACAACCTAGTGATGATTCGACTTCAAGGCGGATCCTCCTAGTGATTTCGGCAGAACTCCGTTACCGTTGACCCTTCCTGCGGCTAATCTGGCAGAGCTTCATTACTATGGACCGTTTCTGCAGCTAATCCGGTAGAACTTCGTTACTAAACTCGAGCTAGTCGAACACAGGCACCTCGGGATCGAGTGGAGTGCTCGAAGGTGAGGAGTAGCATCGATTTCGCTTTATCGGAACTAAGATCGAGTGGATTGTTTGCCTCGGGTGTCGGAGTGCGAGCCCTTAGCGAGAGAAAAGAGAGGGAAGAACGAGTTGTGTAGAAGTAGGCACGAACTCGTGATTGTGTGTCGAATGAATGAGGTGGGGGGGTATTTTTTTTTTTTTTCGGTCCTCGTCACACATATGGACGCCCGGGGTCAAGCGGCTTGGTCTTCTGGCGCCTGGTGTGACGCAGTTCAGTCTTCAGGTGCCTAATATCAAAACTTTTCACGCCTGGTCAAAGTTTTAAAGATCCGATATCAAAACTTTTCAAAACGGAGGAGATGCATATCTTAGGTTATCTTGGAGGTTAAGGCTTACCCATAACCCTAGTGTGTCAAGCGCCGGGTAGGCTTCGGGTGCGCGTCCCGAGGTTCGCTCGACCTGACGCGTTGACTCGGGTTTGACTTTGCATATTTCGGGGCCGATTTGGGGCCCCGGTGTTGGAATTGACTCTAATTAGTGTCGACGCTACCGTAATGACACGACTAAGCTTGCCTTGATGTTAATTTAATCTTTACGAGTAATAATTTGATCCGTTCTATAGAAAAACTATCTAAAACATCGTGGACTTGCGTCGCGTTGCAATCCGATCGTAATCGGGTGTTTGTCGGGCACTCCTGCAGCCACCAGGTCCAAATCTGGGTGTCTACAGAAGCCCCCACTTTGACTGAGGCTTGGACAAGGCGAAAGTCAAAGTATAGCCACCCAGGTCAATCGAGGATTACGACCTGATGGCTGTCCGGTCGGGTCGTTTTAAGTCCATTATTGGACTAAGTGTTGATGCTCGCCAGCCAAGGCTTAGAAATCATACCTGACATCCTCGCCTGCGGTTTCTTATCGGAGCTCGGGTCTGGGTTTGCTAGCTTGTTTTGGGTTTGTTGCTTTGGTAGTTTCGGTTTTTTGACACGGACCTTTTGCTTGATTCTTTATTGGTGTCTTAATTCTAGTTAGATATCCTTGGCGGATGGTTGTATTGATTTCGATTTTGCTTTAGGTATTCCTTAGGAGGACGTGAATTGAATGCTTAGGGACTCGTTTCAGGTTGATTTGATTATTCTGAGTGCTACCATGGACTCACTTAATAATGAATTAAATTAAATTAAATTAAATTAAATTAAATTAAATTGACATGAATTGAAATTGGATTGAGTGCTACCAGGGACTCATCTAAAATCGGAATTTTAGTTAAATTGAGTGCTACTAGGGACTCGTTTAAAATGGGTTTGAGCGCCACAAGGGGCTCGTTTAAATTTGTTTTGAGCGCTACAAGGGGCTCGTTTAAAATAGTTTTGAGCGCTTTAAGGGGCTCGTTTAAAATTGTTTTGAGCGCTAAAAGGGGCTTGTTTAAAATGGTTTTGAGCGCTACAAGGGGATCGTTTAAAATTGTTTTGAGCGCTACAAGGGGCTCATGTAAAATTGTTTTGAGCGCTACAAGGGGCTCGTTTAAAATTGAACTGAAATTGAGGTCTGGATGCTTTGCGGTTCGTTAGACTCACGAGTTTATAATTTACCTTAGGAACGCTTTGGGATTCGATTGAGTTTGTTTTGTTCAGATATCGCCCATAGATTGTCATGTGCTTCGGTATGAGTGGTCTTAATTATTAGCTAGGGGTTTTCACGTTTTTTCCGCTGGGGGGTTGATTTTGATTAGGGGAGGTTTTGAGGTTTCACCTAGTTTGGTTTGGTTTTGCTAATGATGTTTTTGGGTTTTTCCAGGATTGGTTTTATTCCTATTTCCCTCGATTGGCACCTAGGATGGTGCATGCTCGTCCGGTAAGGCTTCCAACGGGGATTGAATGGTGGTTGGCTCAGGCTAAGAGTACGACAAGTCACTACTCGTCGGAGAATATGCTGGTGAACCAGCTGCGCATAGAGGATGTAAGTTTCCTTCTTACGGTTTGTTTTACTTAGTAGCCCCCAAGGTCGGGGTTGTTGAAATGTCGGTTTTGGTTTTATCGCTTGTTTTGCCCTATGGTTTAGTGTTTGCTTTCATTTTGAACAGTTTGCTTTTCTTTTGGCTTGCCGATTCGGCTAATGCTGTTCAGCCCCAAGACTACCCTATGATGCTGCTTAGGGTTGATATTGCTGGGGTAGCCTTTACAGAGCCTCTTTTCTCGTGTTCTGCTGAGGAGATGGAGGCTGGGATGGAGTGGCGTGACCGGGTATACAGGGTAAGTTTAGATTTCTGTTTTGGATTTGGGTTCTAAGGGTTAGATTTTGTTTGGCTAACTTGTATGGTTTCGCCTTTCAGGTTTCGTTAGCTTGCCATCAGCGATTATGGCAGGCTGCCAACTGCTTCCGGACCTACGCCTCGAGGGTTTCCCGTGACACTTCGGGACCTTATTCGGTAAGTACGCGTACCTAAGGTTGGCTTTTAGGTTGTCTCTATGTTTTCCTAAAGTGAGGGTGACATTTGCAGGATACCCCTGATATGGTGGGGCAACTGGAGACTCGGGTGACCGAGCTCGAGGCGGAAGAGGCCAAGTTGCTGTCGCTCCTGCCATCTCGGGATAATGAGATTGTCAAGCTTAAGAAGCAGCTGGCTCGGACTCAGGACGAGACCTCGGCAAGGGGTGAGGCTAGGTTCGGGACCGAGGCGGAGAGGGAGGTTCATGCTACGGGCGCTACCGATGATGTGGGAGGGACTCCCGAGACGTTACCCTAGATATGTTGTCGGGCAAGGATGGCATCGAGTCTCCTCTTTTTAAGCTGGAGGATCTAGGCTTGGATGATGACACTGGTGAGTTTGTGATAGCTATAGGTGCGGCTTTTAGGGGTCCTCCCTAGTTTGTATATTTTAGACTTTTATTATTTCGATTGATTTTGTAATCCCCTAGAAAATCTAACGCGATACAGTGGCGGAAACACTGTAGAGTTGAGATTAAAACACACTGTAACTATGTCTTAGTATAATTGAAATGGTAAAGTCAAACAATAGGCCTTAACTAAAATGGCCAAAATTTAAAACAATCCACAAAAGGAGGTTTGAACAATCCATAAGACATAATTATTGAAATAAATAAGTAGGATCCATAACTCCTCGCTAGCCCACCCGAAGAGAAACACATATACCTGCCATGTTAAAAACGTAACAGCCACAATCAGTGGGGAGCAACGTCAACGTTCTCCCAGCCGTAAAACATGATTTTAAAATTGTAATTACTATTATATGAAAATAGTAAAAAAAAAACGGAAAACAGTAAAACATTATTCATAAAAATAATATGCTTTCAGCGCAAAACCAAAATATTAAAATGGGTTTCCGAAGAAACATAAAATATTTGCCAACCTGCAACCAATTTATATCGTTAATAAATAAAATAATCAATGTGGCGTTATGGATAGGGTTAACGTAGAATCTAGACTTTCACTAGGACAATACTAGAAACTAGCTTCGAGAACTGTAGACTTAACTCATAACAGAATTCAGTCTCTAACTAGGCAACTCAACTATAACAGGACTGCGTGCAGCGAGGTCCTGGTTTAAGTAGTGCACACCCCTCCTGGATACAAACCATATCCAGTTCAACCCGACGCGACTTATACGATGCGATATCTAAGTTTAAGGTAAATATACACTCTCCTGAACACAAACCATGCTCAGTTCAACAACCAATGCGCCACATAAAGACACACCAGCCTTACAGTTGATGGCAAAACGTACATCCCAGACTATATTACTCTAAACCCACACTTGTTCTTATTCCATAACTCCAAAACAGGGTCATTATCGATATAAACAAAAGGTATAATCATTGTAAATAATAAGAGAACAAAAGAGAAAAAGAATCGCCTTCCAAAAGAGGAAACTTTCTATTTTAGGAAACTTCTATATTTAGAAACTTTAAAAAGATAGCATCATATCAAAATAGCGAAAATATTAGTTCATACTAATAAAACATTTTTAGTAAAAGATATCGATTTATAAAACTAATACTTTCGGCCTTAACAATATTAATTTCCAAAATAAGGATAAATGGGTTTATGAAATTATTGAAATATCATACAAGTGTTTATAAAATGATTAAAAAAGTCTTAAACACTTTAGTACTACTAATTAGGGTGTTTCCAAAATTTATAAAACTAAAATTCCCTAATTATTAATAGTTTCGACAAAACAAGCGTAAATAAGATTTTACGGCAAATGTCAAATTAAATCTTTTAACGTCTTTTCTTTAATTTAAATCATTAAACAAATTTAGAATATGATAAGGGGTGATTTAAATCTCAAGGTTTCAGATTTAAATATTTTCAAAATTGCTGGAAAAATAATTCTTTTATGTAAGACGAAGCATTTTAACGATGAATCGTAATTTTGTCCAAAAATCATTACTATTAATTAAAGACTTTAATAAATAGTACAAAAATTATACTCCCTCCGATTACCTGTGTTCTTCCCTATTTCCTTTTTGGGCTGAGTTTGATTTTCTTCCCTCTTTCCATTTAAGGAAAGTTTTATCATTTCATTAATTAATATAATATTCCTCTCTCCTACTTTTTCACCACACTTTTTCTCATTTAATTAATATAATATTTCTCTCTCCTACTTTTTCATTCTACTTTTTCTCATTTAATTAATATAATATTTTTCTCTCTTACTTTTTCATTCCACCCTTCATATTCTATTAATATAATTACTTCCTCCTTATTTTCTTCCCCAAAAAGAAAGGGGAAGAACACAGGTAATCGGAGGGAGTATAAAATAGCTAAAATATATTTTAGGACATTCTGTCCAGAAAAGAGAATTTTCCAGAATCATTAAACTCGGTTTTTAAAGGGTTTTCTCGTTAATCGTCTAATCTCGACAATAACGATTAATAAAAATAGTGATTACAAAACGATTTAAGTATTAATATCCAAAAACTATTATTAAACTTTAAAAATAATGATTTTCCAGAAAATACTATTTTTTTCAGATTTCCAAAATTCCAGATTTATTTAAAAGGCCAAAAATTGAGAATTTAAACGACAAACACGGTTTTAACGATAAACGATGATTCAAAGTGATTAATTAATTCACCCACTTAACAATTCCGAAAAATTATAAAAAATTTCACAAAATTCTTTTTCAACAGAAACATCATCCACGAAATATTTCAGACTAAAATAAAATGTTTAAGTGCTAGAAATAAAAATCGGTTTTTAATCGTTTTTGTTCATAAACGGTAAAAATTCAATAATCGATATCAAAAATATCAGAAAAATACCAAATTATTAAAAATAATTAAAAACTTCATTTTTACAGAATATAATCATACATTACAAGTTTAGGCCGAATATTACGATTTTACAAATTAATATAACAATTTAATCATTGATCTCGTAAAAGCGATAAAAATATCAAAACATGAAAATTTTTAACTTTTAAAAATTTTCCAGATTATATGACATACATATATTGTCAAATATGAAATATAAAAATATACATGCAATTACACAATTAAAATCACGAAATACCGAGTAACATCGACGTTACCTCTAATCCAAGTCTGAATCGACAATATACTCGTCAGCCTCGGGATCGTCCACGAATCCTACAATATATAAAAATCATGGCAGAAAAATACCATGAGAAAGGCTAAAAATCAAGGTAAATAATGATCGAAAACGACATCGATTATTACCTTAACGAAGGAATTGGAAAGAGGATTAATTCGACACTAAAAATGAGACGATTAGGACTCGAATTGAACAAAAATCAGCCAAGAGAAGATGAGGAGTAACACAGCCAAAGGATGATGAGGAAGATGATGTTGTAACAATTTTTTTAATGCACAAATGAATGTAAGGGAGAGAGGAATGATTTTAAGCATAAATGGAATCAAAATGGATGAAGAATCCAATGTGGTATCATCAATGTGGAATCCAATGAAGAATCCAATGAGGTTAAGAGGGAGTGTGAAGAGTTTGAGCAAAAATGCAACAATTAAATGAGAGGGGAAATAATCATATCTTTTCGGTTTTACGTAATAAAATGAATCGTATTAATAAAACGTAGTAAAATTGTGACAAGGAGCTTTGTCGGTCCAAAATAAGGGGAAAAGGTCTCAAATGATTTATAAGTTGATAAAAAGAAGAATCATAAAATAGTTAGTGGCATTTCAAAGCAGTTCGAGTAAACCTCGCGTAAGAAAATAATTATTCGCGAAGCTTCGTAATAAAATCATTAATGGCTAAGTTTTCGTAAATAAAAATATTTACTAGTTGAAAATATTATAAAAATATGTTTGGACATTTGTAGAAAAAGGAAAACTTAAATCCGAGCTTAAATACGTTAATTCGTAGACAAATAAAATTCCTTGCGGAAAAATAAATAATTTACGAAGAAAATCAAATAAATAGATTTAAAAGAATTAAAATCTTTTAAAATAAAAATAAATATCTTTAAACTCAAAAATTAAAATAAAGTTTGGAAAAAGAGGAAACGCAAGACCGAAATGCGAAAGAGTCATAACGGAAAGGATAAAAATGCTAGGAAAAATAGCGGGTGTTACAATCCTCCCCACTAAAAGAAAGTTTCGTCCTCGAAACTAAGAATAAGCTGAAAGAAATCAAGATTATTTTACTCGAAAAGATGAGGATACAAATCTCGCATATAAATTTTGCTATAAAAGAAAATTTTACAAATTTTAAACTGATACGAAATCAAATGCAAATATTTATTCCAAGAGGAATAGACCCAAGCTACCCGCAATTTAAAATCTTCTAAGTTAATGAAATCGTAAAGTAAAGTTATTTGATAAAATAATGTTGTTGAATAACATTTGTAAACAAACTTGAAGAAAACAGGGTAACCGAAAACATTTTCAAAACAAAATTAAACAATTTGATTAAGAAATTCGATAATATTTATTTTTATGAAGAAACAAAATTTAGTTTGGAGAAATCAAATTTTGTAGTTAGCAATAAAAATCGAACCAGCCGTCAAAATTTTCAATAACAGATTCAAAAGTCCACCAACAATAAAACGAAAACCAATTTTCAAAACGTTAAAATTTCGAAAATGTTATCATAGTAATTATGAGAGTTTTCAAAAATATTATCAAACTTGAACATACAAAATAATTTCGACAATGTTAAAACGCTTAACATAATAATCCTATAGAAATTGAAGTATTTGGAAATATGAAATTCTTCATAAAATTCCGATCGCCTGAAAATCAAAAATTGAAATAATTTCGAAATAATTTAAGATAAATTATTAAAGCATTTTGAAACAGATCTAAATAAAAATATCAACCAAAGATAAAACAAAAGTGAAGTATAAAGTTCTTAAATTATAATTCAAAAATGTTAGATTTTGCGATATCCAAAAAGTTAAAGTTAGTCAAACTTTTTACAAAACGGGCAAGTTCACAATTAGAAATTATAGCTCAAAATGTTGAAATCTTACGATAATCCATTTTTTTTAACAAGTCAAACTTTTAATAAAATAGGGAGTTTGAAAAAAAATGGTTAACGGGTAAGTAAAACAAGGATAAACAATAAATCAAAATAAGAACTTTCAAAATTGATAAAGGTCGAAGGGATTAGCTGCAGATGCGGTAACAGAATTCAAGAGAAGCAGAAAGGAAGACGAAGTTTAGAGTCAGAAAAGGCCCTCAAGGATTACAGAAGAAATTAACCATCTCGAGATTCTTAGTACGACTCGCACAAAAGGTTCCTAATTCCATCAAAACAATACTAAGTTCAATATCGGTACTAGGTGGTCCCACTCAATCTACGACCTCCAAAATTATCAACTGCCACAACCTCCAAAATTAAGTCTTACATACTTATATAATCTTTCAATTAGTATGGTAAGAATCCACAAATGATTTAGACTAATCCATTAATTAAGATTCAACCGGTCATCAAAACATACCCAAACTCGTAATCACTCAGGCTCATAAATTCAAAGCTCATAAGATCTGAACTCGAGGTATACTTCAAATTTCTCGAGTAAGGAACACTAAATAAAATCCATCAAATAACAATGTTCGGACACGAAAACTTCTAAAATGATCATCAACATATTCTTAACATCATCAACAGACAGAGGTTAGTAAAGTACGCCAAATCTTAAACACACTCAGCCTGACATGTAACGACAGATATTCACATTTTCAAGCACGTCCTTCGACTAAGTTTTCTAAGAATCCCATCAAATTTCATATCGTAACAACGGAACCACTAAAATATTTGTTAACTCCACGAAGCCACAATCTCGTTGGTGTAAGGGTTCTGAACTGTAAATCCCTGAAGATGATTGGCATTAAGTATTTCTCAAAACAACGTGATAAATTCAACCTCTAATTGTGCAAGATGTTTCTCTTCTTCAAGGTTAACAACAATTTATCCAAGTTAGATCACTCAACTCCAAAGTTCATAGGTTACAACCTTAAACAACGAGCAACGACCTAATCCTTAAGAAACACGGGAAATCTATGTCCACGAAAATTTCTAACGACATTAATGAAAACCTTTCATGGTACCACAACACTCAGGCTAACATTTTAAACGATCCTCTATGATCCCAAATATTTACGCTGCATCCATCAAATAAGCATTAGGCAAGAATCCTAAAGTAATATTATCAGTTACACTTAGTTCGGTTCTAGGTTAGGTACTAGGTAACCATTAAAATATGATATACTCTTACTACTTCAAAAGATTATTCAACTCTAAGTCCTCCAAATAATCAAGTAACCTATAACCCAAGGTTCAAAATCTTAAGTACCAACCTAATTCCATTAATCTTTATCATTCAAATCGATCCTCAAAAGCTTACTAAGATAGATAACAAGGTATAACTCACAATCCTCAAACCACGAAACAAGGGGTTAACTAAACCTCAAACATTTATTGCTTCCAAAAGTTACACTAAGACAGAATTCGGTCTAACCAAATAATCTGAAAAGGAAGATGATAGAGTAGAAGAATATAACAAGGATTCACCAAGAGGATGAAAAGGAGAATATAAAAGAGAAGAATTAGAAGAAGTAGAGGAAGGAAGAAAAGAGTCGATAATCCTATATTACTAAGTTCTTGAACCAGAGGAGAATCTTTGGTCCTCCAGAGTTCACGAGGGATCCAAATGTATAACTTCATCTTCTTGTAGAGGAACGAGCACACAAGTCATGGGTTGCTCCATCTGGATCTACTGCGACATCATGGAACATGAATCTACTCTTGATCATCTGGCATGTAGCATAAGTAAACTGAACTGGAGCTAAAAGTCACCATCGACATCTTTCTTGGAGCACTGAGTTGTCCACTCGAGTCAGCAGGTGTATAAGAATTCTAAGTAGGTGTTATCCCGATTTGGAGAAGCATCACATCAACATCTTGTTCATTCGTCTTCTTCTTTAACATATAAAACAAATATTCAATGCTAATCATTGATTTTTAGGAACAGAAAAGCTAAGCAAATAAGTCCTTACTGGTTTCTACCCATCTCTAATAATATTTTTATTTACTGTTTAAAGAATTTACTGGTATTTTCCCAAATTTCAGGTGTAAGCGTTG
The DNA here is from genome assembly GCA_958450325.1 of Agrostemma githago. Taxonomy (NCBI): domain Eukaryota; kingdom Viridiplantae; phylum Streptophyta; class Magnoliopsida; order Caryophyllales; family Caryophyllaceae; genus Agrostemma; species Agrostemma githago. The sequence goes on from OY288240.1 coordinate 63,574,535, forward strand.
GGAGCAGTGATGCTCTGATACCAACTGTAATCCCCTAGAAAATCTAACGCGATACTGTGGCGGAAACACTGTAGAGTTGGGATTAAAACACACTGTAATTATGTCTTAGTATAATTAAAATGGTAAAGTCAAACAATAGGCCTTAACTAAAATGGCCAAAATTTAAAACAATCCACAAAACGAGGTTTGAACAATCCATAAGACATAATTATTAAAATAAATAAGCAGGATCCATAACTGCTCGCTAGCCCACCCGAAGAGAAACACATATACCTGCCATGTTAAAAACATAATAGCCACAATCAGTGGGGAGCAACGCCAACGTTCTCCCAGCCGTAAAACATGATTTTAAAACTGTAATTACTATTATATGAAAATAGTAAAAAAAAAAACGGAAAACAGTAAAACATTATTCATAAAAATAAGCTTTCAGCGCAAAACCAAAATATTAAAATGGGTTTCCGAAGAAACATAAAATATTTGCCAACCTGCAACCAATTTATATCGATAATAAATAAAATAATCAATGTGGCGTTATGGATAGGGTTAATGTAGAATCTAGACTTTCACTAGAACAATAGTAGAAACTAGCTTCGAGAACTGTAGACTTAACTCATAACAGAATCCAGTCTCTAACTAAGCAACTCAACTATAACAGGACTGCGTGCAGCGAGGTCCTGGTTTAAGTAGTGCACACCCCTCCTGGATACAAACCATATCCAGTTCAACTCGACGCGACTTATACGATGCGATATCTAAGTTTAAGGTAAATATACACTCTCCTGAACACAAACCATGCTCAGTTCAACAACCAATGCGCCCCTGTGGATATGACGTAGGTCCACCACGACGCGGCCACGCGCGGGTTTGGGGAGGCGAATGAATCTCCATATGAGAATGGATCGAATTGAAATTTAAATCTATGTGGAGTCGCCACCGAACTTTGTGGGAGTTCGGGCCCGTTCGAAACCCACTCTATGTCGTAGTGGGCCGTGTACAAAATACGGCCCAGTTCCGATGTCAGAGTTTATTGGGCTCGTCCCTTTGCATCTCGATACCGATACCGTCACTACCGGTTATCGTGTATAGAATGACTCTCGTGCGCCAACGGTTTTGGGCATCCGGAAACCGAGGTTCTGAGTAAGGGGTGAAGGTACGTGTTGGGAAGCCCACTAAGGACACCCAACCCCGCCCGCACATTAGCGGCCTCTACTAGGATATCAAAAGAGATTCCAATACGCGCGTTAGTTGAACGAGAAAAATGCTTATGCAAACATTGTTTTCCCTAAGCATGTGAGAAATTGAAAAGGGTTTCTACGTCGTTTTAATGCAATTAATTCTAACGTCGAAGTTGAATTTTAGCATGTGGGTTCATTTTAGTACGATAAAATAAACAACCAAAATTGACAAAAGAAACAACAAACGGTTAGTAACGGTATAACGATATTAACGGTTTGCGAATATTGAATGAGCCGAGATGAGGTAAATATGATGACGCATGGTTTTGAAAAGAGAAGCTTTCACGTGATTGATTGGACACGTGTCGACATAAGTCGTGAAAAGATATGAACGTGACTCGAGTAACTTGTGGGACTCGCGATTTGACGCGATAAAGGGGCCACTCGACCGAGTCATTGTGGGACTCGACCGAGTGGACCTCTAAAAAAGGTTATGTCCGGATTTCGTAACCCTACTCGACCGAGTTATTGACCAACTCGACCGAGTACGTTGCCACTCAACCGAGTCACTGTGAGACTCGACCGAGTGGAGGTCGTAAAGACATTCTGTTTCGGTTTTTGTGATGTCACTCGATCGAGTGGCATAGGCACTCGGTCGAGTTGCACCTGTACGAACCAGGTTTGTTCGCAATTTTGTTATCGATTTCGAAATTGCTTTTAGTTTTGATGATTTGATGAATTGGGCATAAATATTATGGAATTTATACTCGATTCTAAACTTGAATACTCGTTGTATCCCATATTCGATTATTGAATCGATATGGAATACTAGAGTAAAAAAAGAAAATTGCTTTAAGTCGTTTTAAATTACTATCGCGACACAAATAAATTTCTTCCGCATTTAATAATGTCGTAATTCTAACGAATTGTATGACAATTACTTTAGCATCAATAGAAATCGCGTTAATTAATTTATGTGACTAGATCGTTAGATTCGACATCCAATTAAGGAATTGGTATCGAATCTAAGAGTTTGACGCTATGCTAGAATTGAAAGACTTGATTTCCTCGGCTTCTCCGACATCGAAATAAATCCCTAGGGATTGTGTGATGTCGGATCCACGTCAACGGGTTTCGACCCTTATTGAAAGATGCGCGATTTGAAAGATAGTTTGTAATTGACGATAGATGCGATTGATGACAACGAAAACAAAAATAACGAATTATTGTTTAAATTGACTTGCTTCAATAATCAAGTAATTGGGGTTTCGGAATAAGCGACCGGCAACGCTGTGTGCGGTACACTTGTATATTCGGGTTTCCTTATTCCGACATCCCTCATACTCGACACAAATCAACAAGTATTTTAATGTCTTATTCTAATTATATTATCGATATTACAGATGCGATGTTTAAATAAAAATAAAAAAAGAGAAGGAGACGAGAGGAAGAGAAGAAGGGAAGAAATAGGGTTCTGCACCCTCAACCTACATGTTTCTTATGCTCGGTGTGGACTCGTAGTGGCGGCTTGCACGGGAGTTTCGAGGTATGTAGGATGAGTTATGGTGGTTAGGGTGTTGATTCCTAAAGCTAGGTTTAGGGTTTGCAAGGTTGTTGAAAGGTGTGTTGATTAGGGTAGAATTAGGGTTTTTTTGAAGGATGATCAAAGTTGTGAAATTGTGTGTGCATGGGGTTGCTTATATAGGCAAAGCAAAGGACCCCGGTTAGGGTTACTCGACCGAGTAAGTGGCTGACTCGGTCGAGTGTCCTAGTGCGTCAGCCGTCGGGCTTGAAAAAGGGCCTACTCGATCGAGTGGGTGGGGCACTCGATAGAGTGGCCCAGATGGGTCGCGCGGGTCAGCTGTTTTGGACCGTGACTTGGGTTTTTGATGGGTTTGTATTTGACTTGGACTTTTGATGTTGTGAGGGGCTGTTTTGTATGTCTCGGAAACGACTTTGACCGGGGCTGACCCAATCGCAAAAAGTCGGTTTTATTTCCGGTGTCGATTTTGATCCAAATTAGTATTGTTTGACTTGAAACGGTCCGCTGGGCCTGATTTTGAGGGCAGTTTTGTGAGATTTGTACTCCGTAAGTGCTTTAGCCAACATCTAATGGATTTGAGCCCATATCTGAGCGCGTAGAAACACGTTAGCGTCCGATCATCATCGGGTGTTTTTTGGAAACTACCATAGACACCTGGCAGTCAAAATGCGGGTGTCTACAGAGCCCCCACTCTGACTGAGGCTTGGACAAGGCGAAAGTCAGAGTAGCTACCAAGTCAATTAAGACCTGGTAGACTTCCCTTCGGGTCGTTTATAGTCCATTAGACTCGCGTGAAGGGCTCGCCAGCCATAAGCAAGAAGTCATACCTGAGCTGATGACAATACCTCCGTGGGGAAATGAACTTGTCGCATAAGTCCTGGGTGTGCCTGTATGTAGGCCCATCCCGTAAAATGCCGCAGTTGGCTTCCGCTGGGGAGATATAGTGGGTTGCACGTCCTTATTTGAGTCGTACATGTATAAGTCACATAAAATGCATGCAACACGTAGGTAGTAAAATGACTCGCGCTGGGGAAAATGTCTTTTTGAATTTTTGAAAATTTGAATTTTTTTGAATTTTTGAAATTTTGAGATTTTTTGAAATTTGGAAACTTTGAGATTTTTGACTCCTTACACGAATTAGGAAAGTTCGGGATGCGTATTTTCGTGCTAGTATCAAGACTAGACTTGTGGGTTGATTCCAATTGGGATTGGGAAACCCTTGTACATGAAAAGATATGGAAAGAGGGCTATAGAATCAATACTGTAAATATCCCTCCCTTGTCATTGATCTTCTTCACAATTCCATTACAATTCAACCCCTTTCCAAAAGAAAACCTCTTCATCCCTTTCAAGAAACTAGCCATGGGAATTGATAGATTAACTGTGATGCTGCAGGAATGGTCGCGTCGTTTTAGGGACACAGATAGGATAGCTCTCAACTAGATGGGTATTTCCCAGGAGTTCCCGTTCCGTCGGATGGTGGTTGATCGTTACTTCCTGGATGCATGCTTGTCCTACTAGGACGACATATATCATGTCTTTGCCTTTCCTCGGGGCGAAGTCTGCCCTTTACCTGAGGAGATCGCAGCTATAGGAGGATGGAACCCGATACTCCGTCCCGCTGTCCCATACTCGATCAATGACCCAAGGAGGAAGCTTCGAGAATTTCTAGGGCTTTCTCACAACGAGGTATCCCGTATGATGGAGGGTGATAATATTTCTCTGATTGACTTGGCTGAGAAATTTATGAATCCTCTCGATGTCCGGGTCAGACCGGCTTACAGCCGTAGGGCTTTTTCTTTCTGCATGCTCCATGTTTATGCTTTCGAAGGTCACATGGATTTGCTATCATGCATGGGAAACACCCGTCTTTTGACCGTGGTGGATTTGATGGAGACTGAACACAGCCCGGCTTGGCTGATCACGGGTGAAATCATCCAAGGATTGGATAATCGCAAGAGGGATTCTTCTGTTCGTCTCACTGGAAGTACCCGTTTGCTGCAAGTATGTTACTTTGCATTTTATTTTTCCACTTCTTGATTTTTGATTTTTTGCGACCTTTGCTACAGCAGTGGGCACTCGATCGAGTCACCCTGGCACTCGATCGAGTGCCTTCGTAAAAATCTCTTGATCTGCTCTCAGAGGTACCACTCGATCGAGTCACCCTGGCACTCGATCGAGTGCCCTCGTAAAAGCCCCCTATTTGTGTTCAGGGGTACCACTCGATTGAGTGTCCTGGGCACTCGACCGAGTGCCTTTAGGCGGACGCCTATTTCGCCTCGGGAACTCATGTTGTTGTTTCTTTTTTCAGATTTTGCTATATGAGAGGCTATCAGTGATAGATCCTCCTCTTGATGCGAGCAACTACCGTCATAACCAGGTGATGACGAGGAGGCGGGCCATTGACTTTTCTCGTCAGATTACGCAGAAGTACTGGGACGAGGTGTTGACTTTTCACAGCGGCCCGTTAATTCGATGGGTAGTACCATGGTGGCCCATCTACCTTTGGACTGGCTTGGACCCGAGGGACAGAGCCCGTTATCAGGTAATCCTATCTTTCAGGCAGACGGTTCATCTCTACCCGGATCGCATACTAAGGCAGTATGGATGGACTCAGCAAATCCCAGAAGTTGAAGCGGTTGTGAGTGACCCTACCCAACTGACTGATGTGATGTGTGACACCTGGATGCAAAGGTGGTACACCTGGCATACTTGGCCGTCACCAGATCTCGCCACTCGACTTGGGTTTCGGATTCATATGTGAAGTGGACTAAAGCGGGTGATGCCAAGGCCCGAGCTGCTCGGAAGGTTGATGAAGCTTTCGACCTGCTGCGAAGGGAGCAAGCTAAAGACAATAGGGAATTCTTTGATGAAGGTGACACCCCGGCTACCATGGTCCGTCTCATGTTAGGTCAGAAGAAAAAGACTAAGACTCAGGCTGGAGGGTCTAGTGCTAAAGGTGCTTGGGGGAAGGTGAGCCCCCAGACTGACTTGGAAAGGAGAATGGGCCCAAAACTAGCCGCGCAGGACCGACTTGGCCCACGGGATAGGCTACCCGAGCACGTGCGGGCTCGACTTGGACCGGAGACTGTTGCCGAAGACCCGTCGTCAAAGAAACGGGTTCGGGCAAGGAGGTTCCTCTTGTGATTCGGGAACGCTCGTCCCCGCCCCGGCGACCTCGGGCTCCACGCGACCCAAAGGACAAGGGAAAGGGCAAGATGCCCGGATATTAGTCTCCTTTATTTTACTATTTGAGTTTTATTATTATTATTTTGGTGTGATTTTTGTGATTTGCCCTTTTTTTTTTTTTGTAATTCCCGAGTTTGTCGTCTTTTTAATAAAGACATATTAATGAATACCGTTCCCGTCTTTACGTTTATTGCAGTGGTTGTACCCTTTTGAGGGGTTGCCTACGTATCCACAATTAGCGGAATCAAACCAAACGTTGTTCAAAATTGATTAATTGATTTTTTTGCAATTTTCGAAATACATCAAGATTATTAATTCGAGATGTGCAACAGTAGAATAATTAATTCTAACTTATTGACTTGTCTATAATTTTTGAAAATGTATAAAAAGGGAAATATTTATAAATTTTTGCAAACGACATTGAGATGGGGTTTAAGGGTAGTAGCGCTTCAGCTGGTCCAAGTTGGTTGGGTTGACAAATTCGTTCCCGTCCAAGTCTGTTAGCATCACCGCTCCTCCTGATAGGACCTTCTTGACTAAGTATGGTCCAGCCCAATTGGGTTTGAATTTCCCTCTTGGGTCAACCGGTAGTAAGGCACGCACCGATTTTAGGACCAAAACCCCCTCTTTGATGTTTCTGGGCCTAACCCTCTTGTTGAAAGCCCGTTGGATCCTCTTTTGATATATTTGGATATTGTTGAGAGCCCGGGATCGCCGTTCGTCTAAAAGGACTAGCGAATCGTATCGGGCTTGGACCCAATCTGCTTCAGGTACTTGGCTTTCAAGTAAAATCCTGAGGGATGGCACTTCTAGCTCAACTGGCTAGACTGCTTCCATTCCATATGTCAAATAATATGGAGTTGCCCCGATTGCGGTGCGAATTGAGGTTCGGTATCCCCATAGGGCAAAGGGTATTTTGTCGGGCCAGTCCCGGTAATTCTCAGCCATCTTTTTAAGTATGGTGAGAATTTTTTTATTGGCCGCTTCTACCGCTCCATTTGTCTGGGGTCGGTAAGGTGAAGATGTATGCCTTTGAATTTTGTATTTCGCTAGCAACGCAGCGGTTTCAGCTTGAAAGTGGGCCCGTGATCACTGATGAACTCATTTGGGATCCCGTATCGGCATATGATCTTGTTCTGGATGATTTTGGCCACGTGCTTGGCGTTCAAGACACGGTATGACTCGGCTTTGACCCATTTGGTGAAGTAGTCAATGGCCACCAGGATGAAGCAATGACCTCCCGTCCCGGAAGGATGCACCTTTCCAATTATATCAATACCCCATGTCGAAAATGGCCCTGGTGATGTCATGGTATATAACAGGGAAGATGACATATGCTGCACATTAGGAAAGACCTGACAATTATGGCAGTGTTTGACGTATAATTGGCAGTACGTTTCCATGGTATTCCAGTAATACCCGAGCCTCATGATTTTTCGGGCTAGCATATAAGCGTTCATATGCGGGCCATTTTCACCGTCGTGTACTTCGGCCATAACCTTTTTGGCCTGTGTTTTGTCGATACACAAGAGAAGAGCCCCCTGTGCCGTCTTTTTGTATAATTGTCCGTCGTCCGTGCGAACAAATTGGGTCTTTCTTGGCCCGGTTTTCAGTTCCCGGGGGATACTCTCCCGTTGCCAAGTAGGTTAGGACTGACTGATACCAAGGTTCCGGATCGGTTAGCTCGATATCCTAAATGGCGTGTACATACGCCGGCTTGGACCGTCTTTCGACGCAGATTGGCATGCTAGTAAGATGGTCTGGTATATTTAGCAGGGATGCTAATTTGGAAAGTGCATCTGCGAACTGATTTTCTTCCCGGGGCAGATAAATGTATTCCACCTTTTGGAATTGTTTCTCTAGAACCCGTACTCGTGCTTGGTAAGCCACGAGATTGGCGTTCCGAGTTTTCCATTTTTGGAGCGCTTGATTGATGACCAATGACGAATCACCGTGGACCCGGAGGTTTGTCACCCCTAAATCGGCGGGCGGCTTGCAACCCGTGAATGCATGCTTCGTATTCGATTGCGTTATTGGTCACGTCAAAGTCCAATTTGATGGATAGGGGAGTGTGTTCCCCTCGTGGTGAGATTAGCAGAATCCCGACCCCGAATCCTCGAAAGTTGGATGCCCCATCAAAGTACAAATCCCATGTTTCGGTGTCAGTATGGAATAAGTCTTCATCAGGAAAGGCCCAAGTGTCGGTGTGGTCCTCTTCAGGTATCGGGCTATCGGCGAGGAACTCGGCTACTACCCGGCCCTTGATGGCTTTTAATGGTACAAACTTGAGATCAAACTTAGCTAACATTAAAGTCCATCTGGACATTCTGCCATTAAGGATGGGCTTCTCGAGTAGGTACTTGATAGGATCCATTTTGGATAATACATGTACCTCGTGACTTAGCATGTAGTGTCGGAGCTTTTTAGTGGCCCAAACCAACGTTAGGCACGTCTTTTCGAGCATTGTGTATTTGCATTCATATTCGAGGAACTTTTTACTGATGTAGTAAATAGCCCGTTCTTCTGAATCGACTGTCTGGGCCAGCCTAGCCCCCATGGCTACCTCGGTCGTTGTTAAGTATAACGACAAAGGTAAGCCGGGTTGAGGTGGCATTAATACCGGCGGTGCAGACAGAATCTCCTTGATTTTATTGAAAGCCATTTGACACTTGTCGTCCCATAGTACTCGTTCTCCGATCTTCAGTTTTTTGAAAATGGGCTCACATACCATGGTCAAGTTTGAAATGAACCGGCTGATGTATTGGACTTTCCCGAGAAACCCCCGTATTTCTTTTTTGGTCTTGGGTGGTTGCATCTCGGTGATGGCTTTGATTTTAGCTGGGTCGACCTCGATGCCGCGTTGGCTAACGATATGGCCCAGTAATTTGCCTGATGTTACCCCGAAGCTACACTTTTGAGGGTTCAACCTCATGTTGTATTTGCGCAGCCTGGTGAAGAATTTTCTTAGGGCCGCAATGTGCCTGCTTCGATCTTTGGACTTAACGATCATATCGTCCACATAGACCTCCACTTCTTTGTGCATCATGTCATGTAGTAAAGTAGTGGCGGTCCGTTGATAAGTGGCCCCAGCGTTGATAAGCCCAAATGGAATGACGGTGTAACAGTAAGTACCCCAAGGTGTAATGAAGGTGGTCTTACTCATATCCTCTTCTGCCATTTTAATCTGATTGTATCCGGCATACCCGTCCATGAATGATAAAAGGGCATGATCGGCCGTGTTATCTACTAGTATGTAGATGTGGGGTAACGGAAAATCGTCTTTTGGGCTGGCCTTGTTAAGGTCCCGGAAGTCCACACACACCCGCACCTTATCGTCCTTCTTGGGTACCGGCACGATGTTAGCGACCCAATCTGAATATTCAGACACTTGTATAAAGCTCGCTTTGAATTGTTTGTCTACTTCCTCTTTGACCTTGAGAGACCATTCGGGCTTCATCCTTCGGAGTTTTTGCTTTACCGGTTTGCACCCATCTTTGGTGGGTATTCGGTGTTCGGCTATTTCCCGATCTATACCTGCCATGTCCTTGTAGGACCATGCAAAGACGTCTTTGAATTCTTGGAGGAGGTCCGTGAATTGTTTTCTCTCCTCTGGACCTAAGGATAGGCCCAACTTAAGCAGCTGGGGCTTTAAAGTGGTTCCCACATTAATGGACTCGGTTTCTTCGATTACCGGATCTTGGGAATCCCTTTGTTCGAGCTGCTCCATCAAATGCGGGGGCAGAGGTACCTGTTCGTCGGGTTTCTCAATGTTGCATATAAAGTTTTTGAAATTGAGAAAATTTTGGAAATAAGACAAGTCGTAAGAAGAACGGTTTTCGTTATTATTATTAATAGTAAATTTTGTGAAAAGCTCGAAAAGAGCGGCCATCTGATCGTTGGTCAGTGGCGGGATAGGGACAAGTCTTGGGACAGGCCCCGAGACCTCAGTGGATAAGGGAAGAGGGGTTACAGACTCGACTCTAGCACCAGACCCTCTAGACTCGGACTCAAACTCTGACTCAGACTCAGACTCAGACTCGGACTCAGACTCCGTCATGTCACCCTCGCCGGCGGTCAGCTTGTAGGTCCGTCCTTAGCCATCAGTCTACTTGATGGTCTTCCTTCAGGCTCTTTTCCCTATATCTGCACCAACTTCGGTGATCAGCTTTGTTGGGTCGAACCGATCGCTGCGGAGGATCAGGTTGACCAAGTCGTCTTTTGGAGCGGGGATGGCTTTGTCTTCTCCAAATAAGAGCCCCAGCATGGGCTCGGCATTGTTTTCCCCTTCCTTGAACTCGGTTTGAACGAGGGCAAATATATCATCGAGGATGAAATTGCATTCCCGAGCCGTTTTGGTCTCGGGATATGTGATGGTGGGTTGGTAGAGGCCCACTTGAATGGCTCCGAAGATTGGAGTGACGAAGTAATCAGTTAACTTCGGGCTATAAGGGCCTATGTAAGTACCCTTGAGAATGTTGGGGGCTTTGTAAATACCGGCCCGAACCACGTTTTATGGGGTTATAGCATACCCCAACCCGAACTGGGACTCGCCGTCGTTTAGGACCTCGACAATCTTTCCAGCTGGAAGATATGCCTTGAGGTAGCCCCCGGTAAGTATCCCAAGTTTTGTAGCATCGTGTCGATGTTAGTTGTGAAGTAAGGCCTAAAGAGATACTCTTCTTCGATCATGCCCACGAAATCAAATCCTCGTGGGTCGGCCCGGCCCGTAGCATTGTAGCTTGCTACAGTAATTGGAGTAGCCTCTAATGTGATGATGCCGTCCCGAAGTGGCATCTTGACTTTTCGGTGGAGAGTGGAGGATACGGCCTTGACTACGTGGATCCAAGGCCTTCCTAATAGTAAGTTAAAGGACGAGGTGACATCAATCACCTGGAACTCCAACTCTTTCTTGATTGGGCCTGTTATTATTGTTAACTTAACGACCCCGGCCACCGGTTTTGGGCTTCCGTCGAAAGCTTGGGTAGTTTGTGCTGTCGGGAAGTAGTTGGCATTGGTGATACCGAGAACTTTAGCGGTCCTTAGAGGTAGGACATTCACAGCGGACCCATCGTCAATAAGGGTCATTGGGAGGTACTTCCCTCGACAAATGACCGTAATATATAGGGCCAGATTATGATTGGGCCCGAACGCTGGCAGATCAGACTCGGAGAAGGTGATGAGTGGGCCTCTTCCTTAGACTTGCCTTTGAGATAAGGCATAATAGTGGCTACCATTTCAGAAGGGGTAACCTGTGAGTCGACCTAGATTTCATCGAGAGCCTTAGTCAGTGCTTCCCGATGAGCTTGTGAGCTAACTAGTAATTGCCATATGGTTAAGTCAGCTCGAACCCTCTTTAGTTGCTGGACCAGAGCCGTGTCAGTGTTTGATTCTTCGAGGGTAGATTCCGTCCTGGCAGGTTCAGTGACGGATGTAGGAATAGAACGCCCAGCTGCGGCGAGGTGGTGGGTGCCTAAGGCCTTGGACCTAGCCTTTCGGACCTCTTCAAGGGTGATGGGGACAGCTTCCCCTTTGGCTAAGTAAACGTCATCCTCGTCATCGAACCATATCCCATTGATTTGTGGAATAAAAGGGGAGATGAGGTGAGAACAGTCGATTACCTCTCCCGTGAATATAGCATGGGCGCTGAACGGGTTTTCTTTGTTGCTCGGCTTGTCTCCGGGCAACGGGATTTTCCCGCTCTCGATCAGATCTTGGATCAGATATTTCAGTCTCCAGCATTTTTCGGTATTATGTCCGTTACCTCGATGATACTGACAGTAGGCTTGGGCGTTATAACTTTTGGGCCTCTTGTCTACTTGAGGTTCTGGAGTTGGGCATATCGGTTGGACCAGGCCCTTCGAAGATAGCCTTTGTAAGGCATAAGTATAGGTAGTCCCTATATCTGTGAATACCCGATTTGGTGTATTCTTTTTGGATGAGGTGTCGAGCAGATTTACCTCATCGAAGATGCTGCGAGTTGCAGCTGCGGGTGTGGGCTTGCTCGTAGATGAACTTGCCCCTTGATAGCCTTTGGTAGAGGCCTTAGTCAGGCTCTCTAACCTTAGGTCGTCCTCTATTCTTGTGCCCATTTCAGTGAGGGCGGCGAAGTTAGGGATGATAGCATACCGGAGATGGACCCGGTAGGAGGGGAGGAGGTTCTTGACAAAAGCCTCCACTAGGACCTTCTCACTGGGCTTGTCGACCAGCTTCACACTCTCGGCCCGCCATCTTTGCAAATATTTTGTGAACCCTTCTTTGGGCTCTTGGGCCATCACCTCCAGAGTACGCATTGTAGTCTGGATTTCAGTATTGTCGGCGTAATTCCGAGCAAATTCGGTTGCCACATCATCCCAAGTCTTATATTTCTTGGGGTCAAGCCTATAGAACCAGGCCTTAGGGTGCTTCTCGAGAGAGGAAGGGAATAAGTGCTTGAACATGGCGGACTTTACCCCCTTGACCGCCATAAAGTCTTTGAAAGCCCGGATGTGATGGACCGGGTCTTCAGTACCCTCAAACGTCGGAATTCCCGTAAGGTTGAGGTTAGCAGGTAGCTCGTCATTCAAAGGTGAATAGGAACGAGCATTTTCGGTGTGGATCAAGTTGTTCGTCGACAGGTGAACTTGTTCTTCAGCCTGCGAACAACGCTGATAAGTTCAGCTATGGGCCCAGTGGTCTCTGACCCGTCAACAGGGGCCGTCTTTTCTACGGCGCTCAAACGGGTGTCTAACGTTGCTTGGTTAGCCTGGATGGAGGTCAGTTGAGTCTCGATCTTGGCCAACGCGTCCTTGAGTTGATCCATTTGACGTTGATGTCTGGTTTCGGGTGGCCTGTCTGTAAGAACACTGCGTAATCAGAAACTAGCCCGAATCCCGGAATAGAAAGTACATCCCGAACAAGACTAAAAAAAGGAAATGACTCGGAAAAGACACCTAGACGGGTGACTTGTGAAATGCGGGCCTTCCTTAGGATTCGGCGAGTGGGCCTAGTCCTGTTCGAAGGAAGGTTCACGTGAGACATCCCCAAACTTTGGACTCGATTGTGTTGACAGGCCCTCCTTCGTAGGGGTTGGTCCTACGTAGGTGGGCCTTGCCTTAGTCTAATAAGGCGGACTGGATAGGGAAGAAACTTGTGATGTAAGATCGACAGATTTTCGACGCTAAAGGCCTTGACGACTTATGACCCGACACTGCTAAATACGGGAGGTCCTAAGAAGAGGAAGGTTTTGAAAATGGATTGTTTTGGAAAATCCGAGAAAACTCGGTGGAGGGCCCAATTTTCGAAAAAACGAAAAGAGTATTGGGCCACGGGTTTTGAAAGTTCGAAAATGTTTTCGAGTTTTGAATTGGGCAGCATACCGTCTAGAAAATAGGCTATTTTGAGTAAAATCATAAGTCCTAAATTCAGTATGTCCCGGGTTTTGAAATTGGATATCTTGAAAAAGATGTATTTTTGAAAAGTTGACGGTTTTTTGAAAACGACACGGAAACCAAATAGCACGTAGTCACACAAACATTATAACGACCCATGTATGCTCTACACTAAGTCTCGGTCGGTCTAAGAAGGTCTATAACAGTGTACATAGTCTAGACGTTGATTGGGACGGACTCTCTAAGTCGAGTTGAGCTTAGAACATGCCGCGAAACCCACTTGAATCGACTATGGACACCTTTTGACATATCCATATTGGAGTACATCAATGGTATAGTGGGACGTCGGTCACCAGTACCTGCCCGGGAAAATATGGGTTATGCATGAACCGTAAAACTAAAACGCGTATTGTACTAGTCAAACAATTTCTATTCGAGTCTCACCCTGAGGATGCCGATGGTAAGTCACGCATCAGTTAATCCCCAGCGGAGTCGCCAAATTGTAGACATGACGTAGGTCCACCCTGACGCGGCCACGCGCGGGTTTGGGGAGGCGAATGAATCTCCATATGAGAATGAATCGAATTGAAATTTAAATCTATGTGGAGTCGCCACCGATCTTTGTGGGAGTTCGGGCCCGTTCGAAACCCACTCTATGTCGTAGTGGGCCGTGTACAAAATACGGCCCATTTCCGATGTCAGAGTTTATTGGGCTCGTCCCTTTCCATCTCGATACCGATATCGTCACTACCGGTTATCGTGTATAGAATGACTCTCGTGCGCCAACGGTTTCGGGCATCCGGAAACCGAGGTTCTGAGTAAGGGGTGAGGGTACGTGTTCGGAAGCCCACTAAGGACACCCAACCCTGCCCGCACATTAGCGGCCTCTACTAGGATATCGAAAGACTTTCCAATACGCGCGTTAGTTGAACGGGAAAAATGCTTATGCAAACATTGTTTTCCCTAAGCATGTGAGAAATTGAAAAGGGTTTCTACGTCGATTTAATGCAATTAATTCTAACGTTGAAGTTGAATTTTAGCATGTGGGTTCATTTTAGTACGATAAAATAAACAACCAAAATTGACAAAAGAAACGACAAACGGTTAGTAATGGTATAACGATATTAACGGTTTGCGAATATTGAATGAGACGAGATGATGTAAATATGATGACGTATGGTTTTGAAAAGTGAAGCTTTCACGTGATTGATTGGACACGTGTCGACTTAAGTCGTGAAAAGATATGAACGTGACTCGAGTAACTTGTGGGACTCGCGATTTGACGCGATAAAGGGGCCACTCGACCGAGTCATTGTGGGACTCGACCGAGTGGACCTCTAAAAAAGGTTCTGTCCGGATTTCGTGACCCTACTCGACCGAGTTATTGACCAACTCGACCGAGTACGTTACCACTCAACCGAGTCACTGTGAGACGACCGAGTGGAGGTCGTAAAGACATTATGTTTCGGTTTTTGTGATGTCACTCGATCGAGTGGCATAGGCACTCGGTCGAGTGGCACCTGTACGAACCAGGTTCGTTCGCAATTTTGTTATCGATTTCGAAATTGCTTTTAATTTTGATGATTTGATGAATTGGGCATAAATATTATGGAATTTATACTCGATTCTAAACTTGAATACTCGTTGTATCCCATATTCGAGTATTGAATCGATATGGAATACTAGAGTAAAAAAAGAAAATTGCTTTAAGTCGTTTTAAATTAACTATCGCGACACAAATAAATTTCCTCCGCGTTTAATAATGTCGTAATTCTAACGAATTGTATGACAATTACTTTAGCATCATAGAAATCGCGTTAATTAATTTATGTGACTCGATCGTTAGATTCGACATCCAAATAAGGAATTGGTATCGAATCTAAGAGTTTGACGCTATGCTAGAATTGAAAGACTTGATTCCCTCGGCTTCTCCGACATCGAAATAAATCCCTAGGGATTGTGTGATGTCGGATCCACGTCAACGGGTTTCGACCCTTATTGAAAGGTGCGCGATTTGAAAGATAGTTTGTAATTGATGATAGATGCGATTGATGATAACGAAAACAAAAATAACGAATTATTGTTTAAATTGACTTGCTTCAATAATCAAGTAATTGGGGTGTCGGAATAAGCGACCAGCAACGCCGTGTGCGGTACACTTGTATATTCGGGTTTCCTTATTCCGACATCCCTCATACTCGACACAAATCAAAAAGTATTTTAATGTCTTATACTAATTATATTATCGATATTACAGATGCGATGTTTAAATAAAAATAAAAAAAAGAGAAGGAGACGAGAGGAAGAGAAGAAGAGAAGAAATAGGGTTCTGCACCCTCAACCTACATGTTTCTTATGCTCGGTATGGACTCGTAGTGGCGGCTTGCACGGGAGTTTCGAGGTATGTAGGATGAGTTATGGTGGTTAGGGTGTTGATTCCTAAAGCTAGGTTTAGGGTTTGCAAGGTTGTTGAAAGGTGTGTTGATTAGGGTAGAATTAGGGTTTTTTGAAGGATGATCAAAGTTGTGAAATTGTGTGTGCATGGGGTTGCTTATATAGGCAAAGCCAAGGACCCCGGTTAGGGTTACTCGACCAAGTAAGTGGCTGACTCGGTCGAGTGGCCTAGTGCATCAGCCGTCGGGCTTGAAAAAGGGCCCACTCGATCGAGTGGGTGGGGCACTCGATCGAGTGGCCCAGCTGGGTCGCGCGGGTCAGCTGTTTTGGACCGTGACTTGGATTTTTGATGGGTTTGTTTTTTACTTGGACTTTTGATGTTGTGAGGGGCTGTTTTGTATGTCTCGGAAACGACTTTGACCGGGGCTGACCCAATCGCAAAAAGTCGGTTTTATTTCCGGTGTTGGTTTTGACCCAAATTAGTCTTGTTTGACTCGGAACGGTCCGCTGGGCCTGATTTTGAGGGCAGTTTTGTGAGATTTGTACTCCGTAAGTGCTTTAGCCAACAACTAATGGATTTGAGCCCATATCCGAGCGCGTAGAAACACATTAGCGTCCGATCATCATCGGATGTTTTTTGGAAACTACCATAGACACCTGGCAGTCAAAATGCGGGTGTCTACAGCCCCATAAAGACACCAGCCTTACAGTTGATGGCAAAACGTACATCCCAGACTATATTACTCTAAACCCACACTTATCCTTATTCCATAACTCCAAAACAGGGTCATTATCGATATAAACAAAAGGTATAATCATTGTAAATAATAGGAGAACAAAAGGGGTGATTTTACGGCAAAAGGGGTCATTCCCTAATTATTAATAGTTTCGACAAAACAAGCGTAAATAAGATTTTACGGCAAATGTCAAATTAAATCTTTTAACGTCTTTTCTTTAATTTAAATCATTAAACAAATTTAGAATATGATAAGGGGTGATTTAAATCTCAAGTTTTCAGATTTAAATATTTTCAAAATTGCTGGAAAAATAATTCTTTTATGTAAGACGAAGCATTTTAACGATAAATCGTAATTTTGTCCAAAAATCATTACTATTAATTAAAGACTTTAATAAATAGTACAAAAATTACATAAAATAGCTAAAATATATTTTTGGACATTCTGTCCAGAAAAGAGAATTTTCAAGAATCATTAAACTCGGTTTTTAAAGGGTTTTCTCGTTAATCGTCTAATCTCGACAATAACGATTAATAAAAATAGTAATTACAAAACGATTTAAGTATTAATATCCAAAGACTATTATTAAACTTTAGAAATAATGATTTTCCAGAAAATACTATTTTTTTCAGATTTCCAAAATTCCAGATTTATTTAAAAGGCCAAAAATTAAGAATTTAAACGACAAACACGGTTTTAACGATAAACGATGATTCAAAGTGATTAATTAATTCACCCACTTAACAATTCCGAAAAATTATGAAAAATTTCAGAAAATTCTTTCTCAACAGAAACATCATCCACGAAATATTTCAGACTAAAATAAAATGTTTAATTCTAGAAATAAAAATCGGCTTTTAATCGTTTTTGTTCATAAACGGTAAAAATTCAATAATCGATATCAAAAATATCAGAAAAATACCAAATTATTAAAAATCATTAAAAACTTCATTTTTACAGAATATAATCATACATTACAAGTTTAGGCCGAATATTACGATTTTACAAATTAATATAACAATTTAATCTTTGATCTCGTAAAAGCGATAAAAATATCGAAACATGAAAAATTTTAACTTTTAAAAATTTTCCAGATTATATGACATACATATATTGTCAAAAATGAAATATAAAAATATACATGCAATTACACAATTAAAATCACGAAATACCGAGTAACATCGACGTTACCTCTAATCCAAGTCTGAATCGACAATATACTCGTCAGCCTCGGGATCGTCCACGAATCCTAAAATATATAAAAATCATGGCAGAAAAATACCATGAGAAAGGCTAAAAATCAAGGTAAATAATGATCGAAAACGACATCGATTATTACCTTAACGAAGGAATTGGAAAGAGGATTAATTCGACACTAAAAATGAGACGATTAGGACTCGAATTGAACAAACATCAGCCAAGAGAAGATGAGGAGTAACACGGCCAAAGGATGATGAGGAAGATGATGTTGTAACAATTTTTTTTAATGCACAAATGAATGTAAGGGAGAGAGGAATGGTTTTAAGCATAAATGGAATTAAAATGGATGAAGAATCAAATGTGGTATCATCAATATTGAATCCAATGAGGAATCAAATGAGGAATCCAATGAGGTTAAGAGGGAGTGTGAAGAGTTTGAGCAAAAATGCAACAAGTAAATGAGAGGGGAAATAATCTTATCTTTTCGGTTTTACGTAATAAAATGAATCGTATTAATAAAACGTAGTAAAATTGTGACAAGGAGCTTTGTCGGTCCAAAATTCGGTCCAAAATAAGGGGAAAAGGTCTCAAATGATTTATAAGTTGATAAAAAGAAGAATCATAAAATAGTTAGAGGCATTTCAAAGCAATTCGAGTAAACCTCGCGTAAGAAAAAAAATAATTATTCGCGAAGCTTCGTAATAAAATCATTAATGGCTAAGTTTTCGTAAATAAAAATATTTACTAGTTGAAAATATTATAAAAATATATATGTTTGGACATTTGTAGAAAAAGGAATAACTTAAATCTAAGCTTAAATACGTTAATTCGTAGACAAATAAAATTCCTCGCGGAAAAATAAATAATTTACGAAGAAAATCAAATAAATAGATTTAAAAGAATTAATATCTTTTAAAATAAAAATAAATATCTTTAAACTCAAAAATTAAAATAAAGCTTGGAAAAAGAGGAAACGCAAGACCGAAATGTGAAAGAGTCATAACGGAAAGGATAAAAATGCTAGGAAAAATAGCGGGTGTTTCATATTTGTTAGCCGTGCGTTTTGTTTTGCTTTTGAAATGTTGACTTAGATGACAAGTAATCACTTCAAGTTTGGTTTGTTTGCGATTTCGTCATAGTTTAGGACATTTTAGAATGCGTTGAGATTGCATGAGAGTACGAAAATACTTTTTCGGGATTCTTAAAATGCGTTAGTTTGAGCCGGGATTTGGATCAAGTAGTACGTCGATGAAAATGTTTGACTCGAGACGTGTAAAGATGTAAGAAATGCTTTCTAGCTAAAGTGTACCGACCGAGTGCGTGTTCGGTGTTGGGAGACAAGTGTGGCTGTCTCGACATTCGTGTTTACAAAAAGAAAGAAGTTAGACTACCTTTTGAAAAAAAAAAAAGTTAGACCACATTTGTATGACAATGCCGTACTGGGCTACAGATGCGACTTGGCAATAACCGTTAAAGGCTACAACACGCCTAGGTGGGGTAGCTTATCCTCCTAAAAGAAAAGATGAAAAGACATCTAAGTCTGGTGGATCCGACGGGTGAAATTTGTTGTCCGTATGGCCTCGTTGCTCTTGCGTGGGTATTTTGGCTTTCGGGAAGGGTTTTAGCGACTTCAGAAGGTCGTTCCTGACGTCCGAGGTTGTCGGATGTGAGAGAAAGGTTAAGGATTGCGAAGAAGACTGCACTACAGAATAAGGAAGCTATGTGGGCTAATGTCGTTAAGCGCCCGACCGAAGACGGCGTTACCGATCCTAGTATTCGTCAGTTCATCTAAACAGGCCGAGACTGACAAAACCCGTATTGAAAATGTAAGTGAGAAGGGGAAATGGGATCGGCTGGACTCGCCTTTGGCTGAGATTACGGAGGCTTGTGTTAAAAGGTTCTATGGTGAGAGACCCGAAAAAGCTCACCTGAAAGGCAAGAAAAGGGGAAAGTTGGATTGGTAGAGCCCAGCAGTTTTGTACTATGTTCTATTAATTGATATTATGTGACGTATTAGTACTAGTTTTTGTAGAGTTTTGACACGTTGATTTCCGGCATATCCGGATTTCGGATGTTTGATGTAAATGCCTCGACAAAGGCTCGATTTAACCAAATTTTATTATAAATGAGAAGCACATTGTTATTATTATTATTTTTCTTTTTTGTTGTGGTGGCTCGCAACTCGATTTTTCATTTAACCCGGAGCGCCCTTTCGGGTTTTCACTCCGTCCTCGGCTCACCCTTCTTGTTTTTTTTTTTTTTTGTTTTTTTTACGGCTCGCAACTCGATTCTTCATTTTGCCCGGGACGCCCTTTCGGGTTATCACCCCGTCCTCGGCTCGTCAATATTTTTATTTTTTTACGACGGCTCGCAACTCGTTTCTTTATTTTGCCCGGGGCGCCCTTTTGGGTTTTCACTCCGTCCTCGGCTCGTTGTTTGTGCTTCGTCATTGGAATCACTCGTTAACCGGAGCGTGGAAAAAGGTTCCGGTTTGCATGTGAATCGAGTAATCAATTTTTTTTGTTTATTTGTTTGGTTGTACCCGAATGAGGGTTGCCTACGTATCCGCTTTTAAACGGAATCAAACCATGTTCGTAGTTCTTTATAGATGTGACTGATTTTAATTTGCTTTAGACCCGTTATGCCAATTATCGATGTGAGATGTTTAGAGTGTATTCACCCTAGTTATAGAACTAAGGTGGAGTGATTGGATGTGACCCCTTGAAAGTGACATTTACCGAGATACCGTGTTTAGGTCGGGGTGACTAGCTTGGATGGTTTTGGAATGTGGAGCTAGGTAGTAAGTGGTTTTGATATATCAAAATCTGGAGTTTGATTTTTTGTGGAGTTAGGGCTATGGGCTAAGGTTTCGTGATGTGGTAGGAAAGGGGAAGCTGAGTAAAAATGACTCAGACTTTAATCGGGCGGGATGTAAATTACGTGGGATCTGATTTCCATGTATGGCCGTAACGGTTGGGATTATCCTATTGAGCTTGAATATTCAAAATTCCGGACTGTCTCCTAACAAGTGTCTCGGGAAGGTCTTAAAGGTTGTAATGTAGGGAGGCTAGTATTTGGGTGCTAGTTGACTGGTCTGTTCATTTTTTTTTCTTTTTGTTCGGACTTTGCACTTAAAGTCGAGTTGAATGATTGGGGGTTTCATTTTAACCGTTGAGTTTGGTCTTGATCATTGAATTGGGCCAGTTTAGTTTGGCCTTAATTTCATTTTTTTTCTTTGGCTCCTTGTGGCCATTTCAGACTTCTTTTCCTTTTTTTGTCAGACTAGCACCTATGGTGGGAATTGGTTGGTCTTTATTTGAGGGATGTTTATTGTGGGTAATGGGTTTGCCTTCCATCCTTGATCACAAGCTAAGGGATTATCTAGACTCGTCATAGGATTCAGTAATGCTCGTTCTAATGGATAGTTTATGGCTTTCTATACCAGACATGGAATAGGTAAAAGAAAAGAACACGGGATCTCAGTTCTTGTACTTCCTCGTTGTTTCAAGGTATGTTTGATTGTTATCGATAAATGACATTGTATCGAGTCGTAAGCGAGAAATACATGTTTTAAATCAAGCGATTGTCGAGGCGCATTATAAAGTAAGAAAAGTTTATTTCTTTTTATTGATAGTAATAAGCGGGCTACGTGCCCGAGACATTGTTTTCGGGGAGGTGGAGGACAGGTCCCCTCGTACCTCTTGACTTGATGCGAAAAACAAAAAGACATTTATTACATTATTACGTCTAGGCCCTAAGACGAACTAGACTCTGACTCGGACACAAATTTACTCATCTCGGTGGTGCTCGTGGGTTGTCAGGATCTTCCTCGATATCCCGGACATTCTCCTCTACAGGGTCGAGGTGGGAATAATTGATGGTGTCGTCGAAGACTGCGTGAATGCTAAAGGGGTTTGTGGTATTCTTAGGTTTTTTGGGTGGAGGGAGAGGGATAGTCCCATTTTCTATCATGTCTTGTATGGTATGCTTGAGCCAAAAACAAGATTCGGTATCGTGGCCCTTGCCACGGTGGAAGTGGCAATACTTATTAGGATCTTCCTCAATATTGGTGGGTGCTCGCGGGTTGTCGGGATCTTCCTCAATATTCAGGACATTCTCCTCTATAGGGTCGAGGTGGGAACAATCGATGGTGTCATCAAAGACAGCGTGAACGCTAAAGGGGTTTGTGGTATTATTTGGTTTCTCGGGTGGAGGGAGAGGAATCGTCCCGGTTTTCGATCATGTCTTGTATGACATGTTTGAGCCGAAAGCAAGTTTCGGTATCATGATCATTGCCATGATGGTAATGGCAATATTGATTGGCATCCCATGACTTCCCTTTTCTGGCCGCGGACGGTTCTGGGGGTAGGGCCTATGGGTTCGAGCTTCCCTTACTCGGTTAACCTTTTTAGAGCATCGGCGTATGTGATGCCTAGTTTGGAGAATGTTCTAGGGGTAAAGTTTGTTCTTCCTCGTGTGGTTGGTTCGACTAGGTGTACTTCTTCGGTTTTGTTATTCCCGGATGACCCGTACGAGCGGGTTCCTGTGGATGTAGTTGGACCTTGATAACCTTTCCCCATTATTTTCAAGAATACTCCTTTCCTCATATCGTCTTCTAGGCGTATTCCTAAGGTGGATAGCTCCTTGAAGGTGTGGATATTTTGGTACCCAAGGTGAGAGGCATAAGCAGGTCTGAGGTTATCGACGAATTTTTCTACTAAAGTAGCTTCGTCCGGACGGTTTACTAGCTGGGTGCTAACCTTTCTCCACCTAGTCAGAAATTCGGAGAAGCCTTCCTTCTCGTTTTGGGAAAGGACTTCTAGGCTTCGGATGGTAACTTGTGTTTCGGAATTATCCGCGTATTGTTTTGTGAATTCTATGGAGATGTCATCCCAGGTGGATATGTTTTTAGGGTCGAGGGAATAAAACTAGCATCGTGGGGTGTCGTCTAAAGAGGATGGGAATATCCTGGTGAAAAGGCTGGGTTTGACCCCCTTAATGGCCATGTAATCCTTAAAGGCCCGGATATGGTTGAGGGGGTCCTCAGTTCCTTTGAACTTCGGTATGTCGGCTAAGGAAAAGTTTTCTGGTAGTTGTTCGTTCACCATTTCAAACTTTCGGTGATTTTCGAGATGGGCATTGTTGCCTTGGTTTAGGCGCATTTGGTTTTCAAGAAATTCTATGCGACTCATGGCAGACTGTAGGATGTGGTCTTGAGGTGGTGTAATGGGGTCATTAGGGGTGACTCTAGCAGAAGCACCGCCTAGCGGCGTGGAGGTTAAAAGGACCTCATTGAGGATCCGGTTGTGGTGTTCATCAGAGGCTCTATCCTCCAAGTGGCCTAGACGAGAGTCAATGCTGTTTACGGACGCGTTCACGGTAATGATGGTTGCCTGTAAGTCTCGGATCAGGTTGGTTAGGGTTTCCATGGTGTTATCCGCGGATTGTCCGGCGTCGTTCCTGCTATGGTTACTTTTGTCTACGTTGAATCTCCTGACATTACTGCGGAAAATGTGGTTTTGATGAGGGTGGGTTTACCAGACGTCCTAGAGACTCGAGGAGTGCTCAAGGCCGAGCGATACGGAAATGAGACCTTTGACTTGCGCGTGTTTGCGGTCGTCGTTTAGGAACTCAGGTGCTTTAGACTCTCGGTGTATTCAGCAGAACGCCTTATGGAGTCATGTCTCTAAAGCGAGACGATTTGACACTAATCTCGGGGTGAGATTCAAAAGAGGACTTTCTCGAAATGCGATGACCCGAAATATAAGACCTCAAGTAGACGCGGCCCTAGTAACTAACACAGACAGTTAATCACATGGTTGTACGACGTAAGAAGTTGATCGTGATCCCGGCTCAGGATCAAAGACTTTTGATATATGTTTTTCTTTTGAAAATGACCATTCTTTGCGGAGTAAAACCTTTTTTTTCTTTTTTTTGAAAAGGACGATTTGTAAAATTAGGGTGACGATGGTGTGACGACACCATTTGTGACGTAAAAGTGTGTTGCTATGTGTGTGCGTCGGGAATCCGGCGATAGCAAAAATGTAAATGTTTTTTTTTTGAAAGGAACATGGTTCTTTAGGGGAACCAGTTTTGAAAATGGTGACGTGATGCTTTTATCGAGACTACTATTAATTAGTTAGTTCGATACTCGTAGCGGATGTGGTACTCGTGGTAGAGCATGACGTCTAACGATGGTGTTTTAAAGGTGTGACTAAATCCTTATCAAAGAACTTAGGTGATGAATAGTGTCTCTAGAAAAAGCTTTCTAAACGAGTGATCCACGTTTGTCGGTTGCATTAACTAGCATTTGACAGTGGAGAGTGATGTATTGTGACAAGTGTTTCTAGAATGTAACCGTTTTGGGTTCCTTGACTTCATTAATTGAAGCTTCGGTTGTGTTAACGGTATGTGTGCAAAAATGTTTTTTTTTTTTTGAAAATAAAAAATGTAACCGTTCGGTGTACCTTGGTCCCATTAATTGGGAGTCTCGGTGGCATAAACAGTATCTATTGTTGACGGGTTTTACTTTGGCCAAGGTGATGGCACAAAAAACATACATTTGTTATTTTGTTTTTTGAAAATAGTGAGTGTAAAATTTGCCATGATAACGGCATCTAAAAATGTTTTTCCTTTTTTAGAAATCACGATTTGACCAGAGTATCGGCGTTTAAAAGGTCGTTTTGAAAAGATGAGGTTTACTTTTTTCGAAAATGGAATTGGGTGCGGTTGAATATGTTGGCGTGGTTGAATCCAGATTTTTAGTGTTTTATTTGGGTTGTTTGCAAACACGCTACACATAACTAAGAATGCATACACTCATGCAGGATGCAGACACGGGTAGGTTAGGGTAGGCTACCGCCCACGAATAGTCTTTACTTAGGCATTGACAATTGTCTTGGGAGACGAGTGTCATACCGTCCGTTCAGAATCATCCGTTAATATTCCCGCAAGGTACGCGTTAGGCGGCCGGAGCGTCAATCGAGGATCTCTCCGCGTGTCCCTAAAGATCTTACCGCGAAGAGGTCGATTGGTCCTGATATCGGTTAGGGTGGGCTTTTTAGGGCCAAAACCTGTAGTGACCACAACTAGGAACTAAGAAATGAGCTTCACCGACCTCGTACAAGTTACACCACCGCTGGAAACTTGTTTCCAAATCCCCAGCGGAGTCGCCAAACTGTGGACGTCCATCCGCACCGCCCGGCAACCCGGGCGCGCCCGCGCGGGACCAACCCAGTTTTTCAACGTGTGGCGGCGGCCACCCACGCGGCCCCCTTCCGCTCGGAGGCCGGTCCGATCTCGCGTACGGAACGATGTCTCGAACCTCGATTCGGATGACGATCTGGACTTGTACTAAACGGGTGCGGGCACCCGTGTTTCCATTCGGAATCGATCTAGTCGTGGTTGTAAATGTTTAAAGGCCGATTCATTTGGTAAGGAGACCTTTTTAGTAAACTAAATTCGTCATCGATTTGTGCAGTCGCCACCGAGTCAATTATGGGGACTTGAAAACCGTTCAAGTCAACTTTGATCCCTTGCTGGCTCAAAGTTGAGTGGCACGGGACCAAAAGATAAAGACTTGTATCCTTAAGCACTCCATGCCTGGAATGACTCTCATTGCTAATGGTTTTGGACATCCGAAAACCGTCGATTCTGAGTAAGGGGTGAGGGTACGTATTGGGAAGCCAACATCCGATAGATGTCAACACCCAATCCCGCCCGCACTATAGCGGCCTCTAGTAATCAATCGATGGCCTGATAACCTAGTTCTTTTGTTGTGGTGGAAATACTGTAACATCCGTTGTTTTCACCCTATACCTTTTGCTAC
Source organism: Agrostemma githago (assembly GCA_958450325.1). Classification (NCBI taxonomy): domain Eukaryota; kingdom Viridiplantae; phylum Streptophyta; class Magnoliopsida; order Caryophyllales; family Caryophyllaceae; genus Agrostemma; species Agrostemma githago. Next base: position 63,599,971 of record OY288240.1, read on the forward strand.
ATCGGTTGTTTAAGGACAAGTGTTGTCGTCAAAGTAGTTGTGTTTACATTCTTTGCATGCGATTTCACGTGACAAGCAGGCCATGAAAAGATGCACGTAGGAGGGTAGAGAGTACTAGTATTATACGTATTAGTTTTAACACGATAATACGGATATTAGTCGTTGTCGTGGTATACCTTACCCGCTATTCTGCTTAAGATGCGTCGGTTCGGTATTAATAGAGATACGTCGAACCTAATAAGGCGAGCACCCGGACTAATACGGAACCCGACCATCACTTTGTTCAGTTTTAGTTATTTTATGTTTTGAATTCCGTGTTAGGTGATTTAGCATGCGATTATAAGGTCATAAAAGCAATAAATCATATGAAAAACTGTAAATGTGAATGTAAGTAAATCACATTGGAGGAGTTGCACCCTCGGAGTATACGCTAAACGGGACACGATGCATAGATTGCTGAGACGGATCTCGGAATTACTCGGGTCTATTTAATGTATTTTAGTGCTCGTGGTTGAAGTTGGGACGTTACGTATTTTAGTAGACATTTGTGGACCTAGTCTCCACATCTAACGTTGTCGTAGTGCATAATAAAAGAAAGTACAAATCTGGAAAGTTTTGTGTAGATGACAACCTAGTGATGATTCGACTTCAAGGCGGATCCTCCTAGTGATTTCGGCAAAACTTCGTTACCGTTGACTCTTCCTGCGGCTACTCCGACAGCGCTTCGTTACTATGGACCGTTTCTGCGGCTAATCCGGTAGAACTTCGTTACTAGACTTGAGCTAGTCGAACACAGGCACCTCGGGATCGAGTGGAGTGCTCGAAGGTGAGGAGTAGCGTCGATTTCGCTTTATCGGAACTACGATTGAGTGGATTGTTTGCCTCGGGTGTCGGAGTGCGAGCCCTTAGCAAGAGAAAAGAGAGGGAAGAACGAGTTGTGTAGAAGTAGGCACGAACTCGTGATTGTGTGTCGAATGAATTAGGTGAGGGGGGTATTTATAGGTGTTTTCGGTCCTCGTCACCCATATGGAGGCCCGGGGTCAAGCGGCTCGGTCTTCAAGCGCCTGGTGTGAAGCATTTCAGCCTTCAGGCGCCTGAGCTGAGGCTGTCAAAGTTTTGAAGATCCGATATCACAACTTTCCAAAACGGAGGAGATGCATATCTTAGGTTATCTTGGAGGTTAAGGCTTCCCCATAACCCTAGTGTGTCAAGCGCCGGGTGGGCTTCGGGTGCGCGTCCTGAGGTTCACTCGGCCCGACGCGTTGACTCGGGTTTGACTTTGCATATTTCGGGACCGATTCGAGGCCCCGGTGTCGGAATTGACTCTAATTAGTGTCGACGCGACCGTAATGACACGACTAAGCCTTCCTTGATGTTAATTTAATGTTTCCGAGTAATAATTTGATCCGTTCTATAGAAAAACTATCTAAAACATCGCGAACTCACGTTGCGTTGCAGTCCGATCGTCATCGGGTGTTTGTCGGGCACTCCTGCAGCCACCAGGTCCAAATCTGGGTGTCTACACACTCTATCCTCAAGAATCAAGGAGAACATCAATTCGGCCGCCGGGGGCAGTTTTTTCTCTTTGACCGGTGATGCCTCCAAGGCTTTTATTGAGAAGATGGCTAGAAGTGACTCAGAGCTTCTTCAATTGGGGGTTCTATGATTTTAGATGAAAAGCAATACAATCGTGCTCACCTTTATCTCTTCTACAATTGTGAGATTTTGGAACCTTATGAGAAGCAGTTTGCATCCAAATACGTGGACGCTAACCCAAATGTGAAACCTGAGGATGTTTGGATTAAGCATGAGGAACGGTTCCCAAAGTGGCTTAAGGATCATTTAATAGGATTAGATATTCAGGATGATTTCGTTAGAAGTTTGGCGGTCCTTTGAGAGAGGTTAGAACTTGGAACCGGTACTCGGTAAATGGGTTTGATTTTCAAACATTCAATTACGGAAAGAATAAGGCTAGATGTAATTTTGGTGTGACTGTATCTTCTCTTGATGGTGATGACTACTACGGTATTTTGGAGGACATCTTCGAGTTGTGTTACGCTGGAAAGAACCATGGTGACATAGCAGTGATATTCAAATGCGAATGGAAAGACAACTCAGTGACTGGTACAAGAGTACATGAGTGTTACACGCTAGTCAAATTTAATCATAGTAGGTCATATCCTAAGTATGATCCATTTATACTAGCACATCAAGTGTACTTTGCTCCTTACCAAACCACGAAAATGATAGAAATCAAAACCAATGGTGGACAATCTTCAGGACTAAGTCCCGAGGGCCAATATGCAGTACTCTTTTTCAGCAAGAGGTTGTTAAGTGGTACATAATTGTCTCCAATGGATGAAACTATATTCGCAGATAAGGGAGTGGGGGAGGATTTAGAAGAGGAGGATGTTGGGGAGATGGTTGAGGAGGATTCCGATTTTGAGACTAAGGTGGATGTGGATGGTCAGTAGGACGAGGACACGGAGGAGGAGGAGGAGGAAGATGATGAGGAGGAGGAGGAGGAGGTCCACGGCGATAAGGACAACGATGATGATTATTAGATTGGTAATTGCGTTGTAACCATACATGCTTTTATTTGAATTTTTTGAGCATACATGCCTTTATTTGAATTTTTTTGAGCATACATGCCTTTACTTGAATTTTTGTGAACATACATGCCTTTGTTTGAATTTGATTTTGATTGGTAATTAACAGTTTTTCTTTTAAGTTGAAGATGTCTGACAAGGGAAGGAGACGAGGTGGGAGTGGTAGCCAACAACCACGACGGGAATAAGATCGAGAGGACGAGCCAGTTGTGGAGGAGGAGCCAGAGGAGGAAGACGAAGAAAAGGTACACACACCCCAATTCGTACCGAGGTACGCTAATGATGGGCATATGATTTTAGAAGTAGATGGCGTCTGGTAATAAATTTTAAATAGGCATTGGTTAATTGTTTGATTATATTTTTCCAAATATCATCGTGTATATGTGATTCACTCAACGGTGTAGGTTTTGCCAAGTAGATAGCGTCTGGTAAGTAAATTTTAAATAGGCATTGGTTAATTGTTTGATTATTTCTTTCCAAATATTATCATGTATATGTGATTCACTCAACGGTGTAGGTTTTGCCAAAAGGACGTCGTGAAAGGATGTTCCAAGAGTATAAGACATTAAAATACTTGCTAATTCGTGTCGAATATGAGGGATGTCGGGATAAGAAAACATAAATGTTACGAGAGTATCGCACCCGATGTTGACGGTCGCTTATCCCGACACCCCAAATATTTTATTGTTGAAGCAAGTCTGAATCAATAATCGTTTTTTTGTTAGCGTCGTTATTATATTCGCCATCATCACATCTTCACCAATTTCAAAGATTATTTCTCTAAAACACTTTTTTTATTAGAGTCGAAACCCGTTGATGCGGATCTGACATCACACAATCCGCAAGGATTTATTACGATGTCGGGATGCGGAGGGAATCAAGTCGAGTTCTTTTTTTTTAATTCAAGTGTCGATCTACTAGATTCGATACCAACTCAATAGTTGGATGTCAAATTTAAATGATCTAGTCAACAAATCCGACTAATACGATTTTTCATTGACGCTAAAATAGTTGTCACTTAATTCAATAGAATTAATACGACACTATTAACGCGGAGATTTTTCATATCGTTTTAGTCCGATTTAAATCCACTTACAAAATCATATTTTCAAAACTTACTCTAAGTATTCGGTATTGGTCCAATAACCAAGCACCGAGTACAATGAGTAACAGGAAATCGGGACCGAGAAACAGTCCGCCACGCGAGTCGCACATGCCTCGTGCGAGTCGCGTGGTTGCTCGAGTCGCACCCTTCCTGCGCTCGCTGGTCGCGTGGGTCCCTGAAAATCGTGACATAAAATTAATTATTCCTTCTTAATTTAATTTAACAATTTTTCAAACATCTTTTTTTGGACGTACTCCAGATATTCGATATCGATCTCATAATCGAGCATTAGAATATGGCGAGTATCGAAAGATTCAGGTCAAGTATAAATCACATTATATTTCCATGCGACCTAATAAATCAATGATTTTCAAAACCGGGATTCTTTTAATATTCTTTAAGTCCCGATAAAATATTTTTAATGACTTCGGTCAACACGTGTCAAATCAATCACGTGTCATACTACTTTTCAAAATCATGCATCATATGTCGTCTCATCATTCTATATTTTTGCAAACCGTTATTATCGTTATACCGTTACTAACTTGTTTGTTTATGTCTTTTCGATTTATTTCCGTTATTCGTTTTATTGTACTAAAATAAATCTCGCATGCTAAATACAACTTTGACGTTAAATTTAGATGCATTAAATCGACTTAGCAACTCATTCAATTCTCGCATGTTTAGGGAAAACAATGTTTGCATATCATTTCATCGTTCTACTACCACGCGTATTAAAACATCAAACGATATCTTAGTAGAGGCCGCTAACGTGAGGGCGGGGTTGGGTGTTCTTTGTGAATTTCCCAACACGTACCCTCACCCCTTACTCGTAACTTCGGTTTCCGGATGCCCGAAACCGTTGGCGCACGAGAGTCATTCAATACACGGTATCTGATAATGTCGGTATCGGTATCAAATGTAAAGGGATGAACCCAATAAACTCTGACATCCGAATGGGCCATACTTTGTGCATGGCCCACTAAGATATAGAGTGGATTCGAACGGGCCCGAACTCCCACAAAGTTCGGTGGCGACTCCACTTCAATTCGACCTATCTCATATGGAGATTCATTCGCCTCCCCAAACCCGCGTGTGGCCGCGTCGAGGTGGACCTATGTCATGTCCACAATTTGGCGACTCCGCTGGGGATTAACTGATCCGTGACTTACCATCGGCATCCTCAGGGTGAGACTCGAATAGAAATCGTTTGACTAGTACAATACGCGTTTTAGTTTTACGGTTCATGCATAACCCTATCTTTTCCCGGGCCGGTACTGGTGACCGACGTCCCACTATACCGTGATATACTCCAATATGGATATGTCAAAGGTGTCCATAGCAGATTCGTATGGGTTTCGCGGCATGTTCTAAGCTCAACCCGACTTAGAGAGTCCGTCCCGATTCACGTCTAGGCTATGTGCACTAGTATAGACCCTTTATAGACCGACCGAGACTTAGTATAGAGCATACATGGTGTCGTTACTATGCTTGCGTGACTATGTGCTACTTGGTTTCTAAAGTCGCTTTCAAAAAAACGTCATTTTTCAAAGATTGCAACTTTCTCAAAATATCCAATTTCAAAACCCGGAACGTATACCGAATTTAGGACTTATGATTTTACTCAAAATAGCCTATTTCTAGCCGGTATTCTACCCATTTCAAAACCCGGGACGTATACCGAATTTAGGACTTATGATTTTACTCAAAATAGCCTATTTCTAGCCGGTATTCTACCCATTTCAAAACCCGGGACGTATACCGAATTTAGGACTTATGATTTTACTCAAAATAGCCTATTTCTAGCCGGTATTCTACCCATTTCAAAACCCAGGACGTATACCGAATTTAGGACTTATGATTTTACTCAAAATAGCCTATTTCTAGCCGATATTCTACCCATTTCAAAACCCAGGATGTATGCCGAATTTAGGACTTATGATTTTACTCAAAATAGCCTATTTCTAGCCGGTATTCTGCCCATTTTCAAAACTCGAAAATATTTTCGAACTCTCAAATTTGAGGTCCAATACATTTTTTCTAATTTTTGAAAAATTAGGCCCCCCTCCACCGAATTTGTTTTCGGGTTAAAAAAAATCCTTTTCAAAACCTTCCTCTTCTTAGGACTTCCCGTATTTAGCATGTGTCGGGTCGTGTCATAAGTCGTCGAGGTCTTTAGCGTCGAGACTCTGTCGATCTTACATCACGAGTTTCTTCCCTATCCCAGTCCGCCTTATTAGACTAAGGCAAGGCCCACCTACGTAGGACATACTCCAACAAAGGAGGGCCCATCTACACATTCGAGTCCAAAGTCTGGGGATGTCTCACGTGGACCTTTCTTTGAACAGGACTCGGCCCACCCGCCGAATCCTATAGAAGGCCCACCTCTCACGAGTCACCCGTCTAGGTGTCCTTTCCGAGTCATTTCCTTTTCAGGCTTTTCCTCACTCGGGGGCTACCCTCCAGCAGGGCGATCAATCACGGTTGCTCTAAGGGTCGTGTCCTACACGTGTCGTCTCACATACCCCACTTTCGAGTCACTTAGATGTCATACCATCTGAGTCTTATCTGAGTCCTTGGCCTCACTTGGGTGCTATTCTCCGACGGAGCGATTAATCACAGTCACTCTGAGAATCGCACCCTACACATTTATCTTAGGAGAGTCTAACCCGAGTCAAACACGGTCGCCCCATTTTCGGACTCACCCTTCTGCAGCTTGAGTCTAATTCGCGGTCGTTACCTCGTCTAGGTCAACATCCGATCGAGTATCCCGGCCCGAGAATCTTTGTCGACCCGTGGCCGTGTTTAGTTTGACTCCCTCTTTTGCACTTGCGCAAAGCCGAGTTTAGGCGAGTCGTGGCACCCGTCGTTCTCTCCAATCAAAGACCTTACCAAAAAAACAACCAACCGAGCATCCGAGTCCGGATTTGATTCGAGTCTAAGTCTGAGTCCGAGTCTAGGATACCCTACATCCTCATTTCCAAATCAGAGTCAGAGTCTTTTGCATTCTGTCCTCTTTTTCAAAATTCAATAAAATCAGCTTTCAAATATTCTTTCTCCTATATACTTTCTTTATGTGTTTCCGAGAACATGATAAACACCATCATACATTGTGAGCACATGCACGTGACTATTATAGGCACATCTATAATGATTGCAGGAAACTGAGCCCGTGCTTCCCTTTTACCTGTTCCATGTCTGACATAGAAAGCCACAAAACTACATTTAGCAGGAGCGGTATCGAATCCTATGACAAACCTAGGTAGTCTCCTAGTTTGGGTTCAAGACGGAAGGCAAGCCCATTTCCCACAATAAACACCCCTCCAATAAGACGGACCGATCCCTACCTTAGATGTTAGTCTGACTAGCAAAAAAAAAAACTGGACGAAAAAAAAAAAATCAAAAGTCCAAGAAAAAAAAAGGGAAAAAACTGAACAAAAAAAAAGCAAAAGGCCAAAACAAAAAGGCAGGTCATTATCAAAAAAAAAGGGCTTTTCTACGTTGTACCCTCTTGTTTTTCCGTTTTCTACCATGTACCCCTCCTATTTTCAAAACCCCTACTAATATCCCTGTTGTTGATTAACTTCATAAAACGTGACCTAATCACAATTATCCGTTTAATGCTCTGTTAATTACATGGCATAACAGTGATTCTAGGCTATGAAATAACCAGTTTTGACAACATTGGCTTGTATTCCCTCCATTTTCCCCAAGTTTTTCTCCATTTCATTAATTTTTCCCATTTTCCTCATTTTATACATCAACTTATTATTCATTTTTACCTTCCTCCACTTTCACCCCAACTTATTCTTTAGCTTAAAATAATGATATTTTACTGATTTCTAACTAAATTAATTTAATCACATTAACAAACGAAGCATAAATGTTGCACCTAAAATAAAGAGTGGAAGAATTATGATAAAATGATGAAAAAAAACAGAAATTATGCATGCAGAATTAGAATTAGAGAAAACATAGGAGACAGAGATGGAAATTAATTAAGGTTTTTAAGTAGAATAATTGTAATTAGGTCACGTTTTATGAAATTAATCAACTACAGGGGTATAAGTGAGGGTTTAGAAAACAGGAGGGGTATATGGTAGAAAACGGAAAAACATGAGGGTACAACGTAGAAAAACCCAAAAAGAAAAAAAGATGCACTCATGACCAAGGTTAAGCGGTCAATCCAAATGAAGAATCCCATGACCGGGGCTAAGAAGTCAACCAACTATTCAAAAGCCCATGACCGTTGTTAATAGTCAACTCAAGTGAAACGGTCAATTCAAAATTATCAAAACCCATACCATCCAATAGGGGAGTGACAATCAAGTTGGTCAGCTAACACCACACTCAGCCTTCCCACATTACAACCCTCAAGACCTTCCTAAGACCTAGGCTAGAGACAGCCCGGAATTTTGAGGATTCAAGCTCCATAGGATACCCCTAACCATTAGAGCCGGACATGGAAACCAAATTCCGCATTATCAAACCTATCCCAATCAAAGTTCGAGCCATTTTTACTCGACTTCCCCCTTGCACAACAACTACAACACAACACAACACAACACAACATAACAGAATTCACAATCACCATACAAAGATCCGAGATCATAACTCGTCAAAGACCCGAGATCAAAACTCGTCAAAGACCCGAGATCACAACTCGTCAAAGACCCGAGATCACAACTCGTCAAAGACCCGAGATCAAAACTCGTCAAAGACCCGAGAGCAAAACTCGTCAAATCTCATCCCAATTCTTCTCATCCAAACCAGTTACCAACCCCAAACACGGGAACTCAACTTGCAGTCGGCATAGAACATGCCCAAATAGTTCACACCACCTCTGGGGGCTACCCCGGGGAACGCTCACGGTCACAGGATCAACATCCTAACTATTCTAGCCCTTTCATCAACACATCATTGGGAATGCACCTAGCCTACACCATCGCTATGGCTAGTTACACACAAAGTCCAATTAGACTAGGCACCATAATATATCTTTCTTCACTGAACTACGGCATGGTTTGTTTTCACTACACGTGAATACGTAGGCAGCCTTTCAACAGAGGCACAACCTCTCACATTGACACACATTCAAAAAGCACCATTATTCTGGTCACGACACTGTCATGTTCTCAATAGCTTGCTTTGTCGTCCTGGGGGCTTCTATTAGACAGAAGTTCTCCTTCCACTCACAAAATCCAAAATACTTTCAAAAACTAGCCTCTTTTCTGTAGTGTGTCCTAGTACTCGGCTCAGTCGAAGACAAGAATCTGTCAGGACTCGAAGCAATATTCACTTTGGGAATGTACCCTAAAATCAAAGATCCAGAAGAGCACAAGACTACAACAGTCTCATTACAGACTAGTGTAAGTCCCCTATAGCATATCTATCCCATTTCGATGTTCGACTGTGTTGCCACTCGCCTAGGCTACGGAATAGCGCAACTTAAGAGTCTTGTCATCTTAGGTGGCCCACCCCCTACAGAGTCACAGTCCAACCCCTTTGAGAGTCCAAGTCGTGTCTGTCAACTCGTCCTGTCACGTCCAGAGTCGAGTCTGTCGGTAGGCTTCTCTCTTCAAATTCCCGCTTTAAAATTTGCAAAACTTAGCCATTTGAGAAAATCCTTTTCGACAAGGTCAAATTTCAGTCTATTTAAAATGCAAATTTCTTTTCTACCCTTTTCAATTTTGAAAACCTATCTCCTAGCACGTGAGTTGCTTTCAGAATTTCGATTTCAAAATAAAGCAAAAAATCACTTTCCCCAGCGCGAGTTATATTTTTACCTACGTGTTACATGCAAAATTTTATGTAACTTGTACAGGCACGATTCAAGGCTTCCGAAACAAGCCCGCGCAGCTCATATATCTCCCCAGCGGAAAGCCCAAGGCGGCATTTATCACGGGATGGGCCCACATATAGGCGCACCCGGGACTTACACGGCAAGTCCACAATTCCCTACGGAGTTATCATCTTCAGCTCAGGTATGATTTCGAACTTGTGGCTGTCGAGCCCTTCACGCAAGTCCAATGGACTATAAGTGACCCGACCAGAAGTCTGTCAGGTCTTAATCCTCTATTGGCCTGGTAGCTACTCTGACTTTCGCCTTGTCCAAGCCTCGGTCAGAGTGGGGGCTCTGTAGACACCCACATTTTGACCGCCAGGTGTCTATAGCAGTTTCCAAAAAGCACCCGATGATGATCGGACGCAAACGTGTTTCTACGCGCTCGGATATGGGCTCGAAACCATTAGTTTCTGGCTTGGGCTTTTTACGGAGTACAAATCTCACAAAACCAACCTCAAATTCAGGCCCAGCAGGTCGTTTCCAATCAAATAAGACTAATTTGGGTCAAAACCGACACCAGAAATAAAACCGACTTTTAGCGACCGGATCAAAACCCGGTCAAAGCCGTTTCCGAGAGCAAACCCGCGGTCCTCTTTCAGGCGGGCCATCGGATCAAGTCCATCAAGGCACTAAACCCTAGACAACAAGGGGGGAGCAATTGCCTATATATACACCCCCTTGCATACACAATAAACACTTCTTCTTTTGACAGAAACCCTAACTTTCACACACACAGTACATCCTTTACAACCCTAATTACTACTCATCTTCAACCTTAGAACCCTAGCAACTTACAAACCCTAAACCACCAAAACTCAACTTACGTCAACCTCGATTCTCCCGTGCTAAAGCCACAACTAACGAGATCTATCCGAGACTAAGAAACATGTAGGTTGAGGGTGCAAAATCCCGTTCTTCTCTCTTCCCCTCCTCTCTTCTTCTCGCGTCGTCGTAGTCTTTTTTTTCGTTTTTTATTTTGTTGTCGCGTCTCTAATATCGATAATATTACTAGTATAAGACATTAAAATACTTGCTAATTCGTGTCAAATATGAGGGATGTGGGGATAAGAAAACACGAATATTACGAGGGTATCGCACCCGATGTTGACGGTCGCTTATCCCGACACCCCAAATATTTTATTGTTGAAGCAAGTCAGAATCAATAATCGTTTTTTTGTTAGTGTCGTTATTATATTCGCCATCATCACCTCTTCACCAATTTCAAAGATTATTTCTTTAAAACACTTTTTTTATTAGAGCCGAAACCCGTTGATGTGGATCTGACATCACACAATCCGCAAGGATTTATTACGATGTCGGGATGCGGAGGGAATCAAGTCGAGTTCTTTTTTTTTAATTCAAGTGTCGATCTACTAGATTCGATACCAACTCAATAGTTGGATGTCAAATTTAAATGATCTAGTCAACAAATCCGACTAATACGATTTTTCATTGATGCTAAAATAGTTGTCACTTAATTCAATAGAATTAATAACGACACTATAAACGCGGAGATTTTTCATATCATTTTAGTCCGATTTAAATCGACTTACAAAATCATATTTTCAAAACTTACTCTAAGTATTCGGTATTGGTCCAATAACCAAGCACCGAGTACAATGAGTAACACGAAATCGGGACCGAGAAACAGTCCGCCACGCGAGTCGCACATGCCTCGTGCGAGTCGCGTGGCTGCGCGAGTCGCGCCCTTTCTGCGCGAGTCGCGTGGGTCCCTGAAAATCGTGACATAAAATTAATTATTCCTTCTTAATTTAATTTAACAATTTTTCAAACATCTTTTTTTGGACGTACTCTAGATATTCGATATCGATCTCATAATCGAGCATTAGAACATGGCGAGTATCGAAAGATTCAGGTCAAGTATAAATCACATTATATTTCCATGCGACCTAATAAATCAATGATTTTTAAAACCGGGATTCTTTTAATATTCTTTAAGTCCCGATAAAATATTTTTAATGACTTCGGTCAACACGTGTCAAATCAATCACGTGTCATACTACTTTTCAAAATCATGCATCATATGTCGTCTCATCATTCTATATTTTTGCAAACCGTTATTATCGTTATACCGTTACAAACTTGTTTGTTAATGTCTTTTCGATTTATTTCCGTTATTTGTTTTATTGTACTAAAATAAATCTCGCATGCTAAATACAACTTTGACGTTAAATTTAGAAGCATTAAATCGACTTAGCAACTCATTCAATTCTCGCATGTTTAGGGAAAACAATGTTTGCATATCATTTCATCGTTCTACTAGCACGCGTATTAAAACATCAAACGATATCTTAGTTGAGACCGCTAATGTGCGGGCGGGGTTGGGTGTTCTTTGTGAACTTCCCAACACGTACCCTCACCCCTTACTCGGAACCTCGGTTTCCGGATGCCCGAAACCGTTGGCGCACGAGAGTCATTCAATACACGGTATCTGATAATGTCGGTATCGGTATCAAATGTAAAGGGATGAACCCAATAAACTCTGACATCCGAATGGGCATACTTTGTGCATGGCCCACTAAGATATAGAGTGGGTTCGAACGGGCCCGAACTCCCACAAAGTTCGGTGGCGACTCCACTTTGATTTAAATTTCAATTCGACCCATCTCATATGGAGATTCATTCGCCTCCCCAAACCCGCGCATGGCCGCGTCGGGGTGGACCTATGTCATGTCCACAACCTATCACTCTTGCGCGGGCATTTCGGCTTTTGGAAAGGGGTTTAGCGACTTCAGGAGGTCGTTTCTGATGTCCGGGGTTGTCAGATGTAAGTGAAAGGTTAAGGGTTGTGGAGATGACTGTACTACAGAATAAGGAAGCTATGTGGGCTAATGTCGCTAAGTACCCGACCAAAGATGGCGTTACTGATCCTAGTATTCGGTAGTTCCTCTTGATGGGCCTAGACTGATAAGACTCATATTGAAAATGTGAGTGAGGAGGGGAAGTGGAATTGGTTGGGCTCGCTTTTGGCTAGGGCGGTAGAAGCTTGCGTTAGGAGGGGTCGATGGTGAAAGACCCGAGCAAGCACACCCGAATGGCAAGGGAAAGGAAAAGTTGGACCGGTAGAGGCCAACCGTTTAGTACTATGTTGTATTAATTGATATTATGTGGTGTATTAGTACTAGTTTTTGTGGGGTTTTACTTGACGCGTTGTCGTTTCCCGGGGTAGCCGGATTTTGAATGTTTGATGTAAAGGGCCTCGACAAAGGCTTGATTTAATTGATTTTGCATTAATGCGAAGCACATGTTTTTTTTTTTTGTGGTGGCTCGCAATTCGATTCTTCATTTTGCCCGGAGCGCCCTTTCGGGCTTTCACTCCGTCCTCGGCTCACCTTTTGATCCTTTTTTTCTTTTTTTCTCTTTTTTTTTGTTTTTTTTGTATACTTTTTTTTGACGACGGCTCGCAACTCGTTTCTTTATTTTGCCCGGGGCGCCCTTTCGGGTTTTCACCCCGTCCTCAACTCGTCGTTTCTGCTTCGTCATTTTAATTCACTCGTTGGTCGGGACGTGGAAGGAGTCCCGGTTTGTACGTGAATCGAGTAATCGATTTTTTTTTGCTTTTTTTTATTTGTTTGGTAGTACCCGAAAGAGGGTTGCCTATGTATCCTCTTTTAAACGAAATCAAACCATGTTCGTAGTTCTTTCAAAAATGTGAGTGATTTTGCTTTAGACTTGTTATGTCAATTATCGATGTGAGATGTTTAGAGTGTATTCACCCTTGTTAAAGAGCTAAGGTGGAGTGATTGGGTGTGACCCCTTGAAAGTGACAATTACCAAGATATCGTGTTTGGGTCAGGGTGACTGGCTTAGATGGTTTTGGAATGTGGAGCTAGGTAGTAAGTGGTTTCGATAGTTCAAAATCTGGAGTTTGATTTTTGTGGAGTTAGGGCTATGGGCTAAGGTTTCGTAATGTGGTAGGAAAGGAGAAGCTGAGTAAAAATGACTCAGACTTCAATCGGGCAGGATGTAAATTACGTGGGATCTGATTTCCATGTCTGACCTTAACAGTTGGGATTATCCTATTGAGCTTGAATCCTCAAAATTTTGGACTGTCTCCTAACAAGTGTCTCGGGAAGGTCTTAAGGGTTGTAATGTAGGGAGGCTAGTATTTGGGTGCTAGTTGACTGGTCTGTTCATTTTTCTTTTTCTTTTTCTTTTTTTTTTACTTTTCGTTTGGACTTTGCATCTGAAGTCGAGTTGAATGATTGGGAGTTTCATCTTGACCATTGAGTTTGGTCTTGATCATTGAATTGGGCCGGTTTAGTTTGGCCTTGGTTTCATTGGGCCGATTTAGTTTGGCCTTGGTTTCATTTTTCTTTTTTGGCTTCTTTTGGCCATTTCAGACTTCTTTTTCTTTTTGTCAGACTAGTACCTATGGTAGGAATTGGTCGGTTTTTATTCGAGGGATATTTATTGTGGAAAATGGGTTTACCTTCCGTCTTTGATCACAAGCTAAAAGACTATCTAGATTTGTCATAGGATTCAGTAATGCTCGTTCTAAGGGATAGTTTATGACTTTCTATACCAGACATGGAATAGGTAAAAAAAGAACACGGGAACTCAGTTCTTGTAATTCTTCGTCGTTTCGAGGTATGTTTGATTGTTATCGATAAATGGCATAGTATCGAGTCATAAGCAAGAAGGTGCGTTATTTTAAAATCAAGCGATTGTCGAGGCGCATTATAAAGGGAGAAAATTTTATTTCTTTTTATTGATAGTAATAAGCGGTCTACGTGCCCGAGACATTGTTTTTGGAGAGGTGGAGGACAGGTCCCCCCGTACCTCTTGACTTGATGCGAAAGACAAAAAGACATTTATTACATTATTACGTCTAGGCCCTAAGACGAACTAGACTCTGACTCGGACACAGATTTACTCATCTCGGTGGATGCTCGTGGGTTGTCAGGATCTTCCTCGATATCCCGGACATTCTCCTCTATAGGGTCGAGGTGGGAATAATTGATGGTGTCGTCGAAGACTGCGTGAATGCTAAAGGAGTTTGTGGTATTCTTAGGTTTTTTGGGTGGAGGGAGAGGGATAGTCCCATTTTCTATCATGTCTTGTATGACATGTTTGAGCCAAAAACAAGATTCGGTATCGTGGCCCTTGCCACGGTGGAAGTGGCAATACTTATTAGGATCTCATGCCTTCGATCTCTTGTCTGTGGGTGGGTCTGTAGTGGGACCTATTAGCTCGAGCTTTCCTTGCTCAGTTAACCCTTTTAAGGCTTCGGTGTACGTGACGCCTAGCTTGGAAAATGTCCTAGAGGTGGAATTCGTCCTCCCTCTAGTGGTTGGTTCAACAAGGTGTACTTCCTCGGCTTTGTCATTTCCGGATGTTCCAAAAGACTGGGTTCCCATGGAAGTGGTTGGCCCCTGATAGCCTTTTCCCATTATCTTGGAGAATAATCTCTTCCTCATATCGTCCTCTAGACGTATTCCTAAGGTAGACAATTATTTGAAGGTATGGATATTTTGGTACCTAAGATGAGAGGCCTAAGGGGGCCTAAGGTTATTGATGAATTTCTCTACTAAGGTGGCTTCATCAGGACGGTTTACTAATTGGGTGCTGACCTTTCTCCCCCTAGTCAGAAATTCGGAGAAGCCTTCCTTCTCATTTTGGGAAAGGACCTCGAGGCTTCGGATGGTGACTTGTGTTTCGGAATTATTCGGGAATTGCTTTGCGAATTCTATGGAGATGTCATCCCAGGTGGATATCTTTTTAGGGTCGAGGGAATAAAACCAGTATCGTGGTGTGTCGCCTAAAGAGGATGGGAATATCCTATCAAAAAGGCTGGGTTTGACTTCCTTAATGGCCATGTAATCCTTAAAGGCTCAGATGTGGTGGAGGGGGTCCTCAGTTCCTTTGAACTTCGATATGTCGGCTAAGGAAAAGTTTTCTGGTAGCTGGTCGTTCACCATTTCAAACTTTCGGTTGTTTTCGAGATGGACATTGTTCCCTTGGTTTAGGCGCATTTGGTTTTCAAGGAAGTCTATGCGATTCATGGCAGACTGTAGAATGTTGTCCTTAGGTGGTGTAATAGGGTCATTAAAGGTGACTCCGGCGGGAATATCTCCTAGCGGGGTGGAGCATAAAAGGACCTCGTTGAGGATCCGGTTATGGTGTTCATCAGGAGCCCTATCTTCCAAGTGGCCTAAACGAGAGTCTATGCTGTTTACGGATGCGTTCACGGTAATGATGGTGGCTTGTAAGTCTCGGATCAGGTTGGTTAGGGTTTCTATGGTGTTATCCGCGGATTGTCCGGCGTCTTTCCCGCTATGGTTACTTGCGTCTACGCTTGAATCTCCTTACATGACTGCGGAAAATGTGGTTTTGGGTTTACCAGACGTCCTAGAGACTCGAGAAGTGCTCATGGCCGAGCGATACAGAAATGGGACCCTTGACTTGCGCGTGTTTGCGGTCATTGGTTTAGGGACCCAGGTGCTTTAGACTCTTGGTGTATTTGGCGAAACGCCTAACGAATTTTTGGTCTCTGCAACGAGATGATTTGACACAAACCTCGGAGGTGAGGTTTAAGGAGGACTTCTCGAAATGAGACGACCCGAAATGTAAGACCTCGAGTAGAGGAGATCCTAGTAACTAACACAGACAGTTAATCACACGGTTGTACGACGTAAGAAGTTGATCGCGATCCCGGCTCGGGATCAAAGGATTTTGATCTTTTTTTTTTTGAAAACGACCAATCTTTGAAGAGAAGAAATTTTTTGAAAAGGATAGCTTGTAAAAATAGTGCGACGATGTCGTGACGACATCGTTTGTGACGTGAAAGTGTGATGCTATGTGTGTGCGTCGGGAATCCGGCGATAGCAAAAGTGTAAATGTTTTTTTTTAAAGGACCATGGTTCTTTGGGGAACCATTTTTGAAAAATGATGATGTGATGCCTTTATCGAGACTACCATTAATTAGCCAGTTCGATACTTATGGTGTATGTGGCGCTCGTGGTAGAGTGTGGTGTCTAATGATGGTGTTCTAAAGGTGTGACTAAATCCTTATTAAGGGATTTAGGTGGTGAATAGTGTTTTTGGAAAACTTTTAAAACTACTGACCCACGTTCGTCGGTTGTGCTAACTAGAATTCGACGGTGGGGGGTGTATTGTGAAAAGTGTTTTGAGGGTGTAACCGTTTTCGGTTCCTTGACTTCATTAATTGAATTTTTGGTTGTGTTAACGGTATGTGTGTAAAAACTTTTCTCTTTTTTTGAAAATAGAAGATGTAACCGTTTGGGGTACCTTGATCCCATTGATCGGGAGTCTCGGTGGTATTAACGGTACTTGTTGTTGACGGGTTTTACTTTTGCCAGGGCGATGGCACTAAAAAAACTCTCTTTTTTTTAAAGTAGCAAGTGTACAATTCGCCATGATAACGGCACCTAAAAAAATGTTTTCCTTTTTTGGAAATTACGGTTTGACCGAAGTATCGTCATTCAAAAGGTCATTTTGAAAAGAGGAGGCGTTTTTTGTTTTTTCAAAAACGGAATTGGGTGCAGTTGAATATGTTGGCGTGGTTGAATCCAGTTTTTTAGTGTTTTATTTGGGTTGGGTTGTTCAAACACGCTACACATAACTAGGAATGCATACACTCATGCAGGATGCAGACACGGGTAGGTTAGGGTAGGCTACCGCCCACGAATAGTCTTTACTTAGGCATTGACGATTGTCTGGGGAGAATAATGTCATACCGTTCAGTCGGAACTATCCGCTTATTATTCCCGCGGGGTACGCATTAGGCGGGCGGAGCGTCAATCGAGGATCTCTCCGCGTGTTCCTAAAGATCTTACCGCGATGAGGTCGATTGATCCTGATATCGGTTAGGGTGAGCTTTTTAGGGCCAAAACCTGTAGTGACAACAACTAGGAACTAAGAAATGAGCTTCACCGACCTCGTTCAAGTTACACCACCACTGGAAACTTGTTTCCAAATCCCCAGCGGAGTCGCCAAACTGTGGACGTCCGTCCGCACCGCCTGGCGCCCCACGCGCGCCCGTGCGGGACCGACCCGGTTTTTCAACGTGTGGCGGCGGCCACCCACGCGGCGCCCTCCCTGTCGAGGGCCGATCCGATCTCGCGTACGGGGCAATGTGTCGGACCTCGATTCGGATGACGATCCGGACTTGTACTAGACGGGTGCAGGCACCCGTGTTTCCGTTTGGAATCGATCGAGTCGTGGTTGTAAATGTTTAAAGGCCAATTTGTTTGGTAAGGCGACCTTTATAGTGAACTGAATTCGTTGCCGATTTCTAGAGTCGCCACCGAGTCAATTATTGGGACTTGAAAACTGTTCAAGTCAACTTTGATCCCTTGCCAGCTCAAAGTTGAGTGACATGGAACCTAAAGATAAAGACTTGTATCCTTAAGCACTCCATGCCTGGAATGACTCTCATTGCCAATGGTTTCGGACATCCAGAAACCGTCGATTCTGAGTAAGGGGTGAGGGTAAATATTAGGAAGCCATCATTCGATAGATGTCAACACCCAATCCCGCCCGCACTATAGCGGCCTCTACTAATCAATCGGTGGGCTGATAACCTAATTCTTTTGTTGTGGTGGAAATACTGTAACATCCGTTGTTTTCACCATATACCTTTTGCTACGTCGGTTGTTTAAGGACAAGTAAGTTTTGTCGTCAAAGTAGTTGCGTTTACATTCTTTGCATGCGATTTCACGTGACAAGCAGGCCATGAAAAGATGCACGTAGGAGAGTAGAGAGTACTAGTATTATACGTATTAGCAAGTCAGTTTTAACGCGATAATACGGATATTAGTCATTCTCGTGATATACCTTACCTGGTATTCTGCTTAAGATGCGTCGTTTCGGTATTAATAGAGATGCGTCGAACCTAGTAAGGTGAGTACCCGGACTAATACGGAACCCGACCATCACTTTGTTCAGTTTTAGTTGTATTACGTTTCGAATTCCGTGTTAGATTATAAGGTCATAAAAGCGGTAAATCATACGAAAAACTGTAAATGTGAATGTAAGTAAATCACATTATGAGGAGTTGCACCCTCGAAGTATACACCAAACGGGACACGATGCATAGATAGTGGAGAACGGATCTCGGAATTACTCGGGTCTATTGAGTGTATTTTAGTATTTGTGGTTGAAGTTGTGACGTTACGTGTTTTAGTAGATGTTGCGGACCTAATGTCCACATCTAGTGTTGTCGTAGTGCATAATAAAGGAAAGTACGAATATGGAAAGTTTTGTTTAGATGACAACCTAGTGACGATTCGACTTCAAAGGCGGATCCTCCTAGTGATTTCGGCAGAGCTCCGTTACCGTTGACCCATCCTGCGGCTACTCCGGCAGAGCTTCGTTACTATGGACTGATTCTGCGGCTAATCCGACGGAGCTTCGCTACTAGACTTAAGCTAGTCGAACACAGGCACCTCGGTATCGATGTCACTTTTATCGGAACTATGATCGAGTGGATCGTTTGCCTCGGGTGTCGGAGTGCGAGCCCTTAGTGAGAATGAGGAGGGGGAGAAGAGAGTTGAGATGTGTCGAATGAATGAGGCGAAAGGGGGTTTTTATAGGTGTTTTCGGCCCTCGTCACCCATATGGACGCCTGAGTTGGGGCGCACCAAGACTCAGACGCCTGGGTTTAGGCGCGGGGTGTCTAAGACGCGTGAGGTGAGGCGGTTGGAATTTTGAAGATACGATTTTGATACTTTTCAAAACCGAGAGGGAGGAGTATGATTCATATCTTGGGGCCTAAGGTTTCCCCGTGTAACCCTAGCGCCGTGAGCTTTGGTGGGCCTCGGGTGTGCATCCCGAGGTTTGCTTGGCGCGGTGCTGACTCTGTTTGAGTTTTGGGACCGACTCGGGGTCCCGGTGTCAGAATTGACTCTTATTAGTGTCTATGTGACCGTAACGACACGACTAAGACTGCCATCATGTTAGTTTAATTTTCCCGAGTAATTTATTTGATCCGTTCTATAGAAAAACTACCTAAAATATCGCGAACCCGCGTCGCGTTGCGGTCCTATCGTCATCGGGTGTTTGTTGGGCACTTCTGCAGCCACTAGGTCTGAATCTGGGTGTCTAAAACTTGCTGGTCCAAAGTGCCGCAACACCAACAAGAACAATGGTTTAGCAATTTTAAGATGCGTTATTTTTCCGTCCCTTATTTGCTTATTAATTTAGATCTAGGCATTGTATTATTCGTTACTAATCTCAAACGTTTTTTTAGCTAAAATTCACTTGAGACTCTAACTTGGAACTTGTGGCATGGGAGCAGTACCTAGAAACTTGCAACTGTTGTGTGAAGGACATCATGTACAAGCGGCGCTTAAGAAACAACGTTGATTAAGTTTTAAAAGGTTTAATTAGTAGTACTCGGTTGTTGATGTTATTAATTAATTAATTAGCGAATAATCTAACTTGGATCTTCTCTTATTAATTACTCTGTTATTCTAAATTTATAGGTGATGCATTGGAGAAGTTTAACAGAAGTATTTCAACTCCTGAATTTAGAAAAAGATCATTACAAGCAAAGAACAAGGTGAAAGGCAACCTAGAGGGGCGCGTTGAGTCTACACATCGGGGTCAAAATCAGCCTTCCAACGTGCCATGGAGGCAAGTATATATTTAATTAGTACTGTTGTGTTTTTATCATCATCACTGATATTTGTGTAATTAACTAACAATTAATTAAATATAATAGATACGACAAGAAACATAAAAACCGCCCACCGCTCCGCTATTGTTCTTTGACATACATGCAAAGACAGAGGACATGGGGGAGGGACATTTCGTCACCCATAGGGACCAAAGAATTTGGGTGAGTTCCTATTTCAAAATATCAATTGTGTTGTAGTGAAAGCACATAAAAGCATACTTTTCTTTATGTATAATATGTAATCCAAAAATGTTTATATAAATGACACCCAACACACGCGCAGGCCCAAAAGAGTAAAAGTCAGGCTTAGCCCGCACCTCAGGTGCTCCACCCGAACCCGAGCCAGGCCGGGCACGCGCGCGTGCATGGTCAAAGAACCGGGCCCAAACACACAACATAAAAGGCCCACTTACCTCCTAGTCACACAACTAATAGCCCAAGATAAGAGAAGACTTATAAGACTCCAAGCTCCCTCATCTACCGATGTGGGATAGCAAATGAGGAGGGGAGAAGGCAAACTTATCTTTGCCATTATCCAACACTATGAACGAACAAAACATCTTAACATAGATTGTCACTATGTAAGGAATAAACAAGAGAATGAATTTCTCATAACACACGTTAAATCTGGATTGCACTTAGAGACTTGATGACTAAGGCCCTTGTGCAGAACAACATCAATCCTTAACATTCCAGCTTAGTTTAGTTGGTTTAGCCTCTTACCCCAAGCCAAGCTTGAGGGGATAAAATCATAAAACTATAGCCATATAGATCTCAGAATAAAAGACTGTTGAGAGAAAATGTTAAAAGATACTAAAACCTCTCCGGTGTACATCTTCTCATAAGGGAGTTCATGAAAGAGAAACGAAGAACATGTAGATTAAATGATAGACTTCTGACGGTGAAGCTTCTTAATTAAAGATAACGTCTGCATTTACGCTTTGAGGTTCAAATTCCTCACAACCCTTCAGGTTAGTTGAGTTGATTCTTACATACACATCTCTTCAAATGAGTGGATTTTAATAGAACTGAATTGAACAGGATAGGATTTACTGACTCTAAACTTAATTGAACTAAACTTTACTCTAGTAAGCTCATTAATTATAAGCTTAACCCGCACATTCTCAAAGATTATCACATCACACAGAAAATAGAATGGAACCAAGCAAAATTTTCTAATGTTCGACCCAACAACTAGAACAATATTATACATATCATTCTTAAGAAATACGAACTCCGATGTTTGATAAATGAAAAAATCTTGTTCAACCAAAACTGCACAGTAAACTGCCGCCAAGTTCTATTATGACAACACAATTTCATGCACTACTACTCAGTGAGCACCGACAGTTGAGCGAGTTTCACCTTCAGATGCTGAAAAAACCTTTGCAATCTTTTCAGTTGGCACCAAAGGTAAATAGTTTGCAACCCGATAACCTTTCTTTGCGCCCACCATCACAGTTTGATTATACTTGTCAGAGCAAAAGGATGCTGTAGGGATCACAAGCTGAGCCACCCGAGGGAAAAGAGGAAGACTATTGAGCGAGTGCCATGCTGAAACAGCATAGTGCTCAGCTACAGGCTCATATTTGTTGTAAAGATCTTTGGCTGTTGGCTCATATTTGGTGTAGACGTTCTTTGCTATCCCAGACGCAGTGTCCACCACACCAGACCGTTGCACTTCAGAGGCTACACCACGAGCGACCCCGGGAGCCTTCTGTGCAGCGCAGTATGCTTGGGATGATACTTGCTTCACTACAGGCGGA
This sequence comes from Agrostemma githago, assembly GCA_958450325.1. Taxonomy (NCBI): domain Eukaryota; kingdom Viridiplantae; phylum Streptophyta; class Magnoliopsida; order Caryophyllales; family Caryophyllaceae; genus Agrostemma; species Agrostemma githago. The sequence goes on from OY288240.1 coordinate 63,621,959, forward strand.
ACGTGGGGCTCCAACTTGGTTACCGACTGGTCAACCTGTAACGTAACAAAGGATGTCATCAACAAAAGCCAATGATTACAAAGTAAACACGTAGGAGCCAGAAAGGGCAAAGCAAAGTATAGCAATTCAACAAGTTTTTCTTGATAAACTAGCTTCATACCACGAAAAGAAGCATCACGGCTAATTGGATCGTTTTGTCATACTTTAGATTATGATTTCCAACATCAATTAAATAAGAACAGAACATAGTAAAGCAAGCAATTTCATGGGAAAAACAGAGAGATCTTAGGCGGATATTTCCAAACTAAAGTTGAAAAACACAGTACAAGATCGACTGACATCATTCATTTATTTAGTTATCTTAATCGCAGAAAGCCCAAGGCAAACAATTCAGTAAAACTTAATACTCCTTATAACAGTGAGGCACAATTTGAAAAAGTAAATATAGAAGAAGGGAGGGATATATATGGAGATTACCTTGCGATCGACGAAGATGAGGAGGTCCAATGGAAGATAATGAAAGCGATGATAGACAGGGGTGACAACATTCTTGACGGCGCCCTCAACCGACTCAACACCGGGTCTCAGCGGCCCAGCCTTGTCCTTTGCATAACCATACAGGTTTGAAAAGCATATTATAGCATGTAATGCTGCCGTCTGCACGAATTCCAGGTATTTCAACTTGTTCTTATCATTCCCACCCTTCTACACACAGAGACGAGGAGATTAATCACTCAATTCCCCATCATCAATCTCGAATTATTAAAACTATAAACCCATCTATTCTATTGATTGATTGATTAAAGAAAATAATTAAGTTGCTAAACAAACAGATTATCAATGACGATCCAAAGATGATTGAATCAGAGAAGATGTGTACTAGAGAATCATGATGAAATTAAAAGGAGGAAGGAAATGCTTACCATCTGCGACGAATCAGTTTCGCCCATTACGAAAAGTAGTTGAGAATAATCGGGGAATAAAAAAGAAAGAGAAGAGATGCGTGCGAAAAGACGAAGATATGTTTTCAAAGTAGATTAATAAAAAAGAGTATATAAAGGAAGGGGGGCGGGGGAGAGAATAGGAAAAGGCCGCGGGAATTGAGTGGAGCGGTGTGAATATAACAATATATACGGGCGAGTATTCTTAAGGGGGAAGATTGATTACAAGGTACGGATGATTTTGATTGAGTGAGTACTTGGTGGTTAAGCTAACTCAGACATGTTTCCGTATACTCCTCACCGCACTGCTTTCCTCCAATCTCAACTTCCTCTTTCTTGTCTATGGCTGCGTCTACAGCTCAACATCGGCCTAGGTTAGAAAAGGGTTGGGTTGGGTTGGGTTGGGTTGGGTTGTCAATTGTCCATGTTTGGCTCAACCTCCTCCATGTGGGGAATTGGGTTGTATCTCGTCGGTATATGGGTTGTGGATTTGGGCTTGAGGTTGATACATACTAAATTAATTATTATTCCCATCCATTTATAATTGTTCTTCCCATTTGCTTTATACACAATCTCTAAGGCGATGTTTTAACCGCAATTTTATTCACTAATATGTAATTATTTTTTGTTGAAAATTATTTTTATGACAGATTTATCGATAATAAACATAACTATATAAATATTATATTATGAGATTTTATGTTTTATGTTTTATTCATGATCCAAGTTTTGTAACTTTGACTTCCAAAAAGGGACCGTAGGGTCCGGGTCGGTCCGGACCGCGACACATACCGGTCGGTCTTCGGGTCGCCAAAAACTTGGTGACCGGTGTAATCCCCTAGAAATTCTAACGCAATACAGTGGCGGAAAACACTGTAGAATTGGGATTAAAACACGCTGACAAACTATATCTTATTAAAAGAAATGGTAAGTCAATACAAAGGTCACTTTTACAAAAGGGCTAAATAGAAAATTCTCCAAACGGGTTATACAAATCCATAAATTGCATGAATAGAGAAAGAGTAGGATCCACGCTACTCGCTAGCTCACACCCAAAACCCAACAGCAAAAATCTGTCATGTTATAAACATAACAGCCACGTCAGTGGGGAGTAACTCGGACGTTCTCCCAGCCAAATAATATCAAAAATAATTAAAATGAGAAAACATTAAAACGATATAATAAAAATAAATTTTCAGCGAAACTTCAAATATTTGCCAACTTGCAAATCAAAATGTATCGATAATAATAAAAAATATTCAAAATGGCGTTATGGATAAGTTTAGTGTAGACGGCTAGACTTTCACTAGGAGAATACTAAAACTAGCTTCGAGAACTTAGTTCAAACAAATCAAACTTCGGTCTCTAACCAGGCTATTCAACCATAATAGAGTGGCGACTTATAAATGCGTGGCCCTAGTTTAAGATAATGCACACCCCTCCTGGGATTACCTGTCATCCAGTTCAAGTTATGACGGCGACTTACTGCGAGGCCTAAGCTTAAGGTCAAAATGTACACAACTCCCGGGATACCTGTCACCCGGTTCAACAACCAATGTACCGATTCCTGATACACTAGCCTTATAGTTGATAGCAAAAACGTAGACCCTAGAATATATTACTCTAACCTCACACTTGTCCTTATTCCATAACTTCAAAGCAAGCCATTATCGAAATATAAGAGATTAATCATTATAATAATATGAATAAAAGGAATAAACATTTTATATTAAAAGGGAAACTTTCTGTAAATAGAAATTTACTAATTTTAGAAACTTACTTAAAATAGAAATATTGTTATAGAAAATACGTAAGTTATTAAAATAAGTGAAATGTATAAAAATAGCGTTTCAAACGGAATTAACATTTTATTATTATCGTCGTTATCGTAACTTTAATATATTTCTAAATTCATTACTCAAAGTATAAATAAAATATAATAAGTCAACATATAGTATTTTATAACTAATTAGAAAATTGAGTTAAAGCTATAAATTTTAGAAAAGAGACGTTTTATGAAAAATGAAATCACAATTTATTTGAGTCAACGAGTTTTATAAATAAAATGCATTTTACAAAGGTTTAAAATCATTTTTGGCAAATAGTTTTAAATAATACGGATTTTTACTAAAAATAGTCAATTCTAAACGAATAAGAAATTATTAGTGAAAATAGGCTCGACTAAAAATATATTTAAAACAGAATCGACTATTTTCTCATTTATTAGAATAAATCGCAAAAAGAAAATTTATTTATTAAACAAGTATACAAACCTCGATAAAAATACGATTTTGAGTTAAAATTATAAATTAATGAAATATGAAGAAAATATGAAATCGTTATTATTTAGTTACTACTGTCACGATAATCAACAAAATATTATAATGATCGTAAATAATTAAATTACTAACGATTTATAAAACGATATCGAAAGTTATAAAAATATTTATAAGGTACAAAATTTTAAAAATAGCATTTTTAGCAATTAATAAATAGCTAAAATTTGAAAACCAAAATTAAAATATTTACTACATACTACTACTCAATCATACGATATAAAATCGAGTAACGTCCTAAAGTTACCTTTAGCCGATGTTCGAGCGATCACATACTTGCCTTCTTGATTAGACCAAGCTCGAACCTTAGAACTTGAAAGTCGATTCAATAAAATTCCGAGGCCTTCACGAAACGAAAAGAACAAGATTGGAATAAAGAGAATCGGGAAAGAACGAGGAGGAGAAAATAAGGAAATTGAAAAAGCAGGAATGGAGAAAATAATAGAACGAGGAGAACAAGATGCGTGCAAACGTACGTCTAACAGCAGAAAAGTAGAGCAGCAGGAGCATCACACGGGGACAGCGAATAAGACAAACTGTGTCTACGAGACAGAACGAAAAACAATGAAGACGACACGCAAAAGCAATCAGCAGCCGCAGCAGAAAAAAAAAAGACGACATCGGAAGACAATAACAGCAGCAAGGAGACAAGAGAAGAAGGAGAAGAATAAAGAAAGAAGGAAGAAGAGTGAAACGGACAGAACAACAATGCGAAAAGGACCGAGGACGGAAAAAAATGAGCAGATTAGCAGCAAGTCGGGGTGGACAGCTGTAATAGCATCAAGAACAAAGAAGAATAGTAGAAGATGAAAATAAGACGAACAACAGCAATCACGACACCAGACTTGACATCAATGATAACAACACTTGATGACGACAAAACCGACACGAAAACAGAACAAACCGCAAGCCGACTCTTTTCCCTTGAGCTTGCAGGCTTGGTACTTGGACGACGGCACCATCGTTGGGGATACTTTGGTCGTGGGGAAGGTTTTGGAGCTAATTATAGAGGATGGTCCTCGCTTGGGCCTTCACCTTAACGTAGGAAAAACCGAGGTTTTTTGGCCTAAGGAAGATCCTAGGAGTCGGCTTCCTGGTGTTTTCCCCCCGATATTTCTCGACCGCTGCGTGGTGTCAAAGTTCTTGGTGGTCCCGTCAGTATCTGCCGTACTTTCAGCAGTGAGCTTGTGACGAAGAGAGTTACGAGAACCATTGAGCTTATGGATTCGGTTGCCAGGATTGAGGACCCACAGTGCGAGCTGCTGTTACTTCGCGCTTGCGCTGGTATTTCTAAGCTTTCTTTCTCTCTGCGGACCTGTCCTCCTACGGTCTTCGACTCGGCTAAGACCTTTGATGCGGCATTGCGGTCTAGCCTGGAACGCATTGTCACCGCGTCTGGCCCCGGGTTCGGGGACTGGCAGTGGCGTCTTTCCACACTGCCTTTTAATCTCGGGGGGTTGGGTGTGTATAGCGCCGGGGATGTCATGCACTATGCCTTTTTGGCCTCTCGCCTTCAGACCTCTGAGTTGCAGGCTACGCTCCTTTGGCCTTCAGCTGTCTCTACTCCCGGGCCGACCTTCGATGCGGCCGTGACTCTGTTTAGCGAGACCACCGGTTCCGACCTTTTCCGTAATCCTAGTGAAGTCGCTGCCCCCAAACTCATGAAGAAATTGGCAGATATATATTTCACGAAGGTTGCTGCTTCTTTAGAATCGGTTTTCTCCTTGACTCGACGACAGGTGGCTTTGTGGAAGTCTCTGCAGGGTGCTCACACGTCTGACTGGTTGCGCGCGGTTCCTATCTCCGGGTTGGGACAGACCATGAATGGGAGGACTTATCGCTCTGTCCTTAGCTATCGGTTGGGTGTCCCTTTGTTCCCGGTACCCAAGCCATGTTCTGCTTGTTCCCGGGTTTTTGAGGGGGACATTTTTGGAGATCACGCTGTGTCATGTGCTGGTATCGTTGGTATTAAGCATAGACATAACTTGGTTCGTGACACCCTTTTGGATATCTGTTTCCGATCTGGTATTTCGGCCGGTAAGGAGGTAGATGTCGGTTTGATTGATGGGCACGACAGGCCCTTACGCCCGGCGGATTTGCTTCTTTATTCCTGGGATAGGGGCCGTGATGTGTGTGTCGATTTGACGGTGTCGTCCCCTTTGACCCAGTCTGCGATGTCTAATTTTCTACCTGGCCGCGCAGTCGCTGATGCTGCTCAGCGCAAGTGCGCCAAGTATGGAGATTTGTGCACCAAGACTGGGTATGAGTTCCTGCCTTTCTCTTTCTCTTCTCTAGGGGAGCTCGATGCGGAGGCCGCTGCTTTACTCAAGCGGATTCAGAAATTCTCTATTTCTCAGGACGCGGGAGCTCGGGCAGCTGCCTTTATTTTTACTCGTCTTAGTTTTTCTATCGCTAAGGGAGTGGGTGCCCAGATAGTATCTCGGCTTCCCTCCAACTTCTTGTAATTTGTTCTGGTGTTTAATGAAAGTTCCGTTTTATAATAAAAAAAAAAAATATAATAATAATAATAATAATAATAATAACAAGAAGAAGAAGAAGAAATAGATGAGCACGAAACAGAGGAGGAGAAGCAACAGAAAAGGAAGAGAAAAGATTGATTAAGTACACGCACAGCAGCAACGGGAATTGGAAACATCAGGAACAAAATGCAAGGGAAGAAGAAGGGGATGGAGAAACGAAACAACAGCAGCATCACAAAACGTAGCAGCAGAAAAACGACAACCATAATCATGACACGGACGAAAATAAGCAGAAGAAAACGGAGAGAGAAGAAACGAAAGCAACAGAAGCAGTACCGTAGCGGCAGCATCAGTTCGTAGCAGTACGCAGCAGCAGAAAGCGAGTATAAGAAGAGAATAAATAAAAAAAGGAAACGAAGAGGGTGAAAGAATAAATTGACGATGGGGATGAAAAGTTGAAGCGGTGGGGAAAATGGAACAAAAGTCAGAGGGAGTGAAAGTTAGGAAGCGGTGGAAAACAAGGGGTTAGAACAAAAAGGGAAAACGTAAAGTTAGAAAAAGAAAGGAATAAAGGAAGAGAATGACAGTAAGTGGGTTGAATATAATTCATCAAAAGTGTACGGATTCCGAGACCAAAATAAGTTGTATACAGATTGATTAATTGAATCGGGTAAGAGCCTAAATCCGTAACGATAAGTTGACTGACCCATGAGTTGAATAAAAAACGAGTTAATAAAATTAAATAAATAATCGGGCCGACAAATAAAATGAGTAAATAAAGTATTCGGGACGAAAATGAGGCTTATAAATAATTAGACGATGAAATAGTATTTCCCGATAAATAATAAATCTTCGATAAAGTGAATTAAATTGATTTCTCGAGGAAAAGAAACAAATATTTTTAACGAAACTTAAAATAAATGAACTTCGAGCCGAGAAATAGAAATTTGAGCATAAACATAAATAAATAAAAAGAGTTTCGAATTTAAATCGCCGAAATAGACTTTCTATTAAATTAAATTAAATGTGTAAAACAAATCGAAACAAAAATAGAAATATGTTTTAAATATAAGAAGAGTTTCCGAGACAAACAGAATTTTGGGAGTTTGAAACGATTAAACGATAGATTCGTTTTATAATAATTTTAAGAAGTACGAGTTAAATCGTAAATAAAATAAAAATACGAATATAACCTTAAATTAATTTATTTTTATAAAATCAGGGGTGTTACAACCGGTCCGCGGTCTCGCGGTCCACACTTAAAAATAAATAAATTTAGTGTACTTATACGGTCCGGTCTGATCCGGGTTTATTTGTTAACTGGTACGGTCCACGGGTTGGGATTTTTGGGGTTGCCGGTCCACGGGTCAATTCGGACTAGTCCGAGTTTGGAGCGGTGAAAACCCCTAAATTACCATTGAAGACATATATCATAGTAAAGTGGAAGCTAGCTTGACTAGGTAAATGCTGAGCAGACAAGTGAATGTATTGTGGATCATATTCAAGGACATCAACAAGATAATCATTAGGGTTTCACCCCATCCATATCCTGCGACTAGGGTGGGTATGAGTGTTAGAGTTGATGCTCCAGTGATCAAAAATCTGTATAGCATGATAATGGTTCTGAGGTTTAACCTTTGTTTCTAATAAAGGAAAAAGCCCTACCTTAATAGCCAGAAGAAAATTATTACATCTTGTCTTCTGGTTTTTATTCATTCCTCTAACATTTTAGATCCCAACGATTATGAGGAGTTGGAATTCAGAGGTCTTCTATATGTTTCACCTTTCTTATTGGAATCTCCAGTTAGTATAGCTTTGAAAGATGGCCTAGTAAAATCAAGTTGGTTCCCATCATGCAGAGGTCCTTGGTTCCTATTTGGCATGAAGTTCAAAGGCATACCAAACTTAGGCTCAGCCTGTGGGACATTAGGTCAGCAGCCTCCACCTTAGGAGGCTAGTGAGCAGAATCTCCTGAATCTCAGATGACTACTCCCTTAGAAAAGAGAATCTAGGGAAACTGAGTGTTATTTCTTTTTTTCTTCCATACTTGATGTTGTACTTGAAGATTTGGTTGTGTTGCAAGTGTTTTCTTCCTACAGTTTTTCCCATCATGACCAAGATTGTGACATTGATTGCATTTGACAAGTTTCCATTCAAACTCCAATAGGATTTCAACTAGATTTCCTTTTTCATCCTTAAACTTAATCCTCTCAGGGAAGATCTGATCAACTTTGACCTGTATCAAAACTCTAACAAAACTAAGTCTAGTCCTATACTCAATTGCATCATCCCTCTGTAAAAATAAAAATGGCCTACTGGTCCTACAATCTTAATCAGAAGGCTACAAGATCAACTTTAGGAAATAAATCAAGGGACAAATCAATCCGAAGATCCAAAAGGACAATTGTTAGACACTTATTTCCTAACAGTTGCATCCCTCAAAGTAGAAATTCACAAATTGGTTGTAGCTATCTATGAAGGTATGTCCAAGGGGAAATTGATATTGACAAGTTGCCATGGTTCACGCAACATTATTTTCCAGATGACTCGATTAAATTATATGGTACTCATTTCCCTATTGTTGTTGCTCAAGTTAAACCCAATGATAATCTGGTTTCTCCAAGTATTTTGAAGGATATCGAAATATCAGAGGGTGCAAACCAACTGTTTTATGAAATTCCTAAACCAATTTCTTTAATTCGATGGATGGGAAGATGATTTGTGATGTCCACCAAGTGTTCGATGAATTACCAATACCAACCTTTATTTTAGAAATGGCTAAAGCATTAAAATTAACACAAGAAAATGAAGACATAGCTGTCGCACACCAAATGTTTAATACAATGTCTGAACCAAGTATACAAGCTAAGGAAGAGCAAATATTATTGGAAGTTGGAGCGAAATACCATGAGAATCGTACGCATGACAACATTGCTAGTGTAGATTATTTAGACTCAAATTTCATTTTAACTAATGAGGTGTGTGAGATTTCTATGCTTTAAACTGATGATAATTGTAGACACCCACATTTTGACCTCCAGGTGTCTATAGCAGTTTCCAAAAAACACCCGATGATGATCGGACGCAAACGTGTTTCTACGCGCTCGGATGTGGGCTCGACGCCATTAGTTTCTGGCTTGGGCTTTTTACGGAGTACAAATCTCACAAAACCAACTTCAAATTCAGGCCCAGTGGGTCATTTCCAATCAAATAAGACTAATTTGGGTCAAAATCGACACCGAAAATAAAACCATCTTTTAGCGACTGGGTAAAAACCCGGTCAAAGCCGTTTCCGAGAGCAAACCCGCGGTCCTTATTCGGGTGGGCCAATCGATCAAGTCCATTAGGGCACTTGATCGAGTAACCCTAGACAAGGAGGGGGTAGCCAATGCCTATATATACACCCTCTTGCATGCAACTTTTCACAACTTTTACACACTTTTAAGAAACCCTATCTTCACTCATCACAACTCATCCTCTTCAACCTTAAACCCTAGCATCTAGGAACCCTAAACCACCATAACTTAACTTACATCAACCTCGATTCTCCCGTGCTAAAGCCACAACTAACGAGATCTATCCGAGACTAAGAAACATGTAGGTTGGGGGTGCAAAATCCCGTTCTTCTCTCTTCTCCTCCTCTCTTCTTCTCGCGTCGTCGTCGTCTTTTTTTTTCGTTTTTTTATTTTGTCGTCGCGTCTCTAATATCGATAATATTATTAGTATAAAACATTAAATTACTCGTCGATTCATGTCGAGCGTGAGTGATGACGGGATAAGGAAATCCGAATATACGAGGGTAAAGCACCCGATGTTGACGGTCGCTTATCCCGACACCCCGATCGCTTGATTGTTGAGACGAGTTAACATCAACAATAGTTTTCTTATTTTATCATTCATCGCATATTCATCCATTTTCCTAACTATTTCAAATGAAAACACTTTTCATTTTATTTGAGTCGAAACCTGTTGATGCGGATCCGACATCACACAATCCGTAAGGATTTACTACGATGTCGGGATGCGGAGGTATTCAAGTCGAGTCTTTTTAATTCAAGTAAATACAAAGCGTCAACCTATTAGATTCGATACCAACTCAATAGTTGGATGTCGAATTCAAATGGTCTAGTCAACAAATTCAACTAATACGATTTTCGTTGATGCTAAAATAGTTGTCACCTAATTCAATAGAATTAATTATGACACTATAAACGCGGAGATTATTCATATCGTTTTAGTCTGATTTAAAACGACTTACAAAATCTTTTTTTTTTAGACATACTCTAGACATTCGATATCGATCTCATAATCGAGCATAAAATATGGCGAGTATCGAAAGATTCAGGTCTAGTATAAATCACATTATATTTCTACGCGACCTAATAAATCAATGATTTTCAAAACCGGAAGTCTTTTAATATTCTTTAAGTCCCGATAAGATATTTTTAATGACTTCGGTCAACACGTGTCAAATCAATCACGTGTCATACTACTTTTCAAAAACCATGCATCATATTTCGTCTCATCATTCTATATTAGTTATAAGCCGTTATTATCGTTATTTACCGTTACTAACGCGTTTATTCCTTTTATTGATTTATTTTTCGTTGTTTTTTTTATTGTACTAAATTAAACCTCGTATGCTAAATATAACTTTGACGTTAGTATTAGATGCATTAAATCGACCTAGGAACCCATTCAATTTCTCGCATGTTTAGGCAAAACAATGTTTGCATATCATTCATCGTATTACTAACGCGCGTATTTCAAAATCAAACGATATCTTAGTAGAGGCCGCTAATGTGCGGGCGGGGTTGGGTGTTCTTTGTGAACTTCCCAACACGTACCCTCACCCCTTACTCAGAACCATGGTTTCCGGATATCCGAATCCATTGGCACACGAGAGTCATTCAATACACGGTATCCGATAATGTCGGTATCGGTATCAAAATGCAAAGGGACGAACCCAATAAGCTCTGACATCCGAATATGCCGTATTTTGTACACGGCCCACTAAGATATAGAGTGGGTTCGAACGGGCCCGAACTCTCACAAAGTTTGGTGGCGACTCCACTTCGATTTAAATTTCAATTCGATCCATCTCATATGGAGATTCATTCGCCTCCCCAAACCCGCACGTGGCCGCGTCGGGATGGACCTATGTCATGTCCACAATTTGGCGACTCCGCTGGGGATTAAGTGATGCGTGACTTACCATCGGCATCCTCAGGGTGAGACTCGAATAGAAATCGTTTGACTAGTACAATACGCGTTTTAGTTTTACGGTTCATGCACAACCCCATTTTTACCCGGGCCGGTACTGGTGACCGACGTCCCACTATACCGTGATGTACTCCAATATGGATATGTCAAAGGTGTTCATAGTCGATTCGTATGGGTTTCGCGGCATGTTCTAAGCTCAACTCGACCTAGGAAGTCCGTCCCGATTCTCCGATAGGCTATGTGCACTGGTATAGACCCTATTCAGACCGACCGAGACTTAGTGTAAAGCATACATGGCGTCGTTATATAGCTTGCGTGACTATGTGCTGTCGTCTGGTTTCCGTGTTGTTTTCAAAAACCGTCATTCCAAAAATGCATCTTTTCAAAAAATATCCAATTTTCAAAAAATTCGGAAAGCTGTCGAAAATTAGACTTAAGATTTGACTCAAAACAAGCCTATTTTTTAGCCGGCATGCCGCCCATTTCAAAATTCGAACTTCCGATCCACCATTCGATTTTTGAATTTTTTCAAAATTCAATTTCGATTTTCAAATCCTCGTGATGTCATTTGCGATTTTCAAATTTTCGAGATGTCAGTTTCGATTTTCAAAATCTTCGAGATGCCATTTTCAATTTTCAATTTTCAAATCTTCGAGATGTCGTTTTCGATTTTCAAATCTTCGGGATCTCATCTTCAATTTTCAAATTGTCGGAAATTCTTTTTTTCGATATTCAAATTTCAAAATTCCAATTATTCAACTTTTCAAAAACCCGGAAAGCTACCGAATTTAGGACTTATGATTTTACTCAAAATAGCCTATTTCTAGCCAGTATGCTGCCCGTTTCAAAATTCAAAAATATTTTCAAACCTTCAAAATTGCGGCCCGATGGCACTTTTCTAATTTTCGAAAAATCGGGCCATCCACCGATTTTCTCGGATTTTCTAAAAATATCCTTTTCAAAAAAAAAACTTTCCTCTTTTTAGAACTTCCCGTATTTAGCAGTGTCGGGGCTTGTCATAAGTCGTCGAAGGTGTTTAGCGTCGAAACTCCGTCGATCTTACATCACGAGTTTCCTCCCTATTCGACTAAGGCATGACCCACCTACGTAGGACATACTCCTACAAAGGAAGGCCCGTTTACACACTTGAGCCCAAAAGTCCGGGGAATATCTTACGTGGACCTTCCTTAGAACAGGACTCGGTCCACCCGCCGAATCCTAAGGGAGGCCTACCTTTCACGAGTCACCCGTCTAGGTGTCCTTTCCGAGTCATTTCCTTTTCAGGCTTTTCCTCACTCGGGGCTACCCTTCAGCAGAGCGATCAATCACGGTCGCTCTAAGGGTCATGTCTTACACGTGTTGTCTCACATACCCCACTTTTGAGTCACTCAGGTGCCACACCATCTGAGTCCAATCAGAGTCTTTAGTCTCACTTGGAGGCTATCCTCCACCCAAGCAGTCAGTCACGGTCTCCTTAAGGAAGTACCCTATGTTCATCATACACCGGCGTCCTTATGACGCCTTCTTCGAGTCGTACCTATGCTGCGAGCGCTCGAGTCACCTAGGGTTAGGTCACCACGGTTGGTACGAGCACGCGACGCGGTCGCCCCATTTTCGGGTTCACCCTTCTGCAGCTTGAGTCTAATTCGTGGTTGTTACTTTGTCTAGGTCAACGTCCGGGTTTCCCGATCCGAGAATTTTAGTCATTTCTGTCACCCCGGGCCATGTCTAGTTGACTCTTACTCTCGCATTTATGCAAAACTGAGCTTAGGCGAGTTCTAACACCTGTCGTTTCTTCCGATCAGGTACCCTATGAACGAGACCCCACCAAACCACAACAAATCCCGCGCCGTCGAGAAAGAGGATATCCAGGGGAGTATGTTGTCTTGCTCCATTAACAATATCTTCTCAAAAATCAATACCACCCTAGATAACCTAAATGCCAGGGTGACCACCATCGAAGAAGACCTTGTAAGAACCCAATCCCGTCTAACACAACTAGAGCGGGTAAGGCAGTCAATCACCCAACCGATCCATTTGAAAGGTGAACACTCTTACGAAACTGTCCGATACCCTCAAGATGGCAAGACTGAGAGAGCTAACCCTCAAGTCACCTCTCTGAAAGTCAAGAATCAGTCAAAAGTAAGGACATTTACCCACTTGGATATGTCTACACCGTCGCTTTCCAAAGGTTGGTCTCGAAAGGGTTAATACTACCCATAGGCCCAACAGCCGACGTACATTTGGGAAAACGCTCCAAAGCATGGAACGCTGAGCATTACTTCAAATTCCACAGAGGAAGGGGGCACGATACAGAGTAGTGCTGGAAACTGAAAACCTCATTCAAGACTTCCTCGATGCCAGGAAGACTCCCGTTTTGGAAATATTGTCACTTGCAAAGCCCCTCATGGACTATACAGGGCCCGATGACCAAAGCATCCAATCTACCTCTCATGCATCCAAGAGTCCGGATTTGATTTAAGTCCAAGTCTGAGTCTGAGTCTAGGATATACTATTTATTTCAATTTCAAAGTCAGAGTCAATTGTATTTTGTCCTCTTTTCGAATCCAATAAAATCAGCTTTTCTATTTCTCATATATACTTTCCTTATGTGTTTCCGAGAACATGATGAACACCATCATACACTGTGAGCACATGCACGTGACTATTACAGGCACATCTATAACGATCGCAAGAAATGAGACTCGTGTTTTCCTTTACCTGTTCCATGTCTGACATAGAAAGCCACAAAACTACATTTAGCAGGAGCGGTATCGAATCCTATGACGAATCTAGGTAGTCTCCTAGTTTGGGTTCAAGACGGGAGGCAAACCCATTTCCCACAATAAACACCCCTCCAATAAGACTGACAATCCCTACCTTAGGTGTTAGCCTGACCAACCGGGAAAAAAAAAAAACTGGACAAGAAAAAACAAAAGTCCAAGAAAAAGCAAAAGCCAAAATAAAAAGCAGGCAAAAGAAGCACCCATGACCGGGACTAAAAGGCCAAAAAAAAGAAAAAAAAAAGCAAAAGGCCCAAAACAAAAGAGCTGGCCATGATAAAAAAGAACTTCCAAAACCCCATGACCATGATCAACGGTCAATTCAAGCGAAAGTCTCATGACCAGGGTACGGTCAAAATTCATACCATCAAATAAGGGAGAAATAATCAAGCTGGTCAGCTAACACCACATCTAGCCTTCCCACATTGCAACTCTCAAGACCTTCTCGAGACCTATGCTAGAGGCAGCCCGGAATTTCAAGGATTCAAACTCCATAGGATACCCCTAACCATTAGGGCCAGACATGGAAACCAGATCCCGCATCATCAACCTACCCCGATCAAAGTTCGAGCCATTTTTACTCGACTTTCCCCTTGCACAACAACTACAACACAACACAACACAACATAATTCACAATCACCATACGCAAACCCGAGATCAAAACTCGTCAAAGACACGAGATTAAAACTCGTCAAAGACCCGAGATCAAAACTCGTCAAAGACCCGAGATCAAAACTCGTCAAATACCCGAGATAAAAACTCGTCAAAGACCCGAGAGCAAAACTCGTCAAATCCCATTCCAATTCTTCTCATCCAAACTAGTTACCAACCCTAAACACGGGAACTCATCCTGCGGTCGGCATAGAACATGCCCAAATAGATCACACCACCTCTGGGGGCTACCCCGGAGAACGCTCACAGGCACAGGATAAACATCCTAACCATTCTAGCCCTTTGATCAAGACATCATTGGGAATGCACCTAGCCTACATTGTCAATATGGCTAGTTACACACAAAGTCCTATTAGACTAGGCACCATAATATATCTTTCAATCCACTGAACTACGGCATGGTTTGATTTCACTACACGTGAATACGTAGGCAGCCTTTCAATGGAGGCACAACCACCCACATTGACTCAAATTCAAAAAGCACCATTATTCCGGTCACGACACTGTCACGTTCTCAGTAGCAAGCTTTGTCATCCTGGGGGCTTCACCTAGGCAGAAGTTCTCCATCCACTCACATAATCCAAAGACTTTCAAAATGTAGCCTCCTTTCTATAGTGTGTCCTAGTACTCGGCTCAGTCGAAGACGAGAATCTGTTAGGACTCGAAGCAATACCCATTTTGGGAATGTACCCTAAAATCTAAAATATAGAAGAGCGCAAGACTACAACAGTCCCATTACAGACTACTGCAAGTCCCCTATAGCATATCTATGTTCGACGGTGTTGCCACTCGCCTAGGCTACGAAATAGCACAACCTAAGAGTCTTGTTAGGTGGCCCACCCCCTACCGAGTCACGGTCCAACCCCTCGAGAGTCCAGTCGTGTCTGTCAACTCGTCCGGTCATGTCCAGAGTCGAGTCTGTCGATAGGCATCTCTCTTCAAAATCTACCTTGAAACTTGCAAAACCTAGCCATTTGAGAAAATCCTTTTCGACAAGGTCAAATTTCGGTCTATTTAAACTGCAAATTTCTTTTCTACCCTTTTCAATTTTGAAAACCTATCTCCTAGCACAGAACTTTGATTTGAAAATGAAGCAAAAATCTTTTTCCCCAGCACAAGTCAGTCCATAGATGCTAATTGCGTTTCCTATCTGGTATATGTGCTATTTTCTATCAATATAACTAACATTTCAGGAACTAGCTCGTGCTTCCCAAAGGAACATCAAGTTATTTTATTCGCCAGCGCCTGCGCAACTCACATATCTCCCCAGCGGAAAGCCTAAGGCAGCGTTTTTCACGGGATGGGCCCACATATGGGCGCACCCGGAACTTACACGGCAAGTCCACAATTCCTCACGGAGTTATCATCTTCAGCTCAGGTATGATTTCTAACTTGTGGCTGGCGAGCCCTTCACACAAGTCCAATGGACTATAAGCGACCCGACCGGAAGTCTGTCAGGTCTTAATCCTCGATTGGCCTGGTAGCTACTCTGACTTTTGCCTTATCCAAGCCTCAGTCAGAGTGGGGGCTCTGTAGACACCCACATTTTGACCGTCAGGTGTCTATAGCAGTTTCCAAAAAACACCCGATGATGATCGGACGCAAACGTGTTTCTACGCGCTCGGATGTGGGCTCGAAACCATTAGTTTCTGACTTGGGCTTTTTAAAGAGTACAAATCTCACAAAATCAATCTCAAATTCAGGCCCATTGGGTCATTTCCAATCAAATAAGACTAATTTGAGTCAAAACCGACACCGGAAATAAAACCGTCTTTTAGCGACCGGGTCAAAACCCGGTCAAAGCCGTTTCCGAGAGCAAACCCGCGGTCCTCTTTCGGGTGGGCCAATCGATCAAGTCCATCAGGGCACTTGATCGAGTAACCCTAGACAAGGAGGGGGTAGCCAATGCCTATATATACACCCTCTTGCATGCAACTTTTTACAACTTCTACACACTTTTAAGAAACCCTAATCTTCACCCATCACAACTCATCCTCTTCAACCTTAAACCCTAGTATCTAGGAACCCTAAACCACCATAACTTAACTTACATCAACCTCGATTCTCCCGTGCTAAAGCCACAACTAACGAGATCTATCCGAGACTAAGAAACATGTAGGTTGGGAGTGCAAAATCCCGTTCTTCTCTCTTCTCCTCCTCTCTTCTTCTCGCGTCGTCGTCATATTTTTTTTCGTTTTTTTATTTTGTCGTCGCGTCTCTAATATCGATAATATTATTAGTATAAAACATTAAATTACTCGTCGATTCGTATCGAGCGTGAGTGATGACGGGATAAGGAAATTCGAATATATGAGGGTAACGAACCCGATGTTGACGGTCGCTTATCCCGACACCCCGATCGCTTGATTGTTGAGACGAGTTAACATCAACAATATTTTTCTTATTTTATCATTCATCGCATATTCATCGATTTTCCTAACCATTTCAAACGAAAACACGTTTCTTTTTATTTGAGTCGAAACCTGTTGATGCGGATCCGACATCACACAATCCGTAAAGATTTACTACGATCTCGGGATACGGAGGGAATCAAGTCGAGTCTTTTTAATTCAAGTAAATACAAAGCGTCAACCTATTAGATTCGATACCAACTCAATAGTTGGATGTCGAATTCAAATGGTCTAGTCAACAAATTCAACTAATACGATTTTCGTTGATGCTAAAATAGTTGTCACCTAATTCAATAGAATTAATTATGACACTATAAACGCGGAGATTATTCATATCGATTTAGTCTGATTTAAAACGACTTACAAAATCTTCTTTTTTTAGACATACTCTAGACATTCGATATCGATCTCATAATCGAGCGTAGAATATGGCGAGTATCAAGAGATTCAGTCTAGTATAAATCACATTATATTTCTACGCGACCTAATAAATCAATGATTTTCAAAACCGGAAGTCTTTTAATATTCTTTAAGTCCCGATAAGATATTTTTAATGACTTCGGTCAACACGTGTCAAATCAATCACGTGTTATACTACTTTTCAAAAACCATGCATCATATTTCGTCTCATCATTCTATATTAGTTAAAAGCCGTTATTATCGTTATTTACCGTTACTAACGCGTTTATTCCTTTTATTGATTTATTTTTCGTTGTTTTTTTATTGTACTAAAATAAACCTCGTATGCTAAATATAACTTTGACGTTAGTATTAGAAGCATTAAATCGACCTAGGAACCCATTCAATTTCTCGCATGTTTAGGCAAAACAATGTTTGCATATCATTCATCGTATTACTAACGCGCGTATTTCAAAATCAAACGATATCTTAGTAGAGGCCGCTAATGTGCGGGCGGGGTTGGGTGTTCTTTGTGAACTTCCCAACACGTACCCTCACCCCTTACTCAGAACCATGGTTTCCGGATATCCGAATCCATTGGCACACGAGAGTCATTCAATACACGGTATCCGATAATGTCGGTATCGGTATCAAAATGCAAAGGGACGAACCAAATAAGCTCTGACATCCGAATGGGCCGTATTTTGTACACGGCCCACTAAGATATAGAGTGGGTTCGAACGGGCCCGAACTCCCACAAAGTTCGGTGGCGACTCCACTTCGATTTAAATTTCAATTCGATCCATCTCATATAGAGATTCATTCGCCTCCTCAAACCCGCGCGTGGCCGCATCGGGGTGGACCTATGTCATGTCCACAATAATACTCCAGAAGACGGCCAAGTAGCAGACGCCTCTAACATGTTCGATGAAGTACCTCTGCCAAACTCACATCCAAACATATCTCGCCCTATACAATTTACGGGAAGATGATGTACTACATTCACTTTACAATAAATTACTATTGTGCTTCCAATGACTGACTTATTTTTTTTGTGAAAGCTACACCATAAAGGTCAAGTATCTCATTTCAAATTGGCCTTATACCATTTATATGTTGAGCTAAACTCAAAGTCCTTGGCTAGGCTAAATATAATTGTTTCCATAAATTTACTCAAATATGTATGGCATGCCAACTTGAATCAGCTAGGATTTTTCGACTCCAAGTATAAAATCAATGTGATAAGAATTGTGTTCGAAAGTTCACAAAGAGACATATGTGCAAGTGAATCAATTCTTTTTCCAGCGATGAAATATGGATGAAGACCTCCTATTACCTAGAAAGAGGCATATAGTTGGGGTAAATTATGTGTGACATTGACTCCTTTAGATATATTAGATATTTTTATTAAGCTTCCTTCATTCCAATATGTTCTTACTTGTTTTGTGTTTAATGGTATGTTCACATCTGATTTGGTGATTATCATAAAAAATATAGCAGTGCTAGTCCCAAATTTAGAGTTAAAGTTTACTTTTTTAGCTACACTTCTCACATGCTCGAGCTCATGGTTATGTGTGTTGGTGTGATGAAACAATAATAATGAATAATAGACAGAAAACATAACCGATTTTTGTAGTGACGTGGTATGAGAGCCACAACCTTGAAAACTATTTCGGCACGACAGCGGTGGCGATCAACAGTTGTCGGTAGTCCCCCAAGGATTAACACTACAGTACTCGAACTTGCCCACTCGAGACCAAACACCATGGAACGAACAGAAAAACATAAATCTAACCTGATAAGAAGGGTCGAGAAAAAGAGGAGATAATTGTTGTGTTTTGAATAAGAAGGGTCGTGTCTTTTTACAGACAAACAGTGAGGAATGAATCGAGGTGGTTAATGCGTAATCAATCACCATTAACACGCAAATTAATGCTCATTCAAACCAAATAAAAGATTTAATGATGAACCTGGACAAGCCTCACACAAAATCAACCTTAGCTTAATGGGCCTAAAAGCATGGCAGGGCCCACTACAGGCGATTTCCCAATTCCTGAACCCGAGTTCGAGTCGAGCTGGGTCAAGAAAAGCGCGTGCGCATGTCTGAGCTGAATTAAGTACCTCGCAAACCCATATAAAATCTCCCCTTACCCCACTAGTTTGAGAAGGAAAGAGTAGTGGAGTATTTAAACCACTACTAAAAATCCCTTATTATTTCGACACTTGGGTCGAGCCTTCTAGAAGAGTCAACAATTTTTTTCTTTTACACCTATTATTGTAATACCTTTATTCTAAAATTTTAGTTTGGCACAATACAAATTATTTGAGGAGTGCATCCTTCCGAAAAAACTTCTTCATACGCTTAATATTCTCTCTCCCATGACTATGGATGCCAATGGGGCGGGTCTGCGTGAGTGCGGTAGGACCCAGACCCAGACCCGTTGATGGAGAGATTTGTCGTGAAACCCAACCAATCAATATGAACGAACTAACCTAGGCATGGTGGCAAATGGTAAGTCGGATTGAATTCCTCAGGGATGGTAAGCAAGACTAGAGTATGCAACGATTCTAAACTAAGTTCAAAACGAACGAAATAATTGATTTGATTGATTGATTAACTTAACTAGAATCTAAGGATTGAATCTAAGACAAGCAAATTGTGGACGCTTGCCCCGCAAGCGCCCGTGCGGGACCCGGTTGTGGCGGCCAGCCATGCGGCTCGTCATCGGGAACGCCTGCTCGCATCCCCGGGGGCCGATCCGATCTCACGTACGGGGCGATGTGTCGGACCTCGATTTGGTTGACGATTTGAATTGTACTAGATGGATGTTGGGACATCCGCGTTTCCGTTGGAATCGATGGAGACGTGATTGTAAATGTTTAAAGGCCGATATGTTTGATAAGACGACCTTTTTAGTGAACCCAATTCGTTTCCGATTTGTGGAGTCTCCACCGAGTAATTTTGGGAACTCAGAAACCATTCAAGTCAACTTTAATCCTTAGTCGGCTCAAAGTTGAATGACATGGGGACCTAAAGATAAAGACATGTACCCTTAAGCATTCCATGTCTAGAATGACTCTCATTGTCAATGGTCTCGGGCATCCGGAAACCGTAAATTCTGAGTAAGGGGTGAGGGTACATTTTGGGAAGCCAACATCCGATAGACGTCAACACCCAATCCCGCCCGCACGTAGCGGCCTCTACTAACCAATCTGTGAGCTGACAATTTCGTTCCTTAATTGCGGTGGAAGTACGATAACATCCGTTGTTTTAACCCTATGTCTTTGCTATGTCGATTGTTTTAAGGACAAGTAAGCTTTTGTCGTCGAAGTAATTGCTTTTACATTTTTTGCATGCGATTTCACGTGATATGCAAGACATGAAAAGATGCACGTAGGAGAGTAGAGGGTACCTTATATTATACGTATTATCAAATCCGTTTTAACGTGATAATACGGATATTAGTCATTCTCGTGGTATACCTTACCTGGTATTCTTCTTAAGATGCATCGGTTCAGTATTAATAAGGATGCGTCCAACCCCATGCGAGGGGTGAGCATCAGGACTAATACGGAACCCGACCACCACTTGTTCAGTTTTAGTTTGTTTATGTCTTGAATTCCGTGTTAGGCGATTTAGCATGTGATTATGGTCATAAAAGCTGTAAATCATACGAAAGCGATAAATGCGAAATGTAACTAAATCACATTGTGAGGAGTTGCACCCTCAGAGTGTACACTAAACGAGACACGATGTGTAGATGGTTGAGAATGGAACTCATGACTACTCGGGTTTAGTTTAGGGTGTTTTAGTGCTTATGGTTGAAGTTGTGGACGTCACGTACGTTTACGATGCGTAATGGATTTAGTATCCGCATAAGTCGGACTCGACGTTATCGAAGTACATAATTAAAAGTGCGGAATGTAAAATTGTGTTTAGATGACAACGTAGTGACGATTCGACTTCTATCGGCGGATCCTCCTAGCTTTCCTGCGACGATTTCGGCAGAGTTTTGCTACGGTAGGCTTGAGGTGGCTAGTCAAACATAGGTGCCCTTTTTTGTTTGGATCGCGAGGAACTACGAAGAGTAGTGTAGATTCGCGTATCACAAAGAAGACGATCGAGTGGATCGTACCTAGTGTCGGAGTGCAACGCTAAGGAGGAACAATGAGCTCGTAAGGAGGAGGAGGAGAAGAATAAATTGTGTTGCGTCAATTCGAATTGTGACGAAATGAGCGGAGAAGTGGGGTATTTATAGTTTTTCTCGTAGTTCAAATCGAGAACTTAGGTGCCTGGTGGCGTGCGACCCAGGACTGGGGCGCCTGAGTAGAGGCGATGCAATTCCAAGGTGCCTGGAGGGAGGCGGGTGAAATATTGAAGATCCGATTTGAAAACTTCCAAAGCGGAGATTATACCTGATCTTAGGTTTGCTTGAGCATTAAGCGTTCCTCCGTGACCTGGCCTAGTGCATTGGACTGATAGGCCTCGGGCGCGCGTCTCGAGGTTCGCTCGGCCTGACACGCTGACTCGAGTTTGACTACGCGTGTTTCGGGACCGATTCGAAGCCCTGGTGTCGGAATTGACTTTAATTAGTGTCGATGCGACCGTAATGACAGGACTAAGACCGTCTTGATGTTGAATTAATTTTTCTGAGTAATTATTTGATCCGTTCTATAGAAAAACCATCTAAAACATCGTAAAATCGTGTCGTGTTGCAGTCTGATCATCATCGGGTGTTCGTTGGGCACTCCTGCAGCCACCAGGCACTACAAGAGATTAATTATTACGTAGCATTTATTTAATAGCATATATTGAAAGTGTTATAAAAAACAAGGAGTAAGGAACGCAAAAGTCTTCTCCTAGGGTTTATGCCTCGTGAGAGCAGTTAGGGTTTCCCTTGTTTTTTTCCACACAAAATTCGTGGCTTTCTTCTACTATTCTTATCAAATTTTGAAAGTTTGACTTTGCCTTATGAGTATTTACGGCTGCGGATTGCGTTTGATGGCACACTTTCGCGATAAAGGGAAGGCCAAAGTAGGTGAAGTGACATCATTCGAATGGAAGGATGAGGATGGTGGAGGCGGATCGTCGGAAGAACACGTATTGATGGGTAAATTGTGGACGAATAAGACGATCAATACGAAAGCGGCTATTGACACAATGACGAAATTGTGGCTTACGAAGGGTAAGGTCTCTGCTACTGTACTCGATACCAAAGAACATAGATTTATGTTCCGGTTTGCTTTGGAGGAAGACAAGGCTAAGGTAGTTGACGGTTAGCCATGGCACTTCGACCGTTTCATTTGGTGTTTCAACAGCCCGATCGGAGAAGGGAGGTTAATGGATACACCATTGTCAAAAATTGGTTCAAGGTCATTCTACTAGAAATATGTCAAAAAATCAAAAAGGGTTACTAACAAGGGAGTAATAAACACTCGGCCTAAACTCAAAATCGAGTTTTCGAAAACTTTACCTAGACAAACTATATACACAAAAAAACACACAAAAAAGGGCAAAAACACAAGAAAACAAAACAAATAAACAAGTATAGCCAAAAACTCCAAACTCCATCAAGTCAACACAATCCACAACCACCAATTCCAAAATGTTCACCAAGTGAACCTCCAAATAGCATATATGCCTATACTCCCATGCATAAGAGAATGGGATAAAACGAAGGTAGAAGATATTACCGCGCGGTCTTCATTTCATTGGCTACCTTACACACCCATGCTAAATGGTCGGCGGTGTACCTACAAGAAGGAGAATGCAAGACAATACAAGTGACACAAAACAAAAATAAAAGAAAAGAAAACTAAAATGAAGAGAGAAAAAAAGAAAAAAAAAATGATTTTTTTTGGGTTTTAAAGGTAAAAAATGAAAAAGAAAATGAAGAAAAGGGATAGTAGATCCCTCCCCCACACTAAAACTGTGCATTGTCCTCAATGCACGAATAGGGGAAGAATCAAAAAAGAAGAAAAAGAGAAAAGAACGGAAAATCTTTTTGAATTTTTATGGTTTTTCAAATGTTTTTGAATTTTTCTGATTTTCAATTGTTTTTGTATTTTTGATCTTCAAAATGAAGAGAATAAAAAGAAAAGAAGTGAAAATGAAAAAGAAAGAAAAAGAAGTGGCGGACCTAGGTGTAATCACGTCACCTAGACCCTAGACAAAAAGAAAAATCGAAAAATAAGAAAAAAAAATGAAGTGAAAATAAAAGGAAAATGAAAAGAGAAAAAGGAAAAATCGATAAGGGGAGAAAGGGCGTAGGTGTAATCACGTCACCTCGCCCGGATTCCGCACAAATCGGGAAAATCAAAAGAAAAAGAAAAATTTGGATTTTTCAAATGGTCTTGGTGCGATCAAATCACCTAAGACCGGGAGCAACAATCGGGTCCTTCTTCTCTAAGGTACCTGCAATAAACCTCACGTGTGTAACGACCCAAGTAGGGTCACGGAGGGGCTGTAATCCCCTAGAAATTCTAACGCAATACAGTGGCGGAAACACTGTAGAAGTGGGATTATAACACACTGTAGCTATGTCTTGATTAAATAAAAATGG
Organism: Agrostemma githago; assembly: GCA_958450325.1. Lineage (NCBI taxonomy): Eukaryota > Viridiplantae > Streptophyta > Magnoliopsida > Caryophyllales > Caryophyllaceae > Agrostemma > Agrostemma githago. Next base: position 63,645,768 of record OY288240.1, read on the forward strand.
TAAGTCAATACATAAGCCATAAAATAAAAATGGCTACAAAATATATAAATAAATAAAATCCATAAAAAGGGTTTTAACAATCCATAATACAGTGATCTGATTAAAACAAGCAGGATCCATAACTGCTCGCTAGCCCACCCGAAGGAAAACACATATACCTGCCATGTTAAAAACATAACAGCCACAATCAGTGGAGAGCAACGTCAACGTTCTCCCAGCCGTATAACAGGATTTTCAAACTGTAATTACTATTATAGAAAAAAATAGTAAAAATGGAAAACAGTAAAACACATTATAATAAAAATAAACTTTCAGTGAAAAACTTCACGTATCAAAACAATATAATAAAAATGAGTTTTCCGAAGAAAACATAAAACATTTGCCAACCTGCAACCAAATTATATCGATAATATTAAAAATATTCAAAATGGCGTTATGGATAGGAGTAGTGTAGACGGCTAGACTTTCACTAGGAGAGTACTAAAAACTAGCTTCGAGAACTTAGTTCAAACAAATCAAACTTCGGTCTCTAACTAGGCTACTCAACCATAATAGAGCGGCGACTTATAAATGCGTGGCCCTAGTTTAAGATAATGCACACCCCTCCTGGGATTACCTGTCACCCAGTTCAACTTATGACGGCGACTTACTGCGAGGCCTAAGCTTAAGGTCAAAATGTACAAAACTCCCGGGATACCTGTCACCCGGTTCAACAACCAATGTACCGATTCCTGATACACTAGCCTTATAGTTGATGGCAAAAACGTAAACCCCAGAATATATTACTCTAACCTCACACTTGTCCTTATTCCATAACTCCAAAACAAAGCCATTATCGATATTCAAAAGTTGTAAACAATATAATTAACAAGAGGATAAAAGAAGTAAACATTTATATTCTAAAAGAGGAACCTTTCTATTTTAGGAAACTTCTATTTTTAGAAACTTTACTAAAAATAGCATTATATCAAAGTAGTGAAAATATTAGTTCATACTAATACCACATTTTAGTAAACGATATAGATTTATAAAACTAATACTTTCGGCCTTAACGATATTAATTATTAAAGTAAGATCATTTGATTTTATGAAGTCATTAAAATATCGTATAAGTGTTATAAGATGATTAAAAATGTTTTAAAAATTTTAATACTACTAATTAGGGTGTTTTCAAAAGTTAAAAACTAAAATTCCCTAATTATTATTAGTTTCGACGATAAAACTATAAATAGGATTTTACGGCAAATATCAAATTAAATATTTGAACGTCTTTATTTAATTAAACCAACAAATATATTTAGAGTATGTTAAGGGATGACTTAACTCCTAAAGTTTCAGATTTAAATACTTTCAAAATTGCTAGAAAAATAATTCTTTTAGGTAAGACAAAGCATTTTAACGATAAATCACAATTTGTCCGAAAATCAATATTTATTAATTAAAGACTATAATAAATAGTAAAAAAATTACGTAAAATAGTTAAATTATATTTATGGACATTCTGTCCAGAAAGGAAAATTTCCAGAACTCTAAAAACTCGGTTTTTAAAGCGTTTTCTCGTTAATCGTCCAATCTCGACAATAACGATTAATAAAAATAGTAATTACAAAACGATTTAAGTATTTATATCCAAAAATTATTATTAAACTTAAAAATCATGATTTTACAGAATCTACCATTTTTCCAGTTTTCCCAAAATTCCAGATTTAATAAATCCCGTCAAAACCGTCTTTAAAACCCGTTTTCACAATTAATGATTTCAATAATAAAACTTATCGTTCCTAACATTTTATTAAAGCACTAAAAATCATAAAATTACATTTTAATATGAAATCATCAGAATCATAATTTTTCCAGATTTAAACCAAAGACCAGAAATCGAGAATTTAAACAACAAACACGGTTTTAACGATAAACGATGATTTAAAGTGATTAATTAATTCATCCACTTAACAATTCCGAAAAATTATGAACAAATTCATAAAATTCTATTTCACCAGAAAGTTTCACCACGTCAAAAATCAGATTAAAATAAATTGTTTAGGTACTAGAACTAAAAATCGGCTTTTAATCGTTTTTGTCCGAAAACGGTAATAATTCAATAATCGATATCAAAAATATCAGAAAAATACTAAATTATTAAAAATCATCAAAAACAACAGTTTTTCAGAATATAAACATATATTATACATGTTTAGGCCGATTATTACGATTTTACAAATTAATATCACAATTTAATCGTTAATCTCGTAAAAGCGATAAAAATATCGAAACATGCAAATTTTCAACTTTTAAAAATTTTCCAGAATCCGTGACATACATATATTGCCAAAATAAAATATAAAAATATATACATGCAAATACTCAATTAAAATTGTGAAATACCGAGTAACATCGACGTTACCTCTAACCCAAATTCGAGTCGATTATAAATTCGTCGGCTTCGGGATCATTCAAAAATCCTTCAACACAAGAAAAGCATGGTGGAAAAATACCATGAGAAAAATGAGAAAATCAAGGAAAATAACGATCGAAAACAACATCGATTGTTACCTTAACGAAGGAATCGGAAAGAGGATTATTATGACGATAAAAACGATGCGATTGTGACTCAAAATGGAGCAAAAATCAGCCTAAGAGAGAGGAAGAATGCCACGGCCAAGAAGGAAAAGAGATGGTGATGAATATATTTTTTATGACAAAAAAAATGTATGAAGAGGATGGAAGGGTTTGATAAGAATGAATGGCATTAATATTTAGATGAAAACTAGGTGAAGGAGTCACAAAACAGCCAGCCAAAAATAAGTGAGGGGGAGTATGAAGAGTTTGATAATAATGCATGGAATAAATGGAAGAAAAATAATCATACGTTTACGGTTTAACGTGATAAAATGAAACGTATTAATAAAACGTAGTAAAATTTGTGACCAAAAGCTTAGTCGGTCCAAAATGTGAAGAAATGACCTCAAATAATTTATAAGTTGATAAAAAGTATAATCGTAAAATAGTTAAAGGCATTTCAAAGTAATTCGAGTAAACCTCGCGTAAGAAAATAATTATTCGCGAAGCTTCGTAATAAAATCATTAACGACTAATTTTTTGTAAATAAAAATATTTACTTGTTGAAAATATTATATAAACGTATTCAAACATTTTTAGGAAAAGGAATAACTTAAATCCGAGTTTAAAAACGTCAATTCGAAGAGAAATAGAATTCCTTGCGGAAAATAAATTAGTTTACGAAGAAACCAAATAAATGGATTTAAAAAGGATTAAAATCTTTAAAATTAAAATAAAAATCATCAAACTCAAAATTTAAAATAGAGCTTAGTAAAATGATGAAATATGAGGCCGAAATTTGACAGAGTTATGACGAAGTCATAACGGAAAGGATAAAACTCAAGGAAAAATAGCGGGTGTTACAATCCTCCCCACTAAAAGAAAGTTTCGTCCTCGAAACTAAGATTAAGTAGAAAGAAACTCGAGGTTTACCTTACTCGAAGAGATGAAAATACGTATTCCGCACAAAAACAATTTTGATTTTAAAAGAAAATATTACAACTTTTAAAGTGATATGAAATCGAATACAAATATTTATTCCAAGAAGATTAAAATATTTTAAATTAATGAAATCATAAAGTAAAGTTATTTGATAAAATATTGACGTCAAATAACATTTGTAAACGAACTCGAAGAAAATTGGGTAACCAAACATTTTCATAACAAAAGTAAAACAATTTTTGCTTAAGAAATTCGATAATAATTCTTTTTATGATGAAACAAAATTTTGTTTGGAGAAATCAAAATTTGTAGTTAGTAAAAATCAAACAAGTCGTCAAACATTTTCAATAACAGATTCAAAAGTCCACCAACAATAAAGTGAAACTAATTCCAAATTGTTAAAATTTCGGAAATGTTATCAAAGTAATTAAGAAAGTTTTCAAAAATGTTATCAAACTTGAAAATTCAAAATAATTTCGACAATGTTAAAACGCTTTACATAATAATTCTATAAAAATTGAAGTATTTGGGAATATGAAAGTCTTCATAAAATTTCGATCGCTAAAAAAAATCAAAAATTGAAATAATTTCGAAATAATTTAAGATAAATTATTAAAGCATTTTGGAACAGATCTAAATATAAATATCAACCAAAGATAAAACAAAAGTGAAGTATAAAGCTGTTAAATTATAATTCAAAAATGTTAAATTTCACGATAACCCAAAATGTTAAATTGTTCAAAGTTTTTACAAAATGGGAAGTTTTAAAATTTGAAATTATGCTTCAAAATGTTAAAATTTCATGAAAATAAAAAATTTGTAGATTAGTCAAACTTTTCATAACACAAGTTTGGGGAAAAAATAATAAATGGATAAATAGAGTCAAAGTCAACGACAAATCGAAACAAAAGTTTTCAAACCCGATAAAGAAGTCGAAAGGGATTGGCTGAAGAAGAAGTGGAAATCCAAGAGAAGCTAAGGGGAGAACGAATTTGAGAGTCAAATAGAACTCTCAAGGATTGAAGAATAAATTAACCATCTCGAGATTCCCGGTACGACTCCTACAACACGGGTTCCTAATTTCCATCAAATAACGTTAAGTCCAATATTAGGCACTAGGTGGTACTACTCGGTGACAAACTCCAAAAATTTCTTACGTGACTATCCAATCGTTCAAGCGACACGATACTAATCCACAAATGCTTTAGAATCAAATCCACAAATGATTTAGACTAATCCTTAAATTAAGATTCCAACGGTTATCAAAACTTACCCTAACTCGTAATCACTAAGGTTCATAAATTTAAAGCTCATAAGGTCTGAACTCGAGGTATACTTCAAATTTCTCGAGTAAGGAAGACTAATTAAAACCCACCAATTAACAAAGTTCGGACACGAAATCCTCAAAAATGATCACCAACATATATATATAATACCCCAAGTACAGAAGTTGGGGAAGTACAATAAATCCTCAAACACGCTCAAACCTATAGGTAATGGCGCAAACACTCACATCTTCAAACACGTCATTGGGCTAAGGTTTCTAAAAATTTCACCAAATTTCATATTGTATTAGCGAAATCACCAAAATATTTATTAACTCAACGAAGCCACAATCTCGTTGGTCTAAGGTTATAACAGTCCCAATAAGATGATCCGTATTATAGTATTCCACAAAACAGCACAATAAAACCAAATTGTGATTGTGCAAGATAGTTCTCTTCTCCAGGAACAACAACAATTTATCCAAGTTAGATCACTCAACTCCAAAGTTCATAGGTTACAACCTTAAACGACGATCAACGATCTAATCCTTAAGAAATACGGGTAATCTATGTCAACCAAAATTTCTAACGACGTTAATGAAAACCTTCAATGGTACCACAACACTCAGGCTAACACCTTAACAATACTCTATGATCCCAAATATTCTCGATGCATCCATTAAATAAGCATTAGGTAAGAATCCAAAGTAATATTATCAGTTACACTTAGTTTGGTTCTAGGTTAGGTACTAGGTATTCATCAAATATGGCATACCCTTACTACTCCCAAATATATCCAACTCTAAGTACCCCAAAATAATCAAGGTAACCTATAACCCAAGGTTCAGTATCTAAAGTATCATCCTAATTCCATCAAGCAACATTTTGCTATTCAAATTAATCCTCAAGAATTTCTTACTTGCTTAGAAGGTAGGGCTGACTCAAAATCCTCAAACCAGGTAACAAGAGTTTACTAAATCTCAAACATCCATAACTTTTAACGGGGTTCACTGAGACGAAAATCGGTCAAACCAAAGAATCTCAAGAGGAAGATGGTAAAGTGGGAGAATTAATCGGAGACTTATCACAAGAGCGAAGACGAGAGTTTAAAAGAGAAGAGTTAGAAGAAGTAGAGGAAAGAAGAAAGAAATCGATGATCCAATAATACTAAGTTCTAGAACCAGAGGAAAATCTTCGGGCCTCCAGAGTTCACGAGGGAACTAAAAGGATTACTTCATCTTCTTGTAGAGGAACGAGTACACAAGTCTTGGGTCGCTCCATCTGGATCTACTACTGAAACGTCACGGAACAGGGATCTACTCTTGATCATCTAACCTGTAGCTTGAGCAAACTAAACCGGAGCTGAAAAGTCACCATCGACATCTTTCTTGGAGCACCAAGTTGTCCACTCGAGTCAGCAGGTGTTGAGAGTGCTAAGCAGGTCTTGTCCCGATCTGGAGCAGCATATCAGCATCTTGCTCTTTCATCTTCTTCTCGATAAAAGAAACAAATATTCAATGCTAGTCATTGAGTTACAAGAACAAATAATCCTAACAGTTAAGTCCTTATTTGTTTCTACCCAATTCTAATAATATTTTTATTTACTGTTTAAATGATTTACTGGTATTTTCCCTAATTTCAGGTGTAAGCGTTGGGAGCAGTGATGCTCTGATACCAACTGTAATCCCCTAGAAATTCTAACGCAATACAGTGGCGGAAACACTGTAGAAGTGGGATTATAACACACTGTAGCTATGTCTTGATTAAATAAAAATGGTAAGTCAATACATAAGCCATAAAATAAAAATGGCTACAAAATATATAAATAAATAAAATCCATAAAAAGGGTTTTAACAATCCATAATACAGTGATCTGATTAAAACAAGCAGGATCCATAACTGCTCGCTAGCCCACCCGAAGGAAAACACATATACCTGCCATGTTAAAAACATAACAGCCACAATCAGTGGGGAGCAACGTCAACGTTCTCCCAGCCGTATAACAGGATTTTCAAACTGTAATTACTATTATAGAAAAAAATAGTAAAAATGGAAAACAGTAAAACACATTATAATAAAAATAAACTTTCAGTGAAAAACTTCACGTATCAAAACAATATAATAAAAATGAGTTTTCCGAAGAAAACATAAAACATTTGCCAACCTGCAACCAAATTATATCGATAATAATAAAAATATTCAAAATGGCGTTATGGATAGGAGTAGTGTAGACGGCTAGACTTTCACTAGGAGAGTACTAAAAACTAGCTTCGAGAACTTAGTTCAAACAAATCAAACTTCGGTCTCTAACTAGGCTACTCAACCATAATAGAGCGGCGACTTATAAATGCGTGGCCCTAGTTTAAGATAATGCACACCCCTCCTGGGATTACCTGTCACCCAGTTCAACTTATGACGGCGACTTACTGCGAGGCCTAAGCTTAAGGTCAAAATGTAAAAAACTCCCGGGATACCTGTCACCCGGTTCAACAACCAATGTACCGATTCCTGATACACTAGCCTTATAGTTGATGGCAAAACCGTAAACCCCAGAATATATTTGTAGACACCCGCATTTTGACCGCCAGGTGTCTATGGCAGTTTCCAAGAAACACCCGATGATGATCAGACGCTAACGTGCTTCTATGCGCTCGGATACGGGCTCAAGTCCATTAATCGCTGGCTAACACACTTACAGAGTACAAATCTCACAAAATCAACCTCGAATCCAGGCCCAGCAAACCGTTCCGAGCCAAACAAGACTAATTTGGGCCAAAACCGACACCGGAATTAAAACCGACTTTTTTTGCGATTGGGTCAACCCTGGTCAAGGTCGTTTCCGAGACATACAAAACAACCATTCACAACATCAAAAGTCCAACTCAAGAAGCAAAACCAACAGTCCATCTTCAGACGGGCCATCAGGTCAAGTCCGTCAAGGCAAAACCCTAGACACCAAAATGCATGACCATGCCTATATAAACACCCCCATGCAACACACTTTCAGAGATTGAAAAAAAAACCTAGAGCAACCCTACACACACATACAACATCTATTACAAACCCTAATCAAACCCTAGCAATTCTACACTAGCAAAAAAACCCTAAACCTAGTTTTTAGGAATCAATCCCGAGCCACCATAACTTAACCTCCATAAAACCTCGAAGACTCTTGTGTTAAAGCCACGGTTACGAGTTCGATCCGAGACAAGAACATGTAGGTTGAGGGTGTCAAAACCCCGTTCTCTCCTTCTTCTCTTCCTCTCGTCATCTTCTTCGCTTTTTCTTACTTTTTTATTTTTATTATTTTTTTTTCCTTTATTGCATCATAATATCGATAATACTAATACAAAACATTAAAATACTTATCGATTTGTGTCGAATAAGAGGGGTATCGGAATAAGGAAACACGAATATACAAGTGTACTGCACACAGCGTTGACGGTCGCTTGTTCCAATACCCCGATTATTTGATTATTGAGATAAGTTAACTTAAACAATATTTTTTTTATTTCGTTTGCATCATTATCATTAGTCGTATATTTACATTATTTTTCAAAAACAAGCATTATATTTAATAAGGGTCGAAACCCGTTGATGCGGATCCGACATCAAACAATTCGCAAGAATTAATTATGATGTCGGGATGCGGAGGGAATCAAGTCGAGTTTTTTTTAATTAAAGTATCGATCTATTAGATTCGATACCAATTCCATAATTGGATGTCGAATCTAATGATTTAGTCAAATAAATTAATTAACACGATTTTCGTTGATGCTAATATAGATGTCCTCTAATTCAATTGGATTAATTACGACATTAATAAACGCGGAGAAAATTTATATCGTGCTAGTTAATTTAAAACGACTTATATTATTTTCTTTATTTTTTCACTCTAGTATTCCATATCGATTCCATAATCGGATATGGGATATAACGAGCATCAAAATCAAAATCGAGTATAAATTATTCCAAGTATTTAATATCGATTTCATAATCGAATATTGAATACGACGAATATCGAAAATATTAAGTCGAGTGCAAATTACGCAATATTTGTACGCGATTTAATAAAATCATCAATTTTCCGAAGAAAACAATTTCGCTCTTTTTTATTATTATTCTTCGAACATCATTTTTTTAGACAAAACATTTTTTTTAGATCTCGATATATTTTTTTCCTTGACCTCGGTCAACACGTGTTAATCCATCACGTGACCTACTATTCTTTCCAAAATCATGCATTCATCACATCTATATCTTTATTCAATTTATTACTCGTTACATTGTTACTAACGGTTTGATTGTTTCTTTTGTCGATTTTTGTCGTTTATTTTATTTTACTAAAATGAACCCACATGCTAAAATTCCACTTTGACGTAGAATTAATTGCATTAAATCGACATAGAAACCCTTTTCAATTCCATTCACATGTTTAGGGAAAATAATCTTTGCATATCTTTTTCCCGTTCAATTAACGCGCGTATTGGAAAGTCATTCGAATTCTTAGTAGAGGCCGCTAATGTGCGGGCGGGGTTGGGTGTCCTTTGTGGGCTTCCCAACACGTACCCTCACCCCTTACTCAGAACCTCGGTTTCCGGACGCCCGAAACCGTTGGCGCACGAGAGTCATTCAATACACAATATCCGATAATGTCGGTATTGGTATCAAATGCAAAGGGACGAGCCCAATAAACTCTGACATCGGAAATGGGCCGTATTTTGTATACGGACCACTACGACATAGAGTGGGCTCGAATGGTTCCGAATAACCACAAAATTCGGTGGTGACTCCACTTCGATTTAAATTTCCATTCGATCCATTCTCATATGGAGATTCATTCGCCTACCCAAACCCGCGCGTGGCCGCGTCGGGGTGAACCTATGTCATGTCCTCAATTTGGCGACTCCGTTGGGGATTAACTGATGCGTGACTTACCATCGGCATCCTCAGGGTGAGACTCGAATAGAAATCGTTTGACAAATACAATGCGCGTGTTAGTTCTACGGTTCATGCATAACCCATATTTTCCCGGGCCGGTACTGGTGACCGACGTCCCACTATACCATTGATGTACTCCAACATGGATATGTCAAAAGGTGTCCATAGTCGATTCGAGTGGGTTTCGCGGCATGTTCTAAGCTCAACTCGACTTAGAGAGTCCGTCCCGATCAACGTCTAGACTATGTACACTGGTATAGACCCTTTCAGACCGACCGAGACTTAGTGTAGAGCATACATGGCGTCGTTATAATGCTTGTGTGACTACGTGCTACTTGGTTTCCGAGTCATTTTCAAAAATATCAACTTTTCAAAAATTACATCCTCCTTTTCAAGATATTCGATTTTCAAAACCCGGGACATACCGAATTTAGGACTTATGATTTTACTCAAAATAGCATATTTTCTAGCCGGTATGCTGCCCAAATTAAAACTCGAACTTTCAAAACTCGTGGCCCAATGACTTTTCGTCCACTTTTTCGGAAATTTGGGCCGTTCACCGAGTCCACTCGGTCCTTCTTCAAAAATCAATCAATTTTCAAAAAACTTCCCTCCTTCTAGAACTTCCCGTATTTAGCAGTGTCGGGTCGAGTCTTAAGTTGTCAAGGTCTTTAGCGTCGAAACTCCGTCGATCTTACATCACGAGTTTCTTCCCTATCCCAGTTCGCCTTATTAGACTAAGGCAAGGCCCACCTACGTAGGACATACTCCTACAAAGGAAGGCCCGTCAACACAATCGAGTCCAAAGTCTGGGGATGTCTCACGTGGACCTTCCTTCGAACAGGACTAGGCCCACCCGCCGAATCCTAAGGAAGGCCCACATTTCACAAGTCACCCGTCTAGGTGTCTCTTCCGAGTCAACCTTTTACAAGGCATAGCCCTATAACAAAAGGTTCACGGTCCTCACGTCTAAGGGTCACTCGTCCGACACTCGAGTCTTAACAAAATTGTCGATCCCACTCGGGGGCTACCCCTTTAGCAGGGCGATCAATCACGGTTGCTCTAAGGGTCATGTCTTACACGTGTCTCACATAACCCACTTTCGAGTCACTTAGATGCCACACCATCTGAGTCCCTAGCCTCACTTGGGGGCTATTCTCCGACGGAATGACTAATCACAGTCACTCCGAGAATCGTACCCTACACATTTGTCTTAGGGGAGTCTAACCCGAGTCAAACTGTGGTCGTCCCTCCTCTTACGCTATTTCCTATGCCTTGGTGAGTTTGAGTTCCGAAGTAACCTCTCTGATTACGTGGTGCTCTTACAGACAGGCCACCCGCAACCCGACATCAACGCAAGATGGAAGAATTGAAAGATGCCCTAACCAAAATCGAGACTCAACTGACCTCCATCCTTGCTAACCAAGCAACTTTGGACACTCGCCTGAGCACTGTAGAGAAAACGGTCCTAGTTGAAGGAGCTGAGTCCACTGGGCCCATAGCCGAATTGGTCAGTGTTGTTCGCAGGCTCGAGGAGCAAGTTCACTTATCAACAAGCAACTCAATCCACTCCGAAAATGCTCGCATTTATTCACCTTTGAGTAACGAGCTACCGGCCAACCTCAACTTGACGGGAATTCCTATGTTTGAGGGTACCGAAGACCCGGTCCATCATATCCGGGCCTTCAAAGACTTCATGGCAGTCAAAGGGGTAAAGTCCACCATGTTTAAGCACTTATTCCCTTCCTCCCTCCAGAAGCACCCCAAAGCCTGGTACTACAGGCTCGATTCCAAGAAATACCCGACTTGGGACGATGTGGCAACAGAGTTCGCTCGGAACTACGCCGATAATATCGAGATCCAGACTACAATGCGTACTCTGGAAGTCATGGCCCAAGAGCCCAAAGAAGGGTTCACTAAATATCTTCAAAGATGGAGGGCCGAGAGTGTAAAGTTGGTAAACAAGCCCAACGAGAAGACGCTAGTGGAGGCCTTCGTCAACAACCTCCTGCCTTCTTACCGCGTCCATCTTAGGTATGCCGGCATTTCAAACTTTGCCGTACTTACCGAAATGGGCATTAGGATTGAAGACGATCTTCGACATAATGAAGATCTGGGTGAAGTTGATACTGAAGGCTATACTGGACATCAACTCGAGTCCTTAGAAGTCGACGACTAATGACAACATTATCCGAGAGTCCGGATCCGATTTGAGTCCGAGTCTAGGATGTACTATTCCCTTCAAAGTCGAAGTCAAAGTCAAAATCAGAGTCAAAGTCAGGGTCAATTGTATTCTGTCCTCTTTTCAAAATTCAATAAAATCAAGCTTTCAATATTCTATTTCTCATATCTACTATCCTTATGTGTTTCCGAGAACATGGTGAACACCATCATACACTGTGAGCACACGCACGTGACTATTATAGACACATCTATAATGACTGCAGGAAACCGAGCCCGTGTTTTCCTTTTACCTATTCCATGTCTGGTATAGAAAAGCCGCATAACTACCCTTAGCAGGAGCACATCAAATCCTATGACAAATCTGGGTAGTCTTCTAGCTTGGGTCTAAGACGGGAGGCAAGCCCATTTCCCACAATAAAATACTCCTCCAATAAGACTGACCAATCCCTACCTTAGATGTTAGTCTGACCGGTAAAAAAAAAACAAAAGAACACTGGACAAAAAATCAAAAAGAAAAAACCGAAAGTCCATGAGGAAAAAAGCAAAAAGCCAAAAAAAAAAAAAAAAAAAAAAAAAACAGGCCATCATCAAAAAAATTCAGAATACCCATGACCATGGTCAACGGTCAATTCAAGTGAAAGCCCCACGACCAGGGTACGATCAAAATTATCAAAACCCATGACCACGGCTAAGAGGTGAATCAAAAATCAAATACCCGTGACCGTGGTCAACGGTCAACTCAAGTGAAAATCCTTTGACCGTGGTACGGTCAAATTCGAAATTATCCATGCCATCCAATAGGGGAGTAACAATCAAGCTGGTCAGCTAACACCACACTCAACCTTCCCACATTACAACACTCAAGACCTTCCCGAGACCCAGGCCAGAGACAGCCCGGAATTTTGAGGATTCAAGCTCCATAGAATACCCCTAACCATTAGGGCCAGACATGGAAATCAGATCCCGCATTATCAAACCTATCCTGATCGAAGTCCGAGTCAGTTTTACTCGACTTCCCCCTTTCCTACCACATTACAATACCTTACCCTCGAAGCCTTAGCTCCACAAAATCGAGCTCCAGATGTCGAATCATCAAAGCCACTTTCGACCTAGCTCCACATATCCAAAAACATCCAAACCAGTTACCAACCCCAAACACGGGAACTCAACCTGCGGTCGGCATAGAACATGCCCAAATAGTTCACACCATCTCTGGGGGCTACTCCGAAGAACGCTCACAGTCACAGGATCGACATCCTAACTGTTCTAGCCCTTTGATCAAGACATCACTGGGAATTCACCTAGCCTACACCATCGCTATGGCTAATAACACACAAAGTCCTATTAGACTAGGCACTATAATACATCTTGCGATACACTGAACTATGGCTTGGTTTGATTTCACCACACGTGAATACGTAGGCAGCCTTTCAACAGAGGCACAACCACTCACATTGACACAAATTCAAGAAGCGTCATCCTTCCGGTCACGACACCGTCATGTTCTCAGTAGCTAGCTTTGTTGTCCCGGGGGCTTCTCTTAGGCAGAAGACCTCCATTCACTCACAAAATCCAGATAAATCCAACAAAAAATCTAGCCTCCTTTTTGTAGTGTGTCCTAGTACTCGGCTCAGTCGAAGACAAGAATCTGTCAGGATTCGAGGCGATACCCACTTTGGAAATGTATCCTAAAATAGGAAATCCAGAAGGGCACCAGACTAAAACAGTCTCATTACAAGCTACTGCAATCCCCCCATGGCATATCTATCCCATTTCGATGTATGACCGTGTTGCCACTCGCCTAGGCTACGGGATAGCGCAACTTTAAGAGTCTTGTTAGGCGGCCCACACCCCTATCGAGTCACGGTCCAACCCTTAGAGAGTCCAGTCCGTGTCAGTCAACTCGTCCTGTCGTGTTCAGAGTCGAGTCTGTCGGTAGGCCCATCTCTTCAAATTCCACTTTGAAATTTGCAAAATCTAGCCATTCGAAAAAAGATCCTTTTCGACAAGGTCAAATTTCGGTCTATTTAAACTGCAAATTACTTTCCTAATCTTTGTTAGAAGTCAAAAATCTCAAAGTTTCCAAAATTCAAAAAATCTCAAATTTTCAAGATTTCAAAATTCAAGTTTTCAAAAAATCATTTTCCCCCAGCGCGAGTCATTTTGCTACCTACGTGTTGCATGCATTTTATGTGACTTATACAGGTATGACTCAAACAGGGACGTGCAACAAGCTACACCTCCCCAGCATTTCACGGGATGAGCCTACATACAGGCGCACCCAGGACTTATGCGACAAGTCCAATTCCCCACGGAGTTACCGTCATCAGCTCAGGTATGACTTCTAACTTGTGGCTGGCGAGCCCTTCACGCGAGTCTAATGGACTATAAACGACCCGACCGGAAGTCTGCCAGGTTTCAATCCTCGATTGGCCTGGTGGCTACTCTGACTTTCGCCTTGTCCAAGCCTCAGTCAGAGTGGGGGCTCTGTAGACACCCGCATTTTGACCGCCAGGTGTCTATGGCAGTTTCCAAGAAACACCCGATGATGATCGGACGCTAACGTGCTTCTATGCGCTCGGATACGGGCTCAAGTCCATTAATCGCTGGCTAACACACTTACAGAGTACAAATCTCACAAAATCAACCTCGAATCCAGGCCCAGCGGACCGTTCCGAGCCAAACAAGACTAATTTGGGCCAAAACCGACACCGGAATTAAAACCGACTTTTTTTGCGATTGGGTCAACCCCGGTCAAGGTCGTTTCCGAGACATACAAAACAACCATTCACAACATCAAAAGTCCAACTCAAGAAGCAAAACCAACAGTCCATCTTCAGACGGGCCATCAGGTCAAGTCCGTCAAGGCAAAACCCTAGACACCAAAATGCATGACCATGCCTATATAAACACCCCCATGCAACACACTTTCAGAGATTGAAAAAAAAACCTAGAGCAACCCTACACACACATACAACATCTATTACAAACCCTAATCAAACCCTAGCAATTCTACACTAGCAAAAAAAACCTAAACCTAGTTTTTAGGAATCAATCCCGAGCCACCATAACTTAACCTCCATAAAACCTCGAAGACTCTTGTGTTAAAGCCACGGTTACGAGTTCGATCCGAGACAAGAACATGTAGGTTGAGGGTGTCAAAACCCCGTTCTCTCCTTCTTCTCTTCCTCTCGTCATCTTCTTCGCTTTTTCTTACTTTTTTATTTTTATTATTTTTTTTTCCTTTATTGCATCATAATATCGATAATACTAATACAAAACATTAAAATACTTATCGATTTGTGTCGAATAAGAGGGGTATCGGAATAAGGAAACACGAATATACAAGTGTACTGCACACAGCGTTGACGGTCGCTTGTTCCAATACCCCGATTATTTGATTATTGAGATAAGTTAACTTAAACAATATTTTTTTTATTTCGTTTGCATCATTATCATTAGTCGTATATTTACATTATTTTTCAAAAACAAGCATTATATTTAATAAGGGTCGAAACCCGTTGATGCGGATCCGACATCAAACAATTCGCAAGAATTAATTATGATGTCGGGATGCGGAGGGAATCAAGTCGAGTTTTTTTTAATTAAAGTATCGATCTATTAGATTCGATACCAATTCCATAATTGGATGTCGAATCTAATGATTTAGTCAAATAAATTAATTAACACGATTTTCGTTGATGCTAATATAGATGTCCTCTAATTCAATTGGATTAATTACGACATTAATAAACGCGGAGAAAATTTATATCGTGCTAGTTAATTTAAAACGACTTATATTATTTTCTTTATTTTTTCACTCTAGTATTCCATATCGATTCCATAATCGGATATGGGATATAACGAGCATCAAAATCAAAATCGAGTATAAATTATTCCAAGTATTTAATATCGATTTCATAATCGAATATTGAATACGACGAATATCGAAAATATTAAGTCGAGTGCAAATTACGCAATATTTGTACGCGATTTAATAAAATCATCAATTTTCCGAAGAAAACAATTTCGCTCTTTTTTATTATTATTCTTCGAACATCATTTTTTTAGACAAAACATTTTTTTTAGATCTCGATATATTTTTTTCCTTGACCTCGGTCAACACGTGTTAATCCATCACGTGACCTACTATTCTTTCCAAAATCATGCATTCATCACATCTATATCTTTATTCAATTTATTACTCGTTACATTGTTACTAACGGTTTGATTGTTTCTTTTGTCGATTTTTGTCGTTTATTTTATTTTACTAAAATGAACCCACATGCTAAAATTCCACTTTGACGTAGAATTAATTGCATTAAATCGACATAGAAACCCTTTTCAATTCCATTCACATGTTTAGGGAAAATAATCTTTGCATATCTTTTTCCCGTTCAATTAACGCGCGTATTGGAAAGTCATTCGAATTCTTAGTAGAGGCCGCTAATGTGCGGGCGGGGTTGGGTGTCCTTTGTGGGCTTCCAAACACGTACCCTCACCCCTTACTCAGAACATCGGTTTCCGGATGCCCGAAACCGTTGGCGCACGAGAGTCATTCAATACACAATATCCGATAATGTCGGTATTGGTATCAAATGCAAAGGGACGAGCCCAATAAACTCTGACATCGGAAATGGGCCGTATTTTGTATACGGACCACTACGACATAGAGTGGGCTCGAATGGTTCCGAATAACCACAAAATTCGGTGGCGACTCCACTTCGATTTAAATTTCCATTCGATCCATTCTCATATGGAGATTCATTCGCCTACCCAAACCCGCGCGTGGCCGCGTCGGGGTGGACCTATGTCATGTCCACAATATTACTCTAACCTCACACTTGTCCTTATTCCATAACTCCAAAACAAAGCCATTATCGATATTCAAAAGTTGTAAACAATATAATTAACAAGAGGATAAAAGAAGTAAACATTTATATTCTAAAAGAGGAAACTTTCTATTTTAGGAAACTTCTATTTTTAGAAACTTTACTAAAAATAGCATTATATCAAAGTAGTGAAAATATTAGTTCATACTAATACCACGTTTTAGTAAACGATATAGATTTATAAAACTAATACTTTCGGCCTTAACGATATTAATTATTAAAGTAAGATCATTTGATTTTATGAAGTCATTAAAATATCGTATAAGTGTTATAAGATGATTAAAAATGTCTTAAACATTTTAATACTACTAATTAGGGTGTTTTCAAAAGTTAAAAACTAAAATTCCCTAATTATTATTAGTTTCGACGATAAAACTATAAATAGGATTTTACGGCAAATATCAAATTAAATATTTGAACGTCTTTATTTAATTAAACCAACAAATATATTTAGAGTATGTTAAGGGATGACTTAACTCCTAAAGTTTCAGATTTAAATACTTTCAAAATTGCTGGAAAAATAATTCTTTTAGGTAAGACGAAGCATTTTAACGATAAATCACAATTTGTCCGAAAATCAATATTTATTAATTAAAGACTATAATAAATAGTACAAAAATTACGTAAAATAGTTAAATTATATTTATGGACATTCTGTCCAGAAAGGAAAATTTCCAGAACTCTAAAAACTCGGTTTTTAAAGCGTTTTCTCGTTAATCGTCCAATCTCGACAATAACGATTAATAAAAATAGTAATTACAAAACGATTTAAGTATTTATATCCAAAAATTATTATTAAACCTAAAAATCATGATTTTACAGAATCTACCATTTTTCCAGTTTTCCCAAAATTCCAGATTTAATAAATCCCGTCAAAACCGTCTTTAAAACCCGTTTTCACAATTAACGATTCCAATAATAAAACTTATCGTTCCTAACATTTTATTAAAGCACTAAAAATCATAAAATTACATTTTAATATGAAATCATCAGAATCATAATTTTTCCAGATTTAAACCAAAGACCAGAAATCGAGAATTTAAACAACAAACACGGTTTTAACGATAAACGATGATTTAAAGTGATTAATTAATTCATCCACTTAACAATTCCGAAAAATTATGAAAAAATTCAGAAAATTCTATTTCCCCAGAAAGTTTCACCACGTCAAAAATCAGATTAAAATAAATTGTTTAGGTACTAGAACTAAAAATCGGCTTTTAATCGTTTTTGTCCGAAAACGGTAATAATTCAATAATCGATATCAAAAATATCAGAAAAATACTAAATTATTAAAAATCATCAAAAACAACATTTTTTCAGAATATAAACATATATTATACATGTTTAGGCCGATTATTACGATTTTACAAATTAATATCACAATTTAATCGTTAATCTCGTAAAAGCGATAAAAATATCGAAACATGCAAATTTTCAACTTTTAAAAATTTTCCAGAATCCGTGACATACATATATTGCCAAAATAAAATATAAAAATATATACATGCAAATACTCAATTAAAATTGTGAAATACCGAGTAACATCGACGTTACCTCAAACCCAAATTCGAGTCGATTATAAATTCGTCGGCTTCGGGATCATTCAAAAATCCTTCAACACAAGAAAAGCATGGTGGAAAAATACCATGAGAAAAATGAGAAAATCAAGGAAAATAACGATCGAAAACAACATCGATTGTTACCTTAACGAAGGAATCGGAAAGAGGATTATTATGACGATAAAAACGATGCGATTGTGACTCAAAATGGAGCAAAAATCAGCCTAAGAGAGAGGAAGAATGCCACGGCCAAGAAGGAAAAGAGATGGTGATGAATATATTTTTTATGACAAAAAAAATGTATGTAGAGGATGGAAGGGTTTGATAAGAATGAATGGCATTAATATTTAGATGAAAACTAGGTGAAGGAGTCACAAAACAGCCAGCCAAAAATAAGTGAGGGGGAGTATGAAGAGTTTGATAATAATGCATGGAATAAATGGAAGAAAAATAATCATACGTTTACGGTTTAACGTGATAAAATGAAACGTATTAATAAAACGTAGTAAAATTTGTGACCAAAAGCTTAGTCGGTCCAAAATGTGAAGAAATGACCTCAAATAATTTATAAGTTGATAAAAAGTATAATCGTAAAATAGTTAAAGGCATTTCAAAGTAATTCGAGTAAACCTCGCGTAAGAAAATAATTATTCGCGAAGCTTCGTAATAAAATCATTAACGACTAATTTTTTGTAAATAAAAATATTTACTTGTTGAAAATATTATATAAACGTATTCAAACATTTTTAGGAAAAGGAATAACTTAAATCCGAGTTTAAAAACGTCAATTCGAAGAGAAATAGAATTTCTTGCGGAAAATAAATTAGTTTACGAAGAAACCAAATAAATGGATTTAAAAAGGATTAAAATCTTTAAAATTAAAATAAAAATCATCAAACTGAAAATTTAAAATAGAGCTTAGTAAAATGATGAAATATGAGGCCGAAATTTGACAGAGTTATGACGAAGTCATAACGGAAAGGATAAAACTCAAGGAAAAATAGCGGGTGTTACAGGGGCGGACAACTTTCCAAACCGACAAAAATAACCAACCACAAATCATCAAATGCCAAAACTGGCGCAGCAGAGACAGATACAGATTACTGAGAACAGGAGAAACGACTACCGATGACTGACAACCGACATACCACACCCCCACACTGACACAAACAACACTCAACCACTCACATAGGACCCGGGGCACGAGGTGGTGGGTAATAAGACCCTGGCGGAGGCATACCGAAAAATCGATCAAAATAGTGTTGTTGTTGCTGCAACATCCTCCGGTTTTTCTCCGCCTCCAACCTCGCTGCTTGGGCATCCCTAGCAGCGTCCCTAGCCATCTCAGAGCTGTTCCGGGCGTACTCAAAACCTTCCCTAGAGTACGTATACGAGCTATGCGCAGTATCTCGCGCATCCCGGGCCACATTGTAGGCGTTCTGAGCTAAGTTCAGTGAAGTGGTCGAGTTCTCCCAAGTCTGACGTGTACGATCATAAACTTCCCCCCACTAGTTATAAAAGTCCTCCAATCCGAAGAACGAGGAGTGTCTCGGAGGACTCATGTGGACGTCCTCCTGAAAACCGGGGGTAGACTGGGTGAACGTGGAGTGTCTGTGTGGTGTGAAGTCTGAAAAGTCGGGGGTGAAAAATTGCGAGGTCTGAGGTTCGGTCTGGTGGGAGGAAGAGGGTCCGTGTGATGATGATGGTAGTGTTCTATGACCCTCATCCCAGGAGGTTTCAACCTCTGGTTCCTCCTCTGACACGTCTACTACCTCTATGTCAACGTCGCCATAATCTAAAGGTCCCTCGGGGTATTCAGTCTGATAAAACTTACCACGGGTGTGACCTCGAATGTACTCTCCGGACCTCTTCGGCATGCCGAAGTTCTCCTCAATGTCTAACCTAACCCATTCGGGGTTAGGCATTGCAATGGAAAGGACAATAAACTGTTATAATCCCCTTTTTGAGGCCAAACAAGGAAAGGACAATAAACCTCATCCAGATAAATTCTCGCCCCGTCAACTGGTGTCAAATCGCTAAAATCGATGCCTAAGGCTGTAGCTAGCATTGTTACAACACCGCCACTAGAAATTTTCTTGCGGCTGCCCTTCGCAACCTGGGCGAAGTGAGTAGCTAAAGCCTCGGACATATCGATCTATGGGCCTCTATTCAAAACCACATCCTCTAACAGCTGTACAGCTGTAGCAATACAATTGTGGTGCGTATCATAGCTTGACAAGAATGAATCGGCTATGATACGCGCCAAATACCGAAGGATGGGGTTTCGAATGGAGAAAGAACGCATCTTCTCTCCCTTAAAAGTCCTTTGGTGGGCAATTTTAGACCAAAATCGGTCGCGGGCAAATTCGTCATCCCGAGTCTGCCCTGCCTTAGGCCTTCCAAGGACAGAAGAAGGTAAACCAAGCAATGCACCAAAATCCCTCAAATTGAGGACGTATAGAGTTTCTCGCAACTGAAAAGTGACAGTGGTATTATCATCACCACTCAGCTCAAAAGTTGCGAGAAACTCACACGTCAATTTTTGAAAAGTTTCCTCCTCAGAGGAATAAAATTTAATCAGACAAAGGTTTCGACACATTGCCTGTACCTGCGTTTCAATACCCATACGCACAAGTACATTTTGAGCCGCCCAACGAGTTGGCTCGAGACAACAGACCCAAAATTTCTTACACTTTTCAAGGTGGATTTTTTTAGCGAAATAGATATCAGACTCCGAATGACGAAAATTACGACGGATTTTAGGGTAACGTACCTCTAGCGGAACAGGTTGTTCACGCGGGACGGAGCCTTGTGTTTGAACGAGCATCAGGACAGATTCGTCCCGAACTTCGGCCGGCTCCTCGGATCTTGAAGATGATGTTGAACCCGAATTACGATTGAGCATAGAGGATATCCTTTTCCTTGCCATTTGCTTGACTATCCTCATCCTTGTTGCTTGAATTTGACGATTATGGTGATGACGGTCTCGATTTGGGGTTTGTCGAAATTGGAACGTTTTCTCAAAACAAACTCCAAGAAGATGATAGGAATGTGATAGGGATGAGGAGTATGTAATTGGATTGAAATTTGGTGAAGAAATGGAAGGATTAGAGGTGGTTTGATTTTGGGGTTTGTTTGAGGTTTTTGGGGTTTGATTGAGGAGAGAGAGAGAGAGGAAAAGTTGATTATGAAAATGGGTAAGGGGGGCTTGGCTGGGTATAGGTGCCGCGGAGTGATATTTGCATGTGGTTTTACCACCGGGCGAAATTTCGCCCGGTGAGATTTCACCCGGTGGAATTTCCGTCAATTCCCAAGTTGCAAAAAAAAATTACCGTAGGGCGTCGCCCGGTGAGATTCCACCGGGTGAAATTTTACCCGGCGGGTTTTCCGTCAATTCCTTTAATTCGAGCAAAGTTGCCATCGGGTGAAGTTTCACCCGGTAAAATAATCCACTTCAAATTAGGGCTTTCCTACGAAAATTCTCTTCAACTTGGCCCAAACCAACCTTAGCTCTTCGACAAACAAATCTTCTCGATCCATGTATTAGCTTCACGGAGAAAAACTCTCACAATTGTTCATAGCGCAACCCAAAAAATTCCAAAAGAAATCTTCACAATTCCTTCAGATACCAAAACAAGCTCCAAAAGAAAAATCTGAAAGCTATTGTCCAAAGAAAATAAAAGGAGATAAAAATATACAAATATTTACAAGGTGATTATTATGGACACCACCAAACCGAATTGAATTGTTTGAGCTTAATCGGGGTTGCTTGAAAAGCAACCCGAAGGGTCTTGGTCATTAACCACTACTACAAAACTGGTCATAGACATCACCTAATAGACATGGGTTAAAAAAATACCCTACATCTATATTTAATAGATGTAGGGTATTGAAAAAACCCATGTATATAAAGGAAAATATACATAGGTCAAAATCATAACCCATGTCTATAAATTATAAACATAGGTTAAAATAAAACCTATGTATATAGAATATGAATAGAAGTAAGGCCCATGGTCTAGACACTGTATATTTGGGAATTCAAAAAAAAACATTTACTCCGTATTGAAATAAACTTTACCACGCCAAAATCAAAATACCTCGGGCTAAACTTTTGCCTCACAAAATAAAAAATAAAAACCCTAAACTCTTCCCTCAGCAGCGATTAACTCACACCACTTCGCTCTTCCTCTGACCACACACCGCCGAACGCCCTCCGCACTAGGCGAGCTTCCTCACCGCGGCAGCTCTTCGCATCGTCGCACCACTTGGCTCTTCCTCCGCTCGCACCACCTCTGTTCGCACCCTGGTAACCCTAGGTTATTGATTTATAAGTTTTCTTCATCTGATTTATTGATAACACGATTTTGATGTCAGACTTTTCTTAGAAATCGATTTGATATGACTTACTGTAGAATTTGACTTCATTTTGTTTGATTTCGTTTCATTTCATATGAATAATTGATCTGATTGATTAATTGTTCATTTCAAATGTTATTACTATCTGTGAGACCGATTTTATGCGAGCTTTTATGTAATCTAACCTAGTTTCGTTTATCTGATTGATTGATTGTTCGATTTTGATGTTAATTCTTTCTCAGAAATCGATTTTATACAAATTTCTACAGAATATTCGTTGATTTGATTGTTGTTTTAGTTTTTTTTTCTTCTTCTAAATTGTTGATTCTAGTGCGTTTCATTTTCGATTTACTATGTTCAATCGCATTCTGTTTTGTGTTTATAATGGAATTTCTACCAAATTGTGAAGTTTCAGGCAGTTTTTTGTGCCAATGTGATGTTGATTTTATGTTCTTTGTAGCTTCGTGTATATTGTCGACTTGTTCATCATGCCGTATTTCGCTTTGTCTGAAAATATTATTGCTAATTCTAACGATAATGCTCATAAAACACAACTTAGGTTCTTCTATTATCACATTTTCACTTATTCTATCCTACCGTCTTGTTCCGGTTTTTCTTAATTTTGAGCTCTGATTTCGCAAAATATATCTCTACCCCCACGAATGACCTTTAAACTGAACATATAGAAGAATGAATATACGTAGTATCCTCCTATTTCACTAGTTTTCCCTTGACATGAAAAAACAAGATATCGAGTGAAAGAGAGAGTAGAAACAATGAGATTACCTATTGTCGTAAATCCGAATGGCGTATAGTTTCTGCAGAATCAAAACTCTTCCTGTCCCTTAAACTTAGTTTGAAAATTGATCAAAAGAAATAAATTTAAATGGAAATGAATGTGTAATGTACATTGTATAGACTTACGAGAATCAGGTGGGGTTAGTACTTAGTAGCATGCACGTCTTTTGTGGGATTCATGGGTTCTGAATTCTGATTCGTAGCGTTGACATTTGGGATGTAAGGGAGGGAGGGTGGGTATTTGTTTATTTGATTAAGGAATGACTGACTGTTTGTGCAATCTAATCGTCCATTACCATGCCTGTATCTGTGTGCCTATACTGGAATTAAACACAAGTGTGTTCAAAATATATAATATCCGGAATCAATTTTATTAATAGGAGGATATGGGTGTTAAAATATTCGTATGTAGAAATTGACATTTTCATTTGATTATTGTTAGTTAGATACTTTGATCCTGGTTGGGAACTTAGTTTTGCTAACTGCTGATGATGACCCTGATTACTCCACCACTCATTCCCTCCTCTGTCGTGGATCGCGGAGCCTAAGGCAGCGGTCCCTCCTCCGACCTTCTCACCTCACCGTTCGTCTACCATCATCTCTCAATTGTAAGTTTTTTTCCTTCAATTTTTATTCAATTAATCTAGTTGTTACCTTCTGTTACAGTAATTGAACACTTTGTTGTTCAATTATTAATCTAGCTGTGAGATTCGGTTACATTTTACCGTCAGTTTGCGTCAATTCCTCTTCCTCTCCGTCAGTTTGTCAAATTGCCTTCTGTGAATTTGATTTCCATTAACTTTTGCTTTGGACTTTCAAAAACAGTGTTTAGAAGTTGATTTTAGATAGATTCTGATTTCATTTTGTTTGATTTCATTTCATTTGATAAGTTTCTTTAATCTGATTGATTAATTGTTCTTTTCTATTGTGCCTTACCAATTTTTCCGGTTTAGCATGTTGTTGCCAATTTTTCAGTGGTGTAGTTTAGAAGGTGGGGGTTGTTGGTGACTGTCTATCACTTGACTAATAATATTACATGACTGATCGTGTTTCTGTTTCCTCTATGTTTGATAGACGGGAAAATCTAAGCATTATGGCTTCATCAAATTCGACTATCCAGAGGTATTTGTTTTACTTTTGTGATCCATCATCCATTGTTACATTTTTTATTCATCGATACAGGTTGTCATTGTTGACATTTATTATTCAATTATTCACATTGGTTACCTTCGTTGATTTTTACAGGTTGCCAAGATTGTTGCTGATTCTATGCACAGTTACTTGATGTTCGAGCACATTTTGCAAGTCCATCTTATCCCCACAGATCGTGTATATCCTAAATTGTATGCCATTTGTTGCTACCCGATTGAGATTTATGGAATATTAATTTCTATAAATGATCTGATGTTGTCGGGATTGTTGCTAATTTTTTTTACGGTGACTTTGGTATGTTTTTGTGCTCTGCCTAATCTTGTATGTATGCATATTGCATAGGTGGAAATGTATCAATGGTCCGAGTCATCGACCAAAGCCACCAGTCGATTTTCTCAAGATTGAAACTTTTAAGTACAACAAGGTCTAATTTGTAGAAATAGACCAGTGGCTAAGTCAATACTCCGTACTTAATATTAGTGTGTACTCTGTATGCCTTTTTTTTATTAATATATATGAGCTTATGCAGGATAGAACCCTGGAGCAGCACCAGAAGCTGCTGAAAACAATTCTAAAGAAAGACAGGAAAAGAAGTAAAATAGCAGCTGCTGGAAACAACTACGAATGTGAACTACTTGGCTGTCTTGTTAAGTTACTAGTCCCAAGACTTTTGTAGGTGAATGCTTATATAACTCATTAGTCTACAAATAACCATCGATCTAGTAATAGTCCAAATATTTAAGATCACGACTGGTCTGGGTCCAACGTATGAAACAACGGATTGGATCCGAGTCTTATGGGACGCTACTGTAGCCAGACTTTTACCATACTCGTCTCCACAAACAACCACGTGTGAAAAAATATAGAGGAAGATAAATAGGGAGGATACATAAAACAAGAAAAGTGGAGCCCTTCGCTTCACATCTCCCACAGCCACAGCCACATCGCTTCGGCTCTTCCCCTCCATTTCCCGGATCTCACACCCATTCTGCTACTCTAGTCCTCCACACAATGATTCCTTTTCAGCTATGTGAGTGAGGTTTCTTCTTCCATCTTTTTTATGCTTTAGTAATTGATTATGGTTTTCGATTTTAGTATTTCTAGCAGTACAGGTGTTTATCATCAACTGGAGTATGAGCTTGCGTCTAACTTACCTAATTGCTTCTTCTCAATCATGACTTCAATCTGATTTGTACCTTATGATATTAGGAAGCCCATTTACTTTTTTTTTCATTTCAAGTTTAAGCATTACTTCTATCCACTATCTTAGCTTGGGTATCCATGTAACTGTGATGTTTATTTGATCAAGATTGTTTCCATGGATCCACCCATCAGGAACACCCGAATTCTTGATTCGCATTAAGGAGCTTGGAATTTCAATATACGGTAACCAGTGGCAATGCTTTCCACCTCTTCTGTTATAAGGTTCTTGTACCCGACATCTACCACTAGTGCTGCAGATTCCTGTGCACGATTTGCTTACACTTGCAGAGTAATGAGTCACCAACTTAGCACACGACACTGCTCTTAATGGATTACTCAACTGGAATTTCCTTGTTTCAAGGTTTTGATTTGGTTATCACTTGTTATTAAAATGTTAGATACTCCTTTTCGGGTGTGCTTGCATTAGTTTTATATCAAGTTGGTTCTGGCCTAATATTAATGTATGCACACTAATATTAATACTTTTCTGTGATTTCGCGAGGAAGGTGAATCATAACACTGTGATAGTTGCCCGCTTTTTTTCGTTTAACAGGAGATACAAGGTTATAACTGCAAGTGAAGCATAAATTTGAGGTTGGCCGACCTCCATCTCTTACAACCAGAGAAGACACATGGCTAAGTTAATTTTGTTTATAGACACAAGACAACATTGATTCTTTCTTTCCTTCCAGTTTCATGAATGCAAGAGGAGAGATACCGCGTGGTTTTAGAAAATGAGGAATTGCGTACAAATTGGTTAGTACTTACTGATCAACCCTACTTACGTAACTTTTACCCGTTTCACAACGCAGTCAGCCAAATTAGCATGAAATACGAATCATTAAATGTTAACTTCAGCCTTGGAAACTGTTTAATGTTGTTAACCCTTGTTTGATTGACAGGAGATAGTTCGGAGAAATAGTTCGGAGAAAGGTTAAGATCGAGGAACATCATAAGCAACGTTGTCTTGATTCTAGTCGCTTTATTAGCATGTTTATTAGGTTTCCTGATCGGATATCTAATTTAGATTCGTAGTTAGGTATCTCTAGTGTGGAAGGAAGAGAGATAATGTCTTGTGACTGTAATTAATCATTTTGGTATTATGTCTTGTGGCTGGAATTAATCGTTTTGTTAATTATGTCTTGTAGCTGTAATTAATTATTTTGTTATTAATAAAATTTAAATACTATTTATGTGAAAGGGGCACGCTTATTTCGTGTATTTTTTGTAATTTAGCAGTTCAATAGACATATTTATAAATAGACATAGGGCATACAAAAAACCAATGTCTATTGTTTTTATAGACATGGGTTACTAGAAAAACCTATGTCTTTATTTTAGATAGACATAGGTCGTACGACCTATGTCTAAGTATTTGACAATAGATGTCACTCAACTTAACATGGGTCGCGAAACCCATGTCTATTAGTAAAAACGACCCATGTCTATTTGATGTTTTGTAGTAGTGAACTTCAAATTCAATGTTAGCGATCTTGAGCTCTTTTCTAAACTCTGGCAAGCCCATAAGTCGTGCTACCTCGGGAAGCATTGCAAATTCTTCGAGAATATCTTCTTCGGAGGTAGAACCGAGTATAAATAGGGCACCGTCGTCTTCTTCATTATCATAGTCAAGATCTTCGGTAGAGGGTTCTTCATTGGATGGAAACTCCACCATTTGATTCCAAAATTCCACGCTAGAAGAATTTTCGGGAAGGAACGCGGGAAGCACAAACTGAACCGTATCATTAGCAACATTGAAAGATAGTCACCCTCGCTTTACATCAATGATTACTCCACCGGTAGCTAGGAAAGGTCGTCTGATAAGTGTAGTTTGTAGTGCCTAGTTTGTTGTGTTTTGGTCCCATTTTCCTTGCGAAATCGCTCCTTGGGAGCGGTTCATGGGCTACTTATGCTTCCTCTAGTTCGTTTCAGGTTCCCAAGACCATTCATGAAGAGTTGGAGCGATTCCGACTCAATACATACACTTTTCGGAGCCAACGAAGAGAAGGAACGATCACTCGATGCCTTGGATTCGATCCCGAGACCTCGGGACCCGATCCCGAGTCCCTTAGACTCGATCCCAAGACCCGAGAGTCGATGAGAAGCCCATGAGAAGCAAGGAGGGACCTTAAAGATCATATTGGAGGCCTACAAGACCCATCCCCGACGGGAAGTAACTCATCCCGTCCGGGATGAGGCGCACAAAAAGCAATGGTTCTGTTTTGGGTCCGTCCCGGGCGGGACCAGTCCATCCCGGTCAGGACCACTCCGTCCCGGACGGGACCATTTCGTCCCGGACGGGATGGCTCAGCTGTAGCCGCGTGACTCTTTAGTCTTCCTCCTTCATTCTTGTAACCCTATAAATACTCCTCCCTTGTATTGTTTAAGCACCATACTTTACCCTAGATTATTTTAGACCTCCCTTAAGCATTCAAAACCCTAATTAGCCTCTTTTCATCTCTAGTTAATCTTTAATTAATCTTTGTTTAATCTAGTAATTAGTCTTGTATTAAGGAGATTCTTGAAGATTATTTCCAAGCTTGACAACCTTGGAGTTTTATTTGGGTTTCTTATTAATTCAAGTTCATATATTGTTCATCCTATTCTAGTGGGTATAATTTCTTTTCTCTTAATCTTTGTTTTATCATCAAGTTTTAATCTTTGCTTATTGATTATTGTTATTGTTTGTTCTTAATGGATGTTTTGATTAGTATGATTGTTTCTCTTGTTAGTCTTAGTTTTGACTTCATTATGAGTGAGTAGATTCCTTGTGGGGTTAGTAGGGGGATTAAGTGTAGATTATGGGTGATTAGGGCTTGATTGTGGGTAAAGGTGAATCCTTTGTTACTAGTCACTTATTGAGCACCATGTGTTTGTTGTATTGCTTGTGTGGGTAGTAGTGGCCAATGCTTCTCATGCTTGTTCTCTTCTTCTCATTGTGTATTCAATTTGTGGTTGAATGTTTGTATTTTGAGTAGCATCTTGCATGAATGTTCGGGTCTAGTCTTAGACACGAGAGCGCGGACTTTGGCTTTGGCGCGAGAGCGCAAACCGACCTTAGTGACTAAGTGGCGCCTACACCCTTGATTACCCAATCATCCTACTATGCTTATGAACCCGACCTAACCCTACTCTTTTCCATATTTGAATTCTCTATCTCTTTAGTCGATCATCTTCTCTAGTTTATTTGCTTAGTTAATCTTTAGTTGTTCATTAGTTTTTGTTATAGCTTGTTCATTGTTGGTCTTGTTCATACCTATTCCCCCATCATAATTTGTCAATTATCGTTTCTTTGTGTTTGTTTGTGTAACTTAGCCTTGTTTGTGAGTAGACCATAGTCTAGACATTACATTACCGTCTCCGTGGACACGACCCGACTTACCCTAGCTACCGTTAGGATTAGTTGGTTATATATTGATCGGTAGGACCCGCAACAATCCTCACCATCAATTTGGCGCCGTTGCAGGGGACGGTGCATGTTTAGACTTAGTTTGCTTATTAGCTAGACTTAGTTACCCTTCTTGTGCTCTTCTTCTATCTCTTGTGCATATTGGGTAGTTTTTCTTAGTTTCTTTAGCTTATTTTTCTCTTTGTCTTGGGAAGTGCTTGTTTATTGTCTTTGCCTAGTGCCCATAAAGCTCAAGGTGTTCTCACGTTTGCTCTAGTGTGTAGTGTATGCCTAGTGGGGGAGGTGAATTCTTTCTCTTCAATCCAGAGTCGGAAAGACTCTTTAGAGGCTTTCGCCAACGGACGATTGACCGGGTTAGAATCTCTCAACCAAGTGCTAGCAATACCACCGAAGAACAAGCTCAAGGATCCGACTTTATCGAGCAACCTCAAGGCAATACCGAAGGGATCTTCATAAATCCTTTTGGTACTTCTCAACCTAGTTCCCCCTCTACTTCTACATCAACTCCGTCTACACCGTCCTCTCCCGCAATTTCAATAATGCCTAAGTTCTCCTCACACTCGACCTTTACGGAGGATGTCTTGCCCGGTCCAACCGCTTTACCGGAGGCATATACCGGTAATTTTGTGGCAAAGACTCAATTTATCCAATTGGTCGAGCGAAGCCAATTTAATGGGTTACCAACCGAAGATCCTCATCAACACATGGAAACCTTTTCGGATTATTGCGATGCTATTTCACAACCGGGAATAACCCAAGACCAAATCCGGTGGGTACTATTTCCTTTCTCTTTGATCGGTAAGGCAAAGCAATGGTTCAAAGGGTTAGACAAGGCGACTCTTGGTATTGATACTTGGAAGAAGCTAGCATTGGCTTTTTAGCAACAATTCTATCCCCCAGAGAAGACAAATCTATTGAGAGCTTCTATCATGGGATTCCAACAACGTGATGAAGAAAGCCTCTACGAAGCTTGGGAAAGATTCAAAGCCTTTATCCGCTCTTGCCCTCACCATGGTTTATCACAATGGTTCCTTGTTCAACAATTTTGGAACGGGTTATATGAAGACTCAAGGGCCATACTTAATATGGGATCTAATGGAAGGTTTACCGAGGTGGATGATGACCAAACTTGGTCAAGAATTGAAGAGATGGCGGTCCACAATTCCCAATACTCAAGACCTAGGAAAGCGAATCGAGGAGGTAGGCACGAGGTCGATGCTATCACACAACTAAGCATTGACCTTGGAGCTCAATTAAAAACTCACATGGAAACCATTGACAAGAAGCTCCAAAGCCACCTCAATCAAGTTCAAAGCGCAACTTCCTCCAACCAACACTCGATTTGTGAAGTTAATGCTTTAGGAGTTGTGCCTCATACACCTTACTATGGGATGTGCGATACTTGTGGGATAGTTGGACATGAGCCCATATATTGTCGGGGAAGTATTGAGCAAGTGAACGCCTTTCAAGCATTCAAGCAAGGTGCCCCTTATCCTAACATGTACCAAGCTTCCCATCAAGCTTCTCAACAACAAGCTCTACAATATCGTCCTTATGTTCCACCTCCCTTAAGGGAGAACAATCAAGGATACCAAGGTTATCAAGGCAACACAAGGCCATTCAACAACTTCAAGCAAAATAACCAAGGTACCTTCAACAACAATCAAGGATTCCAACATGGGAATTTCAATCAAGGTGGTTTTCAAGGAAACCAACATAATCAAGGACATCAAAACTACAACCAAGCCAACAATCAAGGCATTAATCAAGGCAACTCTCATGGGTTCCAAGAGAACCATCAACAACAACAAGCAACTCAAGGTAATCGACAAGAAAGCAAGCCAAGGAGTCGGTCTCCTACTCATGATTATGGCATTTCTCTAGCCATCACAAACACTCCTCATAACCAACAATCTCCCTCTCGGGATTTTGACATGCAAAAGTCAATGTTGGACATGCAAAGGAGTCAATTGGAGACACAAAGAACTCAACAAGAAATCATCACTCAACTTCAAAGGGATAACTTGGCAAGAGATGCTCATGTGAAGATGCTCGAG
This sequence comes from Agrostemma githago, assembly GCA_958450325.1. NCBI lineage: Eukaryota > Viridiplantae > Streptophyta > Magnoliopsida > Caryophyllales > Caryophyllaceae > Agrostemma > Agrostemma githago. The sequence continues at coordinate 63,677,091 of OY288240.1, forward strand.
ACCCAAATAGCTCAACTTGCTTCGGGTAGCTCTTCAGGGCAAAAGGGACAATTACCTCCTCAAGGTGAAATGGCGAAATTCGAGCATGTGAATGCTATTACCACAAGGAGTGGTTCATCTTATAACCCTTCCCCACCTCCTAATGAGCATGTACCAATGAAAGAAGCTGTGTCTCCAATTCAAGAAGATTCAAGCTTGGAAATCCAATAGAGGAGCAAGTCTTATGGGAGATTGAGAAACCCCAAGAAGACAAGCTTCCCCCACTTCAAGGGAAAGACAAGGGTAAAAGGAAAGTGTCATTTGAGAAGTCCACCCCTATTGAGCAAAACAAGGTTCAAATCAAGTTGCCTTTCCCAACAAGGCAAATGAAGACCAAGGTGGATGTCCAATATGACAAGTTCCTTAATATTGTGAAGAAATTGGATGTGAGTGTCCCATTTACCGAGCTACTTACCCAAATCCCGGCATATGGAAGATTCATGAAAGAAATATTGGCTAGGAAGAGATCCGTCGACAAGGAAGAGACCATAGCGTTCACAAGAGTGGTGAGCGAGCTTATTCAAGGTTCTACGCTTCCCAAGTTGAAGGATCCGGGTAGTTTCTCGATCCCTTGCACCATATGCAACTTCAAGATTGAGAGAGCACTATGTGATTTGGGTGCGAGTGTAAGCATCATTCCCTATTCCATTTGTGAGCGACTCGGGATGAAGGAGCTCAAGAGTACTTCCATTACACTCCAAATGGCCGATAGTTCCCTCTACCGACCTTTGGGGATGTTGGAAGATGTGCCAATTAGAATCGGGAAATTCTTCATTCCGGTCGACTTCTGATGGTGGGAATTGTCGTGGGTCCCCACCGCCAATAATATAACCGGCTAGACCTAACGGTAGTTAGAGTAAGTCGGGTCATGTCCACGGAGACGGTGTCGCAAGGGTAAGACTAAGTCGGCCTAGAAAGAGACTACGCCACAACAAACACAAAGAACTACTAATTGGTGAATTATGATGAGAGGAGAAGAAGAAAGTAGACTAACAATGAACTAGACTAAAACAAGGCTAAGATGGAATAACTAAGAATCAAATAAACTAGTGGACTAAAAGAAATGATGATTAACTAATAAGATGATATCATATATGAAGAAGAAGTGGGTTAGGTCGGGTTCATAAGTGTAGTAGGGTGACTTGGGTGGTCAAGGGTTTAGGTGTCTCCTAATTACTAGATTCGGTCCGGGCTCTCGCAACTTAAACCGATGCCAAGGTGGGTTAGCGTTGATAGCGTCTAAACCCTAGTCCACATGGTATGTATAATGACTATTCTCAACATGACCACATACAAGACAAACAATGAGTAGAGGAAGACTAGCATGAGAAGCATGGCCACTACAACTCAAACAAGCATTTCAACGAACACATGGTGTGCCAAGTATGTGACTAACAACAAAGATTCATCCTTCACCCCTAATCAAACCCTAATCACCCATATTCTACCCTTAATCACCCTACTAACCCACAAGAAGACTACTCACACATATTCAAACTAACTACAACAATGAAAAGATAAAACAACATCATAACCCTAACATCCATTATCGAGAACAATATGAACAATAACAATAAACACTAAGTAAAGATTCAAACTTGAAATAATAACAAAGAACAAGAGAAAGGAAGATTATACCAACAATAGGATGAAGAAAAGATGATAACTTGCATAAATAGGAAACCCAAATAAATCCCAAGGTTGTCAAGCTTGGAGAAATCTTCAAGTATCTTCTTAATACAAGAACTAATTAACTAAGATTAACTAGGACTAACTAAGGATTAAAGAGAGATTAAATCTAATGTGAGGAACTAAATCTAGGGTTTATAACTTGAAGAGAGGCTTAAGAGAGTCTAATGTAAGGTAAGATACATAAACAATACAAGAGGGAAGTATTTATAGGGGTACAAGAATGAAGGAGGAAGGAAAGAAGAGGTGCGGCTACAGCTGTTTGGTCCCGACCGGGACGGGATCATCCCGACCGTGACGGCCTGTCATCCCGACCGGGACGGGTTGGTTCCGATCGGGACGGCCTGGCAGTGACCCCTTCCAAAGCGCACTTCATCCCGGACGGGATGAGGTGCATACCCGTCGGGGATGAGTCTTGTAGGCCTCCAATATGATCCTTTTGGTTCCTCCTTGCTTCACATGAACTTCTCATCGATTCTCGGGACTCAGGATCGGGTCTCGGAGGCTCGGAATTGGGTCCCAAGGTCTCGGGGTCGAATCCAAGGCATCGAGTGATCGTTCCTCCGCTTCGTTGGCTCCAAAAAGTGTATGTATTGAGTCGGAATCACTCCAACTCTTCACGAATGGTCTCGGGAACCTGAAACGAGCTAGAGGAAGCATAAGTAGCCCATGAACCGCTCCCAAGGAGCGATTCCGCAAGGAAATGGGACCAAAATACTACGAAATAGGCATTAGAAACTACACTTATCAACTCCCCCACACTTAACCCTTACTCGCCCTCGAGTAAGCACACACTAACTACTAAACTAGCCGAGTGGATATTAGCGCACCCTACGCCCTTTCAACTCACGCGAGTGCACTTAGAGGAAAAGTGCACTCCGCAAGGCAAGTGGGGTCTTGCGACAAAACTGTGGATGCAACCGGACACAAAAACACACAAACAAACAAGCACACAAACAAATACACAAAAGGTTGCACCCAAAAGAAAAGAAATACCGCTTCCCTCTAAAAAGCGGTGAAAGAAGCACCGGTTTAGGACTCAAGGCAAGTGACAACGTTCCCGAGCTAGCAATACAAACCAAGATGGACAAAACCCTAATAGTATGACGACAAAGCAATAAAAACGTTGGTAACTTACCTCGGTTCCTCCTAACCTTCTAAGAACGTACCACGGGATGATCGGCGGGATGGAAAGTGATGAACCACGGTGTTAGTCGACACTGTAGGTAAGTGAGACTCCGCCCCCTTTAGCAAAGAGCCAAGAGGGTCGTCCCATGTCCGAAACCGCCTAACTAGTCCAAGTAAAAAGGTGGAAATAATTGCAAAATGAGGGAAGACCGACCCTTGCCGCTATCCTCCTTCCTAGGGACTCGGTCCTTTGGTAGGCTCTTCACGGCAAAAGTCGGAAAAAGGCTTATTTTTGTGGGGTTAGAATCTTTTTGTGAGACGATTTTCTTTTGGCATTTTCTTCTTCTTTTGCATTTTTGCTTTGTTTTGCCATGCCATTTCTTTTTCTTCTTTTCTATTTTCTTTTTGGCTTTTGTGCCTTTTCTTTTTCTTCGTTCTTTTCTTTCTTTCTTTTTCTTTCTTTTTCTTTTCTTTGCCCTTTTTGGCTTGATTTGGCTTTTTGGCATTTCTTATTGCAACAAGAAAGACGACTTCAACAATTTGCAATTTTATTGTGTGGAAATGTGTAGGAGGTAGGGGAATAGGTAAGTCGGGGGTCGCGATTTCCCTTCAAACCCACAAAAAGGGGAGAACTTGGACTAATCAAACAATTCCGAACACGGTCACCTAGGGGACGAGACTCGGTAACCAAGGCCTTTTCACACCGTGGGTGGTCAATATGGTCAAAATGCAAATCCCGTAGTAAATCCTAGTAAGCTAGGTGGACTCAAGGCAAGAAACCAACGAAATCATTGATTTAGGGTCATTCTACTAGACTAAAGTCCAAGACTCGATTTATACAACTAGGAAGGGAAAGTAAACACTCGCACACTAGCCTCTAAACCGGGTTTTCGAAAACCATTTACACACAAGACACACAACAAAACACAAAACAAAGACTCAACGAAAACGAAAGAAAAAGAAACAAAAGCAACAAAACAAGAACAACACAAAACGAACACATACATAACACAAACACCACCCCTAGCTTCCAAATGAGCAACCAACCAACATCAAACTTTACAAAGCTCCTCCCGAGCACACCACATCACATTCTCCTCCAAATTCCGCAAGAGACAAAGAAGGAAAAAGGGATAGAAGATGTTACCGGACATCTTGAAAGCTTTCCAAAGCCATCGGTGGTTTGAGAAACCTATAAGGAAAAGGGGGCAAACACACACAACAAAACAAATACACGATACAACGACATAAAAGGAAAACACACAAAAGAAAATCTTTTTGATTTTTGTGAAGATTTTTCAAATTTTTAGGGTTTTTAAAGATTTTTTCGAAAAACTACAAAAATAAAGCTAACTATGCTAGAATATCGCTCCCCCACACTTAAGCCGAGCAATGTCCTCATGCTCGACCGTAGTGCATTGAGCACAAAAGAAAAGAAACTACGAAAATAAAGCTAAAAATCAAAAAGAAAAGTGGAGAAAAGAGTAGAATGTGTCCGGCCGGGGTGTAGTCAAGTCACCATGGGCCGAGACAAGAAAAGATATGGATGGGGGAAGAAATAAAAAGAAGGAAATAAAAGGAAATGGGAGGGGAGGACTAGGTGTAATCAAGTCACCTAGCCCGGATTCCGCCTAAATCCGACTAAGTCCTCAAAAAGAAAGAGTGAAAAACTTGTAAAATTTGGATTTTGAAATGACTCTCGATGTAGTCACGTCATCGAGAGTCGGGAGCAACAACTACCAAGGCCCCGAGGGCCACCATGACACATAAGTGTATAAGGGGAAGGGAATAAACAAACGAAGACAAGCTAAAAAAATGGAAAAGAGAGGATAGTTGTCGTACCATACGGTTGGCAACTCACTCGCTCCATCGTCTTGTCCTTGTCGTCATTATCCCTCTCCAATCGCGATTCGGTTCCATGGTTGAGGCACAAATGTAAAATGGGGTGGGGTTTGATGTGAAAGTCGGTTTAAAGTGACGAGAAAGTGAGGTGAAATGTTTATGTAAGGTGTAAGGGTCATATAAGGAGGGTAAGGACATGTAGGGAGGTTGGGAGGGGGTATACAATGGTTGGGTGGACTCAAATGACGAAGAAAAGGCCAAAGGAGGACAGGGGGTCCATCCCGATCGGGATGGGTGGTCCCGGTCGGGATGAACGTCTCGTCCCGGTCGGGAAGACCTCGTCCCGGTCGGGATGAGCTGTCAGTAAACCCATCTTTTGTGCACCTCATCCCGGACGGGATGACATCCTTCCCGGTCGGGATGGGCCTTCCATCCCGAACGGGATGACCTATTCTAGGCCGGGAAGAGTCTCCTAACCCTCTATAGCTCCCAAAAGCTCGTTTCAAGCTTCAAAAACCGACTTCCCTTCACACTATCCAAGCTCAAACAATGACCACTCCTTCCTAGGAGGCACTTTCACTTCACACCTATCACAAGAAACTCAAATAACACATCAAATTCCCTCCCTCACAACGCTCATCAATCATCCAAATAATCAAGAAATTCACAAAACCAAACAAACTACAAGAGAAAGAGATATATACAAAGAGACGGTTCTTGTGGAACTCCGTCAAACCAAGGTGGTGCATTCTTCAATCTTTTTCAACAACCAAAACTAGTTCCATCTCCATCAAGGGCACGAAGAAACAAGTCGAAGGCCCTAGCAAAGTCTTCAATCAAGCTCGAGATATAACCAACCACATACCAAGGCTCTTCATGGCCTTGCCTTGACGTTCCCGGGGCATCCCGATCTTCCAAGTTCAACGACTTGAACTTGTACTTTTGGTCTTTGGGGACATATCCGAATGTCCACCGGTCCTCATGTGGCCCCAAGGGAGGCTCATCCTTCTCCTTGCTTTTCAACTTGTCATCAAGCCCATGATGTGGGCACTCATCCTCTCCAATCTCGAAGTCATCATCTTCAAGTTAACAAGAGCTCTTCTTCAAGCTTTGTCCCAACTCAACCCCTAGATCAATGTCCTTCGTGGCTTGGATCATTTTGCAAGACTCATCGTTTGTAGGCGAAGTGTTACCTTGGAGGTCAAACACTAACTTCTTGTCACCTAGCTCGAAGGTGATCCTACCATTCTTCACATCGATCATAGCACCGGCGGTGTGTAGAAATGGGCGCCCAAGGATGATGGGAGTGATAGCATCTTCCGGCATATTGAGCACGATGAAATCAACCGGAATGAAAAACTTCACAATCCTCACCGGCACATCCTCTAGCATCCCCAATGGTCGGTTGAATGAACTATCGGCCATTTGGAGTGTAATGGAAGTACTTTTAAGCTCCTTCATCCCAAGTCGGCAACAAATAGAATAAGGGATGATGCTCACACTCGCACCCAAATCACATAATACTCTTTCGATCTTGTAGTGGCCTATGGTGCAAGGGATCGAGAATCTTCCCGGATCCTTCAACTTTGGAAGCGTAGAACCTTGAATGAGCTCGCTCACCACCCTTGTGAACGCAATGGTCTCTTCCTTGTCGTTGGACCTCTTCCTAGCCAAGATTTCTTTCATAAATTTTCCATATGCCGGGATTTGGGTAAGTAGTTCGGTGAATGGGACACTAACATCCAATTTCTTCACAATGTCAAGGAACTTTTCATACTGAGAATCTACCTTGGTCTTCATTTGCCTTGTTGGGAAAGGCAACTTGATTTGGATCTTGTTTTGCTCAATAGGGGAAGACTCTTCAAATGGCACTTTCCTTTTACCCTTGTCTTTGCCTTGAAGTGGGGGAAGCTTGTCTTCTTGGGGTCTCTCGATCTCCCATAAGACTTGCTCCTCCATTGGATATTCCTTGCTTGAGTTTTCTTGAATCGAAGGCACAACTTCTCTTGTTGGTTCTTGCTCATTAGGGGGTGGGGGAGGGTTATAAGATGTACCTCTCCTAGTGGTAATAGCATTCACATGCTCGAATTTCGGTGTTTCACCTTGAGGAGGTAATTGCCCCGGTTGCCTTGAAGAGCTACCCGAAGCAAGTTGAGCTATTCGGGTTTCAAGCATCTTCGTATGAGCATCTCTCGCCATGTTGTCCCTTTGAATAAAAGCATAGAACTCTTGTTGGTTTTTTGACATCTCCATTTGACCCTTTTGCATCTCCAACATAGATTTTTGAATGTCGAAATCATGAGTTGGAGATTGTGGATTGTGCGGAGTATTGGTGAGGGCTAATGGAGAACCGTAATCATGAATAGGAGATCGACTCCTAGGCTTGCTTTCTTGACGGTTAGCTTGAGTTGCTTGTTGTTGACGGTTCCCTTGGAACCCATGAGAATTGCCTTGATTAAGGCCTTGATTGTTGCCATGGTTGTGGTTTTGCTTGGTTGAAGTTCCCTTGTTGGAACCCTTGATTGTTGTTGAATGAACCTTGGTTACTTTGCTTGAAGTTGTTGAAAGGCCTTGAGTTGCCTTGGTAACCTTGGTTGTTGTCCCTTAAGGGAGGTGGAACATAGGGACGATGTTGTTGTTGGTGTTGAAAGGCTTGTTGTTGAGGGACTTGATTGGAAGCTTGGTATTGGTTGGAATAAGAGGCACCTTGCTTGAATGCTTGAAAGGCATTCACTTGCTCAATACTCCCTTTACAATGCATAGGATCATGACCAACGATTCCACAAGTATCGCACATCCCATAATAAGGCAAAGGAGGTGCAAATCCCAAAGCATTCACTTCATGAATTGAGGCTTGGTTGGAAGAACTAATGCTTTGAACTTGAGTGAGGTGGCCTTGGAGCTTCTTGTCAATGGTCTCCATGTGTGTCTTCAATTGAGCTCCAAGGTCAATGCTTAATTGAGTAATTATGCACCGCCATCTCTTCGATTCTCGCCCAAGTTTGGTCGTCATCGACCTCGGTAAACCTACCATTGGAGCCCATGTTGAGTATAGTTCTTGAGTCCTCATAAAGACCGTTCCAAAATTGTTGGACCAAGAACCATTGTGAAAGTCCATGGTGGGGGCACGATCTCACCAAAGATTTAAACCGCTCCCAAGCTTCATATAGGCTCTCTTCATCCCTTTGTTTGAAACCAGTGATGGAGGCCCTAAGAAAATTAGTCTTCTCCGGAGGGTAGAATGTTTGGTAGAACGCCAAGGCAAGCTTTTTCCAAGTATCGATCCCCATGGTTGCCCTATCAAGACTCTTGATCCATTGCTTCGCTTTTCCAATTAATGAGAATGGAAATAATACCCATCAGATTTGATCTTGTGTAACCCCGGGTTAAGAGATAGCGTCGCAATAATCGGAGAAAGTCTCCATGTGTTGGTGCGGGTCTTCGGTGGGCAAACCACTAAATTGATTCCTTTCCACAAGTTGTATGAAGTGGGTCTTGGCCGTAAAATTTCCGGCATAAGCAGCCGGTAGAGCATTGGGTCCCGGCAAGACGTCTTCCGTAAATGTAGAGTGGGATGAAAACTTCGGCATTATTGGATGTAAGGGAGATGGTGGTGAAGACGGAGTTGAAGTAGATGTAGAGGGGGAACTAGGACTAGAATATCCAAAGGGATTGGTGAAATTCCCTTCGGCCGTCTCTTGAAATGCTTGCTCAAAATCGTTTCCTTGAGCTTGCTCTTGATGAGTATTGCTTGCACTTGGTTGAGAGATCCTAACCCGGTTAATCGTCCGTTGGCGAAAGGCTCGAAAAAGCCTCTCCGGCTCTGGATTAAAGAGAAAGAATTCGCCTCCCCGCCTAGGCATACACTACACACTAGAACAAACGTGAGAATACCTAGTGTTTTATGGGCACTAGGTAACGACAATAAACAAGCACAACTAGAGACAAAGAAAAAAGAAAGTTAAGAAAACGGGAAAAACTAGAAAATATGCACAAGAGATGATAGAAGAGCACAAAGAAGGGTAACTAAGTCTAGATGTAATCAAACTAAGTCTAAACAATGCACCGTCCCCGGCAACGGCGCCAAATTGATGGTGGGAATTGTCGTGGGTCCCCACCGCCAATAATATAACCGGCTAGACCTAACGGTAGTTAGGGTAAGTCGGGTCGTGTCCACGGAGACGGTGTCGCAAGGGTTAGACTAAGTCGGCCTAGAACGAGACTACGCCACAACAAACACAAAGAACTACTAATTGGTGAATTATGATGAGAGGAGAAGAAGAAAGTAGACTAACAATGAACTAGACTAAAACAAGGCTAAGATGGAATAACTAAGAATCAAATAAACTAGTGGACTAAAAGAAATGATGATTAACTAATAAGATGATATCAAATATGAAGAAGAAGTGGGTTAGGTCGGGTTCATAAGTGTAGTAGGGTGACTTGGGTGGTCAAGGGTTTAGGTGTCTCCTAATTACTAGATTCGGTCCGGGCTCTCGCAACTTAAACCGATGCCAAGGTGGGTTAGCGTTGATAGCGTCTAAACCCTAGTCCACATGGTATGTATAATGACTATTCTCAACATGACCACATACAAGACAAACAATGAGTAGAGGAAGACTAGCATGAGAAGCATGGCCACTACAACTCAAACAAGCATTTCAACGAACACATGGTGTGCCAAGTATGTGACTAACAACAAAGATTCATCCTTTACCCCTAATCAAACCCTAATCACCCATATTCTACCCTTAATCACCCTACTAACCCACAAGAAGACTACTCACACATATTCAAACTAACTACAACAATGAAAAGATAAAACAACATCATAACCCTAACATCCATTATCGAGAACAATATGAACAATAACAATAAACACTAAGTAAAGATTCAAACTTGAAATAATAACAAAGAACAAGAGAAAGGAAGATTATACCAACAATAGGATGAAGAAAAGATGATAACTTGCATAAATAGGAAACCCAAATAAATCCCAAGGTTGTCAAGCTTGGAGAAATCTTCAAGTATCTTCTTAATACAAGAACTAATTAACTAAGATTAACTAGGACTAACTAAGGATTAAAGAGAGATTAAATCTAATGTGAGGAACTAAATCTAGGGTTTATAACTTGTAGAGAGGCTTAAGAGAGTCTAATGTAAGGTAAGATACATAAACAATACAAGAGGGAAGTATTTATAGGGGTACAAGAATGAAGGAGGAAGGAAAGAAGAGGTGCGGCTACAGCTGTTTGGTCCCGACCGGGACGGGATCATCCCGATCGGGACGGCCTGCCATCCCGACCGGGACGGGTTGGTCCCGACCAGGACGGCCTGGCAGTGACCCCTTCCAAAGCGCACTTCATCCCGGACGGGATGATGTGCATACCCGTCGGGGATGAGTCTTGTAGGCCTCCAATATGATCCCTTTGGTTCCTCCTTGCTTCACATGAACTTCTCATCGATTCTCGGGACTCGGAATCAGGTCTAGGAGGCTCGGGATTGGGTCCCAAGGTCTCGGGGTCGAATCCAAGGCATCGAGTGATCGTTCCTCCGCTTCGTTGGCTCCGAAAAGTGTATGTATTGAGTCGAAATCACTCCAACTCTTCACGAATGGTCTCGGGAACCTAAAACAAGCTAGAGGAAGCATAAGTAGCCCATGAACCGCTCCCAAGGAGCGATTCCTCAAGGAAATGGGACCAAAATACTACAAAATAGGCACTACAAACTACACTTATCAACTTCCTTGTACTTCACATGCCGGAAGATGCTATCACTCCCATTATCCTTGGGCGCCCATTTCTACACACCGCCGGTGCTATGATCGATGTAAAGAACGGTAGGATCACATTTGAGCTAGGCGACGAGAAGCTCGTGTTTGACCTTCAAGGCAACACTTCGCCTACTAATGATGAGTCTTGTAAAATGATCACCGCCATGAAGGACATCGGTCTAGGGGATGGGATGAGTAAAAGCTTGAAGAACGACTTCTATGGAATTGAGGATGATGATTCCGAGATTGGGGCGGATGAGTGCCCATATCATAAGTTTGAAGACAAGAAGTAAGATGAGCCTCCCTTGGGGCCGCATGAGGATAGATGGACGTTTGGGTATATACCGAAGGATCGAAAGTACAAGTTCAAGCCATTGAACTTAGTAGATTGGGATGCCCCGAGAACGTCGAGGCTAGGATATGATGATCCTTGGAGTGGAGGTTGGTATTCCACTAGCTTGATTGAAGACTTTGCAAGAGCCTTCGATTTGTTTCTTCATGCCCTTGATGGCGATGGAATTGGTTATAGTGTTGTTGAAAAAGAATTGAAGAGTGCACCATCCTTGGTTTGACGGAGTTCCAAAAGAACCGTCTTATTGTATATATTTCTTTCTTATTCTTTTAGATTTTGTGAAATTCTCGTGATTTGGTATTTTGATGAGTGATGTGAGGGAGGGACTTTGATGATTGTGTTTTGAGCTTATTAGATAGGTGCGAATTGAAGATGAATCATGTGAGGAATGTTTATTTTTAGAGCTTGGATTGTGAGAAAGGGAGTCGATTTTTGAAGCTTGGGACGAGCTTTTGGAGTTACAAAGGGTTAGAAGACTCTTCCTGGCCGAGAAGAGTGCTTCCCGACCGGGAAGGATGTCATCCCGTCCGGGATGAGTGTGACAAAAATTGGGTCTACTGGAGTGTCATCCCGACCGGAACGAGGGCTTCCCGACCGGGACGGGCATGTCATCCCGACCGGGACCATCCATCCCGACCGGGATGATACCTTGTTCCTCCTTTGGCCTCTTCTTTGTCATTTGAGCCCACCCTACCACTTTATATCCCCTCCCAACCTCCCTACCTATCCTTGCCCTTATCATATGACCCCTACACGCAATATTCACATATGCTCCCCATTTTCTCTTCACTTTACACCGACATTTACATCAAAACCAACCTCCTTATACCTTTGTGCTCCAACCATGGAACCATATCGCGATTGGAGAGGAATAGCAATGACGACGACTAGCTACGTGCCGATATTGACTTATGAGACGATGGAGCGAGTGAGTTGCTAACCGCATGGTACGGCAACTATCCTTTCTTTTCCGTCTTTTATAGCTTGTTTTCCTTTGTTTGTTTCCCTTCCCTATACACTTTTGTGTCATGGTGGCCCTCGGGGCCTTGGTAATTGTTGCTCCCGACTCTCGATGACGTGACTACATCGAGAGTCATTTCAAAATCCAAATTTACAAGATTTTCACCCTTTTTGTAGGATTTACTCGGATTTGGGCGGAATCCGGGCTAGGTGACTTGATTACACCTAGTCCTCCCCTCCCATTTCCTTTTATTTCTTTCTTTTTATTTCTTTCCCCATCCATATCTTTTCTTGTCACGGCCCATGGTGACTTGACGACACCCCCGCCGGACACATTCTACCCTTTTCTCCACTTTTCTTTTTGATTTTTAGCTTTATTTTCGTAATTTCTTTTCTTTTCTTTTTTTCATCTCCATACACTACGGTCAAGCATGAGGACATTGCTCGGCTTAAGTGTGGGGGAGCGATATTCTATCATAGTTAGTTTTGTTTTCGTAGTTTTTCCGAAAAATCTTTAAAAACCCTAAGAATTTGAAAAATTTTCACAAAAATCAAAAAGATTTTCTTTTGTGTCTTTCTCTTTTTGTGTCGTGGTGTCGTATATTTGTTGTGTTGTGCGTGTTTTGCCTCCCTTTTTCCTTATAGGTTGCTTAATCACCGATAGCTTTGGAGAGCTTTCAAGATATCTGGTAACATCGTTCATCCCTTTTCCCTCTTTGTCTCTTTTGGAGTTTGGAGGAGATTTGTGATTATGTGTGCTCGGGTGGAGTTTTGTGCATATTAGTGGGCGATTGGTCGCTTATTTAGGAATTCGGGGTGGTGTTTGTTCTCTTTGTATGTTTGTTTTGTTTTGTCTTGTTTTGTTGCCTTTGCCTCTTTTTCTTTCGCTTTTGTCGTGTCTTTGTTTTGTGATGTTTACTTGTGTCTAGTGTGTAAACGGTTTTTGAAAACCCGGTTTAGATGGCTAGTGTGCAAGTGTTTACTTTCCCTTTCTAGTAGTATGAATCGAGTCTTGGACTTTAGTCTAGTAGAATGACCCTAAATCAATGATTTCGTTGGTTTCTTACCTTGAGTCCACCTAGCTTACTAGGGATTTACTACGGGATTTGCATTTTGACCATTATGACCACCCATGGTGTGAAAAGGCCTTGGTTGCCGAGTCCCGTCCCCTAGGTGACCGTGTTCGGAATTGTTTGATTAGTCCAAGTTTTTTCCCTTTTTTTGTGGGTTTGAAGGGAAAGCGCGCTCCCGACTCACCCATTTCCCTACCTCCTACACATATCCACAAAATAAGATGCAATTTGTTGAAATCTCTTTCTTAGTTGCGAAAAAAAAAGAAATGCCTACAACAAAAAGGGCAAAGAAAAGAAAATGAAAGAAAATGAATGAAAGAAAAGAGTGAAGAAAAAGAAAAGGCACAAAAAGCCAAAAAGGAAATACAAAAGATGAAAAAGAAATGGCATAGTAACACACAAAGCAAAAAAGCAAAAGAAAGAAAAATGCCATAAGAAAACCGTCTCACAAAAATAATTCTCACCCTCTCAAAATAAGCCTTTTTCCGATCATTACCGTGAAGAGCCTACCAAAGGACCGAGTCCCTAGGAAGGATGATAGCGGTAGTGGTCGGTCTTCCCTCATTTTGCAATCATATCCACCTTTTTACTTGGACTAGTTAGGCTATTTTTGGACATGGGACGACCCTCTTGGCTCATCGCTAAAGAGGGCAGGGTCTCACTTACCTACAGTGTCGACTAACACCGTGGTTCATTCCTTTTTCCATCCCGGCGATCGTCCTGTAGTACATTCTTAGAAGGTTAGGAGGAACCTAGGTAAGTTACCAACGTTTTTGTTGCTTTGTCGTCATACTATTAGGGTTTGGTCCATTTTGGTTTGTATTGCTAGCTTGGGAACGTTGTCACTTGCCTTGAGTCCTAAACCGGTGCTTCTTTCACCGCTTTTTAGAGGGAAGCGGTATTTGTTTCTTTTTGGGTGCAACCTTTTGTGTGTTAGTTTGTATGTTTGTTTGTTTTTGTGTTTTTGTGTCGGGTTGCATCCACGGTTTTGTCGCAAGACCTCACTTGCCTTGCGGAGAGCACTTATCCTCTAGGTGTTCTCGTGTGAGTTGAAAGGGCGTAGGGTGCGCTAATACCCGCTCGGCTAGTTTGGTAGTTAGTTTGTGCTTACTCGAGGGCGAGTAAGGGTGAAGTGTGGGGGAGTTGATAAGTGTAGTTTGTAGTGCCTAGTTTGTTGTGTTTTGGTCCCATTTTCCTTGCGGAATCGCTCCTTGGAAGCGGTTCATGGGCTACTTATGCTTCCTCTAGTTTGTTTCAGGTTCCCGAGACCATTCATGAAGAGTTGGAGCGATTCCGACTCAATACATACACTTTTCGGAGCCAACGAAGAGAAGGAACGATCACTCGATGCCTTGGATTCGATCCCGAGACCTCGGGACCCGATCCCGAGCCCCTTAGACTCGATCCCGAGACCCGAGAGTCGATGAGAAGCCCATGAGAAGCAAGGAGGGACCTTAAAGATCATATTGGAGGCCTACAAGACCCATCCCCGACGGGAAGGAACTCATCCCGTCCGGGATGAGGCGCACAAAAAGCAATGGTTCTGTTTTGGGTCCGTCCCGGGCGGGACCAATCCGTCCCGGTCGGGACCACTCCGTCCCGGACGGGACCATTTCGTCCCGGACGGGATGGCTCAGCTGTAGCCGCGTGACTCTTTTGTCTTCCTCCTTCATTCTTGTAACCCTATAAATACTCCTCCTTTGTATTGTTTAAGCACCATACTTTACCCTAGATTATTTTCGACCTCCCTTAAGCATTCAAAACCCTAATTAGCCTCTTTTCATCTCTAGTTAATCTTTAATTAATCTTTGTTTAATCTAGTAATTAGTCTTGTATTAAGGAGATTCTTGAAGATTATTTCCAAGCTTGACAACCTTGGAGTTTTATTTGGGTTTCTTATTAATTCAAGTTCATATCTTGTTCATCCTATTGTAGTGGGTATAATTTCTTTTCTCTTAATCTTTGTTTTATCATTAAGTTTTAATCTTTGCTTATTGATTATTGTTATTGTTTGTTCTTAATGGATGTTTTGATTAGTATGATTGTTTCTCTTGTTAGTCTTAGTTTTGACTTCATTATGAGTGAGTAGATTCCTTGTGGGGTTAGTAGGGGGATTAAGTGTGGATTATGGGTGATTAGGGCTTGATTGTGGGTAAAGGTGAATCCTTTGTTACTAGTCACTTATTGAGCACCATGTGTTTGTTGTATTGCTTGTGTGGGTAGTAGTGGCCAATGCTTCTCATGCTTGTTCTCTTCTTCTCATTGTGTATTCAATTTGTGGTTGAATGTTTGTATTTTGAGTAGCATCTTGCATGAATGTTCGGGTCTAGTCTTAGACACAAGAGTGCGGACTTTGGCTTTGGCGCGAGAGCGCAAACCGACCTTAGTGACTAAGTGGCACCTACACCCTTGATTACCCAATCATCCTACTATGCTTATGAACCCGACCTAACCCTACTCTTTTCCATATTTGAATTCTCTATCTCTTTAGTCGATCATCTTCTCTAGTTTATTTGCTTAGTTAATCTTTAGTTGTTCATTAGTTTTTGTTATAGCTTGTTCATTGTTGGTCTTGTTCATACCTATTCCCCCATCATAATTTGTCAATTATCGTTTCTTTGTGTTTGTTTGTGTAACTTAGCCTTGTTTGTGAGTAGACCATAGTCTAGACATTACATTACCGTCTCCGTGGACACGACCCGACTTACCCTAGCTACCGTTAGGATTAGTTGGTTATATATTGATCGGTAGGACCCGCGACAATCCTCACCATCATCGTCCCAAGAGAATAGGATTCCGCTCCTCTACAGGCATGTCGAGAATAACAAAATCGGTGGGGATATATAAATTCCCCACGTTAACCATGAGGTTGCGGGCTAATCCATAGGGTTCCTTTGTAGTTCCATCGGCCATTTGCACATTAATTGGGAAGTAGTCCAAGTCCTTGATATAAATGGTACGAGCAATGGCTAGGGGCATTAGACTAATGTTGGCGCCAAGGTCACACAAGGATCGGTCTATCAAGACATGGTCTATGGAACAAGGTATAGCAAAGCTACCCGGATCACCTAACTTGATGGGAATTGTAACTTTTGGGGTAGTTCTTGGGGAAACGGGAGCTCTTTCCCTTTCGGTGGGTTTCAAAATAATGTCTTGAATATATTCAGACGGGGTAGGCATGGAAGGGTTTGTATCAATGTTCTCGATAAGATCGGTGAAGGTTATCATGTCCAAAGCTTGGTTATTGAATGGGATTTGTGGCTTGTCATTCAAGGGTGGTACTTCAATCCTAGAGACTAGATTCGTGTCCTCTAATGGAATTTGTTCGATGACGTAGGTAAGGTTTCCTACAAGATACTTGGACGAATCTCTTCTTGGTTTCTCGGTTACACTCTTGACCACTTTCTCATCGGTTTTATTGATTGAGGGATGAGATGTAAGAGTTTGTGGGTCAAAGGGTTTCACCGGTTCCTTTTTGCTCATTACCTTATGGCATTCACGGATGCTTGATTAGAAGAATTGGTCGGCTCTTGAGAAGATCGAGCTTGCGAGGCGGAACGTGCCTCTAAAGCTTCAAGTCTAGCTCGATTTGACGCATTTTCTTTCAATAAAAATTTGATCGTTTGTTGAATGTCATAAAAAGGTTGAGAGTTACCTTGAAAATGCCTTGGAGGACCTTGATTATATGGAGGATAGGTTCCAAAAGAAGGACCATAACTAGGTCGAGGTGGTCCTTGAGGATAAAAATAACCTTAATTGAATTGAGTTGTATGAGGAGGCCTCGGTTGATGGTGGAACCCATATGAATTAGGATAAACCCTTTGATTGGGGGCTCTTGGAATTGCACGATCTTGAAAAGGATATGATCCTTGAGTCGGCACGGAATAAGATCTGGTTCCCCAATTAGGATTATTCATATGAGATTTTTCATATGTTCCTTGGGTGTTGGCTTGATAAGCATTCCCCTTTCTCATACACAAATTGGAGTCGTGGTCATATTTCCCGCAATGATCACATGGAATTTCGATGCGATACAATTTGGGTGGTGAAGTGGATGATCGTCTTGGTGAACTCACCCTTCTTAGTGGAGTTGATCTTTTTGGAGATGTTCTAGTCTTGGGTGTAGAATTGACTCTAGCAACATATACTTCAAATTGCTTAACCAACTCCTCGACTCTAGCTTCAAGATTGGCTCCCCTTTCGGTTGACGACGTTGACTCACCACTTAGCTCTCCATGTTGATCATTTTTGGAATATTCATCGTTCTTGGCTATCCTTTCAATGAGTTTCGTAGATTCGATTTCATTAAGAAAAAAAAAATCGTCTTTTGCCGCCGCATTGACATTATCTTTGGCATTATCCAATAACGAGTGGAAGAAAATATGAAGTAGAAGCCAACTAGGGATTCCGTGGTGCGGACACTTCCTTTGCAATGTTTGAAATCGGTCCCAGGTTTCACCTATGCTTTCATTTTCTTGTTGTTGGAACGTTTGAATTTCCCTTCGGAATTTGTTGGTCTTGGATGGCGGGAAGTATTTTTCGAGGAAGGTGTTGCACAAATGCTCCCAAGTGCGAAAAGTATTGTTGGGGAAACTTTTAATTCATCTCCTTGCTCCATCACGCAAGGTGCGAGGAAAAAGGATCCGGCGTAGTTGGCACTCGGTGACACCTTCAAGCTTGACACCAATAAGACTTTCCTTGAAAAGGCAAACATGCTCTATCACATCTTCATCCGGCAATCCTCAAAAAGTTTGTTGTTGAATCAGATTGATGATGGAAGGTTTAAGCTCAAAACTCTCCGGGATGGCTCCGATGAAGACGGGAGAAGAAATCTCTTCAATAGATGGTTGAGAATGGGACCCAAGTGTAGCCATACTTGAATCCTTGGATGTTGTTCGAAGATTGAGTGTTGAGAAATGAAGAAATTAGTGGAAGATTACAATATCAAGTTGTTGCTTCGGTCACAATATTTCCAAGCGACTTGTTCTTCGAATGGGGATCAAGCAACCTAAATCAAAAGTATACCTAGCAAAAATTCAACAAACAATGAGCCTCCTAGCACCTAATGGCACTAGGGTAGGACGAAAGAAAAACAATTATCCAAACACAATAAAACAAAGACTTAATCAATTAACTAATCGCCGCCTCCCCGACAATGGCGCCATTTTGATGCGCGCTGTCGCTGACATGCATGCAAACAATATTTTTAGTCCCAACTTACTACTATGTAGTAGCGGCAAGTCGAGGTCGAACCACAAGGAGGCGGTTAAGCGGTGTTGGTCAAGTCTAAGGTTTAGTTGCGATTGGGATTGAGATGGGGGTTTTGGGACGAGAGGAGTTGAACTAATGCTAGCGAGCTACACAACTAAAGCTAGAAACAATAATGGGAAAGGTGTTGGGGAGAGTCGGGATTCGGAAATTGGAGTCTAAGAATCTCGGAATCGATTTTTAGTTACAAAGTTGAAAAGGGAGAATGCCACATTTCGGTTTCTTCACCCAACCCACCTAAAAACCCGCTTTTGCGGCGAAAAGGGGTAAGTCTCAAATTAAGGTAACTCCTACTCCGAGTTTCCCCATATTGATAAGAGCGAGTCAAGGTCAATCTAGCTGCAGTCTAGGTCAACAAAGACACAAAAACCTCAAACTTGATAAATCAACAAGTAAACAACCCACCAACATCCCTCAATTCAAATGATCCAAATCCTCATCCCTAAATTCCCCAACAAGAAATTTACTCACTAGTCATAACGGATAACAACAAAACACTAATAAAGGAGATATTAACTAAAGTATGCATAATAACTATACTAACAAATAACACTAAGGAGGAAAATAAATTATTACACAAACTAAGGAGAAACTAACAAAGGAGAGAGAAAAACATAAACTAACTAATAAAGAAAGGGAGAGGAAAAAATTTACCAACTAAGGAGAAAACTAAAGGAGGAAGATGAAGATCAACATAAAAATTGAAGCTTGAAAGAAATAATACAAGAACTTGTCACCAATCCTTGCAAAATTCTTCAATCTTCAACATAAAAACACAAATCTTCAACTAAAGATGAAAGCTTGATTGAGAATTGTTGAGTAGAATTAACCTAATACTAATAAGATCTACTAAGTTTTTATGGAGATTTTTACTAAGGAGCTTACTACAACTACTACTACTACTACTACTAGAAATCCTCTACACTACTTCTACTCCTAAGAGGCTCACTTTAAGGCACACCTTTAAATGAAACCCTAGGTTTAGTATATATAGTGGTTCTTAATGGGTCACACAATCTTAAGCCCATAATCCAATTCATCTTCTTTAAGCTAGACCTTCACCCTTTGCATCTTCATGGGGCAAAACTTCACCCTACGGTTGACGAGCTGACACCACCGGGTGAAATTTCACTCGGTGAGATTTTCTTCTCATTTCACGATTTTTGGCGCTTTTCCCCATCGGGCGAAATTTCACCCGGTGGGTGAAATTTTGCCCGGTCATTTCGCCCGGTGGTAAGTGTCCACAAAAATCTTCAGGGGGTGGAAAAATATCCTCGGGCGAAACTTCGCCCGGTGGTGATTCATCGGGTGAAACTTCACCCGGTGATCTTCCGCCTCTTTTCCGGTCTCTTTCTTTGTCGATCAATTGGATTACTCGAACTTTCAGTTGTGTGCCTTGCTCTTCGAACGATTTTCCTCTCTCTCATGCTCGTAGAAGCTCAGACAAGCTTTTGGTCGAAAATCCTATCAAAATAGTGATGCGCGCTGTCGCTGACACGCATGCAAACAATATTTTTAGTCCCAACTTACGACTATGGAGTAGCGGCAAGTCGAGGTCGAACCACAGGGAGGCGGTTAAGCGATACTGGTCAAGTCTAAGGTTTAGTCGCGTTTGGGATTGAGATGGGGGTTTTGGGACGAGAGGAGTTGAACTAATGCTAGCGAGCTATACTACTAAGGCTAGGAACAATAATGGGAAAGGTGTTGGGGAGAGTCGGGATTTGGAAATGGGGTCTACGAACCTCGGGGTCGAGTTTTAGTTAAAACGTTGAAAAGGGAGAGTGCCACCTTTCGGTTTCTTCACCCTACCCACCTATACCCGCTTTCGCTGCGAAAAGGTAAGTCTCAAATTAAGATAATTTCTAACCCGAGTTTCCCCATATTGATTGAAACGAGTCAAGGTCAATCTAGCTGCATTCTAGGTCAACAAAGACACAAAAATCTTAAACTTGATAAATCAACAAGTAAACAACCCACCAACATCCCTTAATTCAAATAAATCAAATCCTCATCCCTAAATTCCGCAACGAGAAAATCTACTCACTAGTCATAATGGATAGCAACAAAACACTAATAAAAGAGAAATTAACTAGAGCATGCATAATAACTATACTAACAAATTACACTAAGTAGAGAATAATCTAACACACAAACTAAAGAGAAACTAACAAGGGAGAGAGAAAATCATAAACTAACTAATGGAGAAAAGGGAGAGGAAAGAATTTACCAACTATGGAGAAAACTAAGGAGGAGGATGAAGATAAACATAAAAGATTGAATCTTCAAGAAATAATACAAGAGTCTTGTCACATAAACCCTTGCAAAACCCTTAAATCTTCAATATAAAAACACAATCTTAAACAAAGATGGATGCTTTGATTGGGAATGGTTGAGTAAAATTAATCTAATACTAATACTAATAAGATCTACTAATTCTATGGAGATTTTTACTAAGAGAGCTTACTACAATTACTACTACTACTACTAGAAATCCTCTACACTACTCCTACTCCTAAGAGGCTCACTCAAGGCACAAGAGTGGCACAAAACCCTAGGTTAAGTATTTATAGAGTTTCTTAATGGGTCACACAAGCTTAAGGCCCATAATCCAATTTCACTTCTTTAAGCTAGACCTTCACCCTTTGCATCTTCATGGGGTGAAATTTCACCCCGCGACTTGACGACTGATCCCACCGGGTGAAATTTCACCCGGTGAGATTTTCTTTTCATTTTACAATTTCGGCTCGTCTTCTCCATCGGGCGAAATTTCACCCGGTGGGCGAAATTTCGCCCAGTCGTTTTGCCCAGTCATGAGTGCCATGAAAATCCTCGGGGAGGTGGAAAATGTCGTCGGGTGAAACTTCGCCCGATGATGACTCACCGGGTGAAATTTCACCCGGTGGAGTTTCTCCTCTTTTTCGGTCTCTTTCTTCGTCGATCAATTGGATTACTTGAACTTTCGGTTGTGTGCTTTGCTCTTGGACCGTATCTCTCTCATGCTCGTAGAAACTCAAACACGTTTTCGGTCGGAAATCTTATCAAAATAGACAGAAAACTACCAAAAACACGTAAATGCAAAAGAGAGACACTAACGCGAGAATTACTCAAAATATGGCGATAATCGCGCTCAAGTTTCGCAAAACGGAGGAAAAACATGTCTAAATGGGAGGAAAAACCGTCCAAATTTGGCACACAACAAATAGACAGAAAACTACCAAAAACACGTAAAATGCAAAAGAGAGACCCTAATGCGAGAATTACTCAAAATACGGCGATAATCGCACTCTAATCTCGCAAAACGGAGGAAAAACAAGTCTAAATGGAAGGAAAAACGGTCCAAATTTGGCACACAACAATACCCTCCATTTACCATTTTTCTTTGGGACAACCACCACGTTGGATAGCCATTCTGGGTATTTCACCTCCCTGATTTTTCCAACAGCCAATAGGTTATCTACCTCCAGGTTTATAACTTGATTTCTTTCTGGGGCAAACTTCCTCCTTTTCTGCTGGACTGGCCTGTAGCTGGGATCTACGCTGAGTTTGTGAGTTATGATGCTGGGATCTATGCCTAGCATGTCATCATGCGACCAAGCAAAACAATCCATGCTAGTTCTTAATAATTCAATGAGATTTTGGCGGATACTACCTGTACATTCTGATCTGATTAATACTTTTCGCTTTGGGTGCAGCTTATATAGGTTGACTTCATCTACCTCCGTCTGGGGTGGTTCAATGTACTCCTTCTAAATATGCTGGTTCTGTGATTGCTATGCTGGAGGGCTTGTTGTTGTCTTGAGGGCTATCTTGTAGGAATCTTTGGCGTCTTCCTGATCTCCTCTAATTTCCTGCACCCCCAAGGTGTAGGGAACTTCAGACACTGGTGGTAGGTAGAGGGTATCGCCTTCATTTCATGGATCCAGGGTCTTCCCAAGATTACGTTGTAGGTGGAGGGCCCATCGATGATCAGGTATCGTACTTGCTTGTTAACTCCTCCAGCATAAGTTGGAATGATAATCTCTCCCAGGGAGTGCTTGGTTTCGCCAGTGAAACTTACCAAGGGGATGACCTTCTTGGACAGGTCCTTTTCACTGAACCTCATATTCTGGAGGGCCTCCCGCATGATGAGGTTAACTGAACTTCCAGTATCCACAAATGTTTTCTTCACGGTGCAATTCCCAATGGAGAGCGTGATTATTAGGGCATCGTGGTGTAGTTCTAGAGTAGATTGTGCATCTGTTTCGTCGAAGGTGACAGCTGGGAGATCTTTGCGGCTGATTCTGCAGGAGTGCTTTGGCTTCTCTCCCTTAGCCTGGGTGGCGTGCCTTTTTACTGCTAAATAGGTTAGCCCACATATTCCGAACCTCCTGTAATAACATTGACGACTCTAGTGCATACTGGTGGGGGAGAAGGCAACACTTGGTCTGTAGAATTTATTCTGGTGGAGCTCTTTGGCATGAGGTGATCCAGGTTCCCTTGGTCGTAGTGAAATTTAATCTCCTTCTTGAGTAGGACGCATTCATCAGTGTTGTACCCAATGTTATCATGGAATTCACATCTCTTGCTGGCATTTCGTCGATCATTAGTATACTCCTGCTTTCTGGGTCATCTGACTCTACGCATCAACTCTTTCAAGGCTCTGAGCACACCTGCAAGGTTAGTGGAAAATTCGTACTCACTTACTCTAGGTGGTAACTCTAGGTTATCCTTCCAGTCTCTGCCCCCAGACACTTTGTTCACATTCCTGCTGTAGGGCTTGGATCTCTCGCCTATCTTTTCTACTGGCGCCTTTCTAGAGATGTGGTCTGACTCATAAGCATCTCTTCTGGGACCTGAATCCTCTTCCAGCCTGATGGCTTCCAACGCCTTTGTCTACACATTCTCAAAGGTGGTACACGGATACTTGGTGAGGTCTTTCTACAGGTCTGAATCCTGGTGGAGTACCTAGCGGAAGGCTTCTATAGCGGTTGCTATGTCACGTCTAGGGATAGTAACTTTATCCTTGTTGAACCTGTTGAGAAAATCACGCGTGGATTCCTCAGACTTCTTCACCGCCTGGTATAGATCATTGGTCTGCTTCTCTGGTTTTCTGCTGCTTGCAAACTGCTGGTTGAAGGCGTTAACCAGGTCTGCAAAGGAAGCGATACTCCGGTTGGACAGGTTAACGAACCACTGCAAAGCTGCTCCTGACAAGGTAGAGTCGAATCCCTTGCACATGCATGCCTCCTGACAAGGAAGCGATAATACGGATTGTTGGCTGGGGTCGCCGTGCTGGCTGGGGCTCTTGGCTGCCATCCTGACGCCTGCTGGATAGGGGTGGCTGCTGACCATGCTCCTCTAGAGGACTGATTGCTGGATAAGGTGATTACCCCTGATTGAGTTGTAGATTGTCATTTTGGTGTCTGGTGGACGGGGGTACCTGCAAGAGACAGTAAGTTAGTTTCCCGATTTTCGATGTTAGAGAGAATGTTACCTGCGATTTGTGGTCTGCTGGATGTGCTATCGTAGGACAGACAACCTAGTCCCTGGGGTTCAATGATTTCGCCAGGTGGAGCCAATCCTAGTTCCAGCCTGGGGACCAGTTCTGAGGGGATTGCTCTGGAGAATCTCCTGCTGATATCTGGTTCTTTGAGGACTCTAGCTTCTTCTTCAGGTACCAGGGGCAGCATTCCTGGTGATAGTTGAACTGGTGTGGCTGGAGGTTTGATCACCGTTGAGATCTGGGCCTTGAGGTCTTGGTTGTCCTTCTGCAGGGTCTCCACCGCCTGGCGCAGAGCGTTGATTCCTTGGAGCATACTCTGCATCAGGTTTGCGATGCTGTGACTCTGGAAGTGTCTCCAAGTAATCCTCCTTGAACCGGGGTTCTGGCTGGAACACTCTCCTTGTTGGATCTGGAAGAACTGGATGTTCCGAACATCTTAGGCACCTGAGGGGGCTTAGACGTCGGTGGTGTAGGTTTGTCGCCATGCTGGTGGAAATCGCCTGGGTGAGGGATGTGAGAATTGGCCCTGTTAGTCCTGGGAAATGTCCTCCTCCAGAAGGCTGAGTTGATGCTTCCTGGCTGCTGGAGGGGCTCTGGCTGGATCCGGACATGATGATACGCAGGTTGCTTACTGTGAGATTTTCGTTACAGGAAATGATCACTTTGCCCCACGGTGGGCGCCAATTTGTTTTGGTAAAAATTTACTGGGTTATCATTTTTGGTAGCGGGTTAAAGCGATCGCCCTATAACTACGAATTAACGATATTGTAACGAAACTAGTAAATGAAGAACGATAAAAAGGAATAGGAAACGATACGCGAAGTTTTTGTGATGCGGAAACCCGATGTGGGAAAAACCGCAGGGGGAGTCGGAATCCCGCCAATATTCTACTATGACCAAAAGAACGGGGAAGATAAGAAATACAACTATCGATATTTTTATGATAATTAACTATGGAGTATTGTGATGTGAATTTGCTTGGAGTTGGTGTGTTGAAGGTTTGTTTTATGACTTTCCTCTTTGGTCTCCTTTGCTTATAACGTTGCTCTTTCCTAGGGTTTCTCTCCCCTAACCTCTTCCTGAACCATCTCCTATTATGCAGGAGGAATCCCATAGATTTAGGGAGCATCTTTTGACTTCTTCCTCTTGTGTGTAGGCCGAGTTCTTTTATGGGATGCAATCTTCAATTGGCTGCTTGATGTTGTCATACTCCCAATCGACCCATCATTTTGTATTGTATTGGATCTTGACTGACCCAATGACTTTTAGGAACATTGACTTTCGACCTTTGACCATTTAGTCATAATACGCTACGTCATGATTTTATGGATGCGGATTTTTATCCCGAACAATGACCATTCTCTATAGTAGGAGAATAGAGAACAGTGCTTTAGATCAAACGTTATATATTAGGAGAATAGAGAACAGTGCTGATAGAAATAGAAAACCCATCTTTCAGTACTATTTAAATGGAATACATTACAGTTCTTTGGAAGAGCATTCTCTATATGGTTGAATAGAAAACGCATGTAGTATCCGTTTTCTATACAATAGAGAACATTGAGCAAAATAACAATTCTAAGGCATTCTCTAAGACCTATTTCAACCGTTTTTTATGGCTTTTTTTTGTAGTAGTAAGGGCATCCACAATGGATGTCCATGGGAGAGTTTCATACTTATGGACAAACAATGCACCATTGTTGGATTGAAGTTTGTCCATTGAGGTTCTAAAAAACGGACAAGTTCATGGAGGGAGTTGGAGAGAGTGTGGGACCAAGGCATCTTTTACTAAACTTTTTTTTTTAGAACACACTTATTAAATGATATTAGTAGTGAGTGGATTATGGGTGAGACTCATTTATCAACCTGGATGAACTTGTACCATTGTTGATACAAGTTCATGAAAGTTGAGTTTGTAGTTAAAAGATTTGGCGGTGACGTGGCGACAAATGAACCACAATGGAACTTTAACCATCGTGGTTGCTCTAAGTTCTTGGTTAGTGAGACTTGACTCAATTGGTACGATGTTACTACCTTCGATTTTTTTTTTTAAAAATCTCAGTTTTTAAAATATGTGACGAATATTTGAATTATATTTGAGAAAATTCCTAAAAAAGTAGAGAAGGCAACTGTCATGGTGAGTGTTATATTGAAACCAAAATGTAAATTAAGTAGGACAGGAGCCATTTAGAGGGAGGAAATGCAGAGCAATGAAGCATGCATGTTACCCGTGTAATGGAGCCATTTACATTTAAAATTTTTTGAAAACAAATGCAACCAACATTCATTACCCCGAAGGCAAAAAAAAACATTCATTACCAATTTGTCTCTCACTCGTTCTAACCTCAAAATATAGTCAACCATCCCTCGCCAGAGCCATCACATTTGTACACCATATATATCGCCCAACTAAACCAATTCACCAAAACCAAACATGAACTCTTTAAGTTTCAAATCCATCCAGTATATCATAATGGAGTTCATCACACAACTCAAAACTATAAATAGAGATACAACAATGAAAATAATATATTACAAGTTGAAGATATAATGTAAATGGAAATTAAATAATTATTTGATCATAATTATCATGTGAGAGCGAGGTCTCTCAATAACGTTGTTAGAATCATTTTCGTTTTCGTGTTCTTTCTGTTGCTGAAATAGACTAAGTTGAACTACTGCACTAAGTTGAGTTGAGTGGACTTAAATCACTTAATTAAAGTGAGATGCATGGCGCTTCAATGCTTAAAGTGAATTGTGAGACAAAACAACTTATTAGAGCAACATTAATGGATACTCGATCAATGGTATTTGCCTATTAAAACATAGAGATTTTCTACGCGATATCCCTGTATTTTTCACTTTTCTACCTTGTACCCCTATCTTTTCAATATCTATATATGATACCCTTGAAGTTTACTATTAATTTAACTATCGCCCCGAAAGTTTTTTCCATCAAGTTTTGTCGTTGGATTATGTTTTTAGCTTAGCATTAAGACTTCAATATCATTTAACTAATTAACTTAGATAATTAACGAGTAATTGTGCTTAATTTATGTGTTATCATTTGATTTGACGATATAACGTCAAAAATATAATCCGGTTTAGATTCGAGTATAACTGCAAACACGTACAAAATTGTTGATTTAAATTCAAACATCGGTAAATTAGGGGATCGTCTGGTTACCCATCTAATTACCGGGAAGTGCATTTTTAGGGAGTTGTTTGGTTGCCCACTTCATGGGAATTGCCACTTCCCGGGAATTTTCACTTCCTCCATAATGGGAGAAGTTACCCACCAAGCCCCCTTGGTGTGTAGAATTTCCCGCAAGTCATTTCCCACATGGCAACCAAACAATATTTTTGTAATTCTCATGAAATACAAATTCACGTGAATTTAAAGTTCCCGGTAAATTCATCTTCCCATGATGAACCAAACGAGCCCTAGGTATGTTAATTGACGTTTAACTTTTAATCTTCAGCATAAAAAGGTAATACGAGTATGTTGCCAAAACTTGACGGGAAAAAAAGTTTAGGAGTACCAATAAAGATAATACGAGTAATAAAGTTTAGGGGTACCAAATAAACTTTTAGTAAAGTACAAGGATTGCATGTATACATGTAAAAATTTCAGGAGTATCACGTAGAAAATTCATAAAAGATAAAATAGAGAGCAAAATCTACCTAAAAATTACTAAAACGTAAATAATTTGCTAACACATCCAGAAAAGAAAAGTACTTAGTATAAACTATTTATCGAGATCGAAAGATTAAAAAACCTGAAAAGAAAGACAGTAACTCTCTGTAAGACCGTCTCATGATAATCTTACCGTGAGACCTCTCACATAGGAAGTGGTTACAAATTTAGTAACCGCCTCTTATATGAAAGGTCTCACGGTAAATTACCGTGAGACGGTCTCATATAAGTTTTTGAGAAAGAACAATGCCCCTTATCAATATTCTCTCTTTTTTACCATCTTCGAACATTTTTCTTTGTCAAACTTAACCGTAAACTATGTCTATTTTATCTTAAAGCCTCATAAGTAAGATATGGTTATTGTGAAAGCTTTCGCATTAAAGAAGTTACTAAATTAATGCGGTAATTTTCTCTTATGTGAGAGATCTAGTTAATTTTGACCATCTCATATGAAAATTTAAGAAAATATAGAAATCATAAAATGCATAAAATAATTTATTTATTTTACTTTTTCCAAAAAAAAAACCAACTACCATTCATAACAAACAATCATTGCATCACTGTAGTCACCCACCATCCATCCGATACGACGAAATCTGGTGTAAAACCGTTTTAATATTACACAAGTCTACAACCCCGGCAGCGCGGTCATACATGCGGCATGATATGATGTAATGTAATGTAAAAAACCGTTTTACACAAAACTTCATTCTAGTTGACGGAACCGACACAAAATTACAATTACACAAAGAAAGAGAGTGTATTTAAGAATTAGTTCTAGTACAATGAGTAATGGCGGAACAACCACGAGTATAAGGATTAGCAGCAGCACCAGGTTGACAGTTATAGTAAGACGCCCCACGCCTTGAGCATGGTACTTTATTCTTGTTCAGCGCACCGTAGCTTATATACTGCGTCTGCGCTAGTATGCGCCTCTGCACTTCTGACTCCATCTCCAATTCATCCAAACACTCCCCAACAACAACCCTTCCGCCTCCTCTGCACCCGGATCCAAACAAGCCGACCTCCAATTCTGCGCCGCCTTCAACCCTCGACATTATCGCTATCATCATTATCATTATTCCTACAGCTAGGATTTGAAGACTTGCTTTTCTTGTTACCGCCATTAATGAGGAGGAGCTTTCTCTCTCTACAATCAATCTGATTGTTTAATTTAGTTTCTCTCTCCCTCTAAGGAGTTTGGTTTTGTTAAATGGAGGAGTTGGAGGATGGGGAAGGGGGATAGTTATTTATGTAGCGAGAAGTGAGACGAATTGGGTCCGTCTGGTTGTGGGGGGTTATTTACGGGGATTGCCATCACAACTGTATTTTTTACTCCCTATTTATTGTTGAGGATGAATTGGTTGGTAGGGCCCGAGGTGAGTTGGATTTGTTGCCTCTTTGTTTATGTTCTTCCGAGTCTCTTTTTTTAAACGAGTTTTTCTATAATGTGTCCAAGAAAACACGTGAAGATGTTAATTAAAGGACTTCATCCGTTCAAATTTAAAGATTATGTTTTTTTTTTACATTTATTGAGACACGTTTTACACAGTTAATATCCTTTATTTTACATTAACAAAAATTATAAAAAATCAATATTCTTAATCTACTCATAAAGACGAATCACACAAGATCTCACATACTATATTTTATCTTATAGATTGTCGGAATTATTAACGATTCTCTTGAGTTGTGAATAATGTCCAAAAGGGAAGCGTACCCTTTGGATTTGAATAGAGGGAGTAACAATGACTTCACCTGACAAACGTGAAACACCCATACATGTTAACTGAAGATGTCCTATTTATGAGCTTTGCTTAAGGAGATTTGAAGTGAACTTTCTTTTCCGATCATCCGTGCAAAAGAACTTCACGGTTAAGCGTGCTTGCGTGGAAGAAGTCTTAAATTAGGATCGGTGACCTCCTGGGAAGGTTTCCGGATGCGCATGGGTGAAGGCAAAATACATTGGAAAGGACTCTTGTTGGTCTGTGGGACCAGTACAAAGCCTGACGAGTTACCGTGGTTAACATTTTCGGTCCTAGATTTGGGCGGGGTGTTACAAAACGAATCAACGAGTTCGGGTTTGGGTCAGGTCACTTTCGGGTTATCATATTCGGGTCGGTTCGGGTCATTTTCGGGTTTACTATTTTCAACCTTTTTAGGGATATCAACTTGTTTTCTATGATAAATTCGGGTCAGTTTCGAGAAACGTCGTATCAAATCGGGTTACGGGTCAAACTTGAGTCTTCAGTCTGGGTGTCGAGTCGAGTTAGCTTATTAGGTAAGGTTATTCGGGCCGAGTCAGTTTTGTCAGGTCTCACAATGGCTTAAATATATCATGAGAAATTGAAAGATAAACTCATATTTACCCTACCTAGAAAATTATTCAGGTAAATGTCGTTACTAAACTTCTTAACATGACATTTTAGAAAAACCCACATTATAATTAGTCAACGTACGTAATTTGTAAACACAAACCAACTTTCTATGAGACGATCTTGCGTTGATATAATTGTATGTCATTGTTTCATTTTTCCACTTAAGGACTTGCTTGGAATGATGGTAATATATTAAGGGGTAATGACAATTAAAATGAGAAGAAAATGGAGGAGAATCATGATTAGTGGTGGTGTTTTAGGGTGTAAACTGTAAAGAGGACGTGGGAGAGGAACAATCACTTCAATATGAGGGTAATACAGTAATATATTACTCTCCTCTCCTCCTAAGAGCATCTACAATGTAGAGGATGACTTATTCCTCTTTTTTTTTTCTCTTTCATCCCATATTTTTGACGTATCATCATCTCTTTCATCTACCTCATTTTCCATTATCTTCATCCTCTTCAATTTTTCTTCTTTAAATTTACCCCACAATGTAGAGGATACTCTTATCTTATCTTTCTTATTATTATTTTAATTATTTAATGATTAATATTTTTTTTATTTAACTTGATAATTTACTTGGCCAATAATATTTGATATCATGCACAAGGGCCAAGGTAAAACTTTCCACCTATTTCTCTAAAATTAGAGGAAGTACGTACTCAACCTCCTCTAAATAAAAGGATCCTCTATGTTATACCACATTGTAGAGGATGTCTTCTTATAAGAGAGTGTGTTAAGAGGATAGTTCATCCTCTACAATGTGGATGCTCTAAGGAATGTATTACTTCCATATGGGGTAATTGTTCTTGGCGCACCTCCTTTTTGCACCATAAAATATTATCACTAACCACCATCACCCTCATCCATTTTTTCTTCTCATTTTGAGTCTCATTACCCCTTAATGTATTATCCTCATTCCAAACAAACCCTAAATGAGACTGATTAAAAAAGTTGGAGTGATTAGTAACACCTTCATGTGAGAGGTCACACAAATAATATTAGTGTGTGAGACCATCTCATATAAAATATACTCCGTATTGATTGGTAAATTTGGTCAAGTGTTTAAAAACTTTGTCAAATAACACAAAAATGATAATTGGGTTCTTAGTTTTAATCTTTTATCTTTGAATAAATTATTGATTGAATACGGACTATAATAATAAATTTTAAACAAATAAATGTGATGAAAAAAATAATTAATAGTGTTGATAAATATAACCTTTATAGGTACAATAAGAGAATCACATAACGTAACAGTAGCATCAAAGAATTCCCATAATAATAATAATAATAATTCATTAATTGATTATGAAATTAGTACTCCATTCGTTCATAATCTTTTGCCCCATTTATATCATTATTTGTGACGAGTATTTTAATGAAACGGAGCAAAATATAGTGAACAGAGGCAGAGTAGAAGTTTTTGCAAAAAATATTATCCCCTGCTACAACGAGACATGGTACTGCAGCCGCGTCTATAGGGGTTAGCTTGTGCACCCGGTCGACAATTGTAGTAGGAAACACCACGTTTAGAGCATGGCACTCTATTCCTGTTCAATGCACCGTAGCTTACGTATTTACTTCGCGTGGCTAATATGCGACGGTTTGTCTCTGACTCCACTGCGAACTCAAGCTCATCCAACTCGTCCCCTAGTAGACATTCTGCCATGGAACCGTTGCACATGGGTCGACTTAGGACGAGCGGGGCAATTATTGAGTTGTGTACGTCATTTACATGTACGGCGGCTATAAACCCTAAATTATTATTAATGAAATAGAGGGCTATGAGGATTAAGAGAAGGGCCTTTGGTTTGGTCATAATCAATACAATTGTTATGTTTGTATCAAATTAGGTGTGATATGATGTTTTTTGATGATGATGAATTTATTTAGAGGAAATAGAGCGTTGGAGGGTTTGAGAGAGATGTGAGAATTGTATTGATTTGAAGTGATTAGATATTATGATAACTTTGATTTTTTTTGGAAGAATTATTTGGAGAAATGGATGAAGGTAATGCAATTTCTACATAGGGAGTACTCCATTTAGGAAGTTTATACCCCTTTAGGTTAGTCCCTTACTATAGATGCAGGCAGTTGATGGTGATAAATTGGGTGTCTCGGCATTCATGCATGCATGTTTTCATGTAATGCTTCACCACTAACTTCACGTACATACTGCGCTATTAGTCCATCCAGCTCAATAATTTAGACTTTCTTTTTTTTAGTATGTCAGTCAATAGTTTACATTTCCATTTTATATACTCCGTATGTTTTACTCTGTTTTGGTAACAATTTACCGGGTCAACGATTTCGGATGCGGGTTAAAGTGATCGGCCTATAACTACGAGTTGGCGAAATAGTATCAAATCTAATGAACGAAGAACAACGAAAGAAAGAGAATGACCCGCAAAATTTGGTGACGCGGAAACCCAATGTGGAAAAAACCGCGGGGGAATCGGAATCCCGCCAAGATTCTACTAAGGATGAAAGAGAACAAGGAAAAGGGTACAAGTACGAGTATTTGGACTATAATTGACTATAAGTATTCTGCTTAGTGTTTGCTCGGAGTTGATTGTGTGTTGATGGTGAGTTTTCTTCCTTCTTTTTTGTTTTCCGTGCTTATATGCTGCTGTCTCCTAGAGTCGTTACCCTTAACCTTCTCCTCATCTTTCTCCTGGTTTGTCGGAGGGTTTCCCCAATGTAGGAACTACTTTGACCCTTTCCTCCTTACTTGTCTGGGCTGAAGTTGTTGATGCCTTGTTATATTTGTTGGACTCTCCAGGTTGCTTGGCCCATTACTTAATCTATTGCATATCTTGATTGGCCCATTATCTTTCGTTGCTTCGATCTATGACTTATCGACCCTTGATTATTTTGACTTCCGACTTGTGGTCTTGGACTTTCATCTTTCGACTATCATATTTTGACCTTCTAACCTTTGACCTTTTCACTTTTGGACTTTTGACCTTCCACTCGTAATATGCCACGTTATTTTCTGAGGATGCAAATTTTATCCCGAACATACTCTATACTTTATCTATAATAATATTAAAAGCAATTGATCACCTCCCTCCTTACCTTGATACTCGTCTATAAAACAAGTGTAAACTATGTAATGAGACGGAGGGACAACTCAGAGGAATGTCTTTTTATAATGTAAAAATAATCAAAGAATGGAAAAGGTATTTAGTTTAACATAAATTATTGGTCTGCGACAGATTTTGTCTCATCTATCATATGAGTGATATTTAATCATCACTAATTCATGAAAGATATACACGTCACAAGGAAAATTGAGCGGTAAATTAGAGGGATGAACCAAACGCCGTGGGCAAAAAGGTTACACATACAATGGGTGTATGAAGGGGTTGTACACCACTAGTCACAAGTTGTCACATGTCCATTTTAGAATCACTTTTTTCAATTTAAATTTTATAGATTCCCTCATTAAATACACCTTATTAAATACATTGATTTATTGTATAAATTATATTGAGTAATTATTACTAACTTTTTTTTTCTTTTCAGTTTTTTTAGTATTTCATACTCCGTATTTTTTTTACTTTTACCGTTTATGTACGTATACTCTGCTCGTATATTTCTAATCTCTGTATTTATATTCTCTGTACATGTACGCTTTATACTTGTACCTTATGTTAACCTATTTTATATTTGTATGTTTTAAAATGTTGTGTTGCGGAATATTTCTTTAGTGTAATTTTTTATATGAATTTGTTTCTACGTTTTAGTTTGTATGTTACGGTAGACAATATTTTTGTTGATTTAGCGTCAATGGTGCAATCATGCGAGGCAATTTTTTTTTTTACGGAGAAAATAATAAAATATGTAGCCATGTTATATAATTATGTGAATAAATATTACGTACGTAGTAAAAATTGTGTAGTCGTGTAAATTTTACTGACGATATACAATCTCCCCGAAATTCATTTAAAAGCAATTTAAATTTCATTAGTAAAAAAAATTAAAAAAAAATTCTCGTGAGACCGTCCCAATAATTTGAAACGTAATTAGGGGGTTCGAACCAACAAAACAAAAATAAAACGTAGAAACAAAAGCAATTTTTTAAATGTTTACGTATTTTATATTTAATGTTTTAAAATGTTGTGTTGCGGAATATTTCTTTTGTGTAATTTTTTATATGAATTTGTTTCTACGTTTTAGTTTGTATGTTACGGTAGACAATATTTTTGTTGATTTATTGTTAACGGGTCAATCGTGCGAGGCAAATTTTTTTTTTACGGAGAAAATAATAAAATATGTAGTCATGTTATATAACCATGTGAATAAATATTACGTACGTAGTAAAAATTGTGTAGTCGTGTAAATTTACTGACGATATACAATCTCCCCGAAATTCATTAAAAAGCAATTTAAATGTCATTAGTAAAAAAAATAAAAAAAATCTTGTGAGACCGTCCCAATAATTTGAAACGTAGTTAGAGGGTTCGATCCAACGAAATTAATTCTCGCTAAACAACCAGGAGCTAAAAATAGTGGAAAGTTGTCATCGTCAGGGCCCGAACCTTGGAGTTTCATAGGAGTAACCAACCCAAGAACCAACTGAGCAACAATACATTACTAAAATAATTTGCACTTCAGTTACATTTTACAAACTATCTCCGGCTACGGCCCAAGTAAAAAAAATGTAAATTTAAGAAGTTACAAAATTAAAAAAAATTAAGAAGATTAAAATTAAAGAACAAACACTTTTAACTCGTATACATTCAGAATACACCTAGTATAGTTACACTACTAAAAAAATACCTTCCGAAAATATTGTTTTTAAAACATCTTAAAAAAAAAATTCTATAAAAAATTTAAAATAAAAATAAAGCGCAAATAAAGTTTACTAAACGTAATAGAGTATAAATAAAAATGTATAAATAAAATACAAATACCGTATAAATACACCACAAATATGTATTGGGGTGTACATAAACAAAAAAGTATAAATAAATTAATATACTAAGACTATATAAATACGTAACTATAACATACGTATAAAATACAGTGTAATAATACGTAACAAAACATATTGGGGTATAAAAATACGTCACTATAACACTAACGTATAGATACATTTAGAATACAACACCGTATAAAAATACACGGATAATATAGAATATAAAAATACACGTATAAAAATATGAATTATTAAAATTGAAGTTATTAAAGAAACAAACAAAAAAAAAGGTAATTAGGTGAGAAAGTAGGTGAGAGTTAGGTGGGAGGATGAATTAATGAAGAATCTTGCAAAAAATATACTCCCTCCGAGTGCCTATGATCTTCCCTATTTCCTTTTTGGGCTGAGTTTGATCTTCTTCCCTCTTTCCTTTTTGGGCTATCAATATGTGGTTCACATTTACCCTTACAATTCTCTCTCCTCCTACTTCTTTTTTAAACCACTCATTTTTCCTTCCTTATTTTCCACCCAAAAAAGAAAAGGGAAGAACATAGGAACTCGGAGGGAGTATTTTTTTGGGTGAACAAGTGGCATGCTCAGATTGATGGTGTATAGTACTCCCTCCCATTCTTTGGATTCCTACCATAAGTTGAATATATGTGAGTAGTATTTTCAAATGGTAGGAATCCAGTGAATGGAAGGGAGTACAACCCATACAATGAATGTATGTCTATCACTTGCCCTTTTCGGCTTTTCCTAACATAAACTCAATAAACATGTCTTTAGATGTTAATAAGGAAAATATTTGTAAATCCTATAAACATGGTAGTTACTAGTTATGAAGTCATTTTCCAAATTCTCATAATATAATGATACAAATGTTAGACACGAAAAATAAGCCCCGTTTTCTTCAAAAAAAAAAAACATGAAAACCCTTTCTTTAATTCACTAATGCTAATTCTGCCACAACAGGATATAATGGTCTCAAAAATGATCGCAATCATTTGCTAGGGGATCGAATGTAGACTATTTTCCCAATATTCCGGGGTCTACTCTTTGCTGTCGGTGTTTTACTTCTTACCGTCGTCATTAATTACGTAAAATGATGACGACTTTGCCCTTCATTAGTTTTTATTTTATTTTTTTCGTTTCTAATATTTTCGATTTACGTACGAAGTCGATAATATTTATGATTTCCAATTATTAAACCGACTCCACCAAATCGATTTTTTTAGAAACCGTGTTTTAATTTACAATTATTACGCCGTTGTATTTTTTTGCTTCACATTTTAAAAACCGTGTTTATTATTTTATTTTGAAGCTTCACTCAGACGAAGAGTTTTTTTAAAAACCGTTTAAAAAACTCGACTTATATTCACATAATCATCCTCATTAAAAGTCCACAACTTATTATAGAAACTTGAAAAGCACTTCATTATTCATTTCCGTTTCATCTCTGTGGACATGACATAGGTCCACCCCGGCGCGGCCACGCGCGGGTTTGGAGAGGCGAATGAATCTCCATATGAAAACGGATCGAATGGAAATTTAAATATGAGTTTGGGTGTTGGGTCGAGTTAGCTTATTAGGGTCAGGTTATTCGGACCGAGTCAGTTTTGTCAGGTCTAACAATGGCTTAAATATATCATGAGAAATTGAAAGATAAACTCATATTTACCCTACCTTGAAAATTATTCAGGTAAATGTCGTTACTAAACTTCTTAACATCACATTTTAGAAAAACCCACATTATAATTAGTCAATGTACGTAATTTGTAAACACAAACCAACTTTCTATGAGACGATCTTGCATTGATATAATTGTATGTCATTGTTTCATTTTTTCACTTAAGGGCTTGCTTGAAATGATGGTAATATATTAAGGGGTAATGACAATTAAAATAATAATGAGATGGCGCCACCGGGTGGCGCCAAATTTGTGCGCCACCGAGGATATTTTAGTAATTTACTGTACTTATTTTATTTATTTCCATTAAAATATGACTTTAAATTAAGTTTGTTGTTAAGGGTAAATTTGGTAATTCACATATTTAAAATAACTTATAATATATAATTAAAAAAAAAAGAAAAAATCAAAGAAAATAACAAAACAATATGAAGATTGCGTTATGAAGATTTGCGTGATGAAAAAAAAATATATTGCATATACATTATATATAATTTTATAACCTATAGAATTCTATACATTGAAATATGGTGTAGACGAATTTTTTTTTTTTCACTGTACGGAATTTTTTTGATTAGAAGATTTTAGATCCGTTAAATTGATCGAGTTACAATAAGGGTCGAGTCGGATTTCAATCCTAGATTAATGGATCTTTTCGGGTTCGAGTCAAATGGGTTGTGGATTGAGTTTCGAAATGTCTAGATTTTTTACATTGTATCGTAAAAACCATAAACCCGGACCTATGTGACAATATCGCCCACTTTGAAAAAGAAAATCTAAACCGACCAAAAATGCTAGGTAATTTATATTTTACAAACATTAATTTCTATGTAGTATCGCATCGATTAATTTTTTTTACTCCGTAACAATTTGGAACCGATTACGTTTTTTACGAATTTGATTACTGAAATAAGAGCATTCACGTAAAAATAATTCGAACAAACTAAATACGATTACCAAACTGAAAAATTACGAGGATAAACACGTACATACCAAAATTTGAGAATAGTTTTCTAATCGTAACTAATTTCCGATCTTCTTTCAAGTTTTAAAGTGGTAACGGTGATTTATTTTTCCAAAAACTAATGATGAACCAGTAATACGTAAAATATTGGTGAAAAATCAATTAAAAGATACGGTAAATATTAGTTTATTTAAAATATTCTCAATTAAATAATTTATAATAAATAATAAACGGTAAAATTACATGTATGTCCTTTTGAATTTTACCCAAAATCAAAATAAAGATTTTCAAGATTTCTTTTTTATTATTATTTTATTCCGGTAGCGCAGAGATTCGGTGCCACCCGGTGGCGCCCTATCACTGTCCCAATTAAAATGAGAAGAAAATGGAGGAGAATCATGATTAGTGGTGGTGTTTTAGGGTGTAAGCTGTAAAGAGGACGTGGGAGAGGAACAATCACTCCCATATGAGGGTAATACTGTAATATATTACTCTCCTCTCCTCCTAAGAACATCTACAATGTAGAGGATGACTTATTCCTCTTATTTTTTTCTCTTTCATCCCATATTTTTGACGTATCATCATCTCTTTCATCTACCTCATTTTCCATTATCTTCATCCTCTTCAATTTTTCTTCTTTAAATTTACCCCACAATGTAGAGGATCCTCTTATATTATCTTTCTTATTACTCCCTCCGAGTTCCTATTATTGTCCCAAAGGGATTTTGGGTGAAAAATAAGGAAAGGGAAATGAGTGGTTAAAAAAAAGGAGGAAGAGAGAGAAATGGGAGAGTAACTGTGAACCACACATTGATGCCTAAAAAGGAAAGTGAGACAAAAATCAAACTCAGCCTAAAAAGGAAAGTGAGACAATAATAGAAACTCGGAGGGAGTATTAAAAGCAATTGATCACCTCCCTCCTTACCTTGATACTTGTCTATAAAACAAGTGTAAACTATGTAATGAGACGGAGGGACAACTCAGAGGAAGGTCTTTTTATAATGTAAAAATAATCAAAGAATGGAAAAGGTATTTAGTTTAACATAAATTATTGGTCTGCGACAGATTTTGTCTCATCTATCATATGAGTGATATTTAATCATCACTAATTCATGAAAGATATACACGTCACAAGGAAAATTGAGCGGTAAATTAGAGGGATGAACCAAACTCTGTCGGGGTGGGGGTGGAGACTTTGGGAGCAGAGTTATAAAGTGCCTGCGGGCCTTCCAACGACATCAATACAGGCCTTTGACGATGTTTGCGTGTTAAAAGCTCATCTTCTGTCTTTGATTCATAGTTTCCTCTCATACAAGGAAAAGCAGAACACTGAACATATCATTTTATGCTACCAAAGCCTTTTTCTTTTCGGCTTTTCCTAACATACACTCAATAAACATGTCTTTAGATGTTAATAAGGAAAATATTTGTAAATCCTATAAACATGGTAGTTACTAGTTATGAAGTCATTTTCCAAATTCTCATAATATAATGATACAGTCCAACGTGTAAGTTCCCCATTTTGAGGGTTCGCTCCTAGTTCTTAGGTTTTTGTCCTGTTTTTGTCAGTTTTTTTTTTTTTTCAGTTTTTCTGTCGGTTTATTCATACAAACAGTACAATTCTTTGTTAATCTTCCATCTTACTAGTTTCTGTGTTCAAATATTGTCTCATATGTCATCACAATCACATTTAGATCTTAATTGTCTGGTGGATTCCGATGCTCCCAACACGATTGCAATTGACTGGGAGGCGTCTGAAGAAGAAGTTTCGAACAATGGCAACCTGTGCATTGTCGGTCGGTTGTGGACCACACGCCGCGTGAATCTCCAAGCGACTATAGATACTATGTGTATGGCTTGGCGGACCAAGGGTACCGTGGTGGGGGAAGTGCTTGACAAACAGAGGAAACTCTTTACGTTCTTATTCAATGACGAATCTGACAAGAAACGTGTCCTATCGAAGCAACCATGGCACTTTGATCGCCACCTATTTGCCGTGGCTGATGTGCGTAGTGACGCCAATCCACACGAGGTATCACTCCACTTTACCCCTATTTGGGTTCGGGTTTACGATTTACCTATTATTGGGCGTCGAAATAAAGAGAATGCTCTGAAGATCGGAAATGCCTTAGGGACCTTTGTGGAATGTGATGACTCCGTGAACCCCTTAATAAATAGATCGATGCGCATCCGTGTCATTCTTGATGTAAGAAAGGCGCTGGTGGCTTCCATAATACTTAAGCAGAGGGGGGGTAAGAATTGGCCGGTTCGTATTTCTTACGAGAGTCTCCCTACATTTTGTTATGTATGTGGACATATCGGGCATGGGGAGAAGGAGTGTAAGGATCGTAATGGTGCAGTGGGAGAAGGAAGGAGGTATGGTGAGGAGTTACGTGCCTCCCCCTGGCGCGTGGCTCGGAACCTTCGAGGGGACAATACTACACGTGATCGATCTCTATCTCCTGAGGACAATGAGAAACAGGCTCTTGAGGAAGGTGATCTACATCACATGGTGGATTTGATCAGAGGGGTGTCCCTTGATGAGAAAGCAATATCATGTCGTAGAGGAAGAAGTAAGGAAAAAGCGGTCTTTCGCGTTACTGATATCTCGTTGGCAACATCAGATACTCAGGGTGTTAGCATAGTAGCCAAAGATAAACATTGTCGTGATACAGGAGTCGCAAAGGAGGTCACGGGTACGTTTGAGAGGCGACCAAAAAAACGTAAGGAAAGAGGAAGGGGAGATGAGGAGGAGGAGGTGGAGGGGGGTATCAAGAAGGTTTGCGGCGTTCAAGGTGACGATAATTTAATAGGGTCCACAGCCCAAGTAGCGGTGATTGCCGATGAGCAATCCCGCGAAGAGCAATGAAAATTCTTAGTTGGAACTGCCGGGGAATGGGCAATCCCCGGACAGTTAATACCCTCCAGGAATGGTGTTGGAGGGAGCGCCCAGACATTGTCTTCGTTATGGAGACGATGATTAGGAGTAGTGAATTGGAAAAAGTTCGACGTAAGTGTGATTTTGATACGGGTCTTTGTCTTAGTAGTGTTGGACGATCGGGTGGATTGGGTATGTGGTGGCGGAATGTGGAGGTAGATCTGATCTCTTATGACCAACATCATGTCAAAATTGATGTGCATGATAGTGACGGAGCTGTCTGGCAGGCTATTGGTATTTATGGGTGGGCTGATCGATGCAATAAGTTTAAAACTTGGCAATTATTACGAGAGTTGTGTAGTGGAGGTGATAGGGCTAGGGTGTGTTTTGGGGATTTCAATGAAATTCTTAGTAACATGGAGAAAGAAGGAGGCCCACAACGATGTGAAGGGGATATGGACGCGTTTAGAGCAGCTTTGGTGGATTGTGGACTCAACGATTTGGGGTACTCGGGTAACGTCTTTACTTGGCAGCGGGGACATAGAGTGGGCCAGACTATTCGTGAGCGTTTAGATAGGGCTACAGCGAACTTGCGATGGAAGGCAAAATTTCCAGATGGTAATGTGACTCATTTTCCTATCTACGCTTCCGATCACGCGCCGATTATTATTTCGACAGATTGACCACAATGTCGACATCGTCGTCAACGAAAATTCAGATTTGAACCTATGTGGTTGTCCGAGGAGGCCTGTAAAGAAGTTGTTCGTGGGGCTTGGGATGAAGGTCGGGGTGATTCGCTAGTGGATAAAGTTGCCCGTTGTGCATCCGACCTTTCTTCATGGGCGCGAAATACATTTGGAGATGTTAAACGACAAGTCCGCCAAAAAGAGAAAGAGCTCAAGTTGTGGCAGAGGCGATCTCCGTCGGCTGACATGCTCGAAGCTTGTAGAAGGGTGATCGGAGAACTTGATCTCCTTCGCAAACGGGAGGAAACTTACTGGTTCACTAGAGCCAGAACTTCTGAGTTGAGAGATGGGGACAAGAATACCAAGTATTTCCATCACAAG
This sequence comes from Agrostemma githago, assembly GCA_958450325.1. Lineage (NCBI taxonomy): Eukaryota > Viridiplantae > Streptophyta > Magnoliopsida > Caryophyllales > Caryophyllaceae > Agrostemma > Agrostemma githago. The sequence goes on from OY288240.1 coordinate 63,718,298, forward strand.
GCGAGCCAAAGAAAGAAACGGAATGAGATAAAGGGGCTTGAACGAGAGGACGGGTCTTGGAGTACGAATGAATATGAAGTGATGGGCATGGCCTGGCACTATTTTAGTGATTTGTTCACTTCCGAGGGAACGATTGACAAGGAGACTGTTTTGGAGGCCATCCCGTGTCGGGTAACAGCTGACATGAACAGTAATCTACTTAAACCTTTCACTGACGCTGAAATACGGGCTGCCCTCTTCGGGATGCATCCTAACAAGGCCCCGGGAGCCGACGGTATGCATGCCTTATTTTTTCAAAAGCATTGGGATATAGTTGGGGAGTCGATTTGTACTTTTGTTCATGAATGGTGGCGTGGGGAACGGGAACTTAGCACTTTAAATAAGACACTAGTGGTCCTTATTCCTAAAATTAATAATCCGAGGAAAATTACGGAATATAGACCAATTAGCCTGTGCAACGTTCTCTACAAAATTATTTCTAAGAGTCTGACTAATAGACTTCGATGTTTTATCAATGATATTATCACCGAAGATCAGAGCGCTTTCACTCCAGGTAGACTTATCTCGGATAATGCTATGATTGCCTTTGAAATTTTCTATTCTATGAAGAGACACGGAGAAGGACGTTTTGGTAATATTGCCCTTAAACTCGATATGTGTAAGGCGTATGACAGGGTTGAGTGGGATTTCCTCAAAGATATGATGCTCAAACTGGGTTTCGACAGGTTATGGGTCAGTCGTGTCATGGAGGGTGTCACCTCAGTTACTCACACACTTGCTATTAATGGAGGTTCTTCGGATATTATTGTTCCGAGTCGTGGGTTACGACAGGGAGACCCGATATCGCCATATCTATTCCTTATTTGTGCGGACGCATTTTCCTACCTCCTCAGGACAGCTGCCTCCATTGGTCATTTTCATGGATTCCGTATTTGTAGAGGAGCACCCCGTATATCTCATCTCTTCTTTGCAGATGATAGTATATTGTTCGCTAGAGCAACCTTAGAAGAATGCTCGTTTATAGCTAATATTATTAGCCAATACGAAAGAGCTACGGGACAGAAAATAAATTATGCTAAGACGGAGGTTGTGTTTAGTAAGCAGGTATTATGTCAGCGAAGGAGGGATATTGTTGAAAGTCTTGGGGTCCGAGAGGTTGAACGCCACGAAAAATATCTCGGACTTCCGACGATTATAGGACGCTCCAAACAAGCCATTTTTACAAGCCTTAAGGAACAATTGTGGAAAAAATTGAAAGGATGGAAGGAAAAGTTACTCTCGCGACCCGGTAAGGAAATTCTAATTAAAGCAGTAGCCCAAGCCATCCCTACGTACATGATGAGTATTTTCGCCATCCCGGAGGGTCTTATTGATGATATACATAAATTATTGGCTAGATTTTGGTGGGGTACCTCCGAGAACAAACGTAAGCTGCATTGGCTGTCGTGGAACCGGTTATGCAAACCGAAAGGGAAAGGGGGTATGGGTTTCAGGGATTTAAAAATATTTAATCAAGCATTATTGGCGAAACAATTGTGGCGATTCATTACTAGTCCGCATACTCTTGTTGCTCGTGTTTTCAAGGCGAGATATTTCAAAAATTCTACGATTCTCGAGGCCCGGAGAGGATATGACCCTAGTTTCTGTTGGCGAAGCTTGTGGGGGGCCAAGGCACTACTTTTGGAGGGCCTAAGATGGAGGGTTGGAAATGGGCGGAGTATTAATGTCTGGACAGATTCTTGGCTTCCAGGTCCAACATCAAATCGTTTTCCAAGCCTGAACATTAATTTGGACCCGAATATGAAGGTAGCCGATCTAATTGATAGTGAACATGGTCGGTGGGATTTGAACAAGTTACAGAGTGTGCTGGTCCAAGCGGACGTAAATCTAGCTCTCGAACTACCTGTGAGTGAGTGTGGGGACATAGACTCGATTTTTTGGTGGCCGAATAAGAATGGCTACTACTCAGTTCGATCTGCATACAAGTTAGGTATTGGGGAAAATGCCGTTATACCTCCGGTTGGAAATAATTGCGGGTCGGATGTGTGGCATAATATATGGGCTTTGAAAGCTCCCCCGAAACTTGCACATTTTCTATGGCGGATGGCGTCTAATTCACTTGCAGTAAGCCACGCCTTATTTGGTCGGCATTGTTTACCATCTCCAGGTTGCAGTTTGTGTGGTCACGAGATTGAATCGGTTAGTCATGCACTACTGGACTGTCCTGCGACAAGGATGGTTTGGGATCAAAGTGATTTTAATGTTGTTATCGTGGGAGCACCTCGCGGGAGTGGTGAAGAGTTAGTCCAATGGTCTTTGACCAGCTTTCAGGGACATGACAGGCTACGGCTGCTGGCTTTAATGTGGTCGGTGTGAGCCATTCGGAACTCGAAAATTTTTGAAGAAGGTAATAGAAATTGGCAGATTACAGTTTCTTCTTTCACATCTATGGTGCTAGATCACTACTCCTATAATAACAGCATGAATGTTGACAGAAGTAATAGGGAATTAGTAGGGATGAATTATTGGTCTCCCCCTCCATCAGGTATATTAAAATTGAATGTTGATGCGGCTATTTATGGCGCTGAAGGTTCGGGTCTGGGTGTTGTCGGAAGAGACAGCAATGGGACGGTGATTCTGGCCGGTTGCAAAAGAGTCCACGAAAGATGGCCACCGGAGATTGCCGAAGCACAAGCGGCAGTGTGGGGGTTGCGTATTGCCCAGGCAGCGGGTCTCCACCGGATTATTCTTGAGAGCGACTGTATGTCGGTTGTGTGCGCTATCAACTCAAGGCAAAAGTGGAGAATCCCACTTGGTTTGTGTCTTAATGTTATTAGATCGTTATTAAGTTCTTTCGAGGCTTCGAGTTGTTCTCATTCTAAGCGAGGGGGTAACGCGGTTGCTCACCTTATGGCTCGTTTTAATGTCGATGTTTCTTCAGAATGTGTACTGTTTTCTAACTTCCCGACATCCATTTTGGATTTAGCGGGTATTGATTGTTTATAAAATCTACCTAAAGGGGTTTCTATCAAAAAAAAATGATACAAATGTTAGACACGAAAAATAAGCCCCGTTTTCTTCAAAAAAAAAAAAAACATGAAACCCCTTTCTTTAATCACTAATGCTAATTCTGCCACAACAGGATATAATGGTCTCAAAAATGATCGCAATCATTTGATAGGGGATCGAATGTAAACTATTTTCCCAATATTTCCGAGTCTACTCTTTGCTGTCGGTGTTTTACTTCTTACCGTCGGCATTAATTACGTAAAATGATGACTTTGCCCTTCATTAGTTTTTATTTTTTATTTTTTGTTTCTAACATTTTCGATTTACGTACGAAGTCGATAATATTTATGATTTCTAATTATAAAACCGACTCCACCAAATCGAATTTTTTAGAAACCGTGTTTTAATTGACAATTATTACGCCGTTGTATTTTTTCGCTTCATATTTTAAAAACCGTGTTTATTATTTTATTTTGAAGCTTCACTCAGACGAAGAGTTTTTTTAAAAACCGTTTAAAAAACTCGACTTATATTCACATAATCATCCTCATTAAAAGTCCACAACTGTGTGACTTTAATTGTGTGATTGAACCTCGAGAAAGGTTGGGTGGCATTTCTTCGGATGAGGAGATGATCCAGTTTCGAGATTGTATAGCGAAATGTGAGATAAGTGATATCCGGGCGTGTGGCTCGTGGTTTACTTGGAATAACAAACACAAGAATACCGAAACCAGAGTTTTCAGTCGCATTGACAGGTGTTTGGTTAATGATGATTTCGTGAGACTTTTCCCGGAAAGTTTTGCAAATTTCTTGCCGGAGGGCACGTTTGATCATTGTCCTTGTGTGGTGCAGCTTGTAAACCCCCCGGCGAGAAAGAATCGGTCTTTCAAATACATGAATATGTGGAGCAAGGCTAAGGAATTCGAGGCTTGTGTGAATACGGTATGGGGTGAGTCGGTAGTTGGGACGCCTATGTACCGGGTGGTGAAGAGACTTAAGAATCTTAAGAAGCCACTTAAAGAATTAAATGCGAGTTGCTTTGCAGATATTGAGAACAAATGTGAGCAGGCTGAGCTGAAGCTTGCTCGCGTGCAAAACCGGCTTAGAACTGATCGTGAGCCTGCTATTCTCCAGGAGGAGGCCGAACTGAACGACACAGTTCGTGTGTTGCAGGCTGCTAGGGCGGAATTTTGGAGCCAGAAGGCTAAACAGAAGTGGGTTAAAGATGGGGATGTGAATTTCGCTTATTTTCATGGCTTGTTGAGGGCCCGAAGAGCTCGTAATGCTATTATGAGCATTTGTGATGCTGAGGGACGTCCGTGTGGGGATAGAGCATCGATTGAGGATGCGTTCCTCAGGTATTACTTGGCTCTCCTCGGTGAGTCTTGTGTGGTGGAACCGATTAATATGGGTATTGTGCGTCGAGGCAAGACTTGCTCGGAACAACATAAGGAGTGGCTGAGTGCGTCCGTTACTGAGGAAGAGATTAAGCACGCGATTTTCAGCATTCCTCGTGATAAGGCTCCGGGACCGGATGGTTACTCAAGCCAATTTTTTATTGATGCTTGGGAGATAGTCGGGAAAGATGTCGTGGCTGCTGTCAAAGATTTCTTCATCTCAGGTAAATTGCTGAAACAGATAAACTGTGCTAATATATCTTTGATCCCGAAAGTTGACAGGCCGAACAATGTGAAAGAGTTCAGGCCGATCGCTTGCTGCAATGTCTTATATAAATGTATTGCCAAAATTATTTGTACGAGGCTAGCACGGGTTTTGCCTGATATAATATCCCCTACTCAAGGGGGTTTTATTGAAGGAAGGAGCATTGTTGAGAATATTTTAATTTGCCAAGACTTGATTAAAATGTATAGACAAAGCCATATATCGCCTCGTTGCTTATTTAAGGTGGACATCCACAAGGCTTATGATAGTGTGGAGTGGAGTTTTGTGGAGCAGATGTTGCAGGCCTTGGATTTCCTTCCACACTTCCGCAGGCTGATTATGGAATGTGTGAAATCGGTCTCGTTCACACTTTGTGTGAATGGAGACAATTTTGGTTTCTTTCGGGGGAAAAGGGGGTTGAGACAAGGGGATCCAATGTCGCCATTGCTATTCACAGTGTGCATGGAATATTTCTCGCGCATTTTGGATAATGGCATGGTTGATAAGAAGTTTAGGTACCATCCGCGGTGTGCTCCTTTGAAGCTTACGCACCTAATGTTTGCAGACGACTTGCTTCTGTTTTGTAAAGGAGATATCGACTCGATGAAATGTTTATGGAGAGCGTTTGCTAAGTTCAGCCGGGCGTCGGGCCTGACGATCAGCTTGGGCAAGTCTCACGCCTACTTTGCAGGTGTTGATGATGACAGGAAGGCCGAGATATTGCAGTTTTCTGGCTGTATTGAGGGTTCTCTACCTTTTCGATACCTTGGAGTGCAAATCCAGTGCACCCGAATTGGTCGAGGAGACTGCGAGAAGCTGCTTGCACGGATCGTGGCGAGGATTTCGAGTATTGGCGCACGGCGCCTATCCTATGCTGGTAGGCTGACGTTGGTTCAGTCTGTGCTGTCTCAATTGCATAATTATTGGGCCATGATTTTTATTATTCCTAAATATGTGATGGCTCGCATTGGCTCTTTGTGTCGCAATTTCCTTTGGGATGGTGGTACAGAAGGACCTAGTCGAACTCTTGTAAGTTGGGAGAAAATTTGTTATCCCAAGGATGAAGGCGGACTAGGTCTCAGGGATCTAGTCACTTGGAATGAGGTTGCGGTAGCGAAGCTGGCCTCGTGGGTATTTGATCAGCCTGATAGGCTGTGGGTCAGATGGGTTAACTGTATTTACCTGAAGAGAGTTGATTGGGGTGAGTATCAGCCTAACACTGATGTCACCTGGACTTGGAGGAAGGTGTGTCAGGCTAAAGACAAGATCAAGCATATGTTCGAGAATGGGTTGTGGCATGGTTCGCTCCCAGTGTACTCGATCGCTAGGGCCTACGACGATCTCCGGAATCGAAAATCGCGAGTGGAGTGGGCAAGACTGGTGTGGAATGGTTGGAACGTCCCGAGACATAGTTTTATCGCTTGGCTGGTCTTTAGGGGCGCTCTAAACACCCGGAATAAACTTTCGAGGTTTGGTGTGGCAGATTCAGACCTTTGCTACTTATGTGAATCACAGATTGAGACTGTAGAGCATCTGTTTTTTGGGTGCAGCTGGAGTTCTCGAGTGGTTGACATACTTTGTGGTTGGGTAAATAAAAGTATTCCGAATAGTGACGGGCTGAATTGGGCATCCAAAATAAGAGGAAGTAAGCTGCAATGCAAGGTGCTACGGGCTGTGATCACGGCCACCATTTATAATGTGTGGAGACAGAGAAATTTGTGCAGGATTGAGGGAATGGTTCAACAACCGGAATATGTTGTGAAGCTGATTAAAATGGATGTGCGCAATAGAATAATGTGTAAGATCAGATATCCTTTAAAGGATAAAGATGCTAGATGGCTACGTACCCTGATGTAGTCATATTCTTGTGTAAATGATTATTTGATTAATATATACTTACATTTCACCAAAAAAAAAGTCCACAACTTATTATAGAAACTTGAAAAGCACTTTATTATTCATTTCCGTTTCATCTCTCTAGAAAATTAAAATTACAAATTGAGTATTACGAAGCGATTTTCTAAAATATTGGTTTCTTATTTCACGAACCTTGAATAACAGGTTTTACACCTCCACAAGCGGTTCAACGAAAAAGAAAATATATAAACAAAGAATTATATAATATCGAATTCTACGAAACATAGAAATTAAATAAACGAAGATTTTATTAATTACGAAAGATTCGAAACCAAAAAATTAACTAATTTACAACGAGCAAGAACTACAACTAATTGTGACGAAAATTGACGAAAAATGAAAAAAATAATTAAATAAATAAATAATTAAAACAAGATTTGGTCGACTAGATTTTTCGACCCGCCGATGGGTGAGTCGAAAAATCTAATTGACTCACGGATGGGTTGGTCGACTAGATTTTTCGACACACCCATCGGTTGGTCGAAAAATCTAGTCGACCAACCCACCCGTAGGTCGACTAGATTTTTCGACTCACCCATCGACGGGTCAAAAAATCTAGTCGACCAAACACCCGTATGGCCGTATCTGAGTAATTTTTTTTTAAAAAAAAATTGTATGACTACCTTTATAGAAACCCGATTTTAGTTTAATACGATAATTTAAAAAAACGGTTTCATTATTATCACGTTTTAATAAACCGATACTCTATAAAATGTAAATGTGATAATATTTCGAGAATTAATTGCAAGGGACAACTCGTCATTTTACGTAATTCCATATATTACCTACATAGGAAATCAATTTCGGTTTATTACGATAATCGAAAAAAACGGTTTTATTATCGAGTTTTAATACATCGATAATCCATAAAATGTAAATGTAATATTATTTCGAGAATAAATAAAAAGGGCAAAGTCATCATTTTATGTAATTAACGTCAACGGTAAAAAGTAGGTCGACTAGATTTTTCGACTCACCCATCGACGGGTCAAAAAATCTAGTCGACCAAACACCCGTATGGCCGTATCTGAGTAATTTTTTTTTTAAAAAAAAAAATTGCATGACTACCTTTATAGAAACCCGATTTTAGTTTAATACGATAATTTAAAAAACGGTTTCATTATTATCACGTTTTAATAAACCGATACTCTATAAAATGTAAATGTGATAATATTTCGAGAATTAATTGCAAGGGACAACTCGTCATTTTACGTAATTCCATATATTACCTATATAGGAAATCAATTTCGGTTTATTACGATAATCGAAAAAAACGGTTTTATTATCGAGTTTTAATACATCGATAATCCATAAAATGTAAATGTAATATTATTTCGAGAATAAATAAAAGGGGCAAAGTCATCATTTTACGTAATTAACGTCAACGGTAAAAAGTAGTTCCGAATATTCCATGTGTTCTGATTCAAGTCCTCGAAAGTCAACTAAAGCTCAATATTGAGGTGACTAACGATTAAAATTATTAGCCGTGGTTAGAATTTATTCCGGCAATGTTATACTAGTCTAGACACTCTAATTCTATTGACGTGGGACAATATTCATCAGTTCAACACATGAGAATGAAAGGCTTCATCACAAGTAGACAAGTAGTTACGGTCCTTATAAATACTCTCTCCATTTAATTTATATCTTTCACTTTTTTTTTCAATAATTTCTTTGATTTCTTCCTTTTTTTTGGTTATTAGACTTTTTTCTTGCCTAAGTGATCTGATCCTACTTTTCTCTCTCTACTTTTATATATTTGACTTGTATTATTTTTCTTATGAAATGTATCACTTTTAAGCTGGAAGAAACTAATGAAACGGAGGAAACATTTGTCTATCTTCTACATACTCCCTCTTATTACAAGTTTTTTTTCTCTCTTTCCTTATTGACACTAGTTTACATATCTTTTCTTTCATTTTTTTTGTACTTTTAATTTATTCTTTTTTCAATTTTTATTTTTTCCTTTACACATAAACTCACCATATTTCCACTTTATACCCCACTTTTTATTACTTTAATCAAATTTTTATTCCTTTATTATTTCTTGTGCCAAAAAAAAGAGGGAAAAAAACCCATGATAGGAGGGAGTAGAAGCTATCTCCTGTCTCTAAAAGCATATAGGAAGTACAATTTTTTATTTTTTTTTATTTTTTTAAAGTGCTGCAAGTTAAAATCATGTTCATAATGCATTTAAATATGGTTAAAGTACCATCCTGTCTCATTAGATAATTTCATTTACTTTATACACAAATATCTATGTAAGGAGGGCAAACATTTAACCGAAGGAATACAACATAGAGCAAGTCTAATAGTGATGTTAAAGGACCTGCTTGCAATTAATAAAAATACTAGTTGGAAAGCCCGTGCGATGCACGGGCGGATTTTTAGTGACATCCATAGTAATACTTAATTGGATGAATACATAAATTGTTGAGACTACACAACAGTAGAAAGTAAGTCGAAGGTAAGAATATTTTTAGTGAATGTGTTTCTTGTGAAATATATATGTGGTGAACCTCAAATCAAATTATAGACATTATGATACATTTTAGTTAGAAAGACTAATTAAAGATCTCACATCCACAAAGTGTACGTTAATATAAATATTATCTCTCTTATTTATGATAGAGAATTTCACCACCTCATCATAATTTTTCGATGTGAGATAGATCTATTAAACTTTATAACCTTAAAAACTCTTTTTGGAACTCAAGATTTAAGGTTAATATCTAAAGATGAATGATCCCCTCCGAGTTCCTATATTCTTTTCTGTTTCTTTTAGGACTGAGTTTGATCTTCTTCCCTATTTTCATTTATGGAAAACTTTTTCGAACAACTTTATCATCTTTAATTAATATAAAATTTCTCTCTAATACTTTTCTAATCCACTTCTTCTCTTTACTTTTATTTGTACAATAAAATTTTATCACCTTATTATAATTTCTCGATGTGGAATAATTTTACTTCAATTTATAGCCTTAAGGGGACGTTTGGTTCGCACAAAGGTATCAGTATGAAATGAGGAATCATATCAGGGTGGTATAGGTTTGAAACTTCATTCCTGATACCCTGTGTTTGGTTCATTTCTGGTATGAGTAATCTTCGGGAAAAAAATGTTTGTAATTTAATGAAAAAAAAATGTTTTTAGTTAAAAAATTTATTATTATTGTGATAGAATATTATTTTTTACACATTTTTACTTGATTAAACAATAATGTTTTTTTTTAATGTTTGTCATCTCGAGAAAAAAATGCTTTAACCAAAAATCAATACTCCGTATTATTTTTGAGTAGAATTATTTTATGCACATTTTCATCATTGAAAAAATAAGTGTTAATTTGAATAACAATAAAAACGCGAAAAAAATTCCAATAAATATGTTCTCGAAACAAAAAAAAAAGTTTTATTGATTTGATACCAAGGTATCAACTCTCATACCCACCCCCACCCATGGGTATGAGAAACCCATACCTCATGGGTTTGAGGTATGGGTATGAAAACAAAAAAGATACAAACAAACACAAGGTATGAGTTTTGGTCATTTAAAACCCATACCTCATACCATACAAGGCGAACCAAACAACCCCTAAGAGTTGTTATAAGATTCGAAAGATTTTTTGTTAATATCTAAAAACAAATAATTTCTCTTACACATAATTTTTATTATTTCGATGTGGGATAATTTTATCCATACTTAAGTTTATTGTTTTAAGAGCATTTATACTATCAAATTATTATAATTTTTCGTTGTCGCATAATTACGTAAGTTTGTAGTGTTGAGCATTTTGAATTACTCTAACTTATTATAATTTTTCGATGTGGGATAACTTTAATAAGTTTATATGGAGTAATTATTTTAAGAGCATTTTAAGACTCAAGATTTTTGGATTGATAACTAAGAGCAAATGATTACTATTTATGATATAAAATTCCATCACTTCATCATAACTCTTCAATGTGAGATAATTTTAATTAAATTTATAATCTTAAGAGAATTCTAAAGACTCAATTTTTTTTGTTGATATCAAGGACGACTGATTACGCACGAAAGATTACTCTTATTTATATAATAGAATTCTATAACTTTATTTGTATGTAATAATAGATTCATCACTTTTTCGAGTACATAATATGAAATTTATACTCTAATAAAAGCATTTTCTACCACAAAATCTAACTATTTCATTTGTATATTTTTGTTACGATAATTTTTTTGTTAAATGAAACTTAAAAGTTTTTTACTTTAAATGGTAAAACATTACATTAATATAATGGATTAAATATATATTATAATAATTAAAAGATTCTCTACTTGATTTTCTTTATTATTTATGATATTTTCCTGATCGAGTCTTGATGAAACGGACCAATCATATCGCTCGAAAAGAGCATCAAATATATATATACGAAGTATCGTAATTTTTTTATGTGGAATAATTTTTATTTAAGTTTATAATCTTAGGAACTTTTTTAAAATTCAAAAAATTGTTGGTTGATAACAAAAAACGAATGATTGATTTTAACTTATACTCCGTAATATAATAAAATTTCATCAACTTATTACTCCCTCCGAGTTCCTATGTTCTTTTCTTTTCTTTTTTGGGTGGAAAATAAGGAAGGGAAAATGAGTGGTTCAAAAAAGTAGGAGGAGAGAGAATTGAGAGGGTAAATGTGAACCACATATTGATAGCCCAAAAAGGAAAGAGGGAAAAAGATCTAACTCAGCCCAAAAAGGAAATAGGGAAGATCATAGGAACTCGGAGGGAGTATAATTTTTCGATGTGGAATAATTTTTAAGTGTTGTTGATAACTAAGAACGAATGATTGATCTTGTTAATATAAAATTTCTATCACCTTATCATAATTTATCGATGTGGGATAATATTAGTTAAGTTGATAATCTTATGAGCTTTTTGAAGACTCAAAAGATTGTTGATTGATATATAAGAATGAATATTGCTCTTATTTATAGTATAAATTGGGTTAATTCATGAGAATAATCTCAACTATGCATGCGCTTCTTATAATAATACAAACTATACCTAATCTCATTTTAATATGAACTACGCCTTCATTAATCCTGCTTTGCTATGGGTGACCTACTACATGTTGAACCTCCTTATTCAACTCTTTCTCTTACTCTTCTTCACATTTCGTCTTCATTTTCAGTCATTGATAAGAAAAAAAATTCAAGCTTCTCAAAATCCATCTTCCATTTCTTTTTCGATTAGTTTTATAGAGGTCATGAAAAAAAATGTTTTTATTGTTGTTTTGGCTTTCAATAAAACCATAGAAAGTTACAACAAGTCACTATTATCGGTAATAGCAAGTCAGAATTTTGTCCATAACAAAGCGAGATTAATGAAGACGTACTTCATATTAAAATGAGATTAGGCATACTTTGGATTATTTTGAGAAGCACACACATAGTTGAGATTATTCTCATTAAATAACCCTATAAAATATCATCACTTCATCATAATTTTTTGATGTAGGATAATTGTCACTTAAGTTATAATCTTTAGAGCTTTTTTTAAGACTTAAAAGATTTTTTTTGTTGATAACTAAGAAAGAATGATTGCTCTCAAGCTTTTCTAAATACTCAACAGATTATTGGTTGATATCTTAGAACATATGATTGCTCTTATCTATAATACAGAATTTTATCATCGATGCTAATTTTTCGATGTGGATAATTTTTACAGTTTTACTTAACTTTATAATCTTAAAACTTTTTTTAAGACTCAAAAGATTGTTTGTTGATATCTAAAAACGAATTACTCTGTATTACTCTTATTTATAATAAAGAATTTTATCACCTCATCTCATAATATTTTTTCAATGTGAGATAATTTTACTTAAGTTTATAATCTTAGTACTCTCTCCGTTCAATTCATTTATTTGCCTTTTATATTCATGGTAAAGAGTATTTTAACCAGAGGCAAACAAATGAATGAAACGAAGGGAGTAGCTTTTTTAAGATTCAAAAGATTGATTGCTTTTATTTGTTGATATAAAATTCATCACCATATTATAATTTTTTGATGATGAATTTTTTTATTTGAGTTTATAATTTTATGAACTTTTTTTAAGACTCGAAATATTATTATTGATACTCCGTATCTAAGAACGAATGATTGCTATTATTTACATAGAATTTGAGAAAATTTGGGATAATTTTTAATTTTTGGATGATATTTAAGAATGGATGATTGCTCTTATTAATATACTCCATAGAATGTATTACCTCATCATAATTTTTTGACGTGTGATAATTTTTACTTAACTTTATAATCTTATGAGCTTCTTTTAAGACTCAAATAAAAGATTGTTAGTTGATATCTATGAACGAATGATTATTTTATTTATATAGAATTTCAGCACCTTATCATAATTTTTCGATATGGCTGGATAATTTTTACTTATGTTTATAATCTTAGGAATTCTTTTAAGATCAAAAGATTGTTGATTGATACAGTATCTAAGAACGAATTATCGCTCTTATTTATATAGAATTTCATCACCCCATCATAATACTCATGTAGGATTATTTTTTTTCCGACACAAATTTCTATATATTCTTTATTTAAATTAAAAAATATATTAAAACTATAATTGTTCCTAATTGCCCTGAGCTTACTTCATCCCCTGAGTAAGGCCCTTCTTCCCCTGTGAAGAAGACGGGCTGTGGTTCCTGTGACGACGTCAGGACGGTCCCCTATGGCAGGGACTGGGATATCAGCAGTCGTGACTCCGGGGATAGTGAGGGTCAAGGTTACTCCTCCGGCGGTGGCGAGGAGGATTGCCCCACTGATCCTTTCAAGGATTCAGATGATTGGGACTGGGGGTCAGCTTTGGGTGACAACAGCCCAAGGGATTATTCGGGCCCTGACGATGACTAGGTCTGCCCAGGGTTTGCAGGCTGGTGGGCTGAGCCAGAGTTGGGCTCTTTTTTGTACTTCTTTGTTTGTTTCAGATGTAACTTGTCCATTTTGGGCCTTTTTCCCTAATGAATGAAAAAAGATCAGGCTGTTTGGTTACGTTTTTGTTGTTGTTTTTTTTTTGAATGAGCGGGGATGACGTCATTGGGTGATCAGCCCTCTGACACCCTTTGCCTTTTCGAGGCCCTTCTTGGGAAGAGGCGAGCGATTCATGTTCAAAACGCGACATGTGGGGCAGTTTTTTGGGGAAGTACTGTCAGAGAGGCGACCCTTCGGCTTCCTGGGCTTATATAAGCCTCTCTCCTCCCCCTTTTTCTCTTTTTCTCACTTTTCAAATTCAAAAAACCCTCTTTATTCCTACGCTGTTTGAGAACCCTTTTCTCAAGACTGAGAAGCTTCTTCCGTCGGATTTTCACGCGGCGATCACCGTTTCTAGGTTAGAATCTCGCCCCTAAAACCCTTTTCTTTTTAGTTTCTTCACATCTTCTCTTCTTGAATCAATGTCTCGCGCTCGTATTATTTCTTTTCTTGAGCCGTCGTTTGAGAGGGCGGAGGGTGGAGAGGAGGGCAGGACTAGCTTGGTCTCCTCTTCTGGGGTTAGGTTTACCGGGGAGGATTATTCTGAGGGAGAGGATGCCAACTCCCCTGAACCTTCCCCCTTTGACGTCGTTGACTCCGACGACGAGGCTCTGGAGATAGACCCTTCTAGGATAGCTGGTCCCCTTGTCCCTAGGGAGAAGGGGAGGACATATTATCTAGATAAGGCCAAGTACCATATCCCTTTAAGGACTTACCCTGAAGCCAAAAATTGAGATTTAATTTTGGCACTTATCGCTGCTGGGGCCATTGAGGACTTTTACAATTTTGGGGAAGGGTATACAATTGTGATTCCTGGGGAGAAGGACACAGTGTGTTGTCCCCCTGACGGCTGCATAGCCGTTTATCACAAAAGTTTGGAGTTCGGCCTGCGATTCCCCCTGCACCCTTTCCTGGAGGAGGCCTTCAGGAGAATGAATGTGGTCATAGCTCAGTTGACAGCCAGTGCGATCAGGTCGTTAATATCCTATACTTGGACCTGCATCTTCCATGGGGAGGGACCCACTATTGATGCCTTGCGTTTTATGGTGGGGCCGCAAATGGTATCCTCATCAGGGGGGGATGGCTCCCCTGGATATTGGTCCCTTCAGAGGCAGAAGGGTTATACTTTAGTCTTGCCGGCCTTGAACAGCCTGAAAGACTGGAAAAATAATTTTTTATATGTACACAGCGCTTCTGGGTGGAAGATTCCCAGACATTTTAGAAATCACGTCCATACTCGCCTGGAAACTCGTGAGGAGTACCACCCAGGTGTTGGGGGGAAGGCCTTGGAGGTAAAATTAAGCATGCTGGACGAGGAAGTGATCAAGAAATTTGCGGCTGTCACTGATAAATCTGGCGTCTGCGGCCCTGCCTTCTGGCTTCCTCACGTAGAGCTCATTGCCACGGATAACTATTTGGGCCGTGTGGGCCTGATTCCTGGCCTTGAAGAAGGTAGTTTAGGGATTTTTACCGGCCTTGTTGCTCTGTTTTTCTATGTTTCTTCCTAACCGGTTGTTCTTTTTTGCCCTGTAGATCCCAAATCTCGCTTCTGGTCGAAAAAGGAGGTAAGAAGGCTTGGCTTGACTGATGATTTCGTGATTATTTCAAAGCGTCCCTCCCTTCCTTCGAGCTATAAGAAGGGTGAGAAGAATCTAATGAAGTTCGTGAAGAGCCTTTCAGCCAGCCGAAGGCTTCTTCTTCCTCCAAGGTTGCCGCCTGTAAAGCCGACGGCTCCTCCCTCCAATGTTCAGGGTACAGAGGCAGAGGTCACCTCAGAGGCCACCTCTTCCCCTGCCGGCAAACGAGGTGATTCCCCTGCGGGGACCCACACCCCCCAGGGATCACACCCTACCAACTCTGAAGGAACTGGGGAGAGCGTCCCCCTGGAATGCAGGAGAAAAAGAGGTAGAGAACCCTCAGGGGCTGCTCATGTGGTTGACATGGAGACCGACGTTGAGACCCCTGAGCCAAAACGCACTGCCCGTGAGATTCCAGGCACTCTTTTCTCAGAGGAGAACACGGAGTTCCACTATACTGCGGGCGACAGTGTGGATGTCTCTGCCCTGCTTTCAGATTCTGGGGCCGTCCTGGCATACCGCCTTACCAAGTCTATGACTTCTACCTCCCATCAAGTGATCCAATATATTCAGTGCACTTCCAGGGTGCTACAAGCCTCAGCTGAGTTGGCGGCTCTCAGCTGCCTGAGCGATGAGGAGCTGATTGTCACTCCTGGGGTTCCCCCTCCTGATCGTCTGGCCATGGTGGAAAGGGATGTCACCCTGATCAGCAACTTGAAGGATAAGTTGGCGAAACAGGAAGGTGAGATGGAGGAAATGAAGGGTCAGGCAACTCGATGGAAGCTCCAGGGGGAGAAGGCCATGAAAGAAGTGTCGAAGCTGGAAGCGGATTTGAAAGGGAGCAAGCTGGCGGTGGAGCAGGCAAACAAGTCTCTGGCTGAAATGGAACATACAAAAAGAAAGACAGTCGACCTGGAGGAGCATTTGTCGAAGGCTGACTCGGAGCTGAAGTAGGCTCAGGCTGACTTGAAGGCCAAGGGCGAAGAATGGCAAAGGGAGAAAGATATCATCCTGGAGGAGACTGAGATTGCAGTGGATACGAGTTTTCAGGATGGGGCTAACTATTCGCTGGAACTCGTCATGGAGGTAATCAGGGAGATGTTCCCTGATTTCGATGAGGAAGACTTCAGGAATCTTTACTCCATCAAGAATGAAGCTCGAGCTCGCAAGGCGGCTGAGGAGCTGATGGTGCCAGTAAGGATGCCCCCAACGTCTGATGTGCAGGGGCTTTGCCATTTTCTCTTGCTCTGATCCTACTATATCTTTTTCTTGTGATAATCTTTAACTTTCGTGCCCGAGCTCTGATGGGCCGGCCATCTTTGTAATTTTTAACCTCTTTGTTTTTGGATCTTATTAATGTTTTTGTAAAAAAACACTTGAATCTGCTATGAATGTCTTTTATTTCAGCCTGCTTTTACCCTTTTCAAAGGTACGACCTGACCTTTTGCCCTTGTTTAAAGTTCAGGGAGCTTGCCCCCTGCCTGCCAGGGGTTTGTGATGGTTTTTTATACAAGGTTGGGAGGATTGCCCCCAGTCCTTGTTCTTTGGCGTGCGAAACCTGGCCTGACACTGGCTTCTGTCCGAAGTCCAGGGGGCCTGCCCCCTGCCTGCCCAGGGGCAGGGAGGGGTTTTGGCGTTTTTTATACAAGGTTGGGAGGATTGCCCCCAGTCCTTGTTTTTGGTGTACGAAGCCTAGCCTGACCCTGGCTTCTGTTCGAAGTCCAGGGGGCCTGCCCCTTGCCTGCCCAGGGGCAGGGAGGGGTTTTTGGCGTTTTTTATACAAGGTTGGGGGATTGCCCTCAGTCCTTGTTTTTGGCGTGCGAAGCCTGACCTGACCCTGGCTTCTGTCCGAAGTCCAGGGGGCCTGCCCCCTGTCTGCCCAGGGGCAGGGAGGGGTTTTGGCGTTTTTTATACAAGGTTGGGGGGATTGCCCCCAGTCCTTGTTATTGGCGTGCGAAGCCTAGCCTGATCCTGACTTCTTATTCGAAGTCCAGGGGGCCTGCCCCCTGCCTGCCCAGAGGCAGGGAGGGGTTTTGGCGTTTTTTATACAAGGTTGGGGGGATTGCCCCTAGTCCTTGTTTTTGGCGTGCGAAGCCTAGCCTGACCCTGACTTCTTATTCGAAGTCCAGGGGGCCTGCCCCCTGCCTGCTCAGAGGCAGGGAGGGGTTTTTGCATTTTTTATACAAGGTTGGGGGGATTGCTTCCAGTCCTTGTTTTTGGCGTACGAAGCCTAGCCTGACCCTGGCTTCTGTTCGAAGTCCAGGGGGCTTCCCAAGGGTAGTCAGGGGGATTGAAATTTTTCTTGGGGGGCCTATTTTCCTTGGTTCCAGCAACAGGGGGGCCTCCCTCTATTGCCCCTGCTCGTTTGTGTGTAAAAAACTGTAAATTTTGAACAGACAACGAGTATGGACTGAAAGCTTTTCATTTCTTCGGGATTCGCTACAATAATTTGTGGCAGGAGTCGTCGACAATTCTGTTTTGACCGTCCTCCGCCGGTTTTTCTTTGACAAGTAAAATAAAAGAGTTATCAAGCTTCCTACTTTTAAACATAGTACTTCTTTAGGGTATCTATATTCCAGTGTGCGGCTAGCTCGTGGCTTTCAAGGTTGGCGATCTTGTAGGTGTTTGGGCCTTTAATCTGGGTTACCCTGTATGGGCCTTCCCAGTTGGCGCTTAATTTTCCATGTTCATGCGCTTTTCCTACCGCCTGCGTTTTTCTTAGGACTAGGTCTCCCACTTGAAAACTCCTCTCATTTACTCTTCTGTTGTATGCCCTTCTCATTCTTTGTTGGTAGGCCGCTACGTTAATGCTGGTCTCCTCCCTGACTTCCTGGACCAGGTCTAGGGCTTCAGCCATTGATGCCTCGTTATCTGCCTGATTATATTGTTGGGATCTCAGAGTTGGTATCCGGGCTTCTATAGGTAACAAGGCCTCCGCTCCATAGACTAGGCCAAAGGGTGTCTGGCCTGTAGACTCCTTGCGTGTGGTTCTGATTGACCATAGAATACTTGGCAACTCGTCTGCCCACCTACCCTTAAGGTCATCTACCATCTTCTTTAATCCATTCAGGATCTGCTTATTGGCAGCTTCAGCCTGCCCATTAGTTTGTGGGTGGCAAACAACGGAGTAGGCGACTGCTACTCCATGCCCCTCCAGCCAGTTTCGCAGGGGGTCATTGTCAAACTGCTTTCCGTGGTCGAACACCAGCATCTTTGGTAAGCCAAATCTGGTTATGATATTCCTCCAGGTGACTTTTCTGACTGCTGGTTCGGTGATGTTAGGGACTGCTTCAGCCTCGATCCATTTGGTAAAGTAGTCAATCCCTACTATTAAGAACTTCCGACCTCCGGTAGCTGTAGTAAAGGGGCCCAGTATGTCCATTCCCCACTGAGCGAAAGGAATGGGGGAAAGGATTGGTCTGAGTTCCTGGGCTGGAGCATGGATTGAAGGGGCAAAGAGTTGGCATTTTCTGCATTTTCGAGTCAGATCTCTTGCGTCTGCTAGCAGGGTCGGCCAGTAGTACCCTGCCCTCAGGGCTTTGTGCGCCAGGGATCTTCCTCCTATGTGGTGCCCGCAAATTCCTGAGTGGATGTCGTCTAGAACTTCTTTCGCCTGCCCTGCCCCCAGGCATTTGAGCAGAGGTGAGGAAAACGACTTTTTGTATAAGTCATCTCCTATTAGTACGAACCATGTGGCCCTTGCCAGCGTTTTTCTCTTTTGAGCAGGGTCAAGCGGTAAGATTCCATGCTTCTTGAATTGGATGATTGGAGTCATCCAATTTTCTGGGTCATCCTCTTCGACGATATTGATCGGCTGGGGGGGGGGGGGGCGGTAGATTTTTCTTGGATTACGTCCACCCAGACCGATCTTCGTATGTCTTGTAAATTGAGCTGGCCAGCTTTGACAGGGCGTCTGCCCGGTTATTCTAGGACCGGGGAATCTGCTTGATTTCGTAGGACTTAAGCCCCGACAGCTCTTGTTTTACCCTTTCCAAATACATGGCCATAGCCTGGTCTCTTGCCTCATACTCTCCATTGATTTGGTTGGCGATGAGCTGGGAGTCTGTTGCCAGAATTACCCGCTCTGCTCCGGCAGCTTTGGCCAATTTTATGCCTGCCAGGACGGCCTCATACTCGGCCTCGTTGTTAGATGCAGGGAAAGTGAACTTGAGAGCATGCTCAAAGTCCGTTCCTTCAGGGCTGGTTAATACGACCCCTGCCCCTGCACCATTGGTCGTGGAATATCCATCCGTGTACACTACCCATTCTCCAGTGAGGGGATCATCTTCCTCTGAGTGGGAGCACTCGGCCAGGAAATCCGCCAGGGCCTGCGCTTTTATGGCTGCCCTGGGCTGATAAGATATTCCTAGCCCGCTTAACTCGATGGCCCATTTCAACAGTCTTCCTTATTTTTCAAACTTTTCCAAGACTTTTTCCAATGGTTGATCAGTAAATACTACAACAGGGTGCGCTTCAAAGTAAGATCTGAGTTTTCGGGCTGCAATGACGACTGCGTATGCCGCCTTCTCAACCACAGGGTAATTCTTTTCGGCTGCTCCCAGGGCATGACTCACAAAGTATATGGGCTGTTGAGAGTCTGCTTCCTCTCTTAAGATAACCACACTTACTGTCGAGTTGGTGACGGCGATGTAAAGGAAAAGTTTTTCCCCTGCCACTGGCCTCGCCAGGGTGGGGAGTTTTTTCAAGTGTTCCTTTAGTTGTTCAAAGGCTTCTTTTTGCTCATCCTCCCACTTAAATTGTTTATTGCCTTTCAAGACTTTGAAGAATAGTGTTGATTTATCTGCTGATCGCCAGCGTGTCAGGGCAGCCATCCTACCAGTCAGGCGCTGGATATCCCTAATGGTTTTCGGTTCTGGGAGGTCCAAGACTGCCTGAACCTTTTCAGGGTTGGCGTCTATTCCTTTTTCACTGACCAGAAAACCTAAGAATTTTCCAGAGCGAACCCCGAATGTGCACTTTTTGGGGTTGAGCTTCATCTTGTAAGCGCGCAGGGAGGAGAAGGTTTCTTGTAAGTCTGTCAAGTGTTGATTATCTCCCTTGCTTTTTACGATTGCGTCATCAACGTAGGCCTCCAAATTCTTACCCTTCTGTTTCTCAAAGACCTTGTCCACTAATCGCTGGTAGGTGGCCCCTGCGTTCTTTAGTCCGAAAGGCATCATTTTGTACATATAGGTGCCATGGCTGGTGATGAAGGCACACCTCATCCTGTCGGGCTGCCATAAGTACACCTGATGGTACCCTGAAAAGGCATCCAGAAAGCTTAGCATGGAGTACCCACTGGTGGCGTCCACCAACTGGTCTATTCTGGGAAGGGGATAACAGTCTTTTGGGCAGGCCTTGTTGAGATTTGTGAAGTCCACGCACATTCTCCATGCGCCCGAGGACTTTTTCACCATTACAACGTTTGCCAGCCATTCAGGGTAATCACAGATTTCAATGAAATCTGCTTTTAAAAGTTTTTCTATCTCCTCCTTTATGGCCAGGTCTTTCTCTGCTGACATGTTTCTTTTCTTTTGTTTGACGGGGCGGGCCTCCGGATTTACGTTCAGCCTGTGAACGATGTAAGCCGAGTCGACCCCCGGCATTTCGTCTGCTGAGTAGGCGAACACGTCCCTGTTATCCCTAAGGACCCTGATTAGCTCCGCCTGGTAGGACGCCTCCAGATCAGCTCCTATGAGGACTTGTTTGCAAGGCTCCAGATCCACCAGCATACTTTCCCCCCAGGTTCCAGGTGGTCAGCCGCCTGCTGTCTGGCTGGGATCTCACCCTCCCTGCTGGGGGAACTGTCAGCTTTCTTTTTTCCCTTTCTCTCAGTTTCATGGGTTTGGAGGGCCACCGAGTAGCACTGCCTGGCTGACTCCTGGTCTCCATGAATTTTCCCTTCCATGCCAAAATCTGTTATATAGGCTACGGTCAGAGCCCTGATGGATATGGCGGCTTCGATTTCGTCCAAGGTAGCTCTGCCTATCAGGGCATTGTATGCAGACCTTGCGTCTACTACAACAAATGAGGCCCTGACATTTCTGGCGGAGGCCCCTTCCCCAAATGTTACGGGCAGGTCGATGATACCCATAGGGAGTACACCTGCCCCGCTGAATCCATATAAGGACCCAGGGGCTGGCCTCTGGTGCCTCTTTTCCAGACCCATTTTCTCGAATGCGTCCTTGTACAGTAGGTTGGTATAAGCTCCGGTGTCTACCATGCACCTTTTTACGATGTGGTTGCTGATTACTAGGGACAGTACCAGGGGGTCGCTATGGGGGTATATTACCCGCCCTGCATCCTCTGGGGTGATGCTCAGGGTCGCGCCCTTGGGACTCCCTGTCCTCTCAGCATAGCTGACTTAGTTTTGTAATTCCCGGATCTGTCTTTTTTGGCTTCTCCTACTTGACTGGCCCTCTGCATCCCCTGATATCACATGGATTATCATGCGGGTTTGCGCCGAGCCCTCAGGCTTATCTGCCACCTCTTTTTGGCTCTTGTTTCTCGCTGCGTAATTGCTCAGCCATCCATTTCTGATAAGCTTCTCAATTTCGTCCTTCAGGTGGCGGCACTCCTCGGTGGTGTGCCCCACACAATCGTGGAATGTACAGAATTTTTTTGGATCCCCTTTTGGGCTGCGAGGTTTGTTGGGACGATTCCATTTTGCCGTCTCTTTTTCCAGTTCGAAGATTTCTGCCCTGGATTTGTTAAGGGCTGTGTAACTATCGAATCTGGGTTGATATGTTGTGCGCTCTTTTCTAGGGGTATCTCCCCCCTCGTCTTTCTGCCTGTTGTGCTCGTTCCTGCTGCGTCCACCCTGCGGTCCCCCCTGCGGCCTGGTTGGCCCTGCGGGGGTATCCGGCAGGCTGTGGAATTCTTCTTGCAATATGAAGCCCTCGGCGATTTTTCTGGCTTTAGCCATGGTCTCAGGCTGAGCTTTGATCATCTGATTCTTCATCTCTCCTGGGAGTAGGGAGATAGTCAGGGCGTATGCGGCCGTTGAGTCGTCGATCTCCCTGGCTGGTAAGACAAGTCAAATCTCTTTAGGTACTCCCTAACACTTTCCCCCTTCTTTTGCTTCAGAGTCATCAGGTCAAAACGAGTGAGACGACGCCTCTTATTCCCTGCATATTGCTCTAAGAAAGCTTCAGCTAGCTCAATGAAGAAATTGATCGACCACTGACGTAGATCCCTGAACCATCCTTGTGCGAGCCCAACCAGAGTAGTTGGGAAGACTTTGCACCAGACCGCGTCATCTACGTCGTACATACCCATGTGGCTCTCAAAGGCTGCCAAGTGATCCTCTGGATCTGAAGTTCCGTCAAATTTGACGGAGGGCATTTTAATCTTCGGGATGGGGTACTCCTGTACGTCAGGGTGAAGTGGTGTTTTGGTGGGCCTGCCTACCAATCGTGACCTGTTCCCCCAGAGTGGTAACCGTAGTCATCCCATCTTCCAGGGGTCGGTTTCCTTGTACTAGGGGAGCGGTGCCTTGGTGGCAGCCTGCTTATAGCCTCATCTTCCCTATCAGGGGTGGGATGCCTGGTTCTTTTTCTTTGGGGCTGGTCAAGGTTGTCGCCTTGGCGATGCCTTGACTAGAGTGGCTGTCCCCGGTTGAGCCTGGACTGCAGACTTTGAGATAGCCCTGGAGTTGGTTGTTCCTCTACTGCAAGCGTCAACCGGGAGAAAACTCCGCCCTGCTTTTCTCCCAGACGTTTGGATGCAGGCTCTTTATGCTTCATTCGGTCTTGAAGGCCTTGGGATAATCCCCTTTTTTCTCTGGCAGCCGTGGACTCCGTAGTGTGTATGGAGAACGCCTGCTGTTGAGCTGCTTGCTCCTGATTGCCGGTAATACGTTTCTGGGTTTGCTGGTACCCCTTGGCCACTTTCAGTGCCTTCCGCTGGATGTTCCTGGCGGCGGTTCGCTTCGTACCCCTGACACCCTCTCCACTCTCAAAGTGAAGTTGCCTGGGAGTAGTAGCAATCCTGCCAACCAAGTCCTCTGGAGTGAACTCTTGGTTAAGCATCGCTGAGAAGAAGGCTGCAGTTTGTAGAACCTGGGCAGGGGTAAGGTTTAAATTGGGTCTTTGATGGCCAACCTGCCCAGCTGTGACTGCAGCACCTCCCTCAGGTGTCTCACGAAAGCTGGTATGCCCCACCTCTGGGATTGTTGCGGCATGCGTTCTCCCATGCGCAGGCATTCCATATGGGGGGATCACCGGTGGTACCGTCGGACCCACCCCGGAGCTTGCTTCTATGATTTCAGGCATTTTTGTAGTGATTTGATTGATGTTGATTTTTGTGGGTAATTTCGTGGGTACAACCAGATCTTCCCCACAGACGGCGCCAAATTGTTCCGGTATGGAAACAATTAGACCCGATTCTGAGTTCGGATCTTTTGTTATGGTGTTCGAAGTCCTAAAGTGAACGATGTAAGTCTTCTATTGACTCTCCCCTTCTCCTCACTCCGATGGTCGAACTTCCCCGGCGGAGATGGCCTGCCCCTGCACAAGGAACACACAGGGCCCCGGAGGTGTTCGGGGGAACCCTCTCCGATGCCTAAGTCAGTTCGTGGAATGCCTTAACGAACCCAGCTCGTGAGGAACTAGGTGGCGGTTTTTAGAGTGAGAGTCTAGAGAGAGAATTTTCAACCCCCTTCTTGTGGGAAATGGAAGAGTATTTATACCTTCCCACAAGAGAGAGGAAGGAGGAGAGAGAGTGGGAGAATGGGTGGATGAGAAGGTGACAAGTGGCTTCACCTCATCCACTCATTCCCCCTTACCTTAGGCAAAATGACGGGAAGGTCCCTGGTTTCCCCTGTCCCTGCTGGGCATGCGAACAACTAAGAACCAGGAGGCAGGGAGTACTGGTTGCCCTGCTCGAGCAAGGCGGTGCTCGAGCAGGGCGGTGCTCGAGCAGGGCGGTGATGCCCTGCCAGGCAGTCAGATGCCTTAGAGTGATGGCTTCTTGCTTCGTGACCTGCCTGGTAGGTCCTTTATTCCCGGGTCGGGCCACCCCGGGACCCAAATGGCGGGCGGCCCGTTTGCAGGCTTCCGACCCCCATCAATTGGCCCTCGCCGGCTAAGGGGAAGCAGGGTTCTCTTTGGCAGGCGAGGGCCAATTGATGGGGGTCGGAAGCCTGCAAACGGGCTGCCCGCCATTTGGGTCCCGGGGTGGCCCGACCCGGGAATAAAGAACCTACCAGGCAGGTCACGAAGCAAGAAGTTATCACTCTAAGGCATCCGCCTGCCTGGCAGGGCATCTCCGCCCTGCCGAGCAGGGCAACCAGTACTCCATGCCTCCTGGTTCTTAGGTGTTCGCATGCCCAGCAGGGACAGGGGAAACCAGGGACCTTCCCGTCATTTTGCCTAAGGTAAGGGGGAATGAGTGGATGAGGTGAAGCCACTTGTCACCTTCTCATCCACTCATTCTCCCACTCTCTCTCCTCCTTCCTCTCTCTTGTGGGAAGGTATAAATACTCTTCCATTTTCCACAAGAAGGGGGTTGGAAATTCTCTCTCTAGACTCTCACTCTAAAAACCGCCACCTAGTTCCTCACGAGCTGGGTTCGTTAAGGCATTCCACGAACTGACTTAGGCATCGGAGAGGGTTCCCCCGAACACCTCCGGGGCCCTGTGTGTTCCTTGTGCAGGGGCAGGCCATCTCCGCCGGGGAAGTTCGACCATCGGAGTGAGGAGAAGGGGAGAGTCAATAGAAGACTTACATCGTTCACTTTAGGACTTCAAACACCATAACAAAAGATCCAAACTCAGAATCGGGTCTAATTGTTTCCATACCGGAACAATAATAATTATTAATACTCGTAATACTTATTCAAAAAATTCAAAATTTTAATTATATATTTTTTGAGGGTGAATAAATAAACGGTTTTTCTAACATGTGCCCATTGAACACATGTTAATAACCTAATTAAGGAAGATTAATCATGATATTATCGTGAGAAGTTGAAATATTAAATTTTATTTACCATATTTATACGATATCCATTTAATCTTACCTTAATTAACTTATTAACGTGTGCCCAATGGGCACACGTTAGAAAATCCGATAAATAAATATTAAAACAATTATCAAACATAATTGAGTAAGCGTTCACGCTGTCGCTGACCAATTTTAGTTGGCTTATGAGGTGATAATCGTCGGTTTATATAGTGATAATTTTTTATTCTTAAATGGAGTATGATTGTTTTTTTTCCAATACAAATTCCTATATTTTTTATTTAAATTTTTAAAAAATTGAGTCTTTGGTGTAGTAAGATTTTTTTTCGTATACAGATTTTTATATTTTTTATTTAACCTAAAAAATATATTAAAAAAATTGGACCAATCATATCGCTCGAAAAGTTCCTGCTTTATTAATATATATTGATATTGATTCTAGCTACATGCAAACTATTGGAGAGGAAAATGGTGTTGTAGCTTGAAAGCATATTATTTGTGAATTAAATAATACACCCTCACCTTCCACCTCTTTTTTGTGCAAATTTCATGCTACAACAACAATAATTCCATTTTTTGGCATTTCCCTAATTAATAGATTGACTACTTTTTTTTTTTCTTGCATACAATTTTTTTTTTCATTTCACTTAATATTTTTTATTTGAAATAATAAAATTTTGGTCTATTATTTTTTTACATGGTTGAATTTATTTACGTAAACAAAGTTGTTAATAATGTAAAAAAAAATATGACAAATTTATAAAGGATATGTTTAATAATATAGAATAATGAGTATTTTCAAAATAATTAAAATACAATACCCATGGACCTACAAAGCTATAACCCCTTGTAGCTTACTATTGGACTAGGTTGTAGTTGGAAAGCAATGTAGTCCAAAAAGATGAGTTGGCAAAGCTAGCTACATGAGGTTGTAGTCCACTATTGGACTTGCTCTAAGAGGCCATAACTTACAAAACCACAACCAACGCCTACGAATCTACGACTAAGCATATACCGTATAAAACAAAGGTAAACTATTAACCGACGAACAACTCATCAACATATGGGAACAAAGTAGTAGGTGGAAGATATTGTACCAACCCATCAATAACTCTTGTAGTTATGAGTTCATGACATCATATAATCAAAATTGAATGTCTGAAAATCTGAACTCAGTTTGATGACAAAAGAACACGGTCTTTAAACAGCTCAGACGGTGGTTAGATATAGTATATGCCTATGACTATTTCCAAACCTAAAAAACAAACTGTTTAAATTAATACTCCAGTTAAGAGCTGTATACGGTCAATTACTTGGTGGCATCTAAGCATTCCTCAAGGATACTTCCAAATCCTTAACTACTAGTAATAAAGAAAAAGTGCAGCAACCAAACAGGTATAAGCTGCTATGCAACAACATTTTAGGAGGACCAGCCTTAATAATTTGCATATAATTCTATAATCCCAGCCCTCGGGTTCTTTGAACACCGTGCTGCATCATCATCATACATTCATACTCGATAAGCAAACAAATATCAAAGGAAAGAAAAAAAAAGATTAATTTCAAATAAATAAACAAAGCACAGCAAAGCAAAGCAAATTAAAGCAATCATGAATTCATGGGGTTGGGTAACTTGGGTTCCTGCCTACCTGAGCTGGAGATTTTGATGTAATTTTTCAAAGTTAAGAGCCCTAAACCACTACATTTTGCATGCATAGGATAAAACCTCGAACCAACGTGATACTATGCAAATTTCTCACACAGTTTAGCTTCTCTTTATATTACGGAGTATGTCACAATCTAACAAAATATGACTCAAGGTACTCTCTCACGCAAAACAAGCTAGGTTAAGGATTTGAAATTGAGTGCATACGCGTGAGTTCCTAAAATTCACAATGACAGTACCTAAGAGTATCAACATATTCACAGGAGTTAGATGAATGGAGTTTTAGTACTGTGGTCATGTGGCGCAAATTTGACAGCCCTCATGTCTGCAATCATCTGCTAAGAAAAGGCAGCTTTTGTAACAAGACTATGGTAATAGTGGATTTGAAAGCATGTGCTTCACTGACCTGCACACAGACAAGATACATTATTCCAATTGAGCACGGCAAACTTCAAATAGGAGTATATCCTGGAACAAAGATTCGAATAAGAAATGATGATGCCATGACATGTGTAACTTAGGTGCTCGTTCCACCATTGACTACTATCACCCTTTATTTTATTTTCCTCTTGCTTTCAGTTACGCGTAACAATAACCCTCACACAAAGCAAAAACTAAGAATTATTGAAAGAGCAATTTCACATTGTGAGGGTATTGAAAAAGGAATTGAGGAAGAAGAAAAAGGAGAGAGGTTCAGTGGATTAATGTCACTAAAGGACTCAATGCTGTTGCAGAAAGTTCTAGGCAAGCAAATGTTAGAATCAAGCCATGAACCTGGGATAACACTAATCAATTACTTTGTGACAAACAAAAGGAACAATAGCACAAATTACACAAGACGTGGCATCGTTTTGCTTATGATTGATGAAACACAAAAGAAGCCATATATAATAAACTTCTAATTGCAATCATTAGCTTGGTTACCTTGTTGTAACCTTATAACCCCTAGACTCCAGAAGAGTTTTGTGGGAAACTTGAGGTTTTTCGAGTTTAGATCCTCTTCATTAACCCCCCTCTTCATTTCTTTTAAACGCTTTGGATTATATCAAATAGAATTAATGGATGAGATGTGGATGAGAAATAATATATTACTTGGATGAGATTTGGTACTATATTGGAGCGATTACAGGTAAAGGACAAGAAATGGAGAGGACACTGGTCTGATTGTGTGGCTAGGTGCCTAGGTGCGTACGTACGTACATGGTACACCAACACCATTTTCCAGGGACCATATTTCATTTTTCCTAGACTTTATGCTCCCAAGTGTCATATAACAGTGAGCACGAGGTTAGAAAAATAGCAAAGTGGCGAACATTGAGGTTATAGAAGGATAGTTGCCAGTGAAGTACTCTGTATTTATTGTCAGGTCAAAAGCATGGTTCTACTACTGTATGGAGACTTCTTCAACATGAAGATACAGATTTGAAGCAAGTAAATAGCAAGAGGGCTGACTTACAACAGTCTTGCATGTCACAGATATATCATGGCTATTCACAATATGGTGGGGTAGACTGTACACATAATTCATCCTCATCTCCTTCGTCATCATCCTCATCTGCTTCTACCCAATTACTAGGATGACGTTGAGATGGACCTTGACCTTTCTCCTGAAACACTGCAAACAAGCCAACAAATTCAGCGTTTTGTTGATTATACATTGCAATATGAATGGCAAATTGGGCTTTACAACTGACCTTGGTGTTCCACTCGCTGATCTGTGTGACGGAAGCTAAAATGCCAGTTAAGGAAAGTGATCAAAATTTCTTATATCATGTATGAAATAGTTATGATCTCTACCACGCATCATGTTCTAAACAGTAGTCACCTTGTACGGTTATATAGTCAGTATTACATCAAAACATCTTGCTCTACAGCAACTTGGTGATTGACATTCTAATGTAATGCAAAGCTACTCTTAGAAACATGTTTACATTGGCAACTAAGACACCTTAGATAAAGGACTTCCAATCAAGTGTCACCAAAAGTTTAGCACCTTTCCTTCAAAAAGTGATCATCCTACAGTGGCTGGCTAATGTAACCAAAACACAAACCTTTCTTGTGTGGTAGCTAATTCGGCAAAAAGAACTAAAAAGATCACTAGACTGTATGCATGCCTATTTTCTCTGGTTATTAAACCACAATTTCAAGAATGAAGGGAATATGGTCCATCCATTGCCATCCTATGAGATGAGCGAAAAAAGTGGCCAAAGCCAGTATTCAAGTGTCCTACTGACTCGTATAGATAAAAAAGAGTGGATAACCAGTTTATGCCAGCGTATCACGTTAGATGCGGTGCAGGAGTATAAGATGCCCCTGGAAGGTTTACTCCGTAACAACATGGCAAACGGTTTGAGGCATGTAACATGGATTTATCAACTTGTGTTTGAGGTTTTGTGTTGTCTATGTATATGCATGACATTTGTTGATAAGCGTAAAATCAAAGATAAATTAAGAAATAAGCAGTTGAATGCCAACAAAAATTAAGAGATAAGCAGTTGAATGCCAACAACAACAAGAGAGAGGACACCGTTGGATACGAAATGGGATCAGCCGCAACATTTTCTCCACTAGGCCCTGCTTTCGATATCCGCATACCCCTGAAACCGTGGAGTTCCCTCTGCTCATCAAAATTGGCATTCGTTTCACCTTGATTAACCCTACTGTGACTCCCACCACCAGTTTTAGCAGCACTTCCTTATTTCCAATCAAGTCAACAGAAGTCAATAATAATGCATGTATAAAAACTACATTTGAAAAGTGACTAGTCATTTACCTGAGAGGTCAGACCAAATTTTGGTATGCTCAGATGGATGTGGAGTTGCATGCACAGTAGATCTCTCTTCCCGTGCCTCAGAGCCTGTCTCATTGTTCGCCTTTCCGTTCAATATGCCATCTGATGGTGCTGCCCCTGTTCGATTTCCTTCATGTAACTGAGATGTAAGCATTGTTGCAAGAACAAGTTTGGCGTCAAAGTTCGATGTAGATCCATCATCGTCTAGACCAAATCTTGGCGTCATTAGTATTGGCCTGTTTCAAAAACAATGCCCCACTTTTGAAGACCATTCCATAGAAAGTAAGATCCAATATGTGATAGCAAAGTACACTCATGGACAGAAGAATCTGAGAAAAGCTTTTGCAATATATTAATGTTTCCTAAGACATGTTTTGAAGGTGAGTGATGAACAAATGTGATCATTGTCATCTTCAGGAAACTACTCTGTATAAAAGAAGATTGAGTTGACAGGTTTTCACAGTAAAACTTTATTAAAATTCCTTTTCAACAGATTGGGAAACTTACTCGCCGGCCTTCTCAAAAAACAAATGCATGTCAACTTCACAGGCCTCACAGAAGGACAGAAATGCCTGAAATTACATAACAAGAACAAATCCATGAATGCTTTTAATACATAAAGTGACATATCAATATGAGAACCTACTTGAGCGTCAAGGTTCACAGTGCAGGATAAAAACCGGACACTTATGTAAACCTAATGATTGCCTCACGCTAATACACAATGCGGAGTACAATGTTAGCAAAAGCAAAACAGTCGAATGTGATTTAGGCATAATATTTATAATATATTGAAGTCAGTACCGGTTAAGGGTTAAATAACAATAATGTCACCAAAGCGAAAAAATCGAAGAGGGTTCATCATATAGCAGGGTACCTTCAACTCCTTCACACCAAATGTAACATCAACTGGGTTTCCATTGTGAGCATACTGGATAAACTCTTCTACTGGATCTATCCACAACTGAGTGTGTAATGATGCTCCACTATCTGAAATACGGCAATTCATCATCACAATTCTCATAAACCACAAGAGTCCAAGTAACCATAGATCAACAGTAAAAAATAGAAACTCCAAAAGTCTACCATTTGTTGGGTCAATGTAACTTCTCAGTTCAACAGCCTTTCCTCCAATTTCGCTTTCTGTCTCAGATGGCAAAGAAGACGGTTCTGTAGCAATGACTGTGATCTCATGGAGCGATGACTGAAAATTGGAAAGTAATCTGTTGAGATCACGGGGTTTCACAACAAAGCTGCTCTTAAATCTCTCCTTCTCGAGTGACAAGTGTTGTATGTCAGGCTCAACGTTGCAGTTAATCCAATAAGTTTTTCTCATACCTATCCAATATCAATACACCCAAAAAGTAAAAAAACCAAATTACAAACATACCCACACAAAACATAACATAAAGCATCAACAGAGCAACTATGTCACCATTGTCAAACACAGAGTTACATTACCATTGACACAATCTAACGTCCACTTCACTTTAGTAGCATCGACATCAAGTAGGTGTACGCGCAGAAGCTCAATGCTGGGCAGAGGAGTCCTTAGAACAGCACAAACAGCCTACTCAAACGAAATCAACCCTAGAAATCAACATCGTTACTGAAATAACTTGATCATCAAACTAATTTAACCCTCAATGTAAATATAATAACGTGAAAGTACCTTCAAGAGGATGCTGAATTGGACTTGTGCATCAGAAACAGTATATATATCAAAGAAATCAGATTTGAATGAGATCGATTGGTAAGCAGACCTTGATGAATTCAGAGTGCAGAAAGCAAGCTGTACCATTACAGGTGAATAACAATCAACTACTCCGTATAATAAATAATGCATTTTCCTCCGAAGATTATTGTTGTCACTTGTCAATGTACAAACACTTTAATTTAGAATTTCAGTTGTCACATCCAAAATAAAAAAATATAAACTGATCAAATTAATTCCAAATGTGATACTTATACTTACACTCCGTGATGTATTTAGATCGAAAAATCACCAGAATTTTCAACATCAATAGATAATGCATTTTTCATCGAAAAAATGTTTCTGTCAAAGTATAGACACTTTCATCTAGAATTTCATTTGTCATAATAAAAGCGCAGTACGAGCTAATATATTTAACTCAACTTTTGATTCATATACTTATACTCCGTTGTACATTTGAATCGAAAATCACCGGATTCTCGAAATGCAATCGAAACTCCCAGTCAATTTGTTTTCAACAAAATACAAACACTTCAATCTACAATTTCGTCCGTCATTTTTAAAATTTAAGCAGTATGTATTTATCAATTTAGTTTAGTTTTTCATACATGTACTTGTACTCAACAACGCATTTAAATTCAAATAATCACGAGAATCTTGTAATCGATAGACGATGCGATTTTAATTCAAAAAATGTACTGTATCAATCAAAGTACACACACTTCGTCTAGGGTTTCACTCGTCGCATTTGAAAGTAAAGCAATATGAGGATCAATTAGATAGAAAACCACTGAAAAATCAATATGATTTGTAAGAAAAAAAAACTAGAAACATGGGGGGATTACATAGAATTAATCAGTGAAATTAATCAAAAAGAGTGACGAAATCAATCAAAAAGGAGGGGAACCTGAGAAGAAGAAGCTTGAATTGCGAGTTCATTGCCGAGTTTAGCAAGGCAGTTGATGGAGCGTGCAAAGGTCTTGAGTGCATTTCCGCTGACACTCACCTCCATTTTCTCTCTTTTCCTGCAAATAACAGTCTAATTGGCGGGAAAATGTATAAAGTCTTGCTTTCGGGATTTTTGGGCGCCGGATTACAGATCCAGTTGATCATAGACTAATTTTGCTTGAAAATTGGTCGATCAAATCTGGTTTAGGTTAGGTCCATATACCTTTCTTCCTCCCCTCAATTTTTTTTAACAAATTACTCCCTCCTTTTCACTATGATTTTCTTGTACATTAGGACACAAAATTTAAGGGAAGAGAAACATGTGGTTGTGGTTGTGGTTGGGTGGAGAAAAAATTGGGTTAATATTAGCCATTCATTTCGTATCAAAAAGGAAAGAGGAAAATCTTAGAGAATATACCCAAAAAGAAAAGGAAAAAGATGTTAGTGAAAAGGAGGGAGTATATAGTTTAATATTAGTATCAGTGTTAGTATTACACAAAATCTTGGAAGAAATTATTGAGATACCACTCTTCAATACCTCATATTCGTACTCTTAAATGACAACTTTGTTTTATACTGGTTTTTATAATAAGCGTACCCTCTTTGTATTTGTATATTCTTTTAAGTTAATCGTACCTACTTTTATTAGGTTTGGTACCATTGTTACTTCCATTTGTACTTATTCTTTCAGTAAGGTTAATGAGAGACCGTCTATCAGGAGACCTACTCGTTTATTTATAATAACTAGTATAGATCTCGCGCAATAATACACAGTATATTTAGTGATTATTTACATTTTTGTTTGAGAAAAAAAAATCCAATGATAATAAAAGTAATCGAACAATCAGATTTAAAACCTATTAGTAATATTTTAATGAATAGAGTTTTTTTTACAAACCTAATAATAATATTTCATACTATATTTCATATTTTTTACTCCGACCGAGAGGTGGGGGTTGGATTCTCATTTGCGACGTAGTGCGCTCTTCTCTAGAAAAAAACCCTAATAATAATAATATTTCATATATTACCTGATTATTTGATTAAAAGTTTTTTTAAAACACAAAATCAACCGTCACGAATCAAAAAATATATATTCCCTTATATATTAAGATCATTAGAAATTTTGTTGTGAAATACAGAAAGAAGAGAAATAGGAAGAGATAATAGAGACACAAGAGAGGGAGAAGAATCAAGATTCATCCCATCAATACATGCTACATCCTATCATAATGGGTTATATGGCTCGATGGACATCCACATATTATTCCATAACACTCTACATCACTGAAGAACATGCCTCGTCAAAACCTTGACTAAAAAAACATGGTGGGAAAAAACACTAGTGAAGGGAAAAGAGTACATCTATCTTCATACACGCGTAACAAGCTGTCTCGTTAATAAGACTCTACATCACTGAAGAACATGCCTCGTCAAAACCTTGACTAAAAAAACATGGTGGGAAAAAACACTAGTGAAGGGAAAAGAGTACATCTATCTTCATACACGCGTAACAAGCTGTCTCGTTAAAATCTAACCATGGAAAACTCAGTGAGACAAAACCATGGCTTAGGAAAGAGAGTACAGTGCGTGATTACTCCCCCTTATGATTACAAAACTTGATATAGAGTATTTACTAAAATAATTCATGTCTTCATGGAACTTAACGACGTTGAAATGGATTTAACCGACAAACTTGGTATCTTCAATTAATAGAAATCTTTGATAATTTCAGTATCATATTTCTTCGGAGCTCGCAATCTGGACGTAGTCATTCATGACTCTTTGATGTATAACCAAATATGTATCTCGTCATCAAAATTATGATGATCGTAACTATAACGTATTAACACGTCTATAGCGCTACCTCGTTAAAAACCTTGCTAGGAAAAACTCGTTGGGACAAAAACTTAGTCGAAGGGAAAAAGAGTGTAGCTAACATTATTTCTGATTATCGATCTTCAGGAGAATCAATCACTCCGATTTTATCTTGAATAATAATTAATCTTTCTTGCCATTGTACGGATTGACATACTCATTGTAGCATTCCACTACATTATTTTTTAACTATTATGGCGCTTTTGAACCATAAAGTATTTTCACAGAGCAAGAAATTTATTCATGTATGATTTCTCATACGCTCAAACTTCAAGTTGAGACAATGAAACCGTGCATTCACACTATATTACATGCATGTTGAATGCTCTCATAAATACACTTACGTGTAGAGGTTCATATACTTAATCACGAGCCCTTCAGGAACTCATTTGATCAACCAGTGTCATGTGCGGATCATTTATAATATAAGCTTCTTCCCGGAGTACTTATCAATCTAGGAGTATGATATCATTTTAAATATATATCCTGCAATATAACAATAATAATCTCGTGCATGCATGTAATAATATGAACAATGCTTGATAATGTATATTCTAAATTGATGCAACGGTGCAATCCTAAACTAATATGCAATGATAAAATAACTATATTACATGCACACGAGACACAAATGCAAACTGTACAGTATATTCACCAATATTCATAATTGGATTGACTTTAGATCAATATGTGGACTTCAAGTCCATGAACTCATTCTTAACCATAAATGGTACGTCAACGATCAAAATGGACTCTTATATAAGATTTTCATTATATGGCTGTAGACACCCGCATTTTGACTGCCAGGTGTCTATAGCAGTTTCCAAAAAACACCCGATGATGATCGGACGCTAACGTGCTTCTATGCGCTCGGATACGAGCTCAAATCCATTAATCGCTGGCTAACACACTTACAGAGTACAAATCTCACAAAATCAACCTCGAATCCAGGTCCAATGGGCCGTTTCCAATCAAATAAGGCTAATTTGGGCGAAACCGACACCGGAGTTAAAACCGACTTTTTGCGATTGGGTCAACCCCGGTCAAAGTCGTTCCGAGACACATACGAAACAGCCACCCAGGTATCAGGGGTCCAACTCAAAAATCAAAGCCCACAAAACATCCAATGTACAATCCAAAAAGACAGACCTTTACACTACAACTGGCCCACCTGATCGGATGGGCCCGACCGGACGGACCGTGCTGCTCAACCAAGCCCGGGGGCTACCCGGTCACCTAACCCTAGCTAGGGGATGTATAGCCTTGCCTATATAAGCAACCCCATGCAACCCTAATGGAACAAATTTTACCACTTCAAAAAAGAACCCTAATTTTATACATGAAACCCTAATCAAACCCTAGCAATTCTACACTAGCAAAAAAAACCCTAAACCTAGTTTTAGGAATCAATCCCGAGCCACCATAACTTAACCTCCATAAAACCTTGAAGACTCTTGTGTTAAAGCCACGGTTACGAGTTTGATCCGAGACAAGAACATGTAGGTTGAGGGTGTCAAAACCTCGTTCTCTCCTTCTTCTCTTCCTCTCGCCATCTTCTTCGCTTTTTCTTACTTTTTTATTTTTTTTATTTTTTTCTTTATTGCATCATAATATCGATAATAACTAATACAAAACATTAAAATACTTATCGATTTGTGTCAAATAAGAGGGGTATCGGAATAAGGAAACACGAATATACAAGTGTACTGCACACAGCGTTGACGGCCGCTTGTTTCAATACCCCGATTATTTGATTATTGAGATAAGTTAACTTAAACAATATTTTTTTTATTTTGTTTGCATCATTATCATTAGTCGCATATTTACATTAATTTTCAAAAAATAAGCATTATATTTAATAAGGGTCGAAACCCGTTGACGCGGATCTGACATCCTAATCCTTAGGGGATTTATTTCGATGTCGGAAAAGCCGAGGGAATCAAGTTTTCATTCAAGCAAAGTGTAGATACGTTAGATCCGATGCCAATTCCATAATTGGATGTCGAGTCTAATAATCTAATCAAACAATTTAGCCAATTCAATTTTTCGTTGATGCTAACGTAGATGTTATTTAATTCGTTCGAATCATGACACTACAAACGCGGAGGAATATCTATATCGTCTTGGTTATTTTAAACGATTCAAATCAATATTCTTTATTTTTTCACTCTAGTATTCCATATCGATTCCATAATCGAATATGGGATATGACAAGCATCACAATTAAAATCGAGTATAAATTATTCCAAGTATTTAATATCGATTTCATAATCGAATATTGAATACGACGAATATCGAAAATATTAAGTCGAGTGCAAATTACGCAATATTTGTACGCGATTTAATAAAATCATCAATTTTCCGAAGAAAACAATTTCGCTCTTTTTTTATTATTATTCTTCGAACATCATTTTTTTTAGACAAAACATTTTTTTTAGATCTCGATATTTTTTTTCCTTGACCTCGGTCAACACGTGTTAATCCATCACGTGACCTACTATTCTTTTCAAAACCATGCATCATACTACATTATTTGCAAACTGTTATTATCGTTATACCGTTATTAACAAGTTTGTTATTTTCTTGTCAATTTATTTTTGTTTATTTTATTGTACTAAAATGAACTCACATGCTAAATTTAACTTCGACGTTAGAATTAGTTGTACTAAATTGACATAGAAACCCTTTCAATTTCTCGCATGCTTAGGGAAAACAATGTTTGCATAACATTTTCCCGTTCAACTAACGCGCGTATTAGAAAGTCTTTCGATATCCTAGTAGAGGCCGCTAATGTGCGGGCGGGGTTGGGTGTCCTTTGTGGGCTTCCCAACACGTACCCTCACCCCTTACTCAGAACCTCGGTTTCCGGATGCCCGAAACCGTTGGCGCACGAGAGTCATTCAATACACGATATCCGATAATATCGGTAATAAATGCAAAGGGACGAGCCCAATAAACTCTGACATCGGAAATGGGCCGTATTTTGTACACGGCTCACTACGACATAGAGTGGGTTCGAACGGGCCCGAACTCCCACAAAGTTCGGTGGCGACTCCACATCGATTTAAATTTCTATTCGATCCGTTTCATATGGAGATTCACTCGCCTCCCCAAACCCGCGCGTGGCCGCGTCGGGGTGGACCTATGTCATGTCCACAATTTGGCGACTCCGCTGGGGATTAACTGATGAGTGACTTACCATCGGCATCCTCAGGGTGAGACTCGAATAGAAATCGTTTGACTAGTACAATACGCGTCTTAGTTTTACGGTTCATGCATAACCCATATTTTCCCGGGCCGGTACTCGCGACCGACGTCCCACTATACCGTTGATGTACTCCAATATGGATATGTCAAAAGGTGTCCATAGTCGATTCGTGTGGGTTTCGCGGCACGTTCTAAGCTCAACTCGACTTAGAAAGTCCGTCCCGATCAACGTCTAGACTATGTACACTAGTATAGACCCTCTTTAGACCGACCGAGACTTAGTGTAGAGCATACATGGCGTCGTTATAATGCTTGTGTGACTACGTGCTATTTGGTTTCTGTGTCGTTTTCAAAAACCGTCAACTTTTTCAAAAATGCATCTTTTCAAAAATATTCAACTTTCAAAAACTCGGAAAGCTGCCGAAATTTAGGACTTATGATTTGACTCAAAACAAGCCTATTTTCTAGCCGGCATGCCGCCCATTTCAAAATTCGAACTTCTGATCCACCATTCGATTTTCGAATTTTCAAAAATTCAATTTCAATTTTCAAATCTTCGAGATGCCGTTTTCGATTTTCAAATCTTCGGGATCTTATCTTCAATTTTCAAATCGTTGGAAATTCCTTTTTTCCGACACTCAAATTTTCAATTTTCAAGATATCCAATTTTAAAACCCGGGACGTATACCGAATTTAGGACTTATGATTTTACTCAAAACATCCTATTTTTAGCCGGTATTCTGCCCATTTCAAAACTCAAAAATATTTTCGAACTTTCAAATTTGAGGCCCGATACACTTTCTGATTTTCTCCGGTTTTCCAAAATAATCCATTTTCAAAACCTTCCTCTTCTTAGGACTTCCCGTATTTAGCAGTGTCGGGTCGTGTCTTAAGTTGTCGAAGTCTTTAGCGTCGAAACTCCGCCGATCCTACATCGCGAGTTTCTTCCCCATCCCAGTCCGCCTTATTAGACTAAGGCCCGGCCCACCTACGTAGGACATACCCCTACAAAGGAGGGTCCGTCTACACAATCGAGTCCAAAGTCTGAGAAATATCTCACGTGGAACTTCCTTCGAACAGGACTCGGCCCACATAGTCGAATCCTAAGGAAGGCCCACCTTTCACAAGTCACCCGTCTAGGTGTCTTTTCTGAGTCAACCTTTTACAAGGCATAGCCCTATGACAAAAGGTTTGTGGTCCTTACATCTAAGGGTCACTCGTCCAACACTCGAGTATTAACAAAATCTTCAATCCCACTCGGGGGCTACCCTTTAGCAGGGCGATCAATCACGGTTGCCCTAAAGGTCATGTCTTACACGTGTCTCACGTACTCCACTTTCGAGTCACTTAAGATGCCACGCCATCTAAGTCCTTAGTCTCACATTGGGGGCTATTCTCCGACGGAGTGATTAATCACAGTCACTCCGAGAATCATACCCTACACATTTGTCTTAGGGGAGTCTAACCCGAGTCAAACCGGAGTCGTCTCTCCTCCCGCGCTATTTCCTATGCCTTGGTGAATTTGAGTTCTGAAGCAACTTTACTGATTACGCGGTATTCTTACAGACAGGCCACCGCAAACCAGACATCAAAAGATGCAAGGAACTTTGGACGAACTGAAGGCCGCGCTGGCCAAGATGGAAACTCAATTGACTACCATCCAGACTGACCAAGCGACCTTGGCCACCCGTCTAAGTGTCGTGGAGAAATGGACTCCTCCTCATGGATCTGAGCCCACTGGGCCCATAGCTGAACTAGTCAGCGCTGTTCGCAGGCTCGAGGAACAAGTTCACCTGTCAACAAACAACTCGATCCACACTGAAATTGCTCGTTCCTATTCACCCCTGAATGATGAACTGCCCGACAACTTCGACCTTACGGGCATACCAATGTTTGAGGGTACCGAAGACCCGGTCCACCACATCCGGGCTTTCAAAGAATTTATGGCTGTCAAGAGGGTGAAGTCCGCCATGTTCAGACACTTGTTCGCTTCTTCCCTTGAAAAGCACCCCAAAGCCTGGTACTACAGGCTCGATTCCAAGAAATACCCGACTTGGGATGACATGGCAACAGAGTTCGCTCGGAATTATGCTGATAATATCGAGATCCAGACTACAATGCGTACTCTGGAAGTGATGGCCCAAGAGCCCAAAGAAGGGTTCACTAAATATCTTCAAAGGTGGACGGCCGAGAGTGTAAAGTTGGTAGACAAGCCCAACGAGAAGACACTAGTGGAGGCGTTCATCAACAACCTCCTACCTTCTTACCGGGTCCATCTTATGTATGCCGGC
This sequence comes from Agrostemma githago, assembly GCA_958450325.1. Lineage (NCBI taxonomy): Eukaryota > Viridiplantae > Streptophyta > Magnoliopsida > Caryophyllales > Caryophyllaceae > Agrostemma > Agrostemma githago. The sequence goes on from OY288240.1 coordinate 63,757,942, forward strand.
ATTTCAAACTTTGCCGTGCTTACCGAAATGGGCATTAGGATTGAAGACGATCTTCGACATAATGAAGATCTGGGTGAAGCTTCTACTGAAGGCTATACTGGACATCAACTCGAGTCCGTAGAAGCCGACGACTAATGACAACATCATCCGAGAGTCCGGATCTGATTTAAGTTCGAGTCTGAGTCCGAGTCTAGGATGTGCTATTCCCTCCAAAGTCAAAGTCAGAGTCAGAGTCAGGGTCAATTGTATTCTGTCCCCTTTTTCAAAATTCAATAAAATCAAGCTTTCAATATTCTATTTCTCATATCTACTTTCCTTATGTGTTTCCGAGAACGTGATGAACACCATCATACACTGTGAGCACACGCACGTGACTAATATAGGCACATCTATAATGACTGCAGGAAACCGAGCCCGTGTTTTCCTTTTACCTATTCCATGTCTGGTATAGAAAGCCACAAAACTACACTTAGCAGGAGCGGTATCGAATTCCTATGACAAATCTGGGTAGTCTCCTAGTTTGGGTTCAAGACGGGAGGCAAGCCCATTTCCCACAATAAACACCCATCCAATAAGATCAACCAACCCCTACCTTAGGTGTTAGTCTGACCAACAAAAATTAAAAAAATCCATGACCGGGGCTGAGAGGTCAACCAACATTCAAACAAACCCATGACCGGGGCTGAGAGGTCAACCAAAATTCAAGATCCCATGACCGGGGCTAAGAGGTCAACCAAAAAAAAAAACATTCAAGAAACCCATGACCGGGGCTAAGAGGTCAACCAACAAAAATTTAAAAACCCCAAGACCGGGGCTAAGAGGTCAGCCAAAGAATATTCAAGAACCCATGACTGTAGTGAAAACGGTCAAATTCAAAATTATCAATGCTCGTACCATCCAATAGGGGAAAAACAATCAAGTTGGTCAGCTAACACCACATCTAGCCTTCCCACATTACAACCCTCAAGACCTTCCCGAGACCTAGGCTAGAGACAACCCAAAATTTTGAGGATTCAAGCTCCATAAGATACCCCTAACCATTAGGACCAGACATGGAAATCAAATCCCGCATTATTAAACCTACCCCGTTCGAAGTCCGAGTCATTTTTACTCGACTTCCTCATTTCCTACCACATTGCAATACCTTACCCTCGAAGCCTTAGCTCCACAAAATCGAGCTCCAGATTTTGAATCATCAAGGCCACTTGCGACCTAGCACCACATTTCCACAATCATCCAAACCAGTTACCAACCCCAAACACGGGAACCAAACTTGCGGTCGGGATAGAACATGCCCAAATAGTGTACACCACCTCTGGGGGCTATCCCGGAGAACGCTCACAGTCACAGGATTAACATCCTAACCATTCTAGCCCTTTGACCAAAACGTCATTGGGAATGCACCTAGCATACACCGTCGCTATGGCTAGTTACACACAAAGTCCTATTAGACTAGGCACCATAATACATCTTCCGACACTGAACTACGGCTTGGTTTGATTTCACTACACGTGAATACGTAGGCAGCCTTTTCAACAGAGGCATAACCACTCACATTGACACATATTCAAAAAGCGCCATCATTCCGGTCACGACACCATCATGTTCTCAACAGCTAGCTTTGTCGTCCTGGGGGTTTCTCTTAGGCGGGAAACCTCCATCCGCTCACAAAATCAAAAAAATCTAGCCTTCTTTCTACAGTGTGTCCTAGTACTCGGCTCAGTCGAAGACGAGAATCTGTTAGGACTCGAAGCAATACCCATTTTGGACTGTACCCTAAAATCAAAAATCCAGAAGGGCACCAGACTAAAACAGTCTCATTACAGACTACTGCAGTCCCCCTATAACAGATCATTCCCATGTTGCCACTCGCCTAGGCTACGGGATAGCGCAACTCAAGAGTCTTGTTAGGTGGCCCACCCCCTACCGAGTCACGGTCCAACCCCTCGAGAGTCCAGTCGTGTCTGTCAACTCGTCCGGTCGCGTCCAGAGTCGAGTCTGTCGGTAGGCCTCTCTCTTCAAATTCCACTTTGAAATTTGCAAAACTTAGCCATTTGAGAAAATCCTTTTCGACAAGGTTAAATTTCGGTCTATTTAAACTGCAAATTTCTTTCCTAAAATTCTTTAGGACTCAAAAATTTTAAAATTTCGAAAATTCAAAATTTCAAAAATCCTAACTTTCAAAAATTCAAAAATCATTTTTCCCCAGCGCGAGTCATTTTACTACCTACCTGTTGCATGCACTTTATGTGACTTATACAGGTACGACTCAAGCAGGACATACAACCCGCTAAATCTCCCCAGCGAAAGCCCAAGGCGGCATTTTCTCTCGAATCAGCACGGGATGGGCCCATATACAGGCGCACCCAGGACTTATACGACAAGTCCAATTCCCCAGCAGATGGCCCGATGCGGTATTTTCCCCGGAATAGCACGGGATGGGCCTACACACAGGCACACCCAGGACTTATGCGACAAGTCCGATTCCCCACAGAGTTATCATCATCAACTCAGGTATGACTTCTAGCTTATGGCTGGCGAGCCCTTCACACGAGTCTAATGGACTATAAACGACCCGACCGGAAGTCCGCCAGGTTTCAATCCTCGATTGGCCTGGTGGCTACTCTGACTTTCGCCATGTCCAAGCCTCAGTCAGAGTGGGGGCTCTGTAGACACCCGCATTTTGACTGCCAGGTGTCTATAGCAGTTTCCAAAAAACACCCGATGATGATCGGACGCTAACGTGCTTCTATGCGCTCGGATACGAGCTCAAATCCATTAATCGCTGGCTAACACACTTACAGAGTACAAATCTCACAAAATCAACCTCGAATCCAGGTCCAGTGGGCCGTTTCCAATCAAATAAAGCTAATTTGGGCCGAAACCGACACCGGAGTTAAAACCGACTTTTTGCGAATGGGTCAACCCCGGTCAAAGTCGTTCCGAGACACATACAAAACAGCCACCCAGGTATCAGGGGTCCAACTCAAAAATCAAAGCCCACAAAACATCCAATGTACAATCCAAAAAGACAGACCTTTACACTACAACTGACCCACCTGATCGGATGGGCCCGACCGGACGGACCGTGCTGCTCAACCAAGCCCGGGGGCTACCCGGTCACCTAACCCTAGCTAGGGGATGTATAGCCTTGCCTATATAAGCAACCCCATGCAACCCTAATGGAACAAATTTTACCACTTCAAAAAAGAACCCTAATCTTATACATGCAACCCTAATCAAACCCTAGCAATTCTACACTAGCAAAAAAAATCCTAAACCTAGTTTTAGGAATCAATCCCGAGCCACCATAACTTAACCTCCATAAAACCTCAAAGACTCTTGTGTTAAAGCCACGGTTACGAGTTCGATCCGAGACAAGAACATGTAGGTTGAGGGTGTCAAAACCCCGTTCTCTCCTTCTTCTCTTCCTCTCGTCATCTTCTTCGCTTTTTCTTACTTTTTTATTTATTTATTTATTTTTTTCTTTATTGCATCATAATATCGATAATAAATAATACAAAACATTAAAATACTTATCGATTTGTGTCGAATAAGAGGGGTATCGGAATAAGGAAACACGAATATACAAGTGTACTGCACACAACGTTGACGGTCGCTTGTTCCAATACCCCGATTATTTGATTATTGAGATAAGTTAACTTAAACAATATTTTTTTTTATTTTGTTTGCATCATTATCATTAGTCGCATATTTACATTAATTTTCAAAAAATAAGCATTATATTTAATAAGGGTCGAAACCCGTTGACGCGGATCTGACATCCTAATCCTTAGAGATTTATTTCGATGTCGGAAAAGCCGAGGGAATCAAGTTTTCATTCAAGCAAAGTGTCGATACGTTAGATCCGATGCCAATTCCATAATTGGATGTCGAGTCTAATAATCTAATCAAACAATTTAGCCAATTCAATTTTTCGTTGATGCTAACGTAGATGTTATTTAATTCGTTCGAATCATGACACTACAAACGCGGAGGAATATCTATATCGTCTTGGTTATTTTAAACGATTCAAATCAATATTCTTTATTTTTTCACTCTAGTATTCCATATCGATTCCATAATCGAATATGGGATATGACGAGCATCACAATTAAAATCGACTATAAATTATTCCAAGTATTTAATATCGATTTCATAATCGAATATTGAATACGACGAATATCGAAAATATTAAGTCGAGTGCAAATTACGCAATATTTGTACGCGATTTAATAAAATCATCAATTTTCCGAAGAAAACAATTTCGCTCTTTTTTATTATTATTCTTCGAACATCATTTTTTTTAGACAAAACATTTTTTTTAGATCTCGATATTTTTTTTCCTTGACCTCGGTCAACACGTGTTAATCCATCACGTGACCTACTATTCTTTTCAAAACCATGCATCATACTACATTATTTGCAAACTGTTATTATCGTTATACCGTTATTAACAAGTTTGTTATTTTCTTGTCAATTTATTTTTGTTTAATTTATTGTACTAAAATGAACTCACATGCTAAATTTAACTTCGACGTTAGAATTAGTTGTACTAAATTGACATAGAAACCCTTTCAATTTCTCGCATGCTTAGGGAAAACAATGTTTGCATAACATTTTCCCGTTCAACTAACGCGCGTATTAGAAAGTCTTTCGATATCCTAGTAGAGGCCGCTAATGTGCGGGCGGGGTTGGGTGTCCTTTGTGGGCTTCCCAACACGTACCCTCACCCCTTACTCAGAACCTCGGTTTCTGGATGCCCGAAATCGTTGGCGCACGAGAGTCATTCAATACACGATATCCGATAATGTCGGTATCGGTATCAAATGCAAAGGGACGAGCCCAATAAACTCTGACATCGGAAATGGGCCGTATTTTGTACACGGCCCACTACGACATAGAGTGGGTTCGAACGGGCCCGAACTCCCACAAAGTTCGGTGGCGACTCCACATCGATTTAAATTTCCATTCGATCCGTTTCACATGGAGATTCATTCGCCTCCCCAAACCCGCGCGTGGCCGCGTCGGGGTGGACCTATGTCATGTCCACAATGGCTTATAGCATATCGCGCGCAAATATTATTCGGTTCAACCAATTTGCGCGCGCAAATATTATTCATACATGTCATCTATTATCATCAGATATCTGTGCCACTTCAGGACATTCAATTTCATTACTCTTTACGAGTACCAACTGCACATGCTCACCATTTTTTAATAAAAAATGAACCGAATATGACCCTCAAACTTTATCATGTGTTAATAATTTGGCAAGGATCTCAATGTTCATTACATCTACTATTCATGACTGATCTATGCTCGCTACACCACAAGAAGAGTGAATCTATCTATAGTCAAATCATAAATTTCAGCATATCTTGATAAAATAAGGCGATCAAGCTGATATATCATCATATACATAATCATAACACGATGATCAAATCATCATTCATATTTCATGAACCTCTAATTGATGTATTTCATATTCAAAACAAGTCTCTGAACTTCAGGTTCAGTTTGAGATCAATATTACTTGTTTGTTTTTATCAGCTTATCCTTATCAATCTCCTCCTAAGGTAAAAACTATCATTACTTGATAGATTTAATTGAAGGGCTATTTCCACCTTAGAATTCATCTAATATTTCATAGAATTTATCAACTGATTTTCTTCAGTAGAATAATATATTTGGGAGCTCAACTTAACGCAACTGATTTTTTTTTTCACGTGCTGAATTAAATTTACCCATTCGAGAGATCACCATGTTCACATAATATTTATATTGTGAACTCTGATTATATGAACTACTCGTAAAATTTAGTGTGACTACATGTCACATAATTAAAGACTTAAAGGTCAACCGGATATGGACGTCCATGTCTATTATCCAACTACGAGTAATATTTAGATCTTCAATATAATATTTCATCTTAGTGCATTGTCTTGCCTCAAATATAATTTTAATGATACACGAGAGAGTTTCAGCACGTCATTATATTTCTTTCAAGATAAACATCAGGTTTATCGAAACGGGTGTAACAAGAACTCGGATGGCCTCAAATTGTCACATCTTTAATATTTTCGTGTCAACTTTACCAGTTGATCGATTCTCATTCTGCTAAACTTCTGTTTAGCTACATTCAATCATATGTGCACACTAATTTTATTTAGTCATATGACCATAGCAAATGATAGTGACATGACACAACTGATATCTAATAGGCAAGACCCGTCAATATTCCTTCCCAAAATATGACTATAGTACTCTTTGAGTAATTCAATTTCATATGATAATGACTGCAAATTGATCGTTAATCAATTGATCATTTATTTGACCATATAAATTGTGGACATGACATAGGTCCACGCCGACGCGGCCACGCGCGAGTTTGGGGAGGCGAATGAATCTCCATATGAGATGGGTCGATTTTGAAATTTAAATCGAAGTGGACGCCACCGAACTTTGTGGGAGTTTGGGCCCGTTCGAACCCACTCTATATCTTAGTGGGCCATGCACAAAGTATGGCCCATTCGGATGTCAGAGTTTATTGGGTTCGTCCCTTTGCATTTTGATACCGATACCGACATTATCGGATATCGTGTATTGAATGACTCTCGTGTGCCAATGGATTCGGATATCCGGAAACCATGGTTCTGAGTAAGGGGTGAGGGTACGTGTTGAGAAGTTCACAAAGAACACCCAACCCCGCTCGCACATTAGCGGCCTCTACTAAGATATCGCTTGACTTTCGAATACACGCGTTAGTAATACGATGAGATGATATTCAAACATTGTTTTTGACTAAACATGTGAATTATGTTTGATCTACGTCGTTTAATGCATCTTTGAATTTATGTCGAAGTTGTATTTAGCAAGCGAGGTCCGTTTTAGTATAATAAAACAAACAACGAATAATAAGATACAAAGACAAAAACAAACGAGTTAGTAACGGTTTGTAAATTGAATAAACGATGTGAATATAATGCGATGCATGGCTTTGAAAAGATGAATCACGTGATAGACTTGACACGTGATGACCAAAGTCGTTGAAAATATTTTATCGGGACTCGAAAGATGCTTGAAGACTCACGGTTTTGGTAAACCAAGAGCCACTCGATCGAGTCATTGAAGGACTCGACCGAGTGGTCTCGAAAAAAGTTTCTGCCTCAATTTTTGGGGTGCCAATCGATCGAGTCCCCCCTGTACGGACTGTTGTCCGGTTTGATTTTGCTCTCGAAATTGTTTTTCTGGAAAATCGATAGTTTCGTTAAGTCGCGTAAAAATATGATACGATTTATACTCGACTTAAATTTTCGATACTCGTTATATTCGATATTCGATTATGGAATCGATATCAAATATTCGGAGTGATTTTTTAGAAAAGATGTTTTGTAAATCATTTTAAAAATCAAACTAAAACAATATTAATTCTCTCCGCGTCGAAATCGTCGTATTTTGTTTATGTGACGATTTTCTTAGCATCAACGAGATTAATTTAATTCTTGTAGATACGATATTCGACTATAGAGTCGATATCATATTTTAAGAATGATATTTTTATATGAAAATCAGATAGTTGCAATTTTACTTGATATGAGAAAAGTGGAAAGGAAAAGAAATGTGACGAAGACTCGAGGATGACGGACCTACGACGCAAAAAACGAGAGGGAGAAAGAGAGAAAGGAGAAGACGGAATTTGAATTTACATCCTCAACCTACATGCTTTGTATTCTCGGAACGGGGCTCGTCGGAATGTGGCTTAGACACGGGAGCGTCGAGATAATGCGGGTGAGTTATGGTGGTTTAGGCGTGTAAGGTGTATGGATGTCGGGTTAGAGGTGGCCGGAGCTTTGAGGTAAAGACGGCGTAATCTCGAGTGTGTCGGATTGTATGTGTGTATCGATGTGAATGAATGTAGGTTGATGTTGTAGATGTCTATTGGTGTGTGCAAAGGGGTCTATTTATAGTAGAGGTCCTCGATTGTAGCTAGGAGAGATAGCCTTGCTTGGGTGAGTAGAAACACCGCTTTGGATAGGAAAAGCACGCAATTTGAGAGGAAACAGGATTCCGTTGCTTGGTGGGAAAGAAATCCTCACCCGGCTGAAAAATGAGTCACTCGACCAAGTGACTCTGGTACTCGGTCAAGTGCCCGGTTTTGACATCGGGTCAGCGTGCTTTTACGAGACTACTTGACCGAGTGGGCCGGTCCACTCGATCGAGTGGGTCTAGCTCGGGTGGAATTCCCTTTTAGAGATCGAATTCTATCTCTAACGGATTTATTTATTGCTTTTTGTAGCTAATTTTTGTAGTTTTCGACCTCAAGGAGGATTTCTGGGGTGACACGGCAGATATTTATGCCTCGGAAATGTCTTTGACCGGGGTTTGACTTTGTGGGGTGACACGGTTTTGCCCTTGGTGCGGGTTTTGACCCAAATTAGTCTTATTTGATTGGAAATGACCCACTGGGCATGAATTTGAAGTTAGTTTTGTGAGATTTGTACTCTGTAAAATGCCCAAGCCAAATGCTAATGATTTTGAGCCCATATTCGAGTACGTCAAAGCACGTTTGCGTCCGATCATCATCGGGTGTTTTTTGGAAACTTCCATAGACACCTAACGGCCAAATGTGGGTGTCTACAGAGCCCCCACTCTGACTGAGGCTTGGACAGGGCGAAAGTCAGAGTAGCTACCAGGCCAACCAAAGATTAGGACCTGGCAGACTTCCTAGTTGGGTCGTTTATAGTCCATTAGACTCGCGTGAAGGGCTCGCCAGCCATAGGTTAGAAACCATACCTGAGCTGATGATAATCTGTGGGGATTTGGACTTGTTGCATAAATCCTGAGTGCGCCTGTATGTAGGCCCATCCCGTGCTGATTCGGGAGATATGCTGCCTAGGGCTTTCCGCTGGGGAGTGAGTTGCATGGCCCTACTTGAGTCATCCCTGTATATAGTTATGCGAAGTTTTGGATGTAACATTTTAGGTAAAAATGACTCGCGCTGGGGAATAGAAGTTGTTCCGGTATGGAAACGGGTCCCTGACCTAGGGCTTCGCGGTTCTCCTCGGCTCCGGATGCGTGCCAACGGTGATCCTGCAAGGTGAACTCCGGGCCCGGGGGAACCCCTGGGGCGGAGCCTCCGACGCCCAAGTCAGTAAAATATGACTGAATATAGATATTTAGGGAGATAAGAGAGGTAGAGAGAGTAGGGTGAAATATGTGTCAATGAATTGGCCCCTTTTCCCCTCACCCTAAATGGGGTATTTATAGGGGAAAGGGTGTAGTGACATCATTAGAGTGATGTCACCCATGACATCAGCATGGTGATCAGTAGAGGAGTCTCTCTGGGTCAGTTAATGACTACCCGTAAGGGGGGTCGTCTGAAAGGGGGTCGGCCTCTAGGGTAGGCTAGGACCCAGTTGGGCCTTCTCAGTCCCGGGAGTCGGGCCTATGCGTCTGGGGTTTTTTATCCCCCATCAATTTGCCCTCAGCGGAGTCGGATACTGAGTATGCGGGTCCGGTGCGAAGCATGGTAGGACCGACAAACTAAATGACGGACTTCCTTCTTTATACAAAGGCACGTATTCATTAGGCTTTGTTGGCGTGTCTGCCCTAGCGTCATCTAGACTCTGTCAGGGCGTCAGATGTCGTACTCCTTGTGTACTCGGAGGTGTACATGGGGTATATCATTCTGTACCTGGCTAGGTAATCAGTAAGCTCCGTGATCGACGCTTCTGCCCTGGTATATCTCATACGGATGTGTCAGGGTGCCAGAGGCCTGCCAGGGTAGTTTATGGACCTTGTCTAGGACTTGGGGGCCGTGGCCCTTGCCTATTTGAAGGCAGACATAAGGACTTACGCTTAAATACAAACCCGAGTATTTACCTTTTACGCCTTGTCGGTCGGCGATCTTGGCTCGGCCAATCTATGAGCTTTGGTCGAAGCTCGAGGAACGTGCCGCCTGCCTTCTCTGATGTGGGCAGAATGACTTATATTTTTTACAAGGCCAAGTATTCATTAGGCCTTGTCAATCGAATGACCTACCTCGGCCGATCATTGTACCTGGCCGAAGTTCGACAGTCATGCCCCCTGCATGTTTGACGCGCACAGAAGGACTTATGTTTTATACAAAGTTGAGTGTGACTTAGGCCTTGCTGGCTCGCCTATGACGCCCGGCCTGTCCCTGGCTTCCGGTCGAAGTCCAGGGGGCCTCCTCCCTGCTTGACTGGAGGTGCCTGACTGGAGGTGGTCAGAAGAGCTTAAATACGTTTTTATATAAGGCTGAGTGTGCCTCAGGCCTTGCTGGTTCGGCTTTGCCGCCTGGCCTGACCCTGCCTTCTGGTCGAAGTCCAGGGGGCCTGCCCCCTGCCTGCCCAGAGATAGGCAGAGGGACTTATGGTTCGGCTCATGGGGCCCGACCTGACCCTGGCTTCTGGTCGAAGTCCAGGAGGCCTGTCCCCTGCCTGCACAGAGGTAGGCAGAGGGACTTATGGTTCGGCGCATGGGGCCCGGCCTGACACTGGCTTCTAGTCGAAGTCCAGGGGGCCTGCCCGCTGCCTGCCCAGAGGTAGGCAGAGGGACTTATGGTTCGGCGCATGGGGCCCGACCTGACCCTGGTTTCTAGTCGAAGTCCAGGAGGCCTGCCCCCTGCCTGCCCAGAGATAGGCAGAGGGACTTATGGTTCGGCTAAGTCGGGTTGCTAAGTCGGTTTAATGCATCTAAAAATTAACGTCGAAGTTGTATTTAGCATGCGAGGTTCGTTTTAGTATAATAAACAAACAATAAAACTAATTGCTGAAAACATGAACAAACGGGTTAGCAGCGATTTGAGAATTGAATAAAAGATGTAAATATAATGAAATACATGATTTTGAAAAGATTTGTCGAGACCTGAAATATACTGAAAAGCTAGCTGTTTTATTAAGAAAAGAAAAGATGTTTTGAAAATAAGACGGGATTGTTTTTTATGTTTCGGATTTCAGGGGGCTACGCGACCCGCGCGGGTGGGGCGCGACTCGCGTGACCATGCGACTCGCACGGGACTCGTGCGACTCGCATGGTTGCCTATTTCTCGGGGCCCTTTTTCGAAAATTGATAATTTCGTTAAATCGCGTATAAATATAATATAATTTATATTCGACTTAAGTTTTCGATATTCGTTATATTCGATGTTCGATTATGAAATCGATATCAAATATTCGGAATGATTTTTTAGAAAAGGAAAAGAAAAGGTTTTTTGAAATCGTTTTGAAAATCGAATTAAGAAAATAATGTTAATTCTCTCAGCGTTGAAATCGTCGTATTTTGCTTTTAAAGACCATGTGACGATTTTTTTAGCATCAACGAGATTAATTTAGTTCCTTTTGATACGATATTCGACTATGGAATCGATATCGTATTTTTAAGAACATTTATTTTATATAGAAAATTATATTGTAGTATCGATATTAGAAAAGGAAAAAAAACGTGACGATGACCCATAAAAAAAAGACAAACGGTCGAGAGAAAGAGAAGAAAAGGGAGAAGTCAGGATTTGTAACACCCTCAACCTACATGCTTGATTATCTCGAAAACGGACTTGTAGTAGCGGCCTAGGCGCGGGAGCGTTAAGATGTATATAGGTGAGTTATGGTGTGTATGGTTAGGGATTTGGCGAGTTTTGCTCTCGGGTTTGTATACGGTTTGCCTAAAATTGCCTAAAATTTTGGGTTGTGAATGGTCGGGAATCCTATAGGATTTCTAGAGGAAAGATTGGAATATAATATGCCTAGTATTGCGGGAATTCAGGGTTGTAATTTGTGTGTTGGGATTGGAATTGTTGTGTTGATGTCGGGAATTGTGTTTATTGTGTTGTGTAGGAGGGTGTATTTATAGGAGAAGTTTCCTTGCTTGGATGGGAAGAAACTCAAGTTTCAGATAGGAAAATGCTTTCTTCGGGAGAAAGAAACAAGCGGTGTGGATGGAATAGGATTCCGTTTGTGAGTATGAGAGACTTTCTTGCATGGGAAGAAACACCGGTTGGGGTGAAGTAGGATTCCGGTTTTTGGATGGAAAAAGGAATCCGGTTTGAGCTGGAAAAGCTTGCTTAATTTTTCTTCATTGCTGATTTTTTGTAGTATTTGACTTCAAATCGAATTGTCCAAGCTTGCGCTGCTGATTTCTATGCCTCGGAAATGTCTTTGACCGGGTTTGACCCGGTCGCTAAAAGACGGTTTTTGCCCTTGGTCTCGGTTTTGACCCAAATTAGTCTTATTTGACTGGAAATGACTTACTGGGCCTTGATTTGAGGTCTGTCTGGTGATATTTTTACTCCGCAAAAAGCTCGTGCCAACTACTATTGATTCCGAGTCCGAAAATCGAGCGTATTAAGTCATGTTTACGTCCGATCATCATCGAGTGTTTTTTGGAAACTGCTATAGACACATGGCGGTCAAAATGTGGGTGTCTACAGCTTTTAATTTTTCATAATCTCATTAATTCCTTCCCTTCTAAAGAGAACAAGCCCCGAGAATCCTTATTTTTTTTAAGAAAAAAATCTAGCCATGGGAATCGACCGTTTGACCAGAATGCTGCAAGACTGGTCCCGATGCTTTAGAGACGCCGATAAAGTAGTTCTGAACCAGAATGGTATTACTCAATTGTTTACGATCCGCCAGATGCAAGTGGACCGTCACTTCCTCGATGCTTGTTTGTCATACTGGGACGACACTTATCGTGTTTTCGCTCTTCCCCGAGGCGAGATTTGCCCTATCCCCGAGAAAATTGCTGCCGTAGGAGGATGGAATCCCATATTTCGTCCTGCTATCCCGTTTTCAGTTCACGATCCTAGGAGGAAGCTACGGGAATTCCTAGGACTTTCTCACATGGAGGTATCCCGTATGACGGAGGGGGATACCATTTCCTTGATTGATTTGGCTGAAAAGTTCATGAACCCACATGATGTCCGGGTCAGGTCAGTCCATAGCCGTAGGGCCTTTGCTTTTTGTATGCTTCATGTTTATGCTTTCGAAGGTCACATGGATTTGCTGTCGTGTATGGGCCATGTCCGACTTTTCACAGTGGTTGACTTGATGGAGACGGAGCACAGTCCGGCATGGCTAATTACAGGGGAAATTACCCATGGCTTGGATAACCGTAAGAGGGAAATTATTGCAGGTATATTGCTTCGAATTTTTCTGATTATTTGATTTCTTAATTTCTCGATTTTTTTTGATTTTTTGATTTTTTTCTGCAATTTTCTGCTACAGTGGGCACTCGATCGAGTCACCCTGGCACTCGATCGAGTGCCTTCTCGAAAAACCTCCTGTCCAGTTTCAGGAGCATCACTTGATCGAGTGACCTCCAAGCACTTGATCGAGTGCCTCTGGGCGGACATCAATTTTGGCTTGATAACTCATATTTTTTGCTTTCTTTTCAGCTTTGGTTATTCGAGCGGCTATCGATAATAGATCCTCCCCTAATAAATTCTTTGTCGACAAATCGGAGTTCATATTCTTGCCCAAAAAAAAAATTAGGTCAATAAATTGGAGTTTTGGAAAAATCGACATGACAATTTAAACAAAACAAACCAAAAAATAAATAAAAATAATTAAAAGTCAATCAACAATGAATATAAGAGTATGCCTACGTGATGACTTTATATAAATAAAACAAACAAGCAAATTAAGATTGGCCACAATTAAAAATTAGCTGTGATGAAATTTGTGCTCGTATGTAGCAGCGATGATGTATACTCTATAATACTAATTGAATTGCACCACATATATATGCACAATGATGATCTATTCCCATAAACGTACGAATTGCTCTATATACGTGGGATTATGATTATGTTTAGAGATGGATAAGCGTACGAATTGGTCCATTTCATCGAAACTCAAATTAGGAAAGTATCTTAAATAATAAAAAAATCAATTAGAGAATCTTTTAATTATTAAAATATATATTTAATTTATTATATTAATGTTATGTTTTACAATTTTATGGTAAAAACCTTTAGAGGTCATTTTTAAAAAACATTATCGTAAAATAAATTATAAAAATGAAATAACTAGATTCGTGGTAAAAAATGCTTTCATTAGAGTATAATTTTATATTATTTGTTTTACATCATGTGATTTATTTTTTACATATAACAGTTGTAAAATTATCCCACATCGACAAATTATAATATTATGATGGAATTCTATATTATAAATAAGAGTAATCATTCGTTCTTTGATATCTACCAAAAAATGTCAAAAAGAGTTCTTAAGACTATAAACCTTACGTAATTATCATACATCGAAAAATTATGATGAGGTGTGATAAGTGTAGTTTGTAGTGCTTATTTTACTGTGTTTTGGTCACATTTTCCTTGTGGAATCGCTCCCTGGGAGCGATTTATGGGCTACTTATGCTTCCTTTAGCTCGTTTCAAGTTCCCGGGACCAATCACGAAGAGTTGGAGCGATTCCGACTCAATACATACACTTTTTGGAGCCAACGAGGTAAAGGAACGATGACTCGATGCCTTGGAATCGACCCCGAGACCCTGGAACCCAATCCCGAGCCTCCGAGACCCGATCCCGAGTCCCGAGTATTGACGAGAAACCCATGAGAGGCAAGGAGGGACCAAAAAGCTCTTAAGGGAGGCCTACAAGACCCATCCCGATCGGGAAGGCCTCAAACCTGATCGGGATGAGGTGCACAAAGAACGTAGCCACTGTGAAGCATTCCCGACCGGGATTGCATATTCCCGATCGGGAAAGTGGTAGTATCCCGATCGGGATTTCCCATTCCCGATCGGGAATGGCCCAGTCGCTGTTCCGCATCTTTTCTTTCATCTTCCTTCCACTTGTAACCCTATATATACCCTTCCCTTGTTTTGTTAAGGGAAGGTTCTTCACTTCCCATTAAACCCTAGACTACTTTAGGTTAGATTAGATTAGATTAGAGTAGATTAGTCGATAATTAGTAGTTAATCTTATTTTAGTACTTGTATTAAGTGAATTCTTCAAGATCCATCCAAGATTGACAACCTTGGTGGTTTGTTTTGGGTTTTCTTCATTAATGCAAGTTTCAATCTTTCCTCTTCACTAGTTTGGTACAATCTTCTTCTCCTTTTTACTCTTAATCCTGTATTGTTTATCAAGTTTGAATCTTTGTTATTGTTTGTTCTTGTTCTTGTTAGTTTGATTGAGTTTGTGGAAGTATGTTTTGTTTCTTATGATGATTCCTCTTGTTTTTGTTAGTTGTAGTTTGATTATGTTTGAGTAGATCCTTGCTAGGGTTAGTAAGGTGATTAGGGTGTTAATTGGATGATTAAGGGTTTGTTGGAGGAATTGGTGGAAGATTTGGGTTTCCTCTTGGTTGATGCATATTACATGTTTGTTGAAATGCTTGAATGGCTTGTATGCATATGCTTATTCTTCTTGCCTTTCTCTTGTGGGTAATAGTTTGCTTGTGGGTTCGGTTCCCTCACTAAGTTGCGAGAGCCCGGTGAGGACGACCCCTAGGTCAGTCTAAGTTGCGAGAGCCCGGATGCGACCTAGGCCACAATAACACGCTAGTAACCCCGTTTGTCATGTGTGTCGCCAAAATGGGTTTTAGATGGAACCTCTAGGTGAGTCTAAGTTGCGAGAGCCCGAACCACATCTGGATTACCCTACTACCTCCTTCACTCTAGTTCCTCCTGGCCTTGACCATTCCGTTACCCCTTTGACCCCGACCTAATCCTAGCCCGTTTCGTTGTTTGTTTCTCCGGCACCTTAGTCTTAGTCTAGCTTTCTCCCCTTCTATCATTCTCTAGTTTAGCTTAGCTCGTTGACCTAGTCTCGTATTTGGGCGAACTTAGCCTAGGCTATACATTACCGCCCCCGTGGATTCGACCCGACTTGCCCTATCTACCGTAGGAATAGCCGGTTAATTATTTGATCGGTGGGGATCCCGCGACAAATCCCCACCATCAATTTGGCGCCGTTGCCGGGGACGGTGCTAGTTTAGACTTCGTTTTCCTAGTTACTTGACTTTGTGTTTGTGTTTGTGTTTTTCTTTTTCTTTTTTGTTACCTTGCTTCTTGTGTGTGTGTGGTTTATTTCTCTCTTGTCTAGTGCCCAAAAAGCACTAGACTTCTCACGTTTGTTCCTAGTCTACAGTTTGTGCTTAGAGGTGGTGACTACCTTCTTCTTGCAACTTAGAGCCGCTTAAACGAACGGTTGCTAGGGTGGGAGGTTTCCAACCGGGTATGGACTACGATTTTCGAGCAAGCATGGGGTTTGATCTAAACTCCACATACTCGGGAGCCGATATGAGCTACTTCTCTCCTTCCATGAACCAAAGCTATGACATGACGTCCCCCTATCACTATCAAGCTTCTTGGGGTAATCAAGACTCCAGTGGGTATGAACTTCAAGGTTATGAAAATGGCTACCAACAAGTGAACGATTACCAATCCTACGATCATGGTGACTATTACTCGAGTTATCAATGTGAATCCACCATGTTCAATCAAGATTCACCTTATGGAAGCCAATACCCCCAAAACCCACCATATTACCCTCCACCCCAACCACAATATGAACCCCATGACCCACAATACTACCAATCACCTCAACCTCACTACCAACAATATGATGCCCCACCCCTTGGGCATCATCAAGATTTTCAAGGAGCTTTGCAAGACCCCAATGATCACCAATTGCCCGACACGGAGGTGTTTCATTCTATGCTTCAAATGCAAAGGAGCATCCAAGAAACGGCCATTCAATTGCAAAAAGAACAAGAGGAATTAATGGCCCAAATTCGAAGGGCAAACGAGGCGAGAGATGCTCGATTAAATGCATTATCGGTTCAAACCGTAATGTTTTTATCCCGAACATCGCAATTAGATGAAGGGTGCCCACTTGAGAGAGAGGAGCAACCTAACCATGAAGCCGCCGATGTAGTTCCCTTTGGAGGAGAGATTTGCTTTGAAGAACCTCAATCGTCTACCCAAAAAGTGACGAATGAGGAGATGACTCTTGGTGAAGGCAACATTGGTGAGGAATTGGAGGAGGATGGTGAGTTGGATGGTTTGGTAGAATTTGTGAAGTTGTTGGGTGAAGTTGATAGCCTTGAGTTGTCCTTGTGCGAGAATGTGGATAAGAATCAAGAGCCCCTAGCTAGTGAACTAAGCAATGACTTGGAAGAGATTGAAACCGCCGGTAGAAGTTTCAATTCTCCTCTCCAAGATGATGTGGGGCCGATTGATGAAGATGGGGAACCACAACTTGAGGAAAGTGTGGGGGTGTGCATGGAGGAGATGAGGCCAAAACCGCTTTTTGTGCCTCGTTTCTTGGAAATGAAGCTTGCTAATGATTGGAGGCGATGCCTAGGGAGGAAGAGGTCGGTTGAGCTCGTAGGATGGATAGACCCCGGAGATGACATGAATGATGACGATGGGTCTTTTGATTCCTACTTCTCGCCTCCACCTTGGAGGCCGTGGAGGTTGGCTAGGCTCGAGCGCTTCTTGGGCCTTCATTGTGATGTCGGTAGCGCGTTCGACTTGCTCCTCCATGCCCTTGAGGGCTATGGTTGAAGAAGAGTCCACCATCCTAGGTTTGACGGAGTTTCTAAAGAACCATCATGTTGTATATTCTCCTCTCCTCTTTAGAGTACTTGTGTTTGTATTTGTGTGTTTTTTCTCTTGATTTTTGTTGTTTTGTGAAGCTCTTGTAATTGATTTGGTATTTTGATGAGCGATGTGAGGGAGTGAATTTGATGTGTACTTTGAGTTTATTGTGATAGGTGAAGTGAAGGTGACTCCTAGAAAGGAGTGGTTAGTGATAGAGCTTGGATCGTGAGTAAGGGAGTCGGTTTTTGGGGTCATGGGAGTCATGAAGACCCTTCCCGACCGGGAAGGGTGTGTCATCCCGACCGGGATGGGGCCGTCCCGATCGGGATGAGGGTGCCAAAAATCGAGTTCACTGGAGTGTCATCCCGATCGGGAAGGAGGCTTCCCGACCGGGACGGGTATGTCATCCCGACCGGGACCACCCATCCCGACCGGGATGATCCCCTACTCCTTTTTGGTGCTTCTTCTCCGACATTTAAGCCCACCCAACCATTGTATACCCCCACCCAACCTCCCTACCTTCCTTGCTCATATCATACCACCCACATACTTCATTTTCATATCCTCACTTCATCTTCTTTTACTTTAGACCGGTATACACACCAATTTCCACCCCCTCACACCATTATAAACCCATTACTACCTCTACCATGCGGTTCTATCAAGCTTGAAGCGGGATAGCAATGATGACAACAAGCAAGTGCCTATATTGATTATTGAGACGATGGAGCGAGTGAGTTGCTAACCGGTCGATATGGCAACTATCCTCTCTTTTCTGTTTTTTTTAGCTTGTCTTCATTTGTTTATTCCCATCCCCTTTGTCATGGTGGCCTTCGAGGCCTTGGTAGTGGTTGCTCCCGACTCTCGATGATGTGACTACATCGAGAGTCATTTTCAAAATCCAAATTTTACAAGTTTTTCACTCTTTCTTTTTGAGGATTTAGTCGGATTTAGGCGGAATCCGGGCTAGGTGACTTGATTACACCTAGCCCTCCCCTCCCACTTCCTTTTATTTCCTTCCTTTTATTTTCTTCCCCCATCCATATCTTTTTCTTGTCTCGGCCCATGGTGACTTGACTACACCCCGGCCGGACGCTTTCTACCCTTTTCTCCACTTTTCTTTTTGATTTTTAGCTTTATTTTCGTAGTTTCTTTTATTTTCTTTTGTGCTCCCATGCACTACGGTCGAGCATGAGGACATGGCTCGGCTTAAGTGTGGGGGAGCGATATTCTATCGTAGTTAGTTTTATTTTCTTAGTTTTTCGAAAAATCTTTAAAAACCCTAAAAATTTGAATTTTTTTCACAAAAATCAAAAAGATTTTCCTTTTGTGTGTTTTCCTTTTATGTCGTTGTATCGTGTATTTGTTGTGTTGTGCGCGTTTTGTCTCCCTTTTTCCTTATAGGTTACTTGAATCACCGATAGCCTTGGGGAGCTTTCAAGACTTCCGGTAACATCTTTATCCCTTTTTCTTTACTTATCTCTTGCGGAGTTTGGAGGAGATTTTGGTGAGGTGTGCTCGGGGGGAGCTTTGTAATGCTTGAGGTTGATTTGGTTGATCATTTGGAAGATAGGGGTGGTGTTTGTGTTTTCATTTGTGTTCGTTTTGTGTTGTTTTTGTTTGTCGCTTTTGTTTCTTTTTCTTTTGTTTTCGTTGAGTCTTTGTTTTGTGTTTTGTTGTGTATCTTGTGTGTAAATGGTTTTCGAAAACCCAGTTTAGAGGCTAGTGTGCAAGTGTTTACTTTCCCTTTTTAGTAGTATAAATCAAGTCTTGGACTTTAGTCTAGTAGAATGACCCTAAATCAATGATTTCGTTGGTTTCTTACCTTGAGTCCACCTAGCTTACTAGGGATTTACTATGGGATTTGCATTATGACCATTTTGACCACCCACGGTGTGAAAAGGCCTTGGTTACCGAGTCTCGTACCTTAGGTGACCGTGTCTAGGATCGTTTGATTAGTCCAAGTTCTCCACTTTTTGTGGGTTTGAAGGGAAGGCGCCGTCCCGACTTACCCATTCACCTACCTCCTACACATACCCACACAAATAAAATGCAATTTGTTGAATTCTCTCTTTCTTAATTGTCAAGAAACGCCAAAAAGCCAAATCGAGCCAAAAGGGCAAAGAAAAGAAAAAGAAAGAAAAAAATGAAAGAAAGAAAAGAATGAAGAAAAAGAAAAGGCACAAAAGCCAAAAAGAAAATAGAAAAGAAGAAAAAGAAATGGCATGGCAACAAACAAAGCAAAAATGCAAAAGAAAAGAGAAAATGCCAAAAGAAAATCGTCTCACAAAAAGATCTTAACCCCACAAAAATAAGCCTTTTTCCGACTTTTGCCGTGAAGAGCCTACCAAAGGACCGAGTCCCGAGGAAGGATGATAGCGGCATTAGTCGGTCCTCCCTCATTTTGCATGTTTTCCACCTTTTTACTTGGACTAGTTAGGCGGTTTTGGACACGGGACGACCCTCTTGGATCACGCTAAAGGGGGCGGGGTCTCACTTACCTACAGTGTCGACTAACACCGTGGATCATCACTTCCCACTCCGCCGATCGTCTCGTAGTACGTTTTTAGAAAGTTAGGAGGACCTAGGTAAGTTACCAACGTTTTTGTTGCTTTATCGTCATACTATTAGGGTTTAGTCCACCTCGGTTTGTATTGCTAGCTTGGGAACGTTGTCACTTACCTCGAGTCCTAAACCGGTGCTTCTTTCACCGCTTTTAGAGGGAAGCGGTATTTGTTTTTCTTTGGGTGCAACCGATTATGTGTTCGTTTGTGTGTTTGTTTGTTTTTGTGTCTTGTGTCCGGTTGCATCCGCAGTTTTGTCGCAAGACCCCACTTGCCTTGCGGAGTGCACTTTTCCTCTAAGTGCACTCGCGTGATTTGAAAGGGCGTAGGGTGCGCTAATACCCACTTGGCTAGTATAGTAGCTAGTATGTGCTTACTCGAGGGCGAGTAAGAGTTAAGTGTGGGGGAGTTGATAAGTGTAGTTTGTAGTGCTTATTTTACTGTGTTTTGGTCCTATTTTCCTTGTGGAATCGCTCCCTGGGAGCGATTTATGGGCTACTTATGCTTCCTCTAGCTCGTTTCAGGTTCCCGGGACCAATCACGAAGAGTTAGAGCGATTCCGACTCAATACATACACTTTTTGGAGCCAACGAGGGAAAGGAACGATGACTCGATGCCTTGGAATCGACCCCGAGACCCTGGAACCCAATCCCGAGCCTCCGAGACCCGATCCCGAGTCCAGAGTATTGACGAGAAACCCATGAGAGGCAAGGAGGGACCAAAAAGCTCTTAAGGGAGGCCTACAAGACCCATCCCGATCGGGAAGGCCTCAAACCCGATCGGGATGAGGTGCACAAAGGACGTAGCCACTGTGAAGCATTCCCGACCGGGATTGCATATTCCCGATCGGGAAAGTGGTAGTATCCCGATCGGGATTTCCCATTCCCGATCGGGAATGGCCCAGTCGCTGTTCCGCATCTTTTCTTTCATCTTCCTTCCACTTGTAACCCTATATATACCCTTCCCTTGTTTTGTTAAGGGAAGGTTCTTCACTTCCCATTAAACCCTAGACTACTTTAGGTTAGATTAGATTAGATTAGAGTAGATTAGTCGGTAATTAGTAGTTAATCTTAGTTTAGTACTTGTATTAAGGGAATTCTTCAAGATCCATCCAAGATTGACAACCTTGGTGGTTTGTTTTGGGTTTTCTTCATTAATGCAAGTTTCAGTCTTTCCTCTTCACTAGTTTGGTACAATCTTCTTCTCCTTTTTACTCTTAATCCTTTATTGTTTATCAAGTTTGAATCTTTGTTATTGTTTGTTCTTGTTCTTGTTAGTTTGATTGAGTTTGTGTAAGTATGTTTTGTTTCTTATGATGATTCCTCTTGTTTTTGTTAGTTGTAGTTTGATTATGTTTGAGTAGATCCTTGCTAGGGTTAGTAAGGTGATTAGGGTGTTAATTGGATGATTAAGGGTTTGTTGGAGGAATTGGTGGAAGATTTGGGTTTCCTCTTGGTTGATGCATATTACATGTTTGTTGAAATGCTTGAATGACTTGTATGCATATGCTTGTTCTTCTTTCCTTTCTCTTGTGGGTAATAGTTTCCCTCACTAAGTTGCGAGAGCCCGGTGAGGACGACCCCTAGGTCGGTCTAAGTTGCGAGAGCCCGGATGCGACCTAGGCCACAATAACACGCTAGTAACCCCGTTTGTCATGTGTGTCGCCAAAATGGGTTTTAGTTGGAACCTCTAGGTTAGTCTAAGTTGCGAGAGCCCGGACCACACCTAGATTACCCTACTACCTCCTTCACTCTAGTTCCTCCTGGCCTTGACCATTCCGTTACCCCTTTGACCCCGACCTAATCCTAGCCCGTTTCGTTGTTTGTTTCTCCGGCACCTTAGTCTTAGTCTAGCTTTCTCCCCTTCTATCATTCTCTAGTTTAGCTTAGCTCGTTGACCTAGTCTCGTATTTGGGCGAACTTAGCCTAGGCTATACATTACCGCCCCCGTGGATTCGACCCGACTTGCCCTATCTACCGTAGGAATAGCCGGTTAATTATTTGATCGGTGGGGATCCCGCGACAAATCCCCACCATCAAGGTGATGATATTATATTATAAATAAGAGTAATCATTCGATTTTAAATATCGTTCAAGAAGAACTTTCAAATTATCTCACATCAAAAAATTATGATGGAGTGACAGAATTTTATATTATAAATAATGAGTAGTAATCATTCGATTTTAAATATCGACAAAAAACTTTTGAGTCTTAAACAAACCTTTAATATATAAGACTACAAACTTAAAATCATCCCACATTGAAAAATTATAGTGAGGTGATGAAATTTTTTACTTCGTCTTATAATCAAGAGTAATGTATGATGTATTTTTTAGTTTTAAAAAGAGCTCTTAAGACTGACTATAAGCTTAAGTAAATTATCTCACATTGAAAAAAAATTGACGAGCTGATGGAAGACTATAAACTTAAATAAATTACCCCACATCGAAAAGTTATGATAAGTTGATGAATTCTATATTACAAATAAGACTAATCATTCGTTCTTAAATATCAATAAAAAAACTTTTAAGTTTTAAAAAGTCTCTTAATAAGACTACAAACTTAAGTAAAAATAATTATATTATACTCCCTCCGAGTTCCTATTATTGTCCCACTTTTCTTTTTGGGCTGAGTTTGATTTTTGTCCCACTTTCTTTTTTAGGTCATCAATGTGTGGTTCACAATTACTCTATCATTTCTCTCTCTTCCTCCTACTTTTTTGAACCACTCATTTTCCCTTCCTTATTTTTCACCCCAAATTCCTTTGGGACAATAATAGAAACTCGGAGGGAGTAGATAAGATAATAAGGTGATCTTAGATATTAACCAAAAATCTTTTGAGTCTTAAAAATAATTCGCTCTTAAATATCAATAAAAAAATATTAAAGTCTTATAAAATCTCTTAATAAGACTACAAACTTAAGTAAAAATAATCTCACATCGAAAAGTTATAATAAGATGATGAAACTTTATATTATAAATAAGAGTAATCATTCGATTTTAAATATGAGTTATTTCATAACAATAATACCAAATATGAGGGTGCTTCTTATATTAATACCAATTATACGTAATCCCGTTTTAATATGAACTATCTTCTCATTAATCTCTCTTTATAACCAACGTCTTTTTTACCTGTAAAACCGGTAATTGTGACCTACTAGGTTTTGGTGCGCCTCTTCTTCTTCTTCTTCTTCTTCTTCTTCTTCCCCTTTATATTCATCAAATTAAAAGTCATCCCCCATTATCAACCTTCAAAACCCTCATTGACACAATGAGATGTGGTTATTCATCTGGATCCTCCTCTAATTCGTCCTTCAAATGTCAGATTTTTTTTGCAAACGTCATCTTAGATGCTCCAATCTATTTACCATAATTTCAAAATAAGATGCTTCAATCTATTTACCTAATTTCAGAAAATTTAAGAAAAGCAATGGCGAGAAGAGATGTCGAGTTCAACAATGGCGAGAGAAGAGTACGTAGTAACAAGGGAGGAAGTGTATAGAGTATGGTGGGAGGGGGGACTTTAATTCAAAAGGAAATTAAAAGGAAAAGGGAACCGGCTCATCAGGCAGCCGGTAACTTGTTCTAAAGAGAGATTAACGAGGGGATAGTTCATATTAAAACGGGATTTCATATAGGTTGTATTAATATAAGAAACACCTCCATAGTTGGTATTATTGTTATGAAATAACCCTTTAAATATCGATAAAAAATTTTTGAGTATTAAAAAAGCTTTTACTCCCTCCGTCCCAATGAAGTGTTTGCCTATTCCATATTGGGGCGTCTCAATGAATTGTTTGCCTTTCTATTTTAGGAATGCTTTTTATATGTAATTTGACCAATCTCATGAGTTTTGCTCCACATGACACTCCCTCATTGGCTCCCTTACCCTTGGTGCCAAAATCAAAGGCAAACAATTCATTGGAACGGAGGGAGTAATATATAAGACTACAAACTTAAAATCATCCCACATTGAAAAATTATAGTGAGATGATGAAATTTTACGGAGTTACTCTTCGCAGTACACATTTTACTCGACGCAGTACTTTTTACCCATATTTTTCCATTGCATGCCCTTATCAAAAAAAAAACAAACCTAATTTTATTCCTCTCCCACCCTCTCTACCCTAACCCTAAAAATCATCTTCTTCTTTTTCAATTATTATTAACTACCTCCAAATCTAACTATACATTCATTCAATTTATTAAATTTAATGGATCATGGATACAATTTTGATTGAAGAACAGGTATCAATCATTAATTATTGAAATAGGGGTTTTTTGTTTCAAAGTTCAAAATAATTGATTTTTTGTTTATTGTTATATATCATTAATTATGATTATTATTTTTTGTTTATCATTAATTATTGAAAGATTTTGATCGAAGAGCAAGTATCAATCATCAGTTATCATTGATTATTGAAATTAGGGTTTTTGTTTCAAAGTTCAAAATAATCGATTTTTTTTTGTTTATGGTTATATATCATTAATTATGATTTTTGTTTTTTGTTTATCAGTAATTATTGGTTTCAATTATTGATTTTCAACCATTAATTACCTTACGTACGACCTTGTTTCTCTTTTTTACGAAGTCTTTTTTATTTTGGTTTGGATGTCTCGCATGACTTTAAACATAAATTTAAAGTTGTGGCCGAATACAAATGAATTTTTCTAGCAAACATTATATTTTCAATTTGTTTGGTTTAGAAACTCAATTCTTGGATTTAATACATTAATATTGGGTATTAAATTGGAAGTATGCAATCGGATAGTGTAGTACAGTTATGAACTGAGTATATACTGCGTCAAAGTTGAAAAAAAATGTACTGTATCAAAATCGAAAAAAAAAACGTGTGTATTTCGTGATAAAAGAAACGTACTGCGTTGATAAATTTTTAAAAAATATTTTATTCAAAGATTAAAGTAAATGTACTTCATGAAATTTTAAAATAAATGTACTGCGAAAAATGTACTGCGTAAAAGTAAAAAAAATAAATGTACTGCGTAAAAGTAAAAAATAATGTACTGTGTTAAGTAAAGTAGATATGGAGAAGAGAGAAAGAAAAGAGAGGAAAAACAAGATGAATTTGAGTGAGGGGGAAATGAGAAGGACAAAATAGGAAAAACGGTACTGTGTCGAGTAAAATGCGTACTGCGAAGAGCAACACCCAAATTTTATATTATAATTAAGATTAAGGGTTATTTAACAGGAATAATAACAACTTTGGGTGGTATTCCATAAATAAAACCAACTTAAAATAATACGGGAATAAAAACATGTATGAGACATATTATACGGGAATAGAATTGTCTCACCTGCTACCGCCTACGCCTGTCATATTTCACTAATACTGACCTTTCTTGTAACCCCATACAATTCTGGGTTTTTTAACTTCAAAATTCATCTTCACTCCATCTTCTTCTTCCTCAATTCATCTTATGCTTCACTTCATCTTGTCTTCCTCAATTCATCTTGTCGAAGGTAATTTTTTTTTCGAATTTTTTGTTTGTTTATCAACTTTCGAAGGTAATTCATCTTGTCCGTCTTTATAATTACCATTAAAATTGTCGAAAACCAATTTTCAGGGGTTATAGCCGTAGGGAAGTTCATTTCTCAATCCTTTGCGTCGGCAATGTCAATGGTGAGTATTGTTTTCATTTCCCCAAATCGATTTTTCTGGGTTTCCTTTACTAATTTAGGGTTTTTTTTTATTTTGGGTTTCCTATTAGTATTCTTTTTAATTGGTTTGATTAAAAACGTAGGTTGATCCATGGAGACTTGTGACCTTGAAGTCTCGTTATGGGGAAAATCGAGTTTGCTGTGGACTTGTGGGAATGAAGAAGATGAAGATGTTGGTTAATTAATAGTACGAGACCCACAAAAACCGACTTCATCCGGTCATTTAAGAGGCAATTTCATTATCGTATAATATGTCTCATACTTGGTTTTATTCCCGTATTAATTAAAGTTGGTTTTATTTATGGAATACCACCCAAAGTTGGTATTATTCCTGTTAAATAACCCTAAGATTAATGTCAGAGTATGATGTATTTTTTTTTCATTTTAAAAAGAGCTCTTAAGACTATAAGCTTAAGTAATTATCTCACATCGAAAAATTATTACGAGGTGATGGAAGACCATAAACTTAAATAAATTATCCCACATCGAAAAATTATGATAAATTGACGAATTCTATATTACAAATAAGACTAATCATTCGTTCTTAAATATCAATAAAAAAACTTTTAAGTTTTAAAAAGTCTCTTAATAAGACTACAAACTTAAGTAAAAATAATTATATTATAGATAAGATAATAAGGTGATCTTAGATATTAACCAAAAATCTTTTGAGTCTTAAAAATATATTAAGAGTATAAACTTAAGTAAATCTATCCCACATTCAAAAAATTATAAAGTTTCATCAAACAAAAATCTTGAGTCCTAAAAAAGTTCTTAAGACTATACACTTAAGTAAAAAATTATAACAAGGTGATTGTAAATAAAACTAATAATAATTCTTCCTTAGACATCTACCAACTTAAGTAATTCTCCAACATCGAAAAATTATGATGATGTTATGAATTTGATCTACTAAATATGAGTAATCATTGTTTTTAAATATCAACCAACAATATTTTGACTTAAAAAAAGTCTTAATTAATAAGATTACAAAATTAAAATCATCCCACATCGAAACAATTAAAATAAGGTACGGTGATGATTCTACATTATAAATCAGACTACAAATTTTAGTTAAATTATCCCACATCGACAAATTATAATACGGTGATGGATTTCTATATTATAAATAAGACTAATTATTTGTTCTTAGATATGATATTAATCAAAATCTTTTGAGTCTTGAAAACTTTTAAGACTATATACTTAAGTAAATTATCGCACATCAAAAAATTATACTCCCTCTCTTTTGAGTCTTAAAAAACTCTTAATACCACAATAAGACGATGAAATTCTATTATAAATAAAAGTAACCATTTCTTCAAATTATGATGAAGTGATGAAATTTTATATTATAAATAAGACAAATCATTCATCCTTAAATGTCAACAAAAAAAATTTAGTCTTAAAAAAAGTTCTTAATAAGACTACAAATAAAGTTAAATTTAAATTATCGCATATTGAAAAATTATAATGAGGTGATAGAATTCTACGTAATCTTTCATTCTTAGATATTAACCAACAATCTTTTGAGACTTAAAAAAAAAGTTACTAAGACCAAGACTATATTGTTAAAGTATAATTATCTCGCATCGAAAAATTAAGATAGGGTGATGAAATTTTATATATTATAAATAAGAGTAATCACTCGCCTATAAATAAAAATTCTTAATTAGACTATATCTACACTTAAATAAACTTAAGTAAAATTATCCCACATCGAAAAATTATAATAAGGTGATTTTTTATTATAAAAATAAGAGTAATCATTAATAAAAAAATATATACTCCAATAAGATGATCAAATACGATTATATAAATAAAGAGTAATCGCTTATCCTTTAACTTAGATATAAAAACAAACTCTTTTAATCTTAAAATAGCTCTTAAACTATGAACTTAATTAAGTAAATTATCACATCGAAAAATTATGATGAGGTGATGAAATTTTATATCATAAATGAATAATCTTTCGGTTTTAAATATCAACCAACAATCTTTTGAGTCTTAAAAAGCTTTTAAAAAGATTACCAACAATCAAAAAAATTAAATTAAGGTGATGATTCTATATTATAAATAAGAGTAACCGTGCGTTTTTCTGGGTCTTAAAAGCAGATCTTAAAACTATAAACCTTGAGTAAATTATCCTATATCAAAAAATTATGATGAGGCGATATAATCTTATATTATAAATAAGATTAATCTTTTATTTTTAGATATCCATCAAAAAATTCATTCGTTCTTAGATATCAATCAAAAAACTTTTGAGCCTTAAAAAAATCTCTTAATAAGACTACACACATAAAATTATTTCCACATCGAAAAATTATAATAAGGTGATGAAATTTTATATTATAAATAAGAGTAATAATGTGTTCTTTTGAGTTTTACAATGAGCTCTAAGACTATAAACTTGGCTGAAATTAAGTTTGATTACTAATATCATGTGATCATCTTATTTATTTAATGATATAAATTGATTAAGTTTCTTATTTAACCATCATCAATGTAATTAAGCCAATTAACCCGTGCAATGCACGAGCTTTAATCTAGTTTTGCAATTATGTCAGGGCAAAAAAAAAAAGTTAAGGTTAGTGTAGACACCCACATTTGGCTGTTAGGTGTCTATAGCAGTTTCCAAAAAACACCCGATGATGATCGGACGCAAACGTGTTTCTACGCGCTCGGATATGGGGTCGAAACCATTAATTTCTGGCTTGGGCCTTTTACGGAGCACAAATCTCACAAAAATGACCTCAAATTCAGGCCCAGCGGGTCGTTTCCAATCAAATAAGACTAATTTGGGTCAAAACCGACACCGGAAATAAATGTAACACCCCGGCCCAATCTTAGGACCGAAAATGTTAACTGCGGTAGCCCGCCAGGCTTTGTACTGGTCCCACAGACCAACACGAGTCCTTTCCAGCACATTTTTGTCCTCACTCATGCGCATCCCGGAAACCTTCCCAGGAGGTCACTCATCCTAAGATTTCTCCCAGCCAAGCACGCTTAACTGCAGAGTTCTTATCATGGGCAAACCAGAAAAGAAAGTGCACTTTGTTGATATGAGTAGTACTTCAAATCCCTTTAAGCGACCCAGAATCCACCCCCGCTAGGTGCCAAATGCACGGTCGCAGGGTTGCTCTGATACCATTTGTAATACCCCGGCCCAATCTTAGGACCGGAAATGTTAACTGCGGTAGCCCGCCCGACTTTGTACTGGTCCCACAGACCAACACGAGTCCTTTCCAGCACATTTTGTGCTCACTCATGCGCATCCTGGAAACCTTCCCAGAAGGTCACCCATCCTAAGATTGCTCCCAGCCAAGCACGCTTAACTGCAGAGTTCTTATCATGGGCAAACCAGAAAAGAAAGTGCACTTTGTTGATATGAGTAGTACTTCAAATCCCTTTAAGCAAAGCTCATAAATAGAACATCTTCAATCAATGTGGGGTGTTTCAATAAAACCGTCTTTTAGCGACCGGGTCAAAACCCGGTCAAAGCCGTTTCCGAGAAGCAAACCCGCGGTCCTCCTTCAGGCGGGCCATCGGATCAAGTCCGTCAAGGCACTAAACCCTAGACACCAAGGGGAGCAATTGCCTATATATACTACCCCTTCGCAACACAATTGAACAACTTTTGGAACCCTAATTCTACACACACACGATACATCCTTTGCAAACCCTAATCACTCATCATCTTCAACCTTAGAACCCTAGCAACTACAAACCCTAAAAACCACCATAACTCGACTTACATCAACCTCGATACTCCCGTGCTCAAGCCACAATTAACGAGTTCTTTCCGAGACTAAGAAACATGTAGGTTGAGGGTGCAAAATCCCACTCTTCTCTTCCCTTTTCTCGTGTCGTCCGACCGTCCCGTCTTCTTCTTCTTCTTTTATTTTTCTTTTGTTTTGCGTCTATAATATCGATAATAATTACTAATAGAAAACATTAAAATACTTGCTAATTCGTGTCGAATACGAGGGATGACGGGATAAGAAAACACGAATATACAAGGAAGTTCCATCCGATGTTGCCGGTTGCTTATCCCGACACCCCAAATGTTTGATTGTTGAAGCAAGTCAACGTAAACCATAATTTTCTTATTTTTTGTTTGCATCATCATTAATCACATATTTCATAGATTTCAAAAGCTATTTTCGAAACAAACACTTTTTTTATTTTACTAGAGTCGAAACCCGTTGATGCGGCTCCGACATCACACAATCCCTTAGGATTTTTCGTGATGTCGGGATGCGGAGGGAATCAAGATTTTAATTAAAGTAAATACAAAGCGTCAAACTATTAGATTCGATACCAACTCAATAGTTGGATGTCGAATTTAATTAGTCTTGTCAAATAATCCCACTAACACGATGTTCGTTGATGCTAAAGTAGTAGTCACCTAACTCAATCGAGTTAATACGACACTATAAACGCGGAGATCATTCATATCGTGTTAGTTTGATTTAATTCGATTTACAAAATCATATTTTCAAAAATCATTCTAAATATCCGGTATTGGTCCTATAACCAAGCACCGGATACAACGAGTAGCACGAAATCGGGACTGAGAACAGTCCGCCACACGAGTCGCACGAGCCTTGTGCGAGTCGCGTGGTGGCGCGGGTCGCGCCCTTCTCGCGCGGGTCGCATGGATCCCTGAAAATTGTGACATAAAATCGATAATTTTGCCTTAACTCGTTTAGCAATAATTTTTCAAACCTTTTTCTTATTCCGAATATTTGATTTCGATTTCATAATCGAACATCGAATATAACGAATATCGTTATTTTAAAGTCGAGTATAAATTGTCATATTTGTACGCGATTTAATAAAAGCGTCGATTTTCTAAAAAACGCCTCGAGAACAGTCCTCCATGCGAGTCGCACGTGCCCTGTGCGAGTCGCATGGCCACGCGAATCGCGCACCCTTCGCGTGGGTCGCGTGATACCCTAAAAACCGCAACATAAATAACTATTTTCGCCTTATTCTTTAACGAAACAGCGGTTTTTTTTAGCATATTCTAAATCTCGATAAATAATTTCTTGACCCCGGTCAACACGTGTCAAGTCCATCACGTGACCTACTATTTTTTCAAAACCATGCATCATGTTATTTACATCATTCTATAGCATTTTTACATTACTCGCAAACCGTTATTATCGCTATACCGTTACTAACATGTTTGTTTCTGTTTGTCGATTTATTTCCGTTGTTTATTTTATTGTACTAAAATAAACCTCGCATGCTAAATATGACTTCGACGTTAATATTAGATGCATTAAATCGACGTAGCAACCCATTCATTCTTTTTGTATGTTTAGGGAAAATAGTGTTTGCATATCATTTTCATCGTTCTACTAACACGCGTATTAAAACGTCATTCGATATCTTAGTAGAGGCCGCTAATGTGCGGGTGGGGTTGGGTGTTCTTTGTGAACTTCCCAACACGTACCCTCACCCCTTACTCAGAACCTCGGTTTCCGGATGCCCGAAATCGTTGGCGCACGAGAGTCATTCAATACACGGTATCCGATAATGTCGGTATCGGTATCAAATGCAAAGGGACGAGCCCAATAAACTCTGACATCGGAAATGGGCCATACTTTGTGCATGACCCACTACGACATAGAGTGGGTTCGAACGGGCCCGAACTCGCACAAAGTTCGGTGGCGACTCCACTTCGATTTAAATTTCAATTCGACCCATCTCATATGGAGATTCATTCGCCTCCTCCAAACCCGCGCGTGGCCGCGTCTGGGTGGACCTAAGTCATGTCCACAGTTAGAAACTCGTGTACGGATGTTAATGAATCACCGCACCAAAAGAAGTCGGCTATCATATAATTGACGAGTAGAACTAATTACGAAGTCAGTCATCATATGAAATTATGATACCTTACTCGTAAAAGTAAAAAAAATATTAGAAGGAAAAAAATTAGGGTTAGAGACTCGTGCTGATAACGTGTTGTGAAATACAGAAAGTAGAGAAATAGGAAGAGATAATAGAGACACAAAAGAGGGAGAAGAATCAGAGAAGTATTTTATTCATCCCATAAAGGGGAATAGAAAGGAGAAGAATCAGGGAGAAAGAAGAGGAATATATATATATAATACATGCTACATCTTTGGGTTACATCATAATGGGTTATATGACCTGATGGTCATCCACATATTGTTCCATAACAGTTAACAAATTATAAGATACTCCGTAACATAATACTCCAAATATTATAATATAATTTTTTTTAATTTTATTTGCATACTAAAATTAAAATTTGAAAGTATTTAATTTAATTTTCCGTATACTTTTTCTCATCATCAAATACTCCGTATTTTATATTGGTTTATGTCAACACTTGACTTTGGTAGATTCTGACACTTATATTTTGTTACAAAAAAAATCCGTATCATAAAATTAAAAATTACTCCCTTTTAAAATACCAATTTTAAAATTTACTTCCTTTTGAAATTTTTGTTAAAAATAACTCCCAAAATCTACCAAAAGTTCAAAAATTACTCCAAAATATAATTTTTGGACGAAAATGGCCCTAACTTTTTTATGTCATATTACTTCACCTCACCCTCTAACCAAGGGCATTTTCATCATAAAAATAAATTTGGGAGCAATTTTTGAACTTTTGATAGATTTTGGAAGTTATTTTTAACAAAAATTTCAAAAGAAAGTAAATTTTAAAATTGGTATTTTAAGAGGGAGTAATCTTTAATTTACTCTTTGTTTTAATAGCTCATACATAATACTTTTATTTACAGGAAAAAAATTATTCTGATTTTTTAATTTATATTACCGTATAGGCGTATATTACCTACAATTACACACAAATATATTGCACGTACTTCATAAATCTATACTTACCATTTGTAAATTATTTTAATCAAATATTACTGTATATGTACTGTATTACCTACCATTACCTACATAATACATATACACTTACCATATATATTGCCTTTGGTGTTTGAGCGGGAAAATTTTCATTCTGGTGTTGACATGTAGGCATATTTCTAGAATCTTCTATTCTCTTAGTATAAGAGGGATTGTCCTCTCTTTTTAGAGAGTTTTGCCCCTATCAATTGATGGTTTCGCCCTCTCTTTTACGAGAGACGTTGAATATATGATAGCGGAGAGGACGCAGAATATCAGTACCAAAACTATTCATTATATGGTATCCCAATTTATGTTAAACTGTCGGCTACAATCTATCCGGTTAGATGAAATCGATTATCTTCAAAACCTTGGAAGATCCAAAGATCCTCTTGTGAAAAGTTGTATAATTAAACAACGATGTGTTGAAAGAAGATGTGCAGAACTGGAGATCAAAATCATAGTGAGAGAACTTTGTTTTAATGAGAATTTATTTTACTCAAATTTGATAGTATTATATCCGTTCATTTTCAATATAAGTTGTAGATGTTGTATGACTTTTTATTAATGAAATGATCTTTTCGCTAAAAAAAAGGTTAGGTTGATTCGACTTGAGCTATATATTTTGGATCCTCCACATATTTCATTTGAGATAGGTTTCCAGTTTTGGGTCAGTTTTAATTTGGATGTACTGTTGCCGGATCAATCGTAATAGCAAGCAATGCTTCAATCAAGCTTTTGAAAATGGCAACATGGATTTCCTCTTGGAATGGGTCTCTGCTTTTGCCAGTTGGCCGACCCTTATATTTACTCAGTTCTAGCCTCTCTCTCTATTCATCTCCTATCGTTATATAGAATACTAGTACGCGTGGAGGATATAATTAACATACAAACTATATTTGCCCATTTCTGGTGTGCTGGAACTAGGCAACAAATGATTATTCATTGGTGAAGCTTCATCTTCCTAAACATTCAATGAATCAAGCTTTGTTGGCTAAGATTGAATGGAAAATAATTAAGCAACCAACATTCCTCATTGATTAACTTATGATTGCTATGCTCTCAACTTGCATGAATGCTCCGAGGCTCGAGCTGGGAATGCATCGTGGTGATAAAAAGAAATAAAATGGGGAGATGGAAAGATATTGTAAGCTTCCCACAGTTCGGTGCGTGATGGGTGATAATATCACATGGAGGTGTGCTCGTTTCAAGTGTTCGAAGATGATGAGTAAGCATCGATGTAGTGGAAGCTAAGGCTTGCAATCAAGCATGTTATGGCGTTGAAGGAGATAAAAAACATACTTGGTTTGACATAAGAGGATACCTTTGTTATTAGGAGTAACTTCAACTCCAAGGTAATATAAGAGAGGTTCGAGATCCTTTAGAGAAAACCGAGTGGCAAAATGTGTTTGATGGGACGGTGATGATTATATCAACATAGACAAGTGCATATAGAATTCGGGCATGTTTGTTGTAGATGAAGAGCGAAGGCTAGCAATGGAGGCACGAAAACTGAATTGAATAACATAGTTTTTGATTTCAATGTACCATGCCCAAGGGCTTGTTTAGAGCATGTAAAATAGTGTGGACATGACATAGGTCCACCCCGACGCGGCCACGCGCGGATTTGGGTAGGCGAATGAATCTTGTGGTAAGATTGATCTCGGGTCGAAATTTAAATCGAAGATGGAGTCGCCACCGAATTTTATGGGAATTCAGACCCGTCCGAACTCACTCTACACTTAGACATTTTGTGCACAAAGCACGGCCCGCTTTTAGTGCTAGAGCTTATGAGTTCGTCCCTTTGTATTACGATACCGACACCGAGTTATCGGATATCGTGCATCGAATGACTCTCGTATGCCAACGGTTTCGGACATCCGGAAACCATGGTTCTGAGTAAGGGTGAGGGTACGTGTTGGGAAGCCCACGGAGGACACCCAACCCCGCCCGCTCTTTAGCGGCCTCTACTAAGATACCATTCGTTTTCGTGTACGCGCGTTAGTAAAATGACTAAATGTTATGCAAACAACATTTTTTTGGCTAAACATGCGAGTTATGTCCAAACTATGTCGTTTTAATGCATCAAAACTAGAGTCGAAGTTATTTAGCATGCGAGGTTCATTTATAAAACGATAAACATCAAAAATAAATAAAACTCGTAAATGAATACAACATACACGGGCGGAAATACAACCCGGACAAAATAACAAGCCAAGTTAAAAATGAACAAAATGGATAACGATGATGCAAATGGATTGAATGATGAAATGATGCATGATTTTAGAAAAAGGAGACACGTGATGACCTTTACACGTGACGACCAAAGTCGTAAAAAAATCGACGAGGCTCGGATGATGTGGGAAGCTCTCGTTTTTTTGAATAAAAGAGTCCACTCGATCGAGTCATGGCAAAGACTCGATCGAGTGAGCTTCTAAAAGGTTCACTGCCCATATTTTGGGGTGCTACTCGATCGAGTGGCCCATGGCATTCGGTCGAGTGCCCCATGTACGAGCTACAACTCACTTTGAAAAAGGTGACAATTTCGTATTTTATTAATTCGAATTCGATGAGCAACCGAGTTACGTAAAAACATTGTATTATTTGAACTCAACTTGGTTTGCGGTGCCTATAATCGTGCGTTATACAATTATAAGATCGTCATCGGAATTTTGTAAAAAGGCGTTATAAGGTCGATTGAAACTTGATTAGGACAAAATTGTCTCCCTCCGCGTCACGACACCGATACTAATCCTTGCGGATTATGTGGTGTTCGATTTTCGCGTCAACGGGTTCCGTACTAATTTCGAAAATGGAATCGAACGCGTCTAACTACGTGTTACCGCGATCATGTTATACCCTTAAGTGTTTAGGGCCGCGCTCCTCGAAAGGACGCCACCTCTGTTATGACTTGTAAAGGGGTTAAACGGACTTGAGACGGAAACCGTAGTTAAACGAGTTTGATCCGAAAATTTTATTGTTATATATATATATGTGTATATATATATATACGTAGTATTAGTTATAAATGACGATAAAAGAACGAAAATTAAAATGTGACAATAATAAAAATGTTAGTGTTAGGATGCGTAAATAAAAGTTTGTAACAACGTAATAAATGTTAGCGAATATAAAAATAAAATGTTAGAGTTAGTATAGTGTGTGTATGTATATATGTATATGTATATATATATATATGTGTGTGTGTGTGTGTGTACACACACACACACACACACACACACACACACATATATATATATATGTGAACATGACATAGGTCCACCCCGACGCGGCCACGCGCGGGTTTGAGGAGGCGAATGAATCTCATGTTAGATGGATCGAATTGAAATTTAAATCGAAGTGGAGTCGCCAACGAACTTTGTGGGAGTTCGGACCCATTCGAACTCACTCTATATCTTAGTGGGCCGTGTACAAAATATGTCCCATTCGGATGTCAGAGTTTATCGGGTTTGTCCCTTTGCATAGTGATACCGATACCGAAATCATCGAATACTGTGTATTGAATGACTTTCGTGTGCCAATGGTTTCGGACATCCGGAAACCACGGTTCTGAGTAAGGGGTGAGGGTACGTGTTGGGAAGTTCACAAAGAACACCCAACCCCACCCGCACTTAGCGGTCTCTACTAAGATATCTTTTGATTTTAGAATACGTGTGTTAGTAATCCGGTTAGATGAAATGCAAACAATGTTTTGACTAAGCATGTGAATTATGTGTGATCTACGTCGTTTAATGTATCTTTGAATTATGTCGAAATTGTATTTAGCATGCGAGGTCCATTTTAGTACAATAAAACAAACAACGAAATAAAATACAAAGACAAAAAGAACAAACGAGTTAGTAACGGTTTGCAAATTGAATAAACGATGTGAAGATAATACGATGCATGGTAATGAAAGGATGAATCACGTGATAGACTTGACACGTGTTGACCAAAGTCATAAAAACAATTTTATCGAGACTCGAGATATGTTAGAGGACTCACGGTTTTGGCGTGACAGAGGTCACTCGATCGAGTTATGGAGGGACTCGGTCGAGTGCCCTTTTAAAAAAACCCTACTGTCTCGATTTTGAGGTGCCACTCGATCGAGTTGGGTATGACACTCGATCGAGTAGTCCTCGGAAAAAGCATTTTGCCTCTAAATTGGGGTGTCACTCGATCGAGTGGGCTAGGCACTCGGTCGAGTGACTCCTCTACGAACTATGGTTCGTTTTTTTTGCTCTTTTTTGGAGAATCGATAATTTTGCTAAATCCCTTATAAATATGATATGATTTATACTCAACTTAAATTTTCGATATTCGTCATATTCGACACTTGATTATGGAATCAATATCGAATACTCGGAGCGACTTTTTTAGAAAAGATGTTTATTAATCGTTTGAAAATCGAACTAAGACAAAATAAAACTCTCTCCGCGTCAAATTCGTTGTATTTTGTTTTTTTAGGACCATGTGACGTTTATCTTAGCATCAACGAGATTGATTTGATTCTTGTAGATACAATATTCGACTATAGAGTCGATATTGTATTTTAAGAATGACCGTTTTTTTATAAAAGCTAGATAGTTGCGATAATATCGGTATTAGAAACGAGGAAGAACAAAAAGGAATAAAATGTAACGACGACTCGATACGGACGGACCGAAGACACGAAAAAAAAAACGAGAGAGAGAAAGAGAAAAGGGAGAAGACGGGATTTGAATTTACACCCTCAACCTACATGCTTTGTATTCTCGGAATGGGGCTCGTCTAACTGTTGCTTAGGCACGGGAGCGTCGAGATAATGCGGGTGAGTTATAGTGGTTTCGGCGTGGAGGTGCACGGTTGTCGGGGTTGTGTCGGGTTGTATGGGTGTTTTTGTATGCTTGATGTGTGTGTGTGTACGTATCGTGTGTGATTGTTGATTGTGAATTATTGTAGATTGATGTTGAATGTGTATGTTGTGTGCAAGAGGGGTCTATTTATAGGAGAGCTTCCCGACCTTGCCTAGGAAAGGTAGCTTTGCTTGGATGAGAAGAAACTCCGCTTTGGATAGGAAAAACACACAATTCGAGAGGAAAAAGGATTCTATCATTGGGTGGAAGAGGAATCATTTTCCGGCTGGAAAGGAGTCACTCGATCGAGTGGAGCATATCACTCGATCGAGTGCCCGGTCTGACGCCGGTTTTGCATGATTTTGTGAGCCTACTCGACCGAGTGGGCTTGTCCACTCGATCAAGTGGGTCTAGCTCGGATAGAAGGCTTTTTTAGAGATCGAATTCTATCTCTAACGGAATTGTTTACTCTTTTTTTTTTGTAGCTGATTTTTTTGTAGTATTGGACATCAAGTCGGATTTCTGATGTGACGCAGCAGATATTTACGCCCCGGAAACGTCTTTGACCGGGGTTTGACTCGGTCAATAAAAGACGGTTTTGCCCTTGGTGTCGGATTCGACTCAAATTAGTCTTTTTTGTTTGGAAATGACCCACTGGGCCTGGATTTAAGGTTAGTTTTGTGAGATTTGTACTCCGTAAAAAGCCCAAGCCAAATGCTAATGATTTTGAGCCCATATTCGAATATGTTAAAGCATATTTGCGTCCGATCATCATCGGGTGTTTTTTGGAAACTGCTATAGACACCTAACGGCCAAATGTGGGTGTCTACAGAGCCCCCACTCTGACTGAGGCTTGGACAGGGCGAAAGTCAGAGTAGCTACCGGGTCAATTAAAGACCTGGCAGACTTCCGGTCGGGTCATTTATAGTCCATTAGACTTGCGTGAAGGGCTCGCCAACCATAGGTTAGAAATCATACCTAAGCTGATGATAACTTCGTGGGGATTTGGACTTGTTGCATAAGTCCCGGGTGCGCCTGTATATGTAGACACATCCCGTACTGTTTTTAGGAGAAAGACCGCCTTGGGCTTTCCGCTGGGGAGTGAGTTGCACGGCCATGCTTGAGTCGTACATGCTTACAGTTACGCGAAGTTTTGCATGTAACATTTAGGTAAAAAAATGACTCACGCTGGGGAATAGAAATTTTGAAAATTTTTGTATTTTTCTTTCTTTTTGAATTTTGAAAATTTGAGAATTTTGACTCTGCAAAGGAATAGGAATGCTCGGGATGACCCATTCCTGTACTAGCTGAGAAACTTTGAGATTGGGCCTGTATGCTAATCCTCCTAGGATTAGGAATCCTAAAAGAAGGAAGACTACCCTGATTTGGGGTTATAAATACCCATCTCCTCCTTTAGTTTTCTCACAATTCTCATAACTCCCTCCCTCTTAAAGAGAACAAACCCGAGAATCCTTATTCTTCTCAAGTCATCTAGCCATGGGAATCGAACGTTTGATTGGCATGCTGCAAGATTGGTCCCGAAGTTTTAGAGACACGGACAAAGTAGCTCTGAACCAGAATGGTATTACTCAGCTATTCACGATCCGCCAGATGTACGTGGATCGTCACTTTCTTGACGCTTGTTTGTCCTATTGGGATGACACATATCATGTTTTTGCCCTTCCTCGGGGCGAGATCTATCCTATACCCGAGGAAATTGCTGCTGTAGGAGGATGAAACCCTATACTTCGTTCAGCTGTCCCGTTTTCGGTCCATGATCCAAGGAGGAAGCTACGGGAATTTTTAGGGCTCTCTCATATGGAGGTATCCCGCATGACCGAGGGGGATACTATCTCTTTGATTGACTTGGCTGAAAAGTTTACGAACCCACATGATGTCCGGGTTAGGCCGGTCCATAGCCGTAGGGCTTTTGCTTTTTCTATGCTCCACGTTTATGCCTTCGAAGGTCATATGGAATTAATGTCATGCATGGGCCATGTCCGACTTTTCACTGTGGTCGACCTGATGGAGACGGAGCACAGTTCGGCTTGGCTGATTACCGGAGAAATTATTCAAGGTCTAGATAATCGCAAAAGAGACTCGTCGATTCGTTTTACCGGGAGTACTCGTCTTCTACATGTATATTGCTTCAAATTTTTCTAATTTTATCAATTTTTATATTTTTTTGATTGATTTTTTTTTTGTGATTTTTGCTACAGCAGGCACTCGATCGAGTCAGCCTGGCACTCGATCGAGTGCCTTCGAAAAAAGCCCCCTGCCCGATTTCAGGGGTGTCACTCGATCGAGTGACCCCTAAGAACTCGATCGAGTACCCCTGGGTGGACGTCTATTTTACTCGTGAACTCATATTTTCCGTTCTTTTTTCAGCTTTGGTTATTTGAGAGGCTATCGATCGTAGATCCTCCTCTTGACCCAAGTCGATATCGGCCTAACCAGGTGATGACCCGGAGACGGACCATTGATTTTTCTCGCCATAATACTCAAAAGTTCTGGGACGAAGTGCTGTCCTTCCATAGTGGCCCGTTGATCCGATGAATGGTGCCGTGGTGGCCTATTTATGTTTTGACCGGCTTGGAATCAAAGGATAGGGCGCGATACCAGGTGATCTCATCCTTTAGGCAGACAATTCATCTTTATCCCGACCGCATACTTAAGAAGTATGGCCGGTCCTAGAGGATCCCGGAAATTGAAGCGGTTGTGAGTGAATCTACCCAACTGACGGATGTGATGTGTGATACCTGGATGCAACGATGGTACACCCGGGCGACTTGGTCTATTCTCAAATCTCTTCATTCGATTTGGGTATCCGACTCTTATGTGAAATGGACGAAGGCGGATTCTGCCGAAGCCCGAGCTGCCCTAAAGGTTGACGAGGCTTTTGACCTGCTTCGACGAGAGCAGGTAAAAGACAACAGAGGTTTCTTTGACGAGGGCAAGACTCCGGCTACATTGGTTCGACTGATGTCAGGTCAGAAAGGGAAGACTAGGACTCAAGCTGAAGGGTCCAGTACTAAAAGTGCACGGGGGAAAGTGAGCCCCCAAACAGACTTGGAAAGGAGACTCGGCCCAAAGCTAAGAGTTCTGGACCGACTTGGTCCTCGAGATAGGCTACCCGAGCACGTACGGGCTCGACTTGGACCGGTCATAATGGCAGAAGACCCGCTGTCGAAGAAACGGGTTCGAGCAAAGGAGGTTTCCTTGGTGATCCGGGAACGTTTGCCCCCGCCCCGTCGACCTCGGGCTCCACGTGACCCAAAGGACAAGGGAAAGGGCAAAATGCCCTAAATACTAGCCTCCTTAATTTTATTGTTTAAGTATTACTATTATTTTTTGTGGTGTGCTTTTTTTTGTTTTTTTTTGTGTGATGTAATTTTTTGAAATTCCTGAGTTTATCGGGTTTTTAATAAAAGACATATTAGTGAATATCATTCCTGTCTTTTCGTTATTGCAGTGGTTATACTCTTCTGAGGGGCTGCCTACGTATCCACGATTAGCGGAATCAAACCAAACGTAGTTCAAACATAGATTTTTTTTTGCAATTTTCGAAATACACCAAGACTATTAGTTCGAAATGTACGACAGTAGGATAAGTAATCCTAAATCATTGACTTGCTTATAATTTTGAAAATTATAAAAAGACAAATTTTTATAAACTTTTGCAAATGACATTGAGATAAGGTTTAGGGGTAGTAACGCTTCAGCTGGTCCAAGTTGGTTGGGTTGACAAATTCATTCCCTTCCAAGTCTGTTAGCATCACTGCTCCTCCTGATAGGACCTTCTTAACCAAGTACGGCCCAACCCAATTGGGTTTGAATTTTCCTCTCGGGTCGAGTGGTAGTAATCCACGAACCGACTTTAGAACCAGATCTCTTTCTTCGATATTTCTGGGCCTAACTCTTTTGTTGAAAGCCCGTTGTTTCCTTTTCTGATATATCTGAATATTGTTGAGGGCCGGGACCGTTGTTCGTCCAAAAGAACTAACGAGTCATATCGGGCTTGAACCCAATCTGCTTCCGGCACTTGGCTTTCAACCAAAATCCTGAGAGATGGTACTTCCAGCTCGACCAGCTGGACTGCTTCCATTCCGTACGTCAAATAATATGGAGTTGCTCCGGTTGCGGTGCGAATTGGCGTTCGGTACCCCCATAGGGCGAAAGGTATTTTGTCGGGCCAGTCCTGGTAATTCTTAGCCATATTTTTAAGTATGGTGACAATCGTTTTAGTAGCTGCCTCTACCGCTCCATTTGTTTGGGGACGGTAAGGCGAAGATGTATGCCTTTGAATTTTATACTTTGTTAGCAAAGTAGCAGTTTCAGCTTCGAAATGTGTCCCGTGATCACTGATGAACTCGTGCGGAATCCCGTACCGGCATATAATCTTGTTTTGAATAAATTTGGCAACATGCTTGGCGTTCAAGATTCGGTATGACTCGGCTTCGACCCATTTTGTGAAATAGTCGATAGCCACCAAGATGAAGCAGTGACCTCCCGTCCCGGAAGGGTTCACCTTTCCAATTATATCAATACCCCATGTCAAAAACGGCCATGGTGATGTCATGGTGTATAGTAGGGACGATGGCATATGTTGTACATTGGCAAAAATCTGACAGTTATGGCAATGTTTGACATATAATTGGCAGTCGGTTTCCATGCTGTTCCAATAATACCCGAGCCTCATGATTTTTCGGGCTAGCATATGGGCGTTCATATGCGGCCCGCATTCACCATCGTGCACCTCGGTCATAACCTTCTCAGCTTGTATTTCATCGGCACATAGGAGGAGAGCCCTCTGTGCGGTCTTCTTGTATAACTGTCCATCGCCCGTACGAACGAATTGGGTTGCCAATCTTCACAAGGCTTTCTTGGCCCGGTTTTCAGTTCCCGGAGGATATTCACCCGTTGTTAAGTAGGTCCGAACAGATTGATACTAAGGTTCTGGATCAGTTATTTCGATATCTTGAATGGCGAGGATATATGTCGGCTCGAATCGTCTTTCGACGCAAATCGGTATACTGGTAAGATGCTTCGGGATATTTAATAAAGATGCTAATTTGGAAAGTACATCTGCAAATTGGTTTTCTTCCCGGGGTAGATAAATATATTCTACCTTTTGGAATTGTTTTTCGAGAACCCTTACTCGCGCCTGGTAGGCCACGAGATAGGCGTTCCGAGTTTTCCATTTTTGGAGAGCCTAGTTGATGAATAGGGACGAGTCACCGTGGACCCGGAGGTTTGTTACTCCTAAATCAGCGGCGACTTGCAACCCTTGAATGCATGCTTCATATTCGGCTGCGTTGTTAGTCACATCGAAGTCCAGTTTAATGGATAACGGTGTATGCTCTCCTATTGGTGAGATTAACAGAATTCCGACTCTGAATCCTCGGAAGTTGGACGACCCATCAAAATACAAATCCCATATCTCGGTGTCGGCATGGAATATGTCTTCATCTGGAAAGGCCCAAGTATCAGTGTGCCCTTCTTCAGATGCGGGACTATCGGCGAGAAATTCGGCTACTACCCGGCCTTTGATAACTTTTAATGGTACGAACTTGAAGTCAAACTCTGCTGGCCTCAAAGTCCATCTGGACATCCTGTCGTTAAGGATGGGCTTTTCGAGCGGGTACTTGATTGGATCCATTTTGGATAAAATATGTACCTCGTGGCTAAGCATATAGTCCCGGAGCTTTTTAGTGGCCCAAACTAAAGCTAGGCACGTTTTCTCGAGCATAGTATACTTGCATTCGTACTCCAGGAACT
Organism: Agrostemma githago; assembly: GCA_958450325.1. Lineage (NCBI taxonomy): Eukaryota > Viridiplantae > Streptophyta > Magnoliopsida > Caryophyllales > Caryophyllaceae > Agrostemma > Agrostemma githago. Next base: position 63,801,288 of record OY288240.1, read on the forward strand.
TCTTACTGATGTAGTAAATAGCCCGTTCTTCTGAATCAACGGTCTGGGTCAGCATAGTCCACAGATACCCGCACCTTACCGTCCTTTTTTGGTACCGGTACGATGTTCGCAACCCACTCTGGATATTCAGACACTTGTATGAAGCCTGCTTTGAATTGTTTGTCAACCGCTTCTTTGACCTTGAGAGACCATTCGGGCCTCGTTCTTCGAAGCTTCTGTTTTACCGGCTTACACCCGTCTTTGATGGGTATACGGTGTTCATCTATTTCCCGAATCTATCCCCGGCATGTCCTTGCAGGACCATGCGAAGACGTCCTTGAATTCTTGGAGGAGGTCCGTGAATTGTTTTCTCTCCTCGGGATCTAAGGATAAACCCAACTTAAGCATCTGAGGCTCTAAAGTGGTTCCCACGTTGATGGACTCGGTTTCCTCAATTACCGGATCTCGAGATTCCCTTTGTTCGAGTTGTTCGATCAGATGTGGAGGTAGAGGCACCTGTTCATCGCGTTTCTCAATGTCATTGCATATAAAATTTTTAAAAGCATTTTGAAAATAAGACAAGTCGTAAGCGGAACGGTTTTCGTTATTATAGATAGTGAACTTTGAAAAGAGCTCAAAGAGAGCGGCCATCTGATCGTTGATCAGAGGCGGGATAGGGAGTGATCTCGGGATAGACCCCGAAACTCCAATGGGTGCGACTAAAGGAAGAGAGGTTACTGACTCGATTCTAGTACTGGACCCTGCAGACTTGGACTCAAACTCCGACTCAGACTCGGACAAGGACTCAGTATCCGGCGTATCTCCTTCACCGGTGGTTAGCTTGTAGACTCGACCCTGGCTGTCGGTCCACTTGATAGTCCTCCTCCATGCCCTGTTCCTGGTGTCAGCACCAACTTCGGAGATCAGCTTAGTTGGATCAAACTTGTTGTTGCGGAGGATTAGGTTGACCAATTCTTCTTTAGGAGTGGGGATAGCCTTGTCTTCTCCAAATAGAAGCCCTAGCACAGGCTCGGTGTTGTCAGCGCCCTCCTTGGATTCAGCTTGGATGAGGGCAAATATGTCGTCTGGAATATAGTTGCATTCTCGAGCCAATTTAGTCTCAGGATATGTGATAGTGGGCTGGTACTGACCCACTTGAACAACCCCGAATACTGGAGTGACAAAGTAATCAGTCAGTCTTGGGCTGTAAGGGCCCAAGTAGGTACCCTTAATGATGCTGGTGGCCTTTTGAATGCCGGTACAGACCACATTTCCCGGGGTTATAGCGTACCCCAAACCGAACTGTGACTCTCCGTCGTTTAGGACCACGTTGATCTTCCTGGCTGGAAGATATGGCCTCGAGGTAGCCTCTGGTAAATAGCCCAAGTTTTGAAGCATCGTATCGATGCTAGTAGTGAAGTAGGGCCTGAAAAGATATTCCTCTTCAATCATTCCCACGAAGTCAAATCCTTGTGGGTCGGCCCGTCTTGCGGTGTTGCAGCTTGCCACGGTTATGGGGGTGGCCTCGAGAGTAATGACACCGTCCTGTAAAGGCAGCTTGACCTTCCTGTGGAGGGTAGAGGATACGAATTTGACCGCGTGAATCCAGAGCCTTCCAAGCAGCAGGTTGAAAGAGGAGGTGACATCAATCACCTGGAATTCTAGTTTTTTTTTTCAATCGGGCTGGTTATAATTGTTAATTTAACGGCCCCGACAACTGCTTTCGAGCTTCCGTCAAAAGCCTGGATAGTTTGCGCCGTCGGGAGGTAGTCAGCCTCGGTAATGCCCAGGGCCTTGGCGGTCCTTAAGGGAAGGACGTTTACAGCGGACCCGTCGTCAATCAGGGTCATCGGAAGGTATTTTCCTCGGCAGATCACGGTAATATATAGGGCCAAGTTATGGGTGGCCCCGAATGATGGCAAGTCAGACTTTGAGAAGGTAATGAGTGGGTCTTCTTCTTTGGATTTGCCCTTGAGGTGGGGCAGGATGGTGGCTACCATTTCAGTAGGGGTAACCAACGAGTCGACCTTGATTTGATCGTGAGCCTTAGTAAGTGCTTCCCGATGTTCTTGAGAGCTAACCAAAAGCTGCCATATAGTAAGATCAGTTCGAACCCTTTTCAGTTGTTTGACCAGGGTCGTGTCAGTGCTTGGCTCCTCAAGGGCAGCATCCGTCCTGGCAGGTTCAGTGTTGGTTTCCGGGGTAGGACGTCCGGTGGTGGCAAGGTGGTTGCTGGCTAAGGCTTTGGATTTAGCCTTCCGGACTTCTTCAATGGTAATGGGGACAGCTTCCCCCTTGGCTAAGTAAACGTCGTCTTCATCGTCGAAACATATCTCGTTAATTTGCGAGATGAAAGGAGAAATGAGATGAGAACAGTCGACTACTTTTCCAGTAAAAATAGCATGAGCACTGAAAGGGTTTTCCTTGTTGCTCGGTTTTTCGCCGGCCAATGGTATTTTCCCACTCTCGATTAAAACCTGGATGAGATACTTCAATTTCCAGCATTTTTCATCGTCGTGCCCATTACCTCGGTGATACTGGCAATAGGCTTGAATATTATAGCTTTTGGAGCGCTTCTCGACCGGAACTTCCAGAGTTAGGCCTATCGGCTGGATCAGACCCTTGGAAGATAGCCTTTGTAAGACATAAGTATAGGTGGTCCCTATATCAGTGAATACCCGAGTTGGGGTACTCTTTTTGGATGAGGCATCTAGTAGATTGACCTCGTCGAAGATGCTGCGGGTTGCAGTTGCAGTTGCGGGCTTGCTGGCGGACGAGCTGGCCCCTTGATATCCCTTGGTAGAGGCTTTTGTAAGGCTCTCTAACCTTAAGTCATCCTCGATTCTTGTACCCATTTCGGTTAAGGTAGCAAAATTGGGTATGACTGCATACCGGAGATGAACCCGGTAAGAGGGGAAGAGATTTTTCTCGAAGGCCCCCACTAACACCTTTTCGTTGGGCTTATCGACCAACTTCACGCTCTCGGCCCTCCACCGTTGAAGGTATTTGGTGAAACCTTCTTTGGGTTCTTGGGCCATGACCTCCAGAGTACGCATCGTAGTCTGGATCTCGGTGTTATCTGCATTTCGAGCGAACTCTGTTGCCACGTCGTCCCAGGTCTTGTATTTCTTGGAGTCAAGCCTGTAGTACCGGGCTTTCGGATGCTTCTCGAGGGAAGAAGCAAACAAGTGCTTGAACATGGTGGACTTCACTCCTTTGACCGCCATGAATTCCTTGAAGGCCCGAATGTGGAGTACCGGGTCTTCAGTCCCATCGAACATTGGTATGCCCGTGAGGTTGAGATTGGCGGGCAATTCGTCGGTCAGGGGCGAATAAGCACGGGCATTTTCCATATGGATGGTGTTGCTGGTCGACAAATAGACTTGTTCCTGCAGCTTGCGGACCGCGCTAGCCAATTCAGCTAAGGGCCCAGTAGTCTCAGTCCCACCACCAGGAGTTCCTTGTTCCACGTCGCTTACACGGGTAATGAGAACTATTTGGTCTTCTCTCATTTTTGTCAATTGGGTCTCAATCTTAGCCAGTGAGGCTGCCAACTGGTCCACGGCGTCTTGCATTTTCTATTGGCGTCTGGTTACCGGTGGCCTGTCTGTAAGAATGCCGCGTAATCAGTAACTAACCCAGATCCTGGAATCAAAGTACATCTCGAGCAAAGGAAATGACTCGAAAAAGACACTAGACGGGTGACTTGTGAAAGGTGAGCCTCCTTTAGGATTCGGCGGGTGGGCCGAGTCCTTTTCGAAGAAAGGTCCACGTGAGATATTCCCCAGACTTTTGGACTCGAATGTGTAGACGGGCCTTCCTTTGTAGGAGTATGTCCTACGTAGGTGGGCCGTGCCTTAGTCAAATAAGGCGGACTGGGATAGGGGGGAAACCCGTGATGTAAGATCGACGAAGAAGAGGAAAGTTTTGAATTTTTTTTTTTAGAAAATCCGTAAAAAATCGGCAGATGGCCCAATTTTCGAAAGTCGAAAAGTGTTATCGGGCCGCAATTTTGAAGTTTTGTAAATATTTTGGGTTTTGAAATGGGTAGCATACCGGCTAGAAATAGGCTATTTTGAGTAAAATCATAAGCTCTAAATTCGGTAGCTTTCCGGGTTTTGAAAATGGGTATTTTGGAAAAAGATGCAATTTTTTGAAAATGACAGATTTTTGAAAACGACATAGAAACCAAGTAGCATATAGCCACACAAGCATTTTTACGACACCATGTATGCTTTACACTAAGTCTCGGTCGGTCTAAATAGGGTCTATAAAAGTGTACATGGCCTTTCCGATAATCGGGACGGACTTCCTAAGTCGAGTTGAGCTTAGAACATGCCGCGAAACCCATACGAATTAGACATGGACACCTTTGACATATCCATGTTGGAGTACATCAACAGTATAGTGGGACGTCCTTCGCTAGTACCGGCCCGGGAAAATATGAGGTTATGCATGAACCGTAAAACTAAAATGCGTATTGTACTAGTCAAACGATTTCTATTCGAGTCTCACCCTGAGGATGCCGATGGAAAGTCACGTATCAGTTAACCCCAGCGGAGTCGCCAAATTGTGGACATGACATAGGTTCACCCCGGCGCGGCCACGCACGGATTTGGGGAAGCGAATGAATCTCATGTGAGATGGATCGAATTGAAATTTAAATCGAAGTGGAGTCGCCACCGAACTTTGTGGGAGTTCTGGCCCATTCGAAGCCACTCTATATCTTAGTGGGCCGTGTACAAAATACGGCCCATTCGGATGTCAGAGTTTATCGGGTTCGTCCCTTTGCATTGTGATACCGATACCGACATCATCGGATACCGTGTATTGAATGACTCTCGTGTGCCAATGGTTTCGGACATCCGGAAACCATGGTTCTGAGTAAGGGGTGAGGGTACGTGTTGGGAAGTTCACAAAGAACACCCAACCCCGCCCGCACTTAGCGGCCTCTACTAAGATATCGTTTGATTTTAGAATACGCGTGTTAGTAATCTGGACATGACATAGGTCCACCCCGACGCGGCCACGCACGGGTTTGGGGAAGCGAATGAATCTCATGTGAGATGGATCGAATTGAAATTTAAATCGAAGTGGAGTCGCCACCGAACTTTGTGGGAGTTCGGGCCCATTCGAAGCCACTCTATATCTTAGTGGGCCGTGTACAAAATACGGCCCATTCGGATGTCAGAGTTTATCGGGTTCGTCCCTTTGCATTGTGATACCGATACCGACATCATCGGATACCGTGTATTGAATGACTCTCGTGTGTCAATGGTTTCGGACATCCGGAAACCATGGTTCTGAGTAAGGGGTGAGGGTACGTGTTGGGAAGTTCACAAAGAACACCCAACCCCGCCCGCACTTAGCGGCCTCTACTAAGATATCGTTTGATTTTAGAATACGCGTGTTAGTAATCTGGTTAGATGAAATGCAAACAATGTTTTGACTAAGCATGTGAATTATGTTTGATCTACGTCATTTAATGCATATTTGAAATATGTCGAAATTTTATTTAGCATGCGAGGTCCGTTTTAGTACAATAAAACAAACAACGAAATAAAATACAAAAACAAAAAGAACAAACGAGTTAGTAACGGTTTGCAAATTGAATAAAAGATGTGAAGATAATACGATGCATGGTTTTGAAAGATGAATCACGTGATAGACTTGACACGTGTTGACCGAAGTCATAAAAAGAATTTTATCGAGACTCGAGATATGTTAGAGGACTCACAGTTTTGGCGTGACAGAGGTCACTCGATCGAGTCATGGTGGGACTCGGTCGAGAGCCCTTTTAAAAAAAACCCTCCTGTCTCGATTTTGAGGTGCCACTCGATCGAGTTGAGTATGACAATCGATTGAGTAGTCCTCGGAAAAAGCATCCTGCTTCTAAATTGGGGTGTCACTCGATCGAGTGGGCTAGGCACTCGGTTGAGTGACTCCTGTACGAACTATGGTTCGTTATTTTTTGCTCTTTTTTGGAGAATCGATAATTTTGCTAAATCGCGTATAAATAGATGTGATTTATACTCGACTTAAATTTTTGATATTCGTCATATTCGACACTTGATTATGGAATCAATATCGAATACTCGGAGCGATATTTTGAGAAAAGATGTTTATTTGAAAATCGAACTAAGACAAAATAAAATTCTCTCCGCGTCGAAATCGTCGTATTTTGTTTTTTTAGGACCATGTGACGATTATCTTAGCATCAACGAGATTGATTTGATTCTTGTAGATACAATATTCGACTATAGAGTCGATATTGTATTTTAAGAATGACCGTTTTTGTTTAAAAACTAGATAGTTGCGATAATATCGGTATTAGAAACGAGGAAGAACGAAAAGGAATATAATGTAACGACGACTAGATACGGACGGACCGAAGATACGAAAAAAAAACGAGAGAGAGAAAGAGAAAAGGAAGAAGACAGGATTTGAATTTACACTCTCAACCTACATGCTTTGTATTCTCGGAACAGGGCTGGTCTAACTGTGGCTTAGGCACAGGAGCGTCGAGATAATGCGGGTGAGTTATGGTGGTTTCGGCGTGGAGGTGCACGGTTGTCGGGGTTGTGTCGGGTTGTATGGGTGTTTTTGTATACTTGATGTGTGTGTATGTATCGTGCGTGATTGTTGATTGTGAATTGTTGTAGATTGATGTTGAATGTGTGTGTTGTGTGGAAGGGGGGGTTTATTTATAGGAGAGCTTCCCGACCTTGGCTAGGAAAGGTAGCTTTGCTTGGATGAGAAGAAACTCCGCTTTGGATAGGAAAAGCACACAATTCGAGAGGAAAAAGGTTTTCGTCATTGGGTGGAAGAGGAATCCTTTTCCGGCTGGAAAAGGAGTCACTTGATCGAGTGAGCATATCACTCGATCGAGTGCCCGGTCTGACACCGGTTTTGCACGGCTTTGTGACCCTACTCGACCGAGTGGGCTGGTCCACTCGATCGAGTGGGTCTAGCTCGGATAGAAGGCTTTTTTAGAGATCGAATTCTATCTCTATCGGAATTGTTTACTCTCTTTTTTTTGTAGCTGATTTTTTTGTAGTATTGGACATCAAGTCGGATTTCAAATGTGACGCAGCAGATATTTACGCCTCGAAAACGTCTTTGACCGGGGTTTGACTCGGTCGCTAAAAGACAGTTTTGCTCTTGGTGTCGGATTCGACCCAAATTAGTCTTATTTGATTGGAAATGACCCACTGGGCCTGGATTTGAGGTTGGTTTTGTGAGATTAGTACTCCGCAAAAAGCCCAAGCCAAATGCTATTTTGAGCCCATATTCGAGTATGTTAAAGCATGTTTGCGTCTGATCATCATCGGGTGTTTTTTGGAAATTGCTATAGATACCTAATGGCCAAATGTGGGTGTCTACAATATATATATATATATATATATATATATATATATATATATATATATATATATATATATATATATATATATATATATATATATATTTATGTATGTATGTATATGTAACGAGATAGAGAGGAAAAGAAAAGGGAGAAAATGGGTTGGCGACACGCTCAACCTACATGCTTAATTGGCCTCTGAAATGGACTCGTAATAGCGGCCTGAGCGCGGGAGTATCGAGGATGTAAGTGGAGTTATGGTGTGTTTATGTGTGGAGATGGTTTATATCGGTTTTTCGAGAGATAAAGGCTCAATTTTTTGCTTAGGATTGTTTAGGATGAAGAGTAGTGTGTAGTATGTAGTGTAGGGTTGCTTAGGTTGAAAATGTATGGTGATTAGGGTTTAGAATTCTGAATTTGTGAAGAGCATAAGAGGGGTATTTATAGAAAATGCCCCTTGACCTAGGGTCACTCGATCGAGTGGCCCTAGTGTACTCGATCGAGTGCCCTGAAAAGAAGGCTCTGCTCGATTTTCATAGCTGCACTCGATCGAGTGGGTCAGGCGGGTGAGTCATTTTAGGAAAGCTTTGAGTTTTTTTAAATTTTGAATATGTCGGTTGGGCGCTTGTTTCTAGAAGCTTTTGCGAGGTCGATTTTTGATTTGGACCAGGTTTTGGGTCGTAAAAAGACGGTTTTATTTCCGGTGTCAGTTTTGGCTCAAATTTGTCTCATTTTGTTGGAAACGACCCACTAGGCCTGGATTTGAGGTCGGTTTTGAGAGATTTGTACTCCGCTAAATGCTCACATCGGATATTATTGATTTCGAGTCCGTATTCGAGCGTATTAAGTCACGTTTGCGTCCGATCATCATCGGGTGTTTCGTCGGGAACTGCCATAGACACTAGCAGGCAAAATGCGGGTGTCTACAAATAGAGGGGATTTATCCTCCTCTTAGCACTTTCTCTCCTCTAAGAGGAGGTCCTCTATATTCTAGGTACTTCATTGTGCATACTCTTAGTAAGAGGATCATGACTTCTTCCTCTAATTTTAGAGGAAAACTATTCTTGGCCCTTATGCTCACATGCTAATTAATATATTACATGTGGATATCATTTTTATATTTTTTTTTTTAATAAAAAATCAAAAATTAATATAAAGTAATGTAAGAGGATCCTCTCTATTCTGAAAGAAAAATCGAAGAAGAGAAGAGGAAGACGATGTAGATAATGAAAAATGTAGTTGAGAAAAAAGAGTATGAGGTGTCCAAAAAATAGAGGTAGAAAGAAAAAATAAGAGGATGTAAGTCTCCTCTCTATTGCACATGGTCTTAAGACCGTAATGTAACACCCACGAATTTTTCTAGCTATGATTTTTATTCTGTCACGACTCCGTCATAATTCTGCTACTAATTTTAGCATCTTTTTCACTTCACTTTTGAGTTCCTATTATTTTATTGAGCCGAACATTTAATATTTTTGTTAAAAAGGTTTAATTATTTTATTTTTCTATCACGAAACTATTTATATAAATTTCGTCACAAACTATTTATTTACTCTCGAGGAATTTCATCTTTCGAACGAACAATTGTTTTAAGCTAAAACTTGAGTCATTTAATTTTCTAAAGACGTTCTAACACGTTTATATTTTATTTCTAACTCGAAAAGTATTTTTATTACGAAAGATAATTATTTAAGGATTTTACTTCGAGGTTTCGTAAATAATTATTTTCTAACGCAAGGTTTACTCGATTGCTTTAAAATGACTTTAATAATTCTACGATCCTTATTTTTATCAACCTACAATTATTTTTGGACTCACTTAGAGTCGTGTGTGTCGTGACACAGACTAGTTGTTTCTGCAACTATTTCTTTTTATCCTTCGAACCTTGTTTTAGTCCTCATCCAACATGAGATACACTCACCCATTTTGAATTTTATGCATTTAGGCCCAGATCATGTCTCTCTTTCTTAACACACTCATTTGGCTGGTTTTGTGGACACTCTCCTCTCTTTGAAACATTACCTTCTTTACTCCTCATCAATCACCCAATTTACCTTGAATACTCCTGTGTTTTCACACTCTACTTGGCCGGTTTGGTGAGCATGCACGTGGCTTCATTTGTACCAATTTAAGTCCCCATACAACCTCATATCATTCACACATTATTCCTACATTCATTCACCTATTGAGATCAAGCAAAATACACTCATTCTCTCTTAAATTCTCACGTGAAGGCAGCAGCAACAACAATTATTTTCTGTCCAAAAAACGTGTTCATCACCCTCCTCCCCGTCTCCAATTCTAGCTTGTTACGATCCTTTAATCATCTCCTTCGTAAAGGTATTAATCAAGCATGTTTCATGTTCTTTTCGTCACATTTTTCAGCCATCTTATGGTCCTTTTTGTACCATGAATTATTTGCATTGTAGGCTTCCAAGATGACCCCGAAGCAGACGAGTATCACATTGATTCGGAGTTGGACGAGTAAAGGTAACGTCGATGTTACTTGGTATTGCATGATTTTAATTTGTGTATTTGCATTTATATAATTATAATTTTTGTTTTGACAATATATTATGTCTCGAGAATTCTGATTTCATTTTTAAAACTCGTAAAATTTGCATGTTTCAATATTTTTATCATTTTTTGAGATTAACGATTAAATTGTTGTTTTATTCGTAAAATTGTAATATTCGGCCTAAACACATAAAATAAACGGATATTCTGTAAAAATAATATTTTGGATGATTTTTGATAATTTCGTATTTTTCTAATATTTTAAATATTGTTTATTGAATTATTACCGATTTTGGACAAAAACGATTAAAAGCCGATTTTTAGTTCTTGCACTTAAAATTTTATTTTAATCTGAAATTTGACGTGGATGACTTTTCTGATAAAAAAGAATTTTTTGAATTGTTTCATAATTTTCCGGAATTGTTAAGTGGGTGAATTAATTAATCACTTTAAATCATCGTTTATCGTTAAAACCGTGTTTGCTATTTTGATTTCTGATTTTTGTTTTATGTTTTAATCTGAAAAAAATGTTCCAGATAATTCCTTCATGAAAATGTAATTTCATGATTTTAGTGTCTTAATAAAATATTAGGAACGACAAATTTTATTAAGGGAATCGTTAATTGCGAAAACGGGATTTAAAAGACGGTTTTATTGAATTTTATGAAATCTTGAATTTTAACGTTCTAGAAAATATTAAGTTTCTGTAAAACTCCAATTTTTAAGTATGATAATAGTTTTTGGTTATTTATACCTAAATCGTTTTGTTACTATTTTTATTAATCGTTATCGTCGAGATTAGACGATTAACGTAAAAACCCTTTTAAAACCGAGTATACAGATTCTAGAAAGTTTAGTTTTTTTGGACAGAATGTCCAAATATGTACTTTAACTAATTTATGTAATTTTTATACTATTTATTGAAGCCTTTAAATGGTAGTATCGATTTTTGAGCAAAGTTGCGAACTATCGTTAAAATATTCCGTTTCAGCTAAATAACTTATTTTTCCAGCCATTTTGAGAGTTTTGGAATCTAAAATTTTATCAGTTAAATCACCCCTTATGATATTCTAAATTTGTTTTAAGTGTTTAACAAATAAAAGACGTTAAATGATTTATTTTGGTATTAGCCGTAAAATCATATTTATGATTGTTTTGTTGAAACTATTAATAATTAGGGAATTTTATTTTATAAATTTTTGAAACACCTTAATTAGTAGTATTAAAATGTTCAAGGAATTTTTTAATCATTTTACAAACACTTGTATGATATTTCAATAATTTCATACACCCAATTGTTCTCGTTTTAACAATTAATATCGTTAAGGCCGAAAGTATTAGTTTTATAAATCTATATTGTTTATTGAAAATGTTGTGTTAGTATGAACTAATATTTTTGATACTTTGATATGATTTTATTTTTAGAAAGTTTCCTAAAATAGAGAGTTCTCTCTTTTAGAATATAATGATTATTCTTTTATCCTCATATTATTTATAATGATATCTTTTGAATATCAATAATGACTTTGTTTTGGAGTTATGGAATGAGGACGAGTGTGAGATTTAGAGTAATATATATTCCGGGGTTTACGTTTTTGCCATCAACTGTGAGGCTGATGTGTCTATATGGGGCACACTAGTTGTTGAACCGAACATAACATATATGTTGTTCAGGAGTGTGTGTATATTTTCTTAAGCACGTGCCTCGCAGTAAGACGTCGTCGGGTTGAATTGGACATATATGGTGTTCAGGAGGGGTGTACATATCATCTTAAACTAGGGTCACACATTTATAAGTCGCCGTTCTATTATGGTTGAGTTGCCCGGTTAGAAACCAAAGACTTATTTATTTGGATTAGGTTCTCAAAGCTAGTTTTAGTATTCTCCTAGTGAAAGTCTAGCCTCCGACACTGATTGTATCCATAACGCCATTTTTGAATATTATTATTATTATTATTATTATTATTATTATTATTATTATTATTATTATTATCATTATTATTATTATTATTATTATTATTATTATTATTATTACTATTATTATTATTATTATTATTATTATTATTATTATTATTATTATTATTATTATTATTATTATTATCGATAAATTTTGATTTGCAGGTTGGCAAATATTTTTTAAGTTTTCTCCGAAAGCTTATTTTATTAGAATGTTTCACCTTTTCCGTTTTTACTATTTTTGTATAATATGAATTACTACTTTAAAACCTTGTAATATGACTGGGAGAACGTTGGCGTTGCTCCTTACTGATTGTGGCTGTTATGTTTTTAACATGACAGGTATATGTGATTCTCATTAGTTGGGCTAGCGAGCAGTAGAAGATCCTGCTATGCTTTAATAATATTTTTGTACTATGGATTGTTTTACCCAATTAAGGATTGTTTTTATTTTTAGCCACTTTTATTTATGGCTTATGCATCGAATTTACCGTTTTATTCTTTTAAGACATAGTTATAGAGTGTTTTAATCCCAACTCTACAGTGTTTCTGCCACTTTACTGCATTAGCATTATTAGGGGATTATAGTAAATCGCCTTCTTGAGACAATAGACATGGGTTGAGTTGAAGTCATTAATAAAGCCCGGTGGTTGAGCCATAAATACCGTTTCATGAAGCGTGCCTTGTAGAAATGTGTTATTAATGTCAAGTTGACGAAGTGGCCAACCATGACAGAGGGTGAGCGAGAGCAATAACCGAATGGTGATGGTTTTCACGATCGGGCTAAATGTATATAAAGTAGTTAATACCATGTTGTTAGTGTTGTCGAGGTTGTACTGAACCTGGAAGATCCATTTACAACTGATGACGTACTGTCTCGAAGTAAAGCATTGTATTCCTCGAGCATAGGAACACTTGGTGCTTGGCATATTGCACAACGCACAAGCAAACATTATTTATATAACCCCGATAAACTAACTAGGTAGTAGTGGTAAGTCGGGATCGATCCTCATAAACAGAACATAAGTAGATTGAGTCTAGGTCAAGAGTGATTGGGATCTAAAAAGTGGGTTTTGAAATGATTAAAAATAAACTAAAGAAATCGAACTAGAATAGCTAACATGGAATTCAAATAAGGGAAAAGCATTAGCGGGAGTTGGGGAATCGGAAACGGGATGCATGCAACAAGGAATCAAGCAATTTGTTAGGCCGAGCTCGACTTTTAGGTGCTTTAGATTGACTAGCTCATATTATGTTTTGATAATTGCCAAGCATTCATTATCTATGTTGTTATACATAAAATTATTACGCTATATTATTATGTATGCGTTTATGTGTGATCGTTTGTTAAGTATAAAATAGCAAACATCGATGTTGAACAAGATGAAGTTCAAATGCAATGAAGAATGAAGATTAATGAAAAACATCGAAGAATAAAGTTCAAGAATGTTGAAAACATGAAGAGTCTCGAGATTGAAGATGAACAAGTGATCAAATGATAAAGAAGAAAAGGACGTGTTGATAATATGATGAGAAGAAGAAGAAAGTTTGAAGATTCCAAGAAGAAGCGAAGAGGAGACCAAAGACTAGAAGAGTCTAGGTTTAGTTGTTGTGTTTGGTAAACAAGCTATCATCGTTATAGTAACAATGGGTCATTGTTATAGTAACCATGACAGTGCCACTATATATAACGATGAGAAATGCGCGCAACTATAATATTTTTCTTTCACCCAGTTCAAAACAAACTTTCTTTCTTTAGAAAATATTGAATTTAAACCTAAGACAAATTATATACAGGTAACGTGTAAAATTGGTAATTATCCTGATATAGGTGAAAATCTTGGTTGATAAGATTAATTCACAAAAAATATATATAATTAATCCTAAACACTTACTTATATAATGTATATATCTTTTTAGAGATTTTATCTCATCATAATACCTTTAATAAATGAATCATAATGATTGGCACAAAATGTACCTTCAGTTTAGGCTCTTTTTGGGTACCAATCGGGGTGGTTTTAGCGTTAACTACTCATATTTAAAGTATTGTTATGTTTGTCCTCATTTTGGTTATTTATTTGTCTTTTACAACTTTTTTTTGGTGCATTTCTTAGTTCGTGTCCGTTTTTCCGAGTTAGCACCATTTGCTGAAGAGTAGAAGTCATGGAAAACTCGGTTTTCGAACCAAAAAAATGCGAACTAAGGGAGTTCCAGAAGCTTCTTATCCGAGTTGCAAAACCTCGAAGAGAACGTGAAGAACAAAGAAGCTAAAGCTTGCAACAAAAGATAAGGAGGAAGGAATGAAGTGGAAAAAGAAGACAAAATCCGTGTTTAGGGTGACAGGCGTAGGTTGCGCGTACTCTGCGGGCGCAACCTGCGAGAAATCACTTAACACACAGGATTTTGATTCTAATTTCGCGGATTATGAGCTCTATTTTGGGCTTGTTAATTTTGACTTATGGCTTTGGGCATAGAAATTTAAGGTTGTAATACACATTTTGTAGAGAGTTATGCACTTTTAGAGAGAGATTAGGGTTTTAAGTGTCTTTAGATCTAGTTTTCCATTTTCATTAGGTTTTGGGGAAAAGATTACATCTTTCTCATTAATTTGGGTTTATGGTCTAATATGAGGAGCTAATCTCCTCAATCTTGGTATAAGTCAACCCATTGGTGTAATTCATCTACTTTGCAAGACTTGCTTATTTTAATTCTAAACTCTCTTTTGCAATTCCTATGCTTCATTGTTCATTGTTCATTGTTCATGTGTATTGTCCATGTATTATGTCTTTGACTTATCATCAAAGTGGCTACCTAGTTGTGTGCTTGCACTATTTGCTTGAGTGTAAAGAAGTTGGTATATCTATTTGCACCCCTTGTATCACTCCTGACGTGATTTGTTGTGTGGATGTCGTCATTGATTACCTTGATTAAGGAATTTGCATGTTGTAGGTGTTCCGGTATGGAAACAATCCAACCCGAATCGGATTCGGGTTTTAATTCAGTTGGAATCGTCTTAGATCAGGCTCAAATACTCGTCTTACTTTTCCTCTCCTCCGTCGTCGGACCTTCCCGGTGGATTGGGTCTTTCACCTGCACAGGTAGCGCACAGGGCTTCGGAGGTCTCCGAGGGATCCCTCTCCGATGCCTAAGTCAGTCCGTGAATGCACTTGACGAACCTTACTCGTGAAGAGTAAGGCGGCGTTGTTAGAGTAAGATTCTAATGAGAGAAAATTAATTACCCCTTCTTGTGGGAAAATAAAGGGGTATTTATAGGTTCCCACAAGAGAGAGTAAAAGAAAGAAAGAGAATGAGGGACACGTGGAGGCATCCTTTCCACTTATCCCTCTTTACCTTGGGCTTTGATAAGGAGGGTCTATCCTACCCAACCTGGACTCGGCGGGGCAGGCTCCCCTGATGTCTGGAGATTGGAAGGGTTCCTTCCCCCTACGAGAGCCATAGGAGTGGTCTGCCCTCGGCAGGCCGAGGGCTAGGCCTCAGGCTTTAGACTTGGCGGGATATTTTAAGGGTGCCCTAGAGGGCTACTTAGAAGGGTCTGACTGGTGGCCTGCCTAGAAGGCTACTCCAGGACCCGAATTTTATCTGGGTCGGGTCTGCCTCCTGGCCTGACTGGTGAGCGACCTGGGAGGGCAACCGACCCCATCAGTAGGATTTGATGATTTTGATTACATAGTCAATATCTTACTCTCTTTGATGTTCTAAGCTCTACGCATGTCGATGTTGATATGCTAGATTTTGTGTTCTATGTGTATTGGTATTGAGCATAGAGTTGATCATTAAGAAAGATAATTAGTTTTAAGATTTGTTTGTCTTGCATATGTGGTTGAATTATATCTTTGTGGTCTCAATTTACACAAGATGCTAGTTTATTATCCATTACAATTTCTTATCATCATTCTTATGTTCTTTGTCAACCAAACATTCAAAACCCCCCTATTTATGTTTAGTGTAGTTCATTTCATCTCTTGTTCATCCTAGTTATTCTTTAGATTAGAGGTTGTGTTTGTTAGTCTAGTATAGTTTTGTTAGAAATCCTTTTCATAGAATTACCGTCATCCTTGTGGTTCGACACTCTTTACTTGCCGCCTTGGTATGTATTTTACTTAGTAGTTTGGTGGTAATTGGTAATATAAATGTGCGTGTTGCATGAGTGGACTTGTCTAGTAGAACATATGCGAAATTCCAACTTCATCACCTAATTTAAGTAAAATACTTTTTCCTTATGATTTTCAAAAATGATATAGACTTTTAAAAAAATTCACTTTCCAAAACAAATCCACATGTATAGATGTATGTGAACTTATGGAAAGAATTGTAATTTCATACAACTTCTATTCCTTGTGTGGATAAAATAATTTAAGGATAGGAATAATTTCCCAAAAAATTATACTTTCCAAAATCTATCCTTATTAAAATATAAAATACTTTTAAGTGATAATGTGATACTAGTATAGGCCCATGCAATACTGCATAGGAGACGGGATACTTAGAGCATCATTTACAATGGACACTTTTTTCTCCATATTTTTTCTCCATCACTATTCTCCACCTTTTTTCTCCACCAAAAAATCTTCAATTACAATGGATACATTTTTTCTCCATCACCTCTCCATAATGGGACCCACACCTTTCACAACTCATTTTTATCTATTCACCTCACTCATTCTCAATTATCTTTAATTATAATTAACTTCTTGATTATATTTGAATTAGATGATTAATTAAATTTAGTACACTGTGAAATTAAAAATTCACGATTTGTTTTTGTTTACTTTTTACGTATTTTTTCACTTTCTATGATATTTTTACTAGATAAAATTGGCGTAAGGTTAAAGCAAAATACGAACTGTACACATTTTTTAGCAAACCACGATGCTTTATTAATCACAAACATTCAATTTAAAGACGTGAAAAAATACATTAATAAGAACGAACGTTACATTAAGCGAAAAACATTTACTAAACAGAGATGACTGGGTACATGAACATAATACAACAATTAAAATCAATCGGAGTCATCACATTCACTTCCTAACCACTCGTCTGAATCGTAATTAAGTCGGTCTGCCGGTACTTCTTGATCACGTAAATATTCTTGTTCTTCCTCCATCATAACGTCATTATATACGTCACAGTAATGAAGGCGCTCACGTGGAATGAAAATTCTACCAGCCCCAGAAAGTAGATCGAACAAGGTGTCAAAATTCATTACGTTCAACAAGCGATTAATGATTTCGACGACTTCTTTCCTTAATTTGCGACGTTCTTCGTCTTTGGAGATACAAGTATATGAAATAACATAATAAAAAACATGTTGTATTTAATCATGTAGAATGTAAGTTATCTTTCCAACTACGATTTATCAAAATAAAACCGGATAATATTACCTAATGTGGCATTGCTCAAAATAGGTGGACTCAACACATTATTCGCGTTTCCAGATATGATAGAGCTCAACATCGTTAATGGTGGTTCCCAATGTACCATATTCATGTACACCGTTTCTGGCATGGCAAGGTTCAAACGAGCAAGAAACTGAGGAGCATGATCCTTTATCATGTAAATTTCTCTTTGATACTCTCTTACTTTATCATCCCATATAGTCATTTTTGAGTATTTTTTGTTTTTGATATAATGAAATCAGCTATATTATTTGAAAATGATTAGAATGTTGGATGTGAATAAAATCTAAAGTTTACAACACCACCTTATATAGAGAAGTCGACAGCATAGAATTTTAAGAAGAAACGGCTATATTTCCAACGGCCATATTTCAAACGGCCATATTTCCAACAGCCATATTTCCAACGGCCATATTTCCAACAACTATATTTCCAACGGATATATTTCGAACAACTACAAATATCCCTTACAATGTGCAAAAATGAATACACTCACAAACACACTTCTACATTTCGTAAAACAGTAACACCAAATTACTCTACCTTTTACAAAAAAAAATGGTTTCTTCATCTGACGATTTAGAGGAAGATGTCGCCGCTTGTCTATCTCTTATAGCAGTATGGAGACGTTTGCGCAAAGCTCGTGCAAATCGACCGCATAAGAGGCGTCGAATTGAAAGAAACCGAGAAGAAGGCCACAATCAACTTTACAATGACTACTTCGCCCCTCAACCCACGTATCCTGATAATGTGTTTTTCCGTCGTTTTCGAATGCAAAAACACGTATTCCTACGTGTGTTGGAAGGCTTGAAAGCGCACAATCCTTTTTTCCACCAACTACCAGACGGTACTGGGAGATTGGGCATTTCAGATTTACAGAAATGTACTGCTGCAATCCGGTTGCTAGCATATGGAGAGGCCGCCGATAGAGTGGACGAGTACCTGAGGCTCAGCTCAAGCACGGCAAGAACCGCACTTCACGAATTCACGGACGCAGTAATAGCTCAGTTTGGAGATGTGTACATGAGGAGTCCGACAACAGACGACTTAAAAGAACTACTCCGAGTGAATAAGAAAAGAGGATTCCCTGGTATGATTGGTTCAATCGATTGTATGCATTGGACTTGGAAAAACTGTCCTACTGCATGGAAAGGTCAATATCAAGGAAGGGATGGAACTGCTTTTGTGATTTTAGAAGCAGTTGCTTCGAAAGATTTGTGGATATGGCACTGCTTTTTCGGCCTACCAGGTACCCTGAACGACTTAACTGTACTTTACCGCTCTCACATATTCAATGATTTGTTAAATGGAAGAGCCTCTGTTGTTGAGTATGTGGTCAACGGGCGTCGATATGACACCCCGTATTATCTGACATACGGTATTTATCCAAATTGGTCCGCGTTTATGAAACCAATTCCGCTACCATAAACTCCTAAGGAACGCCTATTTTCGGAGCAACAAGAAAGTGTTCGAAAATATGTGGGGCGTGCTTTTGGAGTGTTACAAGCAAGGTGGGTCATCATTCGACATCCTGCTATGACTTGGGATAAGGAAATGTTAGGAAAGATTATGAAAACTTGCATCATATTGCATAATATGATTGTAGAAGACGAGAGGTACTCATATCCGTCGTACGATGATCCAAATGAGTTCAATGACGAATCAGATGAAGATGTAACAACTGTTGAAGTATCTCAACATTCTATGGGGTATGTCAATAACGTGGAGGAATATATCGCTAAACGAACTCACTTGGAAGACAGCTCCATTAATTTGACACTCAGAAATGATTTAATCGAACACATTTGGAAGAAAGAAGAGCATCGGGAAAATAGCGGTTGAGACCAATTTCTAGTACTTTATATTTATGGCGTTTCACTTGATTTTTATATTTCGAAGAATTTTTTTTATGGAGCAGTTGTGTGTCGTCTAGACCTGTGTGTTTGAAATAATGTTATGTAATTTAATTTGAATGTTGTGTATTAAAGCAACCCCAACGATGGGGATTTCATCTAGGTTCATTTGCCGACACTTAAATTAAACGTACATTAAAAAAGTAAATAAAACATAAACATACCAAACATACATTATTATGAATGAGCTGCTTAACTTTATAACCTAGCTCAACAACGACATTACTCGATACTTAAATTTTAAATTAAACTTAATTATTTAATTTATTTATGAAGGTTACGTCTAGATGTCATTCAGTTCTAGGAACAGTTTGTTCTTGCGCTCCTCCTCCACTGCAGTCAAGCTGCTCACATTACATAAATGTTCATATACTCCCTCCGTTCCAATGAATTGTTTGCATTTCCTTTTGACATCAAGGGTTAGGGATCCAATGAGAGATTGACAAGTGGTACAAAACTCATGAGAATGGTCAAATTGCACATAAAAAACATTCCTAAAATAGAAAGGCAAACAATTCATTGAGACGCCCCAATATGGAATAGGCAAACAAATCATTGGAACGGAGGGAGTAACTTCATCTTTTGGTTCCATATTTGATTCCTTATTTCCGCGTCGGTTCTCCTCTCCGAGTCTAGCATCTTTTTCTTCATTATACTAGTAATCTCTTGGATTTCCTTAACAATAATATCATCTTCTTCATCAAGAACTTTAGATTTCCCCTTCTTTCGCTTTTCCGCCTTCATTCCCGGTGGACAGCTGCTTGGTCCTTCGCTTTCTGTTTCGAGACAGTCTTCATCGTTCGCACGACTCCTTTTCCCACTACTATCAGAAGCAGTTGTGTCAGCATTTATTCCCACCGGTTGTTGTGGTGATTCTAGCTCACAAATAACCGTTTCCCCCATCTCGGGTATTGCTTAAGAAAATACCACTGCCTCTCCCAAACCGCGTCTTTTTTTGAAAACACACGAGCCTCAGATAGAATGTCGTTCTCATTCATTCCACTGGTACATCTCCTTTTAGCTCTCTCGTACTGACCCACCCATTTCTGTACTCTCTCTCGTACTGACCCACCCATTTCTGTACTCCAGCTGAAATTCGGGACCACCGATTAGTGAGCATGCCAACATTACTGTAGACATGACATAGGTCCACCCCGACGCGGCCACGCGCGGGTTTGGGGAGGCGAATGAATCTCATGTGAGATGGGTCTCGAGTTGAAATTTAAGTCGAAGTAGGAGTCGCCACCGAACTTTGTGGGAGTTCGGGTCCGTTCGAACCCACTCTATGTCGTAGTGGGCCATGCACAAAGTATGGCCCATTCCAATTTTAGAGTTTATTGGGTTCATCTCTTAGCATTGCGATACCGATACCGACATTATTGGTAATCGGGTATTGAATGACTCTCGTATGCCAATGGATTCGGACATCCGGAAACCATGGTTCTGAGTATGGGGTGAGGGTACGTGTTGGGAAGTTCACAAAGAAAACTCAACCCCGCCCGCACTTAGCGGCCTTTACTAAGATATCGTTCGTTTTTGGTGTACGGGCGTTAGTTCGACGGTTGAATGATATGCAAAAAGTGTTTTGGCTAGGCATGCAAATAATTGAATGGGTTACTAGGTCGATTTAATGCATCTAATTTTAACGTCAAAGTTGTTTTAGCTTGCGAGGTTCCTTTTAGTATAATAAAACAACGAAAAGATTGCTAAAGACATGAACAAACGGGTTAGTAACAGTTTGTAAATTGAATAAACGATGTAAATATAATGCAATGCATGTTTTTGAAAAGATTTATCGAGGACTGAAATATATCAAAAAAAAACCCGCTGCTTTATTAAGAAAAGATGTTTTGAAAATAAGACGGGATTGCTTTTCGATGTTGTAATTTTCAGAAGGCTACGCGACCCGCGTGGGTGAGGCGCGACTCGCGTGACCATGCGACTCGCACGGGGCTCGTGCGACTCGCATGGTTGCCTGTTTCTCGAGATTATTTTTTGAAAATTGACAATTTTGTTAAATCTCGTACAAACATAGCATAATTTATATGCGACTCAAGTTTTTGATATTCGTTATATTCGATATTCGATTATGAAATCGATATCAAATATTCGGAATGATTTTTAGAAAAAGAAAAAGAAAAGGTTTTGTAAATCGTTTTGAAAATCGAATAATGTTAATTCTCTCCGCGTTAAAATCGTCGTGCTTTGCTTTTAAAGGCCATATGACGATTTTTTTAGCATCAATGAGATCAATTTAGTTCTTTTAGATACGATATTCGACTAAAAAGTCGATATCGTGTTCTAAGAACGTTTGTTTTGTATGAAAATAGTTTGTAGTATCGATATTATAAAAAATAGAAGAAGTGATGATGGCGACCCATAAAAAAACGGACCGACGACGACAAAAAGGAGAGGGACGAAAGGAGGAAAAAAACGTGAGAAGGGAGAGAGAAAGAGAGAAAGGTCGGGATTTGGAACACCCTCAACCTACATGCTAATTCTGGTCTCGATTAGGAACTCGTAGTAACGGCGCTTGCGTAGGAGTAACGAGAATATAGGTGGAGTTAAGGTGTTGTATTTTTGGTAAGGTTTGCCTAAGATTTGCTAGAGATTCGGGTTGTATGCATATGTCGGGATTTCTGGGATGTGTCGGGAATTGTAGTGAATAATTGGTGTTTTTAGATGAATGATGAATCTTATGAATGTGTTAATTGGTGTGTCGTGAGGTCCCTATTTATAGGAGAGGTCCTCAGTTGAAGTTAGGAGAGGTAGTCTTGCTTAGGTGACAAGAAATACCGGTTAAGATAGGAAAGGTAAGCAGTTTGAGCGGAATGAGGATTCTGTTTCTTGGTGAAGAAGGCATTGAGCCGGCTGGAATGAGAGTACTCGGCTGAGTACGTCTCATGCTCGGTCGAGTGTTTGATCGGGTGTTCGGATAGGATTCCTACTGGAGATCGAATTCTATCCTTAACGGAATTTGTTTAATCTTTTTTGTAGCTGATTTTTGTAGTGTTTGAGCTCAAATCGGACTCGTGGGGTGACACGGCTGGTTTTAGTGTCTCGAAAAATATCTTTGACCGGGTTTTGAGTCGGTCGCTAAAAGACGGTTTTGCCCCTGGTGTTGGATTTGAACCAAATTAGTCTTATTTGACTCAAAATGACCCACTAGCCCTGAATTTGAGGTCTGTTTTGTGAGATTTTTACTCCGTTAAAAGCTCGCGCCAATTACTATTGATTCTGAGTCCACAATCAAGCGTATTTAGTCATGCTTACATCCGATCATCATCGGGTGTTTTTTGGAAACTGCTATAGACACCTGGCGGTCAAAATGTGGGTGTCTACAGAGCCCCCACTCTGACTGAGGCTTGGACAAGGCGAAAGTCAGAGTAGCTACCAGGCCAATCGAGTATTAAGACCTGGCAGACTTCCGGTCGTGTCGTTTATAGTCTATTAGATTTGTGTAAAGGGCTCGCCAACCATAAGATAGAAATCATACCTGAGCTGACGCTGATAGCTCCGTGGGGACTTGCCTAAGAAGTCTTGGGTGTGCCCATTCGCAGACACATTCCGTGTTTTCCGCTGGGGAGCTTTAGAGAGTAGTATAAGCTTTCTTCTGAAGTCCTGGGTGTACCTGTATGCTGACACATAGCAATTTGTATGTAACATTTAGGCGAAACACCGACTAACGCTGGGGAAGCAATTTTGAAAGTTTCGAATTTTTGGAAGAAAATGAGTTTTTTTTTTGAAAATGTTAAGAATTTGGATTCTGCTAAAAAGTAGGAGTACTCGGGATGACTCGACTCCTGTATCAGATTCTGAAGCGGATTCCTAAAGTCCTTAGGTTTGGCCTGTATGTCTATGTGAATTAGAAGATATGACAAGAATCCTTATTCCTGAGGCAATTAGGAATAAATTTTCTCTACTATAAATAGAGAGCTCTTTGCTTTTAATTTTCATATTCAAATCCCAAATCTTCTCTTCTTTCTTAAAATCCTTTAGACTTTTTATGAAAAATGTCTTGCTATGGGTATCGAACATCTGACCGCAATGATTCAGACATGGTCCCAGTATTTTCGGGATGAAGACAAAGTTCAGTTAACTCAAATGGGAATTGTTGCTTTATTTCCGCTCCAGCGACTTAGGGTAGATTCGCACTTCCTGGATGCTTGCCTATCCTTTTGGGATACTACCCACCATGTTTTCGCATTTCCTCGATGAGAGATATGGCCCCTTCCCGAAGAAATTGCAGTCATAGGCGGTTGGTGCCCTAATGCTCGTCCTGCCATTCCCCCGTTTTATCCTTATCCAAGGAGGAGATTAAGGGACTTTCTTGATTTGTCAGATGCTGAGACGGCTCGTATGGTAAAGGGGGATTCTGTTTCCTTGTTTGACCTAGCCGATAAATTTATGAATTCCAGCGGCGTAAGAGTTACTCCCACCCACAGGCGCAGGGCCTTTGCTTTCTGCATGTTGCACCGATATGTCTTTGAAGGAAGAATGGAGGCTGACTCGTGCTTAAGTGAAATTAGGTTAATTGGCATAGTTGACCAGATGGAGACGGGTCACAGCCCGGCTTGGCTGACAACTGGGGAGACTATTATGGGCCTTGACGCTAGAAGACTTGACCCGGATCGACAATTGACGGGAAGTACTCGTCTTTTGCAGGTATTGGACCGCATTTTTTTTTCTTCTTCTCTCTTCTTCTTTTTTTTTCTTTGAAATTTTTTTCGAAAAGTTCTTTTTTGAATTTTTTCGAAAAAAATTTGTTCTGAATTTTGTTCGATTTTTTTTTTTGAATTTTCTCGATTTTTTTTTGTCAGATCTGGTTATCCGAGCGCTTGTCGATCATAGAGCTCCCGGTGAGCATACCCAAATATCGTAGTTGTCAGATTAGCTCAAGGAAACGACGAATAAGCTCGAGTCATCACATAAACCGACTTATTGGGATGAAGAATTAAGATTCCATGGCGGGCCCTTGATTAGATGGACCGTTATTTGGTGGTTCCTCTCAAAACTGACGGGGTTAGCTAAAAGAGACAAAGCCCGCTATTTAGTGATCCTGTCTTTGGATCGGACTGTTCATATCTACCCAGACCGCATCCTGAGGCAGTTTGGTTCGTTTTAGCAGATCCCCGAGACCGAAGCAATCATTAGCATTTCGCTCCGATTGACGGATGCTATGCGTCACACGTGGCTACAACGTTGGTTTACCCGTGCCATATGAACTATACCTCGTCCTTGTCAAACCGTTTGGGTTTCTGAGTCATATCGAAAATGGGCTTCCGATGAGTCCGAAGAGGCCCGTAAAGCTTTGAAGACCGACGAGGCTTTTGACTTGGTTCGTCGGGAAACAGTGAAGGATAATAGGGAGTTCTTTGATGAAGGGGAAACTCCTGCTACCCTTGTCCGACTGGAGTCGGGTCCTAAGTCAAAAACTAAGACTCGATCTAAAGAGACCGGTGCTAGCAACTTGGAGAGAAGACTTGGACCGAGACTAGCGGCCCGAGACAGATTGGGCCCACGAGAGCGGTTACCAGAAAAGGTGAGGGCCCGACTAGGAGCGATTGATGTGACTGAGGATTCGAGTTCGAGGAAACGAACCCGGGCTAAGGAGGTTTCCTTGGTGATTCAGGAGCGCTCACCTCCACATCGTCGCCAGTGGACGGAAAAAGAAGCTAAAGACAAGGGAAAGGGCAAGATGCCCTAAATGCCAAGCCCCTAGATTTTTATTATTTAAGTGTTACTACTATTTATTTTGGTGTCGTGTGCTCTTTTTTTGGGATTTTTTGAATTTTTTTTTTTGCAATTTGTAATTTTTCGAGTTTATCGGATTTTTTTTTGAAATAAGTAAAGGAAGTTTATTAAAAACCGTTCCTGTTTTCCTTTCTCGATTGCAGTGGTTGTGCCCTTTTGAGGGGCTGCCTACGTGTCCACAATCAATGGAATCAAACCAAACGTAGTTCAGATTTTTTTAATAATTTGCAATCTTGAAATACACCACGACTATGGTTCGAGATGTTTATAACAGTAAAATAAATAATTCTATCTTCTGACTTGCTTTTGAAAGTTTATTTTAGAAAAATGATTTTAATAAACTTTTTGCGAATGACATTGAGAAAGGGCTTAAGGATAGTAACGTTTTAACTGGTCCAGGTTGATTGGGTTGACAAACTCGTTCCTATCCAGGTCCGTCAGTATCACAGCTCCGCCTGATAGAATCTTTTTTACCAGATATGGCCCGGCCCAATTAGGTTTGAATTTTCCCCGTGGGCCCACCGGCAATAAGGCTCGAACAGACTTGAGAACCAAATCCCCTTCTTTAATGTTCCTGGGCCTCACCCTTTTGTTGAAGGCCCGTTGAATCCTCTTCTGATATGTTTGTATATTATTGAGGGCACGAGATCGTCGTTTGTCTAACAGGACTAGCGAGTCATATCGTGCTCGAACCCAATCAGCGTCGGGTACCTGACTTTCGAGTAAGATTCTGAGGGACGGCACTTCTAACTCGACAGGTTGGACAACTTCCATCCCGTACGTAAGGTAATACGACGTTGCCCAGGTTGCAGTACAGATTGACGTCTGATATCCCCAAAGTGCAAATGGTATTTTATCGGGCCAGTCCCGGTAATTATCAGCCATCTTTTTTAGTATGGTGACAATTGTCTTATTAGCTGCTTCTACCGCTCCATTGGTTTGGGGTCGGTAAGGTGAAGATGTATGCTTTTGAATTTTATACTTAGTTAACAGGGTTGCCGTCTCGGCTTGAAAATGGGTCCCGTGATCACTGATAAATTCATGCGGGATCCCGTACCGGCATATTATCTTATTTTGGATGAATTTAGCGACATGCTTGGCGTTGAGAATGCGATAAGACTCAGCTTCGACCCATTTGGTGAAATAATCGATAGTTACCAGAATGAAGCTGTGTCCGCCGGTTCCCGAAGGATTTATCTTCCCGATTATATCGATTCCCCATGTTGAAAAGGCCTAGGTGACGTCATGGTATACAACAGGGATGGTGGCATATGTTGTACATTGGCGAAGATTTGACAGTTATGACAGTGCTTGACGTATAGCTGGCAATCGGTTTCCATGCTATTCCAGTAATATCCAAGCCTTATGATTTTTCGGACTAGCATCTGGGCGTTCATGTGTGGACCGCACTCGCCGTCGTGCACTTTGGCCATAACCTTTTCAGCGTTAGTTTTACCGACACATAGAAGGAGAGCCCCTTCTCCTGTCTTTTTGTAAAGTTGTCCGTCGTCAGTACGGATGAACTGGATTGCCAGCCTTCGTAAGGCCTTTCTGGCTCGATTGTCGATTCCGGGAGGATATTCCCCGGTTGTTAGGTATGTCAACACCGCTTGATACCATGGCTCAGGATCGGGTATCTCGATATCTTCGATGTCGTGGATGTACGCCGGCTCAGATCGTCTTTCGACACAAATCGGCATACTGGTCAAGTGATCAGGAATATTTAGTAAAGATGCCAGTTTTGAGAGTGCATCTGCGAACTGATTTTCTTCCCGAGGTAGGTATATATACTCTACCTTTTGGAATTGTTTCTCGAAATCCCTTACTCGTGCCTGGTAGGCCACGAGATTAGTATTCCGGGTCTTCCATTTTTGGAGTGCTTGATTAATGACCAGAGACGAATCACCGTGTACTCGGAGGTTCGTGACCCCTAGGTCAGCGGCTGCTTGTAGGCCGTGGATACATGCTTCGTACTCAGCAGCATTATTAGTAACGTCAAAGTCTAATTTGATGGAGACGGGAGTATGTTCTCCTTTTGGTGAGATTAGAAGAATCCCTACTCCGAATCCTCGGAAATTAGATGCCCCGTCGAAGTATAAGTCCCATGTCTCGGTATCGGTACGGAAAATATCTTCATCTGGGAAGGACCAAGTGTCGGTGTGTCCTTCTTCAATCACGGGACTTTCAGCGAGAAACTCGGCTACTATCCGGCCTTTAATGGCTTTTAAAGGTACGAACTTCAGGCCGAATTCTGCTAACATTAGGGTCCATCTTGACATCCTGCCATTGAGAATGGGCTTTTCGAAAAGGTACTTAATTGGATCCATTCTGGATAGCACCTGTACCTCATAGCTGAGCATGTAATGTCGGAGTTTCTTAGTGGCCCAAACCAGAGCTAGACATGTCTTTTCAAGCATGGTGTATTTGCATTCATACTCTAAAAACTTCTTGCTGATGTAGTAGATAGCTCTTTCTTCGGAGTTGACCGTTTGAGCTAGCATAGCCCCCATGGTTGTCTCGGTCGTTGTAAGGTATAACGACAGAGGCAAACCGGATTGAGGTGGCATCAGAACTGGTCGCGCGGATAAGATTTACTTGATTCTATCGAAGGCCACTTGACATTTGTCGTCCCATAATATTCGTTCGCCTATCTTCAGTTTCTTGAAAATCGGTTCACATACCATGGTTAATTTTGAAATGAATCTGCTGATGTACTGGACCTTCCCGAGAAACCCTCTTATCTTTTTTTCGGTTTTAGAAGGTTGCATCTCAGTGATGGCCTTGATTTTAGCTGGATCGACCTTGATGCCACGTTGGCTAACGATATGACCCAGTAATTTGCCAGATGTTACCCCGAAGCTGCATTTTTGAGGGTTTAACCTCATGTTGTACTTGCGTAATCGGGTGAAGAATTTTCTTAGGGCGGTGATGTGACCGTCCCTATCTTTTGATTTGACGATCATGTCGTTCACGTAAACTTCCACTTCTTTATGCATCATGTCATGTAATAGAGTTGTGGCGGTGCGTTGATATGTGGCACCGGCGTTAATGAGACCAAATGGTATAACAGTATAGCAGTAAGTACCCTAAGGTGTAATGAAGGTGGTCTTGTCCGTATCTTCTTCTGCCATTTTTATCTGATTGTACCCGGCATACCCATCCATAAATAACAGAAGGGCATGATCAGCTGTGTTATCCACCAGTATGTCGATGTGTGGTAACGGGAAATCGTCTTTCGGGCTCGCCTTGTTAAGATTCCGAAAGTTTACACAGACACGCACCTTACCGTCCTTTTTAGGAACCGGTATGATGTTTGCAACCTAATCCGGATATTCGGATACCTGTATGAAACCAGCTTTGAATTGTTTGTCGACTTCCTCTTTGACCTTAAGGGACCATTCGGGCCTCATGCGTCAGAGTTTTTGCTTAACCGGCTTGAATCCTTCCTTGATCGGTATATGATGTTCGGCTATTTCGCGGTCTATCCCCGGCATGTCCTTGTAGGACCATGCGAAGACATCTTTGAATTCTTGAAGGAGACTCGTGAATTGTTGTTTCTCCTCGGGATCTAAGGATAACCCTATCTTAAGTATTTGAGGCTCTAAGGTTGTTCCCACATTAATGGACTCGGTTTCTTCGATTACCGGGTCCCGGGATTCTCTTTGCTCTAGTTTTTCGACCAGATGTGGAGCCAGGGATACCTGTTCGTCGGGTTTCTCAATGTCATTGCATAAAACAATTTTTAAATTGAAAGTATTTTGAAAATGAGACAAGTCGTAAGCAGAACGGTTGTTATTATTGATCATAAATTTAGAGAAAAGCTCGAAAAGAGCTGTCATCTGATCGTTAGTCAGTGGCAGGATGGATAAGGTACTCGGGACAGACCCCGGAGTACCAGGAATAGCTAACGAAAGAGGGGGAGTTACAGGAGTGACCCTAGCACCAGACTTACTAGACTCTGACTCAGACTCTGACTCAGACTCCGACTCGGACTCAGGCATTTCTCCTTCCCCAGTGATCAGCTTGTAAGTCCTTCCTTGACTATCAGTCCATTTGGCAGTCTTCCTCCAGGCTCTCTTTCCTGTCTCGGATCCAACATCCGAGATTAGCTTAGTCGGATCGAAGTTGCGGCTGCGGAGGATGAGATTGACCAGCTCTTCTTTTGGCGCCGGGATCGCGACTTCTTCTCCAACAAGCAGTCCTAGTGTGGGCTCAGCATTGTTAGGATCTTCGGACTGGATAAGGGTGAAGATGTTATCTGGAATGAAGTTGCAGTCCTGGGCCAAGTGGGTCCCAGGGTGTGTAGCATTGGGCCGGTATAGGTCCATTTGGATAGGCCCAAATACTGGAGTAACAAAGGTGACGATGCTAGCTCCTGTTTGGCCCATATTTTTCAGGGTTATGGTGTATCCCAGCCCGGTTTGAGACCTCCCGTTGTCTAGGACTTCAATAACCTTTCCTGCAGGGAGATCCGGCCTGGAAGTAGCCCCCGATAGATACCCTAGATTTTGTTGCATCCTGTCGATGCTAGCTGTGAAGTAGGGTCGGAAGAGATACTCATCTTCAACCATTCCTATGAAATCGAATCCCCAGAGATCCGTGCAGCCCGAAGTGTTACAGTTAGCCACAGTTATAGGTGTTGCCTCCAAGGTGATGATGCTATCGTGCAAAGGCAACTTGATCTTCCGGTGTAGAGTGGAGGATACCGCCTTGACGGCGTAGATCCATGGTCTTCCTAGGAGCAGGTTGAAGGAAGAGGTGACATCAATCACCTGAAATTCCAACTCCTTTTCTACTGGGCTGGTTATGATGGTAAGTTTCACGTCCCTAGCTACCGATCTTGGGCTTCCGTCGAAGGCCTGGATGGTCTGAGTTGTTGGAATGTAGTCGGCCTTGGTGATGCCGAGGGCTTTGGCGGTCCTCAAGGGGAGGACGTTGACTGCGGACCCGTCGTCTATTAGGGTCATCGGCAGGTACTTTCCACGGCAGATCACCGTGATTTAGAGGGCCATGTTGTGGGTAGGCCCGAACGATGGTAGATCAGCATTGGAGAAGGTAATTAGTTGGCATTCTTCCTTAGCTTTGCCTTTTAGGTAAGGCAGGATCGTGGCTACCATCTCAGCTGGAGTAGCCAAGGAGTCGATCTTGACTTGATCGAGGGCCTTAGTGAGTGCCTCTCGATGTTTCTGTTAGCTAACTAGGAGTTGCCATATAGAGAGGTCAATTCGAGTTCTGTTTAGCTGTTTTACGAGAGCTTTTTCGGTGGTTGGTTCTTCCGGGGCGGCTTCCAACCTAGCTAGTTCGGGGATGATAAGAGCATCCCTAAGGTGATTACTGGCTAACGCTTTGGACTTAACCTTCTGGATCTCTTCGGGAGTGATGGGGATAGCTTTCCCCTTGGTGAGATAGACATCATCCTCGTCGTCGCACCAGATCCCGTTTATTTGCGGGATAAATGGAGAAATGAGATGTGAGCAGTCAACTACTTCCCCGGAGAAAATGGCGCAGGTGGCTAAAGGATTATCCTTGTTACTGAGCTTGCCTTCAGGTAAAGGGATCTTTCCACTTTCAATCAGGTCCTGAATTAGATGTTTCAGCTTCCAGCATGTCTCGGTATCGTGCCCATTGCCCCGGTGGTATTGGCAATAGGCCTGGACGTCATAGGCCTTAGAGCGACGCTCAACTGGGACTTCGGGTGTTGGGCCTATCGGGTTGATCAGGCCTTTTGATGATAGTCTTTGTAAGGCCTGTGTGTAGGTAGTACCTATGTCGGTGAATACCTGAGGTGTGGTATTCTTCTTTGACGGGGTATCGAGTAGATTAACCTCGTCAAAAATGCTACGAGTAGTAGCAGCAGATGTGGACTTGCTTGTGGATGAGCTGGCCCCTTGATAACCTTTGGCAGAGACCTTAGTAAGGCTCTCTAATCTCATATCATCTTCAATTCTTGTCCCCATTTCAGTTAGGGTAGCGAAGTTGGGTATGATGGCGTACCGGAGACGGACCCGGTAAGAGGGGAGGAGATTCTTCACGAAGGCCTCCACTAAGACTTTTTCGCTGGGCTTATCAACCAGCTTGACGCTCTCGGCTCTCCATCTTTGAAGGTATTTCGTAAATCCTTCCTTAGGTTCTTGGGCCATGACCTCCAGGGTGCGCATCGTGGTCTGGATTTCAGTGTTGTCGGCATAGTTACGAGCAAATTCCATTGCCACGTCGTCCCAAGTTTTGTATTTCTTGGAATCGAGCCTGTAGTATCAGGCTCTTGGGTGCTTCTCGAGGGAAGAAGCGAACAAATGCTTGAACATGTTTGAGTTAACTTCCTTAAGGGCCATGAACTCCTTGAAAGCCCAGATATGTAATACCGGGTCTTCAGTTCCGTCGAACATTGGCAGGCCCGTCAGGTTGAGATTGGCAGGCAGCTCGTCGGTCAGGGGTGCATAGGCTCGAGCATTCTCCGTGTGGATTGAGTTGTGGGTCGACTGATGGACCTGTTCCTGTAGTTTTTGGACTGCGCTGGCCAATTCAGCTAAAGGCCTAGTAGTCTCGACGGTTCCACTAGGAGTTCCTTGTTCTACGGCACTTACCCGGGTAAGGATGGCGATCTGATCCCCCCTCATCGTCGTGATCATAGTCTCTAATTTGGTCAACGAGGCCCTCAACTCATCTATGGCTTGTTGCGTCATGGTTCGTGTGAAGGGTGACCTGTCTGTAAGAACACCGTGTAATCAGAAACGGAACCAAATCCTAGAATCAAATAGTGCATCCCGAGCGAGAAAAAGACTAGACGAGAAAAAGACTGAAAATCGACTCCTAGACGGGTGACTCGTGGACGGTGGGCTTTCCTTAGGATTTGGCAAAGTGGGCCTAGTCATGTTCGAAGGAAGATCCACGTGAGAATTCCTCAGACTTTGGACTCGAATGTGTAAACGGGCTTCCCTTTGTAGGAGTTCGTCCTACGCAGGTGGGCCATGCCTTGACAAATAAGGCGGACTGGGATGGGGAAGAAACTCGTGATGAAGGATCGACGGAGTTTCGACGCTAAAGACTCTTATGACAAGACCCGACACTACTAAATACGGGAAGTCCTAAGAAGAGGAAGGTTTTTGAAAAGGAAAATTTGGATTTAGAAAAACCCGAAAAAGTCGGATTGGATGGCCCGATTTTTTGAAAACAGGAAAATATTATCGGACCGGGATTTCGGAAATTTTGATAAGGTTCGGGCAGCATACCGGCTAAAAATAGGCTATTTTGAGTCAAAAATCATAAGTCCTAAATTTGGTAGCATTTCGGGTTTTGAAAAATTGATAAATTTGAAAAGATGCAAGTTTTTTTGAAATAAAGGTTTTTGAAAAAGGTGATCAAGTAGCACGTAGTCATGGAAACAGTATAATGACACCATGTATGCTCTTAATCTAAGTCTCGGTCGGTCGAAATAGGGTCTATACCAACAACGATGGCTTTCTCGCAAATCAGGACGGACTTCCTAAGCCGAATTGGACTTAGAACATGCCGTAAGACTCATGCGAGTTCCGCCACCGAAGTCTTTAGTGCACCCATTTAGGAATGCACCGTGGTATTGTAATCCCCTAGAAAATCTAACGCAATACAGTGGCGGAAACACTGTAGAGTTGAGATTAAAACACACTGACAAACTATATCTTATTAAAAGAAATGGTAAGTCAATACAAAGGCCTCTTTTTACAAAAGGGCTAAAAGTAAAATCTCCAAACGGGTTTATACAAATCCATAAATTATACGAATGAAGAAAGAGTATGATCCATGCTACTCGCTAGCTCACACCGAAAACACAGCAGCAAATACCTGTCATGTTATAAACATAACAGCCACGTCAGTGGGGAGTAACCCGGACGTTCTCCCAGCCATATTATATCATATGGAAAAAATAATAGTATTATTATATCAAAATATTTAAATTGGAAAACATTAAATGATATAATAAAATAAGTTATCGGAGGAAACTTAAAACAATTGCCAACCTGCAAATCAGACCAATCGATAATAATAATCATATTCAAAAATGACGTTATGGAAATCAATTAGTGCAACGGAATAGACTTTCACTAGGATAATACTCAAACTAGCTTCGAGAACTTAGTCAAAACAAATTAGACTTCGGTCTCTAACTAGGCAACTCAACTATAACAGGACTGCGTGCAGCGAGGTCCTGG
Source organism: Agrostemma githago (assembly GCA_958450325.1). Classification (NCBI taxonomy): domain Eukaryota; kingdom Viridiplantae; phylum Streptophyta; class Magnoliopsida; order Caryophyllales; family Caryophyllaceae; genus Agrostemma; species Agrostemma githago. The sequence continues at coordinate 63,834,382 of OY288240.1, forward strand.
CTTAAGTAATGTACACCCCTCCTGGATACAAACCATACCCAGTTCAACCCGACGCGAGTTACACGATGCGATATCTAAGTTTAAGGTAAACATACACCCTCCTGAACACAAACCATGCTCAGTTCAACGACCAATGTGTCTCAACATAGACACACCAGCTTTATAGTTGATGGCAAAACGTATACCCTAGACTGTATTACTCTACCCATACACTTGTTCTCATTCCATAACTCCAAAACAGCCATTATCGACATTCAAAAGTAAATATAATCAAAATAAATGATATGGATAAAAGGAATAACCATTGTATATTGAAAGGAAAACTTTCTATAAATACAAACTTACTAATTTTAGAAACTTACTAAAAATAGAAAGTCTTATAGAAAATACGTAAGTTATTAAAATAAGTGAAATGTATAGAAAAAGCATTTCTAATAAAATTAATAATTTATTATTATCGTCGTTATCGTAACTTTAATATATTTCTAAATTCGTTACTCAAAATATAAATAAAATATAATAAATCAATGTATAGTATTTTATAAACAATTAGGAAATCGAGTTAGAATTATAAATTTTAGAAAAGAGATGTTTTAAGAAAAATGATATCAAAATTAATTGATTCAACGAGTTTTATAAATTAAACAAGATTTTATAAAGCTTTCAAATTAGTTTTAGCAAATCGATTTTATCAATAAATAATACTTATTTTACTAAAAATAATCAATCATATACAAATGAGAAATTATTAGGGAAATTAGTCTCGATTAAAAAAATGTATTTAAAAACAAAATCGACTACTTTCTCACTTATTAATATAAGTCGTAAAACGAAATTAATTTATTGAACAAATATACAAATCTCGATAAAAATACGATTTTGAGTTAAAAATTATAAATAACAAAATATGACGAAAATATGAAATCGATATTATTTAGTTAGTAGTGTCACGATAACCAACAAAATATTATAACGATCGTAAATAATTAAATTACTAACGATTTATAAAATGATATCGAAAACTTGTAAAATATTTATAAGGCATACGATTTAAAGTTAATATAATTAGCAATAATAAATAGCTAAAAAAAATAGAAAACCGAAGTTAAAATATTTACTACATACTACTACTCAAACATACGATATAAAATCGAGTAACGTCCTAAAGTTACCTTGAACCAAAATTCGAATCCCTCTCGTACTTGTCCACTTGCATAGTCCGAGCTCCAAATCTTCAATAGCACGCCTTAACCTTCGTGTCGTGAACCGTTAGCCATCCAAGTACGCTCCACTAAGAAATTCGAGACATAAAGAAATAGAAATAAAGAAATCGGAATAAGGATCGAAGGAAACGGAGAAGAATAAACGGACTAAAGAGGATGAACGCAGCGGCAGCAACACACAACAACAAACATCGGACAGAAGAAGAATATACGAACAGGGGAGGAAGAAGAACGAGAATCATAGATCGACAACACGAAAATGGAGTAGATCGAATAGCAACAAGGACGAAGAAGAAACAGCGGAGAAACGAAAAGAGGGAAAGAAGAAGAAGAAAGGCTAACAAAAGTAGCAGCAGAAGCATAACGATAATGGTAACAGCAGCTGCCTAGAACACGAAACAGCAGATCAGGCGAAGAAAAAGAAGAAGGAGCAGCAGCAACAGTCACAGTACAGAAGCAGCAACGCAACAGATGGAGCAGAAAAAGGAGAATGAAAAAAGAAAAAAAAACGAAACCGAAAAACCGAAAGACAGCAGCAGACCAGCAGCGAAGAGGAAGACGTATAAGAACGAGGACACCAGTAACCATAGAAAGAAGAAGGAGAACAATGGAAAAGAATAAGACAGACCGAGAGACAAAACCGACAACCGAATCGCATACAATAACAGAAGACAGCAGCGGTATCAAACAGAACAGCAACGTGACAATGGCAGCAGCAGGGCGCATCACCGCAGCAGTAAAACGCAGCAGAACGCACCAACAGGAAGAAAACAGAAGCAGACATAGAAGAGAGGAAGCATAATTACCTTCACGAATTCCGGCGAGGAGGACTAATAAACGCAGCAGCAAATGGGCAAAGCAGCAGCAGAAACGCAACAGAAACAATACGCAGGAATGACAAAAACAACAATTGTAGCAGCAAAATTACAGATTATAGAAGATAGGAAGAATGGAGGCAGAAGGTAATAAGGGGAGAAGGCTGATGTGGATGATGAACTGAAGAAAAAAAACGTAATAAAGTGGTAAGATGAAATGAATTAAGTGGGGGAAAGAACATGAAGAAGAGGATGAACGTACAAGTAAGGGGAATGAAGCGGTGGGAGAGAAAAAAAAAAGAAAAGGAAATGTACGTAAGTAATCAGTGGGATAAACAAGGGGAAGGGGAAATGTATCAGCCCAACAAAATAAAGTGGGTAAAATTAATACGGATTAAATAAATGAATCGGGTAGGAGACCAATTCCGTAACGATAAGTTGACTGACCCACGGATTCAAGTTAAAATCGAGTCCATAAAATTAATAAATAATCGGGCCGTCTAATAAAAATGAGTAGCTAAAGTATTCGAGTCGAAAACAAAGTTTATGGGAATAAATAATTAGACGATGAAATAGTGTTTCCTGATAAATAATAAATCTTCGATAAAGTGAATTAAATTGATTTCTCGAGGAAAGGTAATAAATGTTTTTGACGAAACATAAAATAAATGAGTTTCGAGCCGAAAATAGAAATTCGAGCTTAAATATAAATAAATGAAAAGAATTTAGAATTTAAATCGCCGAAATAGACTTTCGATAATAATTAAATTAAATGTATAAAATAATTCGAAACATAAATAAAAATATGTTTTAAATATAAGAAGGGTTTCCGAGACAAATAAAATTTTAGTAGTTCGAAAAGATTAAACGATAAACTCGTTTTATAATAATTTTAAGTTTTACGAGTTAAATCGTAAAAATGAGAATACGAACATAATTTTAAATTAATTTAATTTATAAACTCAGGGGTGTTATAGGTATAGTGGGACGTCGGTCACAAGTAACCGGCCCGGGAAAGATTTGGGTTATGCATGAACCATTGAACTAAAACGCGTACATTACTAATCGAACGATTTCTTTTCGAGTCTCACCCTAGGAACCCCGATGACTAGTGGTACATCAGGAATCCCCAGTGGAGTCGCCAAATTGTGGACATGACATAGGTCCACCCCGACGCGGCCACGCGCGGGTTTGGGGAGGCGAATGAATCTCATCTGAGATGGGTCTCGAGTTGAAATTTAAATCGAAGTAGAAGTCGCCACCGAACTTTGTGGGAGTTCGGGCCCGTTCGAACTCACTCTATGTCGTAGTGGGCCATGCACAAAGTGTGGCCCATTCTGATTTCAAAGTTTATTGGGTTCGTCCCTTGGCATTGCGATACCAATACCGACATTATCGGTAATCGAGTATTGAATGACTCTCGTATGCCAATGGATTCGGACATCCGGAAACCATGGTTCTGAGTAAGGGGTGAGGGTACGTGTTGGGAAGTTCACAAAGAACACCCAACCCCACCCGCACTTAGCGGCCTTTACTAAGATATCGTTCGTTTTTGGTGTACGCGCGTTAGTTCGACGGTTGAATGATATGCAAAAAGTGTTTTGGCTAGGCATGCGAATAATTGAATGGGTTGCTAGGTCGATTTAATGCATCTAATTTTAACGTCAAAGTTGTTTTAGCATGCGAGGTTCCTTTTAGTATAATAAAACAACGAAAAGATTGCTAAAGACATGAACAAACGGGTTAGTAACGGTTTGTAAATTGAATAAACGATGTAAATATAATGCAATGCATGTTTTTGAAAAGATTTATCGAGGCCTGAAATATATCGAAAAAAAACCCGTTCCTTTATTAAGAAAAGATGTTTTGAAAATAAGACGGGATTGCTTTTCGATGTTGCAATTTTCAGAAGGCTACGCGACCCGCGCGGGTGAGGCGCGACTCGCGTGACCATGCGACTCGCTCGGGGCTCGTGCGACTCGCATGGTTGCCTGTTTCTCGAGATTATTTTCGAAAATTGACAATTTTGTTAAATCGCGTACAAAAATAGCATAATTTATATGCGACTCAAGTTTTCGATATTCGTTATATTCGATATTCAATTTTGAAATCGATATCAAATATTCGGAATGATTTTTAGAAAAAGAAAAAGAAAAGGTTTTGTAAATCGTTTTGAAAATCGAATAATGTTAATTCTCTCCGCGTTAAAATCGTCGTGCTTTGCTTTTAAAGACCATATGACGATTTTTTTAGCATCAATGAGATCAATTTAGTTCTTTTAGATACGATATTCGACTAAAAAGTCGATATCGTGTTCTAAGAACGTTTGTTTTGTATGAAAATAGTTTGTAGTATCGATATTATAAAAAATAGAAGAAGTGATGATGGCGACCCATAAGAAAACGGACCGACGACGACAAAAAGGAGACGGACGAAAGGAGGAAAAAAAACTTGAGATGGGAGAGAGAAAGAGAGAAAGGTCGGGATTTGGAACACCCTCAACCTACATGCTAATTCTGGTCTCGATTAGGAACTCGTAGTAACGGCGCTTGCGTAGAAGTAACGAGAATATAGGTGGAGTTAAGGTGTTGTATTTTTGGTAAGGTTTGCCTAAGATTTGCTAGAGATTCGGGTTGTATGTCGGGATTTCTGGGATGTGTCGGGAATTGTAGTGAATAATTGGTGTTTGTAGATGAATGATGAATCTTATGAATGTGTTAATTGGTGTGTCGTGAGGTCCCTATTTATAGGAGAGGTCATCGGTTGAAGTTAGGAGAGGTAGTCTTGCTTGGGTGACAAGAAATACCAGTTAAGATAGGAAAGGTAAGCAGTTTGAGCGGAATGAGGATTCCTTTTCTTGGTGAAGAAGGCATTGAGCCGGCTGGAATGAGAGTACTCGGTTGAGTACGTCTCATGCTCGGTCGAGTGTTTGATCGGGTGTTCGGATAGGATTCCTACTGGAGATCGAATTCTATCCTTAACGGAATTTGTTTAATCTTTTTTGTAGCTGATTTTTGTAGTGTTTGAGCTCAAACTGTACTCGTGGGGTGACACGGCTGGTATTAGTGTCTCGAAAAATATCTTTGACCGGGTTTTGACTCGGTCGCTAAAAGACGGTTTTGCCCCTGGTGTCGGATTTGACCCAAATTAGTCTTATTTGACTCGAAATGACCCATTGGGCCTGAATTTGAGGTCTGTTTTGTTAGATTTTTACTCCATTAAAAGCTCGCGCTAATTACTATTGATTCTGAGTCCACAATCAAGCGTATTTAGTCATGCTTACGTCCGATCATCATCGGGTGTTTTTTGGAAACTGGTATAGACACCTGGCGGTCAAAATGTGGGTGTCTACAATTACGTTGTTTGATTGCACCGGGGTTTGATTGTCGGGCCTCCTCGAACAAGTTCCTCACTCTCGACCAAAATTTTGAAACACGTTGCCCCGTTCCAATTGCTCCATCTGTTGACACTCGCATATAGGATGATACGAGAGCTCAATCTTCAGCGTCTGACCAAACATTTTTTGCATTTCCATTGCCTCCGTCACTGGCTGGCCTGATGACGTTCGACTCGTCCGCGTACTCGTTCCTGTCCACAATAATATTTTCATCTTGTGACAAACGAGTGACATGATCACTATCGTAACACATTGCTCGTTACCACCAAAATGAGGATTTGGTGACCCGAAATATGAGTTCACCCCGGAATTTTGAGAAGATAGGTGAAATTGTGAATTTGACTGCGGATTCTGAGTTATATTCGGTGCCTGAATACTAGGGGGACGATTATTATGATAATTAGTTGAAATATTTTGAAAAGTAAGAAATTGTAAATATGATGGATCATATTGATTAAATAAAAATGGATTAGGATTATTACTACTATTATTGTTATTATTATTATTACTCATTTTGTATATAGTAACAAATTATATGGGAAATTGTAAACAATTAACATATATATATATATATAGTAAACTGTGTGGGGTGAAAAAAAAAAGTCGTTGAAACAATTTCGAAATCAGTACAATTTGGAAATAAAAAGAGTCGTTGCAAACATTGTCCACCAAAGTAGTACAAAGTATGACAATTGAGGCCCACATAACTCACCATTGCTTTCTCCTTCAGCTTGGAGAAAATCACTTCTCTCCACTAGGATGGAGAACATCTCCATGGTAAGAACATCTCCACTAGGATGGAGAAAACTCTCCATTGTAAATAATGCTTTTATTACTCCCTCCATTCAACTCCAATTTACTCATTTCTTTATGGACATTTGCCGAGACACATTTTAAAGTGTTAATATCTTTCGGTAGGTATTAGTAAAAATTATGAAAATTTGATATTCTTATTCTACTCGTCAAAACAAATCAAACAAAATCTCACATTATAGTATTTTGTCTTATAGATTGGGTGGAATTTTGAAGATTTTTTTGGTTTGTAAATAGTGTCGAAAATCCTTATGGGTAAATTGGAGTTGAATGGAGGGAGTAGTAGATACTATTACTTTAAAAGATAAAGTAAAAATACATACGGTTAGATACCTTATTAGTGATAATCTATTAGATACTTATTAGTTGATACTATTACTTATTAGTGATAATCTATAATTATTAGTAGGTACCTTGTTCTTGTTCTTGTTCTTCTTTCTTCAATAAGCCTCATATGAGTTTGACACAAAGTTTAAAAAATGGTGAAAAATTAAGATGATAGTGTTGATATGATGAATGTGATGAGAAAGAAATAGAGAGAAGAAAATATTTTCTTAAGATAAAATGAGGCTAACTAAAAAAAAATTCATACAAGGAATATAAGGCTTAGCTTATTCAAAAAGAAAGAGAGAGTATAACTTATGTATTTATACTAAATACTCCCTCCCATTTACTGGAATCCTACCATTTGATTAAAATATACCTCACATATATTCAATCTTTGGTAGGTTTCCAGTGAATGGGAGGTAGTATATTTTATTTGACATAAATGACACTTTAGATTTTATTTTTAGGACTCTTCATCTAAATTTGTAGGAAGTAATAATTTTCAAATAATAATTATAATGGTTTGTGTTTAATTCATAAGAATTAAGAATTGACCTATATTATAAACCTTTATGATTAAAAGTTTCCTTATTTAATGTGAGCATTTTGGAGGGAAAATTTCATAGATGAGTTAGGCCCTGTTCTTTTCAGCTTAATTTCACCATGTTTCTGTCCAGCTCAGCTCCTATCAGTCCTGCTCAGCTCCTGTCAGTCCAGCTCAGCTCAGCTCAGTCCCAATATTTTCAGCTCTTAAAAATATACTCTAATAATAATAATAATAATTTAACAACAATAATACCAACTATAGGGCGTCCTTCCAAAATAATACCAATTTCAATAAATATGAGAATAATACGTATTATTGGAGTAGTTAAAACAAGAGTAGTATAAGTGACTTTATAACCTGCTACATCACGTCTCCTAATTAATATTTAACATGCTACGTATCCTCCATCCTCCTCGTTGACCTGGATAACGGGTGAACCGTGTCGGGTCAGCTTTGGGTCGGACCACTTTTGGATTATAATAATCGGGTTGACTTCGGGTCGGGTCGGATAATTTCGGGTTCGGGTCATTCTCGGGTTTGTTGTTTTCAACTTTTTTTAGAGATATCGATTCGTTTTTTATAATAATAGTCAGGTCAGTTTCGGGTCAATTCGGATTACGGGTCAAAATATGGTCTTCAATTTGGGTGTCGGGTCGGGTTAGGTTTGACTTATTCGGGTCGGGTTAGTTTTGTCAGGTCTACTCCTCCTTACTTCTCTCCTTCATCCTCTCTCTCCATTACTCTTCATCCTTCTTTAGTTTTTTTTCTCCACGTTTCGTTTAGATTAACGTGTTGATTTTGGTGTAGGATTGTGTTGTTAGCTAGATTTGGTGAGGTTGAAGACTTGAAGGAAGAAGAAGACGGAAAACATTAATGACGTTTAATGCCCCGTACACTGAGTAAGTGAAAAGGAGTGAAGTAATATGAAATAAATTAAAGGCGAAAAAGGAGGGTGAACGGGTTCTACCGCTAACTGGTCATCTATATACTACTCTGATTTAACTATTTCAAAAATACGTATTATTCTCTGATCTATGAAAATTGGAATTATTTTCGGAAGACGCTCTATAGTTTGCATTATTGCCGTTAGGTAGAGCAAACAACTCCTTAATAGAACATATACTCCTCCAAGTCCAACTAGTGGCTTGGGAAGGTTTATAATCAGTCCAATTCTGGTCCTTCAGATACACAACATCCACTCATTTGATCCACAGGTGATCCTTCTTCTCATGTAACCACCAACTAAACTTGTCAATGCTAGCCTTATTCCATAGACTTGCATTCAAGATCCCCAATCCACCTTGCTTTGTAGGCTGACAACACTTTTCCCAAGCCATGAGAGGTATTCTTTATGGTAACTATCCTCTCCAGCCCATAAGTAGTTCCTACATATACTCTCAATGTGTTTAATCACCTCACTGGGTAGCAAAAAGATGTGACACTAGTAAGTATGCAGGTAAGTGAGTACAACTTTCATCACTGAGGTCAAGCGCCCAACATAATTGAGCTTCCTTGCTCCCCATCCTCTAATTAATTTAATCATCTTTTCCATCCAAAACAACACATTCATTAGAGTTTAGCCTCTTGTAAGATATAGGCACCCCAAGGTACCTAAATGGTAGGGTCTCTAGGCTGAATCCAGACTTATCTAGCAATTTCTTCCCCAGATGATTATCCACTCCACTAATCACAATATCAGACTTCTGCAAGTTGACTTCCAGCCTTGAAGCCCGAGAGAACCAATCAAAAGTTTTGCTAATAATGCCCACCGACTCCTCAATAGTACTCCCTCCCATTCATTTGATTCCTACCATTTATTCAATATATATGAGGTATATTTTAATAAAATGGTAGGATTCCAATGAATGGGAGGTAGTATATCTGAAGAGCATAAGGTCATCCGCAAAGCAAAGGTGAGAAAGTCTGATCCAATTACACAAAGAATGATACTTAAACTCATTTTTAAGGGTCATTACATCCATACTCGAGTAAAGTACTCCATACACAAGGTAGGAGGGGAGACATTAGATCCCCTGTCTAATACCTCTTTTCCCTGGAAAAAACCAAACAAAGATCCATTTAAGGACAATGTATAGGTGCTAGTGCTTACACACTCCATAATCCATCCCATTATCCTCTCTGGAAACTTTAACGCCACCAGCATCTGCCTTATGAACGTCCATTCAATGGAGTTATAAACTTTCTTAAGATCAACTTTCGTAATGAATCTAAGAGTAGTGCATCCCTTTCTATTGTAGAGCCTAACTAAGTCTTGGCAAATGAGGATATTATCCACGATATAACGCCCTTTGATAAAAACACTCTGATTGTGACTAACCACACTGTGACAAAAGCACTTCGTATAGTATAGTTATGATAGAATATAGTCAACGTATCATCTTGAATATTGTGAAAATGGTAAGTATGGGAAAATCATAGTGAAATAGAGGGAAGATAACATCATAGAAAATAGGGAACGAATGAACTAGATTAATACGCGTACTAATAAAAATAATACCAATACAATATCATGAGAATGAAATCATAAACGTATAAAATTTTATATTGGTAAACAAATATTCCCTCGGATTTTTTATTATTATCTCATTTCTTGAATATATCTGAGGAATATTTTATTCAAATAGTATAATAAATAAAAACACAAAGGGGGTAATTTGTAAAAATAACTTTGATAAATAAAATTTGACTTTCTTAGCACAAGGTTTTTCCAGTTTCCTACAATGATATCATTCTAGGAGGACAACGAGTCAATGAGGTTATTATTACACAAGCTAAGCTTAAAAGGAGTTTCAACGATATTACCACATCCCGCATGCATGCATATATAGTACTCCACGAAAAAGTGGGGCATATTTTAACATCAATAACGACCATCAAGATACATCCTAGCAATTTCACCATTAGCACCCCTAGGGTAAAACCCACCAGGAACATGTTCATCTCCCGTCCCGTACACGATCTTCAATATCTCAGCGGGCGTCCGAGGGTACGAAAGTGAATCACGGTTGGCGGATAGGACGTTGGTGGAGATCCGGCCTTCGGCTCCAAGCTCTGGTGGGACTATAATGCCTTCATCTTTTATACCGCACATTCCCAATCTATTTCTTAGTATTGATATCTTAGCCGTATATTTGGCCACTGTAAAGTCGTACGGGTGTACTATTTCCATGGCTCTTTCGTACAAGTACATCCTTATTGCCGCGTCTTGTCCTGACTCAACTCCTAGTAGCCCCACCAGTAACTGCACATGTGATACGAAAGTATTATTACTGTCAGCGCTTTACTTCAGAACGTCGATATTAATTGGACAAATAAGAGTTTTGTCCTTACCACCCCTAATTATTTTCTAATATACTTTTTAGCTATATAATTAAGATCGTGTTTTTTGTTTGAGTTTTATAAAACCGTGATTATTATAATAATTTAAAAAGGACAGTGATAGGGCGTCACCGGGTGGCGCCGAATCTCTGTGCCACCGGAATAAAATAATAATAAAAAAAAATCTTGAAAATCTTTATTTTGATTTTGGGTAAAATTCAAAAGAATATACATGTAATTTTACCATTTATTATTTATTATAAATTATTTAATTAAGAATATTTTAAATAAACTAATATTTACCGTATCTTTTAATTGATTCTTCACCAATATTTTACGTATTACTGGTTCATCATTAGTTTTTGGAAAAGAAATTCACCGTTACCACTTTAAAACTTGAAAGAAGATCGGAAATTAGTTACGATTAGAAAACTATTCTCAAATTTTGGTATGTACGTGTTTATCCTCGTAATTTTTCAGTTTGGTAATCGTATTTAGTTTGTTCGAATTATTTTTACGTGAATGCTCTTATTTCAATAATCAAATTCGTAAAAAACGTATTCGGTTCCAAATTGTTACGGAGTAAAAAAAATTAATCGATGTGATACTACTTAGAAATTAATGTTCGTAAAATAAATTATCTAGCATTTTTGGTCGGTTTAGATTTTCTTTTTCAAAGTGGGCGATATTGTCACATAGGTCAATATTAATTGGACAAATAAGAATTTTGTCCTTACCACCCTTAATTATTTTCTAATATATTTTTTAGCTTTATAATTATTAACTAAGATCGCGTTTTTTGTTTGAGTTTTATAAAACCGTGATCATTATAATAATTTAAAAATTAACCTTTTCTTTTATCTCTCTTAAATTTATCCCCACCTTTAAAATAAATTATTGTTTTCGATTTCGGGTTTGTGTTACGGTTTTTCTCAGATGTCGAACAAGGGGCCACCTCTACGTAATAGTTATAATAATGAAAAGCTCGGAAATTAAAATACTAATCCACGAACAATAGTTTAACTACTTCAAAACACGATATTCAACGATCTCCCACCAATGATACTCATCAACACTATCAAGTAAGATTCAAATTTTTTCATGGTTTCTATTAATTTATGTACTTTTAATTATTGATTTAGGTAGATCGTCTTTGATATATTTTTTTTAGAAAGATGGTTATATTATCCGTTTTAGGGGGGTACACAATATTTTTTAAATGTTTATGAGATGGTTATATTTTTACGATTTATACTTTTATATATCCGTGATTCATGAAAAATGATGAATTTATCAAAATGTAATTACACTACTAATCTATCTAGGCATTAAGACAAATACTCGTTCCGATTTTATATATTGTCTCATTTCAATAAAATATACTCCCTCCGTTCCAACCATTTGTATACGTTTGCTTTATGCACGTACGTCGATACTCTTTTTCTTTTGTCTGTATCTTTAGTTACGTGTTGCTAAAAATTATAAAAATTTGATATTCATAATGTATTTTATTAGATGATTTAAACAAGATCTCACATGACTATCTTTTATCTTATATATTAGAAGTTACATTGAAGATTATCATCACTTATAAAAAAATACTTCTCATGCAGGATAAAAAAATATACTCACTTCATACTCTCTCCCCCCACCCACATTGATGTTCCCACTTCAATGTGGCACATTGATTAAGAAATGGATAATGAATGGTGGTAAATTGTTTGGTGGGGTTCAAGATGTCAAATCACAAAAAGTAACAAATAGGAAGAGAGTATGATGGATGAATAAGGAAAGTTTTGAAGTGGGAAAATCTTAGTGGAGTTTTCTTTTAAGGAAAGTGGGAAGATCTTAGTGGGGAGAGGGAGTACTACAATAATGTTGATATGAAAAAAAAAAATACAATGCAAATTGCGGCTTTTACAAACGACTTAAATAATTTTAATCTTTTATTTTCAAACACTAAGTCGTGGTGAAGTGGTTAATTAGTTAGTATTTCACATAAAAGACCCGAGTTCTATTCTGTTCGACTTACTTATCACTAATTTCAGAAATGTTAGGGGTCACTAATCGCCTAGAAGTCTGAAGAAATGTTTGGGGTTTGTTTATTATTTACTATAAAAACATTTTGGACAAATCAGTTACGTTAAATTAGTTAATGAAATGAAGCAAAAGATAGTGAACGGAGGAAGTATATTTTAAATTTTTTAATTAAGTGTTAAATAATCCTTCATGTTATTAATTTTTAAATTTACTTAAATGATAAAATTAATTAATTAGATGCCTTTAACTTAGGTTTTAAAATGTTAATAACTTAACTTGTATAGATCCCGTGCACTAATGCACGGTATATTTAGGATTTCTTATTTAGTTATTACTTATAAGTATACACACACATATAGAGGTGGGTTATGATGAGTCCTTATTTGAGTCTCTAAGTCCTTATATAATTCAGTGGATGATAATTCAATGGATGGATGAGATGACTTAGAGTAACACGTTTGTAACAGAATTACTTGGAGTAACACACATTAGTTCAAAATTGATATGTAACTTTACCATTCAGCACTTTTATCACTCCAGGTGATAAAAGTGTAACTTTAGACCCATCCCGTTTAACTTTAAAGACTTTTGTGTAACTTTAACAATGGAACTTACGAACTTATAAGAGTTCTTTTCTATACATACATACATACATATATATATATATATATATATATATATATATATATATATATATATATATATATATATATATATATATATATATATATATATATATATAAGGAAGGAACTTTTTCAGGTGAACTTTTTCAAGTGATGGCTAAAATTAGAGGTCGTATATATATAGACCTTAAATTTATAAACAACCTGAACAAAATTATTAATATATTTTGTTGGTTTAATTAAAGGAAAGTGAATGAAATTTTTTTAATAGGAATCAATTTTTTAATATATTTCGTAAGTTTAAATAAGGGAAAGTGTTGACTGACACAACCAATAAAGAAAAGTAACTTTTTTTAAACAACCTAAATAAAATTTTTAATATATTTTGTTGGTTTAAATAAAGAAAAGTATTGACTGACCAAACCAATAAAGGAAGGTAACTTTTTTAAACAACATGAATAAAATTTTTAATATATTTTCTTGGTTTAAATTATACAACCTTATATTTCCAACTTTTAATTATTAAATGATATTATATTAATATTAATAGTAGAAAGAGGAGAAATAAAATCAACCACACACAAGTGTTATCCCACATATGACATTTAGGGCTCGTTTGGTTCACCATGGGAAGATGAAGTTAACGGGAATTTTAAATTCACGCGAATTTGTATTTCATGGGAATTAAAAAATATTGTTTGATTGTCATGTGAGAAATGACTTAATGCGGGAAGTTCTACACACCAAGGGGGGCTTGGTGAGTAACTTCCTCCATTGTGGAGGAAGTGGCAATTCCCGGGAACTGGGCAACCAAACAACTCCCTGAAAATGTACTTCCTGGGAACTTGCACTTCCCGGTAATTGGTTGAGTAACCAAACGACCCCTTAATTGCCATAATTTGTAAGTCTTTTTTAATATATATGTGCACGAGTGTAACAATGACGTTATTAAATCAACCTTAATAATTTCTTTTATAATAATTGACAGCAATGGAGTGATTACGATTATTTCAAATAATTGTCATTTTAGAGGATTAGCACTCCACGTTTGCATCTATTTTATACGAAAAGTAGCAGACGCGGGTTATGATGCTACACTTACACAGTTAGTCCAGTCAAATTCGATTCGACCCATAAACCCGACCCTAACATACTTCCTCCGAGTTTCTAACATTGATACCTTTGGATTTTTGGTGAAAAATAAGAAGGGGAAAATGAGTGGCTAAAAAAAAAGAGAAAGAGAGAGAAATGAGTGAGTAAATGTGAACCACACATTTATGGCCAAAAATGAAAAGTGGGTAAAAGATCAATCTCAAATCAAAAAGGAATACGTGTCAATGATAAGAACTCCGAGGGAGTAATATTTTTTTTACTTTAAAAGTCGTAACAAAATTAGGTGTTCAGAACTATTTATGAGCATGACCCGTATACCCTGATCGGTGACAGTGACAGGTCTAGTGTGTACATTAGCTACATGGCTAAAACAAACGATGTTCATCATAATACCTGGTCACTGTTAGCAATTGGCAATTTTAATGTCTGTGAAAGCTCATTTGGAAGAAGTCTGTGAAAACTTTAGTCTAAAAGTCAATTTCTAGTCATCTATTTCTATGTCTGGACTTTGCTAAAACTCAAATTTTAACCTACAGAATAGTATTCCCTCTGTCCGTAGAAGAGTCATTCTTTCCTTTTTCGCTTGTCTCTCTAAAAGTCACTTTTTGCATTATTCTTATTTTTTCTGATTTTTGTGGTTAACATTGGTTCTAACCTCACTTATTTTCTAACTTTCATTTTCCACTACACATTTCTATACACCTTAATTCTCACTAAGAAGGTGGGGTGACCCGTTTAGTGAGACGGAGGGAGTATTAGTTATGCGACGAAGTGATTATGATTATTTCAAAGCATTGTCATTTCGAAGATTTGACGTCGCTTATCAATGTTTATCTTAAGGGGACGACATCGAGAGAAATCAAGAAGTGAGACAGACTAAGAAAATTTTGATTTTTTTTAAATATAAAAATTATAATTTTTAAAAAATAATACTAATAGTATTAAAATAAATAAAAATTTAATATCTAAAATAAAAATTAGGCGTTTGAAACTATTTATATCCCGTGCTTTGACCATAACCCGATAAGGAATCAATATTTGACCCGACCCACTCGACAGTTCTAGTATCTATATTAGTTACCTAGGTAAAACAAATGACACTCATTAAAATACCAGGTCTTGCGCCTGTGAGCAATATTAATATGTCCGTGAGACAATGATCACAACTCATCTGCGAACATTGAGTTTATCTATGTCTTTTACTACCTCCGTCTCAAAAAGATTGTTCAATTTTCTCATTATATGAGAGGGGTATTTTAATGAAACGTTACAATCTTAGTGGGACGGAGGGAGTACTTACTAACCATTTGACTCTATTACATCTAAAATATTTGCATGCATGCAACCATCTCGCTTTAAATTCAACCTGACCCACAAATTCGTTCCACTCAATATGTTGTTTTTTGGGTCATGAACCCAATTCTTTTACCCAAATCCTAAATTACCTGTTAATTTAGGGACATGACATGGCCCGACCCATTCAACATGTTGGAAAGAAGAGACTACAAAGCCTAAAACACAATTCTAGCCAATCTATTCCTATACCTATATTTTGTTAAAAACTTTAACCTATTAGCAATTCAATATATACTCCCTCCATTTTTTTGATTTAGCCCATTTTCTTTTAGAGATTTTTTTAGTTAGCCTCATTTTCTTCATATGGAAATTTATTAATTAGTATTTTTTTCTTTCATCACATGCACCGATGCACTATACAGGGCCGGCTCTGAGCCCTGTTTGGTGGGGCGGTGGCCCAGGGCCCATGCTTGGAAGGGGTCCAAAGAGAGGGAAAAGTCTGATTGATACAACTATAATAGCAATTTAGCTACTAAAAGTAGCAGTAGATTTGCTTTGGTGTGTTGGTTAACCAACATATCTAAAGGCCAATAGGGCGGTGATGTCCCTGGTTTGAGCCTTGCCCCAAATTTTTTGTTATTACTCTTTATTTTTCCTTATTTAATGGGGCCCCAATCAATTTTAATTCTTTTTATGACTCTTGTCTTTCCTTATTTAATGCAATTACCTTACTTAGTTTCTTTATTTTATGACTCTTTTCTATCATGGGTCTTTATCATCTTAGTGGGTCTTTATCATCTTAGTTTTTTTTATCGTGATAATTTTTTTGCCGTATAAAAAAGTAGTATGATTTAAAGTAACTACAGAGTAATTTTTTTGGAATTCTAAATTAAGGATTCTTGTTGCTATCATTTTTCTTATTACTCTTTACTTTTCCTTATTTAATAAGGCCCCAATCAATTATCTTAGTTTTTTTTAAGACTCTTTATTTTTCCTTATTTAATGGGTCTTTATCATTTCGGTTTCTTTTTATTGTAATGATTTTTTGCTATATAGGAGTACTTTAAAGTAATGATTTTTTTAAAAAAAATTTAAACTAAGGATTCTTGTTGCTATCATTTTATTTATACCAATATATCAATGATCGTATTAAAACTATCTAAAAAAAACAATATCGAATAATGAATTATTTATGAGTCATTAATTTCAAGGATTTTAAATTTATACACTATCTATGAGTCATCATACTCACAATATCATTTGACGGCCTGAATCATTTGTACGTTAACGTGCAAACCATGCTACCTAGAATTGCATTGCAATGCCGTAGATGTAATGAAATCATAATAACAAGAAATTATTGAAATATTTGTTGTTAGAAACGTAGTTAATGAAAATTATGGCCCAAATGCAAGTGTGAGGATGATATCAACGAAAATAGTAAAAATAACGATTACGATTATTTTTAAAGGGGCCCCATTCTATTATTTCGCCTAGGGCCCCTAAATAGTCAGAACCGGTCTTGGCACTATATCACCAATTTCCTCTTACATTTCATTTTTTCTTATTAAAATTTGTACCAAATTCATATGGGGTTAGTGAAAAAAGATGGAGGGAGAAATTAATTATTACTCCGTATTTGAATATGATTATATGTTTAATCTTAACTTAAATCATCTAGCAGTTTTAGTAACTTACTCTCCTGTACAGTTGCACATAGGAGACAAAAGTTGTGTTCTCTTGTTAAATAGTACTCCCTCCGTATCTATATGTTCGTCCACTTTTAATATAATACTCCACCCATATATTAAACAAAGTGGACGAACATATAGATACGGAGGGAGTACTAAACATTACTATTCTATATAAGAAAAACCTGACCCGACATGCCCAACTCATTTTTTATAGGTCAAGAGTCATGATCTCTAAATCTTGATGTATGACTTGATATTTAATTAAAAATATAAACTAATATTCAATTTAATTTTTTATCTTTTAATTATAAAAGAATTTTCAAAATTTATTGAAATATATAGTCCGTGCAATGGATATTAGTTTAAATAATTGAAATATAACATCATAATTAAGGAGTATAAAAATAATACGAAGTACTATTAAAATAAATAAAAAGAGGTAAAAAATCGACATTTGAAACTATCTGTATTCTGAGCATAACCCGTTTCGGATCCATATAACACGACCCATAATTAAATCAACCCGTATTCAGTATTTTGACCCGGCATGTTTCAAGTTATTTAAATAAATTATGTACATTAAAAAAATCCGTCTTATAAGGTTAGAAGTATGAATTCTACTTTCAATCAAAATTTATTATTTTATACTATTACTACTAATAATAATCAATATACTCAATATAATGATAATCATCTTTACTTGTTGCATAATCAATCAATTTTAAGCCAATGCATTATTGTTATTGTTATATATAATATGACATATTATCCGTGTTGCGTATAGTAATTATCGTAATGTAGTTATTAATTAGTAGACTTGTGTTGTTTATGAAAAAAATTCTACTTTCAAAATCCATCTTAGGTTAGAATTAAGAAGTCTACTTCTAACCTCATATATACTCAAAACCCGAAAATAAAATAATAATATAGTTAATATTGATTGTAAAATTAAAAAAAAAAACCTCCTTTAACTATATATATTGATTGATTTTTTATAGAAGATTTTAATATATATTTTGGTTTAAATAGAGGAAAGTGTGAACTATTGATTGACGTAGTCAATAAAAAAACAATTGTATGTTTTTAATATTTTTTTGGTTTAAATAAAGGAAAGTGTTAACTATTGATTGACATAGTCAATAAAGAAAATAATTGTATGTTTTTAATATATATTTCTTAGTTTAAATAAATGAAATGACATAATAGAGGAAAATATTTCATTGATTTAAGAAAAGGAAAGTGTGACCTATTGACTTAGCTATATAAGGTTAATGAGATGATTCAATTGAATATACTCCCCCATCAAAGTGCTAACAATAAATAATGGCACCATCACCACCGTACCGTAATAATAAACTCCGTACTTCTCTTGCACAGTAGTTTTTTTTATTTGATCATTAGACAAGTGAATTATTTGCATTTTCGTGTTTAGTTAGCATGTAGGTATCTTATTTGACGATCTAATGTCTGTATGCGTGCATGCGTAGATCAGTTAGCATTCGTTGGTAAGTACGAAGTAATTCTTAATAAGACTAATTATCTCTTCTTTATTTTTTTCATAGGTCGTATTCATTACTGAAGTAATTAGATTCATCTAAAACCGATTGGAAAATCAAGGTCCGTGTTTCAAGACTCCGGGAAGTTCGTAACTTTCTAAATAATAATAGCTCGATATGCGTGGACATGATTCTCATCAACGAAAAGGTACTCTTACCTAATATCTATTTTTTTCTAGGTTATGCCTCATTTTATTACCTAATCTCTATTTATAGTATTGTTACACTTTATAATATAGAATTCTATTATCATAATTTACTGATAAATACTATAGTTTTGATTACTCTTATTTATATGGCTAATATAGTATTAAAATATAGTAAATATTATATGTCTTTTATATCTAATTTAACTATTAGGGGTCTACAAGTAATGTTAAAAATAGTAAAAATATTAAAATGTAATTTCTATAAAAAACATATAACCCTTATAAATTTATACAGTCTAATACGAATTAATTAATAGTAGACTTCGTACACATAATTTATATCTATTAGTAAAGGTATAAGAAAATAATATTGATATTAGTCTATAAATATTAGGAAAGAAGTCAACCAACTATTAATAACTTTCAACAAAGATTAGTAGAAAATGTCTGTAACAGTTATAGTGCGTATGCAATTATAATAAACAAATTTTATTAAGACATTGTGACAAATCAATATTTATATATATATATTTTAGGCTTTTTTCGAGCGATTTCATTGGTCCGTTTAATCAAACCTCAAATTAGGAAAGTATTATAAATAAATAAAAAAATCAATTAGAGAATCGTTTGATTATTACAATATATATTTAATCTATTATATTAATGTGATATTTTACAATTCTGACGTGAAAACTTTTAGAGTTCATTTTTTTAAAACATTATCGTAAAATAAATTATAAAAATGAAATAATTAGATTCGTGGTAAAAAATGCTTTCATTAGAGTATAAATTTCATATCATTTGTTTCACATTATGTGATGAATTTATAACATATAATAATTTTAAAATTATCCCACATCGACAAATAATAATATGATGATAAAATTCTATATTAAAAATAAAGAGTAATAATTCGTTCTTCGATATCTATCAAAAGTCTTTTGAATCTCAAAAAGAGTTTCTAAGACTATAAAATTAAGTAATTATCCTACATCGAGAGGATGAAATTTTACTTTATAAATAAGAGTAATCATACGTTTTTAAATATCGATCAAAATTATCCCACATCGAAAAATTATGATGGGGTGATGGAATTCTATATTATAACTATTAGTAATCATTTAGTTTTAAATATCGACCAAAAAAACTTTTGATATATAAGACTGCAAATTTAAAATCATCCCGCATTTACAAAATTATAGTGAGTTGATGAGATTCTATATTATCAACAAGAGTAGACTATAAACTTAAATAAATTATCCTACATCGAAAAATATGATAAGTTGATGAATTCTATATTATAAATAGAACTAATTCTTCGTTATTAAATATCAATCATAGAAAACTTTTAAGTTTTAACATGTCTCTTAATAAGACTACATACTTAAGTAAAAATAATCTCACATCGAAAAATTATAACAAGGTGATGAAACTTTATATTATAAATAATATTTCATAGTAATCATGTGCTCTTAGATATTAACCAAAAATATTTTGAGTCTTAAAAATATATATTAAGACTATAAACTTAACAAAAACTATCTCACATTCAAAAAATTATAAAGTTTCATCAAGCATAAATCTAAAACTAAAAAAGAGTTCTTAAGACTATAAACCCCAATTAATTATCCTATATTAAAAATTATGATGATCTGATGAAATTTTAGATTATAAATAAGAGTAATCTAAATTATCCCACATCGAAAAATTATGATGGGGTGATGGAATTCTATATTATAAATATTAGTAATCATTCGGTTTTAAATATCGACAAAAAAACTTTTGAGTCTTAAAAAAACTTTTAATGTATAAGACTACAAATTTAATTTAATGGACTACAAATTTAAAATCATCTCACATTGGTGAGTTGATGAAATTCTATATTATAAACAAGAGTAATGATGTATTTTTTTAGTCTCAAAAAGAGTTGATGGAAGACTATAAACTTAAATAAATTATCCGACATCAAAAAATTATGATAAGTTGATGAATTTTATATTATAAATAAGACTAATCCTTCGTTCTTAAATATCAATCAAAAAAACTTTTAAGTCTTAAGAGACTTTTTAAGTAAAAATAATCTCACATCGAAAAATTATAATAAGGTGTAAAACTATAAACCTTGAGCAAATTATCCTATATCAAAAAATTATGATGAGGCGTGTATTCTTTTGAGTTTTAAAATAAACTCTTAAGACTATAAACTTAGTTGAAATAAGTTATTGATCAAGTTTCTTATTTAACGAATATACATCATCAATATAATTAAGCCAATTAACCCGTGCAGCGCACGAGCTTTAATCTAGTAAATAAAATAATAAAATGAGAAATTGTCACTAATCTTTATAATTTAATTACTCATATCATGTCTATATACTCTTGCGTAATTAACGTTATGTACACTTTCAATTTAGGGGATTTACGTACATGCTACCATTGGGAGCGCATTGTGAAGAATCTACCGATCAAAGATTGTAGAAGGCTCTATATGTTTCATTGAGGGCTTTAAAGTAGAGCCGAACAAAGTTAATTATCGCGTTGTAAGCGATACTAAGAATTTTTTAAATTTTACTTATAAAACTAACGTGAAGCCAATAAAAAGGACCTTCCAAATATTCTAATGCACAAATTTGACTTCGTAAAAAGAGTTATTAAAACTACAAATTTAAGTAGAATTATCACACATCGAAAAATTATGATAAGATGATGAAATTTTATACTATATCATAAATAAGAGAAAAGATTCGTTTTAGATATTAACGAAAAATCTTGAGTCTTATAACAACTATTAATTCTATAAATTGAAGTAAAGTTATCCACGTCGAGAAATTATAATAAAATGATGAAATTCTATTATATAAATAAAAGTAATCATCCGTCAACCATAAATCTTTCACGTCTATTTATACTATCATGAAATTTAATTACTCATATCGTTATATACACGTTACATACAATAAATTTTTGAATTATCTATGTCAAATTGGGTCACTTACTTTACATTGATACGTAAATATTATTTGTCATTTGATTTATTAGTTATTACATTTGTAATAAGAATTTGTAGATAATATTGTTGAATGCAAAACTAATAGAGTAATAAGTAAATATTCCATGTAATAATAAATGAATATTGGTACGAATATGTACTTTAGGATGCAGGTATTTTAATAAATCTTTCTAAATACAATGCACGTCTATAACTTAATTTGACATTTACCGCATATATTACCCCCTAGAAACACATTCACGTATCTGGATAGTATTACTTTACTAATAGACATACTCTAATGTTGCATAGTCACACCAATTTATGCAGTCCTCTAATTTGGTGTCATTACCGATGCCACTAGAAAGCGGCATGTGCATTGAACGAGCTTTTCTACTAGTATATATATAAAACATGAATTTTTCTTTTTTCGAGTATGATTGGTCTATTTCATCAAAACTCAATTTATGATCGCTCCATTTCATCAAAATTCAATTTAGAAAATTATCATAAAAAAAATACAAAAAAAAATCAAGCAGAGAATCTATTATATTAATGTGATATTTTATAATTTTCATCTAAAAATATTTAAATTTCGTTTAATAAAAAATATCATATTTTTTTTATAAAAATAAAATAATTAGATTCGTGATAGAAAGTGTTTTCATTAGAGTAAAAATTTCGTATTATTTGTTTCATATTATTTGCTCGAAAAGTGATGAATTTATTACCTATAAAATAGTAAAGTTATCCCACATCGACAAATTATAATAAGGTGATGAAATTCTATATTATAAATAGGAGTAATCATCCGTTCTTAGATATTCACCAAAAATCTTTTGAGTCTTAAAAGTTTATAAACCTTAAGTAAATATTCCACATCAAAAAATTATGATGAGGTTATAGAATTCTATAATATAAATAAAAGTAATCATTATTTTTAAATATCAACCAAAAAACTTTTGATTTTTAAAAAAGCTCTTAATAAGACTACAAAATTAAAATTGTTCCACATCGAAACAATTAAAATAAGATGATGATTCTATATTATAAATAAGAGCAATCATGTATTAAAAGAGCTCTTAAGACAGTAAATTATCCTACATCAAAAAAATTATGATAATGGAATTCTATATTATAAATAAGACTAATCATTTGTTCTTAAAAAAAACTTTTGAATCTTAGAAAATATCTTAATAAGACTACAAACATAAGTAAATTAATCTCACATCGAAAAATTATAACAAGGTGATGAAACTCTATATTATAAATAAGAAATAAGAGTAATCAATTTTACAATAAGAAGATTAAATTCTATTATACAAATAAAAATAATCATTCCTCCAAATTATGATGAGGTGATGGATTCTGATTATTAATAAGAGTAATCTTTCATTCTTAAATATGACTAATCATTTGTTATTAGATATCTTCTAAAACTCAATTTAGTCTTAAAAAAAACCTCTTAATATTAACTATTTGAAGTCAAACTCATAAAATTTTGACGTTGATTATAATTAATCAAAATGACAAGAATAAAATATAACTTTAACATATTTATATTCCCCCTTTAATAATTTCCATCTTAAACATGATAAAAAAATACAGTAATAATTTCAACATCAAAAAGTTTTTCCCCCTTTCATATCCAAGATTCCTATACTCCTTTCTGAACTACTATTCAAATCAAAGTTTCTCAGTTCCATTTTAGAATATTTTTATGACATATTTGTTCTCATTGAATTTGTTTATTTACACCAAATGTCATTGTCATGATCCACAAACTTGTACTCATACTAATATTCAACTCTAATTAAATACTCTCCCCGTCCCACTAAAATTGCATCGTATTCTTTCTTTGTCAAGTTCTTAAAGACTGCCACATCTCTCAACTTTCTTTTTTAGTCTATCTCTATTTACAACATTTTTTCGTACCAAGTTAAAGTATTTACATATTTTGCCATTCTATTAACTTTACCAACTCAATAAACATGATGACTCAAAGAGAGTCATCATTCCCTATACTCAATCACCAAACAAATTCCTTAATTTGTGTGGTATATTGAATGGCGCAATGTTCTTGAGACGTAGCTTGTACTACTTTGGCCTACAAGCTTATATTTCATCCAATTCTTTTTGATTTTCTTGATGAGTACATTAAGAATATCAATCCTTTACAATTTTTAACCATATGTAAATAAAGATATTGTGACCTGAATCTGTTTAACTAGGGTTTCCTAATTAATATTTGATCTGTATACCTGTTTAATTAGGAAGGTTTCCTAATTAATATCGGATTGATTAGAATTCCTAATCAAGATCTGAGTATCAGACCTAGGGTTTTCCTATTGTATAGGGTTTCCTAATCTGTTTATGATTTCTGTTTAGGTTGAGAGAATTATATACTCTCATACCCCTACCCTAGAAATTATGATATCAGTCTGAAATCTGTAATCTCTCCTCAAATTAATAAAGCTATCCCCACCTTCGGCCCGTGGATGTAACTAACAGGTTGTTAGTGAACTATGTAAATTTGTCTGTCTCTCAATTTTACGTTCTTAATTTGTTTGTTTTTCTCTTCCGTTATAACAAACTGGTAACAGAGCTTCAGGTTGTTCTGCTTCCGCTTGAGTTAGCCGTTATTTAGGATTTTTTGATTTGTGAGAAAGATGTCTGGGATGAACGTTAAAAATGAGAGATTTAATGGGAGGAATAGTTTTATTCTGTGGCAAGTCAAGATGAGGGCATTATTAAAACAACAGGGACTTTGGGCGTCACTCGTGAAGAAGAAAGACGAACCAGTCACCGCTGAGATAACCGTTCTGGAGGAGAGTTTGTCTGATGATATCATCACTGAAATCACAGAGGAAGATAGAAGAAGAAGAAGAAGAAGAAGAAGAAGAAGAAGAAGAAGTAGTAGTAGTAGTAGTAGTGGTAGTGATAAACAGGTGGAGCAACAAGTCACTCTTGATGAGAGTGAATCACAGTCTGAAGATCAACCACTACAATTTGAATCTGAATCTGAACAATCAGATTCTTCATTGCCAGTTCAAAAGTAGTAGAGTTTGGCCCGTAGGCGGTCAATCAGGCTCAATTTTGGGAAGCCTCCGAACAGGTATGGTCATGAAGATAAAATGATGGGTCTGTCTGATCTGGTTCAGTATAACAAGTTGTAACACGGTGGACTTGCTAAATATTAGAAGTATCTGATATTATTGACCCTCGTTGGGCAATACCTAAGGCAGGAGGGGGAGAGGAGTTTTTTTTCTGGTATATCTGGCATTCATTAGAGTGCATCTGGTACATCCGTGTGATTGAGAGAGAAGTTTTATGGTACATCTAACATTCTTTGGAGTGCATCTGGTATATTTGATCTGGCATTCCTTCGAGTGCAACTGGTACCTCTGATTTGTCTGGCTGAAATAAAATTCAAGTAAAGGTGGAGATTTGTTGAATTATGACTCGAATCTGTTTAATCTGGCATTCGTTGGAGTGCATCTTTCTGATTTGATTGAGAGACAATTCAAGTCAAGGTGGAGATTGTTAGGAAATAAGTGCCTAGCAATTGTTCTTTCGAATCTTGAATTGACTTGTGACCTGAATCTGCTTAAATAAGGTTTCTTAATTAATATGTGATATGTATATCTGTTTAATTAGGAAGGTTTCCTAATTTTTTTTGAAAACAAAAGGTTTCCTAATTATTACTCCCTCTGATCTTTTATAAAAGTAGTTTTCGTTTAACGAGATAAGGCTTTGAATTTCAATTATATAAAAAAGTACTTTGAAAAAAAAGTTACAAAAGTTATATTATTAGATTCATCATGAAAATTGCTTTCATATGAGTATACATTTGATATTGTTTGATCGATAATTTTAAGAGATATTTAAGAGAGAAATATGCTTCTCGAAAATTGAGAACTACCTATATAAAAAATCGGAGAGAGTTTCTTATTGATTAGAGTTTCCTAATCAATATATGAGTATTCGATCTAGGGTTTCCTATTGGGCTTATGTCTAGGATTTCTTAATCTGTTTAGAGTTTCTGTTTAGGGTTAAGAGTATTATATAAACTTTCATACCCTTACCCCAGAAATTATGATATTAGTTAGAAATCAGTAACCTCTACTCAAATTAATAAAACTATTCCCTTCTTCTGCCCGTGGATGTAGCTAACAGATTGTTAGTGAACCACGTATATCTGTCTGCCTTTGGATTTTACGTTCTTATCTGTTTGTCTTTCTCTTCTGTTATAACAATCTAGTATTAGAGCCTAGCAAATGTCCTTTTGGGTCTCGAATTGTTTTGTCCATTGATATCTTTCTTAAAGTTGATGTTCTTGTTTTTGGTAACAATATTATTACATAATATTGTTTGGTTTAGGAAAGTTTGTATTTGGTTACTCTTTGTTTTCTAATTAGTTTAGGTAAATAGTTTGGATGGAATAATACTATATAAAGACCCGACTATTTTCTAGGTTAATTAAGAGAGACTACTGAGAGAGAGATGATTTGAGAACACAAATATAGAGCTGATCTGTGAGGTTTCTTGAGGAGAAAACTTAATTTGTTCTGAGTCTCTATTATTTGGTGGTTCTACTCTCGTCTTCGTTGGAGACTGTTGGAGTTTGTTTGGATCTTAGTTGGCTGCAAGATCATTTGTCCTTTGTCTCATTGGTGAGTTCGTCGCAGATCAAACTCAATCTGGGTAATCTCTTTCCTGTTTGAGATTAGTACCTGGTTGGTAGTATTGGTGATACTTTTGGCTTTAGCTGTGAGCTATTAAGCTTGTGTACTACGGTCTACTGTTGTACTATTATCTTCAAAATAGTGAATTTTGTCTCCTTGCCGGTGTGGACGTAGCCAGTGATTTTGCTGGTGAACCACGTAAATTTGTGTATCAGTTTTATTATTGTTTGCTATTTGTTTTGTTCTTATCGCATAATTAACAAACCGTTGGTAATAGGATGCCTTCGTTATAACAAACTGGTATCAGAGCTTCAGGTTCTTTCGATCTATGAGAAAAATGTCTGGGATGAGCGTTAAAATTGAGAGTTTTGATGGGAGGAATAGTTTTAGTTTGTGGCAAATCAAGATGCGGACGTTGTTAAAACAACAGGCCGGGACAGTGGGCGTCACTCCTGAAGAAGAAGGACGACACAGTCACCACTGAGATGGTCGTTGTGAAGGAAAGTCTGTCTGATGATATCATCACTGAAATCGCGGAGGAAGATAGTAGTGGTAGTATTGATAAACAAGTGGAGCAACAAGTCACTCTTGATGAGATTGATGAATCACGCACAGTCTGAAGAGCAACCACTACAATCCAAATCCGAATCTGAACCATCAGATTCTTCATTACCAGTTCAGAAGCAGCAGAGTTTGGCCCATGAGCGGTCAATCAAGCTTCGGAATAGGTATGGTCTTGAAGATGAAATGGTGGGTTTGTCTGATCTGGTTCCGCATAACAAGTTCCAACCCTGTTTAGACTTGCTAAATTTTGGATGTATCTGATTGCCCCTTGTTGGGCAATATCTAAGGTAGGAGGGGGAGAGATGTTTTATTTCTGGTACATCTGACATTCCTTGGAGTGCGTCTGGTACATCTATCTATTGACGGAGAAGTATTCTAATACATCTGACATTAGTTGCATCTGGTACATCTCGCATTCGTTGGAGTGGTACATCTGTCTGATCTAATTGAAAGACAATTCAAGTGAAGGTGGAAATTGTTAGGGTAAGTGCCTAGCAATTGTCTTTTCAGATCTCGAATAAACTTGTGACCTGAATCTATTTAATTAGGGTTTCCTAATTAATATCTGATTTGTATATGTATTTAATTAGGAAGGTTTCCTAATTAATGCTGATTGATTAGAATTTCCTAATCAATATCTGGTTCCCTATTGTATAGGGTTTTCTAATCTGTTTAGGATTTCTGTTTAGGTTGAGAGTATTATATAAACTCTCATACCCCTACCCTAGAAATTATGATATCAGTCTGAAATTTGTAACCTCTCCTCAAATTAATAAAAACTATCCCCTCTTTCTGCTCGTGGCTGTAGCTAACATGTTGTTAGTGAACCACATAAATCTGTTTGTCTCTCAATTTTACGTTCTTAATTTTTTTTGTCTTTCTCTTCCGTTATAATAGATATAAACAAAATAAAATATGCGTTGGCAAGTAGATAAAGAAAACGTAAAGAATCAAATGAATCGGATGGAAGGGGTACTATTTATCCTCAATTTTATTCTTAAACTTTGTCTAAAAAGCATATCGAAAGCTTGGATATGAACGAATACATTAATATAGAAGTGAAGAAAAACGAGGTACTCCTAGTACTTATTAATTCAATTGAAGATATTAATATAGGCAGCCTAATGTAGTGGACCCTGCTGATCCGAGGGTACATGTGAGGTCTTTTGGTGAGACTCTCATTGGTTTTGGACAGAAAAAGAAGAATACAGTGGTGAGTGAAGAATGTGGAGCTGATATTCCTAATCCTATTAATGATCAAACATAATATAAGAGTATGGATTGTACGAGTTATGAATAGTAGGGACAAGCAGGTAATCATTTGTAAATTCTTAAATAAACATAACTAGGTCTATTAGTGACAAAGATTAAGAATAAATCGATTAATAGAATAATAAACTGTTTTACAGAAAACTTGTGTATCACCACCAATAATCATCGTCACCATGGGGTCGTATTTGGCTCTTATGGAGGCCACAAGGAGTGTAGATTACTGTCCTGGGATACTCAGACCAAAGCATTCATGTGAAGGTCTTACTTAACAATAAGAAGAAGTATAATATGAGTGTTATATATGGTTTCAACTCAATAAAAGGGTGTGTTGGACTATGGGACAGTCTTAGGGCACATAGACGTCAGAGATAGGTCCCATGGCTCATTTGTGATGACTTCAATTGCGTGTGCAAGTTGAGGAGAGGCTAGGAGGGGTGCCCTCGCCACTGGAAATAGAACCCTTCAGGGAATGTTTGGAGGAGTGTGAGGTGATGGATGTGGTGGCAGCTGGACCTTGGTTCACTTGGACCAACAAGCAAGAACAAAAGGTCTGTGTTTACAACAGGATTGATCGATGCTTTGCGAATCAGGCTTGGCAACAGTTGTTCCCGGGGGGTATGCACATTTGCTCCCTGAGGGGACCTTCGTGCATAACCCTTGTGTGGTCTTTTCTGGGCAGCAGCAGGATAAGAGGTGTAAAAGCTTCAAATTTCTGAATATGTGGACTCAGGCTAAGGAGTTCAATGAGGTAATTCAAGAAGGTTGGGCAAAGGACGTATTGGGCACTCCATGTTCAGAACTATACGCAAAATGAAGATGCTTAATTAAATATGAACCAAAAAAGATGAATTCTTCATGCTTTGCAGATGTGGTGAATGTTCGCAATCAAGAAGAGATGAGGCTGACCTTGCTACAACCCCAAGTGCAACAGCAACCTGGAGATATGGAGCTGAGAGCACAAGAATGGGAATTAAATAAGAAGGTCTGTAGACTGCAGACTGCGAGGGGTGCATACTTACAATAGCTTGCAAAGATGCATTGGGCGAAAGAATGGGATGTAAGTTCTGCTTTTTTTCCATAACTCTCTGAGAGCTCGTAGAAATCATAATACTGTCACTGTGATAGTTGACTTGCAGAGACAGGAATGCAGCTCAAAGAATGAAATTCAGAAGGCTTTTTTGGATTACTATCAGGGTTTGCTGGGATCTGCAGGCAATCCAGTGGTTGTTAATAAGGCGATTGTGAGGAATGGGAAGGTATGTACATAGGATCATTGGGCTGTATTTATCGCGCCTATTACTGACATGGAGGTGAAGGAGAGCATCTTTAGTATCCATAAGGACTGTGCCCCAGGGCCTGATGGATATTCGAGTCTTTTCTTTATCGATGCGTGGGATATTATTGGTAAGGATGTCACCTTCGTTGTCAAGGATTTCTCTAGAAAACGGAAACTTTTTAAGAAGATCAATGCCACTACGCTCAATTTGATTCCTAAGGTCAAGCAACCTCATTCGTCCTGGAGTTCCGACCCATTGCGTGCCGTAAGTATACGATTGCAGTACTAAGATTATTAGCAAGAGATTAGAACGGGTCCTTTTTTAGTTAATCGCCCCCAATCAGGGGGATTTCATCTTAGGGAGGACTATCCTTGAGAATGTTCTTATTTGTCAGGATTTAGTCAGGTTGTACAAGAGAAAGATGGCTTTCCCCAGATGCTTATTTAAAATTGATCTGAAAAAGGCTTATGATAGTATTGAGTGATCGTTTCTGGAGAAAATGATGGAGGCCCTGGATTTTCCTCCCTCTTTCGTGGATGGGTTATGTGATGTGTCACTACTGTCTTCTACATCCTGAATGTGAATGGGGAAAGATTTGGATTTTTTCAGGGCAAGAGAGGATTGAGGCAAGCTTATCCCATGTCTCCGTTAATTTTTACGATCTGTATGGAGTATCTATCGAGGATCTTGGGGTACGTTATGACCATGTACCTGTTCAAATTCCACCCTCATTGTGCTTCCATGAGGCTTTGTCACCTCATGTTTGCTAATGATTTGCTGCTCTTCTCCAAAGGAGATTTGCCATCCATTAAGGTATTACTTCATGCCTTTTCTTCTTTAAGTAAGGCGTCAGGTCTGACTATAAGTGTTAGGAAGTCGAATGCGTACTTTGCTAGGATGCATGCTTCTGCTATGGAAGAGGCACTACTTTTGTTTGGATGCTCTATAGGGTCTCTTCCCTTTAAGGAGCAGTTTGGTTCGCGAAAAAGTATGGGGTTGGAATCAGGAATGAAACCAGGGTGGTATCGGTTGGAACTTGATTCCTAATACATGGTGTTTGGTTCATTTTTTTTAAATATTGGGTATTTGGGTAAATCTAGGCTTAAGACTCGATGATGATACCTGATATTTAATCATCTTATTTTAAATACACACAAAAAATTATATAATATTAACTTTTTAAATTTTAGCACAAAAAAATAGTAAAATAAATTTCAATAAAAAATCTCGTTATTAACAGTATAAAACCTCGAGTTAAATTAATAAAATTTTCAAATATAATAATTTTTTTTAGTATTTTAAATTATTATTTTCAATAAAATATTTTAGTCATAATATTTTAAAAAAAAATTGCAATAATTTTTTCGGGAAATCAAGCATTCAGTTAAGCTAGGCTGATTCCAAAGGTATGAACCTCATACCCACCTCCTCTGTTGGGTATGAGAAACCCATATCTTGGAGGTTTGAGGTATGAGTATCAACATCACAATTTTGTAAACCAAACATAAGGTATTGGTTTGGTTCATTCTAAACTCATACCCCATACCTATATTAAGCGAACCAAACGACCCCTAAGTATCTTGGAATCCCCATCCAGCTGTCCAAGCTTACTAAGAGGGAAAAGTCTCTTTTGCTGGATAAGATAGTGGAGAGGATTAGGAGTCTTGGGGCTCGTAAGTTATCTTATGCTGGCAGGTTAACCCTTGTGCAAACGGTCCTAACGAGGCTACATTCCTACTGGTGTAGACACCCACATTTTGATTGCCAGGTGTCTATAGCAGTTTCCGAAAAACACCCAATGATGATCGGACGTAAACATGACAAATTACGCTTGATTGTGGACTCGGAATCAATAGTAATTGGCGCGAGCTTTTAACGGAGTAAAAATCTCACAAAACAGACCTTAAATTCAGGCCCAGTGAAACATTTCAAGTCAAACAAGACTAATTTGGGTCAAATCCGACACCAGGGGCAAAACCGTCTTTTAACGACCGAGTCAAAACCCGGTCAAAGATATTTTCGAGACACATAAACCAACTGTGTCACCCCATGAGTCCGTTTTGAGCTCAAACACTACAAAAATCAGCCTCAAAAAAATATTAAATAAATCCGTTAAAAGGTAGAGTTCGATCCCCAGTAGGATTCCCGATCGAGCACTCCACCGAGTACAAGGAGTACTCGGCCGAGTACCCCAACACCAGCCAGATTTCGTGACTTCCTCACCAAGCAACGGAAGTCACGTTCCTCTCAAATTGCTTACTTTTCCTATCCTTAGACGGAATCTCACCTCATCCCGACCGGTGACTTTCTTCCTTTGCAAGTTAGTCATCTCCTATAAATAGGACCCTCCCATCAAAGACATCAACACACATATTACACATCGATTCATCATTCATCTACAAACACCAATTATCAACAATTCCCGACACATCCAAAGATCCCGACATACACGACATACAACCCGAATCTCTAGCAAATCCTAGGCAAACCTTACCAAAAATACAACACCTTAACTCCACCTATATTCTCGTTTCTCCTACGCAAGCGCTGTTACTACGAGTTCCTAATCGAGACCGGAATTAGCATATAGGTTGAGGGTGTTCCAAATCTCTCTCTCTCTCCCCTTCCTCTCGTTTTTTTTCTCACGCGTCGTCGGTCCGTCTTTTTCATATGGGTGGTTGTCACATCTTCTATTTTCCTATAATATCGATACTACAAACTATTTTCATATAAAAACAACGTTCTTAAGATACGATATCGACTCTGTAGTCAAATATCGTATCTAGCAAGAACTAAATTAATCTCGTTGATGCTAAAAATCGTCACATGGTTTTAAAAAATAAATATGACGATTTTAATGCGGAGAGAATTAACATTCTTTTCTTTTCATTCGATTTCTTTTCAAAACAAATTTATAAAACTTTTTCTAAAAATCATTCCGAATATTTGATATCGATTTCATAATCGAATATCGAATACGACGAATATCAAAAATATAAGTCGAGTATAAATTAGTTCATATTTATACGCGATTTATTAAAACTAACGATTTTCGAAAAATCAAACCCGAGAGCAGCCCGTGACGCGAGCCGTACGCGTCCCGGGCGAGACGCCTACCCGCGCGAGTCGCGCCCTTCCCAGGCGAGTCGCGCGGATTTCTGAAAACCGTGACGTTTTTCTCGTTTTTCTTTCTTTTTTTCCAGCATCGTTTCTTAAGTAAAACAACGTCTTTCTCGGCATATTTCAAGTTTTCGATAAATATTTTTGACCTCGGTCAACACGTGCTTAATTCATCACGTGTCACAAACTTTTTCAAACCATGCATCATATTCATGTCTTTTATTCAATTTACAACCCGTTTACTAACCCGTTAGTTCTTTGTCTTTGTTCTTATTATTCATCGTTTTCGTTTTATTATACTAAAACAAACCTCGCATGCTAAATACAACTTTGACGTTATTAGTTTAAATACATTAAAACGACTTAGCAAACATAATTCACATGTTTAGTCTAAAAATACTCTTTGCATATCATTCAATCGTCGAACTAATGCGCATACATAAAAATCAAACGATATCTTAGTAAAGACCGCTAAGTGTGGGCGGGGTTGGGTGTTCTTTGTGAACTTCCCAACACGTACCCTCACCCCTTACTCAGAACCATGGTTTCCGGATGTCCGAATCCATTGGCATACGAGAGTCATTCAATACCCGATTACCGATAATGTCGGTATCGGTATCGCAATGCTAAGGGACGAACCCAATAAACTCTGAAATCGGAATGACACTACTACAAATGAGCACTTGGGCCACGGTTGAATTCGTGGCAAAAGTGCTAAATTTTCGTGGCTAAAGTACTTTGCCACGGAAAGACCATCCGTGGCGCAAGTGGCCGTGGCAAACAAATAGCCACAGGAAAAAAACGTGGCAAATATTGATTTTATTGCCACGGAGTCTCCCGTGGCTAGAATTAATTTTTTGCCACGGATTATCCCGTGGCTAATTATGTTTGTAGCAAAAGATTTATTCTGGTGAAAAAATATATAATAAATTAAATAAATTAATAACCGTAAGAATTCTCTACCCCTATAGTAATCCAGGAGGTCACCCATCTTAACACTACTCTCACTCAAGCACACTTAACTGTGGAGTTCTTATGGCCAGCTACCAGAAATGAAATTGAACTTTATTGACATAATCATTGGTTTGAATTCTTTTAAAGTGATGTTTTTTTTCACAAACTACATTTACTTTTGAGAAATTATTTTTTTTTCCCCAATGATTTACATATTATGACTAAAAAATAATTATTCCGAAAAAAAAAAGAGTTTCGAAGTTGATTTTCGGACTCATGATTTCATTAATTTATCGATATTCTATTTTTGTTTCTATTTTCCACGTTCTTTTATTGCTAGTTCTTTCGATATGTTTTTTTTCTTTTCGTTATCGGTCATTATTTTATTTCATCAGTTTTTTATCCTCATTGAGTTTTCTCTTGCCTACTTCATGTTTTACCCAAATTTTATTTTTCGTAAAGTAAATTTTATTTTAAATTCATTTTTTAAAATATCTTCCAAATAATATTACAGAACAGTTATTGAATTAAAAAGTTGCCGATAAATTAATTTTGGATTTTCTCACTATTAGTCCTTAATTATTATATTTTCTTACTTGTATTTGTTAATTATTTGATTTTCTTATTTATACCTCTCTTTTTTTTGATATTATCTTCATATTATTATTTTTTTCTTCATATTATCTTTAACTTTGAATTTTAATGAATTTTTTAAGATCAATATTTGACACTCGCCTTAACTTGAAAGTAATATGATTAAAGTTTGGAAAACCATTAGCCACATGCATTTATTAAATCTGTGGCTAAAAATTAATTTCGCCACGGAAGTATATTATGTCGTGGCTAAATAATATTTGCCACTGAACAAATTTCGTGGCTAAACATATTTTTGCCATGGGTGTGGCATCTTTCGTGACAAGAGTGATTATTGACCACGATTTTAATAAAATTCGTGACGCAAGTGAATTTTTGCCACGGGAAAAAATGTTCCCGTGGCATTTTTTTTTTCCAAGTAGCGATTCAAATTTTTCTCGTGGCTAGGTAAAATTTAGCCACAAATAACAAATTCCCGTGGCATAATTCGTGGCGCAAGTGCCAATTTGTTGTAGTGTGGGCCGTACTTTGTGCACGGTCCACTACGACATAGAGTGGGTTCAAATGGGCCCGAACTCCCACAAAATTCGGTGGCGTCTCCTACTTCGATTTAAATTTCAACTCGAGATCCATCTCACATTCATTCGCCTCCCCAAACCCGCGCGTGGCCGCGTCGGGTGGACATATGTCATGTCCACAACTGGGCGATGATCTTCATGATCCTAAAAGGAATTCTAGCACGCACGAATCAATGCTGTGTGCAAGAATTTCCTCTGGGCGGGCACACAGGAATATTTACGGGCTCCTGTTGTAGCCTGGGATGATGTTTGTATGCCGAAAACAGAGGGAGGTCTGGGACTGTGTAATCTGCAAGTCTGAAACACGACATCTGTTGGTATGCTTGTGGCGTGAATTTTTGATGATCCACAGAGGCTTTGGGTTCGGTGGGTTCACAATTACTACATGAAGGGGAAAGATTGGGGAACATACGAGGTCAAGCCGGGACTTGGGTGGGGTTGGAATACGATATGTAAGGTAAAATGCACACTGCAACAATATTTTGTGAATGGCAAATGGAAGGCAGGTCAAGGGTCGTATACTATAAATGATGAATATGATACTCTGCGACGGAAGGGGGCTAAGGTAAGGTGGCATGGGCAAGTGTGGTGCAGATGGGTTGTTCCTAATAAACATGCGTAGTGGCTTGGTCAGCATAAAGAGGGGCTTTGCTTACGCGTGTTAGACTGATTAGTTTTGGTATGGCTATAAATGCGGATTGTTGTATCTGTGCGCAGCAAGAGACTATTTCTCACTTATTCTTTGAGTGTGGTTATAGTGCTCAGCTATTTGAGCTTCTTCGAGGCTGGTTGGATGTACGAACTACAGGTCACTTTCAGATGATACCGAGAGTTCGGCGTACGAGGTTGCAGGGGAATATTATATATATGGGCGACATGGAATGTAGCTATCTATCGTGTTTGATTCCAACGGAATAAAAGTAGGAAGAAGGGCGTCCTAGTAACTCCCGAGGTTGTGTTTCGTACAATACAACGGGAAGTTAGGAGTCGATTTGATAGCCTAATTCATCATATTCATGGCATGTTATCTTTTATAGACCAGACTTGGATTGATGGACTAGTTCTACATATGTAGTACTGGACTAGACATGTAACTTTTTGGCTTAATATATACTTACATTTTTACAAAAAAAATATTATCAAATTAAATACAGTAGTAGGGTTGATATGAAAATGTTTATCTGTAATGGGTCTACGTAAGATCTGTTTCACGAATCTAGGAGTTGGAACTAACTAGCCAAATTTTATTTTAGTCGAAGATGTCGGAGTCGAACCCCTGACATTGCACCAAGTTAATTACATGACATCAATAATTAAAAGCTCGGATTGTGAATAGGAGCGGTTTCAAAGGGTGCATGGCAGCATGGGGTGATGCAACTGCACTCCCCAAATCTGAGATATCAATAATTTTAGTCTAAATTGATAAGCGAAGTTGTTGTGGTTGAGTGGTAGAGT
This sequence comes from Agrostemma githago, assembly GCA_958450325.1. NCBI lineage: Eukaryota > Viridiplantae > Streptophyta > Magnoliopsida > Caryophyllales > Caryophyllaceae > Agrostemma > Agrostemma githago. Next base: position 63,870,803 of record OY288240.1, read on the forward strand.
AAAATACTTTCAAACCAATTTTCAAGGTTTTGAATCCTATATCATGCATTCTTTTTCTATTTTTGATAACTAGTGGAGTAGTTCTCAAATTGACTCCATTATATTTTTGGACCATTATAATATGTGCATTCTTTTCCTATTTTTATAACCAGTGGAGTAGTTCAAATTCACTATATTATATTTTTGGAACATTATAAAATGAAAGACCCTTGCAAAATTTACTACTCTATCTTTGATCCAATTCAATGGTTATATTTGACTTTTTCTTCGTCTCAAAATTTTTACTTTGATCTCGTTTTTCTCTATTTATACATTAGTTTTTATTGTTGAAAATATTATTGTCAGAAACTTTCTTTCTTAAAAAATTTAAATCATGATCTTGTATTATTTTATTAAAGTTTTTTTTATAATAAATAATATAAATTATAACTCGTCTATGATTATTCAAAGCATTAACCTACTAAAAAGAAAAATGAAAAAAAGTAACTTGCCTTGATAACCTTCATATTTAAGTTAAATTCTTTTTTGGGTTACATATATTGTAGGTTATGATTATATAATTATTACTCCGTGGTTATGATTATATAATTATTACTCCGTGTAAAACTGTATGTTAATTTAATATAGGTACTCACATTTTTTTCACAAAAACTCATATGATACGGTATCACAATAACGTTACTTTTATTTTAATTTTGATTTTAGTTATATTTTTTTGTTGATTATTAGTGTGTTTACTTGTGTCTCACGATAAGTTCGCGTGAGACCGTCTCACAAGAGACTAATTGTTTTTTCTAATCGGTCCCATAATTTATCATATTAAAGAATTTCCATATAACATATTAGAAGTGCAATTTTTAATATTTTAATATTAATATGCCATTTTTAGTCATTCTTTTCTTCTTAACTCAAATCTCAATGTTTAATATAATTTGCCACTAGTCTCATACTCTCATATCGCATGAATTATTCTTTTTCCGCATTCCTGTATAGTTGTATCCACTATCCAATCTCTAGAATTGCCACTAATTGTGAAGCATTACCTCTGCATGAATAAAATGCATATGAATTTTTTTGTGAAATACAGATGTTTTTCCCCAAAATAATCGTTGTTAAATAAAGGCGGTTTTTGCACATCATAATGGAAATCGAATTGGTTTACTTTTCTAATTAGAGATGAAGTTCAATCAGGTGAAATGACTAATTATGGTTTTTTTTTGCTTGAAGCTTAGAAAGCCTCCTAAGTTAGTGCTCTAATCTGAGTGATAATGCCCTAATTTAAGAATATTCGTTTCACTTCAAACAACACAAACGTAGGAAGTCGCAATTACACGAATTTATCAGGAGTTGAGCAGTACTTTTCAATACGTTTCCCTTGTTATAGATAAGCTAAATCCAAGTTGTTCACGTATATTAAATCGACAACAATCTAGAGAATATTTTTCTCAAGTAATATCTAAAATTTAAAGTTTTAGTTTTGCCATAAACTACTGAAAAAAATTACTATATATATATATATTACGTCAATAATCACTTAAATCACTCTTCCAACAGAAAATTACAAGAATTAACTACCTAACTTTCTTTCTATTTAAATATGAAAACGAAGAGTCTCAAAACAGATCGAAGATATAAAGTAATTACTCGTAGTAATAGTAATTAGAGATCAGAAGGTATATATATGGTATGTACGTACCTCCTTGGAAACGTATCCTTGGAGGAGTTTATTAGCACCAACGTAGCCATTGAGTCCAACATAGGGAAGCATATAGCACGCCAACATGTAACTCAAACTGTCCCGATACGGATCAAATGGCGGTTCCAGTTCATACCCAAACGCATCGTTCACAATCTTTCCAAAGTTTTTCGAACTTATGTCCATCAATGGCCTTGGAATTCCACCAACCGTCGATTTTAATGCCCTACGTGTGTACATTTTTTTTAGAAATTTAAAACTCATTAGAATTTTGTTCATAATAGACGACAATAAAAAAAGTCCCACTCTAAGTTAACGTGGCACATAACAAAGAAAATGTAAATTAATTAAGGGTAATGTTAAATACAACTCTATAAGCATTTAAAATCTTCCAATGTTAGTATAAACATATGGATTTAAGCACAAATTACACATATATCAACACAATTAATACAAATATTAAAAAATTATTTCCTTATTTGGTCTCTTAAATCCAACCCTAAGACTTGCATATATCATTTTCCATTAATTAAATATATATCATCGTCATGCCAGGGGCCTCTTAGAAATGTTATTAATAAAAAAACCATTTTTTTTATAATTTTTGGGAAACTTTTGATAAAAAGTTTTCTGAAACACCACCTTTAATATATTTTTTCTTTTTATGAAATATAACCTCGTAAATTACGGAGTATTTTTTAAGGAAACAAAACTGTGTCGTACATGCCTTATTAGTTTTGAATTTATACGTTGCTATGCATATCTCTCTTAATAGTTTACTCGTAAATCGTAATATATAAATCGCTTGTCACACTATTCACTAGTACTCCCTCTCTTCAACTCTAATTTACCCATTTGAATTTTTTATTCCCCTTAACAAGTAGAATAAGAATATAAAAAAAATACAATTTTTACTACTCACTTCTTCCTTTTGAGTAAGTATCATATTCTTGTTATGGATTTCTTTTGAATTAACCTCATTTTATCTTAAGAAAATATTTTCATTTTTATTTCTTTCTCATCAATCACATGCGTCATATCTACACTATTCTCTTACTCTTTTTACTTTTTCATAAACTTTGTACCAAACTTGAGACTTATTCAAGAAGGAGAGAGTAAGGCCTATTCTTTTGAACTTATTTTCAGCCTGTTTCAGATCAGCTTAACTTTTATCAGTCCAACCAATTCCAATATTTTCAGCTCCTAAAATAATACTTCAATAATAATAATAAAATTCTCCATTTATCAAAAATAATAATAATAATAGTAATATTACTACTACTACTACTAGTATTAAGAGATACGGAGTATATGAGCAATAACAATAATAATATTATTATTATTATTATGAAACGTAGCTTGCATTAGGATGAAAATGTAATAATAATAATAATAATAATAATAACAACAACAACAACGACAACAGTAGCAGCAACAACAACAATAATAATATCGTTTTGTAATTTGTTTCGATCTTAATGCATCTTCCGTTTTATATATATATATATATATATATATATATATATATATATATATATATATATATATATATATATATATATAATATGACTATTATTATTATTATTATATATTTAAAAAATGGAACTTTATTAAGATCCAAACAAATCACAATAACTTTTATTATTATTATTATTATTGTTATTATTATTGTTATTATTATTATTATTATTATTATTATTGGAGTATTATTTTAAGAGCTGAAAATATTGTAACTGAACTAGACTGACAGGAGCTGAGCTGGACTGAAACATGCTGAAATTAAGCTAAAAAGAAATAGGGCCTAATATATGTGTACATAAATGGGTAAAATGGAGTTGAAGGGAGAGAGTATATGATTTGCTAAGTTGCAAGAATTCCAAAAACACAAAAAGTACTTCCTGACTTCCTCTACTATCTACCCTTCTAATATCTTCGCACTTGTTAATTAGTTTTTCCTCCTCTTCCTCCTAAAAAAACCCTACTTTTTCTTATCAATCTGGGGCCTCCATCGATAATTAATTGATGGTAAGTCCCAAAAATTGTTTAAGTCTCAACTATCAGTTATCAAATCTTATTCAATAAAAGTCTCTCTTTTATGAGAGTTGTTGTTCGTCCTTTTTTCAAGGTTTTTTCCTTTATTTCGAGGTTTCAGTCCTTTACATTAGTATAGGGCTTAGATTTCAAGAATTATGTGCAAGATCATGAGAGCAATGTAATCCCTACGTACGGCGATACAATTGAGGTCAGATCTCGGTCTACTATTTGTCAAAATAGAGAAAGTTCATCATCTTGGAGGCTATTTCATCAGATCTATAGATTGATTCGCGAAAAGCTGTGTCAATAAACAGCGATATATAGAAGGCTATGCAGAAGCGCATTATTCTAATAGTGATCTTTGTCTCAATGATGTTCTTTATTTATTTTTTACAAATTTGTATTCAGTTCAATTTGACATCGTTTGTAGATGCCGGATGACTTATTATTAATAATATTGATCTTCACTTTCAAAAAAAAAAAAAATATCTTCGCACTTGATTATTTTACTTTCTCAAATAAATATCTAATGGATAGATATTAGAAGGTTGGAGGAGTATATGTTTCGTAAACTAAAAGAAGAAACAAGTAAGGTGTAATTTAAAAGATTGTGTTTCACAAAATATTTTACGAAAGATACTCCGTAATATTTTAAAACTCTCTATAGAAAGTTAGGTTTGACAAAAAAAATCATCAAAATTTATACAGTAAGCAAATTCCTGATTAGCAAAAATCATCAAAAATTTTCGTATTTGCAAAAAATCATCAAAAATTTTGGTATTTTTTAATATGCAAACCTCAAGTGTCCAACTTCCTGATAAGCAAATTCAGTAATGAGACATTGAGTGAGGTTATCGAGGTTGGCCTTGCAAGCTCCGATGGGAGGCGGACCACCTTGGGTCAGCTGCGGTGCAACCTTGTCGAGGCCGTATCCAAGAGCACCCCATAAGAAGAATTCTGCCTCCAAATGCTCTAGATTTTGAGCAAACTCCAATAGCAATACATCCATTTTGTATATAGGTAACACAGAGGGTGGGACTGGTGGTGATTCACACGTCGGGTTATTCGCGTCTTTTGTGTTATAAAACGGGTCAAATAGACCCCAATCACTAGAGTCATGGTAAGGGTAGTCAAGAACATCACCACCACCGGGACCACTCCCAGGGTAGACTGACCCAATTGAAGTTAGCTGGAGAGTCATTAGCATCATGATAATAAGCATGACATATATTTCCATTTTATATATTTTAATCAAATGTATTAAAGTTAATTATAATTAGGTTTTGATGGAGTAACACGATGCTAGCATTATTAATTTATATTATTATTTATAGTAGATTAATGACTGATAGAATAACTTCAATATAACTTGCGGGATTATATAACCTTAAAGTGAACAAAGCTGAAAGCACATCATAACAACCAGTTAGTCTCCCCGGTTACGGAACTATCTGTCATATTCTTACAATAGGACAAGTAATATCCATTTAGATAGGTAAGAACAAAACATTGACATTTCTCGTGTGATTTGCTTTTATCTTTTCTATCTAAACGGATACTCCCTTTAGTTTTTTACTCACTCCGTCCCAATGAATTGTTTGCCTATTCCACATTAGGGCGTCTCAATGAATTGTTTGCCTCTTTATTTTAGGAATGTGTTTTATATGCAATTTGACAATTCTCATGAGTTTTGCTCCACATGTCACTTCCTCATTGGATCTCTTACCCTTGGTGCCAAAATGAAAAGCAAACAATTCATTGGAACGGAGGGAGTATAAGTCATTTTCACTTTTCGAAACAACCACTTCTTTCTTCAACATCTCTCACAACATAAGAAAAAAGATCATGAAATGTATACTCATTTGAAAGCTTTTTTCGTAAGGAATTTTGTAGTGCAATTTTTGAAAATTTTGAACTACATAAAAATTAAAATCAAAGTCTCACCTAGAAAAAACAAAACGTCGTATAAAATAATACGGAGGAAGTATTATTTAACCCGTCATAATAACATGACGGATAATTTTGTCACAGATATAAATATTTGTACATAACTCGCACATAGAATGAAATTTTAGGTAATTTTGGATGGGTAGGAGTACGAATAAGATGTGTACATTTCGATGTCGACTTGTTAAATCGACGAGCTCCAAAATGGCTACAATTGTAAGATTTCCACCAAAAGGTTGTCCATCCGCATGCATACAAATTTGTATACGTATTAATATCAATGGAGTTGTAATAATTTAATAATCACCATCTTTTAGATAAATGTCAACATTATGTATTACATTAATATTCGGCAATTCATATTTTATTTATTGTTATATTTGAGAACATGAATTTGGATTTGAAATATTTAAAGTGTTTGGGAACTGTTCGGGTCAAAACTTGCATCCTCAGAATACGACGTGGCATATTACGAGTCAAAGGTCAAAAGGTCAAAGGTTGAAAAGTCAAAAGACGATAGTCAAAAGTCAAAAGTCGGAGACTAAAAGACGGAAGTCAATATAATCAAGAGTCGGTAAATCAAACAAAGATCCGGAATAATATACGACGATGGACCGGTCAAAGCACGTAGTAAGTTAAGTAATGGGCCGCGTAACCTAGTAAGCCCAGCAAATATAGCAACATCTACCATCCCAGTCCATACACACAAGAGGGAAGAAATCAAAGTTGTTCCTACATTTGGGGAAACCCTCCTGCAGACCAGGAGAAGAAGGAGAGGGAAGTTAGAAGTAACGGCTCCAGAACACAGCAACATATAAGCACACTCAACCCATATTCATCAGAATTCAACTCTCAATCAACAGACATCAACTCCAAGCAAATACTATAGCAAAATACTTACGGTCAATTGTAGTTCAAATACTTGTACTTGTATTCCTTTCCTTGCTTTTTTCGTCCATAGTAGAATCTTGGTGGGATTCCGACTCCCCCCGCGGTTTTTCTCACATCGGGTTTCCGCATCACCAAACCTTGCGTGTCATTTTCTTTCTTTCGTTGTTCTTCGTTCACTAGATCAAATACTATTTCGCCAACCCGTAGCTATAGGCCGATCACTTTAACCCGCAACTGAATTTGTACACCCGATAAATTTTTACTAAAACAATTTGGCGCCCACCGTGGGGCAAAGTGATCATTTCCTATAAGCCAAATCCTACAGTGAAGCAACTTTCGTATCACCATATTCGGATTCGGTCAAAGTCCCTCTAGCAGTCAGGAAGCATCAACTCAGCCCACTGGAGGAGGACCACCCCCAGGCCCAACGGGGCCCATCTTCATGCCCCTCACTCAGAAAATTCCCACTAGCTTGGCGGGAAAACCTATATCATCGGCGTCCAGACCCCCTCCGGCGCCTAAAACTTCCGGGACGCCCAGCTCTTCCAAGGCCAGGAAGGAGGCCATACCAAACAAAACCTCAACCCAAGGAGGGCTCTTTGGAGGAACTTACAGTAGCACAACGTCTCCAGATCCGATGCAGAGCGTGCTCCAGGGAATCAATGCTCTGCGTTAGGCAGTAGAGACCCTTAAGAAAGACAATCAAGACATCAGGGCCCAGATCTCAGCATCACATAAATCTCCAGCTGCATCAATCCCGTTGTCACCAGGGATACTACCCCTGGTACCTGGAGGAGAACTCAGCACCCACAAGGAATCAGCACCTGGCAGAAAGACCACCAGAGAAATCCCCTCAGAATTGGTCACTAGGCTTGATCTAGGATTGGCTCCGCCCGACTAAATCACCGAACCCCGAGGGTTGGGTTACCTGTCCTACGGCCCCACACCCGACAGAGCTCGCATCGCAGGTAACCTTCTCTCCAGCATCGAAAGTCGGGAAACTAACCCATTATCTTTTACCGGTACCCCGGCCCTGTCCGCCAGATGCCAGAGTGGCAAGCTGCAACTCAACCAGGGATGACCACCCTATCTAACAACCAGTCCCCTGGAGGAGCGTGGGCAACATCTACCCCCAGCCAGCAGGCGTCGGAATGGCGACCAGGAGCTCCCGTCAACGTGGTGACCCCCGACAACAGCCCGTATCCTGGAGAAGTCTGGCCACCCAGAGTCCCACTTCAGCATGCGTCAGGATGGCAGCCCGGGTCCGCAACAGTGATGCGCGCTGTCGCTGACGCGCATGCAAACAATACTTTTAGTTCCAACTCACACTGTGTAGTAGCAGCAAGTCGGGGTCGTACCACAAGGAGGCGCTTAAGCGCTATCAGTCAAGTCTAGTGTTAATTGTGATTGGGGTTGAGAAGGGGGGTTTTGGGACGAGAAGAATCGAACTAATGCAAGCGAGTCAAACATCTAATGCGAAAAAAATAATGAGAAAGGCGTTAGGGAGAGTCGGGATTCGGAAATTGGGGTCTAAGAATCTCGGAATCGGGTTTTAGTCACAATGTTGATAAAGGGAGAATGCCACCTTTCGGTTTCTTCACCCAACCCACCTAAAAACCCGCTTTCGCGGCGAAAAAGGGTAAGTCTCAAGTCAAGGTAACTCCTACCCTGAGTTTCCCCATATTGATAGAAGTGAGTCAAGGTCGATCTAGTCGCGGTCTAAGTCAACAAAGACACAAAAACCTCAAACGTGATAAATCAACAAGCAAGCAACCCACCAACACCCCTCAATTCAAATATTCCAAGTCCTCGTTCCTAAACCCCCAACAAGAAATCTAATCACTACTCATAATAAAACTAACACTAAGGAGACTAGGAGGAAGAGTAAACATGCTTGAACTAGAGGAGAAATAATTAATCTAAGACAATAAAGGAAACTACACTAACAAGCAACAATAAAGAGGAGAATAAACAAACACACAAACTATGGAGAAACAAACAAAGGAGAGAGAAAAACAAACAAACAATGAAAAACAACACTAACACTAACATAAAAATGACAAGGCTAACAATGGATTAACAAGAAACTAAAAACAAAACTAATTAATGGAGAGAGGGAGAGGAAAGAAACTACCAACAATGGAGAAAACTAAAGGAGGAAGATGAAGATTAACATAAAGATTGAATCTTGGAAGAGAAAATACAAGAATTTTGTCACCAATCCTTGTAAAACTCTTCAATCTTCAATATAAAATCCAAATCTTCAACAAATATGGAAGCTTGATTGCAAATTATGGAGTAGATTTAACCTAAACTAAGAAAGTTTTCTAAATCTATGGAGTTTTTCTATGTAAACTACTACTACTACTACTACTACTACTATGGAGATCTAATAACTACCCTACCCTAAGGAGCCACACTTAAGGCACAAATTGAAAATGAAAACCTAGGGCTAATATAAATACTAACCCTTAATGGGTCACACAATCTTAAAGACCATAATCCAATCCTTGGCCATTAGTGAGACTTCTACTCTTTGAGTGAGACTTTGTCTTTTGAGTCTTCATAGGGTGAAGTTCTGCCCTGCGGATTCTCTCCAATATGGCCGAAATACCACGGGGCAAAATTTCGCCCGGTCAAAATCTCGTAGGGTGAAATTTTGCCCGGTGACTTTAGAGAGCCATAACTCTCTCGTTTGAACTCCGATTGGGGCGTGTGATATGTTTTTGGAAAGATAAGAGGATAAGCTTTCACCTCCAACTAGAATCACTTGGATTCGAGGTCTAGAACTCTCTCTCTCTCTCTCTCTCTCTATATATATATATATATTCATTTGAAGTTCGACCTCTCCGGTGAAGATGCCCAATGGACTATAGTTTTTTCTTTTTTTTGCTCAAGGTTTCACCTCTTGGGTTTGGACTTTGGATTTTGAGTTGTGTCCTTTGCTTTTCGGATGGTATCTTTCTCTTTCATGCTCGTGGAAGATCGGACACGTTTTTGGTCGAAAATCCTATGAAAATAGACAGAAAACTACCAAAAACACGTAAAATGTAAAATAGAGACTCTAATGCGAGAATTACTCAAAATATGGTGATAATCGCACTCTATTCTCGCAAAACAGAGGAAAAATGGGCTTAAATGGGAGGAAAAACGGTCACACACAACAATTCCCCCACACTAAACCGTTGCTCGTCCTCGAGCAAAGACCCAAAAAGAAATTAGCTACTACTACTAAGCTAGACTATGGTAAGCCGATACGAGGCAATTAACGTGCCCGCTCCGTCCCTTCAACTCACATCGAGATACCCATGAGGTAGAGTACCTCCATGCAAGGCAAGTTGGATCTTGCTCAAAATTGGGGTTGCGACTAACACACACAAACACAAAACAAAGAAGACCCATAAAAAGATAGTCGCAACCAAAGAGAAAATAAATCACCGAATCCCTCATCGAAACGGCAGGGAAAGCACCAATTCAAAGCTTAAGATAAGTGAGAACACTACCAAGTTAGTCACACAAATTGACATGGACAAAATCCTAATAGGATGACAATCAAACAATAAAAACATTGAAAATTTACCAAGGTCCTTCTAATTCCACTAGAGATGCCTACAATGGGATGATAAATGGAGTGGAAATGTGAGAATCATGGAGTTAGCAAGCACTGTAGGTAAGTGTTATCCCATCTCCTAAGCTAAGCCTAGAGGGTCATCCCAAACTCGAGAAAGCCAATTAGACCAAACAAAAAGTGGACAAGTGTTTGCAAAATGGTAAGGATCGACTATTCACCGCTATATTTCTTCCTCGGGACTCGGTCCTCTAGTAGGAAGCAAATAATCAACCAAGGGATTATTTGGGGTTTGGTAACGATTTTTGAGATTTTGAATTTCTTTTCGATTTTCTTTCTTTCCCCATTATTTTGGTTGAGGGCCTTTTTTTTGCCCTTCTTCTTCATTTTTCCCTTTTTCTTTTGAGTAACCCATATTTGGCTAGATGGTTCGTTTGATATCAAGCATATTTTTGCAAACTTATTTGTGGTAATGTGGTAGAAAATAGGCTAGTTGGGTATGCATCCCCTCCGAACCCACAAAAAGATGGAAATTTGGACTAAGAAGTGGCTTCTCAAGTAAGGTCACATAAGAGAACGGGAAACGGTGACCAAGGCCTTATCACTCCATGGGTGGTCAAGGTGGTCAAATGCAAATCCCGATGTAGACTCCTGGTAGAAAAGACGGCCTCATGGTAAAAATTCAATGCAAAAATTGGTTCAAGGTCATTCTACTAGAAATATGTCCAAAATAAAAAAGGGTTACTAACAAGGGAGTAATAAACACTCAGCTTGAACTCAAAATCGGGTTTTCAAAAACTTTACCTAGACACACTATACAAAAGTGAAAAAGAACACAAAAAGAACAAAACACAAGAAAACAAAACAAATACACAAGTACAGCCAAGCACTCCAAACTCCATCAAGTCAACACAATCCACAACCACCAATTCCAAAATGTTCACCAAGTGAACCTACAAATAGCATACAAGCCCATAATCCCATACAAATAAGAGAAGGGGATAAGACGAAGGTAGAAGATATTACCAAGCGGTCTTCATTTTCGCTACCTTACATACCCATGCTAAATGGTCGGTGGTGTACCTACAAGAAGGAGAATACAAGGCAATACAAGTGACACAGAAACGAAAATAAAATAAAAGAAAACTAAAATGAAGAGGAAAAGGATTTTTTTTTTGGGTTTTTGATTTTTAAAGGAAAAATGAAAAAGAAAAGGAAGAAAAGGATGAAGAAAAGGATAGTAGATCCCTCCCCCACACTAAAACAGTGCATTGTCCTCAATACACGAATAGGGGAAGAATCGAAAAAGAGAAAAATTTGAAAATCTTTTTGAATTTTTATGGTTTTTCGATTTTTTTTTGTGTTTTTCAAAATTAAGTAAGTTAAAATAAAATAAAGAAAATAAAATAAAGAAAATAAGGTGGCGGGTCTAGGTGTAATCACGCCACCTAGTCCCGATTCCGCGCAAATCGCAAAAATCAAAAGAAAAAGAAAAATTTGGATTTTTCAAATGGTCTTGGTGCGATCTATTCACCTAAGACCGGGAGCAAGAATCAGGTCCTTCTTCTCTAAGGTACCTACAGTAAAACCTCACATGTGTAATGACCTAAGTAGGGTCACGGAGGGGCTGACAACTTTCCAAACCAATAGAAATAATTATCACAACTAACGACCAATCAAATTCATCAATTGACAAAACTGGCGCAGCGGAGACTGACAAAGATTACTGACAACACAAGAAATGACAACCGACGACTGACATCCGACACCCGACACCTCCCCCCACATCAAAACCAATGACACTCAACCACTTACATAAGACCTGGGGGACGAGGTGGTGGGTAGTTAGACCCTGGCGGAGGTATACCAAAGAACCGGTCAAAGTAATGCTGTTGTTGTTGCAACATTCTCTGGTTCTCCTCTGCCGCCAACCTCGCTGCTTGGGCATCCCTAGCAGCGTCCCTGGCTACCTCGTAGCCATCTCGGGCCCACTCAAAACCGTCTGTAGAGTAGGTGTAAGAGTCATGCGCAGTATCGCGCGCATCCCGAGTTACGTTATAAGCATTTCGGGCCAAGTTGAGGGAAGTGGTCGAGTTCTCCCAAGTCTGACGTGTACGATCATAGACTTTTCCCCATTGGTTATAAAACTCCTCCGATCTGAAGAACGAAGAGTGACTCGGAAGACTCATGTTAACGTCCTCCAGGAAACCGGGGGTAGACTGGGTGAAAGTGAAGTGTCAGTGTGGGGTAAAGTCGGAAAAATCAGGGTGAAGAACTGTGAGGTCTACGGTTCGGTCTGACGGGAGGAAGAGGGTCCATGGGATGAAGACGGTAATGTTTTTTGACCCTCGTCCCGGAAGGTTTCGTCTTCCGGTTCCTCCTCTAACACATCTACTACCTCGACATCATCATCACCAAAGTCTAGAGGTCCCTCAGGGTAATTAACCTGATAGAACTTATCACGGGCATGATCCCGAATGTACTCCCCAGACCTCTTCGGCATGCCGAAGTTCTCCTCAACATCAAGCCTCACCCAATCGGGGTTAGGCATTTCAATAGCTCGAAACTCAATAATCTTATACAGAAACAAACTGTTATAATCCCCTTTTTTGGGCCAAACAAGAAAAGAGCAATAGGTTTCATCTAAGTAAATTCCGACTCCGATCACTGGTGCTAAGTCACTAAAGTCCACGTTCAAGGCTCTAGCTATCATCGTGACTATGCCACCACAAGAAATGTTCTCGCGGTTGCCTTTTTCAACCTGGGCAAAATGCGTAGCTAGAGCCTCAGACATGTCAATAGAAGGGTCTCTATTCAGAACCACATCCTCTAACAATTGCACAACAATGGCACTACAATTATGATGCGTATCATAGCTTGACAGAAAAGAATTGGCTATGATATGCGCCAAATACTTGAGGATGGGGTTCCGGATGGAGAATGAACGCATCTTACCCCCTTTGAAGGTCCTTTGCCGGGCAATTTTAAACCAAAACCGATCACGGGCAAATTTTTCATCCCTAGTTTGCTTCGCCCGAGGCCCTCCTAAAACTGAAGTGGGTAAACCAAGCAATGCACCAAAATCTCTCAAGGAGAAAACATAATGAATTTCTCGCAACTGAAAAGTGACGATGGGGTCGTCACCACCACCAAACTCAAAAGTTACAAAAAATTCACAAGTGAGTTTTTGAAAAGTGTCCTCTTTTGACATATAAAATCTAATCAGTCCGCGATTTTGACATATTACTCGGACCTGCGGTTCAATACCCATTCGCTGAAGAACATCTTTAGCAGCCCAACGAGTTGGCTCAATTCTAAAATTCCAGAATTTCTTAAACTTTTCAAGTTGAGTTTTCTTAGCGAAACTAACATTAGAATCAGAGTGCCGGAAATTACGACGATTAGGAGGGTAACGTACCTCTTAGCGCAACAGGTTGTTCGCGCGAGATAAAGCCTTGTGCTTGAACGGGCCTCAGGACAGATTCATCCCGTACTTCGGTCGGCTCGTCGGAACAAGAGAGGACGTCGAACCCGAATGGCGATTGAGCATAGCCGATAACCTATTCCTTGCAGTTTGCTTGATTCTCTTCATAATTGATGATTGAAGTAGGTGATTATGGTGATGGACGTTAGGGTTTGAGGTTGTCAAAATTGGAACGATTTCTCAGAAAAAATTCCTTAAAGATGATAGGAATTTGATAAGGATGAAGAATATGAGGTTGAATTAATTTTTAGTGATAGGATTTGGGATTGTTTTTGGGTTTTGGGGGTTTATTTGAGGAGAGAGATAGGGAAAAGGGTGATATGAGGAAGAAGAAGGGTGTTTGGGGTATAAGGGTGACGCGGGGTGAAGTTTCACCCGGTGGTCACCATCGGGTAAAATTTCACCCGACGGTCTTCGGACCGTTTCTCGTCAATTCTGCACAACTCACCGTCGGGCGAAATTTCGCCTGGTGAGATTCCACCGGGTGAAAATTCACCCGGTGGAATTCCGTCAAATCCAAGTCGCACATAAGTTTACCGTCGGGCGAAATTTCGCCCGATGAGATTCCACCGGGTGAAATTTCACCCGACGGATTTTTCGTCAATTCCAGTAATTCCAGCAAAATTGCCATCGAGTGAAGTTTCACCCGACGGATCTCGGGCCACAATTCCACTGGGCGAAATTTCACCCGGTGGGATCCTCCACTCGATATTAGCCATTTGCTGCGAAAATTCTCTTCAACTTGGTCCAAACCAACCTCAACTCTTCGATAAAACTACTCTTCTCAATCCAAGTATTAGATACATGCAGGAAAACTCTCATAGGCATTGTAGAATAACTCAAAAACTCCAAAAGAAATCTTCACAATTCCTGCAAATACCATAAGCAAGCTCCAAAAGAAAAATCCAAAAGCTATTATTCGGGAAAAATAAAAGGAGATAAGTATATACAAATATTTACAAGGTGGTTATTATGGACACCACCAAACCAAATCAAATCGTTTGAGCTTAGTCGGGGTTGCTTGAGAAGCAACCCGGAGTACCATGTTTCTTGTTCTTGAAGATAACGCCACCAACCATACGTTCTCTCTTTGGCCTTGGCAATCCCATAAGGCGAGCTACCTCCGGTAGCATCCCCCACTCGTTAATAACTTCTTCTTCGGGAGCTTGACCAAGTATAAGGAAAATGCCATCGTTATCACTATCATCATAGTGGACATCTTCTATGGATGGTTCCTCGGTGGCATAGTCAAATGACGGTGCAAAGTTCAGTGGATTAGAATTTTGGTAACTATCTTGTGCTAGAAATTCGTCATTGGTTGGTATTTCCACCATATGGACCCACAATTCCTTACCGAAAGGGATATTTGGCAAGAAGGCGGGCAACACAAATTGAATGGTGCTATTACCAACATTGAAAGATAGTTTTCCCTTTATCACGTCAATAATTACTCCGCCGGTTGCTAGGAAAGGCCGCCCTAATAAGATAGGATTGCTTTCTTCAATTGGCATGTCAAGAAGTACGAAATCGATAGGTACGTATAAAGGACTCACCTTGACCATAAGATTCCGTGCTAACCCGATTGGCGCTTTCAAAGTACCGTCGGCCATCTGAACGTTAAGCAGGAAGTGTACCATCCTCGGAATATTAATTGTTTGAGCAATAATCAATGGCATAAGGCTAATGTCCGCCCCTAGATCACATAGTGCGCGATGTATTTCAACATTGTCGATCGAACAAGGTATGGAGAAGCTACCGGGGTCACCAAGCTTAGTAGGAATGGTAATTTTCGGAGTGACCCTAGGTAGTGTTGGAATTTCCTTCTTCATGGTAGAATTCAAGATCATTTCCCTTATATACTCGGTCGGAGTTGGGATGGAGGGACTAGTTTGTAAATTCTCTATCAAATCGGTGAAGGTTATTTGCTCCATAAGTTGACCATTTGAGGGGTTTTGAGGCTTATCATTCAAGGGTGGTACTTCCATTCTAGAGACTAGGTTCATGTCTTCTATTGGAATTTGTTCAATGATGTAGGTAAGGTCTCCTACAAGGTATTTGGATGGATCTCTTTTTGGTCTTTTGGTTACACCCTTGACCACATTCTCACCGAATTCATTGATTGAGGGATGAGATGTAAGAGTTTGTGGATCAAAGGGTTTCACCGGTCCCTTGTTGCTCAATACCTTAATGGCATTCACGGATTCTTGATTGGAAGAATTTTTCGGTTCATGAGAAAATCGAGCTTGCGAGGCGGCACGTGCCTCTAAAGCTTCAAGTCTAGCTCGATTTGATGCATTTTCTTCCAATAGATACTTGATCGTTTGTTGAATGTCATAAAAAGGTTGAAAGTTGCCTTGAGATTGCCTTAGATGACCTTGATTATGTGGAGGATAGATTCCAAAAGGAGGACCATAGCTAGTTCAAGATGGTCCTTGAGAATAAGAATAACTTTGATTGAATTTTTTTTTGGTGAAATGTAAGTAGTGCATTCATCAAAATTTTTTACAAAGTAGCGCCATATTTTATACATCCGACATAATTACATCAAAAAAGACAAAGCAACTTTAATAACTGTATCCTATCTTACGAAGCCATACAAAATCGTCAGTCGTAAGATCATCGTGTGCCTTGAGCTTCACACGACCTCTTACTTCAGTTATAATCTGCTTCGCTACTACTTCAGGTCGCATCACAGCTTCTTCTATTCTCCCTTTATTTCTTTGGGTCCAGACATGGTAATAACAACCAGCTAGCAAACTAGCCTGAATCTTCCATCTAATCGAGTCATCCTCATTGTCGAGGATACTTTAGAGTGTTGGGCTGTAACTAGTCATCTGAGCAATATGGCTGATCAATTTAGCACTGTAGGGGCATTCAAAGAACAGATGTGCGCAGGTCTCTTCATCATTCTGACAAATACAACATTTATCATCCATCAAATAACCAAAACTACATAGCTTAACCTCAGTATTTATCCCTCCTCGCATGATAAGCCAAGCAATAATCATGTGCTTTTGCACATTCCAGGTATTCCAAATGAAAGAACACCAGAAAGGTCTAACAGGTAAGGGGTTAAGCCAGTCATACGCATCTCGAACAGTATAACCGTTAACCCCATGAGCCCATTTGTTGTTAATGAAGCCGTTCTTCAGCTTCTCTTTTACCTTGCAAACCAATTTCCATGCCCAAGGAGTATCCTTCGGGGGAATATAATTGTGCCAGTCACTCTGTTTAAGGTAGACCGTGAATACCCATTTTATCCATAGGTAATCCCGTTTCTCATAAAGCCAATTGACAAGTTTCCCAACCGAAGCAATGTTACAGTCCAATGGTCTCTTAATACCGAGGCCCCCTACCGTCTTCGGCCAAGTGACTGTTTCCCATGTAACTAGGGGAACCCGCCTATAGTCCACACTCTCAATTCGTTTACTTAGGGAGGAGGAAAATACTAGCCCAGTAGTTATACAGGGTACTAAGAACATAATTAATCAAGGTAATCCGACCAGCATATGATAATTTACGGGCACCAAGACTCCTGACACGAGCAATAACTTTTTCAGTAAGAATGTCACATTCATGTCTATTGAGCTTACCAGGCTGAATCGGGACTCCAAGGTACCAAAAAGGAAGATCTCCCTTCTTTATACGAGTGACCTGATAGACATCCTCAATATCCTGCTCCTTAACGCCACAAAAGAAAGCTTCCGACTTGTTATAGTTTATGGTCAACCCCGAAGTTTGTGAGAATGTCGAAATCGCTCGCATAAGAAGTATGATTGATGGCACCTCACCCTTACAGAATAATAATAGATCATCTGCAAAAACCAAGTGGTTAAGCCGGATCTCCTTACATTTAGGATGAAATTTAAACGGCCAATTAGCGGTCGCATAGGCAATGGTTCTCGAGAGGTACTCCATGCATAGCGTAAAGATGAGAGGCGATATAGGGTCGCCCTGTCTGAGTCCACTTTTACCTCTGAAAAAACCAAAACTACTTCCATTCAGTACAATAGAGTAGGAGGTAGTGGATATACATTGCATGATCAGGCTCACGAACTTTTGCGGGAAGTTCATTTTATTCATCAGGTCCTCCACAAAATTCCATTCGACCGTATCATAGGCCTTCTGTATGTCCAATTTAAACATACATCTAGGGGAGACATTTGTCCTAGAGTACATCTTGACAAGATCTTGGCATACGAGTACATTCTCTATAATCGATCTCCCCTTGATAAAAGCTCCCTGGTTCTCACTAACAATATGAGGAAGAACAGTTGCAAGTCTGTTGCATAAGACCTTAGAGATAATTTTATAGATCATATTACAGCACGCAATGGGCCGGAACTGCGTAACTGTTTCGGGTCTATCACACTTAGGAATCAGCGTGATATTAGTAGCATTTACTTGCTTTAAGAGTTTACCAGTGACGAAAAAATCAATAATTGCCTCAGTAACATCATTCCCCACCGTCTCCCAAGCATCTTTATAAAACGAACTCGAAAACCCGTCCGGTCCCGGAGCTTTTTCATTAGGAACTGACCTGATAATCTTCTCAATCTCATCCCTGGTCACAGGGGCTAGCAATATGTGATGATGTGTAGCGTTACAAACAGCCCCCTGTTGGATAATTACAGTCCGTATAGGCTCTACAGCAGTACTAGTTCCAAGCAACCCTCGATAGTAGTCTAGGAATGCTTCTTGAATACTTGCATTGTCCGTATAATTCACCCCATTCGGGTTTGTAACTTGAGTAATTTTATTCTTGATCAATCTTTGCCGAATAGCCTGATGGAAATATTTGGTATTTGAGTCCCCTTCTTCAAGCCAATTCTCTTTCGCCTTTTTCATTAAGAAACTGTCTCTAGCCTTAAATCCAAGACCTGTAACTCCGAGCTGATTCGTCTTTCCTAAGAAATTAGTGCAACCGTGGGAGAATTAGCAGAAATTCGCTGCTGTATGTCCACTAGTTGACCTGTCATAGCCTGCACCTTCACTTCAACTTCTGAAAACTGAGCCCTGTTCAGCAGTTTAAGATCTGTTTTTAGCCCCTTCAGTCTCTTAACTAAGCAGTACATAGGCGTCCCTTGAACAGGTAACTCCCACCCATCAGCAATTGTCTTCTCAAATTGAGGGGCAAGGCTCCACATATGAAAGTATTTGAAGCTCGCTCTCCTTCGTTCTTCTAACGCCCGTTGACTAACAGTACACGGGGTATGATCAAATAAGCCCTCCGGGTGAAAATGCGCTTGCGAGTCAGGAAACGACTCCACCCAATCCTCATTGACAAGAAATCAGTCTAATCTACTATATTTTCTAAACTCAACCTCTTGTTTGTTTGTCCATGTGAACCATGCTCCAGAGGCCTTAATATCACTAATACCAACAAACTCGTCCATGTCAATCTGCTTAGTTTGACCCCCAACCTTTCATTAGGGTTGATAACAGTATTAAAGTCTCCACAAATTGCCCAAGGACCTTGCATAGCAGCTGCAATATTCTCCAGTTTTGACCACAATTCTCTCCTATCCCCTCCATCATTAAACGCATATACAAGAGTATAATAAAACAGCTGCCCAGAAGCCAAATGCCTGATTCTACTATGTATATACTGAGGATTGTACTCCAAAGGGGCAACATCATATAAGGACGGCTGCCACAACAACCACACTCTCCCTCCCGGGTGTAAATGCGTATTAGTTGAAACACACCATCCACTCAGCATATTATTCATGACTCTATTACTATTTATACTCTTTATTTTTGTTTCCAATAGGCCAAAAAGACCCACTCCTTTATTACGTAAAAAACAATTCACCTCTCTTTGCTTATTTACACTATTCAGTCCCCTAACATTCCAAAATCCGACATTCATTTGCATTGGTATTAGTAGGGGGTACCTAAATTAACTTCATCCTGTTGGCATGACTGACCTGGCTCAATGCCACCAGTTTCCTGATCGCATGCCTGTACTTGCTCAATGCCATCAGTACTTGAACTGATATTCACAACAGCAGCAACATAAGTCTTGTTCCCAGGGTACAGAACTACTGTCTCCTGTCTATGTTGCGGATCCTTCAAAGGTTGCATTCCTTCTATCTTCTTTCTCCATACTCTTACCTGACCTGTAATAGGTGCAGCCACTTGTCGACCCTTACGACAGTTCTGCACTTCATGCCCCAAATTCCTACATTTGGAACAGGAGGTGGGCTTCCACTCATACTCAATTTTAATAACCTTTGTGTCCTCTTTAGCATTCAGGAATTGTATCTTGTCATCAAATTTCTGACCAACTTGGACTTCGACTAGCACTCTAGCAAATCCTAGTCGTGTCTTGTCTTTAGTCGCAGCATCCAATTGGATAAATTTTCCGGTTAATCCCACTAGCTTAGGCAATACACTGCCCCAGTATTTCAATGGTAAAGCATGAAGTCTCACCCAAGTTGGAACTGTTTTCACATCCTCCTTCTGCAAATCGACATCAGGATGCCATGGTTTAACGATAACAGGCTTATTATCGAACATGTGATATCCGGCCTGCAGGACAATGTTCCTTGTGTCTTCCTGTTTGAATCGAACCAGGAATATGCCATTTGGGTTAAACGAGATCTTGTCAATCCCATGTTTTCCCCATACACGTTGCACATATCCCTTAACAACCTCCCATGGCGGATTGGCCCCAAGGATATAACAGTAAACTGCATTAGTCCAGTATGATTCCTCCTCCTTGGTTTCATCTTCAGTTATCTGTATCAAAGGGGACTCATTAGGGCTTTCAACATTTTTGTCCTTCTTAGCTGACTCGGCCTTCTTCTTATTATGCCCTCGCTGGGTAATCCACATCCTGCTTGTGTTTTCAATCTCACCATTATCTCCTTCATCGAAATTTAGTCCAGGTATACCCTGAATTTCGTGCATAGGTCTCGTCTTTCCCACACCATCCACATCCGGCCCTCGTACATCCTTAGAGCCACTAGTCTCCATTCTAACGCTTCCATTGTTTGCTTTTGCAGAACCTCCAGTATTCTTTTGTTTCGTTTTTGAGGTGGAATTCCTGGCCATGACGCCTCAATTGACAAAGAACGTAGTCGATCAAAATCACCGCAGAATCGCCATTCTTAGGGTTTTTAGTTCTTTCTAATAAAATGTGCTATTTCGTCCTAACTAAGTTTAAAACAATTTACAAACATCTTTTACAACTTTGATTGAATTGATTTACAACCAAAATTTCTTCACTGGATGGTTGAGAATGGGACCCAAAAGTAGCCATACTTGAATCCTTGGATGTTGGTTAAACAAAGATGGGGTGTTGAGGAATGTAGAAATTGGTGGAAGATTACAATATCAAGTTGTTGCTTCGGTCCACAATATTTCCAAGCGACTTGTTCTCCGTATGAGGATCAAGCAACCTAAATCAAAAGTATACCTAGAAAAAACTTAACAAACGATGAGCCTCCTAGCACCTAATGGCACTAGGGTAGGAGGAAGGAAAAAAAACAATTAACCAAACACAATCAAAACAGAGACTTAATCAATTAACTAATCGCCGCCTCCCCGGTAATGGCGCCATTTTGATGCGCGTTATCGCTGACGCGCATGAAAACAATAATTTTAGTCCCAACTCACTACTGTGTAGTAGCGGCAAGTCGGGGTCGAACCACAGGGAGGCAGTTAAGCGCTATCGGTCAAGTCTAGTGTTAATTGTGATTGGGGTTCAGAAGGGGGGTTTCGGGACGAGAAGAATCGAACTAATGCAAGCGAGTCAAACAGCTAAAGCGAGAAACTATAATGAGAAAGGCGTTAGGGAGAGTCGGGTTTCGTAAATTGGGGTCTAAGAATCTCGAAATCGGGTTTTAGTCACAACGTTGATAAAGGGAGAATGCCACCTTTCGGTTTCTTCACCCAACCCACTTAAAAACCCGCTTTCGCGAAAAAGGGTAAGTCTCAAGTCAAGGTAACTCCTACCCCGAGTTTCCCCATATTGATAGGAGTGAGTCAAGGTCGATCTAGCCGCGGTCTAAGTCAACAAAGACACAAAAACCTCAAAAAAGATAAATCAACAAGCAAGCAACCCACCAACATCCCTCAATTCAAATAATCCAAGTCCTCATCCCTAAACCCCCCCAACAAGAAATCTACTCACTACTCATAATAAAACAAACACTAAGGAGACTAGGAGGAAGACTAAACATGCTTGAACTAGAGGAGAAATAATTAATCTAAAACAATAAAGGAAACTACACTAACAAACAACAATGAAGAGGAGAATAAACAAACACACAAACTATGGAGAAATAAACAAAGGAGAGAGAAAAACAAACAAACAATGAAAAACAACACTAACATAAAAATGACAAGGCTAACAATAGATTAACAAGAAACTAAAAACAAAATTAATTAATGGAGAGAGGGAGAGGAAAGAAACTACCAACAATGGAGAAAACTAAAGGAGGAAGACGAAGATTAACATAAAGATTGAATCTTGGAAGAGAAAATACAAGAACTTTGTCACCAATCCTTGCAAAACTCATCAATCTTCAATATAAAATCCAAATCTTCAACAAAGATGGAAGCTTGATTACAAATTATAGAGTAGATTTAATCTAAAATAAGAAAGTTTTCTAAATCTATGGAGTTTTTCTATGTAAACTACTACTACTACTACTACTACTACTACTACTACTACTACTACTATTATGGAGATCTACTAACTACCCTACCCTAAGAAGCCACACTTAAGGCACAAAATGAAAATGAAAACCTAGGGTTAATATATATACTAATCCTTAATGGGTCACACAATCTTAAAGCCCATAATCCAATCCTTGCTCATTAGTGAGACTTCTACTCTTTGAGTGAGACTTTGTCCTTTGAGTCTTCATAGGGTGAAGTTTTGCTCTGCGGATTCTCTCCAATATGACCGAAATACCACGGGGCGAAATTTCGCCCGGTCAAAATCTCGTAGGGTGAAATTTTGCCCGGTCAAAATCTCGTAGGGTGAAATATCGCCCGGTCAAAATCTCGTAGGGTGAAATATCGCCCGGTCAAAATCTCGTAGGGTGAAATTTTTTCTGGTGAACTTTTTTGTCCGAAATGGCAATCTGGGGAGGAACACCGTCTGGCGAAATTTCGCCCGGTCAAA
Source organism: Agrostemma githago (assembly GCA_958450325.1). Classification (NCBI taxonomy): domain Eukaryota; kingdom Viridiplantae; phylum Streptophyta; class Magnoliopsida; order Caryophyllales; family Caryophyllaceae; genus Agrostemma; species Agrostemma githago. The sequence continues at coordinate 63,893,562 of OY288240.1, forward strand.
TTCTCGTAGGGTGAAATTTTGCCCGGTGACTTCAGAGGGCCATAACTCTCTCGTTTGAACTCCGATTGGGGCGTGTGATATGTCGTTGGAAACCTAAGAAGATAAGCTTTCACCTCCAACTAGAATCGCTTCGATTAGAGGTCTAGAACTCTATATATGTTCATTTGAAGTTCGACCTCTCCGGTGTAGATGCCCAATGGACTACAGTTTTTTTCCTTTTTTTGCTCAAGGTTTCACCTCTTGGATTTGGACTTTGGATTTTGAGTTGTGTGCTTTGCTTTTCGGACGGTATCTCTCTCTTTCATGCTTGTGGAAGCTCGGACACGTTTTTGGTTGAAAATCCTATCAAAATAGACAGAAAACTACCAAAAACACGTAAAATGTAAAAGAGAGACTCTAATGCAAGAATTACTCAAAATACGGCGATAATCACACTCTATTCTCGCAAAACAGAGGAAAAACGGGCTTAAATGGAAGAAAAGACGGTCCAAATTTGACACACAACAAACAGTCGCCACACCTTTACCTCCTCCTCCTAGCAGTCAACACCCTGGAGGACCTCAGACAGGGAGTACACCTTTTAGCTTTTTTCCACCTGCTTCTAACCCTCTTGTAGGGACAGGCAGTGTGATGGATCAGTAGTACTAGGAACTGAGGGACCTGATCAGCATAATTCCTGGAATGCCACGTCCCCTAGAGAAAGCAACGAGGGACAGCTACGCAGATTCGTCCTTCATCAACGATCTAGCATGTGTTGTAGTGCCTAAAGGGTTCGTTCATCCAGCCATGACGCTATACGACGGCACCGCAGACCCTCTAGATCACATTAAACAGTATAAACAGAAGATGATGGTGGTAACCGCTACGGGGCCCCTGAAGGAAGCCTGCATGTTCAAAAGGTTTGGTTCTACTCTGTCAGAAGCAACCCTTCATTGGTTCGCCGGTCTACCCAACCGGAGATCGCCTCCTTTGCTGACCTGGTCAATTCCTTCAATCAGCAGTTCGCCAGCAGCAGAAAGCCGGAGAAGCAGACCAGCGATCTGTATTGGGTGGTGCAAAAGTTTGAAGAGTCCACGCGCGACTTCCTCAATAGATTCAACAAGGAGAAAGTGACCATTCCCAGATGCGACGTAGCCACCGCCATAAAAGCCTTTCGCCAAGGGCTCCACCAGGAATCAGATCTTTACAAGGATCTCACGAAGTACCCATGTGCCACGTTTGAGGACGTGCAAACCAAGGCGATGGCAGCCATCTGGCTGGAAGAAGACTCAGGCCCCAGAAGGGCTACATACGACTCCGAGCACGTCTCCAGAAATGCGCCAGTAGAAGAGAGAGGTGAAAGGTCAAAACCCTACGCCAGAAGCGTGAACAAAGTCTCTAAGGAGAAAGACTGGAAAGACAATCCAGAATTGCCACCTAAAGTGAGTGAGTATGGGTTCTCCACCAACCTTGCCGGAGTACTCAAAGCCCTGAGGGAATTGGGACACAGAGTCAGATGGCCCAGAAGAGAAGAGTATGCCAACGACCGGAGGGATGCAAGCAAGAGGTGCGAATTCCATGATGATATTGGGCATAACACCGATGAGTGTATCTTGCTTAGAAAGGAGGTTAAGTTCCAGTATGACCAGGGGAACCTGGACCACCTTGTGCCAGGAGCTCTAGCAGAGTAAATGCAGCAGACCAAGTGTTTCCTTCTCCACCTTCAATATGCACCAGAATCGTCAATGTGATCACAGGAGGTTCGGAGTTATGCGGACTGACCTATTCAGCAGCCAAGAGGCATGCTTACCAGGCTAGAGGAGAAAGACCGGAGCACTCCTGGAGAATCAGTTGCAAGGATCTCCCAGCCATCACCTTTGATGAAGCTGACGCAGAATCTACTCCAGAATTCCACCATGATGCCCTGATCATCACGCTCTCCATAGGGAATTGCACTGTGAAGAAAATACTGGTTGACACCGGGAGCTCGGTTAATCTCATCTTGTTGGAGACCCTCCAGAACATGGGGTTTATTTAGTGATAAAGACTTAAGCAAAAAGGCGGTTCTCTTAATTGGCTTCAGCAGGGAAACCAAGCATTCCCTGGGAGAGATCACCATTTCCACATATGCAGGAGGAGTGAACAAGCAAGTGCAGTATCTGGTCATTGATGGACCATCCACTTACAACGTAATCCTGGGGAGGCCTTGGATCCATGAAATGAAGGCGATCACCTCAACCTACCACCAGTGCATGAAGTTCCCTACACCCTGAGGAGTGCAGAAAATCACAGGAGATCAGGAAGAGGCAAAAGACTGCTACAAGATAGCTCTCAAGAAGACGGCAGGCCCTCCAGCATAGCAATTATAGAGCCAAGTTAACATATTCAGGTGGAGTACATCGAACCACCTCAGGTGGAGGTAGATGAAGTCAACTTGGATAAGTTACACCCGGAGCGAAAAGTGTTAATCAGATCAGTGTGTACAGGTAGTATTCCCCAAAACCTCATTGAATTATTAAAAACTAACATGGATTGTTTTGCTTGGTCCCATGATGATATGGTAGGTATAGACCCCAGCATTATAACCCATAGGCTCAGCGTGGATCCCAGCTACAAGCCGATCCAGCAGAAAAGAAGGAAGTTCACGCCAGAAAGAAATCAAGTCATAAACCAGGAGTTGGACAACCTGTTGACTGCTGGAAAAATCAGGGAAGTAAAGTACCTGGAGTGGCTGTCTAACGTGGTGGTAGTCCCAAAGAAGAACGACAAGTGGAGGGTGTGCGTTGACTTCACCGACCTGAACAAGGCGTGCCCAAAAGATTCATTCCCCCTGCCACATATAGACGCCATGGTAGATGCTACAGCAGGTCATGAGATGCTAAGTTTCCTTAATGCAAGGAGTGGGTACAACCAGATCAAGATACATCCAGCAGACCATGAGAAAACAACATTCAGGTCTGAGAGAGGTATCTATTGTTACAATGTTATGCCTTTTGGTTTAAAGAATGCAGGTTCCACCTACAGAGACTCGTCAATATGATGTTCAAGAGGCAAAATGGCGACACGATGGAGGTATACATTGACGACATGGTGGTCAAGTCGAAGCAAGCCTCACAATACACGACACATCTGGAGGACACTTTCAACACTCTGAGGGAATATAAGATGAAGTTGAACCCATCAAAATTCACGTTCGAAGTATCATGTGGGAAGTTTCTGGGGTACATGCTCACCCAGTGGAGAATTTAAGCTAGCATAGAGCAGATCAAAGCCATCCTTCAGCTGGAGTCCCCGCCGAAACCTAAAGACGTGCAGTGCCTGACTGGAAAAATTGCTGCTTTAAACAGATTCATATCCAGATCCTCAGATAGGTGCAGGCTGTTCTATGACATACTCAAGAAAGCCCAGAGGTTTGATTGGACAAAGGAGCACGAGAAGGCATTCAGCGTGCTGAAGCATTACCTCAGTACTCCACCACTTCTGTCAACGCCAAAGCCTGGAGAACCGCTCTTCCTGTATCTATCAGTGACCGAAGTAGCAGTCAGAGCGGTATTGGTGCGTGAGCATGAAGGAGCGCAACACCCGGTATATTATGTCAGTAAGTCTCTGCTTCCTGCAGAGACCAGGTACACTTCTCTCGAAAAACTTGTACTAGCACTTGTAACAGTATCCTATAAACTGCGCTCTTATTTTGAATCATATGCTATTTCTGTAATAACAAACTATCCTCTAAAAACTATAATGAGAAAACCTGAGTTGTCAGGAAGAATGGCTAAGTGGCCCATGCACCTGAGTGGCTTTGACCTGAAGTTCGTCCCCAGAACAACGATAAAGTCCCAGGCGCTAGCAGACTTTGTATCCAACTTCAGCCCAACACTGCAGTCCCAGGCAGAGAAAGATATCCTCATCCTGGAGGAGGACAAGGGCGAACAGGTATGAAGCTGAATGTGGACGGCGCCTCCAACATGAGAGGATCTGGAGCAGGGCTAGTTCTCAAGTCACCAAAGAGGGATCTCGTAGTCCAAGCAGTGCGATGCGAGTTCCGGACAACAAACAATGAAGCTGAATATGAAGCTCTAATCTTAGGCCTCCAGCTGGCCCTAGATCTTAAAATCAAGCGCCTGGAAGTATACAGCGACTCCCAGCTGATAGTCAATCACATGAACGGTTCATACGCAGCAAAGGACTCCAAAATATTGGCTTACCTTGAAGTGGCAAAAGATTTAGGATTATTTCAAGGAAATAATACCAACTATGTTTGTGATTCTTAAAATAATCCAAACTATGCGTAATCTCATTTTAATATGAACTAAGCATTCATTATTCTCATTTTGTTATGTATGAAATTATGACTTGCTATTACAGGTCATAGTGACTTGTTGTAACTTTCTAGGGTTTTATTAGGTCCGTTGCAGTCATCGTGAAAGCCAAAATAACAATAATTTTTTTCGTAGCTTCTATAAGACTAAATGAAAAAGAAATGGAAGATGAATTTTCAGTTTTTTTTTCAATGGCCGAAAATGAACACGAAATGTAAATCAGAAGAAGAAGAAGAGTGAGAGAAAGAGTTGAATAAGGGAGGTTCAACATGTAGCCGGTCACTCATAACAAAGTGAGGTTAATGAAGACATAGTTCGTATTAAAATGAGATTACGTATAATTTGTATTAATTTAAGAAGGACACACATAGTTGGTATTATTCTCATGAAATAACCTAAAGATTTATCCCTCAGATTTGTAGCCTTTTCAGTCAGCCAAATCCCGAGGGACCAGAATGCAGAGGCAGACGCCCTAGTCACCCTAGGGGCAACATTCAAGCCTGGAGTAGTCTCCACCATACCCATTGTCCACGTCCTAGAGCCAGCAGTCCAGAAGAATAAGCAGGAGCACAAGACGTCTGGAGAAGGAAAAAACTCAGCCAAATCAAACTAATGGCTACAGTGGCTGTGGGAAGCAGGAGTGTGCAGTACCACAACAGGTCAAGGGGAGATCTCAGATTGGAGAAAGCCCTACCAGGAATGGCTGCAAGACGACATCCTGCCAGCAGACAAGAAGGAAATCAGGAGCTTTAAAATGAAGGCATCTAAATACACCCTCATTGATGGTATCTTATTCCGAAGATCGACTGCTGGGCCATACTTAAGGTGCCTAGGTCAGGAGGAGGCAAAGGCTGTTATGCATGACCTCCACAACGTTAATGTGGAAATCATGCAGGGGGCAGAAACCTATCCAACAAGGCACTCCGCTAGGGCTACTTCTGGCCAACAATGCGCAGAGATGCTGTGGAGCACGTCAAGAAATGTGACGCCTTCCAGAGACATGCACCAGTCAACCACCAGCCTGCAGAACCATTACATCCAGTAATTTATCCTTGGCCCTTCATGAAGTGGGGAATGGATATTGTTGGCAAGTTACCAAGAGCCCCAGGAAACAAAGTCTTTATGTTGGGTATGACAGATTACTTCTCCAACTGGATAGAAGCAGAAGCTTCACGCAGGTGACTGAGAAGCATGTTATATCCTTCATAAAGCGCAACATTATCTGCAGGTTTGGCATTCCATCAGAAATCATCTGCGACAACGGATCCCAGTTTATTGGCAACAAGATGGAGGCCTATTGCGCCAGATGGAATATCACATTAAGCAAGTCTACCCCCAAAAATCCTCAGTCTAATGGACAGGCGGAGTCTAGCAACAAAATTGTGATAGACAACCTGAAAAGAAGGCTGGAGGAGGCAGGAGGCAGGTGGGCAGAAGAACTCCCCTTGGTGCTATGGTCTGACAGAACCACACCCAAAGTGGCTACAGGGCAAACACCATTCACCCTGGTCTTTGGCGCTGAGGCAGTCATTCCTTCAGAGGTGAGAGTTCCTACCCACAAATACGGCTGTATAACAGAAGACAGGAACTAGGTGGAGATGGCAAACAACTTGGATACTGTAATGAACTAAGGACCGATTCTCAAATAAGGATGGCCTCCTACGGACAAGCAGTCGCCAGAAGCTACAACAGAAATGTCAAAGTCAGAGTTCTGCAGGAGGGAGACCTAGTTTTCAGGAAAGTCTTCCAAAACACCAGGAATCAGCAAGCAGGAAAGTTCGCCTACAATTGGGAAGGACCCTACCAAGTGGAGAAAGTAGTTTGGAATGGGGCCTATCGACTTATGACCATGGAATGAAAAATCATCCAGAAACCCTGGAACATCATACACTTAAAGAAGTATTTCTCCTAAAAGGCCAACGTCGTCAAAAACATGAGCCAACGCCTCCAGAAACATGGCATTTATTCTGCCAGATACACCTCCACCAGAACCCAGGTTTAAACTTACTTAACATTACAAACATATGTTTTCCATCACAACTTTCTTTTCGTCTTTCTTTCGTTCGTTCTTTCTTTCTCTCTTTTCCATCGTAACTTTCTTTCGCCTCTCTCTCTCTCTCTCTCTCTCTCTCTCTCTTTCCTACAAAATCTAAAATCAAGATACTTTGTCTTAAAAATTTGACTTTCTTTTAACATATATCTTTAAGTGTTGCATCTTTCATTTTTATCAAATACCGTCAGTTTTCTCAACTATTTCACGAAGAGCTGGAAACTAATCTGGTGGAGTGTATAATTTCTACAGAAGGCGTGCGTCTGTGAGTAAGCGCCTACAATCGGGACATTACAGTCTCCCGCGCCACTTAGCACCCACGCAAAGCGTGGTACCTCTGACTGAGTGGGCGAACTAAATACCAGGCCACCATCTCAAAAGGTCGACCATACAAACACAAGGCATGCACACAACAGAAGGTAGTAAGCCAAAACAACAACAAACTGTTACGATCAAAAGTCAAACATAAGAGTACCACAAGCATTCAACAGACACTTTGCCCCCTTGGGCAAAGGTAAAGAGAATTCAAAGACAAGGTTTGAAATTTAACAACTATTTTTTGTGCCACTCAGGGCAGCAAATTCAAAAGATAACAAGAAAGAGGCTTAACAGCCTAGACATCTTTTTCTGGAGGGAGAGTTGCAAGGGGCCAGACTTCCAGAACAGCAGGCTCATCAACACCAGTGCCCACCTGGTTGTCGACTCCTTGGTCAGCAAGAGGGGAAGCAACTGGCCACTTAGCACCCACGCAAAGCGTGGCACCTCTGACTGAGTGGGCGAACTAAATACCAGGCCACCATCTCAAAAGGTCGACCATACAAACACAAGGCATGCACACAACAGAAGGTAGTAAGCCAAAACAACAACAAACAGTTACGATCAAAAGTCAAACATAAGAGTACCACAAGCATTCAACAGACACTTTGCCCCCTTGGGCAAAGGTAAAGAGAATTCAAAGACAAGGTTTGAAATTTAACAACTATTTTTTGTGCCACTCAGGGCAGCAAATTCAAAAGATAACAAGAAAGAGGCTTAACAGCCTAGACATCTTTTTCTGGAGGGAGAGTTGCAAGGGGCCAGACTTCCAGAACAGCAGGCTCATCAACACCAGTGCCCACCTGGTTGTCGACTCCTTGGTCAGCAAGAGGGGAAGCAACTGGCCACTTAGCACCCACGCAAAGCGTGGCACCTCTGACTGAGTGGGCGAACTAAATACCAGGCCACCATCTCAAAAGGTCGACCATACAAACACAAGGCATGCACACAACAGAAGGTAGTAAGCCAAAACAACAACAAACAGTTACGATCAAAAGTCAAACATAAGAGTACCACAAGCATTCAACAGACACTTTGCCCCCTTGGGCAAAGGTAAAGAGAATTCAAAGACAAGGTTTGAAATTTAACAACTATTTTTTGTGCCACTCAGGGCAGCAAATTCAAAAGATAACAAGAAAGAGGCTTAACAGCCTAGACATCTTTTTCTGGAGGGAGAGTTGCAAGGGGCCAGACTTCCAGAACAGCAGGCTCATCAACACCAGTGCCCACCTGGTTGTCGACTCCTTGGTCAGCAAGAGGGGAAGCAACTGACTCCTCAAACGCCTTGTCCTCATCGCCGGAAAGGACGTCCAAATTGAAAGGCTAAGGAAATTCCTCTTTTAGTCGCCCCTTCGCAACAGTCAAATCCCAGGTTCCATGCTTACCTTCAGAGTATGTTTTAATCATTCGAACCTCGGTGTACAAGGCTGACCAGCTCAGAGAGTCGCTCAGAGCTCCCTTCAGTTCAGCAACCTTCTCCTGTAAACGAGAATTGGCCTCCTGGGCCTGGGCCAGCTCATCCCTTATCTCCTCCACACCAACTCTCTGTTTCTTCTCCTCCACTAGCAACCCTTTGACCTGACCTAGCTCCTCTATCAGCTTTGAAGTTTCTCCCCTAGCTTCATCAGCTACACCCTGCAGCCTGTCTCTTCCAGCCTGAAGCTGACATATCGTTTCCCTAAGTTGGGATACGCCACCACGAAGGAATAGGGCCATTTGCAAGTCTGACCAACATCACAGCAATTAGTAAAGAACTCGGGAATCCCAAAAATCATAAATTCAGAAGGAAAACATGATTACCTCAAAGGCGTGCGCAGTAACTTGAGCAAGCACCTCAATGGGAGAGTCCTTCTCCAACACGGCTTTGGAGCCTAGAAAAAGCAACTGATCCAGAGGAGCTAGGTCCCTAAGAGTCTTGATAGTGCCAAAATCTCCAGGAAACCTAAACAGCAATTCAGGAGATGTCCTCTCTGCAGACTGAGGTGCAAAGTCGGATTAAGGCTCAGTTAGGTCCACCACAGGGGATTCCTCTGCCAGATCAACCTTTGGGAGAGGAGATGAGCTACGCTTCCTTTTAGACCCAACAGATGGAGAAGGAGAAGAACCAGACCGCTCCCTGGAGGATGAACGAGTAGCCATGCTCTTCTTCCTAGATGCCACAATCCGCTCCAGAGTCATAGAGGGCTTCGGATTTCCTAGAAGAAGAAAAGTACAAAGGTAAATCCTGCACAAGAGGGAAACCAGTGCGTCTCAGTCAACTTACCAAAAGCACGCCTCACCAGAAGACATAGCCTCAGTAGTTCCTTCTTCCTGCACGAGAAAGGGGGAGGAACCTTCCTTAGAAAAGCACAACAGGTTGCTGAAGGAACGCTGCTTAGGACTCAAGCTAGAGAGCCGCGTCGCAAGATTTGGATCCGTTGCAATGTAGACAGGTTGCTTCAGGGGTGCAACACAAAATCAATGAGAATGGTAAGTGCGCAAGAAAAACATAAAGTCAAAGAGCACGATAAATACCTCTAGTAGGTCCCCACTCAAAGAAGAGATAATCATGGGCAAAGGGGGGAATAGAGTCGGCCTTCACGAAAATGAAATATCTGAACCAGTTATCATCCACAGGGTTGGCCGGGAAAAATATGTCGGGCTCGTCTTTATTATTTAAGCGTAGCGTCACCTGGCCGTGTCCCAGGGACCTCACCCGGAACAAGGAACCAATGTCGCCCAAAGTAACACCCCTCTGGTAGTGTTGGTTGAAAACACAGAAGGACAACAAGACCCGCCACACATGCGGCACCAGTTGACAAATGGCGAGTTTGTTGAGGGTCAAAAATTCTTGAATCCGTAGAGGAAAGGGGAACCTCAAACCTAAATAGAAGGGATACGAGTACATGCAAATCCACCTAGATCGGCGAAAGTCCAGTTTTGGCCTGGAAGAGGGATGTGAAGCACCACCTCCTCGCCAAAGCCAAAGACTTCCCTTATGTCAGGAAGATCTTCACCAACATATCGAGAATCGCAAGAATGCAATGTAGAGAGAATGGAAGTAGAGGGGAATGCGGCCGAAGACGACGACAAAGATGACGACGAAGGGGTAGGGGTTAAAGACTTAGCGCGAAACAGTTTGGGAGCCATAAGGAAAGCATTAATTACAAAACGAGAAAATAAAAAAGAAAGAACGGGGTCACTACAGAGGGAAAAATCACCTGGAGATCAGAAAATGAAGAAGACAAACCCCACACCTTGCGCTTCCACAGACGAGAGAAGGAGGGGATTTTTGAAATTTTTGGAGATGAAGAAGTGAGGGAATAAAATGAGAAGGGGAGAGGAAGAGGTGAAGTGACAGGACATGGGGAAGAGTGAAGAAATGATGGAAGAAGAGTAGAGCATTAATTAGGAGAGTAAAGTGTTGAATTTAAAAGCAAACACCCGGAATCATCCACTACAACTGAAGCAAACGTAAATTCCCGCCTAAGCTGAGCTTAGTTGGAAATTTGGGGGCATTTGTTCGGGTTAAAATTTGCATCCTCAGAATACGATGTGGCATATTACGAGTCAAAGGTTGGAAGGTCAAAGGTTGGAATGTCAAAAGACGATAGTCAAAAGTTAAAAGTCGGAGACTAAAAGACGGAAGTCAATATAATCAAGAGTCGGTAAATCAAACAAAGATCCGGAATTATATACGACGATGGGCCGGTCAAAGCACGTAGTAAGTAAAGTAATGGGTCGCGCAACCAAGTAAGCCCAGCAAATATAGCAACATCTACCATCCTAGTTCATACACACAAAAGGGAAGAAGTCAAAGTTGTTCCTACATTTGGGGAAACTCTCCTGCAGACCAGAAGAAGAAGGAGGGGGAAGTTAGAAGTAACGGCTCCAAAAGATAGCAGCATATAAGCACACTCAACCCATATTCATCGGTATTCAACTCTCAATCAACAGACATCAACTCCAAGCAAATACTATAGCAAAATGCTTACGTTCAATTGTAGTCCAAATACTTGTACTTGTATTCCTTTCCTTGCTCTTTTCGTCCATAGTAGAATCTTGGTGGGATTTCGATTCCTCCCGCGGTTTTTCCCACTTTGGGTTTCCGCGTCACCAAACCTTGCGTGTCATTTTATTTCTTTCGTTGTTCTTCGTTCATTAGATCCAATACTATTTCGCCAACCCGTAGCTGTAGGCCGATCACTTTAACCCGCAACCGAAATCGTAGACCCGGTAAATTTTTACCAAAACCGGAACTTAGGATCTGGATTTGAAATTTAGATAAAATTCAACCTAGTTCATATTTGGCTCTCTCAATTTCTTAGTATACGTGTAGTCATTTCAATTCCGTCACTTATCCTTTGTTTGTTTTTTCCACATAATGTTGTTAGAATATATTTGTTCTTTATTTATTTTCCTCCTATTTGAAAATTTACATTTTTCTAATGAAAAGTTTTTTTAAAAAAAATTGGTGACCTTGACCTGAATCCACCCGTCCGAATTCCAAATCCAAATCAAAGGTACCCAAACATAATTTTGGATTTGGATTTGGAATTAAATTCTAGAAATTCAAATATAAGAATTGAATTCATAATATTAAAATCAACTCTAAGTACCCAAACGCAATCTATGTGAAATATAATTTGAACACGATCCGAGTTGCTTTTTTTGGAAAAGGTTTTTAGATTTTGAATAATAATTCATGTTAATTAATCGACCAATACCTTCGTGCAGAAGATTGTTATCTAGCTTCTCCATCCAATCCTTTCTCCCGCTTTCTCCCTTTCCGTCTTTCCCCTCTCATAGCCGATTAAACTAAGGATTTGTTTCTTAAATAGTGGATTGATATAGATATTTGTCAGAAGCGGATTTATAGAAAGCAAATTTAATTAGCAGAATCAATTGACGGTTTTGACTTGCATATCTAATTAACATAATTGTTTAATTAGTGTTTGATAATGAGCTGTTTTAGGTTAGCGGATCAATTAACTACTTTCTAAAATAACACGAAAGACAAATTCTTTTTGATTAAGTATACATGGGATTCTAGAGATTGGTTATAGAGGGTGCGAATAATGAACAATAACCTATAAAAATTAGATCTGTGGGAGGTTAAAATTTAATACTTCCTATATTTATTTTTAGGGAAATTCCCATTTGTACCCTCTAAGTTTTCACTTTTCTCAGTTGTACCCCTGCGTATACGCAATTCCCAACTGTATCCCTGAACTTTGTTAATTACTCTCAACCGTGACTTAACTAGAATTAGCCGTTAAGTATGGCTGTTAAGTGCCAACTTGCAGTCCTAATCTAATGACATGGCGAGTGACATGTCAGTCTAGTAGCCTTTTGGTCTTCGTTAATCCCTAATTACCCCTTCATTCTAATTTCAAACTACAAACCCTTCCTTTTGCTTCCTTTCTTTCCCTGTTTGAATTCACTGATCATCACCATATTATCTGCCATTCTTCTTCTATGTACTATCATCATCATCATATTCTCCGTTGCTTTTCTCATTTATTATTGCGTGTTGTTGTTGTTGATTTCGACGAGGCAAAAACTCGAAATTAGAATGAAGGGGTAATTAGAGATTAACGAAGGCGAAAAGGCTACTAGACCGACATGTCACTCGCCATGTCATTAGATTAGGACTGCAAGTTGGCACTTAACAGCCATATTTAACGGCTAATTCTAGTTTAGTCACGGTTGAGAGTACTTAACAGAGTTCAGGGGTACAGTTGGGAATTGCTTATACGCAGGGGTACAACTGGGAAAAGTGAAAACTTAGAGGGTACAAATGGAAATTTCCCTTATTTTTATCTTCCTATTCCCTCAATATATAGGAGAAGTATTATATTAAAATGGAAAGATAAAACATAAATGGAGGAAGTAATGAAATTCAAGATTAACAAAAAAACACACTAAAGTTTCAATTATTATTGATTTCTTCGTGAAATAGTACTTCGTACTTCGTGAAATTCAAGGAAGTATTGATTATCGCCCTATTTTGAGTATTTCTCGCATTAGCGTCCCTCTTGTGCATTTCACGTGTTTTCGGTAGTTTTTCTATCAATTTTGATAGGTTTTGGCACCAAAAGCATGATCGAGCTTCCACGAGCACAAGAGAGGAGATTGCCGTCCGAAAAACAGAGTACACAACTTAAAGTTCGAAGCCATCCAATCATACGATGAAGAATGAGACAAGAAAAGAGGCCAGAAAATGACCGAGTGAAACTTCACCCGATGAAACACCACCGGGCAAAATTTCGCCCGACAGTAAATTTGCCTCCCCAAAGATTTTCCGAGAGCTTCTCCACCAGGCGAAACTTCGCCCACCGGGTGAAATATTGCCCGACAGTGAAGACGTCCAAAATTGCCGAACTGGAAGAAAACCGCCGGGTGAAATTAAATTTCACCCGGCGGTATTGATCCGTGAACGACGGGGAGAAGTTCCACCTCTTGAAGATTAAAGGGTGATTGTCTCACTAATAGAGCAAAAAGTTGGATTTAATTTGGGCTTTAGGTTAAGAGACTCATTAAGGCATTACTATATATATGCTTACCCTAGTTTGTTGCATAAGCTACCACATTAGAACATCACATTACCATAACACATCCATTAGTAGTCCTTCTAGTAATTTAGTAATTCTCTATAATTCTAGTAGTTTACATAGTAATTTAGTAATAGATCTTCCTAGTTTTCATCAACAATTCTCTAGATCTTTATTCAAGTTTGTAGATTTCAAGTTTTTATTTGAAGATTTTTAGGGTTTATCAAGGGATTAGTGACAAATTTCTTTATTCTTCTCATCAAGATTTAACATTTATTTATGCAATTATCTTCTTTATTGTAGATCTTCATAGTTGGTATATTTCTCTTTCACTCTCTAATCTCTAGTTTAGATTTAATTATTGTTTTTCAATATTGTTCATTAATTGTTCTTTCATTATTGTCTTGTTTAGATCATCTTTATTTATGTCGTTTTAGATCATTTCATGTTTATTGCATTTTTTTCATTGTTTGTTGTTAATTTCTCTAGACTTTTATTTTGGTGCTCTTAGATCAATTTTTATTGTTTTCTTGTTACTTTCATTAGTTTTCTTTTTATTTTTATTTTGATCATCTTTGGGTCGTTAGTTTCTCTAGATTTTACTTATGTTGCACAAGATTATTTTCTAGTTTAATTTGATAGATCGCAATTTCTTTCATAGTTTAGTGGTTGATTGTTACATCGTAATTTCCATTATTGTTTTGTTGTTATTTTCTTTAGATTTAGTTAACATGCATGTTTTAGTTGTTTTCTCGTTTGTTTATGTTTTGTTGTTTTCCATTATGAGTAGTGAGTAGATTTCTTGTTGGGGGGGGGGGGGGGTGTGTGTGTGTGTGTGTGTGTTAAGGATGAGGACTTGGATTATTTGAATTAAGGGATGTTGGTGGGTTGCTTGCTTGTTGGTTTATCATGCTTATGGTTGTTGTGTCATCATTGTTTTAGTCCGGCCAACTAGACCGATCTTGAATCGTTTCTATCAATATGAGAAAACTCGGGGTAGAAATTACCTTAACTTGAGACTTACCCTTCTTCGCCGCGAAAGCGGGTTTTTAGGTTGGTTGGATGAAGAAACCGAAAGGTGGCATTCTCCCTTTATCAACGTTGCGACTAATACCCGATTCCGAGATTCTTAGACCCCAATTTTCGAATCCCGACTTCCCCCTAACACCTTTTTCTTTGATTGTTCATCTCTAGTTATTTTTATTGTTATTTCTCTTGTCATTTAATTTCCGTCTTTTACCGCATTTCTAGCGTAGATTCGACTCTTAAAAACCCCCTCTAGTTCCCAAACACGTTGGTCATTTATGAGCCAAGCCCAAAAATTCTGATTCCTTGAAGAAATCCAGTTAAGAGAAGCCAAATATCGGAGGCTAAGGGTAATTTCGCCCAGGATTGGATTATGAGCTGCTCCGCGAAAAGCGGTCATCCGAACAGCTAACGACGTGACTAACCCGCCTATATAAATAGGAACATCGGCAAAGGTTGTAGCAATTCTCCTAAACTGGTGGACGAGGTGATAGGCAATATTAATATGCCACACCTTCGGCTTACGCCGCAAATACGAGCCTGGAATAAATACCTTCTTAGTGCGTACATTATGTGGCTCCTTTCTAGCAAAAATCGTCCAGCCAATAAACCTCTGCCAAACCTTAATAACCGGATTATGAATATGGTTTGAAATCATATGCCCCGCGGTAGTGTACGGGGCATCAACAACACACTCCCAAAAATCACCCACCTTAAAATTAGCATGCTCAGGTGGTGTACGGTCCTCATAATCCTTAAAATCAAAATTGTCCCCAAACTGCTTCAGACTCAGCTCAAAACTAGTATTCAGTAGACGTAAACCAACAGAAATCGCACCAGACCGTCTATTCTTAGTCACCTCAAATGAACTAAGAAATTCCAACATAAGCTGAGTATACGTATTACGACACATTGTAAATAACGTACTCATACCAACACCTTTAAATAACAGTTCTAAAGCAGAATCTAAGCCCAAAGTTCTCATAGCATCGTGATCGATAAAACGAATAGGAACAATAGACCATTTTCTCAAGTTCTGAAATAGTACCTTTTGGTCAATAGTGGTAAAAATATTACGCCTGGAAAAACTGGATCAGAAGGAATGTCGGGT
Source organism: Agrostemma githago (assembly GCA_958450325.1). NCBI lineage: Eukaryota > Viridiplantae > Streptophyta > Magnoliopsida > Caryophyllales > Caryophyllaceae > Agrostemma > Agrostemma githago. Next base: position 63,908,895 of record OY288240.1, read on the forward strand.
TGAGCATGGTCGTTTCTGGTGCGCTTGTTCCGAGAACCCATCCCGAAGCAGGAAGTAAAAGTAAATTTTGGGAAAGTTGGGGAAATTTTGAGGAGAGAGAGTGAAGAAGGAGAAGGAGAGGTGAAGGCTGGAAATTGAGGAGTGAGGCGAGAGAGCGCTAGGAGGGGCGAATGAATGAATGATGACAAAAATTGGTTTGGGGGCCTTTTGTGCGCTCAGGCCGGTGAGGACTGGCCCCCGGCCAGCCGGCCTGACGCACCCCTCTAATATTTCCGATTTTTTTAATAATAAATACCCTCTCACAATCGGCCGGTATAGCACCGGGCCCCTGTAGGCCGGCCGGACTGCACACTCAACCAAAGTTCAAGATTTTTCCCAACTTTTTCTCTCTTTTTCTTTGTGCCTCGGCCCCTGAAGTCAATAGGGGCCCTGAGGGCAGGCTAAGGCACACAATTCACTCTTGTCGAACTCAAATTCATCTCGTACCTCGGCCCCTAGAGTCGATAGGCCCCCTAGGCCTAGGCTGAGGTGACATGCTATATTATCACAAGCACGGTGAATTTTTTCTCCTCTTTTTTTCTCTAATATCTTCAATTCAAGTCATTTCCGATGATTCTGCGCATCTCCAAAAAAATTAGTCCCTCCTCTCGTCCTCACTAAGACAACTAAAGGAAAAAAAAACGAGAATGAGGGAAATTATTTACATACTCGGGCTGCCTCCCGGTAGCGCTGGTTTAGAGTCCCGCATGACTTGATGAGCATAAGTTTTTAGTGGGATGAGGAAACGGGATGAAGTTGTATAACTTCAATCGCTCTAACGTGAACACCTTCATGATACAATTCCAATTATTGACCATTTACCTTGAAACGTTCACCCGAATCACTCTCGACTTCAATCGAGCCAAACTTACCAACATGGGTGACGCAAAAAGGTCCGTACCAACAAGATTTCAACTTTCCGGGAAACTGCCGGAGTCTAGAATTGAACAATAATACCTTATCCTCTACGTTGAATTCACGACGAAGGATATGCTTGTCATGCCATCGCTTGGTGCGCTCCTTATAAGCCCGAGCACTATCATAGGCACCAAGACGGAATTCCTCTAACTCATTCAGCTGCATGAGTCTCTTCTCTCCATTCAACTGCGGGTCCAAGTTAAGTTCCTTGATTGCCCACCAAGCCTTGTACTCGAGCTCGACGGGTAAATGACATGACTTCCCATAGACCAATCGGTAAAGTGAAGTACCAATAGGCGTTTTAAAGGCGGTACGATAAGCCCATAATGTATCATCTAGCTTAGAGCTCCAATCCTTTCGAGCTTTTGACACAACCTTCTGGAGAATAGACTTTATGTCCTGGTTAGACATCTCGACTTGCCCACTCGTTTAAGGGTGGTAGGCAAGACCGGTACGGTGAGAGACACCGTACTTAGCAAGTAAAGCATCAAGTTGCTTCTCATGAAAATGACTTCCACCATCACTAATAATCGCCCTTGGAACACCAAAGCGGGGAGAAATAGTCTTTTTTAATAGAGTTATTACCGTTCTAGCATCATTAGCAGGAGATGCTACCGCCTCCACCCACTTGAAGACATAATCAACCGCAACCAAAATATATCGGTTGCCTTTGGAAGACGGAAATGGACCTTGATAATCTATACCCCAGACATCAAAAAATAAGGTTGGCCATTTTGAGGCATCTCATGCCTCCTAGAAATATTACCAGTTCTTTGACATGCGTCGCAGTACATAATAAAGGCTTGGGCATCTCGAAATAAGGTTGGCCAATAAAAACCCAATTGGAGGACCTTAGCCATGGTTCGGCTCCGTCCATGATGACCACCATATGGTGATGAATGACAACTCTATAAAATTCCTCGAACTTCCCATTGAGGGACACATCGCCGGAAAATACCATCAACACACCTTAAATAAATAAGGATCATCCCAGAAATATTGTCGGACATCATGTAGAAATTTTTTCTTTTGATGATAAGAAAGATCCGAAGGTAATACCTTGCCAATTAAGTAATTAGTGTAATCCGTATACCAAGGACCTTCGCTTTCACCGGTGGTTAAGGCCATGAAAGAATCATCGGGAAAAGAGTCATCTATGGGGATGACAACTCCTTCCTCCTCAACTCTAAGCCTCGATAGATGGTCCGCAACGGCATTTTTCGCTCCCTTCTTATCCCGAATCGATAAATCAAACTCTTGGAGGAGTAAGATCCATCAAAGTAGTCGGGGCTTCGCTTCTTTCTTAGAAAGGAGGTACTTAAGAGCTGCATGATCGGTGAAAACAATGACTTCCGATCCAACCAAGTAGGTTCTAAACTTTTCCAAAGCATACACTATAGCTAACAATTCCTTCTCAGTAGTTGCATAATTTACTTGAGCATTATCAAGTGTTTTGCTAGCGTAGTAAATAGCATGCAAGACCTTGTTCTTACTTTGGCCCAAAACTGCTCCCACAGCATAATCATTCGCGTCACACATTATCTCGAATGGCAAATTCCAATCCGGTGACTGAATAATCGGAGCCGATATAAGGGCTTGCTTAATCCTGTTAAAAGCTTCCATACACTCATAAGTAAAGTCGAAAGGGGCATCCTTGAGGAGCAATTGTGTAAGTGGCTTAGCAATTTTTGAGAAGTCCTTGATAAAGCGGCGATAAAACCCCGCGTGACCAAGGAAACTTCTCACTCCCTTTACATTGACCGACAAGGGCAATTGCTCAAGCACTTGCACTTTTGCTTTATCCACCTGAATGCCCTATTCGGAAACCACATGACCAAAAACTACACACTCAGTGACCATAAAATGGCACTTTTCCTAATTCAAGACCAAACTGACCTCGACACATCGATTTAAAATGGTATCCAAGTTAGCTAAACAAGCTGAAAAACTCATACCATACACGCTAAAGTCGTCCATAAATACTTCCATGATGGACTCGATGTAGTCAGAAAAGATGCTCATCATGCATCTTTGTAAAGTGGCGGGTGCGTTACATAATCCGAATGGCATCCTGCGATATGCGAAAGTGCCATAGGGACAAGTAAACGTGGTCTTTTCTTGGTCAGCTGGGTGTATCGGGATTTGGAAAAATCCCAAATAAATCCATCTAAATAGCAAAAATACTTGTGAGAAGCTAGTCTCTCAATCATTTGGTCGATAAAGGTTAATGGAAAATGGTCCTTAAGTGTAGCGGTGTTCAACTTTCTATAGTCTACGCACATTCTCCATCCCGTCACAATTCGTGTAGGGATTAACTCATTCTTCTCATTCAGGACAACAGTAGTCCCTCCCTTCTTAGGTACAACTTGTACCGGACTCACCCACTTTGAATCGGGAACTGCATAAATGATTCCCGCATCCAACAATTTCATAACTTCCTTTTTAACAACCTCTTGCATATTCGGGTTCAACTTACGTTGACCCTGGACACAAGGACGATGACCTTCCTCGAGATTAATTCTATGCATACAAAAATCGGGACTAATTCCCTTCAGGTCATCATGACTATACCCCGAAGCTTTCTTATTTTTTTCAAAACAACTAACAAATCAGAAAGTTGTTCCTCAGTTAAATCGGCACTTACAATCACGGAAAAATCTCTCGGTATCGTCTAAAAAGGCATATTTTAGGTGAGACGGAAGTGGCTTACGCTCCGGAACGGTTATGTCAATGGCAAATGAGGTGTGTACGATGTTGGTTACATCGACACCTTGCTCCTCCGTGAGCATCCTTCCTTCCAAAGCAGCTTCTAAAGCATCAATGACAGCAGAGTCAACAGAAGCATCACCTGCACACGCTTCCAAACATATCAAAGACTCTAAGGGGTCCCGTATAAGGGACGCCTCCATAGTATCATGAATTAAATCATCAACCACATCTATCATGCAACAAGAATCCGTTACCATAGGGTTCTTAACTGTACTATCCAAACAGAAAACAATGGTGTCTCCACCCACTTCCAAAGTTAATTTCCCCTTCATGACATCAATCACCGCGCCGACGGTGTGCAAAAATGGCCTACCCAAAATTATAGGAATTTGGGTGTCCTCGGCCATGTCAAGGATGATAAAATCAACCAGGATAAAAAAATTTCCAACTCTAACAGGTACATCTTCTAAAACTCCCAAATGCCGTTTTATGGAACGATTTGCCATCTGCAAGGTGACACTAGTACACTTAAGAGGACCCATATCAAGTTTTTCGCAAACGGAATAAGGCATAACACTTACACTAGCACCTAAATCACAAAGAGCCTTATCAATTGATAAGGTGCCAATAGTGCAAGGGATCGAGAAACTACCGGGGTCCTTTAGCTTTTGTGGGGCTTTGTTCTGTAAAATTGCACTACACTCTGTAGTAAGAGCAACGGTTTCTACCTCACCAATGCTTCTCTTCCGAGTCAAGATGTCCTTCATAAACTTGGTATAAGATGGGACCTGCATAATGAGCTCGGTAAACGGGACCGTAACCTGCAAATTCTTCACAACCTCCATAAACTTGCCAAATTGGGTAGTCTCCTTTCGATTTTTCAAACGACCCGGGATTGGTACTTGGATTGTTGGACTAGTCGGAGTGGGAACGGGAGTAGTGGGTGGTGGAACTTGATCATCTCTCGAAGTCTCCACAATAACACTCTCATCGACATCCTCTACTAAAACCTCCTCCTTCTCGGCCGTTTTATCATCTTTAGGCATCGACGGACCCTCATAGTGTGTGCCACAATGAAGAGTGATCACATTAGCCGTATCAGTTATTGATCACCTTGAGAAGGGAGTTTACCTTGTTGATGCATTGCTTGTGAGGCGGCAAGGTGTCCCACTTGATTCTCCAAATTTTTAATGGCATTATCCTTAGATTAATCATTCTTTTGCATTTGAGCCATCATAGAGTCTTGGGTCTTAGCCATCATCTACATATTACGAAGCTCAGCCATTTCATTAGAACTCGAAAAAGAAGAATTACCTTGAGCTTGTATGGAGGACTGGCCAAAATTTTGCTGACTAGTACCAAAATTCTGATGAGAATTCCCGAAGTTCTGATTAGTGTTACCAAAATTTTGTTGGTGTTGACCCGAGTGAGGTCGCTGCTGATAATTTCCCTGATTTTGGAAATTCCTTTGATTATTGAAATTTTGATGGTTCTGAAAATTCCCTTGATTCTGGAATTGCTGTTTGTGTGGGGGTATATAAGCTGGTTTAATAGGCGGATTCAAGACATTAGTACTCCGATAAGATAAAAGAGACGCATCATAGCCCGGTTGATTCATATACGGATAATGCGGGCGCATGGAATGGAATGCATTCACTTGTTCTATGGAGCCTAGACAATTTTGAGCTTGGTGGTCCGCGACACCACAACGTACACATGCATACTCTTGCATGGTATGCACTTGATGCATGCCCCCTCCCCCTTGAGAATTCGACATCTCCTATGCATCAAACCTCTTAGCTAAAGCGGCTAATTGAATAGCCACGACATTAGAGGACCCACTATCACCGGAATTAGACTGCGTGTTACCTCGTGGATTACCCCATCGGGAGTGATGAGATGCCATTTCTTCAATTGTTTGCCAAGCCTTATCATCATCCACGTTACATTGGAAACACCCATTACATGCCGAATCAAGCGTACTCCGGCAATCATCATATAACCATTATAAAATTGGTTACAAAGAAACCAAACCTCAAAACTATGGTGCGGGCATTCCTTCACAAGCTTCTTGAACCGCTCCCTCGATTCATAGATATTTTCGGTCGGAGTTTGACGAAAATTGGTGATTTGACTTCGGAGCAAGTTCATCTTTTGTGGAGTATAATAGTGCTTGTAGAAGACAAGATCAAGAGAATTACAATCAGTGATCCCCTCGGTGACTTTATCAAGATCAGTGCTCCACTCCCTAGCGGAATCCCGTAATGAGAACATGAAGAGCATCTCCATGACTTGTTCTTGAGTTACCCCGGCCGGAAGTGGAATCATGGAACAATAATCAGTAAAAATCCTCATATGCTTGTGAGGATCCTCCTTGGGGTCACCACCAAATTGATTCTTCTCCACCAAAGTAATAAAGGCGGGGCGAATCTCGAATGTACCTTGACTGGCGTTTGGTCGTTTAACCTACTTAGGAAGAGCGGTTTGCTCGGGCTCCGAGTGACCCGTGCCTCCGAATTACCACAATTATCAGACCGAAGCTCCATCATGGCATTGACTTGATAAATGCCCCGTTTAGAGTACTAGGCTGCATAGGCGTCAAAACGTTTAGTCAATGCCGCTAACTAACTGCGATGCCACAGCTTTGGCTAACTCACTCTCTAAACCTGTTCCGCGAGCGTTACCTCGTGAATTACCCCATTGGGTGTGTTGAGTAGCCATCTACTCTATCGTTTTCCAAGCTTTGGCATCATCGACATTGTTTTGGAATTTCCCAATAGCTGCTGAATCAAGTGTAGCACGACAATCGTCATATAAACCTTTATATAAGTCTGGTCGGTACAATACAACCTTTAGATATAAACTTAACCTGCGGTCGCTAGCATTAAGTCAGTCAACTCGAATTATCGTGACATAATTAGTTCTTTACCCGGTCTGTGAAAATTCCTAATTTGCTATGCTAATTAAATGAATTTTGCATCAAACAATCAATCAGATTTAAATCGATAAACAAGCTATAGTTCATGCGATTAATAATACAATCAGATAATTATAAATCCTCCTAACATGCATTGATCCCCTTAATCCTAGAAAGTAAATTAGCTATGCATAATTAAACTAATAAGAGAAACAAGAAGTAAAGAGAATCTAAACATATCAAGATGAATTAAATAAAAAACAATATCAATCAAGCAATTAAAGGACAATCAATTGAAAGTAATAATAAAAGAACAATAAAATAATGAACGATGAATTAAAAGAGAATTGAAGGATTAAAATACCGAATAATGAAGGAAATTGCAAATGATTCGATCTAGAAAAGTACATAAAATTTGAAACTAAGAAAGCTCTCGAACTAGGTAAACTAAACTAAGAAAATTGAATAATGAAAGTTTGTTCATCTAAAGTCCTAACACAAACTAAAAGGATAGACTCGATCGAGTCCATGGAGTGACTCGATCAAGTCGCCTGAGGAGATGCTCCAACCCAGACTTAACGAACCAACTCGATCGAGTCCAGTAAATGACATGATCGAGTCACACTGTAAGTCACATCATCGCACACTCGGATTCAATTGTCTGCCATTTCTTCGTTACTTATCCAAATTGCCCATGGGATATACGTTTTAAAGCTAAGAGAAAGAGTTTTCCAACGCCACCTGAATCACCCTCATTGGAGTTGTATATCTCAAGAGATGAACGTTTGAAGTTGTCTCCTGTGTAGGTGATAATTCTTTCTTCTCAATTCGCATTTTTCCAACTAGTATCTTTGGTGCGTCTTCTTGTTTTCCAAATAAAATAATAATGAAAAATCTGAATGGAAGCATGCAAGGTAAGATGTAATGGTATGTATGTTTTGTTTTTAGGGTAGTTAGGTGCTAAGAGATATGAAAAAAGTGAGGGGAGAGGATAGAGTAAAGAGTCTGCACTACGTTTGTAGGGTTTTTAAGTTTTTTTTTTAGTAAAGTAGCGGGTCCACGGGTCAGGTTCGGGTCGAACAACCTAGACCTGGACTCGATTTTTTAGAACGAGATCCATACCCAACCCATACCCACCGGGTCTAAAAAAATGAGACCCAGACCCGACCCATTTGGGTCTGACCCGTCGGGTCTGGGTCGGGTCCTGGACCCACTATCATCCCCAGTTTCACTCCTAAAAATAAAACTAGCAGGCTGTTGTCTCTAATTCACTTGCTCTAAACAAAAATTTAAAATAAAAATCAAATCCTTAAGACCCTAATCCATTATTTCACAATAAACAAAAGAAATCAATAATCAATGATATCAATCAACCGAATAACTAATAAACAACCAAAAAATCAATCGCTCAATTTCACATCCAATTTCAAAAAATTAAAAAGAATGAAGATTAGGGGAAAAAAAATCTTACAACTGATTTTTTGAGAGGAGAGACCGGAGAGACGAGCATTTACTACTTACTATCAAGGCTAAACACAGGGAGGGTGGCCGTCGGACTGTCGGAGACTAGGAGGGTGGGGACCCGTGACCGGTGAGTGGTGCCGCCGATGACTGACGAGGAGCGGAGGAGGTAAGTTTTGGTATGTGATTGAGGGCCAAATAGAGAAAGTTAGTGATATCGGTTAAGTCGTCTCACCCAATCAAGATAAACCTAATGCTACTAACTAGAAGAGAGCGGCAAGTAAGGTATCGTATCTACAGGGAAGCGGTTAAATTCGTCTAATAGTTATGGCGATTCTAAGATGCTCTAAACTGCTGTTTGATAGAAATGAATGAAAGATTAGTAAAATGCGATAATAAATAATCGAATCTAACAATGAGATGAAAAGTAAGGTCACGGGTTCACGACAGATGTTCGACAATTATGCGACAATAATAATAAACACATAAACGTGCTAGTCAGCTATAACACGTTCTCTGAATCGTATCAACCTAGGAAGGATTTAACGGGATCTCGCAACTTATTAGACTCCCTACTAAATCGCACGTGATCTAATCCTATTTCGGCTTTCGCACAAGAACTATAATTTCCCAAACAGATTAAAATGTTGTGGCCTTTAATAAATTAATCAACAAATAAAACACGCGAAAATGGCACTAGCATAATTATGAGTTTAGTATAGAAGTAACAAAATCGACTAATAACCCATCGATCCCCCACGATCCTAGCGAGAAAATTAGCTACTCATGATAATTACGAAACAACAACAAATCGCATACATAAAATTCATGATGAAAAGGGAAGCAAATGAATCTAACGATAAACAAATGGAATCTAACGAACTAAACGGAACAACGAATTGTAAAAAGAGAAAATTACGACAAACTAAGTAATTCACGATGAAGATTGAAACATAAAACTGAAAATTACATAAAGGAATTTACCGAAATCGAGTACGAGTTTGAGACGGAGTACGGAATGCTAAGAGTCACGAGTGTTTTCTAAGAAAAATAATTCTAAGTTGTGAAGTGACAAAAAAACAAAAACAATTCTTCTTCTAGTAATACAAGGCAAAAATGACTGAGTGTGCGTGCCGGCCGGCCGGCAGGGGGCTGATCACATGCAGGGGCCGAAGCACACATTAAAATTAAGCTTAAATCCTTCAAAACTAAGGCATTGTGCCATAGGGGCCTGTCGGGGCAGGGTGGCGCGCACATCGCCCTTGAAACATGGATTCGGCCGCTCTCGATGGCCCAATGAATCGACTCTTCTCAGGTTCTTCTTCGCCTAGACGTCCTAAAGCACGGGTCTTGTTCTGGATCGTTCTTCTAACCAGAAATGAGTGTAAATGCACATAAAGACCTGAAATCGTGTGAATCTACACAAACACTCACTCAAAGCAAAATGTTAGAAGAAACAGCTCTAAAGAGCGCGTTTTGACCGAAAAAGACAACGAAATCGAGGGAATAAAGCTTTATAAACACGACACATCGGTTAGTCAGTTAGGTAGGGTACGAGTCAAGGAAGAGATCGTATATCTATTTTCTAATTTTACTATTTTATTTTTATTTTTATTTTTTTTTGGAGGGTGTGCCTGTCCCACCTAGGCCCACCCCCAAATCCGTCCCTAGGTTATAATAAGGGGACGTAGATAGTGGGTAGGGTTAAATTTTTAATTTAGTTGGTTTAGTTAGGCGGTAGTCCAACAATAACTCAAACCACCCAATTATGTGGGCCCAGGTTGATTTAGTTGATCGGGTTTGAAAACTTAATACGTGATTGCTCGGGTTTCACTTGAGAATTAACCTGACTCGTAACCTTACTCGGTTCGGCTTACGATTTGCCTATTACGAAATATGGGTATTACAATCGACCCTCCTTATAAGTAACTTCGTCTTGAAGTTCTGTAGACACCCACATTTTTCCTATTGGTGTTTGTAGCATCTTCCCACCAAACACCCGATGATGATCGGACAATAATATGCTTCAAATGCTCGAATGTGGGCTCGTAATCGATGGTATCGGACTCGGGCACACAACGGAGTACAAAACTCTGAAAATCGACCTCAAATTCGGACTCAATGAGTTGTTTTCAATCAAATAAAGCTACTTAAAGCCAAAACCGCCACCGGGGGCAAAACCGTCTTTTATTGACTCTGTCAAACACAAACACAGTCAAAGCCGAAAACCCAAAACAAACCAAAATGTCAGAAAGCGTTCAAATACATTATCAATCAAAAGTCAACAGTATCAAATCATACCCCAATTAACGCGAAAATAAATCACGTATTTTGGATAAATTCCACGCCTCAAAACTGAACCGCAGAAGCTCCCACGCCTAAGAACTGAGGCGCAAGCCCTCCCGCGCCTATGTTTTGAAATCTGAAACTAGGTTTCGGCGCTGAAACACATTCTCAAACTACCACTCTTCTATATATGTGAGTCATTTCCCTCATTTGTAGAGGGATGAAAGACGAGAAAAAAAAGACCTCCTTCAACCATTTTTCAAGGTTCATAAACTAATAAATTCAGAGATTTTGGGAAGGTTTTTCTCATTGATTTCAACCATCATATAAGTATCCTTATATACTACAATTACAATATCTTCTATTGCAAGTAATACTAGTATTACCATAACTCTAATACCTATTAAGGGTAAACATATATCTCTACAATAATATCTTTCCTATCACAATACATAGAATATTCCCGAGATATTCTTTCACTCCGCCTCAAGTTGGCGCTCTTGGTAAACCGAGTCCCAACTTGAACTGTAAATGCTCGAACGCTTCTCCTCCTAGTGCTTTAGTAAATAAGTCGGCTATTTGCTCCTTACTCCCAACATAGGATAAGTCAGCCGTCTTTTCACTCAAATGTTGACGGACGAAATGGCAGTCAATCTCGATATGTTTTGTCCTGTCATGAAACACGAGATTCCTTGCTATGTGTATGGCTGCCTGATTATCACAAGATAATTGCATCGGTTCCTTATGAAAAATTCCCAAAGATGCGAGAAAAGATTTCAGCCATATCAGCTCCCTAGTAGCGAATCCCATGGCCCTGTATTCTACTTCCGATGAAGATCTCGATACCGTGACCTGTTTCTTTGCCCTCTAAGATATAGGCAATTTGCCTAACGATAGAAAGTACCCACTAAGTGACCGTCTCGTCACTGGACATCTCGCATGATCCGAGTCACAGTGTCCTTGTAATCTCAAGTCACCGAGCTTCTCGAACGAAATCCCCTTAATCGGATTTTGTTTTATATATCGTACTACTCGCAAAGCTGCTTCCCAATGTTCTTTTCTAGGTTCATTCACGAATTGAGACAATATATGAACAGCATAGACTAAGTCCGGTCTAGTTATGGTTAGGTACACAAGTCTCACCACTAGCCTTCGATATTTCATAATGTCTCTCGACACGTACCCGCTTGCCAATGAGAGTTTATGCCCTGCACTACAAGAATTTAGCTCTCGGGCGACTGATCTTAGCCACCGTCATCTGTCGCTAAAATAGACGCGCGACAGATGACAGTTGCTACGGAACAGTCGCACCAAGTAGTCACTTTGGGCGACCGATATCGGTTGCTAAAAAAACACGCGCGACCGAAAACGGTCGCTAAATGTAGCGACCGACGTCAGTTACTAAGACTCCCGTTAGCGACCGATGTCAGTCGCTAATAGCGTAAGTGTAGCGACCGATATCGGTCGCTAAGGTGAGTGACGTGGCACTATAATAGGCTAATGTCGGTCGCTTTTGGACGTTTTATATCGACCGATATCGGTCGCTAAGGGACCTGTAGTAGGCTTATTCTATTTATTTTATTTCTAGCCAAAATCTGCACAAAAACACAAACCAACAACTAAAATACGTCCAACACATCATTCCAAACGTCGTTCCAAATGGTACGTCAGCTTCACACTCCAGAATTGGCAATCAAGTACGCAAATGTCTTTACTTCACTCACTACTACCAAACATCAAATAGACAAGGGTCGTTTCACTAATAGACATGGGTTTTGCGACCCATGTTAAGTTGAGTGACATCTATTGTCAAATACTTATACATAGGTCGTATGACCTATGTCTATCTAAAACATAGACATGGGTTTATCAGATAACCCATGTCTATTTAAGTATTAGACATAGGTTTGCAGAATTAACCCATGCTATTTAAATATTAGACATGGGTTTTTTGCATGCCCTATGTCTATTTAAAAATATAGACATGGGTTTTTTGCATGCCTTATGTCTATTTATAAATATAGACATGGGTTATTTGTCTGCCCTATGTTTATTGTCATAGTATAGACATGGGTTATTTGTACACCCTATGTCTATCGAATTGTTAAATTACAAAAAAAAGATACGAAATAGGCACGGCACTTTCACATAAATAGTAATTAAATTTTATAATAACAAAACAATTAATTACAACCACAAGACACTATCTCTCTTCCTTCCACACTATACATCACATTAGATAAAAAAAACTAGCTAAAAGATAAAAATCTACATTAAGAATCTCTTCTTACAACTCATCTTTCTAGCTAGTACGTAGTTAGCCCACTAATTGTGAACCTCATCGATGTCTTCTTGTGAATACATGGCAAGTCCTTTGAAGTTCTGCAACAATAACTCCAATATAGTTTAGAAAAAATCGAGAATATAATTAAAAACGAGTACTTCTAAAACATAAATACTTTGATTAACGCGGAGAAGTTAAACATATCATTGTGCTTGATGATTGATGCCTAGAGAGTGAGCAATAATGATAAAGAAGATAAGTTTGTATGAACAAATTATAAAAAACATAGAAAGATAGCCAGCTGACCTTTGCGAGTTTGCGACTCTTTATCTCTGTGATGTGGACTTCCACAGCAACATCGAAATGCCTTGACGTGATGATGCTTATGATCAAAATTCATGCCATAATTCTATTTTCAAACAAAAATCATCACACTCAGTTGTAATATGAACAAATAATGCATTTTCAGTGATAATTATTCAATTTCTTTCATTAAAATTTAAGAATCACAATAAGAAAGTAGTAATGTGTGAAATCCAAATAGAAGCCAGTCCTACTTTAATTTGTTTTTGGAGAACTTGAATTTAAAAGGAGGTTTACATTATTTACATATTAAAATTTTTTGATCATGGATCAATTTACTCACCCACGATAGCTCATCATAGTCTTTTACGTCTTCTGAAGTAAAGAAAGCAACCTGGTAGAATAAAAAAATAAAGGACAATTTAGGGTGTGCTAGAAATTTTTCAGGGTTGGAACGTAGAAGTGTAGAATAAAGAGAGAACAATACATCGTAATAGTGATGATCTATTGTCTCAAGTTCAACAGGAACATCAAGCAAATTGGCATCACCACATCTATGTACAACTTTGAGAGATTAGCGCCACAAAGGAAAACATACCGACACAATATCCTTGTCAGAGAGACTCATCCTGATTAACTTTCTTAAGCTCACACACTCGTAAATTTCTTAAGTTCTCTACTTACTATTACTCATACATGATCAGTTTCACAATGATATGTCCGTCTTAAATAACACTAACTGACAAGTTAGTGTGAGATTACAAACAAAAATGAGTGTGAATAGCATACCGATATAAGTGAGGTGAAGACTATCATCAAATCCCAATCCCTGTAAAATTGAAAGATAAAGATGGTTTGAACTCAGTACAGCTTGGCAATTGAAACACTAGAAATTTCGTAAAATCGATTCTATTGTAGGAAGCTTGAACAATAAAGAGCTTTTCAAACACATATATGGAAAGTCGATAGAATTCACTTATCCCTATTTCTTGAACGGTGGAGCTGGAATATTTCAAATCTGAGATACAGAATTCAACACTTCACCTCCTTTAAATTTTACACTCTGATCTATGACTAAACACCTAACAATTTCTATTGGTTTAATTGTTCTTTAAAAGGGAAATTTTAGAGGTCATGTGCTCCTTTTGTGATTTTCATTCAAAGCACGGTATCTAGCCTAAGCAGTCACTTTTAAATTCAGAATTCAAACAACAACAGAAAAAAAAACAGAAAGAACATAGAGAACTGCGGTTTATTATATTCTATCTGCTCATAATAATGCACCTCTCTTCTCTTCTCTGATCCTCCAGAACTCCGAAAACTGGTGTTCATAACACTTTGACAGATTTCCTTCCTGTAAGAGGCAATCTAGCTGGTTGAGCTAAAAATTTATTTACCAACCATTATTATAAAGGACCATACAGCCATATCACAATTGAGAGCTTAATAATTTTCTATCAAAATTAGACCTTATTGCAGATCGAGGCCTTTGAGTTTCGCTCCTTCCAGGTGTAGAAGGTTGTGGTGTTGCTGCTCTTTTCGGTCTCACTTCTCCGCTCATCCTGAACTTTGAAAATTTGTGATCACTACACTTTGATCGATTTCCTTCCTGTAATGGGCAATTTTCCTTGTTGAGCTGAAAATTATTTAACCAATCATTACTATACAAGAGTAAATAGACATATCACTGTTGACAGCTTAATAGGGTTTTCGCACTAAACCTTATCAGAGATCGAGGCCTTTGAGATTCAATTTTCGCGGGTGTAGATGGCTGGGGTATGACTGTTCTCTTTCGTTTGACTTCTCCCTAAAAGTGAAAAATTCAGTATCATAAAAAATGCAGTAATGCTACAAAAATAAAACTACATACCTCTTTCTTCAATTGTCTTAGACACTGAAATTGTTTCTGGCATCTGCTTATGAGGCCGAGGTCTCAGAGGGGGTTGTATTTCCCTCCAACTATTAGTTCGAGTAATTTCCTTCTTGACTTCAACATTGCCATTACGTAAAACATCTACACTAGGTCCTGAACCAAGCCCTGAAGATCGGCTTCACTGTCTATAAGGGAACAATAAAACATTTATTGCACAGAAGAACAAATGATATACACACAATTCCCTAAATATGCAAGCATCTTTAGAATAAGATGGTTTGTGCATGGTATTAAAGCCTTCCTCCACCAACTCATTCATCAACCTAAGCCTTCCACAAACCTAATCGGATAATATAAATGGATTCCAAAAAACAGTGCAACAGAATTAGTGACATTGTGACGATTAACGTAATCACTCGATTAATTCAAAATCGAACTGACGGAGATTTAATCACTCACAGTAGTTTTTATATTCTGAAGATTATAAATGAAAATAATTACAGTAAATGCAATCAAAATCATGAACTCGAGCAGATGAATTGCACTAACGGAGAATGAAGTTGATCAAAATGTTGCAAATTCAATCAAGAATTAAACTAACAAAAAGCCATTAGAAGCAGCCAAAAACGAAACGGTGACAACTTCGCGAGGGAAGACGGTGATTTTCGGCGATGAATCCAGTTGAAGAGAGTAATCGAGAGGAACGGTGATGAAATGGTCGCAAAGTCGGAGTTCCGGAACGGAGAACCAGTTTCCGAAGGTACCGACGACGGCGGTGGTTGATTCAGACATGGCGGCGCGTGAGAAAATTCACCGAAAATGAAGGTGAAGCTGCAGCAGAGATGGCGGAGCAAGAGGTGGAGAAGGATAATGACGGTGAAGGAGTAGAAATGGGGATGGTCGGATAATGTCTTAGGGTTTTGCTGGGTGATATGTACATTACTCCGTATATGGTTTGGGTGAAATGTATAATATAGGAGTACATGATATGGGTGGTTGGGTGATTAAATTTTTATTTCAATATACATGAGTTTTCATATGCCCTACTTCTATTCATATATCATAGACATGGTTTTAATTTGACCTATGTCTATAACTTATAGACATAGTTTTAGTTATAACCTATGTATATTCTCTTTTATATACATGAATTTTTTAAATAACCTATGTCTATTAAAAATAGATGTGGGTTTTCCTTTTAACCTATGTCTAGTAGGTGATGTCTACGACTAATTTTGTAGTAGTGACTAAATTAAGAGTAATGTTACAAACTGTTTTCGATAAATATTCATAAACTACAAACTGTTTTTAATGTATTCAGCTAACAGGAAAACTAGCTGAAGCACCACTACCACCCCCATTGAAGGGGTCTCAAGGATCTCGGTGTCGGGGAATGGGGTTGGAGTTGCAGTTCTGGTGCTGCATGCTCCTCAGGCGGGTTAGCTCTTCTAGAATTTGCAAGCTGACTTCATCCTGTCGCTGGATACGCTCATCCTGCATCTTCAACCTCTCATGCTGCTCCCTTATCCTCTCAGCCATAGCATCTCGTTGCGTCCTCTCCTCTTGCATTTCTGACCTCATCTCAGAAACGACGGACGGTACAAACTCCGTCGAGGTCGCATGCCCCCCCACCCCCCGAGCGTTGGGTGGTGTCCAGTACAGGGTGTGAGCGTTCCCCATACCGTACACCGCTCTCTTACGGTACCCATGCACGACTCTGAACTAAATCTCGGTCGGGTCCACACCTTCAGCGTCGGGCGCGTTAGTGGCCTCCAAATATGCTCTCTAAAAGAAATTGTAGTGATGATTAGGTGAGATGTAAAGAACAATGTAAAGAAGCCTTATGTTAGAAACATACCCAAATGGCGGCGTCCCTCTTCGTAACGAAGGTTCGACCGGTGGTGGAGTCCCCCTTTCTCTTCGTGTCAAGAAGCAGCTGCACAGGTGGAGGGAGTCCTCCTGTTTTCTTCTTCAACTATTGACAGTACATGTAGATTTCTCATTTACATTTACAATGAAAACATAAAATATGAATCCAAAATAAAAATCAAAGGAAAGAAAACACTTACATTCATAGCCCGCTCGAGCATCGACTGCGACCCACCATAGTGGGTGGCCTCCGCTTCCGCCTCAGGGTCTCCTCCTCGCCTTTTGTTCTTCTTCGCTTGGATGAATCTCTTAATAAACTTCGGGTCGGAGCGGACTTTTTCGAACTGTTCAATGGCTTCACCTACAATTCATATGAAGAGATCCGTAAGATATATACAACTTTCTATTCAAGTATGAACACTAATTGAGTAATCAAACCTTTAATGTATTTATGTGCCCTTCCCTCGCTCGCCAACTTAAAAGGTTTTTATGTGCCCTTCCCTCGCTCGCCAACTTCCACATGTTGTCCTTGTACCTTGGCTTCGCGACGTCCATGTATCTGTCTCTTGCAGCAACCTCGAGACTGGGGTTCCAATAGTGTTTCATCTGCAAGATCGTTTGTTGTTAGTGTATTAGTAATCCGTAAATAATAAAAATTAATTAATAAAACAAAAATATTGGTGCACCTTGAAGTTGTCGAACCACTTCTCCTGCTGCCACCGAGTCACCTGGGTCCAACCAGTGCATTAAGTAGTCAAGTCTTTCAGGAAGCTGTCCGTCACACCAGTCACCACTGTTCAATCCCAAAACCTACACCCAAGAACGAAATAAGATGATGTCTCACAAAAAATTGAAATAAAATGAAGTTGCTAATGTGATTAAAGTTTGAAAACCAGTAAATGACGTTGCTAATAATATAATGTCTCACCACGTCTTCTCGGGGCTCATAATTAGGCGCCCGTCGCGTCGATATTCAAGCTCATGAGGTCCCTACTATGGTTGTTCAGGTTGTTGATCATCTTCCGCCTCCTCCTCGTTCAACTGGTCCTCGTTCTGGTCCTCCTGCTGATTCTCCTGCTGGTCCTCCTCCTGCTGCTGCTGGGACCCTCTATTCCTGCTCCCACTCCCAAACCGCAGTCTTCTGTCCAACGTCATATCTGCAGACAAAGGTAGAAAGTTAGAAATTGACATCATAATATTGCCATAATATGCCCAAAATATAGACTACAGACTACTATATTGAAATAATATAACTTACTAAAACTATACCCTACTAGCAATCATCATCGCTATCGTTGTCATCTTCCACTTGCCTACTCGAACCAACTACATCCTCTTCCTCGTAGTCATCTTCCTCCTCCTCGTCATGACCTCCAAATCATTGGTATCTTCCTCCTCCTCGACCATATCACTGGAAGCACCTTCCTCCTCCTCACCACCTTCATCATCTTCAAAATCCTCCCCCACATCCACCTCATTATTGTCATCATCACTTGCGAAAAGATTCTCATCAATTGGAGACAGTGTTGTACCACTAGAAATGACCTCCTCTTGGAAGAGGTCAGTGTCAAAGTGCCTCCGTGGCTTAGTTTTAAACATCGCCCACCACTGGTTTACAATTCTATCGTTCTTTGTGGTTGGATAAGGAGCAAAGTACACTTGTGGGCTTGATGTGCAAGTATAAACGGATCGTACTTGAAGTATTTTTTGGTATGATTAACTTCAACTAGTTGGTACTTTTCATGTACTCTAGTACCATGCACTGAGTTGTCCTTCCATTCACATTTAAATACCACAGCTCTATATCCACGATCATGTCCAACATAGCACAACTCGAAGATGTCCTCCAGTAGACCGTAGTAGTCATCACCATCAAGTGACGACACACTCACACCGAAATTACATCTAGCCCTACTGCTACCATGGGCGAATGTATGGAAATTGTAACCATTAACCGAATACCGGTTCCAAGTTCTAACCTTCCACAGAGGACCTAATGCTAGACTCCTAACCAAATCATCCCGAATATTCTCTGAAATTACATGTTGCTTCAGCCAACTGGGAAACTGTTCCTCATGCTTATTCCAAACATCATCAACATTTAAATGTAGACTAGCAGCTAGAAATTCAGTTACAAACTGCTTCTCGTACGGCTCTAAAACTTCGCAGTTTGATAACAAGTAAAGGTGAGCACGATTGTACTCTTTCTCATCTAATATCCTCCACCCCCCAGCTAATGACGATCCTTCACCTACCTTACTTTGAAAAAAGTCTGGTATGTTAGGGTCAATCATCTTGGGTGTTTCTAGGTTAAGATTCTTGGCTTTTGTGTTCACCTCTTTCTCGAAATATATAGAGAACAGAAGTTGGCTATCTCCTCTGTTAAATAAGCAGTACATATGGAGCCCTCGACCCTCGCCTTGTTACCAATTTTTTTCTTCAGATGGTTGAGAAATTTATGACAATCAAGCAATTATGTTATTAGTAAATTACAATATCTAACGTTAGTGGGTAAATAAGTAGTTTAATATTCTCACCTCTCAAAACGAGTACATACATCTAAATTGAACCGGTCCTCCCAATTTAGCTTCGTAGGGCAAGTGGGCCGGTAGATGCTCCATTGAGTTAAAAAAGGAGGGTGGGAAGATCATCTCAAGTTTGCATAGTATCTGAGGAATTTGATTCTCCGAACGAGTCATGTCGTCAATTGTAACTGTCGACGAACACAAATCTCGAAAAAACTGAGATATCTCAGTGATAGGATTCCAAACACCTTCCGGCAGCAGGTGCTTCAACACCACAGGTAGTAACCGCTCCATGAACACGTGGCAGTCGTGACTCTTCAAGCCTTGCAGCTTCAGGTTCTTAATGTCCACACATCGACTAAAATCGGATGCGTACCCATCAAGGAACTTCAGTTTCCCTACCCACTCTAACACGGCCTTTCTCTCAGCCTTATCAAGGCTAAACAAGGCCCTAGGCTTGGACCCATCCCGCTTGATATGCAATTTCGGACGGTCACAATTTTTTTTCAAATCTTTTCGGGATCCTACGGTGTCACATGTCTTACCCTCTACATCCATGACGGTGTGAATCAGTTGCTCAAAGAAATTCTTCTCAATATGCATGACATCCAGATTATGTCGGAGTAATAAAGTACTCCAATATGGAAGGTCGAAGAAGATGCTTCTTTTAAACCAACCATTTTTTAATTTCTTAAGATCCTTGAACTCTTGATCGGTCCCGTCAACAGTAGATGAGAACTCTGAAATCACCTCCCATATCTCATCTCCTTGGAGACAAATCGGTGCCTTATCTAGCACCACCTCACCTTTCTTGAAAGCTCTCCTGTTCTTCCTGTACATGTGACCCTCGGGTAGGAACTGTCTATGACAGTCAAACCAACTAATTTTGCTTGAATTACTTAGGTAAAACGCTTTACTTTCACTCATGCAACAAGGACAAGCTTTTTGGCCCGCCGTAGACCAAACACTCAGCATATCATACGCAGGGAAATCGTTTATAGTCCACAAAAGCGATGCTCTAAGCTGAAAATTTTGTTTCAATGACACATCATATGTCTCCACACCTACTTCCCACAAGTGTTTCAATTCCTCTATCACTAGTTGTAAGTAAACATCCAAGTGGTTTTTTTTATTTTTTGGGCCGGAAACAATAACAGAAAGGAAGATGAACGGTGGTTTCAGACAAAGCCATGGGGGTAAGTTGTATGGTGTGACCATGACAGGCCAGCATGAGTACGACTTACCGAACTGACCGAAAGAGGCAAACCCATCGGTACGCAACCCAAGTCTCACGTCACGGGGTTCCTCAGCAAATTCAGGGTAAATCCTATCAAAGCGTTTCCACTCCTCCGCGTCACTAGAATGACACATCTTCACCTCTACAGGAGTTTCTTCTTTATGCCACCTCATTTGTTCGGCAATGGTTCTGGTTGCATATAATTTTTGGAGTCTAGGGGCGATGGGAAAGTAGGTAAGTCGACTAAGTGGTATAGGTTTTTTATGCCTCACAACACTCTTTCCCTTCCTACCCCTTAAAACAATGTTCCCATCTACACTTTTGTGTCTACCCTTACCACATATCTTACCTTCCTCAAGAAGGACATCGTCCTTCCAAAAAAGCATACATCCATCGGGACAAGCATCGATCTTTTGATGCGGAAGTTCAAGACCTTTAACTATTTTTTTTGGTATTGTAGAATGTTTTGGTCATAATGTTGTCTTTTGGGATGATTTTCTCAATCAACGCAGCGACACCGTCTATGCACCCAAACGGTAGGTTATACTCACATTTAAGCGTCACTACCATGGACGCGACTTCTAACAATGTCACATCACACCCTCCATATAACGACTTCTCCGCATCCTCTAACATATCAAAAAACGCTTTCGCTCGTGGGTTTGGCTCTTGTGGGGTTGGTTGGTCATCATCGTTAGTGTACATGCTCTCATAAATAAACACATTGCACTCAACCACATCAACTATCATTCCTCTCAAACCCCTCTCATTCTATTCAACCTCAGATTCCTCAACAGCAGACGTCTCACCATGCCAAATCCAACAATAATAATTTGGGCAAAATCCATTTGAGATAATATGTTCCTTAATCAAAATAATATCCAAGAATCTGAGGTTCTTACATTTCACACAAGGACATCTAAATCTACCCTCTGACGCGTATTCGGGGTGGGTTTTAAGAAACTCAAGAAAACTATTAACACCCTCTAAAAATTCTGTTGTGGGACGTCGTCTCTTATCCAATTTTTTCTCATACATCCATTTTCGTTCAAATCACTTCATTTTTTATCTAAAAATATTTAGACAATAACCAAATACACATTATTTCCTCTAAAGTAATGTACTTATATACACTACTCACATATTTAGTAAAATTCTCAATTCACCTAAACATAGTGATATTTGCACCTAATCCGCCTAATTATATCACTAAATCGGTTAATTATATTTTCAATTTCAATTTCCTGACACATTAAAAAAATTCGAGTATCCAACCATAAACCCGAACTTTATACTAACAATTTACCTATTTCAATTCGGGAGAACCTAGCTATGGGCAATTAACATGCTAACTAAACTAAATATTCCGACAACAACAAGACTACACTAAAAAAACATCTAACTCCATAACTAATTTATTTATATCGATAAATACAAAAATTAACAAATAATTTAAATTAAATATAGATAGAAAACATACCGTAACTAAGTAAATATGAAGAAAAGAAGAAGGAATGAAGAGGAAAGGAGGAGGGGGCGATTTTAGAGAGAAGAGGGACGGAATGTAGAGAGAGAGTGAAATTGGAGTTGTGCGAGGGGGAGGGGGGGGGGGGGGTTCGCGGATTTTAAAAAAGTCAGACCCGTTAGCGACCGACAGCGGTCGCGCGTTTTTTTTTCGGTCGCTACGTAGCGACCGCTTTCAGTCGCGCGTGTTTTCTTTAGCGACCGATATCGGTCGCTACATCAATGGCCTTAGCGACCGATATCGGTCGCCCATTTTTTATAGCGACCGATATCGTTCTCTACGGGGAATTAACTTTTCCCCAAACCCGTCTCTTCGTCCAGCGACTTATATCGGTCGCACGTCAGTCACATAATGAGCGACCGAAAGTTTCAGTCGCGCGTGTATGGTAGCTACGGGAAGTATTTCTTGTAGTGCCGTTTGTATCGGGGTATATACCGGCCTTGCTCCTTTCATTCTTGTTTCCTCGATATTACCCATTGCGTACTTCCGCTGGTTTAGAAATAGCCCATTTTTATTATGCGCTACTTCTATTCCTAAGAAATACTTGATTTTACCCAGATCTTTAATACCAAATTTCTGATCAAGGAAAGTTTTGAAATTTTTGCAGACTTCATTATTGTTACTAACCACAATCATGTCATCAACATACACTAACACCCCAATAAAAAGACCATCACGATTTAAGGTGAATTGTGAATAATCGGCTAATGACTGAACAAATGCCTTTAAGGACATGGTCAACTTGGCAAACCAGTTCCGTGAAGCCCGTTTTAAACCATATACAAACTTGAGCAACTTACATACCTTTCCGTCTTTGCCTCGGTCAAAACCTAGCGGAATCTTCATGTAAACCTCTTCATCGAGATCCCCATGTAAGAAAGTGTTGTTCATATCTAGTTGCTTAATGAACATACCTTTTTGTACTGCCACGGAAAACATACACCTCACGCTTATCATTTTTGCAACGGGTGCATACGTCTCATGATAGTCAATCCCTTCTACTTGAGTGAAACCTTGCGCCACAAGACTTTCTTTGTAACGCTCCACCGTCTCATCGGCCTTGTACTTGACCTTATGCACCCACTTGCATCCACTGGGTTTTTTACCTTTTGATAAGGTCATGCTTTTCCAAGTTGCATTCTTCTCTAACGCCTCTATCTCTTTCTTCATCGCTTCATGCCAATTTCTATTTCTCGCGGCCTCATGTTAGTGAACTGGCTCTCTTTCTTTATAAATGATTCCCATGAATGATCTGTGCGAATCCGAAAAACATTTGGTGGTAGCATAATTGACTAAAGGATAACGAGTACCTGACCGTGAGGGTTGAGTTTGTACTTGATGAGCATTGTCTTGAGGGGTAATTATTTGCATCGACTTGCAATTATAGTCCTTCTTCAAAGATGGTTCGAATTTATTACGAGCACCACGCTTTAGCCTCGTCTTATTCGTCTCATCATGCGCGTTTCTGTCAACCTCGACCTCACCCGACTCGTCTGCATTAACCTCGGTTGGTCCGGCCTCTCCTGTCGCGACCTCACCCGGTTCTATCTCACGCGGATTTTCATCCTCCCTCGTCTCCAGCTCTCCGCTCTTTTCTTCTCCCTCTAATTCTATCTCATTGTTCCCCCTTTCATCATGGGTTATCTCGGGTAACCCAATATCAACATAGGCGTCGTTCTCCCACCCTGGTTGAGGTGTACCTTATTTATCCCAAGTGCATAAGTAAATTCACAGAAGTGTACATCCCGCGAGACAAAGAGGCGTTTTTCTTTCAAATCGTATACCTTCCATCCCTTTTTGATACTAGGGTAACCAGGGAAAATGCATCTCGTTCCCCGCTCCCCAAATTTTTCTCGCGGCTTCCCTTTATTATGAGCATAACGTAAACAACCTGATACCCTTAAGCTGTCTAGTTTTTGTGGTTTATGGTAAAAAATTTCATAGGGTGTCTTTTCGTTTAATAACGGTGTGGGTGTACGATTTATCAAATATGCTGCAGTTAACACACACTCTCCCCAAAATTTTATTGGTAGCTTTCCTTGAAAACGTAGTGCCCTTGTTTTTTCTAGTATATGTCAGTGTTTTTGCTCAACTCGACCATTTTGTTGAGGTGTGTCGACATTGCTAGTTTGAAACAAAATTTCATTTTCAGCATAATCATTTTTCATATCTCCACTCAATAGCTTCGTCCCATTGTCACTCTGAATTATTTTCACACCTTTCTCAAATTGATTTTTGATCATTTGGCATAACATTTTAAGAAAATCACCCACTTCGCTCTTTACCTTCATTCGATAGATCTATACCCCCCGACTATGATCATCGACAATGGTCAAAAAATAATGAGAATGATTGAGACTATCTACTCGATATGGACCCCAAATATCACAACGAATTAAACCAAATAAAATATTACTTCTTTTATTATTAAGCTGAAACAGAGTTCGAGTTTGTTTAGCCCTACAACAAGGATCACAAGCGTTTTTTGACAACCAATTTAAATTACACTCTACTAAAGAATTGAAACGAGGAAGAATACTCTTAGAAGGACGACCAAGTCTTTGATGCCATAAGTTACTCTCCTTCGAAATTCTTGCGGCTGCTCCAACTTCGGTCTTCTTTGTATACCCCTTGATAATGCTCACCCCGTCCAATCTCCATCTTCGAAGTCAGATTCTGCATTACACAATAATCAAGATAAAAAGTTATTACACAATTATTTTCACGTATTAATTGTTGAACAGATATTAATTCACAAGTGAGCGTAGGCACAAATAAAACGTCTTTAAGCACAAAATCATCATCTAATCTTCCTTCTCCATGGACACGGGCATCGACTTGCCTACTATCCAGTAATCCGACATTGGATGGTTTGGTTTCCCAGATATTTTCCAAGAGACCTCTTCTCCCGCCGGTCATACGAGACATTCGATGTAGAGTTCATACCTTGTAATTTTACCGTCCTATCGGGACTTGCTCCCATCAGACTCATGAGACGATCAATTTCGTCTTCACTGAAAGGCACATTCTTTCCACTTTATGTATCTGCAACTGTATCAGAAACAACATTAACGTGATAACCGCCTCGGCCGCGTCCTCGTCCCCTTCCTCGAGCTCCGTGACCCGATCCACCACCACGTCTTCCACGCCCTCTTTCTCGAACTATCACTTCTTCATACCCATGTTTGTCATAACAAACACCTTCTGTGTGATAAAGTTTTCCATAATAAGTTGCATTCTGGTGGGGAATCATCTTTAGTTGTAACACTTCCGTTCATCCTTTTTTCTTTGCCGCCGTTAACGCACACCGTCATTGTTGCGTCGTGGCTATCTTCTTTGCTCTTGGTGACAGACGTGTGTCTTTATTCTCTTAATATTACTGAGTATGCACGGGTCAAAGTTGTTTCTCACGTTACTGTATAACTTAGAATTTAGGCCCATCAAAAATTGATGTACCTTTTTGTCCTCTCGTTCTTTTGCTATGGAGGATGCTGCACCACATGTACAGTTCTTTATGTTACTGTAATTGGCCAACTCATCCTAGATCGTCTTCAACCTAGTGTAATATTCCACCATGATGTCCCGTCCTTGTTTACACTCATTCAACTCGGTCTTGATTGGATAAACTCGAGAGGCGTTCCCTTCCAAATACCTATCTCGTAACTCCCATAATTCCTTGATAGGTTGAGAGAAAGTTAGGCTCAGATGTTTTTTTTGGGTCGATTACATTCCGAAGCCATTCTCTTAACATGGCATTACATTGGCGCCACGCCACCAATTCTACACTATCTTCATCTCCGTCAGTCTCAGGTTGCTTCACCTTTCCTTCGATGAATGCTAACTTGTTCTTTGCATCCAATCCGTTCTTCACCGCGTCTGCCCACATGTCATAGTTACTTTCATCGAACATTATTTGCGTAACATTAAGACTTGGGTTATCTGACGGGTGCAAGTAAAAAAGAGATGACATCGGAATTGTCTTGGGACTACCACCTGCCGGTTTTTCGTCTCCGTCGGCCATGTCTGATTTCGTGTGATTTTTTTTATTGATTTTTCTCTGATACCATAATAAATTAAGATATTTTGGGAAGGGTTTTTCTCATTGATTTCAACCATCGTATAAGTATCCTTATATACAAGATTTACAATATCTTTTATTGCAAGTAATACTAGTATTACCATAACTCTAATACCTATTAAGGGTAAACATTTATCTTTACAATAATATCTTTCCTATCACAATACATAGAATATTCTCGAGATATTCTTTCATAAACCGAGACAAAAATAAAACCCTTTCTTTTAAACATTATTTTAAAGGCCGCAATTTATAAACACAACCCTTTGTTCAAATATTTTGAAGATTGCAATTTCGTTATTTCAACCTGAAAAACACCTTAACTCGACTACATATTGAGGAGCTTCCCGTGTCCACAGTCGATACCGAAAGGAATTCCGCATCGAAACCAAGAACATGTATGTTGAGGGTTTAACAACTCCACTTCTAATTTTGTTCTTTTCGTATTATTTACTAACATCTAACATGCTAACATTTTATTTATTGTTCTCAACCACTAACATTTCTAATATTTTATTTATTGCATTTACCTTTCTTAATCGAATTAAATCACTTCAACATCGACATGGACAATAGATTCAGGGCATTATGACAAAAAATGCTCAATTCAATCATATTGAATATGTGGGGTGACGAGATGAGGAAACACGAACACAAGAGTACTGCACTCGCGTCGCCGGTTGCTCATCTCGTTGTCTCCCGTGTGAAAGGATCGAGTCCACTTCTAAAACGAACATCAAACTCATAAAACAACACATCTACCTCTCATGGTCATTCTCGAAAAACGTTTCCAAAACGATCACATTCAATAATCGATTTTGCCCAAAGTTGGGATATGCATCAGACTAGACGCATAGGCTGAGGCATTTCAACATTGAAACGCCTGGCCGCTCGCGCTTGAACAACAGGGCGCACCAAGGTGCGCGTTCTTGTTTATGCGTACTTCGAATTTCGAAATCAATTATCGATTGTCTTCGACACGTAGTTAAACTAATTCTTAACATTTGATATCGATTCTGTAATCGAAAGTCGAATTAGAATTAATCGAATTATGCTTTATCCGTTCTTAACGAGTCAACTCTCGTTTCGAACTCATACAATCATTCCGATAACGACATACAAATCAAATCGTGCAAATCGGTAGTCTTATCATCATTACCGTATATACTATCTTATTCAAAACCATTTTCGATACGACTAAGAGCGAATATCCGATGATGCTAAATTGAACATCGTAGACCATACCGGTCAAGCAATGATGTCAGTAACGCGTAGGATCTAACATTCGCGATGACTAGTCGCAAACTATTTTCTGAAGAGACATAGAACGAATATTCGTTGATGCTAAATCGATTACCATGGGCTATTATTAGCCAAGAAATGATATTGACACACGGAGAGTCTAACATTCGTAAGGACAAGTCGAGACGAGATGCTTTGAGGCACAGGATCAAGCTAGCATCACGCTTGGGTCCTGTATGCCATAGATTCAAGCACAACAGTAGTACAGTATCCGCGCCTGAGTTCTGGGACGCATGGCCTCATGTGTCTGAGTTCCAGGGCACAAAGGACCATGCGCCTAAACTCTGTCCTCTGATCAATGCGCAACTCAATGCGTAGCTAATTAGAGTTTGTCCACTCATTCGATTTACGGTTTCTATTTATGTTTCTATTTACGAGTTTGTTTATAGTTTACGTTTACCGTTTCTAAATTGATATTATATGTTATTGCTAGTCGCATTGTGAATTCCGGGTTGCATTGTATTCCGCCTGTGTAACTTGTAATTTACTTTTAAGTTATTTATTTTCGTTGTTTGGCATTTACTATTTTCAAATGAACATTTCATGCTAAAATAACATTGACAATATAAATCGAGATGCATTAAACGATGTAGTAAGCACATAATTCGCACGTCTAGCATAACACAATGTTTGTCACATTTCACCGTCTTACTAACGCGTGTACAAGAACACCAATCGATATCTTAGTAGAGGCCGCTATGTGCGGGCGGGGTTGAGTTTTCTTCGTGGGCTTCCCAACACGTACCTTAACCTCTTACACAGAATCTATTGTTTCCGAATGCCCGAAACCATTGGTCACGAGAGTCGTTCAATACACAATATTCGATATATTCGACATCGGTATCGTAATGTAAATGGACGAACCCCAGAAGCTGTAGTACAGAGTGGGTTCGAACGGGTCCGAACTCCCATAAAGTACGGTGGTGACTCCATTATGATTTAAATTTTAATTCGAGATCAATCTCACACGAAAACATCCGCCTACCAAAACTCGCGCCTGACAACGCCGGGCATGGTCCTAGGTCATGTCCACAATTTGACGACTCCGCTGTGGAATACCTGATGTACAACTTGTTATCAGGGTTTTCAGGGTGAGACTCGAAAAGAAATCGATTGGTTATTAAGGTGCATGCCTTAGTTTGACGGTTCATGCATAACCTCAACTTTACCCAGGATGGTTACTCATAACCGACGTCCCACTATGCCACGATGTATTCCAAATTATTTATGTCAAGGTGTTCATGGCTGATTTGTATGGCTTTCGCGGCATGTCCTTATGCAAATTGCGAAGGGAGTCCGTCCCGATTATCGTAAAGGCTATGCGCACTTGTATAGACCTTATCTAGACCGATCGAATTAGTGTAAAGAATACTATCATCATAATGCCAGTTTGATTACTTGCTCCTTGGTCTTCGTGTCATTTTTCTGTCATTTTAAAAATTCATCTTTTCAATATATCCAACTTAAAAAACCCGGAATGCTGCCGAAATTTAAACTTAAGTTTTGACTCAAAATAAGCCTATTTTCTAACCGGCAAGCTGCCCATTTCAATATTCAAATTTCCTCTAAAAAGAAGTTTCGACATTTCAAAAAAAAAAAATCGGTCCTATCGGCGTGCTGCCAATTTTAAAAGTCAAGATTATCCTCCGAATTTTCAAAATCCAATCCTTTTCAATACCTTTCCGATTCTAGGGCCTACATAATCTGTGTGTCGGGTCTTACCTAGTCCGTCGAAGGTCTATAGTGTCGAAACTCCCTCCAACAGGACGGTCCCCATGACCTTTCATGAGGGAATCTCGCCCATCTTTCGTCATCTGTTAGTTGAGTCATCCCGATTCTAGAATCCTTTAACTTAAAGGTCTCCCTAATCCCAGGGTTCGTCCTTATTCGAGCCCAGTCGAAATTATGTCGTTCTTAGATCGCAAGTTTCTTTCCTTACCCCGTTTGCCTTTCTTCAAGGTCGAGTCAACCCTTACAAGGCATAGTCCTGTGACCAAGGGTTTGTGAACCTTACGTCTAAAGGTTACTCGTCCAATACTCCAGTCTTAAGAAACCCTTCGATCCCTCTCAGGGGCTAGCCTTCAACAAAGTGATCAATCACGGTTGCTCTAAGGGTCATGTCCCACACGTGTTGTCTCACGTGTGCTACATTCGAGTCACTTAGATGCCACACCATCTGACCCCTATCAAAGTCCTTAGTCTCACTCGGGGGCTATTCTCCAACCGAACAGTAAACCACGGTCACCCTAAGGGGTACCCCGCGTTCATCCTACACTGATGTCCTTATGATACTTTCTTCGAGTCGTACATATTCTACGATTGCTCGAGTCTCCTAAGGTTTAGGACACCACGATTAGTCCGAGTATGCGACGCGGTTAAACACGGTTGCCTCATTTTCGGACTTACCCTCATGCAGCTCAAGTCTCTTGGTCGAATACAAGCCAAGGTCGCTACCTTGTCTAGGTCAATGTTTAGGTATCCAACTCAATAGTCTTTGTCGTCCCGTCACCCCAAGTTGGGCCTAGTTTGTCTTCCCCTCTTTCATTGGCGCAAAACCAAGCTTTGGTGAGTCATAGCACCTGTCACTTGTTTCAATCAAATGCCCTACAAAGAACATATACCAACCGAACATCCAAGATTCTAGATTTGATTCGAGTCTAAGTCTGAGTCCGAGTCTAGGATTTTCTATATTCTCATCTCTAAGTCGGAGTCAGAGTCATTTGTATTTTGTCTTCTTTTCAAAATTTAATAAAATCAGCTTTCAATAATCTATCTCTACTATATGCTTCCCTATGTGTTTTTGAGAACATGATGAACACCATCATACACTATGAGCAAACGCACGTGATTATTACAGACACATCTATAATGAGTGCAGGGGGCCGAGCCCGTGTTTCTTGTCTACCTATTCCATGTCTGGTATAGAAAGCCACATAACTACCCTTAGCATGAGCGGTATCGAATCCTATGAAGAACCAAGGCGGAAGACGGAAGGCAAGCCCATTCCCCACAAAAAATAACACCCCTCCAATAAGACCGACCAATCCCTACCTTTGGTGTTAGTCTATCCAAAAGAAGAACAAAAAGCAACATCGTGATTCTATAGACTTGATGCCAAGAAATACCCAACTTGGGACGACGTTTTCATAGAGCTTGCTTGGAATTATGTTGACAAAAACCGAGATCCAAACTACCATGCTTACTGTAGAGTACTCCACCGCGAGTGTTCACTCACATATATACCAACTATGCTTATACCTTACAAAGGTTTAGCTCTAAAGGCCTAATCCAACCGATAGGCCCGACCCCAGATCCGCCCGCAGGTAGATGCCGCAAAGCAGGGAATACCCATGCTTATTTCCAACACCATGGGGGGGGGATAGTCGTGATAAAAAAACAAAAGAAAAGCAAAAGCAAAAGGGCCAATATAGAAAAAGCGGGCAATCCCAAAAAACAAAATGACACCCATGACCGGGGTTAAGAGGTTAACCAAAAAAATTCCAGCACCCATGACCAAGGTTAAACGGTCAACACAACTCAAAATCCCTTGACCAGGAAACGGTCAACTCAAATAAAAATCCCTTTACCGGGGTACGGTCAATTCAAACGAAAAGCCCATGACCATGGCTAATGGTCAAAAGCCCACGACTATGGCAAACAGTCAAAAGCCCATGATCGTGGCTAACGGTCTACCCAAAAAAACCTTTACCGAGGTATAGCCAACCCAAAAATTATCAATGCCCATACCACCAAATAGAAAAGTGACAATCAGGCTTGTCAGCTAATGCCACATACCACCAAATATAAAAATAGCGGGTGTTACAATCCTCCCCTCTAAAAGAAAGTTTCGTCCTCGAAACTAAGAATAAGCAGAA
Source organism: Agrostemma githago (assembly GCA_958450325.1). NCBI lineage: Eukaryota > Viridiplantae > Streptophyta > Magnoliopsida > Caryophyllales > Caryophyllaceae > Agrostemma > Agrostemma githago. The sequence goes on from OY288240.1 coordinate 63,940,096, forward strand.
AGTAACAGAAATTACCTCACTCGAAAAGATGAGGATACAAAGTTCGCATAAAAATTTTACTTTAAAAGAAAACTTTACAACTTTCAATGTGATACGAAATCGAATGCAAATATTTATTCCAAGAGGAATTGGGCGAAGCTACCCGAAGTTTAAAATCTTTTAATTAATGAAATCATAAAGTAAAGTTATTTGATAAAATAACGACGTCAAATAACATTAGTAAACAAACTCGAAGGAAACAGGGTAACCAAAACATTTTCAAAACAAAAGTTGTTCCGGTATTGGAATCAATTAACCCGACTTGGAATTCGGGTCGGTGATATTCAATGTTGCTTTGAATAATGACCGGGCAATCGTGCCAAGCTCTCATTCCTCTTACTCCACTAATCGGACCTTCCCGGCGGAATGGGCCTGCTCCCTCCACACAGAACGTACAGGGCCTCGGAGATTGTCCGAGGAAAACCTCTCCGATGCCTAAGTCAGTCCGTGAATGCCTTGATGAACCTAGCTCGTGAGGAGCTAGATGACGTTTTTAGAGTGAGAGTCTAGAGAGAGAAAATCCAACCACTTTCTTGTGGGAAATGGGAGAGTATTTATGCCTTCCCACAAGAGAAGGAAGTAGAAGGAGGATGGGTGGATGAGGGGGTGACAAGTGGCTTCACCTCATCCACCCATTCTCATTTACCTTAGGTGAAATGACGAGGGGGTCCCTTGGGTCCCTGCCCTGCCTGCGGAGATTTCCTCCTAGAGGACAGGCGGATTGGGGTTATGTGAAGGCTGGGTTTGAGCAGGCCGTATCGCCCTGCCGGGCAGGCGTTCATTTGAAGTTGTTCCCAGTGGGCTCTCTTTTTAGCGATTTTGTTCTGATAGTCTGCTGGGTCGGTTCACGGGCTCCTTGGGTGGAGTCCTCTGGGGGCCTGCCTAGCAGGCAGCCCAGAGCAGGCTACCGACCCCCATCAATTGGCCTTCGCAAGCTGGGGGGAGCAAGGCTTCTCTCCGGCTGACGACTTTTGCTCGGATGGGGGGAGGTTGACTTGTTTTTGGCTTCACTGCTGCATTTAATGCGTTTGTACTTTCCCGAGGAAAGAAGCGTTAATTGCACTGGGTATGCAAAGAGTTGAGAGGTCTTTTAGTAATGATTACCCCTCATGCTTGGTGGATTTTCGGGTAGCGTGATGGCTTCACGATTAGTGGCATTCCTTGCCAGAACGGTTGGGATGCCATTTAATGCTTTATTTCCTTTGTATAAATCCTGGCTTTCTTTGCCATTTCGATAATTCCTCCTCAATTCTTCCACTTTTCTTTGTTGAATCATGGTTTGGATCAAGAAATTTGTTACTCGCCATGGAGTTCGCACTGTTACCTTCCTCTTTAAGGGATTTTAGAGGCTAAGGTATGCTCGGGCGGCTTTTCGGGCCCTTCGCCGCTGCCGTCGTCCACGGCCACATCCCCGCCGGAACGTCCAGAAAGCTCCTATTAGGGCAGGCAAGCGCCCTAGAAGATCCTTGCCCCCTGCAGCTCCCAGGTTCAAGCGCTGCCTTCAAGGAGGAGGGTGTTTCGATCGGGGTTGCCATGAGTGTTTCCCATGGCTGCACCCTGAACAGTTCGACCCCGACTGTTCCGACGCAGACTCTTCTCTAGGGTCAGGCCCTTCCTCCCCAGTGAAGAAAACGGGCTGCGGCACTTGTGACGATCTCCAGACAGTTCCCTATGGCAGGGACTGGGACGTCAGCAGCCGGGACTCTGGAGACAGTTAGGGTCTGGGATGCTCGAGTGGCAGAGACGAGGACGGACTCCCTGACGATCCCTTCAAGGATTCCTCTGACTGGGATTGGGGATCTGACATTGGAGACCAAGGCAGCCCTGGGGACTACTCTCCGGACTTAGGTGATGACTAGGCCTGCTTGCAGGGTGCAGGCGTGTTGAGCCGGAAATCCGGGCTCCTTTTGTATTTTCTTTCTTTGCTAATCATGACATGTAACTTGTCCATTTTCCATCAAAGTTAATGAAAAAATCCGAGCGGCTTTGTTACTTGTTGTGCCTTTTTTTTGAATGCGTGGATGACGTCGTTGGGTGACTATCCCTCTGACACTATTTTGTTTTTTCGAGGCCCTTCTTGGGAAGGGGTGAGTGGCTCGTGTTCAAAGCACGACACGTGGGGCAATTTGTTGGGGGCGTCCTGTCAGAGAGGCGGCCCTTTTGGCTTCTTGGGCTTTATATAAGCCCTTCTTCCCCTTTACTTCCTTTTTTCCGCATTTTTCGAATTTTCAATCCCCTTTCATACTCCTGAATTATCTTTGCTGCTGAGAATCTCATAAGATCAAGGAGCGCCTACTATCTCATTTTCCGGCGACGACCATCGTTCTAGGTTAGAATCTCTCCTTAAATTCTCGCCTTCTTTCCTTTTCCTCAATACGTTTTCTTCATAAACCAGCATGTCTCGCGTTCGTGTTTTCTCTTTTGGTCCATTGCCTGAGAGGACTGAGGGTAGAGATGGGAGTAGATGCGACCTAGCCTCCTCTTCTGGGGTTGGGCCCAGTGAGGAGGATCGCCTTGAAAGGGGGGAAGGTGCTGAATCCCCCGAACCCGCTTCCTTCGACGTCGTCGACTCTGACGACGAGGCACTGGTGGTGGACCCCTCCACGATTGCCGGCCCCCTCATTCCCAGGGAGAAAGGGAAAACTTATTATTTGGACAAGAAAAAGTACTTGATTCCTCTGAAAACCTACCCCGAAGCCAAGAACAGAGATTTGATTTTAGAAAGTAATGCTTCTGGGGAGATTGAGAAGTTTTATAATTTCGGGGAGGGATATACGGTCATAGTTCCAGGGGAAAGGGACACGGTATGCTGTCCCCCTGAAGGCTGTGTGGCTGTTTATCATAAAAGCCTGGAATTCGACCTGCGATTCCCTCTTCACCCCTTCCTGGAGGAGACCTTCAGGAGGATGAATGTGGCCATAGCCCAACTGACTGCCACAACCATTAGGTCCCTGATAGCCTATACCTGGATCCGTCTTTTCCATGGTGAGGGCCTTATATTGACGCCCTTCGTTTTATGGTTGGGCTGCAAATGGTGTCTTCGTCAGGGGGGATGGCTCCCCTGGGTACTGGTCCCTCCAGAGACAGAAAAAATATGCTCTAGTCTGGCCGGCTTTAAGCAGCCCGAAAGACTGGAAGAACAATTTTTTTGTATATACATAGTGCTTCCGGGTGGAGGATTCCTAGGCACTTTAGGAATCATGTTCATACTCGCATGGAGACTCGTGAAGAGTATCACCCAGGCGTCAGAGGAAAGGCCTTGGAGGTAAAGCTGAGTGAGAAAGAAGAGATACTGGTTAAGAAGTTCGAGATTGTTGTGGATAAATCAGGCGTTTGTGGCCCTGCTTTCTGGCTCCCTCATGCGGAGCTCATAGCCACAGACGAATACTTGCTCCCATTGGGCCTGATCCCTAGCCTCGAAGGAAGTTTTAGGGGGCTTTCGCCGGCGCAATTTTCCAGAGACTTTCCTTTCTTTGCTTTTTTAGCTGACTGCCCTTTTTTCCCTGCAGATTCCGCTTCTCGTCGTTGGACAAGGAAGCAGGTCAAGAGGCTAGGTTTGAGCGAAGAGTTTGTCATTATTTCGAAGCGTCCTTCCCTTCCTTCAAATTTCAAGAAAGGGGAAAAAAGTTTAATGAGGCTCGTAAAGGATCTCTCTGCTGGCCGGAGGCTCCCTCTGCCCCCACGACTGCCGTCGTCAAAGCCGGCGACTCCTTCTCCCAGTATCTAGGACGGGGAGGCTGAGGTTACCTCAGGGGCCACTCCTTCCCCTGGACGTAGGCAAGGTGACTCTCCAGTCGGGGCTCGTATTCCCCAGGGATCACGTCCCGCGAACTCTGAGGGGACTGGGGAGAGCGTTCCCCTGGAGCTGAGAAGGAAAAGGGATAGGGAGCCCTCAGGGACTACTCCTGTGGTGGACTTGGAGGCTGACGTTTGTACTCCTGAGGCAAAACGCCCTGCTCGTGTTATTCCGAGCACCCTTTTTCAGGAGGAGAATACGGAGTTTCACTATACTGCCGGCGACAGTGTAGACGTGTCAGGCCTGCTCTCCGATTCCGGCGCCGTTTTGGCCGACCGTCTTACTAAGTCTGTAACTTCAACTTCTCACCAAGTAATTCAATATATCCAGCGTACCTCCAAGGTGTTGCTGGCATCTGCTGAGCTGGCGGCTCTTAGCCGCCTGAGCGATGAGGAGCTGACTGTCACACCCGGGGCTCCCCCTCCTGACCGTCTGACTATGGTGGAAAGGGATATAGCTTTGATAAATAATTTGAAAGACAAGCTGGCGAAGCAGGAGAGCGAGCTAGAGGAGGCGAAGAATCAGGCAGGTCAGTGGAAGCTTCAAGGGAAGAAGGCCGTGAGGGAAGCATCCAAGTTTGAGGCTGAGCTGAAGGAGAGTCGTCTGGCGATGGAGCGGGCTACCCTTTCTCTGGCTGAGATGGAGCACCTTAAAAGGAAGGCAGCTGATTTGGAGGAACGTCTGTCTAAAGCTGATTCAACCTTTGAGCAGGCCAAGAGTGAATGGAAGAAGGAAAAGGATGCCCTCATGGAGGAGACCGATGCTGCGGTGGACGCAAGCTTTGTGAGCGGGGCCAACTCCTCCCTGGAGCTGGTGATGGAAGTAATTGGGGAGATGTTCCCTGTATTTGACGAAGAGGCCTTCCGAAGTCTTTACTCTGCTAAAAACGAGGCTCGGGCGTCCAAACCTCCTGAGGCGGCTGCTGGCCCAAGTCAGAATGCACATAATGTTTAGCTTTTCTTGAAATAGCTATGTTCTTTGTGCTGAGCCTTGCTATGGCCAGCCGTTTGTAATATTTAGTTTTTCGGATCTTTGCCTTGTTACTATGTGAAAACATTTTACTCTTCATGGATTTGTTATGGAATGCTTTTTCTTGTTTCGGTCTGCTTTTTTCTTTCCTTCTTAGGGTATGGCCTGATCCAAGGTTGGGGGAATTGCCCCCAGTCCTTGTTAGTTGTGCGTAGCCTGGCCTGTCCTTGGCCTCTGTTTGAAGTCCAGGGGCCTGCCCCTTGCCTGCCCAGAGGTAGGCAGAGAGGGCTTTTGTGTTTTTTTTATACAAGGTTGGGGGAGTTGCCCCCAGTCCTTGTTAGTTGTGCGTAGCCTGGCTTGTCCCTGGCCTCTGTTTGAAGTCCAGGGGGCCTGCCCCCTGCCTGCCCAGAGGTAGGCAGGGAGGGCTTTTGCGTTTTTTATACAAGGTTGGGGGAGTTGCCCCCAGTCCTTGTTAGTTGTGCGTAGCCTGGCCTGTCCCTGACCTCTGTTTGAAGTCCAGGGGGCCTGCCCCCTGCCTGCCCAGAGGTAGGCAGGGAAGGCTTTTGCGTGTTTTATACAAGGTTGGGGGAGTTGCCCCCAGTCCTTGTTAGTTCGGCGTGTGAGGCTTGCTCCCCTCCTGCCCAGAGGTAGGTAGAGGGTTTAGAATTTTGTTGGGGGGTCCATTTTTCTTGGTTCTGGCAACAGGGGGGCCTCCCCCTATTGCCCCCTGCTCGTTTGTGTGTGAGAGCGCAAGTTTAAACAGACAACGAGTATGAATTCTTGAGTTTTATATATAAAAACTTGTTTAAACATAAGGGTTGTTGGAGCCGTCGACATTCCATTCTGATCGTTCTCCGCCTGTACTTTTCTAAAGACGAGATTTTTCTAAGATTCGGCTAAACATAGTATCTTTTCAGGGTGTCGGCGTTCCAATGTGCGCTCAGCTCCTGACCTTCTGGGTTGGCGATTTTGTATGTGCCTGCTCCCAAAATCTGGGTCATCTGATATGGGCCTTCCCAGTTGGCACTTAGTTTGCCATGCTCCCTGGATTTTCCTACAGCCTGTGTCTTCCTTAGTACTAGGTCGCCTATTTGGAACCTTCTCTCATGTACCCTTTTGTTATATGCCTTTCTCATCCTTTGCTGGTAGGCGGCTATGTTGATGTTGGCCTCTTCCCTGACTTCATGGATCAGGTCTAGGGCTTCGGCCATTGCCGCATCATTGTCAGCTCTATTGTACTGCTGAGACCGTAGGGTAGGAATTCGTACTTCGATGGGTAATAAAGCTTCTGCTCCATACATCAGGCCAAATGGTGTCTGACCTGTTGATTCTTTTCTAGTGGTCCTTATTGACCAGAGTATAGTCGGTAGCTCATCTGCCCACCTACCTTTGAGATCATCTACCATCTTTTTGAGCCCATTTAGGATCTGCTTGTTAGCAGCCTCGACCTGCCCATTGGTTTGTGGGTGGCAGACGGCAGAGTAGGCGACTGTTATTCCATGCCCTTCCAGCCAGGTTCTTAGGGGGTCATTATCGAACTGTCTCCCATGATCAAATACTAGCATTTTTGGCAGGCCGAATCTGGTTATGATGTTTCTCCAGATGACCTTTCTGACTGCGGGTTCAGTGATATTTGGGACTGCCTCGGCCTCAACCCACTTTGTAAAGTGGTCAATCCCCACGATAAGAAACTTCCGTCCTCCCGTGGCCGCGGTAAAGGGGCCCAGTATGTCCATCCCCGATTGAGCGAAAGGAATGGGGGATAGAATTGGCCTGAGCTCCTGGGCTGGGGAATGGATTGATGGGGCGAAGAGTTGGCATTTTCTGCATTTCCGGGTTAAGTTCCTGGTATCTGCTAACATGGTAGGCCAATAGTAGCCTGCCCTTAGGGCTTTGTGGGCCAGCGATCTTCCTCCAATGTGATGCCCGCAGATTCCTGAGTGGATGTCATCCAAAACCTCAGCGGCTTGCCCTGCCCTCAGGCATCTGAGCAGGGGGAAAGTGAAGAATTTTTTGTATAGTTCTTCATCAATTATTACGAACCATGCTGCTTTGGTCTGTATTTTCCTTTTTTGCATTAGATCAGACGGTAGGGTGCCATATTTTTTGAACTGAATGAGGGGGGTCATCCAATTTTCCTGTTCCTCTTCAATGATGTTGACTGTCTGATAGGTAGCAGTGGATTTCTCCTGCACAACATCTACCCACACTGACCTCCTTATGTCCTGTAGGCTGGAGCTGGCCAGTTTTGACAGGGCGTCGGCCCGATTATTCTGTGATCGGGGTATTTGCCTAACTTCGTAGGATTTTAGGTTTGACAGTTCTTGTTTCACCTTTTCTAGGTAGGCGGCCATGGCTTGATCCCTAGCTTCATACTCTCCGTTGATTTGATTGGCAATGAGCTGGGAGTCAGTTGTTAGTATAATCCGCTCTGCTCCTGCTGCCTTAGCTAGATTTATCCCTGCAAGTACGACCTCTTATTCCGCCTCGTTGTTTGATGCAAGGAAGGTGAATCTGAGCGCATGCTCAAAATCCACTTCTTCAGGGCTGGTTAGCACGACACCCGCTCCTGCACCATTGGCCGTTGAGGACCCGTCAGTGTATACTATCCATTCTTCGGCGGGGGGTTCCTCTTCCCCTGAATGAGAACATTCAGCCAGGAAGTCCGCCAGGGCTTGTGCCTTGATGGCTGTCCTGGGTTGGTATGATATCCCCAGTCCGCTTAACTCAATTGCCCATTTTAGCAGCCTCCCTGATTTTTCAAATTTTTCCAATATCTTTTCTTGTGGCCGGTCGGTGAGGACCACAACGGGGTGCGCGTCGAAGTAGGGCCTGAGTTTTCTAGCTGCTATGACGACTGCGTAGGCGGCTTTTTCTACAAAAGGATAGTTTCTTTCAGCTGCCCCCAGGGCGTGGCTTACAAAGTAGATGGGCTGCTGTGAGCCTGCTTCTTCTTTCAGGATGACTGCACTTACCATTGAATTGGTGACAGCAATGTATAGGTATAGTTTTTCTCCGGCTACTGGTCTCGCCAAGGTGGGGAGCTTTTTCAGATGTTCCTTTAATTGCTCGAAGGTTCTCTTTTGCTCATCCTCCCATTTGAACTGTTTATTGCCTTTCAACACTTTGAAGAAAGGGGTCGACTTGTCTGCTGATCGGGCGATGAAGCGAGCCAGGGCAGCCATCCTGCCTGTGAGCCGTTGAATGTCCCTTATGGTCTTAAGCTCTGGGAGGTCCAGGACTGCCTGAATCTTCTCGGGATTGGCGTCTATTCCTCTGGATCTGACTAAGAATCCTAAGAATTTACCAGATCGGACTCTGAACGTGCACTTTTTTGGATTCAACTTCATTTTGTAGGAGCGCAGGGAGGAGAATGTTTCTTGCAGGTCCATCAGGTGCTCCCTGTCTCCTTTGCTTTTGACAATTGCATCATCGACGTATGCCTCCAAGTTTCTCCCCTTTTGATTTTCAAAGACCTTGTCTACCAGTCGTTGATAGGTGGCGCCGGCATTCTTCAGTCCAAATGGCATCATTTTATACATGTACGTTCCATCGCTGGTGATGAAGGCGCACCTCACCCTGTCAGGCTGCCAGAGGTACACTTGATGGTACCCTGAGAATGCATCCAGAAAGCTCAACGTGGTATATCCACTAGTGACATCTACAAGTTGGTCTATTCTGGGCAGGGGGTAGCAGTCCTTTGGGCAGGCTTTGTTAAGATTTGTGAAGTCTACGCACATTCTCCATGCGCCTGATGACTTCTTCACCATCACAACGTTCGCCAACCACTCAGGGTAATCACAGACTTCGATGAAATCTACTTTCAAGAGTTTTTCTATCTCCTCTTTTATCGCCGCGTCTTTTTCTGCGGACATATTTCTTTTTTTCTGCTTTACAGGGCGGGCCTTCGGATTAACGTTCAGCTTGTGAACAATAATAGCCGGGTCGTCCCCTGGCATCTCATCTGCTGAGTAGGCAAATACGTCCCTGTTTTCTCTCAAGACTGCGATCAACTCTTTCGGGTAGGACTCCTCTAGGTCGGCCCCTATGAGGACCTGCCTCCCTGGTTCCAAGTCCACCAGCATGCTTTCCCCTTCAGGTTCCAGGTGGGCTGCTGTTTGCTGAACAGCCGGGATTTCACCCTCCCTGCTAGGGGAACTTTCGGCTTTTCTTTTTCCCTTTCTTTCTGTTTCATGGGTTTGTAGGGCCACGGAATAGCAGTGTCCGGCTGACTCCTGATCCCCGTGAACCTTTCCTTCCATGCCAAAGTCTGTCACATAGGCTATGGTGAGGGCCCTGATTGATACGGCGGCTTCGATTTCGTCCAGGGTGGCTCGCCCTATCAGGGCGTTGTATGCAGACTTTGCATCCACCACAACAAATGACGCCCTGACGTTCCTGGCAGAGGCCCCTTCTCCGAATATTACCGGTAAGTCGATAATCCCCATGGGAAGTACGCCTGCCCCACTGAACCCATACAGAGATCAAGGGGCCGGCTTAAGGTGTCTTTTTTCTAAGTTTATTCTTTCAAAGGCGTCCTTGTACAAGAGGTTTGTGTAGGCGCCAGTGTCCACCATGCATCTCTTGACAATGTGATTGCTAATCTCAAGGGTTAAGACCAAAGGGTCACTGTCTGGGTATATTACTCTTCTTGCGTCCTCAGGGGTGATGCTCGGGGTCGTGCCCCTCGGGCTTCCTGCCCTCTCGGCGTAGCAAATCTGATTTCGTAATTCGTGGATCTGCCTTTTTTGGCTTCGTCTGCTTGTTCGTCCCTCTGCATCCCCTGACACTACATGAATTATCATGCGATTTTGGGCTGAACCTTCAGGCTTGTCTGCCGCCTCCTTTGGGGATTTGTTCCTTGCTGCATAGTTACTCAGCCAGCCGTTTCTTATGAGTTTTTCTATCTCGTCTTTTAAGTGTCGGCATTCTTCAGTGGTGTGGCCTGTGCAATCATGGAACGTGCAGAATTTTTTAGGGTCCCCCTTTAGGCTGCGCGGCTTATTTGGGCTATTCCATTTTGCTGTTTCCTTCTCCAGCTCGAAGATCTCCGCCCTCTGCCTGTTGAGGGTCGTGTAGCTGTCAAACCTTGGCTGGTAAGCTGTGCTCTCTTTCTTGGGGGTATCCCCCTCCTCTATCTGCTTGCCCGGCTCGTTCCTGCCACGCCTACCCTGCGGTCCCCCGTGCGGCCTTGCCTGGCCTGCAGGGGTGTCCGGCAGGCTGTGAAACTCTTCCTGCAGGATGAACCCTTCGGCGATTTTTCTGGCTTTGGCCAAGGTTTCGGGTTGGGCCCTGATCATCTGATTCTTCATCTCTCCTGGGAGCAGGGAGATTGTCAGGGCGTAGGCAGCAGTTGAATCATCAATCTCCCTGACTTGTTGGTAGGACAATTCGAATCTCTTCAGATACTCCCTGACGCTCTCCCCCTTGTTCTGCTTCAGGGTCATAAGGTCAAAACGAGTGAGCCGTCTCCTTTTGTTCCCCGCGTATTGTTCAAGGAATGCCTCGGCTAACTCTATAAAGAAACTGATCGACCCCTGGCGAAGGTCTCTGAACCATCCCTGTGCAAGTCCTACAAGGGTGGTTGGGAAGATTTTGCACCATATTGCATCATCCACATCATACATGCCCATGTGACTTTCAAATGCGGCCAAGTCGTCTTCTGGATCTGTAGTCCCATCAAACTTGACGGTGGGCATTTTGATCTTCGAGATGGGGTACTCTTGTACGTCAGGATGGAGAGGAGTCTTTGTGGGCCTGCCTACCACTCGTGACCTGCTTTCCCCAGACTGGTTACCGTGAACATTCCACTGTCTAGGGGCCGGTTTCCTCGTACTGGGGGAGTGGTGCTTTGGTGGTCGCCTGCTCGTTGCCTCGTCCTCCGTGTCAGGGGAGGGTTGCCTGGACCGCTTTCTCTGGGACTGACCGAGATTATCATCCTGGTGATGCCTTGATTCGAGCGGCTGTCCCCGGTTAAGCCTAGATTGCAGGCTCTGGGACAGCTCTGGAGCTGGCTGTCCCTTCACCGCTGGCGTTAACCTGGAGAAGACTCCGCCCTGTTTTTCTCCCAGGCGCTTAGACGCAGGCTCCCTGTGCCTCATTCGATCCTGCAGTCCCTGAGACAGACCCCTTTTCTCTCTGAACGTGGACTCCGTAGTGTGTATAGAGAATGCCTGTTGTTGAGCGGGCGGTTCCTGGCTGCCTGTTGTGATGCGCCTCTGTACCTGTGCGTACACTTGACCTGTTCTCCTTGCCTTCCTCTGGGCATTTCTGGCGGCGGTTCGCCTCGTACCCCCAGCCCCCTCTCTGCTTACTGAGCAGGACTGCCTGGGGGTCGTTGCGACCCTGCCTACCAGGTCTTCAGGAGTGAACTCCTGGTCGAGCATTGCGGAGAAAAAGGCAGCTGTCTGTACCATCTGAGCTGGGGTTAGGTTCAGGGTGTGCCCTGGGTGTGCTCCCTGCCCTGGTGCCACAGCTGTATTTGGCATGCCCAGGAGACTGGTTCCCCCCACCCCCAGGATTGTGGTGGCAGGAGCTCTCTCCGGCTGCGGCATGCCGTATAGGGGGGTCACCGGTGGGACCGTCGGACCTACCCCTATACTAGTATCAACAATCTCAGGCATGATTGCTTCAATTGGTTAGTTTTTGTATTTAGGAATGGTTGATTTTTTGTGGGTAATTCGTGGATACAACCAGATTCTCCCCACAGACGGCGCCAAATTGTTCCGGTATTGGAATCAATTAACCCGACTTGGAATTCGGGTCGGTGATATTCAATGTTGCTTTGAATAATGATCGGGCAATCGTGCCAACCTCTCCTTCCTCTTACTCCACTAATCGGACCTTCCCGGCGGAATGGGCCAGCTCCCTGCACACAGAACGCACAGGGCCTCGGAGATTGTCCGAGGAAACCCTCTCCGATGCCTAAGTCAGTCCGTGAATGCCTTGATGAACCTAGCTCGTGAGGAGCTAGATGGCGTTTTTAGAGTGAGAGTCTAGAGAGAGAAAATCTAACCTCTTTCTTGTGGGAAATAGGAGAGTATTTTTATACCTTCCCACAAGAGAAGGAAGTAGAAGGAGGATGGGTGGATTGGGGGGTGACAAGTGGCTTCACCTCATCCACCCATTCTCATTTACCTTAGGTGAAATGACGAGGGGGTCCCTTGGGTCCCTGCCCTGCCTGCGGAGATTTTCTCCTAGAGGACAGGCGGGTAGGGGTTATGTGAAGGCTGGGTTTGAGCAGGCCGTATCGCCCTGCCGGGCAGGCGGTCATTTGAAGTTGTTCCCAGTGCGCTCTCTTTTTAGGTATTTTGTTCTGATAGTCTGTCGGGTCGGTTCACGGGCTCCTTGGGTGGAGTCCTCTGGGGGCCTGCCTAGCAGGCGGCCCAGAGCAGGCTACCGACCCCCATCAAAAGTAAAACAATTTTTGCTTAAGAATTTTCATAATAATTCTTTTTATGATGAAACAAAATTCTGTTTGGAGGAATCAAAATTTATAGTTAGTAAAAATCAAACCAGTCGTCAAAAATTTTCAATAACAGATTCAAAAGTCCACCAACAATAAAACGAAAACTAATTTCAAAATGTTAAAATTTCGGAAATGTTATCAAAGTAATTGTGAAAGTTTTCAAAAATGTTATCAAATTTGAACATACAAAATAATTTCGACAAAGTTAAAACGTTTTATGTCATAATCATATAGAAATCGAAGTTTTTGGAAATGTGAAAGTCTTCATAAAATTCTGTTCGCTTGAAAAATCAAAATTTGAATCAATTTCTAAATACTTTAAAATAATTTGTTAAGGCATTTGGAAACAGGTCTAAACATGTGTTATCAACCAAAAATAAAACAAAAACGAAGTACACGGTTATGAAATTTATAACTCAAGGTGTTAAAATTTCACGAAAACCCAAAATGCTAAATTGTTCAAAGTTTTTACAAAATGGGGAGTTTTAAAATTTGAAATTATGCTTCAAAATGTTAAAATTTCATGAAACTAAGAAATTTGTAGGTTAGTCAAACTTTTCATAACACAAGTCTGGGGAAAATAATAAATGGATAAATAGAGTCAAAGTCAACGACAAATCGAAACAAAAGTTTTCAAACCCAATAAAGAAGTCGAAAGGGATTGGCTGAAGAAGAAGAAGCGGGATTCAAGAGAAGCTAAGGGGAGGACGAATTTGAGAGTCAAATAGAACTCTCAAGGATTGAAGAATTAAATTGACCATCTCGAGATTCCCGGTACGACTCCCACAACCCGGGTCCTTAATTTCCATCAAATCACGTTAAGTCCAATATTAGGCACTAGGTGGTACTACTCGGTCGCTATCTCCAAAAATGTCTTACATGACTATCCAATCGTTCAAGCGACACGATACTAATCCACAAATGCTTTAGAATCAAATCCACAATTAAGATTCCAACGGTTAACAAAACATACCCAAACCCTTGATCGATAAGGCTCCTAATTTCAAAACTCATAAGGTTTGAACTCGAGGTATGCTCCAAATTTCTCGAGTAAGGAGCATTAAACAAGGTCCACCAATATAACAATGCTTGGGCACAGAATCCTCAAAATGATTACCAACATGTTTATAATGCCACAAGTAAAGAAGTTGGGGAAAGTATAACAAATCCTCAAATACGCTCAAACCTATAGGTAATGGCGCAAACACTCACATCTTCAAACACGTCATTGGGCTAAGGTTTCTAAAAATTCCACCAAATTTCATATTGTATCAGCAAAACCACCAAAATATTTATTAAATCAACGAAGCCACAATCTCGTTGGTCTAAGGTTATAACAGTCCCAATAAGATGATCCGTATTATAATATTCCTCAAAACAGCACAATAAAACCAAACTGTGATTGTGCAAGATAGTTCTCTTCTCTAGGGACAACAACAATTTATCCCAAGTTAGATCACTCAACCCCAAAGTTCATAGGTTACAACCTTAAACGACGATCAACGATCTAATTCTTAAGAAATACGGGTAATCTATGTCAACCAAAATTTACTAAACATTAATGAGGACCAGAAATGGTACCACCACACTTAGACTAACATCTTAAACAGTTATCTATGATCCCAAAATTCCACAATTAGTCCCTTAAGTCAACATTAGGTAGGAATCCCAAGTAATATTATTAATTACACTTGACTAGGTTCTATGTTGGGTATTAGGTATTCATCAAAATATGATATAATTCTCACTATCCAGAAATTTAATCAACTCTAAGTCCTCTGTACGATCATGTAATTCATAACCCATGCTTGATCAATCTCTATGGTACAATCCTAATTCCGTTAATCAACTAATACCATTCAAATCAATTCCTCAAAAGCTCAGTAGAATTAATAACAGAGCACAACTCTCAATCCTCAAACCGTTGGTAATAAGGAGTTAACTAAACCTCCAAAATATTTAACTTCTAAAAAGGTTCACTAAGACAGAATACAGTCTAAGCCAAGAATCTCAAGAGAAAGATGGTAAAGTAGAATAATAGAAGAAGGACTCACCATAAGAATGAAGATGAGAATATAAGAGAAGAATTGGAAAAATCAGAGGGTGGAAGATGAAAGAAAAGAATCAATGATCCTTGATAATTAAATTAAGATCTTAAACTAGAAGAGAATCTTCGGACCTCCGTAGATCACAAAGGAATCTAGCTAGATTTCTTCAACTTCAAGTGGAGGAACACGCACACTAGTATTGGGTCGCTCCATTTGAATCCAAAGTGATTTCACATCTGGGTCTACTCCACTGTGATGGAACTGGAATCTACTCTTGATCATCTAGCTGTATCTTGAGCAAACTGAATCGGAGCTGAAAAGTCACCATCGACATCTTTCTTGGAGCACCAAGTAAGTCCTGTCTCGATCTGGAGCAGCATAACGACAGCATCTTGTCCACTTATCATCTTCTTCTTGGACATATAAAACAAATATTCAATGCTAATCATTGAGTTTCAGGAACATGAAAGCTAAACAAATAAGTCCTTACTTGTTTCTACCCATCTCTAATAATATTTTTATTTATTGTTTAAATAATTTACTGGTATTTTCCCAAATTTCAAGTGTAAGCGTTGGGAGCAGTGATGCTCTGATACCAACTGTAATCTCCTAGAAATTCTAACGCAATACAGTGGCGGAAACACTGTAGAAGTGGGATTATAACACACTGTAGCTATGTCTTGATTAAATAAAAATGGTAAGTCAATACAGAAGCCATAAAATAAAAATGGCTACAAAATAAAATAAATAAAATAAAATCCATAAAAAGGATTTTTAACAATCCATAATACATTGATCTTATTAAAACAAGTAGGATCCATAACTGCTCGCTAGCCCACCCGAAGGGAAACACATACACCTGCCATGTTAAAACATAACAGCCACAATCAGTGGGGAGCAACGTCAACGTTCTCCCAGCCGCATAACAGGATTTTAAAACTGTAATTACTATCATAGGAAAAATAGTAAAAACGGAAAACAGTAAAACATTATAAAGAAAATAAGTTTTCAGTGAAAAACTTCACGTATCGAAACAATATAATAAAAATGAGTTTTCCGGAGAAAACGTAAAACATTTGCCAACCTGCAAATCAAAATTATATCGATAATAATAAAAATATTCAAAATGTCGTTATGGATAGGAGTAGTGATGAATGCTAGACTTTCACTAGGAGAATACTAAAAACTAGCTTCGAGAACTTAGTTTAAACAAATCAAACTTCGGTCTCTAACTAGGCTACTCAACCATAATAGAGCGGCGACTTATAAATGCGTGGCCCTAGTTTAAGATAATGCACACCCCTCTTGGGATTACCTGTCACCCAGTTCAACTTATGACGGCGACTTACTGCGAGGCCTAAGCTTAAGGTCAAAATATACAAAACTCCCGGGATACATGTCACCCCGTTCAACAACCAATGTACCGATTCCTGATACACTAGCCTTATAGTTGATGGCAAAACCGTAAACCCTAGAATATATTAATCTAACCTCACACTTGTCCTTATTCCATAACTCCAAAACAAAGCCATTATCGATATTCAAAAGATATAAACATTATAAATAATATGGAGAGAAAAGAAGTAACCATTATATTCTAAAAGAGAAAACTTTCTATTTTTCGAAACTTTACAAAAATAGAATCATATCAAAATAGCGAAAATATTAGTTTATACTAATTCAACATTTTAGTAAACGATATAGATTTATAAAACTAATACTTTCGGCCTTAACGATATTAATTGTTAAAGTGGGAACATTTGAGTTTATGAAATTATTAAAATATCTTCCAAGTGTTTATCAAATGAATAAAAATGTCTTAAACATTTTAATACTACTAACCAGGGTGTTTTCAAAGTTTATAAAATTAAAATTCCCTAATTATTAATAGTTTCGACAATACGAACATAGATAGGATTTTACGGCAAATGTCAATTTAAATATTTTAACGTCTTTTATTTAATTAAACCAATGAATATATTTAGAGTATGCTAAGAGATGATTTAAATCTTAAAGTTTCAGATTTAAATATTTTCAAAATAGCTGGAAAAATAAATCTTTTAGGTAAGACGAAGCATTTTAACGATAAATCGTAATTTGTCCAAAAATCAATACTTAGGACTTAAATAAATAGTACAAAAATTATGTAAAATAGCTAAAATATATTTATGGACATTCTGTCCCGAAAAGAAAATTTTTCAGAATACTTAGACTCGGTTTTTAATGGGTTTTCTCGTTAATCGTCTAATCGCGACAATAACGATTAATAAAAATAGTAATTACAAAACGATTTAAGTATTAATATCCAAAAATTATTATTAAACCTAAAAATCATGATTTTCCAGAAACTACTATTTTTCCAGATTTCCAAAAATACCAGATTTAATAAATCCCGCTAAAACCGTCTTTTAAACCCGTTTTCACAATTAACGATTCCGTTAATAAAACTTATCGTTCCCAACATTTTATTAAAGCACTAAAAATCATAAAATTACATTTCATTATGAAATCATCAGAATCATATTTTTTTTCCAGATTTAATCAAAGGACCAGAAATCGAGAATTTAAACGACAAACGCGGTTCTAACGATAAACGATGATTTAAAGTGATTAATTAATTCATCCACTTAACAATTCCGAAAAATTATGAATAAATTCATAAACTTCTATTTCATCAGAAAGTTTCACCACGTCAAAAATCAGATTAAAATAAAATGTTTAGATACTAGAACAAAAAATCGGCTTTTAATCATTTTTGTTCGTAAACGGTAATAATTCAATAATCGATAGCTAAAATATCAGAAAAATACTAAATTATTAAAAATAATAAAAACTTCATTTTTAAAGAATATAATCATATATTACAAGTTTAGGCCGAATATTACGATTTTACAAATTAATACAACGATTTAATCGTTAATCTCGTAAAAGGGATAAAAATACCGAAACATGCAAATTTTCAACTTTTAAAAATTTTCCAGATTATATGACATTCATATATTGTCAAAAAATGAAATATAAAAATATAAATGCAATTAGATAAATAAAATCATGAAATACCGAGTAACATCGACGTTACCTCTAGTCCAAATCAGAAACGATAATATACTCGTCGGCCTCGGGATGGTCCACAAATACTTAACACACAAAATCATGGCAGAAAAAATAACATGAGAAAAACTATGAAAATCAAGGTGAATAACGAGCGAAAACAACATCGATTATTACCTTTATGGAAGGATCGGAATAACGATTAATTTGACGATAAAAACGAGACGATTATGACTCGAATTGGAGCAAGAATCAGCCTAGGAATTCTTGATTATGTCACGGTTTTGGGAAAGATGAAGGACTATTTTATTTTTGCTTATGAAAAAAAATGAATGTATGAAAATGGATGGTTTCTTAAGAATGAATGGAAATAAATTTTGATGAAAACAAGGTGGAACCATAGCCTAAATGAATCAGCCAAATGAAGAGGAGAGGGAGTATGAAAAGTTTGATCATAAAGCATCGAATAAATGAAAAGAAAAGAATTACGTAATTATGTTTTAACGTAATAAAATCAAACGTATTATGAAAACGTAGTGAGGGTGTGACAAGGAGGTGCGTCGGTCCAAAACATGGGAAAGTGGCCTCAAATAATTTGTAAGTTGATTAAAAAAGAATCGTAAAATCGTTAAAGGTATTTCAAAGCAAATCGAGTAAATCTCGCGTTAGAAAACAATTATTTACGAAACTTCGTAATAAAATCTTTAATGGCGAAATTTCCGTAAATAAAAATAATTATTAGTTGAAAATATTA
Organism: Agrostemma githago; assembly: GCA_958450325.1. Taxonomy (NCBI): domain Eukaryota; kingdom Viridiplantae; phylum Streptophyta; class Magnoliopsida; order Caryophyllales; family Caryophyllaceae; genus Agrostemma; species Agrostemma githago. The sequence goes on from OY288240.1 coordinate 63,958,221, forward strand.
TATAAATATATATTTATACATTTTTAGGAAAAGAAATAACTTAAATCCGAGCTTTAAAACGTTAATTCGTAGAGAAGTAGAATTCCTTGGGGAAAAATAATTAGTTTACGAAGAAAATCAGTTAAATAGATTTAAAAGAATTAAAATCTTCAAAAATAAAAAGAAGTATCATTAGACTCAAAAATGAAAATAAAGCTTGGGAAAAAAATGATGAAGCATAGGACCGAAAAGTGACAGAGTTATGACGAAGTCATAACGGTAAGGATAAAAATGCTAGGAAAAATAGTGGGTGTTACAATCCACCTACCAAAACTCACACCTGACAACACCGGGCGTGAACCATGGTCATGTCCACAAATCCGTTACCCACCTAACGTAACCAAACCCATACTACTCCCTCGCGAACAACCATCTCTACTAATATGGGTCATTGTAACTATGGACGCTTCCACCCGCGCGCGCATCTGCGCTTGAAATCTGCAGAGGCCACCTACACGGCACTAGGGACGGTCCGATCCCGTGTTTCAGGCGATGTGTCGGACCTAGATTTGGTTGAAGATTTGTGGGTTATACTAGATAGATGTATGGGCTTATTTATGTTTTCGTTGAAGTCGATCGAGATGTGGTTGTAAATGTTTAAAGGCCGGATCATTTGGTCTAGCGACCGCTTAGTGAACTGAAGTCGCGATGTGGTGTTGGAGTCGTCACCGAATAAATATGGGAGTTCGGACACCATTCAAGTCAACTTTAATCCTTAGTCGGCTCAAAGTTGAGTGACATGTGGACCTAAAGATAAAGACTTGTATCCTTAAGCTCTCCATATCTGGAATTGCTCCCTTTACCAATGGTTTCGGACATCCGGAAAACCATAGATTCTGAGTAAGGGGTGAGGGTACGTATTGGGAAATCAACATCGTTTGACTATCAACACCCAATCCCGCCCGCACGTTACAGCCTCTACTAGTCAATCGATGTCGGACGCTTCTCGTTCTAAGGTGGTGACATACTGTAACAACCAATTATTTTTGAACCCTATGCCTTTCCTATGTCGGTTGCTTTAGGAACAAGTATATATTGTTGTCGAAGAAAGTGTTTTTACATTCTTTGCATGCGAGAAATGCGATAACACGTGACAAGAAAGCCATGTTAAGCTGCACGTAGGAGAGTATAGTGTACAAGTTATTATACATAGTGTGCAAATCTTTTTTAACGCAATAATACAGATATTAGTCGAATCTCGTGGTATACCATACCTGGTATTCTACTTAAAGTGCATCTATACAACATTAATCGAGACGCGGGGAGCCTTGCGATTCAGGAATCAGGCGCACGCCAATGTACGTCCTGATATTAAGGAGCGTCAAGCTGAGCGTCTGGGCTATACAAAGCTAGACCACAACTCTTTTTGATCGAACTGATCAAACATAGTAACGCACACAGAAGACAGACGCGACATCCCTGGCGTCTCAGTATTCACGCGCACGAGGCCGTGCGCCCTAGTTCTGGGTGTTTAGGTTTAGAAGCAGTTTCTGGGTTTGTTTACTTGTTTGATTAGTGTTCGATGTTTACGTTTTAGCAGATTTAGCATGCGATTAAGGTCATAAAAGCGGTAAATCATGCTAAGAATGCGGTAAAGATGCGAGAACATAAGTAAATCATGTTCGGAGGATGACACCTTCAAATTGTACACTGAACGAAATACGATGTGTAGACGATAAAGAAGAGATCCAATAACGACTTCTCGAATTTAGTTATTTTAGTAATTTTGGGTTGAAGTTGTAGACGTTACGTATTTTGGACGATTTGGTCTAGGGAGTCGGTCAGACATGCACTGCGACGAGAACCAAGCAGGATCAAGGTTTATACACCATACGGGGAATGCAAACTGCAGGTGTACGTGTCGATTGGGCGGATTATGAATCCCCATTGCTTGGGCGACAATTAGACGCATGTTTGAGCTAATTGGATCAAGTGAACGCTTTTTGCTCGACCCTTATTTAAAGAAAATGGGTAAAGTGCTAGATAGAGAGACAACCTAGTGACGATCGACTTGGCGTAGGTGAACTTGATGAGCCTTAGGAACGCTTGAATTAATTTCGATTAGGAACCAGATTAATTGAAGCGTTGTCTTGAATATCGTGGAATGCGATAATTTCGACTAGGCTTTGAGTGGTATGCTCGGAGAAGATTTGACTAGAAGGAATATAGATTCCTTGTTGTTCGAAGTCCTTGTCAATCTCGTATGAATAATGAATCGAGAGAAATCGAAGGAAACAATTGGGTGTTCTTTTCCATTCTCGTTGAAATAGGAACTCGGGAGAACTCAGAAGAACAATTTATTCGCGGATCAGTTGAATTAATGAATTCTTGAGATCGTTGAATTATGTTGAATGGCCATGTGACAATCCGTTTCTTCTAATGACATTAATTAACAAGACGGAAAATAATTAAGTCATAAAAAGTAGTAAAAATTTAAACTGTCGACTCCAAGTGAGTCTTTTATTGATAATTGAACCGTTTGTTAAAAACACAACAACTGAAAACCGAATTACAAAATTTCTGTATAGGTCGTCTGACAAAATTCAGGTTACAAGATTAATAGTTTAGCACTCTCGACAACTAAATTGTAATCTCTTGCACTCATGCCCCCATATCCAGCTTAAAGGTCCGCCATCCTGCATACATATTTAAATATACATTGTCCCACTTAGTGGGAGTAACCTAACCGTCCATATACCACGGCCCAAATAATCATGTAGCATAACATTTAGGTTAACTATTTAATAGATATGCAAGCATGTCACATTACAAGTCGACATGTATACAATGTGAGATACACATGAAGTGAGTTCAATTTATCACGCGAGTAAAACAAACATGTGAAACAAGCATGCGATATGAAATACAATAAAGTATTCATCATATGAGTAACATGTGAGATACAACAGAAGTAAAACGTACATCGAGTGAATAACATGATAATCATATTAGGCATACATATAGTTTTCATCGTAGAGCATACGTCATGTGAATAAGCTCATTCAACGTGTAACATGTGAAACACAACAGGTATATCACTTTTCATCATCTTGTGTTCATTAACATTAATTATTAATCATGTGAATATCGAACAGTAACGAGGCTTAACGAAACTTCTGCTTTATAAAGCTGTAGTCATTACTTTTAAAAACAATGATTTTCTTTACACATAATGTACGGGACGTGACTACTAATGTCTCATGCGTACTTAAGGCTTGCATCTCACCATAAGTGCGGATGGGAACATCAATCCCGCCAATCATATCGATACTAAGAGGTTTACATCTCACTCCTAGTGCTCAATATGATCAAACACCTAAATTGACTCAGTTTAATTGACAGACATACGGAGAAGAAACACTGCAGGTGTGTGAACTCAGTGGCCCTGTTAAATAGAACATGTCCCTGTGGACGTCTGTCCGCACCGCCCAGCGCCCCGCGCGTGCCCGCGTGGGACCTACCCGGTTTTCAACGTGTTGCGGCGGCCACCCACGCGGCCTCCTCCCTGCCGGGGGCCAGTCCGATCTCGCATACGGGGCGAAGTATCGGACCTCGATTTGGATGACGATCTGGACTTGTACTAGACTTGTACTAGTTCTGCGGCTAATCTGGCAGAACCTGGGTACTAGTTTTGAGCTAGTCGATCACAGGCACCTCGGTATCGAGTGGAGTGCTCGAAGGTGAGGAGTAGCGTCGATGTCGCTTTTTTATCGGAACTACAATCGAGTGGATCGTTTGCCTCGGGTGTCGGAGTGCGAGCCCTTAATGAGTGTTTTTGAGGGAGAAGAGAGAGTTGAATTGTGTCGAATGAATAAGGCAGAGGGGGTATTTATAGGTGTTTTCGGCCCTCGTCGCCCATATGGATGCGTGACTTGGGGCGCACGAGGACTCAGGCGCCTGGGTCCGAGCGTGGGGAGACCCAGGCACGTCAGGTGAGGCGATTGGAGTTTTGAAGATATGATTTTGATACTTTCCAAAACCGAGAGGCGGGTGTGTGATATTTTGCTTGGTCGCGAAGGCTTCCCCACGGCTTGACCTAGCGCCGTGGGTTTCGTGGGCATCGGGTGTTCATCCCGAGGCTGGCTTGACTCGGTTCAAGTATTGGGGCCCTCGGGGTCCCGGTGTCGGAGTTGACTCTAATTAGTGTCTATACGACCGTAACGACACGACTAAGGCTGCCATCATATTAGTTTTAATTTTTCCGAGTAATTATTTGGTCCGTTCTATAAGAAAACTATCTAAAACATCGCGAACCCGCATTGTGTTGCAGTCCTATCGTCATCGGGTGCTTGCTGGGCACCTCTGCAGCCTCCAGGTTCAAATTTGGGTGTCTACAGAAGCCCCCACTTTGATTGAATTGAGGCTTGGACAAGGCGAAAGTCAAAGTATAGCCACCCAGGTCAATCGAGGATTACGACCTGGTGGCTGTCCGGTCGGGTCGTTTTAAGTCCGTTGGACTACGTGCTGAGGCTCGCCAGCCAAGGCTGAGAAGTCGTACCTGACGTCTTCGCTTGTGGTTGATTGCTTGGGGCCCGGGCCGTTGCTTGACATCTTGTTCTTGATTCTTTGTGCGCGCGCGCTTTGTCTTCTTCAGTCTATTTAGAGGTTTCATTTAATTTTAAGTGTGTTTTTTTTCTTTTGCGCGCTAGCAACGCATTAAGTTGGCCTTTATTTGTACGAGTTTATTTTGGGCCGCTTGTAAACCCTTGATGACATAAAACGTTCGAGAGCGTTAGTCTCCGCTCGAGTAATCATCTTTGGGATGCTTATGACCCCTAGGACAAGATAAAATGATATAAAACAATTCGACGGCGTTAGTCTCCTCTCGAATAAAAAATTGCTGTGGAGGTATAAGACTCCTTCGAGGGCGTTAGTCTCCTCTCGAATAAAAATTGTTGTGGAGGTATAAGACTACTTCGAGGGCGTTAGTCTCCTCTCGAATAAAAATTGCTGTGGAGGTATAAGACTCCTTCGAGGGCGTTAGTCTCCTCTCGAATAAAAATGTTTGTGCCCCCGGGATATCTCTGACCCTTGGGCAAAATTGCTGTGCCTCCAGGATAACTCTGACCCTCGGGCAAAAATGTTGTTGTTGTGCCTCCGGGATAACTCTGACCCTTGGGCAAAAATGTTGTTACTGTGCCTCCGGGATAACTCTGACCCTCGGGCAAAAATGTTGTTTCTGTGCCTCCGGGATAACTCTGACCCTCGGGCGAAAATGTTGTTTTTCGGGATGCCTTTGACCCCTAGGATAAAAGTGTTGTTGCCCCCGGAATAACTCAGACCCCTCGGGCAAATCTCTGTTCGTTTATCTGTCTTAGTAAAATGCTGGTGGAGTGAATTTGTCTTAGTTAACTTTATTTTGCATGCTTGTCTTATTTTGTTCGGGCTTGCTCTTGCTTTTGTTTTGATCTTGGGTTTGAGTTGGCTCAGAGTTTGCTTATGTTAATCTTGGTTGTTTTTTTTGTTACGCGTCTGGATGCAGCGTTAAGCGTTTGTTTTATTAGTCGAGATTGTATTATTGACGTTAGTTACTAGTTGTTTTGTTATTGTTGTTTGGCTTGTCTTAGTAGGTGTATGCGTATTGTTGAGTTTTATTTGTTTTGCTTTGTTTTAGTCTAGACTAGGCCATTAGGCGCGCATCCTTCTGCGCTCCAAGACTCAGGCGCTCAGCCCCCAGCGCACCAGGACCCGAGCGCGTGAGCTAAAGCGGTTGGATTTTTGTGGATCGGGCCTGCTTAAGTAATTCGAAGATTGGGGCGCTCGTTTTATTTATCGAAAATCAAACGCGTCATCCTCTTCGCCCCAATCTCGACTCCCTCGATTCTTCTTGCCAAACTTTGCTTTGATTCCGCTTCCCATGACGATGTCGACTCCGAGTTAGTGTTCTTTATTCGTCTAAGGTCGGTTTTGCTTAATTGAATTGATTATGAGTTGGTTTGTTGGAAACCCTAGAAAATCGATTTGGGTATTTTTTACTTGTTAAGTTTCGATGCTTGTGCTTGATTTCGTGGTTAAATTGAGGTCGATTTGAGCTTGTTGAAGTAGTTATAGGCTTGATAAGGATGTTCGAGGTGCGATAACAATTCTTTTATGGATTTGTGTTTGAAAAGCTAGGGTTAAGGACCGTTTTCCGATTATTCCCGTATTTATTTTACGTGCTTTTGTTCAAATAGTGTCCGTGAGGATATGGGTAGCTCTATTGTCGACTGCTACGGCTAGGATGACCTTTAGGACCTTCCGTTAGGTTTTGTGTGTCTTAAGACGGACCAAAGGGTGCCGTAACGATGCCGGATTTTCCCGAAACCACTTCCATTGTGACCGGGATTTAAAATGTGTTCTAGTGGTTTTCTTGGAATTTTGATATTCTTATCCGCAATTTTGAGCTTATTTTGACCTGTCTAAGCTGATTTAGCTTGACTAGAGCTATGTTTTGTTGTGTTTTTTTCGTTTTGGGTTTGTTTACAGCTAGAGGTGATACCGAGCGTCCCGAGGGGACTTCTTCAGTTGGCGCTAGTGAGGAGGTTGTCGGAGCAAGCTTACAGACTCCTCGAGGGATTCGTAGAAGACATAAAAGTGTCACGTCTCAGCGACGGGACCCCGAGACCATTAACGAGGCCGAGTTTAATAGCGTGAAGAGGTGCAGGCTTCCGGAGACGGTGGCTAGGAGGGCTCATGTTCCGGTTCCGGTACCGGAGAACGAGGAGATTGTTTACGAGGATCCCGAGTGGGTTCGGGACTGGGACAGTCACCAGCTGATGTTTCATCTTGACCGCCTTATTTCTAGCCGCTTTGTGCGAGGCTTGGTGAGTGTCCTATTCGTGTTTATTTGATTCTAACTCGGATTTTGCTACTTATTGCTTGGGTTAGGTTAGGTTTTGTTTTGTTTATCTTTGCATTGTTTCGGTTTGCAGCCCCCAGGTCCGATGAGGACTTTCTCGGGCTTTACTACGTGTCTCGACATCTACCACCAGAAACTGACCCCCGCGGTAAAGGGGATTATCGAGAGGACCGCACTAGGTCCCGTGGTCGGGCAATGGATTAGGTTGATGGATTGTCAGACTAAATGTAACCTTATGGTGATTAGGGCGATGATAGATCGCTTTCATGACACTACCTCGACCTTCCACATGTCCTTTGGGGAGGTCGGGATGACCCTGGAGGATTTTGGGATGACCAGTGGTTTGCCCTGGGGTCCGGATAGGATTAGGTGGGCTGCCGAAGGCCCTAGTCTAGATAGTGATGAGGTGTGAGACCTTATCGGAGATTGTTTGCCGCGTGAGGCATATACTACGCCTCACGCTATAGTGAGCCCTTACATCACCGACCACTTCGAGCGAGTGGCGGCGTTAGAGGGTCGAGAACCCAACACGTCGGAGCAGGATGCCCGGTTGTGGTTGTGGTACTTCCTAGGGTCGACCCACTTTTCGGACAAGGGCGAGAGGTTCAGTACTAGGATCTTGCCTTTCCTGGCTCAGTTGACTCAGCTGGGACGTTATGATTGGGTGACCGCGGCTTTTGCGGAGATGACTCGCTACTTGCAAGTCATGGTGAGGCCGCTTGTGATAGGGTCAGGTTCAGCTGTGCTTATCGTGGGTCCAGGCCTTATACTAGAGGTCAGTTACTATCTTTCACTTGTGTATTCGAAGCTTTATTTAGTTTCGGCTTGACTTTACTAAAGTTTGCTTTGGAATCCTACAGGCTTGGATTTATTCTTATTTCCTGTATTTGGCACCCAAGACGGTACGGGTGCACCCGAAGAGGTTCCCGGCGGGGATTGAGTGGAGGCTGGCTTAGCCTAAGAGCACAATCAGCCATTACCCGGTAGAAAATGGGTTGGTTAACTAGTTGCGCATTGAAGATGTAAGTTGGCCCGGTCCCGGGGTGAGACTTCAGCTCAGGGTGAGGCTAGGCATTAGGTCAAAAGGGAGACTGAGGTCGATGCTGAGGCTACGGGTGCTATGGAGGAGACTGGAGGGATTCCCGAGACAGCTACCCTAGATATGCTGTCGGGGATGGACGGTAGTGAGTCTCCCCTTATAGACTTGGAGGACTTAGGGTTAGATGATAAGCTTTGTGAGATCGTGATTGCCGTCGGCGCGGTTTCTAAGGGTCCTTCTTAGCCTCGATTTGTATAAGGATTTGTATATTTTGTATATCTGTTTTAGATTCTTAGTATTTGAATTAGTTGGATTAATCTTGCGTTTTCGTTTGGCGAATTGTTTACCTAGATTGACAAGTAATCACTTTTGTGTTTGTTCGTTTTGCGATATGACTTGGTTTAGGGTGCGTTAGCGTTGCGTGAGAGGATGAAAACAGCTTTTTTCAGATGTCTTGAAATGCGTTAGTTTGAGCCGGGAATCGGATCAGGTAGTACGTCGGTTAAAACATTTTTGACTCAAGATGTAAAGTATCAATGTGGTTTGGTTACATGTATCCAGAAATGGACGCAATTGTTTGGCATTTAGGATGGAACCAAAGTTTAAAATTCGAGCAACTTTTGAAAAAACTTAGACCACTTTTATATATTTATAAAATTGCCTTGTTACAGACACGACTTGACGATGACCGCCAATAGGCTCCGACACACCTAGGTGGGGTAGCTTATTCCCCTTAAAAAAAGAATATAAAAACGTCTAAGTCTCGTGCGTCTGACGAGTGAACTCGCATTCCTGTGGCTCTTACATGGGTATCTCGGTTTTCGGGGTGGGCTCTAATGATTTTGTGAGGTTGTTTATGACGCAAGATGATAGCCATGACGATCATGGGGGGCTCAAGTTTCTATCCTTGGGTTGCTCGGGTTGAGGCATGCTTAGCTTCAGGCGCTCGGGCTGAGACATTTGACTTCCGGGTCGCTTGGGCTTAGACGGGCGGACCCTCGGGGGTGTGGGCCGGTGCGGTCCGAGTCCCGGGAAATGGAATTTTTCGTTGTTTCCTAATTTTTCTGGGATTAGTGCTATATATACGTGTTGTGGGTGTATGTCCTAGGCATACTAGGATATCCGTAAGGTACAGAACCATATCTAGGGTCATGTCGGGTTTCGGGAATGTTCTGACCCAGTGGGCGGGTTTGTTTAAGAAATGTCATTCCGAGGTTAGTTCAAACGATGGTCTGTCGACAGTTGTTGCACTAAGTCGAGTCAAGGTACAGGATGATTTTCTACGGGCATGCTCTAGGTTTTGGGACTCGAAATATCACGTTTTTGCTTTCCTCGGGGGTAAAGTTTGTCCTTTGCCCGAAGAAATAGATGCTATAGGCGGGTAAAGTTCGGTTTAACCTTGTGTGCCTTGTGGGGATGGTGCTTACATGGAGCGACTTTATCACTTTTGGACCTTTCTTCATTAGAGGAGGCTAAAGGCTATTTTGTTATGGATGGTCTTAACCTAGAGTTGCTTTTTAGGATATTCTCACGAGTCGGCGCTCGTCATGTTTCGACCTTGGCATGTAGGCGTGCTTTCAATATTGCTATGACTTATTATTATCTTTTTGAAGATGTGCGGTCACGTGAAGGTTGGGGTAACCCTCGAGTGTTGGATGTGGTAGCGGCTATGGAGCATGGACAATCACCCTCATTGCTTATTTTAGGTGAACTCGTTTTGGGTCTTGACGCTAGTGTTCCGGGACAGGAGAGACTTCCTCGGGGCTCTAGGGTAATCCTACAGGTGTGCTTTTTTTTTTTTTTTGTAGCTTGGTTTTATTTGTTTTGTGGTTATTTTGACTTCGGGGGTGCGATGCTTCGTCGTATTTTGTGCAGGTTTGGTTGCAGGAGCGGCTCAGCTTAATCGACCCTCCCCAGTGTTTCAAAGACTATAACTATCGGGGTTTCACGGGCCGGAAGATGGTGCTGATGTAGAGTAAAAGTCCTGAAGAGGAGGATTGGTTTTCCTACTTAGTTAGGGGAGAAGTTGTCATCAGGTGGTCCATCCCGTGGTGGAATATCAGTGGGTGCGTTGGGTTTCCATTTTCATCTTCGACCTGGGCCTTGTTACTACTATCCATGAGGGATCAAGTTTACATTTACCCTAGCATGTTGTCAAATCAAATGGGTGTCCAACCTCCTATTCCAGATGATGTTAAGGTCGTTTCTAATCCTGATCCCTGAACCGAGGATTTGCCTAGGGAGTTTAGGGTGTCCTGGGAATGAAAGTGTTTGCATTCCTTTGATCGACCGACCCACAATACTTCTGTCCGACAGAGGGTTTGTGAGCGCCCATCAAGACAGACCGTTTCAAAATTTAGAAAGACAGCTCCGCTAAGAGGCGAAGAGGAGACTCAAGAGACTTGGTGCCTAACCAGAGACAGTGAGACCGATCCTAGCTTAGTCAATTCATCCGAACGGGCCAAGACCGACAAGACCCATATTAAGGTTGCGAAAGAGCAGAGGAAGTGGGATTTGCTGGACTCACGTTTGGATAGGGCGTTAAAAGCGTGCTTTTGGAAAATTGAAGAGGAAGAACGCAAGCGATCATGCCCGAATGGTGATAAGGGCGAGGAAGAGTTGGACCGGTAGAGCCCAACCATTTATATTATGTATTACTAGTTGATAATATGTGGCGTATTAGTACTAGTTTTTTGTGGATTTTAGACACGTTGTCGATTTCCGGGATGTCCGGATTTCAGATTTTTTTTTTGATGTAGATGCCTCGACAAAGACTCAATTTAACCGAATTTTGTTATTAATGAGAAGCACATTTTTATTTTTTATTCTTTTTTGTGGTGGCTGGCAACTCGATTCTTCATTTTACCCAGAGCGCCCTTTCTGGTTTTCACTCTGTCCTCGGCTCACCCTTTTTTGTTTTTTTTGTTTTTTTTTTTGTTTTTTTGTTTTTTTTACGGCTCGCAACTCGATTCGTCATTTTGCCCGGGGCGCCTCTTCGGATTTTCACCCCGTCCTCGGCTCGTCATTTATTTATTTATTTATTCATTTTTTTTTTACGACAGCTCGCAACCCGTTTCTTCATTTTGTCCGGGGCGCCCTTTTGGGTTTTCACCCCGTCCTCGGCTCGTCGTTTGTGCTTTGTCATTTTAACTCACTCATTGACCGAGTTGTGGGAGGAATCCCGGTTTAGTCATGAATCGATTTATCGACTGTTTTGTTTTAGCTGTGGTTGTACCCGGAGAAGGATTGCCTACGTATCCGCTTTTGGACGGAATCAAACCATGCTCGTAGTTCTTTTGAAAAATGTGAGTGATTTTGCTTTAGACTCGTTTATGCCATTTATCGATGCGAACTGATTTTTTATTTTGTTGTTGTTGTTTTTTTTGTTTCCCCCTAACTCGGAGGTCGGGGACGTGGTTTCTGGGGTGTTTATGGGTAGTATCGTTTGAGTTGATCCATATTGGTCGGGGTTGGGAACTCTTGACCATCCAGGTCGGTAAGGATCACGGCGCCCCCCGAGAGTATTTTCTTAACGAGGTAGGGGCCCACCCAGTTTGGTTTTAATTTCCCTCTAGGGTCGACGGGAAGGGGTGCTCTAATGGATTTGATCACTAAATTTCCCTCGTCTATGTTTCGGGATTTCACTAGCTTGTTAAATGCTCGTTGGATGCGCTGTTGGTAGGCTTGCACATTGGATAGGGCATGTATCCTACATTCATCTAGGAGTACTAGCTCGTCGTATAGTTTTTGGCTCCACTCTTCCTCAGGGATACCACTTTCAGCTAATATTCTTAGTGATGGTATTTCTAGCTCTATTGGTTGGACGGCTTCGGAACCGTAGGTTAGGTAATATGGCGTGGCTCCGGTGGGTGTTCTATAGGATGTTCGGTATCCCCATAAGGCGAAGGGAACTTTGTTCGGCCAATTTCGGTAGTTGTCTATCATTTTCTTAAGGATGGTGGTGATGGTTTTGTTGGCTGCTTCTACGGCCCCGTTGGTTTGCGGTCTGTAGGGTGAAGATCTGTGTCTTTGGATTTTGTATTTTTTTAGGAGTTTTTGGGTATCGGCCCTGAAGTGAGCCCCCTGGTCGCTGGTGATTTCATGAGGTATACCGTAACAGCAGATGATGTTGTTTTGCAAAAATTTGACTGCTTGTTTTGAGGTTGGTACGGTGTAAGAGGCGGCTTCTACTCATTCGGTGAAGTAATCTATGGCTACTAAAATAAAGCAGTGTTCACGGTCCCAGATGGGTGTACTTTCCCTATGATGTTTATCCCCTAAGTAGAGAAGGGCCAGGGTGTGGCTATAGTGTGTAGAGGATGATGAGGCAGGTGTTGGATGTTGGCGAATATTTGGCAATTATGGCAGTGCCGAACGTGATGTTGATGGTCTGTCTCTAAGGTAATCCAGTAATAACCCGGTCTCATTATTTTTCGGGCTAGTAGGTGTGCACTCATGTGGGGTTCGTTTGTACAGCAGGCCTTGATTCAGGACGTAATGGGTGGCTTGTATGCGTAGAGGGGCTTCTGTTTTTGGCATTAGTGTCAGGTGAATATGACTCGTGGGTTTTAAAGTCTAGGATCGCTTTGTACCAAGGCTCTTCGGTGGCGTTGTCGGTTTCGAGGTTGTGGATATAGGCTGGTTGTTTGCTTCTTTGTGCACAGATGGGCATGGAGAAGAGGTGATCGAGCACGTTTAGTAGTGAGGCTAGTTTGGATAATGCGTCAGCGAGTTGGTTCTCTTCGCGGGGTATGTGTATGAGGTCGATTTCGGTGAATTTCCTTAGGCATTGCTTCTACTTCAGTTTGGTATGGAGTTAGGCTTTTGCTATGAACCATCAATTAACCGTGGCGTGGTTGTCTTACTAAGGATGAGCCTTTGTGGATTCTAAGGTTTTTTTTTTGTTTTTTTTTTCTTTTGACTTCCAGAGACATGGCTATTTTTAGATTTATTAGACAGGCTTTGTGTTGTCGGTAAGTTTGGTCGGGTGGCGTTTTGCTTGTTTCCAAGTTTAATGTTATTTGATCAGTGGCGGTTTGAGTCTAAGGTTGTTATTCCCGATTTCCTTCTTAGGGTGAAGTCGAGTGGGCTGCTTGCGGTAGCCCTTGCATTTTAGTCAGTTGTTATCGATAATTGGCATAAAGTCGAGTTTTCAAGCGTTTAAAGTAAACTGTGGAAAGAAAATTAAGCGATTGTCGAGGCATGTTTGTAAAAAGGATAACTGTCTTATTAATAGATAGTAGGCGGGCTAGATGCCCGTAATTTGTTTGGGGGGAGGTGGAGGACATGTCCCTCTCACCTCCTAGACTCGATAAAAAAACATTAATTATTATTAATTTAGTCTAGGCCCTAGGATGAACTAGACTTAGACTCGGAGTGATCGCGTTGTGACACTAATCTTCCTACACTTTCCCGGTTTCAAAGCTCGCCGTGTCTTTCGGAGGACGCTCCCCTCGAGTGACGCCTGGAGGCGGCTCTTGGGGTCGACGCGCTAAGGGGTCTGAAGTGGCTTGTAACGACTACCGATGTCATTATTTCTCCCCCGGCAACCAGAAAGGTGAAGTCTGTCCTTTGTGTCTTTGCCGGGAAGTAAGTCCCTGCTTCGATTAGGTTCTGGACAGCGTGTTTTAATGAGAAACATGTCTCAGTGTCGTGCCCATTGCCTTGGTGGAAGAGACAGTAGGTATTAGGACTCCACCTCATAATTCTTTTACCAATTGGTGGGTCTGGAGTGGGACCTAGAGGTTTGAGTACCCCTTGATCTATCATGTCTTTAAGGGTCTCAGTGTATGTTGAGCCGAGCTTGGTAAATTCTCTGCAGGGTGTTTTGGCTTTGCTAGGTGGTATCTTGTGAGGGATCGAAGTTATTTCTTTGTCGTTCTCTGGGCATCTTGCTCGTACGGAGTGTCTGGGTGACTCGCTTGGGGTGTGTGTATGGTAGTTAATTGGACTGTAGTTCGGTTCGCTCTCTGCGTCCTGGTTTTCGAGAAATTAAAGACGGCTATCAAGAACGAAGTGGGACAGATGGTCTATCGAGGCTTGCACGTTGTGCACCACCTCAGCTAAGGCACTAACGTTGCCGGAGAGGTTCTCAATCACCCGGGGTTCTGTGGTCATGTCGGGGATAGATTTCTGCAAGATAACGTCGGAAGTCAGAGGAATTTTGTCGGACGTCTTAGGGACTCGAAGGATGCTCAAGATTGAGTGACACGGAACTGAGGCCCTTGACTCGTGTGTGTGTGGTCATTAATTTAGGGATTCAGGTGCTTTAGACTCTTGGTGTATCTAGCGAACCACCTACGGTGTTTTCTGTCTCTGTAACGAGACGATCTGACACGAACCTCGGTGGTGAGGTTTAAAGAGGACTTCTCGAGGTGAGACGACCCTAAAAACGTAAGACTTTGAGTAGATATGATCCTAATAGCTAGCACGGACAGTTAAACACACAGTTGTACGACGTAGGAGCTTGATCGCGATCCCGGCTAAGGATCAAAGAATTTGGATGTATGTGTCCTTTGAAAACGACCGGTTTTGCAAAATTTTGAAAAGGATGGTTTGTAAAAATAGTGTAATGATGGTGCGACGACATCGTATGTGGAGTGTAAGTATGTTGCCATGTGGGTGCATCGGAAATGATGACAAAATGTAAATATGTTTTTTTTTAAAGGAGCGCATTTCTTTTAGGGGAAACATTTTTCTTTTGAAAATAGTTACGTGATGCTTCTATCGAAACTACTACTAATTAGTTAGTTCGATACCCGCGGGGTGCGTGAGGCTCGTGATGGAGCGCGAAGTCTGATGACAGTCTTCCTAAAGGTTTGACTAAATCCTTAGTGAGGGATTTAGGCGGTGAATAGCGTTCCTTATAAACTTTTGCTTTTTGAAAAAGGACTTTTAAAATTAGTGATCCCCGTTTGTCGGTTGTACTAACTAGCATTAGACGGTGGGGATGTGCATTGTAAAAAAGAGTTTTGAGGGTGTAACCGTTTTGGGTTCCTTGACTTCATTAATTGAAGCTTTGGTTGTGCGAAACGGTACGTGTGTGAAGAGTTTTTTTTTGAAATAGAATGTGACCGCGTGGTGGCCTTAACCCCATTAATTGGGAGTTTCGGTTGCATTAACGGTAATGATTGTTGCTAATAGGTTTTAGTTTGGCCAAGGTGATGGCGCTAAGATCAGAACTCTTTTTTTTGAAGTTAGTGAGTGTGAATTTTGCCATGGTAACGGCGTTAAAAAAACGTTTTCCTTTTTTAGAAGCCATGATTTGGTTGGAGTATTGATGTTTAAACGGTCGTTTTGAAAAGATAAGGTATTTTCAAAAAAACGGAATTGGGTGCGGTTGAATATGTTGGCATGGTTGAATCCAGATTTTAGTGTTTTATTTGGGTTGTATTGTTCAAACACGCTACACATAACTAGGAATGCGTACACTCATGCAGGATGCAGACTCGGGTAGGTTAGGGTAGGCTTTGACAATGATTTGGTGAGATGAGTGCCATACCGTCCGTTTGGACTATCCGCTTATTCATCCCGCGGGTTACACGTTAGGCGGCCTTAGCGTCAATCGAGGGTCTCTCCGCGTGTCCCTAGAGATCTTACCGCGAAGAGGTCGATTGGTCCTGATATCGGTTAGGGTGGGCTTTTTAGGGCCAAAACCTGTAGTGACCACAACTAGGAACTAAGAAATGAGCTCCACCGACCTCGTTCAAGTTACACCACCGCTGGAAACTTGTTTCCAAATCCCCCAACGGAGTCGCCAAACTGTGGACGTCTGTCCGCACCGCCCGGCCCCCGCGCGTGCCCGCGTGAAACCGACACGGTATTCAACGTGTGGCGACGGCCACCCACGCGGCCCCCTCCCTGCCGGGGGCCGGTCCGATCTCGCATACGAGGCGAAGTGTCAAACCTCGATTTGGATGACGATCCGGACTTGTACTAGACGGGTGCGGGCACCCGTGTTTCCGTTTGGGAATCGATCGTGTCGTGGTTGTAAATGTTTAAAGAACGATTCATTTGGTAAGGAGACCTTTTAGTGAGCTGAATTCGTTGCCGATTTGTGGAGTCGCCACTGAGTCAATTATGGGGACTCGGAAACCGTTCAAGTCAACTTTGCTCCCTCGCCGGCTCAAAGTTGAGTGGCATGGGACCTAAAGATAAAGACTTGTACCCTTAAGCACTCCATGCCTGGAATGACTCTCATTGCCAATGG
The DNA here is from genome assembly GCA_958450325.1 of Agrostemma githago. Taxonomy (NCBI): domain Eukaryota; kingdom Viridiplantae; phylum Streptophyta; class Magnoliopsida; order Caryophyllales; family Caryophyllaceae; genus Agrostemma; species Agrostemma githago. The sequence goes on from OY288240.1 coordinate 63,974,346, forward strand.
TTTCGGACATCCAAAAACCGTCGATTCTGAGTAAGGGGTGAGGATACGTATTGGGAAGCCAACATCTGGTAGATATCAATACCCAATCCCGCCCGCACTATAGTGGCCTCTACTAATCAATCGGTGGCCTAATTTCCTAGTTCTTTTGTTGTGGTGGAAATACTGTAACATCCGTTGTTTTAAACCCTATGCCTTTGCTATGTTGGTTGCCTTAAGAACAGATAAGTTTTATCGTCAAAATAGTAGTGTTTACATTCTTTGCATGCGATTTCACGTGAGAAGCAGGCCATGAAAAGATGCACGTAGGAGAGTAGAGAGTACTAATATTATAGGTATTAGCAAATCAGTTTTAACGTGATAATACGGATATTAGTCATTCTCGTGGTATACCTTACCTGGTATTCTGCTTAAGATGCGTCGGTTCGACATTAGTAGAGATGCGTCGAACCTAATAAGGCGAGCACCGGGACTAATACGGAACCCGACCATCACTTTGTTCATTTTTTGTTATTTTACGTTTTGAATTCCGTGTTAGGTGATTTAGCATGCGATTATAAGGTCATAAAAGCAATAAATCATACGAAAAACTGTAAATGTGAATGTAAGTAAATCACATTGTGAGGAGTTGCACCCTCGGAGTATACACTAAACGGGACTCGATGCATAGATAGTCTTGAGAACGGATCTCGGAATTACTCGGGTCTGTTTAGTATGTTTTAATATTTGTTGTTGAGGTTGGGACGTTACGTATTTTAGTGGACGTTCGTGGGCCTAGTGCCCACGTCTAGTGTTGTCGTAGAGCATAATTGAAAGTGCAAGTATGGAAAGTTTTGTTTAGATGACAACCTAGTGACGACTTGATCAACAGGCGTATCCTTCTAGCTTGACTAGTGACTCCGGCAGAACCCCGTTACCGTTTGACCTTCCCGCGGCTACACCGGCAGAGCTTCGGTTCTAAGGACTAGTTCTGCGGCTAATCTGGCAGAACCTGGGTACTAGTTTTGAGCTAGTCGATCACAGGCACCTCGGTATCGAGTGGAGTGCTCGAAGGTGAGGAGTAGCGTCAATGTTGCTTTTTTATCGGAACTACGATCGAGTGGATCGTTTCCTCGGGTGTCGGAGTGCGAGCCCTTAGCGAGAGTTTTTGAGGGAGAAGAGAGAGTTGAATTGTGTCGAACGAATGAGGCGGAGGGGGGTATTTATAGGTGTTTTCGGCCCTCGTCGCCCATATGGACGTGTGACTTGGGGCGCACCAGGACTCAGGCGCCTGGGTCCGAACGTGGGGAGACCCAGGCGCGTCAGGTGGGGCGGTTGGAGTTTTGATGATATGATTTAGATACTTTCCAAAACCGAGAGACGGGTGTATGATATCTTGCTTGGTCGCGAAGGCTTCCCCACGGCTTGGCCGTGGGTTTCGTGGGCCTCGGGTGTTCATCCCGAGGCTCGCTTGACTCGGGGTTGACGCGGTTCGAGTTTTGGGGCCGACTCGGGGTCCCGGTGTCGGAATTGACTTTAGTTAGTGTCTATACGACCGTAACGACACGACTAAGGCTGCCATCATGTTAGTTTTAATTTTTCCGAGTAATTATTTGGTCTGTTCTATAAGAAAACTATCTAAAACATCGCGAACCTGCGTCGCGTTGCAGTCCTATCGTCATCGGGTGCTTGCTGGGCACCTCTGCAGCTACCAAGTCCAAATTTGGGTGTCTACAGTCCCACACACTTCTAAGGCAAAGGTCGGAAGGTATTCCGCCCCCCAAAGATATCTGACATAGAGAGTGAGAGCTTATCAGTCCCCTTGTTTATGTATGCGCACACACCCAATCCATACTCTTGGTCTCGGTAAAGAGAACCATTACACAACCGAGCACCTTAATGGTAACTGGACAACTACTACTCTACAGACAAACTCATAACGAGTTGGCTGCCCAATTACTTCTTAGCATTTTATCGCACCGGTAGGATGTATCATGGCCTCCCATGAGTAGTGACTCCGAGTGTCGTAGTCTATTTTCGAAGTCGTCTTCTATCGCATCGTCTCCTAAACTTTACCAAGATAACGCCCAATACGTAACGTGGGCTGAACTTGGGTGTCTAATTATAAGGACATAATCTTTGGAATATTGAGCTCAGCAGTCCACATAGTGTAAATGTGTGACAACCAAAGAGAGAACATATACTAGGTTCCTTAAAGGTAACCGGTCTGAAAATTGTGTATTGACTTAGAACAAGTCTTTTTAACACGGAATGATGAAAATAGTTATGTGGAAATGTCGTGACACACATGTTTGATTTCACCATGATTGGTATCAATAACATCGTGTAATCCCTTATAAATTCTAACGCGATACAATGGCGGAATCACTCTAGAGTCGGGATTAAAACACGTTGTAACTATGTCCTAATAAAATTAAAACGGTAAAGTCAAACAATAGGCCTAAAATAAAATGACCAAAATTTAAACAATTCACAAAAAGGGAGTTTAAACATTCCACAAGACATAATTATTAAAAGAGAGTAAGCAGGATCCACAATGCTCGCTAGCTCACACCCGGAAACAAGTATACCTGCCATGTTAAAACATAACAGCCACAATCAGTGGGGAGCAACGTCAACGTTCTCCCAGCCGTATGACAGGATTTTAAAACTGTAATTACTACTATAAAAAAATAGTAAAAATGGAAAACAGTAAAAACAACATATTAGAAATAAGCTTTCAGCGTAAACCAAAGTAATAAAATGGGTTTCCGAAGAAACATAAAAATATTTGCCAACCTGCAACAAATTTATTTCGATAATAAATAAAATAATCAAAATTGCGTTATGGATAGGGTTAATGTAGAATCTAGACTTTCACTAGGATAATACTAGAAACTAGCTTCGAGAACTGTAGACTTAACTCATAACAGAATTCAGTCTCTAACTAGGCAACTCAACCATAACAGGACTGCGTGCAGCGAGGTCCTGGTTTAAGTAGTGCACACCCCTCCAGGATACAAACCATATCCAGTTCAACCCGACGCGACTTATACGATGTGATATATGAGTTTAAGGTAAATATACACTCTCGTGAACAAAAACCATGCTCAGTTCAAGAACCAATGTGCCCCATAAAGACACACCAGCCTTACAGTTGATGGCAAAACGTACATCATAGACTATATTACTCTAAAACCACACTTGTCCTTATTCCATAACTCCAAAACAAGTCATTATCGATATTCAAAAGATATAATCGTTATAAACATTATGGAGATAAAAGAAGTAATCATAATATTCTAAAAGAGGAAACTTTCTATTTTAGGAAACTTCTATTTTTAGAAACTATACCAAAAATAGCATCATATCAAAATAGCGAAAATATTAGTTTATACTAATTCAACATTTTTAGTAAACGATTTAAATTTTTAAAAATAATACTTTCGGCCTTAACGATATTAATTTCTAAAACGAGAACAATCGAGTTTATTAGATTATTAAAATATCTTACAAGTGTTTATAAAATGATTAAAAATGTCTTAAACATTTTGATACTACTAATCAGGGTGTTTTACAAATTTATGAAACTAAAATTCCCTAATTATTATTAGTTTCGACAATACGATTATAAATAGGATTTTACGGCAAATGTTAAATTAAATCTTTTAACGTCTTTTATTTAATTAAACCATTGAATAGATTTAGTGTATGTTAAGGGATGATTTAACTCTTAAAGTTTTAGATTTAAATCTTTTCAAAATTGCTGGAAAAATAATTCTTTTAGGTAAGACGAAACATTTTAACGATAAATAGTAATTTTGTCCAAAAATAGTTACTTTAATTAAAGACTTTAATAAATAGTACAAAAATAAAGTAAAATAGCTAAAATTTATTTATGGACATTCTGTCCAGAAAAAAAAATCCAGAATAATTAAACTCGGTTTTTAAAAGGGTTTTCTCGTTAATCGTCTAATCTCGACAATAACGATTAATAAAAAACAGTAATTACCAAACGATTTACGTATTAATATCAAAATTTAAACTTAAAAATCATGATTTTCCAGAAAATACTATTTTTTCCAGATTTCCAAAAATTCCAGATTTAATAAATCCCGTTAAAACCGTCTTTTAAACCTGTTTTCACAATTAACGATTCTATTAATAAAACTTATCGTTCCTAACATTTTAGTAAAGCACTAAAAATTAAAAAGTTACATTTTATTATGAAATCAACAGAATCATATTTTTTCCAGATTTAATCATAGGACCAGAAATCGAGAATTTAAACGACAAACGCGGTTTTATCGATAAACGATGATTTAAAGTGATTAATTAATTCATCCACTTAACAACTCCGAAAAATTATGAAACAATTCAGAAAATTCTATTTCATCAGAAAGTTTCACCACGTCAAAAATCAGATTAAAATAAAATGTTTAAGTACTAGAAATAAAAATCGGCTTTTAATCATTTTTGTTCGTAAACGGTAATAATTCAATAATCGATAAATAAAATATCAGAAAAATACTAAATTATTAAAAATCATCAAAAACTTCATTTTTACATAATATAATCATATATTACAAGTTTATGCCGAATATTACGATTTTACAAATTAGTATAACAATTTAATCGTTAATCTCGTAAAAGCGATAAAAATACCGAAACATGCAAATTTTAAACTTTTAAAAATTTTCAAGATTATATGAAATACATATATTGTCAAAAAGGAAATATAAAAATATACATGCAATTACACAATTAAAATCATGAAATACCGAGTAACATCGACGTTACCTCTAATCCAAGTCTGAATCGATAATATATTCGTCAGCCTCGGGATCGTCCAAAAATCCTACAATATATAAAAATCATGGCATAAAATACCATGAGAAAAAATAATAAAATCAAGGTAAATAACGATCGAAAACGACATCGATTATTACCTTAACGAAGGGATCGGAAAGAGGATTAAATTGACGATAAAAATGAGACGATCGTGACTCGAAATGGAGCAAAAATCTGCCTCGGGAGGAGGGAGAGTGCCATGGCCAAGGAAGAAGGAAGAAGATGTTGTAATAATTTATTTATGCTAAAATGAATGTAAGGGAGAGAGGAATGACTTTAAGCATAATGATAGTAAAAATGGGTGAAGAATCCAATGTATATCTAGACTAGGTTGGCCGTCCGAGGGGATAAGAGGAGAAGTATGAAGAGTTTGAGTATTAAAGCCTCGATTCAATGAAAAGAAAAGAATCTTATGTTTACGGTTTAATGTGATAAAATGAAACGTACTAATAAAACGTAGTTAAATTGTGACAAGGAGTTTTGTCGGTCCAAAATATGGGGAAAAGGTCTCAAATGATTTATAAGTTGATAAAAAGAAGGGCCGTAAAATAGTTAAAAGCGTTTCGAAGTAATTCGAGTAAACCTCGCGTAAGAAAATAATTATTCGCGAAGCTTCGTAATAAAATCATAAATGGCTTATTTTTAGTAAATAAAAATATTTCTCAGTTGAAAATATTATATAAATGTATTTAAACGTTTTTAGGAAAAGGAACAACTTAAATCTGAGCTTAAAAACGTCAATTCAAAGAGAAATAGAATTCTTCGCGGAAAATTTATTAGTTTACGAAGAAAATCAAATAAATATATGTAAAAGAATTAAAATATTTTAAAATAAAATAAATATCATTAAACTCAAAATTGAAAATAAGCTTGGAAAAATGATGAAACATAGTCAGAATGTGATAGAGTTATAACGATGTCATAACGAAAAGAATAAAAATGGTAGGAAAATAGCGGGTGTTACAATCCTCCCCACAAAAAGAAAGTTTCATCCTCGAAACAGAGAATAAGCAGAAAAGGAAATCGAGGTTTACCTTACTCGAAGAGATGAGGATGCTTAACTCGCATCGAAGACTCGGTTTCCCACGTTTCTTCCTCAAACCAATTACAGCGCCACAGAACTTTTACCAGAGGTACAACTTTGTTCCTTAAGCGCTTCTCACGGCGATCAGTAATCTTCACCGGCCTTTCTTCATAAGTCAGATCTGGTTCGAGATCCTCAATATCGGGTTCCAACATGTGCTCGGGGTCACTAACATATTTCCTCAGCTGAGAAACATGAAAGACATCGTGAACTTTACCCTTGGAAGCAGGCAACTTCAGCTTATAAGCAACCTCGCCCACTTTCTCGACCACAGGGTACGGACCAACGAACTTAGGGCTGAGCTTGCCCTTAATCCCGAACCGTTTCACCCCTTTCATAGGTGATACCTTCAGGAACAACAGATCACCAATCGAAAACTGTAGAGGTCGGCGACGGACATCTGCATACGACTTCTGTCGATCCTGGGTAGACTTCATCCTAGCTCGGACCACATTCACCACATCAATAGTTTGAGCCAACAGATCCGGACCCAAAATCTTCACCTCACCGGGAACATCCCAACAGACGGGACTACGACACTTACGACTAGGGATGGCAACAGACCGGATCCGGACCGGATCCGCATGGATCCAGATCCGCACTCCTAGTAGCGGATCCGGATCCGCCGGATCTGGACCGAATCCGGACCGGATCCGCGGATCCAATTTCTTACTTAAATTCTACAAATTTTTTAATTAATACGTATTTGCGACCATATTAATTTTCGTAATTTTACAAATAAAATCGAATATAATTTATATAAAGATTCATAATCAAAGATTAATAATCTAAAAGAAAAAAGTCTTAGAAATAACTAAAAAAACACAAATTAAAGTTCCAAGTTTTTTATTATTGTTAATTTTTTAATAAAACGGATTTGCGGATCCGGATCTGGATTTACTTATTAAGATCCAGATCCGTTTAAAGATAGCGGATCCATATCCAACGGATCTCAAAATTTAGGATCCATATCCGATCCGTGCGGACCGGATCTTGCGGATCCGGATTGGATCCCGGATTCATTGCCATTCCTACTTATGACCATATAGTGCCTCGAACGGGGACATCTTAATAAAAGCATGGTAGATGTTGTTATAGGAAAACTCTACCAGCAGAAGATGTCGGATCCAATTCTCTTGGAAATCCAAAGCACAAGCCCGTGACGTATCCTCCAAAGTTTGGATCGTTCTCTCGGACTGTCCATCTGTAGCAGCATGGAAAGTGGTACTCATCAATAATTTGCTTCCCAAAGTATCTTGCAATGCCTTCCAGAATTTAGAGCAGAATCTCGGATCTGACCCGAAACAATCTCGAGCGGTACGCCATGATGACGGACGATCTCAGCAACATAAACCTCTGCGAGCTTCTCCAGACTCCAAGTGTCGCGAATAGGGACGAATCGTGCACACTTGGTCAAGCGATCCACCACAACCCAAATACCATTTCTTTCATTTACGGTTCTCGGTAATGCCATCACAAAATCCATCGATATGCACTGCCACTTCCATTCTGGAACAGGGAGTGGTTGAAGTAAACCTCCAGGCTTCTTGTGCTCGAACTTCACTTGCTGACATGTTAAGCACTTACTCACAAACTCCGCGATGTCCTCTATCATATGAGGCCACCAGAAATGGAGCTTCAGATCCCGATACATCTTGTCACCGCCAGGATGAATAGAGTACCTCGTCTTATGTGCCTCGGTTAGAACTTGCTTTCTCACCTCAGCATCACTAGGGACAACCCATCGGTTCTTAAACTTCAGTGCTCCACTAGAATCCACAGAAAAACCTAGAGCCTTACCAAGATTCATCTTTTCTCGGATACCGACCACAAAAGGCTCTTCCAACTGCTTCTCACAAATTTCTCGGAAAAGAGTTGGTTCAGAAACAAGGGCATTGAGGTGACCATCATAACCTTCATCAACAACATCAATTGCCATCTTGGCAAAATCTCGGGCCAACCTCTCAGATAAGCCAGAACACGGAGTCAGGGAATGGAGGGTCTTTCTGCTAAGAGCATCAGCAGCTACGTTAGCTTTACCCTCACAATACACCAATTCAAGGTCATAGTCATTCACCAACTTGATCCAACGTCTCTGTCTCGCATTCATATCTTTCTGTGTGAAGAGATATCGCAGACTCTTATGGTCAGTGTGAACCTTGCATCTTACTCCATACAAATAATGCCTCCAAACTTTCAAGGCATGCACCACAGCTGCTAACTCCAAGTCGTGGGTAGGGTAATTCACCTCATGAACTTTCAACTGTCTAGAGGCATAAGCGATCACCTTATCACTCTGCATAAGGACACAACCCAAACCATTCTTAGAAGCGTCACAATATACATCGAAACCAACGCCTTCTTCAGGTAGGGTCAGGATAGGAGCAGAAGTTAGCTTTCTCTTGAGCTCAGAAAAAGCATCTTCACAGGCTTGACTCCACAAAAAATTATTCTCTTTCTTGAGTAATTGAGTCATAGGCCGTGCTATCTTAGAAAAATCTTGCACAAACCTTCGATAATAGCCAGCAAGACCTAGGAAACTTCGGATCTCGCAAACATCTTTGGGACTTGCCCAACTCTCAATAGCTGAAATCTTAGCAGGGTCAACTTAATTCCTTCCTTTGCGATAACTTGACCTAGAAAAGCTACCTCGGAAAGCCAGAACTCACACTTGGAAAACTTAGCATATCACTTTTTATCTCGTAAAATGCCAAGAATAATCTTGAGATGTTCTGCGTGCTCGACTTCCGACTTGGAATAAATCAGGATGTCATCAATAAAGACAACAACACACTGATCCAAATACTCCCTGAAAGTTCTGTTCATCTGATCCATAAAAATAGCAGGAGCATTGGTTAGTCCAAAAGGCATGACTTTGAATTCATAATGTCCATACCTCGAACTGAAAGCCGTCTTCAGAATATCTTATTCTCGGACGGGAATTTGGTGATATCCAGACCTTAGATCGATATTGGAAAATACTAAAGCACCCTTAAGTTTATCAAAGAGATCATCGATTATGGGCAAAGGATATTTGTTCTTGATCGTAACCTTGTTGAGATCACGATAATCAATACACAGGTGCATTGAACCGTCTTTCTTCTTGACAAAAAGAACAGGAACGCCCCAAGGGGAAGAACTTGGACAAATGAAATCTTTCTCAATCATTTCATCCAATTGTTTGCGCAACTCTTGCAACTCAGCAGGAGCCATTCTGTAAGGTGCTTTGGCGATCGGCCCAGTACCAGGCACGAGTTCAATAGTGAATTCCACATCTCGTTCGGGTGGAATACCTGGTAATTCCTCGGGAAATACATCTGCATAATCACACACTATACGTACTTCCTCGAGTTTAGAGAGTTCAGCAGTTAAAGTTACCGTACACAAAAATGCTTGGCAACCTTTTCTCTGCAATCTGATAGCCTTCATGGCAGAAATAATTTTGATACCCTTCTGTCTTCGACCACCACGATAAGACACTCGAACACCTTCGTGAGTCTTCAGAAAAATCTTCTGATCTCGAAACTGAAACCTTGCATCATATTGCGCCAACCAGTCCATTCCCAAGATAACATCGAACTTAGCGAGAGGGAACTCATGAAGGGTAGAACGAAGGATAGTACCAGCGAAGAGAATTGGTACATTCTGATAAGCCTTGGAACAGTCAACAACTTCACCAGAAGGAAGGGTAATACCTATTGGTTCAGCTTGACAGGGGGTTAAGGATAATTTTGAAGCCAGAATAGAAGATATGACAAATGTAGAAGCGCCAATATCAAATAGTATATAAGCACTAACATCAAAAATCAGAAACGTACCCTTAACCACATCAGAACTAGCCTCAGCGTCGGCACGGCTCATCAGAAAGATATGCCCTTTACAAGGAGTGGGAGTAGTAACAGCGCCAGCTGCAGTAGCGGTGTTGGTTGTTGCTTTCTTCGGGCAGTAGGTAGAGCGATGCCCCACTTCTCCACAGTGGAAACAGGTAACAGGGTTTCCTTCACAAGTCAAACCAGGATGATGAGCCTTCTTGTATTTGAAACAGGTAGAATCCTTCTTGTTGTTGGGCTTCGAGTTGAAATTATTTTTCTTGTAACCACTACCTGTAACATCATACAGTGGAGGCAGAACTTTTAGAAGGAAAGAAGATAAAAGAAGAAAAGAAAGGAAAAAAAAATCCAGACCTCCAAAATTGAACTTCTTTGAAGAAGATGAAGAGTTATTCCCAGAATGGAGGAAAGGTCGTTTATAACCGGAGGACGGATTCATTGTTTTCACCCGCTCGATTGAAGACTCTGCGTACAGCGCAGTGATAAGTGTGGTTTGTAGTGCTTATTACTTGTGTTTGGTCCCGGTTTCTCTTGTGGAATCGTTCTTCAGAGCAGTTTTTGAGGCTACTTACGCTTCTTCTAGTTTGTTTTAGGTTCCTAGCTAAGACAAATATTGGAGAGATGAAACGATTCCAACTCGTTTTCGACACATTTGGAGCCAACGAAGAGAAGCGACGATCACCCGGTAGCTTAGACTCGATCCTGAGCCCTTGTGACCCATTCCTGAGCCCTTGGGACCCATTCCCGAGCACCGAGAATCGATGAGAAGCCTAGGGAGAGCAAGTGGGGACCTATGAGACCATATTTGAAGCCTACAAGATCCATCCCGGTCGGGAACACATCCATCACGACCGGGATGAAGAAGCAAAGGAAGACGAGCTACTGGAGTGTGATCCCTGCCGGGATCACCACCTTCCTGTCGGGACCACCACCTTCCCGGCCGGGAAGGGCCCAAATCGGGGCTGTTTTGCTTTTCCGCTTCCCTTATTCATTGTAACCCTATATATACCCTCCCTTTGTATTGTTTAAGCACTTTTGCATTATCTTACATTAGACTAAACCCTAGATAGAGTTCCTCCTCTCATTAGCTTAATCTTTCCTTAATCTTTAGTTAAACTTAGCTTAATCTAGTTTGTAATCCTTGTATTAAGGGAATTCTTCAAGACTCAACCAAGATTGACAACCTTGGGAGATTTATTTGGGTTTTCTTATTACTACAAATTTTCATCTTTCATCTTTGCTAGTTTGGTATAATTTCTCTTCTCCTTTCCTTTAATATTTGTTTTATCATTCAAGTTTTAATCTTTATCTTTAATCATTGTTCACCTTTGTTGTTCTTCAATATGAATGTTGTGATGCTTGTGTTGTTTTCTCTCCTTTGTGTTAGTATTAGTTTGAACATGTGTGAGTAGACTTATTGTGGGGTTAGTTGGGGGATTAAGTGTTGATTATGGGTGATTAGGGTTTGATTGTGGGTAAAGGTGGATTCTTTGTCACTAGTCACTTGTCTTGCATGTCATGTGTTTGTTGAAATGATTGTTAGAGTAGTAGTGGCCAATGCTCCTCTTGCTAGTTTTCTCCTTCATGTTGTATGTTTGATTGGTGATTGAATCCTTGTGTATTGAGTAGCATCTTGTGCGAGTATTCGGGTTTGTCTTTGACGCGAGAGCGCGGACCAACCTTAGTGACTAGGTGAAACCTACACCCTCGATTTCTCAACTATCCTACTACACTTTTGAACCCGACCTAACCCTACTCTTTCCTAATTTTATTTCTTCATCATATTAGAAATTGTTCCTCTAGTTTAATTGATTCATTTAGTTTGTCTCATCTCTAGTTCATTCATCAACATAGTTAAATTCCTCTTCATTTTCCTAGTTTGTTTATCTTGTGTTGTTTGTGACCTAGTCTTGTTTTTAGGTAGACCCTAGTCTAGACACCCCTTACCGTCCCCGTGGACTCGACCTGACTTACCCTAGCTACCCATTAGGATTAGTTGGCTCTATTTCTTGGTAGGGACCCACGACAAGTCCCACCATCACGCAGCATCATAGAGCTCATTAACTGTTATGAGACTTCGGGGAATGTTTAGGGTGATATCGGCTCGGAGTCCTCCTCGATAATGGAAAGCTCGGGAATTATCGTTGGGTAGCAGGTCTCCAGTATAATTCGCCAGGAAATGGAACCGAGTAATGTATGCTTCTACAGACATGGTGTCCTGGCGCAGAGCGCTGAATTCAGTCATTCTCTGATGCCTCAGCTCCTCAGGATAGAATCTTCGTTCTAAAAGGGTCTTCAATTGAGTCCAGTTGAATCCTGAAGTTTGAAGTGTAGTCGGGCCAACCTGAGTCCACCATCGGTCCGCTTCGTCTAACAGGTACAGCACAGCCAAGCCCACCTTCTGATAATCGGGGGAGGAGTAAATTCCGAACTGTCGTTCCATTAGTCGAAACCAACGGTTAATGACTTCAGGGTCCACGGAGCCGTCATAAAAATCCAGCCTGCTTTTGGCCATTCCTTCAGCTGCATGAGAGAAGCTAAAGGGTCTCTGGTGGTTTCGGTTGTTCATCTCGTTCATGGTCTGCGCTATGTTGCGCAACGAGTCAGCCAGTGCCTCGAATCCTCTTTGATCATTGTTGTTGTTATTGTTGTTGTTGTTTCGGTTGCCCCTCCCGACCATCTTGAAGTTCACAAATAACAACATATAATCAATGCTAATCATCGAGTTCAGGAACAGATAATCTTAACAGTTAAGTCCTTATCTGTTTCTACCCATTTCTGGCAATATTTTTATTTACTATTTAAATAATTTACTGGTATTTTCCCTAATTTCAGGTGTAAGCGTTGGGAGCCCCTAGAAATTCTAACGCGATACAGTGGTGGAAACACTGTAGAGTCGGGATTAAAACACGTTGTAACTATGTCTAATAAAATTAAAACGGTAAAGTCAAACAATAGGCCAAAAATAAAATGGCCAAAAATTAAACAATACACAAAAAGGAGGTTTAATCATTCCACAAGACATAATTATTAAAAGAGAGTAAGCTGGATCCACAATGCCCGCTAGCCCACACCCGGAAACAAGTATACCTGCCATGTTAAAACATAACAGCCACAATCAGTGGGGAGTAACGTCAATGTTCTCCCAGCCGTATGACAGGATTTTAAAACTGTAATTACTACTATAGAAAAATAGTAAAAATGGAAAACAGTAAAAACAACATATTAAAAATAAGCTTTCAGCGTAAACCAAAGTAATAAAATGGGTTTCCGAAGAAACATAAAAATATTTGCCAACCTGCAACCAATTTATATCGATGATAAATAAAATAATCAAAATGGCGTTATGGATAGGGTTAATGTAGAATTTAGACTTTCACTAGGATAATACTAGAAACTAGCTTCGAGAACTGTAGACTTAACTCATAACAGAATCCAGTCTCTAACTAGGCAACTCAAACATAACAGGACTGCGTGCAGCGAGGTCCTGGTTTAAGTAGTGCACACCCCTCCTGGATACAAACCATATCCAGTTCAACCCGACGCGACTTATACTATGCGATATCTAAGTTTAAGGTAAATATACACTCTCCTGAACACAAACCATGCTCAATTCAACAACCAATGTGCCTCATAAAGACACACCAGCCTTATAGTTGATGGCAAAACGTACATCCTAGACTATATTACTCTAAACCCACACTTGTCCTTATTCCATAACTCCAAAAAAGCCATTATGGATATTCAAAAGATATAATCGTTATAAACAATATGGAGATAAAATGAGTAATCATAATAATCTAAAAGAGGAAACTTTCTATTTTAGGAAACTTCTATTTTTAGAAACATTACTAAAAATAGCATCATCTCAAAATAGTGAAAATATTAGTTTATACTAATTCAACATTTTTAGTAAACGATTTAAATTTTCAAAACTAATACTTTCGGCCTTAACGATATTAATTTCTAAAACGATAACAATCGGGTTTATTAAATTTTTAAAATATCTTAAAAGTGTTTATAAAATGATTAAAAATGTCTTAAACATTTTGATACTACTAATCAGGGTGTTTTACAAATTCATGAAACTAAAATTCCCTAATTATTATTAGTTTCGACAATACGATTATAAATAGGATTTTACGGCAAATGTTAAATTAAATCTTTTAACGTCTTTTATTTAATTAAACCAATGAATAGATTTAGTGTATGTTAAGGGATGATTTAACTCTTAAAGTTTCAGATTTAAATCTTTTCAAAATTGCTGGAAAAATAATTCTTTTAGGTAAGACTAAACATTTTAACGATAAATCGTAATTTTGTCCAAAAATCGTTACTATTAATGAAAGACTTTAATAAATAGTACAAAAATTACTTAAAATAGTTAAAATATATTTATGGACATTCTTTCCAGAAAAGAAAATTTTCCAGAATACTTAGACTCGGTTTTTAAAAGTGTTTTCTCGTTAATCGTCTAATCTCGACAATAACGATTAATAGAAATAGTAATTACCAAACGATTTACGTATTAATATCAAAAAATTATTTTTAAACTTAAAAACCATGATTTTCCAGAAAATACTATTTTTTCCAGATTTCCGAAAATTCCATATTTAATAAATCCCGTTAAAATCGTCTTTTAAACCTGTTTTCACAAATTAACGATTCCATTAATAAAACTTATCGTTCCTAACATTTTATTAAAGCACTAAAAATCATAAAATTACAATTTATTATGAAATCATCAGAATCATATTTTTTCCAGATTTAATCATAGGACCAGAAATCGAGAATTTAAACGACAAACACGGTTTTATCGATAAACGATGATTTAAAGTGATTAATTAATTCATCCACTTAACAACTCCGAATAATTATGAAACAATTCAGAAAATTCTATTTCATCAGAAAGTTTCACCATGTCAAAAATCAGATTAAAATAAAACGTTTAAGTACTAGAAATAAAAATCGGCTTTTAATCGTTTTTGTTCGTAAACGGCAATAATTCAATAATCGATAACTAAAATATAAGAAAAATACTAAATTATTAAAAATCATCAAAAACTTCATTTTTACAGAATATAATCATATTACAAGTTTAGGCCGAATATTACGATTTTACAAATTAGTATAACAATTTAATCGTTAATCTCGTAAAAGCGATAAAAATACCGAAACATGCAAATTTTTAGCTTTTAAAAATTTCCAGATTATATGACATACATATATTGTCAAAAATGAAATATAAAAGTATACATGCAATTACACAATTAAAATCATGAAATACCGAGTAACATCGATGTTACCTCTAATCCAAGTCTGAATCGATAATATATTCGTCAGCCTCGGGATCGTCCACAAATCCTACAATATATAAAAATCATGGCGGAAAAATACCATGAGAAAAAGTAATAAAATCAAGGTAAATAACGATCGAAAACGACATCCATTATTACCTTAACGAAGGGATCGGAAAGATGATTAAATTCACGATAAATATGAGATGATCGTGACTCAAAATGGATCAAAAATCTGCCTAGGGAGGAGGGAGAGTGCCACGGCCAAGGAAGAAGGAAGAAGATGTTGTAATAATTTTTTTATGCAAAAATGAATGTAAGGGACAGAGGAATGATTTTAAGCATAATGATAGTAAAAATGGGTGAAGAATCCATTGTGTATCTAGAATAGGTTGGCCGGCCAAGGGGATAAGAGGAGAAGTATGAAGAGTTTGAGTATTAAAGCCTCGATTCAATGAAAAGAAAAGAATCTTATGTTTACGGTTTAATGTGATAAAATGAAACGTACTAATAAAACGTAGTTAAATTGTGACAAGGAGTTTTGTCGGTCCAAAATATGGGGAAAAGGTCCCAAATGATTTATAAGTTGATAAAAAGAAGGGCCGTAAAATAGTTAAAAGCATTTCGAAGTAATTCGAGTAAACCTCGCGTAAGAAAATAATTATTCGCGAAGCTTCGTAATAAAATCATAAATGGCTTATTTTTAGTAAATAAAAATATTTCTTAGTTGAAAATATTATATAAATGTATTTAAACATTATTAGAAAAAGGAACAACTTAAATTCAAGCTTAAAAACGTCAATTCAAAGAGAAATAGAATTTTTCGCGGAAAATTAATTAGTTTATGAAGAAAATCAATTAAATAGATGTAAAAGAATTAAAATCTTTTAAAATAAAAATAAATATCATTAAACTCAAAATTGAAAATAAGCTTGGAAAAATGATGAATCATAAGCCAGAATTTGATAGAGTTATAACGATGTCATAACGGAAAGAATAAAAATGCTAGGAAAATAGCGGGTGTTACACATCGTTTGTGAAAACGTGTCCGATCATCGGCTTAGGCAACACACCGATTAGACGTACGGTTGTTTCCATGGAATGAAGGTATATCGATTTTAAGACAAACAAACAATATAAATTTTTGTATTACTTATCTTAACTGATCATTTTAATTGTATTGATATAAGAGATTTGGAACGCTTTATTTGAGGTATTTCATTTAAAACGTTCGATATTTGAGATTTGATTATGATTTTAATTATTTCTAAGTACATAACTTGATATGAGTTTCTTTATCTTGACTTGGTCAATGTTGACTCGAAAAGTCAAAGTTTGACCAAAGTGAACTAGTCATCCTCTTAGTTTGACTTAGTCACAAATTATTTAGAAGTCTAAGTGATGTTTAACTTTTTTTTTTTGGTAAAAGGTAAGTATGTATTAAAAAATAATGTTTACTGTACAAATAATTGGCTACATCAAATTATGCAGCCATCTCGCATCTCTAGTACGTAAAGGGTATGTAATCTTAGCCATAATTCTATTTCTGACATCCAACTTTATTATCTTAACAACATGTATGGGCCGTTGGACTGCACCATCCACTCGACACAAATTGCGCTGTCTCCAAATGTGATAAATCATGGCATTGATCAGGACCCGAATAATATTGCATTGCAATTTCGTACCACGAACTTTGCACGCCCAGATTAACGCCCCAGAATATGGAATCAATTTCTTTGTCCACTCCCGCATGCTCTCCACAATCCTAGCACTCCACTCACACTCAAAGAATAGATGTTCCAAACTTTCTTCATGTGAATCACATATAACACAGCGGTCAGAGTCCACAACCCCAAATCTAGCCAGATTAATCCTAGTGTTTAGGGCCCTCCTAAAAACAAGCCACGAAATGAAGCTATGTTTAGGTATACTTTAGGATTATTCATCTTTCAGTACTTTGTAATTTTTAAGTACAAGTATTTAGTACATTTAAAACTTCAAGTGTACGTATTTAATATTTTTCTACGGTTTCGTATTTGTAGAAGTATGCCAATCTTTTAAAACCTTTTTGTTTACTTCAAATATTCCAAAAATCAAATAAATTTACAAATACTACAAAAATCATTTTTTTTTGAAAATTAAATATGATATTTTTCAAAACTCAAGTTTATGAATTACTTACTTTACAAACCATTTTATAATTAACAAAACATTTATAAAAATCAAATAAATTTATCAAAATTCTTAGAAATATTTTTTGACCTTATTAGATCTGATATTTCACAAAACTTAGAGATTTACTAAAGTAACTTTCGGTAATAATGAAATTAAGAATATTAAGGGTACTAAATAAGTCGTTTTTCAAATGTTATTTTTAAATTATCATTTTCATAGTAAAGCTACATTTATAAGTTAGGTTTTCATATCTAAACTCAGGGCCGGTCCTTAACATTTGGAGGCTTTGGGAAAAACCGTAAAATAGGGGCCCTTTATAGCAAATTTTAAATTTGGGCCGTTTTTTTTTCCGAATATTATAGTGAAAATCAAAATTATAGCTCTAAATTTATTACTAGTATATTTTTCTTTTGTGATTTTAAAATCAAAATTAATCTAAATTTTTATAATTTAATCTTTTGAAATTATAGCTCTAAATTTGTTACAAGTATTTTTTTAATTTAGACAACAAAACGGTTCTTGATTTTAAATAACTAAGATTTTTATAATAATTGGGAATACAATTTGAGCTACCAATATTCCATAATTAATGTAAAAAACACCAAAAAAACGATTAAGAATTAGTTTAAAAAACTGCGAACGAAAATCTGAGGAGAAAAAAATGACTTTGTGGGGGGTTTGACCCTTGAGTGGTTTCCACCAAAGACAAAGGCCTTATCCACTGCATCACAGTTGTTTGGTGTTTAATATTATGCACTTTTAATGTATACATATACGGAGTATTTGTTTTTTTCTCAATATTGGCCCCCTTCAACTACGGGCCCTAGGCCGTCGCCCCCCTAAACAACCCTTAGGGTCGGGCCTGTCTAAACTCATTTTCTAAAAGTCAGAAGTTTTATTATTTTTACCAAATTAAAAACGAAAACAATACGTTTTTCAATACTTTATTTTAAATCATTAAAAATAGTTAAATATCATAAAAGTGGCTCAACCTGTTATTTTGGATACATAAAATTGTAAGTGACTTAATTCCAAAAGATTAGATGAAAATAATCTACAAATGTTCTTAAATAAATTATTCTTTTCAGATCCGACACATTTTAGTACAAGTTTTATAACTCAATATATACAAGTTGGATTTAGATGAAACTTTACATGCATATATTAAACATCATCAGAAACAACATATATTTTTTTCAAGTCTAGAAAACGAGTATACCATTATGAAAGGTTTTATTTACACATGCAGTACATAACTTTGAACAGTAGCAGTTTACAAACTAAATTAATAATAAATATTAAATCATCACAAAAGTAATTTTTAATATTTTTCTTCTAATATAGACATGCAGATATAAAGCTTTCATGATTTGTAACCCATTTTACCCAGAAAATTCGTGAACATCATGCATGCATGCATGTTGGAAACAGTTTTCTGCTTGTTTTCTTAATATTATTGTTAGGTGATAACATAAACAAACACTTATTTTAAGTAAATGAACTAGTGATTTAAGATCCTAAACATGTGATATATGTTAATTAGAGTCTAAACACTATACTACGGATTTTGGGCGAGGATAGTTAGGTTACCCTCTAACATTTCTCCGGATCGATAATGTAGTCGAAAGTACTAAGATCAATGTCTTCACCTTGTTCTTCCTCTTCTTGACCAAAACCAAACAACAACAACAACAACAACAAAAACACTACGTTAGAAATCTATATTACTATAAAATCAAAAAGGAAGAGAGTAATAATATATTTTTATTTACCAAACTTTTTTACTAGAGAGAAGAAGTTTTTACTTGGGATATTTTTGATGTGAATGGATGAGTGAATGCACGGGTGGATGGATGGTGTAGATGGATCATATAAAGAGCCAATGCATACTCTTCTTACATAATTTCACCCGCCAAGACAAGGCTAAAGGATAGGTTTGGCTAGAGATAATCATGACATGCAAGTGGGAAGTTTCAAAAGTGTATTTATAAATTGTCAAGCTGTTGTCCACACCATCACTTGTAAGCTATAACCATCAATTGAAATTGAAATTATGACCATTGCGTCAGGCTCGAAAAATTAATAAAGTTAGGCTTTTGAAACGCCTCAATCGGACTCCGTATGAGAAAATGGGAGCCGTTTTACGAAATCGAGCAGAATTGCGATAACAATAGAAATTTCAGTTTTGCAAACTGAAAAATAAAATATAAAGGTTCCAGAGGCATAAGAATTAAATATTAATATATAAAATAATTTTTCGGATTTATTAACATTAATCGTTATTAGAAAAACAATAAAATGGTTGAAATTACGGGGTGTTACAGGCCAATGGAGAGAGTATTTATAAAGTTTTCTGGAGGCTGGATTCGAGCCCATAGGAGCGACACCTCGTGTGCCTTGCCATTAGGACGCGATGGTTTGTACGACTTAGTTCTGAGGCGCAGCAGCTCTCGCGGTTGAATTTTCGAGGTCGAGTTTTGGAAAACTTACCAAAATGGAAAGATACGTAATCTTGAGATATTTTGCCGGGTTTATTGCTCCCTAAGGCTTCTAGAACCCGTGTGGACTTTTCTATGGGCTTTATTTTAGATTTTGAGGTTCGATTCGGGTTGACCTTGCGTTTCAAGGTCGATTCGGGGCTCCGGAGTTGGAATTGATTCTAATTAGTGTTAAAGCACCCGTAACAACTCGACTAAGGCAGTCTATATGTTTATTTATTATTTTCGAGAAGTATTATGATCTGAACTATAGAAAAAACATCCACAATATCATAAAATCGCATCACGTGCAGTCCGATCATCATCGGTTCTTTGTCGCGCTCGAGTAGCCACCAGGTACAGATCTGGGTGTCTACAAAAGCCCCCACTTTAACTGAGGCTTGGACAATGCGAAAGTCAAAGTATAACCCCTAGGTCAATCGAGGATTAAATCCTGGTGGCTATCCGCTCGCGTCGTTTAAAGTCTATTAGACTACGTGCTAGGGCTCGCTAGCCAAGGATAGAAATCGTACATGACCTTAATTTCCTGCGAATGCTCTTGTGATCGACGTAATTGTTGTTGTGTCTTTCCTTTGCTTTACTTTACTTTGAGACCTTTGGTTAGATTTGAAGTTCGAATGTAACTGTGACAGAATAGTGAAGTAGACCTCTTGGACTAAGTCCGCTTCTAGTGTTTTGCATAGGTGAAGTAGACCCCTTGTAATAAGCTTTTTTTCTCGGAATTGCATAATGTTCTCCAACCGTTTCAAAGTCGACCTTGTTAGACTGTTCAGAGTATTGATTTAGTGTACCTGATTCAATGTCCAGGTTCACACTGTTCAGGGCTCTCATTGCTTCGAAAATATGTGGAACCGATTCAAAATCCAAATTTGGACTGTTCGGGGTTCCCATAATGTGATGTTCTTGAACCTTTTTAAAGTCTATATCCAGACTTGTTCAAGGGTCCCATTTGCACTATTTGGAAAATTGATCGAACCGATTTAAAATCCGAATTCAGACTGTTCTGGGCTCTTGTAAAGTTCTCGAACCGATTTAAAGTCAAGGATAAGACTTGTTAAGGGTTCTGATTTGAACTTGGTTGGCGGAACCGATTTAAATCCAAATTTGGATTGTTCAGGGTTCTCGATCGTATTGTTCTTGAACCGATTGAAAGTCAAGGATAAGACTGTTAAGGGTTCGTATTTGAAGTACTTTGAAAATTGATTGAACCGATTAAAGTCAGCATTTGGACTGTTCAGGGTTCTTGTGAAGTTCTTGAACCGATTCAAAGTCAAGGATAAGACTGTTAAGGGTTCTGATTTGAACTTTCTCTTGAGATCCCAACAAGGATAGTTTAAAGGTTTCTTCGGGATTGTATAAAGATCTCGGCGAGCCGATCAATAAATCCTCACAAGGATTATTTAAAAGTCCGGCCTCTTGAACTGCGTAATAACTGATTTTGATATTTAGAAGATGATCTGGTAATTGCTTGTCTTTGACGGCGTTTTGTTTTGGTTTTGGAAGATCGGAGAGTTCGAGAGGACAAATCCGAGTGGAAAATATGTGCTTGGCTGGAGTGTGCATTTCCACTGGGAGTTTTGTTCCGGAATTTGATTGAATTGGCTCGGGTCTTAGGTTATCCCGTCTAGCTGGGTGGACGCTTTGATATGATGTGTGGTTTGCTGGGGAAGTTGGTCGTTAAGACTGGGCGCTACTGGGGAAATACTTCAATGAGGGAAGATAATTGGGATGATATCACTAGGGATATATTTTGATGAAGGTAGTGAGTAGGATGTATACCGTCGGGGATTTTAGATCGACTGTTTTTTATGGGGAGATGTTTGAATGTTTTCATGGAGCCATTGGGGCTTTTGGGTGTATGTTGCTCTGCTTGACTTGTAGATGATGTGATCTTAATGTGATTGCGTGGAATCTCGAAGGCCCTTGTGAAGGGTGACTCGTGTGAGCTCCATTGAGGAGATAGGGCTTTGTGAGATGATGCATCACGATTAGGTCCGCTAGGGAACTTTTGAATATGGATCTATCAAAGAGTCAAGTGTCCTTGTGAAGGGCGACTCGTTGAGATTTCTCTGGGAAATGTATGATTTTACGAAGTGCATGATTGTAGAATGGTCCTTGGGGAATATTCGGACAAATGATGGATGATTTAGGAAGTTGTCTTGCGAAGTTTAGAATTGGATCATTGCGTATAAGGACGAATGCCTGAAATAGGGCATTTCTCGAGGTTGTTGCTGAGGCTAGGTGAGAGGATACAATAGCCCCCAGTATGGCACACTTCCCTCAAATATGTCTTCCTTGAAGGAACTAGTTATCCCGTTATCATCAATGCCACACTTGATGGTCCTCAATTGGAAAAACATTTGGTTGTTTTGAAGAAACACAAAAATGTCATCGGGTATAGCATTAACGACCTCCGAGGCATAAGTCCAGCATGCATAGGATCATCCTTGTTGATGATCACCACCCTTCGGTTGAGGGTCACCGTCGTTTGAACCCCACCATGAAAGAGGTTATTATGAAGGAAGTCCTCAAATTATATGAGGCTAACATTATATACCCTATAACCGGAAGTAAATGGGTTGGCCCCGTACAAGTTGTGCCGAAAAAGGGAGGAATGACGGTTGTGGAAGGAGAAAAGGGAGAGTTAATTTCTACTAGGACTATTACCGGTTGGCGCATGTGTATAGACTTCCGAAAGTTGAACACGGCCACCATAAAAGACCATTTCCTTCTTCCCTTTATTGATCAAATGCTTGAACGACTAGCGCATCATTCTTATTTTTTGTTTCCTCGATGGTCATTCGGGATTTCTTCAACTTCCTATTCACCCCAATGACCTAGAGAAAACTACTTTCACATGTCTCTATGGCACCTATGCCTACAGTAGGATGCCATTTGGATTGTGTAATGCGTCGGAAACGTTTCAAAGATGTATGATGGCAATTTTCTCCGATTTTATTGAAAAGTCAATGGAAGTTTTTATGGATGATTTTAGTGTGCATGGTACATCTTTTGATTCTTGCCTGGCTCATCTTGATCAAGTGTTAGCTCATTATGAAGAGTATAGACTTGTTTTAAATTGGGAGAAATGTCACTTTATGGTCGAACAAGGTCTAGTCCTTTGTGATATTCTTTCTAATAAAGGTGTAGAAATGGATAAGGCCAAATTCTCCATGATAGAGAACTTGCCACCCCCAACTAATGTCAAAGGGATAAGAAGTTTTCTAGGTCATGCCGGGTATTATAGGCGTTTCATTAAAGATTTCTCTAGAACTGTCAAGCCTTTAACTTCTCTTCTTATGAAATATGCACATTTTGTGTTTGATGACTTGTGTCTTAAGGCCTTTTGCAGGATAAAGACCGCTCTCACCACCTCCCTAATTATCAAAGCACCTGATTGGAATCTTCCATTTGAGATCATGTGTGATTCTTCCGATTTTGCCGTTGGTGCCATTCTAGGCCAACGTCTTGAAAAGAAGTTACATGTGATATATTATGAAAGTAAAACCCTTGATGAAGCCCAATCAAGATATACCACAACCGAAAAGGAAATGGTAGCCGTTTTCTACGCCATGGAAAAATTTCGAACATATGATACCGGTTCCAGAGTTATTATCCATACCGATTATGCGGCAGTTCGATATATCATGTCCAAAAAGGAGACAAAATCATGACTCTTCCAATGGGTTCTCCTTCTCCAAGAATTTGACATCGAAAATAAAGATAAAGCTAGATCGGAGATTTTGGTAGCGGATCATCTTGGTAGACTAGTGGTTAGTAGAAGAGATAATGAAGACGATGGTGTACCCATCAATGAAGCAATGAGAGACGAGTCCTTGATGGCCGTTGAAACTATTACACCTTGGTATGCAAATATCGTCAATTTCCTAGTGTCTAACTACATTCCGGACGATTATTCGAAGCAAGAGAGGAAGAAACTACGATACGAAGTTCAACGCTATTATTGGGATGAACCCTATTTGTTCCGTCGTTGCATAGATGGCATCTATCGCCGATGTGTCACGGCCAATGAAGGATTTGATATTGTGAAGCACCTCCACTCGATCTCTTATGGTGGACACTTGGCCATCCAAAAGACAATTTCCAAAGTCCTTCAAAGCGGATTTTGGTGGCCTTCCATGTTTAAGGACATTCGAGCCTTCATTCTAACATGCGACGCTTGCCAAAGATGTGGCAATATATATAACGAGAAGGAATGAGATACCCCTTCAACCCATCTTAGAAATTGAATTGCTTGATGTTTGGGGCATTGACTTCATGGGTCCGTTCACATCTTCCTTCGGCAACAAATACATCCTAGTTGCGGTTGACTATGTCTCAAAATGGATCGAGACCGTAGCTTCCCCTACCAATGATTCGAAGGTGATAATTAAGCTTTTCAAGAATATGATTTTCCCTAGATTCGGTATGCCTATAGCCATAATTAGCGATGGAGGCTCTCACTTTAGAAAGGACACGTTTGAACACCTTCTTCGGAAATATGGTATTACACGCAAGATGTCTTTAGCCTATCGTCCACAATCAAATGGGCAAGCCGAGATTTCTAATCGACAAATCAAGGGAATATTGGAAAAAGTTGTAAATACACATCGAAAGGATTGCTCAGTGAAGTTGAATGACGCCCTTTGAGCATTGAGAACGGCTTACAAAGCGCCGATTGGAATCACTCCTTATCACCTTGTTTATGGCAAAGCTTGTCACTTGCCGGTGGAATTAAAACATAAAGCAAATTAGGCTATTAAATAGCTAAACTTTGACGAGAATTTTTCGGAGACAATCGTCTTCTCCAACTACAAGAATTAGAAGAGTTACGACTTGAAGTTTACGAAATATCAAAGATCTACAAGGAGAGAACACGCAAATGGCATGATGCTAGAATACTTTGTAAATACTTCTCCGTTGGTGACAAGGTACTCTTCTACAACACGCAAATGGCAGGATTGGTCGGGTCCATTTGAAGTGACCAAGGTGCAACCATATGGATCAACTGAGATCTTTAGCCTAGAAACCGGAAAATTTATGGTTAATGGGCAACGTTTGAAGTTATATCATGTCGGTCATGTTCGTGAGACCTTTACTACCATGAAAGTTAGTGAGCTCCCATGCGGGAGCGTTGATTAATCCTTCCCCCCCCCCCCCCTCTCCAAAATTGAAGTAGGTTTGGTGGTATCCTCAACAACCATCTTGTAAATATGTACCATATTCTTTGTTTTTATTAGCTTTGTGTGATTTCATGAACTTGGATTTCATCTCAGAGCATATATTTGGATGATCATCAAGCTTTTGGAAGAAGTTGTGGGGCTAAATTGAAGACCACATGTTTGTGGGAGAAATTTATTATGTAATGTGAGTATACAAGATGATCACTGATTGCAAACTTTAGATGATCACTGAAAAGCCTTAAATTGGCTAGGCGGAAAAATGGAGTATACAAGACCGTCGGGAGTACCTTTGCCCGGTGAGATATTCGAAGACTTTCTGTCGGGTGAAACTTCATCCCGATGAAATTTTGCCATGTCATTGGGATATTTGCTGAAAACTTTCCGTCGGGTGAAAAAAATCCAGAATTTGCCAAGACTGCCAGAATTGTTCAGAAACCGTCGGGCGAAACTTCGCCCGATGAGAATTTCACCGGGTGAAACTTCACCCGACGGTAAAAATTGCAGAATGATTTTCACGAGAAAACCTGTCGAGTGAAACTTCACCCGATGGTGCATGACCGGGTGAAACTTCACCCAACGACTTGGCTGGATCACCTATATACCCTTTACTCACTAGCAATTTCAATTCTCTCCTTTTCCCAAATATACCCACATAACTTTCCCTCCAAAACACAAACACCAAATAATTCTAATCAACCTTTTAAACCTTTTTTTCCCTCCTCAAACACCTTTATATATACCACCTTCACCACACTTCCCTTTTCACCTCATCACTCCTCATATCATTAAACACCACCTTCCATAACCCAACCACATTCATACCTCCATTCCATCCTACCTTGGTGTATATTTTTCGGGTTTTGAAGAGGTAAACCAAAGCTTTTTGGAACAATCTTGCAAATTTCATCATGGAAACAAGGTCAAGACGAGCCGCTCGGAAACAAGGTATGCCTTCAACTTCTAAATATTCTAAATCTATTAATCTACCTTGTCTTAATACCTCGTTATCTTGTACCTTCTCTAAAAAGATCTTTCAGAGTACTAGATGGCCTTATTCACACACAATGACCAATTTGTGTATTGTTGACGATATTAAAGACTTATCGTCGCGAACCGGAACTAGTGAACTCCTTAGCCTCACGACCTTTACCTATAAAGACTTAACTTGGGAGTTTCTAGGAACTTTTGCACTTGACAACCCGACAACACCAAGAGTAATCCAATTTCAACAATTCGGCAAACCTCATAGACTGACAATTCCTGAGTTTGGCCTCGCGCTAGGCCTACCCTCCTCGGGTACTGGTCTTAGTGAACCCCCGGGCCACATTCAAGCATGTGTGTCTAGGAGAGTCTTTTGGAAGCGTATATCACGTTGTAAAGGGGGTTACTCGGCCAATTTATCTTATGCCTCCGAAATTCGTAACCCCGCAATTCACTACTTTTGCGAAATCCTCTCCCATTGCTTAGTACCCTCGGCCGATTAACATTTATTCTCTTAATGTGTGCGTCTTGCAATTGATTTTAGACTCTTTAGTTGGTAACTCGAATCCCTTAGACCTACCCATTGCCGTGGCGTTACACTTTCAACACATCATCGATACCCAGCGCCCCTCCTTAGATTGTGGAGGTCTTGTGACGGTAATAACTAACAAGTTGGGATACACGACCAACCACCTTACCACGCTAGACAACTCCATTTGGCTTGTCGAGGCCTACTTTCCTACTTGGATTTTTCATGTACCCCACCATCGCCTCGTCTATATTAGCCGTGAACGTGATTTAATTGTCCCCAACACACACCACACCACCATCCTCATTCACCACAATTGGGACCAACCTCTAGGACCCGGTGAATTCCGACTAACAAAGACTGAGTCGGGAGAAAGGGGAGATTGGGAGTACGCGCACTACACATTGCCCGAAGGTCTTACGATCTATGGCCTTTGTGAGATTGAGTATGACTACGCCCTCTCGCTTAGTGACGGTACGGAGGATTTTTCTCCTCGAAAGTCTTCCGAGGGTATACCGTACTATTCTGGGTCTCCCAATCCTTTGTACGCGTCTGATGATTATTCGTACTAGACCCTCTCCCTGTGTTAGTAGGCGGTGTGGTGGGTGTGAAAGTGTGGGTTGGGTAGGTGAGTCGTCTATATGTGTCTATAATTGCATGTACTTGGGTTGTTTCCGGTTCCTGTTTCAATTATCCCGTTGTCGTTGTGTTGATTATTCTCTAACAAATTTTTTCAAGCTGTCCCATCGACTGTCGTGGCCGACACGACCTGGACATAAGTCTCAACAAGTCTGCCTGTCGGTTTTCAATGCAGGTAGCGCCGGCTAACAACCCTCCATGCCATAGCCTTGGGGGCATAAGCCTCAACAAGTTCGCATGCCGATTTTCATCGCAGGTGGCGCCGGCTAACAACCCCCCATGCCATAGTCATGGGAGCATAAGCCTCAACAAGTCCGCCTGTTGGTTTTCAATGCAGGTGGTGTCGACTAATAACCCCTCATGCCATAGTCATGGGGGCATAAGCATCAACAATTCCGCCAACAGGTTTCCATCGCAGATGGCGCCGACTAACCCCTATGTCATAGTCATGGAGGCATAAGCCTCAACTAGCCCGCCTGTCAGTTTCTATCGCAGCCGGCGCTGGCTAACCTCCATGCCATAGTCATGGGAGCATAAGACGACTACCCTTACCCCCAAGCTGGATAGTCTAGGTCGCCCACCATGATGTGGAAGGGAAGGCATAAGCTCCCACTAAATTGCCTAAGTGCAACCGCCGGCGGGTCCTCACTGCGAGTGGAGCCGACAGAACTGTCCTCACTAAAGAGGCATAGGGTGATTAACCTTTGGCATTTAAAAACCAATGGAAAGCGTGAAAATAACATAAGGATGCAAGAAGATAAGAAATTTGAATGCATATAACAAAAGGTGTCAGAAGCGCCGAAATTTAATACAACATGTGTCCAAACGATAAAATATGGCTACGACTATTTCAAATCGGCAGCCGTCCCCAAAGGATCAAGTACCACCTACGACAAAAAGAAAATAAAAGCAGTAAAGCATAAAGGGCAAGCTCATGCCAATGGCCGGAGGGTAGGTGTTAGTAGATCCACAAAAGCCTCAATTGGGGCCAGTCGAGTGGGCGGTGTCGGTTCGCTCGTCCGCCGCCCCCTTCTTTTTCTCCCTGGGGGGGTGCAAGAGGCACAGAAGGACGACGATCCGGTTTCCTATTTAGGAGGCCCTGCCTCGTCAGCCTCCCCCATCGACGTCTCCTCAGCCTCCTCCAGCTCCTCCACCTTTATCCTATCATCATTATGGCGCTTGTAGATGGCACGTCGTCAAATTGAAGCCGGGGTCGTACTTCTAAAGGGCGAGGCCAGTAAGACAAGTCACCGTCGCCACCCGTGCACCAAAGGACTCAGCCACCTCTTGCTCCAAGCCAGGCAGCTCCTTAGACTTGCTCAATAAAGCCGCCTTCGCCGTCAACAGCTTCTGCTTCAAGGCATACACATCAACTAGGACGGAGGTCAGCTGGTCATTCATGGACATAGCCTCACCAAGGGCAAAGGCAAGCCTATCATCTACTGGGTGGCGTCTGTCCTCTGCCGCCTTCACCACACCCTTCGAGGTCTCAGCCTCGCCCAACGCCTTCTTCAGGTCCGCCTTGGTCTGAATTTGAACGTCGGACAAGTTCGCCTGCTCCTGCTCCACCGCTCTCCGGCGCTCTTCCTCGGCAACGACTCTTCCTTCAGCCTCCTGTAGGGTTGGTCTTTAGAGAGGGAATGGCAGCCGGGTCAGAAATGGCCCGGATAGCAGCCTCCACGGCCCTCTTCATCACCATGATGTTTTGGGTGGCCACGATGAGGGTGTCAGCCACCCGAAATCAATGTGCGTTGAACTAGGCGACGGTAGGAAAAGGATCCTCGTTGTGGGAAGACTGGAAGAGACGTCCCCTGACTCAAACAGCTTGAAAAAGTTGAGATCAATCGAGAAAGTACAAACACCAGACTAGGAAGGCAGGGAAGTGTCTATGGCGGCAGCCACGTCCCGCATAACCGACCCCTCCTTTGATGCTTCAAGGGTACGGGCAACCTCCTGCTGACCCTCTAGAGCTTCAGGGCGAGATTCAACAATGTTGTTCTCTTCAGGAAACAGCTTCTTATCCTCCACCCTCACAACCTTAGGAGTCGGCGTTGAAGTTCCGGGTAAGACAACGGCCACAGTGACCAGAGGGGGATCAACTGGTCGAGGAGAGGTGACAGCCTTGGAACCTCCGGCACTCCCTTCCCCGCCGGTGTAGCTTCTCGCCATCTCTACAACAGAAGAGGTCCCTTAAAGGGATTGTTTCTTCTTTGAGGAATCCAAGGCAGGAATGAGCCGGGAACACGTCTTCTCAACTTGGAGGCCTTAGACTTTGAGTGAGTCATGATCGTGGGCCACTCAATCGCGGGAAGAGGCGGCCGAGCAGTAAAATGGTGAAGTTGCGAGTCTGCCCCAGCAAGGTGAGCTCCCCCAACGTCCAAGTATGAGTTGGGTGGCCACCTACAAAAGTAAAAGGAAGGGAAGAATATAAAGTGACAAGTTAAAAGTAGGCAGCATCAACAAAAAGAGTACTCACACCTCAGGTACCTGGGAAAGGAGAATAAATGCTCATGCCCACCCGTTCCAAGTACTCGTTACTAGTAATCAAGTCAAAAGGAGGAAACCAGAATGCAGGGAGGACAACTTTCTCCTTGTCGACTAGTTGAACGGCGGCAGGAAAGGCTCGGATGATCTCCCTGTGGTAGTCACTCAACCCAGACTCCCTCAGGTCCAAATGACCCCTTACCTCGCTGTCCCTCTCCATGTGGACGCATATGTCAGTATGGAAGCTCCTAGGGACTGACCACCCGGCGGCGGAGCGCACATAAGGAAATTTTCCCTTCCAACCATGGCAGTTAGAGATCATGGGATAAGATGTTACATACTCACCAAGCCTCCCTAGGGTCAAATAGCCCGTAGCCGGCACAACCTTCAAATACATCATGGCCCTAAATGCATCCACCGTGGGGGTCCACCTCCTAAACCGGCATACCCAGCAATAGGAAAGTATGGCACGAATCACCTGAGGCGTCAATTGATCGAGTGTTGAGTTCATGCGTTGGAACACCTCCTCCACAAAGAGGTCAAGAGGAATCCCCAGACCAAACTTGAGAGACTCAACGACGACTCCCACGCAGCCTTCCGGGGGATTGCAGATCGTCTGGCCGGCGGCCGACATTTCATACTCGTATCCCTCTCCATGAGGGTAAAGGTCCCTAGTCGCCGCCAAGAAATCCTTCAACATCGCCCGCCGGCGCCACGTAACGTAGATGGTGGTGAAAACTGAATCTCGCACTCCCCAGCGGCGACGAGAAATCGGTGTCGCCGAAGCCTCCTTGCTGTCCTACTCCACTCCTTCGCCTCCTCCTTAGAAGGCTCCCGGCAGCTGGACGACGGCTTCTCGACGACAGATGGACTCCTCCGGCAGCGACGAGGAACCTGCTCCATCGAAGCCTCTTCGCTATCCTACTCCGGCTTCTCCGCCTCCACTGGAGAGGACTCCAGGTGGTTGGACGAAGCGCTCTTCTCACGGCGAAGCCCACAGGTAGAAGGGCGGAGAGATCGAATAGGGACAGCGTTAATTGGGGATATCTTTTCGGCCTAATCCTCCGATGAACCAGCGCGTGCATTCCCCTTGGACCCAGATCCGGAAGCTACATTCCTCTCGAAGGCCGACATGACCTCGTCTTCCACCTTCCCCTCCTCAAAAAGAACCCGGCGGGAACGGGTGGACTTGACTCGTGAAACGAAAAGCAAAGAAAAGTTGAAAAGGGGGAAGGAGAGGGAGTAGGGACTAACCTAGATAGTCTCGCCGACAACCTCTGACCTCCGTGCAGAAAGACGGCAACTTGATTGAAATGGGAGAAAAGGGGGAGATATATATATATATATATAGGTTGGTTCAAATAAGGTCAACAACTTTTTTAAGTTCCTAAGTTCCAGTGTTAAAGTTACACAAAAAGTGCTTAAAGTTACACGAGATGAGTGATAAAGTTGCACTTTTATCACTTGAACTGATAAAGGTGCTGAATGTTATAGTTACATATCAATTTTGAACAAATACAACTTTATCGTATGTCATCTGTAACATTAATATAGACTTAAAAAAATTATTGACCTTATTTGAACCTACCTCTCTCTCTCTATATATATATAACTATAACATTCAGCACCTTTATCAGTTCAAGTGATAAAAGTGCAACTTTATCACTCATCTCGTGTAACTTTAAGCACTTTTTGTGTAACTTTAACACTGGAACTTAGGAACTTAAAAAAGTTGTTGACCTTATTTGAACCTACCTCTATATATATATATAACTTAAAAAAGTTGTTGACCTTATTTGAACCTACCTCTATATAGAGGTAGGTTCAAACAAGGTCAACAATTTTTTTTAAGTCTATATTAAAGTTACATATGACATATGATAAAGTTGCATTTGTTCAAAATTGATATGTAACTATAACATTCAGCACTTTTATCACTTCAAGTGATAAAATGCAACTTTATCACTCATCTCATGTAACTTTAAGCACTTTTTGTGTAACTTTAACATTGGAACTTAGGAACTTAAAAAAGTTGTTGACCTTATTTGAACCTACCTCTCTCTCTCTCTCTCTCTCTCTATATATATATATATATATATATACTCTCTCTCTCTCTCTATATATATATATATAGGTAGGTTCAAATCAGGGCAACAACTATTTTAAGGGCATAAGGTCAAGTGTTAAAGTTACACAAAAAATGTTTAAAGTTACACGAGATGATTGATAAAGTTGCACTTTGTCACTTGAAGTGATAAAAGAGCTGAATGTTATAGTTACATATCAATTTTAAACAAATGCAACTTTATCGTATGTCATCTGATATACACTTACTGAAACATGTTGCCCTTATTTGAACCTACCTATATATATATATATATATATATATATATATATATATATATATATATATATTTCTTTTCTTATTCTTGGAAAACAAGGTCGCACAACAATTATATTTTGCACTAGGATCCAAAAGATGTAAAAATCTCAAAAAATGACCTATTAGTGAAGTATTTCCAATTATGTTCACTACGACTGTCCTGGTAAGGTTTGCTATTCTGGGTTGTAGCTAATTGATATAAATCATAAAAACAGGCTTCCAACAGCTGAAATGGGCTAAACAAAGGGAAATGACCTAAATCTACAGGGTAGTAAAAATGGGTCGTTTTGGCTATGTGGAGCTCATCAAAAACAGAAATGCCTTTCCTCATGTACCTCCTCCTCACACTACAAAAATCAAGCCGGAATTGCGTCGGACTAATCCAACGCAAATGGTCGAAATCCGACGCAAATTGTATATTGCGTTGGATTAGCTGACGCAACAGTCCGCCATTATAATTTGACGCAATTTTTTTTTTTGCGTCGGCTAGTCCTACGCATGAGCTTTGCGTTGACCTTGTGTCTACTAATCTGACGCGACGTTTTGGGGGGTCACCGCCCCAGTCAATGAGCCCTGCGTTGGATTAGCCGACGAAAAGACAAAAACCTCCGGCGACTTGGCGTCGGCTAATTCGACGCAGAGCTGGTTATAAAATAACATCATTTTTTTGTTTTTAGCTCCCCATATGCGCGAAAGTAAACAACCTGCAATTACACCCCCACTCCTACAACAAACCACTACAGCAGCACATCCGCCACATAAATCACCCAAAAACTCCAATCAAAGCTCTCGTACATATCTTCTTCACATAACTTCACAGAACTTCACAAAACTCCACAAAACTTAACAAATCTAAACCAGTGTACTGTTATAGAAAATGAAAATATATTACAAAGAAAGCCTGTGCTGGGTTCACAATTCTATCTAGGAGTTGGTGAAATATATATACACAACCATAGTCTAAACAAGTAACATAGAAGAGATGAACTACCTACGCAAGGGGCTTAATCTGCTCCGACCCATAGGGATGACCATCGTCGTTGTTGTCATTGCGCCTACTAGTACGTGGTCCACCACCGCAGGTTTCATTGTCCATGGCCCACCTTTCCCTCATCATCTCCATAAATCTGTCCTGCTCCTCCAACCTCTTCTGTTGGGCTCTTGCTGTCTCTTCTAATGTCTGCAGGGGCTCTTCTTGTCTCTTGAATTCTTCTCCATGCACTTGTTAACAGTACGTTCCTGGGAGGCGCCGATGGGGAAGTAGGTGTCCGCAGATGGCTCCGTACTACGGTTCAAGCATGGGCGAAAGAGACTTTTCGCCGCGTTACCTATCTCCCAGAACCTTCTCTTCTGGTTGTAGCCCCCCGTGACATCGTGGAAGATCTTCAAGGTGTTGGGTGACTGATCAGAAGCTCGTGCCTCCTCCACCGCTTTCTCATAGTTCTCCAGAAACAGCAAAATGAAACAGCGTTAGAGCTTTTAGAACAACACACACCATCACATCATAATTTTTGGGGCTAGTATTTTCTTGGAAAACATTACTCCACAGCTTTCTCATATTTTCTCATAGTTCTCCTTAACCGTTGTACGCAGTGCGTCCTCAACGAAGTCCCGGTACGGATTTTCGTGAATAGGTTCTTGCAGGCGACTGGTGATGTAATCCCATATAAATTTTAATGCAATACAGTGGCGGAAACACTGTAGATTTGTGATTAAAACACACTGATGTTCTATATTTTACAGAAAGAACGGTCAGTCAATACAAAGGCCACTTTTTACAAAAGGGCTAAAAATAAAAATTCTCCAAATGGGTTTAACAATCCATCAATAAACATAAATCAAGCGGAGTAGGATCCACGCCACTCGCTAGCTCACACCAAACCCCGGAACAAATAATACCTACCATGTTATAAACATAACAACCACAATTCAGTGGGGAGCAACTCAGGTAGTTCTCCCAGCCATATTACATAATATTAAAGCATAATTACTATTATATCAAAATAGTTGAAAATGGAAAACATTTAAAATGATACGGTAAAATACTTCAAGATGATTGCCAACCTGCAAATCAGTGTCGATCAATAATAATAACGGCGCTATGGAAATCATTCAGTTTAACGGAATAGACTTTCACCAGGATCATACTAAACTAGGTTCTAGAATTCAGTCAAAACAAATTAGACTTTGATCTCTAACTAGGCAACTCAACTATAACAGGACTGCGTGCAGCGAGGTCCTGGCTTAAGTAATGTACACCCCTCCTGGACACCAATCGTAATCCAGTTCAACCCAACGGCGCCTTACACGATGCGATATCTAAGTTTAAGGTCAAAATATACACACTCTTGAACACAAACCATGCTTAGTTCAACGACCAATGTGTCTCAACATAGACACACCAGCTTTATAGTTGATGGCAAAACGTATAACCTAGACTGTATTACTCTACCCGTACACTTGTCCTTATTCCATAACTGCAAAACAAAGTCGTTGTCGTAATTCGATAGGATTATCAAAACGTTCTTAAAAAGAAACTTTCTGATTTGGGAAACTTTCTTCAAATATTAACTTTCCAAAATAGGTATTATTATAATTAGAAATCGTTTAACATTTGAATTATATAAAATAGTTATATTAGGCCTCGAGACATAAACATTATACTTATTTTATAAATATATATTTAATGATTAAAAGTCAACGAAAGTCAAAATCATAATTGTTTCTCAAAAGGTTGAAATATAAGTAATTAAAAATATTAAATTACAAATTTACAGATTTTTCAGATTTGCACTGTCT